>CM066045.1:142217184-144762642 GCA_033557465.1 Ichthyophis bannanicus | reverse complement strand
CCCCTTTTACCCATTTCCATAAAGGTATTTATTGTTTCACTTACCTGGGGGCTTTCTTCACCCATCCCCAATGAATCTAGTTTAAAGCCCTCTTCAGTAGATTAGCCAGTCTACTACTGAAGATGTGTCAACCTTTCTTGGACAGATGGACGCCATCTCTGCTCTGCAACCCGTGGAACAGCATCCCATGGTCCAGGAAATCAAAACGCTCTAGATGATACCATCCATGCAGCCATGCATTCATCTCCAGGATGCGAGCCTCTCTGCCTTGGCCTTTACCCTCAACAGGGAGGATTGAAGAGAACATCGCCTGTGCAGCTATCTGCTTCACCCTCTGTCCCAGAGACATGAAGTCACTTTTGATATGCTCAGAGGGATAACTGGCAGCATCATTTGTTCTGACATGGATTAACAACATTGGGTCATAGTGGGCTTGATGAGTCTCAGCAAACTCTCCATAACATTTTGGATTTTGGCACCTGGCAGACAGCATACCTCTCTGTACATCAAATCTGGTTGGCAGATGGATGCCTCAGTACCCCTCAGAAGAGAGTCACCAACCACCACTACCCTTTGTTTCCTTGTGGTCACTGATTCTGCAACTTTGGGGTACTTGGCTCTTCCCCTTCTGGGGATGCTTTCACCTCCTCCACTTCCAGGGCTGCATAATGGTTCTTCAATTCAAGAGCTGGAGAAGTTGGATTGGTGATTCTGCAGGCCCTGGTGACTTGTGTCCAACCTTCGTCATTCTGTAGGCACCCATCTTCTCCTCTGCTGGAGAGCTTGGTTGTTGCAAGAAGCATCTCAACAATGTACTTCTCACTGTCTTAAATGCTCCTCAGCCTCACCACCTCCTCTCTGAGTTCCTCCACTTGTTTCCTCAGAGCTTCAGCATGCAGGCACCCTGCACATGGAACTGGCATTGGGACCTCTGTCTGGACAGAGGCAGAAGCTGTAACGGGGCCAACAGCTTTAACGATACATTCTTCTGTTCATGGAGCTTAGGTATCTGTTAAAGCAAAAGAGAGAGATCTACCAAAGTACCAGCCGGTTTCCCAGCTGTCCTTTCAGAGAAAAAGCAGTTTAATCTCTTTACTTATATTCAGCCAGCTAACTAGATAACAGGTCAGATGAAGGACAGCAAAAAGGCTTTCCCTACCTTTATCCATCCAGATAGCAAGTTGCATACTGCCACTATATGGATAATCAGTGTTGTGGCGTGAAGTTTCCTATGTCTGACAGTTATTGGCTCTTATTGAACTGAGATCTTCTTTCCTCCTATGATTTATACGTTATTATGAAGATTCACTAGAACTCCAAATCAGTTTGACTGAGTGCGAGCATTTTTTTTTGGAGTTTGTAAGCTTCACTGATGGATTGGGTGATTATATGCTGGGCTATATGGATAGCGGCATTGGCCACCACTGAATCTAGATATTCAGCACTGGCCACTATCTAGACACTGCCATTGGATATCTGGATTGTTTAAGGTTGTGATGGCTGGCATTTAGAAAACCTGCTGACTTCTGACACTGAATATTGGACCGTAGGTTTCTGTACCTGAAAGTGAATTGACTTGCTTAAGTTCACAAGAGGCATCCGTACAGGGTTACAGAGCATTTCACTACATCATCTGAATGTAATTTGCAGGCTTCCATGAAGGGGTTTGTGTGGTCTGTCCTGAACGATACAATTGCACAATTCGGTACCAATTAACAACAAATTCTCACCTTCTAGTCATTACAGTTTCAAACTCAAATCTTATATACATTTTTTTTAGATTCAAATTGTTGTAGGGCAGCCAGCTCACTTCTTACTAAGGGTTTGATGTCCCAGAATTAATGTCAGGCGCTGTCAGGCACTAAGAAAAAGAGGAGGATAAAAGCACTTCTTTGAAATTTCCTTTCAACTTGTGGGTGTGTAAATGCCTGGATTTAAAAGCTGTTTTCATGTCACTGCTCTGTGCATGACTGGGAAGCTGTGAGAAACTGACACTAAATTAAAGCGATTTAATTACCCTGCAGGGCACCTTGATCTGTGACATAAACCAGGCAGTGTTTGCAAGGCTGAAATGCAGGCTTGCATTTTAGGAACAGCATTGGACCCTTGTCTGCTACACTGGCAGGATACAGAGCATTGTACAGGGCTTAGAACAGAGGGACATAAGGGCCTTGTTAGAAGTAGTTCAGGAGCAGGATTTGGGGTTTGTGGATATGGCCCTAAACTCTCTGAGTCCAATTTTCAAAAAGGCTGATATATTCAAATGCCACAGTGATCAGTCGCAGTGCTTAAATATTGGCATAATATTCCGCAGCAATATCTAGATAGGAGCTGCAGCTGCATATCTGGGCTGAGTGCTATCCAGGTAAGTACCTGCACTTATCCAGCGTGGGATTTTCAGTTGTCACGTCTGGATTGCGACTGGGGCCTGCTTTTCATGCTGCCTCTCTGATAAGTGCCGACTGAAAATTCTGCTGACTGGATAGAAAGAGCACTTAGCAGGATAGCACTGATACTGTCTTCGCTCTGTCCCTGGACCGCCACTGCACTAGCCAAATAGTACTGGGGTGGCCTGTGGAGCTATACAGTGGCACTAAGCAAATAGGGCTGCTGATTATCACAGTTGGCACCTTTAACTGGATGGCCTCCCACTGGCACAGCTCGCTAAGGGTTCCGAATATCGACCCCTCTATCTTCCTGTCAGCCATAGACTTGGATGGATTATTTCCCATTAGCCAAAACAATTCTTTTTCCACTTTTTTCTAATCTTTTATGCAGTTTTCATTGATGAGGAAATATGCTGGTTAGTAGCTCTGGCAGATGATTAACCAGCAGTTATAAGTTTCTCTCTTTGTCATCATTAGGCTTGGATTTGGTTCTAGTATTTGGCCACCTTGCTCAGCTCAGCTGCAGTAGGCTGATCCAGTCCTGGTTCCCCCCCCCCCCCCCCCCCGTGTATGCATGGAGTTGTAGTTCAGATCCCTCTAAGGGAAGTAGGACTCCTATTCCATGCATGCAGTGAGATAAAACTGGGACTGGTCAGATTGCTCTGGTTGACCTGGATGAGTGGCACTCTTAATTTCCTTGTGCGTCTGACCTTTGTGTATAAAAGTGACACGGGGACTGTTGGTGTAACATCATGTCATCATGAGACGGTAGTCCAGGTCAGGCTTTTTGACTTTCATCCTTGTAAAGGACATGTCCCCAGTTATATGGTGCCCTCTGAAAACCTTTTCATTACTGCTGGAAATGCAATGTCTTCTTTTGTTTGTTGTTTTCATTCCTACTGCAGCAATCAGCTCTGGTTGTTGGAGGTTAGTACCCTTCATGAACCAGGCATACCTAAGCCAATGCCTGCTTTGTCTAATTGGAAATAGAGGCCAGTACAGGCTGCATGAGAAGACATACATACCTGGAAGTACCTCTATAGTGCCTGTCTATGATGACTCTTAACAAAATGAGATCATTTGATCTCTTTGCCGGTCCTATATCTTGTGACCAGTGTCTCGGGTTATATCTTTCATGCCTTTCTTTACTTGTCAGCCTGCCCTCATGGTAGTACTGTAAGACTACTGCTTGGGGTTTGAAGGTGCCATTTTTATTGAGGCAATTGCCAGGGGAGGAACAACTGGTGGGGAATTTCTCCTGTCCCATACTAGAAGCCAGGGGTCCCACAGTAAGCCTGGAGGTATGGAAGAAGAGCAGCATCCAAAATTACTCCTAAAGGGATTGGCAGAGGTTGGGGGGGGGGGGGGTATTTTTGGGAGGGGCTCATAGTTCTACAAATGGAATTCTGGGGACTTTGAGAATTTTGTAAAAATTGGGGGTGGGAGGCACACTGTTCTTTAAAGGGATTATTTTAACATTGCCAGCGCCTTTAGCTTGGCCCACAGGAACATTGGCTCGCATGTTTCTGGGTTTATGCTCCTGGAACCACATTAACATTTCTTAAGTGTTGTTAACTTGCAAAATGAATAATGCAGCCTGCAGAGTTTACCACTGGCTTCATTATTCCTTTTAGTTGATAATGAGCTAGATTATCTGTCTCGCAGCTCATTAGTTAATGTGTGTCATAGCAAAATTCTTCCCTTAAGCTGTGTTACCGGCAATTATTGCACATTATTGCTAAATCACAGCTTAGTAAATAGACCCTAAGTTTGTATCTGAGGCCATGGAGGATAAAGTGACATAAGGAGTGTCAGTGGGAGGGGCAGGATTTGGGCTCTAATTTCCCTGGTTCATAGACTTCTGATCAGCACAGCAGACCTCGAGAGTACCCTCTTCCTGCCCGCGAAACCCCTTTACCCTTCTTTTTTTCATTTGATATTTTTTCTAGTGTACCTGAGAGGTTTACAATTCAATTCAGAAGGGCAGATATTCAGAACCCCTAGCTGGTTGGCCAACGAGAAGCTGTTGTATTAACGGTGCTGACTGCAATCTTCAGCGGCACTATCTAGTTGATGCAAGGGAGGTCCGTGGGCATTGTCGGCACTATCCAGATAAATGCCAACTTCAGCCAGTTAGCGGGATTGCAGTCAGCACTTATCCGGGCAACTTAGGCTGCATGAAAAGTTGGCCTAAATAGCAATCCGGATAATTATCAGCTGAAAATCCCTCTAACTGGATAAGTGTCAACACTATCGCTGAATTTCCCACCAATATTTAAGTTCCACAACTGGCTGCCATGGTGTTTAGATAGCGATCCTTTTGAAAATCAGGCCCAGAACATCTAACAGAAAATACATGTTATAACCATAAGATGAGCTAAATATTCAGTCTCTGCAGTGAACAGAATAAGTTAACTCATACCATATATTCAGGGCCACTCTATCTATAAGCAGTGGCCCTGAATATAAGGGCAATGTAGTCACTGCACGGGTGCAGTATGTTTAGCTATCCAGATGATTTTGGGACTCACCCTCACTCTGACCACCCTCTGCCTCTTTCTTAAACAGATAGTATTAGACTGTTCAGAGAGAGTTTTGGCCGGAATCTATCCATATAAGGGCCAATTCTCCATGGACAGGGAAGTTGTACGTTCACCAGCCGCCAGTGACCTTATGACTTCTTTTGAAGTTTTCAATTTTTTTCCCAGAAAAGCAAGAAATCTTTTTCTTCTCTTAATGTCGAGAAGCAAGGGCCCATATAACAGACAACACCAACCTCTTCATAAATAGCTGTTGCAAAGCTGCCAAGTTACCCAGGAGGGAGACTTTGTGGCCAGTCCTGCTTGTAAACTTACATCCTAGAGCAGTATGGTATTTGTGGTCCCTGATTCTAACCATCAAAATCAGTGCTGCAGGTCCCGTAATGCATCACATTATGTTTCAGAAATCCAGGACTGGTTTAAAATCTCCCTCCTGGAAGTGGGTAACTTGGCAGCTCTGCAGGTGGTCTGGAAGCTGCAGCACCAGCAGCTTTTAAAGAGATACATTGGAGATAAGCCACAGTGCCTTAAGGCATCTTTTGTGTCAGCCACATCCTCTTACATTCAGGGCTTCATACAAAACCAGACCAAGAAGGGCCTGGCCTGTCCACTAAATAATAGATGCCGCTCTACAGTCAGCAATGTGCCATAGCAGTTCTTAAAGCAATTCTCTGATTCCTCCAAACATTCAGCTGGTGCTAGTAAGGATGTCTCAGACTTCAAAGAACACCCTGGAGCTGTTACTAAAGTGTTGACTGAAAGAATATCTTTCTCAGACATTCCCCATTGGTACTGCTGACAACATGAGAACAGGTAAAAACAGTAGCATATAAAGTATGCACGTGTGAGAATATTTTATTAAATGCATATGTAAATTGCAACTCTGCTCCTGCTCCACCTAAACTCCTCCCATGAACACACCTACTCTAAAGTTGCATACAGGTAAACATGGTAGCCTTTGATATAATAAATGGAGGCAGGACAGCATGGAAATCCACAATATTACCTTTTAACTTTCAAAAGGAAGACTATGAAAAACTGAGGAAACTAGTTAAGAAAAAACTAAAAGGAGCAGCTGCAAAGGTTAAAGACTTACATCAAGCATGGGCATGATTTTAAAATACTACCTTGGAAGCTCAGACCAGCTGTATTCCATGCTTTAAGAAAAGTGGAAGGAAGGCCAAAAACCTGCTAGCATGGTTTAAAGATGAGGTCAGAGAGGCTGTTGTAGCCAAAAAAGCATCTTTCAGGAAATGGAAAAAGCAGTCAAATGATGAAAATTGGAAACAACATAAGCAGAGACAAGTTAGATGCAAGGCATTGATAAGTCAGGCAAAGAGAGAATTTGAAAAAAAGCTTGCTGTGGAAGCAAAAACACATAATAAAAATGTTTTCAAGTACATTCATAGCAAAAAAACCTGTGAGAGAGTCAGTTGGACATTAGATGATAGAGGAGTAAAAGGGGCACTAAGAGGGGACAAGGCCATAGTAGAGAGAGACAGAATTCTTTCTTCAGTCTTTGCTGAAGAAGATGTAGGGAAGTTACCCCCATGTCTGAAATTGTATTTAAAGGTAATGCATCAGAAGACATGAAAGAAACATCAATAAACCGGGAAGATGTATTACAACTATTTGATAAAGTGAAAAGTAGCAAATCACCTGGACCGGATGGTATACATCCAAGGGTGTTGAAAGAACTGAAATATGAGATTGCAGACCTACTAGTCTGTATTAGTAATCTGTATTAGTAATTTGTGAACTATCATTAAAATCATCTGTAGTACCTGAAGACTGGAGAATGGCCAATATAATGCCAATTTTTAAAAAGGGTTCTGGGGTGATCTCAGGAAACTACAGACTAGAGAGCCTGACATCAGTACCAGGAAAAATGGTAGAAAGCATTATAAAGAACAAAATTACTGAACATGTAGATCTTGGTTTAATGGGAGAAAGCCAACATGGCTTTAGCCAAGGAAGAATTTGTCTTACTAACCTGTTATAATTTTTTGAAGGTGTGAATAAAGAAATAGACTAAGATGAGCCAGTTGATGTAGAGTATCTGGATTTTCAGAAAGCCTTTGACAAGGTCCCTCGTGAGAGACTCTTGGAGAAATTAAAAAGTCATGGGATTGGAAACAGTGTAGTATTGTGTATCAGGAACTGGTTAAAAGATAAAAAGCAGAGAGTGGGGCTAAATGGCCAATTTTCTGAATGGAGAAAGGTGAATAGTGGAGTACCCCAGGAATCTGTGCTGGATCCACTGCTTTTTAACATATTCATAAATGACCTACAAATGGGAATAATGAATGAGGTGATCAAATTTGCAGATGATACAAAATTATTCAAATTCGTTAAAACACAAGAGGATTGTGAAAACTTGCAAGAGAGCTTTGATAAATTGGAAGACTGGACATTCAGATGAAATTTAACGTGGACAAGTACAAAGTTATGCACCTAGGAAAGAACAACCCAAACTATGGCTACATGATGCAAGGTTCCATATTAGGAATCACCACCCAGGAAAAAGATTTAGGCGTCATCATAGATAACACATTGAAACCCTCTGCCCAGTGGGCAGTGGCAGTCAAGAAAGCAAATAGAATCCTAGGAATCATAAAGAAAGGAATGGAGAATAAAACAAAGGATATTATAATGCTTCTGTATCATTCCATAGTGCGACGGCACCTTGAATATTGTGTGCAATTCTGTTCCCCATATCTTAAAAAGGATATAGCGGAATTAGAAAAGGTACAGAGAAGAGCCCCAAAATGATAAAGTCGATGGAAGGATATCCCTATGAGGAGAGGCTTAAAATATTAGAGCTCTTCAACATGGAAAAGAGACGGCTGAGGGGAGATATGATAGAGGTCTATAAATTAATGAATGGAGTGGAACGGGTAAACATAGATCGATTGTTTGTTTTCACCATCAAAAAGCAGAAAGACTAGGGGACAGACAATGAAGCTACAATGTAACCCATTTAAAACTAATAAGAGAAAATATTTTTTCACTCAACGTACAATCAAACTCTGGAATTTGTTACCAGAGGATGTAGTCAAAGCTATTAGTGTAGCTGGGTTTAAAAAAGGTTTGGACAAGTTACTGGAGGAAAGGTCCATAAACAATTATTAAAGGACTAGGAAAATCCACTGCTTGCCATGGGACCAGCATTATGAAATCTGTGTGCCTTTTTGGGAACCTGCTAGATACTTGTGATCTGGATCGGCCCCTGTTGGAAACTGGATACTGGGCTTGATGGACCTTGGTCTGACCCAATATGGCATTTCTTATGTACCTAACTGCACTGTGTTTACTTTTATGCATGAAGTAATTTTGTAAGAGGCATTTTATGCTCTTATACTAGCATATATGAGCAAAATATCCATTATTTAATTACATACTTATTACCCAAGCACATAATATGCACAGACATGAACGTGTAAGCTTCCCTCACCACACAGCATGATGAGAAGATGGCTGATGACCTGGTGGTAAATAGTTAGCAGGAGGAGGTAACTGAAGAAAAAAGAAATGAAAGAAAGGACATTGTATACAGAAACCTAATTATAGAAGCTGTTGATAGGGAAGGAGCAGCTTAAAAGTGACTAAAGCACAGAAATGAAGAAAAAAATATGAAGAAGAAGGTGAAACACCTGCAATGAAAGAGCAAATTGCAAATGACTCAGTTCTGAAGGAGCAAAAAAAAAAAAAAACCCAACAAAACAGCAAAGTAAAAGAAAATACAAATAAAACAAGCTGGGGTCAGGAATAAAAGGCCTTTGTGCTGGAACTGATCAGCTCCAGGGAATATGGGCGATGGGGAGGTAGATTTAGAAGCTACTTTCTCAGAAATAGCATCAAATGGGAAAGAGAAAGATACTGAAAAGCAAAGAAAAGCTGCTGAAACTAATCTCTGGCAGAAAGCTAAAAGCTTTCCTTTTCTGAGGCAGGACTAGGCTGAAATTTCAGCAGTGAGGCGTTAAGTGCATGCATCTGGGGCAGAGACAGCTGATACAGCCCTGCAGAGACCAGACTGCTCACTCCCCCAGAAGGCGTCTGTCATTGAAATGATGAACCTCATTGTAAAGAATCCACAGAAGCATTTGAAAAGGATAGAAAAAGGAATTTAAAAAGCCTTGGAAGAAACTGCTGCTGTGAAGTACATAGAAGGTGCTTCCTTAGGAAAGAGAGAGACAGCTGCATAAACTTCCATGCCTCAGCCCTGGGTAGTTTTGTACATACCGTGAGAAGAGTGACTACCACTTGCAAGCCAGGGTATGCTGGAGATGATCTCAGTCTTATTAACCGAGGTATCCGGATGCCCAACCCGGCCTGTACCCATCCCCCACCCCTCTCCCCCCCCACCTCCTTTCTTTTTCTCACCCCTTCCACCGTCCCGTCCCCCACTCCCCCCACCCCCCCCCCAAGACAAACCGCACAGACATCAGGGTATGGTGCAAACATTGCTTGGTCGCAGCTTTATTGACTGTAAACACCGGCCCAACATGGGACAATTTGTAATCCAAAACAGTAACAAAAATAACCGCATAACCCCCCCCCTCATCCGGATGGTGCCCCCCACCAGCCGTTAGTAGCAAAGTGGAGCACCATCCACACCACACCCCCCCGTGACCCCCCCCGCGCCTGCCTAGCCGTTATAGCAAAGGCCGGCTGAGGGGGTTCCTATTTCCGGGTGGAGACCCCATCCGGGACGTCTCCCCCAACCTGACGAGCCATGCCGCTCACCTGGAAGGCGGCATCCGGCTGCACTGAGGCACCGGGTCCACGAGCACCAGCTCGCTACCCCGCTCACCCGGCCCAAAATGGGCAATCCCCCCCCCCAGCTGCAATGACATCCACCTCTCCCCCCCCCCCCCGCAAACAAAGGGAGGGCGGGAGGGAACCCTCTTCACCCGCGCGCGCAAGGAGGAAGAGAGGGAACGCCGGCCAGCGAGCCCTCCTTGCTCGCGCTGCCAACCCCGTGTCCGCCTATGCGGACCAATCAAGTACGCCCCCCTTCCCCTTCCCCCCCCCCCCCCGACAAGCACGGCCAGCCAGGAGGTCGGGCCCCGGAACCCGGTTACCAAGGCCGGCCGCGGAATCGGGGCCCGGCGGCCCAGCCCCTCATAACCGAGGTATCCGGATGCCCAACCCGGCCTGTACCCATCCCCCACCCCTCTCCCCCCCCACCTCCTTTCTTTTTCTCACCCCTTCCACCGTCCCGTCCCCCACTCCCCCCACCCCCCCCAAGACAAACCGCACAGACATCAGGGTATGGTGCAAACATTGCTTGGTCGCAGCTTTATTGACTGTAAACACCGGCCCAACACGGGCCAATTTGTAATCCAAAACAGTAACAAAAATAACCGCATAACCCCCGCCCCCCCCTCATCCGGATGGTGCCCCCCACCAGCCGTTAGTAGCAAAGTGGAGCACCATCCACACCACCCCCCCCCCCCCCCCCCCCGCGCCTGCCTAGCCGTTATAGCAAAGGCCGGCTGAGGGGGTTCCTATTTCCGGGTGGAGACCCCATCCGGGACGTCTCCCCCAACCTGACGAGTCATGCCGCTCACCTGGAAGGCGGCATCCGGCTGCACTGAGGCACCGGGTCCACGAGCACCAGCTCGCTACCCCGCCACCGGCACTAGGTAGCTCGCTATCCTAGAGCCGCCCCCACCAAAGAAAGCTGCGACCAGCACCAAGACTCCAATGCCTCCTGCCAATCATTGAGAAGCAGGTCTTGCCCCACCAGAGCCAAGTGAACCCCATCCAGCCAGTAAAGCCCAGCACAAGCGACATCAGCCCACGGGTGTCGAACATGTATCCCACCCAACCGCTGCACCCAACGCCCAATCTGACGGTTGAGCTTGCACAAACCCCTCGACCAACGCCGTTGGGTCCAGCAGGCAGGACGAGGAACAATGTCCGACCAAATGATGGCCACCCCTGGGATGACCTCCCGCAGCCGGGCAATGTCATCTGAAATCGTCAGAATGAGCTGCAGGCGAGCCCAGCCAGCAACGTCATTGCCCCCCAGGTGAAGCAGCAGCCCGACTGGCCGCTGCCGCCGTCCGAGTTCTGCATAGATGTGGTCCAGGAGCAGTCCCCAGTGCATACCGCAGCGGCCCATCCAGCACAGGCGCACTCCTGTCCCAGCAAGACCAAGATGAACCCCCAACGGCCGAACAGCCGCTCGACGCTCTGCCCAGTAGACGAAAGAGTGCCCGATGATCCACCAGTCCCCACCGGACACACCACCTGCAATCAGAAAAGAGCGGACCGCCACCAGCAAGCAATTCTGCAACAGGGAGAAAAGCATTAGTACCCCCCCTGCCCCACCCTACCCCCCCCCCTTTTTCGGGCAGAGTACCCAAGGAACTAGGCGGCCCCACCGGAGGCCGGTGGGCGAACATACCCAGCATAAGCCCCCGACCGCCATCTGCCAATGCGCTGAATGACCCGCGAGTCCAGACCCGCGGCCGCCGCGCTAGTCGCCGCCCCAATCCGAAAGGAGTGCGAAGCGTAACTCCGTTCGGGGCAACCCAAGGCGCGCAAAACCAACCGTAGCACCGCCGTGAACTGATACTGGGTCACTGGCCTGCCGTCCGCGTGAATGAAGAATTGACCTCGCGCCCCCGGTCGCTGTTGCACGTACGCACCCAAAGCCCGCACGGGACAAGACAACAAGGGAGGAATAGCACGGAGCAAGACCCAACCCCCTTTTCCGGACTGGTCCGTCTTAGACCGAGATAAGAAAATCTGCACCCGCACCGGATCCACACGAACATGCCCGAAGTCGAGCCCGCCAAAGGCCCCCCGGCTCGCGGACCGAGGGACGAGCTCGGATACCCGAAAGGCGCCGAAAAAGGCCATAGTAAACAGCGCATGAAACAAGACCGCCTCGAAACCGGAGGCCGCCACCCGCGGTAAAACCGCACAAACCTGCAACAACAGTTCATGAGATATCGGGAGCCGCCAATCCCCGCCACCGGCTGTACGCGAGCCCATCCGGCAAGCAGACGCCCAACTAAAAAGGAGACACGCGGGTTTCCCCAACCAGCAGCCTTACAAAAGAAAGAGAAGCCCGCCAATGCTCCAGCGACTGCCGACCGGGCCCAGCCCTCCTGCTTCGCCCACAACACAAAACGGCCGACCAGACCATCCGACACCGCCCCCCCAGACCAGCCATGCGCGCCCAGAAAAGCACTCACCTGATGGTAGCCCCGCCGGTACGCCGCCCAGGTACTACGAGCCACCGATGCCGCCAGGAGAACCATTAGGTCAGGATCCCAATTCTCCAGAGATGCTCCGGAACCAGTGCAGGCAGCTCGTCTGCCTGAGGAGCCAGCCGCCCGAACTGCACCCACTGAAAACGGGACAAAGCGTCAGCAATAGAGTTCTGGGAACCAGGCACGTGCCGAGCTCTAGCGGTGACATTCAAGCGCAAGCAGGCCAACACCAACACCCTCATCAAAGAAGCCACCCAGGGGCAGCGGGGGGCTTGATGGTTTATGACCTCAACCTCTGCCGCGTTATCGCACCAAAAGACTACCCGCCGGTTCCGCAAGCGGTCCGGCCATACCCAGAGAGCCACCACAATGGGAAAAAGTTCCAGGAAGGTGATGTTCCGGGTGAGGCCGGAGCTTACCCAATCCGCCGGCCAGGGCTCAGCACACCAGGACCCATGACAATACGCCCCAAAACCAGAACCGCCCGCCGCATCAGTAAACAACTGCAGATCGCGATTCGAGAGCTCCGGCAGCTGCAGGACAGAGGACCCGTTAAAGCCAGCCAGAAAGGCATCCCAGACCCGCAGATCCGCCCGCATCCCAGCGGACACCCGAATACGATGATGAGGCAGTCGCAGCCCCGCTATCGCCAAGGAGAGTCGCCGCGTAAAAGGACGCCCCATGGGGAGGACACGGCAAGCAAAATTGAGATGTCCGACCAACGACTGGAGGACACGGAGGGAAATCTTGGAAGCGGAACCTATAGATGCCACCAATTCCCGAAGGCGACTGATCTTTTGCGCCGGCAAGCGCACCACCATCGCCACCGTGTCAATTTCAATACCGAGAAAAGTAAGGCACGTAACCGGTCCGACCGTCTTATCAGATGCGACGGGGATGCCGAAGTCGGCAGCCACACGCAGAAAAGTACTGAGGAGATTGGGACACGTGGGAGCACGCTCAGGCCCGACAAACAGAAAGTCATCGAGATAGTGCACCACGGAAGCAGCCCCCGACTGTTGTTCCACGACCCAATGCAAGAACGTACTGAAGGCTTCGAAATACGCACAAGAGATGGCACAGCCCATGGGCATGCACATATCAAAATAGTACCGCGCCTCAAAGCGAAACCCCAGCAGAGGGAAGGCCGTGGGGTGAACCGGCAACAGACGGAAGGCCGATTCAATATCCACTTTTGCCATAAGGGCACCAGGCCCGCATCGACGGACCAGGGAGACGGCGGCATCGAAGGAAGAGTAATGGACCGTACAGAGCTCGCGAGGTATGCGGTCATTGACCGAAGCGCCTGGAGGGCAAGAGAGGTTGTGTATTAACCGAAACTTGCCCGGCTCCTTCTTGGGTACCACCCCCAACGGCGAGACCGTAAAGGGAGAAAAAGGTGGCACCAGGAAAGGGCCAGCCATGCGACCCAACGCACACTCCTCGGAAATCTTCCGCCGCACAAAATCCCCGTAAGTCCGAACGGAGGCAGCATTGCGGGACCCCCCTTTGGCAAGCGCTCCCCGGACAGGAATGTGGAAACCCCGGGAAAACCCACCCAGAAGCAAACCCGCCGCCCTCCCCCGACGGGAACGCCCGTACGCCAGCAACAAGGGCGCATTGCCGCCACGCGGACGGGGGTACGGGCCAAGGCCCGCCCCGAGTTACTTTCCCGCCGAGGGGGCCCCCGGGACCCCTTTTCTGCTGCACTTCGCAGCTGCGTGCGCACCCCCGCACAAGGAGCAGGCATGCTTGAATTTGCAATCAGGGAATGGGCAGGACGCCTTGTTGAAGCGCCAGCAGACATCCCCCCCAATGACAGCACCCTTTGGCTGAGGCAAAGCCGAGCCGGGGCCACGAAAGGAATGCCCGCTAACCGGCACCGGAGCCGGCCCCGCCCTGCTGGCCGCCCCGCCGGATACCCCAGCGCGACCCCGGACAGACATCTGGGTCAACCATAGGTTGATGTCTTTCGTTCCCCACAGCAAGCGGCTATTCTCCTCCATCTGATCCCGAAACTCCTCGTCGTAATTTAACCAAGCCCAACCCTCGTGAGCCTGGGACGCCGCCAGGATATTATCAGCATAGGCGAGCAGGGCCCCGTACTGATCCGGGAAGTAATGCCCCCATACGCTCGCTAAACGCAAGAAGGCGCGGGTCCAGTTGAGGGTGTTGCGCGAGACCTTGCGCACCCGGCCCGCCTTCTCGTCCTCCTTGCATTTTTTCCTGCTCTCACCCGAGCGCTTCCGACCATCGAGGAGGCGGAAGATGTCAATATATTTCCGGCGCTTGATCCGCCGCCGCAACTTCCGCGGAACGGCCTCCCACAACTCAGAGCACTGTATAACGGAGACCCCACCCAAGGCGCCCTCTGCCGCCCCCCGCGGGGAACCGACTGATGAAGTCGAGGACGACGACGAGGAGGAAGAGGAAGAGGATGCACGCCTGCATCGCCGAGCACGTTTGCGCTTCCCAGCTACCTTCCCTGCCCCCACAGAGCCCGGTGTAGATTCAGAGGCCCCCCCCCGCAGCGCCACCAGCATACTCACCACTCCCCCCAGCGGGGGCGACAGGAGCCCTGTCAGATGCCACGCCAGGCGCCGGAACCTCGAGCCCAGCAGAGGCCCCCGCTGACTCCCCCCGATCCGCACCAGCCAACGCACCAGAAGAAGCCATGGAGGTGGGAGGCGGTGAAGTCCACGGCACCTGCGGAGAAGGGGAAGAGAAAGCAGCCAGAGCACCAGGGGTACCGAGAGCGGAGGGTGACCCGGCCCCCCAAGCCCGAGCTGAAGACCCCAACCCCCCAGCCTCCCAGGCCGCTGCCCCCCCGGCCGGCCCACGAACGTCCCCTAACCAACCCCCCCAGCCACCCCAAGGGCTTCCACCCCCCCACGAGGCCGTTCCGAATGGCCAAGGGCCCGCCGAACCCAGGAAACCGGTAGCAGGAGGGGAAAACCAAGGGGAGGGGGAAGGCCCCCCCGCTCCCGGGGGAGGGGGTGAAAATGAGGGCCAGCCCTCCGCTGCAGTAGGCAGCAGGCCGTGGCCCGCGGAGACCCGGGGCCGCCGCTGGCCGGGCCGCCCGACCCCTCGCCGCCCCCCAACGCCACCAATGCAGCACCCTCGACCAGAGGCCCCACAGAGGGATCTGGTTCACCCCTGGAGGCACCCGCCGCAGACACGGGCACCGGGGGCCCCCGAGCGGCCCCCCGACCCCGGGTCCGCCACACCCCGCTAAGCCCACGGCTCTGTCACGCCGCAGGCGGCCCCCCGGGAGCAGGGGCCGCGGCCCGGGCTCTGCCGCGGTCTCCAGGCAGGGCACCACGCCGCAGCGCTCCCCGCCCCCGGGCAGCACCCTTCGCCCCCCTCGCTACGCCCCGCAGCGGGACCCGCCGAGCCATGAGAACAGAAAAAAGGGGCACTCAGCCCAAAGGACGGCACCCGGCGGCAAGGCCCTGCCCCCCAACCAACCGAGGCAGCACCGCTGTATAGTAGCAGGTGTCCCGGTATTTAAAGATTTCCTCCTCTCTCTTTTTTTTTTAAAACTATTTTGTATGTGCCTGGTTGCTTGCGGGGTTCCGTTCTGTGAGTTAATGGGCAGGGAACGCCGCGCCCAAGGCCCCAAAGCCAGTCGGGGGCCCGCCCAGCAAAGAGGCCGCACACAGGCCGGACCAACCCCCCACGTGCCCCACAGCCAACAGCCACGCTGGACTCTGCGGGGAGAAAGGCAACCAAGCGAAAGCGCTTTGGTGTCCTTTACTTCCTGTTGTGGTGATGGGAAGGCACGGGGACGACACGCACCCCCCACGGAGCACCGGGGACCGAACAACGAGACCGGTAGGCCAAAAAACAACCCACCCACACCCGAGAGCGACCAACTCCAAACCTTTTCACCAGCGCGAGCAAGGAGGAAGAGAGGGAACGCCGGCCAGCGAGCCCTCCTTGCTCGCGCTGCCAACCACGTGTCCGCCTACGCGGACCAATCAAGTACGCCCCCCTTCCCCTCCCCCCCCCCGACAAGCACGGCCAGCCAGGAGGTCGGGCCCCGGAACCCGGTTACCAAGGCCGGCCGCGGAACCGGGGCCCGGCGGCCCAGCCCCTCAATCTATCGCCATGTTCATCTCAACACTGGAAATGTGCAAACAAATATTTTCTTTTGGAATTCATAAAGTGTAATATATAGAAAATGACTGCAGATAAAGACCATATGGCCTATCTAGTCTATCCATCTATACTGAGTACTAAGTCTACAAACCTTTGCTATCCCTCAGAGATCTTCTGTGGTTGTCTCATTTTTTCAATTTGCATACTGTCCTTTTCTCCATGGCCTCTACTGGGAGGGTGTTCCATACATCTACCACCCTTTCTATATAGAAATATTACCTTAGACTATTAAGTCCACTTGGACAAGAGGAGTAGCCTAGTGACTAGAGCAACTGCTTTGTACCCAAAAGATCAGGGGTTCCAATCCCACTAGCACACCTTGGGCAAGTCACTCTACCCTCCATTGCCTTTGATGAAAAGGCCTGATAATCTACTTCTGGTGATACATTGCTAAGAAAACCCAGAGGCAACTGGGTTGTTAGGAGTCAGCACTGACTTGAAGGCACTAAAAAAAATTGAGTTCACCCTCATCCTATGTCTTCTCACATCATTTTAAAGAGGCCTGGCTTCTGTGCATTTCTTCTCTGGAGTTATTGAAGTGTCCCTATCATATCTCTCCATATGTTTTATGAGGCTATTGACCATTTTATTTCCTCATCTATAGAATGACTATATCTAGTTTACATCATTCTGAAGGTTTGATCTCCAGAACTGGGAACTTCATCTCCAGAACTGTTGTTGTTCTTAAGTGCTGTCGAATTGGTGTCAGCTCATGACAACCCTGTGGATAGCTGTCCTAAATTGTATTCAGTCTTCAGTCAGGTGGCTCATTGTTGACAGAGTGGTACCCATAGCTGTTATTATTGTATCAATCCATCTCATTGCTGGCCTTCCTCTTTTGCATTGACCTTCTATCTTGCCAAACATGATATCTTTCTCTAATGATCCCTCTATTCACACTATATGTCCAAAGTATGAAAATCAAAGTTTTGTCATCTGAGCTTCTAAAGAAAGCTTAGATTTGATCTCCTCTAGTACTGACTGGTTTGCTCTTCGGGCAGTCCATGGTATACACAGTATTCATCGCCAGCACCATAATTCAAAGGCATCAATTTTCTTCCTGTCTCTTTTTCACTGTCCAATCTTTGCATTCATATGATGCTATTCAATTACTATGGCTTGGACAAGTCAAATCTTTCTATGTAGAGAGATATTCTGCTCTTGAGAATCTTGTCTAGGTCCTTCATAGTCATTCTGCCAAGAGCAATATGTCATCGGATTCTTGATTGCTTGTTGTTTCTTTATTGATAGATGATCCAAGTAGGTTAAAGTACTCCACTATTTCAATTTCTTCTCCATCAATGATGAACTTATTGATTTTGCCAGTTGTCAGGATCTTTTCCTTCTTTACATTAAGGTGCAGGCCCATTTTAAGACTATGTTCCTTGATCATGAGAAGCAAATGTTTCAGATCATCTTCACTTTCCGCCAGTAATGTGGTATCATCAGCATAGCGAAGGTTGTTGATGAGTCTTCCACCAATCTTCACATCTCAGTTGTATTCATACAATCCTGCTTCTCTGATGATTTGTTCTGCATATAAATTAAACAGGTATGGAGAAAGTATGCAGCCTTGTCTTACATCTTTGCTGATTTTAAATCATTTTGTTTCTCCTTGTTTTGTTTGAACTGTTGCTTCTTGATCAATGTAAAGATTGTGCAAGAGAACGATCAGGTGTTCTGGTATACCCAAGCTTCTTAATGTGGCTCAGAGCTTCTCATGGTTTACACAATCAAAAGCCTTGCTGTGGTCAATAAAACACATATAGATATCCTTTTGATATTCTTTTGTCTTTTCAGGATCTATCTCACATCTGCGATGTTTTGGTATTTCTATGGCAGGGGTTTTCAACCCAGTCCTCGGGACACACTTAGTCATGTTTTCAGGATAACCACAACAAATATGCATAAGAGAGATTTGCATACAATAGAGGCAGTGCATACAAATCTCTCTCATGCATATTCATTGTGGTTATCCTGATTAGCTAGGTGTGTCTCAAGGATTGGGTTGAGAGCCCCTTTTCTAGGGTAATACTCTGCATTTGGCACTCTTTGTTTATACCCTGATTTTGAGTCATATCTGTGGCACCTCCAGTTTGTGCTGGGGTAGTGACTTATCTTGAGTGACTGTGCTTTGTGGATTAGAAGAGCTGACTAGTCGCTCGTTCACACTCCTGCCCTGTTGGTTTATTGCACTGTTCTAATTGAAAGCTCTGATCCAAATGACTTAGTAGTGGAAATTCTAATTAAGTGAATCTCATCTTGTCTAACATCAGAGCCCGAGCTTCAGAACCTAGCATGAAATGAATCATTAGCTTTAGAAGAAAGATTCCAGCTGCTTAAAAGAGAGCTCACCACACACAGCCTCTCCATGGGATGCAGATAATCTAAACCTGCATCTAGTTTTACCAAATACTGTAGACATGCCTTACTAAGGCTTGTGCTTTTATGGTTGTGTGTATCATTTGTGCATGTTTGAGGATGTGTGTGTCTCCAGTATGTTTGTATTTGGGGATGGGTGTGTAGACTTTTCTTCTTAGGGCCAGGGTTGGCCCCAGAGTTGGTTCAAGGTGTTGGCACCCTAGGCAAACCTTAAGCCTATCCTCCCCTGTCAGAATCTATTGCTTAGCTTTCTTTGAATGTCCTCTGCCCTTCCAGAAGCTGCCGCTCTAGATGACTGAATAGTTTTCCTGATGGTTGGGTTAGCCCTGCGTAGGGCAGTTTGGAACAGTGGTTAGGTTCATTTCTGGTTGGCAAATAGTTAATAGAATGGATTACAGGTGGTATATTTCCCTCTCAGAGTATCTTTCTAAATATAAGCACTCTTAAAAGGGCTTAAGATTAACTTTACACCATCATTTGGCTTAAATCCAACTCTGGCTTTATTCCAAATATTTACACAACAACCCAAGATACCTTCACTGTGCCATTGCTCAGCTTCTCTTTACTTAAAAAGAGCTTAACTTCAAGTATTCTGCAGCACAACTTCAGTCTCTTCAATGGTCACCTTTCTGATCCCCAGAAAATAACTTCTCAGTATCATTTCAAGCTATCACAACCTTTCATTCCCATTAGCAAGCTATTTAGAAGAAGCCATAAAGTAATATTTACCAGCAACATTCCTGCCAAGCTGCATGGGGGTCCTTCTTCTGCATCTTCAATATCACAGCACCTCCCCCATTGGCAACAGCACAGACGGCAGACTCCTGTGCAGTTTAGTAGAATATTGTTCACCAGAATACATTGAATGACTGCTCGTTATTACATAATTGTTACCCCACATAATTTATATTTTATCATTGGGTAAAAAGCACCTGGTTTCCTTTTATACCCTTTATTTTTAGGAAACTATTTCCTCTCCCAGAGAAGCCTCTACACAATGATCGCATCCGGTTTTAATGCTTCCCTGCTCTATTGAGACTTCACTTTTCAGGGAAACTACGCCACAGTCTCTCTAGAGTCCTGAGCATCTTATGTTTTTTATTCTCTCCCCTCTTTTATGAATTCTACAAAAACATCCACAGGGAACTAGTTATAGCCGGGAATCAAATTTTTGAAATACCCTTCTGCTGAAGGCTAGAACCATTTTGGAGTACAGCACTAGCTGTAGGGGAGAAACTGGGGATTATTCTTGCTGTCTTTGACCTTGAAGGCTTGGGGAAGATGCAGAGAGATGCTGAAGAGATAGAAGACAAGCCTGAGGGAATTTTTTAAGTTTTGGAAATATTCTTAATTGGCTTGAGGCAGGATTGGCTGCCATCGTTTGGTGTGTGCTACTGGCAAACAAGATGCACTTATAAAAGAAAAAAATAAAAATGTTTTAATTGACTCATAAATGACAAAAATTAAACAAAAGGCAAAACAAGTTTTCTGCTTCCACATTCCAACTCTCTGAGTCCTTTTCTTTAATAAGCTTCTCACCCACTTTATAGCTCATTTTTTGTCCCAACTTATAGACTGACCAGCTCACTTTCAGCACAGGTCATTCTGTAACAAAGACAGACGCTATACTGAAATCCAGATATGCTGCATCTACTGCACTCCCCTCCCCCCCCCCTCTGCTCACACATACTTCTAATTTACTATGATAGTCATCTTAGCGAATAAAGCAATTTTCTCTTGTAAAAACCTTGTTGTTGTTGATCTTGTAACAGACTGGCCAGGGCTGTCACAAGGGACAAGAAAAATTGGCAGCCAAGTCAGTCTGCTGGAAGAGGTATGCTTCTGTATAGTTGATCTTGTGAAGGAGTCTATATAATGTTACTCGTCTCTCTCCAAAGGAAATATCAACAGTCCCCTTTAAGAGAGTCTGCAGCCCAGAGTTCAGGGCTGGGAGGGTGTGGCTCACAGGGAGAGGTTAAGAACATAGCAGGCTGAAGGAGGGAGAGAGGCCTGTGGAGCCAGAAGTCCTTCCAAGGAAGCCATGCAAAGGAGTTCTGAGGAAAGAATGTTAACTGGGGCTGGAGGGAGGGCCGGGAGAACCAGCTTGTGGAGGTTTATCCAGCTGGGACAGAGGTAAAGCTGATTTTGGTTTCCCTGAACTGTTGTCTGTTCTGGGTTTTGCTTTGTTGAGGTTTAACAAACTGGGACAGAATAAAAACAGCCTCTCTTTTCCCTGAACTGCTGTCTGGCCTGTTTTAAAGCAAACCCCTTCCCCCGCACGCCACACTACCAGAGTTTCCTTTCTCTAAATCTTACCCTGTTGCCACCCACTGGTTATGCTCCTAAATTTGAGTTTAGAGAAAATTTGAGTATAAATTTAGGCACACATCCTTAGAAAATTTCCAAAGGGGTCAATTTAGGAGCCTAACTTTCAAAGTCAGGAGCATATATCTTTTGTGTATTAAGACCAATGTGTTTAGCTGTTCCTGTATGCAACTAGAGGGCAGGTTGCCCTGACTACTACTAATTATTATTTCTAGAGTGCTACTAGGTATACACAATACTGTGCACGTATATATAAGAGACAGCCCATTCCCCAAAGAGCTTACAATCTATTCAAGACAGACAACAAAACAAATAGGGGGCTAAAGTAATTCTTAAAGGGAAATGAGTAAAATGCACATGGGTGTAGACAGGAGAATAAGAGGGTCAGGATCCAAAAGCAGCCTTGAAGAGCTGAGTTTTTAGCCTGGATTTGAATTGGACCAGACATATGAACTCAAGTAGTCTATTCAACAAACTGCCTAAGTCTGTAAGTCAGGCTTCATCTCTGACCCTTTTCAAATCCAGGCTGAAAACTCACCTCTTCGAGGCCACTTTTGAATCCTGATCTGCTTAGTCTCCTATGTGTTTCCCACTGTTCCCCTAGATGTATCCTTGTACGCAATTGTTGTGTTGTCTCTCTTGACTAGACTGTAAGCTCTGATGAGCAGGGGCTGTCTTTTACATGTGCTTGTACAGCGCTGTGTATGCCTTGTAGCGCTATACAAATGATCAGTAATAGTAGTATTCCACGCATATAGTGCAGCAAAGCGGAATGGACAAAGTCTGGAGTTGGCATTAGACGAGACAGGCATGGATAAAAGTGATTTGCTTGATAAGCAGAGCTGCCAAGGAGTAGTGTAGGGAGAGATAAGAGAGGTAATGAGGAGCTGCAGGATGAATACACTTATAGGTGAGTAGGAGAAGTTTGAACTATATGTGGAAATGGATAGGAAGCCAGTGAAGTGACTTGAGAAGAGGGGTTATGTGAGCATAGCAATACCGGTAGAAGATTAACTATGCAGCAGAGTTTTGAACAGATTGAAAGGGATGGGGAGACCACTGAAGAGCAAATTGCAGTAGACTGAGTGGGAGATGACAAGAGTGGATAAGGCTCAGTAGCGTATTCAGAAAGCAAGGGGCACATTGTCTTGATGTTCTAGAGGAAGAAATGACAGGTTTTAGCTATCTGTTGGACAAGGTTATGAGTCAAGGAGACAGGGTGGATGACAGTTTTATCCACAGAAAACTGATGAGGATTGGATTTGGGCACGAACAGGTCACTGGAGACTTTTGCAATGGCCATTTCTGTTGAATGTAGAGGATGAAAGCTAGATTGAAGTGAATCCAGAATGTTGTGAAAAAAAATGAATTCAAGACAGCCACAGTAAACAGCATGTTCAAGTAGTTTGGATACAGAAGGGAGGAGGGAGATTGACTCAATAATTGGAAGAATGGGTAGGATCTAATGAAGACTTTTTGAGGAATGATGAAGTCACAATGTGCTTGAAGAGAGCAGGAACAATTGCAGTGGAAAATGATAGGTTGAGGATATGACAGATAGATGGGGTGACAGTAAAGGAGATAGTGCTTAGTAGATAGGTGGGACTGGGATCAGAGGAGCATGTAGTACATTTAGAAGAGGAGAGAAGATGTGCAGTTTCCTCCTAAGTGACTTCAGAAAAGAAAGAAAGGGTGACAGGAATTGAAGGAAGAATTTGAGATTGAAGTGGATGAAGGGGAGACAGAGCTGGCCTGGTGAAAAAATCAAGACTAATCTTGCGAACCTTGTCATGGGGAGGTAGTCAGCCAAAGTCTGAGCAGAGAGTGAAGGAGGAGTTGGAGGAGGAAGCACTTTGAGGAGATTGTTGAGTGTGGCATAGAAACATAGAAACATGATGACAGAAAAAGACCACAAGGCCCATCTAGTCTGTCCTTCCATAACAACAACTACAACAGTCCACTTTTTACCTTTAGAGATCCTCTGTGTTGGTCCCATGCTTTTTTGAATTCAGTTACTGTCCTCATCTCTACCACCTCCACTGGGAGACTATTCCACGGATCCACTACTCTTTCCGTAAAGAAATATTTCCGCATATCACTCCTGAATCTATCTCCCTTCACCCTCATCCCATGTCCCCTCGTCGCAGAACTTGCTTTCAATTGAAAGAGGCTCTCTCCCTGAACATTTATGCCAGCAAGGGTCAGAGAGTTTGCCAGATGGACATAGTAATTTGTTGGCAAGAGCAATAACAGACTGGAAGGAAGTTAGCAAGAATTTTAAATGTATGAAGTCAGTGTGGGCATGTGATTTTAGCCAAAGGCACTCTGCAGAGTGGGCACAGGAATGTAGGTAGCAGATTTTGGAGGTCAGCCAAGGCTAAATTTCAGTATGCCTCACAAGACATGAAATGGGAGGAGCAAGAGCATCCAAAGCAGAAGAGAGTATAGTGTTAGATGAAGAGGCCACTCCTGTAACACTCAGATGAGAAAGGAGATGAGACAGCAGTGAAGTGAGCTGAAAGGAAAATAGCCTGAAGATTCCTAAACATGTTGGCGGAGATTGGACAAGACTGTGGTGGGAGGTGTTTAAGAGCAAAATGTAACACTTAATGGCTAGGTAGGAGAACCAAGTTGGAGAAGTTTGAGGGTGAGCATTTGGAGAAGAAGACAAGGTTGAGGTAGTAGCCATTCTGGTGAGTTAGGGCAGAAGAACACAGTTAGAGGGGTCATCAACATGAATGCTAAACTGCCCAAGAATGAGGGAAGAAGAAGAGAGTTCATGGAAGAAGGAAAGCTGGGAGTCAAAGTCAGTAGAAAAAAGAAATGGACTTGTCGGGGGGGGGGGGGGGGGGATAAATAGCAGTTACGGGTAGTGGAGTAAATAGACAAATGGAATGGACTTCAAAAGAAGAAAATGACTGAGACCAATATGGAAGAAGGGGTTGAAACCAGCAGGAAGGAGAGACTAGCAGAACAACACCACTGCTGTTGCCAACTGGGCAAGGTGTATGGGAGAAAAGAGAGCATCCATGACAGAAGGCAGCAAAGGAAGCAGAGTCTTCAGGAGAAGCCAAGCCTCTGTTAAGGAAAGGAGGTTTGGAGCATTAGAGATAAAGAGGTCATGAATGAAGGTAAGTTTGTTGGAGCAGAGGCGTAGCGTGGAGGGTGCAGGGGGGGCCGGCCGCACCGGGCGCAACATGGGGGGGGCGCCAGGGCCGGATTTACCTATACGCCATGTACGCCATGGCGTAGGGCCCACAGCTGCAAAGGGCCCACAAAAATGGAACAAGTTAGGCTTTTTTAAAAAAATAAAATAAAAAAAAAACTTGCTGGCTGCCGCCGCGGGGCCCCCTCTGCTGCTGCGGCAGCATGGACTGACCCGCAGGGGCCCCCTCTGCAAGCTCGATCCCTCCCTCCGTGCCTCCCTCCGTGCAGGCTGTGAGAGGCGCGAAGGCAGACTGTCTCCTTCGCGTCTCTGTTAAGCCCGCAGGGGCTGATGGGAGAATTTCCCATCAGCCCCTGTGGGCTTAACAGAGACGCGAGGGAGACAGTCTCCCTTCGCGCCTCTCACAGCCTGCACGGAGGGAGGCACGGAGGCACGGAGGGAGGGATCGAGCTTGCAGAGGGGGCCCCCGCGGGTCAGTCCATGCTGCCGCGGCAGCAGAGGGGGCCCCGTGGCGGCAGCCAGCAGGTTTTTTTTTAAATTAAATTTTACTTTAGGCAGGGGGAGGGGGTAGGACTGGTAATGGGCTATTGGGGGGGCTGGGGCTGGGACTGGAAATGGGTTGGGGGATTAAGGCTGGAGGTGGGCTGATGAGGTTAGGACTGGTAATTTGCTGTGGGCTGTTGGGGGGTTAGAACTGGTAATGGGCTTTGGGGGGGGGGTTAAGACTGGTAATGGGCTGTGGGCTGATGGGGACTGTCTGGTAATGGGCTATGGGGGACTAGGACTGGAAATGGGCTGGGGGGGTTAATACTGAAGGTGGGCTGATGGGGTTAGGACTGGTAATGGGCTGTTGGGGGGGGTTAGAACTGGTAATGGGCTTTGGGGGGGTTTAGACTGGTAATGGGCTTTGGGAGGGGTTAAGACTGGTAATGGGCTGTGGGCTGATGGGGGCTGTCTGGTAATGGGCTATGGGGGGGCTAGGACTGGAAATGGGCTGGGGGGGTTAAGACTGGAGGTGGGCTGATGGGATTAGGACTGGTAATGGGCTGTGGGCTGATGGGGGGGGGTAGGACTGGCAATGGGCTATGGGGGGCTGACTGGAAATGGGTTGATGGGGTTAGGACTGGAAGTGGGCTGATGGGGGGTTAGGACTGGTAATGGGTTATAGGGGGGGCTTAAACTGAAAATGGGGTGATGGGGGGTTAGGACTGTAAGTGGGTTGATGGGGGGCTAGGACTGGTATTGGGTTGGGGGGTTGCTAGGACTGGAAATGGGCTGATGGGTGGCTAGGACTGGAAATGGGCTGATGCAGGGACTAGAAGGGAATGGATGCTGGGTGAGGCTGGAACTAGAAGGGAGCTGATGTTGGGGGAGGATTAGAATGGGATGGGGCTGGAAGAGTAAAATGGAGAAGGGAAAAATATTTTGTGTGGGAGGGATAAAAAATCTACAATTGGCCGGGTATTGGGAAAGTAAGTGGGGATTGAGGATGGAGGGGTAAAATTTGAGTGGATGAAATAGGAATGAGGAAAGAGCAAAAGGAGAAAGATTAGTATGTTAAAGCAGATGTAGAGAGAGAATGGAAAAAAACTAGAAGAGAGAAGAAAGGACAAATGGACAGCAGACGATGGAGAGTTAGCAGAAGACACGAAGAAACCAGAAGAAAGTGGCTGGAGCAATTGCAGCTGAAAAAAATGCACAAAAGGTAGAAAAATATCTCTTTATTTTGAATTTATTAATTGGAATATGTCAGCTCTGGTAAATGTGCATCATTAACGTCTGCGCTTTGTTTAGTACAAGAGCAAATTAATGTATAGTTTTATTTCTACAGTGTTGTACATTCCAAGTTTGGCTTTTGGGATTCCCAGTTTAATTATTGTCTTCCTGTTTCTAAAATGTGATTACTTGTTTGGTGATGGTCTATGTTCTGCATGTGTAACTGAGCTGAGGTGTTCTGTTTATATAATTCCTATTTGACATTGCCACTTGTTCTCTTTCCCCAGTAGGTCATGTATTGTTGTTCTCTGAAATGTATTGGTTTAATATTTGCAGTGTTGCCTTTTGATTGGTAGAGTATGGTGCTTTGTGAGTCCTGGTAGTGCTGTTAGGATACGGCGGGTTTGCTATGGGTTCTAAATGGGCAGTGTTTGTAGTAGTTCCTAATGTGTCTGGCAGTTGGCACTGGATTATAGTAATGTAGAAATCTTTTAGTCTTTCTTTATCCATACACTCATTAAGAGGCACGTTTACTAAAAGTTAGTATATGGTAACATTATGCAAATATTTATGCAAATGAGGCCCCTTATGCAAATGAGGCCCACACCCCCCTTGGGCCGCCCCTGCTGGGGGCCCACAATTTTTGTTGGCATAGGGCCTCACTCAAGGTAAATCCGGCCCTGGGGGGCGCGCTCGCACTCGCAGCTCTCTGCAGTGCTGGCTGTGCAAATCCGATCCGAGCTGCCGGGTCGCCGCCCACTGTGGAGGGGGGGGGTGCCAGGCGTGCGGTGCGGTGGGTGCGAAGAGAGAGCGAGGGACTATCTGGGGGAGGGACAGTGCAGCGCTGATCGCGGGAGAGAACCACACCAGACCAGGGGGGCGCAAATTACTTGCCTTGCCCCGGGTGCTGACAACTCACGCTACGCCACTGTGTTGGAGGAAGAATGGACAGGACACATAAAAAAGGGAGAGAGGAGGAAGGATGCAGAGAAATATGAATGAGATTTGAGGGGTTGTGGTTAGATTTGCATAGGGAGTGAGAGAGATGGATGGGGGGGGAGGGGAGGGTGCAGGATAGGGATTGATATCCCCAGATGAAAGAAGAAGGAGCAGGTGAGTACTGAGAAGCGTAGAGAAGGCATGAAGATGGTGTTCTCAGAGAGTGGAGATGACTGAATGAAAGGAAGAAAATATTGAAGCTCAAGAGCAGATGATAAAATGCATGCAGAGTTAAAGAAAGAAGGGAATGGGCAATGTGAGCTAGGGGTGTGAAGTTGTTTGCATGAAAGGAAAAGACTGGGGAGAACTCGTATCAGAAAAAGTGATGTGGAGCCATAGGAACAGAAGAGGAAGATATCAAGCTTAGTGACAGTGATAGCGTCAAGGTTTGATTTTCTTAGAAGATAAGAAGAGAGATATAGGCAAACAGAGACGATAAACAGAGAAAATTCACAATGAAACACAGTAGCGCACAGTCAGGGTCGGCCCGTCCATTGAGTGATAATGTTGTTTGCACAGGGCCCGTGCTTCAGGGGGCCCCACGCGAACTCCATTATCGCACAATGGACAGCTTCAGAGGGAGCCGGGGAAGCCCACACGAGACTCCGGCTCCCTCTGCACAGCCGCCAGCGTGAAGAGTCTTTTCTTTCACATTGGCGGCTGTTTCTGTGAAGCCACGAGTGCCGTGAGAGGTTAAAGGCAATGACCTTTAACCTTTCCCAGCATTCACAGAAACAGCCGCCAGCGTGAAGGAAAAGGCTCTTCACGCTGGTGGCTGTGCAAAGGGAGCCGGGGCCTCATGCGAGCTTCCCGGCTCCCTCTGAAGCCCCTTAGACAGCTGCGGGACTGTTCAGAGGAGGGGGGGATAGGACTGGATGGGCTGTGATCGGGGGGGGGGGGAAACTTGGACTGCAAATGGGCTGTGATGGTGAGGGGGGCTAGGACTGCAAATGGGCTGTGATGGGGGGCTTGGACTGGAAATGGGCTGTGATTGTGGGGGGGGGGGGCTAGGACTGGAAATGGGCTGTGATAGGAGGGCTAGCATTGGAAATGAAGAGCTGGAATAGGACTGGAAGCAGGCTGATGAGGGGGCTAGGATTGGAAATTGGCTGATGGGGGAGCTTAGAGTGGAAATGGGCTGATGGGGGAGCTGGAACAGGACAGGAAATGGGCTGATGAGGGGAGGTTGGACTGCAAATGGGTGATGGGCTGGAATAGGACTGGAAATGGCTGATGGGGGAATAGGACTGGAAATGGGGTGATGGGCTGGAATAGGACTGGAAATGGCTGATGGGGAAATAGGACAGGAAATGGGCTGATGGGGGCTGGAACAGGACTGGAAGCAGGCTGATGGGAGTTGGAATAGAGCTGGAAATGGGCTGATGGGGGGCTAGAATTGGAAATTGCCTGATGGGGGAGCTTGGAGTGGAAATGGGCTGATGGGAGGGCTGGAATGGAACTGGAAAAAAGCATATGGGGGATAGGACTGGAAATGGGCTGATGTGGGGGCATGGGAGAATGGGACTAGAAGGAAGCGGATGTTGGGTGGGTCTAAAACTATAAAGGTGCTGATTTGGGGGAGGACTAGAAAGGGCTGGGGATGGAGAATGAGAATGGAGAGGGGAAAAGATATTTTGTGTGGGAGGGAAGAAAAGTCTACGATGGGCTGGGTATTGGGAGAGTAAGTGGGGATTGAGAATGGAAGGGTGAAATTTGAGTGGATGATAAAGGAATAAGGAAAGAAATGGGGGAAAGAGCAAAAGGGGAAAGATCAGTTTGTTAAAGCAGATATAGAGAGAGAATGGAAAAAATCTAAAAGAGAAGAAAGGACAAATGGACAGCTTGCAGAATACACAAAGAAACCAGAATAAAGTGACTGGAGCAATTGCAACTGAAAAATAAAATGCCCAAACAGAAGGTAGAAAAATACTTTTTATTTTGAATTTATTAACTGGAATATGTCTAGTCTGGGGGAGTGGAGAAGTAGCCTAGTGGTTAGAACATTGGCTTGGTAACCAAACAACCAGGGTTCAATTCTCACTAGCACTCCTTGTGGCCTTGGGCAAGTCACTTAACCCTCCATTGCCTCAGAAGAAAGGCCTGGCAATCTACTTCCAGTGACACTGCCAAGAAAACCCAGGAGCTTCTGGGTCACCAGGAGTCAGGACTGACTCAAAGGCACACATTCAATTTTTGTCTAGTCTGGGAAGTGTGTATTGCTAACATCTTTGCGTTTTTGTTTAGTGCAAGAGGAAATTACTTTATAGTTTTATTTCTCCAGTTGTTTTACATTTCATGTTTGGCTTTTGGGGTTCCCAGTTTAATTATTATCTTCCTATTTATAAATTGTGATCCCTTGTTCTTTGTTTGGTGATGGTCTGTGTTCTGCATGTGTAACCAAGTTGAGGTATTCTGTTCATGTAGTTTCTATTTGACAGTCCCACTTGTTCTCTTCCCCCCCCCCAGTGAGATGTATTGGTATTCTCTAAGATGTATTGTTTTAATATCTGCAGAGTTGCCTTTTGAGAGGTAGGGTTTGGTGTTTTGTGAGTCCTGGTAGTGCTGTTATGATATGGTGGGTTTGCTATGGGTTCTAAATGGGCAGTGTTTATAGTACTTCCTAATGGACCTGGCGGTTGTCACTGCAATACATTAATGTAGAAATCTGTTAGTCTTTCTTTATCCAGACACTCATTAAGAGGCACATTTACTAAAAGCTCATGTTAATATTATGCAAATGAGGCCCACAATTAATCTCCGCACATGGCCCTGCACCCCCTTGGGCCACCCCTGCGCACAGTGCAACCAGAAGGAAGTATAGGTTACAAGAAGTCAGGCAGAGAACATAAATAGAGAAAATTCAGAATTACCAAGACATAGTAACAGAGTAACCAGGCTGAATAACAAGTTCTAGCTCCTTCTGACCTCTATAGTGGGATCACTCTTTGTGGAATCCTCGGTGATATGTGACCTCAGCAGCTGTCTCTATACCTCCTTGTTTCAGTCTTCTTTGTCCATGATCACTGTAATGCCATTTTTAGCAGCCAGTTTTATGGCAATTTGCTGGTCCTGCTGAGGTGTCTTTCTTGCTCTGCCTACCAGTGGTGAGAGGTTTTGTTGATGCTTTTTCTGTTTATTGAGGGTATTGGTGGAATCAGTCAATCTCTGTAGCTTAACTCCATCATGGAGAGTTCAGTCCTATGTTTTCTGGTGTTTCCAGTGGCCTTTTCCTGCTCTTCTTCATTACTGATGAAGGATTCTTTTAAGGCAAAGTCATCTCAAGTATTTTATGTTTCCGAAGAATCTGTTTTTGTTCAGTTCTTGGCTGGGACCACAGGTTAGTCGTCAGGAAAGTATAGAACTCTTAATGGTGGACAGTTTGAGGGTAGTTTGATAAATCATTCTCATGCATAAAAGAACATTTTTAAGATGTAAATGGGCTCTTATAAAATTAGGTCAAACAGTGGATCAGACTAGCGCATAGCTATACATTAGGTGCACAGTGACAGAGTTTGAGCAGAGCAGGGGCAGAGTTGTGATTTATGCAGATGTCTTTTAAAACACACATGGAAAGTGCACACTGACATTTACACTTCCTCTCAAGAAGGCATAATGTCTGTACCTTGCACGTAGGCACTGCCGATGATGGCTTTGTGCTAGTATGCTATATAATCACATAGATCCTGATCCTAGAAGGGGCACATCTGGGCCAACTGGACACCCCCGAGCAGGACAGGCCCATTAGGACCCAATTCTGCACCGGGGGAGCCAGATATTCCAGCAGGAGCAGTATTGGACTCTGAGATGGCCCGGTATGTCCCTGCACAACTGTGGGAGATGTCCACCCTGCCTCAGGGCCTCCTGGCGGGGCCCGTTAGGGCCCGGATTGGGCGGCGGGGACTTACCTTTGCCTGATCCCGGCCTTGGGGTTTGGGGGGGGGGAGTTCCATCCCCAATCCCTGCTATTCCCACTGCTTATTCCACCTCCAAGGTGGAATAAGTAGCACATCCACCCCTGACCCACAGGATGTACAGGGCCATGACCTGAATCGTCCCTGTATGTCCTGCCGCTTTGGCCCGCACTCTGCCCCCTCCCGCTCTCCTCGCACTGCTGCTCTGGCCGTGTCGGGAGGGGGTATTACAGAATACGGGCAGTACAGCTTGTAGGGCTGCATGTCCCACCAGGACATATAGCCCCGCAAGTCGCCTTGCTGAATCAGGCACATAGTCACTTATATGTCTTTGTAAGATAGTGCCAAAATAGGTGCTTTCCTGATCACTTAGCGTAGGCACCCTGCTATAAAATGACTCCCTTTGGGTGTAGAGAGTTTGAGTACCAATAACTGCTTTGCAATACTGTGCTTTTCTATATTGCCATTTTCCTTTTACAGCAGGTTTAGTCCTCCTGCCTCAGCACTGATTATAACATCATTGAGTCCCCTATCCTGTACATTTCAGTGACTTTTATATTATTTTTCATACAACGCTGACGTCCCCCCTTTCCTGCATTCCCTATCTTCCTGGAACAGATGATAGCCCGGTATGGCCACCTCCGAGTTGTGGGACTCGCTGAACCACATCTCTGCGATAGCTGTAATATCTAGGTCTGCTGAGACCATCTGGGCTAGCAAGTCTGGGAATTTCATTACCTAAACTATGAACATTCGTGTTCATAGCCTTCCAGCTATTTCTCCTGACCTCATTATCCCACAGTGTAGCCTTATCTATTCCATTGCTTACACAAAACCTTGTAAGATCCTCACTTTTGTGTTTTTCTCAGTTAATTTCATTAGATTGTTGGAAGTGACAGCTAGATGCAGTCGGTTTCCATCTGCCATTCCCCTCTTCTAGTTTAAACTCCACTCCAGGTGTTATCTCACTCTCTCACCTAGGATCTTTGTTCCATTCACAGCGAGATGTTGGCCAATACATCAATGAGGGGTAGGGAGAGTCCCTGAAAGTTGAGTGTCCTCAGTGCATAGAGGAAGCAAGGGGGTGCACAGCATGCAAGTATTAGGGAGTAAGAGTGGTACAAGTGAGCAGAGTCCCTGAGTGCTGCCTGTATGCAGTGTGTTGGGGCAGGCACAGGGAGAGCCCTTGAGAACTGTCTGCTTTCAGCATGTTGGGGGGGGGGGGGAGGTATAGGATGTGCAGGGAGAGCTCCTACTGTGATCATGACTTGGATAAAAGCTTTCAGGTAAGCCCTATGAATGTTTGATGAATAAAACAAAGAGAAATTTGCTGCAGTGTCATCATTTTTGAGAACATTTTGCTACTCTTTCAAGCACACGCATGCTTCAGAGGAGCAGCTGTATCCATGCAGCACTGATAATGCATGGGGACAAGGAAAGCTAGCACACAGGGATTCCTCTTTCAGACACAACCCTTCAAGCAGAAGTACTTAAAAATACCCACTTCTGAGCTTTGAGCTTTTTTATTTCGAGATTCTTTACAGGTCTCATTTCTTTTATTCATGACTTGCTTTAATCTTTTTGTTGGAATAAGAATTGAGCAGTTTTAAAATAGTCTAACCTTATATTTTTGTAGATTTTATGGCCTTCGCTCTTCAATTGTGCATGTCAAGCTTCAGAAATCTTTCTTAGAGGGTCTAGACAAAGTCACTCTGTAGGCGCATTTTTGTAATCCGCTGAGCAGGGCTCCTGAAGGACCCAAAGAGAGCAACTTTGTCTGGAGTATCTAAGAACGATTTTCGAAGATTGACAATTGATTTCAGGTTGCTTTGGGGGTGTATTGTGGACAAATGACTTCTTCCCTCTTAGAAGACTTCTTCCCTTGGCCCCTGGCAGACATATTGCACTTTTGACCCCTGGGTGGGTTTAATTCACCTCCTCATTTCATTAACGCTGTTGGTCTTCAATTTTACACTAGTTTTCAAAAGAGTCCCCGATGAAGGCAGTCACTGAAACACGTTGGGCACGTATATTATCTGTGGACCTGATATTCAAAGAAAGCTGAGCTCCAAAATTAAGCCTCCTAAATTAGGAATCCTAAATTTGTCTCCTATTTTCAGCTAAAGTTAGAAGTCTAAGTTTTCTGCTGAAAATTAATCTTAATATAGGGGCTTAAGAGTTATGGGGGGGGGGGGTGAAAAATCAATGGTGGCGGCTAGCCCTTGTAAAGTGGCTAGTCATTGTCACTGTACTTAAGTCTCAGATATTCAATGCCAGAGCCAGACTCGGCCGCCAGCATTCAATATCCGGGTTGGCCAGATAACGGCAAAGCTAACCAGGCAGCAGCAATATTTAGCTGCTTCTGCAGTGAAAGTTAGGCCAGCTTTTAACTTTTGTTGCTTAGGAACAACTGGGCAAAGGTTGAATACCGCTGCTGCCCAGTTATCCCTGGGTGCCACCTCTGCTTCACCCCCATAATGCCCCGATGCCAGCCGGCCAGCATTGGGGCGTTCAGTGGCAGAAGCCGATTTGTGGTTGTGGTTGTGGTTGTGGAGATGTGCGATGCTGCTATTCACTGAGTAACTCACTTAGAGCCCCTGTTTGGATAACCTCCATGACAATCCGGATAAAGGCTTTTAAATATCAGGCCATTAGGCACTCAGTCCTAGCATATTTTCAGAGGACAATTTAGGAGCATAAATCTCAAAAGATAGACCCGTGTAGTTGCCTTTTTGCTTGTTTCAAATGACATCTCTGAATGATTTCATGTACCAATAAATAATTGTATATTCTTTTAGACATATATGCTGCTCATTTGTTTTAGGTTTCTTACTTATCCATTTTATGGACTTTATTTATTTCTTCCTTCCTTTCCACTGCTGTTTTGGGTTGCTTGTGCTTTGTGTATTATGAATACCTCCCTGTTTGCTGCTGTAGTCATATGTATCTCACCCTATGTCCCTTTCTCCTCACTGTAATAAAGTGTTACCATTCCTCATCCATGTGAGGAGGAGTGGCCTAGTGGTTAGGACAAGGTACTTCAGGCCGGAGGGTTGGGGGTTCAAGTCCCACCTGGGGACAGCAATCTCAGGCCGGAGGGACTGGGATTTCTAGTCCTATAGGTACTCCATGTGGTCTTGGGCAAGCCACTTTACCCTCCATTGCCCATGTTCCCTGTAAGTATTAGCATATGTGTGTCATATCCCCTCGCGTTAAATGTATCTCCCAATTGACCGCTTTGACCCGGTGAAAAGCAGGATATAAATACAGCTAAATAAATAAATGTCCTCAAAACCCACTGCAGTAGCCATCAACTTTCCTTCTCTTATCATTCTGCACCCTACGTCCTCTATGTTCATAGTAATAACCACCAACGTTTCCAAGTACCAGAGGAAAGGGAGGCAGACATTATGTAGTCACTAAGCACTCTTACATCCTTCCACCACTAAAGAGTTGGCCAATGGTGGTGCAGAGAGAGGTGGTCAACTGTATCATTCACTGTTGGATTCCCAATCATGTTTCCCATCAGACCTGGCACAGGCACTTAATACTGAAAGATTTTGCAGAATTATTAATATCTCAGTCTTGTGAAGAAAACCAAGAGGTGATGGCGAAATGCAAGGGGAGGTACTGACCATGTGCTGCTTTCCAGAATGGAAGGGCTGACAGTTTTAATTAAGATCCCTTAGGTCCAGTCTCTATTATGTTGCAGACACCATGTTGTTTCCATGGTGATGATACAAGGAATTGTGTGGGGAGAGGTGGAATGGTTTTGACATCCATGGTTGTATGCTCCTTCTTGCTGATGCACGAAAGACAGAACCTTATTGGCTGATGGAGCAACTTTGCATGACATAATTCCTGTGTCCTCCCAGTCAGAAGAAGCCACTACTGGCTCTCACCTGTCATGAAACTGGTAGACATGGAACAAACTGGCAAGGAAGATACACACTGTGACTAATTCTTTCTGCAACATTTTAAAATGCTATTTTCCTCTTGATACTAAGCAAACTGCTAAATTTGCACAGCTGGATGCAACAATATTCAGAATAGTGTGGGAAATTAGCTTTGGCAATTGCCACAGGTACATAATACCCAAAGCCTTTTGCACCTTGTGTGGGTATCGTTTTTATGGAATATAACTCATGTAGACTGTATTTTGAAATCTACACACATTATTTTCTAATCCTGCACTGGACATATCCCCGGGAACACCTTCCTCAAATGCAACTGAAAGTAAAAAATGTATGGAATTCATATGCACTTATAGCCAGATTGGAAAAGGGCCATTTTCAAACATAATTTATCCGGGTAAATTGCTATTCACCTATATATATGGCTTTGAAAATTGCTCTTGTGGAGCTTAAATACAACATGGGCAGCTGATAAACAGATCCTGATCAGAACCTCCATACAGACATCGTGATCATATGTGTAAAAGATATATATAAAATTAATGGCTGAAGCGTGAGCCCAGGGAAAAAAAATGTTTAAAAGCATGTATATGGCTAAAGAAAAACGTGTACACTTTGTTATTACAAAACCAAAGAGGTTAGATATGAAGAATAAAATCGAGTATGGACAAAAAAGGAGACTTGAAGAAAAAGACCAAAAAGGATAGCAAAGAAGGTGAGAATGTGGGAAAATGCAAGGTGAGAGGATGTCTATGCGATGAGCTTTTGGCTTTGGCCCAGGAATTTGAGGAGAACAGAGGGAGCGAATCTTTTGATGGGTTCTTGTGACAGAATTTGAAAGGCCCGCAGTGCTTTTCCCACTGAGTTTGCCTTTGACTCATTCTCTCTCTAAAAGCACCAGCCAGCTTCGTGTTGCAAAAGAGCTGCGGCATGGAAATGCTCTCACGGTCTGAGAGAAGCCATGCAAAATTAAGAACAATAAAGGGAAAAAATTACCTTGGCAAAGCTGCATTTGGTTAGATTTTCCCATTTTTGATTCAACTGAGCAGGCTGAACTTCACCACCCCTAGGAAGCTGATTTTGCAAGAGTCCAGCAGCCACTTTTAGAGATGCCATAAAATGTTTCTGTCACTGTGGGACGTGCTCATGAACTGCCATAGAAAGGGTTAGAGAACAACTCTTGCAGAGATCCTAAATAATATGTTCTTGGACAACCATAAAATGTTTTCATGGGACCAATTAAACATTTTCTGAGATCTCATGAGACCCTCTCACCAGCCTGGAAAACATTCTTCCATATAGGACCCATGAGACACTCTCTCAATCACAGAACCAATAAGATGCTCTATTATAGGTCCATAAGCTGCTGGTATGGAACATCTTGGCTATTTCTGCCATTGGACTCCTTGAAGTCATGTAATTTCACACAGTATCAGTATTATATTCCTGGGTACTGCATAAACCTGAAAGAGTACAAGGAGCATTCAGCTATGTTCTGGGGGTGACCTACATAATAGACTTGAGCACTGAACATTTAAATCCCTCCCTCCTCCTACATCCACCCCCATTTCCCAGTCCTGTCAGAGCACAAAACCTCTTTGTGTAATTGCCCAACTTCAATATCTTTGTTTTTGTGAAAGCAAGGGAGAGAGGCTTTTTCTGGCATAAGAAGTGTTTCAGAGGGCTGCTGCTGAGTTGAATACAAATGATGAACTAGGAAATCTGGCCTAGTGCACACCCAGGAAGCACGTCCTACTCACACTGCATGATCAACCCCAGCTTGGTGCACATCTGGAGACAGCTTTCACTCACAGTGCACACTTGAAAGGCACAGTAACAGAGTAGATGATTTGATAACAACAGTTAAGACCAGTTCGCCCTTCCAGTCTGTCCAGTTATTAATGCCTGCTGTAGAAATTTGATTGCTGAAGTGTATGTATATATATAAGAAGCAAGAAAAACAACAAGACCAGTAGAATACTCTAGATTGTGGTTTAATAAAAGCATTTTGTTCAGACAACTGGTCATGTTGCCTTTCTTGCATTCTTCCCGTGTCTGTCTTGGACAGGACACACACAAAGCACACCATAATAAATTCCGGCCTAATGCACACTGTATCTGGGGCACAAAACTCATTGGCCGCTTATCAGATATGACAATTGTCAAAGAGGATTGGCATCTATGAATAATCATCTCAGATTATGATGATGATTATTAGTATTTATCACATGCCTGTTCCACTGAGGTTCCAGGCGAGTTACATTCAGGTACAGTAATTATTTAGGGTGCAGGTCAATGAAATAAAGTAACTGGGAAAGCTAATCGTATGTCTGGTTTTATAAGCAGAGGCATTATCCAGAATAGTGATTCTCATCTCAGCCCTCAGGGCACACCCAGCCTTTTGGGTTTCCAGGGTATCCACAATGAATGTGCATGAGATAAATTTGCATAAAATGTAAGCAGTGCATGCAGATATCTCTCATGCATATTCATTATGGATATCATGAAAACCTACCTTGAGTATTGTATTCAGTTCTGAGGGCAGTGGCAAAATGGTACAATACAAAGTCTATGACACAAAGCCTACAAAGAAAGACTTGAGACACTCAAAATATATTTGCTGGAAGAAAAACGTATATGATGGAAACATTAAAGCATTTAGCAGACTTTCCTCATTGTGGGTGATACCAAAATCTGCAATAGGGTAGACACCCTGGAAGGTATAGATAACATGAGGAGTGATCTTGTGAATCCTAAAGAATAATAGAGAATCTGGCAGCTGAGATTTAATGGAAAAAAATACAGGGTCATACGTTTGGACTGCAAAAACCCAAGGGAGTGGTACTGTGCAGCAGGAGCGGGACCTGGGGATGATTGTTCTGATTATCTTAAGGTGGCTATACAGGTAGAAAAGGCAGTGGCAGAAGCCAGGAGGATTTTAGGTACATAGGGAGGGGAATGGCCAGCCAGAAGGAGGAGGTGATAGTGCCTCTGTAGAAGTCTCTGGTGAGAGATATCCTTTGAGGGCATGTTTACTAAAGGTTAATGCGTGTTAAGTGCTGCAATGACCCATAGAAATGAATGGATGGCGGCAGCACTTATCATGCATCAACTTTACTTAATATACATTAACGTTTAGTAAACATGCCCCTTGGAGTACTGTGTGCAATCCTGGAGACCCCACTTCCAAAGGATATAAACAGGATGGAGTTGGTGCAGAGGGTGGCTACTAAAATGTTCTTTGTCAGAAAGCATAGGAAGACAGAGTTCATAATCCCGTTATATGTAGTTTGAAAGAAAGGTGGGAGAGGGGAGATATGATAGAGAAATGTCAATACTTCTGTAGTGTAAATGCACAGAGTCAAGCCTCTTTTCATTGAAAGGAAGCTCTAGAATGAGGGGGCATAAAATGAAGATAAAAGGGTATAGACTCAGGAGGTAGGTTTGAACCCTAGCTCTCAATCTGCTGCTCTAACCATTTGGCTATAACTCTTATTAGGCAAGGCTGAGACTCAGGGAAGCTAGGCTTCAAACCTTACTGATTTGCCTTATGATCCTGGGAAAGTCAAGTCATTAGTAGTGAGCCCAGTTTACATGTAACAGGATTGGTAACTTGGATAACTTTACAAGGTAGAACTAGAAAGTAAACAATGATAATTGTGTGATGGTCAATATTCAATACGTAGGTTGTAAGATGGTCACTTATTTTGTTGAAAAAAATTTACATTTTCCTGCATAAAGAATTACCATACATTTAAAGGACCTTCCTGGCATTTCCTTTACTCACACTGTGCTTGTCCTAAAACACTTTTCATCTCATATAGAAACTGTTCAAAAACAGAGACCAGGATAGCTACCTGCTGCATCCAGGCAATTCCTGGCCCCTCTCCCCAACTCCCATCCATTTCTTTGACAACGGGTCATAATAAAACCCAGCTTCAGTGTGATGACAGCATTGTATGTTTCTCATCCAATCAGATTTCAAGTTTCTTTGCCATTCACATGCTCTCTCTTTCCCCCTCTCTCTGCAGATCCCTCAGATCAGCTATGCCTCAACTGCACCAGATCTAAGTGACAACAGCCGCTATGATTTCTTCTCTCGTGTGGTCCCTTCAGACACTTACCAGGCCCAAGCCATGGTAGATATTGTTCGAGCTCTGAAGTGGAACTATGTGTCCACCCTGGCATCTGAAGGCAGCTATGGCGAGAGTGGTGTGGAGGCGTTCATCCAGAAATCCCGGGAGGATGGTGAGTCCCTAATTGGCAGTGTGATCTAACCAAGACCATGAGTATGTACTCAAGGAAGCATTTTCAGGGTACTGCTGTCTTTACCACATGATACAAGGATTGAAAGCTATCCCGAGGCATTTCCATCTCTTGTACCTCATTCTATCATGTGGTGAAGATGCTGATGCTAAAATCTTGATTAGCTGAACATTTTGAGTGATCTAAGGAGGTCAGGACTATATTGGCCATAGAGAGATTGTGAGAGTGTGAGTGAATGGGTAGTGGGGATGGGAAAGGTTTCATGGTCTTTCTCCAGTCTCGCTCTTGTTTCTCTTTTCTTTCATTCCCTCTCCCTTTTTTCCTCTTCCCCCATCCATTCTCTGTCCTTCTCGTCCTCTTTCTTTTCCTGTTCTATTCTTCTATCCCCTTCCTTCTCTCAGTTATTGTGCTGATATATCCTTCATTACAATGTTGTCATGCACACTTAGCATTTGGTTCTCGCATATATTGACTTGGTCTCTGGGGTGGACCTCGGAGTCTCTCAGCTGTAACCTAACGTTTTGTGAGTTGCTAAGTTCATGATCTTTTAAGAATATTGTATGGGTAGAGTACCCTCAAACAAGCAAAATCTGGAAGAACTTTTCTAGTGAACAGATATAAATTGCAAGTTATTTTAAAGAGGTACATTTGCAGACACAAATATGATATGAGAAGTTTTGAATTGCTACAGAAAGGCTGGCTCTGGAAAAGGTATTCAGAAGATGACCTAAGAGGGCAGACTGGTATCATCTATGTTAAAAAGATAGGGTAGACAACTGGAGCACAGATGGAAATAAAAGACATAGAAACATGATGGCAGAAAAATACCATGTGACCTATGTAGTCTGTCCTTCCATATCAATTATTATAATCCCTTTTTTTCCATTAGAGATCTTCTATGTTTGTCCCATGCTTTCTTGAATTCAGATACTGTCCTCATCTCTGCCACCTCCACTGGGAGACTATTCCACACATCTACCACTCTTTCCATAAATAAATATTTTTCATATATTACTCCTTAGTCTATCCCCTTTCACCCTCATCCTATGTCCCCTCAAAGAGAGCTTGCTTTCAAATGAAAGAGGCTCTCCTCTGGTGCATTTATGCCATGGAGGTGTTTATCATATCTCCTCAATCCTGCCTTTCATCTAATGTATACATATTAAAATCTTTAAGTCTGTCCCCATATGCTTTATAACGAAGACCACTAACCAGTTTGGTAGCCACCCTCTGCACCGACATCATCCTGTTTATATCCTTTTGAAGATGTGGTCTTCAGAATTCCACAAAACACTCCAATGAGGTCTCACCAAAGACCTATACAGAGGCACTATCACCTCCATTTTTCTGCTGGCCATTCCTTTCATTATGCACCCAAGCATCCTTATGGCTTTTGCTGTCACCTTTTCTATCTGTTCAGCCACTTTAAGATCATCAGAAACAATCATGCCCAGGTCCTGCTCATCTTTCGTGGATATAAGTACTTCACCCCATACAGTATAGGGCTTCCTTGGATTTCTGCAGACCAAATGCATGCCGTTGCATTTTTTAGCATTAAATCTCAGCTGTCAAATTCTAGACCATTCTTCAAGCTTAGCTAGATCCCGCCTCATGTTATCTACTCCTTCCTGGGCGTCTACTCTATTGCATCATCTACAAAGAGGCAAACCTTACCCAACAGCCCTTCTGCAATATTAACAACAAAAATGTTAAAAAGAATCAGACCAAGGACAGATCCCTGTGGCACACCTTGGTAACATCCTTCTCCTCAGACTGAGTTCCATTTATCCGTACCCTTTGTCACCTCCCACTCAACCAGTTTTCTAACCCAGTCAGTCATCCAAGGTCCATCCCTAGGGCTCTCAATTTATTTATGTCGCCTGTGTGGAACGGTGTCAAAGACTTTACTGAAATCTAAGTAAACCACATCTAGGGCTCTCCCTTGGTCCAACTCTTTGGTCATCCAGTCAAATAAATCAGATTTGTTTGACAAGACCTGCCTTTAGTAAACCCATGCAACCTCGTATCCTGCAATCCATTGGACTCCAGAAACTTTACTATCCTTTGTTTTAGCAGTGTTTCCATTAATTTACTCACCACAGAGGTCAGACTACCCAGCCTGTAGTTCTCAACCTCATCCTTACTTCCACTTTTGTGTAAAGGGACCACATGTGCCTTTTCTACATCCCCTAGTTGTTCCCATCCCACTAATAATTCCTTGAGGTATTGTCCCATCTTAGCAAAGTTAGTTTTCCTAAAGTCTAAGACCTTTGCTTTTGAATGGGCTTTATCAGTCCTAGTCCTAATACTGAGCCACACCATCTGGTGATCACTGGATGTGAGATGATCTCCTACTATAATATCAAAAATATTTTCTCCATTTGTAAGCACCAGGTCCAGTATGGCCTCTTCATGTGTGGGTTCTGTTACCAGTTGCCGGAATAGTTCTCTCTGTAGAGAATCTAGGATCTCCTTACTTCTAGATGACACTGTAGCAGGGATGTGCCAATCAACACCCGGCATATTGAAATCACCTATCAGTAGCACTTCCTTTTTCAGGGCAATACTGCATTGTGTTTTCTATTAAATCTCTGTCCACTTCTTCTGCCTTTGAAGGAGGTCTGTATATAACACCAGTGCAAATGGATGCTCCATTCCCTCATTCCAGTTTAACTCACAATGTCTCCCCATTCTCTCATAAGCTCTACAATTCTGTAGCATAATTATTATCTTTTACATATAGTGCCACTCCTCCTCCCCTTCTTCCTACTCTGTCCTTCCTGAATAAAGTATAGTCTGGTATAATTACATCCCAGTCATGGCTGTCTGTAAGCCAAGTCTCCGTAACCGCTACTACATCCATATCCCATTAGAGCCTCAACATCTGGGATGTTATTTCCCATATTACGGGCTTTTATGCACACCACTTGCCCCTTTTACCCATTTCTACAGAGGTATTTAATGTTTTTTTGAGGGCTTTCTTCACTCACCCCCAACAAATCTAGTTTAAAACTCTCTTCAATAAGTTAAACAGTCTGCTGCGGAAGACACCTGATAAGCTGGCCATACTCGCACGCAGTTTTATAAGCATGAAAATATGAAACCAGAGAAAACAGATACTACAACTCAGTTGGAAAAAGAGGGGAATAAGCCCAACACTTATTCCATACCATGAAATTGTTTTGTGTGCTGTCAGTATTTGAAAGGGGAGTTGAAACTACTTTGACTGTAGTCCAGTTTAGTACGTATTTGCATAATACGATTAAAGTGAGAATTTGCAGGAGAAAGAAATATTGAAGGTTGTACGAGGGAGGAATCATTAAAAGGGGACTTTTACTAATGTGCGCTAAGTTGTTGCATGTAACGTACCGATAGTGCTGACACCATGGCGTATTACGTGCAACATTCCTGCATTTGTCTCTCTTATAGCTCAATCTGTTTTGAGTCCACTAGTGGCTCTAATACAGTGATTTGGGGTATTTTGCTATTTATATGCAGACAATGTACAAGTAGCAATAAAGGTAGATGTCTGCCAGAAGTTAGCGCTATGCAAGCTGAATCATTGCTTGGTTTCGTGATTTCAAGTCAAATCTCGATGTAATGGTATCAGAGTATTTATGAATTAGTAGACATGAAATGCCACTCGAATCTTCTCCAAAAATAGCAGAGATATGCATTCATTTGAAACCCATCATTTTTTATCTGAAATGAAAAGAAATATAATTGGGGGGTTTTCCTGTGTCATCAGTAGTGTACACATTTGACAAATTGTTCCCAAAACAAACAAAAAAATTAAATTAAAAACGGAAGAAAATGAAAAATCCAATAAACATTGGAAACAAGACAAAACAAATATTTTTGACCTGCATATTCCTAAAAAATAGGAGGATTTTCTTTGAATAGTTCAGAAAACATGAGCAATCCAGGTGTCATATCTGACATGGCCTTATCTTTTCATCATCAAATTTTCAGCATTGTTCACGTGGCGTTTCCCAGCCTTAAGTTCTGAGGCATCTTAGACCTTTTCTAGAGCTGAAAGATCTCGTTATGCTGATCCATGCATTTATACTGACAAAACTGGACTATTTTAATAGTCCTAATTGTGGTCTTCCCAAATATCAACTAAAGGTTTTACAATTAGTGCAAAGTACTGCAGTTTACGAAATCCTTTCTCTGCCTCTCTTTATTTTAGTAACGTTGCACCAGCTCTCAGTGAAATGTCATATTTATTTTAAAATTTTATGCTAGGTTTTTCAAGCTTTCTGTGTTGATAGGCCTCCATATTTGAGGTAATTGTTACAGTTTTATATGCCTGGCAGGATACTCAGATCATTATGGCATCTTTGATTAGTGCCTCCTAAGTGGAAGTCGCTTACAGACTAATATACATTTCGCAGGGCTTTTGCAGATCAAGGTCCACCATTTAGGAATCCACTGCCATTAGAGAGACAAAAGAGGTCCTATCTTATATTCAGGAAAAAGATGAAGGCCTGGCCATTTAAGGGAGGCAGTTTTATTGGAGTTGGATGCATTTTATGTATCTTATATTTTATATTATATATTATAATATACTTTGAACATTATGGTGATGTGTGTATATTAAATATTGGCAAATAAAATCTGAGGTCAACCTCATGAATAAAAGCCATTAAATTTCAGAACCAAATGGGTCAGAGTAGATTAAGTATATGCATGATTCCTCCCTGATGCGATCTGGACAGGAAAGTGTAAGGAAAGAAGCTTTATGATGGCTCCCTGGTGAGAGCTCGATGGGAAAGAATAAGAGGCAAAGCTTTACAGGATGGCTTTCTGATAAGAGCTGGATGGTAAAGAGAAAGGAGAGAGGCTTGGTAGAACTGCTTTCTTTGTGAATTAACTAGATAATGGATTCTGAAGAGAGCCTGGGCATGCTGGTTCCTCTTGAGAGACGAATGGTGATGGAGATGAGTCATTATTTTTGATGACCTCAAGGTAGCGAATCAGTGCGGTAAAGTAACTAGTAAAGCTAACTGTGTACTTGGATGCCTAAAGAAGCAGTAGGGAGAAGGAAGAACTATTAACCCATCTAGAGGTCTCTAATGAGACCCCCCTCCCCCACCTTGGGAACTTTCTGGAAATTCCATCTACAAAAGGACTATGAGATGGTGGAACATTTCAAAGGAGGGCCACCAAAACAGTTTACAGCCTGCATTGAGGGTCATACAGAGAGAAATGGAAGAAGCTTAAGACAGAGTTAACCGGGTACGGCGGACACATCGCTTCCCGCCCCTCCCTTATCGTTCCCCTCACCTCTTATCACCAATAAACACACAGCAGAACTTTGGGACTCAAACTGGTCGCAGCTTTATTAACCTTTTAACAATAACCAAACTACATTCCAACACATTATAAATCACCCCCCCCCCCCTGCAGAGCGAGCCCTCACCAGCCATGTTAGTAGCAAGGTGATGCCGCTTCCGCTTCCGCCGGGTACAGGCCCCGACTAATTTGCCTTGCCCTCCCTCTTCCGGCTTCGCCATATTATTAGCAAAAACCTGAGGGATTGTCCGGGTCGGGGGTACCCCACCCCCGCCCTAATGCTTGCCTCTGGCTCCGGACCCCGGAAACCTCCGGGATCCCGCCAACCCCCTCCAGCTGCAACACCCCAACTCCCCCCAAAGCCTCCGACTCTCCCCCCATCTAGGGTGAGCGGGCGGGACGTCCGTCATCAACGGCTCCGACCCGAAGAAGGCCAGAGCCACACCGCGTCCCCGCACTACTCCCTCGCTGTCCGGATCCTCGTTCCCTCATTGGCTCCCGTGCCTTCCAGCAGCCCGCGGGAGCCAATGACATCATGGGACAAACCCATCCCGCCCCCACGGCACCACGCTGCTGCAGCAAGAAGCGCCAGCGTATGGCCGCCCCCCGGCTAACGCCGGCCACGTGGACGGGCCCCGCGGCCTTGCCCTAACCGGGTACGGCGGATACGTCGCTTCCCGCCCCTCCCCCCCCACTCCCTTATTGTTCCCCTCACCTCTTATCACCAATAAACACACAGCAGAACTTTGGGACTCAAACTGGTCGCAGCTTTATTAACCTTTTAACAATAACCAAACTACATTCCAACACATTATAAATCCCCCCCCCCTGCAGAGCGAGCCCTCACCAGCCATGTTAGTAGCAAGGTGATGCCGCTTCCACTTCCGCCGGGTACAGGCCCCGACTAATTTGCCTCACCCTCCCTCTTCCAGCTTCACCATATTATTAGCAAAAACTTGAGGGATTGTCCGGGTCGGGGGTACCCCACCCCCACCCTAATGCTTGCCTCCGGCTCCAGACCCCGGAAACCTCCGGGATCCCGCCACCGGCTCAGGCCACCACTGTCCTGAGCCGCCCCCTAAGGTAAGCTGCGACCAGCCCTCCTCCCTAGCCGAATACCTTCCAAGGCCTCCTGCCAATTGTTAAGGAGCAAATCCATCCCCATGGGGATAGATGCACTCCATCCGACCGATACAGGCCCGTGCAGTCAACGTCCACCCAAGGGTGCAAAATTTGGCACCCTCCCTGCTCCCCCACCCATCTGCCAATTTGGCGGTTAATTTTCGTCAATCCTCTCGACCACCCCCGCTGATCTCTGCAGGCCGGCCTTGGAATGATATCTGACCAAACCAAAATTAGGCCTTTGAACATTCCCAACACCTTCCTCAAGTCCTTAAGAACTGCACGGATCAACTGCCTGCAAGTCCAAGACACCATGTCGTTGCCTCCTAGGTGTATCAACAAGATGTCCGGCGCACCTCTCAAACGCTCATGGTGCCACAGCAAAGGCAAGAGCTGGATCCACCGCAGTCCGCGCTCGCCCAGCCATGAGATGGTCACCCCTGATGCTTCAAGCCCGATATTCTGCCCCATCGGCCGTGTAGCTGCTTGCCGACCAGCCCAGTAAACAAACAAGTGGCCAATTACCCAACAGCGACACGAGACTTGCCCCAATTCTGCAAAATAAAGAGACGAGAGAGTTAGTGACCCCCACCGCCCCTATAACCGCACGTAACTTTGGAACGCCTGCGACCTCCATCTCCCAATCCGCTGTATCACCCACTCAGACAAACCTTCAGCTGCAGCACTGGTTGCTGCCCCAATTCTGAAGGAGTGCGGAGCGAACCGCCCAGGATCCTCGCCGATTTGCTGCAACGACAGCCGCAGCACCGCCATGAACTGAAATCGAGTAAGCACCCTTGCGTCCTCGTGGATAAAGAGACTGCCTTTGCCCTCCGGCCTCACGCGCAAGTACGCCTTCAGCAATGTAACCGGGCACGTGGGAGCCCCAGCCACCTCCCTCAACTCTATCCACGTTCCTTTTCCCGTCTGATCCGTCTTAGACCGCGCTAGGCGGAGAAGAACCCCCCTCTCCACCAACTTCACCTGATGCACTTGCAAGCCCCCCCCCTTGAAACCTGACCCGCCTCCGCGACCAACTCACCCACCCGGAATGCGCCAAAAAAAGCTACCGAAAATGCTGCCCGAAAAAGCACGCCTTCATAAGGGGATGATACCACCTGCGGCAATGCAACACACAAACGCTGCAGCAGGTCGTGCGTTATAGGCCACCGCCCATCGCCCGGCAAAGGACATGACCGCTCCCATCCTTGCAGCAGCCTACGCGTTAAAAATCCCCCCCCCAGCAGCCCCCCACCCCACAGCCCTCGCAAAAAACAAAAATCCCGCCAAATTTCTCCACACTGTTGCACGCGACAATCCCGCGGCCTTCGCTGCCAAAACATACTGACCCAAGAGCTGATCAGATGCAGAACCCTGCCGCCATCCCCGCTCCACCAGGAAAGTCACCACACTGCTGCAGCCCTTCTGATAGGCCACCCACGTCTTCAGCAGCTCCGTCATGTCCCGAGGCCAATCCTCCATAAGTGCTCTGGGACCGATGCCCCCACTTCTTCCGCCTCTGGCGCCAAGGTCCGAAACAGCTCCCACTTAAAACGGGAAAGAGCATCAGCAATCATGTTAGAACTCCCAGGAATATGACCAGCCTTAATCACAACGTTCAAGTGCAAACAAGCTAACACCACCTGCCGCAGCAAATCAGCCACCTGCTTGCATCGCGGGGCATAATTGTTTAGCACACTAACCACAGCTTCATTGTCGCACCACCAAACCACAGTGTGATTCTGAAATCTGTCCGGCCACAATGCCATCACTACCAGAATCGGGAACAACTCCAAGAATGTTATATTGCTAGTAAGTCCGGCATCCCGCCATGCCTGTGGCCAACCCGCCGCGCACCAAGAGCCCCCAAAGTAAACGCCAAAGCCGCACCCCCCTGCTGCATCGGTATACAATTGCAATTCCTCACTAGAAATCTCCCTCTCCCTCAACACCGTAGTACCATTGAAATCACTCAGAAACTCGTCCCAGACTCCTAAGTCGGCCCGCATACTCCGCGAAACCCTGATCCGATGATGAGGTATAGTCACCCCAGCCGTAGCCGCCGCAAGCCACCGCAAAAACACCCTCCCCATTGGGATTACTCTACAAGCAAAATTAAGGGAACCTATCAATGCCTGCATCTCCCGCAACGTCATTTTACTAGAAACCATCACATTCGCCACCAGCACTCGCAGCTTCGTTACTTTATCCGCCGGCAGCCGTGCCACCATTTCTACGGAATCCAGCTCAACCCCCAAGAACGTAAGTCTTGTCGCCAGGCCCTCCGTCTTGCCGGCTGCTAACGGAACACCCCACGCCTGAGCCAACTGCACAAAGCCATCCAGCAACTCCCTGCACCGCCCGGACTGCGCATCCCCTACGAACAGGAAATCATCCAAATAATGCACTACATTTTTACACCCAACCCTTTCCACAAAAGCCCAGTGCATAAAAGTGCTAAACTGTTCGAAATAAGCGCAGGAGATCACACAACCCATTGGCATGCTCTTATCAAAATAAAAACTACTCTCAAGGGAAAATCCCAACAAATGAAACGCCACCGGGTGAACCGGCAACAACTGGAAAGCCGATTCAATATCCACCTTCGCCAGCAAGCACCCCTGACCACATTCCCTCACCAGCTCCACTGCCTCATCGAACGACGCATAGCGCACCGCACACAGTTCCTTTGGAATGTGGTCATTAACCGAAGAACCCGCCGGAAAGGACAGGTTATTGATTAATCGGTACTTCTCCGGCTCCTTCTTCGGTATTATTCCCAACGGGGACACGACAAAGTCCGCAAATGGCTGCTCCGCAAAGGGACCCGCAACCCTTCCCAACCCAATCTCCACTGCCAACTTATCCCTCACAATATGGGCAAACTGCCTAACTGAGGGCGAATTCCACGCCTTGCTTGCCGCCACTTTACCCACCACCGGAATCTGAACCCCCCCCCCCCAAAATCCCTCCTCCAACACTAAACTGTCCTTCCTCCTGGGATAACTCTTCAACCACGGTCGCAATGCTTTGATCCTAATAGGAGTCGGAGCCAAGCTCCACAAGCTCCTACTGCTTGGGGGGAGGCGCAATGGCTCCGGCTGCACTTTTCTTAACACATTTGAGGGCTGAATGCCCCCCATTGCAGACGGAGCAAGCGTGCCGGAATTTGCAATCCGGAAAGGGGCAAGAAGACTTGTTGAAGCGCCAACACACATCCCCAGTGCCCCCCCCTGGCCGATCGCTGCCCTGCTGAGGGCACGCCCACTCGAAAGGGCCGCCCCGCACCTGCTGTACCGGCCATCCTGCCCTTCGGCCCACTCACCCCCCCACCGCCCGGTCTGACTGCCATCTGTGTCAGCCATGAATTAATATCTTGCGTCCCCCATGACAGCATCTGATTTTCTTCCATCTTATCATGGAACTTCTCATCATAGTTGAGCCAAGCCCAACCTTCGTGCATCTGCGACACCTCTAATATGGAGTCCGCGTAAGCCAGAAGCATACCATACTGCTCAGGATGCAACTGCCCCCATACACTAGCCAGCCGTAGAAAGGCCCGTGTCCAATTCACCACGTTACGTGCCGCTCTCCGCACCCTACCTGCCTTCTTGTCCTCCTTCCTCTTCCTTCGACTGTCCCCCGACCGTTTCCGACCTTCCAATAACCGGAAAATGTCTATATAGCGCCGTTTCAGAATTTTCCGCCGCAAATTCCTGGGCACGCCTTCCCATAACTCTGAGAACGCCACCAACGTAGGCGTTGCCCCGCCTGGTCCCAGCCTCCACCCCCCTCCCCCTGTTTCCGCGACCTCTGCTCCCTTCCCCAGAAACGGAACCCGAGGACGAATCAGTGGTCGAAGTAGAGGACCCCGACCTCCGACGCCGATGACAAGAATGCCTCCGTTTTTTCATCGCCCTCTTTTGCCCCCCCCATCATCGTTCCTGTAACTCCCACAGCAGCTGCACCTGGATCCCCTGCCAACTCACCTGCAGCACCCGCCTCCGCTTCCGATGATACCCCGGTCTCCCGCCGCTCAGTCACCGTCAGCGCTGCTGCCTCCATTTCTCCCACCGATCTTCCAGCCACGTGACTGCCATCCGTGCTCGCCACCGCACCGTCTTGTTGTCACGGAGCACTCCACCAAGGACTTCCCGCGTACTGCCATCCGGGAGGTACCTGTGGAGAGAAAACAGGAAAAGACGAAGAGCCACCCCACATCGCCCACGGTGGCTGCCACGCCCCCAGCCACTCGACCCGTGAGGAGCCTTGACCCCTGCCCTGCCAATGCTCCCATGCTGGCGAGTAACTGCCTCCCGTAAAACCCTGCCAGCTCCATGCGCCCGCTGGCGACAAATCTCCCCTCCCCATCCCTCCCATCACACCCCCCCCCACTGAAGGAACAGGCCCTATGCTCGTGCGTCCTTCGGACCCCCGCACCGCCCCTTGCCCCGAAGAACCCCTTACAGTTCCACGCCCTCTGCCCCGACTCCCCCTAGCCGCCCGAACATCACCCCCCGGCTCACCCCCTGTACCTCCCCCGCCACACCGCTCTGCACCTGCATCGGTCCCCCCACCGAGCTACTGCCCATTCTCACACCTTTACCCCGGCTTGGTGCTCTGCCCCTAGCCCATCCTTGCCCTTTTTTGCCCAAAACCGCCCCCCTTTGTGGGCTGCAACCCCGCCCCAAGCTCCCTCTGCCCACTTGCTCCCTTCTAAGATCAGGCCCTAACTGATCCTCCTCCCGGGCCCCCTTTTCTCCCCTTTTTCCTTTGCTTGCCCGTTTCCCCTTTCCTGGACCCCCACTCTCCCCCCCTGCCTGAATGCATCGTGGCACTACACGTAGGGAAATTATTTAAGTCTTTTTATTATGTTTTTTTTTTTTTTAAATGAAGACACTGCCTGACTTGCCTGATAGGTTTCCGCCTCGCATGTTCCAGAAACCTCGCTCTCCGCTCCCCGTCCGCCAGCCCCCAGGTCAACCGCTGATGCCGCGCTCCCCAGACACGTCCGTCGTCAACGGCTCCGACCCGAAGAAGGCCAGAGCCATGCCGCGTCCCCGCACTACTCCCTCGCTGCCTGGATCTTCGTTCCCTCATTGGCTCCCGTGCCTTCCAGCGTCCCGCGGGAGCCAAAGACATCGTGGGACAAACCCGTCCCGCCCCCACGGCACCACGCTGCCGCAGCAAGGAGTGCCAGCGTACAGCCACCCCCCCCCCGGTTAACGCCGGCCACGTGGACGGGCCCTGCGGCCTTGCCCTTCTAGAAGAAGGAAGGGAATGGAGGCATGTGATACAAACAAAAGGGAAAAACTCAAGAACAAGAGGTCATCATGTGACCTTGAAAGAAGGGAGGCTTAAATGTCATTGGGAAATTACTTTTTCAGAAAGAAGATGATAGATATCTGAAAGAGACTTCAATGTAGCTTAGCGAAGACTGGGCATTACTATTATTAGTGCTAATGAAATATATTCATGAGGATACGATGGGTTCATTTGGGCTCCTAAAAATTGGAGGTGTATGCAAACCACTTTTAAGCATGCATGACCGATTGTGTGTTTAAAATGTTCTAGTGTGCAGTCAGTGCACGTGCTAAAAATGAATAGGTGAAACAAACCTGAAAAAATACCCAAAAATTCATTTCAAAGAAGTATGAACCAAGCTATTTTGGCCGTACGCATCCGTAATCTAGGACTTAAATTATAATTTAAGTCCTAGATTACGCTGCATACGGTATGCACTTTTTAAGAATGTTGTTTCATTTGTAATTTAATTTATTTAGTTGAAATGAAATAAAGAATAAAACAAATGGGGGGGGGGATGGGACCCAAATAAAGGAGCCAGTGTCCCCCCCCTGCTGTTAAAAGCAACACTGCAAAAATTTATGAATTTAAGCCCTTTCCCATTCCTTCACACCCAGTGCATCTTAACCCCTCTTTGAGGTGCAAAAGTGCAAACGAAAGATGTGAACCGCAGCTTCTTCTGACTCGGAGGGTCAGTATTTAACCGTGGCATCAGTAGGCCCTGGGGACAGTGCTGTTTAGTAGTATGTATTACAGGCACCATTTTGAAATATCGATCTAGAAGCATTGGAGTGACCGGTTTTGGCTTTGGCCTCATTTGGACTTTGGGATTCCCAAGTACTGGGGGGGGGGGGGGGGAGACTGGACGCCTATGGGAAGATCTGAGAGAATTTACATTTCTAAATTTTGGTGGCGCCGAGTTTTTCATCAGGGGGTGGGGAAATGCACCCAGGTTTGGAGGCTGCCTTATTGAAAACAAAATGACAGAATTGTGTTTGTTTTTGTCTCATTTGTTTCTAAAAATGAAATGAAATGCAAGCACATCCCTATCACGCTGGAAGACTTATTTAGTGTGGATATTAGGAATAACTCCCTAATGCTAATGATTGCTGAGCGCTGACACGAGTTACCCTGGTTGGGGGGGGGGGAATCTTTGCCACTGGAGGTTAATAACAGGTCATTCCCACGTCTGATTGCGAGCGGTTTGGGTACAGCGCATTCAGTCTGGAGGAAGAGGAATGAAATAGGTCACCTCTTTATGTCCTCTTTCTTTTTGGCTCACCTTCTCTTTTAATATGATCTGTAACATTATGATACATCCCAGGATAGGCAAAGAAAGCAAATGATATGGAAATCTGAAAATGTCAGAATTCATTATATAATGAATTACAGCAGATTGTTGGTAGCTCAGCTTATCATCATCAAGATAATTGTCCTTCCTTCCCTACAATCTGTTTACTCCTAGCAGTGAGAGAGCCCTGACTCCCCAAGCAGGAATAAGCAGGGAAAGCATGCAAAGCATGGCTCATGGAATTCCTTTTAGTCCCTCTGTGTGTGCAGGAGTGTATGTGCACATATGTGTATGTGTGTGTGCACACACACATGTTTGCATTTGCGTGGCTCTGTGTGTATATGTGTTTCTATCTGTGTTGCCTCTCAGTGTGTGTGTATGTGTGTGTCTCTGACCTGGAGGCACAAGGGGAGGCGGCAGGGTCGGTGTAAGGATATTAGGTAGCTCAGGCAAACTTTCAGCCTTACACCCCTCTTGAGATTTGATAATTAAACTCAACAATCATGCCACCAGGATGAGCGGTTTGAAATGTACTACGACTACTTATTTGCATAGTGCTACAAGGCGTACGCAGCATTGTACATAGAGATGTAAAAGACAGTCTCTGCTCATCAGAGCTTACAAACTAATCAAGACGAACAACATCACAGAGTAGGGTAAGATACACATAGCTGGTGAACAAGAGAGTGAGAGGCATCAGGATCCAAAAGCCCTCATATCCACAGATGTGCTGTGTTAAAAGAATTAATGTGTCATCTTTACTGGGCAGTGTCACATCAGAACTATCAACCTGGAAGGGACCACAGGCAGCTGGGAGAGCATCTCTACTTATCTTTAGCTTATGTTAATATAATGTATATGTCACCATGCACCTAGGCAGATTACAATATTTAAAACAACAAAAACAAAGATACCCAGAGTACAAAGTAGCTGAGAGAGAGCAGTACAGTTTGATCACCATTGGCTCACGCAATTTGACTCACAGTAATCCTGGCGCCAGCGACCTGGCAGAGAACAAAGCGAGAAACTGAGATTACTTCACAAATTGTAACCTACTGGTTAGCTATTGTGGCATGAAGCACCCAGGGCCAATGCAAGAGTATTAGGTGGCATGCATTTTTAATACCCGTGTTTATACATTTTTCTTTCAATCACAGAAAGCACACTATGTAGGCATTTCCTATCCCCTGAGGGCTTGCAATCTAAAAAGCCCTTTTACTAAAGCCTGCTAAGTGGTTAATGTGCATTTTAGCAGTCTGTAGAAGCCTGTGGTAACTATTACCACATAGGCATGACAGCTACCGGCTGCTAAAATGTCCATCGCGCAATGGGGTGGGGAATGATGGGCAGCGCATAGGTATGGAGGACACATTGCAGTTAGCATGGGGGAACATATCACATGCTAACTATTAATATGGCAATTAGCATGGGTGCACCTTTTGATACCTCTACGGGTGGTGTTAAGTACGTTACTCACTCTCTGCGTTAGGGTCGGTATCCATACAGTAATTGCTGGGTACAAGCTGCCCACAGCCCCAAAAGTTACTGTGGAGTCTTTGTACTTAGAGCATGTTAGTTTTCATGCTAAACACACTTAGTGCAAAACCCTAATGGGACAAGGTCCATTAATTTATATCCAAGGTGACACCCAACATCATAAGGAGTATCAGTGGGATTTGAGCCTAGCCTTCCTGCTTTATAACTTGCTATTGTAGCCATACTCTAACCATTAGGCTACTCCTACACCTAAGTACAGTAGATGGTCTGTTTGAAAATTGTTCAACCTCCCTGCGGGTAAAAGTATGTGCTGATGGTTCTTTAGGTTTGTGCAGCTGTCAGGATCTGTCCTTTTGTCTTGACTGCAACTGCACATGGTCTGTGTAATGGTTAAGTTAGATTGAGAAGATGGGAAAGCTCTTCTCCAGAACTTACAGCCTCTATTAATTAACTTTAACAAGATATTTACAACAACAGAATATAACATAATTCAGATACCAAGACTTTCTATCTATTTTGCCTTTGTAACTCATGGCTCCCCCTTCTCTCTCTACCACCCTAGACTCCAAGCTCCAAATTCAAGTGGGATATTCTAAGCATGTTCTGTTTCCTGGGGTTTGGTTTTGATCATCCAGAATAATTCTGCATCATCTTTTGCTGCCTCAGTGCTTACTCCATTTTCTGCATGTTTTTTTCACGTATTCTACAGCCTCGGTCCTGGCACAGGGCTACATGAAATACCATCGCTTATGCTTATCCTTCTCCAACATATAGCATGATCATTTAGTTCTGCCCTCTCTCCTTTTTAGTTCAACCAGTTTTTAATCCATGAAAGGGCTTTTCTTGCAGTCCTCTGCAAGGCTGGTCCAAGATATCAGGCACCCTAAGCAAACTTTCAGTCTTGTGCCCACCCTCAATTAATTTCCGGGTATCTAGACCTCCACTCCCTCCCCTCAGAGATTTTGATAATCACACTCATGAAATCATGGATCACTATAACAACATCCCTTCCAGAATAACCGAGGTATCCGGATGCCCGACCCGGGCCACAGCCCCCCCCCCTCCACCCGCAGAACCACACCACCCCCGACAGAGCACACAGACTTCAGGTATTGGTGCAAACTATGCTTGGTCGCAGCTTTTATTATTATTAACGGTAAAACACCGGCCCAACATGGGCCCACTCAATAATCAGAACAATACAGAATACCTCACACCCCCCCCCCACCCGTCCTCCGGATGGTGTCCCCCCCACCAGCCATATTAGCAAAGCGGGGGCACCATCCAACCCACCCCACCCCCCCCGCATACCCCTTGGCGCCCGCCTCGCCGTATTAGCAAAGGCTGGCTGAAGGGGTTGCCTATATCCGGGTTGAGACCCCAGCCGGGACGTCTCCCCCCAACCTGAAGAGCCGAGCCGCTCACCTGGGAAGCGGCATAAAGCTGAAATGAGCCACCGGGTCGACGAGCACCAGCTCGTCACCCCGCCACCGGCGCTAGGTAGCTCGCTATCCTAGCGCCGCCCCCCCCACCGAAAGCTGCGACCAGCACCAATACTCCAAGGCCTCCTGCCAGTCGTTCAGAAGTAAATCCTGCCCCACCGGGGAAAGGTGGACCCCATCAAGACGGTACAGGCCCGCACAAGCGAGGTCCGCCCAAGGGTGACGAACCTGGAACCCACCCGTCAGCTCTACCCAGCGCCCAATCTGACGATTGATTTTGCACAGACCCCTCGACCAGCGCCGCTGGGTCCGGCAGGCCGGGCGGGGTATAATGTCCGACCAGATGATGGCCACTCCGGGGAGGACCACACGCAACTGGGCAATGTCACTCTGAACCGTCATGATGAGGTGCCAGCAGGGCCAACAGGCGACGTCATTGCCCCCAAGGTGGAGCAGCAGCCCGACCGGCCGCCGCCGCCGACTCATCTCCGTGCGAACGCAGTCCAGGAGCTGTCCCCAATGCATGCCGCGGCGACCCAGCCAGGACAGACGCACTCCATGCGCGGCGAGGCCAAGGTGGGTACCCAACGGCCAAACCGCCGCTCGACGCTCAGCCCAGTAAACAAAGGAGTGCCCGATGATCCACCATTCACCCACCGACACACCATCTGAAAGCAGAAAAGAGCGGACTACCACCAGCCCGCCACTCTGGAAAAGGAAGACAAAAGGTTAGTACCCCCCCCGCCCCCCCCCCCTCTCGTCCCCCAGCACGACTCAAACGACCCACCGACCAAGGGCATCGGCACGAGGGCGCTCAGTTAGGGGCAGATGGGCGAACGTACCCCGCGTAGGCCCCCAAACGCCATCGGCCGATGCGCTGAATCACCCGTGAGTCCAAACCTGCAGCCGCCGCACTAGTAGCCGCTCCTATCCGGAACGAGTGCGAAGCATAACTACGCTCGGGGTAACCCAAAGTACGCAGAACAAGGCGTAACACAGCCGTGAACTGGAACTGGGTCACCGGACGGCCATGCGCATGGACGAAGAACTGGCCACCAGCCTCCGGACGCTGGCTCACGTATGCGCGCAAAGCACGAACAGGACAAGACAAGAGGGGGGAAATGGCACATAGGAGGACCCAACCCCCTAGTCCGGACTGATCCGTCTTGGACCGCGAAAGGAAGATCCGGACACGCGCTGGATCGACCCGGACGTGCCCCGCGTCAAGCCCCCCAAAAGCCCCCGCCTCGCCGACCGAGGAACCAGCTCGGACACCCGAAAGGCGCCGAAAAAGGCCGTCGTAAACAGCGCCTGAAACAACACTGCTTCGAAGCTCGAGGACGCCACCCGCGGCAACAGCGCACAGATCCGCACCAAAAGCTCGTGAGATACCGGCAACCGCCAATCCCGCGACTGTGGCGTCCCACGGGCCCAACCGGCGAGGAGCCGCCCGACTAAAAAGGAGACCCGGGGGTTCCCGCACCCCGCAGCCTTGCAAAAGAAAGAAAAACCCGCCAACGCACCAGTGACCGCCGACCGAGCCCACCCCTCCTTTCTCGCCCATAACACGAAACGGCCAACTAGACCATCCGAAACCGCCCCCCCAGACCAGCCGTGCGTTCCCAGAAAATCACTCACCTGAGAGTAGCCCCGGCGATAAGACACCCAGGTACTGCGCGCCACCGACGCCGCAAGCAGAGCCATTAGGTCAGGGTCCCAATCGTCCAGAGATGCTCCGGAACCCGAGAGGGCCACTCGTCCGCCCCTGGAGCCAACCGCCGAAACTGCACCCACTGAAAACGGGATAAAGCGTCAGCAATGGCATTCTGAGAGCCCGGCACATGCCGGGCCCGGGCGGTGACATTTAGGCGCAAGCAGGCTAGCACAAAGACCCTCATCAAAGACGCCACCCTGGGGCACCAAGGAGCATGTCGATTAATGACCTCGACGACCGCAGCATTATCACACCAGAAGACCACCCGTCGATCCCGCAAATGGTCCGGCCATACCCAGAGGGCCACAACGATGGGGAAGAGCTCCAGGAAAGCAATATTCCGGACCAACCCGGAGCTCACCCAAGCCGCGGGCCAAGGCTCAGCACACCAGGAACCATGACAAAAGGCCCCAAAACCAGAACCGCCCGCCGCGTCAGTGAACAACTGAAGGTCAAGATTGGAGAGCTCCGGCAACTGAAGGACGGAGCACCCGTCAAAGCCAGCCAGAAAAGCGTCCCATACCCGCAGATCCTCCCGCATCCCCGCGGAGACCCGGATCCGATGGTGAGGCAGCCGCAGACCAGCCATAGCCAAGGATAAACGCCTCGTGAAGGGGCGCCCCATGGGAAGGACTCGGCAAGCGAAGTTGAGATGACCAACCAGCGACTGCAGGACGCGGAGGGAGGCCTTCGAGGCAGAGCCGACGGCGGCCACCAACTCCCGAAGGCGCCGAACCTTCGGCGGCGGCAAACGAACTACCATGGCAGCCGTGTCAATCTCAATGCCAAGGAAGGTGAGGCAAGTGCCCGGGCCGACCGTTTTATCCCCAGCGATGGGGACGCCGAAGGCGGCAGCTACACATTGAAAGGTGCTCAAGAGGGCGGAACAGGTGGGGGTCCGCTCAGGCCCGACAAAAAGAAAATCATCGAGGTAGTGGACAATACTCGAGGCTCCCGACTGCCATTCAACCACCCAATGCAAGAAGGTACTGAAAGCCTCGAAATACGCACAAGAAATAGCACAGCCCATGGGCATGCACATGTCGAAGTAGTACCGCGCCTCGAAGCAAAACCCGAGCAAAGGGAAGGCCGAGTGATGCACCGGCAACAGACGGAAAGCCGATTCAATGTCCACCTTGGCCAGGAGGGCACCGTGCCCACACTGCCGTACCAGGGCGACGGCAGCATCGAAAGAGGAGTAGCGCACGGTGCAGAGCTCGCGGGGAATAAGGTCATTTACCGAAGTGCCCGGCGGGCAAGAAAGATTGTGTATCAATCGAAACTTGCCCGGCTCCTTTTTGGGAACCACCCCCAACGGCGAGACCGTGAACGGGGAAAAGGGGGGTTCCAGGAACGGACCCGCGATACGGCCAAGCGCACACTCTTCCGAGAGCTTTTGCCGCACAATCTCCCGGTGCTGCCGAACGGAGGCGGCATTGCGGGCTCCACCGTGCCCGGACGCCCCCAGAACGGGGATGCGGAAACCCCGGGAAAACCCCCAAGAAGCAAACCGGCCGCCCTGCCCCGACGGGATCGCCCGTATAAGAGGAGCCACGGACGCATAGCCTCGACCCGTACCGGGGTCCGGGCCGAGACCGCCGCAGCCTCACTTACCCCCCGCAGGGGCCCCCGCGGGACCCTTGTGGGTGCACTTAGCAGCCGGGTGCGCACCCCCACACAAGGAGCAAGCGTGTTTGAACTTGCAGTCGGGAAAGGGGCAGGACGCCTTGTTGAAGCGCCAGCAAACATCCCCCCCGATGGCGCCCCCCCTTTGCTGCGGCAAAACGGGGGCGGGGACACGAAAGGAGCGCCCACCAGCCCCCAACGGGGATGGCCCAGCCTTGGCGACCGTCGGGCCAGACCCCCCAACCCGACCCCTTACAGACATCTGAGTCAGCCACAGATTGATATCCTTCGTTCCCCACTGCAACTGACAGTTCTCTTCCATTTGATCACGAAACTCCTCGTCATAATTCAACCAGGCCCACCCCTCATGGGCCTGGGACGCCGCCAATATATTGTCAGCATGGGCCAGCAAAGCCCCGTACTGCTCCGGGAAGTAGTGCCCCCACACACTCGCCAAACGCAGGAAAGCGCGGGTCCAGTTGAGGGTGTTGCGAGAAACCTTACGCACCCTGCCCGCTTTCTCGTCTTCCTTGCGCTTCCGCCGGCTCTCCCCGGAGCGCTTCCGACCATCGAGCAAACGGAAGATGTCAATATATTTACGGCGCTTAATCCGCCGGCGCAACTTCCGCGGCACGGACTCCCACAATTCGGAACAACGTATAACGGGGGCGCCACCGGACGCCCCACCATCCGCCGCCCCCGGAACTGAGCCGCGCGAAGAAGCCGAAGAGGCCGACGAGGAGGAAGAGGACGCTCGCCGGCAGCGGCACGCCCGCTTGCGCTTCCCCTTGGCTTTGCCCACCCCAGCGGAGCCCGAAGCGGAGTCCCCCCCCCCCCACCTCGGCCCCTCCAATATACTCACCAGGCGTCCCAGAAGAGGCAGCGAGAGTACCCCCGGAGGACCCACCGGGCACCGGAGGACCCAGCTCAGCCGTGGAGACCGCAGGACCCGCACCGGCCAGCCTGTCCTCAGAAGCCATGGAGATGGTCGGTGTCGAAGTCGTCGGGACCTGCGGAGGAAAGGGAGAAAAACAAGCAGCAGAGACCCCTGGGGTACCGGGAGCCACCGGCGAGCCGGCCCCCCACACACGAGCCGAAGGCCCCAACCCACCAGCCTCCCAGGTCGCCGCTCCCGCAGCCGCACCACGCCCCTCGCCAAACCAGCCCCCCCCAACCCCCACCCCACGGCCCTACACCCCCCACGGGACCGCACCATAAGCCCAGGAGGCCGCAGGGGCGAAGAAGCCGTGCGGTGGAAGGGGAACCGAGGGATTGGGGGTAGGACCCCTCTCCCCAGAGGGAGAGGAGGCGAGTGGAGGGTAGCCCGCGCCCACCTCCCAGGGCCGGTTGGGAATCGGGGCCCCCGATGACCCAGGCTCGCCAGCACCCGGACTATCTGTACCTTCGGGCTCTGCTAGCACAGCCGGCGAGGAAACCCCACGGGACGCCCCCCCAGGAGGGACCAACTCAACCTGGGAGGCACACTCGACCCCGATGACGGGCGCAGGACACTCGCCCGCTCCGCCACGGCCCCGAGCCCCGCCCACCCGGCTGCGCCCTCGCCCCTGCCGGACCCCCGAGAGGACCCTGGCCGTCGAGGTTGTAGAACGCGGGGCCCGACCACGGCCCATGGGCCGCGCCACACCGCGCCCCCTAGTAGTGCCACGCGCCCCCTGGGCCGCCCCCCGTGACCCCTTGGCCGCCCCCCGCGATGGGACCCTTCGGGCCATGAGCAAGGGGTACCCCAGGCAACAGAAGCCCACCCCCAAAGGGCACGTGCAGCTCAGGACCCTCTAACTGCTGCAGCCGCAGCAGCCTGGAGGTGTGTGGTCTCTTTCTTTTTTATTATTTTTTTTTGTTGTTGTTGAAGCAGCAAACGGGGCCCCCCCAGAAGTGTCAGGGACAAAGGGTGACCCAGCAAGAGGGGACCCAGCACCCCGCTAAAAGAACCGGCCGCCAAGGAAGACCGGGAAGCCCCCCCTCCTCTCCCCTACCCACGTGCTAAGCGGCAGGCACACGCAAGGTGCGCCGCGAAAATTTGAAACGGCCGGCGACCGAGCCTCGGCGAACCCGGCCAAGACCAGCGCTCGGGGGCAGAGGGGAGACCAAAAAACCCGCCCCAGAAGAACAAGGCCCCGAAGCCAAGGCCCAACTCACCAGCTCTCCTCCGCGGCGCCAACCTTCTCGCAGGCACGAGCAAGGAGGAAGAGGGAGATCGCCAGCCGGCGATCCCTCCTTGCTCGCACAGGCCACGCCCCCACGACCGCCTATGCGGACCAATCCGCAGACGCCACGGGGAGGACGTGAGGGGCCCGCAGGCACGCAAGCCTGCCCGTGCCCCCCCCTCCCCCCCCCCCGGCCCACCGCCGCGAAGAGGGCTGCCATGTGGTCGGGCCCCGGGAACCCGGTTACCCGGCCAGCCGCGGGACCGGGGCCCGTCGGCTCAGCCATCATAATCTGTGTTAATGGGTTATTTGAAAACTGCCCTGCGGGTAAAAGTACCACGTGTTGCTTCTTTGAGTTTGTGTAGCCGGTAGGATATATTATTTTGCTTTGACTGCAGCTGCTCTTTGGTGCCTCCAGACGTTGCCACCCAAGGTGATCTGCTTTTCACTTTGATGATGGACCTTATTATATGAAGATTTTGAAAATCAAAGTATGTGATATGAATTGTTCTCCCTTATCTGTGTGTTGGGTTGACACCTTCAAAGAGCTTCAACAGATTAGTAAGACATGACTTCCTTTTGCAGAAGTCATCTTGACCTTTGGCCACAGTATCATATATACCTATGTGACTGGTAATTATATTTCTCTATTAAGAACGCTACAGACTTTCTGGGAAGAGAAATTAGATTGACTAATCTGTAGTTCCCTGGATCACCTCTGGGGCCCTTTCCAAAGCTGAATGTAATACTGCCATCATTTTCCTGGCACCATGGCTTTTCATTTTATTTCCGTCTGATTGCAAGCAATTGTTTTTATTTTACCTGTTCATTGTAAGCACAGATCAATTATTTGAGACGTGTGGTTTTTATGTTCATTGTAAACCGCACTGATGTCGAATAGCGCGGTATAAAAGAAACTGTAAATAAATAAATAAATAAGATAAGAAGATGGGGTATAGCAACAACTTCCACAATGAAGAAAGAGTCTAAAACCAAAATGAGGCAGCTGAGGGGAAGAATGATAGAAATATATAGAATCATGCGAAGAAAATAGAGGTAACATTTGACTGCATCTCATAATTCAGGGACTATCAGCTGAAGATTTCAAACAATAGAAAAAGGAAGAATTTCTTTGGGCAGGTTAACACGTGGAACTCATTGTCTTAAGGCATTATGGAAGCAAATAGCATAACTGAGTCCAAAAACAAAATAGACAAATCCAGTCACATAAATCAGCCATAGACTATTTTACAGATCAGTCAGGGACATCATTACTGCAGGACACTGTAAGCAGGTCCCAGATGGTCCTTTGGCAGTTCATATGTTTTTGCATTCTTAACTGAGGCACAGGGAAATAACGTAACTTGGACAAAATCACAGAAAAACAAATCACTGGAAGAGCTGGGATTCAAACTGATCCAGAAGGAGATAAAATGGGGGGGGGGGGGGGGGGGTATCAGTACAGATTAGGAGATCTCTCTGCTAAAGGTTATGTATGTGCTGCAGGTAATGCAGGATTTTCTTTGGAAGCAGTAGGCCGACCAGATGGCTGAGTTTGAACAGAACAGGCAAATCCATGCCTGATTTTAGTTTATTGCATAGGCAGACACACAGTTCTGATTTTTTTGATAAAAGTAGGGCTACGAGTTCATGGATGCAGTGGGCAAGCCAGATCTAACCTGCCTGAAAGGAGCCAGCCAATCACAGGCCTCCTGGCCTTGTTCCCACAAATTAGTCTTGTCCTGCCTCAGCAATGAAGATTTCCACTAAGCACATGTTTGGCAGGAAGCAAAGTGAGTACCGTTCCAGGCTTCACCCACTTTAGTGGAAGTGTCTCGAGGGGCAGGCACTCTGTCTTGTCTGCAGAAAACCCTGCACTCAGCATAAGTTTACGTCCAGATTTATTGAGAATCGAACAGGAGTATGCACAAAACATATTATCAAACTAAAGGTAGAGGATATTTACTGAGATAGCACTCATGAAACCTGCAATCCCAGCTTCCCCCACTAGGAGGAACTATAGGAAATAATGCAGGAATGCTGGTTCTGGGGAACTCAATAGGGGCCATGCTGACTGTGGGGGAGGAAGCACTATAGGGAATGAAGGCAGGTATACCAAAGGTGAGCAGTGGCACAGGCATGCCGGCTGTGGGGAGCAGGCTAGGAAATGGAGAAGGGGCATTGGCTGGGGGAGGAGGCAATGGAGCTTATGTTAGGAGTGTAACAGGAATACTGTCTTTGCCTTGGTTCCCCCCCTGAGTGGAGCTGTCCATCCTGAAGCTCATAGGGCTGGTGGCTCTTCTCTGCACACGTATCTCTCTGCTGCTGATCGCTGTGTTCTGAACGGGACATTAATTTCTGGCAGGCTGGTGAGGAATTGACTCAGTCTGCCCTTGTCAGGCTGTGTTTACAGCGTTATAAATGGGGAACAGGAGAGAAAGCATCTACTGTGAGCCAAGCACTTCTAATCAAAGACCTATAAATAGGAACCACTTTAACTGTCTTACACTACTCACAAGGACAGTGCTTGGTGCAGAGCTTGCCAGGACTCCTTGGGGCTATACCCTTTCTTGTGTGTTGCAGAGCAGTGCAGATGTATGACCAACAGAGTCCAAGGAAAGCCTGCTGCAAACAAATGGCTTTCTTCTGACTTTGTGGCCTCTTCTTGCATAGTCTTGCCCTCTACCACTGCTAGATAGTCCCATAGAGGCACAGTCCCATAGAGGACACCCAAGTGCAATCTGGGATGTCAAAGCCACAATGTCTGAAAAAAAAGCAGGCACATGCAAGTTCAGGTATGATTTCAGAAACATGGATGTACCCAATTTGGAGTCCTATACAGACATCCCCAGGATAGCATTTCAGAACCAAGATATCAAATGGCATACTAGTTAGAGTAGTGGCTTAAAAGCACAGTGGCTGGGGTTCAAATCCCAGTGTGAGCTTTGTGATCTAAGGCTAGTCGCTTAGTTCTCCATCTTTTCTATACTTTCTGGATGATTTAAGGTGAAAACAAGTACTTTTCTGATGCCTATTTGTACCTGGAGCAGGTATAAACATGGCTGTGCCAGCAGACATCTCTGACATTTTTGAGATTGAACACGGATGGGTAAGTCCATTGCCCCTCCCCAGACATGACTCCGCCACACCCCCTTGCCTACTTGGACGCCCCTGCACCAGACACATCCGCAAATGTCATTTGTGGAATGACTAAAGAGATGTCTCCATGATTTCGACTTCCACGTGCATGTCTTCAGCCCTCCAAATCATGACGAAACCTTTAAAAATTACCCTCATAGTGTTTCAGAACATATTTATTTATTTATTTAACAGTATTTCTATATCGCCTTATCCTACAATCAAGGCGGTATCACAGCAAAACAATCAAAAGTAGTAAACGTGTTTTCATGCAGTGAAGGATATACCATTTTTATTTATTTATTTATTTCAACTTCTTATATACCGCACTCTTTGACATCAGCGCGGTTTACAAATAACAGAAAGGAACCAGAACAACAGGCTGTTTGGTATTACATATAACAGGAGTATCAACTTGGATAACATGGGAGAACTATTTACATGGAGTATATAATCTATTAGCTAGATAGCATGCTTGTGTGTAAGATGTTATAGTGTGTTTGATTAGGTTGAACTATGTACATTGTGCGCTATGATACCGCATGTGCTATAATACATTCTTCTATACATTGAGTGTTAAGATACATCATGTGCCGTTATACATTTTCTTATCAGGGGGTCGGAGGGGGGTAAGTTGGTAGTTCCTGGTAGTTAGATCAAGTGACGTGTCCATAGTGTTCTATGAACAGCGTTGTCTTCAGCTGTTTGCGAAAGTCTTTGAGGTCCGTTGTCGATCTCAGCTCGTCGGGGAGGGAGTTCCAGATTGTTGGGGCAGCCAGGGAGAGTGCCCTTTCTGTGCTATCTTTGCATGTTTTTCTGAAGTCTCTAGGGGTGTTAACTCGGTTGGAGGTTCCTTTTCTTCTTGGGCGTGTGCTGGTGTCTGGTTGTATGAGGGTGTGCAGGCTGTTGGCTGAAGTGTGTTGTTTGATCTTAAATATGTTTATGATTGTTTTGTATTTGATGCGTGAGTTAATTGGGAGTCAGTGTAGGTCTTTCAGAACAGGAGTAATGTGTTCATGTCTTGTTGATCCAGATATTATGCGGGCCGCCGTGTTTTGTGCTAGTTGTAGTGGTTTGAGTGTTTGTTTTGCTAGTCCAAGGTAGATTGGGTTGCAGAAGTCCAGTAAGGGGGTTATTAGTGCTTGGCATACGGTACGGGAGTGCTCAGTGGCGAGGAGGGATTTAAGTCTTCTGATGATTCTCATCCTGTGGTATGCATTTTTGATTGTTTTGCTTATGTGTGGCTTGAGGTTCAGTTCATTGTCCAGGGTCATTCCGAGGTATTTTACTTCCGATTTTATTGGTATGGTTGTGTTTTGTACCTTGATGTCCGGTGGGTGGATGAAGTCTGGGTTGCGTGTGATGATTAGTGCCTCCGTCTTGCTGTAGTTGATTGCGAGGTTGTTGTCTTGACACCATCTTGTCATTTGTGTGAGGCAGTCTGTTATTTTAGAGTAGTCCGGGTTGTCAACTGAGATAGGTGTGTATATCATGATATCATCTGCAGAGATTGTATATTGAATGCTGTTCGTTTTCATGTCGTTTTCATGATGTCGCATATTGGCTGGATGTAGATGTTAAACAGTAGTGCTGAGAGGGCGGATCCTTGAGGCACTCCTTGGAGGACTTTTATGGGTTGAGAGGTGTTGTGGCCTACCTTGACCTGTATCTGCCTGTCGGTTAGATATGAGTGGAACCATTTTAAGGTGGGACCATGTAGCCCAATGTTCTTTAGTCTTTCCAGGAGAGTTTTGTGGTCTACTGTGTCGAATGCTGAAGAGATGTCAATGAAGATCATTAAGATTCCTTTTTTGGTGTTGTCTATGATTCGGAGGATGTTGTCGAAGAGGTAAATCAGCAATGTTTCGACTCCATGGTTGGGGCGAAAGCCATGTTAGTTGTCATCCAGTGGTGCATGGTTGTCAATGTGTTCTTGTAGTTGGTGTTGTACTGTTTTTTCGATGATTTTTGCCAGAAAGGGTATGCTGGATATTGGTCGGTATGCTGCTGGGTTGTTCTTGTCGAGGGTTGTTTTCTTTGGTATCGGTCTTACTGTGGCTAGCTTTAGTTGATCTGGCATGAATCCTTGAGTGAGGGAGTTGTGCACCATGTTGTGTATGATGTGGATGAAGCTTGATTTGGTGGCTTTGATCCATGACACTGGGCAAGGGTCTGTAGGAGCGGTGCTTGTGTTGATTGCGGAGATGATGTGGGAGAGCTGCTCTGTTGATGGTGAGCAGAATGTGTCCCAGGTCTTGGGGTGTGGGTTAGTCTGAGTTGGTGCGTTAGGTCTTGTTTGTTCTGCAGAGTGAAATTTTTCCTTGATATGGTCGGCAAATTTTTGCGGGTCTATTTGCACTTCATCTTCTGTCCTTTGCTCTTTTGTGAGGATTTTCACTATTTCGAATAGCTCTCTGGGTTTGTTTATGGAGGTATTTATCATATTTGTATGGTATTCTCTCTTTGATTGGTTGATGTGTTCATTGTATTGTTTTTGCTTTGTTAGGTATAGTTGCTGGTTTCAGAAGCCTTGTTCTTTCTCCATCTCTGTTCTATCTTTCTGAGTTCCCTCTTTTCTTGACGTAAGGTTGTTGAGTACCATGGCTTGTGTTGTCTCTTGTTGTGACGGTTTTTCTTGGGTCTGGCATCTGTTGCTTTGGCGGCGTTAGATAGAGTGCTGTTCCAGTTGGTGATTTGAGCCTTAGGTCGTCTGTTTCTATGGTCAGTTTTTGTATCGTGTCCTGTAGGAATGTGTCTCTGTCGAAGTTCTTGAATCGTCTTTGTGTGTGTGTGTTGTCTGAGTGCTCGTTTAGATTGTCTTTTTGTAGTTGCAACTTTATCTTGATTATGTAGTGGTCTGACCATGGAACTGGGGTGATGGTGGGTATTGATATTAGACCTCTCGATGTTAGGTAGCTGGTTGCGAAGATGAGGTCTGGGGATGAACCGTGTCTGTGCGTTGGGGCGTCGACTATTTGGGTGAACTGAAGTGAAGTCATTGCTTGAAGGAAAGCATCTGCATCTTTATTAGGGATGTGCATCCTGTTTTGGTTGGAAAATTTTGTCTGCATAACAAATGTGCATTAAATCGATTTTATGTGCATAAAACCTCAAAATTAATATGCATAAAATTTGATTTAGGAACGATGGAAAATTTTTCCACACACTGGCCTAAAAATCTGAAAGTGATCCAAAAACGCACTGTAACATTTTTCATGCCTACCCCTAAAACATATACAGCACTATACAGAAACACACATAGAACAGTCCCTGCTCCATGAAGCTTACAAGGCAATGAACAGAAACTAGTGAAAGACTATCCAGCTTAAAAATCAATTTTGTGCCTTATTTCTTTGATACACTGTAAGAATAAAACATTTCTGAAATATAAGGACATTTTTCAAAATCATTTATGTGGATAAATAGCAATTTTCCTGGGTAAAATGCATGAGCTTTCTTCCAAGCAGACATAATTTTAGCTGGGCTGTAAGAAGGCATTATCAGAGATGTTTTGCTTTTGAGGTAGGAAAACAGCATGCCCGCATGACATTTTCTGCGATGCACTTACTACCTTGCCTCTGCAGGCCACTTGAAATCCATGTAAAACACATGGGCTAAAAGTGCCTGAATTCTTTACAATTGCATTGGCTATTTGGAAATGGATGAATACGCCTGTTCGTTAGAACAGTGAGTTGAGAAGCATTCAAATCAGCATTCACGTATGCGTGCTTCTGGCAAATCAGCATTCAAATCCTACTGATGCACCTTGTGGCCTTCAGCAAGTCACTTCACCTTCCATTGCCTAAAGTGCAAACTTGGAGCTTCATTTTCTAAGCTTTTTTTTTTCCTGCATACAAGTGGGGGTGTTTACTGAGCAGTGCTAATTTTTTGCAGATATCATGCGTTGAGAATAAAGATCAGTCTGCGGTCCATGCAACAGTCACGGGCTACCTGTTGGAGGTGGGCACAACATTGATGCATACTGTAACATGTGCCAGTGGGACTCACACTTAATGCGGATGCATTTAATGTCATCCATTGAAGTGGTGTTAAGTGCACCCATGCTAACTGCAACATTGCCAGCTTGGTTATATGTTGTAAATAGTTAATATAACAACTGTACATAGTTCCCCTGTTCTATCCCAAGTTATCCATCCTGTTATAATGTAAGCCTATGGGCTGTTCATCTGAGGCAATATTTCTGTTAATTGTAAACCGCACTGATGCGAAAAAGCGCGGTATAGAACTGTCCTTTTGCCTCCCACCACCATCCGCAGCTCTCCCCAGCCCGGGGATCGAGCCTCCGGCGGCAGGAGGAGCTCCAGCACAGCGCTGTCCAATCGGGACAGAGGCCTACAATTGAAAAGCTTCGCGCCATCGGGCGCCCTTCCTTTTGCCTCCCACCACCATCCGCAGCTCTCCCCAGCCCGGGGATCGAGCCTCCGGCGGCAGGAGGAGCTCCAGCACAGCGCTGTCCAATCGGGACAGAGGCCTACAATTGAAAAGCTTCGCGCCATCGGGCGCCCTTCCTTTTGCCTCCCACCACCATCCGCAGCTCTCCCCAGCCCGGGGATCGAGCCTCCGGCGGCAGGAGGAGCTCCAGCACAGCGCTGTCCAATCGGGACAGAGGCCTACAATTGAAAAGCTTCGCGCCATCGGGCGCCCTTCCTTTTGCCTCCCACCACCATCCGCAGCTCTCCCCAGCCCGGGGATCGAGCCTCCGGCGGCAGGAGGAGCTCCAGCACAGCGCTGTCCAATCGGGACAGACGCCTACAATTGAAAAGCTTCGCGCCATCGGGCGCGCCCGCGCCTGGCGGGCCCGCGCCTGAGGGCCCTTTGGCGTGGCCCTTAGGCGAGGACCGAGAGAAAGAACACCAGAAAACCGCTGATCTCCTAATTCCACCGAGCCCTGGACAGCCGAAGCAACAGCCTGCTTAAGACAAGCATCCACACAAATGTGTCCAACAGCTACATACAAATACGGCTGAGCCAGCTTATCTTACCCTCTCCACATAATCGCAATCACAGCAAGTATACGCGCCTCATATGACTCAACTGACTTTTCTTCCACAGCCTACTTATTTGATTGTACTTGCATTCGTTTATTACTGTTGCCAGTAGTAGCCTTTTAGCCATTTATTACTGTTGCCAGTAGTATCCATATATCATTGTTGCAGTCTATTTCACTTGCATTCGTTTATTACTGTTGCCAGTAGTAGCCTTTTAGCCATTTATTACTGTTGCCAGTAGTATCCATGTATCATTGTTGCATTCTATTTCACTGTTGCCAGTACCATTCAAGTATCACTATTGCATGCAATTATTACTTTGTTCAGTAGCTTTCACTTTTTACTGTTGCCAGTTAGCACTCATTTATCACAGTTACCAGTAACACCCCACAAAGTGTCTCACTTGCTCTCCCATTACCTCTCCATAATATATAGCTACTCAGCACCACTGTCAGAAGCTCATTGCCAATTACTCTTTTGATAATAGCATATCCACAATAACAAACCTAATATCCCCTCCAATCTCTCACAGAAATTACCTCATCCACACCAACAAAAACCCCAATGGCTCTACCATTCAATACCCTGGCTATCTGCTTTTTCCTTCTTCTATGTTGGCTCAACGAAGCCCTTGCCCTATATCACACAGCTCACCAAATTCCAATACTTCGGAGTCATGGAAAAAGAAGGGCTGAATCTCCCTATCACAACTCAAGAATAGAGGCCCCCACACGCCACTCTCACCTGATATATATAGCTCTTCAACAACCAAAGAAAAATAAACAAGAGGAACCCCCTCAATCCTTTTGTTTAAACTGTGCTCTCATAAATGCAAGGTCTATCTGCAAGAAATGGCCAGTCATCACTGACACAATCTCTTCCTACAATCTAGACATCCTCATGATAACTGAAACCTGGTTATCCGACGCGGATAATGTGATCCTTAACCAACTCATACCCCCAACTTCTCCATCCATTCCCAACATAGAGAGAGCAAGAGAGGTGGAGGCATTCTCATACTTACCAAGAATAACCTAAACTTCCATACTGTGGACTCCACAAGCTCAAACAGCATGGACGTCTTAACCATCACAAATGAGCAATGCTTCATCAATTTAATATACAGAGCACCCTCACCCTCCACGGATGACCTTCCTAACATTCTAGACTTAGCAGCCAACACACGCCAGCCCAACATTCCCAACTGGATATTAGGAGACTTCAATCTCCCAACACTGCATCCTAGCCACGCCTCAGCCCTCCTTGAAGCAATCAACGAGTTGGGCTACAAACAAATTATTGAAGTCCCCACGCACAAGAGAGGAAACATCCTTGACATGATCTTTGCTCCTCTGACGGCCCTTGGTTCCAACAATAGACTCGACACTTCTGTAACCCCAGTACCTTGGTCAGACCACAATTTAATCACCTTCCCCATCCCCATCAATGGCAAACAGTCATCATACATCAACAAAAACTCCATTGACTCAACAAAAGTAACATCTCGGAAATTCAAAACCTTCAACAAAGAGCATATAATTACAGAAACCCTCCCTCTCCTACACGACACCTCCCTCAATCTCGAAAATCTGATCACATCCTGGAACAGCACTATCAGTACCATTGCACTACAACCAGTCCAGAACAACAACCCAAAGAAAAGAAAATCCTCTCCTTGGTTCTCCCCTGACCTACGAGCCTCCCTCACACACCTAAGAAAATTGGAGAAACGATGGCATCGCTCACACTCTTCTGAAGACCAAGCAGCCTATAGAGTACACCTATCTGTGCACAGAGAGTCAGTCATGGCCAAGATGAAACAATTCCATACCGATACGCTAAAAAGATCGCTAAATAAACCACGTGATCTTTTCAATCTAGTCAAAACCTTATCTAAGGAACCTTCACCAGAACATCCAGAACCCATTCAACCCCAAGCTTTCGCCGATTACCTGCAATCCAAGCTGCTTCAAACTAACAACATTGCAACAATCCCTTCTCAAGTCACCGTATGCATATCAAACTTATCTATGTTCTCCACACCATCCAGAAAACATGTTGAAGTCACCATCGCTGCTCTCAACACTACCACTGCACAAACTGACCCTTGCCCAGCCCACTGGATAAAGGAACTACGCCAAGACCTCAGCCCCATCATCACTAAAATGATGAATTTATCCTTTACAACTGGTTCCTTCCCATCAGCCCTCAAGAAAACATCCATCAGACCCCTCTTGAAAAACCACAAACTCGACCCACAAAAGGTTGAATCTTATAGACCCATAGCTAGCATTCCCCTGCTAGCTAAAATAATTGAAAAGGAAGCTCAAAGACAAATACAGGACCACATCGACACTGCTTCCCCTCTTGACCAATGCCAACATGGCTTCAGAGAGTTCCACGGTGTCGAAACCCTCCTAACCACTCTCTGCAACAACATCATCACAGGCATTGATAACATCCGCCAAGGCTTTGCTCTTATCTTCTTAGACATTGCTGCGGCTTTTGACTCTGTTCATCATGATCTTTTAATAGGGCGACTAAAAGAAAAAGGCATCAATAACACTGCCCTGGAGTGGTGTAAATCATACCTTGATCAGAGATGGCAGTACGTTACCTCAGGGACCACAACATCCGCACCTTACCACCAAAAGCAAGGCGTACCACAAGGATCATCCCTATCTTCACTCTTTTTCAATATATACATACAGCCTGTTTGCAATATCATCAGGTCCTTTAATGTTGAATGCTTGATATACGCGGATGACATCCTTCTATACATGCCTTTCTCCACAGTCCATATGGACCTTTCCCCGCTAGCCAAATGTTTTGATGCAGTATCTGAATGGCTTCAATCCCAGAACCTCCGAATTCAACACAAAAAGACTGAGGTTCTCTTCATCACTAGGGACCCACTTTTCATCCCCCCATCCCATATAAAGGTGAAAGAAGCTGAGCTCCAAGCGAAACCTTCCATTCGTTACCTTGGGGTCACTTTGGACCAGCGCATGGATTTGAAACTACACATAACTAACGTAGTCAGAGCCATCTACCTCAAGATCCGGACACTCCGCCATCTTCGCCCCCTGCTTGATCCCGATGACTTCTGGACTATATTTCAAGCCTTAACCCTACCACACCTTGACTATGCTAATGCCATTCTCCAAGGCCTCCCACACTCCACACTAAACCCATTGCAACTCGCCATGAATACCGCTGCTAGAGTCCTCTACGGAGCATCAAGAAGCGACCATATAACACCCATCCTAGAGCAACTCCACTGGCTCCCCATACATGGCAGAATATTGTTCAAAACATTACTACTAACCTTCAAGGCCACTAAAATCATTACCTCTTCCTCTCTAATAGACCTCGTTCAGGCCGTTCCACCCAATAGATCCAGGAGAACGATATCAACAAATGTACTAGTTATCCCTAAAGCAGCGACAAAATGCCTATCAACGACATCTAACAGGGCTTTCAGATTCTATGCTCCTAAGTGCTGGAACGCCCTACCTCCAGAGATTCGTGCTATCACTGATCTATCCCTTTTCAGAAAGGCACTCAAATCCCACCTCTTCCCCCAATATTACCTGACCAGCTAACCAATCTCGATCCTTACCCTAAAACTAATAACAAATCCTGTTGTGTATACTTGTAAATACTCTTGTAAATAGTTGCAGTAATGACATCCCATGTTTTATCCAAGTTCTCTGACCTTGTTCTCTGTAAAACCAAACAGTTTGTTGTTCTGGTCTTTTGTTATATTGTGAACCGCGCTGATGCTGAATAGAGCGGTATATAAGAGCCTGTAATAAATAAATAAATAAATAAAAACTGTAAATAAATAAAATAAATAAATAAATTGATGAATGCATATTAATAACCCTCGCAGTAACCGAGTGTGCAGTCAATGCCTGCTCTCTACCTCTACCCATCCCGTTTCCCTCCCTGTAACGTGCTAAGCAGCTAGACAGCACCTGGCTATTTCCGAGCTGTTTTGGGTGCGTGCTAGCTGTTAGCAATGGCTCTGCTCAAGCTGGTTAGCACCTGCTCAAATGCATGTTAATGATGCAGATTGGTAAACATGCTGCACAGAATGGCGAAAAAGCCTTAATAAATTGGGGCCTTAAACTGTAAGCCCTCTGGAGGCAGGAGACTATCTTGCCTTGAGCTCAGATTAAGAAAGTGAGTAATTAAATCTAAAATCCAAAATCAGAACTCCTCTCTCAGTGTACGTATGAGATACATGAGGCTAGTGACCGGATGCCAATTGGAATGTTCACTGCTGCAGTTGGGGGATGTCTTTCTCTAGTCAAAAATACAATTTCTGCTCTTCCCTTGATTCTTTAAATGGCCCATATGTGGCTGTATCTGAACTGTTCTCTTCTGGTGTATGGATATTATATATTTAAAATATTAAGAGATGACATCCCCAGTCTCAGCAATAGGGACCTCCCAAAGCGGTGTGCAGAAATGATAAAATGCATCATTTTAGATGCAAACTGACCCGCACAAAGTGGGACATAATCATTTAAGAAAACGTACAGTACATAAAATAGCAAACAGCAAAATCATTACAAATTTCAAAACAAACACTCACACTGCACACAGAAAACAGCAGTAAGTAGAATTGTTCTGTCTACATACAAACAGTGCCTGATGATGAAATGAACTAGCAGCTGGATCTGTCAGTCAGGCTACAAGTCCAGCGATAACTGCTAGGGTGTGCAGGGTGGGTGGGTGAGTTTTTCCAGTTGCATCATTTGTTTTATTTTTCTCTGCACTTTGTTTTACTGTAGTATGTACTAAAGCATCAATCAGCTGCCAAACCCTCATCAGCATAATACAGGGGACTTTGGGTTGTTTTTATTGTTTAAGAGTATCTCCCCTCCTACCATGGGACCAATCCCGCACCTGTTAACATGATGCCAATGGGGTCCAAAGCGTGTAGAAGCAATACTCCATTGCTCTTGCAGTGGCTGTTTTTCAAAACGGTGCTGCTTGACTAGAGACTGGCACCATTTTGGAGCACAGCCATATTCCCAAACAGCACCTGCGTTGGGTGAGCCTTTTGCATTTTACAGTACTGCAGCAGCACAGGAGAGAGTGAGGATTGCTCCAGCCTACCTTGGATCTTATGGATGACAAGTTAAGAAATATGGGGGTGCAGGAAGATAGAGTGCAAGCCTGGGGGCTTTTTAAAAAGATTAGGACCAGGGATTAGTTGGCAAGTGCTCACCTAAATCCTACTGGTAGCTATTAATATTTGTGGTTAGAGATTTTTGCAGCCATAAAGCTTTGCAGTTAGACATTAGGAAGGGAGGGGAGCTGGATGGGAGCTGAGTGAGTGATCTTTAGTGATCTGGAGAAGGTAGGGCTTCCCAGACCAGCTCTGGTGATCCCTCTGCCTGTCAGGTTTTCAGGATATTCACCATGAGATAAATTTGCATATGTTGGGTCTCCAAAGTATGCAAAGTTATTTCATGCATATTCATTGTGGATATCCTGAACACCTATCTGGCTGTGGGATCACCAGGAAAGGTCTGGGAAACTCTGGAATAAGGAGTGATGTCTTACAAGTGTCACACTCCAAGGCTGGCAGCTGGGATATATCCATGCAGAGTGGGAGGAATAGCTGGACAGACTGGATTGGCTGCTTGGTCTTTTCCTGTCTTTTTCAGCTGCTGTATTAATGTGGGTTTATGTCATATTCTGGTGATACATTGACATGCTCCGGTGCTGCCCTCTAGTGATGAAGCAATGCTCTGATATTCTCTGGTGCTACACTGACATGCCGACCTGCTCATGAAATATGCTAAAATTGTCCTGAGAGATATTCAGGTGCAAACTGGGAAATCAGATGCTGTCTTGATTCTGTGACGAGGTCAGGTGATGTGGTCTCATCATGTACTAATGTGACATCACAGTGAGGTGGTTACTGGAGGCAGGATTGACTCAGGAATGAAATAAACAGCTCACTTGCTGACATTTGAACATTACAGCTCATTTGCATGGGCATTAATTGCACCAGAAAATGACTTGGCTCAAAACTAGGCATCAGAGAGCAAAACCAAAAGGGCATGTTTCCAGGAAGAAGTTGTTTTGGACCGTGGTTCAAGCATTTGTTCTTCTGCATCTAGATTAGGGTAATGGCTATTTTGTTTACAGGCTGTGCAAAATGCAGTTGCCCAAGTAGCTCTGGGGGCATCTAGATGGCCCATCAGCCTCTCCATGTTGCATTGGCTCTCAGTTAAAGCCTGTGCACAGTTCTAGATCTTGTCATTGGCTTTTTGAGTACAGCATATGAGAGGTCCATGCTGTTTGTAGGGCAGGATCATTTGGTATGCTCCACAGAAACCCCTACAGTCAAGGCAGAGATGACAGTGGTGCATTTCATCCACCAAAGTGATTCAGAGAATGGGAGATAAATAAGGCATGCAGAGCGAGGAGATTTGAGGTTGGACAAAGATTATGTTATTCCATTAAAAACCTAAATATTTGGCTTTTTCTAGTCTAACTTGAACATAAGGAGTGAGCTTGGGCTATGCAGAAGATCCAGATAATTTGGTTTAGGGGCATTTTTTGAAGGAGGTTATGGGTGAGGGAGTTGACTGTTAGGGTTTTTTAAATGTTTCTTTGTCTATTGTTTTATTATGTCATACATTTTTATTGCATAGTATTTTTAATTTGTTAACTGCTCTGAATGATACTGAGCTGGGCAAGTGATATATAAAAATCTTAAATAAATAAAAGAACATGTACTGAGATCAGCACACAAATTCTGAGAGGATCCTTATTATTTAAATACCTCTTTAGGAAGAAAAAGATATTTAAAAACTTGGAATGTGGATCATATGGCATGGTAAAATCGCATTAATTTTCTCAGTTTGTCCTAAAATCTATGTGTGCCTTTGAGTCAATGCTGGCTCCTGGTGACCCAGCAGCTCCTAAAAGTGTTGGCTTATAGCCAAATCTTTGCTATTAGGTACTGTGATGGGGCCCGTGGTTAGAGCCCTTATTGCCCTGTATAGGCGGTTGCCTAGGGCCTATGAACAAGTAATTGCTCTGGCTTGATAAACAAAAGAGTCTTTCAGAGCAATTTTTTTGAATGAAACTTAAAGTGGGTTTTATTCCCCGTCCCGCTCGGACTTGTCAAGAAAACAGAAACTTAAAGATGAACAGAGCAACAAATTAATGGCAAACAAATAATCCTTGTTTCCTGTACACAGTTCTCTTTGCATTCATTCACATAGCAAGGCTGCGTTTGTAACACATGCTGCATTCCATGGGAATGGGCTCCGGAAGATTACTAGCGTCTTCCCATATCATATTCTCTTCAGCAGTGCCCAAACTCCCTGTGTCAGACTCCTCATACAAACGGCGCTCAGACACAGTGTCCTGTGATAAATCACTGTAACACTCAAAAGAGGCTCTTCTCCCTTCTGGACTATACCTCTCTGGCCTGTGGTATCTTCTGCCTGGGCTCTCCTCCCAGAATAACAGTTCTGAACCACCTTGCTGCTTGTAGTTATATTCAGGACCACGCCCTTGGCACTTAGGGGTTTTTAAACTTCTCCCTATAATCATATGGAGGATTCCTTCTCTCTGCAGGGACTGCCTTAATACTTGGCTCCCTATACCTTATGGCTTTTTCCTTCCAGGCTGGTTGTGCAGGAGTATAATGAGACTTAGTTTTACACCTACTTCTTAGGCTGCAGACGTGCTTGGAGTTCCCATCCCCCAACACTTTCCTCTCACAGTGACCTCTGCCCTGAACTGGCACATTCCGGTATCTAGTGTAGTGGGATCTTCCTAGCTTCTCTTTCAGGTTATTTCTGGTAGCAGGTTTACTCTTGGAACAGCTTGCCTTGAACCTCTCTTCTCGAGAGCTGGAGTCAGACTCACTTCCTGGTTCTCCGTGAGAAGAGTTTCCTCCCAGCAATCCCCTGGGGTTTCTGCTCAGCTGATGAGAGCCACACCTCCTGCTATTCTCTGCAACCCGTCCTGCAGTCCTACTCTCTGCAGTTCCCTTTGGTGTTCGTGTTCTTGCTCCTCCTCTTGCCACTCCCAATCTCCATCTACTCCACTGACTGGAACCTTGCCTTAAGTAATCCCTAGCTCTGCACGTGACCTGGGGATTTTCACTCAGGTGTTCCTGATGGGATTTTTGTTTGCTACGTAGCAAGAATTTCCCTTGCTCCGGTGAATCAGAGTGCCTAGTGCTGCTTTCTAAAGCTGACTCTGAGGTAAGTCTTTCTTCTACCTGAATTTGCATAGGCTGTGTACCCCTTGCTGCATCACAGTACTTAGCTGCCACAAGTTCTCATCCCAACAACTCAAAGTTTTGCAGTAAAAGCATCTGGTAGAAGTGTAGGACACTAATCAGACTGTCTTCCTGGGACAAAATAAACCTAAATAGAAGGAATATGCAAGGCAGCTCAGGATCAACCAATTCAACAGAAAAAACCTTAAATAAGATCCAACCATAGATAGGAAGGGCTTGGCAACAAAGATATCGGCTTAGCAAATGGTAAGGACATTGGCACCAGATTCTCAACAAGCTCTGTATCAGGCGTCATTGAAAGAAACCAGAACCATGAGTCCTTGCACACTGGGGGATAATTAGCACTGGCCCAGCCTTTTATGATATCAAGCTTTTTGGCAATCCTGTTTTAGTCTGATGCACTATTTGAGAAGTTGTCTCCTGTAGACAGATGGAGAGTAATTTTATAAGGAGTCACAGAGAGTTACGTGTCATCAACATGAGTAAATCATACATTTTTCTTGACTTACAAGTGTCGAGGGGCCTTTAATGTGCCCTTTAGCCAGTCACTATTGCATAAGTATGTATGTTAGACCAATGGCGCATACGTTCACTGTGAGTGTTCGCATAGGTGCAGCTTGGACTCAGCCGGCATTTATATGAAAACTTTATAAAATGTGGGTGTAGGTGCGTAAGATAGGTGCAGTCATTTACACCAGCCATAAAGTGCATTTCCCACTTCTTTTGCCCCTGTTTATAAAGCAAAGTATGTATGTACTTGACTCTATAAAAATAGGACCAATTGTCTTGCATTAACCAAGGCACACCTTATAAAATTACCCTCTTATGGGCCATATTTAGAAAACTTTAGTGCACCCTATCTGCCTCAGCGCCCATGTTATTCCTATAGGAATAGTGGCAGATCGCACGCACTCGTGTTTAGTAAACATGGTCATATCTCTCTTGCTGGTACAGAAACTCTGATGGGATCTGGATTGCCTAGGACAGAGAAACCAATGGAGATATTTGTTCTGCTTTCATGGTCCATCAGGAGACTGCTAGGGAGACAGGTACAGTAGCAGGGAACTGGAAAATTGTAAGCAAATAATTTGAAATGAACCACGTTTAGGAAATAGATAGTAAACTGAAGCCAAAATGAGAAAGGTGATAAATTATTTAGGTTACCTGTGCTTATGTGATGATGAAACAAGCCAGCCAATAGACCAGCTCACATTTGTCTGTGTGTTTTTGAGTTTTTTCTGTAAGTCAGCCAAGTACACCGGCTGCCATGTTCATTCACTTGAATATATAAAACTAAGGGACAACAAATACATTGTAGGTGATAAATCTTTATTTGACTCAGCCGAGGGTAATTCTGTATGGCGAGACTAGAGTTCTATGGTAATATACGTGTGTAAATAATGGTATTTTAGTGCTCTACGTGTAGCGTGTCGGCAGTTGCTATTCTGTTAGTCACACGTCAGAACACTGGCATGTAGTTTTGGAGTGGGCAAGCACAGGGGCAGATCACAAATTTGCATATGTAAGTTATTGAATCCTAGGACATATGCATGCTTCTGGAAAATCCAGTCGCGGGCATTTTCACCAAGTCTAGGGTTGGTGTATGTGATGCATCCCGATTTAGCATGTGCATCTCATCACTTATGCCTCTATATACTTTACCTTATAGAATAGCTGCTGAAAGCATGCATGATAGATCGCTTAGTTCAATGCTCTTTGTCTGTGACTATCTTTCATTGACCTGACAAAGGGAGCAGAGCTAGTCACAGATGAATCCAATAAGAAAGCTTCACCTACCACTTGTTTGCAAATGAGAACCGTGGTAATGAGACATCTCAGTGCTGTGCAGCTGCCTATCTCGGAAAAAAAATGTGAAGGATCTTGAGGCATAGAGAAAGCCAATTGATTGACAGTTTGCTTTTATTGTATACATAAAATAAAGGTCATTGAACAACCTGTGATGCCTTTTGTATTAGACTAATATGTTTGTGAACAGCTTTTGAGAGCTCTTTTGCCTTTTGTGCAGAATGAGCTAGAGGTTATGATGCCTGTATATACAGTAAATTATATGCTGTATTACAATGGGGGGTTTTCAAAACTGTAAAGCAAAAAGATGGGGGAAGGGAGGAGAAGATGGATCTGGTGGTTATTATTCATTACATATGTTTAGAAACTTTATTTGCAATGTCCATGTATAAAATCAGGCATTTACTGAGGAAATGGCAAGTAAGCCGCCATTTTTGAACGAGCTGAATTTACACATGTATGTCCTTCCTTACTACGCAGAAGTTGTGAGGAGGCATGTCAGGAGCATGGTTGGGGAGTGCCTGACTGGTATAAAATCTATGCACATATTCCCCATTTATAGAGGGAATGCACATGCATGACTGTAGTTGTCCATGTCGGAAATTACATCTGCTCCCTGGCATATTTAGATTTCTAAAAAGCACTCATTTTGGCGAGTCCTTTATAGGAAGGTCATCCTCCTTAATTCCCTGTTTATTTCCTCCACCAAATTAAACTTTAGATAAAGATAGCAGCATCTGTAGCTAGCTGAGGGCATTCACGAGTATAGGTGTAGATTTGCAAAATAATGAACATCCATGCCAGCGCCAACATGTGGAAGTTGCCAATGTTTTTCCTGTTGATTTTCCCCACATGTAGATCTACAAAATGGCTCCTCCAGCTGCATGTATTGGCAAATACGCTTGTACTCCTGCTCTAAGTTAGGAAAGGCTCCGCATTTGGCAGAACCTTTTCTAAAATACCATCGGAATTGTGTACGTCACAACCTCAACTCCATTCTGTGGTTTCTCATGTTTTTAACTATTGAGCCAACATTCAGCCAGCAAGATCTCCACATTAAGTTAAGCACTGGCCCTGGAAGGTGAACATAAGATATGCCATACTGAGTCAGACCAAGGTCCATCAAGCCCAGTATCCTTTTTCCAACAGTGGCCAATCTAGGTCATATGTACCTAGCAGTTTCCCCAAGGGACACAGGTTCCGCAATGCTTGTATTGGGTCAAGCACTGAAATCCTGGGTCCCTTTTTAATAATGGTTTATGGACTTTTCCTCCAGGAACTTGTTCAAACCTTTTTTAAACCCAGCTAAACTAACAGCCTTTACTACATCCTCCGGTAAAAAATTACAGAGTTGGATTACACGTTGAGTGAAAAAATATTTTCCCTTATTAGTCTTAAATAATTTACCCTGTAGCTTCATTGCATGTCCCCTAGTCTTTCTATATTCTGATAATGTAAACAATCGATCTATGTTTACCCGTTCCACTCTGTTCATTAATTTTTAGACTTCTATCATATCTCCCCTCAGCCGTCTATTTTCCAGCAGGTTAAAGAGCCCTAAGGAGCTTCTGGGTCGCCAGGAGTCAGTAACTCTGGTAACCCGGAAGCCCTCCTCGCCTCCTTCCCAAACTTAGCACCCCACATAGGGTTCCCCCTCCCCTCCCCCAACAAAATTCACCAACACTGTATTTTGGTACAAACATTTTGGTCGCAGCTTTATTTACCAACCAGTAACAACCGACCCAACACGGGCCTGAATATCAAACCATTAAACCTAACCCAGCCCCGCACCCCATTTCCGGAGGATGCCCCCCCACCCGCCATCTTAGTAGCAAGGCGGAGCATCCTCCTCCCCCCCAAACCCCACCGCCTGCCTCGCCATACTAGTAGCAAAGGCCGGCTCCCACCCCCCCCCCCCCGCTACCGGGCCGAGACACCCAACCGGGCTGTCTCGCCCCACCCCAAGGAGCACTTCGCCCCCAATGCTCGTAAACCAGTTCAAGCCCGCGCCGCTTCTGCGAGCGCTGGCTCTGTACCCCACACCCCACCAGCTGCAACATCCCCCCAAACCTCCTCAAAAAGAGAGGGCGGGTGGGCAGGAACACGTCCGCTTCACGAGGAGCCGCGGCGAGAAGAGGACGGCCACGCGGCTCCTCGCAGGTACTGCTCCGACCCCCCCCTTTCATGCGGGTCAATGAAATCGCTCCGCCAGCAAGACGGAGCGATTTCAAATGCCGCACCTCCTTTCTCTCAGCCCTCCCCCCCCCCCGTCATTAAGCTGGAGGCCGAGGCCGGGCCCGGGCCCAGGTTACTGTCGGCCGCGGGACCCGGCCCGCAGCCTCGAGCATTAACTCTGGTAACCCGGAAGCCCTCCTCGCCTCCTTCCCAAACTTAGCACCCCACATAGGGTTCCCCCTCCCCTCCCCCAACAAAATTCACCAACACTGTATTTTGGTACAAACATTTTGGTCGCAGCTTTATTTACCAACCAGTAACAACCGACCCAACACGGGCCTGAATATCAAACCATTAAACCTAACCCAGCCCCGCACCCCATTTCCGGAGGATGCCCCCCACCCGCCATCTTAGTAGCAAGGCGGAGCATCCTCCTCCCCCCCCAAACCCCACCGCCTGCCTCGCCATACTAGTAGCAAAGGCCGGCTCCCACCCCCCCCCCCCGCTACCGGGCCGAGACACCCAACCGGGCTGTCTCGCCCCACCCCGAGGAGCACTTCGCCCCTAATGCTCGTAAACCAGTTCAAGCCCGCGCCGCTCCTGCGAGCGCTGGCTCTGTACCCCACCACCGGTGCGAGGTATTCACTATCCTCGCACCGCCCCCCCCATAAAGCTGCGACCAATCATTTCCAGTGCTTCCTGCCAATCATTAAGCAATAAGTCCTGTCCGACCGGGGACAAATGTACCCCGTCGGTGCGGTACAGTCCCGCGCACTGGGGGTCCACCCACGGATGCCGGACCTGCCATCCCCCCGCCTGCTGCAACCACCAGGCCAATCTGTCTATTGACCTTGGCCAGTCCTCTCGACCACCGTCGCTGAGGTAGGCAGGCCGGCCGTGGGATGATGTCCGACCACACGATTGCAACTTCTGGCCACTGCTCCTGCAGCGTGCGAAGGTCCCGCTGCACGGCTCGAATGAGCTGCCGGCACGTCCAACTGGAAAGATCGTTCCCACCAAGATGAACCAGGAGTCCCACCGGCTGCTGCCGCCGCTCCGCATGCTCCCGAACCACTGGAAGTAGCTGCCACCACCGCATGCCCCGCTCGCCGAGCCACACCAACCGGAAATTGCAGGACAACAAGCCTAGGTGCGGACCCAGTGGACGACTGGAAGCTCTGCGTTCCGCCCAGTAGACGAATGAATGTCCCAGAATCCACCACACGCCCGGCGTGGCCCGTGCCGCACTCCATGTGGGCACCCTTGGTAGTACACCTGAAAAAGAAACACAGCATTAATAACCCCCCCCACACCCACCCCCCCCCCGACACCACCTCAGCTCACAACTGATCCAGGCGCACATAGCCTGAGTAGGCCCCGGATCGCCAGCGCCCGATCCGTTGAATTACCTCACCCGCCAGGCCAGCAGCCGCAGCACTCGTTGCCGTGCCTATCCGGAAGGAATGAGACGCATAACCGCGCTCATCCAAGCCCAGACGCCGCAAGGCCAGGCGGAAAACTGCCGTGAACTGAAACTGGGTGACAGCCCTCCCGTCTGCATGACAGAAGAAACAACCGGCCCGATCCGGATGCTGCCGCCTGTAAGCCGCCAAGTTCAGCACCGGACAGGATCCCAAGCCCGGAATGGCCTTCAAAAGCACCCACCGACCCCGCCCCTGCGGATCGGTCTTCGAGCGGGCCAGAAATATCCGTACGCGCCCCTCCTGTAAGTCCACGTGCTGAACCAACAACCCCCCACGCTCACCCCGTCTACCCGACGAAGGGACCAGCTCACCAACACGGAAGGCCCCAAAGAAAGCCGTGACAAACAAAGCCCGAAACAGGAGTGCCTCAAACGGGGAAGCCGCCACCTCGGGCAAAACAACCCAAATACGCAGCAGCAACTCATGCGACACGGGACGGCGCCAATCCGGGACCGACGGCTGCGCTCGCGCCCACCCGGCCAAGAGCCGCTTCACCACATACGATGAACCTGGATTGCCCCAGCCAGCCGCCCTGCTGAAAAAGGAGAAACCGGCTAAAGCCGCCCGCGCCGCCGTCCGGGACCAGCCACCCCCCTTTGCCCACGCTATGAACGAACCCGCCAAGATGTCCCCAACTCTACCACCCCGCCAGCCCTTTCCCCATAGAAACTCCCGCACCCTCGCATACCCACGCTGATAAACCATCCACGTACCTGGAGCCAAGGAGGACCGCAGCAAGGAGATCATTCCGGCATCCCAATCAGCCAAAGGTGCTCCGGCACCACCGCCGCAGTCTCGTCCGCCCCCGGGGCCAACTCCCGAAACCGCTCCCACTGGAAACGAGACAAAGCGTCAGCAATAACGTTCTGCGCACCCGCACGTGACGCGCCCGAGCCGTAACATTGAGACGAAGACAGGCCAGCACAAACACCCACATCAACGCAGCCACCCGCGGACACTTGGGCGAATGGCGATTGATTACTTGCACCACCGCAGCATTGTCACACCAGAAAACTACCCGCTTATCCCGTAACCCCTCCGGCCATACCCAAAAGGCCACCACAATCGGGAACAACTCAAGGAACGTGACATTATGCGTCAGCCCACTCGCGGACCAAGATGCCGGCCACGGCGCCGCACACCACGAACCCTGGCAGTACAATCCCATACCCAAACCACCTGCTGCATCTGAAAACAATTCCAAATCCCGGCTGGATAGCTCCCCTGACTGCAACACCGAACAGCCATTATACTCCGCCAGAAAAGCGTCCCATACACGCAAGTCGGCTCGCATCCCCGACGTCACTCGGATGCGGTGGTGCCCACAGCGCACTCCAGCCATCGCCAAAGACAACCTCCGCGCAAACGGCCTCCCCATTGCGATGACCCGACACGCAAAATTCAAGTGGCCCACCAACCGCTGAAGCTCTGTCAACGTCACCTTCGAGGCAGAGCCAACCTCCGCCACCAAGCGCCTCAGCCGCTCGACTTTTTCCAGAGGTAAACGGACCACGAACTCAACCGAGTCGATATCGATCCCCAGGAAGGAAAGACGCGTCACCGGCCCCACTGTCTTACCCTCCGCCAGCGGGATGCCAAACTCCGCTGCCAGGCCCAGGAAAAGCCCCAGCAAGGAGTCACAAACTGCGGATTGGGCAGGCCCGACGAACAAAAAATCGTCAAGGTAGTGCACTAAAGTACAGAGCCCCGACCTCCGCTCCACTACCCAGTGCAGGAAGGAGCTAAAGGCCTCGAAGTAAGCACAGGAGATCGCGCAACCCATGGGCATGCACTTGTTGTAATAATACTGATCGTCAAAACGAAAGCCCAGCAAGGGAAAGGCAGACGGGTGAACAGGCAAAAGCCGAAAGGCCGACTCAATGTCCACTTTCGCCAGCAAAGCCCCCTTTCCGCATCGGCGCACCATCTCCAACGCCTCATCGAATGACGCATAGCGGACAGAGCACAGTTCCCGCGGGATACGTGCGTTCACCGAGTCCCCGAGGGGGCAAGACAGATTATGTATCAACCGGTAACGACCGGGCTCCTTCTTCGGGATAACCCCCAGCGGTGAAACAATAAACGGCGAGAAGGGTGGCCGGTCAAACGGCCCGGCGACTCTGCCCAGCGCGCACTACGCCGCGATCTTGGCGCGGGCCACCTCCGGCAGCCGCATCACAGAGCTCGCATTCCCAGCCTCAAACGACCGGACCTCTCCTTGAAATGGGATACGAAAGCCCTCACAAAACCCTGCCCACAACATATTCCCCGCCTTGCCATGCCTGGTAGCCGCATAAAGCTCCAGCCACGGCTGCAACGCCTGAATCCTAATGGGGGTAGGCGCCAACCCCACCGCTATACCTTCACTTGCTCGCGGCCGGCGCCCCCTGCACCGCCCTGCGGCTGCACTTGACGGCCGAGTGACCGGCACCGCAAAGCGAACAGGCGTGCCGAAACTTGCAGTCAGGGAATGGGCAGGATGTTTTATTAAAGCGCCAGCACAGATCTCCGCCGGGACCGCCCGCTCCCATTTTGCTCGTCTCGGGCCCCGGGCCCGCCGGCCGAAAGGACCGAAGACCTGCCGGAGCTGCAGCACCGGCCGCCCTAACTGGACCTGTACCCCCCCCGCTCCCCCCTTCCTGGCCGACATTTGCGTGAGCCAAAGGTTGATATCCTTCATTCCCCATGACAGTTGCCGATTCTCTTCCATCATATCGCGAAACTCCTCATCGTAATTAAGCCAGGCCCACCCCTCGTGCGCCTGGGATGCCGCTAAAATAGCGTCGGCATAAGCCAACAGCTCCCCGTAACAACTCGGGTCCTCACGCCCCCAAACGCTCGCCAAACGCAAGAAGGCCCGCGTCCAATTCAAGGTATTCCAAGACACCTTCCACACCCTCCCCGCCTTTTCGTCCTCCTTGCGTTTTTTGCGACTCTCCCCCGAGCGTTTCCGCCCCTCTAATAACTGGAAAATATCAAGGTAACGCCTCTTCAGGATCCGCCGCCTCAACTTGCGTGGAACACTCTCCCACAATTCCGCGCACCGCACCACCGAGGACCCTGCCCTCTCACTAGCCCGCAGCCCGACAGTGGAGGCCGCCGAGGAAGTATCCGAGGACCCCGACGACGACAACGAAGACGACGCGCTCCGCCTCCGACGCCGCCGGTGCTTTCGCTTCGACGTGGCTTTACGAGCCGGCTGTACACCCACCCCCGACGGCACCACCCCCCCAACCCCCTCAACTGTAGTCCCGGTACACTCACCTGCCGCCACCTGCTCCGCCGTCCCCTGCACCACCGAGGTAGATGCAATCTGCTCCACCGATGTCGGGCCGGCCCGGCCCACACTCAACGACATCGCTGTCGGGCCAACGCCTGCTCCGCCGGCTGCAGCCACAGAACTCCCGGGAACCTGCAATGGGAAAGAAGAGCCAACACATGGGGAAGGAGAAGCGCCGATCCCCAAAGGAGCAATCCAGTAAGGCCCAACCCCCCACCCCGATCCCCCTCCTTGAGCCCCTCCAGAGGGCCACAACCCACCAGCAGCCCAGCCTGCTGCCCCCCAAGGAAGCTGCCCCACCCCACTCTGCATACCGGCCCCCCACCACTCCCCCCCCCAACCGCCTCCCCATGGGCCCCCAGCCATAGCTGGTCCAGACATCGGGGCCCATGCCTGCCACCCCTCGCCCTGCACTCCCGGCCTACCCCTCCCCATCTGAATGGGCCCATAAGCTCCAGCCGGGACCTGAGCCCACCCAGGCCCCACCCCGCACCTCCCCTCCCCCCCGTCCCCAAGCAACCCCCGAGCAACACTCCCATCTGCTAGGCCCCCTCCCCCAACTCCCCCCCCACCCCCAAATCTCCCCCAATGCCCCCCTCCACCACCACCCCCTCATACTCCCCTGCCCCAGGCCCCACTACCACCACCGGAGAGCCCACCGCCTCTCCCGGACCACTAGGTAGAGCCCCACTCTCCCCGGCCCCTGCCCCACGCTTCCCAGCTCTCCGCACTGCCCCACGTCTGGCACTCTGTGCTGTACCCGCACCCCAGGACCTTTTCGCGCTCCCCCCAGCCCTTCCTGCCGAAGCCCCACGTGGTTTTCGCTTGCCAGCCATGTTCCGCTCCTCCCAACGGGAGGCAAAGTGCTCCTGCCCGCTCAGGAAAAAGGAATGGGCTGACTGCAGTGGCCGGAGAAGACGCCCGTTGGCTATGTAATTATTATTTAAGTTTTTTAATTTTTTTTTTGAGCAACGCCTCCCACCGCAATCGCCCGCCGCTGCGAATCCCACGCACCAAATCGCCCCGCGTCCACAAGCACCACAAACCCCCGAATCAGTCACTCACCGGGAGAACACGTCCACTTCACGAGGAGCCGCGGCGAGAAGAGGACGGCCACGCGGCTCCTCGCGGGTACTGCTCCGACCCCCCCCTTTCATGCGGGCCAATGAAATCGCTCCGCCAGCAAGACGGAGCGATTTCAAATGCCGCACCTCCTTTCTCTCAGCCTTCCCCCCCCCCCCCCGTCATTAAGCTGGAGGCCGAGGCCGGGCCCGGGCCCAGGTTACTGTCGGCCGCGGGACCCGGCCCGCAGCCTCGAGCATGACTGACTCAAAGGCATACATTGCATTTGCAACCTTATTAGCCTTTCTTCATAGGGGTACCCTTCCATCCCCTTTACCATTTTGGTGGCTCTTCTCTGAATATTTTCTAATAACGCTATATCCTTTTTAAGATATGGCAACAAGAATTGCACACAATATTCAAAGTGTGGTCGCACCATGGAATGATACAGAGGCATTATAACGATAAGGCAGTATACTAAATCCTTCTAAATAAATAAATAAAATAAATAAATAAATTATAATATCCTTTGTTTTATTTTCCATTCCTTTCCTTATGATACCTAGCATTCTATTTACTCTCTTGGCCTCCTCTGCACACTGGGCAGAGGGCTTTAACATGCTATCCACAATGACGCCTAAATCTTTTTCCTGGGTGGTGGTTCCTAATGTGGAACCTTGCATCGTGTAACCATAGTTTGGGTTGTTCTTCCCTAGGTGCATAACTTTGCACTTGTCCACATTACATTTTATCTGCCATTTGGATGCCCAGTCTTCCAATTTATCAAGATCCTCTTGCAATTTTCCACAATCCTCTTGTGTTTTAACAACTTTAAATAGTTTTGCGTCATTTGCAAATTTGATCACCTCACTCGTTGTTCCCTTTTCCAGGTCATTTATGAATATGTCAAATAGCAGCGGACCCAGCACAGATCCCTGGGGTACACCACTATTCACCTTTCTCCATTGGGAAAACTGGCCATTTAGCCCTACCCTCTGCTTTCTATCTTTTAACCAGTTCCAGATCCACAATAGTACACTGCCTCCTATCCCATGACTCTTTAGTTTTTCCAAAAGTCTCTGATGACCTTGTCAAAGGCTTTCTGAAAGTCCAAATACACTGTATCAACCAACTCACCTTTGTCTACCTGTTTATTCACACCTACAAAAAAACATATCAGATTAGTAAGACAAGATCTTCCTTGTCTAAAGCCATGTTGGCTGTCTCCCATTAAGCCTTGACTATCTACATGTTCAGCAATTTTGTTCTTTATGATGCTTTCTACCATTTTTCCCGGTACTGACGTCAGGCTCACCAGTCTGTAGTTTCCCGGATCACCACTGGAAACCTTTTTAAAAATTGGTGTTACGTTCACCATTCTCCAATCTTCAGGTATTACAGATGATTTTAATGATAGTTCACAGATTACTAATAGTAGGTCTGCAATCTCATGTTTCAGTTCTTTCAACACCCTTGGATATATATCACCTGGTCCAGGTGATTTGCTACTCTTCAGTTTATCAAATAGTTGTAATACATCTTCCCAATGTATCGATATTTCCTTCAATTCTTCTGCACCTTAAAAATACCGCTTCAGTCATGGGTAACATCCCTACATCTTCCTCAGTAAAGACAAAAGCAAAGAATTCATTCAGTCCCTCCACTATCGCCTTGTCACCTCTTAGTGCCCCTTTAACCCCTCTATCATCTCATGGACCAACTGACTCTCTCACAGGTTTTTTGTTACGAATGTACTTGAAAAAGTCTTTATTACACGTTTTTGCTTTCGCAGAAAGCTTTGTCTCAAATTCTCCCTTTTCTTGGCTTATCAGTGCCTTGCATTTAACTTGCCAGTGCCTGTGCTGTTTCCAGTTTTTATCATTTTGATCTTTTTTCCATTTCCTGAAAGATGCTTTTTTGGTAACAACAGCCTCTCTGACCTCACCTTTAAACCATGCTGTCAGTTTTTTGGACTTCCTTCCACTTTTAAAGGGTGGAATACAGCTGGTCTGGGCTTCCAAGATAGTATTTTTCAACAACACCCATGCTTGATGTAAGTCTTTAACCTTTGCTACTGCTTCTTTTAGTTTTTTTCTTAACTATTTTCCTCATTTTATCATAGTCTCCTTTTCAAAAGTTAAAAGGTAGTACTGTGGATTTCCTTACCATCCCTCCTCCACTAATTAAATCAAACACGATCATGCTATGATCACTATTGCCAAGTGGCCCCAACACCCTTATCTCTTGCACCAGATCTGGTGATCCACTAAGGACTAGGTCCAATATGGCTTCCCCTCTGGTCGGTTCATGAACCAGCTGCTCCAAGAAGCAGTCATTTATTTAATCTAGGAACTTTATCTCCCTAGCATGTCCTGCTGTGACACTGACACAGTCGATACCGGGGTAATTGAAATCACCCATTATTACTGTGCTGTAACTTTTGTTAGCTTCCTTGATTTCTTTGAGCATTTCATCATCCATTTGTTCATTCTGGCCAGGTGGTCGATAGTACACCCCCACTGCCATTGCCTTCCCCTTTTTACATGGAATTTCAATCCATAGAGATTCTACAGCAAATTTTGTTTCCTGCAAAACTTTAATCCTTTCTGACTCAATGCCCTCTCTAACATAGAGCGCAAACCCTCCACCAATTTGATCAGCTCTATCATTACGATATAGTTTGTACCCAGGTATCACAGTGTCCCACTGGTTGTCCTCCTTCCACCATGTCTCTGAGATTCCAATCATATCTAAGCTCTCATTTAATGCTATATATTCTAACTCTCCCATCTTATTTTTTAGACTTCTAGCATTTGCATACAAGCATTTTAGAGACTGTATTTTATTCATATTAATTTGGCTATTGGTAGGCATGGGTAATTTGGAATCTTTAAGCTCTGTCTGCTCCATACTCAAAGGAATTTGGGGTACTTTATTCTTTTTTGGAACCTCTCTACTTTTGGTAGTATCCTTCAAGGATACATTCTTCCAAACCATACGCTCTTGGGCGACTGTTGGCTTTCCCCTATTATCTAGTCTAAAAGCCGTTCTATCTCCTTTTTAAAGGTTCATGCCAGCAGCCTGGTTCCATCCCAGTTAAGGTGAAGCCCATCCCTTCGGAAGAGCCCCTCCTTTTCCCGGAATGTTCCCCATGTTCCTAACAAATCCAAAACCCTTATCCTTGCACCATCGTCTCATCCACGCATTGAGACTCCGGAGCTCTGCCTGCCTTTTGGGTCCTGCGCATGGAACGGGAAGCATTTCGGAGAACGCTACCCTGGATGTTCTGGATTTCAACTTCCTAACTAAAAGCCTAAATTAAGCCTCCAGCACCTCCCTACCAAATTTTCCTAAGTCATTGGTACAGACATGTACCAAGCCAGCAGACTCCTCCTCAGCACTGTCTAAGACCTTATCTAGGTGGCGTGTGAGGTCCGCTACCTTTGCACCAGGAAGGCATGTTACCTGGCGACCCTCATGTCCACCAGCCACCCAGCTGATCCATTAGGAATTATGGAGAGTCCACATTTTCCTGCAAGATTTAGTCAAGTGTCACGAGAAAGATGTACTTCGTGACTTTTCTCCCTTTGGACACTTGAATGTTTTATTTTTTTGTGCTTTTGCATTGTTGAATTCTACCAGCTGTCTTTAACTATTTTTATACTCCTGAAATTCCTATTTTTATCTTTGGTAAAGCTAAATTCTGTTTGGAACAAACTCTATGTGAAGACTTTTTTTTATTGTGAGAGTCTAAGTGATCTCATTGTACCCTGCAGTGTATATTGCCCCCCACAGGAAAAATCCTATTTTGTGATCTGCATGTAGGTATTCCCAGGAGCGTAGTTTGTGTGACAAAAGGCAGTGTTCAGACATATGAACATATTTGATAAAGTACATGGTAAATGCATAGAATACACACAGATTTACAATCTTTTCAGAGCTGTGTAAATTTGTGCATGGATATCTGTGCCCTATAAGGGCTGTACTGGGAGCTTATTTTATAAAGGCACATAGACCCCTATGTTGCTTATTTTAAATAGGTTTATTGGATGGCTCACATCAGTGTCTGCTTATAGAATTATCCTTATGTACATAATATGTTGGTATATATTATATACACATGGGATTATTTGAGTCTTTGGGGTGCAAGAGTTCTCTGCCGTGAGCTGTACTACCCCACACTGCAGATTAAGATGGCCAGCTAGGTTTTTTCTTTTAAGCCAGGCCGCCCCAAATTTGGCTTTACTCCACTGAATACAGGTGCTTATGGTTCTGGTTTTATTAGGGGAATCAGAACTAGAAGCCCAGGCATGAAATAGAGTAAAAAAAAAACTATGACTGGATCAGTCAACTCATCTCCCTATTAGAGACGAGCATTCAACATTTCATATAGTTTTTAATCCAGTTAGTGATGATCAACCAGGATCTGGATCAGGCTTTGTAAATGTTTCTGAGAGTATACTTAGACATGGTTTAACATGGAGGCACATTCCATAGAGCACGTCCAGGCCCCTGTGTGTCTGATCAGAATGGGACGTACAGAGGCAGACCCAATTCTGATCCCATGGGGGCTAGACATGCCCTGCGGGATCAGAATAGGGTCTAGGGTCTATACTTGCAGGCCAGGACCTGATTCCGATTGGCCTGCACATACAGGGTCATGCTCTGCTAAGTCAGTCATGCTCCTGAATGGAGCCGCAATCCCTGGTTGTCGACCACTCTTTCCTTCCCCTGCAGCCCAACCCCCGATCTGGACTTCCATGGCCAGGGTTGAGCTGCGGGAACCCCCTTCACCCCTCACCTTCCTTGTGCTGCCTGGGCTTGCCATTCCTGACATCCAGGGGGACACATTCCACCTCTGAGGTGGAATAAGTCCTCTATCCAGTCTGCCAACCCTGAACCTACAGGGCCAACTTCAAAATAGGCCCTGTATGTCCGGGATCACAGACCGTCCACTGCCCACTCTAATGCCACCTCCACAATGCCCCCTCCCATCCCCGTCTAAGCCTCCCTGTACAAACTCCCTGTTCGCACGGGAAGGCTTTTGACAGGGCCGGCAGGGAGGCGAATAGCAGGAATGGACGTCCTAATGGGACAGAATAGACCCTAGAATGTCTGGCACAAGAACATGGCAAAAGAAAAATCTTTGGAGTCAGTCTTTACAGCAGGAGTCAATAGATTCACAAGACAAAAAATTCCAGTTAGCATTTTCCATAGATCTCCAGACCAGAAAAACATTGAGCCACTCAGGAAACAGGAACAAAGATCACCAGCAGTACGCTAGAGCCAGCCTCCTTGGAAACTGCTTCAAGACCAGCTTCTGATGATGAGAAAAAACCTGTTGAGTTTTTTATTTCCCTGAAATCTCTAGTAACCTTTCAGCTGTGCTTTTTGCATAAGCAGAAGCCACAGCTATTTCTTTAATTAACACAATTGCCCTGAAATGAAAATTTAAAGAAACAAAATGAAAATGTATTAAAATGAAACAAAATAAAATGAAACAACCTGTAGATGACACAGGAAATGAAATGAAACAACTTTTCTTTTTGCCTGTACACCCCTACTCCCTATAGAAGATTGCACTCTAGGGTCCTTTGCACAGGATTTGGGAGATAAGTAGCTCCCCATGAAATCAGCAATACTGGCGCTGAAGCCATTAGCCTCCACAGAATCTTCTTCCCTGGTCCTTTTATAAGCTTAATGGACTTAATATACATTAATTTCAGTGCAATTGACTGAGTCTCTACACAGACTTCCTTTGATTATTTGCTTTAGCCAGATCCTTTAACTGACTGACAGATGCATGCTGGAGCAAGACAAGCAGGGGACATAACTTCTCAACAGTCCTACACTGGGAGGGAGCCTTGCTCACTGGTTAAAATAAAAATCCCTAAATGGCTTTCTAGCCTGTCCCTGTATGACTATAAAGAGAGGTTTGTGCAGATGGTTAGAGTTCCTGCGGCGAGGCTCAGGATCTCGGCTTTGCAGATACCCTTTGTGATGCTTTTCTAGTGGGTTATTGGAAGAACCTCTTTATGGAGGCACAGGAAACACTCAGGAACCCTCCACTGACAGGGATTCGTAGGGCCAGGGAATTGGATTTAGTTCAGGAGTTCAAGGCGTTACATTCAGGTGCAATAGGTATTTTCCTGTTCCCAGAGGGCTTACAATTTAACAGGCCGATGCAGAAAGCCGGCACTGAAGTTGCACATTATTAGCGGTGTATGCGTTTTTGTAGCACGCTGATAGTACGAGACTTCAGCACCAGTATGCAGCAAAGGGCATGCATGCGAATGAGCTGTGTGCAAACCACTGGCATAAAGTTGAAAGAAGAGGAGCCAACGCATTCACAAACAAGAGACGTGCTACAAGTCGCCATATATGCATGCACGCAAATGTCAAATGTCACATTATACGCACAGGGCGTGCAGATTCCTTTGGTGCTTACTCCATAATAACCAATTCTATTTCACCCAAAAGCATTTTTTTATGAAATCAGGATAAGGGGGTATACAAATCTGTCTAAATAAATAAATAAAATAAAGAGACCTAAAATAAAAGATTAATAAAATAAATGAGAGCAAAACACACACAAGGATAAGAAGCAAAAACATTTCTTCTTGAACGCCAAACTTTTGCTTATATGGTTTATGGTTTATTTAAAAACTTGATAGACTGCCATTCTACAGCGTGTCAGAGTGGTTTACATAAAAGCAGCAAGAATAAGAAAAGGAACTCCAATTAAATGCCGAAAAGATACATGCAGAAAATTTTCATGGTGAAGGTAACTGTTCATCGGTACATACTCTGAAACCTCAGACCAGGCGTAGAGATATTGGCGCTCCTGCTGGTTATGTAATCCTCTACCCATTTCTCTGCATTGGGCACAGACCTTATTAGCATGCTATTTTAATACGTGTGGTTCATTTGCATATTATTTAAATATGCTTGGCGCTACTGTGTGCGCATACTTTTCCTTTGCTGTTTACGCATGCATCAATCTCTTTTCTGCATTTGGTGTGGCGGAACTTGTATGTATAAGTTGGTTTATCTGGACGCAAAGGGCATGTTAGTCTTTCTGCATTGACCTGTAAGTTTGTACTTGAGGTAATGGAGGCTTAAGTGATTTGACCAAGATCACAAGGATTCTTCTGCCTTTAGTAGTCATCGTCCTCTGCAGGTTTTGCCCTTGGGTTCAGGAGGCCTCTGGGACTTCGATGGTCCTAAGATGGCTAACAGGAACAAGAACATGGGCCAGGAGCTAGGCCAGATTTAGGATACACAGGAACAGAAGCCAGGAACTGGCAAGATTCAGGAACAAGAACAAGCTACAGACCGTCAAGGCCAGAGCTGAGAAGCTAGATCCTTCAGCTTCGCTCCATATTTCCCGCCCACCCTGCCCCTCTCCCCTAACCCCACCCCCCCAACTCATCTCCTTCCCTGGCCCGCTTCCTATCACATACTTGGTGTTCATTTCACCCCATTTCCTCCACAGAATTATCCAAAATTCTCTCCTCTTCTCGCAAGACCACCTGCCCTTTAGACCCATCCCCTTCCACTGGTTGTCTGAACCATCTCTTGCCCTCTTGCCACTCATCCTCAGCATCGTCAGCTATAGGCTTACCTCTGGTACATTCCCCACTCTCTGGAAACATGCCACCATTCACCCTATTCTCAAGAAATCCACTCTGGATCCCTCTATTCTCTCCCACTGGTTCCCCATTTCAAATTTTCCTTTTCTTTCAAAAGGTCCTCAAGAAACTGTTTTTTCTCAGATCTCTGCCCATCTTGACTCCACTCATGCCCTTCACCCTCAACAATCTGGATTCAGACCCAGCCACAGTACAGAAACTATCATCTTTTCTTTCCCAATGAACTTCACATCTCAAATAACAGTGGGGACATTTCCCTTGCTGTCTCCCCGAACCTCTCCTCGGCTTTTGACCTGGTCGATCATTCCATCCTTCTCTCTCATCTATACGATCTGGGTCTTCAGGGAACTGTTCTACACTGGTTCTAGTCCTTTCTCACTGCATGATCCTTTGCTGTTCAATCTGGCCTCTCAACTTCCTCTGCTGCTCCTCTCCACTGTGGTGTCCCTCAGTGCTCTGTTCTATCTCCACTCCTTTTCAATGTCTTCTTGGCCCCCTTACTCTCATTGTCCAGCAGCACGCCATGTTGGCCTACTATTATGCCAATGATGTCATTCTCTATCATACTAGTCCCATCACTCCTGATCTGACCCCACTGAACTCCTGTCTCTCTCATATTTCCTCCTGGCTGTCTACAAATTATCTATACCTTAACTCCTCCAAATCTGCTGCAGTCTGATTCATGCTTGATGCCCCCTGCCTCCACTGGCCCCCTTGCTCTCATGCACTTCTGTCCCACTGGTAACATCGCTCTGCTATCTTGGCATCATCCTTGATTCCTCCTTATCTTTCCATGACCACCTTTCACCCTCGTCTGCCGTTCCTTTCATTACCTATGTCAGATCCGCGCACTCTCCCTCCTCCTTGACTACACTTCTTCTATCCCTAGTCATTACAAGATTATATTACTGTAATATTGCCTTAGCTGGCCTTCCACATTATCAGTTACAATGATTACAGCTTCTTCAAAATTCTGTAGCACGTATTATCACTCACTCCTCCTGCTCATACTACATTACTCCTCTCCTCATCCACCTCCATTGGCTTCCACTCAAATTCAGAATCCATTATAAGATCCTCATCCTTGTCCACAGAGCCATCCATACCCCTACCCCACAATACCTAGCCGACCTCTTCCATCTTCATGCTCCCCTCCTACTTGCTTCATTCTGTCCATGCTAATCATCTGTCCCTCTCACCCACTTTCTGTGCTCATCTGGAACACATTCATAATTCCACCTTTTATTTTCTTGGCCCTACACTTTGGAACTCTCTACCCAAACACTCCAACTGGGAACATCTTTTCAATGGTTCAAGGCAATGTTAAAATCCCATGTCTTCCATCTGACCTTTGACCTTCCCTCCCCTTGGGATGGACTACCTTGCTCTTTCCCCCCCTCCCCCCACCCCATCTGCTGTATTTTTTCCCCTTTTTTCTTGCATGACTACTTACTCTGTCTTAGAGACATTGGCGTTCCTTTCACCCTTTGATTTATCGCAGCGTTTATTGTTATTGTAAACTGCCCTGATGTTATCGCCTGGACAGTCTATCAAGCATATGAATAAAGAATAAAGATTAGGACTGAAGATCATGACTGGAGCAAAGAGCAAGAAATCATGATGAACAAGCAGCCAGCATAGGCACCGGCTGGGCATAAATAGCCGAGATGCCTTCAGGTGAGGAGGTAAATAGCTTCATTAGTGAAAGCAGCTGGGAATCACCGGGAAGGCTGAGTAAGCCTCATGTAACATAGCTCAAACCCAGACATAAACTACAGCAGCCTGGCCCACTCTAGTATAATGAGCAAAAGCACAGCCTCTATTCAGGAGGAAGGGGGTTAGAAGCCAACTAATACAGCTTTTGTTACATCTCCAGTCTTTAGAGCTCTTTATTCCTAGGCAAATATCACCTACTGCTGGGAGTCTTGGCTGTTTATAAGGCAAAGGAATTTCAGCTGTGTTAAGCTTTTCTGTACTTGGCAAAAAGAGTATTGCGGTGCTTTCTCTGCAGAAAACTCCTTTCCATATGTAAATTGGGTTGTAGATCCGGGCACCAGGATTACAAGGGTTTAGCAGGCTGTGCAGGACCTAGATAGCCAGCTGCCAAAAGCAAGCAGCTTCTGATCTGCTTATTCACAAGGATGCCTTCAATGCTCAGATATCTGATGCATGACAGAACTCTGTCTGTGGAGGTCCTGATATCGGAATAGGATAGCATTAAGATATATTGACAGAGCTCTATGTGTATGTTGGGGGAGGGTCTCAGTTCTGAAAAGCAGGGTATTTCTAGCTTATTGATCTACTTTCCAAACCATATATGTGGAGGGTTATATTATAGAGGATTTACCATGTGGCTATGGCAGTTTATGAACTGAAAAGGACTCTTAAAATGGCGCAAAGCGTACTTGTATAAAATACGTGCGTAAGTGCAAAGCCCCTCCTGGAAAGTTCCGCTTAACTTAGTAGAACCTATGCAAATACAAGTATATATACCCTGCTCAGTTCTATAAATGTTTATTTCTTCATATAAAGCACTTTTTATGCACAAAAATGGTTTATAGAAATAGCCCCAAAGGCAAATATTTTCAAACAGACCATACTATTGCAAAATAATGAGATGCTTTCAACGCACACGATTTCTGCTAATTTTCAAAGAGAAGCCACCACGGTACTTTCTTTCGGAGCCTTTCCTAGTATAGAGTTTGTGAGTTACTTGTACCTTTTGTTTGTGCAAAAGACTGAGCACAGATAAAAATGAAATGTACGAATGATGCGCTTTCTCTCTCCAACCAAAAGCCCACAGGTGCATTTCTTTTTCCAGTGGCTAAGACCACACACAGTTTTAGTGGGATAAAGGAGGGCCATTCTTCCCAAATAAATGTTTTTGAATATTGCCCACAAAGAACTAGAGGCGGGAGGGAGGGGACATTTTTGAAGGCATTTACATGATTTGCCAACCTGCAAGCTGTGCAAATGCCACCCTGTGGAATATTGAGTGGCACTACCACTATCACTGCTGAATATCCTGGGTGCCACTGCTCCACGCTCCCACGCTAGGCGTTTATCAACAGGGCGATCTGGGGTAGAGCAGAAGTGGCACCCAGCGCTAACTGGGTAGTGGTAATATTGGGGCACTGTCTGGTTAGCGATACGTGGCGAAATTCTGGCACAGGTACCCCTGGCCTATCTTTCGCCATGTTAGCTAACCGGGCACATTGCTGCTGCCTGGTTAGCCTTGAGGAAATCCGCAAACACGGATATTTAATGTCAGAGCCAGACATGACCCTGATGTTGAATATCCAGCTTTAGTGTTCAGCGGTGGAAGCCAGCCATGTTAGCAGCCAGCACTGAGTAGACCTCCCCTGAAATCCTGGTGTTGTCCTTGTCAAATGTTCAAAAAGCCTACATGCATAAGTCGTTACCTCTTACTATGAGGGTGCTGTTTTGAGGTTACCTAAGAATGCACCCCAGACATGGAGCACAAGAAGCCCCCTTCAAAGTTTTTAAGCTCCAGTTATGTAAACACTGTGGTGATCGGCCGCTGCATTCAAATGCCCTTTAGATCAGCGGTGTTATCTAAATAGTTGCTGGTGTTGAATATCTGGCTAGAGAGGCCAGTGGCAGCCACTCTCTGGATAGCATATCTGGATGGCACTTAGAATAACTTTTTTGCTGTCCTAAGTTATGCAGATAGGCTGTCCATATAACAGCGGTATTTATCTGGATAGCGGCTGTCATTATCCCTGCTGTGCCCATGTACCATCCCCCGTGGTCTGTGGATAGAGCTGCTGAAAATCTCTCTCAACATCTCTAGGATTATCCATAGAAGGCCCATAAGTTTCTGGACAGTATCAGGATGGAAGATACCAACTCACTGCCTGGAGTGTGACTTTCCAAAGATCACCTACTGCTGGATAGCCATATTTAATGTTTCCTGACAGCAACATCTAACCACACAATGCACACCCATGTACATTTACTGGACCATAGTCTGATGCAATATGATTTAACTGGGTGGTTTCTATATAGGACTATACAAATACTTTTGTGGCCTCTTCTCATACTGTGCTGATAAATGGGCAACTGACAAACAAATATTTCATTGTTTCCTTCTAGGATGTACATGTGACGTGGGGTCAGTTATTACTAAAATTAACTCTCAGTCTTTCATTAGAGCAGATACTGGGTCAGTGTAGCAGTGAGAGCCACATGAAATCCTAAACAGATGGAGGTATCCTACAGTCTCCCTGTTCGTGAAGAACCAACTGCCAAAAGCAAGCAGCCTTTGACCTACTGATATGTTGCCTGTCTATATTACAGCTTATGAATTCCAGAAGGAGGCTTTCTTTGGAACAGTGCAAGAACAGGGGAATAGCAGCAGTAAATCTAAGAGATTGAGTTCATCTGCCACAGACCTTGGTTTAGAAGTAAGGTTCATTCCTGTCCTGCGTGCTTCTTCTCTGGGACCCTGAGGCAAAGTATGATCATCAGCAAAATGGCCGCTTAAAGGGTGAAATCATACAACTCGCTCTTAAAATACAACATCACTCCATGAAGCGGCATTGTTAACTTTCCTTTAGGACAGGTTTGTCCAAATTCAATCACCGAGGGCAGTGAACAATCCAGATTCTCAGGATATCACTAATGAATGTGCATGACATAGATTTGCATTCAGTGGAGATAATAAGCATGCAAATCTATCTCATGCATAGTGCGACGCCCATGTTACCTGGGCCCAAGAGCTTACAGGTAGGGACGGCCTTTTAGATGCCCCTCAGGAGTGGAGCACTATCACTTGGCCCCAGAGGTTCTGGGAAATGTAGTTTGCTGGGCCTCCTGTAGGACTGAGTTGTAGTTGTGACTCGAGTAGAAAAAGGCATGCAAGAAAATTTCTTTTTATGAGGATTTATTCCAGCGCATTAAAGTTCAGTGTCTTCAGATGCAAAAGAAATGCACAACCAACAAAAAGGTTTGAAAACAAACATACAGAAGTTGTAACAAAGACACAGCTCTACACAGCTGTTTCACAGTTCCTTTTCAGGCTCAGGCTAGGCAATCAGGTGATCCTTCAAATGAACTGAAACCAGTGTTTTCCCAAACAGCATGGCTTCTCAGCTTTACTTTGTGATCAAGCTTATTAAAACATTCATAAGGTTCTCTCACAGGGGCAGCAGGTATGGCAAACTTATACTATATTATTTCATATAGTTTCAATGCTCTTTTTCATGGTTATCCTCTATAACACAAGCAGAACAGTCCATGGCTAAATCAAACTCTGCTGAGGGCAGACATACGTCTAGTTGCATATCTTCCTCATGGTCACTGGAATCCTGGATAGGGTTATTAGCAGGTGCTGCCCTTTTCTCCAGAAATTCCCTAAACTGCCCAAGAAGTAATTCAGCTTGTTTATGCACGTTTTCAGGCTGATAGCCTTCCTTCTTTTCAGGCAAACGTTTACTTAGGACTCCCAGCTCAGGGTAATTAGCTATGCAGTCCTTGTCCAAAACAACAGCTCTCCGTGTGGGTAAATCCCTTCCCCCGCTTATCACTAAGTGAATATGCTGGGTTTGTTCTTAGGGGTTTAACACATTCAGGAGATTTCTTAAACAAGAGGTCATAGCAAGAAATGTCAGCTTTACCTTTTCTCAAGCCCTTTAAATAAGCATTGGTACCTTTTCTCCTGCTGACTTTCAGGGTTTGTACTTCAGCTTGCTTATCATCAGTTCCTGTGCTTTTCAGGTAAATGTCAGGCTGAACAATTTCCCCGTAGCTTCCTTTGCTATTGCCTTGGCTTTTAGTGCTGTGCTTCCAGCTGCCTTTATTCCAGGTATCAAGCCCGCTAGCTCCCTTAACCAAAGACTCTACCTTGTAGTGAGAGTGCCTCCAGGGTGAATCCTTGCAGCACTGTTCACTGCTCCCAGGTTCTGCTCGGTTCTCAGGTGCTGGCTGCTTTTTCCTCCTCTCTCTCCAGCTCAAGTCGTAATCCAAACCATTACGCTGTGGCTTCCTCTGTAGCCTCCCTTGTGGCTTTCCTTGTAGCTCTGGTAGCTCACTCTGTGGCCTTGGTAGCTCTGGTAGCTCTCGTAGCTCACTCTGTGGCCTCGGTAGCTCACTCTGTGGCCTCGGTAGCTCACGTAGCTCTCGTAGCTCTGGTAGCTCACTCTGTGACCTCGGTAGCTCTCATAGCTCTCCTTCTCTCCTAATTGCTTGCATATTTAACAAGCCCTCACTTCCTTGCACTCCCTGACTCTCCCTTGGGTGTGTCCAATCAGTGTCTAGCCCTGTCTCCTCCCCTAAGGTGAGGTGTGGTTTTAGATCAGCTGAGTGTTTTTTTATTTCTGAGGTAAAAATCCTGCTTTTCGGTGCAGTACTGCTTTCCTCCTCAGGATTTTCTCCTATTTCCATCTCTTCTTGAGGGGCTTCCTCATCACAATAGTCATTAGAGATATCCTGAAAATCTGGCCTATTTGCAGACCTCAAGGACTGAAATTGGACAAGCCTGGCCTAGGAGTATCGGCCTATTAGCCAACACATTGATACTCCTGGGAGCAAGTTAAAGGGGCCAATGTGGTTATAAAACTTGACCTGTAACTTTTCCTGTAGCTTCTAGGCAGCACAAGCTTCCAGCCTTCCTCAGGAAAAAATTGTGTAAGAAAAGCTCCTGCCCAAAACTCTGCAAGACATTTGTCTTCAGGCAAAAGTTCTGAGATTTCAGCCTTTGTTTTTATTTTGCCGAAATATCATTTTGTCAGAAAATGTAACCGTCTCATTGTTAAGTTTCATTCATGGAGAGGTAAAGTTGGGGATGTGACTTCAGTTATAGATTTTACATCGATATGCACTTTCTTATCTGAGGCAGCATGGTTTTACTAGAGGCAGGTCTCGTTAGACAAATATAATTCATTTTGTTGACTGCATGATCAGAGAACTGGACCGAGGGAGAGTGCTCGACTTCTGTAAAGCCTCTGACACTCTTACACATAGGCAACTTATAAATAAATTGAGTTCCCTAGGGATGGGCCCTACAGTGAATGACTGGGAGGCAACAAAGGGTACAGGTAAATGGAACTCACTCTAAAGAGAAGGAGGTTAACCAGTGGTATGCCACAGGGATCTATCCTTGGTCCGATTCTTTCTAACATTTTTAGGAAGCAATATTGCAGAAGAGCTGTTTGCCTCTTTGCAGATAATGCCAAAATCTGCAATAGGGTAGACACTCAGGAAGGTGTAGATAACATGAGGGGGATCTAGAAAAGCTTGAAGAATGGTCAAGAATTTGGCAGCTGAGATTTAATGTTAACATTTTAACATAGTAACATAGTATATGATGGCAGATAAAGACCAGTATGGTCCATCTAGTCTGCCCAGCAGGGTCTTTCATCTGGGCTGCAAAAATCCAAGGGAATAATATAGTATAGGAAGTGAAGATCTTCTGTCCAGGAAAGAAGAGTGAGACCTTGGGGATGATTGTTTCTGATGATCTTAAAGTGACTAACAGGTAGAAAAGATAATGGTGAAAGCCAGAAGGATGCTTGGGTGCATAGGCGAGGACTAGCCAGCAGGAAGAAGGAGGTGATAGTGCCTCTGTAGAAGTCTTTGGTGAGTCCTTCTTTGGAGTATTGTGTGCAGTGCTGAAGACCGCACCTTCAAAAGGATATGAACAGAATGGAGTCGGTGCAGAGGCTACCAAAATGGTCAATGTGCTTCGCCATAAGGCATATGGGGACAGACTGAAAGATCTCAATATTTACACTTTCAAAAAATGGCAGAAGAGGTGAGACATGATAGAGATATTTAAATACTTCTGTGGCAGAAACACACAGGAGAAAAACCTTTTTTCAGTTTAAAAAAAGTTCTGTAGGAAGAGGCATAGGATGAAGATGAAAGGGAATAGACTCAGGAGTAATTTGCAGAAATATTTCTTTATGGAAAGAGTGGTAGATGCATGGAATAGTCTCCCAGTGGAGGTAATAGAGATGCTGACTGGAGCTGAATTAAAAAAAATATGGGACAGACATGGATGATCTCTAAATTTATTTATTTATTTTATTTACATTTCTTATATACCGCACTATTTGACATCAGCGCGGTTTACATCAAACAAAACATTTCAGTACACAAAAATGTCTGAGTTACATTAAACAGGGTTAACAACTTGGACAACAGGGTAATTTTACAACTCAGGTAAATGAAAAAAAGGGACCGTAGAGCTTAGTTGTCGATATGGAAGGGCAGACTGGATAGGCCATAAGGTCTATCTGCTGTCATTTTCCTTTTTTCTATTATTATTGTAAACATGTTTGATTATTGCTCCTACGGGGGCCGTATTATAAATTATTTTCCACTTGTAAAGCGTGTTTTCCACATGGAAAATAGCTCCTATGAAATTGTGTTGGTGTATGCGTGTGCACTTTTACACCAACAGTGCTTGGACATTTCCGGGAACTTCGTTTGGGCAAAGCAGTAGCGGAGATGCAATTCACGAATGCACTTAGTAAATCCTGTCTCTAAATGCACAGATGACACACTCGCATGTAGATGTGCCTTGGAGCAGGTGTAAATTAGTGTGAGAGCATTTGTGCCCTACAGAGGACTATTTTATGAAGGCACAAAGGCACCTGTATTGCCTTTATAAAATAGGCCAAAAATTAAGTTCACTTTTTTTTTTGGAAAATTTGTAGGCACCCTATGATAGAACACCATGTATTCATACGTGGGTATGTATCGTCTGTATGTTTGGGTGCATGCTTGTAGGTTTATCTCAATCTGCATGTCATTTCCATTTGACTACATTGACTTAAACTGTCTGAACGTCTGGTTTTTACATGTTTGTGTGTGTGCATGCATGATGTGGATAGAGTCCTTGGCGTGGGAGTGTGTGTGGTTTTTCTCTCTGCATAGATTTAGGGAAAGTCGGGGTTTTGGGGGTCTGTCTCATCAGCGGATATTTCATCAGCTCCAATGCCATTAAATCTCTGGTAGTCTCTCTGATTCGCTCATTTATTTTATCAATGACCTTGGCATAGTTTCAGAAGCTACCTACAGCCTCTTTAATCAGAGCAAGAGAAAGGGAGAGGGAGGTTGGATGTGTGGGAGCACAGCAGGGACAGAGCATAGTGCAGCCTAGTGCAGGTAGAGAATGGGGCAATTACTGTACCGCAACACAGCAAAATGAGCATATATAAACAATAGCACGTGAGAGGCTAAAGCATAGGCAAATGGTTAAAATACGGCTAGGTTTGTCTGGACTTTATACTAAGGTCCTGATAAATCTTGCATATGCATTTTATAACTCTGTATTTCTTGACCTCGTTTGGAGTGCTAGATATGCTGAAAGGTTTATGAGATTCTGCTCAGTAAGCTAAGTTGTATCTGCACTAATAAAGAGTTAAGGAGAAAGGTGGGATGTGGGATGTGGGAAGCCGTCACACAAGCTGCAATGTACTATATGTAATCGGTGATGTGGAATGGGGCTCATTATAATGTGCTATACTGTGATGTTGCTGGGCACAGTACTCTTGCTGCTTCAAGGCTTGGTATCTGTTAATCAAAGTCTACAGTAGTTGCGTGTGAGTCACCTTCTCCCAGAAGGCTGAAGACCCAGCTGCTTCCTGTGCTGGCTCTTAATCCTGTGCTTGTGCTGTGATAAAGCCGAGCAGGGATTACAGCCACGGTTAATGAAATCCAACCTAGTTCATTGATTTTTTTTTCTCTCCCAGCACCCAAATACCCAAATAGCTTTTAACCTGCATGTCTCTTGCTTTCTCCTGCCCAGCCTTGCATGGATACTGCCCTTGGGCATATTTACATGGGTAACGGGCTCCTGCTGCATAACCCAAGTGGGAACATGATCAAATAACAAGCATAGAAGGATTAAACTGCCTGGAGAAAGTCATCTGTGAAATAAGAGATCATAATACGAGACTGGAGGGGCACATATCCAGGAGGACTATTTGGAAACAGTTTTTCATGGTGAGAGGGTGGTAGAAGCATAGAACGGTCTCCCTGGGGAGGTGAATGGAACAGAAAAGAGAAGACCAGGATTATCACTGAACTTTCCTAGTGATGGGGGAAAGAGATTTATAGCAACAGGAAGGGAAAATGCAGAGTACACGGGTCTGGAGGTCTTTGTCATTGTATTTTATCGTTCCATGTTCATGCCACTGTTATCGCTGTGAATATCTCACAGGACCGTCCTTCCTTTCCTCTCCTTCCATGCCTGATGATTCCTGCCACTGGGAGCTATGTACCTGTCTTGTAGAGCTCTCCATACCATCAGTGATTCCAGCCACTATAATAAGTATCCTGCAGTGCCTCCCCTCTGCCCTAGAGATTTTTGCTGCCTTCTGTGGGTATCTTGTGGGTCCCTTTCTTTGTCCCCAGCCTCTCTCAGGGGATAATGCCCCACACTGATTAGTTTCCTCCTAGCACTGCAGGAATGAACCTCACTTATAAGCCAAGGTATCTTGTGTATGCTCAGTCTCTTATTGTGCCAAAGAGCTGGGAGTATCCTGGGGGTTCCTCTTTTCCCCTTCCCTTTCCCAGGGCTGTGACTATCCTGTGGGTTCCTGGCTTCTTTCTGGTTGTGAGTATTCTGAGAGTCCCTTCCTTCCCTCCTCCAGTGATTCTTGTTGCTGTCATGCCTCTCATCATAGGTTTCTGGCATTCCTGTGGTATGGTACACAGAGGGTGGAGGCACCTGCCAGGTGTCATTATGCTTTTTCACCAAGGGCAGGTTTCCAGAGTCACGACTGGGCTCTGCAGAGCCTATAATGCTGCACATTTATGCCTGCTTGTCGCTGCTGGTGAAGGTGTTCTGGAGTTCAGTCAACTGGCTATGGGCTGCAGGCATTAGTATATTCAGACCATGTCCGTGTATGACCATAACAATGACAAGCTTTGGGGAAAATGACCCCATGATGCAAGAGTCATGTCAGTTCTCTAATAACTAGACTACACATCTTTCCCCAAGGGCTTTGAAAGAAATAAGACCCAGGAATAAGATTGTTGGACAGAGGCATGGAGGCCAAGTGATAACATGAGGCATTGTGGGGTCTCTGTGGCTGTAAATCCATCCCGTGAACTGAGAACGTCATGGCGAGGACGCAGGCTGACTGTGCTACTTTCCAACAGTATAATAAAAATGTCTCCCTTCCATCTGCCTTTAACACGTGTATTGCCTAATGGATTTCCTGTTAGGTATTAGGAATGCATCTTAGCCCTTTACTGCTTTCTGTCCCTGGGCAGATCACAGGCAGGGAGAGGTAGCAGACTGCTGAGAGACAGGTATAAGGATGAAACCCTTTGAGCTGACTCTCCTCATCCCCTCTCTACCCCAATGTCCACTCCTTCCCTCACTCCTCACCCCCCCCCCCTGGATTCTAATCCCTTACACTAGGGCTTAATGACTCCTGAGTACCAGATTACCATGGTGCCTAGAAATTTTACCTTGGTGCCCCCAGACCTTTTCTCTTTTTCTTTTTTGTGCCACTATCAACGAACCAGCTGTTTTACTAACTCCTCACCATGCAATTTGGCTCTTTGTAAGCTGAGCAGCACAGTGCAAGAACTTGGGGATAGTCTCATGGCCTCAAGTCTCACCTAAAACTGAGGCTCCTAAATTTAGGCTTTCACCTAAATTAAGCACCAAGCACCAAACCATCCGACCTGACCTCTCTCTCCTGTGCTCCCTTTTCGGGTACCTACCTAGAGGCACTTTGTGAATTTAGGTGCTTAAATCTTTTGATAATTATCCCCAAAACACCCCCCTCTGCTAGTAAATGTATTTATTTGTTTCACAAGATTTAATATACACATCATAGCGGTTTACAGAACACTGTGACAAAAAATAAACCAAAAACTAAAGAGCACAAGACAAGGGAAGAAATAACAAGAGGATGGGGAGAGCAGTAGCACAACAATTTTTCCAGTCTGAAAAGCAAAACAAACACCCGAGAAACGAGAGAAAAAAAGATGAGGGATAGAGATGCCAAATATTTGAGAAAGATTATTAGAAGGGCTGGAGGATCTTTCTAATGGAAAGCACATTAATAAATCCCAGGGCTTCAGATCTGCCTTGAATGTTCTCTTCTACCTACTGGAAGAATGACACGCAGGTCTCTTCTTGAGACTGTATCTACAGCCAATGCTCGAGAGTGATAACTCCATCCTGAAAACTGCATCGCAGTATGCTCCAGTAAAGAATCACGTGTGTTTCAGGCAAAAATGTGCAAAATTGGGCTTCTTGGACAGTTTCAAAATGGCACATCGTTTGCATCTTCTGGACAGTATAGAGGTAAATGTATAAAGTCATTAACATGCTCCTGGGGCCATTTATGCTCATTAATGACCTCTTATAAAATACTGACTGGCATAAAAGTCTGGGCTTTGCAATGAAGGCATGCACTTTGCCAGTAGGCGTAGCTGGGGGTGTGGTTTGGGAGGAGCGTGGGTGAAATTATCAAGTGCACAGATTGATTATGAAACTTCTTAATCTACATGTGCACTTGCGAACTTTATGTGCTTTCATTTACATCTGCTGTACAGCAGGTGTAAATATCGGTTCCTTAACTTAAGGTGTGCTCTCCGCCACTCGTGGTAGTATTTTATAGAAACAAGTAGAAAGTACTCGTCTTTATAAATTAGGCTTAAGATAGGTATGTTTTGACTGCTTTAACCTGGGCCCCTGTTAAAAAATGACCCCCCACAAGCTTCCGCAAGACATTTGTCTTTGGAAAAGAGTTGTGAGATTTTGAATTTGTGCAGGAAAATCACATTCATTTTTGCTTGAGATTTCATTTGGTCAGTAAATGGGACTTTCTTATTGTTGCTTTTCATTCAAAGTGAGGTGATGTGGATGTTGTGATTTCAGTCATGACATTTGGATTTAGCTCACACCTTTTTCAGGAATAGCTCACGACGAGTTATATCCGGGCACAACAGGTATTTTCCTATCCCTCAGACAATGGAGGATTAAATGACCTGTTCCAGATCACAAGGAGCAACAATGGGATTCAAACCTAGTTTCCTATAGAAGCCCCCCCCCTCCAATATTAGATCTATCTCTCCTGCCCTGTTTTCAATCTCCTGGACTCAAGCCTACTAAAGGTAGAGAAGGAAGAGGTGACATGGGAGAGGTTTAATATTGGGGATCCAAGTATTCCCAACACCCTTGGAGCTGGTACCTAGTGTTATGATAACTGCTAAATGGCACAAAAATGTTCTGTCTTCAAGACTGGTGCAGTATCTGGACCTGCAACAGCCCAGAGTTAGGGACAACTATATCAGACCCGGCCTAACTGCAGGGGTATTTTGGGGAGAGGCGAAAGAGAATGATTCTGGCAGATCTCTTAGAAAGGATCACAAGAGCTTCCTGTCTTCTGGAGACTGGCCTTTGTAGCTTTTAGAGTAACTGAGAATTACACAAAGCAACAATGAACGAATTCTATGTGTACATCTGAAATGCCCAGAGTTACCTGAAGATGAAGGATAATAGTTACCTATTAGCTGAAAGTGAAAAGATATGGGAAGCCCTCTAAAGAGAGCCCGTTAGGCAAGTATTCATTCTTCTGATAGGTGAAAGTTGAAAATAATGATAATGTTTGAGCTGGAGCTAAAACAGATCTGAATCTTGAATGGGACTGAAAAGGATGAAAGAATAGGTGAAAGGATAGACCCATCATTCTGAAGCAAAAGGGAAAAGAAGATGATAACCTTTGAGAGAGATTTATAGGGTGGTGGTATCACTTGAGTTAGAGCTTGAAAGAGTGGTTATCTCCTTTCAATATACTGGAAAAAACATTGGACTGAACAGAAGTGTGATAACGACTTAGCAGGAGCTGAATAAGACAGTGATAACCTTTTACTGCTGTGAGAAGGATGGCCCTGAGCTAACACCTTAGCCAAAGCTCTGTGGGATGGCAGGAAGCTGTTAATTTATAGGACTCAGTGGTACAACAGAAGCTACTGTAGAATAGGTTTCTCACATTGCCTGACTCTCCCTGCCTGTTATTATCAAATTTGTGAAGCTTCTCATTTTTATTCATGCTTAAAACATGAACTGTTACCTCAGCAGCTACTATTTTAAGCAAAGATGTGAAGGCAAGATATGAACAGTGTTTTTGGTTTCAGGACAGGAGCAACTGGCTCTCAGGCTGTCCAAGGAGGGACTGAACAGGGAAGTGACAGCTGTTTGAAAGCAGATGAGCTGGTACCAGCCTCCATCAGATGACCTGGGACTATGAGGTCAAGAAAGGGACCACTGAAGGAGAGACATGAGAGGATGCAACATAGAACAGGGCTACAAGCAAGATGGGGAGAGACATACAGCGATAGATTACACAGATAGATATTTTTCTTTATAAACGTATTACTTATGGGAAGCACCAAACTTGGCAGCACTGGAAATCAATATTTCTTTATTTCTTTAAAAGAAACATACACAATAAAAACAAAGGGCTCAATTTTCAAATCCGATGATATTCAAATGCCACAGTGGTCAGCCATGGTGCTTAAATATCAGTGAGATATTTTGCAGCGGTATCTGGATTGCAGCTGCTGATGAATATCCAGGCTGAGTGGCAAGTACCAACTTGTAGCTGGTTAGCATGATTTTCAGCCAGCGGTTGCCTGGATTGCAGCTTAGGCCTAAATTGTCTGGACAAAGGCCTCTGAAACATGGAATATGATGGTACTTGAAGACCACACGGCCTATCCAGTCTGCCCTTCTGTACTAACTACTAAACTTTACAGTCCCTTCTTTTTATCTTTAGAAATCTTCTATGTTTGTCCCATGCTTTCTGGAATTCAGATACAATTCTTGTCTGTACTACCTCTACTGGGAGACTATTCCATGCATTTACCGCTCTTTCCGTAAATAAAAATTTCTGCAAATTACTCCTGTATCTATTCTCTTTCAACTTCATCCAGTGCTCCCTCATTGCAGAGTTTGCTTTCAATTAAAAGTCTCTCTTCCTATGTATTTATGCAACAGATATGTTTAAACATCTCTAGCATTTCTCCCACCTTTCCTCCAAAGTGTACATATTGAGATCTTTAAGTTTGTCCCCATATGCCTTATAACGAAGCTCACTGACCATTTTGGTAGCGACCTTCTGCACTGACTCCATCCTGTTTATATCCTTTTGAAGCTGCGGTCTCCCAAATTGCACACAATACTCCAAATTAAGTCTCACCAAAGACTTATACAGAGGCACTATCATCTCCTTCTTTCTGCTGGCCATTCCTCTCCCTATGCACCCAAGCATCCTTCTAGCTTTCACCGTTGCCTTTTCTACCTGTTTAGCCACCTTAAGGTCATCACAAACAATCATGCCCAAGTCCTGCTCTTCTTTCATAGACAAAAGTTACTTTACCCCCTATACTGTACTGTTCCCTTGGATTTTTGCAGCCCAAATGCACGATCCTGCATTTTTTAGAGTTAAATCTCAACTGCCAAATTCTTGACCATTCTTCAAGCTTTGCTTGATCCTTCCTCATGTTGTCTACTCCTTCCTTGATATCTACTCTTTTACAGATTTTAGTATCATCTGCAAAGAGGCAAACCTTACCTGCAATATCACTTCCAAAAATGTTAAGAAATTCACACTAATCATGTAAATTGCCAGCCCCTTATCCAGTTAGTGCCACTACCATCCCCGTTCCGCCCACCGACCTCCCATGCACTAACCAGATAGTGTCAAGAAGGTCAGGGAAATATTCAGCGGCACTATCTAGACAGCGCTGTTGAAAATCACGGTCAGCCTACTTAACTGGTTGGCTGCAGCTGGTTGGCACAAAACTTTATAAACAAGAACAAATAACACCTAGGGATATTATCGAAACCTTAAAATATTACGTAACATCTTCTCAAAACTAGAAAGCCTTCCTTGCCTTTATGAGTTTGCAACTATCTACTTGCACTCTTACTTCAGCTGGGAAACTATTTTAAATCATGGCCCTGCAATGGAAAAAGGAAATTGGTCTTGTGGATAAGAATCTTGCCATTTTCAAGGGTGGAACTATCAGTAGGGTAGCTTTTCAGAGCGCAGATCTCATCTAGGCTGATTCCAACTTAATAATATTTTTAAATAAGCAGGTAAAGAACAAAGAACTGGGGAAATATGATCAAACCTGCCACAGTCAGTGAACAGGAAGAAGAAAGAAGAAAATCCCCCAAGACAAGCAATAAGTCAAGAGAACCAGAAAAGGGGGATCAAAAAAGCCCCTCCAAGTGAAGCTAATTCCAATAATCAATGAAAAAATGGTTTTAAAACAATGTAAAACATATTTGAACACAGCAGTAGCTGTCATCCATAAAATACTGTATTTTGGTAGCGAACAGCAGGAGTGAGAGTCAGTGAAGCAAACATTTTGAAGCAAGTTTGCCGGTTGCCACGCTCTGCTTACTCTGTCACATATGTTTTACATGGTTTTAAAACTTTTTTTGCATTGATCAAAATTATTTGAATCTACTTCAGTTGGAGGGCCTTTTTTGCTCCCTTTTTTTCTGGTTCTCTTGGCTTGTCATAGCCAGTCAGCAACCCGGCTGCCGTGTTTTGCACAAGCCACAGTGCTTAAATACAATATGCCGTTGCCAGAAGATCTGGATACTAAGCATTGCAATGATCCATCTGGGCACAGTGTAAGCTTCTCTCACACATGTCCACTGTCCCATCAGAGAACAGGCAGCACAGTCAGAAGCAGTGGAAGGACCACCACTAAGCACGTGCCTCTGTAGTCAACGGCTGCTGTTCTCTGATGGCCTGTGACGGTGCTCATTAGACCAAACGTTGCTGGTAATTTCTGGGGAGATGGTCACCTGGAAACTGGACTGAGACAGCCAGCTCATTTCACACAGGCTGCCAAATGGCTTAAAGCTGGTAATGACTAGGGGTGAAAAATGTTTAGAAACTTGAGTGTTAGCCAGAATTTGTTAGATGCTGGGGAAAAAATGTGCCACTAAATAGATAGCAAAAAAACCCTCCCTTATGCTCATAAGCATGTATATTGTTTAAATGAACCACAAATATAAGGGGTGGATTAGCTTCCAGCACTACTAAGCCACGGCAGTACTTATCATCAGTCCAAAAAAGGCTAAGAATAGCTCATCTATAAATATCTTCAAACTTTTCCAATCCTAGTCCAGGTTGAAATAAATTCACTGGAAAAGTCATTTGTGTATACAATCAAATAAAGTCACCAGCGGTCTCAAATCAATGGCAAAAACAAACAGTAGGATGGAAAACATCCACATATGACACAATATTGTGTTCCGATTTATCTGCATCAGGGATCTTGCGTCACAATTCTTCAAACTGCTACACTGCATTCACTGGATTCATCTTCAAACAGTCACACTTCAGAAAGTCAGTAAGGCACATCCGGCTCAAAGCAACTTCCATCTTAAATCAAATGAATAAGTAGCAGATTGCAAAAATCACATAATTATTTCCACCAATAGACATCCAGCCACCCATACTCACAGTAGCACGTCACTCCCATTCACCCGACTCAAATCAAAGTCATGAGTACGTCCATTAGGTTCCACCATTTGAAGTCGGAAAATACAAGAGTGCTCCTTAAGGTTAAGCAGACGATCATAGTCACCCCCTCACCCCCTCTTGGGGAAACTGCTAGGTACATATGACCTAGATTGGCCACTGTTGGAAACAGAATACTGGGCTTGATGGACCTTGGTCTGACCCAGTATGGCATATCTTATGTTCTTATGTTCACCAGGGGGGTGCTGCTTGTCAATCACTACCAGCATATATCAGTAATATGATGATTTTTAGCCACCCAATGATTCACCAATAGGGCCGATTCTACTTTATTAGCTATCCGGCTCTTATACTCAGTAATATTTATTTTTTATTTTTATTTATTTATAGTTCTTTTATACCGCACTCTTTTTCGTCAGCGCGGTTTACATTAAACAGAATACTCATTGCACGCAACAGACTGTAATGAGTTTACATATAACAGGCAAATACAACTAGGAATTTAACCATGGGAAACTTTGTACATATTTGTAAAAACTTTGTAAAAAACTTAGTACATATTTGTAAAGAACTGTGAATATGTAGACGGACTTTTCTTTTGATCTGATTGACATATACAAAAGAGCAAGGACACACAATGATGTAAACAAATTAAGTAGCATGCTTGGATTTTCCAACTTCAAACGGTGGAACCTAATGGACTTAATGATGACTTTGATTTGAAGCGGGTGAATGGGAATGGCATGCGCTGCTGCATTTATGATTTTTGCCATCTGCTATTTATTCATTTGATTCAAGACGGAAGGCGCTGTGAGCCGGATGTGCCTTGATAACTTTCTGAAGTGTGGCCGTTTGAAGATGGATCCGGTGAATGCACTATTGCTGTAGCAGTTTGAAGAATTTTGATGCAAGATTCTTGATGCAGATAAGTCAGGACATGCTATTGTGTCGTATGGGGATGTTTTGCATCCTGCTGTTTGTTGTGCCATTGATTTGAGACTGCCGATGACTTTATTTGATTGTATATACAAATGACTCCTTCGGTGAATTTATTTTTTGGACTGATGATGAAATGAGCATTGCCCTAGCTTACTAGCCTTGGTTAAGTCCATTGGCTTGGCGTGCTGGAAGCTAATCTGCTCCTTATATTTGAGGTCAACTTAAACTATATGCACCCTTATCAGCATAGGGTAGTTTATTTTGCTATTTATTTATTGACATATGTGGCTCCCCTCTATTTTTGTAAGACAATATATTTTTTGATGTTTTAGGGAACAAATGTGAGTATCGATATTCAATGATGGTGGTCAGCGCTTGTCCACTGCTGCTTAAATTATCTGGCATCTGCCAATGAATATCCAGTTTTGCCAATGATTGTGAAAGCTATCTGCTCAGTGGCACTAACTGGATAGCTAACCTGCATAAAATTAAGACAATCATTGAACTGTCCTAACTTTATGTGGTTTAGCTACCTGGTTAGCGACTGAATATTGTCTCTGACTAGATAGCTGCCAAGACTGCTCCCGCTCCACCCACAGACCATCCCAGATTTAACCAGATTTAACCAGACGTCCTTTCCTGCAGTCTGTGGGAATATGAAACAGCACTATCTGGATAGTGCTGCTGAATATTGGGATTGCTAGGATTTAGCTGGTTAGCAGGTCCTACTAACCAGCTAAACCCTTTTAATATCAACCTTGTATTTTTCTTTATACCCTTTACTATTTTCTTTAGGAGCTTTTTTGCATTTTTGCTCAGTTATATATGTTGTTTTTTTTCTTTTCTTGTTTCTTTACTAATTTGTTTTTGTCAGTTTTGAACATATTTCTGTTTTGTTTCTATTTTACCCTCCCCCCTAGTCTCTCTTTCAGTGCTGAGACTTCCTGGAGTAGATCTGGATACCATGCCAGTTGTCTGCCCATCTCTTGTTCTTTATACAGACACAGTACCATTTATGTCTGGAGCAGACACATTTACATTCAGGAGCAGAACCAGTGTTTGAATTCTTTGGTCTAATATATCCTTGTATTCTTTCTTTCGTTCTTGCATCCCACTGCACAGCTGGAAAGATCAGTAGGAATGGAAGGTCCGACTGGGTTCATCTCAATATCGAGGGATACTGGGAGCCTATAATATTGCTGGTGAGGGATATTGTGGAATTACTGGAAGCCTGTGACTGCGCTGATAGATACTGGGAACCTTTGCCATCACATCATTGGTAAAAGATAATAGAAAAGCCGTGAACAGTACTAGTATGGAATATTGAGAGTCTGTGATGGCGAGAGATAATGAGAGCCTTTGACAACACTTCCATCCTTCTCTCATCTTTTTGTGTTGTGACCCAGTTCCAGATCACTTTTGTTCTCTCTCACGGAGGCTTTATGGCAAGGCCTCCCACAGTTTGCTGTCTTACGCATTTGTAATCAAATCAAAGCAATTATGTGATGCTGCCTGGTGCAAAGACTCCTTTTAATTCATGGAAACTTGCTTTAGAATGAAAGGCCATTCTCCCTGCCCCAGCAGATTCTACATATCAAAGTTTCCAAAGGCAAAGCTAAGTATTAAAAGGTAAATACTCCCATAGGCCCAGCTCTTCATTCTAGTTTTTTGTGAAGTGATCCTACTGGCAATGTTGCTAAAGGAGCAAAGTACTTGTTTTGAGGCCTTTGAATTTTTCCACAAATCCAAGTTATCAATGCCCCTGTTTAATGTACATTGGCAAGTTTAATTTACAATGTAAACCACTTTGACTGAAATGGTAAAGCAATATAAAAAAAACCCCTGTTACATAAATAAATAAACTGCAATCAGAATCTACAGATACAATTATGCAGACACAAGGGAGCATTAATGTGTGTGGGCACTGCAGATTCTATGGCCTCAGGTGTGAGGGGGCAGTAGAGAGGCTGTGATACTGACTGGAGGAATCCCAGGTGTGAATGAGCACTGCAGATACTGTGATACCGGCATTGGGGAGTCCCAGGTGTGAATGAGCACTGCAGATACTGTGATACTGACTGGAGGAATCCCAGGTGTGAATGAGCACTGCAGATACTGTGATACCGGCATTGGGGAGTCCCAGGTGTGAGGGGGCACTAGAGAGGCTGTGATACTGACTGGAGGAATCCCAGGTGTGAATGAGCACTGCAGATACTGTGATACTGGCATTGGGGAGTCCCAGGTGTGAGCAGATACTGGAGATGCCGTGATACTGGCATGGGGGACCACCAGGTGTTAGCGGGCACTGGAGATGATGTGATACTAGTATCGGGGAGCCCCAGGTGTGAGTGGGTACTGCAGATACTGTGATATTGGGATGGAGGAGTCCAAGGTGTGAGTGGGCATTGCAGATACTGTGATACTGGCATGAGGGAGCACCAGGTAAGAGCAGGCACTGGAGATTCTGTGATACTGGCACGGGGAGCCCCAGGTGTGAGTGGGCACTACAGATACTGTGAAACTGGCACAGGGAGTCCTCAGGTGTGAGTGGGCACTGGAGATACCATGATACTGGCATGGAGGAGTCCCTGGTGTGAGTGGGAACTGGAGATGCTGTGATACTGGCATGGGGGAACCCCAGTTGTGAGTATATGCTGGAGATGCTGTGATACAGGTATGGGGGAGCCCCAGTTGTCAGTAGGTGCTGGAGATGCTGTGATACAGGTATGGGGGGAGCCCCAGTTGTGAGTATATGCTGGAGATGCTGTGATACAGGTATGGAGGAACCCCAGTTGTGAGTATATGCTGGAGATGCTGTGATACAGGTATGGGGGAGCCCCAGTTGTCAGTAGGTGCTGGAGATGCTGTGATACAGGTATGGGGGAGCCCCAGTTGTCAGTAGGTGCTGGAGATGCTGTGATACAGGTATGGAGGAGCCCCAGTTGTCAGTAGGTGCTGGAGATGCTGTGATACAGGTATGGGGGAACCCCAGTTGTGAGTATATGCTGGAGATGCTGTGATACAGGTATGGGGGAGCCCCAGTTGTCAGTAGGTGCTGGAGATGCTGTGATACAGGTATGGGGGGAGCCCCAGTTGTGAGTATATGCTGGAGATGCTGTGATACAGGTATGGGGGAGCCCCAGTTGTCAGTAGGTGCTGGAGATGCTTTGATACAGGTATGGGGGAGCCCCAGTTGTGAGTAGGTGCTGGAGATGCTGTGATACAGGTATGGGGGAGCCCCAGTTGTCAGTAGGTGCTGGAGATGCTGTGATACAGGTATGGGGGAGCCCCAGTTGTGAGTAGGTGCTGGAGATGCTGTGATACAGGTATGGAGGAGGCCTAGTTGTGAGTAGGTGCTGGAGATGCTGTGATACACGTATGGAGGAGGCCTAGTTGTGAGTAGGTGCTGGAGATGCTGTGATACAGGTATGGGGGAGCCCGAGTTGTGGGTAGGTGCTGGGGATGCTGTGATACAGGTTTGGAGGAGGCCTAGTTGTGAGTATGTGCTGGAGATGCTGTGATATAGGTATGGGGGAGCCCCAGTTGTGGGTAGGTGCTGGAGATGCTGTGTTACATGTATGGAGGAGGCCTAGTTGTGAGTAGGTGCTGGAGATGCTGTGATACACGTATGGAGGAGGCCTAGTTGTGAGTAGGTGCTGGAGATGCTGTGATACACGTATGGAGGAGGCCTAGTTGTGAGTAGGTGCTGGAGATGCTGTGATACATGTATGGAGGAGGCCTAGTTGTGAGTAGGTGCTGGAGATGCTGTGATACACGTATGGAGGAGGCCTAGTTGTGAGTAGGTGCTGGAGATGCTGTGATACAGGTATGGGGGAGCCCGAGTTGTGGGTAGGTGCTGGGGATGCTGTGATACAGGTTTGGAGGAGGCCTAGTTGTGAGTAGGTGCTGGAGATGCTGTGATACAGGTATGGAGGAGGCCTAGTTGTGAGTAGGTGCTGGAGATGCTGTGATACAGGTATGGGGGAGCCCCAGTTGTGGGTAGGTGCTGGAGATGCTGTGTTACACGTATGGAGGAGGCCCCAGTTGTCAGTAGGTGCTGGAGATGCTGTGATACAGGTATGGGGGAGCCCCAGTTGTGGGTAGGTGCTGGGGATGCTGTGATACAGGTTCGGAGGAGGCCTAGTTGTAAGTATGTGCTGGAGATGCTGTGATACAGGTATGGGGGAGCCCCAGTTGTGGGTAGGTGCTGGAGATGCTGTGTTACACGTATGGAGGAGGCCTAGTTGTGAGTAGTTGTTGGAGACGCAGGTATGCGGAACATTAACTGCCGCAAACACTACAGATGCTGCTAATTACTGACCTTTGTTGAGAGGAGTCCTCTTTGCTCTACTGCCACTTTGTTAAATATGTAAATAAGGACCATCATTTATACTGTAACGGCCGCTTCCTTCTCTGCCTCTCCTGTCTCAGACTCTCTCTTTTTTTCTCCTTTTCTACAGTACTTTTCTCCCTCTGGAGTTTCTCTATCTTCCCTCTACTATTTCTTTTTCTGCCTCTAAATCCCTGCTTGTTTCAGTCTCACTCTCTCTCTTTCCCTTCTCATACACTATTTCACCTTTTATCCTTCCCTGCCTTGTCTATCTCATTCATGTCGTTTATTGTTCTCCTTCTCTACCCTTCTTTCATTTTCTCTCTGTCTTCTTCCATTTTGTTCACAGCACTGACCCTATTCTTCCTCTTATTTCACATTTTTTTCCCTACCCCTTTTCTCCTTTTCTTTTCCTGTCTCTTCTTATCTCATAAGAACATCAGAAATGCCATACTGGGTCAGACCAAGGTCCACCAAGCCTAGTATCCTATATCCAACAGTGGCCAATCCAGGTCACAAGTACCTAGTGGATTCTCAAAAAGGCACCGAGGTTCCACAATGCTCATCTAGGGATAAGCAGTGGATTTCTCAGGTCCTCTTAATGGTTTATGGAGCTTTCCTCCAGGAAGTTGTCCAAACCTTTTTAAACCCAGCTACACCAACAGCTTTTACTACATCCTCCGGTAACGAATTCCAGAGTTTGATTATGCATTCAGTACAAAAATATGTTCTCTTATTAGACTTAAATGGGTTACATTGTAGCTTCATAGCATGTCCTCTAGTCTTTATACTTTTTGATGGCATAAGCAACCATTCTACATTTACCTGTTCCACTCCATTCATTACTTCATAAACCTCGATCATATCCCCCCTCAGCCGTCTCTTTTTTAAACTTAAGAGCCCCAACCTTTTAAGCCTCTTCTCATAGTGGTATCCTTCCATTCCCTTTATCATTTTTCTCACTCTTCTTTGTAACTTTTGAAATTCTGCTATATCCTTTTTAAGATACGGCGACCAGAACTGCACACAATATTCAATGTGTGGTCGCACCATGGAACAACACAGAGGCATTCTAATAGCCTTTGTTTTATTCTCCATTCCTTTCCTTATGATTCCTAGCATTCTATTTGCTCTCTTGGCCACCGCTGCACACTGGGTGGAGGATTCCAACGTATTATCCATGATGACGCTTAAATCTTTTTCCTGGGTGATAGTTTCTAAGGTGGTACCTTGCACCGTATAATCATAGTTTGGGTTGTTCTTTCCTAGATGCATAACTATGCACTTGCCCACATTACATTTCATCTGCCATTTGGATGCCCAGCCTTCCAATTTATCAAAGCCCTCTTGCAATTTTTCACAATCCTCTTGGGTTTTAACAGCTTTGAATAATTTTGTGTCATCTGCAAATTTGATCATCTCACTCGTTTTTCCTATTTCCAGATGCTGGACTATTCTACAGTGACACAGGTTATTTTTTCAAATGGGAATGCTGAGCTCTGTACCTGTCGCTTTTCCATCAGAAGAGGTGCACAAAATAACCAGTTATGTTAAGACTCTTCGTGTGTGGGGTTCAGGAGTTTTCTGTACTTTGGGCATGTTGGCATGTTGGGGTTCAGGTGTACTCTACTGCTGTACAGAGCACAAAGGTGCTATATTTTTTGTGTATATAAGTAGATGAGGCACAGGTGTGCTGTGTACTTTGGGCATGTTTCCTTGTGGAGTTTAAGTATGTACCATGCTTTTTTGATATGTTCCTCTGTGGAGTTCAGCTGTGCTCTGTACACTGGATGTGTTGCTGTGTGGGGTACAGGTATGTTCCATATTTTAGGGGTTCTGTTGGCTTACGGAGTTGAGATGTGCTCCTTTCTGAAGACAGTACCTTCTGAGCATGCACTGGAGACAGTAAAATGGACAGATGGTTTGCCACTGTATAAAGATATTTCGTTTTAAAGTTAATGATCCAGTTACATAGAAAATAACTCTTTGTTCCTGGCAAGCATAAAATGATCTAACACCCTCATTTGTCATGCACACCAACTAAAGGAAAAGTCACTTTTGTAAACTGATTGATATAGAAATATCCTTGGTGCAGATTTCATCTGTCACTCATGCAGTCTTCAGCTGTCTGGTTGTCCTCTACATAAAGCTCATTCTGTACTGGATACATCTTGATTACGCCTCATGCTCAACTGAATCCAGATCATCCTGGTTCTTGTTAAACAGTTTGGTGGTCCTCAGTGTGAAGAAATTTCTCATTTTAATAGCATCTTACTCATTCCTCGCATCACTGACCTCAGTCACCGCCATGGGAGTATCACTCATTCCTCGGTCACATCACAAAAAAGTTGTGCAGTTTGACCAAGAGATCAAATGGATGTGTGAGAGGTCCTGAACAGTTGATATGTGTATGCCTTGATGTGTTTCTCTTAAGCACATTTTTCATGCTGCCTTTTTTTTCTTTTTATAGGTGGTGTGTGTGTGGCACAATCTGTTAAGATCCCCAGAGAGCCAAAACCTGGAGAGTTCGATAAAATCATTCGACGTCTTTTGGAAACCTCCAGTGCTCGGGCGGTCATCATATTTGCCAGTGAGGATGACATAAGGTCAGTCAAAAAATAATTTCTATTTAGAAGAAAGGGGGGAAGAGAGATGCCTTCCAAGTCTTCCACATTGGATAGGAGATTCCAGCCTCCGTATATTGTCTTTTGCACACCTGCTGGCACAGAGCAAACTTTTATCAGGCCTGGGAAGAGATTGAGGATCTGACAGCTCCATGATGCACCTGGTCAGGGAGGGAAGGCAAGACAAGGCTGTCTCATATGCTATTGTGCCTCATCCACCTATTGGCTAACAGAGGAAAGCCTGACCAATGGCCTGCAATGGGATAGAAAAGCAACAGTGAAGAAAGTACTGTCTGGCTCCTTGCTCAGAGCTAATTTTTTGCCAGTGTAAAGGGGAAGATTGATGAGAAAAGGAACTATGCAAGAGAAACTTGACTGTGTGAGGGGCTTGAAGAGGGAATTCTGGTCATGAAGGGATACTGACTGGGGGAGAAAGACAGGGAAAGAGGAGATACTGAGAAATGTAAAGGGGTCAGGAGGGAAACTGAGTGAGGGACTGGGAGAAGCCAGAGATAAGAGTTAGGAGAAGAGTCTCTAAATAAATCTATATTATGCATACTATGACAGGAATGAACCTCACTCCTAAGCCAGGGTGTGTTGAATCTGATCCTAATCTCTTAAGTTTGCTGCAAGAGTTTACCTTAATACTTGTGTTGTGCCAAAGAGAACCTCCTTCTGGAGTTCATGGATTGTACTATGTACAGCAACATATCAAGGTCCACTTGGAAGTTCATGGTTATCAAGCCTGTGGTACTCAAGAAATGAGGCAGAGGCCAATTCTGTATTGGCCGTCCAGCCCCTGTTTGGACGATCAGAAATGGAGTGTGCAGAGGTAGACCCAATTCTGATCCTGCATTCATGTCTACCCCTGTGGGATCAGAATAATATCTACCTGCCTGCTACACATCCTGCTGATCCCTGTCTAGCACAGCCAAGCTCCTGAATGGAGCCACAGTGCCATGATGTCTCATTGCCATGGCACCGTGGCTCCATTCAAGAGCCACGATCCCCAGCTACCAGAGAAAATGTCCTTTCCCCGCAGCCCGACCTCCATCTGGCCTCCCATGGCCAGGGTTGGGCTGCGGAGATCCCCCTGCACTCCCTCACCTCTTCTCCCTGCCCAGACCACAGTTCCTTGACCTCCAGGGGGACTTATTCCACCTCTAAGGTGGAATATGTTCCCCCTCTCTGTGGCCAATCCAGACATAGAGAGCAGACCTCAGAATTGGCCCTGTACTTACGGGATCACTCTCCACCCACCATCTGCCCTTGCTCCGCCTCTGTCCTGCCCTCTCCCTCCCACTAACAGAGCTCCCCATACAAATCACCTGTTCATATAGGGAGTTCTGTCTCCGGCAGGCTGCCTGGCCATTTAACAGATCTGGATGTCTGGATCAGATGTCCAGACCCGCTAAATGGAGTTCAGAATGACAACATTTGTGTATATTTCTGGCACATTTTCTTTAGAGGCATCAGATGGTCATGTTCTGTTGGGGGGCCAAGCTCCACCCCTTGGCCAGCTGAACTCCATGTGGCTGCAATCACTGGCCTTCCCCTACTTCTGCCTATGGGAGATTGGGTCCCAGCTGGCCAATGTAGGGGAAGCGTGGCCCCCTGTTCCAATGCCTACAATTTTCTTGGTCACTGATTGTATCTTTAGATATTTAAGGATCATTTCTTGATTTACAATTGGAAACAAATGCTGAGAAGAATGACCAAAATGATAAAAGGGATAGAAGGATACCCCTACAAGGAAAAGCTTAAAAAATTAGGACTCTTCAGCTTGGAAAAAGGACAGCTCAGGGGAGATATGATAGAGGTCTATAAAATAATGAGTGGAGTGGAACAGGTAAATGTATATTGTCTGTTTACTCCTTAAAGTAGAAAGACTAGGGGACAAGCAATGAAGCTAGAATATAGCACATTTAAGACTAATCAGAGAAAATATTTTTTCACTCAATGCTAATCAAACTTTGGAATTCATTACTGGAGGACATAGTAAAAGCTGTTCATGTAGCTGGGTTAAAAACAGGTTTTGACAAGTTTCTGGAGGAAAGGTCCATAAACTATTATTAAACAGGACCATGGAAATCCATTGCTTACCCATGGGACAAGCAGCATGGAATCTGTTTACCTTTTGGGAACCTGACAGGTACTTGTGACATGGATTGATCACTGTTGGAAACAGGCTAATGGGCTTCGTGGACCTTGGGTCTGACCCAGTATGGCATTTCTTATGTTCTTACAGACTAGTTGTTTGGTACTGATACTTCTAATAGCAATTATGTTCTTGTGTTTTTCTCCTTTATCACTATATCCATATTTCTTGCAACAAGCGCTTTTTTTTTTATTGATGCAGATGGGAACATTCCAGATGGTCATTGCTTTTTCATTTTCTATAATTCTAGAGAATCCTAGTAATCTCAGTGATTCCAGTGTTTATTATACTGTAATACTGAAGGCTTCTATTCTTATATGGCAGTCACTTGGGCATTCTTTCTTTTGTTTAGGACCTCTGGGATTAACCTCACCCCAGAGTGAGGAGCAGACTATACTTAGATGTTTGTTACTTATAAATATAGGTGTTTATTTCCCATCTAATTAGGGATTCTTTGAGGGTATATAAAATTGATGTTTTTGCTGTATAGTTGTGCAGCTGAAGAGTCATCAGCATGGAAAAAGCACAAAAACAGAGTGGTGGATTTGAGACAGCAAGGGGAGAAGTGAAAGAGAACCATGAGAGGGATGTTTATCTGATAAAAGCAACCAATTTATTCTTTTAGTATTGGGAGTGTTTTATCAGTGTTTATTGGCTAAAACCTACAAATAAAAGCCCTACTTATAGTGCCTTACTTGCTTGATTTCTCACTGAATATCAGGCTGTGCAAGAACCCTCACCCTTCTGCTCAATGGAAGTGTGATTACATAATAAAAAGAACTAAATAGACTTGTGCAGGAAGTTACTGCACATAGATACAACCTGGGGCATTGTCTGGCCCAGCCCTACCCTTTGTGATGTCATCACTGCACCCAGTTTTTCAGATAGACACTTAGGAGACAGAATACCATATGCTAATGTTTCCCAACCCTATTAGGGAGGTATGCCTAGCCAGTCAAGTTTTCAGGATTGCCAAAAATAAATATGCACGAGAGAGATGTCCATGTACTGCCTCCATAGCATGCAAATCTATCACATGTGTTTTCATTATGGGCATCCTCAAAACTTGACTGACTAGGTGTGTCTCCACGAAAGGGTTGGGAAACACTGCCATAAGCAGCTAAAGGAAAGCAGGACCCAATGGTCACCAGCCATCTGTACCTTCCCTACTGCCTTGGAAACTCTGACTTCTTTTTGCCTGCACAAAGAGCACTAGTGGGCTTGGCATCATCTCTTGTGAAGTCTTTGCCAGGCCAATATTTGAGCTCTGGAAGAGGGATCTCAAAGGGATGTGCTCCTTCAAGACACCTAGTGAGAGGTTTTAATCTGCCTGTGAAAGGTCGAGCCGAGAGTGGGATTTCTAAGTGGATTCTACATTTTTTTTATTGAAGGGGGGTTTTGGAAGGTATGTTAGAATATATGATGTTTTATCACTGTAGCTTGTGGAGATTTTCCACAACGGTTAGAAATTGATTTTGGGTAGCTGTTATTTTAATTAATTTTTATGCGAATTGCTTCCAGTTTCTCTGTGGGAGAGAGAGGAAAAAGTAAATGTGGTAGAAATTGCTGTCATATTAGGTTGGGCTCATAATATTTTTGTATTTTGTAAATTGTTACTGCTTATTGCTTGAATTGCCAAATTATTATTCTGTTGTAAACTGCTTGGAGTCTCTGGAGAAAAGCAAGGTATGCAGTAAATTCAAGAATAGATTAGTTAGACCTTGTGGGACTGCTGTCCCTGGTGCTGATTGAACCCTGCCACTTCACCTGGAGCCTTGTTTTTCAGAACCTTTATGAGCGCTGTCCCTGGTGCTGGTTGGAGCTCTGTGGTTAGACCTTGTGGGACTGCTGTCCTTGGTGCTGACTGGAAAACGTAAGACCATGGGGAAGCGCTGCTTCTGGTACTGGATGGAGCAGTGTAGTTAGCCTTTTGGGAGTGCTTCCCTGGTGCTGACTAGCCTCCCTATCATCATATCATTTACAAATGCTGTCCTTGCTGCGGACTGTATTTAGTGAAAAGGGAATGAAAAGAAGGGAAAGAGAGAAGATACTGAGTATAAGAGGAAGATGGTGAAGTGCTGAATCAGTGCTTGAGTCTCTGAATTGGTTCTCCACAGAAATTTTCCCCTGGAGGGAGTTAGGGGATAAGGATGAGTAGAGATATCTGACCATGTATGCTAATTTCAGCAAAGGACTCACTCTATAGTTTTTCTCCTATACATAACTAGGGGACCTACTTTCCTTCATGCTCTGTCCTTAGGATTGTGTTTGACAAGAAAGGAGTTTTGAGTGCAGCATGGCTAATATTTTCCCCAGAGGCAAGGTTTAATAGCTGGAGTGGAATAGTTTAGTTCCAAGATTTACAGTATCATAGATGTAATAATATATGATGCTCTTTAAATTAGACTTCAGAAAAGAACAAACTTAACTTACATTCTCAACTTATTAAAGCTTTTAATCTGCTAAGAAACATGCAAACTTATATAGAGCAAAAATTTTATGTTCCAGAAAGGTTTCTTCTGTTCTCAAAAAAGACAATTAATTATTAAAAGTGCACAGTTGAAAATACAAATTTTGATAAATTATTAAATAGTTCACAGTCTAAAAACAGATCCTCAATAAGTTGTAAAGTGAATTATTGCATGCGAAAATGCTAGAGAAGAACAGAACTTTTCCTTACCACCATCAGAGAAGACAAATCTTTTAACTACATATAACATTTTGACGTGTATTTGTATTTTCCCAGTTCACATACACAAAACTTTAAAAAATCTCTTGTAGAATTTCCCCATGGAAATTTGTGTTTAGTTACCCTTTTTTAAATTAATAATAACTATTAATTCAAGCCAGCAATAAGTGTTTGCATTTTAATGGATGAACTCGCATGACAATATGGATAAGACTAAGGGATATGTTTACTAAACCATGGTAGCAGACTCCATACAATATCAGAGCCGCAGCCCCATTGATTTCATGATATGCAATGTACTTATCTTATTTCAAAATTTGCTCATGCTCTGACATGAATCCATATTTCAAGTGATTATAAATGCAATCCACTCTGCTTCAGGGAGCTTCTCTTATCCAACAGGAATCATCTCTTACTCTGTTGAAGATAAAAGACAGTGTCAGTCCCAATTTAAACAAAACATGTGACAATAATCTTCCAATCCCATATTTCATTCTCATTATTGAGTCCATTAGGAGTCACTGATATGGAGTCAATTGATCAGAAATTTCAGGATTGCTCAATTTCAGATGTGGAGCCCCATTCCGGGAGGGGGACATCTGGGTCATCCGGATGTATCCAGTGAAAATGGGGCTGTGAGGACCCGATTCTGGTCCATGGGAACAAAACATTCCTGTGGGAGCCAGAATCGGGCCCAAGGATGGCCTGGCGTGCCCCCTCCACCTACAAGGACTTGGTGCTTACCAATGGTGAAAGTGTTTCTGATGTTAAGGACATCCTCCCCACAGGTGCCCCCAGCATCCACGGCTCCAGCCCCCCAAAACCCCACACCCAACCCATGGCTGGCCTTCCATTGCCTGTATCAGGTAGCGGGGACCTCCCACACCCGGTTCCGGCCTCAGGGGTAGCTCATCTTCCCCAATCTGCCACAAAATTTTGCTTATACCACCTCTAAAGTGGTATAAGCAGCACCTCCCAGCAGGTCAGGCAGCACATACAGGGCCATGACCTGAATCGGCCCAACCACACTCTGCCCCCTCCCACCCCCCACCGGCTTTCCCCATCCTAAAGCACAGGATGTTTTTTGGGAGAGCCGGTGGAGGAATAGGTTCTAGGCGGATTGTGGGGCTGCATGTCCCAGCGGGACATACAGCCCCACAACCTATGTTCAAGAATGAGGGCCATAGTATCAATAATTAACATTAAATCAAGAGCACATTGATTTAAGAGAGAATTCCATTTCTCCAAAAACTGCATGTTGTCAGTAAATATACTTGGGTACTTGTTTAATCTGAGTCCTGGAGGTATCAGTTTACATATTCACGCATTGTTGCACCATGTAATTCTAGACAAATCAATTATTTTTGAATAACCAATTCACCCCATGAATGGCCATTCGCAAGATCAGCAGTTGTACTACATAAAGTAGAACCCTTCATAATTCAGGAGATCTGTTCATCCGAATAGCTACAGCATCTTGCCAATATCTAACTTCAGATACCTTTGTAGTTTTCATGCTTCAGGATTCCCATACACTGAAAATCAATAACAATGAATCCAGACTCAAAAAGAACCAATTGCATTCAATTCAAAAAGAACATTTTGAATATCCAAGGCAAACTTATCTTCAACAACATTAAACATTTTTTATAGGAATGGGGAGACCATTGATAGGGATCTGGATCATTGTACATTCAATGATGTTTTACTCATCCTTCCATTTCATCATCAGACTCCGTATCCCAGTTTTAGTAAGAGGTGATTCCTGTTGGATAATAGAGGCTCCCTGAAGCAGAGTGAATTAAGTTTATGATTTAGGAACTTTTTATACCGTCGTATTTACCAGTCACAGTGGTGTACAGGGAACAATTAGAACAAGTAACATTATAAGGAACAAGGTAAACAGTGTTTATCAAACTTAATAACTATGATCACTTGCAACATGGATTCATGTTGGAGCATGGGCAAATTTTGAAATAAGATAAGTACATTGAATATCATATGAATATATGAGTTTTATGGTGAAAACACTAAAAACTGGGATGCGGAGACTGATGATGAAATGGAGGGATAAATAAGAGATCATTAAATCTATAGATGATCTCAATCTCTGTTGATGATCTTCCCATTCCTATAAAAAACGTTTTCATGTTGTGGAAGATAAGTTTGCCTTGGATACTTGAAAAGTTCTTTTTGCTTTGAATGTGATCGCTTCATGAATCTGGATTCGTTATTTGTTTGGAAACGGAGGCATGCAGTACCACCACAGTAATCAGGGTATCCGGATGCCCGGTTCGCCCGCCGCCATAGCACCTAACCCACCTTGTCCCCTCACCCCCCCCCCTTTCTTATCTCCGCTGCATCCTTATCTGCCCTTATTCACACTACTACACCAAACAGAGCAAGAAGATCCACGACCATCAACTCCCTAAAGCTCCCAAAGGCCCTTACAAGCTGCTCTTCATCTACAGCCAACAGAGCCTTTATCCTCTGTGCCCCAAGGTGCTGGAATGCACTACCCCCTGGCATCCGGGCTATCAACAGCTTAACACAATTTAGGAAAGCCCTCAAATTCCATCTCTTCAACAAGTACCTTATAGAGCCAACGACATCCATTGACCTCAGTGATTCCACCCAGTTATACAATTCCTTGGTGTCTCAATAACACGCCAAGGCTGATTCTCTATAATTAATATATTCTTAGCAACTGATCCTAGTAACAGGTACCTATGCAGTAGTATTATCCTTGTAAATAGATTGTAAATAATTTCCCTTGTTATCCAAGTTCCTTCCCTTGTTATCTGTAAACTCATGCATGTTGACTGTACTGAGATTTTTGTTCTATGTGAACCGCGCTGATGCTGAATAGTGCGGTATATAAGAGAATATAAATAAATAAATAAATAAATAAAACACACAACAATAACGTATTTGGAATAACCATTTGGTCGCAGCTTTATTAACAAATCCAAGACTGGCCCAACAGGGGCCAACACAACATTCAAATTTCAAATAACATTCCCCCCCTGACCCCCCCAATCCAGATGATGCCCCCCACTAGCCGTATATTAGCAAGGTGGTGCATCATCCTCCCCCCATTCCCCCTACCGCCCGCCTCGCCGTATTATTAGCAAAGGCAGATACCAGTTGCCTTCCACCGGGCAGAGACCCCAACAGTGATGTCTCTCCCAACCCAAGGAGCACTCCACTCCCTCCAATCCGGCATCAGCCTTATATGTCCCGCCGGGTCGACGAGCGCTAGCTCGTTACCCCGCCCAGCACTCCAAAACCCCCTTCGCCCCCCTACCCAGCTGCGACGACCCCCCTTTCTCAACACACCCACACCACGATGCATGGGTGGGAGGGCTGGGACACCTTTTCCCTCGCAGAGCCGGCAATAAGAGGGAGACCACGCGGTCGAGCCCTCACATTCCCTGCCGCTCTGCACTGCCCCCAGCTGCCAACAGCCAATCACGCCATCCCACACCAGCGTGAGGACGGCGTGCTGATGCCGTGTCAAATCTTCCCTCACCTCCCCCCCGCCCCTGCGGGAACCGCCGGCCAGCGAAGACTCGGGCCCCGGGGACCCGGTTACTAGGCCGGCCTCGGGACCCTGCCCTGCGGTGCGCCAGGATTAACCAGGGTATCCGGATGCCCGGTTCGCCCGCCGCCATAGCACCTAACCCACCTTGTCCCCTCACCCCCCCCTTTCTTATCTCAACAAAACACACAACAATAACGTATTTGGAATAACCATTTGGTCGCAGCTTTATTAACAAATCCAAGACCGGCCCAACATGGGCCAACACAACATTCAAATTTCAAATAACATTCCCCCCCCTGACCCCCCCAATCCGGATGATGCCCCCCACCAGCCGTATATTAGCAAGGTGGTGCATCATCCTCCCCCCATTCCTCCTAACGCCCGCCTCGCCGTATTATTAGCAAAGGCAGGTACCAGTTGCCTTCCACCGGGCAGAGACCCCAACAGTGATGTCTCTCCCAACCCAAGGAGCACTCCCTCCAATCCGGCATCAGCCTTATATGTCCCGCCGGGTCGACGAGCGCTAGCTCGTTACCCCGCCCAGCACTCCAAAACCCCCTTCGCCCCCCTACCCAGCTGCGATGACCCCCCTTTCTCAACACACCCACACCACGATGCATGGGTGGGAGGGCTGGGACACCTTTTCCCTCGCAGAGCCGGCAATAAGAGGGAGACCACGCGGTCGAGCCCTCACATTCCCTGCCGCTCTGCACTGCCCCCAGCTGCCAACAGCCAATCACGCCATCCCACACCAGCGTGAGGACGGCGTGCTGATGCCGTGCAAATCTTCCCCCACCTCCCCCCCGCCCCTGCGGGAACCGCCGGCCAGCGAAGACTCGGGCCCCGGGGACCCGGTTACTAGGCCGGCCTCGGAACCCTGCCCTGCGGCGCGCCAGGATTAACCAGGGTATCCGGATGCCCGGTTCGCCCGCTGCCATAGCACCTAACCCACCTTGTCCCCTCACCCCCCCCTTTCTTATCTCAACAAAACACACAACAATAATGTATTTGGAATAACCATTTGGTCGCAGCTTTATTAACAAATCCAAGACCGGCCCAACATGGGCCAACACAACATTCAAATTTCAAATAACATTCCCCCCCTGACCCCCCCCAATCCGGATGATGCCCCCCACCAGCCGTATATTAGCAAGGTGGTGCATCATCCTCCCCCCATTCCTCTTACCGCTCGCCTCGCCGTATTATTAGCAAAGGCAGGCACCAGTTGCCTTCCACCGGGCAGAGATCCCAACAGTGATGTCTCTCCCAATCCAAGGGACCCAGTCAGAGTACGTGGATAACAAGGAAGGAATCTTTTATTAGAACACTCTTGTTCTCAAAGCCAGGCCTGACAAAGGCCGTGTTTCGTTTATGCCTTCATCAGGGGCTGTTGGCTACAAAACATATAGAAAATATATATAAAACATGTTAAAAACATCTATAATCAATAAAACTAGCTGTAAAACTATTTAAAACCAAATCATAAGAGCACCATAAAAACAGCAAATGAATGTCATGTAAAATAAATGAACAAATAAATAATTAAATGAATAAATATGCATATAAACGTACAGCAAAAAACCTCACATTGATACATACATAAATAAATAAATTAATCAATTAATATGCATATATAAAAGGTACAATACAATCATAAATATGTGTCAAAAATAAAAAACAAAGCCATACAAATATTTTACAATGTGACAATATAGACAAATAAAATGAAAAAACAATACAACCTATAGTCTTTTTTAAGATGCATGTTAAAAACCTACCTGTGTGTTCTATAATATGTACCTTGCCACACCGTAAATACTACAATGAGAGAACAGAGGACTATTATGGCCGGGTGACTACAGTATTATTCACTATTGAGCTAAAACTGAAACCAAGGAGAAGCGCAACAGGATCACAGTGGGACCTGTATATACCAAGTGCAGATATATTATTAAAACTTTTTTTTCTTTTTTACTTTTTGAACCATGCCCTTACTGATATGATAAAATTATAGGCAAGAAAACACTACCACTCTTACCTTTATTATCAATTTCCGCTGCAACTTATTATTCAAAAAACCACTAATCTTAGCCGTCTTGTACCGGCCACTGACGTGCAGTTATTCTTAGAACCGATGTCGGCTGCAGAACGTAAAAAATCAATACTACATAAAAACACCACTAACCATGAATTCTATTATATATACTTTTAAAACTTTTACCCAAAAACCCTTTTCATTTGTAAAAGAATCCATCGGATGTCACTAATCTCAGCAGTCTTGTACTGCCCACCGACATACAGCTGTTCTTTTTTCTTAAAACCGCTGTAAAAAATCAATACCACATAAGGACACCACTATCCATAAACTCTATTTTGAATGCCTTTGAAAACTTTTTTTAATATAAAAACCCCTTTCCTTTGTAAAATAATTCTTCGAATCACTCATCTTAGCAGCCTTATACTGTCCACCGATGTGCAGCTATTCTTTTAACTTTGCGCCGCTATTGGCTGCAAAGCAATGGAAACAAATCAATACCACAGACGTGCTTAACTGTCCATAAACTCTATCATAAATGCCTTTAAACTTCATTCTAAAACCCCTATTATTTATAACCTCAAAAAGGCCCGGGTCCAATTGAGGGTGTTGTGGGAAACCTTCCATACCCCCCCCGGCTTTCTCATCCTCCTTACGCTTTTTCCTGCTCTGCCCCGAGCGTTTCCGCCCCTCCAGCAAGCGAAAAATATAGATATATTTGCAACGCTTGATCCGATGCCGCAACTTCCTCGGTACGCCCTCCCAAAGCTCCGCGCAACGAACCACCGAAGCTCCCTGCCCCTCACCACTCGCAACTGCCACTATTGCGGAATCCCCGGATGAGTCGCCTGACCCAAACGAGGACGAAGAAGAGGAATCACGCCTGCAACGGTGGCCCCGCTGGTGCTTCGCCTTCGCCTTCTTGCCGACAGGAACACCCCCATCTTGCAGGCCCGCCCCATCCCCTCTGCCCACATACTCACCCACTTCTGTGTTGGCCACTGCTGCTGTGCTCACGGTCTGGTCTGCCGACTCCACACTGGGCTGCACCACCGCGGGGGTTGTCCCAGTGCCACCGCCGATACTGCAAGCGTCTGACATGTTAGGTCGAAGACTGCCACTCTCTGGGACCTGTGCAGGAAGAGATGAAGAGAAGCCAGCAACAAAAGACCCAGAAGCCCTGGCCAACCCACTCCCCCCACCACCCCAATTTCAGGCGGAGGTGCCCATACTGCCTGCCTCCCACCCAGCTAATCCCCTCCCCTGCATGAACCCCGGCCCACCAAAACCAGTGCCAGCCCAATCGCTCCATCCACTCCCCCACGGCCCCAGGACAGTGCCCAGGCCCGAAGGACCAAAGACCGGGGGGCCCCGCCGCTGGAGTAGGCGGGAAGCGCACGCCCCCCGGAGAAGGAATATAAAACCCCGGAAACTGAGGAGGGTAGAGAGCTCCCAGTGGCCCCAGCCCTGGACGGTCTACACCCCACCCCTCCACCTCAGCCCCCCCCCCCCCGCTGCCCCAGCGGCAGGAGCTGACCCCACAACCCCGCTCCGCCGCTCAACCTGGGCAGGCACAGTCACGCCTGCGTAGGCCTCAACAGCCATCTCCGCCCGGGCGGTCTCCACTGCTGCTAAACCTGACTCTACCGGGGTGGCCCCACAGACTGCCCTCCCCAGCCATGCTCCCCTCCGCATGCCTCTGCCATGCGGCTGCCTCCCCACTCCTCCAGCCCCCCTTTGCACCGGCACTCGCTCTTACCGGCCCAGCCGCCCCCTTTCTACCCACCCCCTGCCCTTTTGGGGTTCGCGCCATCCCCGAGACCCCAGAACAATGGCAAGCCCTTTTCCACTCCCTTTGCTCTAGATTTTATTGTTTTTTGTTTTTTTTTTAAATTAACACTATTGCACCCAACCCAAGGAAGAGCCCCCACCCCCAAGCCCCACAATTCGCTACTTTGTGAGTAGTTATTTATTACTATTAATATTATTTAATAAACCCCGAGGCCCTCCGTTGCCAGCCTACAAGCTCCCCCCCACTCGTTTTTTATTTTATTTTATTTTTAACTACTCGCTGGCCGCAAGCCCAGAAAACCTAACAGACACCCCCCCCTCACAACCCGGTGTCTCCCCGGCAGCTTGTACCAAGGCCGAACCCCCCGAATACCCGTTGCTCCTATTCGAGCACCGCCGCGGCTGCACACACCTTTTCCCTCGCAGAGCCGGCAGGAAGAGGGAGACCACGCGGTCGAGCCCTCACATTCCCTGCCGCTCTGCACCGCCCCCAGTTGCCAACAGCCAATCACGCCGTCCCACACCAGCGTGAGGATGGCGTGCTGACGCCGCGTCAAATCTTCCCCCACCTCCCCCCCGCCCCTGCGGGAACCGCCGGCCAGCGAAGACTCGGGCCCCGGGGACCCGGTTACTAGGCCAGCCTCGGGACCCTGCCCTGCGGCACGCCAGGATTAGTCAAAGACTCAATGATTTTCATCTGCTTACTGCTATGAGGGGGAAAAACTTATTTTGGCGACAACTCAAAATGAACATTTTTCAAATTCCTGTTTGTGTCAAGGGGCAAATATAGATATAGACATGTGTGCTGGCAGTTTTAAATATGCACACTATTTTTGAAATCCGAAATGCACGTGGATCATTCTATCGCTGCCTTGGACATATCTCCATCACTCCCCATGTGAGATAGACTTGATGGTGTGTGACATGTGTAAATTTGGTGCTTTGGGGCATGGATGTAATTGGCACATCTAAATGGGCATTTTCAGACATGAGGATCATGAGTAGAGCTTCTAAAATGATCCCCTTATACACACTAGTATAATCTTCATTTATACAAAATAGGGAACTATTTCTCTATTTTTGGGCATGAACTTTAACAGTCATGATATCCTTAACTTAGTGTCGCTTAAAATGTCATCCCTCTAGTGGAATCAACTAACAGCTAGTAAATACTCAGATTCATCTCTAGTCTTTTTATTTCCCACAGGAGCACTCCATTCACTGTCAAATGTTTGGTAATCACCTTTCTCAATCAGCAATTGTTTACTGTACTCAAAATCACTCCCAACCGCAAAATGGTTGGCTCTGAACTGTCTTTTATATTGTTTTTATTAGCAAGAATCAGTAAATACAGCTGGCTGTCCTAGCTTCTTTTTATTTACATGTTTTGAAATTAATTTCACAATCTGATAAGCTAGGCTGTTACTTTTCTGAGGGAGTGAGGTAATATGATTGGTCAGTCTCATGTGTCAATCAAATCATTCTAACCCAACTTCTTGTGGAGACAAATTCTCTGCATACCATTAATTTAAAGATTCTTTTTACTGATATTTGAATTCCCCAAACTTCTGGCATTCAAGGGTATGTTTACTGAAGTACGTTAGCTACAACCGTGGTGCTAATGTGGAAATATTGTGTGGCAGTAGCAGCTAAGCTGGGAAAAATGCAGATATTGTAGTGCTTTTCCTCAGTGTCTGCATTTCACATGGTACGATAGTGGGAGGATAGTGGGTGTGCCTGCAATGGGCGATTATTATAGGCATTGCAATCATCACAAACATTGCAGGCATCCATGAAACTATCCCCCTGCAGTCCCATAGTTTTCTCTGCAGTATCTGCACGGAAATGCTAGGAACGCCCCCTGCACCTACCGCGGAAGGTTTGCAGTTAACGCCAGTTTTTGCAGCTATTGCCCAATGTTAGCTGCAAAAGCCTAGCGCAGTTTAGTAAACATATCCCTCAATGTTAATATATTTAAAAACAATAAATTATACCATAATTGATTATTTTAATAGGGAGTGTGAAAAATCTGTTTTATAAGAAATTTCTGTCTATTTAAAAAAAAACTCCTTGGGTAAAACAAGTTTGATATTTCCCGTTTTCCTTGTATTTTTGGGTATATAAATATCTTTACTTTTACTTGAAAATGGACACACAGATCCTACTTTTAAAATCTTGTCAGTAAAGTGTCATTTTAAAAACTTCCCTAGACAAAACCTGTAATTTAATTTAAACTTTCTTTCAGAAAATGACAAAAAATGCCTTCTTTGATAGCTTAAGGTCCTCTAATCTTGAGACTTTAAGAGAAAACGTCACAAACATATTACTTTAGCTTAAAATAGTTTTTAAAGTGATGATGTATCTGTCACAAAAATTGTCTTTCTTTCTTTCTTTATATATATTGGGAGAGGGGGGATAATCAAAGGTATTTACACAGCTGGCAGACCTGCAAACTATGTAAATGCCCCTCGGCTGGAAATTCAGTGACACAATTAGTGCCGCTGAATATCCATGGGTGTGCATACCCTGATTAGCATCGGAGTGGGCCGGGGTGGCACCTGTCAATAACCAGGCAGTGGTGTAACCAGGTACGGCGGACATGGTTCTCCTGTCCTTGCCCCGCCCCCCCAACTCCTCAACCCCCCTCCCCCCTCCCCATAATAACCACATTACAACACTTTGGGAATCCAACTGGTCGCAGCTTTATTAACCATATAACATTATCCAATAACAAACTACCAACAAGAAAACCTTAATCCACCGAGTTCCGGCAGCGGAACGAACCCTCACCAGCCATGTGAGTAGCAAGGTGAGCCCCTCCCGCTTCCGCCGTGAACCGGCCCCAGGCAAATCCATCCCCACCTCTTCTGGCTTCGCCATATTATTAGCAAAAGCCCCGAGGGGTTCTCCGGGTCAGGGGTACCCCACCCCGCCCTGCGTATTGCCAATGGCTCTGGACCCCGGACACCTCCGGGATCCCGCCTTCCCCCTCCAGCTGCAACCCCCCTTCCCCACTCCTGCCCAAACCTAGGGATGGGAGAGTGGGACGCCAGCCACCTTCAAGTCTTCTCCAGGTGACTGACGTCCCGCCGGCCCGCTCCGCCCCCACACTGCCTCTCCACCGGCTTAACTGCTCCCCCATTGGCTCCCGCGCTCCTCACTCACCCGTGGGAGCCAATGGGTTTAAATCCACTGCCCGGGCAACGCCAACCTCACTCTTCTACCACCTCGTGGGCCCTGGACCACGTACCCGCCGCCCCCCCCCCCGGTTATCGGCGGCCAACAGGTACGTGGCCCCGAGGCCTTTCTGATATTGAGCTGTTGCCTAGTTGCCAACATGTGGCAAAAGTCAGGTGCACTAAAGACTGGCCTAACATTCCCCCACAGAAGCTTATCAGGCAGTGGTTGAATATCACCGCTGCCCAGTTAGCTTCCTGGCAATCCGGCCAACTTGGATATTCAATGCCAGGGCCCAGATATGGCCGCAGTATTGAATATTTAGGTTGAGAGTTCAGCGGCGCATTAGATCGACTAGCCACATCCGCTGAATATCTGGCCCATTCTTTTTTTTAATTATTCATTTATTTACATTTATCACCCACCCATCAATATAGTTCTGGGAGGTTCACCAAAGAACACACATAACCCCCCCCCCCCCCAATTATTCCCCTAATATAATAACTTGTTAGTGGTAACTAAAATCAGTTCCTTGAGTTTCCTTTGTTAGCTGTATTTATAATCAGTTCTATTGTGCTTCCTTTGTTCCATGTACAATGCTTCTGCATATTGTTTAGTTTGCTGTAAACTGCTTTGATTCATTGATAAGGTGGTATAAAAAAAATAAACCTCAACCAAATAAATAAGTAAATAAGTACATCTTCTAAAAAACAAATTCTTACAGCAGTACTTCATGCATATGCAACACAGAAGAAGTGTGCTTTTAAAATTTTCCAGAAATCTAAATAGTCACCTATGCTATATAGCCAATATCAAGAAGTTCCATAATATGGGACAAGCAACCGAAAACATCATTGATCTCAAACTCTTGTAATGAACTCCTGAAATAGGGAGTACGTTTAAAGTCTTTGGGAGCCAGAACATAAGGACCAGCCAGGTACATAAGAAGTTATAAGAGAGCAAAGGTCAGATGTCAGGATTAAAGACATAACACAAGCACTTAAACTGCATTATGGGCAGCTATTGAAGTTCAGAAAGGACTGGTGTAATGTGTTCATACTTCTTAATAACAGTAACAATCCATGCCGCTGCATTCTCTGTCAACTGGAGGGGTTTCAGAGAGTACTCGGGCAAGCCTAAATCATACTGCAGTAGTTGAGATGACGACGTACCAGGGTCTGAACCACTGTTCGAAAATCAGTGGGTTCCAGGTACAGATCACAGTTTTAAAGAAAACATCACTAGCCTCTTTTGCAATCTGATCATGAAAAGAATATTTTGCATCAAGCAAGACACCAAGGTGTATTACACTTTATTCCTAATTGGTATAACATTTGAACATCCAGTAGTATAATAGACTGTGGAGATATATGGCTGCATCCCCGGTAACAACTAATGCTTCTGTCTTCATATAATTTATAGCCAAGCCATTGTCAGCCAACCGCTGTACTATGGTAGGAAAACCATGTATGATTCTCAATGAGGCTATAGAGATGGAAACTGAAAACTGCTCGTAAATCAGAATATCACCTGCATATATTAAAATTTGAATACCAACTGTCATTACATCTTACAAAATAGGGCTAAATATTAAATAGTGTGGATGACAGGGATGAGCTCTGTGGGACACCGTACTGTATAGGGTGCCATGATGACGATCTATTGAGATCTGGTCAGGAAAGTTATAGCATATAAACCATTTCAATCCATTTCTGGCCAGACCACACCCTGTCAAATGTGATAACAGCATATCTGGTAGTACAGAGTCTAAGGTGGATGAAATATCAAGAAGCAATAACAAATAAGTAGATTGCTTGTGCTCCAAACCCTACAGCAAATGTGTTAGTGAGATATCTCTGCTCTGTGTCCGATCCTAAAGCCATGGTAACAGGGATCCAGCAACTAGTGGAGTTCAATAGAATGGTCAAGTTGAGCATGTACTGCTTGCTAAATGATCATGGATAAAAATGGAAGGCAAGAAATAGGATGATAATTTATAATATCTTGTAAATCACCAGTCTTGGTTTTAGACACGGGTTTCACAGAAGCCCTCTTTAAGGCCAAGGGTACATCACCAGACTATGGTGAGCAATTTATAACTACACACAGTAACAATAACACAAAGTCCCTCAAGAATTTTCACCATGTATTGTCAAGAGGACAATATGTAGACTGCATTTTTGACAGCAGACCGGAAGTATCTGTCATTGACAATTTGCCAAAAGTAGACCACGAAGCTACCAGAATATATGTCTGAGGAGGGTCAGCTGGTGTTCTGCTGTCTTGACATAGACATATACTCCCAGGAAGAGACGCTACCTTAGTTTCTAAATAATCAGCAAATTGATCAAGTGAGAACTGAGGTACAATATGTGCCTCTGGTGGTCAGTCAGACGTTGTACCATGGCAGAAAGCTCTTGAGGCTGTGACAGTACAGTATTGACTTTTTTTCAGTAAAATATTCACATTTAGCAAGTTCCACCTTGTTCCTATAGAGCAGAGGTACTCAAATCCAGTCCTGGAGGGCCGCAAACCAGTCAGGTTTTAGGGATATCCCTAATGAATATGCATGAGATATATTTGCATGCATTGCCTCCATTGTATTTGAATCTATCTCATGCATATTCATTAGGGATATCCCTAAAACCTGACTGGTTTGCAGCCTTCCAGGACTGGATTTGAGTACCTCTGCTATAGAGGCTGATTCCAAGTGCTGAACCTCTGGCCGTCCGGACATCCAGAAATGGCTGTTACACATTTGTAACTGATTCTGCAACTGCGGGAGCTATACATTCCCATGGTTGCAGAATCAGGGCACTTAGATGGCCCGGCATGCAGCCTATTCAGGGGAGGGAGACATCCAAGGATTTATCTAGCCTGCCTAATGCTCAGGCTGGTGTGCCAGTGCCGTGGGGTCCCATCGCCATGACACCCACACGTCCAGCCAGAGTAACTGAATCGCTGGACCCCGGACTGCCTCATCACCCCACCACCTGACCCCTGCTGTGGGCCCCCATGGCTGGTATTGGGCAGCTGATACTCTCCTGTGTCAGTGCGAAGGGGCTGGAGGGCTGCAGACCACAATTGGTGGGATGCCCGACACTTATTCCACTTTTGAGGTGGAATAAGCTGGGCGTCCAAGTGGCTGCTGGCAGATGTACAGAGGCCCGACCTGAATGGCCTCTGTATCTCTGCCCACTATGGCCCACCCCTACTCCCCTGTCCCATATCCAGCACTCCCCGCACATGCCTTCTATATGTGCGGGGAGCGCTGGGACTAGAATAGCATCTTGGGCCCATTTGGGGGTTGTACATCGAACCCAGACATAGAAGCCCGCTATTCAAGCTTCAGAATCTACCATATACTGTTCAAATATAGCAATACAGAAGGAATGTGCATCACTAGAACGATGCTTGTGCTAGAAGCAATCTGGCCTTCATGCTTCATTTCTCACAAAAATTCATTAAACCATGGAGCAAGTTCCTGGAACCTCCAAATAATTATATAATTTTGCAACCTGCTTTTCAAGGAGAAAGATCTAGAATTTCTCATCACCTTAAATACTAAAACCACCAACTTAAAAATACATCACTCTTGGATGGGTAGCCAATATAGCCTCCTCAGTAGGGGACAAGCACTTTCATATTTCCTATTCCCTATTAGAAACCTTCCTATTATGTTTTGTGCCATCTGCAACTTTTTCCACCATTCACCTGCTACCCTCAAATATAATATGTTACAATTAATTCAAAATATTTGAAAGGAATAATTGAGCAACTATGCATAGCTCTTTCTCCCCTAAAAAATAGTTTAAGCTGATGAAATAATTTTGGTTTGAAAAATACTGATTTGGTTACATTAGCAATCTGTCCATATTCTATCCCCTCGTTGTCAATAGTCACTCCCAAAGAGTGAATTGCATATACCCAAAGAATCTAGACCTTATCAACTGTAGGTAGAATATCTAAATAAACCATTTCTACCCCTTCATACCTGGACTGTTTTTGCAATATTTTTAATCAGACCACTCAGATTTAACCAAACTCTTACCTCTTCCAAACAATTGTTGGATCTTTCAAGAACTTGTTTCCTATAGCCTTCCAGTGGGAATAGCAACTGGATATCAGCAGCATAAATACATATGTTGCCTCCATGACTTTATATCAAAATCACCAATCCAACTTCTGCAGCCCTTGAATTGAAGAACCATTATGCAGCCCTGGAAGTGGAGGAGGTGAAAGCATCCCTGGAAAGGGAAGAACCAGAGTTCAAGTACCCCAAAGTTGCGGAATCAGTGACCAGAAGGAAACGAAGGGTAGTGGTGGTTGGAGACTCTCTTCTGAGGGGTACTGAGGCGTCCATCTGCCGACCAGACTTGATGTCCAGAGAGGTATGCTGTCTGCCTGGTGCCAAAATCCAAGATGTTATGGAGAGTTTGCCGAGACTCATCAAGCCCACTGACTATTACCCAATGTTGCTAATCCATGTTGGAACAAATGATACTGCCAGGTATACCTCGGAACGTATCAAAAGTGACTTCATGGCTCTGGGACATAGGGTGAAGCAGTTAGGTGCACAGGTGGTGTTCTCTTCAATCCTCCCTGTTGAGGGTAAAGGCCAAGGCAGAGAGGCTCGCATCCTGGAGGTGAATGCATGGCTGCGTGGATGGTGTCATCGAGAGCGTTTTGGTTTCCTAGACCATGGGATGCTGTTCCAAGGGTTGCAGAGCAGAGATGGCATCTATCTGTCCAAGAAAGGTCAATGCATCTTTGGTAGTAGACTGGCTAATCTACTGAAGAGGGCTTTAAACTACATTCGTTGGGGATGGGTGAAGAAAGCCCCCAGGTAAGTGAAAGCCCCCAGGTAGGTGATACATTAAATACCTTTATGGAAATGGGTAACAGGGGTAACATATGGAAAGCAGTGTGTATTAATGCCCGTAGCATGGGAAATAAGATCCCTGAAGTTGAAGCTTTGGTGGGAGTGGCTGACTTGGATTTAGTGGCAGTTACAGAAACATGGTTCACAGAAAACCATGACTGGGATGTAACTATACCTGGCTATACTTTATTCAGAAAAAACAGGGTAGGAAGAAGGGGAGGAGGAGTGGCACTATATGTAAAAACTACTATTAAAGCTTTGGAATTACAGAGCTTAAAAGGGAGAGAGGAGGCATTGTGGGTTAAACTAGAAAGAGGGAAAGAGAAATCTATTTGCATTGGTGTGATATACAGACCTCCCTCACAAGAGGAAGAGGTGGACAGAGAGTTAATTGAAGACATACGCAGCATTGCTAGGAAAGGGGAAGTGCTACTGATAGGAGATTTCAATATGCCAGATGTTGATTGGCACATTCCTGCTGCAGTATCATCTAGAAGTAAGGAGATCCTGGATTCTCTACAGGGAGAACTATTCAGGCAATTGGTAACAGACCCCACACGTGAAGGGGCCATACTGGACTTGGTGCTTACCAATGGTGAAAGTGTTTCTGATGTTGTAGTGGGAGATCATTTTGCATCCAGTGATCACCAGATGGTGTGGTTCAGTATTAGGACTAGGGCTGTTAGAATCCATTCCAAGGTGAGGATCTTAGACTTTAGGAAGACTAACTTTGCGAAGATGGGCCAATACCTCAGGGAGTCGTTAGTGGGATGGGAACAGCTGGGGGATGTAGAAAAACAGTGGGCAAAACTGAAAGGGGGCATTTTAAAGGCAACCAACCTTTTTGTTAAAATGGTAAATAAAGGCAAAAGGAACAGGAGACCGCTATGGTTTTCGAAGGAAGTAGCTGAAAAAGTGAAGAAAAAGAGGGAGGCCTTCATGAAATACAAGAGATCACAGAGAGAGGATGACAGGCATCTGTATTTGGAAAAGCTTAGAGAAGCTAGCAAAGTAGTCAAGAAGGCAAAGATTCAAAAGGAGGAGGAAATAGCCAATGCAATAAAATGGGGGGATAAGACATTTTTCAGATATATTAGTGAGAAGAGGAAGGGCAAAAGTGGTATTGTCAGTCTCAAGGGTGCAGGGGGAGAATATGTAGAAGCTGATAAGGATAAAGCGGAATTGCTTAACAAATATTTCTGTTCTGTGTTCACAGATGAAGAACCAGGAGCAGGACCTCAGAAAACACCCACAAATAAGAACAGAAGCGAGGGACATCTTGAACAATTTTCAGAGGACTGTGTCCGTGAGAAACTAGCTCAACTTAAAGTAGACAAAGCGATGGGACCGGATGGGATATACCCTAGAATACTGAGGGAACTTGGGGACGTTCTAGCAACTCCACTGACTGACCTTTTCAATGCCTCGTTGGAGTCGGGAGTGGTGCCAAAGGACTGGAGAGAGGCTCATGTGGTGCCTTTACACAAAAGCGGAAGTAAGGATGTGGTTGAAAACTACAGGCCGGTTAGTTTAACTTCGGTGGTGAGTAAATTATTGGAAACGCTGCTGAAAGAGAAAATAGTGAGGTTTCTGGAGTCCAGCGGATTACAGGATCCGAGGCAGCATGGATTCACCAGAGGCAGGTCTTGTCAGACAAATCTGATTGATTTCTTTGACTGGGTGACCAGGGAGTTGGACCAAGGGAGAGCTCTAGATGTGGTGTATTTAGATTTCAGTAAAGCCTTTGACACTGTTCCTCACAGGCGACTTATAAACAAACTGAGCACCCTAGGGATGGACCCTAAAGTTACTGCTTGGGTTAGAAATTGGTTGGGTGGGAGGCGACAAAGAGTACAAGTAAATGGAGCTCACTCTGAGGAGAAGGATGTTACCAGTGGTGTGCCCCAGGGATCTGTCCTTGGTCCGATTCTTTTTAACATCTTTGTTAGTGATATAGCGGAAGGGCTGTCGGGTAAGGTTTGCCTCTTTGCAGATGATACCAAAATCTGCAATAGAGTAGACACCCAGGAAGGTGTAGATAACATGAAGAGGGATCTAGCTAAGCTTGAAGAATGGTCTAGAATTTGGCAGCTGGGATTTAATGTTAAAAAATGTAAGGTCATGCATTTGGGCTGCAGCAATCCAAGGGAGCAATACAGTATAGGAGGTGAAGTACTTTTGTCCACTAAAAAAGAGCGGGACCTAGGCGTGGTTGTGTCTGATGATCTTAAAGTAGCTAAACAGGTAGAAAAGGCGACGGCAAAAGCTAGAAGGATGCTTGGGTGCATACGGAGAGGAATGGCTAGCAGAAAAAAGGAGGTGATAATGTCTCTGTATAAGTCTTTGATGCAACCTCATTTGGAGTATGGTGTGCAATTCTGGAGACCGCACCTTCAAAAGGATGTGAACAGGATGGAGTCGGTGCAGAGGGTTGCTACTAAAATGATTAATGGGCTTCATTATAAAGCATATGAGGACAGACTTAAGGATCTTAATATGTACACCTTAGAGGAAAGGCGGGATAGAGGTGATATGATTGAGATGTTTAAATACCTCTGTGGCATAAATGTTCAGGGAGAGAGCCTCTTTCAATTGAAAGCAAGTTCTGCTACGAGGGGACATGGGATGAGGGTGAAGGGAGATAGATTCAGGAGTGATATGCGGAAATATTTCTTTACGGAAAGAGTAGTGGATCCATGGAATAGACTCCCAGTGGAGGTGGTAGAGATGAGGACAGTAACTGAATTCAAAAAAGCATGGGACCAACACAGAGGATCTCTAAAGGTAAAAAGTGGACTGTTGTAGTTGTTGTTATGGAAGGACAGACTAGATAGGCCATGTGGTCTTTTTCTGTCATCATGTTTCTATATTTCTATGTTACCTAATGGATGGATATGGATGTTAAATAGTACTGGTGATGGGGGTAGGGGAGAGGGGCTTTGTGGTGACTTTTTGACCAGCACTTCCCATGCCTCATTTTGAAATGCCTTTCTTGAAGGAAGGATTTTATCCAAGTCAACACTTTACCTCCATAACCTAATTATTGGCATCTCTCAACTAACACATCTGTTTCTAAGTAGAGCACTGCTGACAGGTCTAAAGATATCAACCGCACCAGGATATTTTTTATCAAAATAGTCATAGATGTAATCCATTGTGGAAGTCAGTAATATCTCAGTCCCACTTTCTACCCAAAAGCCTCTCTGCCCTTCATCAGACAAATTATAATTTTCCAAAAATCCATCAGTTTGAGAACTGATTTCCTTTTCCATTGACTTTGCTAGCATGGATAAATAGGAAATAGAACAAAGGTTTTCACACAAATTCCTATTTGCTCCTTCCTTTCTAAGATGGGTAAAATCACTGCTTCTTTCAACCTAACTTGGACCACTCTCTTCTTATAGAAGACATTTATTAATTTTATTCATCCACCATATGAATATAAGAACATAAGATATGCCATATTGGGTCAGACCAAGGTCCATCAAGCCCAGTATCCTGTTTCCAACAGGGGCCAATCTAGGTCACAAGCACCTAGCAGTTTCCCCAAAAGACACAGGTTCCATAATGCTTGTACTGGGGCAAGCAGTGGATTTCCCAGGTTCCCTTTAATAATGGTTTATGGACCTTTCCTCCAGGAACTTGTCCAAACCTTTTTTAAACCCAGCTACACTAACAGCTTTTACTATATCCTCCAGTAACGAATTCCAGAGTTTGATTTCACGTTGAGTGAAAAAATATTTTCTCTTATTAGTCTTAAATAGGTTACATTGTAGCTTCATTGCATGTCCCCTAGTCTTTCTATATTTTGATGGCGTAAACAATTGATCTACGTTTACCTGTTCCACACCATTCATTAGTTTATAGACCTCTATCATATTTCGCATCAGCCATCTCTTTTCCAGGTTGAAGAGCCCTAAACCTTTTAGCCTCTCTTCATAGGGGTATCCTTCCATCCCTTTTACCATTTTGGTGGCTGCTCTCTGTACCTTTTCTAATTCCACTATATCCTTTTTAAGATACGGTAACCAGAATTGCACACAATATTTAAGGTGCGGTCACACCATGGAATGATACAGAGGCATTGTAATATCCTTTGTTTTTCTCCATTCCTTTCCTTATGATTCCTAGCATTCTATTTGCTTTATTGGCCACTGCTGCACACTGGGCAGAGGATTTCAACATGTTATCCATGATGACGCCTAAATCTTTTTCCTGGGTGGTGGTTCCTAATGTGGAACCTTGCATCGTGTAACCATAGTGTGGGTTTTTCTTTCCTAGGTGCATAATTTTGCACTTTTCCACATTAAATTTCATCTGCCATTTGGATACCCAGTCTTCTAATTTATCAAGATCCTCTTGTAATTTTTCACAATCCTCATGGGATTTAACAACTTTGAATAATTTTATGTCATCTGCGAATATGATTACCTCACTCGTTATTCCCAATTCCAGGTCATTTACGAATATGTTAAAAAAACTGCAAACCCAGTACAGATGCCTGGGGTACTCCACTATTCACCTTTCTCCAGTGGGAAAATTGGCCATTTAGCTCTACCCTCTGCTTTCTATCTTTTAACCAGTTGCTGATCCACAATAGTACACTGCCTCATATCCCATGACTTTTTAATTTTGCCAAGAGTCTCTCATGAGGGACCTTGTCAAAGGCTTTCCGAAAATGCAGATACACTATATCAACCAACTCACCTTTGTCTACCTGTTTATTCACCCCTTCAAAAAGACATAACAGATTAGTAAGGCAAGACCTTCCTTGGCTAAAACCATGTTGGCTTTCTCCCATTAAACCATGACTATCTACATGTTCAGTAATTTTGTTCTTTATAATGGTTTCTATCATTTTTCCCAGTACTGATGTCAGGCTCACTGGTCTGTAGTTTCCCGGATCACCCCTGGAACCCTTTTTAAAAATTGGCCATTCTCCAGTCTTCAGGTACTACAGATGATTTTAATGATAGTTCATAGATTACTAATAGTAGGTCTGCAATCTCATATTTCAGTTTTTTCAACACCCTTGGAAGTATACCATGCAGTCAAGGTGATTTGCTACTGTTCAGTTTATCAAATAGTTGCAATATATCTTCCTGGTGTATCAATATTTCTTTCAACTCTTCTGCAGAATCACCTTTAAATACCATTTCAGTCATGGGTGACATCCCTACATCTTCCTCAGTGAAGACGAAGCAAAGAATTAATTCAGTCTCTCCACTATGGCCTTGTCACCTCTTAGTGCCCCTTTTACCCCTCTATCATCTAATGGTCCAATTGACTCTCTCACAGGTTTTTTGCTATGAATGTATTTGAAAAAGTCTTTATTATGTGTTTTACTTCCACAGCAAGCTTCTTCTCAAATTTTCTCTTTGCCTGCCTTATCAATACCTTGCTTCTAACTTGCCAGTACATATGTTGTTTCCAGTTCTCGTCATTTGGCTCCTTTTTCCATTTCCTGAAAGATGCTTTTTTGACAACAGCCTCTCTGACCTCACCTTTAAACCACACTGGCAGTTTTTGAACTTCCTTCCACTTTTCTTAAAGCATGGAATGCAGCTGGTCTGGGCTTCCAAGATAGTATTTTTAAACAACACCCATACTTGATGTAATTATTTAATCTTTGCAACTGCTCCTTATAGTTTTTTCTTAACTATTTTCCTCATTTTATCATAGTCTCCCTTTTGAAAGTTAAAAGATTTCCTTGATGTTCTTCCTCCATTTATTAAATCAAACGTGATCATGCTATGATCACTATGGCCAAGTGGCCCCAACACCCTTATCTCTTGCACCAGACCTTGTGTTCCACTAAAGACTAGGTCCAAAATGGCTTCCCCTCTGGTCAGTTCATGAACCAGCTGCTCCAAGAAGCAGTCATTTATTTCATCTAGAAACTTTATCTCCCTAGCATGTTCTGCCGTGACACTGATTCAATTGATACTAGGGTAATTGAAATCACCCATTATTATTTCTGTGCTGTAACGTTTGTTAGCTTCCCTGATTTTCTTTGAGCCTTTCATCATCCATTTGTTCATTCTGGCCAGGCGGTCGATAGTACACCCCCACTGCCATCGCCTTCCCCTTCCCCTTTTTACATGAAATTTCAATCCATAGAGATTCTACAGTGAATTTTGTTTCCTGAAAAACTTTAATCCTTTATGATTCAATGCCCTCTCTAACAATTTGATCCCTCCATCAATTTGATCTGCTTTATCACTACGATATAGTTTCTACCCAGGTATCACAGTGTCCCACTGGCTGTCCTCCTTCTACCATGTGTCTGAGATACCAATCATATCTAACCTCTCATTTAATGTATATATTCTAACTCTCCCATCTTATTTTTTAGACTTCTAGCATCTTCATAAAAGCATTTTAGAGTCTATATTTTTTTTCATATTAATCTGGCTGTTGGTAGGTAGTGGTAATTTGGAATCTTTAAGCGCTGTCTGCTCTGTACTCAAGGGCAGTTGGGTTACTTTTATCTTCATTGGAACCTCTTTGTTGATATGCCCTAAGTTCAGTCTTTTGCTAGTATTCTTCAAAGATACGTTATCTGAACCATGTGCTCTTGGGCAACTATCATCTTTCCCCTATTATCTAGTTTAAAAGCTGCTCTATCTCCTTTTTAAAGGTTAATACCAGCAGCCTGGTTCCATCCTGGTTAAGGTGGTGCCCATCCCTTCGGAAAAGACCCTCTTTTCCCCAGTTCCTAACAAATCCAAAACCCTCTTCCTTGCACTATTGTCTCATCCACACATTGAAACTCGGGAGCCTGCCTTTTGGGTCCTGCATGTGGAACGGGAAGCATTTCAGAGAATGCTACCCTGGAATTTCTGGATTTCAACTTCCTACTTAAAAGTCTAAATTTGGCCTCCAGAACCTCCATACCACACTTTCCTATGTCACTGGTACCGACATGTACCAAGACAGCAGACTCCTCCACAGCACTATCTAAGACCTTGTCTAGGTGGCACATGAGGTCTGCTACCTTTGCACCAGGCAGACATGTTACCAGGTGATCCTCACTTCCACCAGCCACCCATCTACATATTATCGGTGCATTTCTAAAAAGACAATAATAATGTAAACCTAATGCAGAACTTACAATAGCAGCATTTAGATTGGGTCAAAGGAGGAAGAACAGACACAGGATGATAGAACTGAGAAGAGAAAAGAATTGTGGATGGGGACCAGGCAAAATCATACTAGCTAAACAAATATTGGATTTGGTAAAAGACTGCTGATTGTTGGTAAGGGCACATACGATAGTGGAGAAGATGACATGCTGTTTACAGAAAAGGGGTCTTGTTTTTAACTAGAGAAACTGAGAGTGAACAAGCCCACAGAGCTAAATGGGCTATATCTTAGTATATTAAGAGGTCAGAGAAATTCTGATGGACCCACTGAAGAACTTGTTCACTAGATCTTTGGACATGGGCGTGATTGCATGGAACTGAAGAATGGCAAATGTCTCTTTCTAAAAGTGATAATACAGAGGAGCTTGGAGATTATGCAATGATTAACTTGTTTTAAGAGGTTGGAAATCATCTTCTGAAGGAAGTGACAGTGAATTCAGCAAGACTTAGGCTCCGAGGCAGAATGACTTTACCAGATGAAGATTGTGTCAGACAAATCTGATTGTCTTCTTCAATTGAGCGACTGGAACGTTAGATAGTGGGTGGGTGGTGGATGTAGTATACTTGGATTTCAGTAGAGGTTTTGATACTGTCAGAATTTATGTAAGGGAGCATCTGGACCTATTCAGAACAGTCCTAGATCAGGCCCTGCCTACAAAAAGGAGGGGCTAGGCAAGCAAAGGGGCCAGCTATGCACAATATAGGCAGGCTGAGGCGATAGAAATAGGAGACCAAGCAGCATGGTGTGGCACTACTTGTACAAGACCCTCTTGCCCAGGGTATTCCTTAAATGTATCAAGAGGCCATACTCAAACAATCTGCAGTCTGGATCCAGGATTCTTCCTGTGGGGGGCAGCAATCTTTCTGATAAACTCTCTTCACACACTGAGGACCGTGTTTACTAAGCTGTGCTAGCAATTAATGGGCGCTTGAATTGCACTAATGGACCATGCTGACTGTTAGCATGTAATGGGAGGGGGAGAATGGGCAGGGTAGAGGTGGAGCACAGTCATGTCTGTACAGCATGGTTAGTGCAAGGCTGACAGCGTGTGATCGCCATCAGTGCTGCAGATAGTGTGGATATACCTAATGTCACCTTAATGACGTTAAGCACGATTGCCATGGCATACATTATGGTACAAATTGGTGTAGTTTCTGTTGGGTCCATGCTGTATATGCCCCCAACAGATAGCACATTACTGCTGCATGTAGTACACGTTGATTTCTACTCTCATCGCGCGATATCTGCAAAACCTTAGTACAGTTGGGTAAATATGCTCCAAGTGTTGTTCAAAACATAATTAAACTTTAGTGAAAACAAAAAATTAGAATTTCAACTAATTAAAGACAGCTGTAGGATTCAACAGCCCACAGATTAAATCCTCCCTTTTCCTAGCTGAAAAGACCCCTGCGTCCATCTCTTGCTTCAGAGTGAGGCAGGGCTATGTTTGTATTAGCACAGTAGTTTACAATGATTCTTAATTATCCGTTTTGTGAAATATTTACCACAATGCAGCAAAATGCAAATGGATTAGTTCTGCTGCGGGTTATTTAATAATTGCATTTGCTATCTCTCACTGAGGAGATGAAGATATGAGAAGTCTTCCAGGATCATATGAAAAACTAATGGGGTTTTATGTAAAAAAGCTGAAATGATGTGTACATCTGAGTCCTGACAAAGCAGAAATCATGAAGTGTCTTGTAATATTAACAAATCTATTTTCATAGATTGTGTTCTCATCGAGTCACCTTCCTTACACATAAGGAAATTAAGTTAGATATTTTGGTTTAAACTAAATGCTTGGTAACATTTTCTTTGGGGGGGGGAGGGGGGAGGAGAGAAAGGTGGGTTTTAGTTTTGCTCCTATCCAAAGTGAGAGTGGGAATGGGGGTAGGGATGTGGATTATGTTGAAATTTTGTTGTGTTTTATTATATTACTTTATTATATTTGGCTGTTGTTTGATTTTTGTTTTTTATTTGACCTTGTAACCATGCTGTGAACGGCTTCATGTCTTTTTATGGAGTGGGGCTGTAGAGAAAAATGGAAATGAAAAAGGATCTGATTGGCTAAGTAAAAACTTGGCCAGTTAGATCAAAGCCTTTGAAAACCGAACAAGCAAACTGGCTGCATTTAAACACCTAAGGGGGGCATAGTCAATGGTGGCAGCCAGCACAGTTAAAGAGGCTAGCCATCACCCCTTTAAATTATCCTCAGATATTCAAAGCCTGGGTCATATTTGGCCAGCAACACTGAATATCTGGTTTCACCAGATAGGGTTTCAGCTATCCAGTCTGCAGGTCTGCAAACCATGTCAATTTCCTTTGAATATGCCTCCCCTAAATTTTATTGGGAGGACAAATTTAATGGGTCAAAGTTTTGGCTGGTCTAAGGACAGAGTGTGAAAGAGAGAAAGTTAGGTGGCTAGCAATGATTTTCAATGGTAGCCATCTAACTTGACTGGACAAACCTAAGCACTGCCATCATAGGTCTAACAGGCCAAAGCAAAAAACTAGTTTGGCTTTTAAGCACAGACGACGCCACTTTAAAGCACACTTACTGCTACCGTCAAATGCAGAAAAAAGATGGACGCATACATAAACAGCAACAGAAAAACGAGCATACAATTAACACTGAGTATTTAAATGTATTTAAGTTATAGGTAAATGTGATGCACATAATAAAATGTTATGCAAATATTGGCTGCGCCCGATGCAGAGAAATGCATAGAGGAATTTTGCAACCAGCCTGAGCACCAATATCTCTATGCCTGGGTCTGATGTGGCTTAAACATCTAGCGTGTCCCCCCTGAGCAGTATTTTGATGGCATTGGGGGCTTTCCCTGATGCCTGGATCATCTGAGGGGAAATATCAAAGATGATGCTGGCATCGAGGAAAGCCCCCAATGCTATCAAAATACTGTTGGAGGCCTGTGCCACCGACAGAAAGCAAATCCCTGGTGACCCAGTGGTTCCAATCCCCCCACCCCTGTCCCAACTAAAAATCAACCTGGTGGCCCAGCAGCCCTGGACTCCCCACCCCTTGCCAACTAAAAATCAACCTGGTGGCTCAGCGGCCTCAAACACCCCCCTCCCCCAGTACCTTTAGAAATGAGCAGGAGTGCTACCCATGTGCTTCCACTCTTGCCCCGCCATCTTGAAAAATGATAATGCCTGGCCCCACTGCCATATAAGGTAAAATATGCCTTCTATAGCAGTCTGACCCTGCCAGGTGCATTCCAGGATGTACCGTGTGGGGCCAGGTGCTGCCATTTTTCAAGATTGTGGGACAAAAGCAGGAGCACATGGGCAGCACTCCCACTCATTTCTAAAGGTACTTGGTAGGGGTGGGAGGTTCGAGGCCGCTGGGCCACCAGGCTGATTTTTTTGGGGGATGGGAGGTTTGGGGCTGCTGGGCCACCAGGTTGATTTTTAGTTGGGAGGGGGTGGGGAGATCATGGCCGCTGGGCCACCATGGATTCGCTTTCTGTCGGGACACCAGCCCACGACAGTATTTCTAGGCAACAGATGAACAGATGGAAATTAAGGTTAGAATGGCAGAGCTACTTTAGTGGATCAGGGATTTTTGCCCTTTAAGATATAAAGAAGTAAATAGGCAGAGGTGGGCATGGTTTGAGTGTGCAATTTGCTTTTTTTGGTAGAGGTGAACTACATGCAAATAAAGCTCACCAGGGCTGGTGTTAGACATGCAGGGGCCCAGGGTGGGAAACTGGTAAGGAAGCCCCAAAGTCAGCCTTCAGGCTATGCCTTCTTCAGTTTGAGGAAGACTTGACGCCCCCATGGCATGGTGGCCCAGGGCAATTGCCTTGTTTGCCATCCCCTAATGACACCTTGCATGTAGGATAGTGTAGCTGCAGATCTTGCTTAAATGATATGAGGTCTGATCTCACATGTACAATGATATTTACAACTGAAAATTAGCAGGAATTTTGAATATTTGTATATAAATATAAAAAGCACATCTTTCACCATCCTTTCACATTACAGTACGTCCTTTCTGAGCACTGTCTTTAGTCCTGGTTGGCATCTTGTGGATATACTCTGGGGATACTGTTCCCCTTGAGGGCTGGAGCCCTGCAGTTAGGCCTTGAAGGATCACTATTTCAGGTGCTGGCTAATACAATTTCATTGATTTATTTTCCCACTTTAGTTTTAAAATATTTTGGTTCTAAAATGCACCCAACTATTTCAGCACATGTTAAATCATTTTAGTGCTTATTTAGGACCTCAAGACCTGCCAAGGAAGCCCTGTCTTCCCTAGTTAGTAACTTTAACCCCACCATAATATACTAACACCCTGTTCCACACCCTCTTTATAGATCCCCAGTTCCTGGATATCCCTACTTACTTTCATGTGTCCCCGGGTTGTATCATAATGGGACAGGAGCAACCCCCAATTGCTCCTACCCTGCTAGCACCATAATCCATAATCCTGCTGAATGGCAGCTGAATTACAGTGAGTCATAAGAGACAGGGGATTGTTTCCATTCCATTAACATAGGACTCGGGGACACGTAAAGGTAAATAGGGGTTAGCAACCTGCACGGGCAGGAGTTCGGGGGTTGGTATTTCAGGGCAAAGCCTTGGAATATCGTGGTTGGAACTGGCCAAGGGGCAGGGCTTCCTCAGGCAATTCTAGACAGGTCCAAGAATGAAACAACATGAAAAATGCAGTGACATTTCACTGGGTATTATATCTTCTTGGATTGGAAATGAGGCAACAAAACAAGAAATGTATCTGTGTTTTTCATATAATTTTAAAATGCCAACACACTTCTACTGGCCAGATATTTGTAGTCAGCTCTGTTGTTCCTACTGGCTGGAACCTTGCCGTTAGATCCTGTGGGAAAGCTGTCTCTCTTGCTGACTAAGAGCCCTGTAGTAAAGTCATAATGAAACTCTGTCCATGGTGCTGATTGGAACCTAGGAGTTAGAGCCTGAGGGAGTGCTGACTGTCCTGCTATCTCTAGCATTTTTTTAATCTCTTCTCAGCAAAGCACCAGGGTGCTTACAGACTGCAGTGGACTCTGATGTTTTTTTAGCATACTGCTAAACCTCATTGTCTGATGTTTATTAAAGTAATTCAATTAGCAGAGAGCAGATATGTAAATAGTGGCTGGCAGTGTTCCATAGATCCCCTGATAGAAGTGATGAAGTTGTAGCCAACAGCTTGAGTTACTTTGTATGCTCACTAAGTGTGCAAGGGCTCAGCCTACTGGCTCCATAGCACATTTTCAATCCTTGCAAGGCCAACAGGGGTACCACGTTCCAAAAGATGCAGACACAAGAGAAACAACAGGAATGCTTTCTCTCTCATTTCTCTTCCCCTTTCCTCTCCTTCATGCCTTCTCATCTCTCACTTTCTGTCCCTCTTTCTTATTTATTTAATTTTATATACCGTACTCTTTTGAAATTAGTGCAGTTTATATAGAACATGAAATTTAGCATTTTACATTGAACAGGGGTGTCAACTTGGATAACAACTGGGAGAACTATCTTACATAATAAAACCTGTTTCCTGGGGGCTTCACATAAGGGTAATCTGTAATGAGATTGGCTGGCCTGTGAGAGGTTATGGATATGTTACATGGTCATAGTATAGGTGGAACAGATGAGTCTTTATTGCCTTTTTGAAGGTTGACATGTCAGAGATTATTCGGATCGAGGTTGGGAGAGAGTTCCATAGTGTTGGTGCACATGATGAGAATGCCCAGTTCTTAGCAGATTGGGTACTTTTTGTTATTGATGAAGCTGTTAAGATTGTATTAGCTATTCCAGTTCTCCTTGCTCTGTTTTGAGGAGTCATGTGTATGATGTCTGAGAGGGAGATTGTGGATAGGCTATATAGTAGTTTAAATGTAAGCAGTAAAGTTTTGCATTTCAGGTGGCTTGATATTGGTAGCCAGTGTAATTGTTTTAAGATGGGCGTGACATGCTCATATCTAAATGACCCTTGCAAGGTTCAAGCTGCAGCATTCATGGCCATTTGGAGTGGCTGTAGTGTACTTCTTGGTAGACCTTGGAGTAGGATGTTGGCATAGTCAAAGTGTGGAAGGAGTAGTGCCTGGAAAATGGTGCAGAGGTCTGGCATCTCTAGTAGTGAACGTAAGTGTCAAAGGGTTCTCATTTTATGATATATTGCCTTGGTAACATTTTTTATGTGAGTCTGCATACTGAGTCATTGGTCCAGGATGATTCCTAGATAGTGTAGTTCCTGCTTTGTCATTAGCTCAGCATCTCTTACCCTAATATAACAATCTCATCAATCAACAAAAAAAGGAATACTATACCAACCTTGTACTCAAATCTGCCAATAGACCCAGGGAACTATTAAAAATAGTTCATACCCTCACCAAAGAAATCAACCACAGAGAAGAAGACCTTCACAGAGTACCTTGAAACCAAATTCACAGCTCCTCTGTGATACACTCCGATCAATACCCCCAAACCACAGAACACAGTCGGATCTGGGGAAGGGTCAGCATCCCATATGCTGAGCAGATAACTCAAACTGTCTCAGTGCTCAATACCAGCACTTCCCCTACAGATCCATGCCCAGTAACCTGGATCAAATCATCAAAAGAAGAACTCAGTCACTTCATCCACAACATTGTTCACCAATCCCTTATGCACGGTATCATGTCGAACACCCTAAAGCTTGCAACTGTCCATCCAATATCCAAGAACTCTTCCTTAAGCAAAACCAACCCAGCTGCATACCGGCCCATTTCTGGCTCCCCTTCTTAACTAAGATCATCAAAAAAATTGTACAATGTCAACTCCAGGACCATATTGACTCCCATGCCCCATTAGATCTGCACCAACATGATTTTTGAACAAACCATAGCGTCAAAACCCTTCTGATATTCCTATTTGACAACCTGATCAAAGTTATAGATAATGTCAAGATGGGATTTCTCCTGACATTCATCGACATCATCTCTGCATTTGACACGGTCTCACACAACATCTTACTGGGAAGGTTAGCTGATATTGGGCTGCATAACACCACCTTGAAATGGTTTACCTTTTACCTCACAAACAGACAACTTCAGTTTAAATGTGGCTCCAACACCTCCATACCATTCACAGCAAGACAAGGCATGCCTCAAGGTTCCTCCCTTTCTGCTCTTTAGTTCATCCTATACATACAACCCATCTGCTCCATCATCAAAAACCACAAAATCCACTACACCATATACGCAGATGATATAATGATTTACACACCAAACAATCTTGTTAATCTGGACTACACAAAAATAGGGGATTGCATCCAAGAGATGACTTGCTGGCTAACTCAAAACAACCTAACGATAAACTACAACAAGACAGAAGCTCTTATCATCACACAAAACTCTGGATCCACCCCCCCCCCCACACACACACACAATTAACCTGAACACCTCGATACCTATTAAACCTGAAGTGAAATACCTTGGAGTCACAATGGACAACAATCTGAATCTCCAGTCTCATATAAAAAAACTACCAAGAAGGCCTATCTCAAGATGCAGGTCATCAGATGACTCAAACCATTACTAAGCCAAGAACACTTTCGAACTGTTAGCCAAGTGATAAATCACCCCATCTTGGATAACTGCAACCCCATATACCTTGGACTATCAAAACTATCACTCCGCCCCTACAGATGGCACAAAACACTGCTGCTTTGATTATAACAAGATCTTCAAAGCACGACCACATCACTCCCAACTTGAACCACCTCCACTGGCTCCCCATTAATTCCTGCATCAAAGTATAAAACACTATTAAGCATCTTTAAAATCAAACAAAACCTCTCAGCAAACAGCCTGAAGACCCTCATCACCAATGATACAAGCACCGGGGCCAGGAGACATCGCACCGTGGATACAATCTCAACCCCTATTGCCTACACTAAAGCTAGTCAATCCACATCTGAAAGAGCTATATCCCTTGCTGCTCCTGCCCTAAGGAACTCTCTCCTGGACCACCTCAGGGCAACCTTAGATATCAAAGACTTTCGGAAGATGCTTAAAACCACACTCTATAATGAGCACTTTGGAGACACAACATAATTTGGACAGCAGGATACAGTCAATTGCTTCACAAAGGTTCCCTCTCTTCCACTCCCCACCATCCTTTCATCCCCCCCCCCCTCCTTGGAACCTGCCCTAGTCCCTCTCCTTGGAACTTGCTCCAATTCCCTCCAACCTCTTATATCGCTAGCTATACCTAGTCCTTCAGATTTGTCTCTCAGCTTTTCACAACAACCACTCTATATATAGCTCAGTTTGTATCTAGTTTTGTATATAATTATATTTCAATAACCCCTGTATGTCTACATTCTATAGAGCTACATTGCAATATTCCCCTGCATGCCCCCTCACCCCTCGTTTAATGTAACAGCTTAAGTTATACTGTAAACCACTTTGATTTAAGGATAAAGCTGTATAGAAATCCTTTTAAATTAATAAAATAATAGAAGTAGGTGGAGTGAAGGTCTGGTTCCTTGTTATGAACTACACTTCCGTCTTCTTGCAGTTCACTTTAAGGCTGTGTGTAAGAAGCCAATCTGAGACTGCATCGAATCATTCTGCTATCTTGGTGCAATCCAGCTTGTCTGTAGAGAATGGGGTATATAGAAGTATATCATCAGCATATATGTGGTATGGCGTGGCCCTTAGGCGTTGGTCCATGGCGTCTGTTGCTGAGGGTTTCATTGATGTCATGGACTAGTTTGACGTGCTTCAGTTTGGTGGTAATTTGCTGTTCCATGTTCCTCTCCTTCTCTTATCTGTCTAACTGTCTCTGTCCTCTATTCTGTCCTATCATATAAATGGCGTTCTTTTCCTATTTCCTCAATTGATATGGTATTGTAAACCGCTCTAATGCCTCTGGCCTGAGCGGTATATCAAATTTAAATAAACATTAAACATTAAACATTGAGCAGATTGGCTGAATGTAGATATTGAAGAACAGGGCACATAGTGATGAGCCCTGGGGGACTCTTTGCATTTGCAGGTATGTGTCTGATGTTCGAGTGCCTATTCATACCTGTTGATGGCAACCTGTTAAGTAGGATCTGCACCAATCCAGGGCTGAGATTTGTACTTCTTTCTCATGCAGCTGACAGAGTAAAAGGTTGTGGTTGACAGTGTCAAATGCAGAGGCAATGTCCAAGAAATTTAGGAGGAATCCTTGCTTCACTTTGTTGATGCCTAGGATTAGTCTGTTGAGGAGGGTAACCAGGAGGGTTTTGATGCCATGCTGCTGCCTGAACCCATGCTGCTGTGGGTCAAGTGGAGCGCGAGTGTCAATGTCGTATTGAATCTGTTGCTGGATTATCTTCTCTATTATCTTCACAAGGAGTGGGAGGCTAGATATGGGTCTATAGGAGTTAATGATAAGTGGGTCCAGTTTATTGTTTTTAAGTAATGATCTAATGGAGATGATCTTCAGGGTGGGTAGAATGACTCCGGTGGTGAGGGAGAGGTATATATTTCTGGCAATGGTTGGGCTCAGGTCAGTTCATGCTAGTTTGATCCAGTGTGTGGGGTCGTTGAGAGAAGTGGTATTGTTGATGCTTATTAATATGTCCTCAATGTGCTCTGTGGAACTTGGGCTAAAGAAAGATATCTTTGCTGTAATGCTAGTGCTGTTGTCTGTTGGAGATTCTGCCTGGGGAGTGTAATTTATATTGGTTTTGGTTTGGAAATGGTCAGCAAACATTTGTGGGTGGGGGGAGTTCATAGGGTGTTGCATCGTTGGGTCCTTCATTAGTGATTCAATGATTCCAAAGAGATCACAAGGATTGTTCAAGGAGCACATCAAGATGCTGGTATGGTAGTCTTTATGTTTTTATTCAATTGCTTTGCGGTGTTCTTGTAGGCTGGCCATGTAATTAGCTTGGTCCTGGGAGCACCTTGAGTACTGCCATTTCTGCTCAAGCTTCCTGAGTTATAGTAGGGATTCTCATAGTTCTGCAATGTACCATTTCGCTATGTGACGCTTCTTAGCAGGCTCCAAAGTGTATGGTAGGAGTGACGCCATACTTAGGGTCCTATTCCAGCTATTTACTAGTTCATCAAGCTCCGTAATGTCTTCTCTTTTCTCTCTTCTGCATGTGTTTATCTCCCTCTCCTGTCTTGGTCCTCTTTCATTTCCCTCTCCTATCTCACTTTCTCTCTTGTGTCTCTCCTCATCTCTCATCTCCTCCTCTTTATGTCTCCCCTCTTTACATTGTCTGTTCTTTTGAGTTATGGAGATCTACTGCTCTTCGATTTCACTTCTTTGCTTCCCCTTTTTTTATGCCCAGGTCTGATCATCTCTCTTCTTCTGTTTAGGTAGCATTTATCTTTCCATATGACTTTCTCTCTTTCTCCTTCTCACCTTTTTTCCTTTCTCAGTATCTTGAATCCCCTCTCCATTGGTCATAGGAACCAGGAATGGTGCCCTTTGTTCTATCCTTGTTGTCCTCTCTTTTTACCCCTTCCATACTCTATTTTTTGCTGCACCTTTTACCAACCATGCTTCTGCTAAGCAGTGTTGAGCTGCGTTTGAGTCTTCTACAAGTGTTCCTTCCAGTGAGTAATAGTACAACACAATCATGCATTGAATCCATCAGGACTTGCCTGCTCCTTGCAATTCAAGCTGCAAGCTCATTGTACTACCCCCCACTAGCAAGAATGCAGGCAGGGGACTCCTGTGCAGCTTGATACTGCTTAGCAGGAATGTAGCTCTCCACTGTCTGGACATTGTTTGAGGTACTTTTAGTTTTGCACCTGAATGTCTGTTTTTGTCCATTCTCATTGATAGAGCTCACCTTTTTTCACAATACATACAAATCTGTCCGTCCATTCTATATGTCTATCTGCCTTCATTGTATCTCTCTGTCTGTCTTTCTTGTAGAGTTACACAGACTGAATAAAGATCCTTAGAAAGGGATTTGAACACCATAACACACCCCAATGCAGTGCTTCCCTCCACGGAAATTAGCCATTCAATCTTATGCAGATTTGTTCCGTCTCAGCAATATGTCGCAGCTCCCATTCGAGAAATGCTGGCATTTAAACTCTCTGTAGGCAGGAATCCAAAGTGGGAGGGGAGACAGACAATATAAGCATTCCAAGGGTTATGAGATTGGAAATGTCTTATGAATCTCTCTGAAATTTAATAAGTCAACGCTGTACTGGAATTTTTGCATCTATAAATTTATATGACTTAGATTGAACAACATGAATTACAGACAGAGGCAGATGGGTAATGTGAGAGCAATGGGAGAGCAAGAAACAGAGATTCTAGGTCAGCAGGAGAGAAGGGATGGGAAAAAGCAGAGAGAAAGAGCTCCACAGAATTAAAGATAGAGAAGAGAAAGGTAGAGGAAAGAGGGAGGTGCAAGGAAGGAACAAAGAAAAATAAATAAAGATAGAGAGGCAGGAAAGGACAGAGAAAGATGAGAAGAAGAATGAAGCAAGCCCAATGTGGCATTCTAAAAGATATTTTTCAATGAGAATGAAATATATCTGCAGTAACACGATATCACAGCACAGTAGTAGCTGCCGTCTTTTCAAGAGAGAGTGAACTTGGAGCAAACTGATGGCTTAACAAATTTCTGTTGGCTCATAGTAACTTAATAGAAGAAAGCAGAGAAAGACCAATTACCCATCTAGTCTGCCATTCAATCCCGTTCCTACTGTTAAGGATATCCAGAATCATCGCATGCATGCCTCGGGGACATTGTGAGACAAGAGGTCTTCAACTACCCTACAATGAGTGATATCATATCACCACATGCTGCTAAGTGCCTTATTGCAATTATAAATTATGTTATGATTTTTGTTAACATTATTGTTTATTTCACTGCACCACAAGCTCCCTGCCACTTATTATTGAGCTGGTGGCTCCGGCACCTGTTCTGATGGTGTGAGCATTTATTTACAGATCTTGGCTACTGTTGGGCCAATTTTCAAACGGAATTATGCGCTGGCCAGTGAGTGGTCAATGCATAACTTCACTCTCTATAGAATTTCAAAAATTCTATCGATAGCATTTGGCTTCTTAAATTGCTAAATGGCTCAATATTATCTGCATAATTGTAGGATGAGTCAGGAGGAAGAAGAAAGATGGTGCCACAGATAATTCATTCAATAGTGATACTGAGCCCCTATGTAGTTTAGGTTTGTTGAATGGTATTGGTACACATGGTCTCTGGCCCATCCATATGGATAGCATCATTGAATACATGGATTCTGTTAAGCACTGGCACTTAACAGAACTTAGTGATCAGCCCAGCTAAAAATCCAGCTCTAGGAATTTTATTATGTTCCCCCAAACCCTTTGCCTGCCTGTCATAGTAACAGTCATTGGGAGTAGGTATGGACCATGGCTCCCTTTAGAGATAAGCCCAGCTGTGTTCTTTGCTAGCCCATAGTTGTCGCTGAAATATGACAGGAATTGTGAGTGATATTTCTGTAGCATACCTTTCTCCAGCCAACCCTAGGAGGAAGAATTACTTGCAGTACAGCTTTGGTCCCCTGGGTGACAACACAGTCGGTAAAAGATCTACCCTGACAGGCAGATCCAGTCCTTGGGGTTGCCCTATTACACCTGTAGACATCTTGTTCCAATTTTGCTAGGAAAGACGAGAAATCTAAGTTCCTAGATGCAATGGGATAAAGCCAGAACTGGATCTGAATGCTGATATTTATTTAGGTATGATGATTTTTTTCTTTTCAAAGTATGTTTTATTGAACACATCTTCAGAGAGAAGCCAACAACTGAGCATCTTTTGCATTGTATCTATACATTTCCAGAGCTACCCCAATGGAACATCACATAACCATTACATACTAAATACCACTCATATGTTATTTATCCCACTGTCTGGAGATGTGAATTTTTACTGTTACTTTACCCCCTTCCTCCTGCTTCCACCTCCACATTGGTGATTTTCTTGATTTATACACATGTATATACTCTATACCTAGCAATCATTGAAAGTGGTTTACAATATAAAATCAGATGATGACCTTATCTGTTGATCAATCAGCCTGGCCCAGACTGTCAACTTTATGAATAGTGTGAGCTCCAGAGTCAAAGGGTAGCCCAAAGTTTAGAGCAGCAGGCTGAACCCCAGGGAAGCAGTGGTCAAAACCTACTGCACCTCCTTATCACCTTAGGTAAGTCACTTAACCTTCCATTGTCTCAGGTGCAAACGTAGATTGTAAGCACTCTGCAGATAGGGAAATACCTATGGAACGTAAATGTAACTCACCTTGAGCTATTCCTGAAAAGCTAAATCCAAAAATCCCTTCCCGACTATGGGACCCTGTGAGGCCTTGTCAGACTGCATACATCCCATGTGGGCCATTCTCTGACCCATGGGGGGGCTTGAACTTACATGAGCTGTTTTCTGACCCCTGCTAGGCCCTATTAGGCTCTGCATGTCCCTGCTGAACTGAAACCAGCTGGAACAGCACCCAAAGACTCATAGCAGCCTAAGTTAATGATCTGTAGGAGTTTCTTTCTTCCCTTACAATAATTTATCCCTGTCATTATAAATAGTCCTGAGATTACACAGAGGTGTCATTAAGCCTAAACTGCTGTTTTATCTCTGCAGGAGAGTACTAGAAGCAGCGAAGAGAGCCAATCAAACTGGACATTTTATGTGGGTGGGATCAGACAGCTGGGGCTCCAAAATCGCTCCTGTGCTTCACCAAGAGGAAGTGGCAGAGGGTTCTGTTACCATCTTACCCAAGCGTGTGTCTGTAAGAGGTAGGTAGGCATCCTGTGCCTGAGGAAATCCTTATCTGTGGTACAGAGAGTGCTCCAGTCCTCTCCCCTCCTCTCTCCTAATGTTTCCTGCAGTTTGGTATGTTGAAGAAGCTTGCCTGTATTCCGTGGGCGGAACAGCGTCTTTGTGAGAGAGAGAGAGTGAAGCCTGCAAAGAATGCAGCAGTGTGTGTTATTGCGCACACACACACACACACACACACACACACACACACACACACACACACACCTGCCTTTATCACAGAACAGTACAGGTAGTGATAATGCAAGCTTCCCCCATACACTGAATTGGAGGGACTGGGGGTAGAAGGATATGAGTGTAAGAGAAGCATACTCTGTAGGGGGCACTATCTGTGAGGATGAAGAAAACTTGTCCTACTTTTGTCGTTCATGTTGTCTTAGTCCCAGACTGAATAAGACTATGGAAGCCAGTGGTGTACACACCATGAAACTAAAGGAGCAAATCGTTTTTAATCAGTCTCTTCAGGTTGCTGCAAGCCCCATGGGTAATTCTAATCTGTTGGGTTTGCAGCAATAATGAAAGCAAAATACTGTAATGTGGGTTGCTTTATTTTCATGGAGAAATTTGCCTTCAAAGAATTGTGCCTGCTTTCTCTATGGGCAATTTTTCCAAAATAATTACTTAATTAAAAATACGCCTGTTGTTCGAACTTCCAAGCTTTCTCCACCTCAAGGACTGACTCCTCTGTTGACAGGTAAAAATATACATGTTGAATATATGTCCTTTTACCCAGAGATTGAGAAACATTCAAAGACCCATTTTTTATATTAGATTGTTTTGTTTTTTTCTTAACCTATGGAAAGAGAAGAATCTGACAAATTCTATTGATTTTTTAAAAATAGGGATGCGTATTTGGTTTGCTGGTTTCAGTTTGGAAAATTTACGCACATAGAAACTATGCATTGAAGGGATTTTTTTCCAAAGCACCTAGGTTTGGAGATGGGGAAGGTGCCTAGTTTAGCCTGTTTTCTAAAGATATAGGTGTGCATTTATAAATCACTTCTCCACCTGCGCTCCATGCACACTCTTGCCCTGAGCACACCTAGTGTAAAGCCAGATACAAGTACCTGCCTAATTACACCGCATGTATTTTTCTGGGTGAGAGAATATGTGCAAAAGGTCTTTTACATGCATATCCTGGCATCATATTCATGTAAAATATCCTGTATAAAATTACCTCCATCAAATGAATTTTACTTGCAAAAAAACCCTGAACTAGTGCTTATAAAGTTGATTAATGGATATAACTTTAATTTCATGCATGCATATAAAGTTTTACACAAATACGGTACATTTCATTTTTAAGTGCAAAAATATCCCAAGATTGTCAGAATATCCAAAAAGGACCTGAAAATGTTTTCATGCCATGACAAACATGGTGGACTAAGGACACGGGGTAAATGTTATCTAATGTGACTTTGTCCAGAGAAGACTGGTGAGTGAGTAAGATGGTATGGAGTAAAATGGCAGGATGCAGAGAGTGATGATCACTAGAATCAGGGCTGGTCAGTCCACTAGGTGGGTTAGGTGATTGCCACTTTTGACCCACCTCTGATAGAAAGTTGTGTTGAAACATAGAAACATAGAAATATGACGACAGAAAAAGAAGGCGGGGGGGGGGGGGTCAGAAGCAGCAGGCCATGTGTGCTGAAGCACATGGCCTGCCACTGCCACTATGCCAAACTGAGCCGCCCCCCCCCCCCCATCCATGACCCCACCTATGGAATCAGTAGCATGGCTCAGAAGGGAGGGGGCGGCACAGCCAAGGCTTCTGCCTGGGCCAGCAGAAACCCTTGGGCCAGCCCTGCATAGAATCCATTCTGGTGAAAGCAAAGTGATGCCACAGGACTCAGTACTGGGACCACTTCTTTTCAATATCTTTATTGGCATTATTTATGCGGAACTTGAGTGAACTGGAGGTGATCTGTATCAGAAAAGGCATACAAGAAGAGCTGCGGAAATGAGAAGGGACTTGAGAAAACTAGAAGAATGGTCTCAGAGGAACTAAAGATAGCCAGTCAATGTAATGAAGCTACTTGGAAAGCTAACAGTATGCTTGATTGCATAAGTACAGGTATTATTAGAAGGAAAAAGGAAGTCATATTTACCTCTCTTTAGGTCACTAGGTAGAGCCCATCTGGAGACCATAGCTTTGTAGGAACATTGAGAAGGGCTATTAAATGATACAAGCTTGTAACACAAACACTACAAAGAGAAGCTTAAGACACTCAAAATATACTCACTGGAGGAAAAATGGATGAGGGGATAGAATAAAAACATTCACATATTTCACAGGCTTAGATTCAGTATGGGAAGGTAGAATTTTCCATGAAAAGTGCAAATAAAAGATCAACAAATAAGTTGCAGATGATCACTTGTAGTTACTGTGCTAGTCCACTCGGATATGTGAAAAGAAAAGTCTGATCCTTTTTCTTAGGACTAATTTAATGTATCATCGACAAGCTTTTGAGAGCTATACTCTCTTCATCAAAGAGAGGATAACTCTCATAAGCTTGTCAAAGATACATTAAGTTAGTCTAAAGAAAAAGAATCAGAGTTTTTTCACATATCCGAGTGGACTAGTACAGTAACTACAATTTTCCCCACAGAAAAGGAAATTCAAGGACTAGTGGTCATGATACAATGGTTGATATTCAGTGGTGGTGTTAAAGCAGCTGGCCATCGATGCTTTAACTAAGGTCATATCCAGCCACTGGCATTAAATATCCAGGTTGGCCAGCTAGGTAGCGTGTTAGCTAACCGGGCATTGATGATATCCAGCTGCTGCTACGTTAGCTAAAGCGGCAAAGGTTAGGGCGGCCTTTATTCCGCCTAGCTTTAGCAGCTTTAAGATAACTGGGCAGTGGTTGAATAGGGCCGCTGACCAATTATCCTTGGTGCCATTCCTGGAGGCTGCACAGTTAGCATCAGGGCATCTAGCGGTGTAATAGTGGGTTATTCAGTGGCACAAACTGCTTTAATCAATCACTTTGAATATGCCCCCTCCCCCAGTTGTTATACTACCGTATTGAGCATGCCATCCAAAGTGGTATTTAAAAGTCCAAGAAAATAACAACATTGTCATCACAATTGCCCAAACAGCTAGCATTAGCTGGTACCAAACGTTAAAACCCATTGAACCTGAAATAGACATTAAGGAGTGCAACCAGTGGGGGAAAACATACCATACCCCTTTCTCCCTCCCACAAAGCTACCTATAGTTGCCAAGCTACAAGCCATACTCTAGGAGCATAAATTAATGGCATTCAAAAGCCAGGTGCTACTGTAGATTCTGGAAACAGCCCATCTGCTGAAACAGTTGCAGCCAATCTCACTGACAAAATTTAAATGTGCATGGGACAGACAGAACACAATAGTAAGTGTAGAGAGGGGAGGCGGAGGGAATAGCAGGTAGAAGACATGAGTGAGGAGGCTGAGTGTTTGCTGAGTCAAAGAAAACTTCGGAGGATCCAAAAAAAGAGGAACAGGCAAGTTCTGCAGGACTCCCAGGGACCCTGCATGTCCCTCATGATTGAAAATGTGATATTGATGCACTATCTCCTGCTGGCAGGAATGCAGCAGAGGACCTCAGCACATCTTAGAGGGAACACTTAAACTGGCTGTCCGAAATTGCTACCCTTCAATGAGTCTAATGATCCAAGCATTTTAAACTAGGCATATTGGAACATGTTAACTAAAATGCACTAAGATAATGTACAGTAAGAACCCCCCCCCCCCCCAATTAATGTGGGAGGTGGCATAGACCTAGTATTTTCCCTGAAATTACAGCATAGTTACTCACCCATAATAGGTGTTCTCCAGGGACAGCAGGAATCAGTCCTCACATATGGGTGACGTCGGCACTGATGGAGCCTGTGCGGAACATTTCCCCAGCTTTCAAAGAAAGCCTTTGGGAATGCCACCACGCATGTGTGGTCCCCTTCCCACCCAAGGGTGCCATCTTGATCAGCCATATGACATAGCTCAGGCAAAGGGTAAAAAAACAAAAAAGAGAGTGGGTAACTCCTAGTGGAGATGGGTGGGTTGTGAGGACTGATTCCTGCTGTCCCTGGAGAACACCTGTTACGTTATCTCCAGGAACAAGCAGGAAGTCAGTCCTCACATATGGGAATCCCCAGCTACAGGCTACCGAGGACCTGTAAAAAAATGCCATGGTGAGCCATGATCAGACACTGGTAACTGAAGACAGCCCGAGGACCCCGGGTCCCCAGACGACCACTCTCCCGGTAGCTGCAGAAGAAGGGTTGGAAGGCCGGAGTTGCCTAAACCCTGAACAGATTATGGAGTATGGCCTGGCTGAAGGCACTGTCCCAATGGGACTCCCTCTCCAGGCAGTAATGCGTCACGAAGGTGTTAGCCGAGGACCAGGTTGCGGCTTGATAGATGTCCACCACAGGCATGGAGCATAGATGAGCTACCGATACTGCCCTCGCACAGACACCAAGCGCTGTGACTCAGCAGTCCAACAGTAGCCCAGCTTGGGCCTGGGCGAATGCAATGCAATCCGCCACCCAGAAGGAAAGGGTCTCCTTGGTGACCATGAGCCCCAGATGGGCCGGGTTGTATGAGATGAAGAGCCGTTCAGACCTGCGGTGGGCCTGCGTATGCTGCAGATAGACAGAGAGTGCCCTCCTACAGTCAAGGATATGGAGGACCACCAATGACGAGTTGGCGTGAGGCTTCGGAAAAAAGGCTGGTAGCCCTATCTCCTGGTTGAGGTGAAAATCCAAGACAACCTTCAGGAGAAACTTGGGGTGCATCCGAATGACCACCCGATTCCCATAGAATCTCATGTAGGGAGTGTCAGCCATCAGGGCCTGAAGCTCACTGAGCCTCCAGGCCGAGGTGAGGGCTACCAGAAAAACCACCTTCCAGGAAAGGTGCCATAGGAAGCAGGATACCATCGGCTCAAAGGGTGGCTGGGTTAGCTGCGTGAAGACGACATTGAGATCCTACTCCGCCAGAGGTGGCTGGATGGGGTGCCTGAAAAGAAGCAGCCCACGCATGAAGCAGGAGACCAGCGCCTTGCCCGAAAGGGGTCCGCCCTCGACTGGGTGGTGGTTGGCCAAGATTGCACTCAGCTGGACCCTGACTGAGTTGGACTTCAGGCCCACCTGCGAGAGATGGAGCAGGTACTGCAGGACCAGGTGGGTGGGGCAAGAGAATGGGACAGTCCGTATCTGTGAGCACCACACCGAGAACCAATGCCACTTGAAGGCGTAAGCCCTCCTAGTTGAGTCCTTGTGAGATGCCAGCAATATGTCCTTGATCTCCACCAGGAGGCGAAAAGGAGCTAATGTGATCTGCTCAGCTGCCAAGCCATGAGAGATAGAGACCGCAGGTTTCGGTGAAGAAGGAGACCCTCCTCCTTTATCGTCAAGCCCAGTTCACTGCCAAGGGGAACCGGAGGCTCCCACGAGAGATAGAGCAGCAGCAGGAACCAGTTTTGCAGGAAACAAAATCTGCTGTAGAATCTCTATATGGATTGAAATTCCATATAAAAGGGGGAAGGCAATGGCAGTGGGGGTGTACTATCGAGCACCTGGCCAGAATGACCAAATGGATGATGAAATGCTCAAAGAAATCAAGGAAGCTAACAAAAGTTACAGCGCAGTAATAATAATGGGTGATTTCAATTACTCCGGTATCGACTGGGTCAGTGTCACGTCAGGACATGCTAGTGAGATAAAGTTCCTAGATGAAATAAATGACTGCTTCTTGGAGCAGCTGGTTCATGAACCGACCAGAGGGGAAGCCATATTAGACCTAGTCCTTAGTGGAACACCAGATCTAGTGCAAGAGATAAGGGTGTTGGGGCCACTTCGCAATAGTGATCATAGCATGATCGCCTTTGATTTAATTAGTGGAGGAGGGATAGTAAGGAAATCCACAGTACTACCTTTTAACTTTCGAAAGGGAGACTATGATAAAATGAGGAAAACAGTTAAGAAAAAACTAAAAGGAGCAGTTGCAAAGGTTAAAGACGTACATCAAGCTTGGGTGTTGTTGAAAAATACTATCTTGGAAGCCCAGAGCAGCTGTATTCCACGCTTTAAGAAAAGTGGAAGGAAGTCCAAAAAACTGCCAGCATGGTTTAAAGGTGAGGTCAGAGAGGCTGTTGTTGCCAAAAAAGCATCTTTCAGGAAATGGAAAAAAGAGCCAAACGACGAAACCTGGAAACAGCACAAGCACTGGCAAGTCAAATGCAAGGCATTGATAAGGCAGGCAAAGAGAGAATTTGAGAAGAAGCTTGCTGTGGAAGCAAAAACGCGAAATAAAGACATTTTCAAGTACATTCGTAGCAAAAAACCTGTGAGAGAGTCAGTTGGTCCATTAGATGATAAAGGGGTTAAAGGAGCACTAAGAGGCGACAAGGCGATAGCGGAGAGACTGAATGAATTCTTTGCTTCGGTCTTTACTGAGGAAGATGTAGGGATGTTACCCATGACTGAAGTGGTATTTAAAGGTGCGGAAGAATTGAAGGAAATATCGATACATCGGGAAGATGTCTTACAACTATTAGATAAACTGAAGAGTAGCAAATCACCTGGGCCGGATGGTATACATACAAGGGTGTTGAAAGAACTGAAATATGAGATTGCAGACCTGCTATCAGTAATCTGTGAACTATCATTAAAATCATCTCTAATACCTGAAGATTGGAGGATCGCCAATGTAACACCAATTTTTAAAAAGGGTTCCAGGGGTGATCCGGGAAACCACAGACCGGTGAGCCTGACGTCAGTACCAGGAAAAATGGTAGAAACCATCACAAAGAATAAAATTACTCAGCATGTAGATAGTCACGACCTAATGGGAGACAGCCAACATAGCTTTAGACAAGGAAGATCTTGTCTTACTAATCTGTTCTGTTTTTTTGAAGGAGTGAATAAACAGGTGGACAAAGGTGAGTCAGTTGATATTGTGTATCTGGACTTTCAGAAAGCCTTTGACAAGGTCCCTCATCAGAGACTTTTGGCAAAACTAAAGAGTCATGGGATAGGAGGCAGTGTACTATTGTGGATCAGGAACTGGTTAAAAGATAGAAAGCAGAGGGTAGGGCTAAATGGCCAATTTTCCCAATGGAGAAAGATGAATAGTGGTGTACCCCAGGGATCTGTGCTGGGTCTGCTGCTTTTTGACATATTCATAAATGACCTGGAAAGTGGAATAACGAGTGAGGTTATCAAATTTGCAGATGACACAAAACTATTTAAAGTTGTTAAAACCCAAGAGGATTGTGAAAAATTGCAAGAAGATCTTGATAAATTGGAAGACTGGGTATCAAAATGGCAGATGAAATTTAATGTGGACAAGTGCAAGGTTATGCACCTAGGGAAGAACAACCCAAACTATGGTTACACGATGCAAGGTTCCACATTAGAAACCACCACCCAGGAAAAAGATTTAGGCGTCATTGTGGATACCATGTTAAAACCCTCGGCCCAGTGTGCAGCGGCGGCCAAGAGAGCAAATAGAATGCTAGGTATGATAAGGAAAGGAATGGAAAATAAAACAAAAGATATTATAATGCCTCTATATCGTTCCATGGTGAGACCGCACCTTGAATATTGTGTGCAATTCTGGTCGCCGTATCTTAAAAAGGATATAGCGATTTTAGAAAAGGTTCAGAGAAGAGCCACCAAAATGGTAAAGGGGATGGAAGGATACTCCTATGAAGAAAGGCTAAAAAGGTTAGGGCTCTTTAACCTGGAAAAGAGGCGGCTGAGGGGAGATATGATAGAAGTCTATAAATTAATGAACGGAGTGGAATGGGTAAACGTAGATCGATTGTTTACGTTATCAGAATATAGAAAGACTAGGGGACATGCAATGAAGCTACAGGGTAAACTATTTAAGACTAATAAAAGAAAATATTTTTTCACTCAACGTGTAATCAAACTCTGGAATTTGTTACCGGAGGATGTAGTAAAGGCTGTTAGTGTAGCTGGGTTTAAAAAAGGTTTGGACAAGTTCCTGGAGGAAAGGTCCATAAACCATTATTAAGAAGTGACTGAAGATATCAATGCTTGACCCAGTACAAGCATTGTGGAACTTGTGTCTCTTGGGGAAACTGCTAGGTACATATGACCTAGATTGGCCACTGTTGGAAACAGAATACTGGGCTTGATGGACCTTGGTCTGACGCAGTATGGCATATCTTATGTTCTTATGTTCTTATGTTCAGGGTTGCCGAGGCCAGGACTGGAGTCCCCCAGTGCCGGAACAGTCACTGTGCTGTCTGCAGGCAGAGGCACCACTCATGTGGCTGGAGGATCCAACTCAGTCTGTTCGCCAGGACATTGTCCTGACCTGAGAGATAGGTAGCTCGCAGGGCTATACCTTGGTTGACGCAAAGAACCACAAGGCCATTGCCTCCAGGCAGAGGCTGTGAGAGCTGGTGCCCCCCTGCTTGTTCATGTAAAACATCACCACCCAGTTTTCCATCTGGACAAGCACTGTCTGATGGTGAACACGATGCTTGAATGACCAGAGGCTGAGGAGGACTGCCCGGAGCTTGAAGAGGTTGATCGGCAATCAGGAATCCTCGGGGGACCATGCCCCTGCATGTGGAGCTCACTGCAGTGCACTCCCCAGCCCATTAGAGAGGCGTCCGTGATCAAGACCATATCATGTTGTGGAGCCTGGAATGGCATGCATCGGAGCAGATTCCGGGTATCCCTCCACCAGACAAAAGACTCGGACAGTTGAGGGGTGACCGAGACAGCCCGTTGCCTGAGCCCACTGTGTGCAAAGGCATCACTGTGCTGCTCGCAGATGCAGATGAGTGTTGGGGATGATGTAGACCGTCGAGGCCATATGGCCGAGAAAATGGAGCATGGCCCGGGCCGAGACTATGTCACAACGCTGGACCGCGAAGGCCCGAGCAATGAGGCGGTCTGCCCGAAGGCCATCTCCTGCTGGTATGTCAAAGCATGCGTCAATGAATTCCAAGGATTGTACCGGGGTAATTCACCATTGTGGAGTGGAGGAGTAGCCTAGTGGTTGGGGCAAGGTACTTCAGGACGGAAGGTCGGGGGTTCAAATCCCACTAGAGGACAGCAACCTTGGGCTGGAAGGACTGGGGTTTCTAGTCCCACAGGTGCTCCTTGTGGTCTTGGGCAAGCCACTTAACCCTCCATAGCCCATGTTCCCTGTAAAATAGTTATCTCCAAGTTATAATGCCCTGTTCAATGTAATTTCAGTTTGTTCAATGTAAACCGCACTGATGCAGAATAGCGCGGTATATAAGAGAATATAAATAAATAAATAAAATAAAAATGAAGCAGAAGTGCTCAAGGAGATGGACGGTGCAGGCCATGGCCCACTGTGCTTCATCTGCCGTCTCCCATGTAATGAGCCAATCGTCTAGGTAAGGGTAGACGAAGGAGCCTTGTAACCGCAGCTGGGCTGCAGCTACCTCGAGATGCTTGGTAAACACTCACGGGGCGGACGCAAGACCGAAGGAAAGCACCCTGTATTGGTAGTGGTTCCCTTGCACCCTGAAGCACAAGTATTTTCTGTGTTTCGGGTGGACGAGGATGTGAGCATACGCATCTCGAAGGTCCAAGGAGAATAGCCAGTCGCCCTGCCGGAGGAAGGGCATCAAGGCGTCAAGGGAGAGCATTTTGAATTTCTCCTGCACCAGATATTTGTTGAGATTTCTCAAATTGAGGATGGGTCGGAAGCCGCCTGTCCATTTTGGCACAAGGAAGTAATGGGAGTAGAACCCGCGACCCCTGAGGTATAGCGGAAAAACTTCCACTTCTCTCTCCTCGAGGAGGTTAGCAAGCTCCTGTGCCAGGAAGACCTGGTGGGTGGGGAGCCAAGGGGGCTTTGCAGGGCAGAAGGGTGGAGGAAGCCGGTCCAAATGAAGGTAGTAACCCTCTCGGATGACCTGGAGGACCCAAGCATCTGAGGTGATAGACTCCCACCAGGGAGCAAAATGGCACCCTCTCACCGGCAGCTGGGTTGCCAGAGGGTGAATGGCTATGCATCTGGTGTCAAATCCCGGGGCTGACTGAGCTGGTTACTGGGGTCTGGCTCTTGGGGCCCTTTGGCTTACAGGGACTCTGGTGGCCACTCTTGCCCTGACCACCCTGAGGTGAAGCCGGCACCAGGGGATAAGATGGGTACTCCCGGTAGGGAAGACCCTTCCTCTGAAAGAAAGGCTTCTTGCCTTGTTGTTTCTTCTGTGGATGGGAAGAAGTCTTCCGGGAGAGGCAAGTGTGGGTTACGTACTCTGTCTCAATCTCTACCGCCTTGTCCTCCATTGGTTTGCCAAACAACTGTTCACCCAGGCACGGTACATCAAGTAGTTTTTCATGAACCCATTGTTTGAGGTCCGAGGACTGGAGCCAGACCTGTCGCCTGGCTCCAATGCCTGCAGCTGCTACCCGAGCAGAGGACTCAATGCTGTTGTATGCAGCACGAGAGAGATATTTCGAACAGTCCCCCACTGATTTCAGTTGGGACTGGAAGTGACGGAGGTAACTGCCATCGAGGCCCTCTTGGAAGCCCCCGAGTTCTTTTACAAGGTCATGAAGGAACATACCAATATATAGCTGGTAAGCCTGGATGCGACAAGCCAGCATGGAATCTTGGTAGGCCTTACGCCTGAGAGCGTCAATGGCGTGAGACTCCCTACCCGGTGGAACCGAAGACTGAATCTTCAGGCTCTTCTGCTTCCGCATGGCAGATTCCACTACCATCGAGGTATGGGGGAGCTGGGCCTTCCGAAAGCCGGGTCCCCACTGGACCCTCTACATGGTGTCCAAGCCCTTGTTGACAATGGGGATAGATGCAGGCATCTCCCACATGCAGAGGAGCAGCCAGTTCAGGATAGGCGGAACCGGGACCATGAGGGACTCCCTCGGTGGTGCCTCATACTGCAAAATATCGAGTTCCTCCATGCAGGGCTCCTCCTCAGATTGAATAGAAAGTGCCAGGGCTCGAGCCATGTCCCGCACAAACTCCAAAAAGGAGGTATCCTCGGGAGGCAACCACCGCTTCTGAGAAGGTGGAGAAGGATCTGAAGGGAGGTTCCAGTGAGTCCAGGATTCAGGGGCAGTATCTCCGTCAGACTCCCAGTCCTAAATCTCTGAGGGGGACTCGAAACTAGGCTGCTTGAGCAGGGCTCGTAAAGAGCACTGGGCCCTGGAGACCGAAGCCCCTCTGGAGCTGGCAGCACTGGCCCGGGAAGATCTTGTGCCCAAGGAGCAAGATGGAGTACGAGACCTCTGCCGGGATCCCTCATGAGACCCTTAGCTCTCAGGGGTTGCCACGGCGGTATGGGGAGTCAAAACAGGCATTACCCTCGAGGTCTCAGAGCGTGTGCCAGCAGGACCTGGCACCAGCGCCTGCTGGGCAGCAAGAAAGGCAGAGACGCTGCGCTCCAGTGCCAGCATTTGGGCCTCCCACTCAGGAGTGGGGCCCTGCAACACCAACACTGGGGTAACCAGGTCGGGCATTGAGGAGGAGAGGTGGTCCTTGCCAGGATGACCCTCAGAAGACCGGGTGCCACTGGAGGCCTCCGTGTCTGTGCGAGGTGCCTTTTGGGGCTGCTCCTTCTCCGACTCTAAGGATTATCGAGGAGGGCTAAGGGACCGGGCACGAGAGCGCTCATGCTTGTCCAGCACCCCCGAAAGGGTCCTTGAGGCCTTCTTCTGCTCCCTTTCAAGGGGCCCTTGCTCAGAGTGATGCAGGAGCCGTAGGGGACCCCAGAGGAGGAGGGTTGGAGGAGCAGTTGTCCAGTTTCTGCTTACGGCGCTGGATGGCCTTGGAGGACATCTTCTAACAAAGGGAGCAGAGCTCCGGGTTATGGTCCACTTCAAGACACCAAAGACAACAGTCATGGATGTCTATGAGGGAATGTTTTTGGAGCATCTGTCACACTTTTTGAAACCGGAGGTCATGGGGGCAAAAAGGTTCCCTGCAAGGTCGAAGACTTTTGGTTCGGCCAGTGGTTGAAAAGGGCGTGAAAATGCCCTGAAGGTGAAAACACAAAGAAAAGGGAAAAAAACAAAAAAATGACGAAGTCCCGGGGCCCGCTGCTGAAGTAGGGGCATTGGGACGGTGAGAAGAGGACCAGGAAACAGGAATGGAGATACTATGAAAAAACTTTTTCTGGGGTTCAGGGACGTACGTCTGAAGGGCTCCGCGGAAAAAGGGAGACTGATCAAGATGGCACACTTGGGTGGGAAGGGGACCAAGCATGCGTGGTGACATTCCCAAAAGCTTTCTTTGAAAGCTGGGGAAATGCTCCGCGTGGGCTCTGTTGGTGCTGACGTCACCCATATGTGAGGACTGACTTCCTGTTTGTTCCTGGAGAACGTGAGGAGACACACCTCACCATGCTAACTAGTCAGCACATCTAGCATGTGTAACACTTACCACCAGCCTATAAGAGCAGCAATTGCAGTTAGCATGCAATGATTAAAGCACTGTCTTCGGAATCAAGAGACTAAGGTTCAATTCCCACTAGCACTCCTTGTCCTTAATCCTACCACCCACCCTGCTTCCAACCCACCCCCATTGTTACGACTGCCTCCCCTCTCTGGGGTCTGTAGCAGTAGTAACGGCGTTTAAAAGACAATGCAGGGCTTACTCAAACCCTCTGGCACCGTGTTGCCCTTCTTGCTCTCTGTAATCTGCCGCTTCCACCCCCTCTGAGGCAGACTTCCTGTTTGCGTGGGGTTGGCAGTGTTCCCATGCAAACAGGAAATCTGAATTGGAGCGGCAGAAGTGGCACAGAGAGCAGGAAGAGCTAAGAAGCGCCAGAGAGTCCAGGCAAAGTGCCAGGTTGCCTTTTAAATGCCATTAGCCCTGCTGCAGGTCTCGGAGAGGCGGCAGTGGTGCTAATGAGCATCCCATGAACATTTGCGCTGTAGGCGACTGCCTAGTTTGCCTATTGGGTCGTGCCAGTCCTGGTGCTGTGGTTCTGTCAGTACCTGGTGCTCTCAGAGCTGTTCTCTTATTTGATGCTCGTTTCCATCCAAGCATCTCCTCTCATCTCTGTTCCTCACGCTTCTCGCCATTCTCTTCCGCACAGGCTTTGACCGCTACTTCACCAGTCGCACTCTGGACAATAATAGGAGGAACATCTGGTTTGCTGAGTTCTGGGAGGATAATTTCCATTGTAAACTGAGTCGGCACGCACTGCGCAAGGGCAGCAGCATCAAAAAGTGTACAAGTAAGTGGCTGAGTACAGCTGGGATTGTTTACGGGCAGGAGCTCAGCAAGGGAAGGTCACCCTACCATGCGCAGAAGTACAATGTGGGAATGGTCTTGCAACCTCCATGGGCCAGGGCCCTGCAGGGGTGTAGACCTCTTCTCATGAAGAGGAGGGGTGCTCAGTATAGGAGCTGCTCTCTCGCTCACATGCACAGGGACCTCTTCCCCTGCCCTTCAAGCATGAGTTCAGCCTTCTCGTTCTCATGGGTAGGAGCAAAGAGCAGGAGTATTCCCGTCCAGCACTCCACCACCATCTCTTTGAATCAAAGTTGTGGGCTTGTTCTCCCAATCTGCTGAAACATTTGCATGTGACTTAAAGTGGCAAAGCCCTTTGCTGGGTCACTCTGACTCTCCTTCCAGGGCCTCTTCTGCCAATTTTCCTACCTCTACCTGGCCCTATCACGTTTTTTCTCACCCTCACTCCCCTTTACAATGCTCTTGCATTGCATCCTTCACCTCTGTTGTCATTCTCTCTCCCTCCTCATTCTGGCTGGTCTTTCCTGTCCTCCTCGACACACATATCCAGGGCCGGATTTGCCTATACGCCACGTATGCCATGGCGTAGGGCCCACAGCTGGCAAGGGCCCACCGGAGGGCTTTAGAGGAACCCGGGAAAGCCCGCGCGAGGCCCCGGCTCCCTCTGTACAGCCGCCAGCGTAAAGAGCCTTTTCCTTCACGCTGGCGGCTGTTTCTGTGAAGCCACGAATGCTGGGAAAGGTTAAAGGGCAACCTTTAACCTTTCCCAGCATTCGCGGCTTCACAGAAACAGCCGCCAGCGTGAAGGAAAAGGCTCTTCACGCTGGCGGCTGTACAGAGGGAGCCGGGGCCTCGCGCGGGCTTCCCCGGCTCCCTCTGAAGCCCCTCAGACAGCCGCGATGCTGTCCGGGGGGGCCAGGACTGCACGGGGGGGCCCAGGACTGCACGGGGGCACGAGGGGGCCCCCAGGACTGCACGGAGGGGGGCCAGGACTGCACGGGGGCACGGGGGGGGGCCCAGGACTGCACGGGGGCATGGGGGGGGGGGCCAGGATGGCACGGGGGGCCCAGGACTGCACGGGGGCACGGGGGGGGGGACACGGGGGCCCAGGACTGCACGGGGGGGGGGGGCCCAGGACTGCATGGGGACATGGGGGGGGGGCCCACAATTTTTCTTGGCGTAGGGCCTCACTCTAGCTAAATCCGGCCCTGCACCTATCCCTCTTTACCAGGGCTTCTTTCCTCCTGCATTCCCCTTAACTCTTGCCCCTCCCCATTGTTTGTTTTCCTCTTTTGTTCCTGAGATAGCAGGGCCACATTATTTCCTTTTGCTGGCACTCTTATCCTGCCTTTGCAGCTGACTCTGTGACCCTTGGGGTAATTTCTGGCTTTCCCTGTGCCTAAGCTCTAGTCCCAACTGTCCCTGGCTGTGGAACTTTGGGCAAATACCCAGTTATTTAATTGTTACATTTCTGCTGAGTGCCACATTCATACCTGGGGCAAACCTTGCACTATTTCAAACTGCATAAGGCAAGAATCTGTGTCATTCTAAGGCAGATTGTGTGCTGGTAGAGGAATCTGCAAGGAATATTTATAGTATAATCCTTAAACCTGGAAAAGCCTCAATTCATTGCGCAAACAAACTACTTTTATTGGGCTAATCATTTCATGTGGTTCGTGCTCTCCCTGGGTCTTCATTTACTCATTTTCAGCTGGGTAATAATAATGCATTTTATTTATTTATAAAAACTGTGCTAGCAGGCCTTCCATCCCAGAGGTGACTGACTGCAATGGTTCCTTAACACTGCTGAATAACTCATTTTTTTATTCGCTTTGTACTCGGAATACCAACCAGCAAATGCAAGCTGCACATTGCAGAATAACATTTTGTCTCCTGTCTTGGTCTGTCTCTGGAGATCTTGAAAGTTTCCAGGGTGCTGTACAAAGCGCAGATATATTTGTGCCAAGAGGTGCCTGTGGCATCCCATCATGCAGCTGCTTTATTTGGTTTTGTGACTGGTTCTCCCCCTCCCCTTCCCATTCATTCTAGGGACCTATAGCACTCTAAGAACACCAGAGCTATTTATTTTTGACAGCTCACATTTTACTTTGTGGGGGGAGGTTAGATATTTTCTGGAGGGAAACATTTTCATTGATGCTAAAAGCATATAGCGGCAAAGAAAAGGTCAATGAACTAATCTAAATAAACAGTGTTGATGTCAAATATTTTGAGTGATGTATTACATGAGTGGTGTTTCAGCAGAGTCTTTTCATTAATGCCTCACAATTGCTGCATATAGGCTTTCATGCCCCACAGAGAACCACGTTTCAGGCATTCAGATGTTGTCTTCATCTGAAGGAAGGCTATGCCTTCAACCCTTTGATTTCTTCTACTAGCATAGAGAATAGGAGAAAGAACAGTTGGTTGCAGCTGTGGAAGCACTGAACCTGCAGCCTGGACACCAGGACAGGGTTATATGGAAGAGGCCTATGCAAGCCTGGTTTTGCCCTATAGCATGTATAGAGATGCAGTCCCCAGTTTTGTCATAGAAACCAGAACTACAGTACCATGCATTCCCTGGGGCAAGACAAGATTTGACCGGAATTCTCTTTAGAATGACTTGCGTGCCGTGACAACCCTGACAATGCTTGACTGATTGCCCTGGCAACCTGCAGGGGGGACTTTGTAGCCACTTTGAAATCTGTCCCTCCAAAGTTCTTCCCCATACACTTGTCTCATGTTTGCAGCTGTAGAGTGACACGTGTCCTCCTCTGACTCTAATGCTCTCGTGTTTCTGCATTTTCTGCTTATAGCCACAGGGATCTGGTGTCTCTAGTACCAGCAGAGTTACACTCAGAACTAGCCACATCTCAGTAATCGCTCAGAGGGGAGGAGTAGCCTAGTGATTAGGGCAGCAGCATGGGCCCAAAACGAGCAGTGTTCAAATCCCACTGGCATTCCTTGCAGCCTTCGGCAAGTCACCTAGCCCTGCATTACCTCAGGTATGTCCTTAGATTCTAAGCCATCGGGGGACAGGGAAATACAGACAGTGTCCATTGGTAACTCACCTTGAACTACTACTGGAAAGGTACGAGCTAAATTCTAATTAGCACTTGCTCTTTATCACCTCTGATACAGCAAGTACTTTGGTTCCTATTTCTCAGGATAGTAAATACAAATAGTGCATGGAATAGATTTTTAACATGCCCTTAAAGACGGTCATTTTATAAGGAGGCACCTACTAGGTGCTATTTTAGGTGCCTTCTTTCCATTATAAAATAGTAGAAACTGTGCATTCATTTAAGGTGTGATAACTTACACCAGCCCTAGAGCACCTGCAAGTGCCCGCACCTAGATTAGTAAGGAACGCACATATCTGAGGCATGGAGTCCTACTGAAGAAACAAGAGGAGGACGGGAGACGCACGGAGCTTCTACGCGAGAAGAAAAAAGCAAGCAGCCATGGCTAAGAAGAGAAATGCCCAAAAATTAGAAACGGGGGAAGGGAGACGTGGAAAAAATTCACCAAAGAGAAATAAGATCTCCTTTGCATCCACCTGTGCTTTCATCCAAACCCTGAAACACAGTATGAGAGCTTCACAGGTTCCCATAATACCAAGACCAGGATGCTTCCAGTGCGTAGTGGAACTTCTAAGACACGGCTGGAGTGAGTTTGGGTGACAATAATCATATCCCAAGCCAGTGAAAAGATTTTGCTCTCAGAGCACAAAAGCTGCAGTCCTCATTCCTTGTATTAAATTTACAAAAAAAAAAGATTCTTTCATCATTTCATTTCACCCCTAAAGCTTAGAAAGTTTTTGCAAATGATGCCCAGATACCTAATGAGAGCTGGATGAAGATGACTATGAGAGAGACCAGGCCTGATGGTTCCCTGATGAGGGCTGATGGGAACGAGATAGGACTAAGGATGTGTATGATGCATGCATGATGAAAGCTAACTTTCAAAGGCCCACTGGCATTTCCATTCCAGGTTGAGATATTGTGCCAGAGGTGTAGGATGTGGAGCCCTGGACCCCTCTCTGTTTATTCCATGTGCTTTGAGAACATAACCTTTCACTCTTCCCCTGCTTCCAAGTCTGATTCTGCTCAGCTTGGGTAATCTTCTCGACTGCAGTTTCAGACCTAAACAAGTAGACAAAGTGGTGAGGGAGAGGGAGGAAGTGAGGTACACACAGCAGACCGGGAATGGTGAATCTCCCAAATTGCACAGCTGCCCTCACACTCCTGCTTTATTAGGCCTTCCTGGAACTGCTGCTGTTTCTCTTGCCACACCGGCTGCAGAGTCTGAAATTTACAGGAGTTCTGTCATCTCTAATAACACTGATTTCTTACTGTTTTCCACTCTCCTCCCTGTACCCTCCACACCCAGCCCTAGAAGATATATCCATGGTTGTGTTTTGGTTCTCTTCTGCAAGTTAACAAACACTATGTGAGGCATACTTCAAACAAGAGGTGGATGTCTCACCCAAGTGAAGCAAGAGGACAGCAAGTACCTACCAGGGGATTTTTAGCCCAATAAAGACATTACTCATAGCAGAGGTACTCAGACTGTGGCTCTGAACTCACCAGTGGGTAGTGGAAAACTTGCAAGAGCATCTTTTCAAAGAATTTCTAGAGAATTCTTTATCGTGCTGGCAATCAGATCATCATTTATCTAAAGTATAGGAACAGTAGGGCCATAGCAGTCCAAGCTTGCCCAGTAATAGCCCATCAGTGTGTGCCTCTGCAGATGCAAGGGTAATTTATTCTCCAGGCCTGTACAATATTTGGTCTGTCTGTGGAGCCTGGAGACTGCTAATCAGGGTACCATTGTAAACCACTCTGATTTTATAAGAAAGGAGGTATATAAAGTTTCACAATAAACAAACATTTATTGCCAGGATAGGAAGCTGGTAATTGCAGGCTCCTGGCCAAGGACCAAGACCAAGTGACTCAGTGACTTCCAGATGATTGGTCCCTACCAGTCTAAGCCAGATTTGACAGTGGCTTGGAGGCAAAAGCCTCTCTTAATTCTAAAGTTAAGTTTATAGTTTTCACAAATTTTAGTTTTATAAGGTTCAGAGCCCAATGTGGGGTCTCCAATCTGATAAAATTGGTGACATCTTCTGCAACTGTTGTTGCTTTAGTGTTTTATCTGGTGGGTAAGATTCAGGGCCTATGATTTCAGGGTTCCAGAAAGAGTCCTAACGATTGGCCCCCAGTTAAAGACTGCCACTGCAATGACCGGACTAGGAGTACTGGGGGCAGGGCTGACCCAACCATTAGGCAAAGTAGGAGGTCACCTAAGGTGGCACTTTCTGTGGGCCGGCAAAGAGTAAGGCATTCAAAGCTAAACGATAGATTCTGAAAGCCAGGAGGGAGCATAAGACTTAAGGTTTGCCTATGGCGCCAACATCTTGAATCAACTCTTGAGCTGGCCCTGGTTGGGGGAGAGGGGGTGGGAAATCCACAGGTAATGGGAAAGAAGACCCATAGCATTGGACCCCAGCTCCGATTCTGACTGCAGTGGAAGTACAAAGAAGTTGCAGAAAACTCCCTTGCCAACAGATACAAGCACACCAACTCTACCCTCTTGGGGAGTAAGATGCAGCAGAAAAAAATCAAATGTAAAAAGCATAAATAGTGTAATAAACATTTTAAAAATAATGAGAAAATTAAAACAGAGATCAAGTGATCTAGTTCTCAAAAATACTAACTCCTCACCCCCTCCCCACCTGACAGTCACAAAACAATCACATTTAGCCAGAATAACTGAGAACTTGAAAAGATGCAGCTCAAACAGCATTGTGAGGGGAGGTCCTTCTGAGAAGGAAGCTCCCTACAGAGATTCTCTTTGGAAGTGTTTAGCCCAGCAGTGACTGTGGGTACACAAGTACTCTGCATAGTTTGCAGATGCAAAAGAATTAAAAATAAACTCCCTCAATGTACTTGCCTGGGCAGCCCCAGCCTGTGTGACCATCAGACAAACTAGGCAGTCACCTAGAGTGTCAGTGGTCAGAAGGCATCAATCGCTGCCACTGCCTCCCCTCTCTGATTCCACTTTCTTGAACAGGAGGAATCACGAATAACACTGCGGTGTCAGAACAGATGGTAACTCCGACACCATGGGGCCTTTTTAAATGTGTTACCACCACTGCACATCCTGGAGAAGGGTGGCAGGAGTGGCGATGGACGAAGGGGTGGCACTGAGAATGAGGTTTACCTAGAGCAGCTCATATCCTTGCGCCACCCCTATTCTTCAGGCTGAGAGGGGCCAATTCGGAAGGGGAGTCTCTTCAAAGGCAAAGAAACAGTTCAACCAAAGAGCAGTTAAAAATCTGGTAAAAGCAGGAAATTTCGCAGGTGTGAGGGAAAGAGATGCTTTAGACCCATAGGGAACAGGTCATGAACAGAGGAAGCAAACTGCAGATGTGGGCTAGGAGCGACGGTGTTGCTTGGAAGGAAGATCTCTCTGCTCCAGGATTCCCAAAGCTATGAACAGAGAGACAAACCAAATAAGATGAAAACCAAAAGTTGGAGTGCATGAGATGTTTTTGCTTTTATAGAATCTTATTTGAACCAACTGAAGCACTTATGTGTTGGAAATATTTTGGGGGTAATTTTAAAGGAGTCGCTCAGATTTAGATGGCAAGAATACATTTAAATCTCACAATCTGAGTCATTGAAGTGGAGGGGTAGCCTAGTGGTTATAGCAGCAGCCTGATGCCAAGACACCAGTGCTCAATTCCTACTGGCACTCCTTGTGGCCTTGGGCAAGTCACTTTACCCTCCAATGCCCCAGAAGAAAGGCCTGGTAATCTATTTCTGGTCATACCTTGCCAAGAAAACTCAGATGCTGCTGGATTACCAGGAGTCAACTTTTATGAGAAAGTTGGACAGTGAAAAAGATAGGAAGAAAATCAATGCCTTTGAATTATGGTGCTGGCGGCGAATACTGCGTATATCACAGGCTGCCTGAAGAACAAACCAGTCAGTACTAGAGGAGATCAAACCTAAGCTTTCCTTAGAAGCTCAGATGACAAGACTTCTACTTTCATACTTTGGACACATCATGCGAAGAGAGAGATCATTAGAGAACGACATTATGCTTGGCAAGGTAGAAGGTCAATGCAAAAGAGGAAGGCCAGCAATGAGATGGATCGATACAATAACAGCAGCTACGGATGCCACTCTGTCAGCAATGAGCCACTGACTGAAGACCAAACACAGTTTAGGTCAACTATTCAGAGGGTTGCCATGAGTCAACGCCGACTCGACAGCACTTAACAACAGCTACATGTATGTAAGTGACCACTCAGATGCATTAATGAGCTCTTATAGAATTCCTGCTAGCATAAAAAAGGGCACACCTTCTTACATGGCGCATACGTTTACTGTGGTGTGCACATGAACAGAGTCTGGGCAGACCCCACAAGTATGCACGTAGATTATAAAATGTTAGTTTACACACTTTTTTCAAAATTCTAGGCATGGACATTTACACCAGCTATTTAAATGTTCACACCTTAACCTTTGCCCCAATTTCTATTGCTAGTACTACTACTTCTATTAATCATTCATATACTGCTACAAGGCATACATAGTGCTGTCTAAGCATATAAAGAAGACAGTCCCTGCTCGTAGAGCTTACAATCTAATCAAGACAAACAAGGAGGGTCAAATAGGGAAGGAGACAAAAAGAGAACAAGGGATTAGGATCCAAATGCAGCCTCAAAGAGGTAAGCCTTTAGCATGGATTTGAAGGGGGGGGGGGGGAAGAGACTTGAAGGAAAGATAGAGGAAGTTTGTTCCATGCATAAGGAGCAGCAGGGTGAAAAGATTGAAGTCTGGCGTTTGCAGAAGAAGAAAAGAGCATAGAGAAGACAGCCAGAGGAGGAGTGGAGTCATGAGGAGGGGTGTAGGGAGAGAGAAGAGAGGAAAGGTAATGAGGGGCAGTAAAGTTAATTAATTTATAGTTAAGAAGGAGAAGTTTAAATTGGATATGGAAACGGAAGGGGAGCCAGTGAAGTGATTTTAGAAGAGGGGTTATATGAGTGTATCGGGGCTGGCTCATGTTTTATAAAGAGAAGTAGATGCCTAGTTTTCTTTATAAACTACTGTGCAAGTAGGTGCCAACTTTCAGGTGTAACATGGGTGCCTCCTTATAAAATTAACTCCTTGCCTACCAGAATGTGAGAGGCATGCAGAAATGGACATGCTGATGATAGGAGGATAGTATAGCAAGAGGAAGGTCTCTGAATGAAGTTTAAAAAGTTCAGGATCCCAAGTATAGGCAATTCTGAGCAGGAGCCTTGGAACACTGAGAAAGAGAGATAGGTGAGATCCAAGAACCCTAGCACATCATGGGATTCAACTCAACAAAATAGGGGATGGTGTCAGAATAAGTCAAGAGAGAGAGACGCTAAGAGAACCTCTTTTCTGTGAGAGAGGAGGAGATCAGAGGATATATCATCCACTGAAAACGAGATGAATGACTGGATATTAGGTGACCTCAACCTCCCAGTCATTCAGGACAGCCACACCAATGCCTTTATTGATGCTCTCAGTGATCTAGGCTATGTTCAACTTGTTGATACCCCTACCCATATAAAAGGCAACTCACTTGATCTTATCTTTGCACCACAAACAGCCCTCACACATTTGCACCAGTCTCACCTAAACGTAAGTGCGGTTCCCTGGTCGGATCACTTCCTGATAAGATTCCAGATTCCAATTTGCACCAACTCCTCCAAATCCATACCTGAAGATAAACCCATATCAGAACATTTAAAGCGCTTCCACCCTTTTAACAGAGAAGATATTCTAAAGAGGACACACAATCTATTTGACCCTCCTCTTCAAAGCCTCGATGACATGGTCGCCGCTTGGAACTCAAGCCTAGATGCCGTGATCCACTCACCTACCACGAACAAAGCACCACATAAGAAAAAGAATGCCCCATGGTACTCCCAAGAACTACGTAATTCGCTCCTTCAACTCAGACGACTTGAGAGACGCTGGCGACGATCAAGAACAGCTGAGAGCCATGAGGCATTCACAGCACAATTAGGAAAACATCGGTTATCTGTAGCATCAAGTATGAAACAATATCATGCAAAAAGACTACAACGCTCCTTGAACAAACCCCACGAGCTTTTCCAAATTGTGAAATCTCTAGCAAAGGAGCCATCTCAAGAGAACTTACCCTACCCAGACTCACAAGAATATGCTTATTACTTGCGTAAGAAAAGTAATCAGCTTGCCCACACTGCTAAGCCCCCCATACCAGCCAGCCTACCTTTCTCCATCCCACAACCTCCTCTTGGTCATTTCTTGAGTGGGTCCCAACACACTATCACATAATTTTCTACTCCATCTGACAGAGTCATTCAAGACACTATCCTAAACATAAACACTACAACAGCACCCTCTGATCCGTGTCCAGCTCCCTGGATAAAGGCCCTGCGTGCCGAGCTCAGCCCATTCCTATCCAAATTGATTGATGTATCGTTCTCTACTGGAACATTTCCTCGAAGCCTGAAACAGACGGCTATCAGACCACTCCTAAAAAAACAGTAAGTTGGACCCTTCGATGATGGAATCCTACAGGCCTATCTCCAGCATACCTCTCCTATCGAAAATCATTGAAAAGATTACCCAACGCCAATTACAAGATCACATAGATACTAATGCACCCCTGCATCCCTGCCAGCATGGATTTCGCGAAGCACATGGTGTTGAAACTCACAACCTTATTCAACACCATAACCTTAGGTCTCGATAACATCAGACAAGGCTTTGCACTGATCTTCATGGACATTGCTGCCGCATTTGACACCGTAGACCATGAAGTTCTCCTGCTACGCCTCAAAGAGAAGGGAGTTCAAGCTTCAGCTTTGTCATGGTGCGCTTCATACCTCACTGATCGCTGGCAACATGTCCGTTCTGGCCCCTCCAACTCCGATTCCTTCCCCCAAACTAAAGGTGTTCCACAGGGCTCATCTCTATCCGCCTTGCTATTCAATGTCTATATGCAACCCATTTGTGATCTCATCCAATCATTTAATATCAACTGCCTGGTCTATGCTGACGACGTCTTGATGTACATGCCAATTTCGACAGAACATCTTGAACTATCCCCACTTATCAGGTGCTTTGACGCTGTCACAGACTGGCTAAATGCACAAATGCTTAAGTTAAATTTCAAAAAGACAGAAGCCCTCTTCGTAACCAGGAATCCGGCTTTTACTCCACCTGTCTATCAAGGTTCGCGACGCAGAGATCATATGCAAGACTACAGTAAGATACCTAGGTGTAACGCTTGATCAGCAACTTAATATGAAGGCTCATATCAAAAACATAACAAAGTCGGTGTACCATAAAATCCGGACCCTCCTCAATTTGCGTCAACTGTTAGAACCTGATGACTTCCGAACTGTCTTTCAGGCCCTAATAATGCCTCACTTTGACTATGCCAATGCGATCTTGTATGGTCTACCTAAGTGCACGACTAACCCCTTACAACTTGCAATGAATTCAGCTGCAAGAATCCTTCATGGAGCCTCAAGAAGTTCTCATATTACCCCAATACTAAAACAATTGCACTGGCTACCCATACAAGCCAGGATCTCATTCAAGATCCTAATTATGACCCATAAAGCCATCAATAAATACCCTGCTACTGCCATTACTGATCTAATTTCAATCACACCTCCCAATCGAGCAAGGAGATCGAATGCCGCAAATACTCTCATATTACCTAAGGCAAGCACGAAGTGTTCTCAATTCACTAGATCCAGAGCCTTCTCCTTCTTTGCTCCATCCTGCTGGAACGCACTACCAGCAACTATCAGAACCATCAGTGAACTCTCCCAATTTAGGAAGGCACTGAAACGGCACCTCTTTCTTCATCACTACGATGATGCAGTCTTCCCCCCACACTCACCCACTCTCACATCTCAATGCAGCACCTCAAACTCATGCACGTCACATTCCCAGACTGATCACTCGCAATCACACCTTCCCCTCCAACCACCATGAGAAACGTATGCAGTGCCGCATAACTCATTGTATTGTTGCATAAAGTAGACTGTATTTATTCATCGTGTCTCCTTGTTAAGGGACTGGTTATTTATACCCTATTTTACCTGTTATACCTGCTTAATGCATACCCAAGTTTAATTTTCCTGTTTAATGTATACCCAAGTTATTATACCTGTTTCACTGTAAGCACAAATCACGAAATTGAGATGTGCAACTCTTATGTTCATTGTAAACCGCACTGATGTCGAATAGCGCGGTATAAAAGAGACTGCAAATAAATAAATATTGCTAAAGCAGAGAGTACAATGGGACCAAAGTATCCAGAGAATGTGTTTATTTTTCCCATTGTTTTATGAAGTCTGCAATGGCAAGAGGAGATGCACAGAGCAGGTATGGGTTGGGGGAAGGGAATATAAAGAAAAGTAGTATTTTGTCAGATACTGGAAATATCGAAGGAGGAAGCAAGGATGTAAATATCATTTTTAACCCAAAGTAACAGGGAATCCCCCTCCCAAAATTACAGTTTTCCATCTCATAAACAATGCACAGTGTTTACCAGTAGGCATACTATTGAAAGACAGCAGTAGTGTGTGCTATTAGCAACATTGTCCCTTAAATGAAAGAAAGAAAGAAAGAAACCTAAAGAAAATGAAAAATCCCATAAACAACATGGGAAACTAAAAAGAAATGTAAAGTTAATCTTTGGTCTAGACATCCCTAGAAGAAAGAATATTGTATGATGTAAAGATGCAGAAACAAGGTGGACAGACAACATTCCATCATCAGGGCAGCTGATCCTGTGTTTTGTCTTTTGGTACCACTTCAGAACAGGCTGGGACTGCCATCGCCCTCCCGCATTAATTTCTCAGGGAAAAACAGGACCCCCAGAAATGGATGGCACGAGCAGAGAGAAAAAAAAAGACCTGATTTGACTTCTCTGCCAGTAAAATTTGGGATGGGCGTATTTTCCTACTGGTAGAGATGCAGGACAGAACACCTCTAACATTTGCTCGCGTCTTGGCTATTCTTCTGTGTGAGGAACAGTCAATGGATGTATCGGAGTATTCTGGCTCTTTAATAATTAATACATGGAAGTGCCAAGAGAGGAGAAGAGTAGCCATTTGATAGGGGCCTAAATAAGTGATAAAAAACATTATGCGAGTTTTCCACAATTTACTGGAGATCGTGGAGATAGAAGGAGCTGGAGATGGGCACAATGCATGCCATTGAGTAGAAGACTTGTAGAAGGTGACTGAATGACTCTGATGCGTGAAGGGTATGATGTAACCCCTGTGTCCTATAATCAAGTTAACCCGAGGATCACCACAGATTTAGATCCTGTCATTTATGCCTCCAAGGAAGATAAATCAGGCCATTTTGCCTATAGTGCCTCCTGCTGGGAGAGACTGGCACTGCAAGAACTGTGAGATCCCCCACAGCTATTGCTCCTGCACCATTCCCTATAGCCAGGGCCAATGCAAGCATATTCTCTAGGCGAACCTTCATCTCTATGCTATGCCTCCCCCCCCCCCCCCCCAAGATTTTGATAAACACAACAACTACTTATGATCATCCCAATACCACCTCCCAAACAATCTTTAAAAAATGTTTAATTGGACACATACTTTTACATATTAAATTTTGCTTTGTATATATGTGTGTGCTTGCTCACCTTGAGGATATAACAATGTACTGATAGTTATTTGAGTTAATGTGACTTTCAGAATGTATTGTTTTGCATTGACTCTTTGTCACCCTTAGGTGACCCCCTAGTCTTGCCTCATGGTTGGGCTGGCTCTGCCTAGAGTGTCTTATATTAGGAAGACGGAGGCTGCAAGAGTTGTGAGTGCTCCTGCAGTCTGCTCATTTCTCCTGTGGAAATTGCTTTATATTCCATGCAGTGCTCTGTGCTACACGTGTTTTGCACACACGTTCTGTTCAGAGTCAGCTGTCTGCTCCTTCCAGGTGTCATGCACTATTGCTACGACCTATCATCTGAGCTCTGGTGTTGTGTAGGGTTCGTCTTTGTCTCACCTGTATCTGAATTGGTTTTGAGGAAAAGTAGCGGAGGCGCATGCCTTGGAGCAAGCGACCTCCAGCAAATACTGAAAATTAATTAGCAGACTCGTGTGGGAGAGCCAGGTGCTGTGAGTCTAAACATCGGGGTCAGTGGCCCACTGTGATATGAATATCTGCAAAATTTACAGAAGATTCTTTTACATTTTGTCAGCTGGAAGCTTCAGACTGATCCTGCTGTGATCAGCCAATAAGTATTCCCCTGCACTGCTGCAGGGATGTCTGCCACCAGACCTGGATCTTTGTCTTCAGTAGAGATTTCTGTTTTGTCTGATGTAAATTTAGTATTCGCACTCAATAGGCAGGCACCTGACCAGTTTTGTGTGTGTGTGTGTGTGTGTGTATGGAGAATACATGCATGTATTCTGGACATATATGTGTTAGAGGGGTAATTTCATAACAAGGCCCCTATGTGAAATATGCAAAAAGGAACCTATTTTATAAAGTTAGCATAGAAGCAGTGGCAGCTTCCAAGGGGAAGCAAAGAGCAGGGCATTCAATGCTAAACAATAGATTCTGACAGCCAGGGAGGACATGAGATGTAAGGTTTGCCTAGGATGCTAGCACCTTGAACCAACTTGGGTCAGCCCTGCGTAGATGCTTATGGGCCTTTACAAAACAGACCCCCAGAACTATCACTTCTAGTACACAAATTCTCTAACACAAATTTGCACCTGCTCCAAAGGTGTAAATGTATGTGTGTGTGTGCTCTGTACATGTACATGCATACTTCTAAAATAGACACGCCCATTCCAGTGCGCCCCACCTCCACCCAAACTATGCCCCTGGGAATGTCTATGTGCAGAGCAGCCCCTGTCTTTTCTAGTATGAGACACTAGGTAGAGCCAACCCAACCATGAGGCAAGACTAGGGGGTCACCTAGGACAGCAGCTTCTGAGTGTGGCAAGGAGCAGCAGCAGTCAAAGCAATACAAAGTTTGTGCGATCCTGTTGGTGTGCACATTTATACGGATGTATTCAGCTTTATATAATTATGCCTGTGGGGAGTAATTACATAAGAGGACCCTATGTGCCATGCCCTAAAATGCAACATAACTGCCTATGGGCCCGATTCTAGAAGGGTAATAGTGGAGAAGCACGTCCCACGGGGATGTGCTGCCCTGTTATCTGCCCTGGCGGTATTCTGCCTGACACTCTCAATACATGCACAGAGCCATGGTGCATGCAGCGGGGAACATGGGGATGACTGGGGAGGGGCATGGACGAGCCCAACCCCAGGATGTACAGGGACGATTCTGTTGATGGCCCTGTACATCCAGGTGCCCTTGGAGTGGTGGGCTGCCACCCCTCCCCGATCCCACCCAACAACCCCCAACAGGAGCATGGCAGCCCACCACTGGAGCAGCAGGCCACAGGTGCTGTGTCCCGCTACCCAATCCGGGCTCTGGCAGCCCCTGCCAGGGGTTGGGTGGTGGGATAACTGCTAGAGAACTACAGTCCTGCAGGGTGTACATCCTTCTGGGGCATGCCGGGCCGTCCTCGGGCCCGATTCTGTATGCCGCAAGAACGTTTTGCTCCCACTTTACAGAATCGGGTCCTAATGGGCCGATTCTGCTCAGGGTCATCCAGACAGCCCAGATGTGCCCCTTTCTGAATTGGGCTCCACATGTCTTTATAACATAGGCTCCTATGTTGACTTCCAGTAGCACACAAATCCTCTGGCACAAATTTATAGCTGCACCAAAGAAGTTGTTAATGTACTTTATGTCAGTAGACACACATCACTCGACAGCTAATCATGGCGGTCAATGATTTTTTTTATAAATGCTGCTGCCACAGTTAATTGAAATCTGGACATTCAGTGCCAGTATCAGGATAATGGCTGGCACAGAATATCCAATACTGCAGTCAGTGCCAGTACTTTCCGGATAGTGTCAGTATTGAGCTGCTCTCCGGACAGGCTATGTGTGTACACCTTAGGGCACCTGTTTTGCTGTACTACTCATTCATATTGTGGCTCTGAAAATCAATTGATAAACACTGGTTCCACCCCAGCTCTGCCTCCAGACCACCATAGCACCATCTAGATAGTGCCAAGGTGACCAGAGGGAATATTCAGCGGCACTATCTGCATAGTGGCACTAAATATCTATCTCAGCAGGACTTTATCTGGTTAGTAGGTACTAACTTGCTATAGCCTTTTAAATATCGGACTGACATTTTATTAAATGTGCACATTCACCATACTCCATCCCAGCTCTGCTCAAATTGCTCCCAGGAACACTTATGCACAAAGGAGCATGTTTCCTAAACTGTGCTAACCACTAGCACATGGTACGGCACACAGTAAGCATATCACACTAAAATTTAGCAGGGTGCTTGTGCTAAAAATCCCACGCTAGCAGTTTAGCATGCAATTGGACAGAGATAGGGAAAGAATGTGGGTATTGACTGCTATTGTGGTTGGCATGGGCATAAGAGGTGCGTGCTATCCGTGATTGTTGATGTTAGCATGAGTTCACTTAATGCCACCTAAGTGGGTGGCATCAGTTGCACCCATGTGCTGGCTTACCACAGTGCTGTGCATTTGCCTCCTGAAGTTGGTGCAGGTGTCTGTGCTGGGATCGTGGGCCAATTCTGTGCTACTGGCTTGGCCTTTAGTAAACATGCTCCAAATTGCATATAATTAGGCATAATCTTGTGATACGTCGGCTCTTAGCAAGTGAATGCCCGCACCCCATTTATAGCAGTCATTTTCTGTGTGTGAAACAGGCTTTACATATGGAAATTATTTTACAAAATTATTCACACAGGGGGTTATTCCGTGCTACAAATAGCGGAGATGGACGGCCTGACGGGACGTCCATCCCCGCTATTTGTGCCGGCTCCTGCCCCCAACTAACTTCCCTACCAGTTGTGTGGGGACGTTAGATGGGGCAAGGAATGGGTGGCCCAGAGGTAGAGTCTGGGTGGGCAGTCGCTAGCCCTGGACGTACAGAGTCTATTCTAATGTCAGCCCTGTAGTTCAGCACCAGCGACATGTGCAGGGACGTTATTCCACCTCCGAGGTGGAATAATTTCCCTGGACGTGTTGTTTTTCATTGTCAGAGCACAGATGGGGCAGGGGAGCCAGGGGACATTCCCTGCAGCCCGACCCCAGCTATCTTTTTCAGGCAGCCGGCATCGTGGCTCTTCAATGGAGCCACAGTGCCATGGCAACATGACACCATGGCGCCGCAGTGCCAATGAACAGCCTTAACTGAGTTAGCTGGGGACAGTCCTGCTTGTGCAGGCTGGACTGAATCGCAGACCCAGCCAGCACATGCAGGACTGTTCGCGATTCTGATCCCACGGCACTAGACATACCCCACGGGATCAGAATCGCAATCCCCTCTGTGCCGCTGGTTCAGACCGGATGCACAGAGGGATCTATGTCCAGGAAAGAATTGGGCCCACAGTGTATGTTATATAATTATTTATTTCTTTATGCTTATTTACAACCCTTTCAAAGAACTTCACCCAAGGTGATGTTTTCAAATGTGCTTGCCTCCTCCTCTCCCAGATTCAGGAGAGAGATTTTAGCAGTCAGGATTTCTTACATCCTTGCTGTGCATTATGGGACTGGAAGTACTGATTGCAATGGGCGGGATTAGGGAGTAAAAATAACACATTGTTTTGGGATGCAGGTACAAAACTAGGAGTAGACAAAATATCTCCTTCCTGGAACAAGGTAACTTGATGGCTCTTCAGGGCACAAGTAAGGAACTGTGAGCAAACTTCAGGAGAGTGAAGAAAGGAGAGAGTGTCGAAGTCATCCCTTGAAAAAGGAAGTGGGGAACAACGAGCACCTGTATGACAGAGTGCAGATGGGAGTGGGGGTTGATGCAGAAGAAAGAAAGCTGGTATGCATTTCTTCTCCTTCAACCCAATTCCCAGCAATATCAGGGGATCACGATGCAAACTTTGCTAGGTACGCTTTCCACCTGAATCCCCATGCACGCTTCCCTGCAGAGAGCATGGCCTTGTTTTAGTGCATTTGTCTCCTCCCCCCTCCCCTATAACAGAAAGCAAAACCTTGCCCTACACCTTGTGCCCCACGCAGAAAGCTTGGCTCAACACCTGCAGCTCCCTCTGACCGAATGGACCCTGCCTTAGCATCTGATTCTCTCCCGCACAGCTCGGCCAACCTAACATTAGTGCTCACATTACTCCCCAGCCCTCTCCCCATGTGCACAATCCAGAACATTCCTGCCTTAGTGCTCGCATCACTCCCCTCCTCCTCTTCCCATGTGCACAATCCAGAACATTCCTGCCTTAGTGCTTGCATCACTCCCCTGCTCCTCTCCCCATGTGCACAATCCAGAACATTCCTGCCTTAGTGCTCGCATCACTCCCCTGCTCCTCTCCCCATGTGCACAATCCAGAACATTCCTGCCTTAGTGCTCACATCACTCCCCTCCTCCTCTCCCCATGCGCACAATCCAGAACATTCCTGCCTTAGTGCTCGCATCACTTCCCTCCTCCTCTCCCCATGCGCACAATCCAGAACAGTCCTGCCTTAGTGTTCGCATTACTCCCCTCAACCTCTCCCCATGGTCACAATCCAGAACATTCCTGCCATAGTGCTCGTATTGCCTCCCTCCTGCTTTCCTCATGTGCACAATCCAGAACATTCCTGCCTTACTGCTCGCATCACTCCCCTCCTCCTCTTCTCATGTGCAGAATCCAGAAAATTCCTCCCTTAGTGCTCGCATCACTCCCCTCCTCCTCTCCCCATGTGCACAATCCAGAACATTACTGCCTTAGTGCTCGCATCACTCCCCTGCTCCTCTCCCCATGTGCACAATCCAGAACATTCCTGCCTTAGTGCTCGCATCACTGCCCTGCTCCTCTCCCCATGTGCACAATCCAGAACATTCCTGCCTTAGTGCTCACATCACTCCCCTCCTCCTCTCCTCATGTGCACAATCCAGAACATTCCTGCCTTAATGCTCGCATCACTACCCTGCTCCTCTCCCCATGCGCACAATCCAGAACAGTCCTGCCTTCCAGAACATTCCTGCCTTAGTGCTCGCATCACTCCCCTCCTCCTCTCCTCATGTGCACAATCCAGAACATTCCTGCCTTAATGCTCGCATCACTACCCTGCTCCTCTCCCCATGCGCACAATCCAGAACAGTCCTGCCTTCCAGAACATTCCTGCCTTAGTGCTCGCATCACTACCCTGCTCCTCTCCCCATGTGCACAATCCAGAACATTCCTGCCTTAGTGCTCACATCACTCCCCTCCTCCTCTCCTCATGTGCACAATCCAGAACATTCCTGCCTTAATGCTCGCATCACTACCCTGCTCCTCTCCCCATGCGCACAATCCAGAACAGTCCTGCCTTAGTGTTCGCATTACTCCTCTCAACCTCTCCCCATGGTCACAATCCAGAACATTCCTGCCATAGTGCTCGTATTGCCTCCCTCCTGCTTTCCTCATGTGCACAATCCAGAACATTCCTGCCTTACTGCTCGCATCACTCCCCTCCTCCTCTCCTCATGTGCAGAATCCAGAAAATTCCTGCCTTAGTGCTCGCATCACTCCCCTCCTCCTCTCCCCATGTGCACAATCCAGAACATTCCTGCCTTAGTGCTCGCATCACTCCCCTGCTTTTCTCCCCATACGCACAATCCAGAACATTCCTGCCTTAGAGCTGGCATCACTCCGCTCCTCCTCTTCCCATGTGTAAACTCCAGAACATTTCTGCCTTTGTGGTCGCATCACTCTCCTGCTCCTCTCCCAATCTGCACAACCTAGAACATTCCTGCCTTACTGCTCACATCACTCCCCTGTTCCTCTCCCCATGCGCACAATCCAGAACAGTCCTGCCTTAGTGTTCGCATTACTCCCCTCAACCTCTCCCCATGTGCACAATCCAGAACATTCCTGCCTTAGTGCTCACACCATTCCCCTGCTATTCTCCCCATACGCACAATCCAGAACATTCCTGCCTGCCAGAACATTCCTGTCTCAGTGCTCATATCACTCCCCTGCTCTTCTCCCTATGCACACAATCCAGAACATTCCTGCCTTAGTTCTCACATCACTCCCCTCCTCCTCTCCCCATGTGCACAATCCAGAACATTCCTTCCTTAGTGCTCGCATCACTCCCCTGCTCCTCTATCCATGTGCATAATCCTGAACATTCCTGCCTTAGTGCTCGCATCACTCCCCTCCTCATCTCCCTATGTGCATATTCCAGAACTTTCCGGCCTTAGTGCTTGCATCACTCCCCTGCTCCTCTCTCCATGTGCGTAATCCAGAACATTCCTGCCTTAGTGCTCGCATCACTCCCCTCCCCCTCTCCCCAGGCGCACAATCGAGAACATTCCTGCCATAGTGCTCGCATCACTCCCCTGCTCCTCTCCCCATGTGCACAATCCAGAACATTCCTGCCTTAGTGCTCACATCACTCCCCTCCTCCTCTCCCCATGCTCACAATCCAGAACATTCCTGCCTTAGTGCTCGCATCACTTCCCTCCTCCTCTCCCCATGCGCACAATCCAGAACAGTCCTGCCTTAGTGTTCGCATTACTCCCCTCAACCTCTCCCCATGGTCACAATCCAGAACATTCCTGCCATAGTGCTCGTATTGCCTCCCTCCTGCTTTCCTCATGTGCACAATCCAGAACATTCCTGCCTTACTGCTCGCATCACTCCCCTCCTCCTCCTCTTCTCATGTGCAGAATCCAGAAAATTCCTGCCTTAGTGCTCGCATCACTCCCCTCCTCCTCTCCCCATGTGCACAATCCAGAACATTACTGCCTTAGTGCTCGCATCACTCCCCTGCTCCTCTCCCCATGTGCACAATCCAGAACATTCCTGCCTTAGTGCTCGCATCACTCCCCTGCTCCTCTCCCCATGTGCACAATCCAGAACATTCCTGCCTTAGTGCTCACATCACTCCCCTCCTCCTCTCCTCATGTGCACAATCCAGAACATTCCTGCCTTAATGCTCGCATCACTACCCTGCTCCTCTCCCCATGCGCACAATCCAGAACAGTCCTGCCTTCCAGAACATTCCTGCCTTAGTGCTCGCATCACTCCCCTCCTCCTCTCCTCATGTGCACAATCCAGAACATTCCTGCCTTAATGCTCGCATCACTACCCTGCTCCTCTCCCCATGCGCACAATCCAGAACAGTCCTGCCTTCCAGAACATTCCTGCCTTAGTGCTCGCATCACTACCCTGCTCCTCTCCCCATGTGCACAATCCAGAACATTCCTGCCTTAGTGCTCACATCACTCCCCTCCTCCTCTCCTCATGTGCACAATCCAGAACATTCCTGCCTTAATGCTCGCATCACTACCCTGCTCCTCTCCCCATGCGCACAATCCAGAACAGTCCTGCCTTAGTGTTCGCATTACTCCTCTCAACCTCTCCCCATGGTCACAATCCAGAACATTCCTGCCATAGTGCTCGTATTGCCTCCCTCCTGCTTTCCTCATGTGCACAATCCAGAACATTCCTGCCTTACTGCTCGCATCACTCCCCTCCTCCTCTCCTCATGTGCAGAATCCAGAAAATTCCTGCCTTAGTGCTCGCATCACTCCCCTCCTCCTCTCCCCATGTGCACAATCCAGAACATTCCTGCCTTAGTGCTCGCGTCACTCCCCTGCTTTTCTCCCCATACGCACAATCCAGAACATTCCTGCCTTAGAGCTGGCATCACTCCGCTCCTCCTCTTCCCATGTGTAAACTCCAGAACATTTCTGCCTTTGTGGTCGCATCACTCTCCTGCTCCTCTCCCAATCTGCACAATCTAGAACATTCCTGCCTTACTGCTCACATCACTCCCCTGTTCCTCTCCCCATGCGCACAATCCAGAACAGTCCTGCCTTAGTGTTCGCATTACTGCCCTCAACCTCTCCCCATGTGCACAATCCAGAACATTCCTGCCTTAGTGCTCACACCATTCCCCTGCTATTCTCCCCATACGCACAATCCAGAACATTCCTGCCTGCCAGAACATTCCTGTCTCAGTGCTCATATCACTCCCCTGCTCTTCTCCCTATGCACACAATCCAGAACATTCCTGCCTTAGTTCTCACATCACTCCCCTCCACCTCTCCCCATGTGCACAATCCAGAACATTCCTTCCTTAGTGCTCGCATCACTCCCCTGCTCCTCTATCCATGTGCATAATCCTGAACATTCCTGCCTTAGTGCTCGCATCACTCCCCTCCTCATCTCCCTATGTGCATATTCCAGAACTTTCCGGCCTTAGTGCTTGCATCACTCCCCTGCTCCTCTCTCCATGTGCGTAATCCAGAACATTCCTGCCTTAGTGCTCGCATCACTCCCCTCCCCCTCTCCCCAGGCGCACAATCAGGAACATTCCTGCCATAGTGCTCGCATCACTCTCCTGCTCCTCTCCCCATGTGCACAATCCAGAACATTCCTGACTTAATGCTCGCATCACTCCCCTCCCCCTCTCCCCAAGCTCACAATCGAGAATATTCCTGCCTTAGTGCTCACATCACTTCCCTCCTCCTCTCACGATGTGCACAATCCAGAACATTCCTGCTTTCCAGAACATTCCTAGCTTAGAGCTCGCATCACTCCCCTCCTCCTCTCCCCATGTGCACAATCCAGAACATTCCTGCCTTAGAGCTCGCATCACTCCCTTCCTCCTCTGCTCATGTCCACAATCGAGAATATTCCTGCCTTAGTGCTCACATCACTCCCCTCCTCCTCTTCCCATGTGCACAATCCAGAACATTCCTGCCTTAGTGCTCACATCACTCCCCTGTTCCTCTCCCCATGCGCACTATCCAGAACATTTCTGCCATAGTGCTCGTATCACTCCCATCCTCCACTCACCATTTGTGCAATCCAGAACATCCCTGCCTTAGTGCTCACATCACTCCCCTCCTTCTCTCCCGATATGCACATTCCAGAACATTCCTGCCTTAGTGCTCGCATCACTCCCCTCCTCCTCTTCCCATGTGCAGAATTCAGAACATTCCTGCCTTCCAAAACATTCCTGCCTCAATGCTCACATCACTCCCCTCCTCCTCCCCCATGTGCACAATCCAGAACATTCCTTCCTTAGTGCTCGCATCACTCCCCTCCTCATCTGCCTATGTGCACTTTCCAGAATTTTCCTGCCTTAGTGCTTGTATCACTCCCCTGCTCCTCTCCCCATGCGCACAATCCAGAACATTCCTGCCTTAATGCTCGCATCATTCCCCTCCCCCTCTACCCAAGAGCACAATCCAGAACATTCCTACCTTAATGCTCGCATCATTCCCCTCCCCCTCTACCCAAGAGCACAATCGAGAACATTCCTGCCTTAGTGCTCGCATCACTCCCCTGCTCCTCTCCCAATGTGCACAATCTAGAACATTCTTGCCTTAGTGCTCGCATCACTCCCCTCCTCCCCTTCCCATGTGCACAATCCAGAACATTCTTGTTTTCCAGAACATTCCTTCTTTAGTGCTCGCATCACTCTCCTGCTCCTCTCCCCATGCGCACAATCCAGAACATTCCTGCCTTAGTGCTCACATCACTTCCCTCCTCCTCTCCCCAAGCGCACAATCGAGAACATTCCTGCCTTAATGCTCGCATCATTCCCCTCCCCCTCTACCCAAGAGCACAATCCAGAACATTCCTACCTTAATGCTCGCATCATTCCCCTCCCCCTCTACCCAAGAGCACAATCGAGAACATTCCTGCCTTAGTGCTCGCATCACTCCCCTGCTCCTCTCCCAATGTGCACAATCTAGAACATTCTTGCCTTAGTGCTCGCATCACTCCCCTCCTCCCCTTCCCATGTGCACAATCCAGAACATTCTTGTTTTCCAGAACATTCCTTCTTTAGTGCTCGCATCACTCTCCTGCTCCTCTCCCCTTGCGCACAATCCAGAACATTCCTGCCTTAGTGCTCACATCACTTCCCTCCTCCTCTCACCATGTGCACAATCCAAAACATTCCTGCCTTCCAGAACATTCCTGCCTTAGAGCTTGCATCACTCCCCTCCTCCTCTCCTCATGTGCACAATCCGGAACATTCCTGCCTTGGTGCTCACATCACTTCCCTCCTCCTCTCCCCATTTGCACAATCCAGAACATTCCTGCCTTAGAGCTCTCATAATTCCCATCCTCCCATGTGCACAATCCAGAACATTCCTGCCTTAGAGCATGCATCACTCCCCTCCTCCTCTCCCCATGTGCACAATCCAGAACATTCCTGCCTTAGAGCTTGCATCACTCCCCTCCTCCTCTCTCCATGTTCACAATCCAGAACATTCCGGCCATAGTGCTCGCATCACTCCCCTCCTCCTCTCCCCATGTGCACATTCCAGAACATTCCTGCCTTAGTGTTCGCATCCCTCCCCTCCTCCTCTCCCAATGTGCACAATCTAGAACATTCTTGCCTTAGTGCTCGCATCACTCCCCTCCTCCCCTTCCCATGTGCACAATCCAGAACATTCTTGTTTTCCAGAACATTCCTTCTTTAGTGCTCGCATCACTCTCCTGCTCTCCCCATGCGCACAATCCAGAACATTCCTGCCTTAGTGCTCACATCACTTCCCTCCTCCTCTCCCCAAGCGCACAATCGAGAACATTCCTGCCTTAGTGTTCGCATCACTCCCCTCCCCCTCTCCCCAAGCACACAATCAAGAACATTCCTGCCTTGGTGCTCACATCACTTCCCTCCTCCTCTCGCCATGTGCACAATCCAAAACATTCCTGCCTTCCAGAACATTCCTGCCTTAGAGCTTGCATCACTCCCCTCCTCCTCTCCTCATGTGCACAATCCAGAACATTCCTGCCTCAGTGCTCACATCACTCCCCTGCTCCTCCCCCCATGTGCACGATCCAGAACATTTCTGCCTCAGTGCTCACATCTCTCCCCTCCTCTGCTCCCCATGTGCACAATCCAGAACATTCCTGCCTTGGTGCTCACATCACTCCCCTCCTCCTCTTCCCATGTGCACAATCCAGAACATTCCTGCCTTAGTGCTCACATCTCTCCCGTGCTCCTCTCCCCATGTGCACAATCCAGAACATTCCTGCCTTGGTGCTCACATCACTCCCCTCCTCCTCTTCCCATGTGCACAATCCAGAACATTCCTGCCTTAGTGCTCACATCACTCCCCTCCTCTGCTCCCCATGTGCACAATCCAGAACATTCCTGCTTTAGTGCTCGCATCACTCCCCTCCTCCGCTCCCCATGTGCACAATCCAGAGCATTCCTGCCTTGGTGCTCACATCTCTCCCCTGCTCCTCTTCCCATGTGCACACTCCAGAACATTCCTGCCTTAGTGCTCACATCTCTCCCCTCCTCTTCTCCCCATGTGCACACTCCAGAACATTCCCGCCTTAGTGCTCACATCACTCCCCTGCTCCTCTCCCTATGTGCACACTCCAGAACATTCCTGCCTTAGTGCTCGCATCTCTCCCCTTCTCCTCTCCCCATGTGCACAATCCAGAACATTCCTGCCTTAGTGCTCGCATCACTCCCCTGCTTCTCTCCCCAAATACACAATCCAGAACATTCCTGCCTTAGTGCTCGCATCACTCCCCTCCTCCTCTCCCCATGTGCACAATCCAGAACATTCCCGCCTTAGTGCTCACATCACTCCCCTGCTCCTCTCCCTATGTGCACACTCCAGAACATTCCTGCCTTGGTGCTCACATCTCTCCCCTGCTCCTCTTCCCATGTGCACAATCCAGAACATTCCTGCCTTGGTGCTCACATCTCTCCCCTGCTCCTCTTCCCATGTGCACACTCCAGAACATTCCTGCCTTAGTGCTCGCATCACTCCCCTCCTCCTCTCCCCATGTGCACAATCCAGAACATTCCTGCCTTGGTGCTCACATCTCTCTCCTGCTCCTCTTCCCATGTGCACACTCCAGAACATTCCTGCCTTAGTGCTCACATCTCTCCCCTCCTCTTCTCCCCATGTGCACACTCCAGAACATTCCCGCCTTAGTGCTCACATCACTCCCCTGCTCCTCTCCCTATGTGCACACTCCAGAACATTCCTGCCTTAGTGCTCGCATCTCTCCCCTGCTCCTCTCGCCATGTGCACAATCCAGAACATTCCTGCCTTGATGCTCGCATCACTCCCCTCCCCCTCTCCCCATGTGCACAATCCAGAACATTCCTGCCTTAGTGCTCGCATCACTCCCCTGCTTCTTTCCCCATGCACACAATCCAGAACATTCCTGCCTTAGTGCTCGCATCACTCCCCTCCCCCTCTCCCCATGTGCACATTCCAGAACATTCCCGCCTTAGTGCTCGCATCACTCCCCTCCTCCTCTCCCCATGTGCACATTCCAGAACATTCCGGCCATAGTGCTTGCATCACTCCCCTCCTCCTCTCCCCATGTGCACAATCCAGAACATTCCCGCCTTAGTGCTCGCATCACTCCCCTCCTCCTCTCCCCATGCGCAAAATCCAGAACATTCCCGCCTTAGTGCTCGCATCACTCCCCTCCCTCTCTCCCCATGTGCACAATCCAGAACATTCCCGCCTTAGTGCTCGCATCACTCCCCTCCTCCTCTCCCCATGCGCACAATCCAGAACATTCCCGCCTTGGTGCTCGCATCACTCCCCTCCTCCTCTCTCCATGTGCACAATCCAGAACATTCCCGCCTTGGTTCTCGCATTCTCTCAGCTCCCCCTTCCCTTGCAGACAGCACCACCCTGAAATAGTGTCTTCATTCCCTTGCCCCTACCTCAGAGAATAGAGCCTGGGACTAGATTCTCCATTAGAGTCACTTGAGAAATTGGATCAAGGTCCAGATGGAACAGGAGTGGTCGGTTCACGCCCTACTGCATATCAGAGTTACCCAGTTCCAGGAGTGAGATTTTAAGCCAGTCCTGGATTTCTGACTGACAATCTCATCCTGTTGCATTATGGGACCTGCAGCACTGATTCCAATGGGTAAAATCAGGAACTACAAATACCATACTGCATTACAATGAAAATTTAAAACCGAAATTGGCAAAAAATCTCACTCCTGAAACGGAGTAACTTGGCAACTCTGGACATTTAAATATCTCATAGGTTTGAATATAGAAGTAGTGGAAAGAGCAGTCAAGGATAGAAGTCCACAGATCCATTCATCAAGATCCACAAACCAATCTGGTTTCCTCGATGTCCATAATGAATATCTGAATACAGGGCAGGCAGTGCACACTCGCATGTGCACAGATCCACCAGAATACATATAGAAATACACATTTACGTACCTGACACTCCCAGAGGGGGACCTGTGTTACTCTTTAGCAGCCTGTCATTTCTACAAACATGCATGTATACTTATAGATGCCCTTAAGACATGCTCACATAGCAGACACATGCTCTTTTATCCTTTGCTCACTGTACAGACAGAAAGTGTTAATTGGAGTCATTTCCAGAATGCTAAACATGCTATCAGTTCCATTAGGAAGCTTATGGCAGGGAAAGGCAGTGGACTGTGATCACCTCACACTTCAGGAAGTCCACACTAACCAAGCAGAGGATGAACCCAGCTTGTATGTGTGTAGATACCTCTGTTCATGCTTGCTATTCTCGTTATATATGATCTCAGTGTGACAAAACACTTGGGAAAGATAACAGTATACTTTGATGCATAAAAATGATGTATCACTAGCAGGAAGAGTGAAGTAGTGTTACCTCATTACAGGTCTCTAGCAAGAGAGAGACCCCAGCTTGAAAGAATCTTTTCAGTTATGGAGGCTACTGTTTCAAAAGACCATTGAAAAGGTAGAGGCAATTCAAAGGAGGGCTGTTAAACAGTGCACAGACTGCACAAAGAGAAGGAGAGAGCTAAAGATGTATTCTCTAGAAAAAGGAAAGGAGAAAAATTATACCAACATTCTGATATCTCGCAGGTTTCAGTGAAGTACCCAAAAGAAGCCTTTACCACAAAATGAAAAGTTGAAGGACAAGGTGCTATTTTATGAAGCCAGAGAGAGGGAAACTTAGACATGTCAGAAAATATGTTTTACTTAGCGGGTGGAAGACACCTGCAACAGACTTCTAGTGACAAGGGATGAACACAGGGAATGTTCATTTGCTTGTGTGTATTTGGTTCATTAGTGCATTTCAAACAATTGAGTGCACACTAATAGACTTCTGCAGGAAAATTCTGTGAAACCATACTCTTGAAGACATTTACTAAGCCTGCTTCATATCAGTAATTGGACAATCAGGATCTAGATTAGGCTAGATAAATATCTCTGATAGTAGACTTAGACATGGTTTCAAAGAATTTCTGGCACAAGAACATAGCAAAAGAAAAGTCTTTGGAATAAGACTCTAAAGCAGGAGTCAATAGATTCAAAAGGCAAAAAATCCACAGAAGGATTTCCCCCAGAGCTCAAAACAATCAAGCTTTGGGCCAATCATAAAACAGAGATGAAGATCACATCCCCCCTTCCCCTCACCTTGGAGGCATAATAACTCCTCCTGTAGGCCACATGACTTACATTCCAAAGGTGACGAGGTTGTGATGAGACTAGGGGAAAAAACAGAATTTCAGGGATTTGCATGTGTGTTCGATGTGAAATGACAAAGGAAATGTTGATATTTCCCATGCCTTTTTCAAAGGAAATGCACATCCCTAGTAATAAAAGCAGCATAGTTTGAAAATCACCCTGGCAGTGACATAGCATTTTTAGCCTCTAACTTGGCAATGTGGTTACTAGCTGGCTCCGTTTTTTTAAGGACAGGCTGATCCATTCGAGGGTTACCCTGCTGCTTGCATTGAGAAATAGTTCTCATTTCCTAAGAAAAGCAGAATTACAAGCCCTGAAATATGGAGGGATAAAAATGGAGCCAGTTGGCAGTCCTACTTAGCAGGGGCTATACTTTGCTTTAATGGCATCCTGTTCATCATCTTTGCAGAAACGGAACGATTAAACAGAACAATACTCACACAGAGAGGCTCTATAGGGAAAGCTCACAACTTCTGCAATCCCAACAAGTGGTGCAAGAAAGCTGACTGTAGGGTGAAGTTCTCAACTCCTGTAGTGCCAGACTCTCCCAGCAGGAGGTGCTATGCTAAGCATGTTTTGTGACTTGGTGAACCTGAATGAGCGTGATCTCTGAGCTGTGCTTTCTCTGTTCCTCAGACCGAGAGCGGATCGGCTTGGACTCGTCTTATGAGCAGGAAGGAAAGGTGCAGTTTGTCATAGATGCTGTGTATGCCATGGCGCGTGCCCTCCACAACATGCACAAGAACCTGTGTGAAGGGAAGCTTGGCCTCTGCCCCCAGATGGACCCTGTGGATGGCGTGGAACTGCTGAAGTATATTCGCACCGTGAACTTTACAGGTTTGATGCTGGCTGGCTGATTGACTATCTCTCCATCTGTCTGTCCCTCAGTATTTAAATCTACCTTGTGCCTCTTCACATCTTTCTATGTGTTACCCCCCTCCCCCTATCTTTTAATTCTTTCTTTCTCCTTCTCTTTTTTCTTCTCATTCCTGCCACCTCTCCCTGGTCCCATCCCTTCCTTGCCTCTTGATCAGAGCTCCAGGTGAAATACATCATGGACTTGTCTGATAACAGATGGCAAAATTAATCTGCTAGCCTGTTCATCAAGAATAATGAGCTGGGACAGGACACTGAGCACCTTGGTCATCTGCTCCAATTCGCTGAGAATGGAGCAAGCAGCATCACTTATGGAGACAGAGCCAAAGAATGGGGGGAGCAGTGCTTGCAAGCCAGGAGAGTTTGCTGCCTCTGGAGATGGGGAGAGCAGGGTTGCTCATGAAGACAGTGACAGGGAACAGCAAGGGCAGAGCCAAGAGTGGGTAGAAAAGTAGTGTTCATGCTGCCAGTTCTAGGAAGCATGCGGGGAACAGAGCTGCTGCTTCTAAAGCTAGAGCTAGGTGTATTTTTAATGTATCATCTCACCCCTCTGAGTTCAGGGAGTTCCTGTCTCTCTGCCTGAGAGTTTGGGTGTTCCGTTGCCTTTGCCTCTGGCTCCAGGGATTCTTTTCCTCTATCTAGTGGGAGATAGTGATTCATTGGTTAGGCCCTTTCCAGGCCGAGCCCAAAACTCTTGGGATCCAAAATTCTGACTAAATATTCCTATCAAATGGTATATAATACATGACCATAGCAGAAGGAAAATCACTATTAGAACATATTGAATAAGACGGGTGCAATTTTCCTGAAATATGCAAAAATTAACCCAGCTGCAGAATGTGGATTCAAAATTTAAAGTAGGCCTTGAAAGGGTTAAGGACCTCTCCTGCGACTTGAGCATTTATCTGACTATGGTCACAAGCAAAATTGTCCCATCTTAATTTAGCCATTTATTGGCAGGTTAATTCACATACTCCAATCCAAGAAAAAATGTTGATAATTACAAACTCACATTGCAACATAAGTAAAGGATGGCAGATAAGATCAGTTGGGTCATCCAGTCTGTCCAGTCCAAAATCCTTCTTTCTACCTTTCTATCAATTTGGATGCATGAGCAAACCAGTTCCTATACTTAAACCAATATCAACTCTCCCCTCCCGCCCTTGTCTTTTACCAGAGCTCTCAACCCTTTTTCTGTCACTGCCCTCCATATGGTGGCAATGTCCAAAGGTGAAAGGGTTCTGGAACAGGGTCAGGGATTTCTTGGGAGGGATCCTTAATGTTATGTCGAAAATTGAAGTTATACATGCTTTGCTTGGGGTGCCAATGACAGGGCTTAAGATAGAGGAATCCTAGTGGTACGGTTGGGCCTAGTAGCAGCAAGGTTGATGATTGCTAGAAATTGGAAGCAACAGGAGGCTCCTCCATGGGGGGAGTTCCTGACAAGCTGTGGTCTGTGTGCTTGATAGCTAAACTGACTGCATTACAATGGGACAGAATGGATAAATTGCAATGGGTGTGGGGAGCCTATGTCAAATACCCAATGGTAGAGCTTCCGGGAGAGGACGCTTGGGGAGTTAGGTTATAACTTGCTGCTTATTTGGCTAAGGCTGAGACAGTTCAGCTTCCTGGCTGGATGTATATTTCTTGGTGGTTGGGATATAAATAAAAGTACAAATGACACATGAAGAGAGGGAGGAAGGGGGAAGGATGAGGGAGAGCCAGGGAGAGGGGGGTCATTCTGAATTTATTGCTTATGCTCTTGTGTATTGTTTATGTTGGTTTACTAGTTTGCTTTATTGTCTCTTTAATAAACATTTTCAAATTTAAAAAAAAATTGTGAGGCTGTTCTCCAAACAGATTTGCCTCTCCATGCTCATTGATGTTTGTTGTTTTTTAACATGGTTCTTCAGTGCAGGTTACACCATCCTTTATTTGAATGCTGATGTAGCTTTACCCCCAGCTAGTAGGATTATAGCCACCGCTCATGCAGCTTAACCCAGCTTGCTTTGAAAGAATGATGCTGGTTACCAGTTCTGTTAGGGTTGTAACCAGGCCTCCTGAACTTGTGCCCCCCATTATGCCCAATGGTTTGGGTTTCCCTCGTAGAGCCTCTAAAGTTTCATGTAATTGAGCAAAATTTGAGCCTTCCCTCGCCCCTTCATTATTTTCTGTTAACCCTCACCTTCTGTGGGACAGGACTGTGATGGATTGGTAGGGTTGCCAATTTGCTCCAGATTTGCCTAACAGATTTGATCCACTCCTGGCTTTGCCATACTGCACGCCAGGGACTTGTCCTCTTACTTGTAGTTCTAATTTCTTAATTACACTCCATAAGACAAGTCCCTGCATACAATGAGGTAGACCCAGCATGGGATCCGACTTGTCAGGCTAATCTGGAGCCAGCTGGCAACCCTGTACATTGACAGAGGGTCTCAGAGCTGCAAAAATGAAGAGGAAGGGAGTACAGGGTGGGATTAAAGTTTATTGGTGAAGCGGTGTATGGAGGTCTCAGTACCTGAATAAGAGAAGATGCTACAAGGCAGGACTAAGGTGCTTTGGCAGAGTGTTTTGAAATGCTATATAAACAGTTTCGCCTCAGATTTCCTGAGCCCATCATACTTACTGCACTTTGAGAAAGCATTTAGAGCTCTTTCTTTGCATGGACCTTTGACTTGCTGCTTGATGTCGCAAAGAGTACATCAGGAATCCTGCACGGCTTCAGTTTGGAACATGCATGAGTGATTTGTGCTTTTTCTCAGGGATTGCTGGAATGCCAGTGACATTCAACGAGAATGGGGATTCTCCAGGGCGATACGATATTTACCAATACCAGATAAAAAACTCCACAGCTGAATACAAGGTCATCGGACACTGGACTGACCAACTGCATTTAAAAGTAAGAGGTATAGGGGGGAGGGGGGCGCCCTTAGCTGACAAAGCAGGAGAAAGAGACATGTTTCTGACTGGATACAGAGTGAGGATAAGTTTAGTAGGGCTGTGAGGAGGGCCTGCTCCCTGTGCTATAAGTGGGCATTACTCTGTCCCCGGGTTATAGAGCTGGGACTGGCCCCTGTGCCATAAGGGATCATTACTCTATTGCTGTGTTACAAAGTGGAGGAGAAGCTGAGATAGAGAGGTACCTTGTGCCGTTAACAAGGTATTAGTGCTGCCACTTGTGTGAGATTTCTGTTTTCAAAACTACCTGCCTCGATGCAAACTCTGTACCTACTTTCCCTTTAAATCACCGTGGGTAGAAAGCAGTCTGGAGATATGTGCGCCTGCATTCCGTGTAGGTAAACGTTTTATGGAAAATAAGGCATGTAGATTTGAAAGTACAAGTTACAAGTGCTGTGGTCCGATCCTACCTAAAACATGTCTCTGGAACACCTTTCCTCGGTTCAGCAAAAAATGTGTGTATTTTTGAGCCATTACTGTGTCTATATTTAGCCACACTGAGTGAGAGCAATTTTCAGAATGTAGACTTTCATTCTGCTTTGTGGGAAATACTTTGGGCCATTTACTTTAAATTATAGTCATGCAATTCACTTGTATTACTGTGTTAAGCATTAAGGGGGGCATTTGCAAAAATTTATCAGGCCATTTTAAAACCTGACACCTATAACCAGCTAAATTTTTCTGGCTAAAATCACTTTCAGATTTAGCTGGTTAGTGTGATGTTCGTCACTTACTGTACAAATTTAGCCAGGAAAAACAGCTGCACAACCAGGAAGGTCTAACTCTACAAATTTTAAGCAGATAGATGTAGCTGGATATTCAGTTGCACAAGTAGCTGGCTGGATATCCATCTGAAGGTAACAGAGGAATTTACCTAAGGTTTCCCCTATTTAACTATCTAATAAGGTGTGGTGTTGACATATTTGTATTTATATACACAAAGTTGCCAAGTTACTAGGTTCCAGAGTGAGATTTTTAAGCCAGTCCTGGATTTCTGACCATCTCATCCTGATGCATTATGGGACCTGCAGCACTGATTCCAATGGGTTAAATCTGGGATTACAAATACTATACCATACTGCACTGCAATGCAAATTTAAAACCAGAACTGGCAAAAAATCTCACTTATGGAACTGGTAACTTGGAAACTCTGATTCTATTCTGCTATTTTTATTCCTCCCTTTTGTTTTTTTATTGCCATCAATCTTTTCCCTTTGAAATTTGGTACACACGTCTATGAACGTGACACATCCCGCAGATTTTCAACCAAGACGGAAAGTTTAAAAATGATTGCAGCTTTATACCTGTCTATATCCACTAATGCTTTTGGTAACTAAGAATATTTTACCTCTGGTTCTTAAGATTTAATTTCTTCTCTGGTGCAAAGGCTGCTATTATTCCAGAGACACACTCTCATCAGGTCCCAGGGAGCTCTGTGCTGGGCTTCCATTGCACATGTTTCCTCTTCATGTGTTGTAGCCTTTTTCTGAAGAATCTGCTGCTTCTGTCTTTCTACAGATTGATCGCATGCATTGGCCAGGAGGGGGGCCCAACCAATTCCCCATCTCCATCTGCAGCCAGCCGTGCAATCCAGGGGAGCGTACAAAGATTGTGAGGGGCATTCCGTGCTGTTGGCACTGCGTGCGCTGTGAGGGCTATACCTTTCAGCTGGACAAGTACACCTGCAAAAGGTGTTCCTCCAGCCTGAAGCCCAATGCCAACCACACAGCCTGCAACCCCATCCCTATTGTCAAACTGGAGTGGAGCTCGCCTTGGGCCGTGGTGCCTGTCTTCATTGCCATTATTGGCATCATTGCTACCCTCTTTGTGGTGGTCACCTTTGTGCGTTATAATGACACACCTATTGTCAAGGCATCAGGCCGTGAGCTCAGCTATGTGCTCCTCACTGGCATCTTCCTCTGCTATGCCACTACTTTCCTGATGATCGCTGAGCCAGATGTGGGCATCTGCTCCCTGCGGCGCATCTTCCTTGGGCTGGGGATGAGCATCAGCTATGCTGCATTGTTGACCAAAACCAACCGGATTTACCGGATCTTTGAGCAGGGTAAGAAATCTGTGAGTGCACCGCGATTCATCAGCCCCGCCTCCCAGCTGGTAATCACTTTCAGCCTCATCTCTCTGCAGCTCATGGGGGTATGCATCTGGTTCATCGTTGACCCTTCCCATTCCACCATCGATTATGAGGACCAGAGGACGACTGACCCCCAGTTTGCCCGGGGGATGCTGAAGTGTGACATTTCTGATCTATCCTTGATCTGTCTGCTTGGATACAGCATGCTTTTAATGGTAACCTGTACTGTCTATGCTATAAAGACCCGGGGAGTCCCAGAGACATTTAATGAAGCCAAGCCTATTGGCTTCACCATGTACACCACCTGCATTGTCTGGCTTGCTTTTATTCCCATTTTCTTTGGAACATCACAGTCAGCGGAAAAGGTAAGGCAGCTGGTTGAGTCACTATGGTATATTACTGCATGGGATTTGGAATCAGAGTACATTTGGTTACTGAGAAGCAACAGCTCTAAAATAAGGCTGCAATTTGCTCACCAACACATGGCTGTTGCTCCAATGAGAACAGAACTGTAACTTGAGAAAATTCAGGCAGAAAGTTACTTGTTGACTTTAGCAAATAAAAATATTGGTCACGTATGCTACACAGATCATCTGGGCTGCATATTTTTATCTCAGAAAATCATTTACATCTCTGTTATATAAATTTACTGCATATAAAGCTCTGTTTATGCAGCCTGTACTTAGAATGATGCAATAAATTATTGACTTCATTGTAATATACATTAAGATCAGAGTTGGTGCGAGGTATTAAGCTCCCTAGGTGAACCTTCGTTCTTATGCTTCCCTCCACTTATGCACAGTTAACTTAGGCCCCAACCTCCCCTTCTAAGATTTTGATAACTCAACTGAACAGTCATGATCACCTCAACACTGCATCTCGCACAGTGATCCTCTGTAAGTGCATAACTGGACATTTAAACATGACTTACTCCAAGAAAGGGGTTATTTGAAAACTGCCCATCCCTTCTGTGGCTAACTGCGGGATCTGACGGTTCTCTGTTTTGCTCTGCTGCCCTCCTGCAGCTGCTGCCAAGGCAACCACCTAGTCTGCCTAATAGTTCAGCCAGCTCTGATTAAAAGGGTAGTTTTCAGATGGGTAAATGGCTGTTTATATATGCAAACTGGTTGTTTGAAAACTGTCCAGCCTAAATGCAGATATTTATGACTAGTCACATCCAGGGCAGGCGCAAGGAGACAAGGAGCCCTAGTTGAACTTCATCCCTTGCACCCTTCTTCCCCTCTCCAGCACCCACTGCCGCTCCTCTCTGGATCTCCAGCAGTGGCAAGGGCTGCAAACGGCCCCATGGCACTTAGCTTACAACTTGGGCGCTGCAGGGCTGTTTGCTTCCGTCCCCTTGGACCCCTCGATGCTGTTTGGAATACCAGGTGCTGTAGACTCACTGTGCAGAGGGGAGACCTGGCAATCTATTTCTGGTAGTCCAGCACTGACTCAACGACACACACACTTGCAGAAGTACCATATTTATGCTTTGGTTGAGCCTTGAACTGTTTCAGACTTGCTCATGAAAATCTTTCACTTTTTGCTAGTTATTACTTAAATTTTTTTTAATGTTTTTTTTCATATGAAATTCCTTCATTGATTTCATGGTGGCTAGTCAGAATAAGCAAAGCTTACTGATATCCAAAGAACCTTTTGTGCCATTATATTTTAATGCTGTATTTCTGATGTCGCTGCTACTGATGTTCTCGGCATTGTATTCTATTTCCAGGTAGACACTTTCTAATGTTGGGGGCAAATGTTGTCACTTTTATGTACCAGATCAAGCTCTACACTACTCTTGTCCTGTACAGCATGGCATGACAACAGAACCAGCCAGGGGGCAGGCAAATCTGCCCTACAAGTGCTCATGTGCAACCTGCAACACTGAAGCTGTACAGCAGGTGGTGCTAGACCAGTGCTCCAATCAGCAGTTCATTTGGAAGAACATGCACCTCTGCCTGGGAAAGGAGAAAGTGTAGGCTGCGGTGGTAAGAATGCAGGGCAATTCATTTGCTTCTAAAGACGTAGAAGATATGTACAAACAGCATGTAAGAAGTGGCTATTTTGGCTGTTGTGAGACAGAGGGCTGCAGATTATCCACAGGTAAACTAACCTCTGCCCATGTACCTCTGAAGTGCAGTCTTCTTTTGCTGTTCTACTGAACTATCCAATAACTGAATTCCACTTGGGTAAGACCCACAGTTGGGATTTAATTCTGAGGGAGAGCTCTCTGTCTCTACTGGGTTTGGGCTAGGGAAGCAGGGCCTCGCTGCACAGTTACCAACACTACCGTGTTGTTCTCTCTCGGCAGCCATCCGTTCTTCTCCAAATGTAGGAAGTAGGATCACACTGGAGAGGTAGAAACCAGTTCCTGTCATTCCCCATGTTGAATCACTGCTGTCTTCTTTAACTACTGGGTAGCTGGATTCTGCAATCTTTTTCAAATTTAATGTGTTCACTAGCTTTGAAAATGACTGTGGAGCTTGACTCACAAACGGTGAAAGGAAAACACCTGGGAGGTAACAAAGAAGTGCTCTGCCTTCAACCCCAGCTATAGATTGTGAGTCAGGCCATGAGCAGTTGGGGACAGAGGCAAATATCAGCCTGGATTCCTTGCTTTCTCCATGGACAAGCAGCCTGAGTCAGCCACCCCTACATGCATCCATCCCCAGGAGGTTTAGTGGCAGCGATGCCCAGGATTGCTGCCCAAGATGCATTGATCAGGCTCACCACATGTGTGCCTGCAATAAAGGGTGATAAGAGGAAGAAGGCCGGCCAAACAACCATACCAGACCATCCCCTCCCTCCTTCTGAGGGCAAGGGGCAAAGGGAGAAGGGAGAACAGGCCAAGATGACTCCTGAGGGAAAAACAAGGACTGCGCCCAGTGACCGCTACAATGGTGATCGACAGAATCTCCAGCAGTCCCAGCATTGCAATCTGCATCTGAGACCCTAATGGAGGTAAGCCCAACCCCTGGGTCCTTTTCTGCCTCTTCCAGCGACCCTTGACCAGCCCTCCTGAGCTCAGGGACAGCCTCCCCCTCTCCACAGCCCACAGACCTTCCCCTTGCAACTCCCACCATCGGGACCATGCAGCTGCCAGCCACAGAGACCTGCCCCAGGAACATCTGCAGTCATGCAGCCACACCGATCCCCTCCATGGCAGCCTGCTCTGCTCCCCTGCTCCTGGAGACCTCTTGGAGCACGGAGATAAGGACCTCTCAGCACTGGGAGTTCTCTTGCCGTGAGGGCAGGCCCGAGACTCTCTCTCACTGACACCATGATTTACTTCATAGCACTGCCCACCGGCGACGATGTCATGACTCCACCCACAGGGGCCAGCACAGGAACAGAAAACACTCCCGATGGTCCTCCAGCTTTTCCTCTTCTCCGGAGCCGTGAAAAAAGCAATGGAGCCACACCAGCAGCCACTGATCATTGGGGGAGCAGCTCTATGCCCCAACCAAGGACAGCCTACCAAGCCTAACACTGCAGAACACTGCACAGCAGCAGGCACCACTGCAACAACAGGCACTAGCCCTAAACATTTCACTGCCTCATGACCTAATGGGCTCTGCAGCTGCTGGGCATGCTGCAGTCAAGTGCTTCAGCTCCATCTGCAGCAGACCACTTCAACGCATCACCCCAACAACAACTACGCATGGCACCTCCTATGAATCATGCCACACCCCCTCCCCCAGAGCCCCTCACCACAGAAGAAGAGGGCTAACTCCAGAGACTCTGATGACTCCTTCTGGTGCGCCGCTGACAGCAGTAGAGCACAGTCACCTTGATCACTGGGCATTCCTTCAGATGCCCCGCTGTCCCCTCCGACCGCGGCCTCTCCCCTGGAGGACCTTGCTCACCCTATATTTCTGCAAAAAAAACTCTGCGCAGCTTGGACTGTCACCCAAGGACACTCCAGACCTAAGAAACAGTCCTCAGACTTTTGAAATATCTGGACGCCCCCAAAACTGTCGTGGCTATGCCTGTATACCAAGTGCTAGTGGATTGTAAGGACAAAGTATGGCAGACCCCTGCATAAGCCCCTACCACTACAAAACGACTTGAGCTTAAGTACCAGGGCCAGCCGACCCTGGGTTTTGAAAAGACACAGCTTCCACACCAGTCCATTGTCGTGGAGTCAGCAGTGAAGAGGACCAAGAGCTCCCAACAGCATTCAAACAACCCGCTGGACTGAGATCAGAAACTGCTGGATGGAGTCAAGGGAAGAAAGTATTCCAGGGCATCATGCTGAACACAAAAATTGCCTCTCATCAATTTCAAATTGTCATGTGCCATGACTCTCTGCTCACTAAGGCAAGGGAGGCCCTAGCCTCCCTGCCTCCAAAAGCAAAAAATCTCCTAACACCAATCCTCCATGACTTGTCAGACTGCAGAAAGCACCTCATTAGATCAGTGTTTGATGCCTTCAAGACCGCCTCCCAAACAGCGGGGTCAGCCATTACTGCCAGGCGCATGGCATGGCTCAGAGCATCCAGCATGTGTGACAACATTCACTAGAGCCTGGACTATGCCCCCTGCACAGGATATAACCTCTTCAGCAACAAGGTCAAAGAAATGGGTGAGGGCATGAAAGATGATTGCACTACCCTCCAAACCCTGTCCAACAAAAAACTAAATTGTCAGCAACCTTCCAGACTGCACAGTGCCCAAAATCCCTACTACCAGCAGCGCAAGTACAACTCCTATAGCTGAAGTCAGACAAATTACCTGAAACCACAGCACTATCAGAGCTCTCACCAGCACAAGCCATGCCAAAGGGAGAGGAAACTGTAGAAGTCCCAAGTGTCCTCAGCCAAAGTCTCCCTGGGTTTTTGACCACTCTTCCCTGAAGGATGTGCCAATGGGGGGGTCACCTCTTGTGCTTCACGGAGGCATGGGTGGACATATCACCAATGGCTGGGTCCTCTGAAATAATACGCCAGGGGTCATGCCCCTCCAGACTCCCCCACACACCAGACATGCAGCCAAGGAGACACCACTCCTCCTTGGAGAGATCAGCAACCTCCTTCAGACAGAGGCCATAGAGCCAGTTCCTGGCCCTGGAATCAACCAAGGCTTCTACTCTCATTATTTCCTCATCCTCAAGAAGTTGGGGGGATGGTGGCCAATCCTCAATCTCAGATGCCTCAACAAGTGCATCCTCGAGGAGAAGTTCCGCATGCACTCCCTCAGAACCATCCTCCCACTAATCCAGAAGGACAACTGGCTTGAATCTCTGGACCTAAAGGATACTTACACTCTGACATACTTCTTCTGGGATAGATGTAGGGGTATCTCTGCTTTCAGGTGGGCAGTCATCACTACCAGTACAAGGCCCTTCCATTCAGCCTCTCTTCGGCACCACGAGTCTTCACCAAGTGTGTTGCGGTAGCAGCAGCACACCTCCACAGAGCAGGGATCCATGTCTTCTCCTACCTTGACAACTGGCTGATCACTGTGAGATTGCAAACGGCAGCGTGAGATGCTACCCAGACCACAGCCATCCTCCTGCATACCCTGGGCTTCTTGATCAATAATGAAAAATCCCAATTGGAACCCACTCAAATGTTGGAATTTAAAGGAGCTTATATCCATGCCATGCAGGCCAAGGCATTCTTCCCTTCCCACAGGGCGGACACAATCATCGCCACTGTCAGCCAGATCTCTGTGGCAAACATGCCATCAGTATGGATCTTCTGTGCCTTTATAGACCACCTAGCAGCAGCAGTGCATGTTGTTCTGCATGCCAGACTACACATGCACCAACTCCAGTGACACCTGAGAAGGTCCTGGGACCAGCACAGGCAAACCATGCACCACAAGATCCACATAGACCCTTCCACCCAGAAGACCCTCGCATGGTGGAGATCACCATGACCATGGACACCTCAAAGTGCAGGTGGGGGGCACACGTGCTTGACCTCCACACCAGTGGGGTATGATCCCTGGCCAAGACCTGCCTGCACGCACATCAATCTCCTTGAGCTCCGAGCCATAAGGATTGCGTTGCGGGTTTTTCAGATGTGGATTCGGGAAAAAGTCATCCTCATCCAGATGGACAACCAAGTCACCATGGGCTCACGCCTCCTGTGCAGAGAGGCCTGTCTGATATGGGCCTTTGCCATCTCCTTGGGGTCACACTTCCAGGCTGCTTACCTACTAGGAGACAACTAGGAGTGGAGGAGTGGCCTAGTGGTTGGGGCAAGGTACTTCAAGCTGGAAGGTCGGGGGTTCAAATCCCACTAGAGGACAGCAACCTTGGGCCGGAAGGACTGGGGTTTCTAGTCCCACAGGTGCTCCTTGTGGTCTTGGGCAAGCCACTTAACCCTCCATAGCCCATGTTCCCTGTAAAATAGTTATCTCCAAGTTATAATGCCCTGTTCAATGTAATTTCAGTTTGTTCAATGTAAACCGCACTGATGCAGAATAGCGCGGTATATAAGAGAATGTAAATAAATAAATAACACCACATTAGCAGACACCCTGAGCTGGCAGCTTGCACTGTACAAGTGGTCACTGTAACGCTCTGTCACCTCCCATCTTTTCTGTTGTTTGGGAACCCACGAGGTTGTCCTCATCGCCTGCGAGAACAATACAAAATGCCAAACCTTCTCCTCCAGATGACCCTCCACCCACAGGATAGCCGTGGATGCATTCTTGATTAACTGGGGCTCACAGACCTGCTAAACCTACTCGCCAACCCCGCTCATAGCCAGGTCACTCCAGAAGATCATACACAACAAGACACAGGTCATCTTCATAGCTCCCAACTGGCCAAGACAACCCTGGTTTCTGTAGTTGCAGCAGCTATCTAGCCAGCAACACTTTCGCCTACCAGCCTGCCCGTACCTCATCACACAGGATGGAGGAGACACACTCCACCCCAAACCTGGGGACTCTAGCTTTGACCACATGGATGTTGAGCAGGCAACTCTGACACCGCTCCTTCTCTCACAGGATGTCATGGAAGTACTCCTGGCAGCCAGGCACCCAGCTACACAGCACTCACACACCGCAAAATGGGAAAGATTCCAGACATGGTGCAGTGATGAACAGCTGGATCCTTTTGATTGCCCCATCCTGGCACTACTACAGTACCTTCTCACCCTATCGTTGACAGGACTGAAGCCATCATCAATCAGGACTCACCTGAGTGCCTTAGCGGCATATCATAACAAGGTGGAGGGCAAATCCATCTCGGTACACTCTCTCATCGCACGATTCATGCGAGGCCTTGACCACCTTCACCCTCCCATCAAAAGAAAAGTATGGATTATCCAACAGTTTTTGTTCCTTTTGTCCACAGGATTGTTTGGGGTTTTTTTTTGGCTCTTTCATGTGTGTTCGCTGACATTTTTTGTATTAAAAATCATGCTCTAGCACTAAGATTTACAGTCTCAGTCTTCTCTGTCATTCTTTGGATCCCCACATAGCCTAATCCTACTGCAGCATTCCCGGGGATGAGGGCCAGAGAGAGGAACAGAACAGCATCACTGCATTCTAGCTTGGGAGTCACCTAGGCATGGGTGACTCAGACTGCTTGTCCCTGGAGAAAGGGAGGTTCCTTACTGTAAAGTGGGTTCTCCGTGGACAGCAGGATGAGTCAGCCATGCCATCCAATCTGCCAGGCTAGGGAAACACTGACACAGGAAGGACAGGGTAAGGAATAGAAAGGGGAGGGAGGAGTCTCAGAGAAATTAAAAAAAAAATAAGGGGGATTCCTCTGAGCTGTGGGAGAGTTATTCCGGTACCTGAGGATGGACACACCTAGGCACACCTGACTCGTCCTGCTGTCCACGGAGAAAGTTATGTTTTTTGTAATTTTATCCTGTTGCTATAAAGGGATCCGCTGTGTCTGTCCCATGCCATTTTGAATTCTGTCACTGTGTTTGCCCTCACCACTTCCATCGGGAGGTTACAGTAAGTAACCTCCCTCACCCCACTCTCCAGCTCCTGTGACAACTGCTGGACCGAAGTAAGAATAAGCAACGATATCGCTTTGCCTGGGTCTGCTGGGTTTGCCCTGGCCCTATGGGAAGCTTATGATGGGATGGGGGCAGGAGAAAGGGAGGGAAGGCGTATCAGTTGTATTGCAAGAGGGTGAAAGCATATGAAATGTTAGGAAAAGGAATTTAAATTTCTCACAATGCAAATTGAATCATTGCAGGTTTGTGGGTTTTACATTTCTTTTATTGTTCATCCCTTAAATCTGTCCCTGAAGGTGGTTGCTATCTTTCTTCCGCATTTCTCTACCATGCGGCTGCTTAGAGAGAATCTGTGAAGCTTTGGAAATCTACTAGCAAGATTGCCACCATCGAGCAGTTTTCAGGATCAGGGTGGGGAGGGAGGAACAGGTGATAAGCAGAGACATGTAGACATGTACCGTGAACGTTGCCCCATTGCCCCCTCTCTCTCTTCCCCTTGCTTTCAAGGCTACGCGTGCAGCATGTAAAACAGGGTGTATGGAAAATGCTGCCTTCTGGTTCATTAATTTTCTAGGCTCCACTGTTTTGTTAAGGGACTTGTCATTTTCTGAAAAGCCTGCTTGCATGTGCAGTGTGGATGTGTGCGCTTGGGTACACTAGATGGATTTTTGCTCATGTTAGCTGCTTTCTATACAGAGTATGGACAACAGTAAAATTTGCTCTTCCTTATTTAACACTCCACCCCCCCAAATAAGGATGCATATGCAAATGATATTGAGGGTTGGAAGGATATCTCATCCAAAATAATCTTAATGCCTTTCTCGATGACTAGCAGTAGCAGGGGCATTACAGTTGCACCCCTTCCTCTCCAGGATTAAGCATGTCACTTGGTATGCTTGGGCCCGACCAAATTTAAGAAAACCAGCAACATGGCCTTGACTGTTTATACAAATTTGTATATTTTCTTTTCTTCTTTCTGCTCTGATGTTATCTTGTTCAAGAGTCCTCCTTTTCTTAATGTGCTTTCTGAGGGGCTTATGAGATCATTATGCCCATGCGTGTGTATCTCTCTAGTAGAGAGATGCTTTTGTTCCATGATGTAAATGAAGGAAAACAAACACAATTTTGTTCTTTTATTATTTTTTTTAGTTAGCATGGCAGGTATTTTTATAAACAATGTGCTAGAAAACAAAAAGGAAACCCTGGAAGTTTCCCCCATCTCCCAGCACTTTATCCCATCCATGGGGGGCCCAAAGAGGCATGGATGATGCCCAGTAATGCCTGCTTGTGCTGACCTTCAAAAGAACACCAGCTGACTTGAGGCCAGCAGCATTTTGAAGCAGGGCACTGGTAGGCAGGAGTGAGTGGGGATCACTCCTACACCATTGGTGTAGCCCAATGGGCTGGATTTTGGTGTTCATAAGCCCTAGGCACTTTCACTCTGAAATATGGACTTTGAGGACATTATTAAAGATTTTGCTAAAAAGAGAAGTTGAAGAAAGAAACTATCTTAGGAAATGCCTAGAACTTTTGGAATTGTGTTTGAAATGTAATTTTGAAAGATTAGTTGCATCAAATTTCTGTGTCTCAATCTTTTTTCCTTATTTTTTTCTGATTTTCTTTTTAAATTTCTTCCCTCCTTCATAGCCCCTGGGCACTATGCCTAGTAAGTGACATGGTGCTGACAGTCAACGTTCAGTATTGTTTTTGCAAAAGAGATCCAACATTTATGTATGTTTACAAAGTTAGCTAATGATCAAGGTATGCTTGTTGTATTTAGGTCCCATGTTATTAAATTGGACCTAGTTCCACCATGACCATTTGCCCGGCTTAGTAAACCTACAGGGATATAGTCCTGAAGTCCCATCTCCAGTCTGGCAGCATCCCTGTTGCCATGGAGGAGAGAGGTCACGTGACAGGAGAGCATCACCCTAGTGTGGCAGGAAGTGATCCTGTACCTAGGACCTGTCCTCCAGGTGATGTAAAACCCTCTCACACCGAGGAAGTTTCTCCAGGGCCATGTGCCCATGAGGGAAGGATTAGGACAGCCATTATAGTTGGTGATTCGATCATTAGGCATGTAGATAGCTGGGTGGCTGGTGGACGTGAGGATCGCCTGGTAACATGCCTGCCTGGTGCGAAGGTAGTGGACCTCATGCGCCATCTAGATAAGGTCTTAGATAGTGCTGGGGAGGAGTCTGCTGTCTTGGTACATGTCAGTACCAATGAAATAAGAAAATGTGGTAGGGAGGTTCTGGAGGCTAAATTTAGGCTTTTAGGTAGGAAGTTGAAATCCAGAACTTCCAGGGTAGTGTTCTCCGAAATGCTTCCTGTTCCACGCGCAGGACACAAAAGGCACGCAGAGCTCTGGAGTCTTAATGCGTGGATGAGACAATGGTGCAGAGATGAGGGTTTTGGATTTGTTAGGAACTGGGGAACATTCTGGGGAAAGGAGGGGCTCTTCTGAAGGGATGGGCTTCACTTTAACTGGGATGGAATCAGGCTGCTGGCATTAACCTTTAAAAAGGAGATAGAGCAGCTTTTAAACTAGATAATAGGGGAAAGCTGACAGTCGCCCAAGAGCGCATGGTTCGGAAGAATGTATCCTTGAAGGATACTACCAAAAGCAGAGAGGGTCCAAAAAAGAGTAAAGTAGCCCAAATGCCCTCGAGTAGGGAGCAGGCAGAGCTTAAAGATCCCAAATTACTCATGTCTACCAATAGCCAGATTAACATGAATAAAATACAGTCTCTAAAATGCTTGTATGCAAATGCTAGAAGTCTAAAAAATAAGATGGGAGAGCTAGAATATATAGCACTAAATGAGAAGTTAGATAAGATTGGAATATCAGAGACATGGTGGAAGGAGGACAACCAGTGGGACACTGTGATACCTGGGTACAAACTATATTGTAATGATAGAGCTGATCAAATTGGTGGAGGGGTTGCGCTCTATGTTAGAAAGGGCATTGAGTCAAAAAGTATTAAAGTTTTGCAGGAAACAAAATTTGCTATAGAATCTCTATGGATTGAAATTCCATGTAAAAAGGGGAAGGCGATAGCAGTGGGGGTGTACTATCGACCACCTGACCAGAATGAACAAATGGATGATGAAATGCTCAAAGAAATCAAGGAAGCTAATAAAAGTTACAGCGCAGTAATAATAATGGGTGATTTCAATAACCCCGGTATCGACTGGGTCAGTGTCACGGCAGGACATGCTAGGGAGATAAAGTTCCTAGATGAAATAAATGACTGCTTCTTGGAGCAGCTGGTTCATGAACCGACCAGAGGGGAAGCCATATTGGACCTAGTCCTTAGTGGAACACCAGATCTAGTGCAAGAGATAAGAGTGTTAGGGCCACTTGGCAATAGTGATCATAGCATGATCGCGTTTGATTTAATTAGTGGAGGAGGGATAGTAAGGAAATCCAAAGTACTACCTTTGAACTTTCGAAAGGGAGACTATGATAAAATGAGGAAAATAGTTAAGAAAAAACTAAAAGGAGCAGTTGCAAAGGTTAAAGACTTACATCAAGCTTGGGTGTTGTTGAAAAATACTATTTTGGAAGCCCAAACCAGCTGTATTCCACGCTTTAAGAAAAGTGGAAGGAAGTCCAAAAAACTGCCAGCATGGTTTAAAGGTGAGGTCAGAGTGGCTGTTGCCAAAAAAGCATCTTTCAGGAAATGGAAAAAAGAGCCAAATGACGAAACCTGGAAACAGCACAAGCACTGGCAAGTGAAATGCAAGTCATTGATAAGGCAGGAAAAGGGAGAATTTGAGAAGAAGCTTGCTGCAGAAGCAAAAACGCGAAATAAAGACTTTTTCAAGTACATTCGTAGCGAAAAACCTGTGAGAGAGTCAGTTGGTCCATTAGATGAGAGAGGGGTTAAAGGGGCACTAAGAGGCGATAAGGCGATAGCAGAGAGACTGAATAAATTCTTTGCTTCGGTCTTTACTGAGGAAGATGTAGGGATGTTACCCATGACTGAAGTGGTATTTAAAGGTGCGGAAGAATTGAAGGAAATATCGATATATCGGGAAGATGTATTACAACTATTAGATAAACTAAAGAGTAGCAAATCACCTGGGCTGGATGGTATACATCGAAGGGTGTTGAAAGAACTGAAATATGAGATTGCAGACCTGCTATTAGTAATCTGTGAATTTTCATTAAAATCATCTGTAATACCTGAAGATTGGAGAATTGCCAATGTAACGCCAATAAAAGGGTTCCAGGGGTGATCCGGGAAACTACAGACCGGTGAGCCTGACATCAGTACAGGGAAAAATGCTAGAAACCATCATAAAGAACGAAATTACTCAGCATGTAGATAGTCATGGTCTAATGGGAGACAGCCCAACATGGCTTTAGACAAGGAAGATCTTGTCTTACTAATCTGTTATTTTTTTTGAAGGTGTGAATAAACAGGTGGACAAAGGTGAGTCAGTTGATATAGTGTATCTGGACTTTCAGAAAACCTTTGACAAGGTCTCTCATCAGAGACTTTTGGCAAAACTAAAGAGTCATGGGATAGGAGGCAGTGTACTATTGTGGATCAGGAACTGGTTAAAAGATAGAAAGCAGAGGGTAGGGCTAAATGGCCAATTTTCCCAATGGAGAAAGGTGAATAGTGGTGTATCCCAGGGATCTGTGCTGGGTCCGCTGCTTTTTTTTTTTTTTTTTTAAACTTTTATTTTCATTTTGCAACAAACAAAAGAAACAACACACCAAAAGAGACAAAACAAGTATACAATAAGGAAAAGTAAACCCATTACCCCCCACCCCGATGCTTCTTCTCTACCCGATTATATCAGCATGTGAGCGCTTCCAATTAACAGTGATTATACATCAAACGATCAAAAGAGTATCTACAATACAGCATGATCATGGGACAAAGATATATACAAAGTCAGACAGTCAAATGAGAGCATTTAGCAAAATGTACATAGTCATTGAGCAGCTTCCATTGAGACCAATGAGAAGGAGTCTGAATGGAGAAAGCGAACAGACGAAGTATTTGTTCATATTTACTGTGAAGACAGGCATGATTCCACCATTCATTGGGGCTCAAATGGGAGCTAAGTTTCCAGTATTACTTAATTAGGGAAATAGCAATGCTAAGCATAAAGTTCGAAAGGAGATAAGCCATTTTTGGGAGAGAGGGGATCCCCGCAACTGGGCGAAGTCCCACTATCCTCCAAGAAAGGGGCTCCTGAGAGTGCAAGATAGACTAAATACGACCCCAGACCCGACGCCAGTAATACTGTAGTGCGGGATATTCATGCATAACATGAGGCAATGAACCAATGGCCGCAGGACGTGTCCAGCAACCATTGCCCTGAGTAGTGTTCCATTTGTCTAATCTGTGAGAAGTGTAAAAACACCGGTGGGCTAGAAAGGAGAGGGTCTGAATGAGTGAGGCGGATCGGGAACCCGTGTCCCTCTACTCCTGATAAGGCTCTATTGCTCCGAGATCAAAGTCACATGCAATTCTCTCTCCCATACTTTCTGCGCTATAGGGGTATCTCTAGGTATAGCATTACAGAAGGTTTAGTAAAATTGGATGCTACACCCGGTGAATTACCGAGAGATCGGAAAGTCTCCAATCAACCTTATATAGAGAATGCCGATGGCGGGAGTACTCTAGTGGATCAAAGGCGATGCTGAAGTTGCACTGACCAGAGTCGGGAGTCTAAAGATTGCATAAGAGTATTAAAGGCACCTAAAGTGTCTAAAAGCATTGGTGGATAGTGGGAGTCTGATGGGAGAGTCATACCAGGGAGAAAGGTAAGAGGAATCGGCTCGCAAAGGCCCGCTTCTGTATCTAGCCACACAGGTCTACTCGGTACTGGCTCTTCCAACCAACGAGCACCTTGTTTGAAAAGAAAAGATTGAGGGAACACTTGAGTAAAATCGCCACCAAGTATTAATGGAGCATTGGCAGAGGCCGAGGCCAACTGCGCAATACTTGCATAGTAAGCAGGGTTGTCCACATTCGGGGCATAATGCAAATACACGTGAATTCACTATCTCCAACCTCAAGGTGTACACGGGCCCATCTACCCTTCTTGTCAGCGCTAATATCAGGTACAGTAGCATGCTAAGACTTCTTAACCAAAGTGGCTATCCCGTACCATTTGAAAACGGTGGGAGAATAGGCAGCTACCATGTGAGGCTTAGCATTGAGTTTCAGTGTTTCAGCAGAGTTTAAATGCGTTTCCTGAAGAAACACTAAATCAACATGCTCATGGCTAAGATAGCTAAGGATTTTCTTTCCTTTGAGTGGACCATTAATGCCTTTGACGGTGAATGATAAGATTTTACATTAGGCCATACAGAAAAGTTAAAAATTCTGAGCATGATAGCACACATAATTTCACTGTGTCCCTCAAACTGACTGTATCTGGCTGTACACATGACATAGGAAAAATAAACTAATATAATACAATGAAGCGCCCCACATTAACAAAGAAAACCGCAGTACGGTAGAGGAGAAGCAAAACCCCAAAATTACTGGCGACCATATGTCTGCGGGGAGAAACCCCAGAGAAGGCCAAAATTGAAAAAACACATAACCTGTAGGACTGTGCGTGCTCCGAATCCGACCGAGGCACACATCATGAAGGGATAGGAGACCAAAAAACAAAAGTCATATAGAGAAAGAAAGAAAGTCCAGGCTATTTCTGTGCTTGGCTATGACCGCCGCATCGGGCCCTTCAAAATGGCGGATAGAGCCGGCAAATAAGAGTCCAAACTTTGGGATTAGCGCATCTGCTCTGCTTCTTTGGAGTCTAAAAATGTTGATAGTAGATCAGGATCTACGAACGTCCTGGTTTGGTTATGGAGAGTCACTCGGAGCTTCGCTGGATACAACAGGCCAAAGCGAGCCTGTAGCTGTTGAAGTCGAGGGCGAAAAGCAAGGAGTTTCTTCCGACGGTCAACGGTAGGCTTTGCCAAATCAGGAAAGAAGGAGACCTTACGACCTTCAAATTCCAAATGATGATTCGCTCGGGCAGCATGTAAAATTTGTTCCACTTGTTGATATCGTAGCAAGCTAAAGACAATAGGCCGGGGGGTCGTGCGGTTGAGCGCCATGTGAGCAGGAACACGGTGTGCACGATCGATTTCCAGTTCTTTATGAAAGGTGATCTTCAGCAAGGAGGGAAGAGTTTTGAGCAAGAATTCTCTTATATCTCCTGCTTCCACCCCCTCCGGCACTCCGAGGAGCCTCACATTGTTGCGACGGGCTCGATTATTGCTATCTTCTAACTCCTTTTGAAGATTCTGTATCTGACGCTCAGCCTCGTCCAGTTTGCCCAAGCGCACCACGTGCGAGTCGAGGACCCCCGCCATGTTGTCCTGCCGTAATGAAAGACTTTCAAGTCGGTCTTGGAGCACTCCAAAGTCTTCTCGCATGGCTCGAAGCGCTTCTCCATTGGACTGCACCAATTCCTTCACGCCGCGTATTTCTTCCAAAATCTCCAGGTGCATCTCGGGGTTTTCACGAAATGGAACCATCTTCTGTGGGGAGGACACCTCTGTTTTGGAGCGTTTTCCGTGAGAAGAAGAAGGAGACCCGAAGTCCAAGCGCGCTGGTTTATGGGCCGCCATTCCCCCCGAGGTGCCCCGGTCAGCTCGGAGCGAAATAGTAAATTTGTGTAGGTATTAAGTCAGGATTCTAAGTAGGCCTCTCGGGAGCTTCAACGCAAAGCGTCCTACCCGCTGGACATCAGGCTCCGCCCCCCGGGTCCGCTGCTTTTTGACATATTCATAAATGACCTGGAAAGGGGGAATAACGAGTGAGGTTATCAAATTTGCAGATGACTCAAAACTATTTAAAGTTGTTAAAACCCAAGAGGATTATGGAAAATTGCAAAAGGATCTTGATAAATTGGAAGACTGGGCATCAAAATGGCAGATGAAAATTAATGTGGACAAGTGCAAGGTTATGCACCTAGGGAAGAACAACCCAAACTATGGTTACACGATGCAAGGTTCCACATTAGGAACCACCACCCAGGAAAAAGATTTAGGCGTCATTGTGGATAACATGTTAAAACCATCAGCCCAGTGTGCAGCAGCGGCCAAGAGAGCAAATAGAATGCTAGGTATGATAAGGAAAGGAATGGAAAATAAAACAAAAGATATTATAATGCCTCTATATCGTTCCATGGTGAGACCGCACCTTGAATATTGTGTGCAATTCTGGTCGCCGTATCTTAAAAAGGATATAGCGCTATTAGAAAAGGTTCAGAGAAGAGCCACCAAAATGGTAAAGGGGATGGAAGGATACTCCTATGAAGAAAGGCTAAAAAGGTTGGGGCTCTTTAACCTGGAAAAGAGACGGCTGAGGGGAGATATGATAGAAGTCTATAAATTAATGAACGGAGTGGAACGGGTAAACGTAGATCGATTGTTTACGTTATCAGAATATAGAAAGACTAGGGGACATACAATGAAGCTACAGGGTAAACTATTTAAGACTAATAAAAGAAAATATTTTTTCACTCAACGTGTAATCAAACTCTGGAATTTGTTACCGGAGGATGTAGTAAAGGCTGTCAGTGTAGCTGGGTTTAAAAAAGGTTTGGACAAGTTCCTGGAGGAAAGGTCCATAAACCATTATTAAGAAGTGACCGAAGATATCAATGCTTGACCCAGTACAAGCATTGTGGAACTTGTGTCTCTTGGGGAAACTGCTAGGTACGTATGACCTAGATTGGCCACTGTTGGAAACAGAATACTGGGCTTGATGGACCTTGGTCTGACCCAGTATGGCATATCTTATGTTCTTATGTTTGTTTTGGGGGTTTTCCATTCTTTCTTCAGTTTCATTGGTTTGGGGTAATGGTAAGGGGATTATCTTAAATAAACAAAACAAAACAATTTCTATGCTCCTCTCATAAAAAAAAAATACTGGGCAAATATCTGAATGCCAGCCCATTTCTGAGACGTGAGCTTGCATACAGCTCACTCTAGGTGTAGAATGAAATTCTCTTCCAAAGGGAAGGGTCCCTTCCAGGGTTGCTTTTATCTATGGGCAAAAGTGGTAGCTGCCCCGGGCCCCTGTACAACAGCGGCCCAGCTTCCCTGCTGCCTACAGGTAAAAGCAGCCCTGTTCCTCAGGCCACTTGCAAGAGACGTGAGCCGCTCTTTAGTGAACAGATCGATGACTTCCTGCTTCCGGTGTGTTCACTAAAGTGCCACTTACTTCTCTTGAAAGCAGCTTGAGGAAGGAACCGGACCGCGGACTGTGCTGCTCTGGGGGATGCCGCAAATGGGAGCAGTGTCCGTGAATTGGGGGGGGGGGACATTCTCCAAAGTTTGCCCAGGGCCCCATAAGGGTTTGAAGTGGCCCTAGTCCTTCCTGCATTTTTCTCATCCAGATCCATTTCCATTGACTGTTTTCTCATTCAGACTTTATAGAAATCTCTGAGGGAAAGGAAGTGATTGCAGAACTTACGAATGGGCAGACTGGAGAGGCCATATGGTCTTCATCTGCCATCATTTTCTATGTTTCTCTATGTTTAACTGTGATAGAGAGGTAAAGTGAGAGCATCATGAGAGAGAGGTACACTGCTTTTTGAGATTTTGTGGTACCTAAGCATGAAAATGTTCCTTTCCTGTTTACAGAATACACTGCATCTTCTAGTGCTTTTGCACAGAGAAATATGCTTCCGAAAAGACTTTGGATGCATAGACAGTTATTGTGCCTGGGCACCCAGGTTAAGAGAGGAAGGAACATGGACTGTGTTGGCAAAATTTCTCTTTTTCATTAATATGAATTTTCTTGATATCTGCAGAAGTGAGTGATGTTGTCCAGAAAACTCATAAAATTCCTGAATAGGTTGATTCAATAAATGGTATCGTAGTCAGTAGAGAAATGATTTTTTTCTGAGATCCATTTGAATCATGAGATAGTGTTAATTCTTTAAAGCCGCCTATTTTCCAGAGGGAGTGGAGGAGTAGCCTAGTGGTTAGAGCACTGGCTTGGGACTCAACAAATCAGTCTCCATTTCTCACTAGCACTCCTTGTGGCCTTGGGCAAGTCATTTAACCCTCCATTGACTTGGAAGGAAAACTTGACAATCTACATTGGGTCACACTGCCAAGAAAACTGAGGCGCTGCTGGATAACAAGGAGTCAGCATTGAAGGCACACACATTTTCCAGAGATAGTGATATTGAAGGGGGGATGAGGTACATGATGTATGGATACTTACCCCCCATGTTTAGACTTTAAAAACACCAAGGACCACTTTTTGATAGGGAGGGCTCAGATGGGTTGGGTAGTACACTGGCCAATTCAGTACTTCCCCTGTCCTGGTGACCCCGCATCCAAGCAGGGTCTTCAGGATATCTCCAATAAATATGCATGACGTACATTTGCATACACTGTGTGTCCAATGTATGCATATTTATTTCATTCATTGTCATCAAGCCGCAAGAGTCCTCTCCGGATCGTCAAGATCCGACCACATAACGCCCATCATGAAGGAATTGCATTGGCTACCTCTACATGCCAGGCTCCAATACAAATCATTGGTCCTCACTTTCAAAGCCCTAAATAATTACCCCCCTACACCAATCAGCAAGCTAATTCATGGCACCCTGGAAAACAGAAACAGAAGATCTACTGCACGGAACACATTAGCAGTCCCCAAGCTAATGACTAAGTGCACAAAGGCTACCTCCAACAGAGCCTTCTCCTTATTTGCCCCTTTAAGCTGGAATGCACTCCCCCACGAAATCCGTGGAATAAAAAGCCTCATCCTATTCAGAAAGGCCTTAAAACTCCACCTGTTCACAAAATGCTACTCAGAAACCTCCAGCGATAGAAGCACAACCAACAACCTGCAAACTTCCCCCACACACCAGTCGCCCCTGCACGTCAACACCACAGATAATAGGTAGTCCCCCCTCAAACCCTACCAACCTTTACAAAACTAATGCAACACCCATTTACATTAAAGTATTGTACATAGTTCGAGTTAATACGTATTTAATTTCCATGTTTTCTCTCCCATGTTCAATTCCCTGTTCTTTGTAAACTCAATGTTATTTGTATACATTGCAGTATTCTTGTTCGATGTACACCACGCTGATTTTAATAGCGCGGTATAGAAGAAAATGTTAAATAAATAAATAAATAAATCACGGATATCTTGAAAATCCATCCAGCTGTGAAGTCACCAGAACAGGTTTCAAAAGCCCAGTGCTAAGCTTTGCTGGACCATAAATGGCAGTTCTGAAAACTTTCTCTGAGATTGTTTTGGAAAAAAGGATGGCAAATTTCCCTATACAGGGAGTAGGTTCTAATATGTCTGCAGAAGGCTCCATCTAGTAGCTTAAGAAGGGCCTTCCTAGCTTCCTTTCCTTCCCCCCAAAGGGAAGATAGCGCTCTCGCGTCCTGCTATGCAGTACCTGGAGCATGCTGCTTTAAAAAGATAACCCATGCTGTCTCTATGCGCAGTGGTGCCGGACAGGCTTTGATTTATGTTGGATACAGAAAACAGAGATGTAACAACTAAGTACACGAGAACCAGGGGACATCATTTATCTGTATCACACTCGTGACTCAGAACAGAGTGAGGGCAGCACGGAGACAACATGATACAGCTTTTGTTACTAATCCTCAGTCTCTAAAACTCACAAAAGTCATAGTTAAACCGTACCTGACAATTCCTGGTGAGAAAACCAAATAGGTCCCCCCTTGGGCACATGCTGTCTCCCATCTCTTTCCTATAGGTATCTCTAGATTTAATAGGATATAATGCAGATCAGTAAACCCACAAGAAATCCTCTAAGAGATGAGTGGGAAGGTTTTCTTGTGGATTTACTGATCTGCATTATATCCTATTAAATCTAGAGATACCTTAGGAAAGAGATGGGAGACAGCATGTGCACAAGGGGGTGACTAGGGACCTGGAAGTTAATTGAAGAAGTGCAAGGCTGAAGTAGAGCCCCTAATATGGTTTAAGATTTACTTTTATTTGGTTTAATATTTTTTACAAAAATGAAAAGCGGTTTACCTTATACAAATAAGGGAAAATAGGAGAAAGGAAAGGAACTACAAAATGTCGATAGGAAAGAGAAAGTGGGAGAAGTGCCTGAGAGTCAGCTGCATGGGCTTGTGTTAGCCCGAGGAAAGTCACAGTTTACCAGCGAGTCAGGGGAGGCAGTGTGCTGATGAGGGGGAGGGGGAAGTGCTGGGGCTGAGCAGTATTACAGAGAACAACTGTCCAGTGAATTTCACAGAGTAACAGGGTGACCCAGAAATGCAAAATAACATTTCTGATTTTTATGTTGTTATTTTAGCATGTGCCAAAGGGGTTCAGCGCACACTGTTCATACAATTTAATAAAGTATACATATTGTCAAAATACAGAATGTGCTAAAATGAAGTAAACCACACCAATCATATACAGGGTGGCCCAAAAAAAGTGAGAACATCTCATAAATTAAAAGCTTAAATAGTTTACTTATTTATCTTTTTTAGCTATATAACGTCTTTATTTCAACAATTTCTGGTCACCATCTTTTTTTTAAAATTTGTCAATTGTTTACATCTGTCTTTTTGAATTTTTAAATAACTTATATGCTACGATATGTTATCACTTTTTTTGGGCCACGCTGTATATGATTGGTGTGGTTTACTTCATTTTAGCACATTCTGTATTTTGACAATATGTATACTTTATTAAACTGTATAAACAGTGTGCGCTGAACCCCTTTGGCACATGCTAAAATAACAACATAAAAATCAGAAATGTTATTTTGCATTTCTGGGTCATTTCTGATGACAAACAACACAAAATAGTACAATAAACATTGCCAATGTTTTGGTATCATTTTAAGAAAAGAGTGCAGCCCTGTTTCTGATGAGATCTGTTGCCCACTTAGGATGGCCCAAGTTGCACTTTGGACCATCTCTGTTATTCCACTGGTGGAGGAGATGGGTTCTAAGGCATCTTATGGTGCACCAAATCTTTCTTGGGGGTTCAAAACCACATGGAAGTCTTGTTAGGAACATCAGGAGAATTCCATGTTGCATGTCAACATTCAACAGCACATTCTTTGCAGACCAAGATGCTAGACCAAAATGTACCTGAGATTTCTAGACTGATTTCTAGCAGAGATGCAAGTAGACTAGGTGGGCCTGTGAGGCAGAGGAAGATACAGATGGTTAGAATAAATGGATCATAAGAGGGAGTGGAGAGAGTGGAGATGAACAAGATTGGAGAGATACCGTGGGGTGGAGGTATAAATGGCTCTGTGGACTAAAATAAGTATCTTGAATTGAATCCTGTATTTAATGGGGAGCCAATGGAGGTGTATGAGCAGAGGGCTAATGTGGTCCGATTGTGAGGCATGAGTGAGAATCCGGGCTGCACCATTTTGAAGGAGTTGAAGACACTGTAGCTGGTATCGAGGGAGACTGGCAAGAGTAACATTGCAATAGTCAATGCATGTAATGACCAGACAAAGAAGTATGCTCAGAGAAGGGAGGGTGGGGGGTTGAGTAAGACAGTAAAGGGCGAACAGTGTGAACCAGTTGCAGAGAGTAGAAAGAACGGCAGATGAGCGACGAAAGGTGCTTATGGAATGGCAGGGCAGATTCTAAAGTAACACAGAGATATCACAATGATTGCACGATCGGGATTGGAGAGTGTGAGAGCAGGTGGGTGAGTGAGGGACAAGGGCCACTGAAAGTGAACCAGATGGCTGACATCTTGGAGGGGTTAAGATGAAGGTAATTTGAGTGCATCAGGAACTTATGTGGGAGAGGCAGCAGTTTAGAGTAGTCGCGTCAGGAGCAGAGGGACTAGTATGATATAAAAGAATATCATCATCGGCATAATAATATGCCAAAATACTGTGTTGCTGGAAAGGAAGGGTCAAAGGGGCCAGGAAAACATTGAAAATGAGGGGGGCTAAGACGGAATCTTGCAGGACACTACATGGGAGAGGGGTGATGGGGGGGAAGAGGATGAGCTGGAGAGAACAGAGAAAGACCTAGAAGAGAGAAAGGAACAGAACCAATGCAAGACAGTACCATGGATCCCAAAGTCATGAAGACAAGTAAGAAGAGTGGAAAGGTCAAACAAGTCAAAGGCTGAAGACAGATCCAAAGAGATAGCCAGAGAAATATTGCCATGATCGTGCGTGACATGCAGCTCATTGAGAAAGGAGAGGAGGATAGTTTCTGTGCTGTGACTGGGTCTGAACCCAGATTGACGGGGGCGGAGAGCGCGTGTGGTGTCAAGATGTGAAGATAGTTATATGAAGACCAGCTTTTCTAAAATTTTGGAAAGAAAAGGGAGGTTCACTTAAAGTAAAAATACATCCTTGCTAAAGAATGTGCAGCTCTTAATTAGGACCTGATGAAACTTCCCTTTCATTCAGTGCCTTGTCCAACTGCAAACATTAGCATTAATCCCCAGCTTCTGAAAAATATGAATATAAAACCTTTTAGCAAAATCCAAACTGTACCCACCATATAGGTACAATCGTTTATAACAAGTTTGCTGCTGTCTGTCTCACTTTCTCTTTATTTTTTTGTTCTTTTCTGTTTAGCAAACAGAATGAGGGCATACATAATTGACACATTATGGTTTGCATATTTTAAGAGACTTAGTCAAGCGGACACAGATAATCATCATGTTGTCCTCTGTTATACTCACTCTTTGTTCCTCTCTCCCTCCTTCATTCCCCCTTTCTTTGTCTGTTTCCTTTTTCTCAAGCAAACTCTCTCCTTCATTCTGCTTTCTTGTCCTTGCTCTCTCTTTCTTTCTCCAATACCCCCAGCAGTCTCCTTTACTCAGACGTCCAAACCTAACATTGAACCCTGCTCCCCACCCCCACCCCCTAACCTCAGGGACTGCACATTCACTTCAGCAGCAGAATGAACTGGATTTGGAAATGTGACAGGGGCTCAAGGTATGGAGCCAGCCTGACATCTCATCGGTTCACTGGGACTCCTGCAGCTCCCAGCAAAGTCTATCCACACCTCGTCCCTGCACTCTAATCAGATATGTAGGTGAAAAGGCACTTCTACATAGTAACATATATGATGGCAGATAAAGACCAGCATGGTCCATCCAGTCTGCTCAGTAAGGTGGCTAGAGTAGGTGTACCCGCTGCTCTACACCCCTGTCGAAGGTTGTACTCGCCACTCCATACTGGTCACCCCTCTCTATATGTTGAAATATAAGAAAGAGTTTTTATTTAGATTTTATCCTCTTGCTATAAAGGAATCCACTGTGTCTATCCTATGTCATTTTGAATTTCGTCATTGATTTGCCCCACCACCTCCATTGGGAGGGCATTCCAAGCATCCATCACCCTTTCAGTGAAAAGTATTTCCTGACATTGCTTTTACGTTTACCTCCTTGCAGCTTCATTTTATACCCTCTAGTTTTACAACTTCCCCTTCTTTTATTTCTTTATGGAAAGAGTGGTAGATGCGTGGAATAGTCTTCCAGTGGAGGTGGTAGAGAAGAGGACAGTATCTGAATTCAAAGAAGCATGGGACAAACACATGAGGGAGTAGTGGCCTAGTGGTTGGGGCAAGTTACCTCAGGCCGGAAGGTCAGGGGTTCAAATCCCACTAGAGGACAGCAACCTCAGGCCGGAAGGACTGGGGTTTCTAGTCCCACAGGTGCTCCTTGTGGTCTTGGGCAAGCCACTTAACCCTCCATTGCCCATGTTCCCTGTAAGTATTAGTGTATGTGTCTCATATCCCCTTGTGTTAAATGTATCCCCCCAATTGTGTTGTGACACTTTGATTGAAGGATAAGGTAGTATACAAAACTGTCTAAATAAACAGAAGATCTCTTAAGGAAAAAAGGGGACTGTTGTAGTGGTTGATATAGAAGGGCAGACTAGATGGACCATGTGGTCTTTTTCTGCCATCATGTTTCTATGTTTTTTTGAAAAAGATTTGTTTAAAGTTTTTAAACATCTGTATCATATCTCCCCTGTCCCTCCTCTCCTCTAGTGTATACATATTTAGGTCTTCAAGTCTCTTCTCATACATCTTCTGGTGCAGGCTCCAAATCATTTTGGTCACTTTTCTCTGAACCATTTCAAGTCTTTTTTATATCCTTTGTGAGATATGGTCTCCGAAACTGAACACAATACTCCAAGTGAAGCCTCACCAACGTACAGGGGTATTAATATCTCCTCCTTTCTGTTGGTTATTCCTCTCTGAATGCAATCCAGCATCCTTCTGGCTTTAACCACCGCCTTATCACATTGTTTCGCCACCTTGAGATCCTTGGAAACAACCACTCGGAGGTCCTTTTCCTGGTCCGCACACACCATCCTCTTGCCCCCTATTGCATACAATTCCCTTGGATTTCTGCATCCCAAGTGTATGACTATCTGCACTTCTTCACATTACATCTTAACTGCCAAGCATTAGACCATTCTTCCAGCTTTTGTAGATCTTTCCTTATTTTGTCCACTCCCTCAGAGGAGTCTACTCTGTTGCAAATTTTCATGTCATCTGCAAAAAGGCAGACTTTTCCCCTCAATCTTTCAGCAATATCACTTGCAAATACATTGAACAGTACCAATCCTAGGCACACCACTTCTTGCCTTCCTTTCTTCCAAGTGAGTTCCATTTACTACCATCTTCTGTTGTCTGTCAGTCAACCAATTTCTGATCCGGTTCACCACCCTGGGATCCATCCCCAGGCTGCTCAGTTTATTGATAAGTCTCCTGTGAGGAACAGTATCAATGGCTTTGCTGAAATCTAGGTAGATCACATCCATCGCATGTCCTTGATCTAGTTCTCTGGTCACCCAGTCAAAGAACTCAATCAAATTTGTTTGGCATGATCGTCCTTTGGTAAAACCATGCACCTAGAAAAGAACAACCCAAACTATGGTTGCAATACTCCCTTTGCAACTGGTGCAAAACACTGCTGCAAGAATCATTACAGGAACTGCAAAATACAATCATATAACCCCAACACTTTACCAACTACACTAGCTTCCTGTCGCTGTCCGTGCTGAATACAAGAGCATATTAATAATCTTCAAAATACTAAACAACCTATCCCTGCCGACTCTTCAATCTTTGATCCAGAAAGCAAGTCCAACCAGAACAAGAAGAGGTACAGACATCAACATCATTGAAACTCCAACAAGCTACAGAACATTAAAGCAATCCACAATAGTACACTGATCCTGATCGACAATAGTACACTGCCTCCTATCCCATGACTCTTTAATTTTGTCAAAAGTCTCTGATGAGGGACCTTGTCAAAGGCTTTCTGAAAGTCCAGATACACTATATCAACCGACTCACCTTTGTCCACCTATTTATTCACACCTTCAAAAAAACATAACAGATTAGTAAGACAAGATCTTCCTTGTCTAAAGCCATGTTGGCTGTCTCCCATTAGGCCATGACTTATCTACATGCTGAGTAATTTTGTTCTTTTTGATGGTTTCTAACATTTTTCCTGGTACTGACGTCAGGCTCACCGGGCTGTAGTTTCCCGGATCACCCCTGGAACCCTTTTTAAAAATTGGCTTTACATTGGCGATCCTTCAATCTTCAGGTATTACAGATGATTTTAATGAAAATTCACAGATTACTAATAGCAGGTTTGAAATCTCATATTTCAGTTCTTTCAACACCCTTGGATGTATAGCATCCGGCCCAGGTGATTTGCTACTCTTCAGTTTATCTAATAGTTGTAATACATCTTCCAGATGTATCGATATTTCCTTCAATTCTTCTGCACCTTTAAATACCACTTCAGTCATGGGTAACATCCCTACATCTTCCTCAGTAAAGACCGAAGAAAAGAATTCATTCAATCTCTCCGCTATCGCCATGTCGCCTCTTAGTGCCCCTTTAACCCCTCTATCATCTAGGTTTTTTTGCTACGAATGTACTTGAAAAAGTCTTTATTTTGCATTTTTGCTTCCGCAGCAAGCTTCTCAAATTCTCCCTTTTCCTGTCTTATCAATGCCTTGCATTTGACTTGCCAGTGCTTGTGCTGTTTCCAGGTTTAGTTGTTTGGCTCTTTCTTCCATTTCCTCAAAGATGCTTTTTTTGGCAACAACAGTCTCTCTGACCTCACCTTTAAACCATGCTGGCAGTTTTTTGGACTTTTCTTAAAGCATGGAATACAGCTGGTCTGGGCTTCCAAGATAGTATTTTTCAACAGCACCCAAGTCTTTAACCTTTGCAACTGCTCCTTTAGTTTTTATGAACTATTTTCCTCATTTTATCATAGTCTCCCTTTCGAAAGTTAAAAGGTAGTACTGTGGATTTCCTTACTATCCCTCCTCCACTAATTAAATCAAACACAATCGTGCTATGATCACTATTGCCAAGTGGCCCCAACACCCTTAATTCTTGCACAAGATCTGGTGTTCCACTAAGGACTAGATCTAATATGGCTTCCCCTCTGGTCGGTTCATGAACCAGCTGCTCCAAGAAGCAGTCATTTATTTCATCTAGGAACTTTATCTCCCTAGGATGTCCTGCCATGACACTGACCCAGTCGATACCGGGGTAATTGAAATCACCCATTATTATTATTGCGCTGTAACATTTGTTAGCTTCCTTGATTTCTTTGAGCATTTCATCATCCATTTGGTCATTCTGGCCAGGTGCTCGATAGTACACCCCCACTGCCATTGCCTTCCCCCTTTTATATGGAATTTCAATCCATATAGATTCTACAGCAAATTTTGTTTCCTGCAAAACTTTAATCCTTTCTGACTCAATGCCCTCTCTAACATAGAGCGCAGCCCCTCCACCAATTTGATCAGCTCTATCATTACGATATAGTTTGTACCCAGGTATCACAGTGTCCCATTGGTTGTCCTCCTTCCACCATGTCTCTGATATTCCAATCATATCTAACCTCTCATTTAGTGCTATATATTCTAACTCTCCCATCTTATTTTTTAGACTTCTAGCATTTGCATACAAGCATTTTAGAGACTGTATTTTATTCATATTAATCTGACTATTGGTAGACATGGGTAATTTGGGATCTTTAAGCTCCAAGATTTAGGTGTCATCGTGGATAACATATTAAAACCCTCCACCCAGTGTGCAGCGGCAGCCAAGAAAGCAAATAAAATGCTAGGAATCATAAGGAAAGGCATGGAGAATAAAACAAAGGATACTGTAATGTCTCTGTATCGTTCCATGGTGCGACTGCACCGTGAATATTGTGTGCAGTTCTGGTTGCCGTATCTTAATAAGGATATAGCGGAATTGGAAAAGATACAGAGAAGAGCCACCAAATTAGTAAATGGGATGGAAGGATATCCCTATGTGGAGAGGCTTAAAAGGTTAGGACTTTTCAACCTGGAAAAAAGACAGCTGAGGGGAGACATGATAAAGGTCTATAAATTAATGAATGGAGTGGGATGGGTAAACGTAGATCAATTGTTTACACCATCAAAAAGTAGAAAGACTAGGGGACATACAATGAAGCTACAGTGTAACCCTTTTAAGCCTAATAAGAGAAAATATTTTTTCACTTAACACGTAATCAAACTCTAGAGGATGTAGTAAAAGCTGTTAGTGTAGCTGGGTTTAAAAAAGGTTTGGACAAGTTCCTGGAGGAAAGGTCCATAAACCATTATTAAAGAGGACCTGGAAAATCCCCTGCTTGCCCCAATACAAGCATTGTGGAACCTGTTTGTCTTTTTGGGAAACTGCTAGGTACTTGTGACCTGGATTGGCCACTGTTGGAAACAGGATACTGGCCTTGATGAACCTTGGTGTGACGCAGTATGGCATATCTTATGTTGCCTCATAAGAACATAACATATGCCATACTGGGTCAGACCAAGGTCCATCAAGGCCGTATCCTGTTTCCAACAATGTCCAATCCAGGTCACAAGTATCTAGCAGGTTCCCAAAAAGACAATCAAGTTCCCTAATGCTTTCACTGGGGCAAGCAGCGCATTTCCTGGTCCCTCTTTAATACAACCTATTGGTTTCTAGAAAGTCCACTATTCTCTCTTTCAGGAGCGCCTCCATTACTTTTCCCACCACCGAGGTAAGGCCTACCGACCTATCTCTTCCCTATTACCACTTTTTTAAAGAGGTACCACATCAGCCCTTCTCCAGTCCTGCTGAACCTCTCCCTTCTCCAAAGGTTTATTAAAAACATTCTTTAATGGCCTGCCAGAACCTTTCTGAGCTCTTTTCCTGTTTCTTCAGTGTTAGACTACATTTTCAGTCTGATGGCTTGCAGTTTCCATTTCAGTTTTATCTGCATGTTTCTGTTTCTAATTTTTGGTCACTTATTCTGAATTTGTCAAGGATCTAAATATTTGTTATATGCATCACTAAGCTGAGGCATTTTGCTAGTGTGTATTTTGTCTGCTGCAATCCAATTTGTTTTCTTTTCCAGTCTGCACCCCTCAATAAAAATGAAAATTGGACTGGTTTGCAGATCTCAAAGGATTGCAGCCCCCCTCATTTTAACCTCCCAAGTCTGAACCCTTCAATAAAAATGCATTTGTATTTACTACCTTGTCATTTGTAGGGTTGTTGCTGTTTGAGTCCAAGGAGTCAGTGTTGTTCAGAAATGGTAGGTTTGCTACATAGGTACTGAGTGTGTTTCATACAGGGTTTTGGCTATTTTATGAAGTGCAGTTTTTGTTGAGGTGCACGGTTTTTCCCCATTCTGTAAGTTTGGACTAACAAACCTCAAACCACTCCCAAATAGGAAAGTTGGACCATCAACATTTGTTTACGGACATTTCTTGGAGAGTTCTTGATTATGTGCCAGCTGATCCACGTGGAGGTAATCGCGAACAACGTCTTCAGTTGCTTGAACAAACGTGGATCTTCAGGTTATCTACGGTGGAACCACAAGGTCTTAATAAAGAACTTGATTGGACTAGCCTCCTCTGAGGTTTCCCATTAGTGTTGCTCAAACTCAATGGATGAGTTGGATTTCATGACGTGCATAGCTGTGATTGGTTCCAACTAGTATTTAACTGCGGTTCCTGTCTTGTGGCTTTAGATCGTAAATGAGCATGCACTGGCAGCCTAAAAGATTTGGGGAAGCCAGAGGTTGGATTGCAGTTGAGAAAAGCGTTGAAACAGGGCATAAAGAATTGGTTTGCCCAAAACGCAGTACTGTGTTCTGGTTACAAACTGCGGACATTTGAGAGATGGACCTCTATAGTGAGTTTTAAAACAATCATGTCTCAGTTTCCTATGGACAACAGATAAGTAAAATTTTTATTGATTGTCACTTTGGTTGGTTCCATCGATTTTTCACATATTATGAGGTTGGAAGTAATACAATTTTGAATATGTTTGGTGTAGGGCACACCATTTCATGGTGTTTTTTACCTATGGTTTAAAGCTCTGGTTGGGGCTCATTAAAATTGAGTAAAATGGAAGTATTGCCATGAGAGGTAATTTTGGTTTCCTCACGGCTACTCTTCCAACATTAATACATTCATATACACATATTTTAGCTCATGATATTCATGTTTTTTGTTCTATTTTTGTTTTTGAGTGGATTTGTATAGAGCAATAGTTATTTTGAATTGTTAAGGATTCCAAGATGGCAGATAGCTCAAGGCTTTCCACTGATACAAGAGTTCAATGTACCTTCCTCTGCTTCTTCTTACTTCTAAGTAAATAATATAATTGGGACAACTCAATCTCTTCTGGTTTTTCCACCTTCAAGACATCTCGCAAATACATTGCCCATAGTTCTTTAGAGGACAGTAACCTAGTCTTTGGGAACTTCAGAAATCTGATATTCCTTGACTGCTGATTGTTCTCAATGGCTTCCAATTTCAAGTCAAGCAACAGGCTATCTTTAATAAATGTTCCTGCAGATTTCTGAAAAGCTCCCACTTGACTCTATTTATGTGGCTCTCTGGCCAAGATCTTGAAAGAAACCCTCTAACTCACCCAATTTCCCAACAGTTTACTGGGAAAACTCAGAAGTCTGAGAAACAAAATTATTCAAACCTGCTTCTATTCTCAACAAAGACCCCAAAATATTCTCAAGAGCAATCTTGTTCCCAACTAGGGGAGTTTCCCACCCCCAAACTCACCCTCAGTAGACGCTTCAGGAGAGAAGCAGGTGCTAAAGAAAAATAGGATGAGGTCATCGCAATAGTCTCTCCAGTGCCGACAGAATTTAGCGAAAGCGCCATTCTTTCACCCAGGAGTCCTCATTCTTCCCTCCATCCTGGTCTGTCGCTATGGAACTCACATGCTCACTTCTGACGCCCACATCTTGCCGTATTGCCAGTTGCAATGGAGGGCTCAGGCAATCAGAATGCAATGTCACTCGGGAATCTTCAGGGGAACTCTCTCCTACTCCTTGAGTGGCCTTAGAAGCGGGTACACTGGGGGTAGAATGAGAATCCATGGGCCCCCAGATTGGACCCTTCTGCTTCACTCGAGTAGACTTTCCTTTCCTATTCTTAAGGCATAGAGGCAATAAAACTGTGAAAAGAATGCAAAGAGTGATAGCAGTTTTCTCACACTCCCTACTGCGGTGCCATTTTGACTCCTCCCTGCCTTCTGGATTCTTTAGATAAAATTTGAATTTGTGGCAAATTTTTTTGTAGGGCCCTTGATAAGCAACAGATCCAATGCAGGTTTAGAATAAAATGACTAGATCACATGCATATAGCGTGCGTCTGATATCTGAGCCATGTAGTTTCAGTTCTGGAGCTCAGGATCTCTCCGGTTGCTTGAGAAAATCATTGATGTAGATGTTAAAGAGGGTAGAACTGAGGCTACAACCCTGACTTCCTGCTCTCTCCTGCCTGAGGCTGTTTGTCTGTATGTTATCTGTATCTTACAGCTATTAGATGACTACATAGATTTAATACTATCATAGTTCCCCCTCCCCCTCCCACACACACATTTCTAGGCAGCACAAATACCAGTTTGCAATAATTTAAGGTTCAGGCCAGAGAACCAAACAGTGAAATTCTCCCTGAGGGAGCGTTTTCGCCATGCTTGTGATCAGTGTTGTATTGTAAATGTGTGGTCAGTGGTTCAGTGCTTGGTGATGAACTCAGTCCAAATTGCAGGCTTTTTTGCAGTTCCTTGGGACTCATAGTGCTTATTTGTGGAAGAAGCTACAGAGCAGATTGTTAATGTTACTGTTGACACAGATCCTGCTCTAATTCTTTGGATTAGTAATGTCCTGTTTGCAGATTGTGTCGGGGAAATGGATGGAAAGGGCAATTGGGTTAAATAATTTTACTGGTGCTTCCTGAAGTGATGCACTGCGGTATTTGCACATTCCCTTTATAGAGGAAAATACAGGCAGGTGTATTGGACACATGGTAGCTAACACACTAAGGTAGAGGTCTACAAAGATTTCAAAAGAGAAGAGGCAAATAGGACATTTCAAATAACTGAGAAGGCTATCTTTCTTGGAGTTTGCTATATGTGTTACCACACTGTAAAACTACCATCTTGGACTGGGATTTTAGATCTAATCATTCACCTTACCATATCCCAGCTCATGACGAATTATACTCTCAGGTATAATTGGTAGGTCTGTGCTCAAGGGGGCTTAGAACCCAAGTTACTTCTGAGGCAATGAAGGGTGAAGTTACTTGCCCAAGGCCACATCTCCTCCCCCACAGGTCTTTTTCCATATTGCCCAGTACAGGGAAGGAGAAGAACCATTTCGGCAGTGGGAAAGCTAAACAGGGAGGGATAGAGAGGAAAGGACCATTGAGACCGAGGATGGACCACTCACATTCTGCTGGCTGAAATACCTGAGCTGCAGCAGGGAAGAGTGACAGAGAAACTGGATGCATGGGAAGAACCTTACACCCCCCCCCCCCAAAACCCCCAAACAAACCTTTTTTCCTGAGGTTGGATATGATCCGAGAATAAGAAAAGCATAGAGGGCCAGAAGAACATGCTGCATTCAGCCCTCAAGCCTCGGTTTGGGGGCTCCTGACTTGGCATTTCCCTTACAATGCTACGGGGCGACACAATTTTCTGTGCTTAAATATCCAGCACCATTGCTCGCTTTGCTGAATCGTTATGGGAAGGTAAAGCTATTGGTATTTTTCTAATCTATGATTACATTTTCTAGCGTGCATTTGATTGTGTTACATCATCTGGTTTGATCGATAGGTGCTGGGAAGGGCCCGGTCCAGATTTTGCCATTTTGGATTGCTGAACAAGGCTTGGCTTTTTGGGGGTATAAGTTATTTCCACATGTCTCAGAAACAATTGTTATCTATGGCCTCCTTGATTTCTGGCAGCCTTTGGTTCACATGTGATGTCTTATCTTTTAAACCTTCAGTATTTGCCACTCTGTGCTTCCAGGTTTGAGAATTTTCTGTTTGTTTTATTTATTCATTTATAGCTTTTCTATACCGCGCTATTTAAAATCAGCGCGGTTTACAATTAACAATTCTTTGTACAAAGCAGGGGGATCTACTTTGCACTTACAATGAACAGGTTTCTTGGGTTTTCAGATCCTCTGTCAAGCCATATTAGATGTATTTTGTATAATTGGGTTTCTAAAGTCTTATTTAGTAGGCGGCAATTCCCTTGATGCTCTGTGGATAAAATAATTTAAATCTCTTATTGGCTGGTTACTGTCTCTTGTGGGATCCAATTGCATTTTTAAACAAAAAAGTGTTGATTTGGCTTTTATTGATGTTGTTTTGGGGATCTTTGATAGATTTTCTTACTTCCTTGAGTCCATATGTACATGGGGGGGGGGGGATGTTTTTTGAAGGTGTGTCAAAATGCAATGCTGGAGGTCGCAAACCAGTCTGGTTTTCAGATAATACCTATTGCATACGTATAAGATATATTTCCATACAATGGAAGCAGTGCATGCAGATATCTGTTATGAATATTCATCAGGGATAGCCTGAAAATCTGTCGGATTTGCAGCCCTCCAGAATTGCAGTTTGACACCCCTGGATTTAGAGGATTTGGGGCAGAACACTGGGAAACGGTATTCGCTTTGATCAGCCCAAGCTCCCTCTTAAACTAGGTTCTCTCTATGCACCCGACTCTCCTTCATTTTCCCTGCCTACCTGTCTCTTCTTCTCCCATACATTGTCACTCTGCAGGTCTCCTCATAAACACTCCTGTGTTCTCTTTGCAGCCCAGTGATAGGAGCTCTGTTGAACAAATTAATTACCGCTTAAGGCCCAACTTTCTCTGCCAGTCTGTGCTAGCAGAGCTCTGCTCCATGCACATGTTTTCTGTTGCAGGGATGTGGTTAGTCACTTGGCCTGGTGGAGATGTATGGAGAGGAGAGGGGGGAATGGGAGGCTCGAGTGTGAAAATAGTGTAGGACTCATTTTCTGCTATACTGAATTATTGTATTCATCTCAGGATAATTGCAGCTGTTCGCTTGTTGCTTCTACCCATCTTTGACTCCTTAGAATGTAGAGGGCATTAGCCTAGGTGTGAGGGAGATGCCCACCTCTGGGTTCTGATACAGATAGTTATAAATCTAGGGCAAAGCCAGGATGATTCTTTGGTGGGGGCCTGGGGTTAACATGAGTGAACACTAGGCAATGTGGATGTTGATGCCACCTTCAATTCTCCTTTCATTCACATGTTCTGCTGCAAATGGTTGGGCGGCCTGTCTCTATAGTAGAGGGGCAGAGGTCCACCAAGGAGTCCATCCATGGCTACACTCCTGTTATAAAGTCTTCCTGGCTGTGCCCTATCTAGGCTTCAGGCAGCTGTTTAGAGAGAATATAGATGGACATCAGAAGAATACTGGCTGCCCTGGAGAGACTGGTCAACCTGTATCATGTGTTCTTTAATACTGCTTCCAGTATTGAGGTAGTGAGAATTCACAGAACATCCCACACATAAGTCACAAAAATTCCAAATCCCCATGCCAGTTCCCCGAGCCATCTAGTCCTAGAGCTGACAGGTTCTGCATTGTGTTGTCTAGCCCCTGAGCTATTCCGTAAATGATGGCAAAAAAAGAACAATTAATTCATCCAGTCTGCTCAGTTGAGATTCTTTCTCTGCTTTTATACCATTTTGGGTAAATGAGTAGATAAATTCCATACTTGACATCAACACAAGCTCAACCCCCACCCCTGTTCTTTTACCTTTCCTTTCAAACCTCTTCCTTCCTTCTGCCTTCCATATCTGTCTCAAGTATGTTCAAATTCTAATGATGCTGGCCTCCATCACCTTGTCATCTTATTTGATTTTTACAAGAGTGACGCTTAATACAGAACTCAGGCCTCCTCCATGTCTTACTACCAGGTTTTGTAATAAGCCACACAGCTACCAAATGTAAGTCATTGTCCGAATGGTCTGGCCTCTCCCTGCTTGTTGATGTTTGATTTTTAACCATAGTGTCTTTGTGCAAACTGCCCCAACTTTACTGGAAGCCCACTGTTGCTGTACCACTGTTTTGAGGGTTTCCCAGGCTTTATGAAAACTTGATGCAGTTGCCGTTCATGGTTATTCCTAGAGGTGTAAGGCTGTATATTCCTGTGCCAAACCTCTGAGCAATTGAGGTGATTATTCTCTGTGTCCCTGAGCCTTTCAGTCCTACAGGTAACTGCTTCTGCAGTCGTCCAGTCCTAGAAACGATCACCTCTTTGACCTTGGGCTAGTTCTCTACTATTGTCCCTTCAATGTTGCATTAATGTGGCATTAAATGAGATGAATGAGGCTAAGCAAAGGACAGAGACCATCCTGGTCATGGAAGGATGATGAAATGGAATTTAATTTACAGAAAGCCAGATGTGAATTTTAACTGTTTGGATATTTTCATATAGAGTACCTGATGATTTACAGATGGGTAGCAGATATTGATACTTGAGGATGCAGTCCGAGTTATCTGGGAGATCCATGTATCAAGCAGACACGCTGGTCCAGATGTGTAGAGGTCGTAATTAGTTCTCACTTAAAATCTCATTTGTCTCCCAGTTGCAGGCTTGTTATAGCTGCTTCATGAATCTCACCAGGAGTAAGTGCAAAAGGACAGCTTAGAAAGGGCTGCCACTACCCATGCCAACAGCGTGCACTTCTTTATGGATGATGAGGCTGTTTCTGAGTTGCCACAGGCCCAGTTTTCGCTTGGCACTGAAAGTTGCAAAGACTAGGGGACATGCAATGGTGTTACTAAGTAGTATATTTAAGGCAAATTGGAGAAAATATTTTTTTCACTCAAGATATAATGAAGCTCTGGAATTTGTTGCTGGAGGATGTGGTAAAAACTCTTAATGGAGCTGGGTTTAAAAAAGATTTGAACTAGTTCCTGGAGGAAAAGTCAATAAACGGTTATTAAGGTGGACTTGGCGAAATCCACAGTTCGTAACCAAGATAAGCAGCATGGAATCTGTCTACCTTCAGGTTTTCTGCCAGGTTGGAAACAGGATACTGGGCTTGATGGACTTTGGTCTGACCCAGTATGGAAAATCTTATGTTGCTCAGTGCATGACTGCAGCCCATTCGGGAAGTTTTATATCTTCTAGGCAGCTATAACATACAGCATTTCTACTCTATTTTTTACTTCATTTGGGAGGAAAACCTTTTGTTTAAAATTTTTAATCTCTGCTACAATCCGATTGATTCTCCGAACAGGTGCAGGGATTGTGATGGCACGCTTTTGGCCTCTTCATAATAAAAACAGAAACGGTGGCAAAGGTATAAAAAAAACACAACACGAGAAAATATATACACCATATGCGGCACAAATTAGTTGTATATCTTCCTCCATCTCTTTCTTTTCTCTGCCTCACCTCCTTGGTTTCCTCATCAGTCTGGGTGGCACAAGTCAGGGTCTGGTGGTGACTCTCTCCTCGCCCAGCTTCACCTTGTAAAATGTTTTCGTTATTGCCCCTTATATAGCATGGAGTCCTGGCATGGAGGAGTGAAGGAGTAGCTAGTAGTTAGAGCGGGGTTCATATCCCACTGGCTTTCCTTGTAGCCTTATGCAAGTTACTTAATCTTTCATTGCCTCAGGTACAAACACAGATTATAAGTCTTCTGGGGACAGGGAAATACCTGATTGTAACTTGCCTTGAACTACTACTGGAAAGGCATGAAATAGTTTTAAGTAAGACTTTTTGTTTATCTTACTGAAGCTGAAATAACTAGAACAAATTTCTGAACTTTGTGATAAAGGGACTGAGATCTTTACTGAACCAGGTGAAAAAGCTGGGCTTCTATGGGGTCTCAGGGAGACAGGGGGACCAAAAAACTGCCAGCTAAAAGCAACTGTACATGTGATGCTTATTCCTTTTCGTCCCTCCAGTCCAGTCCCGGAACTTCTGGGGTTTAGCACCTCCTCCAGCAGCTTTGGAGACTGAAACACGTCATCACTTTGACACTGGTATAAGCAGACAAGGCTCTCCACTCCAGTAGTTTCAGTCTCCAAGCAGCTGGAGAAGGTGGTGAACCTGGGGATTCTGGGCTCACTCAGCAACAACTAAGAAGAGGTTTTTAATTTGGTAGTTAGGAGTATGATTAGAACAGGTTTAAAAGGGGTTGGAGTGTATTGTATGGTCAGTGCTGCAGAGGTTTAGGTTTTTACCTTCTCTCTCCTCCTCGCTCCTTCTCCCCCCCCCCCTCCTCTCACTTGCATTTGAGCACAGGTGGAGTGAGTACCTGGAGTTTTCAGCCTCCCTGCTCCCGATCCCGCATTAATGGGTGAGGAGCAGGTGGTAGGCGAAGCCGACAGCTTTCCTGCATGGGGGGCGTCTGGTGCACGCGTTGGCTCGGCACAGCGTGTCTCTCCGCTCCGGGTGACGAAGCCGCATGTACGGCTGAGCACCGGAGGTGGATCGAGGCGCCGGAAGGCAGTTTGACCACGGTAAGCCTCGGGCATTCATTGGGTTATTCGGGGCTTCTGTCTTGTTGGCCTAGCTGTGGGATCGCGCGACATACGTGTGGAGCAAGCAGGGCCGCGTGGCTTCGGGCAGGAAGCGCGTATGGCGGCATTTTGATTTTTCTTGTCAGTGCACAGGCAGGGGTTGGCAGGGCCATGTGGCTTAGAGTGGGAAGAGCGTACGGTGGCATTTTGATTTTTTCCTCTCAGCGCACAGGCAGGGGCCGGTGCAGGGCTTGTAGTTGGCTGCCTGTGGGTTATTGGAGCACCGTTTTCGACAGGGGTGCTTTTAGTTAGTCGGGGCAGCTGAGTTAAAAAAAAAAAAAAAAATTTAGGTCCTGTTTTTTCCGGTTGCCCTTTTTGTTAGTTGGGGAGGCTTGGCCTCGGGCTAGCATGCCGGCTAGGCCTCAGTGCTTAGTTTGTGGCACTAGGCATGGTACTGTTTCCGACACAGGGGTGTGCAGAGGCTGTACTTAGGAGGCGGCTTTGATGGAGCAAGCATTAGAAGTGGGGGTTGAAGGACAGGTGATGGATCCTCAGGGTCAGACGGAGACCCTAGCCCCAACTCTACCCTTCCCGGAGCCGACGGCTGGGCTGTCCACGGCTTTAGGGCCGGCACCTCCACAAGTGCATGCTCAAGCGGTTGGGCCGTCTGTAGTTCCTCTGGATTTCTCTCTGTTGTTGCATCAGGCTTTTTCTTTGCTGCATCCAGGTGCAGTAACCCCTCCTACCGGGGAACTGGGAGGAAAATGCCTGTGGGCCCCGATAATTATGGGGATGGGCGCTACCCCTGCTAAGTCAAAGGTATCGGAGGACGGAATTGAGAGTTCGACGCAGTTAGAGGACTTTGAGGCTGCGGACAGTGATCTCAATGACGACGCGTTAGAGGAGCTAGAGGAAGGTGAGTTGCCTGATCTGGAACAGCAGGCTAGAGTGGTCAGAGTGTTTAGGCGAGAAGAGTTACTAGTGCTGATACCTGACACACTCAAGGCTCTGAACATACCGTCTACCGTTCCAACATTGGAGGAGACATTAGAAGATCCGTTGTTACAGGCCATGCATACTATGCAATGGGTGTTTCCCATACACAGAGTGGTACGAAATATGATTCAGGAGGAATGGGATCTACCTGAGTCAGCCCTTAAGGGGTCTAGAGTAATAGCCAGGATCTATCCTTTGTCAGATCAGGATAGGGATCTTTTTCGCTCTCCAAAGGTCGATGCAGTGGTGTCGGCAGTTACCAAGAAGATGACAATTCCGGTGGAGGGCAGTGCAGTTCTCAAGGATGGTCAGGATAGGAAGCTGGATACGTTGTTGAAGCAAGTGTTTGATATAAGTGCCCTCTCAATGCAGGCCTCTATCGCTGGTGCATGGGTGGCTAGGGCCTGTCTTCGTTGGTCTCAGCGGCTACAGGTTGATCAAATGGGAGAGCAGATAGAAGAGGTGGCCCATCTAGAGTCAGGGACTGCCTATTTGGCGGACATTCATTATGATCTTATCCGGGGGCTGTCAAAGAGTATGGCTTCGGTGGTGGCAGCCTGGTGATATTTGTGGTTATGCAACTGTTCAGCAGACAGTTCTTCGAAGGCTCGGCTCAGCAAACTTCCCTTCAGGGAAGCTTTTGTTTGGAGAGGATTTGGACAAGTTAGTTAAGGACCTTGGGGAGTCCAAGGGGGGAGGGGGTTGTCTGCCGGAAGACAAGCCAAAGCAAAGTCAACCAGGTCCGGCTCCCAAAGGGACACAGAGAGAATTTCGAAGGTTTCATTCGTCCCACTTTGGTCAGTTTCAGCGGGGCAGGTTTCTAGCACGGAGTCAGGGGTTTCGAGGATTTCGGGGGGCAGGCAGAGGTTTTACAGCCCCATCCTCAAACCTTAGGAAATCACAATGAGATGAGGGGGATTCAGGTGGGGTGCGTACCTGTAGGAGGGTGACTGCAGGACTTTTATCCTGCCTGGGTCCAAATCACGTCGGACCAGTGGGTGTTGGAGGTCATGTGAGAGGGATATGCTCTCGAGTTCCAATGGCCCGTGGTAAGCTCATTTGTCCAGTCCCCTTGCAAAGCACAGCTAAAGAGACTAGCAGTTCAGGAGACACTAGACAGGCTTCTGCAGCTCAAGGCAGTGGTGCCGGTTCCGCTGGAGCACTGCGGGCGCGGTCGGTACTCCATATATTTCGTGGTCCCAAAGAAAGACGGAGCTTTTCGGCCCATCTTAGATTTTAAAAAGTTAAATCGTTGTCTCCGCGTGACTCATTTCCATATGGAGACGCTGCGGTCTGTAATAGCGGCGGTCAGGGAAGGAGAGTTCCTTACTTTGCTAGATCTCACGGAAGCTTATTTGCACATTCCAATTCGACAGGAGCATCAGTAATTTCTTCAGTTTGCGGTGCCCATGGGACACTTTCAGTTCCTGGCATTGCCGTTTGTCTAGCTATGGTGCCGAGGATGTTCACCAAGATTATGGTGGTGGTGGCAGTGGCTCTCCGCAAAGAAGGGATATCGGTGCACCCCTATTTGTACGACTGGTTGATTCGAGCAAAATCAAGGAGCAAGAGCGAATCGGCCACAGCCCGGGTGGTGCAGCTACTTCAGAGCCTGGGTTGGGTGGTCAACTTGTCCAAGAGCAAACTGGTTCCCTCACAGAGTTTGTAATATCTAGGGGCTCGATTCGATACAGTGCAAGGGAGAGTGTTTCTTCCGGTTCTGCGAGTGTGGGGCCTGAGAGCGCTCGTGTGCGGCTTCCTGGCCGAGAGAGCTCCCACAACTTGGCAGTATTTGCATTTACTCGGAACGATGGCAGCCACGCTCAAAGTAGTGCCATGGGCCAGAGCTCACATGAGGCCGTTACAGAGGGCTCTGCTGCAGCGCTGGTCTCACCAGAAGGACTCGCTGTCTTGGCGGCTTCCTTGTCCACAGGAGGTGGATTGGGAGCTTCGCTGGTGGTTGCTGCCAGAGATCCTGGAGAAGGGGATGCCATTGGAGGCCCCGGCCTGGAGACCATTAACGACAGATGCCAGTCTAACGGGCTGGGGGGCACATTTCGAAGGATGGTTTGCACAGGGTCAATGGACGGTGCCAGAGAAGGGGTAGTCCATCAACAGGTTAGAAATGAGGGTGGTGCACATAGCTTTCCTAGCGTTCCAGTCTTGTGTGAGACACTCAACGGTTCGGGTTCTTTCCGACAATGTGAACATGGTGGCCTACATCAATCAGCAGGGTGGCACGGGAAGTGCGGCCTTGGAGGCAGAGGCAGGTAAACTGTTGGACTGGGCTGAACGAAACCTGCTGGCCCTGTCGGCTCAACATGTAGCAGGAGTGAACAGTGTCGAGGCAGATTTTTTGAGTCGTTGCAAGGTGGATCCAGGAGAGTGGATGCTTCACCCGGACGTGTTTGCACTAATTTCAAGATGCTGGGGGGCACCGATTATGGATCTGTTGGTGACATTCGAGTCGGCAAAAGCCGCACGGTTTTACAGCAGAAGACGAGAAAGGATGTTGGAAGGTCTCGATGCTTTGATGCAAAGGTGGCTGGTAAATGGTCTCGTATACGTGTTCCCACCATGGGCGCTAATAGGACATGTGATTCAGCGCATAGAGCTTCACCAGGGCCTGGTGCTTCTAATTGCGCAGGACTGGCCCAGAAGACCTTGGTATGCAGATCTGGTTCACCTGCTGGTAGACAGTCCATAGCGGCTCCCGTCGTGAGAGGATCTTTTGATTCAGGGGCCGCTCCGCATGCTGCAGGTGAGTCGATTTCTCACTTACGGCTTGGCTCTTGAAAGGGCATGGATGAGAGCCAGGAGATATTCGGCAGCAGTCATTTCCACGCTGTTGAAGGCTAGGCGGAGATCTACTTCATTAATGTATGTGCGAGTTTGGTGCATTTTTGAGGCATGGTGTGCGGACAAACAGCTGCGTCCCTCGGCAGCGTCTGTTTCACAGATTCTTTCATTCCTGCAAGATGGATTCGAGAAGGGTCTGGCGGCCAGTTCATTAAAGGTTCAACTAGAAGCGCTTTCTTGTTACCGAGGTAAGATCCAAGGGGAAGTGTTGGGAGCACTCGCAGACTTTAAAAGGTTTCTAAGGGCCGTGTTGCTTATTCGGCTGCCATGCAAGTGCATGGTCCCTTCTTGGGATTTGAATTTGGTGCTGGAAGCATTGGTTAGAGCCGTTTGAACCGTTGGGTAAGGCTTCATTGAAGGATCTGATGTTAAAAATGGTGTTTTTAATGACCATTTGCTCAGCTCGAAGGATTTCGGAGTTGCAGGCATTGTCTTGTAAGGAGCCTTTTCTTTCTTTTTCTGATCAGAAGGTGGTTTTGCACCCGGTTTCCGCCTTCTTGCCCAAGGCGGTTTTGGTCTTTCACGTCAACAAGGTGATTTCATTACCGGTGTTCTCTGAAGAGATGAAAATGACCGCTGGGAGGAAATTGCGGTTCCTGGATGTTCCTCGGACACTCAAGAAGTACCTCCGTGGTACAGCGGCTTTCTGTAAGTCAGACAGATTGTTTGTATTGTTTGGAGGGCCTAAGAAAGGGGAGGCTGCAGCTAAGTCAGGCGGCCTCCTGGGCGGAATACAGTTTGGTGCCGGCCGAGGATATTTGCAAGGCGACGACTTGGTCATCTTTGAACTCATTTGTCAAGCATTACCGTCTGGATGTGCAGGCGACGGGGGATGCCCGATTTGGATCAGCGGTGCTTCAGGCTGGTCTAGCAGGTCCCTCCTGTTGATATTTACTGCTCTGTTACATCCCCAGAGGTTCCAGGACTGGACTGGAGGGACGAAAAGGAAGGTGAAATTAGACTTACCTGCTAATTGTTGTTCCTTGAGGAACTCCAGTCCAGTCCCTGTTCCCGCCCTTGATTTCCAATTTTGGTTTGCAGCCTGAAGCCGTTTGTCTCGGAGATAGGGATAAGGATGCCACTTCGGGGTAGATGGTATTTTGGTTCGCAAGGAGGGATATGAATGAGTGCTCTATCCTCTAAAGGAAAGAGGAGGACCTTCCTATGCAGCCAAGTACTATAACATAGGTTTCCTTACAGGGGAACTTAGTTTATGTTTAAAGTGTGTTTTTGAGGTTGCAGTTTAGGCTGTTTTGTTGAAGAAAAAAACAACAACGAATAGAAGTGGTTTGACTATATTAACTACTTGTTGCTCTGCTGAGTCTGCTTTGTCAATAGGTACTGGAGCGGAGAGGCGGTCCTTGCCTAACTTATACCAGTGTCATCAAAGTGATGACATGTTTCAGTCTCCAAAGCTGCTGGAGGAGGTGCTAAACCCCAGAGGTTCCGGTACTGGACTGGAGTTCCTCAAGGAACAACAATTAGCAGGTAAGTCTAATTTCACCATACAACCAGTAGGTGACAGCATATCTATAAACAGTTTTGTGACTACAGAATATGGCCCAACTGATACTGGCAAATAGCATATCATTTAAATTATATTTGCTGACTGAAAAATGAAACTGGCAAACTATTCTTGATTCCTACACATAAATTACTACTTGCTAGCATACAGGCAAACAGAAACATGATGGCAGAAAAAAGACCACATGGCCTATCTAGTCTGCCCTTCCATATCAACTACAATAGTCCCTTTTTCCTTTAGAGAGCTTCTGTGATTGTCTCATACCTTCTTGAATTCAGATACTGTCTTTGTCTCTACTTCCTCCACTGGGAGACTATTCCACGCATCGTAAATGAATATTTCCACATATTACTCCTGAGTCTATCCCCTTTCACCCTCATCCACTTGTAGCAGAGCTTGCTTTCAATTGAAAGAGGCTCTCCTCCTGTGCATTTATGCCATGGAGGTATTTAAACATCTCTATCATTATCTTCTCTATCTTGCCTTTCCACTAACATATACATATCAAGATCTTTAAGTCTGTCATATGCTCCCATATAACGAAGACCACTAACCATTTTAGTAGCTACCTTCTGCACAGACTCCATCCTGTTTATATCCTTTTGAAGGTGCAGTCTCCAGAATTGCACACAATACTCCTAATGAGGTTGTACCAGAGACTCATACAGAGGCACTATCACCTCCTTTTTTTCTGTTGGCTATTCCTCTCCCTATGCACCCAAGCATCCTTCTGGCTTTCACTGTTGCCTTTTCTACCTATTTAGCCACTTTAAGATTCCTGGGATCACTCCCGACTCTAAAGAGCCACTGAAAAGTTCTGTCAATGGAGCCTCTAGAACGTCCCCAAGTTCCTTCAATATTCTCGGATGGATCCCATCTGGTCCCATCGCTTTGTCTACTTTTAGTTTAGCTAGTTCCTCATGAACACAGTCTTCTGAAAATGGTTCATGATCCCCATCACTTCTGTTCCTATTAGGGTTGCCAACTGGCTCCAGATGTGCCCGACAAGCTTGATCCACTTTTAGGTTTACCCCCCCCTCACCCCCCCGCTTGCAGGGACATGTAGTTCTGATTTTTTCCATTGCACTCCATAAGAAAAGCAAGTCTACATGTCCCTGCATGCAATGTGGTAAACCCAGGACTGGATCAAGTCTCTTGGGTGCATCTGTAGCCAGTTGGCAACCCTAGATCCTATTTGTGGGTGTTTTCTGAGATCCTGCTCCTGGCTCGTCATCTGTGAACACAGAACAGAAATATTTGTTAAGCAATTCTGCTTTATCCTTATCAGCTTCTACATATTCCTCCCCTTCCTCCTTGAGTCTGACAATACCACTTTTGATCTTCCTCTACTCACTAACATATTTGAAAACTGTCTTATTCTCCCATTTTATTGCATTGGCTATTTCTTCTTCTTTTTGTATCTTTGCTTTCCTGACTACTTTGCTAGCTTCTCTAGGTTTTTCCAAATATAGATGCTTGGCTTCCTCTCTCTGTGATCTCTTGTATTTTATGAAGTCCGCCCTCTTTTCCTTCACCTTTTCAGTTACTTCTTTTCAGAATCATAGTGGCCTCCTTTTCCTTTTACATTTATTTACCTTTCTAACAAAAGGTTTGTTGTGCTTAAAATATCCCCTTTCAGTTTTGCTTTTCTACATCCCCCCAGCTGTTCCCATCCTGCTAACGACTCCTTGAGCTACTGTCCTATCTTGGCAAATTTAGTTTTCCTAACTTTTGAATGGATTTTTATCAGCCCTAGTCCTAATACTGAACCACACAATCTGGTGATCACTAGATGCGAGATGATCTCCCACTATGACATCAGAAACCCTTGCTCCATTGGTGAGCACCAGGTCCAGAATGACCCCTTCACATGTGGGTTCTTTTACCAGTTGCCAGAATAGTTCTCCCTGTTGAGCAGTGGTTCCCAACCCAGTCTTCGGATACCCCCAGGCCAGTCAGGTTTTCAGGATATCCATAATGGATATGCATGAGATAGACCTGCATGCACTGCTTCCAGTGTATGCAGATCTATCACATGCATATTCATTGTGGATACCCTGAAAATCTGACTGGCCTGGGGGTACCCAAGGAATGGGTTGGGAACCATTGCTGTATAGAATCCAGGATCTGCTTACTTCTAGATGATATCGCAGCAGGGGATGTGCCAATCCACATCCGGTGTATTGAAATCGCCTATCAGTAGCACTTCTCCTTTCATGGCAATACTGCATATGTCTTCTATTAAATCCCTGTCCGCTTCTACTCCCAGTACAGGGGGTCTCTATATCACTCCAATGCAAATAGATTTGTTTCCCTCTTTCGAATTTAACCCATAGTGCCTTCTCATTCCCTTTTTAAACCCTGTAATTCTATAACTTTAATATGATTTTTTACATATAGTGCCAATCCTCCTCTCCTCCTTCCTTCCCAGCGTCATAAGCTAGTAGGAATTTCAGGACTATGCTTGATATGTATTTGCATATGATGGAGGTTGTTCATCTAAAGGCATCTCATACATACTCAGTAGTTTTGCCAAGTTACCCAGTTTCAGGAGTGAGATTTTAAGCCAGTCCTGGATTTCTGACAATCAAATCCTGATGCATTATGGGACCTGCAGCATTGATTCCAATAGATAAAATCAAGGACTACAACTATCATGCTGTATTACAATGCAAATTTAAAACTGGAACTGGGAGAAAATCTCACTCCTGGAACTGGGTAACCCGGCAACTCTGACTCAGTTTGGATATCTTAAAAACCTAACTGGCTGGTGTATTTGAGAACAGCAGTTGGTTACCTCTGCACTAGCAGAATACCTCACCTCAGTCACAGATGCAGAGCAAACTACTCATGGGGAAAATCTGCACAAAATCTTACACATAAAGTATGCAAGACTGTAAACTATTGTGCAGAAGCTTTACAATTTTTGCACAGAATATTAACTTATTTGTGCAGAATTCCTCCATAATTAGACCTGGCTCAACCGCGCTTGAGGTCTGACTTCTGCCTCAGTTTCCTCCTTCCTCAGGCTCAACCCTTCCCAGCAACAATCTTTTTCTAGGTTCCACCCTCCTCAACTTTCCTTCTTCCCAGCTTAGCTTGAACCTCCTTCCTGTGCTTGATTTCATGTACACTCTCAGCAGGTTCGATAGGGTTGCCAACTGGCCGGTTTTTCCATGGCCAGGCCGGCTGCCGGCGGCACGCAGATGCAAAACCGGCCCTTGAAAAGCCGGTTTTTTGCTCTGGCCGCAAGATCGGGAGCAGCCAAAGCAAAAGACCGGCTTTTCTTCCAACCCGAAGTTAAAAAAAAAACCACCCAGGGCCGGCCCACACACCGGAGGGCTTCAGAGGGAGCCGGGGAAGCCTGCGCGATGCCCCGGCTCCCTCTGTACAGCCGCCAGCGTGAAGAGCCTTTTCCTTCACGCTGGCGGCTGTTTCTGTGAAGCCGCGATTGCTGGGAAAGGTTAAAGGCAATGCCCTTTAACCTTTCCCAGCATTCGTGGCTTCACTGAAACAGTGAACATTCGCTGGCTGCTGTACAGAGGGAGCCGGGGCCTCGCGCGGGCTTCCCCGGCTCCCTCTAAAGCCCCTCAGACAACCGCGGTGCTGGTCGGGGGGGAGGGGGAGGCTGGCCAAGGACTGCATGGGCTGTGATGGGGGGGGAGTCAAGGACTACAAATGGGCTGTGATGGGGGGGACCTGGACTAGAAAAGGGCTATGGGGGGGGGGACCTGGACTGGAAATGGGTTGTGATGGGGTGATGGGGGGGGGGGACCTGGACCGGAAAAGGGCTATGGGGGGGGGAATTGGACTGGAAAAAGGCAGTGATGGGGGGGGGACCTGTACTGTAAAAGGGTTATGGGGGGGGGACATGGACTGGAAATGGGTTGTGATGGGGTGGAGGGGACCTGGACTGGAAAAGGGCTTTGGGGGGGGGGACTTGGACTGGAAATGGGCTATGGTGGAGGGAGGGGGAACTTGGACTGGAAATAGGCTGTGATTAGGGGGGCTAGGACTGCAAAAGGACTGTGATGGTGGGGGGGGGCCTAGGACGGGAAATAGGCTGTGATGGGGGACTTGGACTGGAAATGGGTTGTGATGGGGGGGGGCCTGGACCGGAAAAGGGCTCGGGGGGGGACTTGGACTGGAAATGGGCTATGGTGGAGGGAGGGGGAACTTGGACTGGAAATAGGCTGTGATCTGGGGGGCTAGGAGGACTGCAAATGGGCTGTGATGGGGGGGGGGGGCCTGGACCGGAAAAGGGCTAGGGGGGGGGGACTTGGACTGGGAATGGGTTGTGATGGGGGTGGAGGGGACCTGGACTGGAAAAGGGCTATGGGGGGGGGGGAAACTTGGACTGGAAATGGGCTATGGTAGAGGGAGGGGGAACTTGGACTGGAAATAGGCTGTGATTAGGGGGGCTAGGACTGCAAATGGGCTGTGATGGTGCGGGGGGACTCGGACTGCAAATGGGCTGTGATCGTGGGGGGGCCTAGGACTGGAAATAGGCTGTGATGGGGGACTTGGACTTGAAATGGGCTGTGATTGGGGGGGGGGGCTAGGACTGGAAATGGCCTGTGATGTGAGGGCTAGCACTGGAAATGGGCTGATGAGCTGGAATAGGACTGGAAATGGGCTGATGTGAGGCATGGGAGAATGGGACTAGAAGGGAGTGGATGCTGGGTGGGTCTAGAACTATAAGGGAACTGATTTTGGGGGGAGGACTAGAATGGATGGGGAATGAGAATGGAGAGGGGAAAAATATTTTGTGTGGAAGAAAAGTCTATGATGGGCCGAGTATTGGGAGAGTAAGAGGGGCTTGAGAATGGAAGGGTGAAATTTAAACGGATGATAAAGGAATAAGGAAAGAATTGGGGGAAAGAGCAAAAGGGAAACAATCAGCATGTTAAAGCAGAAATAGAGAGAGAATGGAAAAACATCTAAAAGAGAAGAAAGGACAAATGGATAACTCGCAGAAGACACGAAGAAACCAGAAGAAAGTGACTGGAGCAATTGCAACTGAAAAATAAAACACCCAAACAGAAGGTAGAAAAATACTTTTTATTTTGAATTTATTAACTGGAATATGTCTGGTCTGGGAAGTGTGTATTGCTAACATCTCTGCGTTTTTGTTTAGTGCAAGAGGAAATTACTTTATAGTTTTATTTCTCCAGTGTTGTACATTTCATGTTTGGATTTTGGGGTTCCCAGTTTAATTATTATCTGACCAAGGAAGTTAACCTACACTTATCCTTGGTAATTTTTGTGGGTGGGGCTGGGGCGGGGCAGGGGTGGGACTAGGGGCGGAGAATGGGTGGAGCATGGCGAGCCACAGGTGTCGGGTTTTTCTCGGTGAAAAAGTTGGCAACCCTAAGGTTCGACCATCAGCTTTCTCTCTCTGCCCCTAATTCTTTCTCCCCCACCCCCAACTTTCTTTCCCTCTCTCTGTTCCCCTGATCTGCTTTCCTTACCTCTAAGCATGATTCCCAGCCCTTTTTGTCCCCCCTCCCCAGTTCTCCCTGTAAGACATTCACTTCTCTCTGCCCCAAGCTCTCTCTCTCCCCCCTCCTTTGCTCCCCCTTGAGTTCTCTCTTACCCCCAAGCACATTCTCCAGCTGTCTTTCCACTCCCCACCAGCATCTCCCCACTTGTGTTCTGTCCTCCACTTCACCCCGCTCCCCATGCGAGGAGGGGGATGCTGCACATTGGGTTACATCCCTCCTTCTCTGCTGCCCAGTGTCAGACTGCTGATTTGAACAGTATGGCTGTATGGTGTCCCAGTATAGAGGTGGGGGTGGAGGGGGCAGGGCATAGCCAGGGCAATATGAGCAGTGTGGCCACACAGGTGAAAGTATGGAAGGGGCACCGATGTCATCACTGGGTGGGTGGAAGGCCAGGGCTGCCGCTAGCTTTAGGAGAACTAGGCAGTGCTAGCAATGTCAGTCACTACAGAACAGAAGCGTGGCGCCGAGGGAAGCTTCTGAAACCCCGCACGCTTCGCTCTGCCCTCATGTTTGTTTTATCGTGGCAGCGCATTGAGGTTCAGAAGCTTTCCTCCACGCTGCCCTTCCTATTGCCAATGGCACCACTGCCAGTCCTGAAGAGTTGTACCATGGGTGAAAGCAGTAAAGGTAAGAAAGCATGAATGGGGGCTGCCTAGGGTACCAAATTCTCTTGCACTGGCCCTGAGGGTGTGATGGGAGGGGGGGGGGGATCCAGCTTCACAGGGGGCATTTCTAGCTTGCTACAGCCCTGGGGAGGGGAGAAACATTGTGTATTTCATGTGGTCTATGGGGATTTATACTGTATGGTAAACTTCTTTTATGGTTAAAGTAGATTGAATAAATGATTAAATAGTAATATTAAAAAGAATTTAGATGGCTGTGTTAGTCTGCACATTCTATAGGTTTGCGCAGGTGAGAAACCATTGCTGCTGCCACTACCTCTTGGTCCCCCTGCAGAATTCTGCGCAGGAGGGGAATTTTGTACAAATTTTGCTTTGCACAGTTATTCAGAATTCCCTAGGAATAATAAACAAACCCTCATCAAATATAGAATAAAGTGATCATCAATTAGAAAAAGAAACAAATAGAAAAACTGAAATGAGGCCCTCCCATGAAGCCAGATTCTGCACGTACTGAACACTGGAAGACTAGAAATTCATTTCCCCTTGGACTGTGCAAAAAATACAAAGATATCAGAAACGCACATTTCCCAAAGCTGACAGACAAAATAAAAGATCTTCCATGAAAGAATGAGCAAGAGAAGAAATGCATAATGAAGTAAAAATACATAGACCCTGGCGAAACAGGAAAAACAGCTGTTCTAGCGGCAAAATGTGCGGCGTCCTTTGAATAAGAGGAGTAAATTTCAATAAGCCGCATGACGGCAAAGACTGTGAATACATTTATACCCAGTTTTCAAAGAAATACTGGACGGTTTCTCTTTGAAAACTGGCTAAAGGTACACATCTACCAAAGAATCTTCCCACTTGGCTCTCGTAATTTGTGAGGCTATGGTTCTTGTGGAGAGATCATAGATATATAATTGAAAATTCAATTATGTGCATACACTTTTCCACATGGATCTGAATGCAGCCCGGGGAACACAATCACGGTGTGAAAATGCTCTGCTATGTTTAGCCACATGGTATATTTCAAGGTCAAGGATCTAGGTGCCTAACTCTATAAGCCTTTGTCCTTTGCAAATTGTTCTCAATGTGACCCAAGATAATGGCTGCGCGATATTGTGCTGTATTACTGTCCATGCTTTAGATAGGTCTGTGCTACTGTTGCTGCTTCATGACACTCGGTAAAGGGGGGGGATAGTCCGATGAGAGACAATAATTGAGACTTGGGTTGGGAGTCAGACATTGCGCAGTGGCCACACCTATTGGCTGGATTTGACATCTAAGCCTTGACTGGGAACCATTGTCATGATGACTGGACTAAAATAAGTTGAGAAGGGGTATAAAATATATGGGAAAAGTCCTTAGTTGCAAATGAAGACTCATGGGGGCAGATCCCAGGCTCTGACTGAGCTGGAAGCCTATAGCAGCAGGATGAAAGATCACGTTAGGCACCTCCCCCTTCATATACATCATTGGACCTAGCAATTAGTCAGGTTTTCAGGATGGCAATAATAAATATGCATGAGAGAGATTTGCATTCAATGGAGGCCATGCATGCAAATCTCTCTCATGCATATTCATGGTGGTTATCCTGAAAACCTTACTGATTAAGTATGTTCCAAGGACTGGGTTGAGAACCCCTATTTTGCACAAAAATGCATGATACTGAACATTGGCAGAATGCAGGAATAGCCCTAGTTGTGTTTTCTCTGCTTTCTAATGCTCTCTTTTTACCACATCATGTATTACTTTGACAATACCTGTACAAATATCATGCCAATACAGTTTCTTGAATCTTCAGTCTGGGAGCCTGGGGTACTAGTGGAGATATAGTGGAAGACAGGGCCAGGTTTAAGATCTTGATGCCCCTAGGCAAGACCAGATAGCAGATTCCAGAGAGCAGGGGCTTGAGGGGAGTCTCTGAGATCCCAAAGACTGCAGAACTAGAAGTGGACCAGAGGAAGGCCACAGTGGCACCCTTCTGAAGAAGCACATGGCTATGACCCTAAAGCAAGCAGATGCAGGTCCTTCTTTGGCCTGGGTATTGAGCGCCTTTGAAATTTGGTACCCTAGGCAGGTGCTTATGTTGCCTATGCCTAAATCCAGGCCAGCTTTGATACTCATGTCTAAATAGTCAAGTCAATAAAGTAATCTGAATCTGTGTAGAGAGTAACAGCCTGATGCAGAAACACCACACTAAAGCTCTAGTGCAGGGTTTCCTATGTAAGTTTAACACAAAGGTTTTGCTCAGCGATGCTGTAAGCAAAGAGCATGTAAATGAGCTGTGCGCAAAAAGACTGCATTGAGGAAGGAGAAAGTCAGGCGCATGCGCTGACCGAGGCCTGCATTATGTTTGGCACCTGTGCTTGTAAACATCTCCCTTCCTGTCAGGGCATGAGCAGGGTTGGCTCACACCCTGACAGGAGGCAAGATTAAAAAAAAAGAAAGCATACCAGTCTGTCTCCTACCCAATCTTCCCTGCCCCCAAAAAATCATTTGTGGTCCTAGTGGATCTCAAACCACCCCATCCCAAAACCAATTATTGGTGATCCTAGAGGTCCCTGACACCACTCCTCCCATCAAACAAAATCATTGGTGCTCTAGTGGGTCCCGTTCCCAGAATAGTCAAACCAACATTGGTGGCCCTAGTGAGCCCTAACTCCCCACCCTCTGAACCCTCCTCCCCCAATTATCTTATTTGGCAGACTGATTCTACCTGGTGCTCCTCAGGATGCAATGCATGGGGTCAGGTACCACCCTTTGCAAAGATAGAGGTGTGGGCTGAGCTCTTGCCTACCGATGTTGGAGGTACTGGGGGATGGGGTGGCAGGAAGTCCTGGCCTGGCCTGTTTTGGGGGTTTAGGAGGTAGGAGGGTATCGCTAGGGCCAGCAATAGTTGGTTTGGCAGTTCAAGGAGGTCAGGGCCCACTAGAGCTGATGTTAGGTGGGGAGATGTCAAGGTCCACTATGGCCATCAATGTTTGTTTTTCTTATTGTGAGGAGGGATCGGGTTGTTCGCAGCCCACTTCGGTCACCAGGGATTGTGGGTTATCTGAGATGATGTGTCACGCTTCAACTCAGATGACCATTTTGCTCCTGGCTGTATCTTTCCTCCAGCCTACAGCTGGCATAAAGATTCAGCATTACTAAAAGAGTAAACGACTGACTAGATCTTAGTGCAGTTTTTTCACATTGGAAGTAATTTATATGCAGCGATTTGCATGCCACGGTGGTTTTATGCTGATTTTCCTGTGCTAATCTTTCTTCCTACTTTAGGGAGTAAGGTTAGCGTGGGAAAATTAAGCGTTCACTGCTGCGCTAAGGGGTAGCACAGCTTACTGCATCAGTCAGAGGATGGAGAGATAGCTAGAGACAGCCAGAGGGGCCCAGAAGGTAGGAAGAGAATATGCAAGACATGAAGGAACCACGACATAGCCAGTTAATGTTCTCATTATTCACTACATATTAGATTTGTTAATAAATAATAGCATGTTACAAGCAGTCATGAAGGTGAACTGTAGTTATACCTTGCGGTTCCAAGCCCCCATGGTAGAACTACTTCCTGTGCCCATGGATCCGTCTCCTCTTCCCCCTGGTCCCTCCAGGTCCTGTGAGTCCAGTGCTAAGGTCTATGTGAGGGGTTCCTCGCACATTTGCTTCGGCCTGATTGACACGTCTCCAGCTGGAGTAGCTGCAGCAAGGCATTCCATAAAAAAATGGATTATTCTACGCTCAGATTAATGGGCTTTCATTTTGCAAAACATCTGTCACCGTTAGTCCTGGACAGTGAGCGTGAAATTAGTTTTGACTGTAGAAGGCTACGTTGGCGTGGGAGATGTGACTAACATTACAACACTCTCTGGGGCAAGCAGGAGAATGTGCAATCACCCTGCGAAGTGAGAAGAGGGGCTGTGAAAGGAAAGGGGAGAGAGAAACTGTGCGCGAGAGGAAGATTGTTTTATGTTAGAGGGACAATGCATGTGTAAGGATAGCTGGTATATGGATATGAGAGTTGGATAGTATCGCTTAGGGTAATATCTCCACATACCATGACAGAAATAAACCTCACTCCTGGACCAGGGCATTTTGCAAATGATCTCAGTCTCTCAGATTTACTGCTAATGCTCGCCTCAGTGCTCACATTGTTCCAAAGAGAGCCTCCTTCTGGCATCCATTAGGTGTTTGTGCACAGGCAACATATTGAGATGTGCCTGGAAATTCTTTTTAATTAGGTCTATGGCACCCAATGCATTCAGCATGGGGGAGTAGCCTAATGGTTAAAGAAAAATTGCAGATTCAAATTCTAATGGTTAAAACAATCTGAAAACCAGGGAAGCCAGGTTCAAACCTTACAGCTACGTAACCCTCCACTGCCTCGGGTACACACTTAGATTGCCCCCTCTAGTGAAAGGAAAATACCTATCGGACCTGAATGTAACTCACTTTGAAATACTACTGAAAAAGGCACAAGCTAAATCCAGTTCTTCGGGAATCTTTCTGCCACATGTTTGTGATCTCCGACTGCATTTATCGCTACTTGAGGAGTGTATCTTTCTCTGCAGGCTGTAGAGATAGTGTTTGTATGCATGTATATAGGATCCCTGAAGGTTTCCCTTATTAATGATGTATGTGTCTTCACAAACACCTAACATTGTCAAAGAGGGAGTAGAGTGCTTTTCTTTACGCGTCCCACTGGGAGGTCAGCGACTTCAGTATAGCGAAGGAGCCCCAGAGCTGCTTTGTTTCAGAAAGGAGTTCAAGGCTGGTGGAGCGTGCCTAAGACTCCTGGTAGAGGCATACAAGGAGCTTCCATGAGGAGCTCTGAAAAGGAGATGAGCATGGCTTCCTCATTCAGAGAGTTCCCCGTGCTCCTTTGTTCCAGTGAAGTCCAGGATCTAAGCAGGGAGAAGAGGAGATTGACAGCGACAGCTCTTCAACAGTGTGTCACAGAAGTATCAGGAGAAAAGGTCTGGCTCTTTTTCAGGAGAAGCGCTTTGCATGGTCAGAGGAGGCTATCGGGGGAAATGAAAAAGCAATAAATAGACCCCCTGAAACCTGCAGGGAGGGAGTCTCTAAAGAATATCCATACAGGGGTTGGAGAATAAGAAGAAACCCCTGCTGTTGGGGCTGATGGATGGACTGTAATACTGTAACCATTTTGGATTTTTTGGGTTCTGTTTCGATGTTACTTGAAAGAATTGCATGTCACACGTACCCTCAGCAAACTTACTTTAAAACAGTTTCAGACCTGTTGAAGATAATGAGATTCTGGAGCCTTAATTTATCTATTTATTTGGATTTAGCTCATGCTTTTTTTAGTAATAGTTCAAGGCAAGTTACATTTGGGTACAGTAGGTGTTTCCCTGTCTCCTGAAGGCTTACAATCTAAGTTTGCACCTAAAGCAATGGAGTGTTAAGTGATGTGCCCGAGATTACAAAGACCAAATGTGTAGAAACCCTTGTTACAAGAACTCAGGGGTCCCCGATGTGTCTGATGGCCCCACAGCCTATGTGCCTAACGAAGGAGTGAAACAAGGGTAACATATGTGAAAGGTAGACAATAGTAATGAGATTGGGTGCAGAGCTGGCCTGACCACGAGGGAGATTAGGTGTCAACCTAGGGTTCCCTAGGGCAGTGATTCCCAAACTTGGGGTCAGGACCCCAAATGGGGTCACATCATCACTGAACAAGGTCACAGAAACAAGTAGTGGCAGTCATCAGTCACTTGTGGCCTGCGAGCCAGTGAACATTCATAGGCTCTTGACCCCTCCTGGGTAAGCTTCCAGTTAGACTGGAAGCTCATGCTGTGTGCTTGGGTCTGTAAGCACACGCTGCACACCGACACAAGGGCCCCTGTGCTGCTGCTGCTGCTGTTGCTGCTGGCTTCCTTGCTTTAGATGACTGGAGGGATGGGAAGGAGGCTGGAGATTTGCCAGTTTGATTTCATCATCATCAGGGGTCATACGGGATAAAGTTTGAAAAGCACTGGCCTAGGGCATCAGATACCCTTGGGCTAAACCTAGTTGTGTGTGAAGGAGACAGGAGTCTGTGTGCGTATGTTTAAAAACAACCAAACTGACATTTTGGTTCCAAAATGAATACCTTCATCAGGATTGAAAGGCCAGTGATGGTTGGGTTTAAATAAATGTTTATATAATTTAGCTTTCAGAATGTGAAACCCCTTTGTTCTGGTCATACTGATTTGCTCCAGTGAGCCTGTAATGAATGCAATAATGGTCTAGCCAGGTGTGCACTGAATATGTCTCAGAGTTTTGAACAGATTGAAGGGGAAATAAATCTCCCATCGAATCATCTCTCTCCCCTTCAGTCTATACAAAACTCGGCTGCACGGCTAATCTTCTGCCGGTGTCGCTCACGCAACCCTTCTCAAGTTTCCTTGTTGGCTCCCTATCCATTTCAGCTTACAGTTCACGCTTCTACAAGCAAATCTGGCGCAACGAGATGAGGCACCCTAGATGAACCTCATCCCTTGTGCACATTGCCGCCGCCGCCGCCGCTGCCCTTCTCCAGGACCTGCAGCGCCAACTGTGGAAGCCAATAGGTGCTTACCTGGAAACTTCGGTGACATGTAGGGTTGCCAACTGGCTCCAGATGCGCCCGACAGGATTGATCCATTCCTGGGTTTATCCCATTGCATACAGGGATATGTAGTTCTGATCTTTTCATTGAACTCCATAAGAAAAGCAAGCTTACAAGTCCCTGCATGCAATGGGGTAAACCCAGGCATGGATCAAGTCTGTCGGGCACATCTGGAGCCAGTTGGCAACCCTAGTGACATGGGACTGTTTGCTTCTGCTCCCTCACACTGCCTGATGACAACTTCCTGTTTGCAAACAGGAAGACAGGAAGTCGGCATCAGGCATCGAGGGGCTGGAAGCAGACAGCTCTGCAGTGCTGAAGTTTCAAGGTAAATGCCACAGGGCTGATGCTGCCATTGCCAGCGCTTCATGTCCCGGAGATGACGGCTGCTACTAGTACTACTAACCATTTGTATAGCGCTACAAGGTGTACGTAGCTCTGTACATATAGATGTAAGACAGTCCCTGCTCATCAGAGCTTACAGTCTAATCAAGATGAAAAAACATCACAAAACTGGAGACTACAGTGTGGCAAGATACACAGACGTAGTTATAAGAGAATGTGGAGCATCAGGATCCAAAAGCAGCCTAAAACATGGGAGGGTTTCAGCCTGGACTTGAATAGGCCCAGAGAAGGAGCCCAATGCACCAACTCAGGTAGTTTGTTGCAGGCACATGGAGCAGCAAGGTGGAATGAACGAAGTCTGGAGGTGGCAGTGGCAGAGAAGGGCACAGATAAAAGGGATCTACCAGAGGAGCGGAGTTCCCGAGGAGGGGTGTAGAGTGAGATAAGAGAGGAAAAGTAGTGAGGAGCCGCAGAATGAATGTGTTTGTAGGTAAGTAGGAGAAGTTTGAACTGGAGCAGAAATGGATAGGGAGCCAGTGAAGTGACTTCAGAAACAGAAACACAGAAAAATGATGACAGAAAAAGACCATATGGCCTATCTAGTCTGTCCTTCCAAAGAAACAACTACAACAGTCCCCTTTTTTCCTTTAGAGATCCTCTGTGTTTGTCCCATGCTATTTTTTTTTTTTGGGGGGGGGGTTCATGAGCATAGGGAGACTGGTGGAAGATTAGCCGTGCACTTGTTTTGAACAGATTGAAGGGGAGAAAGATGATTCAGAGGGAGACCAGTGAGGAGCAGGTTACAGTAGTCAAGACGGGAGGTGACTAGTGAGTGACTGAAGATCTTAGTAGTGTGTGTAGAAAGGAAAGGATGAATTGTTATAGAGAATGAAGTGACAGGCTTTAGCTATCATTTGGATGTGTGCAGAGAAAGAGAGAGTAGAGTCAAAGATAACCCCAAGGTTGTGAGCTGAGGAAACGGGGAGGAGTATAGTGTCATAGGGGAGGGAGGAAGGAGGGAGGTGAGTTTAGGGGGAAAGATAAGGAACTCAGTTTTGGCTACATTCAGTTTCAGATGGCGGTGAGACATCCAGGCAGCAATGTCGGATAAGTAGGCAGAGATCCAGGCCTGGATTCCTAGAGAGATTTAAGGCACAGAAAGGTAGATCTGAGAGTCGTCAGCATAAAGATGGTACTGAAAACCATGGGAGGAAATAAGTGCACCAAAAGACTCAGGGTAGAGAGAGAAAAGGAGAGGTCCCCAGACAGAGCCCTGAGGTACACCATGGCAGTAGATGAGAGGGACATCAGTGGCGGCAATGGTACCCTTGGAGGCGACTGCCTAGTTCACCTAATGGTAGCACCTTCCCTGTCTACAAGTACATTCATTCTGCAGCTCCTCTTTATCTCTCCTTTCTTGTCTTTCCCTGCACCTCTCCTCGGCAACTCCACTCATCAAGAAAATCACTTTTATCCATGTCCTCCTCTTCTACTGCCAGCGCTCATTCAACCTTACTGTGCCATATGCCTGGTATAGACTGTCTGAGTCTGTGACTCATGCTCCATCTCTGGACCAATTCAATCTAGGCTAAAAGCTCATCTATTTGAGGCTGCTCTTGGATCCTAACATTCTCCTGTCTACTTCCACGGGTTTTTTAATCTTTTCAAGAATTACCCTAGTCCCCTGTTTGTTCTGTTTGTCTGCCTTAGCAGACTGTAGGCTTTGTGGGGCAGTACATGCCTAGTAGCGCTATAGAAATTGTAAGTTGTAGTAGTAGTCCCTAGGAGAGCCCTTGTCTTGGGTGTGTGGTAGCAGCTGTGTGCCCTACTACCTGCCGAGAGCATCCAACTCTCTACTGAAGATGTGCTAATGTTAATGTGCATTAATTCACCATTAACAGATATTATTTTAACACAGGTCCCATGTTAATGGGACCCAGAGCTTGCTTGTCCACTAGACAGCCTACGCAGCCACCTAGGGTGGTCAACTTCTGTGGGCAGCATGGTGCCCGCTGCAGGCCATGTGCTTCGGAACAAATGGCCTGCCTCCCCCGCCCCTCTCCCCCATGCTGAGCCATGCCGCTGACCCCTGCTGCCACTGATTCTGGTGGTGGAGTTGAGGGGGGGGGGTCAAAAACAACAGGCCATGTGTGTTGAAGCACATGATCTGCCATGAGCCACCCCCATCCACCACTCCACTGCCGGAATCAGTGGCAGAGGAGGGGGGCGGCATGGCCAGGGCTTCTGCCTGGGGTGGCAGAAACACTTGGGCCAGCCCTGATAGGACCTAGTTACCAATAGTGCATGTTAATGGTGAATTAACATGTGTTAACATTAGCACGCCTTGGTAACTAGAGCCCTGAGTGGGCTTAGGCACCAGGAAAGTTAATGACAGGCAGTTTGGTTGGATGATGCATTCTGAAGTCTTTTTACTGTATAGTACCCTGAAAGTATAAATAGCACTCTGAGCCTTTCAGTGTGGCAATGGGCAGAGGACAACTCAAAAGCTGAGCAAAAGAGTAATTTGGAGATTGAGGGGGGCTAGTTACTAAGGGGCGCTAATGTTAATGCATGTTGCTAGTAACCAGGTCCCATTAATATGTGACATGTACTAAAATAATTGCTTTATGGTTTATTAATGTACATTCATTGCACGTTAGTAACTGGCCCTCTAAGTGAACCATCTCAGGGAAGGTCTTGTTTTAATGTAGCCGAATTTATGCACATAACAAACTTATGCACATAGGGATCAGTTTTCAAAATCTGTTCCATGCTTCACTCAGATTCCTGAATGCAAGTAGATTTTTCAGAAGAATTTTTTAGGCTGAAAATTAGAATTCTGAATTTAGGCCCGAAATTAATTTGCCTAGATTAAGGAGCTAATGGCTTAATAGTTAAACACCATGGTTGGCCTTTTTTAAAATGCTGGCCATAGAATTTAAATAAAATACATATATTCTGTGGCACTGTCTGGAGTATGAGCGGTACTGGATATCTGTATAGAGTGGTGAGTGCTGCCGCCATCTGAATAATTATAGAAGCTGTCCTCAGTTTATCCAGACTTGGGTAATGGACTTGAATATATTGCTGTTGTCTGGATACAAGTAAATACAGAGGTCTTGTTGTGAGTTGTCCTGCCGTTTCATGTCTGCACTTGCAAAATGGTAAGCTGAGATGTGTATGCGGTGATAGATACACGTGCACATTCTAAAATACCGTCGCAGACGCGTCTATGTTCCTGGTTTTGCAGGCATGTATATTTCACACAAGCGTGTTTTTAAAATTGCCCATTTCCCAGCACACGTCTGGGGTTGATGCGGCATATCCCTGTTTTCTTGCTGATGGGTGGGGGCGTTTATCTTTTGGGGTGCACATAGGTAGATTTTAGAATGCATTTGATGTGCCCACTTCTGTACTGCCCTCCCATGCAATTTTGGACATTTTGATTTGGACATCCCAGACGGCACCTAAACAGCCTTTCTAAATGCTGCTTCACAACCATAACATTGCCTCAGAGGATAGGCTTCTACTTCCATTATGTAGCCCATAAAAAAACTCTTCAGCAGCAAAAAAGTGCATCTCTGCAGTATTTTGAAAAATATAGAGCCCAATTTGGGCTGAGCAGCGCTAACCAGGTAAATGTCCTTTTGCGTAATTTTCAACAAGCACTTATCCAGATTGCAACATAGGCCTGCTTTTCATTCGGCCTAAGTTGTGTTAACTGGGCAACTGCCAGCACTGACCCAGTTTGCACCAATTCTGCCTCATCTCCACCCACAGAACTCCCCTGCATTAACCAGATAGTTCTGAGGTGGTGTGTATAGATATTCAGCACTGAATATCATTGTCCGCCTCCTTAGCTTGCTAGCCCCTTCTTGGCTGGCCAGCTGAGGGCTTTGATCAGCCCAACAGTTTTTACAAGCTTTGAAAGTTTGTAAGCAGTTTTGGGAAACCTACAGTATAAAGCGATGAGAGGTTCATTGCTGTGCTTATGCATAATTATAACTGATAATGATCACCTCAGTCTTTGCATAATTCCAGAGAACCTCCTTCAGGAATAATATGCACAAGCAGCATGTCAAGATGTGCTTGGAAATTCCTTTTCGACACATTTTCTTGGTCAATGATTACATTTGTTGATATTTGAGGATCCTCTCTTCCTCCACATGTAGAAGGGACAATATGTAAATAAACCCTCAAGGCGTCCTATACTAATAACGTGTGCATCTTCACAAATACATAACACTGAAACCAAAGAGGGAGTGGAATGGCTTTCTGTACACTCCCCACAGGGTAAATATGGCACAAATCAAGCTGATGTATTTGTACTGTGGAACACAGGATTATCTGATAAGAGAGTTTATCTTTGTGTCTCTTCCCACTTTCCTTTTCTAAGTAGTTAAATTGAGATGAACCAAACATTGTGTAGTGGGAATACCTTGGAGACACCTGACATTCGTACCTTCGAAAGTTGGGAAGTGATTTAGAAGATGCAGAAGGGGGCAATCTCCAGTTTCCCCCTAAGATGTGGATGAGGAGCAAATCTAGCTCATCGTACTTCAAGGAACAAGTTCTAAGAAAATGTGATATGTGGACAGTAGAAATGTGCATTTGTTGGCGTGCATTCGGTTTGTTAGCACTCCTTAAAAAATTTAGTACAAGCCAAATTGATTTAATTTGTACTAATGTACAAATTAATGCATGTGAATTTGAGCTGCACATGCTAAAAAAATGTGCGTTTATTTATTTATTTGTATTTATATATATCATCTATGATAAAATTCTAGGCAATTTACAAATTCACATAGACAGTAACATATTAAACAGAAGATATCACGACTCACAAAGAAATGCCTGAAAATCATGAAAAAGACCAAAAATCCTGAGAAAGGGCCAATATTTTTTCCCTATATACATCCATAGAACATAAAGGGGAGTGTTTACTAAAGTGCAGTAACAGTTATGCATGCTAAATCTCACACTAAGCAGTTTACTGTTATCAAACACTAAAACAGGCACCATGGTAAAAATCCTTTGAGAGCTATTAGCTCGCACTAACCGTCCTTTGTGCAGTTGGCGTGCCAGTAAGTGCACTTGTGATAATGATGCCTACCTGTGTAGCATGGCAGAGTCCTCCGACCTACATTAACTACATTAGGACATACTGGGATGCCCCATCAGTCAACACGGGTCAGATTTAGCCTCCATAATAATAGCTGACTACTATCGCATACTAAGGGATGATGCCTTAGTGTATATTAGTGAACATGCCCCAAAGAGGTTTGAACTGGTCAGAATTAAATTTTGGTCTGTCCTTTGATACCAACTGTTTTTGTAAAGCCCCAGAAGATAGTTCATGCCTCTCGCCAGCAGGAGCCTCTGTGGGCCATCAGGACTAACTGGTTAGTTCTTCCAGCTATTTGGCCTATGTTTTCCCTGATGGCCATCTTACTATTACTACTGATCACGTTATAGTGCTACAAGGCATACGCAGCATTGGTCAGACACATGTAAAAGATGGTCCCTGATCTCAGAGCTGACAATCCAGTCTTGTTTCCTTTTTGGGATTATATGTGCATATGTATATAAACTTCCAAGTGTCCTGGTTATTATGAATAACCTCTTTCCTTGTCCTTGTTGTTGGAAAGTCTGCTTTCATGGTGCTTCATCTGCTTGATTCTGGCTTTCTGACTCAACTAGTTCCTTCAGGTTTCCTTGCTTGGGCTCCAGTGCTCCTACGTTCTTCTGGGTGGTTCTTTCAGCCAAAGTGCTGCCAGTATCTAAGGGTCAATTCAAGGTAACGGCAGCCAGTGCAGACAGAAGACCTCTACCTCTTCAGCCTGACTCTGTCCCACTCACCTTGGTCTGCCCATGTCCATCCTGACTTGGGGTCACTTTACTTCTGTTACACTACACTGTGACATTTATATGACAACCTAATATTTTCTCCCAGTGAATCAAATTTTGTGTAATGCTATTTCCCTCGGGGGACATTTGACTCTTGTATTTTGGACAAGTCGTAGCGACTGAGGGGACTGAGACAGTAGCATATTCAGCTATTTTTCCATAAGAAATGCGTTAGAGACCATGTCAGTATATCATCTCTTGAGAAGTGCTAGATCATGTCTCATGAAATTTTATAGCTTACTGCCGAGTTCCATGGTCTTTAATAGAAGACGGGAATGTCGGTAGCTCCTCAATCACCAGTTGTTTACATGACAATGTGGCGGTTTCAAACACTGTCCTTTTTAACACGGATCATTTCTTCATGAAATTGTTCTTCTTATCTTTCCTTGCATTCAGCTTGTAATTATCACTAACCTAAGCCTGATTAGTATTGACCATGAGCAGTGAAAGCTTGACATCAGTTTGCTGTCTGAAAATAAGCAGAAGTAAAAAGAAATGTGTTGCTATTCAGAATAATCAATTGCGTTGTTTTATGTGTTGAAATTGCTTACATATCGAAAGCTTTGAATATTTCTTGATAGGTCTAGCATTGTTTAGCTTTTTACTCGTTACACCCTTAGTTACATCGCATCTCGACTATTGCAATACTGTTTATGATGGCCTTCAATCCTCTAATCTCAAAAAAATTACAGATAATACAAAATGCAGCAATTTGACTTCTAACTAATGCCTTCAGCGATGACCATGTCACCCCCTCTTCTTCAAGCATCACTGGCTCCTTCTCGCTTACCATTTTCATTTTAAGGTTCTCATTCTTGTTCATAAAGCCTTTTATATCGATTTCGCTGTTTATTTTTCTATGCTGCTTGTCACTTACTCTGCAACATGCTCTCTTTGATCTCAAAATACAAACTTGCTTGTTATTCCCCACTGCATCTCCTGCAAGACTGGAGGCCTCCTGTCATGTACCATTTTATTTTCTGGCTTCTATCCTTTGGAATATCTTCTGACTCCTATCTATACTGAATCCTCTTTTTTAAAAAAATCAACATTTTTTTTTGAAAACTCATTTTTTTTTGCAATGGCTTTTCAGGATTTCCTGGGATAGGGTCGGGGTAAAGTCATGATCAATTTTCTGCTTTCCTGCTAGCAATTTACTGTTCTCCTTATCACTTGTCTTCCTTTTTTTATTGTGATTTATAGTTCATCTTTTGGCTTTTTAGTTTCTTTATATTTTAATATATATAAACTGCTCTGATGCTAGGTAGGGAGGTATAGAAAGTTTTAATAAACATAAACATATACTTATTTCTACAGCCATTGGTTATATTGCATACAAATGGAATCGAGGCACTCTAGAATGTCACATTGTTACTGGTGTGTCTTTGTGACAGAATGAGAAGGTCAGAACCAGGCATGGAAGAATCTTAATACATGGTTAAGTAAAGCTTTGGGATTAGTCATGCCGCTTGGTGTTTTCTCTTATGTAAGTTAAATTATTGTTGGTTTGGGTATGTGAGCGGGACCAGAGAAAATAGGATCCATTTGCACAAATTATTTTTGGCCTCTGGACAGCAAATAGTATTTAAAAAAAACCTGATAAGCACCCATCATAAAACATATAGAATGTATCTTTAACAAAATAATTTGCCACAAAATAGATATTTAGAGTATGTAGAAAAAGGAGCAGCCGCTCCCTGTTTATAAACGCTGGCTAAACTTTCCCATGAAAATCCACTTTTAAAGCCTCAACGTTGCTCTTCCCGTAAAGAGTTACGATGGCAGCCTTTAAAAAATAATAAAAACACTTTGTCTGACCTTAGGCTCTGCCTTGGCCTACTTAACACATACACCATCTCTCTGTTCTTATCTAAGCCTTGGTTTCCTTTTATCTGCAACTTTACTGCACCTGCCACATTACAATGTTGTGCTATCTCACAGGAATTCTCTTACATCTCATGCGCTGATGCTTCGACTCTTTGCATTTCTACATGCATGCAACATTTTTAACTTCTCTATCACACAAGATGAGTTCATTGTACAACAGATCCTCAGGACTGTAGGAAGAACAAAAAATACAAGCATGATTAGCATTCAGCAAGACTACATTAGCAAGCAGAGATACCCACACTGAGTGCTTATAGCACTAGGGAAGGGAAAGTGAAATTTAGATTTTTATCCCATCTTTTTGTAGTAAGGCTCAAGATGACTTACAGCCTTTTTAAAATTCAGGTACCCAAATGGATTACAATTTATGTGGGTACTTCAGGCAACAAGATAGAGAGCAAGACAGAAGTGGGATTGGAACCCTGATTTCCTTGGTTTGCCGCCTATTGTGCGACACAGCATGATTTTCGCTATCACACTAGCAAGTGCATCCATTTATGTCCCACCACCCTCTATTCCAGTCATATTTATTTATTTATTATTTGCAGAAATTTGATATAGCGCTACGTGACAATTTCTATTATTAGCAATGCCGTGTTAAAAAAAAAATAAAGATTTGGCGTAAGATCATAATGTAGCAGCAAAGCGCAGACAAACCAGTGATACCAGGAGTCTGTTCAGAAGGTCCAAATCATTTATTTGTGCACAAGTCTCAAGCAAGTCAATTTCAAAATGGCTGAGCAAAGTTTTCAAGCATTACAACAACTTTTATAGACTTCTGTTCCATTCTAGGTATAGAAAAACATTTCATTGGTCCCGGTAACCTCCCGTACCTCCCGTACCTCTTCTATTGGTCCCGGTACTGATAAGTTTATCCAGTTATGTCCCTCCAGTGGGCATGACACCTGCATACCCCCCTTCTAGTCCCAATTACAATGGTCAGTTCATCAACTTGTTACTTTCACACTCTCAAGGTTATAGAACCAATTTGTACGTGCAGAGGAGCTGGGCTCTGCAACTCATCTGTCAGCACTCCCAATTATTTCTTTGCAGATGTACTTTTTCTTATCAGTAACTTTTAAACATGTCTTTTCTGTATTTTTCCATCTTTCAATATTGCAGTTCTGCTTACCTAAGCTAATTCAATATTTCTACTGAGCTCTATCTTACAATAGCAGCATATTGGGGGATGTGCAATCCTATATGCCTCTCCACAGGCCTCATTTACAGGTCAAGCTAGCCATGCTGGCCTGCTTATGTTCAGACACCGTGGGTCACAGGCCTGCACCTGCCACATTCCCCCCTTTGATTAATCTCACCCTATTACTCAATAAGGTGTGAGAATTAAATCACTTTTAGAAGAATCACATCCTGATTAAAGGATTCTTACTAGGGCTAGCTTTGTATAAAGCCATTATTTTAGTTGCGGTCTTCCGCTCTACTGTACTATCAATAGCACTATGAATGGAACGCATACAACATGGGATTAAACATGGTAAGCAGAGGATAACAGCAACAAGGATTAGTACTAAGATAATGAAAGTCTTAAATCCTCCCAGCCAAGAGAAAAGGTTAGCAAACCAGTTAGGAAATTTCAATGCGTGCCAAGTCTGTACTGGCACATAAGCATGTCTTTGCATATCTTTAGCAATTTCTTCAACTACTTGACCTTTATCATCTATTTTCAAACAGCAATTAGTTAAATTCAGTTTACCACATACTCCTCCTTCAGCTGCTAGCAAATAATCGAGTGCTAAGCGATTCTGGTATATGGCAGTGCGCATCTGAGTACTTTGTCTAGCTAAGAGCGTGAGAGCATGACTAGTTTCATTGGTTATTATTTCAACTACTGCTTGTAAGCGAATAATACGATTGATCATATAAATTGGGGTACGATAACCATACATACCATCATCATTCCAAGTGGCAGGTCCATAATACTCAATAATTCTTTGTGGTGGCCAATCATCACCTTGCCACTTCTCCCACTTGCCTATCTGTAAGGCCTCTCTTTTCTGTCTTGATGCTCCTTTGTGTTTGTGGGTAGTGTATACAGGGTATCCTAATTGTTCTCCATGTTCAGTGTTTAAAAGAAAGAAAGAAGGTCTGATGGTTCCTAAGACACATGCTCCTCCCCATTGTGGCGGGAGTTGCGCATATGCTCGGTTTCCACAGATCCAATATAGGCCAGGTGGGGCTTGCCAGGCTTGGACTTTGGCCAGGTTAGTCCATAGACCTGCAAGTTCAGGAAATCTAGCTAATGGGTTAGGAGGTTCAGGATGTCTGATTCCTGACCACCATGCTGTCTTTTTGGTCGTGGCATTATAGTACTTCTGGCTAAGACAGACCAGCTGTCCTACCTTTTGGGTGAACTGGGGTCCAGTCCTGGCATAGCAAAGACGTCCAACGATTGAGTGCGCTAACACCCATTCACTGGTAGTCTTGTGTAATTCAGTCTGATTGTAAATCATGGAATAATTCAATTCTTGGGCTTCCCATGGCCACTGATCTCCCATTTGGGTTCCGCCACAGAAATAACAATCTGTGATCTTAAGACTAGATACTACTGCTCCGGCTAATTCTAGAAATAAATTCTGTGAGGGGTGAGGGATCTCAAACTTATTTACATGCATGGCTTCATAAAAAGTATTATGAATATGATATTTAGATGACTTGTGGGCTTGGGTATTCAATCTGATATACACAATGGTCCCCGGATCTATTGCTCCTCCAGCAATACGTAAACCAAACTTATATCCTGGTTTCCATGCATGGGGATTGTGTATACGTAAGTGTAAGGGGTTACAAGCATCTTTCTGACATTTATCATTTGTGGTTGGCTTGGTTAAAGTAGCCATTCGTTTATCTATTTTCTCATCAGTTATACCAGTGTTCCAGGTAGCATAAAAAACACATCCCCAATACGGGCAATAGTAGTCTGCTGCTGGGGCAGTACTATAGCCTGGTTCCTTTTTACCTGTACACTTTCTCCATCCTGTGGCACCTTCTGGACACATATACTTATGGTCATTTTGATACGCTTTCTCCCATGTACCACAGGTGGAATAACTATCTCTATTAATAGCATTGCATGCATCAAAATTCAAAACAGCAGGTTTAGTAATGTCCTTAAGTGGTGGCGTTGCAGCTAATATAGGTCCATCTGCATCCTTCCATCTTATTTCCATCGTGTAATAGGATGGATTCTGATGCGGATTATAGCATGTTTTAATTTTTCCATGAGTGCAAACATTTAGTTCAGTGGTGTTATAGATACACCGAGTTACTGTCCCCTTGCAGGTATAGTAAGAATGATAAAGCAAAGTCTGAGTTACTTTCAGTCCAATTCTAGTAGAAGTAATGCAGGCAGTGCATGGAGGTAAAGCATGAGTCTGTTCAAAACCTCCAAAGAAGGCAACCAAAGCAAAGCAAAAGTAAAGATACATGTCGATGTTGATTGGAGTTCTTCTGAATCCTCAGCTTGCTGATCTTGATCACGACGGTCTTTTATTCTTTGTCCCGTTTGCTAATGAAGCAATTTAACGGTTGCTGAGTGTTGATTGAAGATCCTCAGGTTGTCCAGTACACATTGACCAACTTAGCAATTCAGTTGGCTCGTGGAGTCTGGCTTAGTCAATGTAGTCTCAAAGTAGTGTGTCAAATCACACACAAATTGGGTTCGTTGAAACAAAGCTGTTGCTGCATGGAAAACAGCAATCCTCTTCGAAAGACTTGGCTACTGCAAAGCACTTGTGATGAAGTGTCTAAGCTGCTGGTTGCCGTCTCAAAGTAACTCGCAAGGGTGCATCAAGATGCTGTTCTGCTGTCCACTGCTCAGGTTCAGGATTGGCAGCGGGCTTGACTCTGCTGTGGTGGATCCAGGCGTCGATCTCGGCTACCTTTACTGCAGTTGGGGTAGACAGGATGACGGTATACGGTCCCTTCCAATGGGGTTCCAACGGTGTCTTCTTCCAATCTTTGATCCACACCGAAGTACCAGGCTGATAAGGATGCAAGGGTTCCGTCAAGTTGATAGGCAACTGGTCTTGGATCCACGTATGGAGAGTCTGCAGAACAAAACTAAGAGCTAGAAGTTCTTGTCTGGTTATTTCTGAACCAATTTGGGCTAGACTTCCTTTGATTCCCTGCACTATTGGTGGGGGTTTACCATACAAAACTTCAAAAGGGGAAAATCCTGTTGACTTTACAGGAGCTGAGCGTATTCTGAATAAAGCTATGGGGAGCACTTGGGGCCACTTCAATTGTGTCTCCTGACAAAGCTTAGACATTTGGGCTTTCAAGGTACGATTCATTCGCTCAACTTTCCCTGAACTCTGGGGTCTGTATGCAGTGTGGAGTTTCCATTCTATCTGCAAAGCTTTTGCTAACTGCTGAGTAACTTGGGAGACAAATGAGGGTCCATTGTCTGACCCTATTACTGCTGGAATTCCGAATCTGGGGACAATCTCTCTCATTAAGACTTTGGTAACTTCTCGGGCTTTCTCAGTTCTGGTTGGGAATGCTTCTACCCACCCAGAGAAAGTACATACTAATACTAATAGGTAATGGTACCCATTGGCTTTTGGCATTTCGGTGAAATCAACTTGGAGGTTGTGCATGGGGGTCACACCTCTTGACTGAACTCGGGGTGCTGTAATAAGGCCTTGCTTGGCATTATTCTTGGCACAAGTTTGACATTGTCGTGCTACTGAAGCTGATATGGTTGTCATCAGAGGGATGTAGAAATGTGGTCTAAGTGCTTTTTCCATGGCACTCTTCCCATAGTGGGTAGCTTCGTGGAAAGCTTTGACAAAGGCTGGTCCTAATAGTTCAGGAATTACTATTCGTCCTGGAGGTTGACTGTCCTCTTCTGGTGGCAGCTCAATCCATCCATCTTTCAGTACTCCATTTTCTCTGTCACAATAGTAATCCAATTCTTTGGTGGTATATCGTGGGGTCCATAGATTCAAAGGTACTGGAAACAATGCTGCTTGCATTGGCATAGCTTGTGGGGCAATTTGTCCTGTCATAGCTGCTTGTCGTGCTGAGGCATCTGCAAATCTATTTCCTCGGGCAACTTCTCCTTTTCCTGCTTGATGTCCTCGACAATGCATGACAGCTACACGTGTTGGGGCCCAAACTGCATCAAGTAACATCAATATTTCGGGACCATATTTGACTGATTTTCCTCCGGATGTGATGAGTCCTCTTTCTTTATAGAGAGCTCCATGGGCATGCAGGGTAGTGAAGGCATATTTGGAATCTGTATATACATTCAGTATAAGTTTTTCTCCTAACAACAATGCTCTGGTGAGTGCTATCAATTCGGCTTTCTGGGCTGATGTGCCTGAGGCTAGGGCTGATGATTCAACTACTTCATGTTGAGTGACGACTGCATATCCGGCACAGCGTCGTCCATCAAGGATGAGACTGCTCCCATCAACATAATAGGTTTGGTCAGGATTGTCTATGGGCACATCTGTCAAGTTGGGTCGGCTGGAGAACACAGTCTCCATGACTTCGATACAGTCATGTTCTGGGAGTTCTTCACTGATGGGTATCAAGGTGGCTGGATTCAGGGCATGGCTCACTTCAAGTTGTATCTGTGGGTTTTCACATAACATGCTCTGGTACTTCAACATTCGGGAATTGGTGAGCCAATAATTTGCTTTCTGTTCCATAAGGGCAAGGACTGCATGTGGCACAGTGACTCGTATGTTCTGTCCTAGTGTGAGTTTGTCTGCTTCACTCACTAGTAGCGCTGTAGCTGCAACTGCTCTCAAGCAAGGTGGCCATCCTTTGGCCACAGGGTCCAATTGTTTCGATAAGTAGGCTACAGGTCGCTCCCAATTTCCCAATTTCTGAGTCAACATGCCTAAGGCATTTCCCTGTGCTTCATGTACAAACAAGTGGAAAGGTTTGTGGACATCTGGTAGTCCAAGTGCTGGTGATGACATCAATTCTTCTTTTAACGTCTTGAAGGCTGTATCCTGCTCAAGTCCCCACTCCAATGGCGACTTCTCTTCTCCTTTTGTGGCTTCATACAGTGGTTTGGCAATTTGGGCAAAGTTGGGTATCCAAATTCGGCAATATCCTGCCGCTCCCAGAAAGGCTCTGACTTGCTTTCTGGTTGTTGGAGTTGGAATTCTACATACTGCTTCTTTTCTTTCTCTGCCTAATCTTCTGCTTCCTTGGGTAATGCGAAAACCCAGGTATTTCACTTCTTTTTGGCATAGCTGTGCTTTGGCTCTGGAAACTTTGTATCCAGCTTCCTCTAGTAACTGCAAGAGATCTTTGGTGGCTAGTATACATTCACTTTCTGATACGGCAGCTATCAACAGATCATCCACGTATTGGAGAAGCACTCTCTTCCCCGGGGCTACTGGATAGCTTGAAAGGTCTTGATTCAGTGCGGCACTAAAGATGGTAGGCGAATTCTTGAATCCTTGGGGTAATCTTGTCCAGGTAAGTTGGCCCCCTCTTCCAGAGATGGGGTCCTGCCATTCGAATGCAAACAATATTTGGCTTACAGGGGCTAATCTTATGCAAAAGAATGCATCTTTCAAATCCAGTACAGTGAAATGGGTAGCTTCAGCAGGTATCAGTCCTAGAAGAGTGTAAGGATTGGGTACAACTGGATGTATAGTTTCAACTGCATCATTTACTCTTCTCAAATCTTGCACTGGGCGATAATCATCTGTCCCAGGTTTCTTTACTGGCAAAAGTGGAGTGTTCCATGGGGATTGACATACTTTTAGTAGGCCATACTCAAGCAATCTTTGTAGGTGGCGATGAATGCCTTCGATTGCGGCTCTTGGGAGAGGGTACTGTTTGACGTGCACTGGTGTAGCACTAGGCTTGAGGGTTACAATCACTGGAGCTATATGTTTGGCTAGGCCTGGGGGGCTGCCTTCTGCCCATACTCCAGGTGGTGCATCAATACTTTTCAAAGTTTGTTCAAAATAGGTATCTTGTATCGAATCATCAATGTAGTATCTCCATTCTTCTTCTCGGGGAACTGTCAGCAGCATCACTCCTGCTGGTTTGGTTTGGGGATTTACTGTCATTTGCATTTCTCCTTGCTCAGAGAAAGATATTTGTGCTTGAAGCTTGGCTAACATATCTCGTCCCAGTAGTGGTACTGGACATTCGGGCATGTAAAGGAATTGATGGGTTACTTGTTGTCCTCCCAGACTGCATATTCGGTTTTGAAGAAAAGACTTTGTGGCTTTGGCACCAGTTGCTCCTATGATGGTGACTGCTTTTGTAGTGAATGGGGCTATCTTTTTGTCTATTACTGAATGTTGTGCTCCAGTATCAACCATAAAGTCCATAATTTGGTCTCCTATTTGTATTCCGACCATAGGCTCCTGGAGACCTAAAGCAAACTTGGAGCCCGGTCTGTCCTAGTCCACGTCATTCTCATCATGGGCTGGTGTGGCCAATGCTTGAATGGCTCCTCCTCTCTCTCGCTGGAATTGCTCTTGATTGGCTCCTCCTCGGCTTCGGGGATAGCTTCGCCTTTCTTCTCGCCACTGATGGCTGCTGTCGTCATCATGCTGGGCGTCTTCGAGTTGCGGGCACGTATCTCTCCAATGTCCTTCCTCTCTGCAATAGGCGCATTGGTTCACGCCTAGTCTCTGGGTCCGGCCTCCGCCTTGACCCCGCCCTCTTCCTCTGCTCCTTCGACTAGGGACACCTCCCCTTTTCTGTTCCACTATGGCCGCAGCCAAAAAATCAGCTTTCTTCTTCATCTTTCTATCACATTCTCTCTGTCTTTCAGTATCACGATTCACATACACTTTATGAGCGACTTCCAATAACTGTGTTGCATTCATGCCCGCAAAACCCTTCTAACTTCTGTAATTTGCGTCTAATGTCTGGTTGAGACTGGTTTACAAAAGCAGAATTCACCATACATAAACTTCCTGGTGCCTCGGGATCATAGGGAGTATACATTCTGTATGCTTCAGTTAATCTTTCATAAAAATCTGCTGGGCTCTCATCTATCCCTTGGATAACTCCTGCAACTTTGGAAAGGTTCATAGCTTTCTGGCCCCCCCTTTTCAGGCCTTGTAAAAAGCCTTGGCGAAAACGGGCTAGGGCTGTGGATCCTTCATCTGTATTTGGATCCCATTGGGGGTCTTCATTCGGGAATTCTCTCTGAGCTGCTTCTCGACGGTCTATTATGCTCTGCCCCTGTGCCGGAGCTACAGGGTTTTCTGCCATCCATTCAATAGCTGCTTTTCTAATTCTTGCTCGTTCTTCTGTCGTGAATAGGGTGGTCAGGAGCTGACGGCAATCTGGCCAAGTGGGTTGGTGAGTTTCCATAATACTAGTTACTAATTCTGTCAGCTCCTGGGGCTTACTAGTATAGGAGGCGTAATGCGACCTCCAATTTAATAAATCAGTTGTAGAGAAAGGGATATACACATAAGTTAGGGGTCCCGCTACCACTTCATCATTATCATTCTTTACGGGCACTCCCGGGACTTGCCGTAAGGGAAACAGTTTGGCTGCAATGGGTGTCCTTTGGGATCTAAGGGTTATCGTTGTTGCCTTTGCAGGAGTCACTTTCTTTTTCTCAACAGGTTTTGCTTTGGGTTTCTCTCTCACTGGCGTGCTAGTGCTAGTGCTAGTGCTGGCTTTCTCAATTATTTGTACACTTTCCTCATCTGGGGGATTCTCTCTTTCTCCTTCTTCAGTCTCCACTTCTGACTCGCTTTTTAGGTCCTCCTCTTCTTTTCCCGCTAATTCTTCCTCTTTCTCTTCTCCAGGAGGGGGATCAGGGGTTGGGTCCCGCCTCGGCTCTGGCCGTCTCTGGGTTTCTGGGGCAGGACGCCGGGCTACTCTTACTGGACCTGGGGTTCGGGGCTGCCTGAGAGTTATTTCTGGGGAATCAGGATCTGCCAGGATGGGCTTCTTTCTGGCTTTCGTATCCTGCTCTCTCATTCTAGGCTGTTCCGTTTTCTGTCTAGAATCTGTTTTAGCTAACATTATTCTGCACTGTTCCTCATAACAGCGCTGCGCCCAGGGGGGCGGATCTTCACAAATACTTAACCAGGAATCTATATAGGGGTACTGATCAGGGTGCGCTATCCGCACTCTACGGTGTATTGACTGAATAATCTCTACTTTGAACGTTCCCTCTCGGGGCCAGATGGGGTCTAGATCGGGCCACTCCCTAGTACACAAAATCTGCAAACGGGCTGCTGTCATTTTAATACCATAATCTCCTGAATATCCCTCTTTAAAATGTGCGATCATACATTCTAATGGAGTGTTTCTAGTAGACCCCGCCCCTCCCATTTCGATGTGTGCGCGCAACAACAGACAGAAGGGAAAAGGAGGGCGGACCGTGGGTAAGGGGTCCACATGGTCCTGGAAACGTATAGGGAATACAAATAACAAGACAAGACGACAATCGCTTCCCCCTTTTCGCGACCTGAACGCGGTCGCCCGGTCAGGAAATGCGCTACTCAGGGGTCCGCCTTCACTTGGTCCGTGCTGCCAGACCTCTCATTCACACTTCGTTCACACAATCATGCTAGCAACGTATCCCAGAATGCATTCGTTTCTATCTGTTCTGACTAGTCTTTTCCAATTTCCCAATTACAAAAAGGATGGGGGTTTCACCCGGCGAATTCCCATGCGGGGTTACTCGGCCCTTCCTTGAGAGGTGATCATGCTCTCTTACCAATTCCCAATATCTCGAGATTACAAATTCCAAAGTTCCAAGTTCCAATGGCAGTACTGCTCTTTCTATTTCTGTCTAGACCCAAAATCAAAACTATACTCACCGGATCCGGTCCTCAAACTTCCCAAGCAGGCGCATGAGTTGGACCTCGGACTCCCCTCACTCGGGTTCGAGGCGTTGACTCCAGCCGGGCTCGTCACCCGCCGAGGTCCGACCAGCTCCCTCCGATACAAGGGACCGGTGGCGCCAGGGAGCAGCCCTCGTCGGAAGGGCGCGATCCCGGCAGGACCAAGCCTATAGAGGCGGAAAGTCGTGGTATATTGCCCTATATACACTTTGATTCCACAACTTCCCGGCCAACGCACCAAGGAATATGTAGCAGCAAAGCGCAGACAAACCAATGATACCAGGAGTCTGTTCAGAAGGTCCAAATCATTTATTTGTGCACAAGTCTCAAGCAAGTCAATTTCAAAATGGCTGAGCAAAGTTTTCAAGCATTACAACAACTTTTATAGACTTCTGTTCCATTCTAGGTATAGAAAAACATTTCATTGGTCCCGGTAACCTCCCGTACCTCTTCTATTGGTCCCGGTACTGATAAGTTTATCCAGTTATGTCCCTCCAGTGGGCATGACACCTGCATACCCCCCTTCTAGTCCCAATTACAATGGTCAGTTCATCAACTTGTTACTTTCACACTCTCAAGGTTATAGAACCAATTTGTACGTGCAGAGGAGCTGGGCTCTGCAACTCATCTGTCAGCACTCCCAATTATTTCTTTGCAGATGTACTTTTTCTTATCAGTAACTTTTAAACATGTCTTTTCTGTATTTTTCCATCTTTCAATACTGCAGTTCTGCTTACCTAAGCTAATTCAATATTTCTACTGAGTTCTATCTTACAATAGCAGCATATTGGGGGATGTGCAATCCTATATGCCTCTCCACAGGCCTCATTTACAGGTCAAGCTAGCCATGCTGGCCTGCTTATGTTCAGACACCGTGGGTCACAGGCCTGCACCTGCCACAATAAGATATGCCATACCTGGTCAGACCAAGGTCCATCAAGCCCAGTATCCTGTTTCCAACAGTGGCCAATCTAGGTCGTACGTACCTAGCAGTTTCCCCAAAAGACACAGGTTCCGCAATGCTTGTACTGGGTCAAGCATTGATATCCTGGGTCCCTTCTTAATAATGGTTTATGGACCTTTCCTCCAGGAACTTGTCCAAACCTTTTTTAAACCCAGCTACACTAACAGCCTTTACTACATCCTCCGGTAACAAATTCCAGAGTTTGATTACACGTTGAGTGAAAAAATATTTTCTTTTATTAGTCTTAAATAGTGTACCCTGTAGCCTAGTCTTTCTATATTCTGATAACGTAAACAATCGATCTACGTTTACCCGTTCCACTCCGTTCATTAATTTATAGACTTCTATCATATCTCCCCTCAGCCATCTCTTTTCCAGGTTAAGGAACCCTAACCTTTTTAGCCTTTCTTCATAGGAGTATCCTTCCATCCCCTTTACCATTTTGGTGGCTCTTCTCTGAACCTTTTCTAATATCGCTATATCCTTTCTAAGATACGGCGACCAGAATTGCACACAATATTCAAGGTGCGGCCTCACCATGGAATGATATAGAGGCATTATAATATCTTTTGTTTTATTTTCAACATGCTATGCTATGGTATGTTACTCTTTATTTGATATACCACATATCTACCATAACTATGCGGTTTACAATAACAAGATATCCCAAAAAACATATCAAGAAAAGAATGCCATCATGAACAGAAAAGATATAACAAAGAAATTACATCTCAACACAAAGCATAGGAGATAAAACTCATCAGAAGAGTGCTGAGGTGATAAAATATATACAGGCCTTCCCCATGCTCATGCTGTATTTACTCCAAAAACAGCACTAAACAGGAGTCTTGAGGGATGACCTAAAACGTTTCAGGTCAGTAGCGGTACGTAAAGCAGGAGGCAAACAAATCCACAGTGTAGGGGCTACAACAAAGAAAGCTGACCGTCAGGTGGACTCATATTTGACAATGGCTGGAGATGGTATACTTAAGCAAAAACCATGCAACGGACATAGAACTCTAGCTGGGGCATAAAGTGTCATTAAAGAGGATAAGTAATCTGGTGCCAGATCGTGTATTGCCTTGAATGTGAATAGCAAGACAAAGAAGGGATGACGAGCAACAGTAGGGAAGGAAGGACGTAGCACAACGACTTATACCATAAACAATTTTATTGAAAATAAAAGAGAAGAGGAAGGAGCCCAGTCACACCTGTCGTTAATCTGCCAGATCAGGGAAGCCTCTGAGAGGGGGATGAGAGAGAAACCACACCCAGTTGCCACCATGAGGTGCGTAAATTGTCATGGAGAGTAGGCGGGACTAATCACTACCACCAGGAGCCTGAACCAGTCCAGAAAGCAGGTGGGGGAGAATAGACTTGACCATGGTCTCCAGGAGCCTAAAGATATGCTGAGAAGAGGAGGGGACCCCACTGCTGGCCAGCATGTTCATGCTCCATACAAGTGGAGGAGACAAGATATTGAGGAAGAAAAGCTGCAATGAATGAGTGATATGGCCATCATGGAGGGAGAGGGAAGCAGAGGAAAGAGGAAAGGTACTCAAGAAGAGGGAGTGAGGACAGAGGTAAAGGACAAGGGAAGAGGCCATAGAGGAGAGATGGCAGTTGAAAAGTGACTCAGGAAGAGATCAAGGATGGGGGAAGGGAGCAGGAGGAAAAGCACTCAGGAAGGGACTAAGATTGGAGAAAAGCAGGGTAGGAGAGAAGGGACTCAGCAGTGGGCCAAGGTGAATGAGTAGTAGCAAGAGATGAGTGCATTGGATCATCGGAAAGGGGAGGGGGAGAAGATGGCTTCCAAAGATTAAGGCAAAATATGAGCAGGACAGAGTCTGTGGGTACTAAACACTGGACTCTGAATTTTCAAAGAAAAAACACTGCAGGGGAGTTTACCTTTGAAAAGTCACCCACAGTCCTACGGATACTATTAGAGGTAAGCTGAAAGGGACAGAGACTAATGGAGAGCAGCTGGGCAAAAACGAAAGAGAGGGATTGGAAAGGAAGGACAGGAGAAATGTATTGATTGACTGGAGAGGGCTGAAGAAAAACAGCAAGAGAGAGACTCGCACACAAACAGATTGGTGAGGTGAGAGCTGAAGGGAAAGACTCATGAGATTATGCTGGGATAAAAGAATTAAAATGATGGGATGAGCCTGGGGGTTGAGAGACTGATGAGGCCATGATGAGCAGGAGTAGGGAACGATATATACCCGTGCAAAGGAGCTGAGAGGAGAGCGGGAGACATGACAAAGTCTGGTGGTGAGAGAGAGACTGAATAGAGGCTGATAGAAAGGGACTAGGAGAGAGGAGCTGAGGGAGAGACCAGAATGAGAAGAACAAACATGACAAACATATTCACCACCCCTTGAGAATAAGAAAGAGCTCCCAAGCTTCTAAGTATCGAGCTTTCTCATTATACGCACCAACTCTTTGGAACGCCCTCCCTGCCCCGATCTGATCCATCTCCAACCTGTCAACCTTCAAGGAAGCAATAAAGACTCATTTGTTCCGACTATACAGTGACCATATACCATAGCTACGCTATAGACTCTGCCTGTTAGCCCTAGCTCTGAGCACCCTAACTGCTTACAGACCACAAACCAGCTTGTAACTACCCAAGTTGATGCCCCTGTTCAATGTCATATGCTTACTGTGCAATGCTAGATGTTTGTTGTAGTATTCTGTGATGTCTATTCAAACAATTTATTCTTGTTCTTTGAAAACCGCACTGATTTTGAAATAGTGTGGTATATAAAATCAAATAAATAAACTTGGATAGAAAGATACAGGTATGGGGGTTGGGCAGGGAAGAGAGAGAGAGAGAGAGAGAGGCTGAAGGGGAGTGAGAGTCGTGGAATTTTGGAAAAGGTTCTCACACCCAAAAAGTTGGTAATCCTTTCTTTATAGCATAATAAATTGAGCACCTTTGAGGCATAAAAAATATACTAAAATTTTTGTTTTATATGGGTTAATGATTACTAAAATTGTACTAGCATAATGCAATACTGACACTTCCGATGACCCATGTGGCTAATTTATATGCATATAAATTCTTTTGTGAATTTACATTTCAATAGCAGGTCTTATGATATTTTTGTGCACAATATTTTACAACAAATTTTGTCATACACAGAATAGATTTATTTGCAGGAAAAATACATTTTAAACAAGCAAATGTAGTTACTTGGATTCTGGCTCCTTTTCAGGGTTGTGAGGTATTGTGTGTTGTAGTTGCCCAATTTTTAATATGTCTCTCCTCTGTTGTTCACTTTTGATCATGAATTGTTAAAAGCTGCAAATACCTATGCTTGAGGCAGCCCCCTTTTTCCATTCCCCTGCCTTTGCCAGTGCTAGGTTGCTCTTATAGTTATTTCTTGCTAGCAGGGCATCTGATCTTAGGAAGGATATGGTGGAGCCTGATACTTCAGAGCAATAGAAAGCAGACATGCATTGAAGGGCCAGCACCAAAAGGGTGCGGGCCCCATAACTGGGCTATCTGGGGAAGGAGGGCCCGGTGATGCAGATGGGCGAGGGCAGGGGGGCGGCATGAGCCACGCCACAATAAAGGAAAGGGAAGGAGCTCTGACGTACCTTTTTGATGGCATTGTGATGCATTGTGAAACTGGTAGCAAGCAGAGGCTGGGGACTCCAGTACATACTCGGGCAGCGGAAGGTGGTGCAACTCCTCGTGGGACTTCCGGTTGTGGTGGCACAATGCAGTGGATGACCTCTGTAGGCTTCAGTGGCAGAAAGGGCAGCACGAGAGCAGCAGTGTGGGCTAAAGGCAGCAGACAATCTCTGCAAGCTCCGGTTGTGTAAAGGGCAATGCGTCTGTAGCAGTGGGGTTAAAGACCATATGGCAGCAGGAGGGATCGCTGGATATGCTCACCCCCCACCCTGAATGCTGAGGTGAGCAATGCGCTGAAGAGAGCAGCAGAAGCAGAGCAGGGGAATGACCGTGTTTTTCCATGTGTTCAGTGGTGGCCACGCAGAGTCGGGGAGTGAGTGCCAGGTGAAGCCAGGGTTCAGAGCCCATTCATCCTCTGGAACGGTTTCAAACAGGATCTTAACCCTCAATTGCCTCGGGGACAAAGGTTGGAGACAGTGAGCATTGAAAGAAGTGCTGGGGTGTTCTGCTTCACCTCACTTAACCCCTCCACAATCAGGGAGGAGAGATAGAAAGAGCCAGCAGCAGCTGAAAAGGCCATCCACGAGTCTGTAGGGTGGTGAGCTATATCTGGGCAGTAGCAAGACAAGCAGGAAAATGCAAGAGACATGGATGGTGGGCAAGCAAAGAAGAAAACCAGACAGAACAGTGGTCAGGCACAGGCAGCTATGGGAGGAAGGCCTCGGTTAATAATAAGAAGAGCAGCAGGATGAATGGATGCCGGGACACGCAGAGGTGCACAGAACCTGCACTAGCGCTGGAGGGACCAGGGTCCAGGAAGCAGATCCTGCCTCTGTTGCGTGGCAGTAATGAGCTGGAATCGCTGGGATGTGTGACCTTGTGAGCCAGGTACAGGCCTTGGTCATGGTTCACAGAGCAGGATACGTCCAAGACCTACTGAGTTCACTTGATGGAGTGCATAGCACAGGCAGGACATCCCCCGAGGAGGCGGGTGCAAGTTGGGTGGCCGCACCAGGTAAATCCGGATGGAGGGGTGAGTATGAGCAATTCAGTGCTTTTGCGCAGGATGGGGCTGGGTGGGGGGTAGTGGGGGCATTAGAGTGGGGCTGGCTGGTATGAGTGGGAGTATGTGCATTGGGGGTTGGGGGTCAGGCGAAGGGGGTCCAGGAATGACAGAAGGTGCATACTCGGGGGGAGGGGTATCGGGAGGGGGAGGGAAGCAGCCATGGTAGCATCTCAGGTCTGGGAGGTCAGGGGAGAGCCAGGGGCAACCAGTTGGGGGTAGCAGGGCTGCTGCAGACATTGGTGCAGCTCATTGGCTCCGCAGCGGGCATGTCCTTGGGGGCCCTGCGCCCAGAAGGGGCAGCCGGGTGAGTGGAACAGGGACTCCTGGCACAGACCCCACCAACCCCCCTCCCCCCAGTGCCACACCCAATGAGGGCGCTGCCCCCAACAATGCCAGTGACACGATGGCAGCTGCTCAGGGTGGGGAGAGTGAATTGGTTTTAGAGTGCAGGCCAGCTGTGCATCATTGGTGCCTTGGACGGCCATGTTCCCGTTGCCAAAAAAAGGGAAAAATCTGGAAAGGAGAGAGTATGTGGATATCTTCTCCCTGCTGATCAGGCAGAATGGCGTGCACTGTGATTGCGCAAGCTGACCTCTAAGAAGGCCAACGCTGTCCCATGGACAATTGCACATTAGTGTTCAGCTTTTAGGGTGTTAGCCAGTGTGGTCAGGGGAGAGTATTTGCAAGGCATATAGGGTGTACGGTGACACTGCCTGGCTGGAGTATGACGAGCAGTTTTGTTGGAACATGGCAAGAATACCGGGGCTTAGCTGGGAAAGGAAGGACGGCTGATGGCTCAAGGGCAGCGTAGCTATAGCATAAGCAGGGTTCCGGTTTGGGGTTGGGCAGGGAGGTATACAGGACCTCAGTAACACCCATTTTTAAGTGACAGCCAGCTCAGCACCAGAGAGGGTGGCCCCTGCCCCGTCGCACCAGTCACCACCTTGCACTGGGGCATGTGCAGACTATACAATGGTGAAGGGTGCCGCTTTAATAATACCTGCAAATATAGGCACGCCTGTGCAACCTGTGGGGAAGGGAATCCACAGCCCAGATGTGGAAAACGGCAGGGAGGGGACCAACAGCATCTGCGATGAGGCTGGCACACTGGGGCGGGCTGCGATGCCTATCGAGGTACTGGGGAGGAATCTGGAGGGGTATGATCAGCAGAGGGCGCAGTGGCTAATCAGCAGTTTTACAAAAGGTTTTAGTATTCCTTACAATGGCCTGCCAGGTGGCGGGGAATTTGCAAACCATTCTCAAGCAGAAAGAGGTGGTCCAGAAGAAGCTCAAGAAGGAGCTGAAGCTGGGCCGGATGGTGGGTCCCTTTGAGAGTAGGCCACTGTGGAACTTGATAGCTTCCTCATTGGGCCTGGCTCCAAAGAAGGAGCCGAGGGAGTGCTGGCTCATACACCTTCTGTCCTATCCCGAGGGTGCATCCGTGAATGACCACCTAGATCCAGTGGCCTGCTCAGTGAAATATGCCTCCGTGGACGAGGCATTGGAGTTACTCTGGAGCCTGGGGAAGGGGGCATGATTAGCCAAGACGGATGTTGAATCCACCTTTTGGTTGCTACCTATACACACGGCTAGTTTTCACCTGCTGGGCCTCCGTTTCAGGGGGGAAGTACTACATGGAGAAATGTCTGCCCATGGGGTGCTCCATATCCTGCGCCTATTTTTAGGAATTCAGTTCTGTCATCCAATGGATGGTCAAAAAGGAGATGCCCCAGGGAAGCATTATACATTACCTGGACGATTTCCTGATCATGGCGGGCAACAGATGGAGCTGTTAATGCAATCTGGGTACATTTCAGAGGAAGGCCACATAGCTGGGGGTTCCTCTGGTGGCACAAAAGACGGAGGGCCCAGTGCAATGGCTGTCCTTCCTGGGGATAGAAATCAGTAGGGTAGATATGGTGATGTGTCTCCCGGTGGATAAAGTGATGGCCCTGAATGCGGCAGTTCAAATAACTGTCACTGTGAAGAAGATCCCACTGAAACAGATGCATTCGCTGATGTGCACTTGAACTTTGCCTGTCAGGTGATGCCCATAGGGGGGTCTTTCATTCGGCGACTGGCAGATGACACTAGGGGTGTCCGCAGGGGGCACCACTTTTTTAGGGTCACTGCCCCCATGAGGGAGAATTTGAGGGTATTGCAGCAGTTCTTGCTGCACTACAATAGAAGGAACATCTGGAGGGCTTCCCCTGTCTACAGCGGGGACCTGGAATTATTTACAGACGCAGCAGGCGGGGTTGGTTTTGGTATATATTGCAGGGGGGTGTGGTGTGAAGAGAAGTGTCTGGCAGAGTGTCACCAAAGTGGGGTAACCAAGGACATAACATTCCTGGAGATGTTCCCAATAGTGGCAGGCATGGTCATCTGGAAGCCATGATTCGCCAACAGGTGGATAGTGTTCTGTACGTACAATGCGGCAGTGGTGTTTGCCATTAATAAGCAGACAGTGAAGGCAGGGAGAGTGATGCAGCTGATAAGGAAGATGGTTTTGCTGAGTCTGGCATTGAATGCATTCATCATGGCCAGTCACGTCCCGGGGGAAAGGAATGAGATAGCTGATGCCCTGTCTCATTTTCAGCTCCAGTGTTTCAGGCAGATCACCTCCAATGCAGTTCCCAAAGCAACCCCCATTCCTGGGGAGATGTGGGACTTTGACGACTGACCTTAATTGCCGGCCAGCACCTGGAGAGCCTGGGTCAGATTGGAGAGCTTCGCTGAACATAAAGGAGCCAACCTTGTGCTGGGAGTGACAACAGGACTCTTGCTCGAGTTCCTGGCACGCTCCTGGGTAGATGGGGCATCGCTAAGGTGAGCCCAGTTGCTGCTGGTGGGGGCGCCCTATTTCCTGAAGTTGAAGGGGCTCAGGGATGTGACAAAGGAATTTATATTCAAGAAGGTGATGGAGGGCTGGGTCCAGGAAGCCACCTCGAGACAGGACAGTCGCTGGCCGGTCACCCTGCCCATGCTAATGCAGGTGGGGGCCATTGCCAGGGATAGTTTTGAGGTGACACTCTTAAGGCTTGTGGCACTACTTATGTTTTTTGGCATTTTCTGCATGAGTGCCTAGGTCCTCAATGGACATGACGGGTAGTGCCTTGCGAATGGAGATGCTGCAGTAGTGGGAGACAGGGCACACTTGTTCGGTATGGCTCAATGCCATAGCGGTGTGGGACCTGTGCCCGGTCGCGGCACTGTGAGAGTACTGCTGATGCACCCGCCAGTGGGGGTCCCCTGCTGTGGCATGGGAATGGGTCCTGCCTGTCACAGTATCACTTCCAAACTATGTGGCTGACTGCAGTTGAGAAGGCGGGGTTCGAGCATGCGGGGCTGACCCTGCACTCCTTCTGAATAGGGGCGGCAACAGTGGCGTACAGCCTGAACCTGGGGGCAGGTCACATTCAGGCCATCAGGAGATGGGAATCAAACAGCTATAAACTTACATCAGGCAGTAAGAGTTCGCTAAGGCTGTCTTCTTGCACACTAGGCTACAGCGCAATGTCAGTCTGGATCATGGGGCATTCCTACATCTACTGGGCAAAACAAAGGGCAGCCAAGGGACATGGTGGTAGGCATCTCGGTTTCCATGCCAACAGTGTCCACATACAATGGATGGGAAAAAGGGGGATGCGATGGGACCAGCTGAGGCCAGCACTCACATTCCAGTGGCAGGGCAACCTTCCACCAGACATCATAGTCCTTCACTTGGGGGGTAATGACCTGGTGTCCACCAAGGTGATAGACCTTGTTATCAAGATCAAGGCTGATATAGCCTGGATAAGGGCTGAAATGGGGGTGTGGTCATCTGGTCCCAGATCATCCCCCATCAATGGTAGCGGGTGGCTGAGAGACCGAAGGGCATCGAGAGGAGCAGGCGGAAGCTGAACAGAGAGATCAGAAATTTGTGCAGGTGATGGGGGGGGGGGGGGGAGGGTCATGGATCACAGTGGGGTGATAGCCAGAGGGAAGACAGTGTATGCGGGGGATGGAGTCCACTTAAATGACATAAGTTGGGAGCTGTTCATCGAGGGCTTGAGAACCATCGGTTCGGTACTCACCATGGGGTGGCACCTCACCGAGGAGGCGAGGGGAGGGGTGGGGTACCACTAATGGAAAAGGGGGGGGCCCAGGTACCGATCTGGAGTGCCTGGGCCTGGTGATGGGGGGGATGGTCAGGTACCAGGGCCCAGGAGTGCCTGGCCTCTGTCATCAGGAGAGTATAGCAAAAGGGGGTGCCTGCACTCCCTCACAGAGCGGCAGATGACAGATTCAAGGGGTGAGGCCCTGGTCACGGCACAGGCCAGGGGCCGCTGACCCGATGGCAGGAAAGGGGGGGTACCCCTCTGTGTAACAAGGTTATTTTGTTTAATTATTTTTAAGTGTTAGGATCATGTGTGTAAATCATGTCAGTTAACTATGTGATTTCTTATTATTGTGGTTGTATCCGTAAGATGTGGTCTGTATGATCCGCTAATAAAGCGTTGACAGATGGAACAGGCCTGTTTATTGTATCCAGGGGATTGGGGGGGGGGAGAGAGGGAGTGGGAAGGGCCCGATGCCCACTCCAGCATGCCCCGGCTTATGGCTGTAATATTCTGTTGCCGCTAAGGCAGTGAGAACAAGGTAAAATGTGGAAATAGGATGAGACACATTGCTGTCGCTCTTTGGAATTCTGCATTACGGTGAGCCACCCTTAATGCCTCTGTAGCACTGTCTCCAACTTCTTTCTAATTATGAGTGTGTTTTCCCCATCAGGAATGACCAGTTACCATACGTTTTAATGCATGGCAACAGGCAGTCGGGATCACTAACGTGGGCATGCTAGCTACTGCATGTGAAAATGCACAGTATTTGTCTGATGGGGAATGGGGGAAATGAGGCTGTGGAGAGCGCATTATTGCTAGCATCAGAGCAATTACCATGTGCTCGTTGGCAATGTGGCTTTTAATGCATATTCCCCTAATGACACCTCTTTGGGAGTCATTAGGTGAACCCACCTTACTGGAGTGTAGGTTAGAGTTAATGTTCCAGGGTTAACTGCCGAGGACATGCTGGTCAAGCCCCTGACAGCTACCACAGAGACTTTGCCCATTAAGTACAAAACCTTAGTAAAAAGAGCCTTAGATTGTAAGCCCTCCAGGGATAGACAAATCCCTCCTGTACCTGAATGTAATTCATCTTGAGTTGCGACTGAAAACAGTGTGAGCAAAATCCCGTTTATTGAAAACATTTTTATACCTTGCTAAATTACAAAATGTCCTAAGCAGTTTACAACAATGATGCAGCATGGTTGTCGAAGCATGGGCAATTTTGACTCCTTATCCTTAATTTGAACTAACATCAGAGTCGGAGCAATGTTTGGTGGGCTTCTGCACAACTCCAGGTGTGAGATCAGAACTGCAGCTTTATCTATTTATCTAAGAGTAGACGGATAATGAAGTTCATACATACAATAGCATATTAAAATTAATCTTATAATATTTTTCATGATTTGGGATAGAGATGTCTGCAAAGCCATGTAAAAGGGATTCATTTCAATTTCCTGAGATATACAGAGCCTCAAGCCCAAGAAGTGTTTATTTTTATTTGCTGAAGTCATTGAATAACTTCCTGCCAAAATCTAACTGAATCAGAATTGTGATGTATAAATGATAAGAAACAAATTTCCCTCATCCTGATTGCCAGTCATAGCTTTGTTGTGGTTGTACCAAACTGTGGTGTGTACAATTAATTGAGCAATTTTCAAAGCCATTTATGTGGGCAAACAACGGTTTACCTTGGTAAGCCGGCTGTCTTAAATTTCCCTTCCTAAGTGCAGCTAAAACAGCTTATTGTTTCACAAAACACATCCTTTTAGCCACATTTAGGAAAGGTAATTTTTGATGGGCATGGATACTTCGGAGAGTATGGACAAAGAGCACAGGTGCATTGCATTTTCAAAAATAAAAGCTTAATTTTACAGAAAAACTCTTCCGACACAAAGAGCAAGTGCATATATCCATGGACACTTTGTAATCTCAGCAATTTTTAAAGAGAAATGATATGCAGACTTTTCCTTTGCAGATTTGGTGCAAAGTGGAGGAGAACTTTGCATCAAAACACACTGTTTGAAAATTGTCCCTCTAAGCGTATATTGCTACTGTTGAGGTTGCCTGCTTTCAGCTTTTAAGAAGAGGTTGGTCCAGTCCTGCTTTTATCCAAGTGAACACATGCAAAGACATTTGGGAAATGAATAAAGAAGTCCCTGCATGCAGTGGGGTAAAACCCCATGTCCTCAGAAAGACTGAGCCAGTTAACAATTCTACTTATCACCTGCAAAAGATTGAACTGGTCTAATATTCTGTTGTTGTACCACTCATAGGAGGTGAAAATGATTGGCATGTGCTATACTCATTCATATTCATTCATGTATTTATACATCCGTGGCACACACAGCTTAAAATGGATGGAGTCAACTTTCAACACCATCTTTATTCCTAATATGGAACGAGGCAATGAGATCAAAAGCCTTGAAAATGTGTCCCTGCTAAGATTAGGAGCTCCAAAAGTGGGCAGCCTCAGGGGCAAGACTTGATCTAGAAAGACATGTTAGCCAGCTAGTACTGAGTTTCACTGCTAATTGGCAAAGGCTAGCAGGCTAATCTCAAATGCATGAACAGCAGGCTTACACCTAGGTGCTATTTGTATGTTCATGGACCACCACTGAATTAGTGGTTCTCAACTCAGTCCTCAGGGCACACCCAGTCAATAGGGATTTTAATATTCCCACAATTAATATGCATAAGATAGATTTATTTGCACTGCCTTTAGAGTATGTAGATCTATCTCAGCTATGTTTATTACAATAGCCTCAAACCTGACTGTCTGGGTGTGTCTTGAGGACTGGGTTGAAAATCACTGAATAAAAATGTCCCATTCCTGTAAACCAGAGATGTCAAACTGCAGTCCTGAAGGCCACAATCCACTCTGGTTTTTGAGATATCCCTAATGAATATGCATGAACTATATTCTCATACAATGGAGGCAGTGAATGCAAATATCTCTTATGCACATTCATTGAGGATATTCCGAAAACCTAACTGATTTGTGGCCCTCCAGGGTTGCAGTTTGACACCCCTGCTCTAAACCATCCCCTGCCACCAGTATCCTCTGAACCACAATTTGAACTCCTGATCCAATAATCAACCACGCCTCTCTCCTGAAGCTGCTGACATTCCCCCTTTCAATTCTCCAACCTGAAGCTCCAATAAGAACCTTGTCCATCTATCCATCCATACCCTGCCCGTCCGTTCTTCTGGCCATATTCCATCAATCCTTGCTTTATCCAGGAATGCTATTTATAACCCATCCACCTTTCCATCCCCTCCCCCTCCAGGTATCCACCAGCCATCTGTCGATATTCCTTTCATCCAATCTCTTCATCCATCTTTTCCTCCCTATCTCTCATGTACAGTAATATATCCAGGTACTTCACAAGCCATTCATCGATTATTCACCTACTCCTGTTGCCACATGCAACATAAACAAGCCACCTTTCCATAAACCTATATATGACCCATCCATCCATCAGTGCAACCATGACCCATCCATTCATTAATCCTTCTATACCTCTTCATTAATCTCTTTATGGCTGAATCTACTAGAGTGAATGTATAGATCATATATATCTATCCATTAATCAATACATAACCAATAAGTCTGTCTATATATATGTACCCATTCATCATTGTAACCATAACCTACCTATTCTACATGAATCCAAAAGACATATGCCAATCTACCTACTCTTATTTCTATTCATTTGTAACTCCTAATCCCCACATCAGTTCATTAGTTGACTATCAGGGAAGGTGTACCTAGAAGGTTATTTACATATGATATTTTTTTCTTCTGCTGTGTTTTCCTAGATGTATATTCAGACCACGACATTGACGATTTCGGTGAGCTTGAGCGCCTCTGTCTCCCTCGGCATGCTCTACATGCCTAAGGTTTACATAATCATCTTCCATCCAGAGCAGAATGTGCCCAAACGGAAGCGCAGCCTCAAGGCAGTGGTGACTGCCGCTACCATGTCGAATAAGTTCACACAGAAGGGAAGCTTCCGACCCAATGGAGAGGCCAAATCTGAACTCTGTGAAAACCTAGAAACACAAGGTAAGACTCTTCCCTCCTCTGATGCAGTCTTATCCTCTCTCTCACATGCTAGAGCTCTGACGCAGCCTCTCCCTCTCGGACAAGGCTAAGCTCTTCTCTTTTCTGAGGTAGTATCTCCCTTTCTCACAAAATAAGTTTTCTCTCTACCGAAGCAGGTTGTCCCACTTTTGCAAGGTAAGGCTCTTTCTTCGGCTGGACAGTGTGTCCGAGTTATTTAAATTTCCCAACGTCGACCTTCCTATGCCCAGCACCAGCTATATCTTACAGAACTCCAAAGAGTCTGCTGTTTTGTCAGGAATGCAGTTTTCAGCCCTTATGCAGAACTGCCCGAGAACAGAAATGTAGGTTTATCAGCTATTAATCATACTGGAGACATTTATAAAGACACAAAATTTCATGTCTAGAACTTACAATTCTGTGATTTTGTTTTATTTTGCCAGGCTTAGAGCCTGTCAGAGATTCCAAGTTGCCAGCAGTAATGGTTTCCTCATGCTGCTGGTAGCTGAGACAGCTTAGTGATGTGGAGAGCCTTTATTGTAAGTCCTAATCATGACCACTGAGATACCCTGCCCATTGCTATTAAAGTCAAATGCCTGGCAGCTTAGCTCCCCTCAGCTGGATTCCTTCAGCAGTATCTGAGACAGACAGAGAGAGACTGAGCCTTGGAGGCAGCACTTAAAACATGAACTTCATTTGCTTTTCCAAGTGTCAATTGCCAAACTCATTACCCCCTTTGGGGCTGCTCATTCTCTTCATCTTGGCATATCCAGCTTCTCCTGCCGTTGCTTAGGTGCAAGGCCTGCCATTCCTCTCCTGGTTTGTTCTTTAACTGATGTCTAATGGGGGCTAAATTATGGTAGTACTGCGGCATGCACCCCATGTGATGGGCCAATGAATAGAAGAGTAGCTCGTTATGATCCATATGGAGTGCAGAATTTATAATGATGAGATGCTCCAAAGCCTATTGATCTCCCTGGCTGCCTTTTTAACGTTCTTCTGTACCATAATGTACTGCTGGCAGGAGAGTAACAACTCCTGCACCAGAGCTTCTCTCTCTCTTTCTCACGGCCATTCTTTCTGAGTGCACATCTCTTCTCTGTCAGGCTTTGTCTAGCTGTGTCTCCGTCTTGCACTTTATTAGTGTTCCATTGTTCTCATCCTCCGCATCAACAGACTTGTTTTGCCATTGCTAAGTCCTGCTTATCCCCAAAGAGGGTATCTTTATAAAGGTCACCTAGATTTACACGCATTTTCATAGGCATATGTCAAGCCTATATTGTAAAGTAAGGCACATGCACACTTTATAAAACAGGGACACAAGCTGTCAAAAAGCATGTGTTAAATTATGGCAGGTGTAAAGACCTGTGCCTAGATTTTTCAAGAATGCGTGTACATTATGTATTGATTTTCTACATTGTCTGCAGGAGTGGGTAGGAGAGTGGACGTGTCCATAATGTGCGGTTACCACATTGGATTTTAAGACAGCACAGGTGCAGCTGACACCACCTCAATGCTGCCCGATTGCATTCTTGACACTTTCAGTGCATTATTTGCTGAGGACCTGCTGTGCATGCCCCTAACAGATAACAATGTCTTTTGCAGCTAACACTGCGCTATCTGCACTTTTTGGCGCATTAGTTGCAAAACCTAATGTGGTTTAGTAAACATGCCCCTATGCGTCATCAATCTGATATATGGACTTTCAGAATAACGACTGAGAATATTAAGCATGTAAGTGGCCATTTACATGCAGAAACCACTAAAATACTGTGATTTCTATGCATAAACATGCATGTAAATCTAAACAGCCCTTATATATTTACCTACTTAATGCTGACATTTTCTCTCCCTCTCTATGCCACTGTGTCACTCTTTTCTCCATGGACAAGCAGGATGTGTCAGCCACACCTGGTGACATCCTCTGGGCGGTGCCATAGATGGAAGTGCTCTCCAAAGCTCAGAAAGTTAACCTTTCTGAGCATGTGTAAGTGGTCCCACCTCCCCAGCCCACCCCTAGCCAGGCCAGTCTTTTTTCTCTCTGCCTTGCCTCAAGACGGATTTTTCAGCTCTCCATAACATTTTACAGAAAAAGATTGCAAAGGATGCCCAAACTGGGGTTTAAAAAATGCCCGTGATGTGGAAGAAAGACGAACAGCACGGATACTCATGATCATTGTGTCCGGTGCTTGGGAGCCAGCCATCATGTGGAGGACTTCTCACACTGCTCCAGGATGTCGTCCAGGGCAAGGAAATGAAGAAGCCATGCTCTTCAGGATTTCCTGGCCTCCATGAGTGAAGACGCACCAATGAAACTGCCTGCAGAGCCCAGCCTCATGCCTCCCGGACCATCTAACCCAGGACAGGCTCTCGAGCACGTGCGACCTTCACCAGCACAGGATGTGCCCGGCAGGGCCTACATCCCTGGCCGTCCCGCAGGAAAGACACAGCACTAGACATCCAGAAGAGTTCCCACTGCCTCCCGGGTTCTCACTGCAACTCTGGCACCCTCCAAGGCTCCAGCAAAGCCTGCTGAGTCTCCCTCCAGCTCCCCGGCACAGCGGCATGGCCCCCATCATGGCACCGGCAACGTGGTCACTCCCAGCTCCTCACACAGATTGCCGATTGGTCAGGAGGGGACGAACTCTCATTGGCATGAGAAATTGCATCACCGTGCCAATGCAGGAACTCCCCCTCAGTGCGGAGAGATGGAAGTTAGTGTATCCAGCCCTCACAGACATCACCGCGTCGATGGAGGAACTCCCTGTCAGCGCAGAGAAGATCGCAGCAGCAGTGACAGCTAGGGGTCCCAATCTCAGCAGACAAAACAGAAAGGGCATCCACAACAGAGACCACAGCAGGGGCCAACACAGGCATGCGGCAGAAGCGGTAGGAACGGCACCGATAACTGTGAGGGCAGTGGACACTACAAGAACCACAAAACCAGCTGCAGGCACAGAGAGTGCTCCAGTACCAGCGGGAGAAACACCAGCAGAGATAACAGAGACAAAAGTAAACGCAAATGGAGGAGGCACAAGGGCACCTCCCGATCCAGCTCCTCCAACAGGCAAGAGAAATGCAGGCACCGGGACTGAAGGGACATAGACAATTCCTCTGCCATCCTGCAGCTCCTAACACATCTAGTGGAACAGACTGCACCTACACCAACCACGTCAGAGCCAAGCCACCCACTCTCTACCACTCCATGCCCATCTCCTCCAGCTGGTAGCCTCCAAAGTCCCGAACAGACACCCTCGCAGATGCCCTCCCCGGACCTCCAGACTGAGGAGAGCAATGAGGATGAGGTAAAATCAGCTGCTCTGGGCTCCACGGCCTCAAAGGACTCGCCCGCTGGCAGAAAACCTTCAGCCAGCATGGAGGGGCATCCAGGCCAAGCACCCTGGAGGACCTTACATACCCTAAGAAAAGTGACAACAGCCCTGAATCTGATGCCAAATGACACGACAGGTGAGCAGGAGCCAGAGTTCCTTAAGTACCTTAATGCCACTGTTCCCTCTAAGCTGTGCGCGTGTGCGCGCGCACACACCTCGCCGAGAGAGCGCACATTCTTTACAACAGAGCGCACAAAAATTATGGCTCTGATTCTGATAGAAAACAACACAGACGTCTTAAAATTTAAAAGTTATGATTGTAATTACTAGAAATTTCCCATTTCATTTAGTAATTGTCTATTTTCATTTAATTTGATTAAAATCAATGTAGTGTACATACTGTATTCTGACGTGTAGTCAAATTTTAAAGTATATAACTCCAAGTATCATTATGTGGCGCACAAAAATTTAACCTTCCTTCAAAAGCTGCACACAGCTGATATTTTATGCGCACACAGTCTACAGAAAATTAGAGGGAACATTGCTTAATGCGCCCAAATCTGCTCTCGCTCTGCCCATCTAACAAAAGCTCCAGAACAACCAAGTGCTACTGTGGCAGATGCCTGCCTTGGGCCACACCTGCTCCAGAAAATTGGACACAAAATACCAAGTCCAACCCACACCGGGCTTCAACAACTTCCCCATCAGTCCATTGTCGTGTCATCAGCACTAAAAAGAGTAAAGTCCTTGCACACTCACACCAACAAACTGCCAAGTCGGGACCCTAAACTCCTGGACGATGTTGGGAGGAAAGTCTTTCAAGGAGCCATGCTCATCGCCAGGATTGCAGCGCATCAATTCCAGCACATAACTCTTCCAGGATGTGGTGATGGCAAACCTCAAAGGCTACATCTCAGCCCTACCAAAAGAATTGCAGGCTGTGGCTTTGGCCTCCCTCACAGACCCTGCAGAATGCAGCAAACATTTGGTGAACATGGCCTTCGACTCCTTCGACATGGCCATCAGGACCGCCGGCACAGCCATCGCTGCCAGGCAATGAGCCTGGCTAAGGGCCCACAGGTGGACATGCATGATAGAATTGCAGACGCCTCCTGCACAGGTGAATCACTCTTTGGTGACAATTTTACTGACACAGTGAACGACCTCAAGGAGCATTGCACTACCTTGCAGACATTGGCTTGAATGCCACTCCAGCTCGCAAAAAGGAGGATACTATCGCAAGCCCTACTACCCCCTCCAAGAAATATGCCTCCAGCCGCAAGTGGCAGGCCCCTTGATACAAACAGTCCTACCAAGGCTCTACCCATCAGAGACTGCACCAGAGGGAGCGCAAGCAAAAGAAGCAACCAACATCACAGAAAGGGAAGAATGCTGCCTCCTTTTGACAGGCGGAGTCAGGCTGCCCTCCCGATGGGACATCAGACAACCCTTCTGGTCAGGGGACGCCTGTTAACCTTCCTGCAGGCCTGGGAGACCATCACTTCAGACAAGTGGGTGCTGCAAATCATCCAGGAGGGCTACTGCATACGCTTTTCCTCTCTACCCTGTCAGCGCTCCGAGCCTGCCAGCGAGCCACCTCCTCACCTCGTGACTCAGATGACAGCGCAACTCTTGCATCTCCTAGCATCCCAAGCAATAGAAAGGGTGCTCACTGATGAAATCAACACTGGATTCTATTTCAGATACTACCTCATCCCCAAAACATCAGGGGGAGTACATCCCATTCCAGACCTACGAAAACGCAACAGATTCATAACCAAGGAAAAGTTCAGGATGTACTCTCTCAATTCCATCCTGCCACTCATTCAGTCCGGGGACTGGCTGGCCTCCCTGGATCTGCAGGAGGCCTACACCCATGTGCCCCATTCACAAGGCGCACAGAAAGTACCTGCACTTCCAAGTGCTGGGGCAGCACTATCAGTACTGGGTCCTACCTTTTGGCTTGTACACGGCACCGCAGGTCTTCACAAAGTGTGTAGCTGTGGCAGCAGCACATTTACGCAAGCAGGGCATCGCCGTCTTTCTATATCTGGACCTGGCTACTCTCTGCACCCTCGGCTCACGAGTCATGAACCACAGTGCAGAAAACAACAGCTCTGCTATCCACGCAGGAATTCCTGATAAACTTACACAAAGTCGCATTTGATACCATCCCAGAGTCTAGAGTTCATTGGTGCGGTCATCGACACCAACACTTCCAAAGTCTTCCTCCCAGAACAACGAACATCCACAATCGTGTTCCTGGCCAGAGAGATTTTGGTGTCCAGAGAGATTTTGGTGTCCAAAAGGACCACCTAAGATACATGGCGGCAGCAACATAAGTTTTCCCCCTAGCAAGGCTACACATGCGCATCCTCTAGTGACACCTGCGCTCGCACTGAAAACAACACTCCCAGCCTCTGACCACGTGCATTCCAATAGACCCTCAGGTTGTGAGAGGCCTCTACAGGTGGACCAAACCCACCAACTTCGCCGAGGGCAAAGACCTCTGCCAACAACAGCATCGCATATTAGTGACCACGAATGCATCCTTCACAGGGTGGGGAGTCCACCTGCTACACCTCAGCACCCAGGGTGCATGGTCCACAAGGGGGAGAACTCTTCACATCAACCTGCTAAAGCTAAGAGCCATCAGATATGCACTAAAGGCCTTCCAGGCGCTACTAATAGGAAAATCAATCTTGGTCCAGACGGACAATCAAGTGGCTATGTTCTACATCAACAAGCAGGGGGGAACAGGATCCTGCTTCCTCTGCAAGAAGGCACTCACGATCTGGTCCCTAGTGCTGGACAGCGGCTGCATACTATGGGCTTCCTACCTACCAGGTGAGCAGAACACCCTGGCCAACAGATTAAGCCAACAGCTGGAGCCTCACGAGTGGACCCTACACCCCAAAGTCACAGACTCCATCTTCCGATGGTGGGGAACTCCCCGGCTTGATCTGTTTGCTACAGAGCAGAACATGAAGTGTCCGCACTTCTGTTCAAAGCACCCTTCACTCAGGAGCCTGGCCACGGATACATTAAACATGTGCTGGGGGGAGTGGTCACCAGAGTATACCTTCCCACCCACTCCCCTGATCACAGCGACACTGCAACGAATCATTATGGACATGGTGCACGTCATACTGATTGCACCCCACTGGCCACACCAGATGTGGTTCACCCTGCTACTCCGCCTCGCTCAAGAACCACTGATGCGGCTACCCCTAAGGATGGACCTCCTCACCCAGAACAACAGAAGCACGCTGCATTTCAACCTCCAAGCCCTCATTTTGATAGCCTGGAGATTGAGTGGATGAACCTGTCAACCCTCAATCTACCCGCAGAGGTGCAGCAGGTTGTCCTGGTAGCCAGATCGCCATCCATGTGGAAATCCTATGGACTTAAATGGAAACGCTTCAGTATCTGGTGCACAGCCCATGGGCTAAGCCCGGTCTCTTGTCCTGTGCCAATGGTCCTCAATGCCTCATCTCTCTCTTTGAGCTTGGCCTGAAGACCCAATCAATTAAGGTCCATCTATCAGCAATAGTGTCCCTCCATGATCGCATGTACAGTGCCGGCTCTATCGCAACACTGCCAATCATGGTGCGATTCATGAAGGGCCTGGTGAACCTGAGACCTCCATTCAGGCCACCAGTTCCAGCCTGGAACCTCAACATATGTCCTGCTGCAGCTAACACAGGAGTCCTTCGAGCCGCTTCAGTCAGCAGACATGAAGTTCGCATTGTGGAAAACTCTCTTTCTGGTCACAGTCACATCCACTAGGAGAGTCAGCGAACTGCAGGCCCTCATGGCCCACCTTCCATACACTCTCCATCAGAACCGCGCTTCCCTCCACACCCACCCGAAAATTTTCCTGAAGGTGGCCTTTGCATTCCACATCAACCAGTCTATTGACCTGCCTGCGTTTTTCCCAGAACTACATTTGTCCCCGGAGGAGTGGAGGCTGCACATCTTCAACTGCATCAGGGCCCTGCGCACATTTATTAGCAGGACAGCAGCCATAAGACAAGGGATGCAATTCTTTGGGTCCTCTGATCCCAACAGGCCAAGAAAGCCCGTTACAAAAAAGAACACTCTCATAGTGGATTTTGGACTGCATCGCCTTCTGCCACAACAAGGCGGGCGCACAACCAGAGAATAGAGTAGGAACGCATCAGCTCCAGGCACTTGACACCACTTTCGCCAACCTATGCTCGGTACCTGTAGGTTGGCGTGAACGACATCTGCAAGGCCACCACCTGGTCCTCGGCACTCACCTTCCAAAAACACTACTGCCTGGACCTCGAGGCACAAATGGACAGCTCCTTCGGTCGGGCAGTCCTCTCGGCAGCCTCCGGGGTAGGGGCAAGCACTGGGACTCGGGACACACTGCCGTATGGCCATACCCCCACTGTGCTGTTCATTCTGTTTGAACAGAACAAAACCTTGGCATACCAGTAACAAATCTCCGTGTCAGTAAGTTTTTGTCGGAATAATCATTCAAAAGAGGGAGGGAGGAATGTCAACCTTCCCCTCGCCGTGAATATTCCTTTTAATCATTTGAAAACAGTGATAGAATAGAAACACTTAACTTATAAATTTTCTATGAGCTTGAAAATCCGCAGAACTCATGATGAACACAACGTGGCACGTTTCGGGCTAGGAAAACCCATCTAGCCCTGCATCAGGTTGGATATATGAATTCCGTAGTGAAAGCTTCAATAACCAAATTAAACTGAACGGTCAGATTTATAGAATTGGCGTGTGACGTAAATTGCGAATGAAGCTCATCAGCCAATCAGATGTAGAACTCCGTAGCAGCCAATAGGTCATGGGGCAACCCTATGGTTAAGGGAACCCCCTATTTTTCTATTGGCCAGAACCAAAATGATGTATCGAGATCAGCTAGTACGTGATTACAACATACTATACCATTCCAATGAGACATTCAAGCCCGAAGGAAAAACAGTCTTTAAATCAAAGATCCACCGTTGTTCCAACTTCTGCAGTTTAGCAGTACAGTCACCTCTCCTAGGGTCCAAAGGGACAGCATCCAAAACACACCAGTTTAATTGATCAAAACTGTGTGCCTTCTGCAGGCAATGTTCTGTTCTAATTGATTTTACCTTGTGCGGGTTTTTTTTCTAATTTACTTGAAACGTTCATTCTGTTTGCACAGCTGCAGTTGCACAGATTAGAAGTCGACTTGGTCATGCCTCCAACCATATGTCGAGTTACTTGCACTATGTTGTGTTATGGTGCACTATATGCGGATTGTTTGAACCAGGTTGCACTACATTGCAACTATATGTTGTATCATAGTAACATAGTAAATGACGGCAGATAAAGACCAGTATGGTCCATCTAGTCTGCCCAGTAAGATGGCAGGAGTATCATGTTGCAGAGCGTTATACTATACATTGAATTGTTAGTGCAACATAGTGCAGCATAGTGCTATGTGTTACATTGAATTGTTTGAACCATGTTACGCTATGTATTGTTAGCTACACATTTCTACTTGCTGTTTTGGCAATCGTTGACACAATAAATGGTCTTGCACCAAGGTTCAGTGCAGTTCAGTGCAGTAACCGTCTCCACCTCCCTCATCCACCTCAGCATGCACAAAGTGCAGCTAGGGAGGCAGCAAGTGTGGCTGATACATCCTGCTTGTCCATGGAAAAAGCAAGGTTACTTACCTGTAATGGGGGTTCTTCATAGACAGCAGGAAAAGTCAGCCACACGATCCCACCCACCTCCCCTGGATGAGATCGGACCTGACCAGCAAGCAACCTAGCAAGAAGGGCATAGCTAGAGACTCACTGGCCTGGCTAGGGGCAGGCTGGGGAGGTGGGACCACCTACACATATTCAGAAAGGTTACCTTTCTGAGCTCTGGAGAGCACTTCCGTCTATGGCGCCGCCCAGAGGATGTCACTAGGTGTGGCTGACTTATCCTGCTGTCCACAGAGAACCCCTGTTACAGGTAAGTAACCTCACTTTCCTTGCCTATCTTTCCCTTCCTCTCTGCACATCTTAGCGTTGCCTTGCCCTGGCTGTTTCTTTTCCTCCCCTTTTTCTCTTGTATGAGGCTGAAGTTTAGTTGAAAGGGATGTTAACCCTGGCAAAGTGTGTCCCTGTAGCAAATCCTCCCAGCTCTGTGCATTAATTTATTGCTATGGAAGAGTAGGCAAGTGACACTGGGCATCAATGCAAGCAGCACCAGTTAAAGAAGAGACGGGGGGCTTAGCTGGAGAACCTTTCAGATAGTAGAGGCAGGCAGATCATCTGGATTTCAAGTCATTATTCTCTTTCAGTTCCACTCGACATCCAGTGTGCCAAGTACACTTCTTCTTGCTCCGAAACCTGACTCCCCACACTTATGTTTATGTTTATTTAAAAGCTTGCTATACTGCTCTCTGCCACGAGGCACCAGTGTGGTTTATGATTCTAAAATCAAACGCAAAACAAGACTACAGAAAGGAATACGATAAACAGGAAAGAGAGATTAAGAAACAGGAGACCTCAGAATAGTATCACACAAACCAGTAAGCAAACTGCCACTCACGTCGTCCTCTGAAAGGTCAAAGTAAACATATGTGTCTTCAGAAGAGATTGATAGATACTGAGGAAGACCGGTGTAAAAAGCTTTGAGTTGTAAGAGAACCTTGAACCAAAAACAAAGAGGAAGTCAGTGCTGTTTAAACAACAGCAGAGAAGCATGATCAAACTGTCTAGCATTTGACAGAAGGTGGACAGCCATATTTTGAAACAATTGTAATTTCTTGATATGTGAAGCACACAGACCACAATAAATTGCATTACAGTAATCCAGTCTAGAAAGGACCATAGCATGGCGAAGAGACTGTACAACAGTTTGTTGAAAAAATAGGTTTAACAGACTGAATCCTATGTAAGGAGAGAAATGAGGAACAGACTGTAGCTACTACTATTACTGCTGAACATTTGTATAGTGCTCCAAGACGTACGCAGTGCTGCACAGATACATGTAAAGGCAGTCCCTGCTCATCAGTTTATAATCTAGTCAAGACAGACACAGTAGCTGTAGACATGGGATACAGCTAGAGGGAATGGTAAGGAAACAAAAGATCAGGTGAGTCAAGATCTGAAAGTGGCAGCGAAGAGGTGAGTTTTCAGCCTGGATTTGAAAAGGGTCAGAGAAGGCGCCTTACATACAAACTCAGGTAGTTTGTTCAAGGCATAAGGAGCAGCAAGGTGAAAGGAGTGAAGTGTGGAGTTAGCAATAGAAGAGAAGGGCACAGATAGAAGCAATTTGCCAGAAGAGCAGAGTTCCCGAGGAGGGATGTAAGGAGAGTTAAGAAGACAGGTAGTGAGGAGCTGCAGAGTGAAGGCACTTGTAGGTCAGCAGGAGAAGTTTGAACTGGATGCGGACATGGATAGGGAGCCAATGAAGTGACTTGAGAAGAGGGGTAATATGAGCATGACAAGACTGGTGGAAGATTAACTGCGCGGCAGAGTGTTGAACAGACTGAAGGGGAGACAGATGATTCAGAGGGTGACCAGCAAGGAGTATGTTACAATAGTCTAGACAGGAGGTGACTAAGGAGTGGATAAGTGTCTTAGTAGTGTGTTCAGAAAGAAATGGGTGAATTTTGTTGACATTATAGAAAAAGAAACAGCAGGTTTTGGCTATCAGTTGGATGTGTGTGGAGAAGGAGAGAGAGGAGTCAAAGACAACCCCAAGGTTGCAAGCTGATGAAACAGGGAGGAGTAGGGTGTTATCAACAGAGACTGAGAAAGGAGGAAGGGGAGAGGGTTTTAGGGGAAAAATAAGAAGCTCAGTTTTGGCCATGTTCAATTTCAAGTGGCGGTGACACACCTAAGCAGCAATGTCAGAAAGGCAGGCAGAGATCCTGGCCTGGATTACCAGAGAGATTTCAGGTGTAGAGAGGTAGATCTGGGAGTCATCAGCGTAAAGACTTGAACATCAAAAGATAATTGTGAATCAAAAATGATTCCAAGATGAGTTTAAGTACTTACCAATGGTTTTACGGTATTGGATATAAGTTATTTCAATGGCAAGCTTACTAATCCAAAATGCCTGGGATTTCTCCAAATTTAGATGATAGTTGGCAAGCCATTCCACAACTGCCATAAAACATAAGTTAAATAGACATAAGATCTGGAAACTAAGGGGTTTTGGAATAAGACACAAGCAGGACATCATCTGTATAGCAAAATGCAGTGACGCCATAATCTTGTATCAATGTAAGAAATGGGGCCAAGAAAATATTGAACAACATTGGGACGAGCTCTGAGGAACCCCATAAGAAACTGTGACTAGCACAGAGTTAGAATTGTAGTCAGTCTGCATTTGAAACAACTAGTCCCTGAGAAATTAAACAAATCAACTAAGGACCACATCTGAGATGCCATTTTCCACAAGCCTATATAGCAAGAGAGAGTGGTTAAAAGTGTCAAAGGCCACAGATAAGTCTAATGCCACTAGCGAGGCAGACTCATAGGAGTCAAGATGACTAAGTATTTCACTAATCAGGCTTTTATGGAGGTTTCCGTACTATGGTTGGTTCTGAAGACAGATTGCCTAGGGGGCAACACATTTGTTTTAGACAGGAAATTGGAGTGCTGTAAAATAAACACCATCACAATTAGCTTGGATAAATATGGCAGATTGGACACATACTGATAGTTAGTAGGCTTTGAAAGATCCAAGGAAGGTTTCTTTAAGATGGGTTGCACAATTGCTAATTTCAAGGATGGCAGAAGAAGTTCCAATCCAAGACTTTGATTTATAATGGTATGAAGAACTGGAAAGAAGTCTAAATTAGGTGTCTTGACCCAAGAAGATAGTAACTGATCCAATACACAACCCATAGCCTTGGTCAGATACTCTACTGCCAACAATGTTAACGCATTAAAGGAGGACCAGGAACTAGAGAGAGAGCTTAGTGAGGTGAGAGCTGAATCCAACAGTGAGATATTAACTGCTCTGGGAAAACTATTTTGAATAGCTGCAATTTTAGACTTTAAAAAGTTGGCCAACTTGTCCGCTGAGAGGGCATTTTAAGACTCATTAGTTCCCTTCTGTGAGGTGGAGTCAGTGAACAGCTTGAATAATATTCTTGCCTTATTATCGCCTTTGTTAATCACAGCAGAGAAAATTTTATTTTTTGGCTAACTTAAATTTGTACTGATAGGCTCCGTGGACTTTCTGACAGCATTCGTGCATCCTTGAAGTTTTCAACCTCCGCCAGGAGCATTCGGCCTTCCGGACACATTGCTGCAAAAAAATCAGACCTGAATGAAAGAAAGGATAGTTTCTCTTAGACCTACACTGCTTAACACAAACTGGAGCTACTTTATCCATGTGTTGATCTGCTTCGGCAGAGAAAGACCTGCAAAATTTAAAGGAAAATCGGAGGCAGTTGAAGGCAGGGAATCCATGGAAATATGACTCAAAACCTGGTTACCTTGGTGCTAGGTACAGAAACGGAGGAATACGAAACAGTCTTAAGACTAACAAACTAAATAGTGAGCTGTCCAAGAAAATGAAGTAGTATGACAAATACTAAGCAAATTTGATAGACCGTGAAGCAAAAACAAGATCTAAAGTATGCCCAGGACAATGTGTGGGCAGTTTCATATGCTGTGAAAGACTGAGGGCAGACATATAGTCTAAAAAAAAAAGGAATCTCTAGATTGAGTGGGGTCATCTACATGCATATTGACATCCCCCTACGATCAATAAATTAGAGTAAGATGCACAGATATATGATAAAGACCCATAAAAAAGACCCCAAGATGCAGCAGGCATCTGTGGAGGGCAGTAGACTAGCCGAATGTGCATTACAGTTGATTGGGATTCCATCCTAAAAAGTACCGATTCAGGGTAAATAAGCGAGGGGAAGTTACATTTAGAAAATGCAATAGTATCAGAGAAGATAACTGCTAGTCCTCCTCCCTGCCATTCTAAGCGAGGGCTCACGACAAATGAATAATTTGCCTGCAAAGCTTGAACAAGATAGCCCTCCTCCCCCGGATAAAGCCATGTTTCTGTCAGAAAATGCAGCGAAAACTGGTAATCAGTTAACACGTCATGAATGTGAGCCAATTTCGAAAGAAGGGATCTAACATTCAACAGACCTATTTTAAGCAAACCCCCCTTAAAAAAAAATCAGATACAGCTGCCTTGGACACAGAAGAACAGCTCACCAGATATCTTACCAACATAGGATGAAAACGATTCACATAGTGATCAGGGCGATGGCCTCAGAAAACAGGAAGAGCCCCTTCCTGTTTTCTGTGGCCATCGCCCTGATCACTATGTGAATCGTTTTCATCCTATGTTGGTAAGATATCTGGTGAGCATAAAGCCGAAGAGAAGCACAGCTAAAGCACAAATCACAATAAACTTACTGTTATGGGGTTAAACAGCAGACAAAGAGATAAACAGAGAGGCTAGCCATGATGGCCCCAGGAGTCGCACTAAGGAGCAGGACCTGCTTCTCGGGCAGGCCACTGCGGCGTGAACGCTGCACTGAATTCAAAGGAATAATGGTGGAGATAGCTGACATCACCTTGCAGAACCATAGTGGGCAGGACCAAGCAGAGGAATGCTCAGGATAGAGAAGCATCAGGTATTTACAATGGGAGATCAGGGGCCTTGTAAGAGATAGATGAGGTAGGCCGCTACTCGGGGCACTAACCTGCTGCCTCAGAGGGGATAGGGGGCTGACAGAACTCCATGACCAGGGCTGATGGGTTTCATTCCCCTGAAAGGTTTTTGCATGCACTCATGCTGCCTCACTAATGCTGAGCTTCTTATTTCCTCCACTGCGATTGGCTCTCTGCAAGAAGCTTGAGCTGCAGAGAACTGACTGCGGTGAGAAAGAAGTGCAGCCTCTTCGGTGCAGCTGTAAAGAGCAGCACCAAAGAATGGTGAGAGGCTGTATGGGAGGGCTACGAGAGAGAAAGAGATTGGATGACAGCTGGGGAGCTATGAGAAAAATAGAGAGAGAGAGAGAGAGACTGGGTGATAGCTAAGGGAGAGGGGAGGCTAAGAGAGAGAAAGAAAGAGACTGAGTGATGGCCTGAGGGGGTCTATAAGAGAGAGTGAATGGGTGAAAGTAGAGTATGTGGACTATGAGAGGTTTTTTTGCTTCAGGTATTACCAGGCCATGGTGATATGTGAAGCAAAAAAGGAAGTTGCCTCAGGTGTAGCTGTAGAGGGTCACCAGTATGCTGCTGACAGTGTGCTCCTTGGGGGTGATGGAAGAAGAATAGGGCTATTGCCTTCTGTTGGTACTGTATAGTGGTACATTAAAGATCTGATTAATTAAACTTCCTCTTTCCCATACAAAATGGGAAAACAGTAATCAGGCCCTTAAAAAAGGAGATGTGACATACCTTTTGGGGGATGGGGACACTATGACCGAGGTCTTGGCAGCCGGCTCCTAAATTTTTAAGCTGGCTCCTAGATTCCAAGAAAATTTGTCAAGAACTGCTATATCCTATCATTTAAAAAAGGCCCTAGCAGCTGAAGACTGGAGGATGGCCAATGAAGCATGGTGCTCTTTGCATCTGCATGCTGGTTCTTTAATATTATGAAAAGTCTCCCAAAACATATGCTGTACCTGCAACCAGAGCTGGCCCAAGGGTTTCTGCCACCCTAGGCAGAAACCCCGGCCTCACTGCCTCCCCAGCTGTCACCGATTCCTACAACCACTGAACATTTGTATAGCTACAAGATGTACGTAGCACTGCAGACATATGTAAGAGACGGTCCCTGCTCATCAGACCCTACAATCTAGTCAAGACAGACAACACACTAGCTGTAGACATGCGATACATCTAGGGGGGATGGGAAGGAAACACTAGGGAAACTGGGTGACTCAAGATCCATGTGGTCTGCAGAATTCGGGTAGAGTCGCGGGGATTTCCTGGAAGTCAAGAAGGGATCCCAGGGCTCGCTACAAGAGAGTTGGTTATTGTGATATAGCGCTGATATAGAGTGCAATTATTTCACAATATTTTATTGAATGGTTAGGTTACCATATAATTGATTAAAAGGGAAGTTACGCTTCAAGAGGGAGAAATCTCTCAAGGCAAAAACGTCCGACAAAAAACATTGATGGAGTTAGAATTTTGTTTTAGTCACTGAATATTCACTCAAGTTGTGCGGTATAGTATTTATAAAAGTGGCAACAAAAATCAGCAGCTTTTTGAAATATGGCCGCTGCCCGCCGCCCACTCCTGAGATGGAATTGGCAGCAGCTGGGGGGGGGGGAGGGGGGGAACAGCGCAGCCAGTCATGTGTGCTGCTGCTGCTGCCACCCTAGGTGGCTGCCTAGCTCGCCTAGTGGACAGGCCGGCCCTGCCTGCAACTCTGTGCTGAGAATCTTTCTGGGGAGAATGCAAGGGGAGCTGCTCAGAGAGCAGACAGTATTACCCTGCAGGGGGCAGGAGGTCCCAGCAAGACTGTCATAGATGATTTGGAGGGGACACTTCTCACTCCTGTCTCTTGCAGGTCACGTACCTTTACATAAACAACAGAATAAATAATTTACAGGGCTTGATTGCTGAGCAGATCTGCGAGAAAAACATTGCAGCTAACAAATAGCCCTGTCAGGTCTCATTTACCAAGCGCCATCTAATTGTTATCTGAGTATAACTCTGCCTGAAAACTTCAATAAGCTTCATTAGTCAGCAGTGCAGTAAGCCAGGCAGTTCCTAATCTCTCTCTCCGTTCCCTGGCCCCTCTCCCCCTCATTTAACCTCTTCTGGAACGTATTTGGATTTTGGTATTTCTCCCCCTGCCTCTTCACCCTTCTCTGCACGCTGCTCTCCATTTCTTCTGGCATCTCCAGCCTCTGTGTGCTGCAGTTTTATTTCTTGCTCTGTTTTGGAGAATAAACATGGTTTTACAGTCCATGCAAATTCATTCAAATAGTTACTCTAAGAGTACTTCATAAGATGCTGTCTGTAGTATCTCTTGCAGAAGAAGACTTTTGAACACATTATTGAAAAAGACGAAAAAAGCACTTTGTGGTTACCTTTCCCAGCCAGTGCAAGACACCCTGTTATAATCTTTAAGAGGCACCTGCATAGCAGCAAAATCAGGCACATGCCAGTTTCAGAGGAAGAGAGTCAACAGCATGAATCATAACCACAGGATGCTCTTAAAAATGCAGGATACAGAAAGCAGCTAGCTCCGAGATGGCCAGCCCAGGAATACCACAAACTGCTCTGGCTTTCAGGATCTGTCCAATAAATATTCATGAAACCTCCTAGGGAGCCTACAGTCTTGCAGGTGCATTTTATCTATGGGACTGCAAGCTCCTTTTCAAAGGGAAGCTCTGCAGGGGAGAGAGAGGAAGGGAGCTAGGGGGATCCCTTTGAAAATGAACCAGTTGACTGCAGTGAAATCTTTGTGCCTAGTCGGCTGGCTCTGCAGATCAGTCCCGTCCCCCACCTGTCATCTTTCGCCATGGATTTGACAGCAGGGACAAATTCGCCTGAAAGGGGGAGGGCAATTTTCAGAAATAATGAAACCCCTTCCTGTGGGGATGGGCTTTTTCATTACTGCCCACCCTCTATGCAGGTGACAGCACAGGCATTGTAGTCTTACCTGTGGCATTTTGGAGGCATCCCCGAGGCAGAATTAAGTATGTGCATACTTTAAATAATTCAAATTTGTGTTGGTGGATTTTGGCTGGCATGAAAGTAAAACTACCAGTGAGGTTTTACACATCTGGGAAAAGAGAAGAAATGGAGGGAGAGGAATGATGGAGTCAAAAAGAAAGAAAGTGTGGAAGGAGCAGGATGGGGGGTCTTAAAGAAGAAGATAGGAGACAATATTAAAGGAGGGAGAGAGACAGTGAGAGTCAGAAATGATGAACTGAGAGAAAGCAAAAATACGAGGTGTGACAAAAAAGAAACAAGACTGTCCCATAAATGTTTTTTTACAAAATCTACAGAGAAATTACGCATTGTCCCCTTCAAAGTAATCCCCCTCCCCCCCCCGAGTTAATGCACTTCTGCATTCACTTCTGCCATGTACAGAAGCACTCAGTAAAGTCCTCCTCCTTGAGGTCCCTCAGCTCCCTCGTCACAGTGGCCTTGATCTCTTCTACAGAGGCAAAATGAGTTCCTTTGAGCACAGTCTTCAGCCTGGGGAAGAGCCAGAAGTCACATAGTGTGAGATCTGGGGAATAAGGAAGGTGGTCTAGAGCTGTGATCTGTTTGTTGGCCAAGAACTGCCTCACACTGAGTGCGGTGTGTGTGGGCGCGTTGTCATGGTGCAGCAGACACGCCTTGTCTCTCCACAGAGCCCCCCTGCTGCAGCGAACCCGGTCATGGAGGCGATTAAGGACCTGCTTGTAGAAGTGCTAGTTGACTGTCTGACCCTCAGGCACAAACTCATGATGGACCACTCCCTTCTGGTCGAAGAATGCGATCAGCATGACCTTGATCCTTGATTTGGACATGCGCGCCTTCTTGGGTCTGGGTGACAGTTGAGTCTTCCACTGAAGGCTCTGTCTCTTGCTTTCAGCATCGTACTGGAAGATCCAAGTCATGTCTCCTGCGATGACTCGGCCAATGAACTCTGGATCTTCTCCGATCTTCTCTAGCAACTCTCGACAAACATTGACCTGGTGCTCCTTCTGGTCGTTCGATAAAAGCTTGGGTACCATCTTGGCGCACACCTTCCGCATCCCCAGCTCCTGCACCAAGATGGTCCACACTGACTCCCTGTTCAGGCTGAGCTCCTCAGCTATCATCCACATCATCAATCTGCGATCACTCCGCACCAGCTGGTTCACTCTGTCAGTGTTCTCAGCCGTCTTTGTCGTGGAAGGCCGTCCTGACTTGGGGTCATCCTCCACCTCCTCGCGGCCAGTCTTGAAGCGTTTGTGACACTCGAATACTTGCGGCCTTGACATTGCATCTTCTCCGTAAGCCTTTTGGAGAAGTTGGAGACACTCAGTTGAGCCCTTCTCCAACTTAACCAGAAATTTCAAGTTGATTCTTTGCTCCATATTTCTGCCACCTCCAGTTGCGTGACAAAGCGATGAAGCAGTATGCTACAAAAAAAACCTGAAAAAGAAAAACAGAGTGAGAGAGATGAAAAATATTATAGCAGAATAGTGGTGAGATGTTGCACAACACAGTGACATAAGTGGTTAGCCCATTGGCATTAAATCATGGGAGTGGCTGCCACAGTCTCGTTTCTTTTTTGTCACAAATAAGGCATGGAAAGGAGTAAAGAGTTCTGGGAAAGTAGATGGGTCATGGAAAAACAATGAACATAATTTCACAGGGATGTTTTCAGGAATATGTGTGCATTCCTCCTTGCTGTACATACCACTGCTAGTGCAAATAGCGTCATACAAACTTGATTGATTTCCTTGATGAAATAAATGAACATTGGAGTAGATCGGGGGAGAGGAGGAGGTGGAAGGGCAAATGTATAAAAGATATGATCTATCTAGATTTTAGTAAAGCCTTACCCTTAACCACAGCAGTTTCCCATTTTGCTGGATTCTCCTCTACTTCTCTCCTGACTCCTTTCACCTGTCCTGGAAGCCTTCCAAGTGTCCACAGCTCTCATGGTGAAAAAGTGTTTTCACACTCTCCTTCCTTCAGCTTTACCTATGACCCCTGTCCTTAAGCTTTTCACTGTGCAGACAATTCCCCTCCTGGTGCTTTGTAAAAGACTGATGGATATTTGAATGTTTGTATCTTATCTCCCTATTCCCTTTTTTCACCGAGAACAGGGGTCACCAAATCCAGTCCTCAAGGGCTTCAAACCAGTCTGGTTTTCAGGCTTTCCACAATGAATATGCATGTTACATACAGTATTTGCATACATTGCCTCAGAAGGATAGAGGCACTTCTGATCTAATGATTACACTTTTAACTCTTTCAGTCTCTGTTTAGGGCTTATTTAGTTTTATTTTTTGCAGGAGGTTTAATCCTCTACTTTTGCTAATGATCTTCACAGCATTATGTAATTGGGGGAAGGGGGCACAGTCAAATAGCAGAGCATTAACACACCATACTGTACAACTTCTTAATCTCAGCCGAAAGGCTGAGGAACAATGCAATACTTATTTACTATTGACCACATTAATATTTCCCTCTGTATAGTATAGAATGTACCTAGCCCTGGAAAAAATGTCTATCGGTAGCTAGCAGAGTGTATCTGTGTACCTGCAATGAAGCTCTGACAGACATAAAGCCACAGGACTGAGTGAGGAAGAAAAGAGCAGGGCAGCACAATGGAGGAAAGATATGAGCCATGGGGCTGGGGGACTGCTGCAAGGTTGATAGACATGGGCCATGGGCAGCGAGAGAGCCAGGTATGAGCTGGAAAACAGGAGGGATCAGAGCCGGCATTACCCACTGGGTGAACTAGGTGGCCGCCTAGAGTGCCAACCTTTCGAGGGTGGCATTGCTGCCAGTGCCGCCACACTCAGGGATCTGCAGCAGCAACAATGATATGAAAACAGCAACAGAACTCTTACCCAAAGCCTTCGGCAGTATGTGCTGTCGGTGACATGCTTTGACCAGTTGCTTCTGCCCCAGTGCAAACAGGAACTCTACATCAGACAGGACAGAAGCGGCTGCTCCACAGCATGCAGCATTGAAGATTGGAGCAGGCTCTGTGTTGCTGTTTTGATATCATTGCCATCACTGCAGAAAAGGGGTAGCAGCATCAGCAGGGGGAGCAACAGGAACGAAGGTGTCTCATATCCTTGCAATGGCCCTGGAAGGGACGACCATGCTGGATGAGAGCAGCCTGGAGGAGGGGCGGGGATGGCCGGGAATGAATGACTGGGGTTGGGCTAGGTTGGAAGGTACATATGGTTGCCTCCCTTTATGTACCCATGGAAACCATTAGCTTTCCAACTTGCATTGTCACATTGACTGGCTGCCTTGAGGGGAACAGAGATTATAATTCCTAACCTCCTCCTTGTTTGGTGACTGCTAGTTCTTTAACGTCAAAATGCTATATTGTCCTTAGATTACTGCATCCCAAATTCATGGTAATTTCCATTTTGGGGAGGATGGGAGGCATTAAAGTGTAATTGCTATATTTTTATCCATTTTGACAAATTTTTTAAATCATCTTTCATCTTATTTATTACCTTCCTGGCACATTTTCTCTGTTGCAAATTTTCACATTTGTATTTATTTATTTGTTATACCGTGCTCTTTAGAATCAGTGCGGTTTACATGTATACTAACAGGTACTTTTTATTCCCTTGTCCCTGAAGGGCTCACAATCTAAGTGTACCTGAGGCAATGGAGGATTAAGTGGCTTGCCCAAGGCCACAAGGAGTTGCCATGGGACTAGAGACCCCAGTCCCTCCGGCCTGAGGTTGCTTGTCCCCATGCGGGAATTGAACCCCCGTCCCTCTGGCCTGAGGTAACCTGTCCCAACCACTGAGCCACTCCTCCCTTTGCAAATAGGAACCTGTTCCCATGTACCCCTTCCTAGTGTCCCCTTTAAAGACATTGAAGAGCACTGAACCTAGCTCTGATCCTTGGATATCTTCCTAGTCACTTAATCTCAGGAATCCAGCTGCCCAGACAGCTTCTTACCCAGTTTATAATTTTGATTCCAGCTTCCACACTGACTGATATTCTGTATCCTGTGTGGAAATGTATGAAAGGCTTTTCTGAAATCTAGATGGATCACATCCATCTCCCCACTTTTACACCCCTCCACCTGATCTACTACACTGTTTACTTCATGAAAGAAATCGATCCAGCTCCTGTGATGTGTACTAGTGTGTACAGTGCTGAATAAACCTGTGAAATGATGTTTCATGGTCCTTTCCCTGACCTTCCACTTCCTCTGAACTTCTCTTTGTTCTGTCTTAATTGTGTCTCTCTCATCTTGTAACCTTTTTTGAGTCACTCTTTCTCCCTTTAATCTGTCTCCTTTCTCTCCTGCCATCCTGCTGCACTCATACGCTCTTCCTTTGGTCTTGTTTCCATCCTCCTCTCCCTCCATTTCATTTTATTTCTTCCTGTCTCACCAGATCTAGAAAAGAATGCATTTTCTCCTTTCTCTATCTCTCCCCTCTCTGTGCTCTTTTCCCATGTTCTCTTTCCACCCCACTTCCTCTTATTTCCTTGCCCTCCTTGTTTCTCTTTATCATTCCTCAGCTTTCACCTTCTTTCTCCTTCTTGCTGTTTCTGTTCCTATCCTTCTTCCTTTTTTTATCCTCATTTGTCTCTTTCCATATCCCTCCCCCTTTCTTTCTCCTCTCCCTTTTCTCTCTCCCCTTTCTGCTTTTCATATCTTTCTCCCATACTGTTCCTTTTCCTCCCCTTCGCTCCTCCCCCTCACTCATTTTCTTTTTTTCTTTGTTCCTACCCTTTCCTCTCCTACGTTTTATGGTCTTTCCCTCCCCTTCTCTCTTTCTTTCTTGTGTTCTCCCTCTCCAGAATTGATAATGACTTTCTTTTCCCCCTACCTGTTCCAAGACTGCCACTTGCTGCCTTTCAAACCCATTTCAAAAGCGTCAGAGCTGCTGTGAGATTCAAGTGCTGGTGCCAAGAGTTTAGAAAGGTCACAGGAGATGGATGTTGAATCAGAATCCTTGGGTTTGCATAGGGGGGCAAGTGAGGTTAGCATTCCTTCAGTCCCCGATACTTGCCTCCCTCCTCCTGCATAGTAATTATGGCCTGCGTACTGAGATTATTCACACAGCAATAACCTTATCTCCACAGGACCATGCAGTTCTGTAATAATTGCACTCACTCCACGAACGTATAGCAGCCTTCATTCCCTCTCTTTTTGTCTTTTTCCATTTTTCTCTTCCTTTTCCTTTCTTGGATTTTTTTTTTTTTTTTGTAGCTGCTCCATACATAGGGGTTTGTTTGTTCTTTTTTCATTTTTCCTTCTGTTTTCTCTCCCTGCCTTTCTTGGCAGCTGTCAACTTATCGTAGGACTGGTCCAGTGGCCCGTGCCCTTGGCTTCTATGTGTTATACTATTAGACCTCAGTTTGGACATGACCCACAACCTCTTCTCTTGTACTGACCCACGTTCTCTTCTTTTCTGTTGGGCCATAGGTAAAGATTTGTCTATAATCTCTTCCTGTGCCCAGCTGCGAGTCAGGAATAACCCCAAATCATCTCCTTCCTGCTTGTTGAGAGTAATGCTTCACCCAGTTTATTGCTTGCCTGTAGATAGTCTTATCCCATATTCCTATCCCTTATGTTGACTGTGAATAAGGAATAACTCATACCCTTGGACCCTTGCGCTGCTCATCCATAAGGAATGCTGAGAAATCTCTTGTCCTAGTTTTCAGTGCACAATAACAGAATCTCTTGCCATGGCGAGGAGTAAAGAATGATCTTGGGATGAATCTCTCCAACTTTAGTTTGGAATTTATTCTGCATTCATAATTTTACTGAACTGTCCACAGAAAACCTATGCATTGAAATACGCAGAAGTGGGTTTTCCCTGCAGAGCCAGTAACCTCTGATCACTTTCACTAGTAATGAGATCAGTGGTACATAATGAAGCCATGCTTATGATTTAATTGTGTAGGTACCTAATACTTGAGTTACAGTGTGCTTATGGTGCCAGGAGTCCTCCATTAAATGAACATAGCTGGGAGTCAGATTTTTGCCCCTGGTTCGGTCTGTGGTCCTTAGATCTCCCCAAGGGAAGTATCCAGTGATGCTTTTATCTATCACTTCCAGACATGACAGATACAGTTTTGTCTCATCAGCCCACCGAAACACAACTAGGCGAAAGTCAATGCAAGGTCACAGAGTGGGAGTGAGAGTGAGCATGCAAGGGCATTTCTAGAGCTTTTCTTAATGATTTTTTTCTGCTTTTTCTACCTCCAGCTCTGGCTACCAAACAAACTTATGTGAGTTACAGCAATCATGCAATCTAGCCAAAGTTGCCCTTGACTCCCAGCACCAAGAGGCTCGCAGGATGACTCTAGGGAGCTTAGGGAAGAGACAGCCATGAATCTTCTGAGGCATGCCACATGCCCAGTTTGATAGCCGTGGACTGTTGCAGAGGTTCTTGGAGAATCACGGCTAAAGGTAACATGAAACCGGAAAAAGATCAAGCTTCCCCATCCCCTTCTGAGGCCAAGAAGCAAGTTATGTTATCAAGATAGATGCCCAGTGGGAGGAGGATAACGAAGAGAGCCGTTAATAAAGAAGTCTTCTATTGTTGACTTGACTTAATTTCTTTTTTAAACTTGTGAGATTGTTTGTGGTTTGTGAGGATACTTCTCGGATCCGTTTATTCCTTCTCCATCTGTCTGATTTTCTTTCTCCTTTTGTTTTAACCTCTCTTCTACGTTGCTTTTCCATTCCCTTGTTTCACCTTTTTTGCCTTCTCTTTGTTTTTTATAATTTTTTTGGTAAACTCATCCTTTATTGCCTGACTTTCTGTGTTGCAAAAAAATTAATAAAATAAAATAAAAAGTAAATAATAAAATAAAAACTTCTAAAGTGAACTTCCCCTAGACCATGTATCAGTGCTGACTCTATAGGTGGTAAATAAATGTATGTGATGATATATGGATTGAAAAAAAATGTGTCTGCTTTATGTACCAACCAATCGAAAACTGGAAAAAAAAATACAGTGCCTGAATGTTTATGACTTACTCAATGCCGATGTGAAAGCATGAAAAATGATTTCATTTTTATACAAGAATATTTCTAATAAAAATGTTTTTGCATATTGGGTTCTGCTTTTGTCTCTGATTTCCAGAAGTGGAGAAGCCTACTCACCTACCATGGGATTCGTTATTCAGTGATAATTCAGTGCTTGCTTGTTTGCTGCTGCTGCTGCTGCTAATTTGCACGCTTTAGATGTGTTCGATCAGCACATCTAAGCAGTGATAGAGATACAGTAACCATCCTGGGAGAAGCTGAAGCAAAATTAACTGTTCTGCAATAGCTGTCGGTAGGTTGGTTTAGGATATGACCAACCTTGGCCTGATTCCAGTTGGCTAATAAAAGCAGAAATATCCTTTATCCACTCAGCTACCAAGTCCTAGAAGCAGGGCCGGGCCAACCATTAGGCAAACTAGGCAGTTGCTTAGGGTGATAACTTCTGTCAGGGGGCAAACAGCAGGGCATTCAAAGCTAAACAATAGATTCTGACAGTCAGAGTGGGGGGTGTAAAGCTTAAGGTTTGCCTTTGGTGCATGTGTTCATCCCCTGAGTCATTCACTCTTACAAATGATAGACTTTGTATCACTGTATCAACCCTCTGTCCATCCAGCCTTAAAGGTGACTTTGTATCCCTGCACTCATCCTTTCAGCCTTTTAGTCCTAGAGGTCAAACGTTCTGTATCCCCTGAATTATCAAATCCTAGGGTGGGTCAATATGTATATGTGTGTAGCTTGCCAGACCCAGACCTGCACCATTGTTTTCATAATGCAGAAATGGACAACGGCAGCAGTGTCAGTCTGCCAACACCTTTTATAACAGCTGCACCTGCCCCATGAAAAGGTGCAAGATTCAACTTGATTTGATATACCACCTATTATAATATCTAAATGATTTAAGAGAAATCTCCATAAGAAAGGGAGGGAGATCAGGGAATGGTTCGGAGGGGGATATTTTTGCAACTAGAACCAGCCAAATAGTTTAAAACAAACCAAATGAAAATGAATAACACAGTTTATTTTTATTTCACTTATTTTAAAAATGAATTGGAACCTAATGAAAAATTGTGTTAAAATATTTTGGTTTTGTTCCAAATGAATGCATATCTTAGTGATCTCGCTCTTTTCTCAAACAGTCCATGCACAATTCTCGGATTTCCAAGACGTTCGTTATCTCCCATTTCAAGCAAACAATCACAAACAACCCCGAAGCAATAAATGGGACAGTTTCAGTGTAAGTCACTTCTAATTGAATAACAGTAAACAGAAATTGGAGCTGTCCCGTTTCTGCCTCGATGGGCTCTGCAGACACAGAGTAAATGTGTGGGAATCTTCTGCCTGAACTGTGCACTTGACATCATTTTTCAAGCCAGGATATCAATAGAGTTATCTGCAAATCCATGCAACACTGGAGGATTAGGTCTTTGAACTCAAACAAGTAACACTGCTCGATGAGCAGGATTTATGGACTCAGATGAAAAGCACTGTAAAGATCCCATATTCTGACGATCTTTCACAAATGAGATGGGCTCACTCTGCCAGCATGCAGAGGCTGTAAATGAAACAACAAAACTACATTGATCATGCATTCTTATAAGATGAACCTTTACAACCCTTGATTGTCTTACTCCACAGACAATTCTCTAGAGATTAGCTTCTGTAGCTTTTCGCTCTGAGTTCCTGCAAGCACTCTTTACTCTTTGTCAACTTGGGAATTCAGTATCCTTATAGGGTAGTGGTTCTCAACCCAGTCCTCAAGGCACACCTAGGCCAGTCAAGTTTTCAGGATTCCCACAATGAATTCTGCATGAGAGAGATTGTATGCAAGTCTCTCTCATGCATATTCATTGTGGGAATCCTGAAAACCCGACTGGCCTATTTGTGCCCCGAGGACTGGTTTGAGAACCCCTGTTCTAGGAGTTCTCATACCTCTTGCATGGAACTACGGAAATACCATCTCTGATTGAATGCATGGGTTTAACTTTAATAAGAGACAATAGGGACTTTACAGTATTTTTGATGAAGTGAACAAAGTAGATTAGAGGACATTAGGGGAAAAGAATACTTTGGAGAGTTGGTGTATCTGGATTTCTGCAAATCCTTTTGCACTGTTTCTCCTGCAGGGCTGGTGAGTAATAATATACTTCTTTTTATATACACAGAGGTATCAATGGTCAAAAGTGGGTAGCAGTACAGGTCTCTGATGAGATCCCCATCTTAAGAGCTGCATTCAGTTCTAGAGACCACATCTACAAAATGATATTGACAAATTGGAGGCAGTTCAAAGGAGGGCCACCAGACCGTTCTGCAGTGGCTTGCTCTTCCTCGTTCCAAACTGTCACCTCTACCCTTTGGAACTCTCTCCCCCTTTTCTTCATCACCAGCTTTCTTACTCTTGCATCAAGTCCCAGTTGAAAACCCACCTCTTCTCCCTGGCTTTCCCATCGGCTCCAGCCCTCTGACCTTGGCCTCTCTTTTGCTGTTTTCTCCTGCCGTGTGAGCCATTGGCTTGCCTTTATATGGCTCCCACCTTCTTCCCTTGTGTTTCTGCTGTTTACACTTACAATAGACTCCAGTTGTAACATAGGCCCTCCTCTCATTTCCTTCCCTTCGTAGCTTGTTTGTCTTGGGCAGTCCTTGTCTTATATCCTTCCTAATGCATTTATTTGTCTGTTAACTGCCTAGCTACTTCTGCTATAGGCAGTATATAAAATGTAAAGGAGAGTTATGATACAAACATTAAATATCTCACAGTCTTCAAAAAATTATTGGAAGAAAATATTTTCTATAGAAGGAGAAGCTCATGACATGACATCGATAAAAAGGAAGTTCAAAGGGAGTGTGAGAAAATACTTTTTCACCTAGAAGGGTGGTGGTCAACTAAGTAATAGCAGAATTCAATCATTCATGGGATAGACCAAAAAGGACCATAGGCACAGTAGTTCAAATAAGACCTGTATGAGCGCAGTAGGCAGGCACTCACAGGCCGACTGGGTAAGGCCAGCTGGTTCTTATCTGCCATCATCTTCCATGTTTCTACGATGCAGCAAACTCTGAGGGTGTTTTTGCCATTACCCATCATCTTTCTGGTTGAATTTCATTAGTATATGGAACACATCTGATTGCCTGGAAGCTAACAAGGAGTTAAATATGGCAAAGATCTCCCAGGGAGTCCCCTACTCAGGCTTGAAAGGTTCATGCAGAACCATCAGGAGGCTAAACGGAGGACCGATTATATAGCCGAGAAAGACTGAAGGGTTACCTAGTTCAGAGATTGTCACACATCTGACAGAGACCATAGGAACACAAGATGGGGGTAAGAAACAGAAAAAAGTGGTTAGAGGGAATGTGGTAATAAAGTAAAATAAAATAAATAAATACATACATACATAAATGCTATTTGAGATTACAGCTAAAAAATTAGCCTTAAAATAAATCACAATAATATTATATAAAATAACAATATGGGATTATTGACCAAATGGAACGAAGGATAGAGTAGAGAGTGGTAAGGAATTAGAGTACTGCTATAGGAAATATCATTTGAACTAGGAATTAGATTAATTAAAGAAATTATAACGGAATGCTTTGTGCATATCACCATTAGCCATAGAAGCCCAATGAGGACTCTAATCTCAGCTCTGCTGCGGACCCTGGACAAGTCCTTGTATAGCCCTGGGCTTTTTTCTAATCCTGCCTCTATGGACTCTCTCTCTCAATGATCTTGGGCATGTGTGGTAGAACTGTTTCTTATACATGTGGAATAATCAGTACATCCTAAAATTAGTGTGCTATTTTCTTCCCTTAACCTAAAAATGCCCCAGGAAATGCCATCTTTAAATGAATTCATGGAAGACAGTTTTCAGGCAACCGGGTTACATGGGTAAATTGCTGTTTATCTGCATAAATGGCTTAAAAATCATCATCTTCCATTCTAAGAACGACCTTGGATTTGAATCTGCCCTTTCTTATGATGCTGCTGCTTCCGGTTCCCTCTAAGTAATGGGCCTGAAATGGCCTGAGGTGCAAGAGCCACCGTGACGAACCTTTCTCTGATCATCCATGTGTTCCCTAAGGCCAGAGACCTAGCAGCTGTTTATACAGAATAATTCTACATTTTTCTTTGCAATATTGGATCCAATGAAACATTTTAGAAGGTCCATCCAAGTGGAGCATCAGATTCTCTTTTGCTTCCTTGAAACCAGTCTCATTAACAATCCTTCTCTATCTCTACTGAGAGTGAGAAAATGGAAAATATAAGGAATATGATAGGGCTTAGCCCTGGTGACTTTGGTTCTCATGAAAAGCAAGGTCCCTCTCTTCCTCGCTCTGTTTTTTTTCGTCTAGCTTCTGCTGTCCAGTCTTTTGCTCAGCTCTTTTTTCTCTTTCTTTTTTTGTGACCCAGCAGTTACCTCCTCCTCTTTTTGGCTACACAGAGCTCAGATGTAGTATCGTGAGCCTTCATTCACAACTACCAACTTACCCTGTTTGGCATCACCCATTCCCTCTGCTCCCAACAATATACCAAATCTGGTCATTGCAGTGGCAGTCCTGGGCTGGAACCATGCACCAGGGATCCTTCTAAAACCCTGCAATCATAGGCCTTAAACCCAGCCAATAGGTGTCATTCATGAGTGATGACCATTTCTTTGTTCTCCTCAGGAGCTAGCCTGTGAACACTAACTTTGCAGCAATCGAATGGGTGGAAAACCCAAGCTGGGGATCATAACAAGCCACCATGCTTTCATCTTTTTCTCTTTTACTACAGGGTGACAAAACACTCGTCCAAGGTAACACAGAAGGTCAATGGCAGAGCTGAGTCTTGAACCTATATCCTAGTGCTCTAACCTTGAGCTCATTTTTCTTCATCATTCTTATTAGCTTTCCTAAAGCTAATATCTGGTCACTCTAAAGTGGAATCACCAAGACCATCCAGGAATGCTGCAACACATCTTCATGCCGAATGGAGCTGAACAAAACTTCCAGATGGGTCTATCTGACAGACTGAAGTCCTAGTGGAAATCAAATTCTCCAATGGGGCCTATCTGGAATGGAAGGACTGGGGTTTCTAGTCCCACAGCTGCTCCTTGTGACCTTAGGCAAGCCACTTAACACTCCATTGCCCCAGATACAAAATAGATTATGAGCCCTTCGGGGACAAGGGAAATATATACTGTACCTGATTGTACACCGCTTTGACCTGGTGAAAAGCAGTATACAAGCATTGCTAAATAAATGCTATTCCAAGGCTCTGGGAGGCCAAATGCTTGGGCAATGATCATACTAGTACTGCCTGCTATTTAGAGGATTATAGGACAGGTGCTGGAGGAGACTAAATATTGGATCTTGCATAGTTATAGCCAAGATGGCTGAGTACAAAGGAGGAAGACTAAAATGGCTGCCCTGAATCAAGAAATTGCCATGTAAAGTCACATGCATCCTTAGCAGTGCAAACAACCTAACTGAGCAGTAGTGAAGTGCAGAAAGGTTTTTAGTTTGTTTTGGGATGTTTTGCACTTTTTCCTGATTTTCTGGCTTCTTTTTTTTTTGTTTCAGGCATGCATTTTAATACCATTTTTTAAATGTTCATTAGAACGTTTTAAAGTGAGCAGATCCATAGCTTAACACATTAAGTCTGTTTTGTGCTCATTAATTTTTTCAAGGCATCATAACAAAGCAAATCCATGTTAACACATGCATATTCCTACTGGGCAGGCTGAATGAGCTGCATGCTGTTCTTTTGCTATATTTGCTATGTTATTTGCTCTCAGTCTCAGACAACTGTGAAATCTACCCTTTTCTTGACCTCTAGAACTGGCAGTTGCGAGGACATCTGTAATGAGAGAGCTGTGGGCAGTCTTCATACTGTCATGGTACAGACAGCATTGCAGAAAAGGTTTTATTTATCTAAGACTTGCGTGTACTGTTCAACAATTACCATTATCAGCACTCTGCGCATTCCTTCCATTCTGATTCAGAGGATCCGATATTCAGCCCATGGTGGTTAACACTTGTAAAGTGACTGCTGCCAGGGGCAAAAATGAAAGAGGGTATTTAGCACCAGATGCTGGATATCTCCCAGTGCTGAGTATTTGGTTTTGCCGGCGACCTCCATTGCCATCAGGTCAACGGTGATATTCAACCACTAAAATGGATAGCAAAACCACATAAAGTTACGACAGCCAATGACCTCTACTGACTTTATCCGGTTAGCTATCTGGTTAATGGCCAAAAGTCACTGCTGACTGCATAGGTGCTGGGACTTCCCCAGGCTGCCACTATCCGGATCGTGCCAAGAGGTCTGCGGGGACATTCGGCAGCAATGACAGGCCAGTGCTGCTGAATATTGAGCTCAGTGGGGTTTATAGGGTTAGCAATTGCATAAACCTTTTGGAATATTAGGTCCCTAGTCTTTTGCATTGGTACTCTTGGCTGCCCCTCTCTCACCCTCCCCTTCAGTCTTTGCTTCCCATTCACCCTTATTCTTAGTTACTTGCGATTGCTTTGCTCATCTTCTTGACTCTCCCTCCCCGTCTTCCTTCTCATGCCTCCTGTGCTCTCTCTCATTCACTCTCTCAAATGGATCTAGGCTGTGTCTGTCTTTGCATCTCTCTGTTCATAGTTCTCTCTCAGAGGCTTCCTGGCATTTTCTCTAGCTTTCTGTGCCTGTTTCTCTATCTTGTGATGGTCTCTCTCCCAGAGGGATGTAGGCAGATAGCATTCTCGTCCCTTCTTTACCCTTTGAGCAGGGTTGTCAGACCTTGCAGACAAGACAAATAACTGAAGGATAATCAGAATTCTCCTCTGCCCCATACACCACTGAGTCTCCCGCCCCCCAGCGCTACCTCTGGAGTCAGCTGTCGGCGCACTATGATCCCCGCAAGTCACGTCTTGTTCCTACCAGGCTCCAGCTGTCAGAGCAGCTCCTGACATTCTTCACGAAGGTAAAAGGCTAAGCTGAAGAGGAGATTCTGCAGGACAGAGAAGAGCCGGGATGCGACAGCTATGTAGGGGCAAAAGGAGGAGCTGGAATGGGAATTGAAGAAATGGTGAAGGGACAGCAAAAAGGTTTGGACAGAGAAAGGAAATAGGGATGGTGACCGGGAGGAGAACAAGGACTAGCAAGGTTTCTAAAGAAGGAGAGGAATGCTTGAAGGTAAAAGAAGAAGGTAAAAAGGAGACGATGGATATTGCAGCAAAGGTCTAAGGAAGAACATGGAAGGACAAGGAAGCAATTAAGAAAACTTTATTGAAAGAAATAAGTGACGTAAAATTATTCAAACTACTTAAAACAAAAGCAGATTGAGGAATTGCAGAAGGACCGTGCCATATTAGCAGTTCCCCAGTCTAAGACTCCAAATAATGGTGCTCACAAACAAATGAAATGAACAACAAAAAGTGAGGACGCACAAAGGAAATAAAAAACATTAAATGCTAGTTCCTTATGGGATGTCCATCTCTGCTATTCGTCCCCCTACTGGCCCTGTCAATATCCGCCCTATATGAAGAGCGGGGTTGTACAGGGAGGCCTAGACGGTGGTGGGAGGGGGCATTCCAGAGGTACAGTGAGGGTGGAGCATGGGCAGGCAGTGACCCTGGATGTACAGAACTGATTCAGAGTTCGGCCATGTATATCCGGAGCCTCAAATCTAGATGTGGGACTTATTCCACCCCAAAAGGTGGAATAAGTCCCCCTGGATGGAGGGGAATCACAGCGCGGGATCCAGGGACACAGGTGAGGGGGCGCAGGGGGTTTCCCACAGCCCAGTCTAGGCCTTGGAAGGCCAGATCAGGAATCGGGCTGCAGCGAACAGGCATTCAGGTTCGGCAGACCAGGATCGTGGCTCATGAATGGAGCCGCGGTGCTATGGCAATGGGATACCATGGCACTGCGGCTCCATTCACTGGACCGGTTGAGTTAGCCAGGTAGTCGCTGGGACGTAGGCCGGACAGAATTGGGTCCAGGCCTGCACATTTATTTATTTGGCATACATTTATACACCGCTCCTTCCAGCGATCAGAAGCAGTCCATCGTTGTACAAGACAGGGAGAGGGGAACAGACAGTGGAAGGATAAACAACGAGAAGATTACAGTTATACAATTGATTGGCAAATAAATTACTGTTTAAACACCAGTATGGATTACAAATTATTGTACAAGACCCCATCCAGGCATTAGACCCATTTCGGATCCTGCGAGACTGCGGGATCAGAATCAAGTCTAACTTTGCATGTCCAATTCTGCCCAGCCGTACAGGGGTTGTATGTGCATTAATGGAATTGGCTTCCATATGTCTAAACCATTAAACACCTAATATACTTGGGGAACTGAGCATCTAAGTGGCAGATGAAATGTAGTATGGACAAGTTCAAAGTGACATACAAAGGGAAAAGTAATTCTAACTGGACTCCATATTAGGAGTAGTCTCTGGGAAAGGGTTCTTAGACTCACTGTGGACAACTTCTACTTCTGTTTAGACTCATATCCAACCTAATTGAACTCAATGGGAATACCCACAGAGGCTTACAAATGTATTTATATATTGTATTATATTAATCTAATCTAATTAATAGTACAACACACTACATTAACAACTTCAGCTCTATGTGTGGCAGCAGTCAAAGTAGCAAACAGAATGTTAGGAACTATCAAAAAAGAAGCGAGGGTCAAACTGCTAATAAATAATTGTCTCTCTGTATAAATTTATTATGTGACTACATCTTGCGGTTCCAGTCATCCCATCTAAAAAAAAAAAAGATATAGTGGAATTGGAAAACATGTAGAAGAGGACAGCAAAAATGTTAAGGGGATGGAACAGCTTCCCTATGAAGAAAGAACTCTAACAGGTCAGCCTTCAGCTTGGAGAAGAGAAGACTGATATGATAACAGGTTAGAAAATAATGTGTGAAATGGAGCAGATGAAAAAGGAATGGTTATTTACTCCTTCCGTTAGCACTAAGACTATGGAATACTCCATGAAACCTTTCTTTAATTCAACAAACAATTAAGATAGAAGATAATTCATTCAAATCCAAGGGTCCTAGACTTCAGGAAAACCAACTTTGTCAAGATGAGGGACATACCTCGAGGAGTTGTTAGCTGGCTGGGAACATGTGGGGGAAGTAGAACAACAGTAGGCAAAACTGAAAGGAGAAAATTTAAGGGCAACAAATGTTTTTGTTAGGAAAGTAAATAAATCTAAGAGGAAAAGGAGGCCACAATGGTTTTCAAAAGAAGCAGCTATACAGGTAAGGAAAAAAAGAGGCTGACTTTCATAAACTGTAAGAGTTCGCAGAAAGAGGAAGACCGACAACAATTTATGAAGAAGCTAAGAGAAGCTGGTAAAGCAGTCAGGAAAGCAAAGACGCAAATGGAAGAAAACATATTCAATCCAGTAAAAGATGGAGGAGAAGAGACTTTTTAAGGTGTATTAGTGACAGGAGAAGTGGAAAGGTGGCATTGCAAGACGCAAGGGTGAAAGGGACAATATGTAGCTCATGAGAATAAAACAGAATTGCTTAACAAATATTTCTGTTTTGCATTCACAGATAAAGGGCCAGGAATGAGACCTAAGAAAACTAATACAAATAGGAAAGGAAGTGAGGTAGATTAAGAAATTTTCAGAAAATTGTGTTTGTGATGAGCTAGCTAAACTAAAAGTAGACAAAAGCAATGGGGCCAGATGGGACTCATCCGAGGATGCTGAAGGAACTTAAGGATGTACTGGCAGCTTTGCTGTCTAACCTTTTCAATGATTCTTTGGAGTTGGGAGTGATCCCAGAGGACTGGAAATGTGAGGATGTGGTTCCTGTCCACTAAAACAGAAGTAAGGAAGAGGTTGGGAACTACACCTCTGTGATGAGTAAATGAATGGAAACACTACTAAAGCAAAGGATACTGTGATTTCTGGAACCCAAGGGTTTGCAGTATCCGAGACGGCACGGCTATACTAGAAGTAGGTCATTTCAGATGAATACGATTCATTTCTTTGATTGGCTGACCAGAGAATTGGATTGGAGAAAGTGCTAGATGTGGTACACTTAGGGGAGAATATTCAAAGGCATTTACATGGTTGGCACACCTTCAAACCACAGAAATGCCACTGAATGGAATATTCAGTAGCACTAACATGCTTAGCGCTGCTGGATATCCACGGGTACCACTGCTGCAGGCCACAGTGCTAAGTGTTTAGCATCAGGGCATTCTGCGGGTGCTGTGGGGAGGAGCAGAGGTGGCATCCATCCCTAACCAGGCACTGGCGATATTGAGCCACTGCCCAGTTAGCAGCAAGCAGCTAAAGTCAAGTGCAGCAAAGACTGGCCTAACTTTACCCATGCAAGCTAACTGGGCCGTGGTTCAAAATCACCGCTGCCCAGTTAGCTTCTGGGTTCTGCGGCAACCCAGATATTCAATTCTGGTGGCCCGTTATGGCCCCAGCACTGAATACAAAGAGTGAAGTGGTAAAGTAGAAGTGGTCACAGGTGCTTTTATTTGAACAAATCCCTATGCGTTTCGGCAAACACCTTCCTCAGGCGGTAAAACTTGTAATGCGACTGTGTATCTAATCTTGAAATGCATAACAAATGCTCCTTGTTCAGTGAGCAGAAGCACGTAGTCATGCAGCAAGAGATTAGATACACAGTTGTTTTATAAGTTTTACTCCCTGAGGAAGGCATTTGCCGAAACGCATAGGGATTTGTTCAAATAAAATCACCTGTGACCACTTCTACTTTATCACCTCGCTCTGTGTTTGGCTGCTTTATCTGCAAGTGTGCTTGCTCTTGTTTGGACTTCCCAGCATTGAATATCCAGGGTTAGAATTCAGCATGATGGCTAGGAACCTTAAAAGTGCTAAGCACTGCCACTTAATATCCCCCCTCCCTAGATTTTAACCAAGGCCTTTGATACCCTTCCACATCAACAACTTATAAATAAACTAAGTGCCTTGGGTAGGACCCTTATGTGATCGAGTGGGTAAGACATTGTTTGAGTGGAAGGTGACAGAGAGTACAGAGGGTATTAGCAAATTATGCTCTTTTGAAGATAGGGGCGCTTACAGTGGTGTGCCGCAGGAATCAATCCTTGGTCCTGTTCTTTTTAACATTTTTGTAAGCGATATTGCAGAGGGTCTGTAGGGAAAGGTTTGCCTTTTTGCAGGTGAGGCCAAAATCTGCAACGGGCTAGACATCCTGGAAGGTGTGGATAACATGAGGTGGGATCTAGCAAAGCTTGAAGGATAATTCTTAGCTGCCAAATTCTCAAACAATGCTAAAAAATGCAAAGTCATGCATTTGAGCTGCAGAAACCCTAGGGAGCAGTACAGTACAGAGGTAACATAGTTACATAGTAAATGACGGCAGATAAAGACCAGCATGGTCCATCTAGTCTGCCCAGTATGATGGCAAGAGTAGGTGCACCTGCCGCTCTGCCACCCCTCCCCACATCCCTGTTTAGGGGTGAACCCACCACTCCATGTAGGACACCCCTATTTGTTGAGAAATTAGATGGTTCAGTTTATTTTGATTTTATCCTGTTGCTGTAAAGGGATCCACTGTGTCTGTCCCATGCCATTTTGAATTCTGTCACCGTGTTTGCCCCCACCACTTCCATCGGGAGGGCATTCCAAGCATCCACCACCCTTTCTGTGAAAAAAGTATTTCCTGACATTGCCTTTCAATTTACCACCTCACAGCTTCATGTTATACCCTCTAGTTTTACAGCTTCCCCATCTTTGGAAGAGGTTTGTTTGTTCATTATTTCCCTTTAAGTATTTAAAGGTCTGAATCATATCTCCCCTGTCCCTCCTCTCTTCCAAAGTGTACATGTTTAGGTCTTCAAGTCTCTTCTCATAAGGCTTCTGACGCAGGCTCCAAATCATTTTGGTCGCCTTCCTCTGAACAGTTTCCAGTCTTTTTACATCCTTTGTAAGATACGGTCTCCAAAACTGAACACAGTATTCCAAGTGAGGCCTCACCAGTGACTTGTACAGTGGCATAAGTACCTCTTCCTTTCTGCTGGTGCTTCCTCTTTGTATGCAGCCCAACATCCTCCTGGCTTTTGCCACCGCCTTGTCGCACTGTTTTGCCACCTTGAGATCTTCAGAAATAATCACACCAAGGTCTTTCTCCTGATCCGTGCATACCAACCTCTCGCCCCCTATCACGTACATTTCCCTTGGATTTCTGCTACCCAAGTGCATGACACTGCACTTCTTTGCATTAAATCTTAATTGCCAAGCATTAGACCATTCTTCCAGCTTTTGTAGATCTTTGTAAAGATGCACAGAAGAGCAGGATCTGGGGGTGATCATAACAGATGATCTTAAAGTGGCTAAACAGGTATAAAAAGCAATGGCAAAAGCCAGAAGGATGCTTGGATACATAGGGAGAAGAATGGCCAGCAGGAAAAGGAGGTGATAGTGCCTTTGCATAAGACTATGATGAGACCTCATTTAGGGTAACTTATACAATTATGGGGAACACATCTTCATCAGAAGAATGTTTAGTGGTCTTCATCATAAGGTATATGTGAATAAGCTTAAAGACCTAAATATGTATACTCCATAGCAAAGGCGAGACAAGGGAGATTTGATAGAGACATTTAAATACCTCCCTGATATAAATGCACAAGAGGTGGGCCTCTTTCAATTGAGATGAGGGGTCATAGGATGAAGGTGAAAGGGGATAGACTCAGGAGTAATCTAAGAAAATATTTCTTTCCTAAAAGAAAGGTGGATGAGTGGAATAGCCTCACAGTGGGAGTGGTGGAGATCAGAGCTCTGTCTGAATGTAAGGAAGCATGGGACAGGTACAGAGGAATCTCTGAAGGAGAGGAAGAGATTGTAGCGCTTAATCATTCTTATGGATGGACAGCTTGATTAGGCCACATGGTTTTTATCTGCAGTCATTTTCTATGTTTCTATGATTTTGTACCTAAGAATATGGTCAAGGCATCTTGCATAGCTGGGTTTAAAAGATGTTCGGACAAGTTCATGGGAAAAAAACATACCATAATTATTAGCCAGGTAGACTTGAAAAAACCACTGGTTAACCCTGTGAGGGAGGAACAAGGAATGGATTTGTTCTTCGAAATCTGCTGGATATTTCCTAGTGATTTGGATTGGTTACTGCTGGAGGCAGGATGCTGGGCTTGATGGACCTTTAATCTAAGTCAGCATGACATATCTTACTACTACTACCATTACTAATCATTTCTATAGCGCTACAAGGGCTACGCAGCGCTGTACATATAGATGTAAGACACAGTCCCTGCTCATCAGAGTTTACAATCTAATCAAGGCAAAACACATAGGGGGTTATTCTGAGCCACGAATAGCAGGGATGGTGTCCATCCCCGCTATTCATGCCTTCCCCTGTCCGCAAATAACTTCCCCACCAGTTGTGCAGGGAAGTTAGACGGGGGCAGGGAATGGGCGGCCCAGGGGCGGAATCTGGGTAGGCAGTGGGCTGTCGCCAGCGCTGGTTGTACAGAGCCAATTCTAATGTTGGCCCTGTATGTCCAGAGCTGGCAACATGTGCAGGGAAGTTATTCCACCTCTGAGTTGGAATAACTTCCCTGGATGTGGGTTTTTTTTTAGCAAGCCGGGGCACGGATGGGGCAGGGGGGGCCAGGGAACATTCCCCGCAGCTCGATCTGGCCTTAGGAGGCCAGATTGGGGATCGGGCTGCAGGGAATAAACACTTTTTGCAGGTGGCTGACATCGTGGATTTAAATAGAGCCACGGTGCCATGGCAACAGGACGCCATGGCACTGCGGCTCCATTTAAAAACCCTAACTGAGTTAGCCAGACTGTGCATGTACATGCAGGCTGGACTGAATCGCAGTTCCGGACTGCACATACATGTCTGTCCGTGATTCTGATCCCGCAGGGCTAGACGTGCCCTGCGGGATCAGAATCGCAATCCCCTCTGTATGTCCGGCTCAGACCGGATGTACAGAGGGGATCTACGTATGGGATGGAATCTGGCTGATAGTGAAACTGGGGACTACAGTATGATAAGATACACATAAGTAGTGGCATCAAAATCCAAAAGCGGCTTCAAAGAAGTGGGTTTTAGTCTGGATTTTAATAGGGCTAGAGAAGGAGCCCGACGCATAGACTCAGGAAGTTTGTTCCAGGCAGCAAGGTGGATTGAATGAAGTCTGGAGTTGGCAGTGGCAGAGAAGGGCACAGATAAAGGGATCTGCCAGAGAAGCAGAATTTCCGAGAAGGGGTGTAGAGTGAGATAAGAAAGGAATGGCAGTGAGGAGCTGCAGAATGAATGCATTTATAGGTCAGTAGGAGAAGTTTAAACTGAATGCCGAAATAGACAGAGAGCCAATGAAGTGACTTGAGAAGAGGGGTTACATGAGCATAGCAACAATGGCGGAAGATAAGCTGCGCAGCTGAGTTTTGAAAAATCAAACACTGCTCTTTTAGTCATCAGGCTGTTGCTCTAACCACTAGGCTATTCCTCGACTCCTGGAGTGGAGGAATGTTGTTAGGATTACAGTGGGATCATGGAGCATCTCTATGAAAAGATGAAAAGGAAGGTAGGAACAGGAATGATTGGAAGAGTGTGTGATGCACAGAGACAGCAATAAGTGTTGTTGTTGTTAAGTGCTGTCGAGTTGGTGTCGATTCATGGCGACCCTCTGGATAATTGTCCTAAACTATGTTCGGTCTTCAGTCAGGTGGCTCATTGTTGACAGACTGGCATCCATAGCTGCAATTATTGTATCGATCCATCTCATTGCTGGCTTTCCTCTTTTGTGTTGACCTTCTACCTTGCCAAGCATAATAACTTTCTCTAATTATCTCTCTCGTCGCATGATGTGTCCAAAGTATGAAAGACGAAGTCTTGTCATCTGAGCTTCTAATACTGACTGGTTTGTTCTTCGGGCAGTCCATGGTATATGCAGCATTCGTCGCCAGCACCATAATTCAAAAGGCATCAATTTTCTTCCTGTCTATCTTTTTCACTGTCCAACTTTCACATCCATATGATGTTATTGAAAATACCATGGCTTTAATGAGTCAAATATTTGTACAGAGAGAGACATCTCTGCTCTTGAGAATCTTGTCTAGGCCCTTCATAGCAATTCTGCCATCATTGGATTTCTTGACTGCTTGTTGCTTCTTTATTGATAGTTGATCCAAGTAGGTTAAAGTTGTCCACAATTTCAATTTCTTCTCCATCAACGATGAATTTATTGATTTTGCCAGTTGTCATGATCTTTGTCTTCTTTACATTAAGGTGCAGGCCCATTTTAAGACTATGTTCCTTCATCTTGAGAAGCAAATGTTTCAGATCATCTTCACTTTCAGCCAGTAATGTGGTATCATCAGCATAGCTAAGGTGTGTCCAAAGTATGAAAGTTGAAGTCTTGTCATCTGAACTTCTAAATCAGTGGTTCTCAACCCAGTCCTCTGGGATCCCCAGGCCTGTCAGGTTTTCAGGTTATCCACAATGAATATGCATGAGATAGATCTGCATATAATGGAAGCAGTGCATGCAGATCTATCTCATGCATATTCATTGTGGATATCCTGAAAACCTAACTGGCCTGGGGGTCCCTGAGAACTGGGTTGAGAACCACTGTTCCAAAGAAAGCTTAGGCTTGATCTCCTCTAGTACTGACTGGTTGTTCTTCAGGCAATTCATGGTATACACAGTATTCTTTGCCAGCACAATAATTTCAAAGGCATCAATTTTTTTCCTGTCTATCTTTTCCATTGTCCAACTTTCGCATCCATATGACATTATTGAAAATACCATAGTGATATTTATTTACAGCTAAAATCTCCTTAGAAGAGCCACAGTAGCCTGCAGGAAAACTAAATTTGAAATGCATTTGATCCACAGGAAAAGGTAAACTGGATATTACCCAGGCTTCAGGTGAGATTTGATAGCATTTAAATGGCATCATCATCAGTATTAGCACAGTGCTGCTTATCTGGACTTCCACTCAGTAAGAACAAAATACTGAAGGAGAAAGAAGCCAATGGAGCCACTTCCTAATCAGAGAAGGTTTAGGTCTCTGAGACTCTGAGTATAAGAAGTACCTCCTCCTGTACTACTCACATCTTTCTTCCACCCATGTGTGTCAATAAGGGCTGGGGAGGGGGGTGATAGGTCTCTTGGAGAGCACTGGAGCATGACTGACTGAAGAAAGCCATCAACAGAAAGGGGGGAAAAAATCAGGCACCATCTCTCCAAGCAATGAGCAAAATAAAGAAGAGAATAAGATAATGAAAAGGCTGAAGTTTTGATAAGATCACACCTGTCAAAAGAGGTTCTGAAGAGGAAAAATGAGCATCTCCTCCTCATTCATCATTTTCTGAATAGTGGCAAGTCACTAACTCTTCCTGGGAATTCACAGAACCCAATGTTCCCTCTCTGTGATTTAAGATAGTCTCGCTCTCTCCCTTTCTGCCTCCCTCTTCTTTTCTTACATGCCTCTCACTCTCTAGATCCATTTTTATCTCCCTTTCATCCTGTGTCTCGTCTGGCTCACTCGTCTTCCCCATTCCTCTCATTTCTCTCTTTCCCTATCTTATGTCTATTTCCCCCCCTTCTTTTTCTTTCACCTCATTTCTTTTTAGTTTCTGGTTTTCTTCTCTTTTCTCCCTCTCTCATTCTTCTGAAAGGTTTGTAACACTGGTATTGAATGCGTCATTGTACAAAAATAAAACAGAGATGTGTCAACACAGGGGAAGACAACTTTCAAAGCTATTTACACAGGTAATCTGGTCTGGCTAAAAATATTTGTCTCTTCATCTGACTAAAAGAACCTGCAGGCTTCCATACTATATTTACTTTTATCTGGGTTAAAAAGAGTATTTCCTGAGTGTTTAAGTCAAGGTAAACAGCATGCAGAAATTTACATTTTCCACTGTCTGCCTGTTTGTCCTCCATCTGGCTGCCCACATAAACAGCAGATGTAAATCACAAGCATCATTTGCCCAGGTCTACCTGCAGCTACTTCTCAAACTACCTGGGTAGCTTCTCATTAAAAATGAGCTGCAAAGTCCTTATGAATAACATATGGGCCATGCAACTAGATAGGCTATCAAAAATTCTCCCCCCTCCAGAAAGATCTGGAGAGTTCTTTAAACGTGGGCTTTACAGTCAGATTCAGGAAACTATTGGCATGACAAGAATTTGTACACATCTTGCCAAGGTAATACATAAATGGGTCAATTTTATAAAGCTTTTCTACAGTTGAGAGTGCATTTTACTTCCAGAAATAGGTGCTTATAAAATTGCTTGGAGGTATACATAAAAAAATACACTCTACTGAATGTGCTACATTCTCTTTGAAAATTAGCTACAAGTTGCATATGCAGTTTCTAACACAATGGGAACTGGAAATTCATCCAAAAATTGATTAAATAAAGGACAAAGAATGAGAGAAATTGACACAATAAAGAGACCTTCAGAATGAAGCTGAAAAGCTTTGGAAGAAAAATTATGCTGTAAATACCAGCTATGATTGGAACTCTAGAGGCTACACCTAAGGGACTCCCTAATTTTTTTTACAATTTTGGACCTACCAGACTTGACTCCACAAATCCTATTTTACTGGAAGGGTTATATCTTGCGCCAATAGCTGCACGATTCCTAGGTTCTTAGTTAGAATTCCAATCACAGGATTAAAACCACTTCTAGACTGTGTCTTTCAAAGAAGAATCCACCATATGGAATGGAATAACCTAGACAATTCCAAGGTTCTAGTGATATTCAGTATTATCTTTGGTCATATTGGGGGAAATTTTAAATAACTAGCTTAATGGTAACCTGCTTTTTGGTTTGTTAACATGCCTTAAAAATTTAGGGAGACATTTTCAAAATGGTTTAACTGGTTAGCAGTAAGTCAGCCGGATATTTCGTACCGGGGTTTGATTGCTCCGACGCCGTGCTTAGCGCTAGGGCAACATCAGGATTTATGCGGTCAGCAGTGATATACAGTCACTGGCTGGTTAACCCAAGCTGGCTAAATTTAGGGTAGCCGAATGCCACCACTGACTGGACTGCAAACCGGCAATCTGGCCAGTACTGATCTTCATTGTCAGTAGCTGGATATGACCTCAGCATTGCATATCAGAGTTAAAGGGGCTAGCTGTCACTGCTTTCATTTTAAGGAGGTATTTTGGAAATTCTATTTATGCCCTGGACATCTGAAAATGAGCGTACAGACATCCTGGGAGCCATTTTAGAAGCTGGGTCTGTGGATGTACCAAGTTGAAATGGGGATGTGGTGGAGGCTTGGCCAGGGCCAAGTTGTCCTCTAGATGAGCTAGGCAGTTGCCTAGGGCGGCAGACCCTGGTGGACATCCTGGCCTAACCCCCCTTCCCCAGTGAAGCAGCAGTTCAGTGCCACAGCGGGCTTTAAAATGCCCACGCAGGGGTCACGTGACACATGAGTGGGTGAAGATGTCTCTTCGCTCGCTCCGGGGCCGTCTCGAACTAACCGGGCGAAAAACTGAGTTCAAAACCCCCAACACAAAGTACGGGTGGTGGGAGAGCATACCTCAAAACCCTAGCAGCAGACCACAGTCGAATTTTCTGAGATGCTGCCTCCAGTGCGAAAGGAGAAAGAAAAGGAGAAGGCGCCAAGGCCTGGAGCTTTCATGCCCGCAGCACTGCAGCCCCCCTCGCCGGGTAAGGAAAGCGTGGAATCCGCTACGGAGGACCTGGCGAGGGAAGTGGTTAGACAATTGGACCCCAAATTTGACCAGATTATATCCAAGCTGGAGGTTATGGGGGCAGCAATGACAGAAATGGGCCAAAGGATGGAGGAAATGGAGAATAGAGTGGCGGCAATTGAGGACGACGACGGGAGGCAGGAGAGAGAGCGTGCAGGCACACGAGCAAAAATTGAGGCCTTGCAGAGCAAACTTGATGACTTAGAAAATCGCTCCCTGAGGAACAATATCAGACTTGTGGGCATCCCAGAGGAGACCACGGACCAACAGCTTTTACCGCTAATTGAGCAATGGCTCCCGAAATCTCTGGGACTGGACTCCTTAATAGGAGAGCTCAAAGTGGAGCGCGCCCATAGCATTGGCGGCAAGATGGAGAGTAGGCAGAGGCCCTGAGTAGTGATAGCACGGATCCTTAATTTCGTTCATAAGGAAATGCTATTAAGAGCGTATCGACAGCAAAGTCAGCTGGTCTTGAACAACAAGATATTACTGTTCCAGGACTACTCAGCTGTAGTCACGGCGAAAAGGAAAGAGTTCACGCCTATATGCACAGCTCTCTTCCAAAAGAAGATCAGGTTCACCTTGGCCTTCCCGGCTACGCTACAAGTCCATAATTTGGGGAAGAGTTTTGTTTTTGACTCTGCAGGAGCGGCCAAAGCTTTTTTGGCAGGCTTGAATAAGAATGCACAAGAACAGGCCGGGGGATCAGACGTGAGCCCCGACTCCTAAGAGAGGGAATGGACAGAGCGAGGGGCCAAATGAAAATTCAGTAAGCGAGCGGAGGTGAGGCCTGCGACGTGGAGGGACTCATAACAGAGGCCGCCTCACTCGGTTACGTCCTGAGAGGTTGGACATGGACTGAATCTACATTTAAGCTGTTTTAGTTGATATGGACCGACTGCATGAGGAGCAGTGTGTGCAAGTTTGAAGTTTGATATGTTGGTTTTTGTTTGTATGTTTTTTCTCTTGTTTGGAAGTATATGATGGCTTAGTTGTAACCTATATGGGGGGGGGGGGGGTGCGGAGATATGTGATTGAACACCTAGTCCCTCCCGAGGATAAGCGGCTAGTGAAGGCATGGTCTATAGGAGGTACTGTGAGGGGCTACTAGGAGGGAGGGGGACCAATTGAGAATTGCCGTCAGAAGAGGGGTCGGGGCGGCCCCGCTGTGCACGAGGGTGATTCCATATCAGCCATGATGGCTGAAGATAGGATGGAAGTTTTTTATTGGGGGAGGGGTGGGGGGACGGGTAGGGGAGGGGGGACAGGGTCAGGGGATGGGGGAGAGTGCCGGGTGGGAAGTGGGGGGCGGGGAGGAGGGAAGGCAGGCTTTCTGGTCCAAATGCGGGGGTACCAAGAACGGGTCCCACAGAGTATAGGTATGGAAAGGGGTAGAGAAGGTAAGATAGCAGTATGCATAGTTTGTCTCCCGAGGACACCGGGCTGGGGAGTGAGGCTGGGCACCCCCGGGCTGAGTAATGGAGAAACAACGCTTAGTCATAACACGTTGAGGGGATCCAATGAGAAATAACATAAGGTTTGTCACTTGGAATGTAGGGGGAATTAATTCACCAATTAAGTGGACCAAGATATTGCAGGCCTCGAGAAAGAACAGGGCCCAAATCGCCTTTTTGCAAGAGACCCACCTCAGTGCGGCTGAACATGCCAAGCTTAAGAAAGGATGGGTGGGGCAGCTGATTGCAGCCTCCGCGGGAGGGAGGAGGAAAGGGGTGGCAATCTTGTTAAGCAAAGAGCTTCGAGTTGAAGTGCTGGGGGAAGAATCAGACCCTTTGGGGAGATACTTATTTGTGCATTTAAGGTTGAACGGTGAAGAATTTTATCTAGGGAATATATATGCTCCGAATGGGTATGACCACCGATTCTTCCAGCAGATAAGTCAGAAAGTGGGGAGGGCCCCCCGGGTCCCCGTTATTGTGGCGGGAGACTTCAACTGCCCTCATAACCCGGAGCTAGATAGGTCAAGCATGAATGAGAGGGGAGGCTGGAGTACGAGGGGTGTGAGTTACCTATGCCAGACCGGGGGACTGGTGGATACATAGAGAACCTTGCATGGAGGGGAGAAAGACTTCGCACATCTGTCTAGGGTGCATCATACCTGGTCCCGGCTTGGCTATATTCTGGTAGCGGAGAGAGAATTCGGTAGGGTGATCAATTCTGAAATTGAGCAGATTCTGATCTCTGACCACGCCATGGTGCGCATGGATTGGAGGGGGAGAGAGTGGGGAGACTCTCGGTGGACCTTACCTAGACAGATGTGGAAGAATAAAGAGTTTCAGGAATATTTGGAACAAAAATGGGAAGAATATTTGCCGTATAACGAGTCTAGCGTTAGGTCTGCAATGTTGTGTTTGGAGGCGGGGAAGGCAGTGATGCAAGGCTATGTAATAGCATATGTGGCAAAGGAAAAGCGCAGGATAAATGAAGAAATATTAGCGCTAACGCAGGATATGCAGAGGCTGAAACAGCTGACCATGGGGGGGGGGGGGGGTGTGTGTAGGAAGCAATATGTTCAGGACGTCTTGGAAGCACAGCGCAAGCTTAATGAAATCCTCCAAGAGCGAGCGGTATATAATATGCAATATTATCGGCACCAGTTTTTCCGGTACGGAAACAAAACTGGTAGCTTGTTAGCCTGTCTGGTGAATGAGGTGGGAGGGTCCAAAGTGGTGGCAACCATGCGAGATAAAGCGGGGGTTAAGCAGTCAGATGCCAGAGGAATAGCAGAGGTCTTCCGGCAGTTTTACCAGGAACTGTATACACCGGAACCAGGAAATAGAGAGAAGGAGACGAGGTTTTTGGACAAAGTAATCCTCCCGCGCCTTTCGAGAGCTGAATTGGAGGAACTCAACAAACCGATAGAAGGAGGGGAAATTCAAAGGGTGATTTGGGCGGGAAAACCTCACAAGACCCCGGGACCCAATGGATATGGAGTAGAATTCTATAAAATGTTAGAAATGAAATTGGTTCCCTCCTTAGCGGCCGTATATAGTGAGGTGGTGAATGAGGGAGGCTTCCTCAGGGATATGAGGACGGCGTCAATTACAGTGATTCCCAAAGCTGGGAAGGATACAGAGGATCCAGCTTCGTATCGGCCAATATCTTTGATTAATTTTGATATGAAGGCGTTGGCGGCAATCCTAGCAAACAGGTTGCAAGTGGTTCTCCCGCGGTTGATAAGCCCCTGTCAAACGGGCTTTGTTAGAGGTAGAGAGGCCTTTTCCAATATTAGCAAAGTCCTCCTAGGGGCGGAGATGTGTATGCAGAGAGGTGAGCCACTTCTGTTGGTAAGTCTAGATGCCGAGAAAGCTTTTGATAGGGTTTCGTGGGCATATATGTTCGAGGTGCTAAACCGCTTTGGTATTGCAGGAGCCTTTCTGCGGTGGATACATCACTTTATAAGGCACCTTTGGCTTTTGTAAACACGGGGGGAGCACGTTCAGAGACATTTGACCTGCAAAGAGGGACGCGGCAGGGCTGCCCGCTATCACCGCTGTTATTCCTTCTGCAGATGGAGCCCCTGCTGAGAATGCTAGGATGTGCAGGGGGGGGTGAAGGGGATTAAATGGTCGGAAGGCAGGGTGAAAGTGAGTGCCTTTGCGGACGATCTACTGTTGTGCCTGACGAAACCACGGAGCTCCTTAAAATGTGCCTTAGAGGCGATTGAACAGTTCGGGGAGTTCTCGGGTCTAAAAATAAATAAGGCAAAGTCGATGGGGTTGGACATAGGTGGGAAACGTAGAGACGGATGGGGCGAGCCCTTCCCGTTAGTGTGGGCGAAACGCGCGATTCGCTATTTAGGCATACAGATCCCTGGTGAGCTAAAACACTTATATGCAGCGAATGTAGAGCCTATGCTGGGTAAAACCATAGACAGACTGAGGAAATGGAGAGATCTGCCTATTTCGCTGAAAGGGAGGATAGCATTGTTTAAAATGGTTGAGATGCCGAGATGGATTTATTTACTGAGGAATGCCCCGATATGGCTCCTGGGAAAAGATTTAAAGACCTTGGAGAAACATTTATCGCATTTTCTGTGGAAAGGGAGGAAAGCGCGAATTGCGTTCAAGACTCTGCTACGGCCTGTTCAGGCAGGAGGGGCGGGCTTGGTAGCTCTGCGAGAGTACAATCTGGTTAGCCTGATGAGAGCTCTGCGAGACTTAGTGGCGGGAACTGCGGACATAGTACCGATCGACTTGATTGAGCAGTTATCAGCACCGTGTCATTGGATGTATTGGTTGCATAAGCCAAGCAGAGAATTGCCCATGGGGTGGAGATGTTCAGGATACCTAGGGACGCTACGCCAAGCGTGGAGATTTCTTTGCCAGCAGAAGGGAATTGACTGGAGGCACTCTGATTGTCTCCCGTTACAGGTGAACGGTGATTTCTCGCCGGGACAGCAGGGACAGTGGCCAAGACGTGGGCACAGAATGGTATAGAGTATGTCGGCCATCTGAGGATGGAGAGAGCGACAGAATTGGATTCATTTCAATCTCTGCAGAGATGGTATAAATTGAGAATACTAAATTTTTATTTTTATCTGCAGACTCGACATTTTGTGCAGAGTCTGCGACGTAGGATAGCTGGAGACCTGCTGGGGGGACTCGAACAGCATGATGAAACCTTTTGCGGCCCTTGAGGGGAAAATTACAGTACGCACTCTGGGGAGAGAACTAAGTAGAGGAGAGGACTGGAGTGGGCTAGTTGAGCTAGAGAAGAGATGGAGTGCAGATTGGGTTCCCGAAGGCACTGTTGAGCGTTTAAGGAATGCGTTTCGCCACATCCCAACAGTATCGGAATCAGCGCAGCTGCAGGAAGTGCAGTATAAGTTCTTGTGGCGCGGGTATGTGCACGAAGTCTGGGCGGCTCGGGCAGGTATAGCCTCTACAGATATGTGCCAGCTCTGTAAAGCGGGGAAGGGTACATTGGCACATAAATTTTGGTGGTGTTCTGCCATACAAACTTTTTGGGTTAAAGTTGGTGGGAAGCTGGGTAAATGGATAGGGCAAAAACTGAAGCTTACGCCTGAATGGTGTCTCTTCGGGTCATATGAGGATAAGGCCTGGGTGGAAGGGAGCAAGCGCCGGCTCTGTGAGAAGGGCTTCCTGATAGCTAAGCAAGTGATTCTAGGGCACTGGGTACTGTCCACAGAACCGAGTATCCTGGAGTGGGAGCGCCGCATGCAGCTATTGCTCCAAATGGAGAGTTGTACAGCGCGACTGTTGGGTGTGCGGCGCCTGGACAGCTTTGTAAAGGTATGGGCCCCATTACTGAACAGTGCACGGGATGGGATGGGGACTGAGTAGGGGTACAGAGGGAGGGGGAATGGAGTGAGAGGGGAGGTCAATGGCACTCACACCCCAGACCCTCACGGTGAAGGCAGGTAGGGGGGGAAGCGAAGAGGGGGGGGATAGGGATGGGGGGAGGGGGATAAAACCACAGGAGTTTCGCAGACAGGGCTTACCAGATACACCTATCTGTAAACCTTAGAGATGTGATATTGTTGTTGAAATAAATAACTGCCAGATGTATTTGGTGGGAGATAGCGAGAGCTGCCATGGCCGTAAGAGCTAAGAAGATGCAGCATAGATGCTGAAGCAGCTGTTATGTGACCTGTGAATGTTTAAAGTGTGGAATTGTTACTGTTATTACTTATAAATAAGAATAAAAATGATTTTCCATAAAATGCCCACGCATGTGCGTGCAGTTATGAGCTGCTGCTCCTGCCCCCTCCAACAGGAAGTTGCATCAGGGTGGGCGGGAGTGGCAGGCTGCGATCAAGCATGCACGCAGGCACTTTAAAGACCCAACATGCTGAAGCAGCCACTAAACTGCTGCTTCCGTGCAAGGGGGGATGTCATGCCGCTCCCCTGGTGAGAAAATGGATGCCAGGGTGGGGTGGCATGGTGGACTGGGTGGTGAGACATGGAGAACTTGCCTAGGGCAGCAGAAACCCTCAGGCCAGCCCTGGATATGGCTGGGGCATTCCCAAGGACTTGGATGTCCCCAGCTGATTTCAGGAACATCCTGGACATCCTGAGCCGAGCCAAATGTATAAGCTATGGCACATTTTAGAAAGGACCTTTATGTGCTTGCTGCAATATCCAAGTGAAAATATCTGAAAGTCTATGTCAGTTTCCAAGCAGAGGGTGGGCATGTGTAAGTCTGATCTAAAAATGATTATTTCCATGCCTCACGCTAGATGATGTGTTAAATGAAACTTGGAAAAGTCGACAAAAGAGCCCCCCAGGACATGCAGATGTGTGTAGCGGGTTTTTCCTTGCAGCTCTTCGGCTATTTTCCACACACATTCACAAAAATCAAATCAGGTTCAGTTACATCAGCAGGATTTTATTAGCTGGTTATGGTCAGAAGCCAGAAAAACTAATTAGTACATAACATTAAATTCTATTTCAGAAAACACATCAAGTGATCATACAGTGGGTTTTCTTCTTAACACATAGAAGAAGAACACTAAAGAAGCAAGCCATACCATAATACATTTCTCTTATAAACAAGGCCAGACTACTATTGGGCCCTTCAACCCCAAACCCTACACAAACAGGCTTAGGCAGAATGAAGGAAAATAACTCCACTCCTAGTGTTCTTTATACCCAAGGAACAGGAAAGAAAATAGCAGATCTTACATAGTCAAAAGTCAGGAAAAATCTAACAACCTCAGACCCAAGCAGAAAGGAGAAGGAGGGGAACAGAGGAAGAAGAGGGAAACACAGGGGAGGTCAGGGGAACAGAAATTCTCCAGAATGTGCTCAAACTCTAAGTTGTACTTACAAACAACAACATGATATTGTGCTTTATTAGTGAGCTTTCCATATTATAGAACAGAACAGTGCTAAGGGGGAAAGTCTACAGGTTATTCAGAGATAAGAAGCCACAACATACTAAGCTCTCCCTTTGTCAATTACACATTGGAATGGACCAAACAATCCTCCCTCTGAGCTGGAATGAAAACCAACTGAAACTGTCCCTCTACCCCCCCCCCCCCCACCCCCAGAGAGGTCTCAAAAAAACCCAAAACAAGAAAATACAAATTTCAGCAGAATATTAAGGGTGTACAGGCAAAAAAATATTTGTTTTGTTCTGTTTTCTGTTTCAATCACAGATGTTTTCATTTTATTTTGTTTAGTTTAAGAGATCACAGGTCTCTGCAGTAAGGGCAAGGGGAGGACAGAGCTCATAATAGCTCGGTTTGCCCAATCACCACCAATCCCCCCCATTGCCCGGACTGGCCAGGTGCGGACCTCTGCTCATGGGCTCTTCAGTAGGACTAACAAAAATGGCAGCACCACGAGATCATGGCCAGTTTGATTAGCTGCGATGCTGGGGTAGGAGCTAGGAGGACTGCTCTTACACCTACCCCTGTGGCCACTAGACCACCGAGGAGTTAAGGTAAGGGCTTGGGGGGGGGTAGATCAGGTATGGGGTGGCCAAGGGGACCGCTACATGGTTAGCAATCTGTGGCTAAAACTAGGCCAGCTTTTGGTTTGCCTAGTTCTAGCCCCAGATCTCTAACCATGTAGCAGGCCAATATCGGGGGATTCCATCCGCATCGAACCTGGATATTCAATGCCATGGCATTCAGGGTTAGGGGCGAGCGGGTAGGGCTAGCCTGCCTACTTCAATATCGGGGCCTCAGTGTTTAATGAAGTAACATGTGGTGGGGGAAATAAATATTGAGGGATTAAGAGGGCAACAATGCAATGTGTGCCTTCGAGTCAGTCCTGACTCCTGGCGACCCAGAAGCTCCTGGGTTTTCTTGGCAGTGTCACCGGAAGTAGATTGCTAGGCCTTTCTTCCGAGGCAATGGAGGGTTAAGTGACTTGCCCAAGGCCACAAGGAGTGCTAGTGGGAATCGAACCCTGGTTGCTTGGTTACCAATCCAGTGTTCTAACCACTAGGCTACTCCTCCACTCCACAGATGTAGAGAATTTCCATGACCCTTACATGAAATTGGAGATATACGTGTATTTTCTTGCTCCATCCAAATCATGCCCCTGACATGCCTCCGGGTGACTTCGATGCAATTGGGACAGACACGTGTAAATTTGGGCCAATGACTGTTGGAGCATGGATGTGATTTGCACACGTGATTGGTCATGTTCAAATGAATGGGGCTTCTAAAATGACTCCCTATACATATTGGTACCTATATGTATAATTTATATGAATTTGTGGCCTCGCCCCTGGAATGCCCCCCAACCCACCTCCCCACTGTACATGTGATAGTGGTATATGTATTGCAGAATATTGATATTGCACTATACACGTGGAGAGTAATTTTATAAACCCTTGTGCAATGTGCATAAACACACCTGTATTTGGGGCCTATTTTAAAACGTGAAACCCCAAAGATTCTGTAGAGAAATAAACATAAATAGACCAACAGCTATAAGTAAGTAAGTTGTATAAGCAAATAACCACAATAAGCATATCTAGTTCTCAGTCTATGGTATACTGTACAGTTGTACATTGCCCTAAACAGTATTTTGTTATCTTGATATTGAGCCTAGATATTCTTTTCTGGCTTTTTCATTCAGTCAAAACTTATTAGAAAGATACCAAGAGACAGAGTTCAAATTAAAAACATAATCTTCCTGTTTTCTCTGAAAAAACCCCCACACTTTACTAGTTTTTATTTTTTAAAATCAATTAAGCCAAAGAAACCGACCACCTTTTTCTCCTCAGTAGCTTAAAGAAAAGGGCATCTGATTCTAATACTTTAACGAGAACAATGAATTAAAGAATAAAATGTAAAGCTAGTGCCTAAAACCCTCCTGCAAATTCTGTGCCACTGGGAACCTAAAAGCGAGCTGCTCTGCAGTGACCCATTATTTATCAGAAAACTTTTCAGGGAAATGCAGGCCAACCTCATGGCTATAATTAACTCAGTCTCTGTGAGACACAAATTATATGCCTGCAGACGGAACTAGGCCAGTGCTGGGAACTCAAAGAGAAACAGGAAAATCTGAGATCATTCTTTAAATTTTCACAGTGCAGGTTCTCTGCTAAATTACCTATTTCTTAATTATAAGGAGTGGAGAGTCACTGCTGGAGGCAGGGACATGACATGTGAAAGAGGGAACAGCTGTCGGCCCTGACAAGGGTGTGTGGGGGGGGGGGGGGGAATTGTTACAAGATTAGTCAGCAAAAGTGGAAGAGAGTAATTCTAATCAGCAACAGGCAGATGAAAGACTAATGTGGGGGGACAGTATGGGACAAGGAGATGTAAGATTCAAGGGTTCCTCTCCCATGTTTCTTTCATCTCTCGGGATATTTTCTGATGGCAATAACTTGAGTTGGGCTGTTAATGATAGCAGTACATCACTGCTTAACAGTATGTATGATGGGACTGCACATGGCCACATTTTGTTTCTGTTTCTTTCATGTCACTCTGTGTACAATGTGTTTTCACTTGAAGGCCCATTTTGTTCTGTTTTCAGTCTGTTCCAGCCTTTAAAGTCACCCTCCTGCACCGGTCTTTGTGTCAGCACTTCGGCTCTTTCCAGTATTGTACGCCCAGGCATAGTCGTCTGCATTCAGGGCCTGGTGACCACCAACCCCTGAGAGCTCACCCCAAGGGGAAGATGACTACTTAAGGTGCACAGCCTCCTCATTCTGAATCAGTGATTGTACTGAGATGATAAGAAGGTCACTTTATAAACAGAACAGTGGCTATGACAAAGGATGCCCACAAGTCTCTTTGGAACCAGCCAGTATGCAACATACAGATTTTCACTTATGTCCCAATTGACTGCTTTGACCCGGTGAAAAGCGGGATATAAATACAGCTAAATAAATAAATAAAATAAATGTCAGGTGCTATATAAATAAGTAGATGGACAACTAAATAAATGATGCTGTTTGTGTTACATAGGGCCCCAGCACATTTCGACACCTAGTGGGTATTATACTCCATGGGGTCCACTTTCAGCAGGCATGGTGACAAGATTAAGTTAAACATCAGCATGAGTGTTTAACTGAATCTGGATATTCAGTACCACTGTAATTATAATTAGTGGCACTGAATATCAGGATAGTGCAATCACTACTTCGGCTCTATGTGTTTTGTTTATGCCTCCTATTAAGGACAGGGGAGAACTGATAGTGGCAGGAGGGAAGAGAGAGAAAGGAAGTTGCTGTACTGGATCATCTTCTGTGCCTCTACTGCCAAAAGAGATAGTGCTTTTCCAGAACAGCCACATGTGTTAACTGTTAGCAATGACTACACCAGGCACGGACCCAGAGTTGGTTCAAGCTGTTGGTGCCCTAGGCAAGCTTTTTGCCTTCTCTAGCTTTGAATGCCCTGCTCTTCGCTGCCCCCGGAAGCTATTGCCCCAAGCGACCATCTAGTTTTCCTAATAGTTGAGCCGGCTCTGGAGCACACCAGCCTGAGCTTGCCCCATATTGCACTGGAAAAAAAAGGGGAATATAGTGTTCCAGGTCAGCCTTCCAGTTCCATCTCTGGATGGAGTGCTAGCTCAGGATTTTTTGCCTTTTTTTTTACCTTTGCATGAAAGCACAAATGTCACCACAAAGAATTCCTAGGACATTATCCCATAGATCTCTACATTTTTTCCTTCCACTTATAAAATATAACAGATCAGAAAATTACAGAGCCCTGGGTGATACCCAGAACACATCAACACAGCCATTTAGTAAGCACCCCCCCCCCCACCACCACACTTTCTCAGAGGGAGAATGCTGAGCCCAGCCCCACAGACATGCATGTTAATGCTATTAAAACATGTTATTTTATACAATGGGCCCTGCAGCAGATAATGCACATTAATAGGGGTTAGAGCAGCAGTTAGTAAATGTCCCTGATAGAAAAAGAAATGTGAAATCCAATTTAACATAGGGCGTCAAGGCTGGAAATGGAATGTTCATAATTTCTACTACTTTACAAAAGGCTTCTGAATGCAGAATCTTTTGTAAAATATGCCCAAGGATGTGAAGGATGACACATGTATTTGCTAGCATGTGAAGTGAGAAAAGCCATTTCACAAGAAAATATATTTAAAAGAGGAACGGCATTACTCAGTGGTATGTTTGTGCAAGCACTGCCACTTACACATGATTTTCATAGAGTACAAAGTTACATTAAAAGTCCTATTTGTGTTTTTGATGTTTTATATCAGGTATACAGACATCCAGATCACAAGAATGTCCCTGAAGCCATTTTAGAAACTGGGTATATGGACTATCCTAGCTCGAGGACATCCAAGTAGAATGGGGGCATGCTGGAGGAGTGGCCTGGGTGGAGCAAGTAGAATGGGGGCATGCTGGAGGAGTGGCCTGGGTGGAGCAAGTAGAATGGGGGCATGCTGGAGGAGTGGCCTGGGTGGAGCAACAAAGATGCAAGTTGCAGAACAGTTTCAAAATGGTACCAAGCATTTCTGGCCCTGCATGTTGAGCTATCCATGCCTCTACCTGCTCCTGATCACGAATAAGGAGCACAGAGATGATTGTTTCATGGTTGCAATGCTACCAGAGGGAAGAGCACAATGCACCGTCATCATCACTGTCAATATTTCCTGGGCAAAGAAACCTGCTTGTAACTACAAACCACAAACAGATTACTAACTTGCCATCGCGTGTCTGATTATCTGCAATGCAGGACCGTACCAAGTAAGAAATGTGCCCTGTGCCACTCGTGCACCTGGTGCCCATTCACCCAACCCAGCTGCTCTTATCGGGCTTCCTAGAAGCCCATTGACGACATCAGCACCTCGTCCCTACTTGAACCCTGTGCAGCGGCACCACTCACACCGCCCTTTGTGCTGCCCTTCACTTCACCAAACATAGACATCTTCTGTCTGGGCAGAGTGCTGCTGAATAAAAGGAGATAGTCTTGCACAAATGCATTTTCCAAATCCCCTGCTGTCTGACTGGCAGACAAACCAAAAATAGCCTGCATAAGAAGAGCTGAACTGGGTCAGACCAAAAAGTCCCTCTAAACCAGTTTCCTGTCTGTGACAATGGAAAGAAGTGGGTGCTTAGAGGAAAGAGTCAAGATTCAAAGCATTGTGTACTGGTAAACACATTGGTCTATTACATTATGTTCCCCTTTTCTCCATCTATGCAGATAAAGCATAGTTACTCACCTGTAACAGGTGTTCTCCAGGGACAGCAGGAATCAGTCCTCACATATGGGTGACGTCGGCGCTGACGGAGCCCTAGTGCGGAGCAATTCTCCAGCTTTCAAAGAAAGCCTTTGGGATTGCATCACGCACATGTGGTCCCCTTCCCGCCCAAGGGTGCCATCTTGCTCAGTCAGATGACATAGCTAAAAAGACGGCAAAAATGAGAAAACATTAATCAACAGACTGCAACTCCAGGGGAGGAGGGAGGGTCGTGAGGACTGATTCCTGCTATCCCTGGAGAACACCTGTTAGAGGTGAGTAACTACACATTCTCCAGGAACAAGCAGGAAGTCAGTCCTCACATATGGGACTCCCTAGCTATAGGCTACTGAGAACCCATAGCTGAAAACGGCTCCCTCTAGAAGAGCCGCAGCAGCGGAGATAGGATCTTTCTCCGAGAACACAACCCCCACAGTAGCCTGACACCAAAGGGTCGGAGGGTAGGAGTTGCCTAAACCTTGAATAGGTTACGGAGTACCGCCTGACCGAAAACACTGTCCCGCCGGGACTCTCTCTCCAGGCAGTAGTGGGCTGCAAAAGTCTGGCTTGAAGACCAAGTTGCGGCCTGGCATATGTCTGCCAACGGAACAGAGCGGTGGTTAGCCCTGATGTGGCCTTAGCCCTGACAGAGTGGGCCATGATTCGGCCCTGCAGCTGGAGGTCAGCTGCCCTGTACACCCATGCAATGCAGTCTGCCACCCAGGTGGATAATGTGCGCTTGGAGACAGGTAGACCCAATTTACAAGGGTCATAAGAGACAAAGAGCTGGGAAGCTCTCCGGTGTCCCCGCGTATGCTCCAGGTAAAAGGCAAGCACCCTCTTACAGTCCAGGGTGTGCAGAACCGCTTCTGCCCTGCTGGTACATGGCCTAGGGAAGAAGGTTGGAAGAACCACCTCTTGGTTAAGGTGAAACGAGGAATCCACTTTTGGGAGGAACTTGGGGTGAGTACAGAGGACCACCCTGTTTTTGTAAAACTGTGTATATGGTCTATCCGATACTAAAGCTTGCAGCTCACTCACACATCGAGCAGACATGAGTGCCACCAGAAAGAGTGCTTTCCAGGAAAGGAAGCGGAGAGGACAGGTGGACATTGGTTCAAAAGGTGGGCAAGTAAGCCGCTGCAAGACCACATTTAAGTCTCATTCTGTAGCCAGTGGGCGAATTGGAGGCTTCAAGAGGAGGAGGCCTCTGAGGAATCAGGATACCAAAGGGTGAGCTGAAAGAGGTTGCCAGTCCACTAGAGAGTGGCGAGCTGATAGCGCACTCAGGTGGACTCTGACAGAGTTAGATTTGAGGCCTAACTCCGAGAGGTGGAGCAAGTACTGCAATACCTGAGATACTTGACAAGTGAACGAGTTCTCCTTATTCTGAGCACACCACCCTTCAAATCTACGCCACTTGAACGCATAGGATTTTCTAGTAGATTGCCTCCTAGAGGCCAGCAACACCTCCTCAACCTCCTTAGGAAGGAGTAGAGGAGCAAGTACTACCCTCTCAGCAGCCAGGCCGTTAAGTGGAGAGATATGAGATTGGGGTGTAGCAAGGAACCCTGTTCCTGGGTCAAGAGGTTGGGCTGCACCCCTAGTAGGAGTGGAGTTTCGACCGCCAGCTGAAGGAGAAGAGGGAACCAAGGCTGTCTGGGCCACCTGGGGGCTACCAGGATGACCAAGGCCTTGTCCCGAAGAATCTTGAACAGTGCGTGCCATCAGGGGCATGGGTGGGAATGCATAGAGAAGACCCTGCGCTCACGAGATCAGGAAAGCACACGCCGCCACACTCAGTGGATGCAGCTGCCTCAAGCAGAACTGGGGCAACTGATGGTTTTGCAGACTGGCAAAAAGATCCATGGATGGGCGACCCCAACGGTTGAAGATCCGCTGGGCTACATCCCGGTTCAGCTGCCATTTGTGAAGCTGAAAAATCCTGCTCAGCTTGTCGGCCAGGAGGTTCTCCTGACCGAGTAGATAAACCACCCTTAGGGACATGTGATGTGCCACTGCAAAAGAGCATAGGTCCAGAGTTTCCTGGCATAGGATGCGAGATCCCGTGCCCCCCTGTTTGTTGATGTAGAACATCGCTACCTGATTGTCTGTCTGTCTGTTTCAGCACCGACTGATGTGCAAGAAGATGACAGAAGGCTTGAAGAGCTAGACGGATGGCTCAAAGCTCTAGAAGATTGATCTGAAGTGTGGCCTCTCGCGAGGACCACAGACCCTGAGTGCATGAACCCTGGCAATGGGCACCACAGCCCAGCAAGGAGGCATCTGTCGTTAGCACTCTGGTGGGAGAGGGTGGTTGGAATGATACTCCCTGAAGCAAGTTGGGGGGGGGGGTGAAGCCACCATTGCAAGGCTGTCACCAGTAGCTTGGAAATCGCTACCTTGTCTCTGAGGCGGCTGGTGGCTTGTGTCCACTGGTCTCTGAAGCTCCACTGAGCTGTGCGCATGTGGAATCGAGCACATGGAATCACATGCACCGTGGAGGCCATGTGGCCCAGGAGGCGTAGGAAGACCCTTGCGGAGACCTGAGGTCTGTGCTGGACCTGCTGTACCAAGTCCAGCAACCGCCTTGCCCTGTCCAGTGGTAGGTAAGCCTTTGCCTGGAGTGTGTCCAGTCTTGCCCCTATGAGCTCCAAGTTTTGAGTGGGGAGTAAAGTGGACTTTTTGTGATTTATCACAAATCCTAGGTGCTGGAGCAGGGTGACTGTGCGAGCAGTTGCCTGCTGTGCCTCCTGTGCCAATTGGCCCCTCATGAGCCAGTCATCTAGGTATGGAAAGACGAAGATTCCCTGGCTCCTAAGGAAGGCCGCCACCACTGCTAGGCATTTGGTAAATACTCTGGGAGCGGAAGCTAGGCCAAAGGGAAGCACTTTGTACTGGAAGTGGTTTCCTCCAACCACAAACCTGAGATATTGTCTGTGGTCTGGGTGTATGAGGATGTGAGTATAAGCATCCTTATTTATTTAGACAGTTTTGCATACCGCCTTATCCTTCAATCAAAGCGGTCACAACACAATTGGGGGATACATTTAACACGCGGGAATATGAGACACATACACTAATACTTACAGGGAACATGGGCAATGGAGGGTTAAGTGGCTTGCCCAAGACCACAAGGAGCATCTGTGGGACTAGAAACCCCAGTCCTTCCTGCCCAAGGTTGCTGTCCTCTAGTGGGATTTGAACCCCCGACCTTCCGGCCTGAAGTACCTTGCCCCAACCACTAGGCTACTCCTCCCTCGCTCTAAGGAGCATAGCCAGTCTCCCTGGTGGAGGTAAGGCAGTAGGATCCCAAGGGAAAGCATCTTGAACTTTTCCCTCACCAGGAACTTGTTGAGATTTCACAAGTCTAGGATGGGGTGAAGGCCTCCTTTTCTTTTTGGTATGAGGAAATACCTGGAGTAGAAGCCTTGCCCCAGCAGGTGGTGGGGCACCGGTTCCACCACCTGATCCTTTAGCAGACCTGTCAACTCCTGCAGGAGGAGGTTCCTGTGAAGAGGGGGCCTGAGAGGCTCTCCTGGGAAAAAGGAGGTGGGCACCTGGTTGAAACGAAGTACATAGCCCTGCTGGACTATCTGCAGAACCCAGCAGTCGGTGGTAATGGCTGGCCACCTGTGGGCATACAGAGCCAGCTTTCCTCCTATGCAGGGCCAAATCACTGGTGGGAGAGGAGCTATGAGGTGGGAGTCAAAACCCGCCTCCCGGCTGGGTAGGAGCCAGAGCTGGAGGCTTGGGGGTCTTCCGCTTATGCAGGCCATGCCCCTGTCCCCTGGCTTGCTGCCCCTGTTGGGGAACTGGGGTAGCCTGGTAAGTGGGGTAGTTTCTGTAAGCTGTACCCTTCCTCAGGAAAAAGGGCTTTTTCCCCGAGGCCTTCTTCTTATGAGAAGGTGCAGATGTATTCTTTGACAACCTTGTCTGGGTCAAGTACTCGGACTCAATATCTTCAGCTTTTTCAGTCATGGGTTTGCAGAAGAGGTCGTCTCCTAGGTACGGGACATCGACCAACTTGTCCTGAATCCATGGCTCCAGGTCCGACGACATGATCCAGGCCTGACGGCATGCACTGATGCCGGCCGCGGCTACTCGGGCCGAAGCCTTGAAGCCGTCGTAAGCTGCCTGAGACATGAACTTTGAGCACTCTCAGATCCCCGTGGACAAGGCCTTGAAGCGCTGCAAGGGTTCCTCGGAGAGACCAGCTGAGAACCCGGCAATCTCCTTTGCCAGGTCCTGCAAGTACATGCCCATGTGCAGCTGGTAGATCTGGACACGGCATGACAGCATGAGCCCAGGTAGCACTTTCTGCCGAGGGCGTCCAGGTTCCGGGCCTCCCAGCCGGGAGGCACCGAGGAGTTCGTCTTTTGGCTTTTCAGCCGTTGCATGGCCGATTCCACAACCATGGAGTTGTTCGGCAGCTGCGCTTTCTGGAACCCAGGACTCTTGCGGACTCGATAAATGGAATCAACCCGCTTGCTGAGCACCGGCATCGAGGCCGGGGACTCCCACATGCAGAGCATCAGCCGTTCCAACATCAGAGGCACCGGTACAGTAAGGGCCTCCTTCTGGGGAGAGTCATACTGGAGGGCATCGAGCTCCTCGGCTCGAGGCTCCTCCTCGGCATCCGCAGGGAATGCCAAAGCCATGGCCATGTCCCTTACAAAGTCCGAGAACCAAGTGTCCTCTGGGGGGACCTATTCCGAGGCTCTGAACCTGGAGAGTCCGATGGGATACACCGGATTCGGTAGGTGTCTGGGGAGTCTTCCTTCTCCGTCTCCTATGCCGAGTCCTCCAAGGAGGACTCGATGGGCTCCGGCCTAGAGGGTTTCAAGCCCAACCGCCCTGATGCCGAGGGCACTGGTGTCGACAACCTCAGTCCCAAACGGGAGGTCGAGGGGGACCTTGGCTGAGGATCGACTTGAGACCTGATCGACTCGAGGATCGGCTTGGCCTCCGGCGTCGACTTCGACGTCAATGTCCAGGTGGTCGGGGCGGATGGACTGGCGAGACTGGCCATCAGCGTCCGCTGCTGCTCCATGAAGGCAGCCATGCTGCTCTCCAGTGCCGCCAACCTGAGACCGAGCTCAGAAGGCTCCACAGCTCCCGGCTTGGGTCCCAACGGCATCGGGCCTGACGCTGGCTCTCCCAGAGGAGAGTCCACGAGGACGACATTACCTTGTCTGACGTCTCTGGCTCCTTGCGAGGTTGTTTAGCCGGCCGCTCCGACTCCGAGGACCCAGGGCGGCGGTCCGGGCTCTGCAGCCTGGAACCCGAGGGTCCAAGCCAATCAGAGGCATCCAGCGACGCTGCTCTTGTGAGTCTTTTCTTTTTCCGGTGTTCCCTGGAGGGAGACCCTGCTCAGAAGACCCACGACGGTGCTCGGGCTCCGAGTCCCGAGATGTCGAGGCTTCTGACGAGATCTGGGCCCGGGCAGATGTGGACTCAGGGAAAATCCTGTCACGCTGATGCTGCCTGCTCCTCAAAGATTTCGAAGACATTTTACTACACGGCCCACAGACCACCGGGTCATGGTCAGGGCCGAGGCATCGGAGGCAGCAGTCATGTGTGTTGGTGAGAGACATCAACTTCTTACACCGATCACACTTTTTAAACCCGCTGGCAGCCATCGGGGGGAAAAGGGCCCCTGTGAGGTCAAACGACCGGGCTGCCAGTGAAAAATAAAAGAGCGTGAACACTAGTCACGAAGGACAAAAAAGAAAAATAAGGCCGGACTCGATACCGGTGTACCGAGCCAAAGGCGGGAAGGGGAGCTGGTGTCGAACCGGGAAGCTGAAAAAAATAATTAAACTTTTCTACTTTTTCCACAGTGAAAATGGGACCACGTCCATTGGGCTCCGCGGAAAAAAGAAGACTGAGCAAGATGGCACCCTTGGGCGGGAAGGGGACCGCGCATGCGCGATGCAATCCCAAAGGCTTTCTTTGAAAGCTGTGGAATTGCTCCGCACGGGGGCTCCATCAGCGCTGATGTCACCCATATGTGAGGACTGACTTCCTGCTTGTTCCTGGAGAAAGAGCTTACTATAATCAGTCTAAAAAAAAAAGATTGGGGCAGGTTGGGGAGTTCCTGGAGAAAAACTCCATAAACTATTGTTAAAGAGGATCAGGGACATCCACTCCTGACTCCTGGGACAGCAGCATGGAACCTGTGCACCTTTTAGGAACCTGACAGGTACTTGTGACATGGATTGGCCACTGTTGGAAACAGGATACTGGACTTGATGGACCCTTTGTCTAGCCCAATATGGCATATCTTATATTTTTATGAGACCATTTCAAATCACTGTTTATATTTTCTATTGCATACTTTGGGACTGTTTCAATGTAGGTACAAAGTACGCATATATGTTGCACCCATATTGTACTCACCAGCAGGAATTTGAAAGGTAGATTCTGTGAAGAGTCCCATGGGTACAAATTACAGTCTGTATGGGGTCTTATCATTACTATCACCATGTATAGTAAGCAGGGTATGTGTAGAGTTGTCTGTTGCCTGTCAGGCCCTACCAACTTCTAGCAGCTATAGTCTAGGGCAGAGATTCTCAACCCATTCCTTGGGACACACATAGTCATTCAGGTTTTCAAGATAACCACTATGAATATGCATGAGAGAGATTTGTATACAATGGAAACAGTGTATGCAAATCTCTCATATGCATATTCATTGTGGCTATCCTGAAAACCTGACTGACTCGGTGTGTCCTGAGGACTGGGTTGAGAACCCCTGGTCTAGGGGCACACTGATCCCCCTCCCCACCTCCCATATGGTGACAACCCTGAATATTATATAAATAGCCTGAGATTAATTCACTCTGATCCACAGGTGTGGTTTGCTTGCTTGCTTTGTTTAGGGAAGCGAGGGTAGGGAGCTGGGATGAGCAGCAGGTGGAGGGGGGGACACAGAGCTTTCTCCTCCTCTCCTCAGATGATTAGCTTTCCTTCCACCATCACCCCCCCCCCCCGACACTCATGCTGTTTTTCACACATACATATGCACATACTATTTATCACTTTCTCAGCCCCCACCTCTTCCTTCCAGGTCCCAGGACTGAACAAATTCCTACACAGAACCAACAAGTAAACAGAATCCCTCACAGCAGTTACACGAGAAAAGCACAGCTCATTACATTCTAAAGAATAAGAGACTATGGGCCTGATATTCAAGGGGCTTTATCCAGTTAGCAGGACTTGTTAATCAGGTAAACCCCACTGAGAGGGATATTCTGTGCCTCTAAGTATCCCCTCTAACCACCTCGCTGGACAGCGCTGGGGCGCTCAGCAGTAATTTCAGTCTGCTAGCCAGATAAGTGCCCACATAAAGTCAAGTCATGTCAATAGCTGCCCGGAGAGTAGCTGAATATCACCAGTATCCAGACAGCTACCGGGGTCAGCGCTGAAAGTGGATATTCAGCACCAGACGATTTCCAGATCCCAGTGCTGACTATCCAGTTTAACGCCACAACCTGTGCTTTAAAAAAATGCCAACTGCTGAGTTAGAATATTGACCCATACATCCTCCATGCATTTGCAACTCAAGAACAGCCCTGGTCCTGTTCACTGCACACGGGCACTCAAAAATTAGTAAATCCAATTTCCTTTTGTGTCAAGGTGGCCCACAAAATACATTTGTGAAAGGCAATTCTCAAAGGTACTTGCGCAGGTAAATAGGTATTTACCTGGGTAAAATGGGCCAATTGAAAAGCATTCTCCCAAATGCAATTACAATTATGTGCTACAAGCTTGCATTAAAAGGAGGCATTCCTATGGGTGTGTTTCATAGGGGGGGGGAGTGAGGAATGCAGTATATATACATGCTTTTTTCCCCCCATATATATCTGCCCTAGTTTGCCCCACCTCCATCACCTGCCAAAATAGTAGATCCAAAATATGCAAAGTATTGATAGCACCTGTATAGTTTAAGGTTCCCTCGGAACATACAGCAGGATTTGTGTTTAGAGAGAACAAGAGATGCCTGTACACCTTTCTCTAGTTTTTTTTTTATAGATTGGTTTTAGGGTAACATTTTTCCCTACTGATTCACAAAGTAAATTGATCCTTACCTTCAATTAACGTCCATCTGTTCACCCTCTCTACTTGCTCACTGGCTGTTTCTTATGCAGACTCCTAAAAAGCCTCGCTCCTTGGAGATTTATCAAAATCAATTTTTCTTTTCTAATGTTATCCCATCTCTAACTGTATAACTTAATTCTTCTCAGCCAGAACTTTTCTAACCTAGCTCAAAACCTCTTAGAAGTTTTGGTTTTGTTTCCTGTCTGTCTGTTTTGATTAGCTTGTAAACTCCCAAGATACAAATTGTCCGTAAAGGGGAATGTTTTATAAGCCATTTCTGCAGGTAAGCCAGTGTAGAAACAGATGTTTTATAAAATTCTCTGGAGCTTATACATGTCAAGATGCCCTCAGACAGCCTACCTGCACATCTGGAATAAAGTATACATGCAGGCAACTACTTTCCAATTCAGAAAGTTCTGTCTATACTAAGGCTTATTTCTGAAGCGCAAGGTAGGAGTCCCTTTTACAGGAGTAACTGCATCAAGTATTTTCCATGTGTAAAGCATAGATGCGGAGCAGGGCTCTCATAAAACTGCATGGGAGTATAACATGCATGAAAAGTGGGAGAAGAGGAAGAATATGGAACCAGAGCATAGGAGCTCCCACAGGCCTAAGTTGGATGCAGCAAGGAGAAATGTTCAATGTAGGTGCACATATTATAAAAGGCCCAATTACATTTAGACTGTCAGAGCAGGTGCAGATTTGTGCCAGAGGATTTGTGCTCTGTTGGGGCTGGTTCTGGAATCTTATTTTACAAAGGTCCATAGGTGCCTATGTTGCCGTTATAAAACAGACTAAAAACAGACACCTTCTCCCAACTTTGAAAGAAGTGGCCTGTTATAAAATTAGTCCCTCTATGTCTCTGTACAGTATGCACTATACAAATTGTGATAATGATTTGCCTGGAAGGTGGATTAGGGTCTCTAGAACTATTTTCACCCCATCAAGGCTCCCTCCTCCCAGTCACCAGGGCCCTTCTGCTGACAGCTTGCCCTGTGTTTTATTACAGCTTTTCAACACCTTTGCACATACTGTGCAGGGAGGCATGCATCTTCTAACTTTCCGTGACTGCTTACATACACTTCCTAATCATCTGCTGGTGCAAGCCTTTGGCGAAGTCTGCTGTACCTACTTTGGTGCTATTTGTCTTCCATTCTGTAACTCCTTAATGCCTCATACAGCTTGTTTTAACTCCCTGCTCCATCTAGCTCAGAAGACATGTTTGCGCACCTTCTGATCATGATGAACTGCCTGCATTTCTCATCTTGCGTTCTGCACCTGTCTTGAGACTACCTAATCATCTGTTCTCAGATTATGGACATCTCTCGCTTTGAAGTTCACGTGTTGATTTTTGTGCTTAATGGGTTTGTTTTTCTTGTTTTTCCTGTCTGCTCCCTTGGGCTTCCAGCACGGATGAGCCCTCATTTAAAACTGTCTAGGGATTTTTTTTCCCTTATTTTAGTGGAAGGAGGTCTACAAGTGATACAGCTTCTCTGCAGGGCCACTTAGCAATGAGAGGAGAGTGAAGGTATTGGTAGTGTTCAGACACTCTAGATTTCAAAGCTTTTGATGTAATGAATATGACTCAAGAGTGCAGATGTTTCTAAACTCTTTTTCTGAAGTAGCCCAAGACTTAAGTTCAGAGTTGCTGGCATTTACAAGAGAAGAAGCAGTAAGCAAGCTGGAATCTTGGAGAGAAATCCCTGGTTTCTCGCTCTTGGAGCAAGTCACCGGGATATGAATTCTGAGGAGAAATGGAAAAACACTCAGTGGCAGGAATTGAAGAGGTTCTGTACCCAGGAGAGTGGTAGCAGGAATTTCTTCTAAAGTGAATTCAGAGGAGCAATCACTGGTGCAGGGCTTCTACCCTGCGAGTCAGCAGACTTCAACATTCCTCCACGCATTCACAACCTTCTCACATGGCATTGGACCCAACCAGCAATTCCCCCTGCCCCATCTATATACCAACCAAACTGCATGGGCACTAGGCTCCTCCAGTCAAAAAGAGCATAAGCATACCAAGCCTACAGCTCACAGACCGCATAATGCCGCACGTACTACACCCAATAACCCCACAAACAGGATACATACCAACCCAATCTTAACAGATAAAATTAAATGTGCCTTAATAAATGCGCGATCAATTAGGAATAAACCAAACACTATCCTAGACCTCATCCTCGATAAAAAACTGGATATAATCTGCATCACCGAGACTTGGTTGGATGACTCTGACCAGGTCATATTAAACCAAGTAACCCCTACAGACTACTCTGCCTTCAATTGTGTCAGAGAACATAAGAGAGGAGGAGGAGTGCTAATACTGACCAGAAAGGAATACAGATTTAAAACAATCTCCAGCACTAATACAACTAAATTCAACACAATCACCATAGCTAACAAGTATTTAAGCTTCTCCCTCACCTACAGGCCTCCTGGAGCCACAACTGAACATCTCTCCACGGTACATGAAGCAATATGTGCACATAACACAAAACATAAACCCCTCATTGTACTAGGAGACTACAACCTGACCTCTGCACCCACCAAAGAAGCTGCAACATTCTTAAAAGCCATGGAGTCACTAAAATATAGCCAGACAATCAATGCCCCAATGAACCAGCATGGTACAGTACTGGATATGGTCTTCATTCCAATGCACTTGGTGGAACAGGGCAAAACCACAACACCAACAATCATCCCAGTCCCTTGGTCAGATCATTATGTGATAGAATTCACCCTGGCCCTAAACAATTCCACCCAACACATAGAAGATGAGAGTATAACCAGGCGATATAAAGCCTTCAATAAAGACTCATTCTTAGATGAAATCATCCCACAACTCCAGCAAGAATGCAACATCCTCGACCAAAGCATAGAGAAATGGAACTCCATAATATCTAATGCAGCATCAGCCCCTACGAGCACAAAGCCATAAGCACGAAGGAGACTCAATGCCCCATGGTACTCAAATGATATCAGAGATGCAAAGCACACTCTCCGAAGACTGGAGAGAAAATGGAGGCAAGACAAGTCGCATAACTCCCTGACTCTATATAGAACTAAACTACTAGAATATAACAATCTGATAAATGAGCGCAAATAACAGCACCACACCAATCTAATCATGAAGTCTATCAATAAACCGAGAAACTATTCAGCATTGTCCAAAAGCTCACTAAGAATACCACACAGCAATGTACCCATCATCTTGATCCACAGAAATTTGCTGACTACATGAGAGCGAAAAATCATGCCCAGACATGCTCCACCATACAACAAAAGGATGATTATGAAATGAAAGAGCAACATCATACCTGGGAGGATTTCAGCATACCATCAGAATACCAAATTGAGGACATAATACATGGGCTCAACACAACAACCTCACCAGCAGACCCTTGCCCAGTGGCTTGGATAAAAGTTACAAGAAGCCAGCTATCCCAGCACATTCATAAAATTGTTAAAGACTCACTCCAACAAGGACACATGCCGCAGTCCCTCAAGCACGCCATGATACGACCAATACTGAAAGGTATTAACCTAAGCCCATCTGAACCAAAATTATACCGTCCCATCTCCAGTTTACCGTTCCTTGCGAAAATAGTTGAAAAGACAGTGCAAAAACAACTTCAGGACCACATTGACATGAATGCCCCACTAGACATTCATCAGCATGGATTTAAACCCCGGCACGGTGTGGAAACACTACTCACATCACTCTTTGACAACCTCATAAGAGGTATAGATAATATACAGAATGGATTCCTGCTAGTATTCATAGACATTTCGGTAGCCTTTGACACAGTGTCCCATGCTAGATTACTACAACACCTGCAGCAGGTAGGATTGCACAAGAACACTCTGAAATGGTTCACATCGTATCTGGAAGATCGAACACAGCAAGTCAAATGCAACCAAACAAAATCATTGCAGTTCACCACAATGCAAGCAATACCTCAGGGATCTGCCTTGTCATCAATGCTCTTCAATATTTACATCCAACCCATATGCAACATCTTCAGACGACACAAACTCCACTATCACATATATGCCGATGACATCATGGTGTATGCCCCAATCAATCTACTAGCACTTAACACCACAACAATAACTAAATGCCTTGAAGACATAAATGTCTGGCTCATAGACAATAACCTGATGGTCAACTTCGATAAAACTGAGGCAATGTTCGTCACCAGGAATCCTAGCTTCATTCCACTACAGAATATCAGCATTCTAAACAAACTTATAATAGTCAAAGATGAAGTTAGGTACTTGGGCATCACAATGGACAGAGCTCTGAACATGAAATCTCATATCATCAAAACTGCAAACAAGGCCTATCAATGTTTGAGGACCATAAGAAAGATAAAACCACTACTCCGCCAGGACCACTTTCCGCACAGTATGCCAAGCACTCATCACACCTCTGCTTGCTTATGGAAATTCTTTATACCAAGGCCTCCCCCAGCAGACCTTACACCCACTCCAAATGGTGCAAAACGCTATAGCATGCATCATCCCTGACACCCCAAGATCAGAATACATCACCCTTATCTTACAGCAACTGCACTGGCTACCAATGGTAGCCAGGGCAAAATTTAAAATAATCCTGATCATCTTCAAGATCATCCACCACCTTTCAGCAGATGTACTACAAGAAATTGTAACAAGGAACATCAGTAATAGACCAAGAAGGAACAATTATGACAACATGATCAGCACACCTTCAGGATATCACAAGACTAAACAAAATACGTCAAGAAGAGCTCCATCATTAATGGCATCCACACTATCGAACTCCCTCCCAACGAGCCTAAGGGAACTAGAGAACATCACAGATTTCTGCAAGGCCCTTAAAACCCTGCTCTTCACAGAAACTTACGAGCAGATAGACAACAGTCCCCACCAGATACACAACATCCCGCGCCCGAGCGAGACTGCAACATACACCCCACTGCAAACTCAATACCTAACCAACCCAGCTAGACTCACGACACCATCATGAGGAATGTAACCCTCAAATTGTGTTATCTTAATGTTGTTAAATACCCTCATGTTAAATGTTGTAAAGCACCCACATGTTGAATGTAACCCAATTGTAATATGATGTAACCACTTTGATTGTAGGATAAGGTGGTATACAAGTATGTCTAAATAAATAAAAGAGGAGGTGAGCTCATCAGGCTGATTCAAGCCTCAACATGGGGAGTCCCAAAAGTCTAAGGAGTCTAAGGGGCAAGAGTCAGAGAAAACTCTTGCATTGCTGGAGCTTATTTGCGTGACCGTTTAGATTTTTTGTTATGCACATAACTAATAGAAAATATACTTTTCATTACTGATCATTATGCTTATACAAAATACTGCAGTTCGCGTTCTTGCCCATGCCTCCAAGTATGACCAGGTTCCTCCTCTCTTATTCCGTTTTCATTGGCTCCCTATTGAATATCGCTTGCAATATAAACTTCTCCCTCTGGTCCATCGCATCCTTCACACTGATTTCCCATGTTACCTATCTGGTCTCTTGCTCCTCCTCTCCTCACAATATGCCCTCCCTACTATTCATGCAAACCGTTTGCACCTTACATCACCATCTCAAGCCCGGCTCGAATCCACTCGCTCTTCCACTTTCTACATCTTGGATCTGCCTCATGGAACACACCTCTCCCAGCCCTCCCTTTGGAACTTTTACCCCAAATTCAATTTCCCTTCTGAAAACATACTTCTTTAACAAGGTGTTTAACCTGCAAACCTTCTAGCCATTTCCCAGCCCTTCTTCTAGCTTTCCCACAACTTTTTCCGTTTCTACTTTCTCTGTTTTTCCCTTTTATTTAAGAGTGACTGTTTTTTAAATTCTTTCCTGTTATAATTGGCATTCTTTTCTTTTACTTTGTACACCGCTCTGTTGTACCACTTTTTCTCAGTAAAATCTTTTAAGTTCAGTGTAAAATTCTGGTGTAGACAGTAGATCTTTTCCTATGTGGTAGTGGTAGTTTCATCCTGATCCTGTGGGCCCCAAAGCTATTGCTTTTCTGCCCTGGAAGGGCCCTAGGGACTGCAGCGAGATGGTTGTCACTCTGCAGCAGTCAACTATGCTCCTAGTAACCAAAGAGGATAAGGGAGTTATATTAATATCTCTTCCCAGCTCATTTACCCTAGTTATTGCATGGACATCCCACAGCAGGGGGATATGCACCAGGGCTCCTGCTCTCAATAGTAAGCTCTGAATCCAGTCAATAGATATCACTATTGCAGGACAATGTAACCTCACCTCCTCTCCCCCACACGCTCTCCTCAAGGCCGTGAATACTGGAGATGTGAGCAGAGAGCATAACTCAGGTCACACTGTACGGCAATTCACAGCACAGCCACTGAGTCACTGAGCCAGTCTGCAGGAATTTCCCTCTTCAGAGACAGTATCACCTCATCCCACATTCCCTTTAGTCTCTCACGATACATAAATCTTTTGCCTAAGGCAATTTTCCAGGAGTGCGGCATCTCATGTTTTTCCAGTGATATACACCCTGTCTCGTCTTTTATTTTATTTATGTATTTAGACAGATTTGTATACCACCTTATCCTACAATCAAAGTGGTCACATCACAATTGGAGGGTAACATTTAACATGAGGGTACTTAACAATTCAAAGCTTACTATTAAGAGCAGGAGCCCTGGTGCATATCCCCCTGCTGTGGACCGTCCATGCAATAACTAGGGTAAGTGAGCTGGGAAGAGATATTAATATAACTACCTAATTTTACTCACTTCAGCATACAAGGCCTCAAACAGAATGGTGGGGAAAGGCCAGGAATGCCTATGGATCTAGCAGAAGTCAAGGGCTTCAGAACATTTGTTTGGTTAGAGGGGCTAAAGAAAGCAATCTTCAGCCCCACCTCTGCTAGGGACCTCTACTTGCTGTGGTGTGTTGGGCGAACTATTGATAAACCATGGCCCCAGTATCCCACCCCATTCTGCTGCCCGCAGAGGACGCTGCTTGTCTGCCACATTTCTTTTTGGCAGGCCTAGTTCCAAATAGATCCTGGGAATTCTCCGGGGGCCCAGAATTCAGATTTGGTTCTAATATTCCATAGCATCTCCCTCTCAGTCAAGGTATACAGGAAACCTAAAACACATTAGCAGCTCTGAATGATCTGCCCACCATCCACTCTCCCCCTCCTCGACTTTTTAATGTTTCATCTTCAAGACTCATTATTTTCCTTCTTTTCTGCCTCTAACAGGTTAGCTACCCTCACGAAGGTCTGGGCAATTCCAGGCAGGAAGTATCACTCTTTTATACAATGAGACACCATCAACAATATTAATAGTTTGGTCTAGCTCCAACTGTTAAGGATTTTCAAGCAGAAAGTAGACTTTCGTTGAAATAACTGTTCTTTTTTTAAGATATGGAATGATGCTCAACCATGAAAGAATGCAACATGCAATAGCTTTCAGGGTGATGGTAGTAGAGGAGGGTGGGGGGGCAACATTCTTGGGAAGCTGCCCAGGAGGTGGTGATGTGATATGCTAAGAGCACAGTATCGCAGCACCTGCCCCTCCTGGCAGCAGCAGGGGTGGAGGACTCCCACTCAGCTTCATAGGAACGTTGGGAAGGAAGCCTCTGTTCAAGTTTAGTGATATTTCATGGTTTCAATTTGCCCCAAGCAAGTAGCTGGGAGATGATGACCCTATCACCAGCCTTCAGGAATTATCCAATCCACAGGCCATACTGTGTGACTACATAGCGCCCACCATCACCAAGGCAAGACGACAGGGAACTCTTATCACCAGGCTGCTACAGAAGAAATCTACCAGTACCAGCAGGGAGTGCTTTTGACTATGTGCAAGTAGGAGCTCATTCAAGCCTCTGGCTATATACCCCATCATTCCCTTTTTTCTGTTTCTCAGTTCAGAATATAAGAAATAATTCCCCCTCCCCTTTGTCCCCATGGTGGCAGAATTTGCAAGCCAGTCTAGCAGCATCCTCCCCCTTGCTTCTGATCCTCGGGCCCGATGCCTGACACCAACTTAAACCAGGCAGCTTTTAAGCTTTAGTAGGATGTGGCAGGCAGGCATCTGGGCTGCTGTGTGGGAATTTTGTTCTAGGCGCCAAGGCTGCAATTAGCATTTAATGAGATGGTTTTTCGTTGAATGTGAAGTAGCCCCTCCCATCCCTCTGACTATGTAATTTAGCCCTCATTGCTCTGATAATTAAAATATGTCACCATAATTTGCATTTTCAGGAAAGCTAGTAATTATAATTTTTTTGTTCAGAGTTCTGAAATAAAAAGACAAGAGAGAGGAGAAGGTAAAAGGTGTAAACACAGAGAAAGAGGTAGGGGAAATAATTCCCAGTGGGATTTGTTTATGGGGACGGTAAAGGAGAAAAATATTCCAGATCTACGGAGCAAGGTGTGAGAGGACCCAGCTTTCCTGTACTGACAGCGCCTGCCTGTGTTTTTAAACTGATTAGTAGTTGGGTGAGGCTTAGCGCCTTATTTGTTAATTTTCTGCAGGAAGTAAAACAGGAGGTGACCTCTCTGAAAGAGGAGATCAAGTCCCCTCTGGGATGGAGAGCTGCACTAAAAATTTTCAAAGCGGTAGAAGAGTTCATTTGGAATATCAGATATGATAGGCATATATATTTATTCACCTTCTGTACTGCATTTATTGCATCTGATCAGTGCATCATTCCTTGAAAGCTTATGACTTAAAAATTTGGTTAGTCTATAGGGCGCTGCTTATCTCTGTCATTTTGTTCTAAAAATGTGAAGAAGGCATTCTGGGAGCTGCCGGGTGATTTTCTGCTCTGTCACAGACTTTGAATCTTTCGAAACTTGCTTCCTTTTCCCACTGCAGCTGGAGTGAAAGGTGGAAGCTGCCAGTGGCCCTGAGCTGAGATCTTTTTTTATTTTTATTTTTTAAATAATCACTGGCGGCAGGGATGCCTACACACTGCTCTACCCTAGTCCCAGTGCCAGTAATATTGACTAGTTTCCAGTTCAACTTTCACATACATCATTTGTGAAAAAAAACCCCACAAAACAAAACCAAGAGACACCAAAATATCTAGTTAACATCACAGAAGATATTCACAAGGAAAAATGTTCCCATTCAAACTGCAACAATTTCCATTTAATGTCAAAGTTTTTTAATGGAGGAGCTTCCATGGGTAAAAATTTTAGGCATTTGAAATCTAACTTCTACATTAGCATCTTTTCCAACAAGGATCTGATCAAGAAAGGAACGAGTCCAATGCCTCTGAACAGGTGACCCAGTAAGTGCTTCCTGCATGATTTGAACGTCATGCATCATAAATTAATTGTACAGCTATATTCTGAAGAGAGCTGCAAACGCTTGACAGAATACTGTGAAAGACGAATAAAGGCACGGGCAGGGTCCCGGCGCCTGCTCGTAACCGTGTGCTCTGCCCGGCGCGGGACCCTGCTCATGCACGGGGGGTGAATGGGTGCCGCAGCGGGCCGTGCACACGGTGCATCTTTTGAATCGATTGGCTCCGCTCGGGAAGGGGAGCGAGCGGAGCCAATCAGGGTGCAGTCTGCCATGTGCTCTGGCGTGCGCGATACTGGCCAGAGCACAGGCAGTGTGGCGGGAGGCTCGGCAGCATCGTGGTGAGGAGCATCTTAGCGGCATCTTGGTGAGGAGCGGAGTGCAGCGTCGGTTTGCAAACAGAGCACGGTCGGAAGGCGAAAGGAGCATGGCGGAGGGCGAAAGGAGCTAAGGACCATAGCGGAAGGGCACGGGGAGAGCGACGGTGCGGCGGCGGCATTGCAGTGGTCCAGCGGAGCGGGCACTGTGGGAGCACAAGCCCGCAGAGCAGGCAAGTGGCAGGTGGGCTGCAGGTGGGGGATCGGCTTCTTTGGTTGCGTTGTCGGAATTGTGGGAGGGGTTCCCAATGAAGCTGAGGCGAAAGATTAGGAAGCGGAAATATATTGATATTTTTCGTTTGCTAGAAGGAAGGAAGCGTTCTGGGGACAGTAAGAAGAAACGGAAGGAAGACAAGAAGGCGGGTCGGCTTCGGAAAGTGTCGCGGAATGTAGTTAATTGGGTACGATCGTTCTTGCGGTTGGCGAGCGTGTAGGGGCATCATTTTCCTCACCAGTATGGGATGTTGTTGTCCTATGCTGATTCGATTCTTGAAGCGTCTCAAATGCATGAAGGATGGTCGTGGCTTAATTACGATGAGAAATTTCGGGATAAAATGGAGGAGAATAAGTCATTAACGTGGGGCACACAGGACATTAGCCTTTGGCTAACACAGATGTCGGTCAAGGGAGGGGGGGTGGAGGAAGCGGAGGTAAGGTGGGAACGGTGGTGGCTGGGGGGGGCGGCACGTTCCTTTCGGGGGGGAATCGCCACAGGACAGGCGAGGCCCGCCCCCGGAGGTGGGGGTGATGTGTGATGGAGGTTTAATAGGTCGATGTGTCCCTTCCCGGACTGTAAATTTCGTCATGCGTGCTCGAGTTGTGGAGGTCCCCATGCGGCAGCAAAATGTGTTAAAAAGGGGCCCAGAGCTCAGCCGCCGACTGGCCTCAAGTAAGTGGGGGCCATTCGAGCTCATAAGAACATAAGAACATAAGACATGCCATACTGGGTCAGACCGAGGTCCATCAAGCCCAGTATCCTGTTTCCAACAGTGGCCAATCTAGGTCATACGTACCTAGCAATATCCCCAAAAGACACAGGTTCCACAATGCTTGTACTGGGTCAAGCATTGATATCCTGGGTCCCTTTTTAATAGTGGTTTATGGACCTTTCCTCCAGGAACTTGTCCAAACCTTTTTTAAACCCAGCTATACTAACAGCCCTTACTACATCCTCCGGTAACAGATTCCAGAGTTTGATTACACGTTGAGTGAAAAAATATTTTCTCTTATTTGTCTTAAATAGTTTACCCTGTAGCTTCATTACATGTCCCCTAGTCTTTCTATACTCTGATAGCGTAAACAATTGATCCACGTTTATCCGTTCCACTCCATTCATTAATTTATAGACCTCTATCATATCTCCCCTCAGCCGTCTCTTCTCCAGGCTAAAGAGCCCTAACCTTCTTAGCCTCTCTTCATAGGAGTAGCCTTCCATCCCCTTCACCAATTTGGTGGCTCTTCTCTGTACTTTTTCTAATAACGCTATGTCCTTTTTAAGATACGGTGACCAGAATTGCACACAATATTCAAGGTGCGGTCGTACCATGGAGCGATACAGAGGCATTATAACATCCTTTGTTTTATTCTCCATCCCTTTCCTTATGATACCTAGCATTCTATTTGCTTTCTTGGCCGCCGCTGCACACTGGGCGGAGGGTTTTAACATGTTATCCACGATGATGCCTAAATCTTTTTCCTGGGTGGTGGTTTCTAATGTGGAGCCTTGCATCGTGTAACTATAGTGTGGGTTGTTCTTTCCTAGGTGCATAACTTTGCACTTGTCCACATTAAATTTCATCTGCCATTTGGATGCCCAGTCTTCCAATTTATCCAGATCCTCCTGCAGTTTTCCACAATCCTCTTGGGTTTTAACAACTTTAAACAGTTTTGTGTCATCTGCAAATTTGATAACCTCACTAGCTATTCCATTTTCCAGGTCATTTATGAATATGTCAAAAAGCAGCGGACCCAGTACAGATCCCTGGGGTACTCCACTATTCACCTTTTTCCATTGGGAATATTGGCCATTTAGCCCTACCCTCTGCTTTCTATCTTTTAACCAGTTCCCGATCCACAATAGTACACTGCCTCCTATCCCATGACTTTTTAGCTTCGCCAAAAGTCTCTGATGGGGGACTTTGTCAAAAGCTTTCTGAAAGTCCAGATACACTATATCAACCGACTCACCTTTGTCTACCTGTTTATGCACACCTTCAAAAAAACATATCAGATTAGTAAGACAAGATCTTCCTTGTCTAAAGCCATGTTGGCTGTCTCCCATTAGGCCATGACTATCTACATGCTGTGTAATTTTGTTCTTTATGATGGTTTCTACCATTTTCCCTGGTACTGACGTCAGGCTCACCGGTCTGTAATTTCCTGGGTCACCCCTGGAACCCTTTTTAAAAATTGGTGTTACGTTGGCGACCCTCCAATCTTCAGGTATTACAGATGATTTTAATGAAAGTTCACAGATTACCAATAGCAGGTCTGCAATCTCATATTTCAGTTCTTTCAACACTCTGGGATGTATACCATCCGGTCCAGGTGATTTGCTACTATTCAGTTTATCAAATAGTTGTAATATATCTTCCCGGTGTAGCGATATTTCTCTCAATTCCTCTGCAGTATCATCTTTAAATAACACTTCAGTCTTGGGTAACATCCCTACATCTTCCTCAGTAAAGACAGAAGCAAAGAATTCATTCAGTCTCTCTGCTATAGCCTTGTTTCCTCTTACTGCCCCTTTTACCCCTCTATCATCTAATGGTCCAATTGACTCTCTCACAGGCCTTTTGCTACGAATGTACTTGAAAAAGTCTTTATTTCGTGTTTTTTGCTTCCGTAGCAAGTTTCTTCTCAAATTCCCGCTTTGCCTGCCTTATCAATGCTTTGCATTTAACTTGCCAGTGCTTGTGCTGTTTCCAGTTTTCATCATTTGGCTCTTTTTTCCATTTCCTGAAGGTTGCTTTTTTGGCAGCAACAGCCTCTCTGACCTCACCTTTAAACCATGCTGACAGTTTTTTTGGACTTTCTTACACTTTTCCTAATGCGTGGAATACAAGCTGGTCTGGGCTTCGAGGATAGTATTTTTAAATAACACCCAAGCTTGCTGTAAGTCTTTAACCTTTGGAACCGCTCCTTTTATTTTTTTCCTAACTATATTCCTCATTCTATCATAGTCTCCCTTTTGAAAGTTAAAAGGTAGTACTGTGGATGCCTTTACTATCTGTCCTCCACTAATTAAATCAAACATGATCATACTATGATCACTATTGCCAAGTGGTCCCAACACCCTTATTTCTTGCACCAGATCTGGCGTTCCACTAAGGACTAGGTCCAGTATGGCTTCCCCTCTGGTCGGTTCATGAACCAGCTGCTCCAAGAAGCAGTCATTTATTCCATCTAGAAACTTTATCTCTTTAGCTTGTCCTGCTGTGACACTGACCCAGTTGATACCGGGGTAATTGAAGTCACCCATTATTACTACTCTGTGGTGACTTTTGTTAGCTTCCTTGATTTCTTTGAGCATTTCATCATCCATTTGTTCATTCTGGCCAGGCGGTCGATAGTATACTCCAACTGCCATCACCTTCCCCTTCATAAATGGAATTTCAATCCATAGAGATTCTAGAGCAAATTTTGTTCCCTGCAAAACTTTAATCCTTTCTGACTCCATGCCCTCTCTAACATAGAGCGCAACCCCTCCACCAATTTGATCAGCTCTATCATTACGATATAGTGTGTATCCAGGTATCACAGTGTCCCACTGGTTATCCTCCTTCCACCATGTCTCTGAGAGTGCAATCATATCTAACCTCTCATTTAGTGCTATATATTCTAACTCTCCCATCTTATTGTTTAGACTTCTAGCATTGGCATACAAGCATTTTAGATACTGTATTTTATTCATATTAATCTGGCTATTGGTAGGCAGGGGTAATTTGGAATCTTTATGCTCTGTCTGCTCCTTACTCAAGGGCATTTGGGCTACTATACTCCCTTTTGGAACCTCACTGCTTTTGGTAGTATCCTTCAAGGATACCTTTGTTCGAACCATGCACTCCTGGGTGACTGTCGGCTTTCCCCTAATTTCTAGTTTAAAAGCTTCTCTATCTCTTTTTTAAAGGTTAATGCCAGCAGTCTGGTCCCATCCTGATTAAGGTGAAGCCCATCCCTTCGGAAGAGCCCCCCCTTTCCCCAGAATGTTCCCCAGTTCCTAACAAATCCAAAACCCTCATCCTTGCACCATTGTCTCATCCACGCATTGAGACTCCGGAGCTCTGCCTGTCTTTTGGGTCCTGCACGTGGAACAGGAAGCATTTCGGAGAACGCTATCCTGGAAGTTCTGGATTTCAACTTCCTACCTAAAAGCTTAAATTTAGCCTTCAGAACTTCCCTACCACATTTTCCTATGTAATTGGTACCAACATGTACCAAGACAGCATACTCCTCCCCAGCACTATCTATGATCCTATCTAGGCAGTGCGTGAGGTCCGCTACCTTCGCACCAGGCAGGCATGTTACCAGGCAATCCTCACGTCCACCAGCCACCCAGCTATCTACATTCCTAATGATTGAATCACCAACTATAACAGCTGTCCTGACCCTCCCCTCATGGGGACATGGCCCTGGAGTAACGTCCTCGGTGCGAGAGGGTTTTACATCACCTGGAGGACAGGTCCTAATTACAGGATCACTTTCTGCCACACCAGGGTGATGCTCTCCTGTCACGTGACCTCTCTCCTCCATGGCAACAGGGATGCTGCCAGACTGGAGGTGGGACTTCAGGACTATATCCCTGTAGGTCTCATCCATGTACTTCTCTGTCTTTCTTATGTCTTCCAGGTCTGCTACTCTAGCCTCTAGAGAACAGACTCGTTCCCTGAGAGCAAAGAGTTCTTTGCACTTAGTGCATACGTAAGACCTCTCACCAACTGGGAGAAAATCATACATGTGACACTCAATGCAAAAGACCGGAGAACCCCCATCTCGTTGCTGGACTTCTGTCTGCATCTTAGTTTAAAGCTTGTGTTTAGGTCTTTTAAATTCTGTATATAATAAGGATTGGTGTGGATGCTTATACCAATAAAAGTGTATCTAATACCCCTAATACACCTTGTGTACCTGAAGCTTAAGTAATTAATCTCAGGTCCTCTGTGTATGACTGATTTGGATAACGAGCTGTACCTGAGAGCAGCCCCTTTCCTCTAAGATGTGCAAGTACCTATAAAACTACAATTACCCCAGGGGTGGGTAGGTGCTGGGGAGGGAGGGAGGGAGGGAGATAAGTCCTATTAAAGAGGGCAGTTACAAGGTACCCTGTCCTGAACCCTCAGCAGGGGGGAAGGGGGTACCACACAAAGCCCAGTTAGTTGAGAGAGGCAAGGTAAGTTATAGCTGAGAAGGCTGAACTAGCACACCACTAAGACAAACAATAAATACTTAAATAAACAGTTAGACAAACAATAAATAATTAATAAACAGCTAGAACTCACAGCAAGGTGTCACAGGAGACAAATATCCACTTCCCTAGCAGAGCACTGTAAAAAGCACTGCTCTTCTCTGATCAGAGAAAAGCAGACTAAAACAGACTATGCACACGTGGAGGAAACAGGAAGAAGGCTACACAATACCTCAGCAGGGGGGGAGAGGGGGAGGATTCACTCAGGCAGGCTAGGACAGGAAAAAAAGTTTAACACACAGCAGGTTCTGGGGAGAGAGATTTAATTTAAAATGAACAGTTAACCTGGCTACCACACAAAGCCCAGTTAGTTGAGAGAGGCAAGGTAAGTTATAGCTGAGAAGGCTGAACTAGCACACCACTAAGACAAACAATAAATACTTAAATAAACAGTTAGACAAACAATAAATAATTAATAAACAGCTAGAACGCACAGCAAGGTGTCACAGGAGACAAATATCCACTTCCCTAGCAGAGCACTGTAAAAAGCACTGCTCTTCTCTGATCAGAGAAAAGCAGACTAAAACAGACTATGCACACGTGGAGGAAACAGGAAGAAGGCTACACAATACCTCAGCAGGGGGGGAGAGGGGGAGGATTCACTCAGGCAGGCTAGGACAGGAAAAAAAGTTTAACACACAGCAGGTTCTGGGGAGAGAGATTTAATTTAAAATGAACAGTTAACCTGGCTACCACACAAAGCCCAGTTAGTTGAGAGAGGCAAGGTAAGTTATAGCTGAGAAGGCTGAACTAGCACACCACTAAGACAAACAATAAATACTTAAATAAACAGTTAGACAAACAATAAATAATTAATAAACAGCTAGAACTCACAGCAAGGTGTCACAGGAGACAAATATCCACTTCCCTAGCAGAGCACTGTAAAAAGCACTGCTCTTCTCTGATCAGAGAAAAGCAGACTCGCCCCTTCGCCGATTCAGGTTCCGCTTTTGTGTACGTGGTTGCGTTCTTATCCGCAGAGGCGGGATAGGTTAGTGTTGCAATTGGGATTTAGTTTGGGTTTTGTGGTTCCAGTGCTTTGGTTGGTGGCAGATCGGGGAGGGGGTGGGGTGGGGAAAGCAAGGTTATAAGGAAAAGGGTGAGCGCCGGGTCTGGCTACCCGGTTACTAACAGTAGTGAATTGCAATAGTCTAAGCTACTTAGGACTAAAGAGTGAATCAAAAGTCTATGGGATTTTTTTTTATGAAGGAGTGGTTTTAAAGACCTAATCAATCTTAAAGATTTGACATTCCATTCTCACTATCAAATGTAATCCCAAGAGAGATAACAATACCTTTTATAGGAATGGGAATTCTGGTTATTGTAGATAAATAGTCAAAATGTTATCTTTAAAGAACCAAATAGCAGAGGACTTAGAAACGTTAAGCACAAGCTTATGGTAAATTATCCAATCGGAGATTTTATTGAAAGAACTGGAAAGAAATGATTGAAAACTATGATCCCAAGAGTTGTTACTGATTAATATCTGAATATCATCTGCATAAATATATATACCAAAATTAAAGCCTTGCATTAAGGTAGCCAGAGGTGCTATGAAGCTATTGAAAAACATGGGTAAAAGAATAGAACTTTGTGGAACACCGCACCCAGCTCAAAAGCAGAAGGTGGACCCATCTCAGTGACTACATTAAACATGTACTCCTATAGGTAAGATCTAAATAACTCAAGAACTACTTCGTAAGACCTATATTTTATAATCTATGCAACAAGAGATCGTGCTTTCTCCAAACATTTCGCTCAATAAGTGCGTCCTCCAAAGGAAGTGCTAGTCCAACTCCCCCCACAAGGGCTTCTACAGGATGCTGGGGAGGTCTACAGTTCTTCCCAAAATTGCACTCAATAAGTGTTACATAAGTCAATAGCTGGTGTAGCATCCTAGTTTTAAGAAAAGCTTCATCAAGGCAAAAGGTGCAAATGTGATTCCATTTCCTTCTAATTACTACTACTAATTTGTATAGCACTACAAAGCATACGCAGCGTTTTACAGACATGTAAAAGACAGTCCCTGCTCATAAGAGCTTACAATCTAGTCAAGACAGACAATACAACAACTGAGGACAAGGGTTTATCTAGGGGAAACGTAAGGAAACACAAAGGAGACTAAGCAGATCAGGATCCAAAAGTGGCTTGAAGAGGTGAGTTTTCAGCCTGGATTTGAGAAAGGGATGGTGTACCCATCTCAGCGACTATCTTAAACATGTGTTATAGGTAAGATCTAAATAACAGAAACATAGAAACACGATGGCAGAAAAAGACCTTATGGTCTATCTAGTCTGCCCTTCCATATCAACTACAATAGTCCCCTTTTTTCCTTTAGAGATCTTCTGTGTTTGTCCCATGCGTTCTTGAATTCAGATAGTGTCCTCGTCTCTACTTCATTCACTGGGAGACTATTCCCTGCATCTACCACTCTTTCTGTAAAGAAATATTTCTGCATATTACTCCTGAGTCTATCCCCTTGCACCCTCATCCTATGTCTCCTCATAGCAGAGCTTACTTTCAATCGAACGAGGCTCTCCTCGTGCATTTATGGCACGGAGGTATTTAAATGTCTCTATAACAGCGATGGCGAACCTATGGCACGCGTGCCAGCTGTGGCACGCGAAGGCCTTGCAGCTGGCACGCGGGAAGGTCGCACATTAAAAAAAAAAAAAAAAAGCTGCCCGCTGCCGCCGCCCGCGGCATGGAGTGTCCCGCGGGGCGCCCTCTGCCCGGCGGGACTCTCCCGGCGCTGCTCAGCCCCTCTCTGCCGGCTTGCAGAGACGCGAAGGGAGAGTCTCCCTCGGGTCTCTGTTAAGCCCGCAGGGGCTGATGGGAAATTTCCCATCTGCCCCTGCGGGCTTAAGAGAGACGCGAGGGAGACTCTCTCTCCCTTCGCGTCTCTGCAAGCCGGCAGAGAGGGGCTGAGCAGCGCCGGAGAGTCCCGCCGGGCAGAGGGAGCCCCGCGGGACACTCCATGCCGCGGCGGCGGCAGCGGGCAGCTTTTTTTTTTTTATTGCCATGAGCCGAGGGAGGGGGGTTAAGACTGGCAATGGGCTAGGGAGGGAGGGAGGGAGGGGGGTTAAGACTGGCAATGGGCTAGGGAGGAGGGGGGGTAAGACTGGCAATGGGCTAGGGAGGGAGGGAGGTTAAGACTGGCAATGGGCTAGGGAGGGAGGGAGGGGTTGAGACTGGCAATGGGCTAGGGATGGAGGGAGGGGGTTGAGACTGGCAATGGGCTAGGGAGGGAGGGAGGGAGGTTAAGACTGGCAATGGGCTAGGGAGGGAGGGAGGTTAAGACTGGCAATGGGCTAGGGAGGGGGGGAGGGGGTTGAGACTGGCAATGGGCTAGTGAGGGAGGGGGTTGAGACTGGCAATGGCTAGGGAGGGAGGGAGGTTGAGACTGGCAATGGGCTAGGGAGGGAGGGAGGGGGGTTGAGACTGGCAATGGGCTAGGGAGGGGGTTAAGACTGGCAGTGGGCTGGGGAGGGGGGTTAAGACGCAGTGGGCTATGGGGGGGAGTTAAGACTAGCAATGGGCTGTGGGCTGATGAGGGCTGGCAATGGCTATGAGCTGATGAGGCTGTCTGGAATGGGGTGATGGGGGGGGTTAGGACTGGTAATGGGCTATGGGGGGGTTAAGACTGGTAGTGGGCTGATGGGGGTGTAGGACTGATAATGGGTTATGGGGGGGGCTAGGACAGGAAATGGGCTGTTGGGGAGGGGTTAGGACTTGGTGGGCTGATGTGGTTCGGACTGGTAATGGGCTGTGGGCTGATGGTGGGGTTTAGTACTCGCAATGGGCTATGGGGGGCTGACGGGAAATGGGCTGATGGGGGGTTAGGACTGGTAAAGGGTTATAGGGGGGGGCTTAAACTGAAAATGGGGTGATGGGGGTTAGACTGGAAGTTGATTGACGGGGGGCTAGGACTGGTCATGGGTTGGGGTGTTGCTAGGACTGGAAACGGGCTGAGTGGAAGGGGAGGCTTGAACTGCAAATAGCTGATGGGGAGGGGGCTTGGAATGGAAATGGGCTGTGAGGGAAGGGAGCTAGGACTGAAAATGGGCTGATGGAACAGCTAGGATAGGACTGGAAATGGGCTGTTGGGGGGAGCTAAGATTGGAAATGGGCTGTGGTGGGGGCTTGAATTGAAATGGACTCATGGAGGGGCTAGAACTGGAAGTAGGCTCATGGGGGCTTGGAATGGAATTGGGCTGTGTGGAGGGGAGCTATGATTTGACATGGGCTGATGGTGGGGCTAGGAAATGAGTAGAAATGGGCTGATGGGGGGGCTAGGGACTTGGACTGGAAATGGGCTGATGCAGGGACTAGAAGGGAATGGATGCTGGGTGAGACTGGAACTAGAAGGGAGCTAATGTTGGGCTGGGAGAGTAAAATGGAGAGGGGAAAAATATTTGTGTAGGAGGGATGAAAAATCTACAATTGGCCAGGTATTGGGAGAGTAATTGGGGATTGAGGATGGAGGGTAAAATTTGTGTGGATGAAATAGGAATGAGGAAAGAGCAAAGGAGAAAGATTAGTATGTTAAAGCAGATGTAGAGAGAGAGAGAGAATGAAGGTGGCTGGACCAATTGCAACTGAAAAAAAATGCACAAAAGGTAGAAAGATATCTCTTTATTTTGAATTTATTAACTGGAATATGTCAGCTCTGGGAAATGTGCATCATTAACATCTGCGCTTTGTTTGGTACAAGAGGAAATTCCTATTTGACGTTGCCACTTGTTCTCTTTCCCCAGTATTCTCTGAAATGTATTGGTTTATTTGCAGTGTTGCCTTTTGATAGGTAGGGTATGGTGCTTTGTGAGTCCTGGTAATGCTGTCAGGATACGGCGGGTTTGCTATGGGTTCTAAAGTTTGTAGTAGTTCCTAATGTGCCTGGCGTTGGCACTGGATTATAGTAATGTAGAAATCTTTTAGTCTTTCTTTATCCATACACTCATTAAGAGACATGTTTACTAAAAGTTGTGTATGGTAACATTATGCAAATATTTATGCAAATAAGACCACTTATGCAAATGACGTGCTGGCACTTTGAGGAAATTCTTTGGTTTTGTGCGGCAGTTTGGGCACTCGGGCTCAAAAAGGTTAGCCATCACTGCTCTATAATATCTCCTCTATCCAGCCTTTCCTCTAATGTATATATATTAAGATCTTTTAAGTCTGTCCCCATATACTTTATAATGAAGACCACTAACCATTTTAGTAGCCACCCTCTGGACCAAGTCTATCCTGTTTATATCATTTTAAAGGTACGGTCTCCAAATTACACACGATACTCGAAATGAGGTCGTACCAGAGACTTACACAGAGGCACTATCACCTCCTTTCTTCTGCTGGCCAGTCCTCTCCCTATGCACCCAAGCATCCTTCTGGCTTTCACCATCACCTTTTCTAACTGTTTAAACACTTTAAGATCATCAGACACAATCACGCCCGGATTCCACTCCCTGCACTGTACCACTCCCTTAGATTTTTGCAGACCAAATGCATGACCCTGAATTTTAGCTAGATCCTTCCTCATGTTATCTACTCCTTCCTGGGTGTCTACTCTATTGCAGATTTAAGTATCATCCACAAACAGGCAAGCCTTACCTGACAGCTCTTCCACAATATCACTAATAAAGATGTTAAAAAGAATCAGACCAAGGACCAATCCCTGGGGCACACCACTGGTAACCTTCTCCTCAGAGCAATTTTACGTGTACGCTTTGTCGCCTCCCACTCAACCCAATTTCTAACCCAGCCAGTCCCTTTAGGATCTCATTCAAAAAAATGTCTTCCTCAAAGAGGAGTGCCTTTTTTTGTCCCATCATGTACTTAAAACGCGATTTCACATAAAAGCACATCTTCCTTTTTTCTGCAGATATCATTATTTTTCTATTTCTAGCAAAGATTAGAGGATAAATAAAGTGGATCAAGATTCAAAAGAGCGATAAGCACCTAACTTAGGCAGTGGGTGGAGTCAGGTGGGGGGAAGTAATTATGGCATTAGCACAGATTTTCAGTGCTAGGCACCTAACTTTTGCACTTAAATCTAAGTGAATTTAATAGTCTTAAACGTGGGATCTTTGGGTTTAGGAATCCAAAAATAAAAACATTTGAGCAATCAAATTTTAAGAACCCAAATTAACTTTCACTTAATTTTAGTCATCTGAAACCAGAGCTGCTAAAGAAAACACTAAGGGGTAGATTCTGACCTGCGAATAGTGGGGATGTAAGTCCAGGTTGGACTTGCAACCTCTGGTATTTGCAGGGACCGTATTCTGCCGGCATGTCTCCCCGCAGACACAGAGCTGCTGTGTGGTGAGAGCTGGACGGGGGTGGGAGGGGGCCAGACAGCGGCGGAGACTAGGTGGAGCGAGGGCTGGCTGCAGCACCCAGACGTACAGGGCCTATTCTGGCCAAAGGTCCTGTACGTCTACTGTGGGAAAGACGGATGCCGGACTTATTCCACCTTGGAGCTGGAATAAGTCTGAATGATGGCAGCAATCGGGCCCGGAACACCCCCTCCCCCCCCAATACACGGTGCAGGGGCTGGTAAGCCCCTACTGCACAATCCCAGCCTGGGGGTCAGGTGGCGGGGAAAGTGGTCTTGTGCGCTGCTGGGCCTGGGGTGCTTCTGTTGTGCATTACGATGCCATGGTGATGGGACACCAGGACACCAGCACACATGCAGGAGTACTGAACGGGGGAGCCAGGCAGGCACTTGAATGTAGAATGGCATGGAATGCTTTTCATGCCGGCCCTTCCAAGTGCTTTGATTCTGCAATCATTGGAACATTTAGCTCACACGGTTGCAGAATCGGGTTTTTCTTGGGGCCATACATTTTCTGCATGTCCAGACGGCTCAGATATGCAGAGATCAGAATCGGCCTCCCTGAGGGTCATTCTAAAAGGTTTAGTTATGGTTTGGATGACTGCAGACATGCACGTGGACATTGAAATCACTCACCGTAACCATTCCACAAATGTCGTTCGCAGATATCTCCAATACAGGGATATTCAAGTAGGTACTGGGGTGTGGTGGAGGCGTGTCTGGGGAGGGGCAATGGACTTACATGTCCCTGTTGGATCCCAGAAGCAGCAGAGCCGTCTGCAGGCAAGTGCATGTTTATTCCTGCTCCAGGCACAAATAGGTATCAGGGAAGTGTTTATTCTCATCTTAAAACATCCAGAGTATGTAGAGAATTAAGTGACTAGCTTTAGATTACAAAGTCGCACATTGGGATTTGAACCCTGTCCACCTAGCTCTTAAGACACTGTTCTAACTATATGCTGTTAGATGTTTTGGTTCTGAAATACTCTCCTGGGGACGTCTATATAGACAATTGATACACGTGCATATTGGGCACGTCCATGTTTCTGGAACTGGGCCTGAACTTGCACGTGCCTGCCTTTAGTTTTAGATGTTCTGGCTTTGACGTCCCAGATTACACTTAGAATGTGTCTCTGAGCATATTTTGAAATGTATCCATCATGTATTCTATCAGTAGTGCCTCCCCTATGAAGCAATGGTACTACTCACATATACACCACACTACATTCTCCTCTCCTGTCCTCTCTCAACCCTGGTCAATGACAACATCTTTTGTAAGGCTTCAAAACCCCCTTTCTTTTTCTCTCTTTTCATTCTTCAGTCACCAAAACAGAGTTTTTTTTATTTGTAATGGTGTCCTTATGTTTAGATGTTCCAGTAGTAATACTATGAAATCTCGGATCCCAGAATTTTACATTTCTAAAATTCTGTATTGAATGATGCTCTTCTGCACATGGTTGAAATACATGGAACGATCCTATGGATGCATTCAGCTCAGTTCCCTCTGACTTTTAGATCCAGGACATTGTCTGATCTACTTAACATTAAGCCCAATGTTGCATCCCCCCAGTGAACTGTCTAATTACGTAAATTAAGTAGCTCTCTCTGCTCAAATGTAGAAACTGTCTTCCTCTATTATCCCTGCTGCTTCCCAGTTGGTGTTGGTTAGGGTAATTAAAATCTCTCATAACTATCATTATTGTAATGCTCTTGGATGGTTTTTTTTTATTTTTACCACAAACAGATGTTCCCCTTTAGTGTCCAATACTGCACATCTGGACCCTATCCCAAACAGCTGCTTCCCTGCCATCGGGCCTATACTTGTACATACCTACTTACAGTGATGCTAATTTATCTTATTACTGGATTTAGCTGATTAACATAACACATGCCTCCTCGTTTTTCCACCCAGTCTTCTTACAGTGTGGTGTAAAGTTTACTACGCTAGGCTGCAAAGTGTCGGACCACACTTCCATGATCCCGCTAATTATTCTGATCTATATGTTCTGTTGTTTATAATGCAGGCGTTTAGATACATTCTGAGATTTCTCTAATTGCTATCCTTGATAACCTGAAAGTTCTTCTGGAAATATCCTGGGTCAACTGCACTTGGTTTACCATGGTTACAGTATTGGGTCGTTCCAGTCATATGTCTAACAGCAATGTTAAAATTGTATATGCCAACAAGTCCAGCCTCTAGAGTTGTTCAAGGCAGCCTACAATCTCATGAAAATCACTATAATCACAAAATCTCTACATATGCCTTTATTAACTTTAAGAATCCATAGGAGGAATGACATATATAATCCTTGACTATCACATACAAGGCAGTCAGCCTACTCTAACCCCGTCCCCCGTCCATGTGCCCTTCAAAACGCCAGAGAAAGCAACCAACCCATATCATTGCCCATTGCCCTTCAAACAGACAGTTCACTATAACCTGGATGATTTCACTCACCCTCACACAGAAAGGCTTTCAGTCTTTTCTAAAAACTGTGGTAGCAAGCCATCCATTTCAAACCTATTAGAAGTTTGTTCCAAAGCAACAATTGTCCCAAAAAGGCATTCCTACTAGTACCCACATAATGAACCTCTTAATGTCAGCTACAATGAGATTTTTTTCCTGACTAAATCAAAGGTCATATTAAAATGTTTGTCTGGGTAAGTCTGCAAGTTTACAATTAACATTTCTTCTTCACACCCACTGACTGCCTAAATTTAGTGCAAACAGATCATAGCGTACCCAAAATTTACTAAGTGTATACATGACCAAAAATAATACCGTTCATGCTAGTTTCAAATAAACCTTTCCGGATTTTCAGGCATTCTTTTTTCATGTTAATTTTACTTATTTGTTTTTCACATGCATACTATACACACATTAGAATATTTTGTGTTTTCAAATTAATTGTGCATGGGTTAATTCGTAGCTATATGTACATGCAAGCAATTTGCGCGCACGTTCATTTAGATGCCCAAATGAATCAAATCAGCTGCAAGAAATGCACACCTCTAAACTTTACTCAGAAAAATGAGGAAACACTTTGAGCAGTAACTGATATTCAGTACTGACCGGACAAAGCTAGGTAGTTATATCAGACAAATTTATCCGGTTAAACTGGATATTCAGCCTGCAGAGGGAAGGGTTGGAAGCAAGGCCAGATTTAAGATTTTGGTCACAATAGATAAGAGCAGACAGCAGGTCTTGGAGAGCAGGGGTTGGGAGAATGTCCAGGATCCCACAGAGGCGCATAGGAGGGCTACAGCAGAACCCCTTTGAAGCAGTGTACATACACAGCCTTAAAGTAAGCTGTGGCAGGCTCCCTTTTGCCTTGGGTATTTGGCATCCTGTGCTGTGTATGCTTAAACCGGGATTGCTTAAATACAGTATCTGGATAAAGTCAACTGGACAAAGTGATCCAGCTAAACGTCCCTCAAGGCGACTTTTGGAAGATGGAACTCTAGATACACAATTGCTTGAATATATCGGTTAGATTCAACTTTACCGATTTCATATCCATGGCGTAAATTATGACCGTTGACATGCCAGTTATGCTCACACTTTTTTCAGATTTAAGCTATGCTCCTAGATTTATAGCATGCCTTCAAAATGGCCCACCCAGACTGCCGCTGTATGTAGCCAAATTTCTGTAAACCTATGATATGACATAGTTTTCAGCAGTTGAAAATCTACCAATGTGTAGTCAATACTCAGGCTCCTTATTTCATATCCACAAATGCCAATTAAGCTTTTGAAAAATGTTCCCCTATGTTTGCTACTACTGTTTTCCCATTGCTGTTCCCAAACCCCTCCTTCCACTAAGCTCTCGTGGATTTATTCAGCAGCTATGCTCATTTCTTCCTCATCTGTGATGATGTCTCAGTTTCTTTGTCTTCTCCATTGAACCACAACAATATCCTTTCCAACCAATGGTGGCATGAGGGTTTCTGCAGACCCTCTGTGCCACTGCCCTCCTCTTGTGCTGAAGCGACGGTAGCTGAACTGCTGTTTCAGTGCTGTGTTGGACCGTAACGTGCCCATGTGTGTGCGCACACACAGCCTGCTTCTTCTGCTGCCCTCCTGTGATGCAACTTTCTTGGAGGGTGGGCAGGAACTGTGTGCACGTGCACAGGCGTTTTAAAGCCTGCCAGGGTGCTGGAGTAGCAGTTCAGCTGCTGCTTCCAGGGGATTGGGATAGTTCATGCCGCCCACCAGCATCTGCCACCCTAGGCAATTGCCTAGGCTCGCCTCGTGGATGGGCAGCCCTGTTCCCATCTATGGGTCTTTCTTCATGCCTACATCCATCCTTCTGCAGATACTGTTTCCCAGGTGAACCATTGTGATCAGTTTCTTCTACAACCTCTCAGGAACGTGTACTAGTAAACACATCTGTCTTGAGGTCCTCCTCTCTCCTGCTTCTTATCTCCAGATATCTGTATGTATGTTTTACTGATTTCTCATAGGTAGCAACATCCTTGTTTGAGTCTATATACAATTGTCAACGCCCTTCCATCTGAATTTGTCACCGACTCTTCTTTTCTAGTAACAACATTTCTATATTTCTTCAGCCATATAGTCCTTGAGATGATGGGTTTTGTAACCCTGTAGCCAGTCATCTAATCCTAAAGGTGAAATGTTTTGTTCTTCTGTGCTCATACCCGGAGTCCTCGAGTCCTAGAAGTGAAAAGCTTTGTATTCTTATACCCAGTACTTGAGTCTAGGGTTGCCAACTGGCTCCAGATGCACCCAACAGGTTTAATCCAGTCCTGGGTTTACCCCATTGCTTGCAGGGACATGTAGTTCTGATTTCTCCATTGTACTCCATAAGAAAATCATGACTACAAGTCCCTGCATGCAGTGGAGTAAACCCAGGATTGGATCAAGTCTGTTGGGCACAACTGGAGCCAGTTGGCAACCCTACTTGAGTCTATAGTCATAGGTAGTGAAATAGGGTAGGCCACAGGGGCCATGGCCTCATCAATGTTTTGCCCACCAAAACAGCAACTAGAGAGACTGGGGGCAGGGATGCGGGTTAGTTTGTTTGTCCCCTCTAACCACAGAGGTTCCACTTCCTGTCCCTATAACTTATATGTTCTGTATTACCATGTTTGTTCCCGAGCCATCCAGTCCTAGAAGTGGATGACTTTTGTCTGCCATTTCTGCATCGACAATCTTATGTATCCCGCTTATTCCCACTCCCTCCATCAGTCTCGGGTTTATACTTCCCATATGACCACACTCTGAGTTTTGTCCTGCTGCTAAATTAAGGGTTGTAAAAATCCAGAATGGACTTTCACCTCTTGCTCACCTGGATCACTTTGAACAGTGCTGAAGTAGCACGAAACACTTATCGCGATGCTTCGATGCCGAATGATTGATTACAAAATGTTTCATCATCATTATCGGAACAAAGAGCATTAAATGACTCCTTTCCCCCACCCCCAATAAAGCACAAAGGGAAGCAAAATGAGCCTTTTGTGTCGGTTGCTATGGAAACCACACACACACACAGTAGAAAACAGTGGTATATGCAAATGAAGTACTTAATTAGTTTTCCTGGATCAGCCTTTTTATCAGGGCTTGTAGCAAAGCAATTATATCATTAGACGATTTCCATTTAATCACTGCAAAGGTAATAGAACTGGGAAGGGAGGGGGAAGATTTTAATGCAAAACAGATTTCTCTCTCTGGTAAACTGAGCTTTATCTGGTGCCATTTCCTTGCTACAGAGATTGGGATGAAATTGTCACCTGGCTCCTTATCCTAAGCAAAAGGCTAATTGGTTTTACTTTATAGTCCTGCTGGATTTAAGAAAAGCTGGACTACAAGTTTATGGAACCCATCAGGTAAAAGCAAAACTGGAATTGTGGCAGATCTGGCTGCGACTGAAAATCCATTGCCAGGATTTTCTGATCCATGCCTGCAATTCCACACCCTCCTAGAGAGCTTTCTAGTTTTGGTTTAGAATGCACTGAGATGGGACCCCCTCCCCACCACCCAAAAAAAAGAGTATTGGGTCAAAATGGCCAGATAAAATTTAGTTAAGTTTGGAAATACTGAACCACTGAAAATGAGGAGTATAATTTATATATTTATTTAAATTCTCTTATATCCCGCGCTATTCTGCATCCGTGCGGTTTACATTGAACAAACTGAAATTACATTGAACAGGGCATTATAACTTGGAGATAACTATTTTACAGGGAACATGGGCTATGTTTCCACAGTAAAGTTCCAGGATGGGCAAAGCTGAAATTCTATCCCAGTGATTTCCCAATCCTGTCATCAGGAACCCAGCAACCTGTTGGGTTTTCAAGCTACCAACAATGAATATGCATGAATATATTTGCACACATTCCCTCCACATATGCACTACTAACTCATGCATATTCGTTGTGGATCTCTAAAATCCCAGCTAACTGGGGTCTTTTAGGACATGCTTGGGAACTGCTATTTTCTGTTCTTTTTTGGTGTACTAGCAAACAGATCAGTTGAGATCCTCCTCTCTCCTGCTTTTGATGTCCTGTTCTGGATGATCCAGGCACTGAAGTCTGCCTTTCCATGGTTCCTCCCCCCGCCTCCCCACAAAAAAAAAATACTCTTTTTCCAATGACTTATAAAGAGATACTTCAGCAGAAGATATCCAATGGACTCAGGGCTGTCCTAAGGGTATCTGATGCCCGGTGAACCTTCAGCTTGTGCCCTTCTCAGGGGTGGCTCAAGGCCCTAGTGCCCTCACCCCCATGTCCATTAGAAAATAACCCAAAAAACAAAGGTAATAGAAATAATCCAAAAGGGGACCCAATGGCAAAAATGAAGTGAAAGGGACCATCAGATAAGTGCAAACTTTTGCCCCTTCTTTTAAGAACTCAAAGGCGAGGAAACAGTCATCAGTCTCATATAGTTTATGTTTTATGGCCAATGTGAAAGAGCAAAAATGTCAAACACATCAAAGAAGCGTTAGAAAATTTGGCAGCAGAGCAATAAACTGCTACATTAAACCTGAAAGCAGCTAGCAGAAAATTCATTATGAAAATTTCATTATAACAAAGTACTTATCAGAAGCACCACCCAAAAACAAAGAAACTTCCATTTGACCCAAAATAGCATAACATAAACCGGACTGAGGATTGAAAATGGTCCCACCCTCCCCCATATCCAGATTTTACCCCTTTCCTTCTTTATCTCTCCTCTGTTCAACATCTCCCCTTCCCTATCCCCTCATGTCCATTCCCTCCCCTTCTCTACCCCCCATGTTCATTCCCTACCCCCCCCATGTTTATTCCCTCCCCTTCCCTACCCCCCATATCCATTCCCTCCGCTTCCCTCCCCCCAGGTCCATTCCCTCCCCTTCTCTACCACCATGTTCATTCCCTCCCCTTCTCTACCCCCCATGTTCATTCACTACCCTTCCCTACCCCCAGGTCCATTCCCTCCCCTTCCCTACCCCCAGGTCCATTCCCTCCCCTTCCCTACCCCCCATGTTCATTCCCTCCCCTTCCCTACCCCCCATGTTCATTCCCTCCCCTTCCCTACCCCCCATGTCCATTCCCTCCCCTTCACTACCCCCCATGTTCATTCCCTCGCCTTCCCTACCCCCATGTTCATTCCCTCCCCTTCCCTACCCCCATATCCATTCCCTCCCCTTCCCTACCCCCCATATCCATTCCCTCCCCTTCCCTACCCCATATCCATTCCCTCCCCTTCCCTACCCCATTTCTATTCCCTCCCCTTCCCTACCCCCCATGTTCATTCCCTCCCCTTCCCTACCCCCCATATCCATTCCCTCCCCTTCCCTACCCCCCATGTTCATTCCCTCCCCTTCCCTACCCCCATATCTATTCCCTCCCTTCCCTACCCCCCATGTTCATTCCCTCCCCTTCCCTACCCCCATGTTCATTCCCTCCCCTTCCCTACCCCCATTTTCATTCCCTCCCCTTCACTCTCCCCATGTCCATTCCCTTGCCTTCCCTACCATGTTCATTCCCTCCCCTTCCCTACCCCATATCCATTCCCTCCCCTTCCCTACCCCCATGTTCATTCCCTCCCCTTCCCTACCCCATATCCATTCCCTCCCCTTCCCTACCCCTATGTTCATTCCCTCCCCTTCCCCCCCATGTTCATTCCCTCCCCTTCACTCTCCCCATGTCCATTCCCTCCCCTTCCCTACCCCCCATGTTCATTCCCTCACCTTCACTCTCCCCATGTCCATTCCCTCCCCTTCCCTATTCCCTTCTTATTAAGCCCTTCCCCTTTACCTTCACCTGTCCAGCATCTTCCCTTTCTTACGCTACCCCCCCATGTTTAGCATGTTCCCTTCCCTTTTCTAAACCCCCATCCAGTATGCCCCTCTTTTTCCCTCCTCTTGCCAGGTGTGTTATGCTCTTTGAAGCTATTGGTGTTGCTGTCTTCTACGCTGCCTCTGCCCTGGCTACACTAAAAGAGTGAGCACAGCACAGGGCCTTGAACACATATACAGGCTAAAGACCTGATTCAGCTGCCTCCTTCAGACTTCCTGCCACACTGTCTGTATTTGTGTCATTGTTCTGCTGCCCCAGTACCAGCACCACCCTAGGATTGTGCCACTTTAGACAGACACTTATTCTGCCTAGTGGGGGGGGGGGGGGCAGGCCCTGATTGGACTTGGTGCAGGGGAAAGGGAGAAGAGAAAGAATGCAGGTACATCATGATGGCACAAAGTGCCAGGCCTATCCTGATCCTTGCCTCTTCCAATGATACCTCTTCCGCCCCATTTGCATGCTGCTAATATGTCCCAGCTGTGCCATCAGCCTCCTCAGCACACTGCTGCTTGATGGACCAAATGCTGGGACAGCTATCCACTTCTTTGAGGATATCATAGTCTCAGGGCTGGACCAACCATTAGGCAAACTAGGCAGTTGCCTAGGGTGGCAGCTTCAAGGGGGGGGGGGGGGAAGCAGGGCATTCAAAGCTAAACAATACATTTTGACAGCCAGACAGGGATAAGGCTTAAGGTTTACCTAGGGTGCCAATACCTTGAACCAACTCTGGAGTTGGCCCTGCAAGGTCTATCTTAAGAACATAACATACAAAATGCCATACTGGGTTAGACCAAGGTCCATCAAGCCCAGTGGCTAATCCAGGTCACAAGTACCTGTCAGGTTCCCAGAAAGGTACACAGGTTCCACAACGCTTCTCCATTGCAGCTGCTTTCCTGGTGTCTGCCACATCACAAGTGTTGTTCCCATTTCCTCTGGCAGATCTCAGAGCCTCCCTCAAGCTTCCCTTCAGCCCAAGTTGGAGAGAAATGCTCAGTGCTCAGTTATTCATCAGGATTCTGGAAGCAAAAGGCAAGGTCACGCATGTATACAGAAAATCCCGCATTCATGGCGACACCAACAATACTGCTGGCACCCAGCAAGCCCATATCAGGAAGCAGGAACTGCTGGCTAGGAACAAGCTCCTTTACCTTGCAAACAACGTCTGCCCATCCAACTGTAACCCACCTCAGGGAGGCCTCCAAGGGCAACATATTAAGGGTCAGCCCTGGCCATCATGCATGCTTCTAGCTTAATGTCTATCACTGCAATGAATAACATCCATCCCCAGTATCTATCTTCTATCTCATATCACATCACGCAGTAGGGAACATCTCCAAACCTTTGGATTCCTTTATCACAATGTATCACATAGTGCTGGTAATAAAGACCGTCCCCAGGCATTTTTATAACCAATAAATTCTCTTTGGTATGATATCATTGTGTATTAAATTTTTTGCATATTTAATCAGATTCTGGCACAGATAAAAGATCTCAATAAAAGTGCTGTTTTCATATATATATTTGTGCCGTGGCTGTCCCCAGCCATTCAATATAACTGGTGTTTCACTTATTTTAACAGGATTTTCCTCCACTGAAGTAAAAACGAAGGAAATGAGGCCTTTTAAAATATTTAGTTTATAATAGAGTTCTCTGTGAGAGTGGGAAACACGATGGCACTCTAAACACAGCCTGAGAGGAATATGCATGCCATCATGGGGAACAGTCAGCATGGATTTAGAAAGGGAGATTGAGCCAAACTAATCCAGTAGCATTCTTGGAGGGTGCGACTAAGCATGTACATAACTCATTGTTGTGAAGGCAAGTTTTAGATAGTACATGGGAGAACAAAATTGAGACACAGGCTGGGATGTACGTAATGCTGCTGGTATTTTAGAAAAGGCTCTGAAAAATGTGGACCTTTTTCTAACACCCCTGTAAGGGCGTGCAGAAGCACCATCAGTTCTCAATTCTTCCCATTCCTCACTCCCTGCCGTGCACTGTAGCGACCTATTAATGTTCATTGTTAACCTCTAAGTAAGTGTTCCTTGTAAACTGCTAAATTGATGTTCATTGCAAGCTGCTTTGACACCATGAAAAGCGGTATAGAAGCAGCGTTAAATAAATAACAGTAAACATGTTTTGCCAACATGTGGAGCTGGAGACGCTATTGTGCGGATCTACACGTGGGAAAACAGAGGAAGCTCAGCAACTTGCATGTGTATGTGGGATATTACACCAACCTACTCATATATATACCGCCAGTTAACCATAGATTGAAATGAAGTAAACATAATGGCAATCTGGAGGCAGAGGTCAGCAATGGGAATTAAGGAAACCTCGTTAATCCCTCCTGTAAAGGGCTAGCCGAAAGGAACACTTTTTCGAAACCTTGATCTGCCAGGGAGTAGCTGGAAGTCCTCATGCAGATCATTTTGGCCATACATGTGCATTTTCTATTTGAAATGTGGAATACAATGAAGTTTTTGATCTGCCCAGGCCACACCCTAACCATGCCCCCGATATGCCCCCTTGCAATTTCTATGTATTATGGACATCCATGCAAAAAAACTGAACCCTTTCTAAAATCTCCATTTGTATCTAGATGCCATTTCCACGTGTACTGTAAATGCAGATTTTTTATATGGAAATTGTGAATAAGGCTTTTAAAATAACCCTTATGAAAGCACATTTTAGAAATGATGTCTAGGTGCAGTCAGGAATATCCTTGTAAAAACATACCCCCAAAAAAATCCAGTCACGTCCAAATTCAGGCACAATTTCAGAAATGTGAACGCTCCCAATATGGATGTCTACATAGACGTCTTCATGACAGTATTCCAGACAGGGGATGCAACCCAGATGGTCACTCTGCAAGTGGACGAAGGAGAACTGCAACGCAGATGGTCCTAATTCCTGTTAAACGTCGTTCTGGCTATAGACAGTATAGGGAATTCCAGAGTGCCCTTTCCTCTACACCCTCCGGGGGATATACCATCAAAATGAGCACTTTCAATGCTTGGTCATGCCCTAGAGCAAGGACAGATTTGGAAATTGACCTAAACATGCTGCTATTTCTGAAATTGGGTGTGCATGTCTAAGTTTGGCAGACTGCTCTGGATATGCCCCTACCACATCCACTGCCATATTTAGACCTGTGTGCACTGGGGATGTCTCTAGACCTGTCTATTAAAATGGCTCCAGGCATGTCTCTGTGATTTGGATGTCTGCATGCATGTTTTCAGACATCCAGATCATGAATAAGGCTTTTAAAATGACCCCCATAGTGTATTTAGATTTTCAGAAAGCACTTGATATAGTCCCTCACAGGAGGCTCTTAAGAGATTGAAAAACCATGGGGTAGGAGGTGATGCTTTACTATGGACTGGCAACAGGTTAAAAGATTGTTCACATTCCTACACACACTGGAGGCAACACCTTGGACCTTATTTTTGCTCCGCAACCTCACAACACCTTATGCAATCAGTACTCTCCAAAGGTACACCCAGTACCATGGTCCGACCACAAGGCCATCCTCTTTGACATCCCACACGATAATAAAGAACAGCAATCTACAGCATCAATCGCTCTCACTCACCGCCGATTCAGGCATTTCGATAAGGAAACCTTCCTCAGCAGCACGTTACATCACCTTAACCCCGACACTAATGACCTGGATAATCTACTAGACAGCTGGAACAACCACCTTTCCGGAGCTGCACTCCTTCCACTATACGCAAAGCCTGCCCACAAAACCCACACAGCAGTATGGTTCACTGCTGACCTGCGCGAATCACTAGTACAACTCAGGAAGCTTGAACGCCGCTGGCGATGCTCCAAACTGATTAGGGACAAAGATGCCTACCTGAACAAACTACAATATCATCGAAGAATGATCAACAACAAGAGAAAGGAACATCACACCAACACCCTCATGTGCTCTCTTAATAAACCTCGCGAGCTCTTCAATCTAGTCAAATCACTCACAAAAGACCCATCTTCAAAACAACCAATAAACACTCCAAGCCCAGATGACTTTGCCACCTACTTTCAGAGTAAAACTACTTCACCAACATCCAACCCAAAGAATCATGAACTACCCAAGCACCCCTATAACTCCACCAGCACTCCCTCACCAACTCTGGAATCCTTCTATCCATACTCTCCTGAACAAATAGAAAGAATCATCAGTGGGATCAACACCACCACCTCCCCAATGGACCCTTGCCCACCATTCTGGATCAAAGAAACACAAACCTACCTCAGCCCAATCATAGCCAGAATCGCCAACATATCACTATCTGAAGGCATCCTTCCTCCCCCTTTGAAAACTGCCTCTATCAGACCTCTGATCAGGAATAACTAACTTGACCCATCAGATATCAAATCCTACAGACCTATCTCAAGCCTTCCCTTCCTAACCAAAATCATAGAAAAGATTGTCTACCAACAGACACAGGACCACATTGACTCCTATGCACCCCTAGACCAGCAACAACATGGATTTCGGCAACAGCATGGTGTTGAAACCCTTCTCGCGACTTTCCTTGACACCGACTCCATGCAGGCCTTGATAAGAAAAAACAAGGCTTCATCCTCATATTTATGGACCATCACCTCAGCTTTCGATACTGTCAACCACAACCTCCTGCTCACCCAACTGTACCAAAAAGGCATAAGAAGCCTAGCCTTAGATTGGTTCAAATCCTACCTATCCGACTGACAAAAACAAGTCCGTATAAATAACCATTGTCGTGAAGTGCAAGGTTCAGAACCAAGGGAGGCAGAGGATTCACTGCAAAGTGAAACCAGAACTGTCAGTGCTGAAACAAGCATGGAGGGTTGGCATGGAAACCCTAAACAAAGAACGTCACAGAGTGCTAGGGAACGCCCATCCCCTGAGCTAGCTCCTGCCTCATCAGGGAAGTGGGAACACCTGGTGGGAGAAAGAAACTTAGATAAAAAGCCTTTAGTTAAATATAGAAAAGGAGAAGGGGAAGGAGAAAGAGACGGACATAGTCTCAGATACGGAGACAGAAGGAAAAGGCAGCACAGCAAGCGTGGAGAAAGCTGAAAGAAGGAGAAAACCAGAGAAAGATAGATACTCTGAGGGCAGCCAAGGTCTGTGGCTGAGAGAAGGGAAAAGGGAAAGAAATCCCAATTCCACTCGGAGGAACTTCTCAGAGGAAGAGAGCTGGGGAAGATATTCAAGTCCAGTTCCTAGGGAGCAGTGCTCAACTACAAAAAGCACTGGGGATTTTTACTATCCAAAAAGCAGAGACGTTTATTCTGGGAACCAGAAAAGACAACCACGCTGTGCTCACAACAGACAGCCTGCAGGTAAAGCTTATTTCCCTGATACCAAGCTTTTATCAAAGGGGAGAGAAAAGTTTTACCAACCTTTTTGTAGCCAAGGGAGATTCCTGGGAGAAAGCAATTCTAAAGGCAGACACAGAATTCCCTGTAGCCAAACAGAAGAGGGAAACGTATATCCTTTTAATTACAGAGGGCTGTGTGCACAGGAAGCCAAACACCCAGACTCACAGAGCAGGTTGGGGGAAGGGAACCCTGTAATTGGAACGGAGAGGTTTGCATGGCAGGCAGAAGAAACCTCTCTAAGGGACCTTAAGGAAGAAGGTGATCTTATGCAGTGGGACCCTTATCAACCCCCTGAGTCCGAAGTGTTTATGGACTGCTCTTATATGGTGGCAGACAATGTGCAGTCCCTTTGTTAATAATACTGGATTTTGCTGAAGGAAGAAAAACAGCCAAAAGAAGTATTTTGGAGGGAAACTGTTTTATTCTTTTTGATTCCGTAACAGCTGAAGATAAGCATTATTTAAGTTGCCTATTTTTGTTCACATCAGGAGTATGGTTTCTTTGTAAATATATTCTTTGTTCATGGTCATCAACATCCAACCCCGGGAGGGGCAATAAATCCTAATTTAACCTGAACCACTCGTGCACAACTTGGACTCATTCTTACTACTGTAGGACTACATTACCCAGGAGGCCTTTCCAAACCTCCATTTAAAGTTCACAGTATAAGAAACACAACTACCCACTTGCCTTGCCCAAGCTAAATGCCTCTGGGAGGGTGAGTGGTGACACCATACATCCAGGCCTTTCCAACAAACACAAAGGGTTCCCCAAGGATCTTCCCTCTCAGCCCTACTCTTTAACATCTACATGCAGCCAATCTGTTCTATCATTCAATCATTCAACATACTCTACCATATCTATGACGATGATGTGCTACTGTATTCCCCATTCCACATTGACAAACTGGACTACTCATCCATAGTTGAATGCTTCAACGCAGCCTCAGATTGGCTCATGACACACAACCTGATGGTCAACACCAACAAGACTGAGGTCTTATTCATATCCAAAGACCCCACATTTACCCCACTGCCCTCCCTCAAAGTGAAAGACTTCAACCTCATAACCAAACAAGAAGTCCGCTATCTGGGAATAACAATCAACCAATGCCTGTGCTGGGAGACCCACATTAAAAATATCACCAAAACAGTCTACCATAAACTGAGAACCCTCCGGCACTTACATCCTCTCCTCGAGTCCTCAGATTTCTACTCGGTTGCTCAAGCCCTCATTCTCCCTCATATGGACTATTCCAACATCATCTTTCATGGTATGTCGAAGCTCACTCTCCAGTCACTACAACACGCCATGAACACAGCTGCCCGCACAATCCTGTCTGCATCCAGATACGACCACATCACTCCTCTTCTGATTCAGCTTCATTGTCTCCCCATAGCAAGTCGCCTGACTTACAAAGCACTGCTACTCACTTTTAAGGCACTGCATAGAATATAAGCAACCTCGCTTTCAGAACTTATACAATGAACACTGGAGACCAGGACCAGAAGAACATGCACGATAAACACTCTCATGACCCCCTCAACAGTAAGAACCTGTACCCAATGAACTTGGAACCGTGCTTTCTCTCTATTTGCGCCAACTCAATGGAACGCACTACCCCCAATGATACATGCCATCCTGGATCTTATTTCTTTTAGGAAGGCTCTAAAGACTTACCTCTTCCAACTAACTTACAACCATCCACCCTAGATCAGCCATACAAACAGTTGAATCAGCTGATACCATTTGAATGCTGTTTAATGTAAATAATGTAAATATGTTCCTGTGATGTAAGTATGTTCCTAGGTGTACCAACCTGCTGCAAATTTGTTATATGCAACCTGTTCGATGTAAACCAGTTTATTGTTCATATGTTATATGTAAACCATGTTAAAAAGTTATATGTAAACCTCATTCATATGTTTTATGTAAACTGCACTGATCTGTAATAGCGCGGTATAGAAAAACAAACAAATAAATAAATAAATAAACAAGATAGGAAGCAAAGATCAAGACTAAATGATCAGTGAAGTTTATCAGGGAACCAGAGCCAGGATTGGTGTCATTTAGCATATTCATTAATGATCTGGAAAGGGTGCAATGAGTGGACTGATCAAATTTGCAGATGACACAAACATTTGAAGTAGTTCAAACACAAGTAGACTGTGAGAAACTGCAGAAGGACCTTGCTAAGCGGGAGAACTGGGAATTTAATAGCAGATGAAATTTAATGTGGATAAGTGCAAAGTGATGCACATAGGGAAAATCAGTCCTAGCTATAGAAACACAATGCTGGGTTCCATGTTCGGAGTCACCACCTAAGAATAGGATCTGGGAGTTATTGTGGACAATGTGTTGATATCCTAAAAAAAAATAGATTGTTAGGAATTATCTTGAAAGGAATGCAGAATAAAAGAATCTCATAATATGTATTTTGAGTAGTGTGTGCAGTTCTGGTCACCCCATTTCAAAAAAGAGATATAGAGGAACTGGAAAAGCTGAAGAAAAGCACCAAAACAATAAAGGGGGTGAATCAGCTTCCTTCTAAAGGAAGGCTGAACAGATGACTCTTCAGCTTGGTTGCCAGAGGGTGTAGCCGAGGCAGGGCCAAACCAAGAGCTGTGCAAACGGTGTGGCCGCACAGGGTGCAAGTACATAAAGTGCGCTGATATCACCACTGGGCTTCCAGGAAGCTCAAAAAGAGTGAGTTACTGCATGTGGCTGGGGCAGAAAGAGGTGTCAGATTTATAAGTTGCACGGGACGCATTTCTAGCTTGGTATGGTCGAATCAAGGCATCTAGCATAGCTTGGTTTAAAAGGGGTTTAAATAAGTTCTTAAAGTGAAAGTTCATAAAGAATTATTAGGTAGACTTGGGAAAACTACTGCTTATCCCATGAGAGCGGGCTGTAAAGAATGAATCTACTCTTCTGAATCTCTTATTTCCTAGTGACCCAGACTGACCACTGTTGGAGAAAAGATGCTAGGCTTCATGTACCTTTGGTGTAACCAAGCATGGCATATCTTATATTCTTAAGTAAATTTCTCTAGATTTATGAGCAGCCATGAAACAGTAAGATGGACAACTGGAGAGGGAAGCAGTCTCCATGATGTCTGCAGAGTCAGTGTTTAGAGCAAAGACAGCAGAGGGGGGATATAATCCAATGTGTGCCTTTGAGTCAGTCCTGACTCCTGGCGACCCAGAAGCTCCTGGGTTTTCTTGGCAGTGTCACTGGAAGTAGATTGCCAGGCCTTTCTTCCAAGGCAATGGAGGGTTAAGTGGCTTGCCCAAGGCCACAAGGAGTACTAGTGGGAATTGAACCCTGGTTGCTTGGTTACCAAGCCAGTGTTCTAACCACTAGGCTACTCCTCCACTCCATAGAGGTTTAGAAAACCATGAGTGTTTTAGAACAAGTTAATAGGATATGGCTATTTATCCTTTCAAACAGCATCAAGATTAGAGGATACAACAAGAAATTAAACTGGGAGTTTTAGAACAGCTGGGTATAATAAAAGATTAATGTGTAATTGTATATCAATCGAATAAGTATATATTTCTTCAACCTGAGGACCTTTCTTCTTTTATCAGTTCTCATATGGTTACTTCTTCTTCTTGAGGGTAAAATCCCATTAGTATAGTAATGCTTGGTTCTCTGACATCTCTTGTTTTTTTCTTTTTTTAGTTTCCTGTAATAATTCATAATTGGGAGTGCCTGCCCTTCTTATGTTTTTTGTAATGCTGCTCTCTTCATTATAGTGGACTAATGATACTCTTGGGAAAAAAATATTTTCTTTTTTTTATTCTGGTTTTGGTACTAATTTCTTTTGTTACAAGGTGTATCTTTTTCTGTACAAGCATGTTGCTTGGATGTAAATTGTAAAAGTTGCATAAAAAAAAATAAAAAAGATTAACATAAGTTTCTAGAAAACAGGCCCATTGGCAATTATTAGCCAAGCAGGTATGGTGATTGTCACACCTGGAAAGGAGCAACAGGGAATGGATCTACTCATCACGATGTGCTTGGTACGTCCAACTGATGTGGACTGGCTTCTACTGGGCTTGATGGACCATTTGTCTAACCCAACAGGGTTAATTGAAGTAAGAGGATGAACATAAAATACAGAAAACTGAAATCCCTCAAATCATTTTCCTAAGTGATTCTAAGTCTGGTTGACTAAGGATGGCAGACCTAGAAATGAACATAAGTATTTCACATGCTACTACATGCTTTTCTCTCTCTCGCTCTCCTATTTATACATTGTAGTTCCTATCCTATGTGATTTTATTATGAAAACCTCTTTGATTTCATAGAAAGGCAATATATCAAAAGCCTAATAAACCATAAAGAATCAACCAGTGGCACATGACCCTTTGACCTACAGGTCCTTGATGCTTCATCCCATGGGCAGCAATCCAGGGCTGCTTTTCTGCTATCCAACACAGTCAGCAAAACTGTAAATAAATGGCAGAAATTTCTCACCAAAGGAGCTCCATTAATTGTCTGATAAGTAGGCTAATTAAGGATAGAATGAGTAAACAGTGACAGCATAATTTGCCTCTCTTTGTGGTGTAATTTTCAAAGCTAGGTTCATTTGCATGAACGAAGTAGTTCTTATAATGCAGAAGAACAATTTATATAAGGCCAATATATGTGCAGTGGCATTCTGTGTTCTGTCGTCCCGCTTTAATTGGCCCATTTTTCCACCCCTCTCTCCAGAGACCCAACCAAATGCCCTGCCCTCCTTTTCTGGTTTGAAGATGATGGATGAACAGATCCCCTTTTATCGTCTATCCTTTGCTGATTAATTACCTTGTTGTATAACGAACTCCAGTTACTCTTTTACACATTTGGGAGAAATGTTGTGGATTACCCTGAGGTTCTAGGAAGGGGGGCATTAATAAAAAAAAAAGAGAGCACTTTTGCCCAAAGGGGGCAATCTATGTCTACTGTCTATCTGGTGCACTAGAGAGAACCACCTGCACTGCTCCTGCATGAAGCATGCTACTAAAGCCCACAGAAAGTGTTACAGTCACTTTACTGTAAATTCACTATGGAACTGAATTTTTCCTTGTATTGACAGCCTTCCTCTTAGTGGAGATCTGCATCGATAATAGCTTAGAAAGAAAGCAAATTCTGAAATGTATGTTTGAATTGATCAAATTCCCAGGTTCCGTTCAAGATACCCAATGGACTCATATTAGAGCTTCCTATTTTTTGGGCTTTCAGCAGGGCTAACTCATGGTTATAGGTCCACCTACGGCATCAGATACCCATCTGTCCCCCTTCAAGGGCAGCTAAAGGACCATCTTCCTCCTCCATATTTCATTATCTCCACTTCCCTTCCATCTGCCCCCCCCCCCCTACTCTGTCCAGAATCTCCCCAGGTGTCTAGCATCTCTGCTTTCCTTCTCCCCTCCCCAGGTGTCCATCATTTTCCTTTCTCTTCGCATCTCTGTGTCCAGCATCTCACATTCTCTTCGTACTCGACCCCAAAATAAATCAATAACTATTGCCATTGACCTGGATGAGGAGGTTTTGCCCTTTGCTACTTCTGCTATTGCTGCTGCTGCCTGCTAGCCTTCCCACTATGCTACGTTGCACCCCGGAGCCTGTTGCCCAGTCAGTTGACAAGGATTCCACTCTGCTACGTGACAACCACGTTTGCATTTCCTCTGCCATGGTGGCTGTGTGGAAAGATTTAATTTGTGATACAGAAAAAATCTGGGAGAAGGATGGGACCATGGGGTGAAGTTGGAGAGAGTGGCAGAGGCTAGGTTTAGAGGTTGTAGGAGGCGCTGGCTGCCTGCCTGAAAAGCATGTTTAGGGACGGGTGGCCTGGAGCAGCCATAGGTCTCAGCTTGGTAGGATGGGAAAGGTGGAGTCGGCTCTCTTCTCTTTCTTCAGTTCTGGCTCCTCTTTCATGGCTGCATTGCATGAGCTGGTGCCCAAGTGTTACCCTGGTCAGCTGCCTAATGCTAGCACCGGCCCTGGCTTTCAGATCAGTTTGAAGCAACGTCTGTTGGAATGTGGTGCTGCGAGGCTTCATTTGCAATTACTCAATGTTTTCCCCTATTTGATCTCCTTCTTCTAACTCAACCCTAGCCATCACAGCGAGATAACACAAACCATGGCTCCCTCTAGAATCAGGCTTATGTGAGCCCTAAATCTGGTCTCTAAGGGGAAATTTTTATAACAGGGCACTTATGTGAAAAGTCCAAAAAGGCACCTATTTTTTGCCTATTTTATAAAGGAAACCTAGACACGTATGTGCTTTATAAAACAGACTCCAAGAATGTCCCCCAGTAATGCACAAATGCTCTAAAACAAAAATTTCCTCTGCTCAAGGAAAGGTGTAAATGTATGTGTGTGAACAAATATCAATAAAAGTTATAATGTGCCAATAGCAGCCCATAATGGCTATCAAACATAGAAACTAAAATTCAGCAAAATAAAAGTAGCATATATTAACAGCAGTCATGCAGCATCACCATGTAGCCCGTAAATATTCATTGCTAAGAGTTTCTGATCTCTGCGCCGAGGTTGCTGACCTAACTCTGCGATGTCATGAGATTTGGTCCATACCATCTGAATGGTCGCTGTGATTTGGTTGGATGTGTGGAGTAGTCTGGCAGGGGTGTCTCATCTCAAGTCGCTTTTCCCTATGTCTGAGTTCATGGTGGAAGTATCAGGCCTCAGGTCTGTAAATGACCATTGCTCTGTCTTGCGAGACTCTCAAATCTCTGTTACTGTATCCATTCTGCAACAGAGAGATTCTGATGCTGTAAAGATTCTGGGGCTACCGCAGCATGGATGAGTAAGAGTTAAAATTACGGTATGATGGTGGGATCCCAACTAAAAATGCAATGAGGAAGAGGAGAAGGCACAGGACTGAGGTGCACTGGAAGAGCTATGCAAGGGTCTCATTGTAATAGCAGTGGGCACTGCGGGGCAAGAGTGAGGTGCATTGAAAGAGGTAGTTGGGCACGAGTCAGGTTCATTGGCAGAGTTGGGGGGGGGGGTTCAGTGCTGAAATAGCAAACGTTTCACTGGCAGAATTTTATGGTATATGGGATTTACTAAAATGTGTTGTGGATATTTATAATACAAACTCATTATATGCTACCCTGTAATTTACCCTCAAAAACACACATCTGATTATGTGCGCTCAGCTTCCTGGAATTACTTATCAAGAAAATATATTCTTTGGTGGTTATAGAAGATTAGTTTCACAAAGGTAATGGAAGAGAAGATAAGGATAATATGGGACGAAAACACTGAAAGATATAGCTCTAAACCTAGGTCCTCCTCCCCTCCCTGCCAGTTTGTTCAACGTCTCCCCTCCCTAGAATCTTTTGGGCTACCGGTATGAATGGGCAGACTACAAAGGACATATGATTTTCTTCTGCTATCAGTTTCTATGTTTCTTAAAAGATCCTCCCTCTACCCTGAATATGTCTATCTGCAGAAAGGGGCTGCTCTAAATTCCATCCTCCCTGTGGTCTGTCATAATGCCCACCTTCTGTAACTTCCTGCTTCTCCTCAATCTCCTTTAAGTTGTTTAACTGATTTATTTATTCAAATGCGGCGCAGCAGGTAATCTGAAGCACACACATCATCATGCAGAACACACGGTAAGCATATCAAGGTCATGACTGTAGTCCGACACCAACCTAAAGGCAGAAGAAACAGAGGCAAGGAACAAGAAAAAGCAATCTAAGCCACGAGCAAGCGGCGTTGTCGCATGTGTGGCGGACCAGTGATCTTAAAGCAGCATGCACAGTCAGGGCTGGCTCAACTCTTAGACAGTTCTAGGCAGCCACCTAGGAAGCAGCTCCTGAGGGGTGGAAAAGAGCAACAGCTGTCAAAGCAAAATACTAGATCCAACAGCCCCACAAAGTCAAAGAGCCACCAGTACCTTCTCTGAAGAACGGGCACACGCATACATACAAAGCAAAGCTTGCCATATAAAATGATGACGACGACTTATGTGTTTTAATGAGATTGTTGAGGGAGGCGTGCTAGTGCAATGATCTTGGGTGGGGGCGTGGGGTAGAAGGTTTGCTTATCAAATTTTCCCCCACACACCAGCTAAATTTGCTCCCCCTAAATCCACAAGGTGGCTGAATCTAGCTAGGTAGATATGAGGAGGGGGGGGGGGGGTTTCCAGCGTAGGTTTAATACTTAGCCAGATGGAGGGTACTTTCATAAACCAGTTTAACTCCTAAAATACTGTTTTAGGCATGTCAATGGGCCTTTATAGAATGAGATGTGGCATAAAGGTTTGCATGGTGGAGGCTGGCTTAGACTTTTATAGGTATGCACAGGTATTAAATGTGGGCAGAGCACACGTGGAGTCGTGAGATATGCACATATTTTAGAAAGTCCTCAACAGCTGGTCTCAAGCAGACATAATGTCCTTGTCTGCAATCTGCGCACGATTGCATTTTATAAAGATTTGGTGCACTTGTGCCATATGCCACATTAATAGTGCTCACATGCTAATGTAATCACCACGTCCTGTAGGGGTTAATGACGGGTTTAAGGACTAATTTGGCTTACTTAATTTGGCTCACTTTGATAATGATGTTGAAAGTTATGATCCTATCCCAAAGAGCTGACTAACTTCTAAATGGCACAGAAGAACTGCATGTGGGCTGTGATTGACAACATGTATAATCCCTGCTGAAACATGTAGGATACCAGACTCTGGACAGGAGTGTGCAGAGAATGGACTTACAGAATGGAGCAGATGCCAGCCTAATATAAGGTTGATGAAAAAGTTTGCAGAGCCTTGAAGATTCTAACTTGTGCTTGAAGTGAAAAGAAAATCACCCAAGCGAAACTACAGTGAAACAAAGAAGAAGATGCAGGGCGGGGACCGAGCAGCCCAGCAGGGAACGGCCTACAGCACATTTAGTTATATGATACTGAGTGAAGGGCCTCAAGACAGAAACAAAGACAGAAACCTGATAATGGGGAGGGTCCCAGGTTAGAGCCTGCAAATATATGCAGAATGTTCTGGAACTTTTTGCTGCAGAGGAGTATATAACAGAGGTAACGGCCGAGTGTGGGCGGAACAGCCTTCTCTTTCACTATTATTCAGAGCCAGAGAACTCTGTCTGCATCAGGCAGACTGTTTATAGCTTTGCTTGTAACTTCCTTACTTTTGTTTTTGCCCAAATAAATTATTTTATTATGGAATAAGCAGAGTGTCGCCTGATTGATTATTGTATCCACCCCAGGGGAGATTTGTCCGAGCACCCTGGCGGACAATTGGCGCCCGAACAGGGACTTGAGTGTTTAATACTCCAAGTATTTAATACTCCTAAAACTTTTATTCTAAATTGTCCCGTATTCCTCTGATATTGGCTGTACATCAGGGATGAGGATACCCCCTATTGCTTCACTAATTAAATAGAGGAGGGGATACCTCCTGCCGGTTCAGGGGATGAGAATTTTGTTGTGAGAGAAGAGAGAGAGATTTGGATACCGTTCTGAGATGAACGAGAGAAAATAGTTTGGATGAGACTCCTAAAAATTTTCTAAATTGTCTTGGGATACCCCTGATTTTGGCTTTATATCAGGGATGAGTATACCTCCTATATCTATATAAAATTACATATAGGGGATGAGGATACCGTTCTGAAATGAACGAAGTTGGATGCCGTTCTGGTAGGAACGAGAGAGAGATTTGGATATCGCGCAAAGACTACAAACAAGAACAGAAGATTTACCCAGGTTTGATTGCACATGTATTTTTATGTTATTAATGTTGCTTTGATGTGTAGAAAAAACTGTTATAGTTGTAACAGACCGCACAGATAACTGACAGTGTTTTATTCTGAACTGCCAGCTATTGTGTGCAGTGATCTGATTGGTAGACAAGTACAGCCTGAAAATTCCCCTGTGCATATTTGTGTGCAGTAAATAAATCTGATCCATATGTGTAAGTTTTATTTTTTTAATTTGGGATCTGAGTTAAGAAAAAATTGTCTGCTGTTCTCTGTGAGTCAGAGCTTATTTTGATTTTTCTAACAAATGTGGAAGATCCTAATTAACCAGAGTTTAATAAAAATCGTAGTGATGCTCAGAAATTCTGTTTAATTAGTTTTGACTAAGTGATACAAGATCAGTTTTGTCATGTTCTTATGACTTTACAAATTTAAGATCAAACTAATAATAATAAAGGAAAAAGATTACAGCTGGATTTTGCTACCAAGGAAGATAACTCTAAAAGAAAATCCGTTTAAGAAAATATGTAACCATGTGATGCAAAGATGTTTAGTTAGTATTACATTGTTGGAGAAAATCCTTATATAAGATTATGAAGAAAATACTTTTTACTTGTTTTTTTTTAAAAAAAAAAAGGTCCTGAGTTTCTCAAGCTTATTGCTTTTTGGGATTTCCCAAGGGGGAATGCTTTACTGAAGTCTCTCAGGAAAGCATCTCTACTCTGATCAGATGGTCTGCCGTGCTTAAGTGCTCCCAGATGTTAGATCAAACAATCAAGGCATTGGAGAATCTGTTTCTGTTGTCTTTTGCTCTTCAGAGTGGGGGTTTGACGTCCCTGACAGGACAATGCTATTTGGAAATGATTTTAAATCTCGAGTGAATGAGAAGTTATATGTTTGGAGCTTAGTTCCCAGAAAAATATGAGAATATTTGTAAAGTTATTTACACATAAAACAATAACATTAAGTTGAATTGATTAGACAAAGTCTCCTACAGCACTTTCTCTGATACAGAGGTTTGTTTTTTAACATGTCTGTCTAGTTCTGTTGTCCATTTGCTTTTCTTAAGATAGCATGCCGGTAAGGTGAAGCTAGCCCAAGCACTGACTTGAAGTCTCCCCCTGACATGCAACAGTATCAGTGTCATGAATGACTCAGGATAATTAATTACTTTGCCTTGTTCAGCACTCTCACTGAAAACAGTATATACAATGGATTCTAGTCATACGTGAGAGAGAGAGACATGTGGCTGTCTTGTTAAAAACCATACTTTGTCCTAATGAGACCACTGTTATAAAAATGTTACAAAAATAATATTTTTATACTGTAGGGACTTTATTCAGATTGTTTAAGACAATTGCTATTTTGAATGAGCACATATGTCCATTTCTGAACCATACCAATTAAGTTGGTGAAAAAAAAAAGACACTGTTTACTCATGTTGTTATATTCATTAAGAAGAATCCAAGTTTATATTTTCTATATACTATTTGTTTACCATAATACTAAGTTTTTCTAACAATTGTTTGATGTTCTTAGCATGCCAATTAAGAGGTGGTACTCTGATGGACATTAAACTGATGAAGGTTATTTAAGGTGAAATATCTGTCTAATGAACATGTAAACAAATTTTATTCAACTATGCTGTCTCCAGAATCTTTAATTCAGGAAGTCATTTAAGCCTCAACACATACTCAACAATTGGAAATAGACACCTGGAGACAGGCTAGGTGCATTTTGCACTCTGATATGCTTTGGAACATCCACACTGGCCATGTGGTACTTCCAAATGCTTTTTGCCTCATTTTGCCTTTGTATGTCCTGGCCAGACATGCAGGGGTAAAAAGAGGGATGATTTGATGACAAATTTTCACAAATAAAAATTGGAGTAATTCTGAAACTTGCCAAACTTGCAGAATGTCTAATCTATTAATATGTAAAGATCAGTTAAGAGTATGATGGAGTATTTCCTGCCAGCAAATGATGAATCTTCAGTGATGGAGAGATAAGAAGTTTATCAAACTGAGAGACACAGTTGATACCATATGAGATAGTTATGATCTTAAGTAAATATGGATGAAATGATGTTTATCACATTGCATTGTCTCATTGTAAAATCTAATCTAGAATATTTTAGTCTTTTCATTTAATATTGGATTCTGCTCTTCTGAATGGGACCTGGAACAATGTCACCAATTGAAATCCAGAGATTCCAGCAGACGGAATTGGCCGGAGTCCAGATGGAGCAGACCATCCTGAGAAATCTGAACTACACACCGCAGAAATGTGTGAGGGAGTCCCTATCTGTATCAGTGTGTCACATTGAAAAACGGCCAAGATATCCACCTATGAGAATGAGAGATTCTACTTTTGAGAAAAAACGAACTTACACTTAAACTTCTGTGAAAAGTGAAGACCAAATTATTTGAAAATAGGAAAAGTACTATTAGACTGATTGGGAACTTTTGGGACTGATTGTGTTGTTATCCTTTTATTATCATCTTCTTAGAAAATAACTGAAATCTACAAGCCATTTGGGCTACAGCAATTGCAATACCCACACCAGCTCAAGTTTTGCTGTAACATTTTCAAAGCTTTCTTCATCACTTTGTTGAATATTTGATGTGTTCAGTATTATTGCATGCTGTATTTTTCTGTTTTATTAGGATGCTGTAAGAAAATGATAATGCAAAGCACCAATACCATGTATGTTGTATCTCGAGAACAGTACCAGAAGCTGCCCCTCAATGATCCCTCAGTGGGGAATGAAGATAAGCGGCTCAGATCTGCTTAATATGTTTGCCTTATGAATGCATATATATATATATACATATATATATGCCTTATAACTGCACTCTTGTGTGTTTGAAGCAAACATAGCAACATATGGTGGGCACAAAACATGTGGTCCAAGGATATAAGCCTAGGGTCAAACAGGTCAAGCCAGGAATTCAACTAATACTCTAGCCCTGAAGGTTTCAATTAGTGCTTGCAGATGGAACAACACAGGAAGAGGCAGGGGGCTATGATTGATTATGATTGATTGCATAGATTGCAATGTGTGCTTTCGAGTCAGTCCTGACTCCTGGCGACCCAGAATAAGCAGATCCAGCTGCATAAACATAGGAGGCCCCTAGAAAGGGCTTTGCAGAAAGCCTGAAAATGACCTAAGAATTTATGCAGAATAACGCAGGCAGAGACAGGAGGGTTATGGTGGCCCCAAGGCTCTTTTCATATCTTTGTTAACCATTGCAATTTTTGCTATTATTGTCTGCTGCGTGTTCTCTCTCTTATTAGCTTGTTGCTAGACAATGCTGCTGCAGTCCACTAAAACCATGTATACCATTTCTAGAGATCAGTATGAGCTGTTGCCTTTTAATGTACCCTCTGTCACAAATCGTAATTCATGCCCCGTAGCCAAATTTCACTGGATGCCCTCCATCTTTCCAACCTGACAGAAAAGAAAAAATAAAAAGTGGCGAATGTAGGGGTTAATGACGGGTTTAAGGACTAATTTGGCTTACTTAATTTGGCTCACTTTGATAATGATGTTGAAAGTTATGATCCTATCCCAAAGAGCTGACTAACTTCTAAATGGCACAGAAGAACTGCATGTGGGCTGTGATTGACAACATGTATAATCCCTGCTGAAACATGTAGGATACCAGACTCTGGACAGGAGTGTGCAGAGAATGGACTTACAGAATGGAGCAGATGCCAGCCTAATATAAGGTTGATGAAAAAGTTTGCAGAGCCTTGAAGATTCTAACTTGTGCTTGAAGCGAAAAGAAAATCACCCAAGCGAAACTACAGTGAAACAAAGAAGAAGATGCAGGGCGGGGACCGAGCAGCCCAGCAGGGAACGGCCTACAGCACATTTAGTTATATGATACTGAGTGAAGGGCCTCAAGACAGAAACCTGATAATGGGGAGGGTCCCAGGTTAGAGCCTGCAAATATATGCAGAATGTTCTGGAACGTTTTGCTGCAGAGGAGTATATAACAGAGGTAATGGCCGAGTGTGGGCGGGACAGCCTTCTCTTTCACTATTATTCAGAGCCAGAGAACTCTGTCCGCATCAGGCAGACTGTTTATAGCTTTGCTTGTAACTTCCTTACTTTTGTTTTTGCCCAAATAAATTATTTTATTATGGAATAAGCAGAGTGTCGCCTGATTGATTATTGTATCCACCCCAGGGGAGATTTGTCCGAGCACCCTGGCGGACAGTCCACACTCCGTCCCTAGCCCACCCACTCTTCACATCAGTGCTCACATGCCAGTTAACATGTGTGTTAGCAGTGAGTAACATGACATGCCTGTGCGTCAGCATTCAGCACGACCCGTTACCACATGCTATAATGCATGTGCCTTAGTAAAGGGGCCCCTTAGTTCCATGCGCAAGAGCATAAATAACCTAGGGTTAAAGTGCACACATATGTTTCATGGTGCATGCTTTCGCTGAGGGAGTGTGAAAGGAGCATGGGCACTTACCTGCATAGATTATACTATTCCATATTTTACACGTGCTGACATTTACAGCTTGTGTGTAACTGCTAGTGCATCCTTTCATGCTTATGCTAGGATTTTGTGCTTGACTTTATAAAAAAGATGTAAAATAGGCACATGAAAATGCACATTAATGAGGCATGACTTTATAAAATTAGGGGGCATTTATGCGGTTGGCACATCTACAAACCACATAAATGCCATTGGCTGGGATATTCAGCTGTTGAATATCCCACACTAACTGGGTTAAATGCCTTGGTTTATAATTATTTAGCTCAGACCTTTCCAGGATAAGATCAAGGTGAGTTACATCCAGGTATAGTAGGTATTTCCCTGCTCCCAGAGGGCTCACAATGGAGAGTTACAAGGCTTGCCCATGGCCACAAGGAATACCACTGGGATTTGAATGCTGATCTTTCTGGTCATAGGCTGCTGCCCAAACCACTAGGCCATTTCTCCACTTTATGTGTAGAAGACCAGGGAATTCTGTGGGTGGAGCGAGGGCAGCACCGGCAGCTATGTGGTTAGTGGTGAATCCAGCAATATTCAGCCATTAACCACATAGCTAAACTGCATAAAGTGAAGATAGGTGAAAGGCTGTCCTAACTTTATGCAGCTTTACAATCCAGTTAATGGCTGAATATTGCCTCTTCACTGGATTACAAAACAGCTATCTGGCCAAACCAGATATTCGGCACCGGTCACCGAATATGCCCTGGCACTAAATATCTGGTCCTAATTTAAAGTAGCAGCTACTAGCTGCTTTAACAGCACTCACCACTGCAAATGAAAATCATCCCCTTTCTTCACGTACAAATAGTGGTTCTAAAGTTAAATGATCAAATATTAGCTGGCTGCATTTAGAGAAATTTTCAGCAGAGAATCTAGCCGATTAGGTTCAACAGAAATTTCTGCTAAATATAGCCAGTTATCTCCACTGCGCTATGGCTTTTTAAGAACCGATCCCTATACTGCTTCTGCAATTCATGGAGCTCACAAATTGTGCCCTGGTATTCATCTTGCACACTCGAGACTATGAAGTTAGTGCAATAGGCAATGCTAGAGACTCAGGCAGACAGACAAAAAGGGAGAAATACTGACACAGAAAACAAAAAATAGGAGGCCAATAAAAAGAGAAATACATTTCCCCTGACAAAGCAAGAGTTAGGGAAGATTTTGATAAAGTCACTAGAGAAATCAGCTGAAGTCCCAGAGGTTCAGTGGGATATTTATACCTATAATAAACTGTGATTAGTGCTATTAACGCCAGCGCTGTAATAAATGCTAAATACCACACACTCTTCTGTTCAGCTCCAGGAATGTTCATTCCCTCAGCAATCTTTTATTTTCTACTTCTGAAAAATATTTCAACAAAAGATCCGCATTTTAATTCTTTCCTGTTATTTCTTCTCCTTTCTTGCTTTTTTTAACAGCTTGTTAGTTTTAAGGGGGGGAGGGTTCCTCTTTATAGGTGATGGCCTACAGACCGGTTCTCCTGCATCTTAACAGTGAAGGAGCACAATCCCAGCTGGTCGCAAAGGAAGGGCACCCACATTCCTTTCTCGTCCTCTTCTGCTACGCATTTTCCTTCAATTTCTTCCCACCCAGCTCTCATCAGTAACTCATCATGAAGTCTCTCCTCTTCCTACTCAGCTTTCATATTTAGTCTCTTTTTTGACTCTCTAACATTCAGATCTCCAGCACTGGAAAAACACCGGGTCACTAAAATTCAGTATGTGTCACCTAGTAGGACAGTAAGGCCCATGCTGGAGAGAGGTGGCTTCTGCCATTGCAGTGGCAATATCAATGTCACCACGGCTTGGGAAACATCACCAACTGCAACTAGCCTATATCCCTGTGCCATGTTAAAAAAAGGCCCATTTCTCCTCAACCTTTTCCCCTTGAGACTATCCCTGGAATGCTTTTGTGATTCACACAGACAATCTTGTACTGTCACTTTTGCTCATACTGTTCCGACCCAAGGAAAGAGGTTTAGGCTCCCGAACATTAGTCAAAAAATATAATAAGTATCACCTTATTTTCTTTTGATGCTTTATTTTTATTTATTAAATATTGAAGGAATGGCACTAGAGGGAGAAGGGAAGGAAATATGGAAGTGGAGTAGGCAGGTGAATACGCCAAACCCGAATCTCTGCCTGTCTGACATCACTGTCTGAATGTCTCACTGCAGTTTGAAATTGAACATGGCCAAAACCAAACTTCTTAATTTTCCCCCTAAACCTTCCTCCCTTCTATCTCTGTTGATAACACTCAGCCCGCAACCTTGGGGTCATCTTTGACTCCTTCCTCTCTCCTCACACATCCAATCGATTGCTAAAACTTGTCATTTCTTCCTCTATAACAGCAACAAAATCTGCCCCTTCCTACTAAAACTTTCATTCATTCCCTAGTCACCTCCCGTCTAGACTATTGCAACCTCGTTCTTACTGCTCTCCCTCTTAGTCATCACCTTCCGCTTCAATCTGTTCATAACTCTGCTGTGCGGCTAATCATTCACTAGCCCCATTATTCTCATATAACCCTTCTTTTCAAGTCACTTCATTGGCTTCCCTTCCATTTCCAGTTCAAACTTCTCCTTCTGACCTACAAATTTTATTTATTTATTTATTTATTTAACATCTCTTATATACCGCACTATTGTCATCAGCGCGGTTTACATGGAACAAACATATACATACAGAGAACTGTAATGCACTTTACAAGTAACGGGGTCTTTGAACTTGGGATTAAAAAGGTAAACTATATAGGATAACTAACTATTTACAGAAAATTCAAAATACATTAGTCACATTTGGATATCGTTTGGGGAATGTCTTGGTCAGAAAAAGTGTCTGCATTCATTCTACTGCCCTTCACTACCTTTCCTCTCCCACTGCACCCCTCCATGTGAGCCGCAGACTTCGCTCCTTTCACCTCGCTGCTCCATATACCTGGAATAAGCTACATGAGTCTGTACATCAGACTTCATCTCTGCCTCCATGTGAGCTCCAGACTTCGCCCCTTTCACTTCGCTGCTCCATACACCTGGAATAAGCTACCTGAGTCTGTACATCAGGCTTCATCTCTGCCTCCATGTGAGCCGCAGACTTCGCTCCTTTCACCTCGCTGCTCCATACACCTGGAATAAGCTACCTGAGTCTGTACATCAGGCTTCATCTCTGCCTCCATGTGAACTCCAGACTTCGCTCCTTTCACCTCGCTGCTCCGTACACCTGGAATAAGCTACCTGAGTCTGTACATCAGGCTTCATCTCTGCCTCCATGTGAGCTCCAGACTTCGCCCCTTTCACCTCGCTGCTCCATACACCTGGAATAAGCTACCTGAGTCTGTACATCAGGCTTCATCTCTGCCTCCATGTGAGCTCCAGACTTCGCTCCTTTCACCTCGCTCCTTCCTACACCTGGAATAAGCTACCTGAGTCTGTACATCAGGCTTCATCTCTGCCTCCATGTGAACTCCAGACTTCGCTCCTTTCACCTCGCTGCTCCATACACCTGGAATAAGCTACCTGAGTCTGTACATCAGGCTTCATCTCTGCCTCCACGTGAGCTCCAGACTTCGCTCCTTTCACCTCGCTGCTCCATACACCTGGAATAAGCTACCTGAGTCTGTACATCAGGCTTCATCTCTGCCTCCACGTGAGCTCCAGACTTCGCTCCTTTCACCTCGCTGCTCCATACACCTGGAATAAGCTACCTGAGTCTGTACATCAGGCTTCATCTCTGCCTCCATGTGAGCTCCAGACTTCGCTCCTTTCACCTCGCTGCTCCATACACCTGGAATAAGCTACCTGAGTCTGTACATCAGGCTTCATCTCTGCCTCCATGTGAACTCCAGACTTCGCTCCTTTCACCTCGCTGCTCCGTACACCTGGAATAAGCTACCTGAGTCTGTACGTCAGGCTTCATCTCTGCCTCCATGTGAGCTCCAGACTTCGCTCCTTTCACCTCGCTGCTCCATACACCTGGAATAAGCTACCTGAGTCTGTACATCAGGCTTCATCTCTGCCTCCATGTGAGCTCCAGACTTCATTCCTTTCACCTCGCTGCTCCATACACCTGGAATAAGCTACCTGAGTCTGTACATCAGGCTTCATCTCTGCCTCCATGTGAACTGCAGACTTCGCTCCTTTCACCTCGCTGCTCCATACGCCTGGAATAAGCTACCTGAGTCTGTACATCAGGCTTCATCTCTGCCTCCATGTGAGCTCCAGACTTCGCTCCTTTCACCTCGCTGCTCCGTACACCTGGAATAAGCTACCTGAGTCTGTACGTCAGGCTTCATCTCTGCCTCCATGTGAGCTCCAGACTTCGCTCCTTTCACCTCGCTGCTCCATACACCTGGAATAAGCTACCTGAGTCTGTACATCAGGCTTCATCTCTGCCTCCATGTGAGCTCCAGACTTCATTCCTTTCACCTCGCTGCTCCGTACACCTGGAATAAGCTACCTGAGTCTGTACATCAAGCTTCATCTCTGCCTCCATGTGAGCTCCAGACTTCATTCCTTTCACCTCGCTGCTCCATACACCTGGAATAAGCTACCTGAGTCTGTACATCAGGCTTCATCTCTGCCTCCATGTGAGCTCCAGACTTTGCTCCTTTCACCTCACTGCTCCGTACACCTGGAATAAGCTACCTGAGTCTGTACATCAGGCTTCATCTCTGCCTCCATGTGAACTCCAGACTTCGCTCCTTTCACCTCGCTGCTCCGTACACCTGGAATAAGCTACCTGAGTCTGTACATCAGGCTTCATCTCTGCCTCCATGTGAACTCCAGACTTCGCTCCTTTCACCTCGCTGCTCCGTACACCTGGAATAAGCTACCTGAGTCTGTACGTCAGGCTTCATCTCTGCCTCCATGTGAGCTCCAGACTTCGCTCCTTTCACCTCGCTGCTCCGTACACCTGGAATAAGCTACCTGAGTCTGTACATCAGGCTTCATCTCTGCCTCCACGTGAACTCCAGACTTCATTCCTTTCACCTCGCTGCTCCATACACCTGGAATAAGCTACCTGAGTCTGTACATCAGACTTCATCTCTGCCTCCATGTGAGCTCCAGACTTCGCTCCTTTCACCTCGCTGCTCCATACACCTGGAATAAGCTACCTGAGTCTGTACATCAGACTTCATCTCTGCCTCCATGTGAGCTCCAGACTTCATTCCTTTCACTTCGCTGCTCCATACACCTGGAATAAGCTACCTGAGTCTGTACGTCAGGCTTCATCTCTGCCACTTTTGGATCCTGATGTCTTCTCTTGTCCTGTCCTCTTTGCTCTCTTCTTTTTCCTTTTCCAACATATTCCTCTCCACCTCTGCTACTGTGCTTCATTTATATAGTGCTACAAGACTAGTGCTAATCAATTGTAAGTTCTGACAAGCAGGGACTATCATGTGTCTGTATAGTGCTGCATATGCCTTGTAGCACTATATAAATAATGAATAATAGTAGTATTAGTAGTAGTAGAAGCAAGGAAAGAAGCTGAGAGAGGAAGAGAAAGTGCCTGAAAGTAGGGGGGAGAGTCCCTGAAAGGCGTAGAAGTGGGGAGGAACATGTTGGAAAAGGAAGAAGAGGAGAGCAAAGAGTAAAAATAAAGTAGGAAAAACAAAAACAAAATAATGAACAAAAAAAGAAAAAAAGAAATGAAACAAAATGGTCACTTTTAAAAAGCAATTAACAATGAGGGGGGGGGGAGGGGAAATATTTCAAGCTCCAAATAGGTTTTCTAGCCCTCCGGTCTCCCCTGGGAGTCCTCATGTACGAGCTGTTTCCCGACCCCCTCCTTCTGGCTCTCAGAGCATGATCTGAATTAGATTCCCCTTAATCATCTCTTGCCACCTCTTAACAAAGAGCCATTATAGATAGAATGATTTAGGGACGTAACCGTAACTACTTCAGCTGGTAAAATCACTACCATTCAACTTTAAAGACATCCTTCTTTATAAAGGTGGTAAAATCTATTTCTCCTTAACATTAAAGACTGCTTTGTTGATAGACACATTGATTAAAAGTTCACCTGTGAGATTCTGGAGGGTCCAGTGATGTATGTCTTTCCATAACTATCCTTTTCTTCCCAAAGTAAATAGCCCCAATTTGACCAATATTTCAGCCTATGACAGCCTGTAACAGGATAGCAGAAACTCAAGCTACTCGGTGGTATGGGAAAACAGTGTACTGCATATGTAATTCAGACCATCCTTCTGTTCTCATATGGGAAAGCTTTTTTAGAGATGTACCTGGATGCTGGGGGCTAAGACTCCCAGCTGAAGATATGCACAAACTCAGGAGGGTGGGGGGAGCTTGTAAGTCTGGTCAGAAGGACACTGCTGAGCTCCAGAACCACAGGAGATTGTCTAAGAGCCAGAAGCTAAGTCTCTGAATACCGATAAACTACCTTAGCTATTTTCTAAGAAGTTCTAGTTTGGGTTCCAGTTTGCATAGCTGCTAAGTAGCTGAGTTTTGTTTGTGGTCTAAACCACCACAAATATTAATCTCCTGAACTGTTTCCTAGTGTGATTGAACCACACTGTCTCTTCATCTACCCCAGACTCCCACACAACCCTTTTTTGTATTTATTTATTTATTAGTATTAAGTTCATGTCTGGAGTGGAGGAGTAACTTAGTGGTTAGCACAGTGACCTGGTGACAAGGAGACCAGGATTTGATTCCCACTGACACTCCTTGTGGCCTTAGGCTAGGTCACTTTACCCTCCATTACCTTGGAAGAAAGGCCTGGAAATCTACTTCTGGTCACACCTTGCCAAAGAAAAACAGGGGCTACTGGGTTGCCAGGGGTCAGCACTGAACTAGAAGGCATAAAAAAGACAAACTAATGTTCTTTCAGTAGTTATTCAATGTAGTTTACAATCAATCAGTCAGCTACAGGAGATATTTTATTGTCCCCAGAGGGCTTACAATCTAAGCTTAGACCTGAAGCAACGAAGGAAGGGTTAAGTGACTTGCCTAAGGCCATAAGGAGTGCTAGTGGGATTTGAACTCTAGCCAAGACCACTGCTCTAACCATTAGGCTATTTCTCCACTCCACTTGTATCCTTTCTTTCTATATGGGAGATGTGAGGGAGGATGAGTACCTGAAACTGAATGTTCTCCAAATTTGACCTCACGTTTTATACTTTCATTCCATGCTTTTACTTCCATTATGCCAACATGCATTCAGCTACAGTTACTAATGTCTGGCTTTATCCACACATTTCCCCAGTTGTTATCAACTAATTTTCCCAGTCTTTTTCCTGGGTTGACGTTGACAGGCATTAACCCATTCAAACTATATAACACCTCTATATCCTTGATGCATTACCCTACACTTGCTCACATTCAGGGCCGATGAAAGGGTATTGGGTTCCCTAGATGAACCTTCATCCTTATGCCCCTTCCCAAAATTTTGATAAACTCAATCATGATGAGTCCAACACCACTCCTCCACAACAGTCCTGTAAAAATGCATAACTAGGCATCATACTTTTAAACATTAAACTTTGCTTTGTATGTGAGCCTGTGCCTGCTCTCCGTGGTGCTGAAGGGTTTTTGAGTTTGTGCGTTGCTTTGACTGTTGCCGCTTTTATCACTCCTCAGAAGCCATCGCCTTGGGCAACTGCCTCATCTTGCCTGATGTTTGAGCTGGCCCTGCTCATATTAAATCTTCTCTTCCAATTGTCCATTTATCTAAAATAGCTTAGTCATATTGTGTAGTTATGTGCAAAGATGGCTCATAATACTATTTATTCCTTCCTCTTCATCACTGAAAAAAAATGTTTAACAGCGATCCCACCACCTTATCCAATCAGATCATATACCCTTAATTGTGATAATCTGTAGCCTCTCCTCGGCCAGCTTCTAGTCCATTTGCAAATATTATCCTTCAGCCCCATCTTGCAACGCCCCTTTCCCCTCAATAAGTCTCTCCTGGTAGAAACTATTGAACTTGAACCCAGGTTAGTTCTTACTCATCATTCCCTTTCTTTTTCGTGATCATACAAAAAGCATACTGAGCACCCTTGTCTCAGCATTATCCAGCATTGAAATCAGGCATCTTGCTCCATGACTAGCAAATGGACAGCAGCCTATTTCAGGATCCTGAATTCTGAAGGTGCAGAATAATTCCTACCGAGCATCACCACCAGTACTGGTCAGAAGAGGACACCGTGCAAGACTCCTTGCAATAAACTAGGTTGAAACACTTGGAATGTAACTGTTCAAAATTCATCAGTGTCTAATCCAGACTATTCCATCAGAATTCAGCTAAGGTTTTATAGAAGAATGGGGAATTAACAAGAATTAATGGTCTCACTAAAGCTGAACCCTTGCGTCACACCACTCAGAATGAAAGCACGGAGTGTCTTTATAAAATACTCACACAGGTCCTGCAGAAATGGTGCCTAGATTGTGACTGTTTGCTCAGGTGTAGGCATAAATGACAGTGTGTAAAGAGCAAACATATGCACATCTTTCATAAAATTTATGTGTTTGCCTGGCAGTCTGGGGACCCCCACTGCAGCTATTTACAGCTATGTGGCAGACCAAAGGTACAATTTCAGGGAGATGACACTGTTCTTTCAGTTTTAACTCTGTGTTAAGTTCAGGATTCCAGGTCAGGAACAGTAAACTGGATGGCTGTTGGCAACTTAGATCCACTCATCCCTTACTTTACCCACTCTCAATGGATCAGTCCAGGCCAGAACTGCTTTTTCTGGACCAAGGTTTTAATGAAAGAATCTTAAGGGGTCGCCGATAGTAATAATACAAAAATATAAGGGAAGAATACAAAAAACCAAACACTATTAGTCATTCCCCTTCCATGGGGACTATCCCTAGGTTGGGGGACCCCTTTCCTTCATCCCAAGAGTACCTTTTGAAATTGAATGCTAGACTTGGACACAATTGGAGTTCTTGCATCCCTGTAGAACCTGAACCTCCTTGTCTCAGATCCAAGACTCATCAGCTGTATCCTTCCCTTTCACCAGGATCAATGGCAATCCTTTCATTTTGAATATCCTGAGGATCTGCTCCTGAAACTCCTTAAGCAAGTTGTAGTTCAGTGAACTAAGCTTCCCCTGTCAATGCTACTTTGTTGGCCAGCCCAGCCAGTGACAAAAGACCCTTCTATTCCCTTATGATAGAATGGATGTAGAACTAGAACACCTGTTGTTATGGTACAGTAGCTTAGCCAGCCAAAGACAGGAAATTCAGGTTTTCCTCTACCTGAGTGTTCCTTTTACAATTACCTCGCTAGCCAGGAGAGCCCTCCCAAAATTTGGAAACACTGGGTGGCATAAAAAGTCACATTACAAAACTTTAGTGCAACCACTAAGGTCTCTGACACACAAATGGGCAGAACCTTAGAGATCTCTATGTGTGTAAGTTATGAATCTGCCAATGTTCTACCCAAACTGTTTCCCTGAGCATGCCTACTTTACAAGTACACCCCTAAGGGCATTGCGCAGACTTTTAGATGATAGTTGTCGTGCCCTCTCTGGCCAAGCGGTAGCCACTGGTATTGCAAGGCTCTGGAGGGTGGTAGTTGTGCCTTCACTGATATAAACCACAAAACACTTCTTTCCAAATTAAAGGGTTTTATTCCCCGTCCCTTGAGGGTACTTTTATCTTCAGGAACATAAATCAAATGCCTTGCTTGGACATATAACATAAAGTAACAAAAGCAAACAGAACTTGCTTCCTTCAGCTTTCAAAACAACAAATAAATGAAAAGAACAAAACAGCTTAAATATTTCAATATGGTTCTTTCTCCTGTAGCTGATAGCACAGCTTATATCTGCTTTACTTAGAGAGAGCTGCAGCCTGTTGCTTATAACACTAAAGCTAGGACACAAACTAATTACTTATCTGAGAGAGAACTCAGGTTCAATCAAGGTCAAAGAGCAGTCCATCAATTCTGGCATATCATTTTCTTCTGCATTTTGATATTCCATTAACTCCGGCTGACTGGAAGGTTCATTCTGGACCTCAGCAGTAACGTGGGAGAATGGCTGGTTAACCTCGTCAGACAGGAAGTTCCTCTCTTCCTTAGAGCTAGTGTCTCTCTGGGAATTACCATGTATCCTAGAGTTGAGCTTTTCAGGGCACTGCCCCTGCTGGTATTTTAGAATATAACTCAACTCCTGGTTTGCTCTGCTAGTGGGATAATTAAGGGAATTTCTCTGCCGGTTCAGGCTTCCCTTTTGTAACCCAGCTGAGCTAGATTGGAGAGCTCGTGACGGAGTTTCACAGGGAGCTGTGAGCTTACAATGACTACAAAACTCTTCAGCTTTATCTGGTAAGTAAAACCTTTTTCTTCTAGGGTTTTTAAAACCAGAAGAAGGGATATTTTCAGCCTCTAGATAGTGGGACCTTGTGTGCCTATTTCCATACCTCCAGGGTTGTCTTCTTTCATATGGCAAATCACTCTTGCATTCACTCTGTGCACTGGAACCTGCAACTGCAGTCTTCTTGCGTCTCTCTGGCTCAAACACACTATCTGGTTGTTGATATCTCTCTGCTTCACTCAGGTCTTCAGTTCCCCTCTGACCTTCGCGCTGGCTCTCTAGTCGCTCCAAAGCCTCATTGTCACTCTCTCTTACATTCTCATACCTGCTCCATGCTTCCCAGGGTTTTAGCTGCCTTTGCTGTATTCCCTCAGAGTGTGTCCGTGGCTGCTTCAGCTCCTCTCCCCCTCTGATTGTCTGGGAGCCTATTTTATCCCAGTGTTTCCTTGCTCCACCCCCACCCAGCTGAACCCTGTCAGGTAAAGTGAATTCCCTTCCTTTGCTGGCTGGGTGTGTCCTCATTGGGCTTTTGCACGTGTTTCTAGGTTGCTCCCGGTAACCATCTGACATTTCCTTGTTTACCCTGTCACTTTTCCTGTGCTCCTTTATGCTGAACTGCATTTTCTCGTGTTATTCGGGGTCTGCACTGTTACATAGTGCATGACAATTTTATAAGAAACTTATATGTGGAAAAAGTTTATGAAATTAACGTTGTTGTGTCCCGTTCACACAGAGCAATCCCCTTGAAACAACAATTAAACACAAAATCTCACAAGGTGTTTTAGAGTCCATCACATTCTCAAAGAGGGAAACACTTATTTCAGTGTGGAAATAAACATTTCTTTGCCAAATGCAAAGTCAAAATCTCTCTCTTAAGGCACATCTCTATCTGAAAAGCAGATGTTGGTGACAGCACAAAGAGGTGGATTTAGCCCAGGCCTACATACAGCTGGAATCTACAAAAGGCGAAAGTACCCATCCTTCATCAAGGAACATTCCTTACTCAAAGTCTACAGTTTGGAAGGGCAACTACACCAGGAAATACAATCCAACCATGTCACTGATCGTATAGGGACTACTAGAAACCCTTTCTATGTGAATCTTCCCTTGAACATACCACGTCAGTTTCTCATATAAATACACTGAATCCAACTCATTAAGAACCTTGAAAACTTAGGTCAAGATCTTAAGCAATATGTGTGCTTAGATGGATAGCCAAAGTGATTGTTTCAGTATAGGCAAGATATGATCTTGTAGACTCTTAACCACAATATCAAAGCAACAGAACTGCAGGCTTACGAGGTAAGAAAGAGGTATTGTGGGTTAATCTGGAAAGAAGGAATGGAATATTTATATTTTTTTGAAGATATGAATAAACAGGTAGATAAAGGTGGGCCGGTTGATATAGTATATCTGGATTTTCAGAAAGCCTTTGACAAGATCCCTCATGAGAGACTCTTGAGGAAATTAAAAAGTCCTGGGATAGAAGACAGTGTATTGTTGTGGACTAGGAACTGGTTAAAAGATAGAAAACAGATAGTAGGGCTAAATGGCCAATTTTCTCAATTGAGAAAGGTGAATAGTGGAGCAGCCCGGGGATCTGTGCTGGGTCTGCTGCTATAACATTCAAAAATGACCTGGAAATGGGAATAAGGAGTGAGGTGATCAAATTTTTAGATGACAAATTATTCAAAGTTGTTAAAACAAGAGGATGGTGAAAAATTACAAGAGGAACTCGAAAAATTAGGAGACTGGACGTTCAAATGGCTGATGAAATTTAATGGACAAGTGCAAAGTTATGCATATAGGGAAGAACAACCCAAACTATGGTTACACGATGCAAAGTTCCACATTAGGAACCACCACCCACGTAAAGGATGAAACCCTCTGCCCAGTATGCAGCAGCAGCCAAGAAATTGAATAGGATGTTAGGAATCATAAGGAAAAGAATGGAGAATAAACCCAGAGATGTTATAATGCCACTGTATTGCTTCATAGTGGAGTGCACCTTGAATATTGTGTGCAATTCTGGAAATCATATCTTAGAAATTATATTGCAGAATTGGAAAAGGTACAGAGAAGTGCATATTTCTTTTTTTTATTTATAAAGTTTTTAGTCATTACAACAGCCAAATTTGTGAAAGGACAATCTCATAATAGCAATACAAGGAAAACAAAACAATACTAATTGCAGCATTAGGCAAAATATAACCTGATAAAGTCCACATTAATGGAGTCATCTGGAAACAAATTTAAAACAGAAAGTAAAGAAAACAAAAGGTTAAATTTAATCCACTAAAGAGGCTAAAATTATTTAATTCTCTACCTTATCTATATCCTGCCTCTCGGTCAAAATTTTTTCCAAATGATTTACTTCAACAAAAATATAGGAAGCACCATCTAAAGTAATGATGCATTTACACGAAAACCGAAGAAAGTAGCACCCAACGCTAAAACACGAGCTTTAAGTTCAAAAATTGCCTCCGATGCAGTTGGGTGCTACGAGAAACATCTGGAAAATATTTACCGTCTGACCACAAAACTTAGCTAACTTAACTCTGAAGAAGGCTTTAAGAATACGTTGTTTAATTTCAATAGATGGAAAAGTAACCAGTAGAGTGGAATGCAAAGTGATAATATCCTGGGAGTCCTCTAAAAAGGCAGTTAAATTTTCCATAGGGGAAACAATCTCTGATCCTATTGAAATTTCATAAATTTATTATATCCCCTCAACTGTTAAGAAGTTTAGTTCTGTTGGAGAAGAGCATATTTCTATGAAGGAAGGCTTAAAAGGGTAGGGCTCTTCAACTTGGAAAAACGAGATGGCTGAGGCGAGATATGATAGAGGTCTATAAAATAATGAATGGAGCGGAATGGGTAAACATAAACCGGTTGTTTACTTCTTCAAAAAATAGAAAGACTATGGGACATGCAATGAAGCTACAATGTAGCACATTTAAGACAAAATTGGAGAAATATTTTTTCACTCAATGCATTATCAAACTCTTGAATTCATTACTAGAGGATGTAATAAAAGCTGTTAGTGTAGCTGGTTTTAAAAGAGGTTTTGACAAGTTCCTGGAGGAAAAGCCCCTAAGCCATTATTAAATATTGGCAAAATCCTCTGCTTAATCCTGGGACAAGCAGCATGGAATCTTCACACCTTTTGCAAACCTGACAGGTACTTGTGACCTGGACTAGCTCCTATTGGAAACAGGATAAGAACATAAGAAATGCCAAACTGGGTCAGGCCAATGTCCATCAAGCCCAGTATCCTGTTTTCAGCAGTGGCCAATCCAGGTCACAAATACCTGGCAGGTACCCAAAGTCCACAGCTTTCACAATGCTCGTCCTGGGGTAAGCAGTGGATTTCCCAAGATCTCTTTAAGGATACTGTGCTTGATGGGCCCTATGTCTGACCCAGTATGGCATAATCTTATGTTCTTATACTCAATCTTAACAACATTCTCATTGTTCTGCTTTTGAATAAATTTGAAGCCTTCTTATTGGTTTACTTGATAAAGATATTAATGTCATACTACAATAATACAAATTTAGGTACAAGGAAGGCCTGGACAACCTTGGTCAGATCTGAAACAAAATGCTGATACAATTTAGAGGAAACATAAGAAAATACATCTTTAATGAGAGGGTAGTATACATCTGGAATAACTTAACAGAAGTCAGGAAACTAATAATGTGACAGAATTCAAGCATGCTTGGGACAAATGTAGGAACAGGGTTAGGAGACTGTGTATCGCAAACAACTCACCCTTTACTGAGGTAAGGGGAGAGATAAGGAAAGCACAAGGGTCAGATAAAGAAAACATGATTTAGTGCCACCACAAACCATGGGGTAGACAGGCTGGTTTCAGCAGGCTATAAAATTCCCAGAAACCAGCTGAGTCAATGTCAGAAGGATGGTGGCCATGTTTTCACTAGCAAAACAATGAAGAACAAAAAGGAGGATTTATTTTATTTTATTTATCATTACTTTTATACCGCTCCTTCCTGAGATCAGGGGCGGTGTACAATGAACAACATTATTACATAGAACAAATTTTAACATTCTACAATTCTAACAGGCAGAACTATGTACAAGGATAATAAATGATGAAGAAGAAGCTACCATCCCTACGAGCCACAAGAGAACCAGAATAGACCCAGGAGACAGGGCTTCTCAGACACCAACCAAATCTGTATCAGCAGGTTGGTGGTGCTAGGTATTTCCCAGCAAGGCCACGGTGTTGAAGCAACTGCCTACTAGTATCGTAGCTAATCAGATTATTATAAAAACTCTGTTGTAAGAAATGATGGTTGTGGAAAGAGGGTGGTAAGATAAGGTTATCAGATGAAAGGGATGGCAAGACGTGGTGATTAGGGGGAACAACTGGCTGATGAAGTATGGTAAGCTGTGTGCTCATCTAAGATGGTAGAGAACCAATGAGGAAGCAAACAAAAACTGAATTTGGATAAGGAACAAAATTCTACCAGTGGTCAAGCTTCTCGGGCTGGAAGCTGGGGTTTATCCCTGGCAGTGTAGGGACCAGCTTAAATGACAGACTGTGATGGAGTATTTCTCAAACCTGAGAGAACTAGCAGTTTCTCCTTTACATGTTGCTGAGCAGCAAGTGGTCTCTACTGAGTGAAACCAGGGCCCCGGCATGGGCCACCTTCCCTATGAGCCTATACCTAGCAAGGAGGAGAGGAATGGAGTCAGGGAGATGAGGAAGAGGAGTGAGAATTTTGGGGTTAGGCTTGGGGATGGTGGGAGACTAGTGGGGTCATCTCGGAGGGGGGCAGATGGAGATCAAGTGTGTGTTGGAGAGTGTTGGAGGAAGAGGGAGGACTCATGAAAGAAAAAAAAATAATAAACCCCCATGCTCCTCTACAGTTTTTTTTTTATTTAGCTCATGCCTTTCTAGTAATAGTACAAAGTGAGTTACAATCAGGTAAAGGGCTTACATTCTAAGTTTGTACCTGGGGCAATGGAGAGTTAGGTGACTTGACCAAGGCCACAAGGAGCATCAGTGGGATTTGAACAATGGTCTCTTTGGTCACCAGGTGACTGCTCTAAACAGTAGGATATTACTCCACTCCTGAACCAGCACATTGGCCCTTAGGGTGACTGCATTTTAAATGTTTGTGGTTATGCCTCTAACGAGTGACAGCTATTAATCTTCCCCATAATCTACCATGAAACAGAACCCCTAGCCTAAGAAAGCTGGCTGTGTTTCTCTCTGCTATGGAGCAAGTCACCTAACCTGAGACAGCTATCCGTCTTTCCTCAATTTTTGGAACAGGTCCCCTAACCCGAGACTTCGCTAATGGTCTATCCCTGACTCTGCCATGGAGCAGGGCCCCTAACCTGAGCCAACTCACCGAACGTAAATTGTTTTTTAATGGGTGCCTTGATATAATTGAACTCATTTTGCTTTTCAAAAGGAGCTAATAGTCACATTAAAAAATCCATTCTCACTTGTGATTGAATTTGACTTGGGCTGAATCAATAAGGGGATAGAGTGGCACTGGCAATGTAGAGCGCGGCGTTACCTCGGCAACCGTGGGAGTCAGCAGCAAGTAGCTTATGAGGTCAGGGCCTACCACAACCAAACATCTCATCACCTCCCCTGCTTCCCTGGCCTGTCTCACAACCCCTCCCGATCTCACCCTCTGTCTGAGTCTTCCATCTGTCACGCTCTTGCTGCTCTCTCTTCAGTCCTCCCTCCCCCCCTTTTTCTCACTTCTCCTGCTATTCTCCTAAAATCTTTGGTTTTCCTCCTTATATCTTGCCTCACCCTTATTCTTTCACCTTTTAGCTACTGTACTTTGGGGGCAAAGTTTCCCGTGCTTACTGTGGGAATTTGAAAAAAAACTTGAGATAAGCGCAGAGAAACCATACCTGAAAGGAAATAAGGGTAAAGGCAGTTATCGTCTGGTGTCTGTGGAATTGTGCCAGGAAATAAATTGGGAAGAGCAGATAGGCCTTATGGCCTTTATCTCTGTTTTTAAGATCTATGCACACAGGTTGATTGAATGGGCTGATTAGGAGAATAGATGTGCTCATTTATCCAAGGTAAAAGAATCACAACTGGGAAGACGTGATTGGCCAGCTTGGTCTTTCTTCCATCACATTTATGAGGTAACTATAGAGATTTTCTATATGGACGTCCTATAAGGCCATTATGCAGCAGCAGAGCTGCTGCTGACAGCATTTAAATTAATACATATATTCAGCACCACTTTAAGTATAGGCAGCGCGATTTATAACGGGCACCTATCCTAAGACAGCCTATTTTGTAGAGAAAAGTAAGCACCTCTTCTTTATAATATACTAGTGTAAATGGCTGAAAACATGCCTTAAAGTAAGGAGCAATCACTTACATGAACGCCAGAGCTGGTATAAACGCCCACATTTAGATCTATAAACAAGTTGGGCCCAATACTAAGCTGTGCGCACCTTGGAAGGGCTTTACGCCTTGTCGGCGCATAGCCATCCCTGCTGACCTCTAATCCGGGCATTCAATGCCGCAGTGACAGCCCAGAATATCCGGTGATCACCACAGACACAAGAAGCCGCTGAGACTAACTGTGCCGCAGCGATATTGGATGCTGAACTGTTAGCTCCTGCGCCTTGAAGACGGGAGAGGGTTTTCCTCGCCTATCTTTTAGGCACAGGTTGCTAACCGCGTAGCATGCAATATCGCTGCTGCCCAGTTAGCAACAGTCTCCGCCTCAGAACGCCCCCAACATGCCCTGATACTAACCGGATAGCGTCAGGGTGCTAGGGGACTTAGAAGGGGACATTCAACCATGTAAATGCCATTGAATATCCCCATTTAAGGCATTTAGATGGTTTATTGGCCCACTGAAAATAGCAACTTACAGTGTGACAAAACGGTGTGTTTCCCCTTCCTCCATCTGCAAACTTATGCAAGTCTGGGGGGAATGGGGGGAAGAGTTTGAAGAGAGATGATAAAGTGTGTCTTGCTATGGTAGCAGGGACTGTATGAAGCATCAATATATTTGACTCTATCTTCAGATAGTGAAAGTTTGTCTGTGCTTGTGGTGCGACAGCGAGGTGCCTTTATGTGTGTGAGGTGCGGGGCTGTGGTGCATGTGTGCACATATATGGGGTGGGTGCAGGGTTGAGGGGTGTGTGTGTGTGTGGTGGAGGGATATTGTGTGTGTGTGTGTGGTGCAGTGCCTTTGTGTGTGGTGGAGGGATATTGTGTGTGTGTGTGTGTGTGTGTGTGTGTGGTGCGGTGCCTTTGTGTGTGGTGGAGGGATATTGTGTGTGTGTGGTGCGGTGCCTTTGTGTGTGGTGGAGGGATATTGTGTGTGTGTGTGTATGTATGTGTGTGGTGCGGTGCCTTTGTGTGTGGTGGAGGGATATTGTGTATGTGTGTGTGTGTGTGTGGTGCGGTGCCTTTGTGTGTGGTGGAGGGATATTGTGTGTGTGTGTGTGTGTGGTGCGGTGCCTTTGTGTGTGGTGGAGGGATAGTGTGTGTGTGTGTGTGTTTGTATGTGTGTGGTTCTGTGACTTTGTGTGTGGTGGAGGGATATTGTGTGTGTGTGTGTGTGTGTGTGTGGTGTGGTGCCTTTGTGTGTGGTGGAGGGATATTGTGTGTGTGTGTGTGTGTGTGGTGGAGGGATATTGTGTGTGTGTGTGTGTGTGTGTGGTGCGGTGCCTTTGTGTGTGGTGGAGGGATAGTGTGTGTGTGTGTGTGTGTGTGTGTGTGTGTGTGTGTGGTGAGGTGCCTTTGTGTGTGGTGGAGGGATATTGTGTGTGTGTGTGTGTGTGTGTGTGTGTGGTGGAGGGATCTTGTGTGTGTGTGTGTGTGGTGCGGTGCCTTTGTGTGTGGTGAACGGATATTGTGTGTGTGTGTGTGTGTGTGTGTGGTGCCTTTGTGTGTGGTGGCGGGATTTTGTGTGTGTGTGTGTGTGTGGTGCCTTTGTGTGTGGTGGAGGGATATTGTGTGTGTGTGTGTGTGTGTGTGTGTGTGTCTGTGTGGTGGAGGGATATTGTGTGTGTCTGTGTGTGTGTGTGTGTGTGTGTGGTGGAGGGATATTGTGTGTGTGTGTGTGTGTGTGTATGTGTGTGGTGCGGTGCCTTTGTGTGTGGTGGAGGGATATTGTGTGTGTGTTTGTGTGTGTGTGTGTGGTGCGGTGCCTTTGTGTGTGGTGGAGGGATATTGTGTATGTGTGTGTGTGTGTGTGTGGTGCGGTGCCTTTGTGTGTGGTCGGAGGGATATTGTGTGTGTGTGTGTGTGTGTGTGTGGTGGAGGGATATTGTGTGTGTGGTGGAGGGATATTGTGTGTGTGTGTGTGTGTGTGTGTGTGTGTGTGTGGTGGAGGGATATGCCATATGCACATTGTTCCCTTTTCTTCCCATGCAGTCATCTCTTCTGCCCCCAACCCCTTCTTCTCTCCTCCAACCCATATCCTGCTGCCCCCCGTCCACACTATTTCTCTTCCCAGATCTCTCCCTTTCTCCTCCCCATTACACTCCCATCCTGTCCTCCATTCTTCTTTTCACAAGCCCATTAACCCTTTGAATTTATTCTGCCCTCTCTGCATCACACCCCTCCCCACCCCCTTTGCTTCTAATTTTTTTATCCAGGCATGCAAGGAGACCCAGCGCTATATTCTTTCTTTCTCTGCCTGGAGTAAATGGGGTTCCCCGTGGGCAGACACCGGCATTCTTTGCCACAATCACGGTCTTTCCGTCCTCTTCTAACCGTGGGAGATGGGGTCCCAGGGGCAGTCACTCCTTCTTGCTTCTCTGTCTTAATTCAAACCCATGGGGTTCTCTGCACAAGCACATGGAGAGACAGAACAAACACTCAGCTGAAGCTTTGAGATTAGGTGATATTGTTTATGTGAAATGTGCCTAAAAACATGCATAAATTGTAAGATTTTATGATTTTTGTGTGTAATCATGCATTCCACCCATCGTCTGCCAAAACCCCACCCATGTGCATGCCCCCAATTTATTTATTTATTTTATTGTATTTATTTATTAACATTTTTATGCCGCGATTTCCTACATATCAATTGCGGATTTCAATGAACAGTTTGAACAATGTGAACAGTACAGGGTAGTACAATACAGTTTACATGGAACATTGAACTATGTACAGTAACAGCAACAGAGCTTAAATAACTATAAACAGGGTTTTTGTGTTAAATATATACAATTCTTTCATGTGTTGTTGTTGCGAATAAAGGTATGTACTTATGAAATAGCGCCCAGCATAGACATATACTGTAAGTGGCTGCTTATGCCCCTAAATAACTAAAATACCAATATTTATGTATTTTCTTAATTGCCCCCTTGTGTGATTTTATTTATTTATTTAGCTGTATTTATATTCTGCTTTTCACCGGGTCAAAGCGGTCAACTGGGGGATACATTTAACACGAGGGGATATGACACACATATGTTAATACTTACAGGGAACATGGGCAATGGAGGGTTAAGTGGCTTGCCCAAGACCACAAGGAGTGCCTATAGGACTAGAAATCCCAGTCCCTCCGGCCTGAGATTGCTGTCCCCAGGTGGGACTTGAACCCCCAGCCCTCCGGCCTGAAGTACCTTGTCCTAACCACTAGACCACTCCTCCCTGATTTTCACTGCCAACACTCACTGTTTAGTTCAAGCCTGTTATTCAGCTGAAAACTGCTACTACCTGGATAATTTTGCTGCTTTACCCTACCTTCCATCCCTGCATTATACAGATACAGGCAGATTCTGAGAGGGGCATGTTCGGGCTGTCTGGACAGCCAAAAGATATACGGGGCCGTCTTGTACCCGATTCTGCAACCGCAGGAGTTATACGTTTCCACAGTTGCCGAATCAGGGCACTTAGATGGCTCAGCATGCCCCCAATTCTGCTATGGGAGACGTACAGCCCTCTGCCTGTCCAGCCCTCCCAACACTCTGGCTGTTGGTGATTGGGTTAGAGACTTTATAATCTCAAAGAGCTCTCTTAGCCTATTGAGCAATTTCATTAGTATCCTGGTATGATTTTCTCTTTTGAAGTTGTTTATGGCCTCTCTATAGTTTTTGTAGTGTGTTCATATATTGTTCCCTGTCCTCTGTGCATTCGGATCGCCTCCATTTTCTTTCTAGTTTGCGCAGGACTCTCTTCAAAGATCTTAGCTCGTTGTTACGCCACATGTTAGACATTTTGGCATTTCCTTGATTTGTGTTTGTTGGGGCAGCTGCTGCTTTAGATATAACAGTGTTCCATCTGTCTAGTAGGATATTTATATCAGAGGTGTCCTGGTTCAGCTGTGGGAGTATATCTTGTAGGAATGAGTCTTTGTTGTATGTTTTAAAGCATGCTTTAGTAGTAGGCTCGGGTCTTTGTCTGTGGTTTGTATTATTATGTGGGACCTTGAAGGTGATGCTGAAATGATTGGACCACCAGTTGGGTTTGGTAGCAGGGGGTATGACCTTCTAGTAGTATATTTGGAATAAATATTAGATCTAACAAGTGTTTCCTTTGATGTCTGTCAGAGAATTTATAATTTGTGTGTAGTCCATTTCGCTCATACAGTAGCTCTAATGAATGAGTGTGCTTGTGTGGTGTGTATTAATGCAAGATTGAAGTCGCCTAGGAGTATTAATTTTTTGTTAGGGTGGTGTGGGTGCAATTGTTTCAAGTATTGTATTTGGGGCATTGATGTCATGTGACGTGATCTGTATATCAGGTAAAATGTTGCCTCTTTGGTTTCAACTATGAAGGTGTCCAGTCCTTCATAGCTACTATTTGCGATTAGGGAGGGTTTTAGGTCCTGTTCTGCTAGTATCAAGGTGCCACCTCCACATTTATTTTTCCTAGGGGTGTGAAAGATTTATGTATGGGTATAGTTTTGGGTGGAATCTGATGCTTTCCATTTGCTTCTTTTATGGGGAGTTGATGTATGAAAATGTTAGAGCTCCTTTTTGGTTATAAACTGATTTTTTTTTTGGGGGGGGGGGTGTTACTTGTTTGCAGCTAATTTTACAAATTATGCCCATCCTTCCTTCCTTCCTTCTTTGATAACTATTTCCACCTCTTTGTCCCCCTGTTTTTCAGTTTTCATTTCTTAACTGTCAAGATGACCTACTGTATTAGAAACTATATTAAGGAAGAGGCGAAGTAATTGTTGGCCAACAATATTTCTCGTACTTTGTTTTCAGCTATAGAACCACGTGTTCCTGCTGCTGGAGAAGGAGGAAGAGAGACAATAGTCACCAATTGGAGGTTCTGCGGGAGCTTAGAAAGAAGGCCCTATCCATGGCCCATCCAGAAAGTCTATAGCAAAGTGGCTCTGTTTAACGTTTTAAGACTGTTCGGTAAATATTTAATACTGGCTCCATTTGGTTGACTTCTCGTGATGATTATTTCCTATATTGTGTGCTGATGTGTATGCCATATGACAGAGTGATGAGCTGTAAGTGCAGATGCGTAGGTGTATGTGAGAAGGAGTCAAAGACTGAAAAGAAATAACAGAATGTGCAGTAAAGGACAACATGCATGTTCTGAAAAGGTAATGTAGGCGTTAAGATCAGGGACAAGCACTTCTGAAACTCTGAGGGTCATGATCTCCTGCAAGGAGCTCAATCCTGTCTCTTTAAAAGTGCCTTTTGCCAAGAGAAAGCGCAGCCAGTGACTTTTTCATAGCAGAGTGCTTTCAGGCATTTCACTCTCGTGGCAAATACAATGGCACAGCTTCTTATAGCATGGTTTTCCAGTTTTATAATGAAAAAAAAAAAATTACCATAGACTAGGCATCCCCAGTTTGTCCTGGCGAGGAGGTTTCAAAGGCAAACTTGCTCATTCAAATTTAGGGTGCTTTATTGGTATGACAGTTTGTAGACTTTACCAAAGTAATACACGAGGTGGCTAAAAAGGAATTATCTATTTCTCCTCTTTCTTCTGGTATGATACAGAATTTTCTCTAGGTGTTATTTTCTGGACGTCGTATTTTCTCTTTCAGCTGTGGGAACTGTGCATTTCTTATATCTTTCTACCCTGTGCTAGGGGAAAAACATTTCTGTTTCTATTTCATGCTGTGTTGCATGCAAGGTCTGACAATCTGGACTTTTCAGTTCAGCGTTTGCATATCTCTGTTTCTAGTTTGTGGTCACTTATTCTGCTCTTGGTGAAGGTTTCTCAGTGTTCTGCCTGTGCAAATGAGGTGAGGGATTCTGCTAGCATATAGGGGCAGGTTTACTAAAGGGTTTAATGCACTTTACATGCCCAGAGCCCTTTTATTTCTATGGGCACAGTGGCACTTTAACTTCATGAACACGCATTAACCTATGAAGACACACTGTGCAATGGGACGTCCAAGTGAAATCTGGGACATCAAAGCCAGAACATCTGAGAAGAGAAAAAAAAAAGGCACTTGCAAGTTCAGGCACGATTTCAGAAACGTGGATGTCTACAGAGAGATATCAAACCGCTGCTGATCGCTGGAAGTAGCGGTATACAAATGTATACTAAATAAATAAATAAATAAATAAATTTACATAGACATCCCCAGAATAGCATTCCTGAACATGGATATCTCAGCATAATGATTAGAGTACTGGGTTAGGAGCAGGGTGGGTCTGTGATCTTAGACTAGTCACTGGACTCTACACTTTCTGGATGTTTTAAAGCTAAAGCCTGCAGAAAGTCTAATGGTGGATGTGCCTGCTGATGACCATCATTCCTGAAATCGAGTGAAGATATGTAAGTCCATCCCATCCCATACCCTCTTGCCTACATGGACATCCCTGCACCAGAGACATCTGTAAACATCATTTGTGAAATGGCTTTTGAGTCATCTCCATGATTCTGACACCCTTGTGCATGTCTTCAGACACCCTTAATCATGACTAAGCCTTTTAAAATGAGCTCCTTAGTAAACATGCCCCATATTTCATTTTCCAATCTGTATTGCTGCTGTAGGTCTAGGCAGGGCCGGCCTAAAGGTTTCTGCTACCCTATGCAGAAACTCTGGCTGCGCCACCCTCCCCCCCCCCCCAGCTGCCACCACCACCCCCCCCCCCAGCTGCTGCTGCTGCCCCACCAATTCTGTCTCCAGAGGGAGAGGTGGGCAGCGGCAGTATTTCTAAAAGTCGTAGCAAAAAGCAATCGCTTTTGGAAATATTGCTACCACCCACCTCCCCCTTCTGAGACGAAATTGGCAGCAGCTAGGGGTCAGAGGCAGTGGCGGTGGCAGCAGCTGGGGGGGGCTGCATAGCTGATCATATGCTGCTGCCACCCCCAACCAGGTTGGCTGCCCTAGGCAGCCACCTAGCTTGCCTAATGGACAGGCTGGACCCGAGTCTAGGTCTAATAGGATTGCTGTTGTTTAAGTCATGGCAGTTAGTGCTGTTTTTGATATTGCAGCTTTGCTACACATGTTTTCTGCAGGTTTTTTTGTTATCTCACAAAGAATTCAATTTTCAAAAGGATCTGACCTCCCAACTATGGAGCTAAGCATCTAGATCCAACTAATTACACGATTCTCCTGGGAAATAGCTAAACCTATTTTTGTTAGGCAGTTCTATACAACCAATTTAAAAGTAGGCACGCTCATGGGAGGGGGAAGCTGGGGAGTGCTAAGGCCAAAAAGAGAGAAACTTATATATCTAAATTGAAGGTGTAATATTTAAAAGCCCTTATCCAGATAGTCAGCGGTGCTATCTGGCTAGTGCGCTGCTTATCACCACATACCGATTCAGCATTAACTGGGCATTCTAGAGAAAACTGAGCCACTACCCAGACGCTGACCTTATCCAGAGAGTGGCGATTCTCAGTTACTCTCCGGATAGTCAGTCCAAATAGCTTAGGCCAGTCGAAAAGCAGACTTAAGCTGCTATCCAACTAGCCTATACGGATAGCGGCTGGAAATTGCCACGGCCCTGATAAGATCAGACCTTATCCAGACAGTGCCTGAACAATCTGGATCTTCAACAGGTGAATGTTTGGCTCTCACCACTGAGCTTCTTACTGAAAATTCACCCTAAAGTGCCTGCTGGTATAGGGAGTTTGTGTTGATGTTATAAAATGACATCAGAGTTTGATATTCATTTCTGTGTGGTGACTAGAGCACCTATCTAATTCTGCTCTGCACTCATTGTTGGGGGCATTTCTCCTAGGACAAGCAGGATGAAGTCATCCACACCAGGTGACGTCATCCGACGGCGCCGAGACGGAAGTATTCTCTCTTTAGCCCAGAAGGCGTTTACCTTCTGGGCCTGCTCCACCCTGGCCCTACCCCCAGGACCGCCCCTAGCTAACCACTTTCTTCTCTTCCGCCTTGCCAGCAAGACGGATGCTACCTCTCTCCAAACATCTTAAGAAAATTCAACAAATACTACCTCCAAGAACTTCGGGGTCAAGATGCCTAAGCCGGGTTTTAAGAAATGCCCATGCTGTGCTAGGAAGATGAACTCCACTGACCTGCACGATCGCTGCCTCCAGTGCCTGGGTATGTCCCACCGAGTTGAGGACTGTGCACACTGTGCCAGGATGTTGCCTCGCGCTATTAAATCTCGCAAGAATGCACTAAAAGAACTGTTTCCAGCTCCTCCAGTCGGGCCTCAGCTGTTCACTTCTCCACGGCAGTCCCCTCCTGTTCAGGAGCCCAGGGCAGTAACGGCAACAACGGGACCTCGTCAGCCCCTCTGCTGCCTCCGATGACTCAGGGTGCGCCCTTAGGGGCCTCCTCCCACAGCCTTGCTAATTCGGGCTCTGCTTCTGCCCCAGAGGCACTTCCCTCCTCTGTCTGGCTGCCTCAAACAGACCAGCTTCTTTGCAGCCACGAGGCTTCCATGGTGGCGGCCATGCTGGATGACATCAGCGATTCTAACTCCTCCCCCCATGGCGCCATTGGTCCGCGCGGAAGCCTGCATCACACCAGGAGGAGGAGCCGTTCCCACGAGCACGCCCACCACAACCAGAGCTCTCACTCGGCGCAGAGGCATCGCGCGGACACGCGCCGTTGTTCCAGACACCGGCGCAAGCATCGGAGAAGCACAAGCAGCAGCAGTAGCAAAAGCAGGTCTGCCCATCGCTACAGAAGGAATTCATCGCAGCACCATAAAAAACACTGTCGGATGAACAGGGGCAGCTACAGAAGAGACTCCAAGTCTGACAGCAGCCAAGCCAGCAGCAGGTACAGCAGCCAATGCGATCTCTCCCCACTCCTGACTCTTGCTGCCTCTCCAGCCCTCCCGGGACCACAAGAACAACTTCAAATTTCCAGGGATCCCACTTGCCCTGCTCCCGGACTGCCTGAAGCACCTGAGACACATGCTCAGTTCTTCAACTTTCTTTCTGATCTCTTTGCTCAATGGACTTCCACAGCCCAAATCCCTACAGGAAACCCTCTCAGCGCTCCTCTTCCTACCCCTCTCTTGGTCACAGACCCAGCCTCTGTAACCTGCGACGCCGCTGAGGTGAGCGCTGCTCACACTTCTGCAGGAGATCCCCTTTCCTACGTGGATCTCGAGCCCTCAGCACCTTCAGCCGAGACCCCCGTGGACGTCCCGGCCAGCAGCCCAGAGGACTTAACCTACCCCAAGTTCCTCTTGAAGGTTGCTAACGCGCTAAACCTCTCCAGTCCCTGCGTCTCATCCGACCAGCGCCCTGAGACCCAAGCGGCCAGAAAGTTCCTGGAGACACCACAACCCACCGTGCATATCCCGGTGCACCCTCTCCTTAAGGAAAACCTTCTCTCCCTCCGGGGCAGCCGTCTCACGGAAGCTGGATGCCAAGTACCAAGTCCAGGCCTCCCCGGGCTTCATCAAAACCCAGCTCCCTCACAACTCCATAGTGGTGGAGTCTGCGATCAAGCGCTCTAGGTCCAACAGGACCAACAGTAACTACCCCCCCGGAAAGGACCTCAAACTCCTGGATGAGGTTGGCCGCAAGACTTTCCAAGGGGCGATGCTTTGCTCCAGAATCTCTGCACACCAGTTGCAACAGGCTCTTTACCAGGACACCCTTGTGGAGCAGTTAAAGTCATCCCTCTCCACCTTCAGCCTGGAGGCACAGGCAGCTACCTCCGCCACCATCGCGGATCTACAGGAATGCATCAAACACCAGGTGCGAGCATCCTTCGATGCGTTTGACGCAGCGGCTCGCACGGCGGCAACCTCTATTTCTGCTCGCCAGCAAGCCTGGCTCAGGGAGTCTGGCCTGCGGGAGGACACCCACGACCGCATCGCTGACGCACCCTGCACGGGAGATACCCTGTTCGGTGAACAAGTCAACGACACCGTCAACGCCATGAAGGACCACTGCACTACATTGCAGACCCTCGCCGATGAGGGCATTGAGCGGTCCAACCGCAGAAGCTCCTACCAGCACAAGCCCTACTCCTTTTCTTCGTCAAAACGCCTATACGGATCCTATCGAAAATGGCAACAACCCCGCTATAAATCACAGCCTCACCCTTCTCAGTCGGTTTACAGGCAAAAGCCCCACCAGCGTGACAGGAAACAGCAACAGAAAAGCTCACAGCCGGGACAGGGGAAAGCAAACCAGCCCTTTTGACGCCGAGCCTGGGGCCTACGCTCCTACCGGGGGGGGGGGGGGTCGCTTGACCATGTTTCTACCGGCCTGGGAATCTATCATTACGGACAAGTGGGTCCTAGCTATCATCTCCAATGGATATCGGATAAAATTCCTATCACCCCTGCTACAGCGGGCAATTCCAGCCTGCAAAGAAACTACCTCATCTTTAGAGAAAGAGATCTTGTCCCTCCTAGTGTCCAGGGCCATCGAACCTGTTCCGGAAGCGGAGCGGAACACTGGCTTCTACTCCAGATACTTTCTAGTTCCCAAGAAGTCTGGCGGCATGCGTCCTATCCTCGATCTCCGCAAGCTCAACCTCTTCATCGCAAAGGAGAAATTCAGGATGCACTCCCTCGGATCCATTCTGCCTCTCATCCAGCCCAAGGAGTGGCTCACATCCCTGAATCTCCTGGATGCATAAACGCATGTCCCCGTACACAAGGACCACAGACAATTCCTACATTTTCAGGCCGCGGGACAACACTTCCAGTACAAGGTCCTTCCGTTTGGCCTGTCACCCGCTCCACGGGTGTTCACGAAGTGTGTCGCGGTGGCAGCTGCACACCTCCGCAAGCAAGGAATCTGCGTTTTTCCCTACCTGGACGACTGGCTTATTTCTGCCCCCTCCTCGAGGGATTCCAAGCGCTCAACTCAGGCAACCATCAACCTGCTGACTTCCCTCGGATTTCTGGTGAACTACCCGAAATCACAACTCCACCCCTCACAGCGGCTGGAGTTCATCGGAGCACTAATAGATACTGTCTGCCTGAAAGCCTTCCTTCCCCGGACACGAGTAAACAACGTCAAAGAACTGACACAGCTCGTGCGAGCAGAACGATCCCCTACAGCCAGGGTAGTCCTTCGCCTCCTGGGTCACATGGCATCGGCTACTCAGACGGTACCCCTGGCGAAGCTCCACATGCGCTGCCTTCAATGGCACCTACGGGCTCACTGGTCTCAACATTCGCAATCTCTGGAAACTACTGTTCCCCTGGACAGGACAGTAATCTCCTCCCTTGCTTGGTGGACCCGCAAAAGGAACCTATCATGCGGGAGACCCCTCTCCCAACCAGTGCATCAACTGACTATCACCACCGATGCCTCCCCCATGGGCTGGGGGGCACATTGCCTTCACCTCCGGACCCAAGGAGCCTGGTCGCAACAGGAACAACGATGCCACATAAACTTCCTCGAGCTCAGAGCCATGAGGTACGCTCTGGAAGCCTTCCAAGACATGATCAACGACAAAACTGTCCTACTACAGATGGACAGCCAAGTAGCCATGTTCTATATCCTCAAGCAGGGTGGCACAGGGTCACGCACCCTTTGCAGGGAAGCCCTTCAGATCTGGGCCTTCGCAATCTCTCATCGCTGCACGCTCCAGGCCACCTACCTCCCCGGTCTGCAGAATGCATTAGCGGACAAACTCAGCTGACATCTCAACCCACACGAGTGGTCCCTCAAGCCACAAGTGGCCCGCTCTCTCTTCCAGGAATGGGGCCAACCAGTAGTCGACCTCTTCGCTACAGAAGCGAACACGAAATGCAAGATCTTCTGCTCGAAACGCCCCTCAGATCTGAGTCATGCAGCGGATGCATTCGATGTGTCATGGGGGGAGTGGTCTCTTGTGTACGCCTTCCCCCTCATCCCGCTGATCTCCAGAACCATCCAACGCATCATCTCTGACAGGGCGCAGGCCGTTCTAGTGGCCCCGAACTGGCCACGCCAAGGGTGGTTCCCGCTTCTCCTCAGACTTGCGGTGCGTCCTCCGATCTGGCTCCCCCTGACTCCGGACCTCCTCTCACAGGACGACGGGAATACCCTCCACCCCAGCATATGAACACTGGCCCTAACGGCCTGGAAGCTGAGCGGATAGCCCTTTCCCCTTTTCACCTCCCTCATGAGGTCGAACAAGTGGTCCTCGCATCCCGCCGCCCCTCAACTAGAAAATCATACAGCCTCAAGTGGCGGCGCTTCACCTCCTGGTGCTCTCACCAAGGTCTGGACCCTTTCTCCTGCACCATACCGTACATCCTACAGTACCTAACTTCCTTAGCCCAACAAGGCCTACAGACACAGTCCATCCGTGTCCAACTAGCAGCCATTGCGGCCTTCCACGATCGGCCGGGGGACAGCTCCGTCGCGCAGCTCCCCATCGTTACTCGCTTCATGAAGGGCCTCTCCAATCTTCACCCACCAATCAGGAAGCCCGTTCCGCACTGGGACCTCAATGCGGTTCTCCACCAGCTAACCCAACCTCCTTTCGAGCCCATGCAGTCGGCTGACATGAAGTTTGTCTCCTGGAAGACCCTTTTCTTGATCGCCATCACTTCGGCCAGGCGCATCAGCGAACTCCAGGCCTTGGTGGCACACCCACCATACACACAGCTCTCTGAGGACCGTGCCTCCCTTCGGACACATCCTAGATTCGTCCCGAAGGTAGCTTCGGCTTTCCACATTAACCAGACTATAGAACTTCCTACCTTCCACCCGGAGCCCCACGCTTCCCCCGAGGAGGAGCGGCTTCACAAGCTGGATTGTGTCAGAGCCTTGCGCCTCTACCTTCTCAGGATGGCGGCCCAAAGACGAGGCACACAACTCTTTGTCTCCTATGACCAGAACAAGCCGGGCCGTCCGGTTACCAAGCGCACCTTATCCCTATGGATCTCCGCCTGCATCTCCTTCTGTCTGGACCAAGCCAGCACAGGGCTCTCACCACCTGCAAACGCACACCAGCTGAGGGCACTCGCAACTTCCATTGCCAATCTACGCTCGGTACCGGTGGCTGACATATGCAAAGCGGCCACCTGGTCCTCTCTCCAAACCTTCCAGAGACACTACTGCCTTGACCTGCAGATGGGTTCCTTCAGGCGGGCTGTCCTGACAGCCGCCACCAGACCACCCACTCCTTGAACCATTGAACTTGTTCCATGAGCTTCTACCTGGACACAGTGGTGTTCGCGCATTTTTGTTGCACATGTCGTTGGTTTACTATGCCTTCTTGAGTATTGATTTGCACATATTGCACATGTTAATATTGATTGCACATGTTGTGTTTTTTTACCTTGCACACCTCGCATTGTTTTGCACATATAAGCTGTTTTACCTTGCACACCCGCGTTTACTTCACGCATTTTGCACATGTTGTTGCTCTTTCTGACCAGCAATAAAAGCCTTGTCGAGACCCACCAGGCTTCTGTCTTTATATCCCGACAGGGCCCCTTCCACCTCAGCCATTTCTAGCTAGGGAGTCACCTGGTGTGGATGACTTCATCCTGCTTGTCCTAGGAGAAATTGGAGTTACTTACCTGTAACAGGAGTTCTCCGTGGACAGCAGGATAAGTCATCTACACTCTCCCTCCCTTCCTCCCCTGTTAGGGGCCCAGTCTCGTTCCTGGCCCTCTCGCCCCTAGCATCTGGCTAGCTCGAGACACAGTGGCTAGCTAGGGGCGGTCCTGGGGGTAGGGCCAGGGTGGAGCAGGCCCAGAAGGTAAACACCTTCTGGGCTAGAGAGAGAGTACTTCCGTCTCGGCGCCGTTGGATGACCTCACCTGGTGTGGATGACTTATCCTGCTGTCCACGGAGAACTCCTGTTACAGGTAAGTAACTCCGATTTCTGTGGACACAAACTATGTGTTACAAGATAGAAATGCACCCTGTGCAACTTGTGAATCTGCCCCCCCTCCCCCCCCCCGCTCCCTTGCCTCCCAGCCATATGCAAGAACTCACTCCTATCAAGCTTTCTGGAATCCCAATGATGACGTTAGCACCCCTCCTGTACTTGCAACTGCACCACTTGCACAGCCCTTGCTATGTCCCTAAGAACTAGAGATACAGGATTTCTATCGACGTTTTACCCCATTCTGTATACCCCAGACCATCCTGAGTCTCAGATGTATACAGATTTATATCATGCATATTCATTGTAGATATCTTAAAAAGTGACTGGCTGTGGGGTCACCATACGCTGCATGACTCTGGTAATGGATTCTCCAGAGACCATCCTGTTCATCGCCACAATAAATACATTGATTGTTGTTTGAAAGTCAGTATATCAAATATAATAAACATAAACATCTCATGTTTCCAAGACTCAGAAAATCAGTAAACTCATGGTTTTGGGTGCATAGCTTTGTAAGCCAGGTCAGGGGAAGCGTCAAGAATGTTAATGAATTGTCTATAACCTGCCCTCCCCCCATGCATTTATTTTTTTAGAGCCAGGTATCTTGTTGAACACCCTCAACCTTTCCTCTTTTACAAGAGCTGCTGTACGGAAAATCCCATGCAGCTTGTGAGGTGTTTGTCCTGGAGTTCAAAGACAGATGGAGAGTAGGGAAAGATGGATGTAAAAGAAAGATCCAGCTCATTGGGACAAATTGTAACGTAATCTTTTGGGACTTGCAATCCAGAAGTGGGAAAAAAACCTACCTTCTGCAGGCCTAAGAGAGAAACTGTCAGATTTACTCATTCATGAGCTGAATTTGCTTCAGGGAACTTTTAACTAATAATTTCCTTGACTTCTATATGAGATTACTTTGATTCTAGGTATCAAACACAGATTTAATGGCAAGCAGCCCATTGCTTTATCAAATGCCCTGCTGGGACGAGAGACACTGGCAATTCCAGAAATCAGAAAATGTGAGCTTGCCGCCTCAGGGGCCAGGGATGTGCTTTGTACAATTGCATATATTGGTTCTCATCAGAAACAAGCTGAAGTTTCATTTGTATAAAATCAGACATGCATACATGTAAGTGGCGTGCGAGGAATGCCCTTTGTGAAAGCGTGAACCTGCACCACGCCAGCACAATTGTAACTACAGAAGCAGACTGGAGATTTTATATTTTTGCCCTATAAAAGTTGAAAAGTCTGTGATTTCAATGTAAATGACTTTAAAGAGCAGAGTTAGGGTGTGACTTCTGCCCCTTTGGATTTCAAAAGAAGCATCCGATGGGATGACTCAAGAGTTCAGTTTTACAGGCAATGTGGGACAGCCATGGGGATATGCATTCGTACACGTGCATTCAATCTGATAATGCACTTCTAAAACTTCCTACTACTGATCATCCGCATAGCGCTACAAGGCTCATGCAGCGCTGTACAGAGACATGTAAGAGACGGTCCCTGCTCATCAGAGCTTACAATCTAGTCAAGACAGACAACACAACACAACAGTTGGGGACTAGGATATGTCTAGGGCAGTGATGGCTAACCTTTTTGAGCCCGAGTGCCCAAACTGCCGCACAAAACCAAAGAATTTCCTCAAAGTGCCAGCACGTCAATTTGCATAAATATTTGCATAATGCTAACATACACTAACTTTTAGTAAACATGTCTCTTAATGAGTGTATGGATAAAGACAGACTAAAAGATTTCTACATTACTATAATCCAGTGCCAACCGCCAGGCACATTAGGAACTACTACAAACACTGCCCATTTAGAACCAATAGCAAACCTGCCGTATCCTAACAGCACTACCAGGACTCACAAAGCACCATACCATACCTATCAAAAGGCAACACTGCAAATATTAAACCAATACATTTCAGAGAATAACAATACATGACCTACTGGGGAAAGAGAACAAGTGGCAATGTCAAAAAGGAATTACATAAACAGAATACCTCAGCTCAGTTACACAGTTGCAATTGCTCCAGCCACTTTCTTCTGGTTTCTTCATGTTTTCTGCTAACTCTCCATCATCTGCTGTCCATTTGTCCTTTCTTCTCTCTTCTAGTTTTTTTTCCATTCTCTCTCTCTACATCCGCTTTAACATACTAATCTTTCTCCTTTTGCTCTTTCCTCATTCCTATTTCATCCACTCAAATTTTACCCCTCCATCCTCAATCCCCACTTACTCTCCCAATACCCGGCCAATTGTAGATTTTTTATCCCTCCCACACAAAATATTTTTCCCCTCTCCATTTTACTCTCCCAGCCCCATCCCATTCTAATCCTCCCCTAACATCAGCTCCCTTCTAGTTCCAACCTCACCCAGCATCCATTCCCTTCTAGTCCCTGCATCAGCCCATTTCCAGTCCTAGCCCCCCATCAGCCCATTTCCAGTCCTAGCAACCCCCCAACCCAATACCAGTCCTAGCCCCCCCCCATCAACCCACTTCCAGTCCTAAACCCCCATCACCCCATTTTCAGTTTAAGCCCCCCCTATAACCCATTACCAGTCCTAACCCCCATCACCCCATTTCCAGACAGCCCCCATCAGCCCAAAGCCCATTACCAGTCCTAACCCCCCATAGCCCATTACCAGTCCTAACCCCCCCATAGCCCATTACCAGTCCTAACCCCTCATCACCCCATTTCCAGACAGCCCCCATCAGCCCACAGCCCATTACCAGTCCTAACCCCCCCTAGCCCATTAGCAGTCCTAACCCCCCTAGCCCTTTAGCAGTCCTAACCCCCCCATAGCCCATTAGCATTTCTAACCCCCCCATAGCCCATTAGCAGTCCTAACCCCACCCCTAGCCCATTAGCAGTCCTAACCCCCCCCTAGCCCTTTAGCAGTCCTAACCCCCCCATAGCCCATTAGCAGTCCTAACCCCCCCCATAGCCCATTACCAGTCCTAACCCCCCATCACCCCATTTCCAGACAGCCCCCATCAGCCCACAGCCCATTAGCAGTCCTACACCCCCCCGCCCGCCCGCCCGCCCATTAGCAGTCCTACCCTGCCCGCCCCCACGACCATTAGGAGTCCTACCCCCCCCCAGCCCATTATCAGTCCTCACCCCCCCCCCTAGCCCATTAGAAGTCCTAACCCCCCCCCCCAGCCCATTAGAAGTCCTAACCCCTCCCCCCCTGGCAAATTTAAAAAAAAAAAAAGCTGGCTCTGGCTGCTGCCGCTGCCGCGGCAGAATGCAATGTCCCACGGGGCCCCCTCCGCCCGCTAAGCCCCTCTGCAAGGGCTTTCAGATTCGCGAGGGAGAGCGTCTCCCTCGCGTCTCTGTTAAGCCCGCAGGGGCTAATGGGAAATTTCCCATCAGTCCCTCGCGTCTAAAGGGGCTGATGGGAAATTTCCCATTAGCCCCTGCGGGCTTAACAGAGACGCGAGGGAGACGCTCTCCCTCGCGAATCTGAAAGCCCTTGCAGAGGGGCTTAGCGGGCGGAGGGGGCCCCACGGGACACTGCATTCTGCCCTTGCCGCGTCCGCGGCAGCAGTCAGAGCCAGCTTTTTCTTTTTTGCGGACCTTCCCGCGTGCCAGCTGCAAGGCCTTCGCGTGCCACAGCTGGCACGCGTGCCATAGGTTCGCCATCGCTGGTCTAGGGGAATGGTAAGGAAACATAGTTGGTGAGCAGGAGTCTATGAGGATCAAGATCCAGAAGTGGTCTCGAAGAGGTGAGTTTTCAGCCTGGATTTGAAAAGGGCCAGAGATGAAGCCTGATGTACTAACTCAGGTAGTTTTTTCCAAGCATAAGGAGCAGCAAAGTGAAAGGAGTGAAGTCTGGGGTTGGCAGTAGAAGAGAAGGGCACAGATAGAAGGGATCTGCCAGAAGAGAGGAGTTCCCAAGGAGGGCTGTAAGGAGATATAAGAGAGGAGAGGTATTGAGGGGCAGCAGAATAAATGCACTTATAGGTCAGTAGGAGAAGTTTGAACTGGATATGAAAACAGATAGGGAGCCAATGCAGTGACTTGAGAAGAGGGGTTTTATGAGCATATCAAGGTTGGCAGAAGATTAGTGGCACAGCTGGGTTTTGAACAGATTGAAGGCAAGAGAGAGATGGTTCAGGGGGAGACCTGCAAGAAGATTGCAATAGGGTTCAGAAAGGAAGGGGCGAATTTTGCTGATGTTACAGAGAAATAAATGACAGGTTTTAGCTATTGGATATGTGTAGAGAAGGAGAGGGAGGAATCAAAGATGACCCCAAGGTTGCGAGCTGAGGAAACAGGGACGTGTAGAGCATTATCCACAGAAATAGAGAACATAAGATATGCCATACTGGGTCAGACCAAGGTCCATCAAGCCCAGTATTCCGTTTCCAACAGTGGCCAATCTAGGTCATACGTACCTAGCAGTTTCCCCAAGGGACACAGGTTCCACAATGCTTGTATTGGGTCAAGCATTGATATCCTAGGTCCCTTCTTAATAATGGTTTATGGACCTTTCCTCCAGGAACTTGTCCAAACCTTTTTTAAATCCAGCTACACTAACAGCCTTTACTACATCCTCCAGTAACAAATTCCAGAGTTTGATTACACGTTGAGTGAAAAAATATTTTCTTTTATTAGTCTTAAATAGTTTACCCTGTAGCTTCATTACATGTCCCCAAGTCTTTCTATATTCTGATAACGTAAACAATCGATCTACGTTTACCCGTTCCACTCCGTTCATTAATTTATAGACTTCTATCCTATCTCCCCTCAGCCGTCTCTTTTCCAGGTTAAAGAGCCCCAACCTTTTTAGCACAAAGAGGGGAGATGGGTTTAGGGGGGAAAGATAAGAAGCTCTGTTTAGGCCATGCTCAGTCTAGGGACCCTTTTACAAAGGTGTGCTAAGCTTTTACGCTTACCACACGTTTTGAACAAAAATGAATGCATGATAACTTCAAATCCTGTGCGATGAATGCAAGGGTCAGGACAGACACTTACCATATGGTCCCATTTTATAGGGACCAGCAAACAGCGCAGGTGCACCCACACTATCTGCAGAAGCCTGTAAGGTGGGACCTGATGCTGACAGAAACTCCAAAATGCTCCTTCAGTAAACAAACTTTATCTTCTTCATCTTTATTTCTTCACTTTATATACCGCTCTCATCGAGACATTAGAGCGGTTTACAATAAATGTGTCTACGCTACAGAAAAAAGGAAAAGCAACGCCATAGCAATATAGGAAAGGAGTAGAAGCAGTAGTAAAATCAACACAATAGACAAACAGAAAACAAAAATACTTAGCTGTGAAGCCCTGATCCCTTATTACACCTCCCCCCCCCCCCCCCATCATAGCCCTGATGTTGCAGAGCACCCTCCCTCCTCCCCCTCTTCACACCACCCTGCACCGGGACAACTATCCCTCACATCAGGAAAGCCACAAAAGTCATCCCCCTCTGTGAAGAACCCTCCCCTAGATCATACCCACTCTCTCCCCTCTCCAGTTTACCCAATGTAATCCCTGGTGTCTAGTGTAAAGGTGCAGGAGAAATTCCCCTTCACTCCAGGTCCTTTGGTGCCCAGGTTCAAAATGGCAAGTCTCATCCCTAGTGGTAATCTCATGGTACTATAGCTGTGCGGACGTGCTTTCGGCAATTGTGATAGCTAACACACAGTGCTGAATGCGCACTGGGTTTCACCAGCTGCTACACTTACTTTCTACCCCGATTCTTCCCACAAAGAGTGCTTGAAGTTTGCAAGGGAATCAGCGTTCACTGTCATAGCCATACATTAACAGTTATCACAGGCCTGCCCTGACAGCACGAGCTAATTCCCACACTAACCGCTTAGTGCACTTTAATGAAAGGACCCCTGAGTGTGTGCCAAATTGAATTAACACACGTAAAGACAATTTATGCGCATTAAAAAATACTAATGCGTGTTAATACATTTCTATTAAACATGAATGTATAAACTGCATTAAAAAATAAGAGTAAAAAAATTGGAAAAGAGGCCCAAAAATCCAAAAAGAATTGAAAATCTTTTTCCCTGTGCACCTGCCTATTAACTGGCAGCTTCTGCTCTCCTGGTTGGGCCAGGTGACTGCAAAGAAGCTGCACTCACAGGCCAGTTGAAAACCCTCTTGTCCACAGTGAGGGCGCCACGTACTAGGTTCTTGAGGGAGTTGCAATCTGTGGTTAGGCTTCCTAGAAGGGCAAAAGGGTAAGAACTGCTGAGTGGCTGGTGCTGTAGCCAAAGGAGCAGCAAGAATCTGCAGTGAAAAAAAGAGAAAAAACAAAACAAAACACGGCATCTCAGACTGTGATTTGGGACAGTTTTTCTCCCTGAAAGTGTAATTAATGCAAGATGTTCACTGCTCACAATGTGACTACTACAGTTTTCTTAAATGAAATACAAAGGGTAGCTAAAAATGCAAACGAGGTCCACCTTTGAGTCAACCAGGGTGATTAATTACATCTTCTTGCTCTCTTGCTTCCCTCGCCGCCGTCACCACCTTCCTCTCTCCTTCATCTCCCTGTCTGCACTTCCCTTCTTTCTTTCTCTCCGTTTCTCTGCTCTTTGTCTCACTCCCCCTACTGCCCCCTCTCATTTCTCTGTCCTTGTTCCCATTCTCTTCCCCCGTTTTTCTCCACCCATTTCCCCTTCCCTTTTTCTTTTTCCTCTGTGTCCCTTCTTCTGACCCTCCATCCTTTTACTCTTTTGCTCTCCCTTCTTTCATTCTTCTCCATCCGCCCTCTCCCAGGCTGGAAATATACTAGGTCCCAGCTCCCCAGCCTCTTATTCGCCTGTGTGCCCACTCAATCTAATCACATTCAAAGAGCCCATGAACTGGCCCAGGGTAATGGAGCTCTGATGTAAGCAAAGAATTAACAAGGTTCAGACCAAGGGCGAGTCTTAATGAGATTCTTATTCATTACAACACCCAAGAGAGAGTCTTTTGTTTGAGAGGTACAAGGTGAAGCTGTAATAGCTGTTAAAAGTAATAAAACATGGGGAAATTGTGCTAGCAGCCACAGCTGTCTGTGCATCTTTGATTCTAAGGGGAGTGAGCCTAACACCAAGGGGCTTCTCTCCCCCTCCCCTCACTGCTTCCACAATTCTAGGGGTCCTCTGCAACATATTAACTTACTCCAAAAGTAAAGCATCGCCTCTATCTTGAATGGCCTGACATTATCCCTGGCTCAGGCATCACAGACATCACAAGACTTCATGGCCCGGTCGTTACTGAAGTAAGGATTTCACGGGTGACAGTGTTTTTCAGGGCGAAACCAGTGCTGATATTGCAGTGCCTCGCTCTGTAACCCTCCCTTTATGACAGTGATCATTTGGCCCTTCACTGGCGAGAGGGAGGCCTGGCAGCAAAAGGAATGGAATGAGTAGCCCCTAACCAAAATCCAAATCCTGTTTCTCTTGCTGACACTCCCTGTGAACTAAGGCACTGCCTCATTGTAAGCATTTACGACTGTAAGCTCTTTGGGGAATGCACTTGCTGTACATGGATATGAGGATGGCATGTCTTTGTTTAAGGAACTGTATAAATGTCAAAATCATCAGAGAGAAGAGAAGAAAACCATCCACTCTTACCTCCCTCCTGGCAGAGGGCAGATAAGGAGTTAAAAAACAGGCAGTTTAAACTAAAGCATTAAGCCTGGTCAGCAATAGGTTATGCTGAGTTTTTTGATACATTGAATGGATCAGTGCGAGAACCAGATTTTCCAAAAAATGACTATACAACAAACCCATGCTCAAATATAGCTCACTACTTTACTTTTTTTGTTGGACTATATCATCCAAAGCTGCTATAAATGAGCTGCTTTACTCTTTAGTCCATTTTGTTCTTTTATACAGTGATCTTGCAAAAATTCAATAAAGTCCTTTTTCTTAAAAAAATTATCAATATAAAACAGACTGTTGCATTTCAAATTGCAAAAGCTGAATTCTGCATCAGGGTATTGATAATTTAAATGTACTTATCTTTGATCAACATACTGTGGACTTCACATCCTGTCACAAAACTATGGGATCCAAACATTTTGTTGTCAAAGAGCTTCCATGGCTTGTGAAAGATGGCTGCGATGTTCTTTTCAATTTGTGTATGCTTCTCCCACTTAATTACACCATACTTCAAAACTAAATTTAGTTATAGAGCCATAATTTAAGCTCAGTTTGATCATATTTGATTAACAGGAGACCCACTCCCACAGAGCATGTCTGAGTGACTGATCACTTGCAGGCCTTGAGGATTGAAGTGGGAAGAGGTAGGTCTCTTCTCTGCAGATAACTCTGTCAGTCCTGCACAGGAAAGTCACAACACTGAGCCTTGAAAGTGAAGACACAATGACCTATAGCCCTGCCTAATACCTCATGTTTCATGATGTTACAAGTAGCCTTCACTGCCTTTAAAACGCATCCTTCAGCCTCCCACTTTTCCTATAAATTCAAATTCCTTTTTTCATGGATGTTTAATCAGGGGCAGTCCAAGGGGGGTACGGGCCATGTGCAGAGACTCATTGCAGGGCCTCATTTGCATAAATATTTGCATAATGTTAACATCTACTAACTTTTAGATTTCTACATTACTATGCTCCAGTGGCAACCACCAGGCACATTAGGAAGTACTATAAACCCTGCTCATTTAGAACCCATAGCAAACCCACCATATCATAACAGTACTACCAGGACTCACAAAGCACCAAATCCTACCTATCAAAAAGGCAACACTGCAAATATTAAACCAATACATCTCAGAGAATATCAATACATCTCCTACTGGGGAAAGAGAACAAGTGGCACTGTCACATAGAAACTACATGAACAGAATACCTCAGCTCTGTTACACATGCAGAACATAGATTGTCACCAAACATAGAACAAGGGATCACAATTTAGAAATAGGAAGACAATAATTAAACTGGGAACTCCAAAAGCCAAACTTGGAATGTACAACAACCCTGCAGAAATAAAAGTATAAATTAATTTCCTCTTGTACTAAACAAAATGCAGACATTAAAGATGCACATTTCCCAGAGCTGACATATTCCAATTAATAAATTCAAAATAAAAAAGTATTTTTCTACCTTTTGTTGTTTGTGCATTTTATTATTCAGTTGCAATTGCTCCAGTCACTGTTTTCTGGTTTCTTTGTGTCTTCTGCTAACTCTCCATTGTCTGCTGCCATTTGTTCTTTCTTCTCTCTTCTTGTTTTTTCCCCCATTCTCTCTCTACAGCTGCTTTACCCTACTGATCTTTCCTCCATTTCTTTATTTATTTCTTTTTCACACTCAAATTTCACCCTTCCATCCTCAATCCCCTCTTACTTTCCCAATACCCAGCCAATCGTAGATTTTTCTTCTCTCCCACACAAAATATCGTTTCCCCTCTCCATCCTCACTCCCCCAGCCCCATCCTCTTCTAGTCGTCCCCCCCAACATCAGCTCCCTTCTAGTTCCAGTCCCACCCAGCATCCGCTCCCTTCTAGTCCCATTCTCCCATCCCCCGCATCAGTCCATTTCCAGTCCTAGCCCCCCCAACAGCCATTTCTAGTCCTATCTTAGCCCCCTATTAACCCATTTCTAGTCCAAACCCCTCCAATCAACCCTTTCCAATCCTAGCCCCCCCATCAGCCCATTTCCAGTCCTATCCTAGTCCCCATCAGCCCATTTCCAGTCCAAGCCCCTCCCCCTGAAGAGCCCCATGCCTGTCTGACCGGCTTGAGATGTAGCCAGGGAGGCCTAAAGCCCCAGCTCATCTCTGAACAGCACCAGAGTGGTGTGTTCCTTCACTCCAGCAGCTGTGTTCTCCTGAAGCATGCAGGTGCCGAGGTTAAAGGGCATTTCCTGTTTCCTGGAACTCAGCGTGCTTAAGAAGAACAAAGCTGTGGACGCTATTCTTCACTCCGATGCTGTGCAGAGATGAGCTGGGACTTCGGGCCTCCCTGGCTCCCTCTGATGCTGGCCGGCCCTGCAAATTGAACTCCATGTGCAGAATGGAGTTGGCGCGAGGTCCCCTGAAACGCAGGGCCCTGTGTGAATAACATTCTCGCACAATGGACAGGCCAGCCCAGCCCAGCGTATAATCAAAACCTCGAGCTTGGTAGAGCAGCCCAAGGGTAGATTCTGTAAGCAAAAGTTCCAAGTTCTGTGGTTTGTCTGCAATAGATGATCTATGAGTACACTGACATTTATACGGTTCAAAATTGTATCACCAAAAGGGGAAAAATGTCTCTTGCTAATTAGATTTTGAAAACCATGATAATATGTATGAAGCATTTATAGGTAATCACTGAAGCTCACCAGATTTCTTTTGAATACTCTTCTTGTTTGGTTAGAGGAAGGCTACTTAACATATAGATTGAAAAATGTCCTCCTGACTTGGCCTGATCATATTCATTTAATCTTGAAGATTCGGTACTTGGCAGGACCAGATTTCCCTCATTAGCCCCCATAGACAATGGGGGAGAGGTGGGGAGAGGTGCTCTGCTCATCCCCACCCCTCCATTCTGCCCTCTCCTGGCAGCCTCTCTTACAGCAGCAGCATCAAACATATTTCAAAGACTCAGCAATGAGCATGCAAACCCTCACACCCTGGACAGGTAAGGTTACCAGATTTTTTGTAGACAAATCTGGGACACTTATCTGAAATGTGGTGGGGGGGGGGAGGAAGAAACGACACCTTAGTTCCAGGTCTGAGAAAGAAGGCGTGGAGGAGAAAAGGAGTTATTACCTTACCCCCTCCCCATCCATCCCATGACAGCAACATTAATCACTTCCAAGCAGACAAATTGACAGAAATAGAAAGAGTGCTGCATTTCCCCTAAACAGTGCAAAATATAAATATAATGGATGTAAATCCTAAAAACTGACATAGTCCAATCATTAAATAGAAAATATTTTTTTTCTGTCTCCTCTGTCCCCATTTCTGCAATCATGAACAGAAGGCTGCCAACCAAGTTGGAATCGGGGACACAGCTCTAAAATCAGACACCCCCCAAAAATGGGGTGGCATCAGGTAACCTTATGGAAAGCTCCGCAGACAGTGCTCCGCCCCCTCCTCTCACACCTGTGATTGGGGGGGGACGGAGCGCCATCTATAGGGCATGTCCAGAGCCATGCAGGGTTTGCAAGCCTTGCACGGAATCTATTTGTTGCTGCCATTGAACTAGTGCCAGCCTGGACTGAGGCATGGCAACGATGGCAATGCGCTGGTACCTATCAGAAGTTGACAGTGAAGTAGAAAATAAGAAAACAAGTACATAATTTAAAAAAAGATATATTTTTGGACTCTAACTGCAATGATTGGATGTGATTTTGATTTTGATATGGGGGGGGAGTTGGAATTTTTATGTATTTTTGCCTACCTTGCCTGTGCCTAAAACTGGGCCTAGTACTGAGACTAACCACAAGGATCTAGCAAGGTGCCCTCTCATCTGCTTCCTTTCAGGCTATTAAGTATGTGCATATTTTCAGCCTTTAGCTCTTTTAGAGCTGGCAAAAGGATGTTTTTTTATCTCAAAAGGTGATTGACATTGATCTATCTACATATCTGTGCTAAATCTCAGTGCGGTACTCTATAGGGATGCAAAGCTTTTGAAGAAACCATCTGATTTCTCAGCAATTTTCTTGCATGTTGTTTTGATTGCTGGCAGGTTGTGATACCTTATACTGAACCAACATTAAATATAAAAATGTTGAGAGAATATACGGGCTGGCCCCATAGCGGTTTTGTGGGAAGTATAGTTCAAGTTCCAGACTAGTTTCTGCTTCTGAGGCCAACAAAGGCTAGCAATGGATGGGGCTGGGCAAGTTCCAACTGGGCTGAGAGCTGAGATGTGAAGGAAGGTGAGTTGGGTGGAAAGACCCTCCCGGCCCGCAAAGACTCTATGAAAGAGAAGTGCACTGCACTGAAAAATCACAGAAAGCTTGTGGCCTTTGTATAATGACATCTTTGATCCACTGCCTGGCTCCCACTGCTTCTCCTTGCTCTCTATATACACATAGAATAGTAGGGAACAGTGAGGGTTCCACGCGCTAGACTGCGGGATCCACTCACACAGTGCACCAGGGGGTCTGTTGATGTTACTCTTCTAAGCTTCTTTTGACAGCTAACAAACATCAGCAGAAACCTTTGTTACTCCCACAGACCTGTGAGAAGAAACTGCATACTATCCGTTATCCTTAATATTATATGGAGCTGTCAACACTTAATACAGTCTCTTATCCTACATTAAGGAGGAGCTGTGGTCTAGGGATTAGGAACCGTCACTCAGAAAAGCTCTAGAGACTCCTGAGTTCTAATCTTTTCTGCTGTCTGCCTCTCTGTAAACCAAACCTTAATTGACAATTTAATTTCTTATTGAAATGATATGATACTGATTACAGGCTTGTTACGGTTTAAGTCAGCAGTCATTATGTGGGAAGGAGGATACTGTCATAAATCCCAGGGGTGTGGGATGAGGAAGTCTCATTGCAAATGCTGAATATCAGAGAAGCAGAGTCTCACTATGTACCAGGGTTGTGAAGGCAGAAGAGGTTTTGTCGCATGTATGTTGGGAAAGAGAGGATACAGAGTCACACCATCTCCCTGAGAAACATGTTGGAAACAGTGTGAACCTTGGGTGTGTAGGGAATGATCTTGATGTACACCTTAGCTACATAACAAGGACTACAGTATGTGGTCTAATCATTGCTTAGGGTGCAGCATCACCTACTTGTATGTTGGTGAGTAGGAGAAGATGAGTTCTCACTCACAGCCTTATGGGGGCAAAATGACTACATCTAAAAGGCATGGTTCTGCTTAGTCCACAATCAGTCCAGAGGGTTTAGTCACACATGCCATGATCAGGAGAAACTTACAAGACCACGTGAGCAGCATCAGTGTTAGGTATAATCAGGCCAAGGTCTGATTGACTTTTTGTGACCTTGGGCAAGTCGCTTAACCCTCCACTGCCTGGGGTACAAACTTAGGGCGTCATTTATTAACCCTGAATTTAGTTTATAAATAGATCTCACTGACAACATTAAATAATGAGTAAACACATGATAGTAAATGCGGTCGTTAGACTGTAAATCCCTCTCAAGCAGGGGAATATATCTGTGTTTACTTATAACACACCTTGAACTTGGAAAGGTCAGCAATTAAATCTAGAAAAAAAAATCTAACCTTTTAATCTTTCTTCATAAAGGGGATGGAAGGATACCCCTATCATTTTGGTCGCCCTTCTCTGTACCTTTTCACAATTTCACTATATTGTTTTGTAGATGTGATGGCCAGAACTGCACACATTACTGAAGGTGTGGTCAGACCATAGGGTGATACAGAGACGTTATGTTCTTCGGAGACAAGCAGAGGGATGCAGGCACACTGAGCCATGTGCCGGATCTCCCACAGTTCAGAGAACCATTTTCTTTCAGCCGTGTAAATCTGGAACAACTGGCCAGTAAAAAAGATAAACTTGTCTGCCTGCACCTCACCATGCGTCCATTGCCATTTTCCTTCAGCTGTGCGAAACCAAACAATAAAAAGAAAAACATGTCTGCCTTTTCATACAGTAAGTAAAAGATAAGCATGTCTGCTTTCACTTCACCATTTGAATGCAAGCAAGTGATGTTTCAGCTAGACTGACAGAAAAAAAATCTAAACCATTTCCAGAGGTGTGTAAGTACCTGAAACAGCAAGCTGAGTTGTTTCTTTTCACTTCACTAGAGTCAAGCCTTGCTCTGTGTTTCATCACCTTTGCAGGGCCAGTTCTCATGTCAGACTCCTCTTCCTCTCTTCCCCCATTGAGCCAAGCACAGGCTTGAGGGGAGTCTCTAAAGGCAGCCTCAGCACCGGTCTTGTCATCTCTGGGTATGGCTGTGGGGTCTGGGGCCCCCCTCGCCTACTCCTGCTGTCATGTAGTACCACTCCCCCTCCTGAGCCAACTCCAAGTACGTTGGCTTCCTTCTCCATTCCTCTGGTGGACATGCCTGCATCGGGTCAAAAGGCTAAGGCCAAGCACAAACATCAGCTCCCTCCACCAGTGCACTCGTCGGGTAAGCATCATACAAAAGCGCAAACTCCTGTCCTCCATGCCTGACAGCCCTCCCCCTTCTCAAGAGGCCCTACAGACTTCAGTCTTCCCTCCTCTCCCTCCTTCAGGATAGTTCTGCTCTTTTGCAAACCTCCCCCCCTCCCCCCAGGGCTCGATACGCAACCCAGCATACCCTCAGATCCCTGGATACCCATCACTCAGGAGGTCTCATGATCCCTTCCACTCATTGCCTGGCACAAACCTTCACTCCCCTCTTATCCTTTGGAGCCGTGTGAGTCCTACATAGAGGACCCTATTCTGATTTCCCCAGAACAGGACCTCCAGGACGATCCACCTGAGGATCTTTTCTATCCGAAGTTCCTCCAAAAAATCTCCCACGCTCTGGCTCTCAGTGACTTGTAGTCCTCAAACAACAAGCAGGATTTTCACTTCACTTTGAAAGCTTGCAGTACACCTAAGGAGGTCCATGCACTCCCTGTTCTTCAGATCCCTCAGGATCTACAATCTTCCATCTGGAAGACCCCCATCTTCAGGCAGTGCTGCATCCTGGCGCATTGACTTGAAGTACAAAGTCTTACCGGCTCCGGGATTCCATCACCCTCAGCAGTCAGTTGTATCTGAGGCAGTCCTTAAAATATCCAAAAGCACTAAGCCACCATCCCAGACACCTCCAGGGAAAGAGCAGCAGACCCTAGAAGCTGTGGGGCATAAGTCTTACCAGAGCAGTACTCTGGCCATGTGCATACTAGCTCATCATCTATACATGCTGCATCATCATCATCATCATGACCTTCTGCTGCAGCTGGTTGACCCCTCCTTGGCAGATCCAGCTCCTGTGGCTGCAGACTTACACAAATCTCTCTACCATATTATTCGTGCCATGTATGACATCTATGACTCCATGGCCTGGTCTGCAGCTATAGCTATTTCAGCCAGACACACTGCCTGGCTTCACATGTCTGGTCTCCGTGAGGACCTTCATGACCACTTTTCAGATGCCCCCTGCCAAGATGACAGCCTCGTTGGGTCCAAGGTTCAGGAGGCGGTCTTGGAGGTCAAGATCCATTCTACCAAACACTCAACACCACAGAAACTCCTCATACTGCTAGGAGATCTCAACATCCCATCCATATCAAATAAAGGTGCAGAAGCATTCATACAGACCATTGAGGACCTTCATTACACACAAATAGTGAACATCCCAACTCACAATTGTAGTAATCCTGGACCTCATCTATGTCCCAAACACCCTACTAAACCAAAGCCCCCCCCTTCTCCCAACTGTAACACCTGTCCCCTGGTCAGATCACCCATGCTCAACTTTATGCTAAGAATTCCAAGTAAGAAAGGTACAAATGATGTAATGCCAAAGGAGCATAGAAGGTTCACTCTTTTTCACAATGACACATTCATGGATCATGTTTTGCCAAACCTGCAAAGCAACATGCCAGACCTCAAGCAGGCAATCAATATCTGGAACCACACGCTGAAGAATGCAGCAACTGTTCTGAGTAGGAACCTAAACAATATCAGACAACACGATGGTACTTTAAGAAGATCAATGACATGAAAAGCTTTCCAGAAAATTGAATGTAGATGGAGAAAACAAAGGGCCAAGATGACCTACATGCATATGCCTCAAAGCTACAAGAATATCAATGTAAAATTAACACTTGTAAAAGGAATATCATACTAATCTAATTATGAGATCCCTCAATAAACCAAGAGAGCTATTTGATATAGCCCTGTCCCTGAATGAAATGAAGCTAACATCATTAGTCCACAAATCATAGAGAGTCCCTAGAGATAAAAATTTAAAGCTATCCCTCAGCAAATCCTATCCCCATTGAAAGATAGTAGTTCTCCACAAACATTCAAATGATGGATCTCCTTCCATATTCCATCCATCGATCAACTACAAACACGTATTATCCAATATCAACACCACAACATCCCAACTTGACCCATGCCCGGTATCTTGTATCAAGATGACAATAAAGCAACTGGGCCCTATCCTACATAATATCACATGACTATCCCTACACAATGAATCATTCCACCTAGCTGCAAACAGGCCAATATTAAAAAGCACCAATCTAGACACCAAAGACTCAAACTCATACCGACCCATCTCAGGTCTGCCACTTACAACTCAGATGATTGAAAAAGTAGTCCAGATCCAAGTACAGGATCATATTGACAATCAATCTCTGCTTGACCCTCACTAGCATGGCTTCAAGCCAAATCATGGTGTTGAGACACTTTACTTCTCTACTGGCAACATTGTAACAAGCATAGATGATGCAAGAAATGCTGTCCTGCTGATCTACGAGATGTGGCAAAAAAGAAATGAGACTGTGGCAGCCACGCCCATGACTCAATGCTAATTGGCTAACTGCTTATGTCACTGTGTTGTGCAACATCTCGCTACTATTCTGCTATAATATTTTTCATCTCACTCACTCTTTCTTTTTCAGGTTTTTTTGTAGCACACTGCTCCATCGCTTTGTCACGCAACTGGAGTTGGCAGAAATATGGAGCAAAGAATCAACTTGAAATTTCTGGTTAAGTTGGAGAAGGGCCCAACTGAGTGTCTCCAACTTCTCCAAAAGACTTATGGAGAATATGCAATGTCAAGGCTGTGAGTCTTCGAGTGGCACAAATGCTTCAAGACTGGCCGCGAGGAGGTGGAGGATGATCCCAAGTCAGGAAGGCCTTCCATGACAAAGACAGCTGAGAACATTGACAGAGTGAACCAACTGGTGCGGAGTGATCGCAGATTGATGGTGTGGATGATAGCTGAGGAGCTCACCCTGAACAGGGAGTCAGTGCGGACCATCTTGGTGCAGGAGCTAGGGATGAGGAAGGTGTGCGCCAAGATGGTGCCCAGGCTTTTATCGGATGACAAGAAGGAGCACCGGGTCAATGTTTGTCGAGACTTGCAAGAGAAGATCAGAGAAGATCCAGAGTTCGTTGGCCGAGTCATCACAGGAGATTTGGGTCTTCCAGTATGACCCTGAAAGCAAGAGATAGAGCCTACAGTGGAAGACTCGACTATCACCCAGACCCAAGAAGGCACGCATGTCCAAATCAAGGATCAATGTCATGCTGATCGCATTCTTCGACCAGAAGGGAGTGGTCCATCATGAGTTTGTGCCTGAGGGTCAGCCAGTCAACCAGAACTTTTACCAGCAGGTCCTCAATCGCCTCCATGACCAAGTTCAGCGCAGCAGGTGGACTCTGTGGAGAGACAAGTCGTGGCTGCTCCACCATGACAATGCGCCTACACACACCGCGCTCAGTGTGAGGCAGTTCTTGGCCAACAAAGAGATCACAGCTCTCGACCACCCTCCTTATTCCCTAGATCTCACACCATGTGACTTCTGGCTCTTCCCCAGGCTGAAGACTGTGCTCAAAGGAACTCATTTTGCCTCTGTAGAAGAGATCAAGGCCACTGTGACGAGGGAGCTGAGGGACCTCAAGGAGGAGGACTTTACTAAGTGTTTCCAACATGGCAGAAGCAAATGCAGAAGTGCATTAACTCTGGGGGGGGGGGGATTACTTTGAAGGGGACAATGCATAATTTCTCTGTAGAGTTTGTAATAAAACATTTATGGGACAGTCTCGTTTCTTTTTTATCACAACTCGTATATTGTTATCAAAGCAGCTTTTGACTCAATAAGCCACATCACCCTACTGAGACATCTACAAGACATAGGTCTACATGGAACCATCCTCCAAAGGTTTACCTCTGCTTAGCTCAGAGAAAACTACAATCAAGGAGCCTATCAATCAAGGCTAATTGACTAACCACATGGGGTCCCTCAAGGATCAGCACTCTCTGCAGTTCTTTTCAATATTTACCTACAACCTCTTTGTAACATAATAAAGGAAAATAAGATTGAATATAGAATTTATACTGATGATGTCATGATTTTTGTTCCTATAATTACCTCCAAACCAGATTACTCAAGAATAATAATATCATGCCTTGAGGTTAGGAAAAATTGGCTGCATAATCAGAACCTCTATATAAAACTACAGAAAATCAGAATTACTCTTCATAACTAGGAACACATCTTTCATCCCGTCAAAAACAATTAAAATTCAAACAATGAATAGAGGTCAAGCATGAAGTAAAGTATCTCGGCATTAAGCTTGACCAGAACCTTTATTTATATGTGACAAACAGCAAAATCAGCTGACCACAAACTAAGAATAATTCAAAAACTCAAATCACTGCTGGATGAGAATAACTTCCGTACAATCTGTCAAGCCATGATAATGACACTTCTAGACTAGACTACTGTAATGCAATCTATCAAGGCCTTCCAAAACACACTATCTACCCACTGCAATTAGTGCTGAACACAGCAGCATGAATAATCAATGGCACCACAAGAAACACCCATGTAACCTCAACCCTGAAATATCTGCACTGGCTACCAGTACTAGAAAGATCCATATTCAAATCATTGATCATCATTTATTAATGAATTCACCATCAAGCACCAGTCAGTCTTCAACCTCTGATCAATAAGAACCCAGAAACACATATCTGATAAACAAACAAAAACTTACTAATCATACCAAAGACTAGAATAAAAGCCAAGCAACTAATATGCTATCAGGCATTCTCCCTTTATGCTCCAACACTGTGAAACGCTCTCCCTGAGAACATAAGAGCTATCAGAGACCTATAAAGCTTCAGAAAAACTATAAAGATTATCCTCTTCTCAGGATGCTATGCCACAACTACCTGATACATAGTAACATAGTAACATAGTATATGACGGCAGATAAAGACCAGTATTTGTTCAGATGACATTTAAAACTGATCATATCCACTCCCCGATCCCTATCCCATACCCACCCTCCCCCATCGCTCTTCATTAGTATTAGTGCATTGTAGTACCTAGGTTTTAAAGTATTTTATGTGTAACCCTACAAGTTCTTATCCCTGTTCATTATATATAAAAAACCCTGTAAAATAAAAAATAAATAAATACCATGGTCTGAGAGCTCTTGGTTCAACCAGCGGAGGTAACTTCCTTCATCCGCCACCACTCTCTCATCTTATCACCATCCTTTCCACTATAATTACTTTCAACAATTTTACCTGCAGCGGTGCTAGTTGCCCTACTTGCGGCAGCCCACCCCTCCCTCTGCCTCAGGGATTGATCCGATCAAGGACTGATCAAAGGAACTGGTAGGGTTGGCCTCAGAGCCAACCATATATTAGTCATGCCCCCAGTGGGGTCACCCCTGAGAGAAGAAAACCCAAGCACTCCCACAGACTACCCTTCCAAAACCCTCCCCTGTTTTTGACTACCTGCTGATGGGGGGGGGGGGTCACATCCGGCACTTCACAGAGGTCTGGCAGTCCAACACCATGGACCACTGGGGTTTCTCCATTGTTCAGTCAAGGTACAAGCTTCACTTCGACGTACCACTGCCTCCTTGGCCTCCAACCCTGATCATCCATTCCGAGGCAGCATGTGCCCCAACTGACAAAAAAAATGGCATTGTTGAAGAGGAGCTGAGCTATCGAGCTTGTCCCACTTCCTGAGAGGGGTCAGGGGTTTTACTTCTGGTTTTTCTTGATCAAGAAATCTGGGGACCTTCGGCCAATCCTCGACCACTGTCATCTCAGTCTTTTCATTAAGTAGGTAAAGCTCGAAATGCATTCTTTGAGCACAATCCTTCCCCTGCTCAGTCCTCAGGATTGGTTCATCTCGCTGGACCTCAAGCATGATTACAATAACATCTCCATCCACCTTCATCACTGGAGGTTCTTTCATTTTACCTTCCTTGACCACAACTATCAGTACAAAGTTCTTTCTTTTGGGCTCTCCTCCGCCCCTCACGTGGTCACCAAGTGTCTCATGGTTGTGGCAGTCCACCTTCAGCATCAAGGCCACTGAATTTACCCCTACCTAGATGACTGGTTGATTTCAAGCGCCTCTCAAGATATAGCAACTCAAGCTGTGTGGGACACCATCATCACTTTGCAAACCCTCAGCTTTGTCCTCAACATAGAGAAGTCTGATCCCATCTCTCAGCAACGTCTGGATTTCATTGGGGTGCATCTAGACACTCTGCAAGCCAAAGCTTTTCTTCCTGGCCAGAGGCTCCCAGCAGTACCTTTGCTGCCTGCTTCTATGTCTCCTGGGGCACATTGCAGCTTCTGTTCATGTGTGCCACTCGCCCATCTGCATATACACCCTCTTCAATGGCATCTCAGACTCAATTGATGCCAACACAACCATCTGAAATTTGAGACATCACAAGCCTGGCTTTATTCAGAAAAGCCTTGAAATATCACCTTTTCCTAAAATACTATCCAGAAACTAACCCAGGAAAACAAGCAACCAGCACTCTGCCTGACTGCCCAAGCCGCCCCAACACTCCGACCCAGAAAGAAAATGGTTAGCCAGCTCACATCCCCTGTCCCACACCGCCCTGACCCACAAACGTATGTGTAATATGCAAAGGGTTTGTAGATAGTGTAAAGTTAATTTGTATATAGTTTCCCAGGTTACATCCATGTTCACTGCCCCGTTCATTGTAAACTCAATGTTGCTTGTTGCACTGTAGTATGTTCTGTTCAATGTACACCGCATTGATCCTAATAGCGCGGTATAGAAGAACTGTAAATAAATAAATCAATCCCCTCCAGGCTAGGATTTCCCTCGAAGGCTTGTAGTGAGCAGTCCTCCGACAACCTCAGGTGGTGGGAGACTGGCCAACCTCTTGGTGGGGTGTCCCTTCCAGATGCCGTCTCATCAGATTGTCATCACCACCAATGCATCCACATATGGCTGGGGAGTCCACCTCCTCAGTTTTTCCATAGAGGGTGCATGGTCTCCTCAGGAATAAGCCTTGCCTATGAATGTGCTTGAACTCCAAGCAGTCTACTATGCCCTCATGGTCTTTGCCGATCGGATGCATCACAAGATTGTCCTGGTGTGCACCAACCACCAAGTTTCCATGTTCTACATCAACAAACAGGATGGTACAGGCTCACTTTGACTGTCACAAAGCCATATGACTCTGGACTTTTGCCCTTTCCATAGATGCTACACTGCGAGCGGCCTATCTTCCAGGGACTCACAACCAGCTCACTGACAAATTAAGCCATCAGCTGGACCCGCACAAATAGCTCTTTGATCCTGCAGTCCTTCAGAACATATTTGCTCTTTGGGGAGAGACAGAGATGGACCTTTGCACCTCCACAGACAACACCAAGTATCCTGTCGTCTGCTCAATCTAACCATGCCTACAGAGGTGAGCGCCCAATGCGTTTTCTCACGACTGGTTTCACGGTCTTCTGTATGCATTCCCTTCATTCCTGCTCATCATTTGGATCTTGCTCAAGATCAAGCAAGACAAAGCATCTGTCATTCTGATAGTACCATAATGGCCTCACCAGCTTTGGTTTCCCCATCTACTGGCACTGCTACATGATATTCCTATAGCCCTGGGGGCTTAGCCAGACCTGTTGACATAGCATCAGGGCTGCCTTTTGCATTCCCAAACTTCAGTCCTTATCCCTCACGGCATAGTGGCTTCAGGGCACCAAGCGTGGATTTCTTCAGTACCACAGAATATCCTGTCTGTTCTCACTGCTTCTTGAAGACCCTCTACACAGTGCTCGTATCAACACAAGTGGGTCTGTTTTGCCTACTGAGCTGTATCCAATGGATAGGATCCAATTCACTGCACAGTGGGACAGCTTTTGACTTATTTCCTTCACCTGTCCCACACAGGCTTACAGACTAATTTAGTATGTTTTCACATTTTGACTATTGCCGCATCACACAACCCTGTCGACAGCAAACCCATATCAGTCCATCTGGTTATATCCTGATTAATGAGAGGTCTTATGAACACCAATCCTCCCATATGATTGCCTATGCTGGCCTGGGACTTTAATGTTGTTTTATCTCAGCTGATTCAACTGCCATTTGAGCCTCTCCTATCTGCTTTGCTCAAAATCTCACCTGGAAAACAGATTTCCTCATCACCATTACTTCAACCAGACATCTGGGGGAAATTCAAGCACTGGTGCATTATCGCCCATGACAAGGTCATTCTCCAGACACATCCGAAATTTCTCATGAAGGTGGTCTCTGACCTTCACATCAACTAGACCATAGTGCTCCCTTCCTTCTTTTGGAACATCCCTGTTGGCTCTCCGGAGGAGATGTTGCATACCTTGGACTGCAGAAGGGCTCTTCTCTATTATCTGCACCAGGTAGCTGCTCAGCAAGTCGTCCCACTTGTTGCAGAACCTTCAACCCTTATAAGCCTGGACACCTGGCAGCAAAGCAGACCATATCCTCATGGATTTTGGATTGCATTACCTTCTGCTATGAGCAAGCTGCTCTCCCTTCTCCAAGGCGTGTTGACCCTCACAAGCTCAGGGTGACGGCCACTTCTATTGCCAGCTTGGCTTCAGTCTCCACCCAGGACATCTGCAAGGCAGCTACCTGGTCTTCCATCCATATCTTCACTAAGCATTACAATTTGGATCGCTCACCTGCGATGGACTTTGCCTTCGGCCAGGCTATTCTCCAAAATTCATTTGCTACCCGATTACACTCCTCCACCTGAGCTATGTTGGGGCCACCCTGATTGTCTGGAATGTCTGTGCAACTATGGTTCCATGACCAGGTAGCCCCTAGCACTCACCTTTGTGTGCCTGTATCCTCCTGCTTGTCTCCAGAGAAAGCATAGTTGTTTACCTGTAATGGAGGTTCTCTGTAGACAGCAGGGGTACACAGCCACACTCTTCTGTCTGCCTTCCCCACAACAATTTAAAAACCACAAGAAACAAAAGGAACTAGTGTCAACTATTCACAGAGCCTCTGTGGCACCTCTTCTTTCAGAACTTCTGTCTCTGTCTCTTCTCTGCTCTGGTACGAACCAATTCTCCAGGCACAGGGAGGCAGGAAGCAGGCATGCATGCTCAGTGAAGCAACAAAGCTTCTCTGAACTGTGGGAGATCCAGCACAAGGCTCAGTCTGGGGACTTCACCTTTGAGTGTGGCTGCATTGGAGTGGAGGAGTGGCCTAGTGATTGGGGCAAGGTACTTCAGGTCGGAAAGTCAGGGGTTCAAATCCCACCAGAGGACAGCAACCTTGGGCCGGAAGGACTGGGGTTTCTAGTCCCACAGGTGCTCCTTGTGGTCTTGGGCAAGCCACTTAACCCTCCATAGCCCATGTTCCCTATAAAATAGTTATCTCCAAGTTATAATGCCCTGCTCAATGTAATTTCAGTTTGTTCAATGTAAACCGCACTGATGCAGAATAGCACGGTATATAAGAGAATGTAAATAAATAAAATACCCCTGCTGTCTATGGAGAACTCCCATTACAGGTATGCAACTACACTATATCCTTTATTTTATTCTCCATGTCCTTTTATATCATTCCTAGCATTCTATTTACTTTTTTGGCCACCACTGCAGACTGGGCAGACGATTTCAACATTATCTACGATGGCGCCTAGATCCTTCTCCTGGTGGTGACTCCTAGGTTCTTGCATCATGTAGCTATAGTTTAGGTTGTTCTTCTCCAAGTACATAACTTTGCACTTGTCCAAATCAAATTTCATCTGCCATTTGGACACCCAGTCTCCCAAGTTCTCAAGGTCCTCTTGCAATTTTTTCACAATCCTGTTGTGATTTAACAACTATGAATAATTTTGAGTCATCTGCATATTTGATCATCTCACTCGTCATTCCCTTTTCCAGGTCATTATAGATATGGTAAAAAGCAGCAGGTCTAGCACAGATCCTGGGGTATGTCACTATTTGCCTTTCTCCCTTGAGAAATTTGGGCATTTAGCCCTACTCTCTGCTGTCTCTCTTTTAACCGTGACACTAATTTCCTCAGGTCTCCCATAGGCAGAGTCCATCCCCATGTACATCCTTACTGACACCCAGACAGTGCCTGCTCCCCGCAACTATAAAACATGTTATTGCAGCACCTTCCCCTACTGGCAGCAATGCAATGGGAAAACACCTGTGCCGCTTGGTAGGGACGTGTGTGTGTGTGTGTGTATAAGTGTGTACATGTGCTGTTGATGCTTTACTTTTTCTTTGATGGGGCGATGCCTGTGTGTATACATGTGTAGCCTCTATTGCTGCTGTATCTATTCCATGTGTTCTATGGATAAATGATCAACCAACATTTTCCTGTGCTATGAATCTTATATACGTTCTAAAAAAACAATGACCCTTTTTATAAAAAATAAAAACTTTCCGATTTCTATCGGTTGTTACATAGACACTACAGACAGCCACTGATTCACCCACTGCTGAGTAGACAAGCCTTCTGGCACCATTAGGAGAGATTCTTTGAATGGCCTCACATTTTTCCTTTAGAAATCAATACTTCTATAAAAGCAAAATTGTTCCCTTTTTCTGGGGTTTATTTCTGTTGGGTAATGTTGTGCTTTCGCTCTGATCAGTCTCATTAACCGAGGAAGAAGTAATTACCCTTGCGGAGCAGATTTCCGATTGAACTATCACTTAAAATGTTTCTGACATTTGCTAAGTGTTTGCTTTAAAAATATACGTCCAGGATATCACAAGGGGGTCACTGGAAATGCATAATTTATAATTTACTTCATGCATGAAGAGGAAGCTGGCTGCAAAGTCAAACATTTTTCACATAGAATGTGCATACTAACTACTCAAAATTCTATTAATTAATTCTCTTAGCATGTACATGAAGCCACCACATTCAGATTCCTTCTGGTTTCCATCTCATTCCTCACATGACATAAAATCCTCCAATTTACTGACTCCCAGCATTTGGATCCAGGTAAATTGGACACAACTAGGCTGACTTATTAGGAAAGAAGTTATACTTTGGCGTCTCTTTCCTGGGGTCTCTAAGGCTGTCCATGCAGTATTCATATGCAGGGTGTCTCAAATTGCTGCTGTCCTCACCTCCAAGGTGTCAAGATCTGACCTGACCCTACTATCCAAATGACAAGACGACATCTTAAGGAACTGAGACAAAGAGGGTGAGGGTTCTACAGTAAAGAAGCGCCAGCTACCACATCTGAATCCAGGAGTTTGATCCAGTAGGGCTCAGAGTTCAAGGGAAGTAACTTCTGCCTGTAAATGAAGGGGCAGAATATTGGGGTTCTCAGCTTAGGAAAAGAACACCAGTGAATGAGAGCTTTCCCTACTCTAGGGAAAAAGCTTAGGAGAAAAGGTGAACTGTACATTTTATTGTTTTTATTCTCTGTATGTTGATTATGTCATATTGATTGGAACCATCTAAAGACTTTCAGTAAACTTCAGTGATACAGAACAAACCAGGGACTGGACTGTGAGTTTGAGAAAGTGGAAGTAACTGGCAGAGAGAGTGAGCCCAAGAGACAACAGCCTCCCAACCACATGTGGTCTCATTCCAGAGCCCTGAAATCCCAAGAGTGGCAGTACCGAGGACGCTGCCTTCTCTGAAGCATGTGTGCCTGGTCTCCTTGCAGAGCGAACAGTGCACAATGATGGACACCAAACCTGGGGGATACCTATTTATTTGCATATTAGATTTTGTATATTTTTAGTTTGTTTTATAAAAATAAGTCATTTTCTGACATTTCTTATTTGTCCAGTTAATCTATTTGGTTCCTCTGGGGAAAGAGAAATCTTAGTGACTGATGCTGAGAGTTAAAGGGACACTTGGAAAAAGGGGAAGGGTTTTGATGGATGGGGAAAGAGAGGGATTTCAAGGAAGGGTGAGGGGATCTCAGGCAGGAGGAGCAGAGGAGCAGGGGATAATGAGGGAAATGGAGCTGTAAAGGGAAGGAACGTTAGTGGGAAATCAGTCAGGGGAATAACAAAAGGCAAGGGGAAGGAGAGAGAGATGACTCTAGATCTGGAGAGGGAGAGGACAATCCACTGATATCCGTACTCATGACTCCAATTCCTTTTCTCATTTATAGCACACAGCCCTCTGATCCTCTCACTCACATTCCAGTGCAACTCCAGTCCCCTCACTCACTTGCTCCCTCTTCAACTTTTATTCCTCATACACTCTTGCACCATTCCCTCACTCACTCTTTTTCTTATAGCTTTACTCACTTTAAACTGCTAGGTATGAACCCTTACCAAGTGCACAAAACCCCAAACCAACACTGCAGATCCCCAAAGGATGTATAATATTTCTGAGCAACAAATGTATGCCCTGTTCATGTCTATGGCCTATAAGTGCAGTCATTCTGCTGCTCTGCACTACCTTTCCCTTCTTATCTCTCCTTACACCCCTCCTCGGGAACACCGCTCTTCTGGCAGATTGCTTCTATCTGTATCCTTCTCTTCTCCTGCCAAATCCAGACTTTGCTCCTTCCACATTGCAGCTCCTTATGCCTGGAACAAACTACCCGAGACTGTGTGTCAGGCTGCTTCTCTGGCCCTTCTCAAATCCAGGCTGAAAACTCACCTCTTCCAGGATGCTTTTGGATCTGATCCACTTAAGCTTGCTTACCATGATGTCTCTCTTGACTAGATTCTAAGCTGAGCAGGGACCATCTTTATACATGTGTTTGCGCAGCACTGCATATGTCTTGTAGCACTATACAAATGTTCAATAGTAGTAGTGGTAGGGCCTTCTGGCTATGGCATCTAATTTCCACATAGCTGGGTACTGACATTTCTCCCAGCAGCTATACCTGTCCCATCCTGGCATATGTTGGTCTGTATACATGCACTATCTGTGGGGCAACCCTGTCTACCTTCCCACAGTCTGCTCCCCTGGTCAGGCCTCTGTGGGTATGGGAGGGGAGATCCCTGTGTCATCATACCAAGTACCAGCCTCCAGATATATCACCACTCTTGCAGCTCTCGTAGATCCTGGACTGGGCAGGGATGTCGGCCTCATGGAACAATCTGGGGAATGTTGGCACAACATCAGTCATGTCTTCCAGTGCCTGGCACAACAGACGTATAGCTGCCCTATCACACTGCCAACTCTATGATCTTATTAGAGTACCCTATGAAACATAATCCAGAAGGAATCTGAATAGGTTCCCTATAGCATTAATACATGCTCAACAGCAACATCATTGGTCTCTAAAAATGTGTTTTATGGGCATTTATTTATTTATATTTTATTTGAAAGTATTTATAGCCCGCTTTATCCTTGAATCAAAGCGGATTTCACTGCAAACCAATCAAGTAGGGTAGTGCGGGGGTGTCGGCATGCAGTGGGTTGTTTTAGTGCTGTTTTCACTGTTGAGTGCTCTTATTCTGAGGATCCCTTATTATTGACAGGAATATGTTTTGACATTTAGCTACAGAGAACCTTCTCTGATTTTGTCTGCCCGATCACACTGGCACACTGTGGTCATCCATACGGTCCAGGTTCTAACCTGGAATTCAGGTCTCCCTTGAATTTCAGATGAGCACACCAAATCCTCCTGTGCACCCCTGACACACACACATACCCCTGACTGACACACACATACACACACCCGCGATGCCCTGAAACTATACATAACAGCTATGATATAACATAATAGCATGGGGTACCAGGACTAAAAATATGATCTCCATTTCTCGCCTTTCCCTACTCATGCTCATACTATCTGTACATAAGCAGACCCATTTTTCAAAACATGGGAATTGTTTGAGTCCCCTAGATTGGCTCCTTTAGCACAAACAGAACGATTCAGCATAACCATAATACACAATATTGCTCTTATTAATATTTCTGTAAGGGTTACAACATTCCCTCCTCTCTGCTCCCTGTTCCTTAAAACTGCATCTTGTTTCTCCAGACTGCAGTTACACCAGTTCAGAACATACTTGTCACACCATTCTTCAATATTTGATGCATTGCAGAGAAGAGCAGAACTTTTTCTACGTCCTGGCTTTATTCCACATTTCAGCAGGAATAATGTGGATATTTCTGGGAAACACTATAAAGTATATTCAGGAAAGGCTCGTGTACGTATTGTGTCTCTGCGGCTGACCACACCCCCGTTTCACCCCTTCTGGGAATGTTCTGAAATCCCCATGCTAGTGCCATGTACATGCACGATAGCAGTGTTTCAGAATATGGTCTGGGATGTTTTATTAGGCAGGTTTTTTTATACCGCTTTATCATTTCAGGCAAAGCGGTGTACATTGTAACTTAAACGTGGTAATGTCCATTAAACAGGGACATTGATAACTTGGATTTTTCTGAGGTAATGGAGGGTTAAGTGACTTGCCCAAGGTAGCAAGGAGTGCTAACGGGAATTGTTTTGGGCACATTTTGGGCATTGTTTTGGGTATTGTTTTGGGCACGTACAAACCCCTTATTCGTATTCTGGAATTTCCTTGGAGCCTGATTCAGGTAGGGGCACATCCAGGCCGTCTGGATGACCCCAAGCAAGATGGGCCCATTTGGACCCAATTCTAAACCACGGGAACAAAACGTTCCCATGATAATCAGAATTGGGTCAGAGGATGACCAGGCATGCCCCTGCTGCCTGCAGGGATGTCCTCCCAGCAGGCACCCAGATTCCCGCAGCCTCAGCCCCCCTTTTCCCCACTGCCTGACCCATGGCTGGCGTGCCGTGGCCTGGATTGTCCCTGTACGTCCTGCAGGGCTGGCCACCCCCGCTCTGCCCTGATCCCGCCCCCTCCCGCTCCCCACCAGCTCTCCCCGTCCTGATGCTCAGGACCTACAGGGAGAGCTAGAGGGGGAAATCGGGCTCAGATGGTTTGCGGGACTGCAACTTGCGCCCCAGAATCGGGCCCTTAGTGTACAATACAGTTGTTTCCAATACACATTTAAAATTGCCACTATTACAAGTTAAGATAGTAAAACATTAAAGAGCAGAGCATGAGCTAACAGGCAGCTGCCATAGTTAAATCAAATCCAGATAGTCAGCACGGTATCCGGATAGTGGGCAGCAGTGAATATCAGTCAATACTGGCATTATCCAGATAGCTGCTATATTCAGCACTGCTATCTGGACAATTCTCCACTGCACCCCTGCCCTGCTCACAGACCACCCCAATACTATCCAGTGCCTCTGAATATCCCAGTCGGCAGCACTTATCCAGATATTGTAGCAGATGCTGCTAATCTGATAAATGCCGCTGAATATTAGCCCCTAGGTTTTTCAATAAGGTAATTTTTTCTATGGAAAAAAATACATGTACAAGTATTGCATACGTGGTAATAGGCACAAAAAGGAGTGAATCAGCTTAAGTCTGAAAAGATATGAGCAGCAGCACAGACTGTCAAATGCTTCAAACCTGGCTAGTGTGCATGTGTGCATTTTTTATATATATCCGTAATTCATCTATTTAAAACGGAAGTACCACTTACATTTTTTCACTTTATAACTTGACATTACTAGGTGGACCACCATTGTGATTATTGCTCTACAGATGTGGAACGATTTACCTATTAATTTACAGCTTGAATCATCCCATAAAAGATTCAAAGCCAACTAAAAATCTCATTTTTATACTCCATCAGAAAGAGATGGAATGATTTGCCATTTTTCACTCTCTGACAACTGTTTCAACATGAGATGGGTAAAGTGAAGAGTGAAAAGACCACCAAGCCAACTTCACCATGTAGAAACTGCTATCTGTAATTCTAGCTAAACTAAACTCATAATGTTGAGTAATTAAATTTATTTTCTAGAAATGTGCAAATTTCTATCTTTGGAGGAAAACACTACAGCAGCAAACAGAAGAGAGGGCTCACAGAGAACAGCTGAGTGCAGGTATTAGTTGGGTCTATCTACATGTAGCAGTGAGATAACAGGACTATATTAACCATAAAAACCATAAAAAACGCCGCTTCTCAGGCGCGCCCGCGCCTTGTGGGCCTGTGCCTGAGGGCCTCGCCAGAGGGCCCTTTGGCGTGGCCCTTAGGCGCTGGTCCGTGGCGCTTGTTGCTGAGAGTTACACCGTTGACGTGGACTGGGCTGACATGCGTCTGTGATGTGGTAACCTGCTGTTCTATGTTTCTTCTCTGCTATTATCTGTTTGACTGTCTCTATCCTCTATTCTGTCCTATTTATAATGACGTTCTTTTCCTATTTCCTTGAATGATACTGCATTGTAAACCGCTCTAATGCCTCTGGCCTGAGCGGTATATCAAATCTAATAATAAACATAAACATAATAATAACTCCCAGAATGCTTTGGGGCAGAATGTTTAAGCAAATTGAAGAACTACATAGTCAATCCGTCCCCCCTTTCCCCCCAAACTACTCGTCCTAGTGTGCTTGGGGAGGGACAGCAAAAGGAAATGAACCAGCTTGCAGTTCTATGAAGCCCAGATTTTGCTAGTTTAGGGAACCAGCAGGGATGGAGGAGGGTATTGGAAGTGCAGGTCAGCTCTGCATAATTATCGGGCCTGTGCATGCTACTGATTTTACAGGAGATGAGAGTAGAAGGAAGGAAAGCAGTATCTGACTCACTATTCTCAACATCTCTCTAATTAAAAGTCGCCGGAACTGATCGAGTACGATTGATTTTCTCCAACAGCAGCAGCTACACTCCATTACCAGAAGTACCTAACCTTGCTGTGTAAAACAGGCTGTGAGAGATCAATAAAGGACACATAGTCCAGCTCAGTTGTACTATGGACATTTATACAGGGCATCCGTCTCCTGGCATTTGAGCCTCTGGAGCAACAATGAGGCCAGGTACATTACCCTTACTTCACGGAGAGGTAGCTATGCAAATGCTGTGTGGCATGAATATTACCATTACATGTGATCTTGGAGGCATTAAACAAGAATGTAACATGTCAAAGAAAAGGCACACAACTGACTACATCTCTTCTTACTCTTAGGGGCTTGTTTACAAAGCTGCGGTAGCGGTTCGTGATCGTTATCGGAGCCGCGACCCCATTGATTTCAATGGGGCCACGGCTCCGATAACGACCGCGAACCGCTACCGCGGCTTTGTAAACAAGCCCCTTAGTGGCCCCTTTACTAAAAGGCACTAGGGTTTAGCAACTAACGCATGTGTAGCACTAAAATAGTGTGCTAACTTCTCAGGGCGTGGCCAGGATGTTCCTTCCAGTTACCACAGAGAACGGTACACTGGTGTGTGACAGCAGCATGCACTATTACCGTGAGTGCACTGAACACAATTTATTGAGGTGGTGTTCGGTGCACCTGCACTAACTGCATTAGGCATAAGGAGCACACGGTGGTTACACCTACGCTAACTGCGCAATGCTCACCATATCCACTCTCTGACCCTTACCTGCTCCCTTCCACCCCAAAAACACACAATGGGCTGATAAACCAGAAATAGAATAGTTACTCACCTGTAACAGGTGTTCTCCGGGGACAGCAGGAATCAGTCCTCACATATGGGTGACATTGGCACCAATGGAGCCCTTGCGGAAGCATCTCCCCAGCTTTCAAAGAAAGCCTTTGGGAGATGCCACCACGTATGCGTGGTCCCCTTCCCACTCAAGGATGCCATCTTGCTCAGTCAGATGACATAACTACATAAGAACATAAGAACTAAAAAACAGCAAAAATAAAAGATGGCAAAGGAGCAACTCCAAGGGGAGAAGGGAGTGTTGTGAGGACTGATTCCTGCTGTCCCCGGAGAACACCTATTACAGGTGAGTAGCTATGCTTTCTCCGGGAACAAGCAGGGAGTCAGTCCTCACATATGGGACTCCCCAGCTACAAGCTACCAAAAGCTCATAGCAAAATAGGGGATCCCACATGGGGAGCCGCAAGCAGCAGCAATTTAGTCTATGTCCACAAACCACAGTAGGGCCCCTATGTCCAATGAAACCAGCACTCCAGTGTCCTGAACACAGAAGGTTCAGAGGTAGGAGTTGCCTAAACCCCGAAGAGGTTATGGAGCACAGCCTGGCTGAAGGCACTAATCCATCGGGACTCTTTCCAGGCAGTAATGGGCTGTGAAGATACGGACTGAAGACCAGGTGGCAGCCCAGCAGATGTCCACCATCGGGACAGAGTGCAAGTTTGCAACTAAGGCCACCATGTCCCTTACATGGTTTGCCGTAATGCGGTCTTCCAGCAGGAGCCTCACCTGCTCATAAGCAAGTGTGATTCAGTTCGCCACCCATATGGACAGCATATGCTTGGTCACCGCCTCCCCCAGCCTACTGGGGTCGTAGGAGATGAAAAGCTGAGTGCGTTGATATAAAAGGACAAAGTCCTCTCACAGTCCAAGGTGTGAAGGACCGTCTCCACCCGACTTGAAGTGAGGTCTTGGAAAGAAGGTAGGGAGCACCACTTCCTGGTTAAGATGGAAGGGCGATACTACCTTCGGCAGGAATTTGGGATGCATGCAAAGCACCACTCTGTTCTTGTAGAATCTGGTATAAGGCACCTCCGCCAAAAGGGCCTGAAGTTTGCTAACTCTGCAAGCGGAGTTGAGCGCAACCAAGAAAACTACTTTCCAAGAGAGGTAGCAAAGGTGTCAGGTAACCAGAGGCTCGAAGGGTGGGCAAATGAGCTGCCCCAACACTACGTTGAGGTCCCATTTGGTTGCCGGAGGGCAAACCGGGGGGCTTCGATAAGAGCAGGCCCCAAATAAAACGAGTCACCAAAGGTTGGACCGAGAGGGGCTTATCATCCACCAGGTGGTGGGGCACCGCCAGGGCACTAAAGTGCAGTCGGACAGAGTTAGGCTTGAGCCCGGAATGGGAGAGCTGGAGAAGGTACTGTAACACCAGTGCTACCAGGCAGGAGAAATGGTCAGCCCTATGCTTGGTGTACCAAACTGAGAACCTGTGCCATTTGCGGGCGTAAGTAGAGGCCTTGCGAGAGGCCAACAGAATGTCTTCCACCTCAACTGAAAGGTTGAAAGGGGCCAGAGTCACCCTCTTAGCGGCCACGCTGTCAGCAACAGGGACGCCAGGTTGATATGCATAAGAGAGCCCCCCTCCTGAGACAGGAGTCCTGGGGCAGTCCCAAAGGGAATGGGGGTCTCCACCATCAACTGGAGGAGCAACGGATACCATGGTTGCCTGGGCCACCGAGGTGCTATCAGAATGAGCAAGGCCCTGTCATGGAGGGTCCTTAACAAGGTCTTGGTGATCAGCAGCGTGGGAGGGAAGGCATACTTGAGGCCTTCCAACCATAAGACAAGGAACACATCCATGGCCACCCTGGAGGGGTGGGCCTGCTGGGAACAGAAGCAGCACTAATAACAGGGGTGTTTTTTCTAGAGTGTGCAAAATGCTTCAAAAATATATATATACACTCCAAATATACCACCAGTCTTGTTTAAGATATTATAAATTCACTTCAAATTGGTGCTAAAGCAAATATCAATGCACTTATGTGTCTAAACACACAGGTCTCAGATCAAAGGGAAAAATGTGGCCAACAGTGACCAACAATACTCCCAAGGTAACATCAACGACCTGATTTATATAACATAGTGCATGAGTCACTTTTCTTTTGCCCACATGAAGATAATATTAAACTACTTTTCTCAGTCCAAAAAGTAAAATCAAACAATTGTAGGTAAATCAGAATGGCTTAAGCTGTTGTATAATGCAAGCCCGCAGCTCTCACAAAAATAGCTTCACATGTTATTATAGCGCCAACTTGCTTATAACCCAACGCAGTTCATAGACAGTGAAAAGCTGATTGGCTACCCTGGGGTCCAGGTGCCATTCATGTGGCTGGAGAACTCTGCTCAGCCTGTCAGCCAGAAGGATGTCCTAGCCTGGCAGGTACACTGCCTGCAGGAGGATACCTTGCTCATACGCAAGCCAACAGAGGACCAGTGCCTCCCAACAAAGGGTACGAGACCCCATGCTCCCCTGTTTGTTCATGTAGAACATTGCCACCTGGTTGTCCATCTGGACCAGCACTGGCTGGTGATGCAGGTGTGACATGCTCGCAGGGCTAAGCGTATGGCTCGGAGCTCCAGGAGGTTGATCTGCTGGGTGCTCTTGTCTGGTGACCAGTTGCCCTGAGTGCGGAACTCTCCACAGTGAGCTCCCCAACCGAGCAGGGAGGCGTCTGTGGTGAGGATCCTTGAGGGGCTTGGGGCCTGAAAAGGCATGCCTGCCTCGAGATGCTGGAGAGACTGCCACCAGACCAGGGGGTCCAGCAGTTGGTGGGTTAGAGACTCTGTCTTGGAGGCAACCCGTGGCCTGAGACCACTGGTCCCGGAGACACCACTGCACTGCCCTCATGTGAAGGCGAGCATCTGGGGTGATGTGGACCATGGAGGCCATGTGCCCGAGGAGGCATAGAAGCCACTGAGCATGCACTGAGGGATGGTTATGGTTATGGTTATGGTTAAGGCACTTGATATACCGCCCTCTACTTGCACATCAGATGGCACTGTATGTCCCGTGCCAAAGTTCTGAGACGGTCGGCTCGGTCCCCGGGCAAGAAGGCCTTCGAATGGAGAGGGTTGAGCTTTGCCCCAATGAACTCCAGGCATTGTGCTGGGAGGAGGTGAGACTTGGGGTAGTTTATGACAAACCCCAAGTTTTGCAGGACCTGAATGGTGTGTGTGGTGGCCTGTGGCACCTCTGAGGCCATGCCTATCTTTATGAACCAGTCGTCCAGGTAGTGGAAGACAAAGACCCACTGGAGGTGGAGGAAGGCGGCTATGACTGCCAGGCATTTTGTGAAGACTCTTGGGGCTGAGGCCAAGCTGAAAGAGAGCACCCTGTACTAAAAATGTCTGCCCCCCACTACAAACCGCAGGTACTACATATGGTGAGGGGTGGATGAGGATGTGAGTATAAGCATCCTTGAGGTCTAAGAAGCATAGCCAGTCTCTCTGCTGGAGGTATAGCAGCAATGTTCCAAGGACAGCATCTTGAACTTCTCCCTCACCAGGAATTTGTTGAGGTTGCACGGGTCGAGGATGGGCCTTAGGCCCCCTGTCCTTTTTTGTGATGAGGAAGTACCTGGAGAAGAACCCCTTGCCCTTGAGATGGCGGGGAACTGGTTCCACTGCTTTGTCCTCGAGAAGTCCTGCCAACTCCTTCAGTAGAAGGTCCTGGTGAAGGGGAGACCTGAAGGGCTCTCCTGGAAAGTAAGGGGGAGGTGTCTGAGTCAGGTGGAGGAGGTATCCCTCCCTGATTACCTGAAGTGTCAAGGCATCGGTGGTGATAGTTAACCACCTCTGGGCATAGAGGGCCAGACGTCCCCTTGTGGGCTGCTGATCTCCTTGGGGTAGATAGGCTATGCTCAAGGAGTCAGAAGCTCCCCCTGGCTGGGCCAGAGCCAGTGCCTGGGGTTTTGGAGACTTCTGCTTATGAGGGCCATGCTCATGTCCCTTGGCCTGCTGACTCTGTTGGGGAGCTAGGGAGGCCTGAAAAGGTGGATAGTTTCTGTAAGTAGCTCCCTTCCTTGGGTAAAAGGACTTTTTACCCAAGCCCTTCCATCGGGGAAGGGCAGCAGTCTTTTTAGAGAGCCTGGTCCTCGTCATGAACTCAGTCTCCAGCTCGGCAGCCTTGTTGGTCATGAGTTTGCCAAAGAGGTTCTCTCCTGGACAGGAGACATCGATCAATTTGTCCTGAACCTACTGCTCGAGGTCAGATGACTGTAGCCAAGCTTGGCAGCATGCACCGATGCCCGCCACCGGTACTTGAGCCGCCGACTCAAACCCATCATAGGCCGCTCAAGACATGAATTTGGAACATTCACAGACTGCCTTGGCCAGGTTCTTGAACCACTGCAAGGGTTCCTCAGAGAGACCAGCTGAGAACCCAGTGAGTTCCTTCGCCAGGTCTTTCAGGTACATGCCCATGTACAGCTGGTAGACCTGGATGCGGCCGATAAGCTTTGAGCCCTGGTAGCACTTTCTGTCGAGAGCATCCAGGGTGCGGGCCTCCCTGCCGGGGGGGCACCAAAGAGTGCGTCTTCTGCCTTTTCAGCTAACTCCACCACCATGGAGTTATGTGGCAGCTGTCACTTTTAAAAGCCCAGGCTCCGGCGGACTCGGTACATCAAGTGGAGCCACTTACTCACCACCGGTACCGAAGCCCGTGTCTTCCACATCCAGAGCATCAGCCATTCCAGGATGGGAGTGATTCCCTCAGAGGAGCCTCGTACTGGAGGATTTCCAACTCATCTGCCTGAGGGTCCTCCTCCGACTTGGTAGAGAATGCCAGGGCCTTTGACATATCCTTGACAAAATCAAGGAAGCCCATATCCTCCAGCAGGGACCACCATCGAGGCTCCGAGACGGGACAGTAAGATGGGATGTCGCGGTGGTGATGAGTATTGGGGGTTTCCTTGTCCTCCATCTCCCACTCGGAGTAGTCCATAGAGGACTCGTAGGAGGGCTGCTCTGCGGGCCTCAGGGCCTCTGATGTCCTGCGGCCGGCACCCGGCATAATTGCTGGGGATGACCAGGGTCCCATCGAGTGGGACTCTGATCACGACCTCAGCCAAGAATCAATTCAAGTCCGAAGGACCTCGAGGATTGGCTCGGCCTCCGGGGACGTCTTGGAGGTCAAAGACCTGGTGGTCAGGATGGATGAACCGTTCGTGCTAGACAACAGCGCCCACTGCTGGTCCATGAAGGCAGACAAACTGCGCTCCAGGGCTGCCATTCTGGACTCCAAACCAAGAGGGAGTCAGCCCCGATGTCAGCAGGGGTGGCCCAAGGGGGGTGCGGGGCCATGAGCAGAGATTATTTGCGGGGCCTCATTTGCATAAGGAACCTCTTTTGCGCAAATATTTGCATAATGTTAACATGCGCTTTTAGTAAACATGCCTCTTAATGAGTGTCTGAATAAAGAAAGACTAACAGATTTTTACATTACTATATTGCAGTGACAACCACCAGGCCCATTAGGAAGTACTACAAACACTGATCATTTAGAATCCATAGCAAATCCACCGTATCATAACAGCACTACCAGGACTCACAAAGCACCAAACCCTACCTATCAAAAGACAACACTGCAGATATTAAAACCAGTACATCTCACTGGGGGAAAGAGAACAAGTGGGACTGTCAAAGAGAAACAATATGAATAGAATACCTCAACTTGGTTACACATGCAGAACATAGACTGTCACCACACAAAGAACAAGGGATCACAATTTAGAAATAGGAAGATGATAATTAAACTGGGAATCCCGAAAGCCAAACATGAAATGTACAACACTGGAGAAATAAAACTATAAATTAATTTCCGCTTGCACCAAGCAAAAATGCGAAGATGTTAGCAATACACATTTCCCAGACCTGACATATTCCAGTTAATAAATTCAAAATAAAAAGTAGCTTTCTACCTTCTGTTTGGGCATTTTATTTTTCAGTTGCAATTGCTCCAGTCACTTTATTCTGGTTTCTTTGTGTATTCTGCAAGCTGTCCATTTGTCCTTTCTTCTCTTTTAGATTTTTTCCATTCTCTCTCTATATCTGCTTTAACAAACTGATCTTTCCACTTTTGCTCTTTCCCCCTTTTCTTTCCTTATTCCTTTATCATCCACTCAAATTTCACCCTTCCATTCTCAATCCCCACTTACTCTCCCAATACCCAGCCGATCGTAGACTTTTCTTCCCTACCACACAAAATATCTTTTCCCCTCTCCATTCTCATTCCCCATCCCCAACCCTTTCTAGTCCTCCCCCAAAATCAGCTCCCTTATAGTTCTAGACCCACCCAATATCTGCTTCCTTCTAGTCCCAATCTCCCAAGCCCCCACATTAGTCCATTTCCAGTCCTAGCCCCCCATATGCTTTTTTTCCAGTTCCATTCCAGCCCCCCATCAGCTCATTTCCACTCCAAGCTCCCCATCAGCCAATTTTCAATCCTAGCCCCCTTGTCAGCCCATTTCCAGCCCTATTCCAACTCCCCTCAGCCTGCTTCCAGTCCTATTCCAGCCCCCATCAGCCCATTTCCAGTCCTATTCCCCCATTAGCCATTTCCAGTCCTATTCCTGCCCATCACTTATTTGCAATCCAAGCTCCCCCCATCAGTCCATTTCCAGTCCTAGCCCCCCATATGCTCTTTTCCAGTTCTATTCCAGCCCCCCATAAGCCCATTTCCACTCCAAGCTCCCCCATCAATCAATTTCCAGCCCCCTCGTCAGCCCATTTCCAGTCCTAGCCCCCCAATCATAGCCCATTTCCAGTCCAAGATCCTCCCATCACAGCCCATTTCCAGTCCATGTCCCCCACCCCATCACAGCCCATTTCCAGTTCTAGCACCCTCCCACCATTACAGCCCATTTGCAGTCCTAGCCCCTCCATCACAGTCCATTTCCAATCCAAGTCCCCCCATCACAGCCCATTTGCAGTCCTAGCCCCCCATCACAGCCCATCCAGTCCTAGCCCCCCATTACAGCCCATTTGCAGTCCTAGCCCCCCATCACAGTCCATTTCCAATCCAAGTCCACCATCACAGCCCATCCAGTCCTAGCCCCCCCCCATCATAGCCCATCCAGTCCTAGGCCCACCCCCTCATCACGGCCCATTTGCAGTCCTAGCTCCCCCCCCCATTAGAGCCCATTTCCAGTCCAAGTTCCCCCTCCCTCCATCATAGTTCATCTAGTCCTGCCCCCCCCACCCCAAACAGCCCCGGGGCCATCTAAAGGGCTGAAGAGGGAGCCAGGGAAGCTTGTGCAAGGCCCCGGCTCCCTCTGCACAGCCGCTAGTGTGAGGAGTTTTTTCCCTCACGCTAGTGGCTGTATCTGTGAAGCCGCAAATGCTGGGAAAGGTTAAAGGGCATTGAAATGAAAATGAAATGAGAAACATCAACGTCCATGAGAGTCACCATGGGTAAAAAGAATTGGATATTCACAGATAGTGGCTGGTGCTGAAAATCGGGATGCTATGGTGAGTGGCTGGCACTATCTGGACAGTTCCAATATCAGCCACTATCCAGATCGCTTATTCAGAGAGGATCTGGGTGATTTTTCTGCTGTTCTAAGTTGCAGCTGTGCTGGAAATTGCCGCTATCAGGATAACTCATGTTTCCACCCCCAAACCATCCTGGCGCTATTTGGATAGTACTGAAATGGTCTGTAAAATATATTTGGGGGCACTATCCAGATAAGTCCCACTGAGAGAGAGATTCAGTGGCACTTATCTGGGTAGCAACTGCTTCTACTCAGATAAGTTCTTTTAAATATTGGGCCAGATACTTATGTCTTAAAAATAAAAATGACACAAAAAATTAAAATTTGGGGGGTGGGTTGTTTTAACATGTCATTTAAAAAATTATTTTGTTTTTAAAGTGCTCATGTAAATCATCAAATTTATCCAAAGCTCTCCCCCCTTAATCCTTAAATGAGCTGTGGGGATGAAGGGGGTATTGGGAAGGAGGAATTATGGTGATGTATGACATTTTTGGTATTCATGAAAACTGCAGTGTGTGGCTTGTCATAATTAGAGGTATATAAAAAATGATAAATAAAAAGTCATTTGGATACGTCTCCAGTAGCTAGTTACTGCCCAGTCTCAAATTTGTCATCTTTAGTTAAAATAATTGAGAAAAATATGAGTAGTACAGCAGCTACTGGAGATTTTGGAAGATCAGTCATTGCTGGATCTATGGCAGGGTGACGTTCATGGAAGCCATAGCACGGAGATGCTTCATGACCTTGTTTGGATGGTACTTGTCAGAATTCCATCTTGACATCTCAGTAGCATTCAGTGCAGATGACCTGGTATGGTAGAATGTCTCTATGGGCTGGAGATGCAAGGGAATATATTAACCTGGCTTTGTTCATTTCTACTACGTAGATAGGAAACAGAAAATAATTTTTAATGGTAAGGAATGAAAGTAGAAACCAATGTTGTCAGAGGTGCCTCAGGGATCAGTGCTCTCAGCTATATTATTTAATACCTTCTATATTTGCAGTGTTAGCAGATTCCTTATATGCTAAGGGATATTGGTTCTGGATTAATGCCGATGATATGCAAATCTATCAGCTGGACGATGAGCCATTAGATACTGCACACTCAGTCTCTGAATGCCTTGCACATATTTGCAACTGGCTGGGCCAGATCTGGTTGCTCTGAAATTTGAAAATTCTCAAAATATATGTGCAAACCTCAAGCCACTGGTATAGCAAAACTTCCAATCAAAGCACTGAATTTAAAAAAAAATTGTAAATCCCCACCCGAGTGGTGAAAGACCTCAGAATCAACTATCAACAAGCCGACGCAACAACCCCTTTTATGCCCGCGTAGCTAGACATACCATAGATGACACAGGCTACACCTTAACATACCCTCATTGATCACAGCTCACCACTCGTGGACACCCAAGACTGTGTGGTATATATCAATCATACTGCTCCGCTGTATGAGACAACATAAGCAGTAATAACCAGCAGTAAAAACACTCAGCAGTGATAACAACTAAAACAAAAATACTTAGCACCATAAGCCCATCCTTCGACGCCAGGCGTTTTGCCCCTAGGCTGCTTTAGGGAGAAGAATCACACTGTGCACACTGCATATCAATATCTGTCTGCAACTGCCAATATCTTTATTTGCAAAACACAAAAACCATTATATAAAACCACCAGTCATCCTAAGTAACCCCGTGCTTCAATTCCAACCCAACAATTCGCCAATCACCAACATCCTGTGAAAACAATACACACCATATCCTTACATTAAATATCCATGCAGTTCTGTAGTCCCCATATTCAATACTCAAAAACCAACTGCCAACACCCAGCAATGCCACACATGCATTTTAAGAGCTGCAAGAATGGAAGCAATTGATCTGCCCGCATTGAAGCTATCCCAATGCTTACTTACGCCCACAACCAAACTGACACAACCCAAATAACCACCATATTAAGACGCAGGACCTTAACAACCAATAAGGCCATGCCTCCCATCCACAACCAATATAAAAACAAAGCCCCAACACTTCAAATCCCACAGCTGTACCTTGCCACTAATTCTAAACCAGACTGCTAGTACTAAAACCACCCACCCACAACTTACCAGCAAACTTTCCATTCAATGCTCTCATTCAACCAGCTGGAGCAAGTGTACCTAACCAAAGAATCCATAATTGTTGTGAAGGGGTGACCGTGATAGGGTATTAGTTCGGAGAGAACAGAGGCAGAACATGGTCAATCACCCAACATTTAAGATCTGAAAAACCATGGGACTTCGATTGGCAATACTCAACCATCGGAGCATGAGAAATTGCACATATTAGCTTACTACGATGCTCCATCAATCTTATTCATAATTCCCAAGATGCTTTCCCATCATAAACAAGCCCACATGGGCAAGTGAGCATATATACTACAAAACTAGAACGACAATCCTTTGTCCATCGTAATACAAACTTATGACCATTATGCACAAATGACTGTAATGACACCATAATGGTACACACTGAGCAATGTCCACATGCAGAATGGCCTGCTACCACAGGCCAGGTCACCAATCTTCGAACCACAATAGGGCTCAAAACGTCCTGCAAGTTACGTCCATGTGTATACACCATTCATGGAATATACTCACTCAACCCAGGAATAGTCTGTAAAACCTCAAAATGAGCAAAAATACACCATTTAGTAAAGAGCTATGGAGGATTATATCGGGTCACAAAATCACCAATATGATCATGAACTCAAGAAGATCTAGAGGACGAAAGCCAATTACGATCATTATATAAGGTTCTCTGCCGAGCCCTTTCAACAATCGCAGGAGGGTAACCTCGATCACAAAAAGCCTGTACCAACTGCATAGATTGTGTCTCATATTCAATTGTGGAACTGCAGTTCCTACGATAGTGGAGGAACTGTGAAAACGGTAATCCCTTCTTCAATGAGAATGGATAGGCGCTAGTATAGTGTAATAATGCATTTATATCAGTGAGCTTCCGCTACACCGAAGTGCGGAAGCCCGTCCCTGTAGACAGAAATGACCACTCACAAAGATCTTGAGGCCATGAAGCCTCAGAGCCATATATAGAGATTTGCGACCAACAGCGTCAATGTCACCCCCACTAGACTGTTGATATAGCACTTCATTATAAACAAAAAAAAATGATTTACATAAAACTATGTGAGCCAAAGCCATAAGAAATTCCAATAAACCTGAATTAACATCCCCTCTTTCTCGTAATGCCCCCTCAATTATTGTAAGTGCATTTAACTGAAGTATAAAGAGCTGCAACATCTAAAGTTGCCAAAATGCACTCCAAATACTCACAGACTGGTTGCATATTAGATAAAAGATACTACCCACTTTCTTACATTGTTAACAAATGATGGTATAGATGGAATTAAAGGTCACAGAAAAGTGTCCAAATAGATGGAAAGGGGATGGGTTCCAACAAGGATCCGACAGAAGAAACTATCAGACAGCTGGGTGGAGCAGTTGTGTTTTTATGGATTTTTGGAAGATTATAAAAATATGGCACCCATGGATGTTGTACATTCAAAAATGTCAATTCTCTCTTGTTGATCAGCTTCCTCTCAAATGCCTCCTGCATTAATTCATGAATTTGGGTACTCAACTGGTCTGTCGGGTCCTCTTCCAGCTGACAATATGTACTGACATCAGACAATTGTCGCATAATCTCTTGATGATAATATTCAGTCTAAAACCACTACCACTCTTCCCTTATCTGCCTGTTTAATTGTGATATTAGTGGCCTCCTTCAGTTGATGCAAAGCCATGCATTCCTCACGTGATAAAACATTCAAATATGTTCTGCAACAAGAATGCTCTATGCGGTGAAAATCGCGCAAAATAGTTATCTCCAAGTTATAATACCCTGTTCAATGTAATTTCAGTTTGTTCAATGTAAACCGCCTTGATATCATGAAAGGCGGTATATAAGAAATGCTAAATAAATAAATAAATAAATAAATAAAATAAATGAAAACCGAATCATGAAACACTTGTATTGGAGGTGGCAGAAACGTAGGGGGAGACCGAGTGGATACTACCAGAAGAGGAAACTGACGATCGACATTCAATGCTTCTGTTGTGAACAAACGTCAACATGTCAGTTGTAGAACCTGAAGCTGAAGGAACATTGTGCTCATCTACACCAGAAAAAAAAAAGAATCATAAATGGATCTTTTGTAAGAACTTTTCCAAATCCAAACGAAATGAGAAAGTATCATATTTAGTACTCTGTATAAAAAATAAACCGTTATCCAAAACCGCAACTTGCCTCGGTATTGAAGGAGTGGATGATAAGTTTTATTCCATGCTTTGATGATTATTTTTTATATGCATTGGTTTTTATTCATTTTTGGCAGTTTTGCTCTGAAATTCGGCCAAATTGCAGACTAGCAAAGGACTCCTCTGTGCCTACCCATGTCATGGTTGGCGATGTTTCACTGCCCATAGTGTCACCTGTTAGGAGCTGAGGTTTGAGGATTGACTGACATCTTTTTCATGTTCAGACTTAAAATATGGTTTCCACACTATATGTAACTGAATCTGAATGAATCTGCTATGTTATCTTTTGTCATTATACTGTGTCAATTTCCTCTAGTCCTTCAGTCATTAATTTTCTCAGCTTCAGATTACTGCAGTTCTCATATGGATATTGCTGCTTACTTTATTAGAGCACCACAGAGCAGCTCAAAGAATCTCAGGGCTGTCGGTAAGAGAACCTATTGCCCTGTAAATACAAGCTCTACCTTGGCTACCAGTTAAGCAGCCTGTTGGGTTTAAGGGATATACCTTCATCTTCAGAAGGCTTTCTAGGGATTGTCTTACATACTGTGGAGGCCCCTGGCCCAGGCAATAGCCTATGGCTTAGGGCTGCACTTGTTAGTCCTTTAATTAAAGAGTTTTCTTCCTCATCCAGCGCCGGGGCTGCTGGGATTTGTAGTTGTGTTGTTTAGAAAAAAACAAGTAGTGTGGAGACTGAGGGTTTACAAGGCAAAACACAGGAATTTATTTCTTTTTCTAAAGAGCATTAAGGCTCAACACAAAACAAACAGGATTCTTTTCTCCAAACAATAATCCATAGGCATTTATACCAAACCAAACAATGAAACTGCTTTATGTAGCTTTTTAACATGTGTCGCTGTTTTTCAAATCATTCAGCAATCAAGCAAGGCTTCTCTTCTCTTCAAACCCAAAAGAAATATCCTTTCGTCAGCAACAGGGTTCTTTAGCATTCCTGGCTAAACACATTTCTCCCTGTTTTCACACTGCCTTCTAGGACATTCAGGTTATAGGCTTTTCCCTTCTTTTATCCAAGAAGTTTTTATTCTGCCTTCTGGCACAGAGAACAATCCATTACTGAATCTTCAGACCCCTCATCAGATTCATAATAGTCTATCTGCATTTCCTCAGGACCTGTGTCTGGTAAATCTGGCTTTAAGCCAACATGAAAAACTTCAGGCTTAATATTCTCTAAAAGTTCCAGAACCTTTCTCCACTGAGGCTTTTCCCTATGCACAGGGTTTCCACCAGGAACGTGGAGATTCTTTTCTTGCATCAAATGACACAATGCCTCTAACTGGCTTACGGCACTTTTTGCTACCCTTTTATTCACGCACCTTTTTGGAAGTTGCAGCTCTTTAGCTGGTTCAGGAACAGTTGTCACTGCAGCCTGACCCTTGTCAGCACTTCTCTCCGACACAGCTCTCCTAGTTTTAAAAGCAATTGCAGTTTCCTTGTAATCCTGGCTTTCTTTCTGACTAGGGCTTTCACTTCTGAGAATCCCCCGGAGGTCTCCACCATTCTCCTCCACAGTTGACTCTCTGGGCCTTTCTCTGGTGCTTCTCTCACCACTGAATTTCCCAGCGTGCTGCTTCCCTGTCTCTCCCTTTCCAGGGTGTCGCTTCGTGTGCTGCCTTCTCTCAGGCTGAGTCTCTCTTCCTGTGGTGCTGCCCTTCTCCGACTGAGTCTCTCTGTCCGTCCTCTCCTCCAATATTTCCCTGGGTTTATAGGAGTGTCTTTGAACTACCGTGCACTGCCCTTCCCCCAGGTGTCTCTCATTAATTTCCAAGCCTACCCTTGGATTAGCAGAGCTTGGGTGTGTCCTGTCCTCAGTAGCTGCATGTTTTTTTTCTCTGCCTGCAGTTTGAGAGCTACTGATTCCTTGCCTGTCTCTTTCTTTAAAGGTAAATGTCTGATTTTCTCCCAATTCCATGGGCTCAGCCATACTCTCCTCATCACAATACATGTGCATTTGTTACCATTGCTTGAGTCACAAATCACCTGCATCCTCCGGGATTAAAAGATACAGGCCTATAATCACAGGATATTCAAAGGATGCTGGCGAACCTATAACTTCCTCATCTGTGAATTTTTGGTCACTATAGGGATATATTGGGCTGAAAAACCCGTTTAACTGGTCCGATACTATCCATATAGGGGGTCATTTTAGAAGCCCTATTCATGATTTCCATATCTAAAAAATGCCCATTCAGACACTGCCATCACATGAACATCTCCTGAGCCATTTCAGAAAGCACTGACTATACCTGTGTGTGGTGCAGTCACCTCCACGTTGCACAGGGGCCTGCCGAGAGCGGTCTAGGGGCAGGGCAAAAAAGACACATGTGTGCATGCCATTTTAGGCCAACACTGCACAGTTGAATTTGCCATCAGGGACATCCACGACTATACTTGCTCCAGGGCACAAATAGAACTCTAAAAAGTGCTCATTTTGGCAAACCAACATCTGTAAAGTGAAGAAGAAAATGTCCTCTCACTCCAAAAAACATGGCAGTAACTGAAAAGGCATGTATCCGGACTCCTGCACTGCTGCATGTCCCCGTTTGCAAATTGGCAGGCCGGGAGATATAAAGAGGGAGATATAGTCAGTCACATCTGTACCTGGAATGGCAGATGTCCATATTCAACATGTTCAAGTTTCTGAAATCAGGCAAAAGCCTGAATGTGTTTGACCTATTATTCCGCATGTCCCATTTTGCCTTTTGATGTGGTAGACACATGCATCTTTCAGGGTGGAGAAAGGCACTTCCATGTGCTCATGTTCGCTGCTGCTCCTCCCACTAAAGGTCCGACATTCTGACTTGGATGTTCCACATTTCATCTTCACGTCCTTTCTGAAATGTGCCTTGAAGTCAATGAAGAGAAAGAGGACTACTACTATTACTACTACTAATCATTTGTATGGCGCTACAAGGCACACGCAACACTGTACATAAAGATGTAAGACATAGTGCCTGCTCAGAGCTTACAATCTAATCAAGATGAAAAACCAATGCAAAACTATGTGTGTGGTAAGATACACACATAAGTGGTGAACAAGAGAGAGTGAGGGGCATCAGAATCCAAAAGCAGCCTCAAAGATGTGGGGTTTTAGCCTGGATTTGAATAGGGCCAGAGAAGGAGCCCGAAGCACTGACTCAGGTAGTTTGTTCCAGGCATATGGAGCAGCAAGGTGGAATGGACCAAGTTTGGAGATGGCAGTGGCAGAAAAGGGCACAGATAAGAGGGATCTGCCAGAGAAGTGGAGTTCCCGAAGAGGAATGTACAGAGAGATAAGAGGAAAAGTAGTGAGGAGCTGCAGAATGAATGCACTTATAGGTAAGTAGAAGTTTGAACTGGATGCAGAAATGGATAGGGAGCCAGTGAAGCGACTTGAGAAGAAGGGTTATATGAGTATAGCAGCACCGGTGGAAGATACAGCTGCATTTTAAACAAATTGAAGGGGGAAAAGATGAGTCAGAGGGAGATCATGAGGAACAGGTCACACTAGTCAAGACGAGAGGCAACTAGTGAGTGGGGTAGATGAGGGTCTTAGTGTGTTTAGAAAGAAAGGTACAAATGTTGCCAATGTTATAGAGAAAGAAACGACAGATTTTAGTTATCTGTTGGATGTGTGCAGAGAAAGAGAGAGTAGAAACAAAGATGACTCCAAAGTTGTGAGCTGAGGAAACAGGGACCATAAGAACATAAGATATGCGATACTGGGTCAGACAAAGGTCCATCAAGCCCAGTATTCTGTTTCCAGCAGTGGCCAATCTAGGTCATACGTACCTAGCAGTTTCCCCAAAAGACACAGGTTCCACAATGCTTGTACTGGGTCAAGCATTGATATCCTGGGTCCCTTCTTAATAATGGTTTATGGACCTTTCCTCCAGGAACTTGTCCAAACCTTTTTTAAACCCAGTTACACTAACAGCCTTTACTACATCCTCCGGTAACAAATTCCAGAATTTGATTACACGTTGAGTGAAAAAATATTTTCTTTTATTAGTCTTAAATAGTTTACCCTTTAGCTTCATTGCATGTCCCCTAGACTTCCTATATTCTGATAAGGTAAACAATCGATCTACGTTTACCCGTTCCACTCCGTTCATTAATTTATAGACTTCTATCATATCTCCCCTCAGCCATCTCTTTTCCAGGTTAAAGAGCCCTAACCTTTTTAGCCTTTCTTCATAGGAGTATCCTTCCATCCCCTTTACCATTTTGGTGGCTCTTCTCTGAACCTTTTCTAAAATCGCTATATCCAGCTACACTAACAGCCTTTACTACATCCTCCGGTAACAAATTCCAGAGTTTGATTACACGTTGAGTGAAAAAATATTTTCTTTTATTAGTTTTTATTAGAGTGGAGGAGTGGCCTAGTGGTTGGGGCAAGGTACTTCAGGCCGGAAGGTCGGGGGTTCAAATCCCCCTAGAGGACAGCAACCTTGTGCCGGAAGGACTGGGGTTTCTAGTCCCACAGGTGCTCCTTGTGGTCTTGGGCAAGCCACTTAACCCTCCATAGCCCATGTTCCCTATAAAATAGTTATCTCCAAGTTATAATGCCCTGTTCAATGTAATTTCAGTTTGTTCAATGTAAACCGCACTGATGCAGAATAGCATGGTATATAAGAGAATGTAAATAAATAAAAATAAATAAAATAGTCTTAAATAGTTTACCTTGTAGCTTCATTGCATGTCCCCTGGTCTTTCTATATTCTGATAATGTAAACAATCAATCTACATTTACCCATTTCACTCCGTTCATTCATTTATAGACTTCTATCATATCTCCCCTCAGCCGTCTCTTTTCCAGGTTAAAGACCCCTAACCTTTTTAGCCTTTCTTCATAGGAGTATCCTTCCATCCCGTTTACCATTTAGGTGGCTCTTCTCTGAACCTTTTCTAATAACGCTATATCCTTTTTAAGATACGGCGACCAGAATTGCACACAATATTCAAGGTGCGGTCTCACCATGGAACGGTATAGAGGCATTATAATATCTTTTGTTTTATTTTCCATTCCTTTCCTTATGATATCTAGCATTCTATTTGCTCTCTTGGCTGCCGCTGCACACTGGGCCGAGGGTTTTAACATGTTATCCACAATGACGCCTAAATCTTTTTCCTGGGTGGTGGTTCCTAATGTGGAACCTTGCATCGTGTAACCATAGTTTGGGTTGTTCTTCCCTAGGTGCATAACTTTGCACTTGTCCACATTAAATTTCATCTGCCGCTTTGATGCCCAGTCTTCCAATTTACCAAGATCCTCTTGCAATTTTCCACAATTCTCTTGGGTTTTAACAACTTTAAATAGTTTTGTGTCATCTGCAAATTTGATAACCTCACTCGTTATTCCACTTTCCAGGTCATTTATGAATATGTCAAAAAGCAGCGGACCCAGCACAGATCCCTGGGGTACACCACTATTCACCTTTCTCCATTGGGAAAATTGGCCATTTAGCCCAACCCTCTGCTTTCTATCTTTTAACCAGTTCCTGATCCACAGTAGTATACTGCCTCCTATCCCATGACTCTTTAGTTTTGCCAAAAGTCTCTCATGAGGGACCTTGTCAAAGGCTTTCTGAAAGTCCAGATACACTATATCAACCGACTCATCTTTGTCCACCTGTTTATTCACACTTTCAAAAAAACATAACAGATTAGTAAGACAAGATCTTCCTTGTCTAAAGCCATGTTGGCTGTCTCCCATTAGGCTATGACTATCTACATGCTGAGTAATTTTATTCTTTATGATGGTTTCTACCATTTTTTCTGGTACTGACGTGAGGCTCACCAGTCTGTAGTTTCCCGGATCACCCCTGGAACCCTTTTTAAAAATTGGTGTTACATTGGCGATCCTCCAATCTTCAGGTATTAGAGATGATTTTAATGATAGTTCACAGATTACTAATAGCAGGTTTGCAATCTCATATTTCAGTTCTTTCAACACCCTTGGATGTATACCATCCAGCCCAGGTGATTTGCTACTCTTCAGTTTATCTAATAGTTGTAATACATCTTCCCGATGTATCAATATTTCCTTCAATTCTTCAGCACCTTTAAATACCACTTCAGTCATGGGTAATAGTGTTATCCACAGAAATAGAGAAGGGAGGAGGTGGGTTTGGGGAGGGGAGAGAAAATAATCAGCTCAGTTTTGGCCATATTAAGTTTCAGACAGCAGTGAGACATCCAAACAGCAATGTCAGATAAGCAGGCAGAGATCCAGGCCTGGATTACTGGAGAGTTTACAGACACAGAAAGGTAGAGTTGTCAGCATAAAGATGGGACTGAAAATCATGGAAATAAATAAGTGCACCAAGGGACAGAATGTAGAGAGAGAAAAAGAAAAAAGGCCCTAAGACAGAGTCCAGAGGTACAAAAACTGAAAGCAGGATGGAGGAAAGAGGATCCACCAGAACATACTCTTAAAGTGCGATGGGAGAGATAAGAAGAAAATTAGAACAGAACAGAGCCCCTAAATCCAAGTGAAGACAGGGTATCAAGGAGAAGCTGGTGATCAACAGTGTCAAAGGCAGCAGAAACGTCAAGAAGGATGAGAATTGAGTAGAAAGTCGTCACCAGAGACTTTGGCAAGAGCCATTTCTGTGGAATGTAGAGAATGAAAGCCAGATTGCAGTGGGTCCAGAAGGACTTGAGAGGAAAGAAGGCCACAGGAACAGCTGCAATGGAAAGCAATAGGTTAAGGATATGACAGATGGAGGGGATGATGATGGAAGAGATTGATCCTATTCCCACCCAACTACTAAGCTCTGAGGAGCAGGTAATCAGTTTGGAGGAGGAGAGAAAATTTGCAGTTTCCTCCTCAATGATTTCAGAAAAGGAAGAAAAAGGGCGACCAAAGGTGAGGGAAGGATTTGGGAGTGAAGAGGGGGAGGATGAGGTGGAGGTGACCCTGCAGAGAATTCAAGACTAATCTTCTGGATTTTGACATGGAAGTACTCAGTCAAGGTCTGGGCAGATAGCAAAGCAAGGATAGGGGGAGAAGGGACCTTGAGGAGAGAGTTGAGCATAGCAAAGAGACGATGAGGGTCAGAGGTAAGAATTAGTCAAATGGACATAATACTCTTGCTTGGTGAGTGCTATGGCCAATTGGAAAGAGGTTAACATGGATTTGAAATTAGGTAATCAACAAGGGTATATTTAACATTTTTAACATTTAACATCTTTTATATACCGCGCTATTGTCATCAGCTCGGTTTACATGGAACAAAAATATGCATACATAGAACTGAAAATGCATTTTACAAGTAACAGGGATTTGTAAACTTGGGAATAACAAGGTAAAACTATGTAAAAACTAGCTAACTATTTACAGAAGATTCAAGTACGTTAGTCAAATCTGGATGTATCAATTGGGATAAATGGTATGGTCGGGAAGAATCTGTAAAATGCTTTCTTGTGCAAAAAATTAGATTGGGAAATAGCTTAGGAAGAGATGATGTTTGAGGCTTTTTCTGAATTGCGTTAGGCTGTTGATAATTCTCAGTTCTAGTGGGAGGGCATTCCAGGCAATTGGGGCATGGATACTGAAGGCTCTTTTAGTTGTTTCCTTAGTATATCTGACTGTTTGTTTAGGGATTATTAGTGTATTTATTGCATTTGACCTTCTAGATCTATTAGGGGCCTGTGGGTGTAAAAGGTTGGTAATGGTTTCTGGTGCTTGGTTGTTTATGGTTTTGAATGTAGTGATTAATATCTTGTAGTGGATTCGTGCTTTGGTTGGTAGCCAGTGGAGTCTCTTTAGGATTGGGGTTATGTGGTCCGTCTTTGATACTCCTTCGAGTATGACTTAAGCCAAAGGCGCTCACTTGAACAAGCACAGGAATGTAGGTAGCGGGTGGTTGAGGACAGCCAGGGTTGAGGTATGGTATGCCTCATAGGCCATGGAATGGGAAGAGCAAGTGCATCCAGAGCATAGGAAAGTATAGTGTTATAGGAGGATACTGCTCCATCAGTGGACTCAGATGACACAGTGGAGAAAAGAGGTGATAAGACAGCAGTGGAGAGAGCTGAAGGGTCAATAGTGTGAAGATTCCTAAACATGTTGGTGGAGTTTGGGCAAAACCAAGATGGGGGGTGGTTAAGGGTGAAGGTTAGCAGGTGATGGTCAGATAAGGGCAGAGCTGAAGTAGAGACATTTGAGGGTGGGCAGTTGGAGGAGAAGACAAGGTCAAGGCAGTGGCAATGCTTGTGAGTTGGTGTGCTAGAGCACAAATGGAGGTTAAAACAAAACAAAACAAAAGATATTATAATGCCTCTATATCGTTCCATGGTGAGACCGCACCTTGAATATTGTGTGCAGTTCTGGTCGCCGTATCTTAAAAAGGATATAGAGTTATTAGAAAAGGTTCAGAGTAGAGCCACCAAAATGGTAAAGGGGATGGAAGGATACTCCTAAGAAGAAAGGCTAAAAAGGTGAGGGCTCTTTAACCTGGAAAAGAGACTGCTGAGGGGAGATATGATAAAAATCTATAAATTAATGAACGGAGTGGAACGGGTAAACGTAGATCGATTGTTTACATTGTCAGAATATAGAAAGATTAGGGGACATGCAATGAAGCTACAGGGTAAACCATTTAAGACTAATAAAGGAAAATATTTTTTAACTCAACGTGTAATCAAACTCTGGAATTTGTTACCGGAGGATGTAGTAAAGGCTGTTAGTGTAGCTGGGTTTAAAAAAGGTTTGGACAAGTTCCTGGAGGAAAGGTCCATAAACCATTATTAAGAAGGGACCCAGGATATCAATGCTTGACCCAGTACAAGCACTGCAGAACTTGTGTCTTTTGGGGAAACTGCTAGGTACGTATGACCTAGATTGGCCACTGTTGGAAACAAGATACTGGGCTTGATGGACCTTGGTCTGACCCAGAATGGCATATCTTATGTTCTTATGTTCTTAAGGAAAGGAGCTTGAAGGCATAAGGGTCAGAAAGGTCATCAATGTGACTTAAAATATCTAAGAGTAAATGAAGGGGAAGATGCATCCAGAAAGAAGGAGAGCCAGGAGTCAGTCAGCAAGAAAGGTAGAGGTGAACTTGTTGGGAGATCAATAAATGGCAACTACCCAGAGAGGAAATGGAGAAAATAGGCGGATGACATGGACTTAAAAGGAAGCAAAGGAATTAGATGGAGGCAGAAGGAGGGGCTGGAATTGTCAGTAATGAAAGAGCAGGAACCCAACACTGCCACCATGGCCAATGGGATGAGATATATGGGAAAATAGGTAGCCTTCATGACAAAGAACAGCAACTGAAGCTGAATCTTCAGTTAGAAGCCAAAGACTTTCAGAAGAAGCTAAAGACCACCCTCTATATTGAACACTTCAGAGGCATTTCATAATTTAGACCTCCTACAGAATGGACCAACCGCATAATGAAATTCTCTCTTCTCCAATCTGCACTTCCCATTCCAACCTCCCCTCCCCCGACCTAGCCCTACCCCGACCACTACGTATAATTCATCTCCTACTGTACTTAGCCCAACTTGATGAAAGATGTCAAAATACACATTATGTACATAGATTACTTGTATATAGTTAGATTTAAAAACATTCTCCTGCATGCTCCCTTAACCCATTGTTCTATGTAAAACGGCAAGCTATGCTGTAAACTGCTTTGATTTAAGGATACAGTGGTATAGAAATCCTTTTAAATAAAATAAATAAGATTTCTGTAAGAGCCAGAAGATGTAGAGCATTAGAGATAAAGAGATCATGAATGAAGGCAAGTTTACTGGAGAAAGACTGTGCATGCTACAATGCCCATGCAAAAGGGAGAGGAGGGGCGATATGAACAAGATTAGAAAGCTTATGTATTGACCTGCCCTGGGAGTGTGAAAAAAAATTCTAGGGGGAGGCCAGGTTGGGGTTGATATCTCCAGCAACAAGGAAATCCTTTAAAGCGTGGCCTCTCGACCTGCGAGCTCTGGGGGACATCCTGGAGCAGTGCTGGCAATCGGCGACCTGGTGGTTGGCCCCTAGGCATCGTACACACAGGTTGTGGGCATCGGTGCAGTTCATTTTCCTTGAGCAACGGGAGCATTTCTTAAACCCAGGTTTTGCCAGCTTTGGCATCTTCTGACCTGTAAGTATCCTTTAGGGTTACCAACTTTTTCACCGAGAAAAACCCGACACCTGTGGCTCGCCATGCTCCACCCATTCTCCGCCCCTAGCCCCACCCCTGCCCCGCCCCCAGCCCCACCCACAAAAATTACCGAGGATATGTGTAGGCTAACTTCCTTGGTCAGATAATAATTAAACTGGGAACCCCAAAATCCAAACATGAAATGTACAACACTGGAGAAATAAAACTATAAAGTAATTTCCTCTTGCACTAAACAAAAACGCAAAGATGTTATCAATACACACTTCCCAGACCAGACATATTCCAGCTAATAAATTCAAAATAAAAAGTATTTTTCTACCTTCTGTTTGGGCGTTTTATTTTTCAGTTGCAATTGCTCCAGTCACTTTCTTCTGGTTTCTTCGTGTCTTCTGCGAGCTATCCATTTGTCCTTTCTTCTCTTTTAGATGTTTTCCCTTCTCTCTCTATTTCTGCTTTAACATACTGATTGTTTCCCTTTTGCTCTTTCCCCCCATTCTTTCCTTATTCCTTTATCATCCGTTTAAATTTCACCCTTCCATTCTCAAGCCCCTCTTACTCTCCCAATACCCAGCCCATCATAGACTTTTCTTCCACACAAAATATTTTTCCCCTCTCCATTCTCATTCCCCATCTATTCTAGTCCTCCCCCAAAATCAGTTCCCTTATAGTTCTAGACCCACCCAGCATCCATTCCCTTCTAATCCCATTCTCCCATGCCCCACATTAGCCCATTTCCAGTCCTATTCCAGCTCATCAGCCCATTTCCAGTGCTAGCCCTCACATCACAGACCATTTCCAGTCCTAGCCCCCCCCAATCACAGCCCATTTCCAGTCCAAGTCCCCCATCACATCCCATTTGCAGTCCGAGTCCCCCCACACCATCACAGCCCATTTGCAGTCCTAGCACCCCCCCCACCATCACAGTCCATTTGCAGTCCTAGCCCCCCTAATCACAGCCTATTTCCAGTCCAAGTTCCCCCTCCCTCCACCACAGCCCATTTGCAGTCCAAGTCCCCCCCCCCCATCGCCCTTTTCCAGTCCAGGTCCCCCGCCCCATCACAACCCATTTCCAGTCCATGTCCCCCCCCCCCCCCCCCATAGCCCTTTTCCAGTCCAGGTCCCCCTCCCCATCAAAACCCATTTCCAGTCCATGTCCCCCCCCCCCCCCCCATATCCCTTCTACAGTCCAGGTCCCCCTCCCCATCACAGCCCATTTCTTTCCAGTCCAATGCCCCCCCCCAGCCCTTTTCCAGTCCAGGTCCCCCCCCCCTTCACAACCCATTTGCAGTCCCACTCCCCCTAATCACAGCCTATTTCCAGTCCAAGTTCCCCCTCCCTCCACCATAGCCCATTTCCAGTCCAAGTTCCCCCCCCCCATAGCCCTTTTCCAGTCCAGGTCCCCCTCCCCATCACAACCCATTTCCAGTCCATGTCCCCTCCCCCCCATAGCCCTTTTCCAGTCCATGCCCCCCCCCTAGCCCTTTTCCAGTCCAGGTCCCCCTCCCCATCAAAACCCATTTCCAGTCCATGTCCCCTCCCCCCCCCATAGCCCTTTTACAGTCCAGGTCCCCCCCCATTACCGCCCATTTCTTTCCAGTCCAAGTCCCCCCCCCCATAGCCCTTTCCGGTCCAGGTCCCCCCCCCCCCCCATCACAAACCATTTCTAGTCAAATTCCCCCTCCTAGCCCTTTTCCAGTCCAGGTCCCCTCCCCCCATCACAGCCGAGGCAGTCCTTGGCCTCCCCCCCAACACCGCGGCTGTCTGAGGCTTTAGAGGGAGCCGGGGAAGCCCGCGCAAGGCCCCGGCTCCCTCTGTACAGCCGCCAGCGTGAAGAGCCTTTTCCTTCACGCTGGCGGCTGTTCCTGTGAAGCCGCGAATGCTGGGAAAGGTTAAAGGGTATTGCCTTTAACCTTTCCTACCAATCGCGGCTTCACAGGAACAGCCGCCAGCGTGAAGGAAAAGGCTCTTCACGCTGGCGGCTGTACGGAGGGAGCCGGGGCCTCGCGCGGGTTTCCCCGGCTCCCTCTGAAGCCCTCCGGGTTGGGAGAAAAACCGGTTTTTTTTGCTCTGGCCGCTCCCGATCTTGCGGCCAGAGCAAAAAAAACGGCTTTTCAAGGGCCGGTTTTTCCTCTGCGCCGGCAGCCGGCCTGGCCATAGAAAAACCGGCCAGGCCGGCTGAAAACCGGCCAGTTGGCAACCCTAGCATCCTTGAATTGCTGGAAGCTTTCTGTTAAGTATTTTTCTTCGCTGGTTTAAGATGGTAGGAGGGCAGGATTCTGTGTGTGGTAGGCACAACAGAAGAAAAAAGACTGGCTGGCTAGGGCTGGGCCGATGGGTTGGGCCTCTGGCTCATGCTTAGAAAGGTTTTTCTGAAATCTAGAGAGCTCTTCCATACGGTGCCCAGAGGATGTCACCAGGTGTGGCTGACGAATCCTGCTTGTCCAAGGAGAAAGTTCTGGTGGCTTGAGTGATTGCATCAATGAGAGGAGGAGGGCTATGAAAGAGTGCTAAGCCAGGGGTGGGCCGGCTGAGTAATAAAAGTGTTGAGAAGGGAGACACAGCCCTGCAGAGAGCAGAAGGGCTGAGTAAAGGACAGACAGAAGACTGACAAAATAATAAACAACAAGCTAGATTCTGTGTGTAATCTAAATAGGCATAGAAAAATGCCTGAACAGAGCATACAAAGTTAGCAAAGGCTTGCAATGAGGGTGCTCTCCCGAGCAGGAACTAAATGAAGGATCAGCAGCTCATGTGCTCAGAGGAGGAAAGCTTCTGAACAAAGCCCCGGCAGGGGGAGGGGTGGATGCAGGCAGGGGCGGCCCAAGGGGGGTGCGGGGCCCTGTGCGGAGACTCAGTGTGGGGCCTCATTTGCATAATGGGCCTTATTTGCATAAATATTTGCATAATGTTACCATACACTAACTTTTAGTAAACATGTCTCTTAATGAGTGTATGGATAAAGAAAGACTAAAAGATTTCTACATTACTATAATCCAGTGCCAACCGCCAGGCACATTAGGAACTACTACAAACGCTGCCCATTTAGAACCATAGCAAACCCGCCGTATCCTGACAGCATTACCAGGACTCACAAAGCACCATACCCTACCTATCAAAAGGCAAAACTGCAAATATTAAACCAATACATTTCAGAGAATACTGGGGAAAGAGAACAAGTGGCAATGTCAAATAGGAATTACATAAACAGAATACATCAGCTCAGTTACACATGCAGAACATAGACCATCACCAAACAAGGAATCACAATTTAGAAACAGGAAGGCAATAATTAAACTGGGAACCCCAAAAGCCAAACTTGGAAGTACAACAACACTGTAGAAATAAAACTATAAATTAATTTCCTCTTGTACCAAACAAAGCACAGACGTTAATGATGCACATTTCCTAGAGGTTTCATATTCCAGTTAATAAATTCAAAATAAAGAGATATTTCTACCTTTTGTGCATTTTTTTTCAGTTGCAATTGCTCCAGCCACTTTCTTCTGGTTTCTTCATGTTTTCTGCTAACTGTCCATCGTCTGCTGTCCATTTGTTCTTTCTTCTCTCTTCTAGTTTTTTTTTCCATTCTCTCTCTCTACATCTGCTTTAACATACTAATCTTTCTCCTTTTGCTCTTTCCTCATTCCTATTTCATCCACACAAATTTTACCCCTCCATCCTCAATCCCCACTTACTCTCCCAATACCAGGCCAATTGTAGATTTTTCATCCCTCCACACAAAATATTTTTCCCCTCTCCATTTTACTCTCCCAGCCCCATCCCATTCTAATCCTCCCCCAACATCAGCTCCCTTCTAGTTCCAGTCTCACCCAGCATCCATTCCCTTCTAGTCCCTGCATCAGCCCATTTCCAGTCCTAGCCCACCATCAACCCATTTCCAGTCCTAGCTTCCCCATCCATTTTCAGTCTGAGTCCCTTCATCAGCTCATTTCCAATCCTAGCCCCCCATCAGCCCATTTCTAGTCATTTCCTAGCCCCATCATCAGCCCATGTCAAATCATAGCTCCCCTCCACTCAGTCCAATTCCAGTCCAAGCCCCCCCCCCCAATGAGCCTACTTTCAGTTCTAGCCCCTCCATGAGTCCATTTCAATTCAAGCCCCCACCACAGCCCATTTCCAATCTTAGCTTCCCCAACAGCCCATTTCCAGTCCTATCCTAGCTGCTCCATCAGCCCATTTTCAGTCCTAGCTCCCTTCCCTCACAGCCCATTTCCATTCCAAGCTCCCTCCCCATCAGCTATTTGCAGTTCAAGCCTCCCCTTCCACTCAGCCCATTTCCAGTCATAGCAACCACCCAACCCATTACCAGTCCTAGCCCCCCATCAACCCACTTCCAGTCCTAACCCCCCCATCACCCCATTTTCAGTTTAAGCCCCCCCTATAACCCATTACCAGTCCTAACCCCCCCATCAGCCCACTTCCAGTCTTAACCCCATCAGCCCATTGCCAGTCCTAAACCCCCCCCATCAGCCCACCTCAAGTCCTAACCCCACCCCCCAGCCCATTAGCAGTCCTAACCCACCCCCACCCCCCAGCCCATTAGCAGTCCTAACACCCCCCCAGCCCATTAGCAGTCCTAACCCACCCCCAGCCCAGCCCCCGCTCATTATATGTACTAATAACCCCCCCCCCAGCCCATTAGCGGTCCTAACTACCCACCCCCACCCCCAGCTGTCCTAACAACCCCCCCCAGCCCAGCCCAGCCCATTAGCAGTCCTAACACCCCCCCAGCTCAGCCCATTAGCAGTCCTAACAACCCCCAGCCCAGCCCAGCAGCAGTCCTAACAACCCCCCAGCCCATTAGCAGTCCTAACAACCCCCCCCCCAGCCCAGCAGCAGTCCTAACAACCCCCCCCAGCCCAGCCCATTCCATTAGCAGTCCTAACAACCCCCCAGCCCATTAGCAGTCCTAACAACCCCCCCCCCCCAGCCCAGCCCAGCCCAGCCCAGCCCATTAGCATTCCTAACAACCCAGCCCAGCCCATTAGCAGTCCTAACAACCCCCCCCCAGCCCAGCCCAGCCCAGCCCAGCCCATTAGCAGTCCTAACAACCCCCCCCCCCCAGCCCAGCCCAGCCCAGCCCAGCCCAGCCCATTAGCAGTCCTAACAACTCCCCCCCCCCAGCCCAGGGAAAATTAAATCAAAAGAAAACCTGTCTGCTGCTGCCGTCGGGGCCGCCGCGGCAGAATCGAGCGTGCCGTGGGGGCCCCCCTGTGCACGGCAGAGCCTGCCCTCCCCTGTAGCAGCTCTCTCTTTGGAGCTGAAGTCAGACGCGCCGGCTTGCAGAGCAGAGCGCGAGAGAAGAGTTTCTCCCTCGCTGCTCTGTTAAGCCCGCGGGGGCTGATGGGAACTTCCCATCAGCCCCCGCGGGCTTAACAGAGCAGCGAGGGAGAAACTCCTCCCTCGCGCTCTGCAAGCCGGCGCGTCTGATTTCAGCTCCAAAGAGAGAGCTGCTACAGGGGAGGGCAGGCTCTGCCGTGCACAGGGGGGCCCCGCGGCACGCTCGATTCTGCCGCGGCGGCCCCGACCGCGGCAGCAGACAGGTTTTTTTTTTTTTCAATTTTACTTTTCGAAAAGAATGTTTTTTGCGCGGGGCCCCCTGAAACGCGGGGCCCTGTGCAAAAAACATTCTCGCTCAATGGACGGGCCGGCCCTGGATGCAGGTAGATTCCACAGGAAGTACCCTAGTAAAACTCAGACAAGGTAAAAAACTTAAGACTTTACATACCTACAAGACAGGCCTTGTAGAGGAATAAGGAAAAGAAGAAAGAAAAATCACTCGTAAATGAGTGAGGCAGGTCACAAAAATGATCTGGATAGTGGTGAAATTTAGCCTCTATTCTGAATAGAGCAGCGGTAGTGCTACATATATTCTGCACAGTTGACTGTACCTAGCATGGTGATGAATATGCATACTAATGTAAATGCTGGAAATTAACATGAGCTCTGCCACTTCTCAGTATCAGGCCCCTAGTTGTGACCCCAGGTTCACATGCAAGCGTCAAGGAACATACAGTTTTCCGTTACTGCTCCTTTATGATGGAATTTTCTTTCCTGATTCCTTAAGCATATCTGCCGAAGGCTGTTTTGTTAGTGCATGGATATGGCTGCATGGAAGTTGTTGGATATCGTATAGTGAAATATGTACATTTGCTCTGCTGTTTTAGTATTCAAATGTTTTGATTCTGCTGTCCAGCCACTTCTGCCCCCATGCAAACAGGAAATGGAATTGGAGAGGGGGGGGGGGCAGAAACAGGAACAGTACAGCAGCACTGGAGGTGATGGTAAGCGCTGTGAGGCTGTTTTATAAACATTGCCGCCACTGCACCTCCCAGGAAGGGGCAGCCGTTGCAGAAACTGGCTGCCCGCCAACCATCGATACTCTAGGCAGCTGCCTAGTTCACCTTGAGGCAGCCATGAGGCTCTTACACAAGTGATCAGCCTGACCCTTCCCCCCAAGCCATGAGGCTCTTACATAAAGTAATCAGCCTGCTAAGAGAAGACATTAACATTTCAGTAGACACCCTTCCCCCACTCCAGGTCTGAGCACAATATCCCCTTGCCCAGAAATCAGCAGACCAGAGCACACCGGTTTGGACAGGTCACCCAGGTACCTTCCCCAGGGGCTGCTGATTGGTGGACAGGAAATATCTGAGACAAATGGGATTGTAGAATGAGTTTGAAAATGTACAGTATAAGGTATTGTAGGACGTCCCTCGTGGCTCAGATTTTTGTGGAGATTGCTGGTTTCTCTATCTGGGCCTGTGCGCACATTAAAAGTTCCTGTTTGCATTCCAGCCTGTCTGTGAGTTTTCCTTCTGTGGGTGAGTGATTGAATAAGAGCTTTTCACAGCGTTTGCTATAACAACCTAATGAGAGCAACCCCCCTGTTCATAGAGGAGTCCTTCAATCCCCTTTATCATTTTGGTTGCCCTTCCATATATTGTTTTCTAATTCCACTATATCTGTGAAATGCAGTGACCAGACCTGCATATAACAGTCAAGGTGTGCTTGCCTATGTAGCAATAGCCACACATTCTCATATTCTTTTTCTATTCTCTATTCCTTGCCAAATATTTCCTAACATTGCTTTTTGGTTGCAACAAAGGCCATGTTCAGCAGTTTTCTTTTAATAATAGTTAAATACTATTTTACCTGGAACAGACACCAGGCTCACTGATATATATTTTCCCAGATCATCTCTGGAATGCTTTAAAAAAAACAAACTAGTGTTATGTTGGCCACCCTCCAGTCTATAGGTATTGAAGATGATTTTAATGATTTGCATCACAAGTTACAGATTACTAATAACAAATCTGAAATTGAGTTCTTTCAGTAATTTGGGGTGTAATTATCTGGTTCAGGTCATTTCCTCTCATAACCCCTCTTCTCATGTCACTTCATTGGCCCTCTGTTTCCACATACAGTTCAAACTTCTTCTAACCTACAACTGCATTCATAGATAAAGACCAATATGGTCCATTCATTCTGCAGCTCCTCACTACCTCTCCTCTTATCTCTCCCTACGCCTGTCCCCAGCAACTCTGCTCATTAAGCAAATCACTTATCTATGCCCTTCTCTTCTACTACCAACTCCAGATTCTGTTCCTTCCACCTTGCTGCACTGTATGCCTGGAATAGACCACGGGTCAGTGCATCAGGCTCCATCCCTGGTCCTATGCAGAATTTACACCACTGCCCTTAAGAATTCCCTTATCCCCTGTTCAGTTTCTCTTAACAGATTGTATGTAAGTTCTGTGAAGCAGGGGCTTTTTTTATGTGTATTTGAACAGTGGTGCATATGCCTAATAACACTATATAAATGATTAGTACTAGTTCTGAAATCAACCGCAAATGAGTATATTTTCTGGACAGGCCTCAACCATGCCCCCTTGAGACATGTATGTGATCGCAGTGGACATGTATATGTTTGCAGGAATCAGTCCTCACATATGCGTGACGTCGACGGAGCCCCCATGCGGAGCAAATCCCCAGCTTTTGAAGAAAGCCTTTGGGACTGCATCACGCATGCGCGGTCCCCTTCCCGCCCAAGGGTGCCATCTTGCTCAGTCAAATGTCATAGCTAAAAAGATGGCAAAAGGATAAAAATTAATCAAGGACTGCAACTCCAGGGGAGGAGGGAGGGTCGTGAGGACTGATTCCTGCTGTCCCTGGAGAACACCTGTTACAGGTGAGTAACTACGCTTTCTCCAGGAACAAGCAGGAAGTCAGTCCTCACATATGGGACTCCCTAGCTATAGGCTACCGAGAACCCATAACTGAAAAATAGGCTCCCTCTAGATGAGCCGCAGCAGCCATGATAGTTCAACCAAGAACGTAACACTCCGGTAGCCTGACACCAAAGGGTCGGAGGGTAGGAGTTGCCTAAACCTCGAACAGATTATGGAGTACAGCCTAGCCGAAAGTACTTTCCCGTTGGGACTCCCTATCCAGGCAGTAATGGGCTGCAAAAGTCTGGCTTGAAGACCAGGTTGCGGCCCGGCAGATGTCTGCCAGCAGAACAGAGCAGAAGTGAGTCACTGATGCAGCCTTAGCCCTGACCCAGTGGGCCGTGACTCAAACCTGCAATGGGAGATTGGCTGCCCTGTATACCCAGGCAATGCAATCCGCCACCCAGGTGAACAACGCATGCTTGGAAACCAGCATCCACAGCTTACTGGGGTCATAAGAGACGAAGAGCTGAGGAGCTCTTCGGTGTCCCTGCACCTTGAATATTGTGTGCAATTCTGGTCGCCGTATCTTAAAAAGGATATAGAGTTATTAGAAAAGGTTCAGAGAAGAGCCACCAAAATGGTAAAGGGGATAGAAGGATACTCCTATGAAGAAAGGCTAAAAAGGTTAGAGCTCTTTAATCTGGAAAAGAGACGGCTGAGGGGAGATATGATAGAAGTCTATAAATTAATGAACGGAGTGGAAGGGTAAACGTAGATCGATTGTTTACGTTAGCAGAATATAGAAAGACTAGGGGACATGCAATTAAGCTACAAGGTAAACTATTTAAGACTAATAAAAGAAAATATTTTTTCACTCAAAGTGTAATCAAACTCTGGAATTTGTTACCGGAGGATGTAGTAAAGGCTGTTAGTGTAGCTGGGTTTAAAAAAGGTTTGGACAAGTTCCTGGAGGAAAGGTCCATAAACCATTATTATGAAGGGACCCAGGATATCAATGCTTGACCCAGTACAAGCATTGTGGAAACTGTGTCTTTTGGGGAAACTGCTAGGTACGTATGACCTAGATTGGCCACTGTTGGAAACAGGATACTGGGCTTGATGGACCTTGGTCTGACCCAGTATGGCATATCTTACGCTCCATGTAGAAGGCCAACGCCCTCTTACAGTCCAGGGTATGCAGAACTGCTTCTGTCCGGCTAGCATGGGGCTTGGGAAAGAAGGTCAGAAAGGTGGAAAGAGGAGACCACTTTCAGCAGGAACTTGGGGTGCGTGCGAAGCACCACCCTGTTCCTATAGAACCGTATGAATGGTCTATCGGACACCAGAGCTTGCAGCTCACTCACTCGTCTAGTCGATGTGAGTGCCACCAAGAAAAGCGTCTTCCAAGAAAGGAAGCGGAGATGGCAGGTAGCCATCAGCTCAAAGGGTGGGCTAGTAAGATGCTGCAAGACCACATTTAGATCCCATTTGGTGGCCGCTGGGCGAACTGGGGGTTTCAGCAGAAGCAGACCTCTAAGGAACCTGGACACCAAGGGGTGTACAGAGAGAGGTTGCCCTTCCACTGGAGAGTGGTGTGCTGATAAAGCACTAAGGTGAACTCAGACCGAGTTTGACTTGAGGCCTGAAGCAGGTACTGCAGCACCACAGCCACCTGGCAGGAAAATGGGTTCTCACTCTGCTGAGTACACCATACCTCAAACCTACGCCACTTAAATGCATAGGTTTTCCTAGTCGATTGCCTTCTAGAGGCTAGCAGCACATCCTCTATCTTTTTCAGGAGGAGAAGTGGTGCAAGGACTACCCTTTCAGCAGCCATGCCATCAGGTTGAGGGACCTGAGGTTGGGATGCAGAAGTGAGCCCCTGTCCTGCGACAGGAGATTGGGCGGAAATCCCAGAGGAATTGGAGCCTCCTCTGCCAGCTGCAGGAGGAGTGGAAACCAAGGCTGTCTCGGCCACCTTGGGGGCCACCAGGATGACTGAGGCCTTGTCCTGAAGGATCTTGAATAAGGTCCGAGCTACCAGTGGCGTGGGAGGAAACGCATATAGGAGGTCCACAGACCATGATATTAGGAAAGCATCTGCAGCTACCCTGTGTGGGTGCGGCTGTCTGGAACAGAAACGGGGCAACTGGTGATTTTGAGGGCTTGCAAACAAATCTATGGATGGTCGCCTCCAACACTGGAAGAGTTGCTGGGCTATGTTGGTATTCAGTTGCCACTCGTGCGGCTGGAGAATTCTGCTTAGCTTGTCTACTAGGAAGTTCTCCTGACTTGGTAAGTAGACCGCCTTGAGGAACATACCCTGGCTGACTGCGAAGGAGCATAGGTCCAGGGTTTCCTGACACAGGATGCGAGAGCTTGTGCCCCCTTGTTTGTTCACATAGAACATCGCTATTTGGTTGTCGGTCTGAATCAAGACAGACTGATGAGCCAGGGTTTGGCAGAAGGTCCGAAGAGCTAGGCGGATCGCTCGAAGCTCTAGGAGATTGATGTGTTGTGTGCTCTCCCACGGAGACCACACCCCTTGAGTGCAGACCTGTTGGCAATGCACACCCCATCCCAGCAGGGATGCATCCGTAGTCAGCACCTTCGAGTGCGTGGGAGGCTGAAAAGGCACTCCCTCCAGAAGGTTGTGAGGTTGAAGCCACCATTTCAAAGACTGTATCAGGCGATGGGACACCTTGATGTCTCTGAGTCCGCCTGTGGCTTGTGTCCACTGTTCCCTGAGGCACCACTGAGCTCTTCTCATGTGTAGTCAAGCATTGGGTGTCACATGCACTTTGGAGGCCATGTGACCAAGAAGGCGCAGAGAGTGCCTTGCTGAGATGTGGGATCTGCGACTGACTTGCTACCAGTCTTTGTGCCCTTTCCTCTGGTAGATAAGCCCTTGCCTGCAGGATGTCTAACCTTGCCCCTATGAACTCCAGTCCCTGAGAGGGAACCAGAGTGGATTTTGTGTAGTTGATCACAAAGCCCAGGTGCTGAAGCAACTGCATAGTGCGGGACGTGGCCTGTTGGGCTTCTAGAGCTGACTGGGCTCTGATGAGCCAGTCGTCTAAGTGGGGGAAGACAAATACCCCTTGAGTCCTTAGAAAGGCCGCCATCACCGCAAGGCACTTTGTGAATACCCTGGGTGCATAGGCTAGGCCAAAAGGAAGCACTTTGTACTGAAAATGGTTTCCTCCCACTACAAATCTTAGATATTGTCTGTGGTCTGGATGAATCAAGATGTGTGTATACGCATCTTTGAGATCTAAGGAGCATAGCCAGTCTCCCTGGTGGAGGTAAGGCAGCAATATTCCAAGGGAAAGCATCTTGAACTTTTCCCTCATCGGGAACTTGTTTAGGCTTCGCAGGTCGAGGATAGGTCATAGGCCTCCAGTTCTCTTTGGTATCAGAAAGTACCTGGAGTAGAAGCTTGTGCCCTGTAGGTGGTGAGGCACTGGTTCTACCACCTGACCCTCGAGGAGACCTGTTAACTACTTCAAGAGGAGGTCCATGTGAAGAGGGGGTCTGAGAGGCTCCCCTGGAAAGTAAGAGGGAGGCACCTGGCTGAGATGTAACCGATAGCCCATCTGGACTATCTGGAGAACCCAGGTGTCTGTTGTAATAGTTGGCCACCTGTGGGCATACAGGGTCAGCCTTCCTCCTGTGCAGGGTCTTGCATCCTTTGAGAGAGAGACTATGCTCCAGGAGTCAAAAGCCCCCTCCAGACTGGGCCGGAGCCGATGCCTGGGGCTTGGGGGCCTTTTGCTTACGCGGGCCTTGCCCTGTCCCTTGGCCTGCTGCCCCTGCTGGGGAGCTGGGGAGGCCTGATACATGGGGTAGTTTCGGTCACCTGATCCTTTCCACGAGAAAAAGGGCTTCTTACCTGAGCCCTTCTTCTTAGAAGGGGCAGATATCTTCTTCTCTAGTCTTGTCCGGGTCAAGTACTCGGACTCGATCTCGGCAGCCGTCTCAGTCATGGGCTTGCCAAAGAGGTTTTCACCTCGGCAAGGAACATCGACCAACTTGTCCTGAACCTATGGCTCCAGGTCTGACAACTGTAGCCATGCCTGGCGTCGTGTACCGATGCCGGCCCTCGCTACCCGAGCTGAAGCCTCGAAGCCGTCATAGGCTGCTGGAGTCATAAACTTCGAGCACTCTTGGATCCCAGTGGACAACACTTGGAAGCCCTGCAAAGGTCCCTCGGAGAGACCAGCCGAGAACCTGTCAATCTCCTTTGCCAGATCTCGCAGGTAGATTTCCATGTACAGCTGGTACGTCTGGATTCGGCATGAAAGCATTGAATCCTGGTAGCACTTTCTGCCGAGAGCATCTATGTTGCGGGCCTCCTGGCCAGGAGGCACCGAGGAGTACGTCTTCTGGCCGATTCCACAACCATGGAGTTGTGCGGCAGCTGTGCTATTTGGAACCCAGGGCTCTGGTGAACTCGATAGATGGAATTGATTCGCCTGCCGAGGACCGGCATCGAGGCCGGTGTCTCCCACATTCAGAATATCAGCTGTTCCAGAATGGGGGGCACTGGTACAGTAAGGGCTTCCTTTGGAGGAAAGTCATATTGCAGGACCTCGAGCTCCTCAGCTCGAGGCTCCTCCTCGGCATCCGCCAGGAATGACAAAGCCTTTGCCATGTCCCGGACGAAGAACCGGGTGTCCTCCGGGGGTGACCGTCTCCGAGGTTCAGATACTGGGGAGTCTAACGGGACGTACTTGGTACAGTGGGTGTCCGGGGACTCCTCATCCTCCGTCTCCCAACTGGACCCCTCCGAGGAGGATTTGAGCAGCTCTGGCCTCGAGGGCTTCAGTCTCAACTGCCCTGATGCTAAGATGGAGTAGGTACCGCAGGACCAGTTGGGTAGAGCAATAGAACAGGTCGGCCCATACCTCTGAGCACCACACCGAGAACCAACGTCACTTAAAGGTGTAAGCCCTCCGAGTTGAGTCCTTGAGCGAAGCCAGCAATATGTCCTCGATCTCCACTGGGAGATGAAGAGGGGCTAGTGCTACCCACTCAGTTGCCAAGCCGTGAAGGATAGAGATCTCAGGTTTGGGTGAAGCAGGAGACCCTCCTCCTGTGTCAACAAGCCCAGCGTGCTGCCAAGGGTAACTGGAAGCTCTGAAAAGAGGCGAAGCAGCAGCGAGAACCTACCCCCCACTCCAAGAGTTTAACACTCGTGTAACCCTTTTAGGAGTGGAGGAGTAGCCTAGTGGTTAGAACACTGGCTTGGTAACCAAACAACCAGGGTTCAATTCCCACTAGCACTCCTTGTGGCCTTGGGCAAGTCACTTAACCCTCCATTGCCTCAGAAGAAAGGCCTGGCAATCTACTTCCAGTGACACTGCCAAAAAACCAGGAGCTTCTGGGTCACCAGGAGTCAGGACTGACTCAAAGGCACACATTGCATTTTTTTTGTAACCCTTTTGTGCCTTTGCACATATTTATTTTTTTATTTATAAAGTTTATATTCTGCCAATTTAAATATGCTTACCTGTTTAAAAATCACCTACCTCATTACTAGCAGTGCTTTCCCTGTTTGTTAAGTGCCAGGTCGTGTCATCCCCTCCCTAGTGGGTTCCAATACCAGTTGTCCGAATAGAGCCCCTAAAAGGGAGCCCAGGATCTCTCTACTTCTAATGGAGTCTGCATGTAGGATAGTCCAATATTCAGATGATTAAAATCTTCCACAGGCAACACCTCCCTCTTTTCCTACCATTTTATATAGGTCTTTGATTACATCTCTGTCCAACTCTTCAGATAGAGATAGAGACAGAGGTCTGCAGAGCAATCTGTTGTACACAGTAGCACCATGATCCCTTTCTATAACCCTTAGAAATGAACACACAAACACACACACACACAGCAGCCATTTGTGGTGCGCCCACCCCCCTACCACAGCTTTACCCACAGGCAGCACTGAAAGTAATGCTTCTGATCCTGTGTAGATTAATCAAGACTGCACTTGCTTTGACAAAGTACGATTTATTATTATGCAAAGCATTAACTGAGCTGTGCTAGCAACAAATATTTCTGCATAATTCAGCTGGCAGGTACAACAAATAAAATCATTAAGCTTCTGCCATCTTTTGCTCGGCTATATATTTCATTCCTGAGGAGATTAGCGTTTAAAATTGTTAAAGTTCTTTCCATTTAGAAGCTTCCAGCATTACAAATTTAAGGAAAGCGGGGTCACTGCTATGCAAATCCTCCGATAGGCATCGTGCAGATGCATATAAAGCATGAAGACAACACAGACAGCTGAAGAGTGACTCTTCATCAAAGCCCCAAGCACTGATGCATGGAAAGCACGAGTACAGCACGGACAGCTGAAGAGCAGTTCTTCATCGGACATCTCAAGCTTCACAGTTCTTTAGGTTTATTAGCTTCTCTCTGGGCATCCTCAGGGCAATAAGAAATATGGTTCTTATCTTACCCAGGTCAGCCCAAGCAGATTAATCCAATGCTGTTTTGCCCCATTGCATATATGGAGAAAGTGACTTATTAATTTTCCTTCGAAAATCAGAATTATAAATCAATGCATGTAATAGAGAAAAAAGCCAGGACTGGATCATCCTTTTTTAATTGACTGGGGGCCCTCTCTCTTATTGCCTTGGGGATTTTGTGTACCTGCATCTGTCAGTCACTACAGGGCTGACAGCAGCATAAAGGCTATGAATTCATCCATTAGCAGAATTCATCTTGGTCATCACGTCATACTTGTGCAGACTGGAGTACCAAGATTCAGGGGTGGAGGGAAGGTGAGAGTGAGGGAGGAAGAGAATATTGTGGTGGAAAGATAGAACGTTGAGGACTGGGAATGGAAAGGGAGGTGGGATAGGATCCAACCTGGAGGGACAAAGCCCTACCATAACGGCAAATGAGAACCTGCTCCTTTCGGACAAACCACAGCTTGAACTTTCCAGCGCTAAGAACTGGAGGTTTTGACGTAGCTGTTACCGACAGAGTGAATGGACTGAAGCAGTGCAAAGCACTTCTTACAAAAATATCAGTGCAGCGGTTTTCCTTCCCAACAAAGCCAAGATTGTCACAATTAATGGCGGAGGGCACATTCTCCGATCTCCTCTGCCTGCAAGGGTCTGTCTCTCATTCTCAGTTTCTCTGCTGTCCGCAGTGGCAGAGCTCATACACGGTAAATGGAAGGAGTTTTGAAAACCCAGCTAAGCCTTCTCTTGACCTTTTTCCAGACCCCTAAGCTATTTCTTGTGTACTGTCAAACTCAATCCAACTCAGAAATCAAGATATACATAAGAACATAAAATTTGCCATACTGGGTCAGACCAACAGCCTGTCAGGCCCAGTATCCTGTTTTCAAACGTGTCTAGTCCAGGTCACAAGTACCTAGCAGGACCATAAAAGGTAAACAGATTATATGCCGCTTATCCCAGGGACAAGCAGAGGATTTTCCCCAGTCCACTTTAATAAGGTTTATGGACTCTTCCTCCAGAACTTGTCCAACCCTTTTTAAAGCCAGCCACACAAAAAGTTTTTACTATATTCTATGGCAACAAATTCCAGAGCTTAATTATGTGTTGAGTGAAAAAATATTTTCTCTGATTAGTCTTAAATGTACTAATTTGTAGCTTCATCACATGTCTTCTAATCTTTATACTTTCTGAAGGAGTAAACAATCAATTTATGTTTACTCGTTCTACTGCACTCATTATTTTATAGCTCTATCATATCTCACTTTACCATTTCTTCTCCAAGATGAAGATCCCCAACCTTTTAAATCTCTCCTTATAGGGGTCTCCTTCCATCCCCTTTATCATTTTGGTCGCTCTTCTCTGTACCTTTTCCAATTTCGCTACATCTTTTTTCAAATGCGGTGGCCAGAACTGAACACAGCAGTCAAAGAGTAGTCACATCATAGAGCGATACAGAGGCATTATGGTATCCTTTGCTTTATTCTCCGTTCCTTTCCTCATAATTCCTAGCATTCTTGGCTTCCACTGCATAACGACCAGAGGATGTCACCATATTATCTATGAGGCACCTAGATCCTTTTCCTGGGTGGTGGCTTCTAATGAGGAACCTTGCATCATGTGGCTATATTTTGGTTTGTTCTTCCCTAAGGGCATAACTTTGCACTTGTCCACATTAAATTTCATTTGCCAGTTTCTCAAGATCCTCTTGCAATTTTTCATAATCCTCTTGTAATTTAACAACTTTGAATAATTGTATGTCACTTGAAATTTGATCACGTCAAGTAGTGGGCCCAGCACTGTAACAGATCCTGACAGCACAAGGCTTGAGAACCAGATGTTTGACCAATGGCAACTGTTAATCCTGTTGTCATCCTATGTGACAGTTTCATCTTCACACCTGCTAGTACATATGGTAAGTGAAAACATCAACGCAATGGTGAGTTCCTTTCAGCTTTTGCTGCAACTCTCACAGTGAGTAAAGGAGGGAACAAACAGAAGAAATCACAATGTTCCCGCAAAGGTCCACAGGATCCTGCGCTGCTGCCGGTAGGGGGGAGGTGCTGAGATATCACGATTTCATCAGAAGAAGCAGTATGCACATGCATGTGTGTTTTATAAACTGTGCATGTAAATCGTGACACGGCACATGCTTTATCCAAACTCTGTCCCTGGACATGCCTACATCCGGGTTGCATAGAAGTACTTCCCTTCTAGGTACTGTGCATACTTTAAGTGCATAACTACTGGGATCATTTTTTTAGATACCTTTTACACACAGGAAAAGGCTTTTACAAAATTACCCCCCATAATGGAGAGTCCCTACTCCTTACAGTCTAGTCAAGACAGGCAGGACACAGCAAAAAACAAATGGAATGCTTCACCAGATTGGGAAGAGTGATATTGTTCCGTCCTTCGGGATGGGCACTACGCATAGTTTGTTGTATTTCTCTGTGTTCATGCCCTCCGCTGTCTGTTTCAGTTTTGATTTTGCGGAAGGTGTACTTTTTCTTTTTCCAGGCTTTGTGCTAAGACAGCAAGACCACGACCGAGACCTTTAAAGCAGATGTAATAAGTGGTGCTAAACTAGGAATTTTGATAGTGTCACCACATGTGATACTGGGGCTGTAACATTTCAAAGAGACCTTTTTTCTCTCTTCCACCCTGTTTCAAAAGCTGAGTTTGAGAGTGCTGCCTTTATCTGCTACGATAAACTTTTATCATTATATGATTTCTACCGATTCCTGATCATAAGGCACAGGAGCCTGCAGAGCTATAGTTCCTTTAGATTTCCTTCCATTCTAGCTCTAGAACTCGGTACGCTGTCCTTAATATAAATGTGTGACAAGCCAGTGATCCCAGCACTTCTTTCTTCTGTATCACTTTCTAAGATGCGCATTTGTTACAGAAAGAAAGGAAAGACAGTGCAGTAAGCTGACTAAAGCTGGAACGTTTCCTCTGCAGAATTTATCCTCATCTGCTCCAAGTACAGACACCACTCACCCACTGTCTGATTCTTCTCATTACAGACAGTTCATCGTGCTGTACAAATATCAGCTTCTCTTCTCACGGTGCAGAGGACATGCATGGGTTAGTGATCAATCATATATCATCCTAAAGCTCTTTCATTCCATTACTGAGACCACCCCTTCCCCCCTACACATCAACAGTACCCGCTGCTGTTCCAGAACTGACAATCAACCTTATCCCCCTCCAACATACACAAACAGCTCTGCCAGTACACTTGCAGCACCCCTACTTAACCAGGTAAATACAGTACTGGCAGATCTGACCCCACAGTTGGATCAAGGTGTTGGCACCCTAGGTAAACCTTAAGCCTTATGCTTCCCCCGCTGTCAGAATCTATTGTTTAGCTTTGAATGCCCTGCTTTTGCCACACACACACACACACACACTCAGACGCTGCTGCCCTAGACAACCACCTAGTTTGTCTAATGATTGCTCTGGCCCCGAGTACTGGGCTAATTAGTTAGACAATATGCTTAGGTAGCAGAGACTTCAAAAGGGTTAAACAGGATGTAGGGGAGACTGAAGCAAACTGGTAATATAGACTGAAATCCACCTGCAAGCTCCCTGTGTGTGAATGGAGAGCTCCAATAGAATGGGCTGCTAAAAGCCACATACATGTGAGGAGAGGTAAAGACATTTACATTTTTATCTGTTCTTTTCATTTAATTTAATTTAATTTAATTTACATATCTGTATTCCTGGAGTGAGTTTATAATGGGCATCATCAGTTGATGAAGCTAAGAAATATTTTTAATTTAAGGGCATTTATGGGCCTGTGATAGACGTGGTCACCGTAAGGCTGAAGAAACTCTGAAAATTGTCCAGAAATGCAGAGAACCTAAAGCCAGAGGAGAAAGAGAAACAATCGCAGAACTCAGAGATTTCCAACCTGAAGCAAGACAAAACAAGGAAAAGTACTTCAATGACACATGCAAGGAAATAGAATCAGAAGCTATTAGAGGAAGAACAAGATTGGCTTTTCTAAAGCTACGAGTGTTTAAGAAAAAAATCCAGCCTCGAATTGGAATGCTACAAGATGCTCAAGGATCCATGTTGAATGATGCTAAGAAGATCAAGAAAAGGTGGAAAAATATACAGAGTCATTATACCATAAAGATCAAGTAGCCAACAGCTGTTTCAACCTGTACCTTATGATTAGGAACCATTGGTGATGAAAGAAGTCAAAGTAGCATTGAAAGCCTTATCAAAGAACAAAGTACCGGGCATAGATGGCATTCCTATTGAGTTATTACAGCAATCAGATGAAGCTGTTACCATACTTACAAGGCTGTGCCAGGAAATTTGGAAGACAAATTCATGGCTAACTGACTGGAAAAGATCTTTGTTTATACCAATACTGAAGAAAGGTGACCCGACTGACTGTGGAAATTATCGCACAATTGCTCTGATCTCTCATGCCAGCAAGATTCTACTCAAGATCATTCAGCAGAGACTACAACCATACCTTGAATGAGAAATGCCAGAAGTGAAAGCAGGGTTCAGAAAAGGGCAAGGAACGAGAGACATTACTGTGGATGTGAGATGGATCCTTGAAAAGACAAAAGAATACCAAAAGAATATTCATATATGTTTTATTGACTACAGAAAGGTCTTTGACTGTATAAACCATGAGAAACTCTGGACCACATTAAGAAGCATGGGTATATCAGAACACCTGATCATTCTCTTGCACAATCTTTACATTGATCAAGAAGCAACAGTTCAAACGGAACTAGGAGAAACAGAATGGTTTAAAATCAGCAGAGGTGTATGACAAGGTGCATACTTTCCCCCTACCTCTTTAATTTCTATGCAGAGGAAATCAGCAGAGAAGTAGGATTGTATGAAGACACTCAAGGTGTGAAGACTGGTGGAAGACATCGGCAACCTTCACTATGCTGATGATACCACATTACTGGCTGAAAGTGAAGACGATTTGAAACCTTTGCTTCTCAAGATCAAGGAATATAGTCTTACAATGGGTCTTCACCTTAACATTAAGAAGACAAAGATCCTGACAACTGGCAAAATAAATAAGTTCATCGCTGATGGAGGAGAAATTGAAATTGTGAACAACTTTAACCTACTTGGATCAACTATCAATAAAGAAGAAACAAGCAATCAGGAAATCAGACGACACATTGCTCTTGGCAGAATGGCTATGAAGGACCTAGACAAGATTCTCAAAAGCAGGGATGTCTCTCGCCATACAAAGATTTGACTTGTTCAAACCATGGCACTTTCAATAACATCATATGGATGCGAAAGTTGGACAGTGAAAAAGATAGACAGGAAGAAAATTGGTGCCATTGAATTATGGTGCTGGTGACGAATACTGTGTATACCATGGACTGCCTGAAGAACAAACCATTCACTACTAGAGGAGATCAAACCTAAGCTTTTTTTAGAAGCTCAGATGATAAGACTTTGACTTTCATACTTTGACACATCATGCGAAGAGAGAGATCATTAGAGAAAGACATCATGCTTGGCAAGGTAGAAGGTCAGCGCAAAAGAGGAAGCCCAGCAATGAGATGGATCGATACAATAACAGCAGCTACGGGTACCAGTCTGTCAACAATGAGCCACCTGACTGAAGTCTGAACACGATTTAGTACAACTATCCAGAGGGTCGCCATGAGTCGACACCGATTTGATGGCACTTAATAACAACAACATACCTCTGAGCAATTTTATGTCTTCTTAGTGCATAAAACCCCGTTTTGCATGTTTAAGCCCCTTTGCTTCACATGAAGGAAAGGGATTTTGGATTTAGTTTGTGCTGTTTTTTAGTATTAGCTCAAGGTGAGATACATTCAGATACAGTTGCTATTTTCCTATCCTCGGAGGGCTTACAATCTAAGGGATCCTTTCTAAAATGGGTTAGGTTTTTGCCCTTAACACACATTTAGCACTAAAACTAACATATATTTATTTAGCAGTGCTTATATACCGCTTTTCAGCAGGTCAAAGTGGTTTACATTGAACCAAATCCAAATTACATAAAACATATTGTAGTTAAACTATGTGCAAAAACAATGTAGATGGAACGTAGAACTATGTACATGTAGACAAGTAGGTTAACTGTTTCGGTGTGCACATTTCCTGAGGGGGGTCAGTATGTCCTTGCTTTGGAGTCTGGGTCGAAGTGTTTTGAGAACATATATTAAGTGTTAAGCCCCAAGCTAACTGTTAGAAATGTAGCCAGCATGCTCCTGGCAATGAACGCACATATGTGTACCCTAACACACGGGTAAGATGCACTAATTGTAATGTTCTCTCCACACCCACTATCCATTCACCACCCCAGCGCTCGATTGGCAGTTAGCACATGAATCAACATGAGGTAACTGATGTGTCTCCATGGTAACAGCTGCCGTAGGTCCTTGCACACAGTTACCACATGCAAAAATGTGTTTTTGCTGCACTTTGGACGCCCAGCTTATTCCATCTTGGAGGTGGAATAAGGGCTGAGCGCTATTGCGATTGGGCCTTCCGCCCCCCCCCCAGGATAATGGGGCTACCGTGGGTGAGCCCCTGCCACCCAATTCCGGCTCTGGCTGCCCCCTCCGCGGGTCGGGCGGCGGGGAAAAGTGACTCTCATCACTATTGGGCCTTGCTTGCTCCCACTGAGCATCCTGGTGCCATGGCGATGAGACGCCACGGCACCGGAACCAGCACCGGCACACCAGCAGAAGCACTGAGCGGCGGAGATGAGACGCCACGGCACCGGCACCAGCACAAGCACTGAGCGGTGGAGATGAGACGCCATGGCACTGGCACACCAGCACAAGCACTGAGCGGCGGAGATGAGACGCCACGGCACTGGCACCAGCAGAAGCACTGAGCGGAAGAGATGAGATGCCATGGCACCGGCACCAGCAGAAGCACTGAGCGGCGGAGATGAGACGCCACAGCACCAGCACACCAGCAGAAGCACTGAGCGGCGGAGATGAGACGCCACGGCACCGGCACCAGCAGAAGCACTGAGCGGCGGAGACGGGCAGCATGCTGTAGTCTCCCCGCTCAGAATACTGTGCTGGTCTGTCCATGTTCCCAGATTCTGCAACCTTGGGAACGTTTAGCTCCCGTGTTTGCAGAATCTGGAACACCTGTGCCACGTCCATATTTTGGACGTCTGGATGGGCCTGACATGCACAATTTGGAATTGGGCTCCACGTGTCCTTTGCACTGTTACACCGCCCAATCCTGAACTGTGGACCAACGAGTCCTGTGGTAAAAAGCTGATGCATTAGCTGTCATCACTCAGGCTGGCTGCTTTCTCCAGGACTCCCCTCTCCCCAAAGTGAGCAAGGTTTCCCAGCAGGGGCCGCACAGATGTCCAGTAACTGCACCATCAGACTCTGCCTTGTGTTTGAAAGCCTCTGGCTTGTTGTTCAGGAAAGAAATCTTGTTAAACACTCAGCGGAGAGCTGAGAGTCAGTGACCCACAGTGCAGCGGGAGGGTGGTTGGGGCAGTGGAGTTCTGTGTTTCATTATTTTATACACACTACTGCTCTGTGCCAATATAGCAACTTCTCTCTGTTCCAGAGATTGGCAGCACGGCTCTGATGTAATTTGTGAAAGGGCAGTATAGAAACATTACGGAGAAGCTTTTTTGGGCCATTCAGTGGAATTGTGACTATGAAGTATGGAAAGGACTGGGCATAGTTATAGAATAAGGTAGACTAAATCTTGCCCAGAGTCTTTTTTGCTGCAGTGGTATTTCTCTCTCTCAGAAACCTGAGGCGATATGCAGGCAGCCTCTCCAGAGGATATGAGCTTCCAGCCCTATTAACAGATAAGAAGAAGCAAACACACACCCTGACAGCCTCTCAGGGAAAGGTGAAACTGAGCCATAGACCACCATCACAAATCACCTAGGAGATGATACAGCCGTGATATATTACAATATATCACACAGTGGCGCCAGGGTGACTTCAAGTGTTGATGGGAGTGGTACAGTAGCGTTGCCAGCTGAGCCCAGATTTTCAGAATAGGCTGATCTGGTCTTGGTTTTACTACCACCACTACTGCATGCATAGGCTTATCCTCTTGCTTTTCTTAGGAAAGGGAAAATCAGAACTACAGGTCCTTGCACAGAATGGAGCAAAAACCAGGATCAAATCAACTTGTGTTGACAATCTAGAGCCAGTGGGCAACTCTAATTGGCAGCACTGGGGATTCAGATGATAGGTGATCTGAGTAAGGGTCTGTTGATCTAGAACCTGGCTCAAACTGTGTGCAGGAAATCAATATAAGAAAGGCGTGGATCCACCCTGCATTGTTTAAGAGAGGAAGAGTAAGGATACCAGAGTTTTTGCAGGCAAAACTGGGACACTTATCCAAAGTGGGGGTGAAAGGGGAGGGGGAAGGAACTCTGTAGTTCCAGTTTTGAGCAATAATGCATGGAGGAGGGATGAGGAGTCATTACCTTGTCTCCCTCCCCCCCCTTCCATCCATGACAGCAGATAAAGCGACAGAGAAAACAGTGTTACTTACCTGTAACTGTAGTTCTCCGGGGACAGCAGAATAAGTCAGCCACACCTGGTGATGTCATCCGACGGCGCCGAGACGGAAGTCCTCTCTTTAGCTCAGAAGGGCTTTTTGCCCTTCTGAGCATGAGCCCAGTGGCCCAACCTCTGGCCCCACCTCTAGCTGATCAGTTTGTCACTAGCTGAGGTTTTCTCGCTAGGGAGCGGGATGGTGAAGGCCAGGGCATCCCCCGATAGGGGAAAATGGGCAGGATGGTGCGGCTGACTTATCCTGCTGTCCCCGGAGAACTCCAGTTACAGGTAAGTAACATTGTTTTCTCCTAGGACAAGCAGGATGAGTGAGCCACACATGGTGCCTCCCGAGCTGTGAAGCGCTGTGGTGGGGGACACCCTGGCTAAGCTGATGGACATCCTTAGTCGGAGCCAGGACTAGAATCAAGATTTATTTTCCAGGTTTGTCCTGATAATGGTGCAAACAAAACAGTGTGCAAACAGTGCAAAGGTCAACAGTGCAACAGTGTGATCAAACAGTATAAACGGTGCAGTCAATTTCTCGTGCAGTCTGTGCGGTAGCGTCGGGCCCTCACGCGTGTGAAGGTCTGGCTTGGTTTAGTTCAGCCGTGGCCAGTACCGCCTGGCCAAATGCCACTTTGCATCCTGATATCGAGACAGTAGTGTTTTTGAAATGTGTGCAGTGAGGCCCAGGTTGCAGCCTTGCAAATGTCCCTTGCTGGTATGGCCCGGAGGTTGGCAATGGTTGCCACCAACACTCTGAGCTGGTGCGCATGGATCTTTGGCAAGTCTTGTGAGCCCACTTGCTGCAGGCAGTGGGCGATACAAGAGGTGATCCATCCTGAGAGCGTTCGCTTGCTGATTGGTCGGCCCAGTTTGTTGGGGTCATAGGACACGAAAAGCTGAATTCCCTTCCTCAGGGAGGCTGTCCGCAGGAGATATGTGTGTAGTGCTCTGATGCAGTCCAGGGTGTGAAGGTGCTGCTCCTCAGTGGAGGAGTGGGGGTTCTGGATGGAAGCAGGGGAGCTCAATCTCCTGGTTGATGTGGAAGGCGGAGGGTACTTTCGGCATGAACTTTGGATGTGTCCGAAGGGTAGCTCTGTCCTGGGTGAGGAGAGTGTAGGGAGGGTGCAATACCAGGGCTTGTAATTCGCTGATCCTTCTGGCCGAGGTGATGGCTATTAGGACTAAAGTTTTCCATGTCACGTGCTTCAGCTCTGTTGATGACAGGGGTTCAAATGGTGGCTGAGTCAGCTCATGCAGGACGATGCTGAGGTCCCATTGGGGCACGGGTTTTCATATTGGGGGCCGTAGGTTAGCCAACCCTTTCATGAATCGTGCCACCAGTGACTGCTTCGCGATGGAGTCGCCTTCAGTCTGGTCATGGAAGGCCGCGATCGCTGCCAGGTGTACTCGGATAGATGAGACTTTGAGACCACTGTGGAAAAGGGAGGTGGGATACTGAAGTACCATGGATTCCGGGCACGAGAATGCATTAAGGTGACATAGGGAGCACCAGAGGTTGAAACGTTTCCATTTCAGCCCGTAAGATTTGCAGGTTGCCGGGCGTCTTGCCTCAAGAACCACTTGCTGCACCTCAGTGGTAAGGTTGAAGGGTGCTAGAATCACCCTGTCAGTTTCCATGCAGTAAGAGCCAGGGTCTTTAGGTAGGGGTGGAGACACTTCCCTTTCTGCGATGTGACCAGATCTGAGGTCAAGGGCAGCCTCAGCGGAGGTTCCAGCGCGAGGCGGCGTAGGTACAGGAACCATACCTGACGTGGCCAGTAAGGTACAATTAGAATGGCTGTTGCTTTGTCTGAGATGATGGTCATCAAAATGAGAGGGGAGGGGGTGAAGGCATATATCAGAGACCACTCCCCCCATGACACGTCAAATGCATCTGTGGTAACGCTGTGGTTGGAGGGGCGCTTTGAGCAGAATAGGGCATACTTCCTGTTGTCCTCTGTGGCGAAGAAGTCGATCTGTGGTTGTCCCCACCTCCGGAATAGGGTAGTGGTTATGTGCGGGTCAATCTGGTGACTGAGTCTGTCTGCCAGATCGTTCTGTGCTCCCGGGAGGTAGGAGGCTCGAGGAATACAGTCCCTTGATAGCGCAAAGGTCCAGAGCTTGATGGCTTCCTTGCAGAGGTAGCAGGAGCCCATTCCTCCTTGCTTGTTGACATAGAACATGGCTACTTGGTTGTCCATTTGGAGTAGGACCGTCTTCCCTCAGATGTGGTTCTGGAAGGCCTTGAGGGCATAGAGGAGCGCTCTGAGTTCCAATAGGTTGATGTGTAAATTCCGCTCCTCCTGCGCCCAGACTCCTTGGGAACGAAGGTGGATGCAATGAGCCCCCCTGCCCACCAGTGAAGCGTTTGATGTGATGGTTAGCTGGTGAGGTTGCTGCTGCAGTGGGTGTCCTGCCGCCAGGTTCTCGGTGCGCGTCCACCAAGTCAGGAAGTGTGCTGCTGCTGCATCCATAGGAATTTGCGACTAGAGTGGTTGCGTGTGTTGATTCCAATGGGTGCGCAGGTGCCATTGTAGGTGGCGCATGTGTAGGCTTGCGAGTGGCAGAACTTGTGTTGATGCTGCCATATGACCCAGGAGTCAGAGTACGTTCCGAGCAGATGTTTGCTGAGATGAGGAAAGGCACGTAGCCAGTTTGGCAATGGTGTTTCTCCGTAGAGGTGGGAGGAATGCTTGTGCCGATACCGTGTTTATCTCCGCTCCGATGAACTCCAGGCGTTGTGTTGGGCATAGGTGGGATTTCTGTGGGTTTACCTGAAATCCTAGGGCAGTCAGCAGGTTGATCGTGCTCTTGACAGTGGACTGAGTCTCCTGAGGAGACCGGCCAGCAATCAGCCAGTCGTCCAGGTACGGAAACACACAGATGTCCTGTCTTCGCAGGTGCGCGGCTGCAACCGCCACGCATTTGGTGAAGACTCGTGGGGCCGGTGACAAGCCAAATGGAAGAACTCTGCACTGATAGTGTTCATTCTGCACCTGGAAGCGGAGGTATTTCCGATGAGAAGTATGTATCAGGATGTGCGGGTAGGCATCATGTAGATCCAGTGAGGCCAACCATTCCCCTGGTTGTATGAGCGGGAGAATTGAGCCCAGAGAGTACATTCTGAATTTTTCCTTTATTATGAACTTGTTCAGTTTGCGCAGGTCGAGGATAGGGCGAACTCCGCCCGATTTCTTGGGGATGAGGAAGACTCTGGAGTAGAAGCCAGTGTTGATTTCGCTGACTGGTACCGGTTCTATGGCTCATGCTGTCAGTAATGAGCGTACCTCTGCAGTGAGGGTGAGCAGTGAAGGTAGTGGAATGCTGTTGCAGGGAGGTTTGTGTTGTAATGGGCAAACCTCATACTGTATCCCTCCTTGATGATTTTCAAGACCCATTTGTCCGTGGTGATTGTTTTCCAGGTATCTATGAAGGCTGTCAGGCGTCCCCCAGTGGGGGAGCTGGCTGTGGAATTCCTGTCAAAAGGAAGGGTTGGCTTTTCCTGTGTTGGACGGTGCGCTCTTCTGTGGTTTTCGGTCCCATTGACGTGGCTTGGCGCGATAGGAGTTGTTGTAATTGTTGTATTGGTGCTTATAGTGGGGGGCTTGCCACTTGCAGTAGGAATTGTAAGCGTTCTGTTTCGTGGAGGGAAAAGGTCTCTGGGAATGGTTATAAGTACGCTTTGAGGAGGAAGCTTTTTGCTCTAGCCCTTCCCCCGCCAGAGTTTGTAGAGTGGTGCACCAGTCCTTCATGTCATTGACAGTGTCCTTAACCTTTTCACCGAAGAGGGTGTCCCCCGCGCATGGGGCATCTGCCAGGCGGTCATGTGTGTCTTCGTGAAGACCAGATGCCCGTAGCCAGGCTATGTGTCGGGCTGATATCGCTGTGCCAGCGGTGCGGGCTGCTGTCTCAAATGCATCGCATGCCCCTCTGACCTGGTGCATTCTTGAAGTTCAGCCAGTGGCACTGCGATGGAGGTCAGCGCCTCGGGGCTGAGGGCAGCTTTGATTTTGTCCATGAGTACATCCTGGTAGAGGGCGTGTTGTAGCTGATGCACTGCTACTCTGGATGAGAGTATGGCTCTTTGGAAAGTTCTTTTTCCTATATCATCCAGGAGTTTGAGGTCCCGGGTAGGTGGACTGTTGGTGTGCGTCCACATCGCCTTTACTCATTTGAGAGCAGACTCAACGACAATGGACACGTGAGGTAGCTGCGTCTTGTCGAATCCCACTGTCAGTTGAACTTGGTACTTGATGTCCAGTTTGCGCGGGGCAGCAGGCCCCATGGCAGGGTTCTGCCACAGTTTGAGTAAGTTTTCTTGCAATAGGGGGTGGATCGTGAGGAGCATTGGGTTCCTGGGTGCTTCCAGGAATTTCCATGCTGCTTGGGTCTTGGGGCATAGGTCAGCTGGTAGGGTTGTGGTGGTCCCGAGAGCGGAGGAGACCTTCTGCAGGAATTTGTGGTAAGTTAGGTCCTCTGGATTGGTAGTGGTTGCTTCAGGCGTAGGGGTGGCGGAGGTCTCGTGGGGTGTGAGGTCCTCATCCAGCGTTCCCTGGTTTACCGATCCCACGTCGTAGTCGGGTATAGAGTCCATGGGGCACTTGGTTGGTGGTTCTGGGTGACCCAGCATGTCTTGTGGTAGGCTGGCCTCCCCAGTCTTTTCAGTGGTGAGGGCTGTCTGGCTGGCCGACCACTGCTTGAAGCAGTCCATGAGGAACTGTAACAGGTCCTTGGGTCCTTCAGCCAGAGGGGCTATGGGGGTTCTGTTTACAGGTCTTTCTTCCCCAAAGGACAGCTGCTGCAAAGGACTGGATGGTACTGAAAAGGATTCAGAAAAGGAGGGGGGTTCAGGAGAGTACCTGTGCCTCCTAGGGCTGAAGCTGCTGCTGCTGCTGCTGCGATATCTGTTCTGGTCCTGATGATGCCTTCTGTGCTTGCGTCTTACAGAAGGGCTTCTTCTCTTTCTGCAGTTCCGGTGCCGGTGGGAGCTGGATCAGGGTTGGCGCGGGGAGCTGCCTCGGGATCGGGACCGGTATCGGTGCTTGCTCCGGCATCGGCACTGAGAAAAGCTGTGGGTTGTCCCTTCAGTAATGGAGCCAATCGCGGTTGTCGGGGCGGAGTCCATGGGAGAGCCAATAGGAGCCAGAGGGGTGACTGCGATGGAGTCAATCATCGCCCGAGGGATGGGGACTTGATCCGTCCGACCAATGGCTGCTGAGGAGGCAGAGAGACTGCTGGGAACAAGATGGCTGCCTCCAGGAGGGTCCCCACGTGTGCCGGGTAGCTCTGTTGGAACGCTGAGAGGGGACAGCGCTGTGAGTCCGCCGGGGATGGAGGCCACGAGGGGAGCGTCCCGGGCTGCTCTGGAGTCCTTTGCAGTGGTTTTGGAATTGGCAGTACCATTTGTGCTTTTGCTGTTGTGTGGGTCGTTCTGACAGGGATCTTTCTTCCATCTGGGATCCCTGTTAATGTCCGCTGCTCCCGATGCAGGTGAGGAAGCCAAAAAGTCCTTGAGTGCATATCCACGGGATTTTCGTGCTCTGGGAGACATCTGAGCACAGTGCGGGCAATCTTCTACCGGGTGATCCTTGCCCAAGCAGCAAAGGCACTTAAGGTGAGCGTCTGAATTGCTCATCTTCCTTGAGCAGTTAGCACATTTTTTAAACCCCAGTTTGGGCATTATTCTTGCTTGTTGGATGAAATCTTATGCTTGTAAGTAAATCTTGTAGAGAGAGGTGAGAATCCGTCTTGTCGCAAGGCAGAAGATTGAAAAACTGATCAGCTAGGGGCGGGGCCAGGGGTTGGGCCACAGGGCTCATGCTCAGAAGAGCAAAAAGCCCTTCTGAGCTATAGAGAGGACTTCCGTCTCGGCGCCGTCGAATGACGTCACCAGGTGTGGCTGACTCATCCTGCTTGTCCTAGGAGAAAAAGAAATAGTGATGCATTTCCCCCATATTGTACAAGATATAAAAATAATGGATGTAAATTCTAATAACAGACATATTCAAATCATTAAATTGAAAACAATTTTCTTCCTATTCCCTCTGTCCCTATTACTGGACTCGCAACCAGGTGGTTGCCAAACAGGTGAGAGTCAAGGACGCATCTGTATTTATTTATTTTAAAAAAATAATAATTTTGCTCTCCCCTCTGTCTTATGTTTTTTTATCTTTCTCTCTGATTCCATAGCCGCCCCCCCCCCCCCTTGATCTTTCTGACCTCACCTCCCCCTCTCACCTATGGCCCTGCTCCTCCTCCCTTTGTTTTCAGCTCCCTCTCCCCTACTCATGTAGTTTGTTCCTCCCCTTCTCCTCTTCCTCCTACCCTTCATCCTTCGTTTTTCACCTCTGCATTTTCCCTCCTCTCATCTCATTTTCCCTGTCCCCTCTTACCTTTGCTCTCCCCTCTATTCCTCTCGCTTCCACGCTCCTTCCTCTCCTATTTCCTCATCTCTCTTCACTCACCTTCCCTTGTTCCCCTCTCCCTTACCTCTCTGCTTTCACCTTCCATTCCCTTGAACCACTTTTTATCTCCCTCTTTCTCACCCTTATTCCCCCACTCCCTCCTTCCTCATGTCACTTATCCCCTCCTCTCCATCTTCTCTCCCTGCAGGTCACAGAGGGGGGGATGTGACTAAAGCTAAGTGTTTATGTTTATTAAACTTGATATATCGCCCTTCGCGTTAGCAGCAGTGGATGTATTACTACTACTACTATTAAGCACTTATAAAGCGCCACACACGCAGCGCTGTACAGCTAACCTACAAGAGGTAGCCAACATACAAGAGACAGTCCCTGTCCATCAGAGTCATGCTTATCGGAGCTTACAATCTAATTAGAAAAGTACATTAGTTAGAACAGTACAGAGCATTTGTCGGTTCTGCGCAAGGTACGTTGTGGTACAGATTGGTCTGTAGTTTGGTCATAAATGTTGACGGGGGTTAGGGTAGGATGGGGAAGGAGTCAGGATCTGAATGCAATGGTGAAGAGGTGGGTCTTCAACCTGGATTTGAAGAGGGCCAGGGAAGATGCCTGGCGCACAGATGCAGGTAGGCTGTTCCAGGCGTAGGGTCGCGGTGTGGGTGAAAGGCATTGATAGAAGTAATTTGTTAGCGGAGCACAAATTACGAGAGGGGACGTAGGGAGAGATAAGAGATGAGAGGTATTGAGGGGCCATAGAGTGAATGCATTTATAAGTCAGCAGGAGAAGTTTGAATTGGATGCGGAACTGGACAGGGAGCCAGTGAAGTGACTTGAGAAGAGGAGTAATGTGGGCATGGCGAGGCTGGCAGAAGATTAGTTGAGCAGCGTGATTTTGTATAGATTGGAGGGGAAGGAGGTGGCTCACAGGAAGACCAGCGAGGAGTAGGTTGCAGTAATCGAGGCGAGAGGAGATTAAGGAGTGGATAAGCGTTTTGGTAGTGTGTTCAGAGAAGAAAGGGTGGATTCTGCTGATGTTGTAGAGAAAGAAGTGGCAGGTCTTAGCTAGAAGCTGGATATGAGCGGAGAAGGAGAGAGAGGTGTCAAAGATAACCCCTAGATTGCGGGCAGAGGGAACAGGAAGGATAGTAGATCCATCTACATGGATTGAGAGAGGGAGATCTTGGACTGGGTTGCCGGAGAAATATTAGGTGTAGAGAGGTAGATTTGGAAGTCATCGGCATAGAGATGGTACTGAAAGCCATGGGAGGAGATAAGCACGCCTTGGGTATAGAGAGAGAAGAGGAGGGGGCCCAAGACAGATCCCTGGGGTACACCTACATGGAGTGGGGGAGGGGAGGAGGAGGAGCCACCAGAGCATACACCGAATGAGCGATGGGAGAGGTAGGAGGAGAACCAGGATAGTACGGAGTCCTTGAAGGCAAGCGAGGAGAGGGTGATGAGGAGAAGGTCGTGGTCAACGGTGTCAAAGGCGGCAGAAAGGTCAAGAAGGATGAGGATATAGTAGAAGCCCTTGGATTTAGCCAGGACCAGGTCGTTTGTTACTTTTGTGACGTGAACCTGTTTTTAAGATGCTTTAGGACATTAACATATGTAATTTTATGAAAGATGGTCCTGGTATGAAAGACAGGAATATCAACAGAAAGAACTGTTTTGCAGAGGGAGAGTGTTCAGATCTTATATGGTGTAGGGGAGTGGGTGTGCTGAGTGCTCACGGTGCTTCAGGCTTATAACATGCCTCTGATTCCTATACCAGGGTCCAATGCACTTCTCAGATACTTTAGGCACGGGTTTTCATCGTGCCTCTCTCGCTTCACTCCCCCCTCCCCCAGTGGCTTTTATTCTTGAACTTTTCAAAGAGTCAGAAATGCATAGTACTCACCTGCTGTTCCACTCACCACCTTTTCAATTTTCCACTACAACAGGCTTTCTAGGGGAGGGAGAAGAGCCAGTGAATACCATAGAGATGCTGAACTAATCTAGTCCTGCCTCCTAATGTTCAGAGTTCCCACAAAAAAAACACACTTTCAAATTCAATTCTCCAGAATACTAGTACTACCACTACTACAACTATTAATCATTTATATAGCGCTAAAAGGTGTATGCAGCGCTGTACAGATACATATAAAAGAAGACCCCTACTTGCCAGTGCTTATAATCTAATTAAGACAGAGAGTACTGAGAATAAGGGGTACAATTGGAAAAGTAAGGAGACGCAAGGAAAACAAGGAAAACAAGGGATCAGGATCCAAAAGCAGCCTCAAAGAGGCGAGTCTTTAGCATGAATTTGAAAAGAGGGAGAGATGAAGCCTGACATACAAACTCAAGTAGTTTGTTCCAGGCATAAGGAGCAGCAAGGTGAAAGGAGCGAAGTCTGGAGTTGGCAGTGGAAGAAAAGGGCAAAGAGAGAAGCAAACTAGTGGAAGAGCGGAGTTCACGAGGAGGGGTGTAGGGAGAGAGGAGAGAGGAAGGTAGTGAGGAGCAGTAGAATGAATGCATTTATAGGTCAGAAGGAAAAGTTTGATTGGATACGGAAACAGAAGGGGAGACAATGAAGTGACTTGAGAAGAGGGATTATATGAATATATTGGGGCTGGTGGAAGACTAACCATGCAGCAGAGTTCTAGCATAGGAATAACAGGCTGTAGTGGGACAAACCCAGATTTGTGGCCAAGCACATTAATTTTTATCATAAATGGTGGGAGATCGGAGCCTGCAGGTTCCAAAATGCTGACTTTTTAACAGTGAAGGCTGAGCCTGAAAGGAAGAAAAAACTCAAGAAAGTTAAAGAGGAAGGACAAGCATAGGGCAAAAATGTGGTGTTTTCCATAGATTTTCAGATGTATTTTCAATTTGTTTAACACGCTCATTTTATACATTTTTTTAAAATGTGCATTGGAACTTTTTAACATGTGTTGATTGCTTTAAAGCTCATTAATTCATATGTTAAGCGTGTTAAATCAATTTAACGGCCCTCTTATTAAAGTGCGCTAAGCATTAATGCGCCATTTTGCTTGCAGTAACTGTGTGCAAGATTGTTACTGTGAGGTATGACTGTTCCCACATGCTGATTTGCATGTTAAGTGCCAGTCGTGAGTTGGGGGTAAATGGGCCGGTTAGGGGCAGAGGCTGGGCGTGGCGAGCATATTGCAGTTAGTGTAGGGGGACATGTCGTGCGCTGTCCGTGTTCCAGTTAGCATGGGTGCAACTAATACCATCTCAATTGGTGGAGTTAGTTGCACCTGTGGTAATTGCGCTCTACGTTAGTATACATATCTGCATGCTAAGTGCTGGGAACATGCTGGCCACACCTCCAAAAAGCTACCACCAAGGCTTTGCATTTAACGCACATTAGTTTTAGTGCTAAGCGCAAGTTAAGTCTAATAAACATAGATAGAAACAGAGAAAAATGACGAAAGAAAAAGACCACATGGCCTATCTAGTCTGTCCTTCCATATCAACAACTACAATAGTCCCCTTTTACCTTTAGAGATCCTCTGTGTTCGTCCCATGCTTTTTTGAATTCAGATAATGTCCTCATCTCTGCCACCTCCACTGGGAGACTATTCCACGGATCCACCACTCTTTCCGTAAAGAAATATTTCTGCATATCACTCCTGAATCTATCCCCTTTCATCCTCATCCCATGTCCCCTCGTAGCAGAGCTTGCTTTCAATTGAAAGAGGCTCTCCCCCTGTGCATTTACACCACAGAGGTATTTAAACATCTCAATCATATCACCTCTATCCCCTTAGAGTATATTACATTTTTTAAGCCACTCTAACGAACCAAATACGCATTAATGAATGTACATCCCAACCAAAAATAATGCAGAGGAGCTATGAAGGAGGTAGAACAGAAAGAGAGGACTCGTTTTCTGTTGTTTGTCTTCTGCCTGGGAAATACCAGTTATATAAAGCAAGTGTGAAGCAGTCAAGTGAAGAAGACATTTAGGAAATCACTGGAAACCCACTGGCAGTGAGAGCTGCAGCAAACAGGAAAAAAAAAGATGCAATTTCAGCCCATCTGACAGTCAAAACCTGATTAGTTCACTCAGCCCAACTTTGTAAAGCCTGGAGTGGAACTTGTCACGGTGGCTGCTAGAGCTGCGCAGACCTCCCTTAGCACTCTTTACTGGGAACGCACCAGTTAATGTAGCTGGGCCGCTCCATGGGTTAATACAAACGAATGCTGCTGTATGGGGAAGGGTTGGATCAAGGCAGTGTGGGAGAGGGAGAAGAAATGGGGTAAATAAAATAGAGAATGTGGAAATAGGTGAGGGAAGAAGAGGAACAGGCCTGGCAGCCACACAAACTCAAAAAAAACATCAGCACATTATTTTACCATAGAGAGGATGCATGATAATCAAATAGTCCAATTATGCAGTTTGCAGAATCATTCTAGGAAGAGTTATGTTGGGGTGATGATTGTTGTGTTGAATCCAAATCTTGGTGTGGGAGGTGCTAGAGGCCTGAAAGTTAATTGAAGGAGTGCAAGTCTGAAGGTTTGCTTGGGCACCCCGTATCCTTGCATTGGCCCTGTATGTATGGGTCCTTTCTCTTTCCACGCTGCCTCTTTGACTTTTTCTTTTACATCCCCTATGGTGTTCATTCACCTCTGTCTTCTTTGCTTGACAGGCAATGTCCTGTATACACTGCCATCCTTCTGTCTCAGGTTACATAACAGCAGCTGTCTTGGCTTCTTTATAAATCACCATTGGTCCATCTTTTCCTAGATATGCCTGGATCTCGTTTTCCTTTAGATCATAGAAACATAGAAACATGATGACAGAAAAAGACCACAAGGCCCATCTAGTCTGTCCTTCCATAACTACAACAGTCCACTTTTTACCTTTAGAGATCCTCTGTGTTGGTCCCATGCTTTTTTGAATTCAGTTACTGTCCTCATCTCTACCACCTCCACTGGGAGACTATTCCACGGATCCACTACTCTTTCCGTAAAGAAATATTTCCGCATATAACTCCTGAATCTCTCTCCCTTCACCCTCATTCCATGTCGCCTCGTAGCATGACCCTTGTACCCTTTTGGACATTAGTGCATAGCCTCACCCCTTCAAGGCGCATTATGAATTGGCCATCCAGCCCCTTGTGCAGCTGGCCAGAAGTGGGATGCCTGGAGTTAGACCCGATTCTGATCCCATGGGGGCTAGACGTGTCCACGGGATCAGAATCGGGTCTACGGTCTAAACGTGCAGGCCAGACCCCGATTCTGGTTGGCCTGCATGCATAGCAGATCCCTGGCTACCTCAGTCAGGCTCCTGAATGGAGCCGCGATGTCCATTCAGGAGCCACAAATGCCGGCCACCGCTGACCCTCTTCTTTCCCCACAGCCAGACCCTCGATCCGGCCTCACATGACCAGGGTCCGGCTGCAGGGAACTTACTGCACTCCCCTACCTCTTTGACCCAGCCCAGCAGCATGATCCCCCGATGTCCAGGGAGGACGTATTCCCTCTCTGCAGTGGAATAAGTCCCCCGTCCATGTTCATGGCCCCAGGACATACAGGGCCGACTTCAGAATCGGCCCTGTACATCCAGGGTTGCAGCCCAACCATGCCCCACCCTCTTTCTGCCTCTGACACACCCCCTCCCGACCCCATCTAAGCCTCCTCGTATGAATGAGCTGTTCGTACAGGAAGGCATTAGTCAGGGATGGCAGGGGTGCTAATAGCAGGGATGGATGTCCAATCCGGACATCCATCCCCGCTATTCATGCCACTGAATGACACCCTTAATGCATATCGTGGGTCTTTAGTGCACACTATTAGATGTTAGTGTGCCCTCTGTGTTGTCCCAACTCAAAGGAATGTATAAAAAATGATCTATGTTTATTTATTAAAATTATTTCAAGCCTGCTATGGATGCCACTCTATCAACAATTAGCTGCCTGACTGAAGACTGAACACAATTTAGGACAGCTATCCACGGGGTCAGCATGAGTTGACATCAACTCGATGGCACTTAACAATGGTATTCATAATTCTAAGTAGCTAACAAATCAATATATGAACTATAGGAGGCATGCAAAAGTCTCAGTAGCGTAAGTTCTAACGAGGAGCCCCAAAGCAAATTTTGCCAAGAGTCCTCCACTGTCTGGAGGGGGGAGGAGGGGTCGCCATCCCTGCCATGCTGCTTCCACTTCTCTTCTCTGCCCTTTGAAGTTTTCTGGCCCGGCAGCTATCACCTTCCACTGCCAGACCTAAAAACTTCCATAGGCAGAGAAGAGGCACTGAAGACAATGTGGCAAACATTTTAAAGTAACTTTTCCACTCTGCCTTCCCTGCCTGGACTCTCCCACTTTGTGGGGGCTCCTGGTTAGAATTAATGCCACTGAATAGTCTACAGTATCAAATATGCATTTCACATTGTTTCCACCATTCTTCATCAGATTTCATTTTCTCATCTATAGAATAAATATAATATTTGGGGGGGGTTCCTATATCGTCATTTCTAATGTTACTTTGTCTATAACATCCTCTAACCGATCATAAAAATGTCATTTCTGCTGCCTGAATTCAGCAGCTAACTTCTTTATTTTGCATAAGCTAAGTTTCAGGTTGTTTCTTATCTAGGTTTCCCCTTTAATGTTCCTTGGATGGAACCATAACTTCATTGAACTGAATGTATTCCATTTGTCATATCATTATCAAAGCTAAAAGTAATGTCACAACCAAGTTATTAAAATGCAGAACTTGTTCAAGAACGTAAGTGTTAATGACAAACTTAAGTCGAATAGGCCATTATCCTTCAAATGCCCTTGTCTTTGTTTCTTTAAGGATATTTCGAGACTATAGGGGATAGTTTTGAAACTAATTGCTGGCTTGCAGGCCTGTGGGTGGTTTCCCTTTGGCAATCTGGGCTATGCGCATTTTGAAACAGGTGCAAAGTGTGAGTGTGAAAATACATTCAGTGATTTCAGCACGAAATCTCTGCGTGACCTTGTCTACTCTGACTTAACCCTGCCTCTTTCTACTTAAGGGTAAAAATATGCTTGCTGTCCTAGCAGATCCACAGTGAATATCAATGAGAAATAGATGCATGCTCTGTCTCCAATGTATGCAAATAAACCTCTTCCATATTCATTATGGGTATTGTGGGGGACCCTAGCCCAGGCCACGGCCTATAGACGTAGGGCTGCCCTTGTTAATCTTTAAATAAAGATTATGTTATCCTCGTCCAGAGCCTGGGCTTCTGGGACTTGTAGTTGTGTTACTTGTTCAAAAACAGAAGTATGGAAACCAAGGGTTTTTTTCAAAGGCAAACAGGAATTTATTTCTTCTTTTTTTTTCCATAAAACACTAAGGCTTAACAGAAGGCAACAGGATTCTTCTCCAAACAATATTCCTCAGGAAATTCCATGAAACCAAAGACCGAAACTGCTTTAGAAGGCTCTCTTAACACATGCAGCTGTCTCTCAATATATAACAAACAAAGTCGTTCCTTTTTTTTTTTTCCAAACAAAAGTAAATGTCTTCTCTGCATTAAACAGGGTTCTCAGCTTTCCTGGCTAGAGTAACTCTCCCTGTTTCCTTAATGCTTCGAGATTTTCAAGTTACAGGGTTTTCTTCTTCCAGAAGCTTTTATTCAGCTCTCTGACACCATGAACAGTCCATTAATGAATCTTCAGACATGGAATCAGGTTCAGGACAATCTACCTGCATTTCCTCTGGATCTCCTGCCGGGTACGTCTGACTCTAAAGCTCTATGCAAGGCTTCTGGCTCAATACACTCCAAAAGCTCCTGAACTTTTCTCCACTGAGGCTTTTCACTACGAGCAAGGTTTTCACCTGGGAGGTGAAGATTCTTTTTCTGAATTAAATGCCACAGTGTCTCTAACTGTTTCAGGTCACTGTTAGCTGTACTTTTGTTCACCCACCTTCTGGGAACTTGAACCCTTAGAGCTGGTCCACAAACTGTAGAAACTGCACTCTGCTGCTGGCCAGTAATTCTCCCAGCCCCACCTCTGCTGGCTTCAGAACTACTTGTACTTTTCCTGCAAGCCTGACCTTTTCTTGAGGTGTTGCCTTCCCCTCTGAAGTCCCCACGGAGGTCTCCACCGGTCTCCTCCCCGGTGAACTCTCTAGGTCTTTCTTGGGTGCTTCTCTCCCCAGCAGTCTCTGTGGTCAACTCTCCGGTCAATTCCCCAATCAAACTCTCTGGTGAACTCTCTGGGGAACTCCCCGGTGAACTCCTCCCTCCTGTTCCTCTGGGTTTATAAAGCTGTTTTTTTTCCTATCGTGCACTGCCCCCTGCTCAGGTGTTTTTCATTAGTTTCCAATCCTGCCCTTAGGTTAGCAGAGCTTGGGTGTGGCCTGCCTTCAGCAACTGCATGTTTTTTCTCTTTTCCTGCACTCTGCAAGCTATGGATTCACTGCCTGTCTCTTTCTTTAAAGGTAAATTTTTGATTTTCCTCTATTTCCATGGGCTCAGCCATACTCTTCTCATCACAGTATCCAGAAAACCAGACTAACTTGTTGGTCCCCGAGGAGAACCACAGATAGAACTGTGTGTTTGTCTCATGGCTCCTAACCCCCTTCTCAACGGAGACAGGAGCATGGTGCCACCTCACCCAGTTCAATTCCAGTCCTGGCATGGAATGCAGCCCTACATTTTTAGAGAAATTCAACTACAAGGCCTTATACACGTACAATGGGACAACATCAGAACTGCATCAGCAACCCTCAGCACTAGTGTAGGCGCTGTGGTGCCATGGAGTTCAGAACTCCATCTGCTTCTCAGGACTGTATGCAGTCCCATGTGCCCCAAAACATACCCAGGCAGGACCAGTGCAAGAATACTGGGTTCCCTAGACCAACCTTCAGCTTCACTCCCTCACCCCCCTCAGTATGATTATCCCAACACCAACCTTCCCACAACAATTCTGTAAATATTTTAAAATATGAAACTCTGCTTTGTATGCATGAATGTGCCCACTCTCCCTGCAGGTAAAAGAATGTGCCAAGGCTCTTGGAGTTTGTCTGGCTGTCAGGATCTATTGTTTTGTTTGATTACTGCTGCTCTTTGCTGCCCTTCAGAATCTGCCTCTCTAGGCAACCCCCTAGTCTTGACTAATAGTTGGGCCGGCCCTGCGCACGGGTTAGATGATTTAAAGGCTTTAGGAGTTTGATTTACTACCCCCACACCTGGGTTAATTTTTTGCACACTTGGCACACATTAGAATCTTCAGATTCTTAACCCCTTATTTCCTGTTGTGCCCCATCACAACATTTCAAATAATCTCATTTTAATTTTTCTTTCATGAATAATTAATTTATAGCTGCATTAATCAACTGCAGGAAATTTATTCATTACTAGCTTCACAAGGCCTCAAACTTAGTAAATAAGGTACATGCAAACCTACTGCTCTAGCCATTAGGCTATCCTAAATGTCCAGGCTTGAGATACATTTCTGGGGTTGTCTATGTCGAGGTCTCCCTCCCTCCCCCCACACGTCCATATAGGGCACATCCACGTTTGTGAAATTGTGTCTGCACCTGGACGTGCCGGCTTTATTTTCAGACATTCTGGCTTAAATGTCCCAGATTGCACTTGGACGTCCCTTCTAAAATTCCCCTCATGAGGTCCAGTTCTGCATTTTTACAAGGTCGTTGTTGGGGAGGGGATGGTGTTGAGATGATATGGGATTGTTGAGTTTAATTATCAAAATCTCAGCAGGGGGAGTGAGTGAGGCTGAAGGTTTGCCTTAAGGCATCCAATATCCTTGCACTGGCTCTGCTTTCAACATTACGTTAGTTCAACAAGTTTCCTCTGTGTGTAGCCTTGTATCTCATATGTTGTTGTTGTTGCTGTTGTTATTGCTAAGTGCTGTCGAATTGGAGTCAACTCATAGCGCCCCTCTGGATAGCTGTCCTAAACTGTATTCAGTCTTCAGTCAGGTGGCTCACTGTTGATAGAGTGGCATCCATAGCTGCTGTTGTTGTATTGACAGCTGCTGTTATTGTATTGATATGGACTGGAGGAGTTGCCTAGTGGTTTGAGTGCTGGCTTGGTACCCAAGAGACCAGGGTTTGCTTCCTACTAGCACTCCTTGTGTCCTTGGGCAAGTCACTTAATCCTCCACTGCCTCAGAAGAAAGGCCTGGCAATCTACTTCCAGTCACACTGCCATGAAAACCCAGGGGCTGCTGGGTCGCCAGAAGTCAGCACTGACTCAACGGCACATTGCATGCATTGTGTTGATGGCTGCTCTTGCATCCATAGCTGCTGTTATTGTATTGATAGCTGCTGTTGCATCCATTGATGCTGTCATTGTATTGATGGCTGCCGTTGCATACATAACTGCTGTAATTGTATCTCATATATGTATGTGTATGTTTCTATGTACTTAACAGCTAGTTATGTTTTGCACATGTACTAGGGACTTTTCAAGGAAATGAGTCCCTTGTTTGAGAGAAGACCATCATTTTGCTGTGAGATCTTCTCTGAAAGGTGTGTTTACCTAAGTTGGATAATCTACTACTACTAATACTGAACATTTGTATAGCGCTACAAGATGTGTGCAGCACTGCAAAACACATGTAAAAGACGGTCCCTGCTCGTCAGAGCTTACAATCTAATCAAGACAGACAACACAATAGCTGTAGACATGTGATACATCTAGGGGGAATGGTGAGGAAACACAAAGGAGATCAGATGAGTCAGGATCCGAAAGCAGCAGCGAAGAGGTGAGTTTTCAGCCTGGATTTGAAAAGGGTCCGAGAAGGCACCTGACTTACAGACTCAGGTAGTTTGTTCCAGGTATAAGATAGAAGCCATTTGCCAAAGGAGCGGAGTTCCCGAGGAGGGGTGTAGAGAGAGATAAGAGGAAAGGTAGTGAGGAGCTGCAGAGTGAATTCACTTAGAGGACAGCAAGAGAAGTTTGAACAGGATGCGGAAACAGATAGGGAGCCAAGGAAGTGACTTGAGAAGAGGGGTAATATGAGCATGACAAGACTGGCAGAAGATTAGCCATGCAGCAGAATGCTGAACAGATGAAGGGGAGAGAGATGATTCAGAGGGAGACCAAAAAGGAGTAGGTTATAATAGTTTAGATGGGAGGTGACTAAAGAGTGGAGTCGTAATAATTTATTTATTTATTTATTTAACAGCTCTTATATACCGCACTATTTTTATCAGCACGGTTTACATATAACAAAGAATACTCAGATCAGTGAAGACTGATTGGGTTTACATTAAAACAGGGAATAGAACTTGGGGAACCTGGGGAATTTTCAGAATAACATAAATCCAAACGAATTGGAATATAATAAACTATATACATGCTGGTGTGTACAATAATGTGTTCAGAAAGGAATGGGCAGATTTTGTTGATGTTATAGAGAAAGAAACAGCAGGTTTAAGCTATCAGTTGGATGTGTGTGGAGAAAGAGAGAGGAGTCAAAGACGACCCCAAGGTTGAGAGCTGAAGAGACAGGGAGCAGTAGAGAGTTATCCACAGAGACTGAGAAGGAAGGAAGGGGAGAGGAGGGTTTAGAGGGAAAAATAAGAAGCTCAGTTTTGGCCATATTCAATTTCAAGCAGCAGTGAGACTGAAAGGTTTGCCTTGTTGAAAACATGGTTGTTTAATCAAAATTAATGTTTTTTCTTATATGGATGTTTTTCCTTGCTGTAAACCATGCACTATTTAGTATGGGATTGTTGCGGTATATAAAATTGTGTTAAATTAGATTAGAGACATCCAAGCAGCAATGTCAGAAAGGCAGACAGAGATCCGGGTCTGGATTGCCGGAGAGATTCCAGGTGTAGAGAGGTAGATCTGGGAGTCATCAGCGTAAAGATGGTACTGAAAGCCATGGGAAGAGATAAGTGCACTAAGGGACTGGGTACAGAGAGAGACATGGAGTAGACGCAAGACAAATCCTTGAGGTACACCAACTGAAATCCTAGAAATATGAAAATAGCCATCTTTTAGAGATTTCTATCTGATGAGGTTATAGATCATGGAGGGATCCGTAGCAGTGAATGAGTGTTTCTGCATGCTTACTATACTTGAGCCCTTCTCCCAGTCAACTTTCTAGCAGCTAGAAAATATTTGCTGCTCCCATGCTTCCACCCCTACCCTTCATTTTCCCTCCTCTGGGCTATCAGCGCTCCCCCTCCCCCACACACCCTTCTCCCCTCCTTCCATCCCCCCAAATAATTGCAGATTCCTGCTAGTTATATTGATCCTGAACAAAAGTGGAATCTTAGTAGACTGTTACACATTTTACTGATGCAACACAACAGGGGGAGATCTGAAGAAGGGACCTGAATAGCAGGTGCAACCTGGCATTTGGATAATACTTATGGTGGTTCATTATAAGATAGCACAGACTGCTAAGATTCCAACAAACAGACACATTCAGACGGATGGACAGAATAGACAAAAAGACAGTCAAGACGTACCCTTGACAAAGGGTGCTATCATTTGTTGTAAATGCACCTAAAAGATGAAATAAAATAAGCCAAAACAAGAAAATGAAGCAAAATGAACACCCCTTCCCCCAATAAAAATGAAAAATTGAACAATATCATTATAAAAAAAACCTTGCACTTTCCTAATGTTTAAGGCCCTCCAGGGATGAAGAAGAGTGAATGTTCATTAAATATGAAGGTCTGTGGCTTTAAGGAGTAAGTAATGATATAAGAATTCACAACCCAAAAGGCCAAGGGATTACCAGCTATTACTGCTCAACAGCAGCACCTACTACCTTAGTAGGGTATGGAGTGCATATGTTCTGAGTATACCTCTAACATACTTGTAGGTATTTTCTTTGTTCCTCAACCTATGGCTTCCTGTCAAGGACTGTGATTGCAATGGCTGAGGTATAGACACCAGAAGATGGAGCTTCCCTGGGCAAAAGCCTCTAGAATTTATGAAAGAAGGTCCATAATGCCTCAGCTTTGGACCTGTTGTCACTGGTAGTGCTGAACAGCGTTGTAGAAGATTCTAACTGGTCTGGATGCTAATGTATTTAATAAGATAGGGCAGCTGTTCCAAAATTATGGGATATTGAAGCAGCCAATCAGCTTAAAGCTCTAATTCTCTCACTCACCCACAGAAGGAATACTCACAGACAGGCTGGTATGCAAACACAGGATCTTTAATGTGCGCACAGGCCCAGACAGAGAACCAGCAATCTCCACAAGAATCTGAGCCCCGAGGGATGTCCTACAATGCCTTATATACAGTACAATTTTAAACTCATTCTATAATCCCATTTGCCACAGGTATTTCCTGTCCACCAATCAGCAGCCCCTGGGGAAGGTACCTGGGTGACCTGTCCAAACCGGTGTGCTCTGGTCTGTTGATTTCTGGGCTAGGGGATATTGTGCTCAGACCTGGAGTGGGGGAAGGGTGTCTACTGAAATCTTAATGCCTTCTCTCAGCATGCTGATTACTTTATGTAAGAGCCTCATGGCTTGGGGGAAGGGTCAGGCTGATCACTTGTGTAAGAGCCTCATGGCTTCCTCACTCCCCCCTTTTTAAGTGCGACCTCAACCGCCAGAGGCGGTAGAGGGCAGTATTACTGGAGGCAAGCCGCAGAGGGGTGTATTGGGACAGGGCCAATATCTGGGGGCCGTTCTTTATCTCAGAGCCAGCTGCAGTGACTAACCCTCTTTCCTTGTACAGGGCCCCGTGGGCATGGAGAGTGGCAAAGGCATACCGGGAGTCTGTGTATATATTCACACGATGGTTAGTCCCAAGGGTTAAGGCACGGGTAAGGGCAATGAGTTCTGCCTTCTGTGCGGATTCTTTTCAGGGGGTATAGGCTGAGCTTCGACTATCTCTTCCATCGTCACCACCGCGTACCCCGCACACCTGCGGCCCTCCAACACCAGACTGCTTCCATCTATGAAGTAGGTCTCATCTGGATTGCTTATCGGCACATCTGTCAGATCAGGGCGACTGGAGAAGACTGTATCCATCACTTCCAGGCAGTCGTGATCAGGTGGCCCCGGGCCAATAGGCAGGAATGTAGCAGGGTTTGGTACTACTGGATGCAAAGTCACAGTGGCCTCATTGACACGGCGGACATCCTGAACAGGTCGGTAGTCGGTGGTTCCAGGTTTTCGGACTGGCAGCAAAGGAGTGTTCCATGCCGATTGGCAGGGCCGCAGGATACCATGCTGTAGTAGCTGCACCAGATGATGAGTTCCTTCCACAGCTGCCCGCGGCAGCGGGTATTGTCGAACATGTACCGGGGAGGCTCCCGGCTTCATTTCAATGCATACGGGAGGGATGTTGATGGCCAATCCAGGGGGGTTTCTTTCAGCCCATACTCCAGGGGGCACTGATTCCCACGTATCCAGGGTAGCCACATCAGATTTTGGCCTGTTTTCATATAACCGCCATTCTTCTTCTCAGGGGACGGACAGTACCAAAACTGTTGGGCCCAGGCTGGGTATTTCGAGCTCAGCCTGGTCGTCAGACCCGAATGAGATTTGGGCCTGGAGTTTTTTTTTTTTTTTAGAACATCCCGACCCAGCAAGGGTATGGGACATTCAGGCATATACAGGTTCTGGTGAGTGATGGTCCGTCCCCCCAACTGGCATGTGCGGTTTTGCAGGAAAAGTCTCTGGGCCCTCTCCCCCCGTAGCTCCCACAACAGTTACTGACTGGGAGGAGATCGGGGCTACTTGTTGGGTGACCACTGAGTGTGTTGCTCCGGTATCGACCATGAATTGCATTTTCCAGTCCCCTAAATTCATGTTGACCATAGGCTTCTGGGGACCCAACAGAAACTTGGAGCCCGGTCCGGCCTAGTAGCCATCCGAGTCATAATGTTCCATAGCTGCAAGGCCTTCGAAAGCTGGAACCGGTGGAGGCAGGAAAGCATCATGCTGATCTTGCTCCCGTGTAGTTCGTACAGGTGCTCTTACACCCCTCGTGGATGGATATCTCCCTCGCCTTGTGTTACGATTTGGACAGTCATTCTTCCAATGTCCCTCCTCTTTGCAGTAGGCACATTGAGTGGGGCCTAGGGGAAACCTCGGCCCCCCATATCCGCGGCCTCATCCTCGTCCCCTATTTTCTCCTCTGGCCCAGGCTGGAACTGATGGTCGCTCGGCTAGGGCGGCTGCTAGGAAGTCTGCCTTTTTCTTCATCCGACGCTCCGACTCTCGCTTCTGCTCCTGGTCATGATTTACATATACTTTTTGTGCCACTTCCATCAATTGTGTTGCATTCATGCCCGCAAACCCTTCCAGTTTCTGCAGCTTCCGCCGTATATCACCTTGTGCCTGTGCCACAAAGGCATTATTCACCATACGAAGATTCTCCTGGGCCGCTGGATCGTAGGGGGTGTATAATCGGTATGCTTCAGCCAGACGCTCATAAAATGCTGCCGGACTTTCATCAGGAAGCTGGAGAACTTCTGCGATTTTACTGATGTTCATAGCTCGTTGCCCCCCTTCTTAAGGCCCTCTAGGAGCGCAGTCCGGAAACGAGTGAGAGCCACTGTTCCAACAGGGTCATTCGGGTCCCAGCGGGGGTCTTTATTCGGGAAATCTGCCTCTGCCTGCTGCCGTGGATTTATAACTCCCTCATGGGCAGGATGTGTCTCCAGCCACTCGAGGGTGGCCCGTACAATGCGCGCTCGTTCTTCTGTATTGAATAAGGTGGAAAGCAATTGTTTAGTGTCCGACCAGGTAGGCTGGTGTGTTTGCATAATACTGGTCATAAGATCTGTCAGTTCTTGGGGCTTTTCAGTATAGGAGGCATAGTGGGTTTTCCAGTTCAACAGGTCCGTAGTGGAGAAAGGGACATAAATCAGGCTGGATGGTCCCACTGCCACCTGTCCAGTAGCATCAATATACGGGAGCCCCTGTACTTGTCGTAGTGGCAATTGGAGATCATGCGACCGCAGGCGGCAGGCTACCGGGGTGGACGATCCAAGCTCAGCCTCTGTGCTCTCAGGGGAGGAGATGGTGGCACTGGAGGTGGCACCAGAAGTGGGAGGGGAAGATGAGGGGCCGGAATCCGTAGAATCTTCGCTAAATCTGGCATCACCCACCCCGAGAGGAGGTCTTCCTGTCCCTTCAGCTATGGGCAGACTCTGCAGTGGTGCGGATGGGACACGGGGTTGAAGTAGAGGGAGGGGGCGTGGAGGAATATCTGGAGAGTCCCGCCCCTGGTAGATAGGGGCGGGCGTCCGTCCCTTTTGGTGACCGATGGCTGCCACCATTATTCTACACTGATCCTCGTGACAGCGCTGGAACCATCTTGGTCTGAGCTGGCATATGGCCAGCCATGAATCAATATATGGAAACTGGTCTGGGTATTCTTTTGCCACAATTTGATGGACTAAAAACACAGTGGGTAAATCTGTGGACCCCTGGGGAGGCCACAGCTTGACTAAGGCTGGCCATTCCCTCTCACACAGAAAGGATAATCTGGAGGCGGAGAGGGGTACCCTGTAATCCTCTCTAAACCCAGATTTAAAATTGCGAAGCATGCACTGCAGGGGCGTTTTCACTTTTGACTTTCCCGACCCCATGCTCAAATTCTAGTTCAATGATTAAATGCAGTAATACAGTGTGGATCAGATCTTCTAACCTAATCTCAATTCAGGAAAATACAATTTACAATACAGATCTTATCTAATCTCAATTCAGGAAGAAAAAAAAAATTACAATACAGATCTTATCTAATCTCAATTCAGGAAAAAAGAAATTTACAAAAGACGTCATCTAATCTCATCTCAATTCAGGAAAAAAGCAATTTACAAAATACACAGCATGAGATTTGACTTGGATATTTGTGATATAAATATAGCTAGCTATTTTAAAGATGTCCACTAGATGGAGCTCCAGGACTTCTTTAACCATAAGGATAGTATGAGAAAATACAGCTAATGTCCACTAGATGGAGCTCCAGAATCACTTTAAGTGCTGTTCCTTTTAGTATCTGGGTGTAGCTTACACGTGGTCTTCACAAGATGGCTGCCTCCACGTGTGTTCCACACCGGCTTCAGCTCCCTCGGTCCTCATGGCACTGCACAACTCCAGACACTGATTCAGCTGCTCCTGGACTTAAAAAAAGCAAGGGATAGGCATCGGTTCAAAACAGCACCGGACTTAAAACCGAAGCAGGGAAAACAGATCGGGACTCCCCCAGCAAACAGATGGGCACCTCGAGCAGGCCCAAAACGGATGCTCCAGCGCGCCGATGAGGCAAACAACAGGAGAAGGAAAAAAAACAGAAAACAAATCAAAGGGGAAAAGCCAGCCGGCCCGCGGCCCGCAAAAACAAAAAGGAACAGTTTAAAGGGGGAGAGCCAGCCGGCCCACGGCACACAAAAAAAACCCCAACGGATCCTAAGGGGGAGAGCCAGCCGGCCCGCGGCACACAAAAAAACCAACGGATCCAAAGGGGGAGAGCCAGCCGGCCCGCGGCACACAAAAAAACCAACGGATCCAAATCAAAGGGGAAGAGCCAGCTGGCGTCCACGGACAAATTGCGGTCAGTACGAATTTTTAATAATTAGCTTGGGGCAAAATGTTTTAAATAGCTTTGGCAGCGCTGCACTCTAGATACCTTTTAAAGGGGCCCGAGGTGGCAAAGTTAAATTTTTACTGCAGTTATTTACCGGTACTCGCAAGCGCCCCCCCCCCACCTCCCTATTCCAACCAGATTTACCAGACAGAGATACAGACAGGACGAGCAATGGTTTCAGGGCCACTAAGACCCCTATTCGGACTGCTCGTTGCGGGTGATCGGGCCGCTACAGGTTTACAGAATTTACCAGGATTTACAGATACAGAGTACAGAACTAGCCAAACAGTAAGGCAGCAGTACTCACCAGAACTCTGATCAGACAGAAAGTTTGGATGCCAGTCTATCCAGCTGGTTTTCAATCGGGAGTCAGCCGCAGGGACCGACTGACCAGACAAATCAAGGTGTCCTTCCGGAGCACAAAGTGGCCCGGGGCGCCAAGGACCATTAATCACCTGGAGGAGCCGGTCCCTGACTGGTGGAGGCCCTGATCCTGCAAAAAGCAGTAGTCTTCCCACCGTGGGTGTGACGAGAGAGAGGCTTTTCTTTTAATTTAATTTAATTTAATTTAATTTTGTCCCAGAATGAAGCAGCCAATCAGCTTAAAGCTCTAATTCTCTCACTCACCCACAGAAGGAATACTCACAGACAGGCTGGTATGCAAACACAGGATCTTTAATGTGCGCACAGGCCCAGACAGAGAACCAGCAATCTCCACAAGAATCTGAGCCCCGAGGGACGTCCTACAATGCCTTATATACAGTACAATTTTAAACTCATTCTATAATCCCATTTGCCACAGGTATTTCCTGTCCACCAATCAGCAGCCCCTGGGGAAGGTACCTGGGTGACCTGTCCAAACCGGTGTGCTCTGGTCTGTTAATTTCTGGGCTAGGGGATATTGTGCTCAGACCTGGAGTGGGGAAGGGTGTCTACTGAAATCTTAATGCCTTCTCTTAGCATGCTGATTACTTTATGTAAGAGCCTCATGGCTTGGGGGAAGGGTCAGGCTGATCACTTGTGTAAGAGCCTCATGGCTGCCTCAATATAACCCCTCAAATAGGGTCACAGAATCAGTGAATGGGGTCATATAAATAGGCTGATCCCCCTACTTCCCCCATTCTGACCTGCAACCAGCAATGGCAGTTAGTTCAGAGCCTTTTATCCAATGTGTATTCACAGGCCCCACCCCCTTCTCCTGCACCCCCATGCAGAGGGCTCAGCCCTGTAAGCATGCACCAGCTCACAGGCTTTCTGCTGGCTGCTTGTGTTGCTGTCACTGCTTCCCTGCTTTGGGTGAGTAGGGAGAGGGAAGGGAAGAGAAGTACAGGTCTAAAGTTTTGGGGTTTTGATCATTGTCTGGGTCTGCATGAATTTTCAGCTGTTAAAACAGGGTCATACTGGATAAATCCCTGTCATTTCTGGTCATATTTATGTTGGGAAGCATAGAGAAATGGGGTGGGAAAGAATATTGAGCAAGACCTTGCTTCCTGCTACAGCAAAAGGTTTGTAAGCATTGGATCATTAACTCCAGTAATTGTCTACTCCCTCCTATGATGACCCTGAGCATATGTCTAACACTCCAGAGAGCCAAGGCTCTTTAACACTAACTAGATCAATGCGAGCCAAAGGAAAACGAATGCGACCCACCACTTAACGGCAATTTTGGGGAAGCATTTTATGCTGATGATAGTCAACAGGGATGCTGCATGGAGCCAGTCATATTCACTGAGATGTTAGATTCTGTCTGCTGATATGCCAGCTCAGATTTCGAGCACTGTTTATGAATATAAGGTTTTTGTCATTGGTGCTGGCTCTGTGGCAATGCTCTGCACTACCATGTTGAGGACCTCAGTTTGATTCCTGCATCAGGGGCTCCTTGGACTAGTGAGGGCCGGAGATGCTGCGGAAGCAGAGTGCAGAGCATTTTGTGAGAGGGAGTCAGAGCCATTGCATAATAGCAAAACCTAGCTAGGACCCATGAATAGAGGGTTCTAGAGGGACCTCTGGTGTGTGGCTCCTGCCTGTGGACATTTGTTGAATAATTAGGTTGAGAGTGTGATATGAAATAGAAGAAAAAAAATATAGGGATCTATAAATAAAGGTTCATGGTGTCATAACACAACAGAAACCAGTCCTAATAGAGCTGGAAATTGAAAGAAGGAGGAGGAATCTGCCAAGCTGAAATGGCTGGACCACCATTAATGCACAGAAATGGGAGAACCCCAAGCTCTGTGGCACAAGCCCTTTTATTGTCTGAGTTGTCGCAAGAAGTGAAGGACAGCCACTAAGCCAGGATAACCACTGGAAGAGGTAATGCCTCTAGGAAACGGATAAAAGGCATAAGACGTGCACTTCCGCACTCAATACAGACAAAATGGATTAGCAATTCCACTGGGTTTTTCCCAAGCTATTAAGCATTTTGTTTCCTTAGGGCTTGACCCCACTGTCTCCAGAGAGAAGGGGCCCAATACTCAAAATCACTTATATGTTTGGCACCATGCCGAATGTATAAGTGGTTTTATTTGAAAAATAACTGACATAATGTGTATAATGTTAAGTGTACAGTCTATTGTACATTTTGAATTATATAGCAAAAAGAGGAGGCATGTCCAGGACGTTCTGCAAGTGATGCTACATATGTAATTTATATGTGTGCTCATATGTATAGTTTATGTATATATTTTGCCATAGCACCTGGAAAGCAGATAGAGGTTGGGCGGCTCAGCGAAACGAGTGGAGGCCGATTCTGTTCCCTGTGTGCCCATCCAGAATGCAGACATGCCCGAGATAGACCCGATTCTGCTGCTGCGGGGCCCGGACATACCCATGATAGCAGAATCAGGGTGATGCATGTCCAGAGGCTCCCCATATGCCCAGAAGATCAACGTATGGGGAGCTGCCTGTCCCCATGCCAGAGTGCCACTACTGCGGCAAAGGAGCAGTGGTGTCCTCACACCATGGCAATGAGCCATCTATATGGCGGCAGGGAATGCCATTGCCCACACCCACCTCTGCAGACCACGATTCGGCTGACACCGGAGACCCCTATGGCCAGTATTGTGGCTGCAGGGTCATGGCGAAGCCAGGGCACTGGGGTGAGGAAGGGGCGGGTGTGGCACGCGAACAGTGAGGCCCCCTGGACTTATTCCATCATTGGGGTGGAGTACTGGCAACATACAGAGGCCTGACCTGAATAGGTTCTGTACATTCTGGCAGCTGGCCACTCCCCCGCTCTGCCTAAGCACCGCCCCTTCCTGCCCCCATCCAAAGCTCCTCATACAGCTCAACTATGCATGTAGGGAGCTTTGGGCACAGAGTTAGCCCCAGATGAATAGCGGGTGATACATGTCCACACCGGATGTACATCCCCACTATTCGGAGTTTGGAATGACCCCCATAGAATATAGGGATATAGAATATAGATAAGTGTATAAAATATACATCGAAGTGTGATTTCTAAGTATACTTCTGTGTTCAGCAGAGCTCACTAAGCGTATTAGGCAGCTGAATATAGGTTTAATTTGAAATGACTAGATAAGATGTTTCAACTTATATGCAAGACATCCTGCTGAAAACTGGGCTCATGGTTTCTCAATGTAGTTAACACATGCTGTTGGCTTGCTGATGTGATTTCTGCTTCTTCTATTCACAGGCAGCACTACGGGTATCACAGTGCATAAAGAGCAAGGAAGGGATGGGCATCCAGAAGGCGGCACGGATCTGAACTTGGAAACTGACTCAGATCGCGTCCCTGCTGCAAGCAACCTTCCCACCAGGCTGCATAGGAATTCTTTGGCTGTGCCGCTGCCGATAGACGGAGGTGCTGCAGTATCGGTCAGAGGACTCTCATGTGGCTTGGCGGGTAATGTTGGTTGCAAGGTGGAAAAGAATTAGTCTTTCCAAACAATAAAACAAAGGGGAAGGAGCAGAACAGACACAGGCTCGCACAAACATTAAACATTAATAGTTCCCGAGGAATGAATTACAAATAAGAACAAAACAGAGAGGATCTTAATTATTCTGTTTGTTGTAAATGCCAACTGAATTATCTCAAAGGCATGTGGGTACTTTTGCTAGTGCGGATGTTAAATGGAAAGTAATAAAGGGTAATTCTGTCTTAAGTAAAGGTTCACCCCAGGGCTCCAGATCAAAAATTGAAGAGAGCCTTTCTTGTAGACAGAGCAAATGTAGGCAGCATATGTTCTGCAGATTCTGGGCAAAAGTGATGATATCTCAAGAAAGAGCAACATGCAGAATTAAGGAGCTTTCTACAGAGTTCTATTTCTTATTCTGAATGAACAATCAGGACCGGCCCCAAAGTTGGTACAAGTTGCTGGCACCCTAGGCAAACCTTAGTCTTACGCTTGCTCTGGCTGTCAAAATCTGTTGGTTAGCTTTGAATGCCCTGCTCTTGGCCATCACCCAGAATTTTCCACCCTAGGCAGCTGCTCAGTTTGCCTAATAGTTGGGCCAGCTCGGTGAGCAATACACTACCAAAGCTCTTACTCTCCCCAAGTATAAGCGATCTACTGCCTAAGAAAGCTATTTATTTTTTTAGATGGCTTTAGTCTTCTAGGGGTGGATTTTTAGTGGAATTTAGCTGCTTAATAGTACCACTACTATGATCAGTCCAACATATCAAATCTTGGAAGTAGGGAGTGGGAGAAGCACATAAAGAAACCACCTTGGAATTAACTGCAGGACTACTGAGAAAAGCTGCTCTTGCTGAGAAGAATTCTGCAATAGTAAGTATTTACCTGCTGGTAATTTCTTAGACTCTTGGGTTAAAGGGAACTCTTTGGGTTTAAACTGAGAAAATCTCTGTCTATTTTAAAGTTTTTGAAGTCGCACAGGGCACTGTTTTAGCAAGCCAGCTTTAATTAGGTGTTTCTTTCCCTCTCACCCATCCCAGGCATAATCTTAGATTTATAGGCTCTCAAGGCTCTTATAGGGGCAGAGGTGGTCAAATTCACTTTCAGGTGTAGCTGGTTATCCTCATCAGGTATAGCTTTATTATTTATTTGGCTATTTTTATATACTGCGAATCTACAAGTCTAAGTGGTTTACATGAAACAACATGACCAATAGGGCCTAACACAGAATGTTATAATATTATAACATACTAATGATAACTAACATACTAATGATTCTTCTCACATCTATATAAAAGTCAACATAAACGCCTATAATAGGTTTAAGCTCACTCTTATACCTATTATACAGATAATGTAATATAGTTCAATTTTGTTCTTGTTATATTGTAATATTTCATACAATTCTTGTTATAATGTAATATAGTTCCATAAAGTTCTATGTATCTGTTTGATTTTTGTTGTAATGTAAACCGCTGCTGATCCTTGGAAGCAGCGGTATATAAAAGCTGTTCAAATAAATAAATAACATAACTAAAATTAATAGGGTAAAAAGGGGAACATCAAAACTGTTCAGGGGTTTGGGTGGGGAGAGGGGAGGAATGTGGCTGGATGGTTGAGTGTTTTATTAGATGAGCTCTGGTATATATGTTGAATCAGAGAAGCACCCAGTAAATAGGTGTGTTTTCAGGTTTCTTCTGAAGGGAGTCAGATTATCTATGGCACAAAGGTCATCCGGTAGTGCGTTCCAGAGATTTGGAGCAAATAGGGAGAAGACCCTTTTGGATGTTGTCTGGCTCGTCTTGGTGATTATTGAAGGGGTGTGTAGGGGTGTGTTCTTCTGGATCTGCTTCCAGGTTTTTTCTGAATGAGGGATTGAAAGTGGATTGAGGATAGGTCATGGGTGATTTTGAAAACTGTGAGCAAAGTTTTGTATTGTATGCGATCTGCGATGGATAGCCAATGTAGATGTTTAAGTATTGGGGTGATGTGCTCAGATCTGTAAGCATTGCACAGTATCCTTGTTGAGATATTTTGAGCTGGTTGGAGGGGATGGAGTGTGCATTTGGGTAAGCCTTGATGAGGTTACAGTAGTCTAAGTGGGTGAAAGTGAGTGCTTGGAACACTGTGCGAAAGTCATGGGCGTTCAGCAGTCTTGAGGTGTTGTAGGGTTTTGATCTTGTGGCATATGGCTTTCGTGATATTACTGATGTGGAGGATGAAGGTTAGGCCTTGATCTAATGTTATTCCTAGGTAACGGACTTTGGATTTTACTTGCAGCCATGTTCCATCGATGATTATAGTTGCAGGTGGTGTGAAGTGGTTGTTTTTGGTAATGTATAGTTTATGGTCACGTTGTGTTTGGCGAGCCAGTTCGTGATGTTTCTGAAGCATTTCTTTATGGGTGATAGTATCGGGTTGTCTGTGGAGAATTCGGAATAGATCATGTCATCATCGGCATATATGTGGAAGAGTTTGTTGTGTGCTTGCATTATGGTGCAAATTGCCTGTAGGAAGATGTCGAAGAGTAGAGAAGATAGGGCGGAGCTTTGGGGGACTCCTTGATTCAGCATGAATGGTGCTGATTTCATGGTGCCTGTTTTTACTTGAAGATGCTGCTCAATAAGGTAAGATGTGAATCATTTTATAGTGATTCCATGTAGACCTATTTGTTGGAGGCATTGTCGGATCATGTTGTGTGTGTCCATGCTTCTTAATATGTTGTTGGTGAGGGCAGTCAGTAGGGTTTCAACTCCGTGGTGAGATCTAAATCCATATTGCTGGAGGTCAAGCAGAAGGTAAGAGTCAATGTAGCATTGGAGCTGATTTTGCACAATCTTTTCTATTATTTTGGCCAGGAATGACAAGCTGGCGATGGGTCTGTATGAACTTGGCTGGTTTCTGTTGAGGTTCTTTGCTTTTATTACTGGTCGGATGGATGTGTTCTTTAGTTCTGAAGGCAATTATCCTTGTTGGAGATAGAGTCACAATTTTGAGGATGGTAGGAATCAGTTCTGCTTTTGCAATCTTGATCCAGCTTACCGGATAGTAGTCCAGTGGGGATGTGGTGGTGCTAATGTGGTTGACGATTCTTTCAGGTGCGATAGCTATGAATGTGTCCCGTGTGATTTTGTCTTGTATGTGATCTTGGTCTATGTGAGTTGGTGCTGTGGCTGTTTTATTGTGTTGGGTGCGATTTTGGCATTGGATGTGGTTTGCTATGAGTTGGGGTGTTTTGATTAGGTCAAATAGCTCTCTGGGCCTGTTGATGGGTTTTTGGAGTTTGGAGAAGTAATCCTTTTTTTACTCTGTATGGGGCTGTCTGGTATTCCTGTAGTTTGGTCATGTATGTGTTAAGGTTGTGAGCAGATTTGTACCATTGCCATCTTCTTTTAAGTAGTCTGAGGTTGTGTTTCATTTCTTTTAATTTGATGGTGTACCATATTGCTGTATTTTGTCTATGTAGGGGTACTGGAGTGTGCGGTTTTATGGCTATTTGGCTTATGGTCTGGTTCAGCATAGTTACTCACCTGTAACAGGTGTTCTCCAGGGACAGCAGGAATCAGTCCTCACATATGGGTGACGTCGGCGCCGACGGAGCCCTCATGCGGAGCAATTTCCCCAGCTTTCAAAGAAAGCCTTTGGGAATGCCTCGCGCATGCGCGGTCCCCTTCCCGCACAAGGGTGCCATCTTGCTCAGTCAGATGACATAGCTAAAAAGACGGCAACAAATAATAAAAAGCAATAATAGGACTGCAACTCCAGGGGAGGAGGGAGGGTTGTGAGGACTGATTCCTGCTGTCCCTGGAGAACACCTGTTACAGGTGAGTAACTACGCTTTCTCCAGGAACAAGCAGGAAGTCAGTCCTCACATATGAGACTCCCTAGCTACAGGCTACCGAGAACCTATAGCTGAAAAAAGGGCTCCCTCTAGGCAAGCTGCAACAGCAGCGAGAGAACTTTCTCCAAGAATGCATCCCCACGGTAGCCTCACACCAGAGTGCCGGAGGGTCGGAGTTGCCTAAAGCCTGAATAGGTTCCGGAGCACCGCCTGAGCGAAAACAATGTCTCGTTGGGACTCCCTGTCCAGGCAGTAATGGGCTGCAAAAGTCTGGCTTGAAGACCAAGTTGCGGCCCGGCAGATGGCTGCCAACGGAACAGAGCGGTGATTAGCTACTGATGCGGCCTTATCCCTGACACAGTGGGCCGTAATACGACCCTACAGCTGAAGGTCAGTTGCCCTGTATGCCCAGGCAATGCAGTCTGCCACCCAGGTGGATAATGTGCGCTTGGAGACCGGTAGACCCAGTTTACTAGGGTCATAAGAGACGAAGAGCTGAGAAGCCCTCTGATGTCCCCGCGTACGCTCCAGGTAGAAGGCGAGCGCCCTCTTACAATCCAGGGTATGCAGAACTGCCTCTGCTCTGTTGGTATGTGGCCTGGGAAATATGGTGGGAAGAACCACCTCTTGGTTGAGGTGAAATGAGGAAACCACTTTTGGGAGGAATTTGGCGTGCGTGCGGAGCACTACCCTGTTCTTGTAAAATCGTGTGTATGGCCTATCTGACACTAGAGCCTGCAGCTCACTCACATGCCTAGCCGACATGAGTGCTACCAGGAAGAGCACCTTCCAGGAGAGGAAGCGTAGATGGCAAGTTGCCATCGGCTCGAAAAGGGGATGAGTAAGTTGCTGCAAGACCACGTTGAGATCCCACTCCATCGCTGGAGAGCAGATTGGAGGTTTCAGCAGGAGCAGGCCCCTGAGAAAACTGACTACCAAGGGGTGAGCCAAGAGAGGCTGACCGTCTATCGGTGCATGGTTAGCCAACAAGGCACTCAGGTGGACCCTGACGGAGTTAGACTTGAGGCCTAGCTCCGAGAGATGAAGTAGGTACTGTAACACCTTGGGAACCTGAGATGAGAAGGGTTCTACAGTATGTTGGCGACACCACACTTGGAACCTGCGCCATTTACATGCGTAGGATTTTCTGGTGGATGGCCTCCTGGAGGCTAACAACACTTCTTCTACCCCTTCGGGTAAGAGAAAAGGTGCAAGGCCTACCCTCACAGCAGCTAGGCCATCAAATTGAGGGATCTGGGATTGGGGTGAACTAGGGAACCCTGCTCCTGGGTGAGGAGGTTGGGCTGTACCCCCAAGAGGAGAGGGATTACCCTGAGGGGTTGCGGCTGCCTGGAGCAAAAGCGGGGCAACTGACGATTCTGTGGACTGGCAAAGAGATCCATGGACGGGAGGCCCCAGTGGTTGAAAATCTGCTGGGCAATCTCCCTGTTCAGTTGCCATTCGTGGGGTTGAAGAACCCTGCTCAGTCTGTCTTTCCTGGCTCAGTAGGTAAACTGCATGGAGAGACATGTTGTGTCGAACTGCGAAGGAACATAGATCCAGAGACTCCTGGCAAAGGATCCGCGAACCTGTGCCACCCTGTTTGTTCACATAGAACATAGCCACCTGGTTGTCAGTCTGTACTCTGACAGACTGGTTGGAGAGGACAGGAGAAAAGGCTTTTAGAGCTAAGCAAATGGCCTGGAGTTCCAACAGGTTGATCTGGAGTGTGGCCTCCTGAGGAGTCCACTGATCTTGAGTGCAAGAGCCCTGACAATGGGCTCCCCAACCCATCAAGGAGGCATCTGTGGTCAGCACCCTGGTATGCACGGGAATCTGGAACGGTAGCCCCCACAGGAGGTTCCCTGATTGTGACCACCACTGCAGGGACTGCACTAGGGGTTTGGATACTGCCACTCTGTCGGACAGGCGTCCCGTGGCCTGTGACCACTGGTCCCGCAGGGTCCACTGAGCTGTCCGCATGTGCATGCGTGTGAAAGGAGTAACATGAACCATGGAGGCCATGTGGCCGAGCAGGCATAAGAACCTCTGTGCTGACACCTGGGGTACTTGACTCACCATGCCCACCTGAGACAGCAGGCAGTCTGCCCTGTCCAGTGGCAAGTAGGCCCTGGCCTGCAGGGTGTCTAGCCTTGCCCCGATGAATTCCAAGTTCTGGGTGGGGAGCAAAGAAGACTTTGCGTGATTGATGACGAACTCCAGATGCTGAAGCAGAGCAATTGTGCGAGCTGTGGCATGGTGTGCCTCCTGAGTTGACTGGCCCCGTATGAGCCATTTGTCTAGGTAAGGGAACACAAAGATCCCCTGGCTCTTGAGGAAGGCCGCTACCACAGCCAGGCACATGGTGAAAACCCTTGGAGCGGAAGCTAGACCAAAGGGAAGCACTTTGTATTGGAAGTGGTTTCCTCTGACCACAAACCTGAGGTATTGTCTGTGGTCCGGATGTATGAAGATGTGTGTGTAAGCATCGTTTAGATCCAAGGAGCATAGCCAGTCTCCCTGCTGGAGGTAAGGCAGAAGTATCCCAAGTGAAAGCATCTTGAACTTTTCCTTTACCAAGAACTTGTTGAGATTTCGCAGGTCTAGGATGGGGCGAAGGCCTCCTTGTCTTTTCAGTATCAGGAAATACCTGGAGTAAAAGCCTTTCCCCTGCAGGTGGTGGGGCACCGGTTCCACCGCCTGATCCTTGAGAAGACCAGCCAACTCCTGCAAGAGGAGGTTCCTGTGCAAGAGGGGTCCGAGATGCTCTCCTGAGAAATAGGAGGTAGGTACTTGGCTGAAATGGAGCAGACAGCCATCTTGGACTATCCTTAGAACCCAAGTATCGGATGTAATGGCTGGCCACCTGTGGGCGTACAGGGACAGCCGACCTCCTGTGCAGGGCCAAACCACTGGTGGGAGAGGAGCTATGCAGATGGAGTCAAAAAACCCCTCCCTGCTGGGCAGGAGCAGGAGCTGGAGGCTTGGGGGTTTGAGGCTTACGAGGGCCATTCCCCCATCCCCTGGCCTGCTGCTCCTGCTGGGGAGCTGGGGAGGCCTGGTAAGTGGGGTAGTTTCTGTAAGCCTGTCCCTTCCTCGGGTAAAAGGGCTTTTTCCCTGAGGTCTTCTTCCTGTGAGAAGGAGCAGATGTCTTCTTCGACAGCCTTGTCCGGGTCAAGTACTCGGACTCGAGTTCAGCAGCCTTCTCAGTCATGGGTTTGCCGAAGAGGTTATCTCCTCGGCAGGGGACATCGACCGACTTGTCCTGTACCCATGGTTCGAGGTCAGACGACATGAGCCAAGCCTGGCGCCTTGCACCGATGCTGGCTGCGGCTACCCGGTCGAAGCGTTGAAGCTGTCGTAGGCTGCTCGAGACATAAACTTCGAGCACTCTCTGATCCCAGTGGACAGGGCCTTGAAGCGCTACAAGGGTTCCTCGGAGAGGCCAGCAGAGAACCCAGCAATCTCCTTTCCCAGGTCTCTTAAGTACATGCCCATGTACAGCTGGTAGGTCTGGACATAGCATGACAGCATTGAGCCCTGGAAGCACTGTCCGCTGAGGGCGTCCAGATTCTGGGCCTCCCGGCTGGGAGGCACCAAGGAGTGCGTCTTTTGGCTCTTGAGCCTTAGCACGGCCAATTCCACAACCATGGAGTTGTGTGGCAGCGCCTTTTGGAACCCGGGGCTCTTACGGACTCAATAATTGGAATCGATCCATTTGCTGAGGACCGGCGCCGAGGCCGGGGACTCCCACATGCGGATCATCAACCGTTCCAGCATCGGAGGCACCGGTACAGTAAGGGCCTCCTTCGGAGGAGAGTCATACTGGAGGGCATCGAGCTCCTCGGCTCGAGGCTCCTCCTCGGCATCTGCAGGGAAAGCCAAAGCCTTGGCCATATCCCTCACAAAGTCTGAGAACCTGGTGTCCTCCGGGGGCGACCGTCTCCGAGGTTCCGAACCCGGGGAGTCCGATGGGACATACCGGGTCCGGTGGGTATCGGGCGAGTCTTCCTCCTCCATCTCCCAAGCTGAGTCCTCTGAGGAGGACTCGATGGGCTTTGAGCATGTCCATCCCAACGCCGATGGCCCCGGCGATGACGACCTCTGTCCCGAACAGGAGGTCGAGGGAGATCTTGGCCGAGGATTGACTCGAGCCCGCATGGACTCAAGGATCGGTTCTGCCTTCGGGGTCGACTTAGATGTCCAAGTCCAAGTGGTCAGGGCGGATGCACAGGTGAGACTGGCTATCAGCGCCCACTGCTGGTCCATGAAGGTAGACACGCTGCTCTCCAAGGCCGCCAACCTGAGACCCAGTTCAGAAGGCTCCGCAGCCCCCGGCTCAGTTCCCGACACCGGTTCTACCGGAGGAGAGTCCACAAGTACAACAGGCATTACCTTGTCCAACGCCTCTGGCTCCATATGAGGTATTTTAGCAGGCCTCTCCAACTCGGCGAACCCGGGGCGGCGTTCGGCACTCCGCGACCTGAAACCCGAGGGCCCGGACAATCGGAGTCCTCCAGAGACACAGCCCTCGTGGGTTTCTTCTTCTTACGATGCTCCCGGGTGGGAGACCCCCTTTCAGAAGACCCCCGATGGTGCTTAGGTTCAGAGTCCCGAGACGTCGAGGCTTCTGACGAGGTCCTGGCCCGGACAGATCCAGACTCGGAGAAAATAGTCTCGCGCTGGTGCTGCCTGCTCCTCAGCGCTTTGGAGGACATTTTGCCACATGGACAGCAGACCACCGGATCATGGTCGGGTCCGAGGCAGCGGAGGCAGCAGTCATGGATGTCGATGAGGGACATAAGTTTTTTACACTGATCACACTTCTTGAACCCACTGGCAGCCATTGGGGGAAAAAGGGCCGCTGCGAGGTCGAAAGACCGGGCTGCCAGTTAAAAGAAAAAGAGCACGAACACTAGTCTCTAAGGACAAAAATGAAAAAGTTAGTCGGATTCGATACCGGTGTACCAAGCCAAGGCGGGAAGGAGAACCGGTGTCGAACCGGTACCAAAAATGGTAGAAATAGTCAAAAAATAATCAACTTTTTCTGAGGAAAATGGGATGATGTCTGTCGGGCTCCGTGGAAAAAAGAAGACTGAGCAAGATGGTGCCCTTGGGCGGGAAGTGGACCGCACATGCGCGAGGCATTCCCAAAGGCTTTCTTTGAAAACTGGGGAAATTGCTCTGCACAAGGGCTCCGTCAGCGCCGACGTCACCCATATGTGAAGACTGACTTCATGCTTGTTCCTGGAGAACAGTTCTATACGAGTGTGTCGAGGTTATCCAAGTTGTTATATTTTTTGAAGGTATGAATAAAGGGGTAAACAAAGGTGAGCCAGTCGATATAGTGTATCGGGATTTTCAGAAAGCCTTTCACAAGGTCCCTCATGAGAGAGTCATGGGATAGGAGGCAGTGTACTATTGTGGATCAGGAGCTGGTTAAAAGATAGAAAGAATAGAGTAGAGCTAAATGGCCAATTTTCTCAATGGACAACGGTGAACAGTGTACCCTAGGGATCCGTGCTGGGTCCGCTGCTTTTTAGCATATTTATAAATGACCTGGAAATTGGAATAAGAAGTGAGGTGATCAAATTTGCAGATGACAAAAAATTATTCAAAGTTATTAAAACACAAGAAGATTGTGAAAAATTGTAAGAGGACCTTGATAAATTGGATGACTGGATGTCCATGTGGCAGATTAAATTAATGTGGACAAGTGCACTTAGGGAAAACAACCCAAACTATGGTTACACGATACAAGGTTCTGCATTAGGAACCAGCACCCAGGAAAAGGATTCAGGCGTCATCCTGGATAATACGTTGAAACTCTCTGCCTAGTGTGCAGCAGCGGCCAAGAAAGCAAATAAAATGCTAGGAATCATAAGGAAAGGAATGGAGAACAAAATCAAGGATTTTATAATGCCTTTGTATCGTTCCATGGTGCAACCACACCTTGAATACTGTGTGCAATTTTGGTCACCATATCTTAAAAAGATAATAGCAGAATTAGAAAAGATACAGAGAAGAGCCACCAAAATGGTAAAGAGGATGGAAGAATACCCCTATGAGGAGAAGCTTAAAAGGTTAGAGCTCTTCAACTTGGAAAAGAGATGGCTGAGGGGAGATATGATAGAGGTTTATATTCGTAAATTAATGAGTGGAGTGGAACAGATAAATGTATATCAGTTGTTTATTCCTTCAAAAAGTATACAGACAAGAGGACACTCAATGAAGCTACAATGTAACCATTTAGGACTCATAAGAGAAACTATTTTTTTCACTCAACACGTAATCAAACTCTAGAATTTGTTACTGGAGGATGTTGTAAAAGCTATTAGTATAACTGAGTTTAAAAATGGTTTGGACAAATTCCTGGAGGAAAGGTCCATAAACCATTATTAAAGAGGACCCAGGTAAGCCACTGCTTGCCCCCAGTACAAGTATTATGGAACCTGTGTGTCTTTTAGGGAATCTGACAGGTACTTGTGACCTGGTTTGGCCACTGTTGGAAACAGGATACTGGGCTTGATGAACCTTGGTCTGATCCAATATGGCATTTCTTATAGTCTTATGTTTTTCTGTTAAGGGAAGAGAGAAGCAGGAAGTCTACATCCTGTGAGGGACAGATGTTCACTACATCTTGCTGGAATTATGGTAAATTATGATATATGGCACTGAGTTTACTGAAACATTCATCAAAACCAGGGCAATATTTTCTTATAACATAAATTGCTTCTATAATGAAGAACATTGTCAAAGGAAACTAAACACCTTGTGGGGAGGAGTGAGGCTGCCTACATACTCTCCTCCTCAAATGCTGGAATTGTTGGGGTGAAGAGCTATACTGCCACACTGAAGAGGCCGCTAAATTCATGTCAGCCAGGATATAAACTGAGTGAGATAAAGGATGAGGTAAGCAGAGGAGTTGCCATGCGACAAGGTATGCCGCTAGGAGCCCTAAATTGGGTCCAGGGAGGGAAATCAGAAAGAGCTTGTGCAAACCGGGAAGAAGAAATTTGTTCCCATTACTCCAAGCTAATCTAGGGGGAGGAAGAGAGATCGCCTTTGCTTATTCTTCCCAAGGACTGGTGGGGGGGGGGGACAGAGATCAGTCAGAATGCATCATTAATTGTTCCCCCTCAGAGTGCAGCCTTCTGTGGAACCATGGGGCTGGTGTTGGACTGTCCTGATCCAACTCCAAGGATGATTTTCAAACACAAATAACCGATCATCATTGTCTCATGACATGATGCATTTTCTTCCTGCTCATGCTGTGTTGGTCTACAGAGTTAAGCAGGAAGTTACTCTAAGTGGACATGAGATGGATGACTTTATAGGTATTCTGGCTCTGCTGCTGTCAGCAGCTGAGGTGGGGGTGGAAGGGGAAGGGTGCAAAGCATCGGAGACCAGGGCTAGAAAGTCTGACACTGACTGACTATCTTTAATAAAGCAATTTTAGTGTAGCTGTAAAGTACCCCTCTCTTGGTTTGCAGATCTCAGCATGCAGGAAAATATTTACTTTTTGCATATTAATCCAAGAGACCCACATCTAAGTGGAAACCTTACATTATATTTCACTGAAAAGCAGAGAAAAGACAGTGATCACATCCTTTGAAATTGAGTATAACAAGCCTCCTGTTCATGAATGCTTTTATTTATCCAGTCAATTTATACAGGAGCTGCCACACACTTGCCTGGTCTCCTGTGACTTGTACTCATTGGTTTCACAAAGAGCCAAAAGGTTAAATACAGGTCTAGACATTTACTTCTAGGTTAGACCAAGTAGCAGACACAAACAGGTAGCAGAGAATCTCTAGTTCCAGACCTTGACCAAAGCTTTTGTGAGTTATTGGACAGGCACTGGTAGGATATCTGTCCTTAGACCCGAACTGGCTCAAGCTCAAACACCAGCTTGACCAGACCTCAGAGTACTTCCTATTCCTGGGAACACTCCTGGTCTGACACAGATTCTAAGTTTTATGTGGCAGTGGCATTTGCAATTCTTCCTATGAGAGGGAGAGGAACCTCAGCATGCATATGCTGCCAATCCTTTTCCTCTTCTCTCCTCTGCCTAGCTTTCTACCCTGTGGTGCATTTCAAACATAGCCTTTCTGGGCCTGTGGCATTTTCCTTCAAGCTCAGAGGGGTGGAAGGTACAGAGAAACCAGTGCTTACAGATGTCACTATATAGCGATGACCCAACCTTTCCTGCCTCAGTGGGTTCCCAGACGAGCAGACTCGACCAAGGGGAGGAGGGCGGGAATGCATGGCTGACTCATACTGCTGTCCACGGAGAACCCCCGTTATGGTAAGTAACCTCACTTTCTCCATGGACAAGCATTATGAGTCAGCCACGCGTAGGTCACTCCCAAGCAGGGATGAGGTGGGGAGTCGGTAGATGTGTTGATATGAGTAGAGGTTCCCCACCACATCCGAGGGAGCTGTGGTAGGGGAGAGCCTGCAAAAGGAGAGGCCATGGCCAGGATTCTGAAAGACTAGATATAGAGTCACGGAGGCTGTAGCTGATCTGCTGTTACCATGAGATTTAATAAAGACTATAAATGTATCACTTAAATTGTACACTAACTGTGAAACGAAAACATTGGAACAAAACCTAAGGGGCAGCCATGAGGGCTGCCAGCAACACAAGAACAGAAAGTCAACGATAGTGTGTCAACAACAGTGCAAGTCAAAAAATATTGCAAGTCAAACGAACAACAGTGCAGGATAATAGTGCAAGTAAACCAGCCAACAGTGGCACGTCAGTAGCCATAGCAATAGTGCAGGTCAATGGCAGCGGCGTGCATAGTCAACAACAGTAATGTGGCCTCAAAGGATGAGCTCAGAGGTAGCGATGGCTTCGGGGGGTAGGCTAGGACCCCCGGTGCTAACTGGCTGCCACTCTGCCATGTGCAGGACTGCCTGTCCAAAGGATGTGGAGGCGTTCAGTGGGCAGTCGAGGCAGTAGTGTTTGGTGATGGTATGGATGGAGGCCCAAGTGGCTGCATTGCAGATGTCGGCTGAGGCTGCAGCAGGCAGGTGTGCCAGAGAGGCCGCCATAGCCCGCAGCTGGTGTGCATGTACCTTTTCCCCTGGATGGACGTCCCATGGATTTTTATTTATTTATTTATTTAAACGGATTTCTATACCGCCTTATCCTACAATCAAGGCGGTCTGAACCGCAAACAATCGATAAAATACTGTGTCTAGTGTGCACATGCAGTGGGAAGTGTATGCGTGTGAGTGTGTCTGGTCGTTGATTCTTGGTGCGCTATGTACAGCGTGTGCTATTTACAATGCTATGTATATCAGGTCCTTGCTTAATTACATTATCATGACGTGGGAGGGGGGGGGTATTGAGGTGTCTGTTGCATGGTTTAAGTAATGTCACCGTAATGTTCTATGAAGAGGGTCGTCTTCAGTAGTTTCCTGAAATCCCTAAGGTCTGTTGTTAAACGTAGTTCGTCAGGGAGGGCATTCCAGATTGTTGGTGCCGCCTTTGATAAGGCTCGTTTTTCGGTGTCCTCCTTGTTGATGTCTTTAGGTGTGTTGACATGTTTGGATGTGCCTCTTCTCCTCGGTCTTGTGCTGTTGTCGGGTTGTATGAATGGGTGTAGGCTGAAAGCTGATGACTGTTGTTTGATTTTGAAAATGTTTATGATTGTTTTGTATCTAATGCGGGCGCTGATAGGCAGCCAGTGAAGCTCTTTTAGGGTGGGTGTGATGTGTTCTTGTCTTGTGGGGCCGGCTATTATGCGTGCTGCAGTGTTTTGTGCCAGTTGCAAAGGTCTTAGTGTCTGTTTTGTTAGACCCAGATAGATTGGGTTGCAGAAGTCTAGGATTGGGGTTATTAGTGCCTGACAAACTGTGCGGAAGTGTTCCTGAGCGAGGAGGGGCTTGAGGCGTCGTACTAGTCTCATCCTGTGGTATGCATTTCTGGTGGTTCTGCTGATGTGGGACTGAAGGTTAAGTTCTTTGTCCAGGGTCACTCCGAGGTATTTCACTTCTGGTTGTATAGGTATGGTTGTGGTGCCTATCTTGATGTTGCGAGGGGGGATGAAGTCAGAGTTTCGTGTTATAATTAGCGCCTCAGTCTTGCTGTAGTTTATGGTCATGTTGTTGTTGGATGTGGCAGTATGCGATGCAGTCGGATAACCACCTGGACAGCCTGTTTGAGTCGTAGGCAATGAACAGTTGTGATGCCTTGCGGATGGCCTGTGTTCGGTCGAGGTAGGTCCTGAGGGCATGTGTGCAGTCCAGCGTGTGGAGGCGGCGCTCCTCCTCAGGGCCATGTGGTTCTGGGTGGAAGCTGGGAAGAATGATAGCTTGGTTAATGTGAAACACCGATGCCACCTTGGAGAGGAACTTGGGGTGAATCCGGTGGATGGCCCAATCACTATAGATCTGTGTGAAGGGAGCGTAGTCGACCAGGGTTTGCAGCTCACTGATGCATCATGCTAATGTGATGACCACGAGGGAGAGGGTCTTCCATGTGAGGAACGTCAGAGTCGCCTTCTCAAGGGGTTCAAACGGATGCCCCGTAAGTTGTTGTAGTACGTTGTTGAGATCCCACCCCAGTGTTGGAGGTTTCACGGGGGGGGGGGGAGGGGGTGTAGGTGGTTGAGGCCACGCATGAAGAGGGCCACTAGTGGGAAACCTGAGACTGGTCTTCTGTCAACTTTGTCGTGGTACGCCGCTATGGTGCTCAGGTGAGTAATGATGGAGGAGGGTTTCAATCCTTCCTGGGAGAGGGAGAGGAGGTATTGCAGGAGCACTGGGGTGTGGCAGGCGAATGGGCTTTGCTGATGAGCCTCACACATGCCCTGAATCTGTCCCATTTTGCAGCATAGGATCTTTGTGTTGCCGGCCGCCTGGCTGCCAGGAGGACCTTCATGACATCTTGTGATAGCAGGTGAGGTCTTAGGGTTGCCTGCTCAATATCCACGCGGTGAGTGCCAACGATTTCAAGTTGGGACGGAGTGTCAGTTCCTCGTCCTGGGTAAACAGGTCTGGGTGAGCAGATAGTCGCAGATGCCCAATGGATAGTTTCAGGATCAGCGGGAACCATGGCTGTCTGGGCCAGAAGGGGGCGATGAAAATGACTTTCACCCTGTCTTGCATGATTTTTAGGAGTGCCTTGGCAATGAGTGGGGTCGACGTATAGGCGTAGCAGGTTTTTGAGCCGCAATTGACTGAGAATTCATCCGCCACTGTCCTGCGTTTGGACGGCTGCCTGGAGCAAAAGGCCTGACACTTGCACTTGTTCTCACTGGCAAAGAGGTCCATTGTCGGGTGCCCCCAGAGGCAGAAGAGTTGTGATGCGATGGAGGGTTTCAGAGATCACTCGTAGGGCGCAAGTTGTCGGCTGAGGTTGTCTGCCAGCGTGTTGTCGTCTCCGGGTAGATAAGAGACCTGGAGGTGTACCCCTATGGAGATGGCAAAGGTCCAGATCCTGTAGGCCTCCCTGCACAGGGGGCATGAGCCTGTCCCCTCTTGCTTGTTGATGTAGAACATGGCCACCTGGTTGTCCGTTTGAATCAGGATGCTCCTGTCCCGGATCCATGCTTGGAAGGTACACAGGGCGTTCCCAATGGCTCTGAGTTCCAATAGGTTGATGTGGAGCCATGACTCTGCTGGAGACCAAGTCCCCTTGGTGTGGAGGTCGAGGGTGTGCACCCCCCATCTCCTCTTCGAAGAGGTGGTGAGGGTGATGTGGGTTTGTGGAGGTCGTAGTGGGCGTCCCTTGGTTAAGTTCTGCCTCGTCTGCCACCAACGGAGGGTTCTCCTGGTGTGGGTGTCCATGAAGATCCTGTGTTGTAGGGGCTGCCTGTGCTGGTCCCAGTGGCAGCGGAGGTGCCATTGAAGTTGACACATGTGGAGTTTGGTGCATGTAATAACATGGATGGCTGCTGCCATATGGCCGAGGAGGCATAGGAGGGCACGCACTGAGGTTGTGGTTACCCTCACGATGCAGGCTGCCAGAATGATGATTTTGTCCACTCTTTGGGGTGGTAGAAAGGCTTTGGACTGTGTGGTGTGTATCAGAGTGCCTATGAATTCCAGCACTTGCGTGGGTTCTGTCTGTGACTTCTTGTGGTTGATGAGAAACCTCAAGGACTGTAGAAGGGCCGCCATGGCGTGAAGGGTTTCCCATGCTTCCCTTTGCGAACGTGCAGAAATCAGCCAGTCATCTAGATATGGGAAGATGCAGATGCCGGCCTTGCGCAGATGAGCAGCGGCCACTGCTATGCACTTCGTGAAGACTCTGGGTGCGGAGGAGAGGCTGAAGGGTAGTGCCTTGTACTGTTAGTGTCAGTCGCCCTCCACGAAGCTTAGGAATTGCCTCTGGGAGGGGTGGAGGGGAATGTGAGTGTATTCATCCTGGAGATCCAAGGATGCGAGCCAGTCATTGTCTTGGATGAGGGGAAGAATGGTTCCAAGAGAATGCATTCTGAATTTCTCCTGCGGACTTGTTTGTTGATGAGTCTGAGGTCGAGGATGGGGCACCAGCCCCCTGACTTTTTTGTCACAAGGAAAATACGTGAGTAGAAACCTTGGTTGCACTGGAAGGGTGGGACCGGTTCTATGGCCTCTAATAGTAGGAGGTGCTGAGTCTCCATGAGCAGGTGCGGAAGGTGCTGCCCTGGTGTCACCCTCCTGGGTGTTGCTGAGGGTGGGAGCTTTTGAAAGTGAATGCGAAGTCTCATGCGGATGATCTCGAGCACTCAGTGATTGGTTGATATGTCCTCCCAGGCCTTCGCGAAGTGGGTCAGTCTGCCCCCCACTGCAGTGGCTTTTGTGCTCGGATGGTCAAAAACACGGGGTAGACTTGGAGGAAGAAGAGGATTGAGGTTTCTGCTGCTTTCTCTCTCTTTGCCGTGACTTGTTTGTGGAGGTTTGGTAACGCTATTTTTTTTTATAGCCATTGTTGTAGTTGCGGTAAGAGTTTATTTCCGTGTTGGGTAGTACTGTTTTTGTGAGTTGTTTCTCTTTTGGGGTCGCTGGCAGGTGAGTCCTTCATTGGACAGGGTCTGCAATGTCGTGCAGTCTTCTTTTAGACCATCCACTGTCTCCTTGATCTTGCTGCCGAAGAGGCTGTCCCCTGTGCAGGGGGCATTTGTTATGCGTTCATGCGTGTCTTCACGGAGGTCAGATGCTCTTAGCCACGCAATCCACCTGGCGGCGATTGCTGTTCCCACGATTCTGGAGGCAGTTTCAAAGGCATCGAAGGATGACCTGATGAGGTGCTACCCTAAAGTCCCGTGGTCTTGGAGGATGGACCCTAGAGTATTGCGAGCTTCCAGAGTTAATGTAGCTAGGGCATCCCTGGCCTTGGTGAGGAGGGTGTCATGGTACATCACCATCTGGAACTGATGGGGGAGAAATTCTTGCGTTGAGCATGGCACCCTGGTAGACCCTTTTCCCAACCCCGTCCAAGGTGCGTGGGTCTTTTCCCGGAGGTGCTTTGGCCTGAGAGTGTGAAGTTTTGTTGCACTTCAGAGCAGATTCGACCACAATGGACTGGTGGGGCAGCTGTGGTTTGTCAAAGCCGGGTATGGGTCGGACCTGGTATTTCAGGTCAAGTCGCTTGGTGGTCACCGGAGTAGACACGGGGGACTGCCAGAGGTGCTCCCTGCATTCCAGGAGCACTTGATGTACGGGGACTGTCACTATGACCCTGTTGGGCTCCAGGTATTTGAGGATCCCCGGAACCTCATTGCTAGGGTCGGAGTTGTCTACCGGAGACAGCCCCAGGGGTGCCGCAATTTTTTGAAGAAATGTAGGGTATGCCAGGACTTCTGGTGGGGAGACTGGTGTGGTGGGAGGTGTGGGCGTATCCAGAAGAGGGCTTGGAGAGGGTGGAGGGAGTGCCTCACCATCAGATTCCCAGGCAGAGTCCAGGATCTCGCCCTCCTCCCCCGAATGTGAATCCTCTGGGTGGGAGAGGAGTGGGGTGGGGAATCGGGATTCTCTGGTTGGCTGAAGAGGGAGGGGTCTGGTGGACTGGAGTGCAGGGTCCTGGGGTCCCATGAGTTGCTGTGCCATGAATCTGCCCCACAGCCCCATCAATTGTGGGTGCTGCATGGAGGCTCTGGGATCACAGTTGTTGTTGGCCAGATCTGGGGTTGAAGCTGGAGGAGTCCCGGTAGTGGCCTGCAGATGGAGCAGGGGAGCTGTGCTCAAGGGTGCAGGTTTGAGGAACTGCGATGGTACCTTCTGGCCAGAGGGTCCGCTGGGCCTCTGGTTCTGACGATGCTGAGGACTCCGGGAGCAATGGTGCTTGGAGGAGGGGTGTTCAGAGGATCGAGAAGGCCTGCTGTGTCGATGGGGGTTGCTCCCGCGGTGGTGGCACGCGTCGGAAGATCTGTGACTGCCACGGGATTGACTGGAGCTGCGACGACATCTGCGATGTGCAGGGGAGGAGTTCCTGCTGCTGCGGTGATGCCAGTGGCATGCAGTCGCGTGGTCAGGAGTTTTCTGGAGGAGAGGGTGCTCCAGAGTTAACTGCAGCATCGCGGCAGCACTGGGGATGTCAGCAGAGATTCTGAGGATGGAGGCATGCAGGCTGAAAGGTATGGGAGGGGCATGGCTTACCTCCGGGATTGTGGAGCATGCGGGGAAGATCGCAGGGGGCTCTATTTATTTATTTATTTATTTATTTATTTATTTGCTTTTCTTATATACCGCGCTATTAAGATCAGTGCGGTTTACATTACAACTGAACAATGCAACAATGTTTTTTACATAACACAATGTGCTTACATAGAACAGGGGTACAGTCATAACGGGAGAATAACGGGGGAAACTATTTATAAGATATATACATATAAAATTTACATAGAGTTACATACAACTGATGGTTGGTTATAGCTAGATCAGATGGGGGGCAGGATACAGCCATAGGAAGAGGGCGGCTAACCGTTTTCATGTTGGGTTAGTGCGTTGGGATGATTAGAATAGGGGGTGGATGCCTGCAACTTGTGTTTTTCAGGACTGGTTTCGGGATAGTAGATTTGAAATAGATAGTGTTTTATTTCTTTTCTGAATGTGGTGAGGCTTGGTATGGATCGGATCCAGGTGGGAAGTTCATTCCAGGTTGTCGGAGCATAAATCGAGAAAGCTCTATTAGTAGTTGTCTTTGTGCACCTTGTGTTAAATTTGGGTACTATTAACATGTTGAGTAGTGCAGGCCGTCTTATTCTGTTTTCAGGAATATTGTTAATCATGTTGCTGATAGGTGTAGGAGACTGGTTGTTCAGTGCCTTGAAAGTCATGACTAGTACCTTGTATTGAATTCGGGCTTGTAGTGGTAGCCAGTGTAACTCTTTCATCACTGGTGTTATATGTTCCATTTTTGATACACCTGTTAAAACCCTAGCAGCTGAGTTCATGGCCAGCCGAAGCGGGTTGAGGGTTGTCTGTGGGAAGCCATGAAGGATGATGTTTGCGAAATCGAGATGTGGGATTACTAGGGCCTGAAATATCGTTCGATAGTCCGAGAAATCTAGTAGAGGGCGGAGGTGGCGGAGGGTTCGTATCTTGTGGTAAACTGATCTTGTAACAGCCTTTACATGGGTTGTCATGTCCAGACGCCGATCTAGAGTAATTCCTAGATATCTGATTGTGTCTCTTGTTTTGAGTTCAGCATTTTTAACTTGCAGGTAGGGAGGTGTGACGAACTTCTGGTTCCTAGTTACAAAGAGGACATCAGTCTTGTTATGATTGATCCTCAGGTTTTGAGTGAGGAGCCATTCAGCAACTGCATCGAAGCATCTGATGATAGGGGAGAAATCGGGCTGCTCAATGGTAAAAGGAATGTATAGTAGTATGTCGTCAGCATACACCAGGCATTCTACATTTAGGGAGCGGATCAGAGAGCAGATAGGCTGCATATAAATGTTAAATAGTAAGGCAGACAGGGATGATCCCTGGGGTACTCCCTGCTTCTGTAGAAAAGGCTCGGAAGAGGTGGTGCCTGTTTTTACTTGCTGCCATCTATTGGTTAAGTATGATTCACACCATTGTAGCGCAGTATCCTGTAGCCCTTTTTCCTGGAGACGCTGTAATAGTATCTTATGGTTCACAGAGTCGAAGGCGGCAGCAATGTCGAGGAAGATAAGGATGAAGCCTTGGTGTATATTGTTAATTCCTGTGATTAATTTGTCGAAAAGGGTAGTTAAGATGGTGTCTACCCCATGCGATTCTCTGAAGCCATGTTGAGCTGGGTCGAGAGGTGACTCAATGTCGACGTGTTGCTGGATCTGTCGCTGGACTATTTTCTCGATGATCTTGGCCAGCAGGGGGATACTCGATATAGGTCTATAGGATTCGACTTTGGATGTATCAAGGCGACTATTTTTTAGTAGGGGCCTGATTGATGTGTGTTTTAAGCTTTGTGGGAAGATGCCTCTTAGTAGGGATTGGTTGGTTATATTGCATAATGAGTGGCTTAGTTCATGTCGAAGTTCCTTTATCCAGCTTGCTGGGCAAGGGTCATTTGGGGCAGTGGTGAGATTGATGGAGGTGATGGTGTCTTCAATTTCTTTAGTAGATACTGCAGAGAAATTGAGTAGTAGGGTAGGCTTTGATGTACCTATTGCAATGGTTGGGTTACAGGTGGATGGAATCGTGTTGGATTGGATCATTTTTGATTGTAGGTAGTTCGAGTAATCTTGTGGTTGAGGCATGAGTGGGCTTACTGGAGCTGGGTCCCCTGTTAATGACTTTACTATATTAAATAGGTCATGTGTCTTATTCAAAGACCGTTTTAGAATGGTTGAGTGATGTTGTTTCCTTTTTTCACTTATTTTCTCTCTGTGTAGAGCTAGGTGAGAGTTGTAGTTGTGGTAGGCTACTGTAGTCTGGTTCCTGCGCCATCGTCTTTCGAGTTTACGTAGTTGTAAGAGGGAAGCTCGAAGGTCAGTAGAGTACCAGGGAGCATGCGCACGTTTCCTGGGTACCTTGTTGGTGGATGGGATACAGGCTATAGCTCTGATACTGTTGTTCCAGTTCACTACAAGTTCGTCGGGGTCAAGGATAGGAACGTCAAGGCGTGGCAGAGTTTGATAAGTACATCTTCCTTGTCGAGTGGACGAAATCGTGTTGTCAGTATTCCGGGGTCAGGTGTGCTGGCCCTGTCACTGGTCTTATGGTGGTATGTGATTGGTATGTGGAAATTGAGGAGGTTATGGTCAGACCAAGGTACTGGGGATATAGCAGTCAGCAGCTGAGGTGTGGTGTCAGCTATATCCTGAGGGGCAAAAATAAGGTCAAGGATACCACCCTTTGCATGCGTAGGGGAGTGTACTATTTGCTTGTAGTCCAGGTCATATAAAGCTTCGAGGAAGGTTCTTGCTTGTGCTTCAGGTAAGGAGGGGAGGTTGAAGTCTCCTATTAACCAGTTTGATGAATGTGGATTATCTCTTTCCCACTGAGCGATGGGTCTGTGGGTGCAACTATGGGCCAGCTCCCCTTGTGTTTTCCTCCTCTTTTGCTGAGCATGTGTGAGTTCAGGCACTTGTGGCAGGAGTCCTGGGCAGATTTGTGGATGATTTTCCGTTTACAGCTGCTGCACTTTCATGTTTGCCCCATCTCCTGTAGGAAGTCTTCCTCTTCAAATTTCTTTATATCATATATTTACTATGTGTGTGTGTGTGTGTGTGTGTGTGTTATTTAACAGGACTTATATACCGCTTTTTCCTAAAATCAAAGCGGTTCACAATGAAGTTCAAAATCTTACAATAAACAAGGAAGAAGAAAACAGAGATTAAATTAAATAAACTTATTACAAAACTAAGTATATGAACATAAAAGGAAATAAAAGGGGAGAACAACAAAAGTAGTAATAAAATGGGTAATCATGTGGTATATTTATTTAACAGGTTGTTTTTTTTATACCGCTTTATCATTTCAATCAAAGCGGTTTAAATTGTAACTTAAACTTGGTAATGTACATTGAGCAAAGGACATTGATAACTTGGATATATATTTTGTAGTTTAGAGGGAGAGTGTTGGTATCCGTCTGTCCAGGATGGCAGATGAAAAAAAAAGAGGCAGGAAGGGTCGGGACCAGACACAGGAAAGGGAAGGCAGGGAGCTCAGAGGAATTTAAAAAACAAAGAATTTGAATTCCTCTGAGCTATTGGGAGAGCTACTCCGGTCCCAGGGGATGACACACCTACGCGTGGCTGACTCATAATGCTTGTCCATGGAGAATGCAGATGCTTCCTCCTCTGCATCCCAGCCCTGACCAACTAAAGGAGCCAGGTCTAAAACTAAAACTGTGTCTCTTGAACCACTGCTGCTGGGCAAGATTTAGATGTCAGATAAAGGTAGAGCAAAATACAGTGTAAAAAACCTGCAAGTTAGTTGGCTTGTAGAGTATGGAAGTGGTGTCAATATAAATCAATGGCACTATACAGATAGAGCCCGATATTCTTCTGGGCAGGCTATGCGCCATGTTGGTGCAGAGCCCTGCCCACTGACCCTTAATCCTGAATATTTAATGCTGGGGTCATAACCAGGTATCTCTGCACAACCCAGAAGCCACCAAACTAACTGGGCAGCAACGATATTGCATGCCTGGTTAACACCCATGCCGTAAAGTAGAAACATAGAAACATAGAAATATGACGACAGAAAAAGACCACATGGCCTATCTAGTCTGTCCTTCCATAACAACTACAACAGTCCCCTTTTTACCTTTAGAGATCCTCTGTGTTGGTCCCATGCTTTTTTGAATTCAGTTACTGTCCTCATCTCTACCACCTCCACTGGGAGACTATTCCACGGATCCACTACTCTTTCCGTAAAGAAATATTTCCGCATATCACTCCTGAATCTCTCTCCCTTCACCCTCATTCCATGTCCCCTCGTAGCAGAACTTGCTTTCAATTGAAAGAGGCTCTCCCCCTGAACATTTATGCCACGGAGGTATTTAAACATCTCAATCATATCACCTCTATCCCGCCTTTCCTCTAAGGTGTACATATTAAGATCCTTCAGTCTGTCCTCATATGCTTTATAATGAAGACCACTAATCATTTTAGTAGCCACCCTCTGCACCGACTCCATCCTGTTCACATCCTTTTGAGGGCGCGGTCTCCAGAATTGCACACTATACTCCAAATGAGGTCGCACCGAAGACTTATACAGAGGCATTATCACCTCCTTTTTTCTGCTAGCCATTCCTCTCCGTATGCACCCAAGCATCCTTCTAGTTTTTGCCGTCGCCTTTTCTACCTGTTTAGCTACTTTAAGATCATCAGACACAACCACGCCTAGGTCCCGCTCTTCTTTAGTGGACAAAAGTACTTCACTCCCTATACTATATTGCTCCCTTGGATTGCTGCAGCCCAAATGCATGACCTTACATTTTTTAACATTAAATCCCATCTGCCAAATTCTAGACCATTCTTCAAGCTTAGCTAGATCCCTCCTCATGTTATCTAACCCTTCCTGGGTGTCTACTCTATTGCAGATTTTAGTATCATCCGCAAAGAGGCAAACCTTACCTGAAAGCCCTTCCGCTATATCACTAACAAAGATGTTAAAAAGAATCGGACCAAGGACAGATCCCTGGGGCACACCACTGATAACATCCTTCTCCTTAGAGTGAGCTCCATTTACTTGTACTCTTTGTCGCCTCCCACCCAACCAATTTCTAACCCAAGCAGTAACTTTAGGGTCCATCCCTAGGGTGCTCAGTTTGTTTATAAGTCACCTGTGAGGAACAGTGTCAAAGGCTTTACTGAAATCTAAATACATCACATCTAGGGCTCTCCCTCAGTCCAACTCCCTGGTCACCCAGTCAAAGAAATCAATCAGATTTGTCTGACAAGACCTGTCTCTGGTGAATCCATGCTGCCTTGGATCCTGTTATGCGCTGGACTCCAGAAACCTCACTATTTTCTCTTTCAGCAGCGTTTCCAATAATTTACTCACCACTGAAGTTAAACTAACTGGCCTGTAGTTTTTAACCACATCCTTACTTCCGCTTTTGTGTAAAGACACCACATGAGCCTCTCTCCAGTCCTTTGGCACCACTCCCGACTCCAACGAGGCATTGAAAAGATCAATCAGTGGAGCTGCTAGAACGTCACCAAGTTCCCTCAGTATTCTCGGGTGTATCCCATCCGGTCCCATCTCTTTGTCTACTTTAAGTTGAGATAGTTTCTCACGAACACAGTCTTTTGAAACTTGTTCAAGATGTCCTTTGCTTCTGTTCCTATTTGTGGGTGTTTTCTGAGGTCCTGCTCCTGGTTCTTCATCTGTGAACACAGAAGAAAAATATTTTTTAAGCAATTCCGCTTTATCCTTATCAGCTTCTACATATTCCTTCCCTGCACCCTTGAGTCGGACAATACCACTCTTGCCCTTCCTCTTCTCACTAATATATCTGAAAAATGTCTTATCCCCCCATTTTATTGCATTGGCTATTTCCTTCTCCTTTTGAATCTTTGCCTTCTTGACTACTTTGCTAGCTTCTCTAAGTTTTTCCAAATACAGATGCCTGTCTTCCTCTCTCTGTGATCTCTTGTATTTCATGAAGGCCTCCCTCTTTTTCTTCACTTTTTCAGCTACTTCTTTCGAAAACCATAGCGGTCTCCTTTTCCTTTTACCTTTATTTACCATTTTAACAAAAAGGTTGGTTGCCCTTAAAATATCCCCTTTCAGTTTTGCCCACTGTTTTTCTACATCCCCCAGCTGTTCCCATCCCACTAACGACTCCCTGAGGTATTGGCCCATCTTCGCAAAGTTAGTCTTCCTAAAGTCTAAGACCCTCACCTTTGAATGGATTCTAACAGCCCTAGTCCTAATACTGAACCACACCATCTGGTGATCACTGGATGCAAAATGATCTCCTACTATAACATCAGAAACACTTTCACTATTGGTAAGCACCAAGTCCAATATGGCCCCTTCACGTGTGGGGTCTGTTACCAATTGTCTGAATAGTTCTCCCTGTAGAGAATCCAGGATCTCTTTACTTCTAGATGATGCTACAGCAGGAATGTGCCAATCAACATCTGGCATATTGAAATCCCCTATCAGTAGCACTTCCCCTTTCCTAGCAATGCTGCATATGTCTTCAATTAACTCTCCGTCCACCTCCTCCTCTTGTGAGGGAGGTCTGTATATCTTGCCAATGCAAACAGATTTCTCTTTCCCTTTCTAGTTTAGTGTCGAGACCCTCATGGCCACACTGATGAACACTCTCATCATAGGAACCCAAGAGAAACATTCCGGATACATCCTAATTTTCCTGGATATATCAGCGGCCTTCGACACCATCTCCCATAACACCCTCATCCACAGACTCCAAACAATCGGAATCAAAGACACTGTACTCCAATGGTTCAGATCCTATCTAACCAACCGACAGCAACTGATCCGCACCAAAACTTCAACCTCCCCCCCCCTTCCAGCAACATCAAGGGGTACCCCAAGGATCCACATTGTCAGCCATGCTTTTCAACATCTACCTTCGTCCACTCTGCTCAGTCATACGCACCCACAATGTCAACTTCCACATATACGCCGATGACATAATGCTCTACGCCCCAATTACACATATACGCCGACGACATAATGCTCTATACCCCAATTACAACCTCACCATGGGAACCACGCAAATCCAAATACAACCCCACATAAGATATCTCGGCATTATCATCGACCAAGCCCTAACCCTTAAGCAACAAATCAACAAGACCACAAGAACTGTATTCCACAAAGCAAAAACGGTACAACGTCTCCGACCCCTCCTTGAGCCGCAGGACTTCAGGACAGTAATGCAGGCTCTGACACTCCCTCATCTGGACTACTGCAACATAATCTACCATGGCCTACCTGCCACACAGACCAATCCCCTCCGAACTGCTCTAAACACCACGGCGAGAATAATTCACAATGCAAAGAAACGGGATCACATCACCCCAATTCTGAGAGACCTTCATATTCTCCCCATCGAATCAAGAATCAAGTACAAAACTCTTCTACTCACCCACAAAACCATCCACCAACCACAAGCCACCCCACTCCGCGCCCTACTGCCTCGTCCGACCCACAGCAAAACAACCAGACAATCCTCCAACAGCTCCATTGCCATCTCCCACAAAAGAACCAAGACAACACAAAGGACCTGCAACAGGGCCTTTGAACTCTATGCTCCATTCCTCTGGAACTCTCTACCAAACCACATCAGGAACAACGGTGATCTACCATCATTCAAAAAGCAGCTAAAAACCATTCTATTCCGAGAACATCTCTGAATAAGAATCCCCCATCTTTTCCAAGAACTCTGGACCAAGAACTATGCTATCTTGTCAGTCTCTATGTTCACCCAAAATCATCAATGTTGAGCCCCTGGTGATGGCCCCCCCCCATTTGATCGCCCCCCCCTTGTTATATGTTCCACCGCTTTGACCCGGTGAAAAGCGGGATATAAATACAGTTAAATAAATAAAAATAAATAAACCCACAATGCCTCCTATCTCCCTTTTAAGCTCTGTAATTCCAAAGCTTTAATAGTGAGCTTTTTCCTCGCCTATCTTTTCGGCACAGAGCACTAACTGGGCAACATGCAATATCGCTGCTGCCCGGTTATCTTGTGCTCCCGTCTCCTCTCCACCCCAGAAAGTCCCTGACATGCCCTGAGGCTAGCTGGATAGCATCGGGGCTCCTAGGAGACATAGACGGGGATATTCAACAGCATTACCCATCTAAGGCCTTTACACAGTTTACTAGGCTGTAAACCATGTAAATGCCCTTCGAATATCGAGCCCATAAGTCACACAATACAAAAATGTCCTAATAAAAACTAAAAGTCTCTCCCAAGGATACTTTAAAGCTTCAATGCATTTTCATTTTCAGTGCATTCTCAGTGTTTTTACCCGTCCCTCTACTAGGCACAGGATAATACCCGCGCCACAGGGCATATGCTGTTCACACAGACATCACCGGTCCGAAAAAAATGCCCCATAAAGTATACACAATTAGAACACAGTTTCTGTTTTTACTTTTTCTTTATCTTCTTTTCTTATCTCTTTAATCAATATTACAAAAAAATAATCAAGGCAGTTGCTCTTTGGAAAACATACACAATCTTACTGCAAGCTGGAATGGTTCAATAACTTCAGCGCCTCAGTATAAAAACAAAACCAATGGCATCGCTTATCTGTATTCATTTGTAAATCCATAAAGCCTTGCAGAAAGCCTTCATTTTTTCACTATGTCCAACAAAGATCCTTGTTTCACCATCAGTCATAAATTTCCTGCCAAAAACCCGTTTCTAACACAAATTGTGGCAGTATCTCCTGTTAGAAAAATGGAAGCTAACATGCAGGTTCAGGCTGGCAATTAAGCAGACCAACATCTGGATCCTAACTTAGCTGTTTATGCATAAATTGTGTAGTCTGCTAATATATGCTATGTACATGCTCTTAACACATAAAGGATGTGTATTGTTGACATTTGCTTATATGCTGTAAATGCATACGCTGCTTGTTTGCTGTGGAGACTGCCTTGATTGAAGGAGAAGGCGGTACAGAAATACTTTTAAATAAATAAATAAAACCAATACAGCATATGTATTGTTCATTTATCAGTGCATCTGCCAATATCTTCTTTGGGAGAAGTAAAATCTAATGAATTAAAGGAGCAATTGGAACAATGTGGTTATCTCAGAATTGTGATTTTGAAAGTCTTTAAGTGAGCACAATATGTGCATTGTGAATGGTTACTTCAATATAGACAACATAAATCATAAGACCGTGTGGTGTGTGTATTGCACTTTTGAGTGAAGTTCCTTACATTGACGAATGCTATATCCTCACCAAATCTTTCATGGCCCCCCAAGAATAGCCTATCGATATCGTCATAATATTTAAGAAGGGCTCAGAAGATCATACAAGGGGTTGCTGATAACTCTTTGGCTTTCCCTAGTTCCACTACTTTTTAAGTAAAAATGTTATTTATTTATTTAACAGGTTTTCTATACCGCTTTATCATAAATTCAAAGCGGTTTGCATGGAACAAAATACAGCAACAAGCTTTTACATATAACAGTGAATTAAAACTTGGGTGATTATAAGAGTTAATAAAGCATTCTCCCACTTCGTCCCTAACCTCTGGAATAACCTCCCAGAATACCTAAGAGAAGCAAACGACCTCCTCACCTTCCAAAAAAGCATCAAAACCCATCTATTTACCCTTCACTTTGGATCCTCTACTAACCTCAACTCCATTGATCCTCCTCCATTTAAACCCTTCTACATAAGTCACCGATCACCCCTCCCTATAACCCCCAAGAATGCCTCATTACTTTATAATGTATCGGTCTCCACCCCTATCTAACACCGAAATGGTACATAGCTCAAGTATATATAGTTCTATGTAAATTAGCCTTGACAGCTAATGTATATAGTTAAAGAGTTCTTTATAATTGAAGATGTACCTTTCACTGCACTATTCAAATTGTTGTTCATTGTAAACCGCATTTGATCTTTAGGAAAATGCGGTATAGAAATTTGTAATAAATAAAAATAAATAAATACATTAAAAATTTGATAACTATATATATAATTGCTATTGTGGCTGCATGGTATACTGGAACAGTCAGCGGTTATCTGTTTTGTAGTGTAACATGGCAATGAGGTGTTATCTTCTAGATGGGACCATAGTATTCAAGAAAGAGATGGGCCTTTATGGCTTTCCTAAAGTCGAGAAGATCTTTGATTGCTCGCATTGATGCAGGTAGGTCATTCCATAGTTGGGGGGCGTACAGCAAGAAGGCTCTGCTGCAAGTGGATTGTTTTATTATTTTGAAGTTAGATGATGTTTCAAGGATGTTGGGGTCTGCACCTCTTCTTGTTCTAATTGGACACGCCTTCCTGATCAATGATTGAAGGGTCATTGGGAATAAGATTGGTATAATGTTCTTGTATTTAGTGCAGACCATGATTGGTATAATATTCTTGTATTTAGTACAGGAAACCACTGTAATTGGTGGAGTATTGGGGTTATATGGCTGTATTTTGCTGTTCCTGTAATGATTCTTGCAGCAGTATTTTGTACCAGTTGCAATGGGAGTGTTTTTTTTCTTAGGTAGGCCATGATAGATTACGTTAGAATAATTTATTATGGGGGTTACAATAGCTTGGCATACTGTTCTGAAGTCATTGTTAGTGAAAAGAGGTTTAGGTTTGCATAGAGATCTCAACTTGTGGTACACTGATCCGATTGTCTTTTTTATTTGAGTTTGAAAGGTGAAGTAGTGGTCGAAGATTACTCCGAAGTATGTGACTTCTTGTTTGTTGGTTAGGGTGTAGTCTAAGATCCTGAGTGAGTCTGGAGGGCAGAATATAGTGTTTCTGGTAACATGCATCAGTTCTGGGTTTTTTTAAGTAAATGGAGAGATTCTGTTCTTTGAGCCACTTTGATATTGATTCCAGGCAGGCTGTAATTTGTGAATAATCCGGGTGATTGATGTTAATGTGGGAGAAGATCATAATATCATCTGTATATATTCTGTAGTGGATGTTGTGCTGATTTATAATGTTGCATATTGGTTGGATATATATGTTGAATAACAGTGCAGAGAGGGCCAAGCCTTGTGGAATCCCCTGGTACTGTATAAAAGGTTTAGATTGCTTGTTTTTCATTCTCACCTGCTGGTTATGATGAGACAAGTAGGAGATGGTGAAATTAGTCTTACCTGCAAATTGTTGTTCCTTGAGGAACTCCAGTCTAGTCCCGAAATCTGGAGTTGTCAACCTCTCACAGCAGCTTGGAGACTGAGAAAACTTCACTTCTGTGATGTCACAGGTACTTAGGCTCCGACCCCTCCTTCACAGACCAGTAACCTATTGACAAAGCAGACTCCCAGGAGCAACAAGTATGTAAACTCCAGTAAACATAAACTCTTACACTAAGTAAACTAGAAAAAGGAAATAACCAGTAGCTCTTCCCTTATGTACAGCGTTCGACAGGATGCCGAGGCCCCTCCCCTCCCCAAACAGGGAATTGGACCTCTCCGCGCAACAGAACTCCCAGCTTACCTGTAGAACTTGTATCCTTCGCATACTCCACAGAGATCTGACCCGGGTGGGATATGGGACTAGACTGGAGTTCCTCAAGGAACAACAATTAGCAGGTAAGACTAATTTCACCTTCCTTATCGTCCCTCCAGTCTAGTCCCGAAATCTGGAGATGTAACAGAGCAGTGAAAGCCGTCATTGGGAGGGACCCTGCATACCAGCTGGAAACACTGCCGAACCAAAACAGGCATCCCTGCCCGACTGAATGTCCAGATGGTAATGCTTAACAAAGGAGTTAAGCGACGACCAAGTAGCCGCTTTACAAATCTCTGCCGCCCCGGCACCAAACTGCCTTCCGCCCAAGAAGTCGCCTGAGCCCTGGTAGAATGTGCCCCCAGGCCTTCCGGTAATCTCCTGCCCTTCAGCATATATGCGGACGCTATGGCCTCCTTTACCCAATGGGCAATGGACGCCTTTGACGCTGCCTCACCTTTACGTGGCCCTGCAAAAAGGACAAACAACCTATCTGACTTACGGAACCCAGCCGTCTGACGTAAGTAAACCTTCAATGCTCGCCCCACATCCAACAAGTGCATGCGATCGGAAGGCTGCTCTACCCTGCCCGACCCGAACGCCGGCAAATACAGCGCCTGATTAACATGAAACGCTGACACAACCTTCGGAAGAAAGGAAGGAACTGTCCTCAAAACCACCTTAGAATCCGAAAAAACCAGGAAAGGCTTCCGACAGGAAAGGGCTTGTAACTCCGAAATCCTTCTAGCAGAACAGATCGCCACCAAGAACACAACCTTCAGAGTAAGGTCCTTTAACGATGCCCTAGCTAACAGCTCAAAAGGCTCCTTTACCAAAGCTTGCAAGACTAATGGGAGATCCCAAGCCGGAACCACCGGCGTGCGAGGGGGCCGCAAAAGAGAAACTGCTCTCAGATAACGCTTTATATCCGGATGTGCCCCGAGCGTCACTCCTTTAACCTTGCCCCTATAACAGGATAGTGCCGCTAATTGCACCCGTAGAGACGAGGCCGCTAAACCTTTCTGAAACCCGTCCTGCAGGAAAGCCAACACCTGCGGAAGCGAAGCCTTTAGTGCCACAATCTGCTGATCCGCACACCAATTTTCAAAGATGCGCCATACTCGAATATAAGCCAACGAAGCTGACCGACGGCGAGCCTTCAGCAAGGTCGAAACCACCGCCGCCGAATAACCCCTCGTCCTCAGCCTCGCCCTTTCAAGAGCCAGGCCGTAAGCGAGAATCGAGCCACCTGCCACATGAGCAACGGACCCTGAGACAGAAGATCTTCCCTCAGCGGCAGATGCCACAGGTTCTCTACCACCAGTCTGACGAGATCTGCATACCATGGCCTCCGCGGCCAATCTGGCACGATCAAAATCACCGTGCCCCTGTGTCTTTCTATCCGCTGCAGCACCCGGCCTATGAGTACCCATGGCGGGAACACATATAGGAGATGCTCCTCCGGCCATGGCTGAATGAGCGCGTCCAGGCCTTCCGCCATCCGCTCTTTCCTTCTGCTGAAGAAACGGTCCACCTGAACCGACTGAAAGGTCACCATCAAATCCATCACTGGCGTCCCCCAGCGCCTCACCAGCAGCGCAAACACCTCCGGATGAAGGGTCCATTCTCCCGGATCCACCTTTACTCGGCTTAGGAAGTCGGCCTGCACGTTGTCCACTCCCGCCACATGTGCCGCCGACAATGCTTCCAGATTGCTCTTGGCCCATTTGAACAATTCTTGGGCCTCCATCTCGAGCCGCGCACTGCTCGGTCCTCCTTGCCGATTGATGTAAGCCACTGCTGTCCCGTTGTCTGAGAACACCCGTATCGCTTTTCCCTGCAAATACGGCTGAAAACTGCGCAGCGTTAGAGCCACCGCTCTTAACTCCAACCTGTTGATGGACCACTTCCTTTCCAACTCGGTCCACTGCCCTTGAGCAAACCGTCCTTGAAAATGTGCCCCCCATCCATACAGACTGGCATCTGTCGTCAGGGGCAGCCAGTCCGGCGTCTCCAAGGGCAGACTTTTCCTGAGGTTCTCTGGACGCAGCCACCACCGAAGAGCCTGGCATGCCTCCTGAGGACAAGGAAGATACTTTGACAGGGAATCCTTCTGGTGCGACCAGCATCTCAACAGCGTTCTCTGCAACGGTCTCATGTGAGCTCTTGCCCAGGGAACCACTTCGAGCGTCGCTGCCATCGTTCCGAGCACTTGCAGATAATGCCATGCCGTGGGACACCACCTGCCGAGAAAACTGCGCTCCAAACTGCGCAGGGACAGCTCCCGCTCCATGAGCAGGATCACTCTCCCCGCTCTGGTGTCGAAGTGCACTCCCAAATACTGCAGGCTCTGCGACGGAGTCAATCTGCTCTTTTCTCTGACTACCCACCCGAGACTCTCCAGGAACGCCATCACTCGGGCCATAGCCACTACGCTTTCCGCCTCGGACTTTGCCCTTATCAACCAATCGTCCAGATAAGGATGCACTAATATTCCGTCCTTTCGTAAGGCTGCCGCCACGACGACCATGACCTTGGTAAACACCCGTGGCGCCGTGGCCAGCCCAAACGGCAACGCTTGGAACTGGAAGTGCCCCATCGGAAGGGCAAACCGCAGGAACCTCTGATGCTGCTGTCGAATGGGGAAATGGAAGTATGCCTCCTCCAGATCTAGGGATGTAAGAAACTCCCCTTTTTGCACCGCTACTATGACGGACCGCAGGGTCTCCATGCGGAAATGGGACACATTGAGACAGCGATTGACCTTTTTGAGATCCAAAATTGGCCGAAAAGTCCCTTCTTTCTTTGGAACTATGAAATAGATGGAGTATCGACCGCAACCTAACTGGCCCTGCAGGACCGGAACTATGGCCCTGAGCGTCAACAACCTTTCTACAGTTTCCTCCACCGCCCTGCGCTTGACCCGAGTTTTGCAAGGAGACTGTAGAAAGGCGTCCGGTACGGGGCGCTTCAACTCTAGGGCATATCCTTCTCAAATAACCTCCAGAACCCACTGATCTGAGGTAACCCGGACCCAGGTGGGGTAAAACTCTCGCAAGCACCCCCCTACCGGCCCGCACTCCGCCCGGGCCCCCTTGGCTTCATTGAGACTTGCAGGCACTGGTGGAGGACGAGCCCGAGGAAGAGGGAGACGCAAATCCTCTTCCTGCTCCCCGGAAGCCTCGAAATCCCTGACTTCGATAGGGATTCTCATTCTCATTCTCTGAGCTTGGCCAAATCTAGAGACACAAAAATGCCGAAAGTCCCTTAGCTGCCCCTTGGGTAGCCCCGGCGCTCTGCCCTGCTTCGGCCTGTCCTCCGGGAGACGCCCTCCTTTAGACTCCCCCAAATCCTTTACAATCTGTCCAAATCCTCCCCAAACAGGAGCTGTCCCCTGAACGGGAGCTTACTGAGCCGGGTCTTAGAGGAATTGTCCGCCGCCCAATTGCGCAGCCACAAATAGCGCCTTGCCGCCACCGCCGAAACCATACTCTTGGCCAGTCCTCTAACCAGGTCATAATGAACATCCGCTAGGTAGGCCGCCCCCAACTCCAACCTAGCAGCCTCTTCCACAGAACCCTCAGAGTGATCCACCTGCATACGCTGCACCCATCGAAGACACGCCCTCGCCACCCACACCCCACAAATGGACGCTTGCAACGAAAGCGCATTCACTTCAAACACCTGCTTCAACAAGACCTCCAACTTCCGGTTCTGACTATCCTTGAGGGCCGCACCCCCCTCCACTGGAATGGTGGTCTTTTTGGTGACCGCAGACACCGCTGCATCCACCCTGGGATATTTAAACAACTCCCTATCCTGATCCAGAAGAGGGTACAAGCGTGCCAGGACTCTGGACCCCTTCAGAGCCGCTTCCGGCCGGTTCCATTCCTCTTGGATCATCTCCCTGATCACCCTGTGTACCGGGAACGCCCGTTGAGTCTTCCGAAAGGCCTGCAGTAATGGGTCCTCGAGAGCCGAATCCTCCTCCTGCCCTCCGGAAGGCATGTTAAGCGCTTTGAGGGTTTCTGAAATTAGCCCCGGTAACTCTTCTTTCCGAAACACTCGCACCACTCTTGCCTGGTCCTCCTGCTCTGCAATCTCACCTTCCTCCAACTCGTCCTCGAAATCCAGGTCCGGGCCATCCGATCTGTCCGCTTCCGAGACAGTAGAATCCCTGTCGACCCTAGGTCTTTTAGCTAGGGGAGCCTGGCTCCTCCATGGGTAGCGGGGCCCCATGCCTCTTACCCCCCAGCGAAGAGTCCAGACTCCCCACCGGAGAAGATTCCGGGGCCGACCCGAACGCCCACCTGATAACTGCCACAAACTCCGGGGAAAAAATTGCCGCCAGCCCTCCTACTACTGAAGGCTGCAGACCCCCCACATCCTGAGACGATGAGGTACTCGGCAACGGCTCCGGGGGCAAAGGACAAGGAGACCTCGGCTCCGTCTGCATGGCCGACCCCTCCTTTTGCGCCTCCGCCCCCTTGCCTGACTCACGGTCCAGTGTCTCAGCCTCCTGTGTGCAGGACTTACATACCCTGGCTTCTGACACTGTGCGCTTCACCCCACAAAGCAAACAAACTGACTTTGATGGCATCTCGCGCCCTTCCCCCCCTCGGGGAGTACGGGCCTTCCCAGCTACACCCCAACCGAAAAGTAAAGCTGTTTTGTTTTGGGGTTTTTTGGCCTGTACCACTGCACGAGGAGCTCTCCCCAATGAGTCCTGCGTTATCCGGGGCGAAAAACGAGCTCCCCGCTCGCCAGATACCTTAAACTGCAGCCGTTGCAAAAATCGGCGTTTTCCCACGCTCCCGACACGCGGCACGGCCTATCTGCGCAGCCGCGTCTCGGAGCTGCGGCTGGCTCTGACAGACCAAATGCGTCGCTTACCTGCACCGGGAAGCCCCCCTCGCAGCGTTACTGTCAACGAAACAATGGCTCCCACTGGGGGATTGCGCGGTCGTCCTCACTCCGTCGGGAGACTGGCTGACTCCGCGCTGTAGGCTGCCATCCTCAGCTCGGCTCACCCCCGTGGTCAGACAGCTGTAGCAGGCAAGTCTTCTGCATTAGCTCTGGACCACATGCAGCAACTCCAATCTGGCTCTCCCACCTCCCTAAACTCCCAGCGGTAAGGAGAAGGAGAGCAGACCGGCGGAGAGGGGGGGGGGGAGAGGGACCCAACCTCAAAGGCCCCTTAACCAAATGCCGGCACACAAGAGAAGAGACTTTTTTTTTTTTAAAAGGGAAAGTACCCCAAAGAAAAACTCAAAATCCAAAAATGAAATCAGAAGGTATTAGAGGGTGGTATAAGAGAGCCCAAGAAGCTAAACTAATCTAAGCCTTAATTGTTCCTCCAGTGAGCCCCCTCTAGGCTCACCAACCCTCCAGCTGCTTGGAGACTGAGAGAACTGGTCTGTGAAGGAGGGGTCAGAGCCTAAGTACCCGTGACATCACAGAAGTGAAGTTTTCTCAGTCTCCAAGCTGCTGTGAGAGGTTGACAACTCCAGATTTTGGGACTAGACTGGAGGGACGATAAGGAAGAACCAGTCTAGTATTGTGCCATTTATTCCAATTTCTCGAAGCCTCTGTAGTAAAGTGTTGTGAACGGAGTCAAATGCAGCGGTGATATCTAAAAAGCATAAGACGGAAGTCATGCAGTATATTGTCTATGCTTGTAACCAAGGTGTTCATAAGTGATGTGATCAGTGTTTCTACGCTGTGGTTTTGTCTGAATCCATATTGGTGAGGGTCCAACAGGGCATGTGTGTTTATGTGGTCTTGTATCTGATACTGTACTATTTTTTTCAATTATCTTAGTTATGAATGTGAGACTTGATATCGGGCGGAAGGAGCTTGGGTCTTTTGTTGAGGTTATTTTGCTTTAGGATCGGTCTAATGGAGGTTTGCTTGTGGAGGGAGATATCCTTGAGAGAGTGACAATTCAATAATCTTTAAAGAATATTTAATGCCATTCTTACAAGTTTGTTTGACTATATAACTATATCATGTCAATGTCATAATTTTGAACGTGACTGGCCAAAATTTCATGATTATAACTCATGTAGTAAGTTGTGTTTAATGTAAACTGCTTTGACCTCTAGGATAAAGCAGTATTAAAAATCCCCCTCTGTTAAATAAATAAATAAACAAATAAATAAATACTTTTTTTCTGTAGGTCTGAAGCCAGAATGTCACAAAACAATGGAGATTTCATGACAACTTGAAAACTTTCTTCCCTTCAAGTGTTTTTGAGGTTAGGGAACAGGTAATAGTCCGAAGGGGCCAGGTCAGTGAGTATGCTGGGTGTTTCGGCATTTCAAAGCATAGATCAGCCAATATCTGCAATGTGATGGCTGCAGTGTGAGGAGAGGCATTGTCCTGCAGAAACAAGACTCCTTTTGAAAGCTTGCCTTGACGTTTGGAGCCCAGTTCCTGCTTCAGTTTGTCCAGAAGTGAAAAATAGTAGTTTGTCATGATGGTTGCACCCTTTTGCAGGTAATCAACAAGCAAAATTCCATCTTTGTCCCAGAAGACAGACGCCATCACCTTGCTTACTGATTTATGAGTCTTGAACTTATGAGGATTTGGGGAACCACTATGCCTCCACTCTTTAGATTGTTCTTTTGGCTCTGGATCACAGCATTCCTATGAAATCGGTCCATAATGGCATGTGAAGCAGCCACAGGATCACGCTTCTGGTCAGCACTGAGGCATTTGGGATCCGATTTGGATGAGAGCTTCCTCATGTCTAAAATGTCATGGATGATATAGCACAGACATTGAAGATAGCCCATATGTTCTCGGGATATCTTTTTATTTATTTACATTCTCTTATATACTGCGCTATTCTGCATCAGTGCGGTTTACATTGAACAAACTGAAATTACATTGAACAGGGCATTATAACTTGGAGATAACTATTTTACAGGGGAACATGGGCTATGGAGGGTTAAGTGGCTTGCCCAAGACCACAAGGAGCACCTGTGGGACTAGAAACCCCAGTCCTTCCGGCCCAAGGTTGCTGTCTTCTAGTGGGATTTGAACCTCTGACCTTCTGGCCTGAAGTACCTTGCCCCAACCACTAGGCCACTCCTCCACTCCACTTTAACTGATATTCTAGGCCACTCCTCCACTCCACTTTAACTGATATTCTTCGATCCTCCAGGATCATGGAATGAATGACATCCAAGTTTTCTGGAATTGTCACCTTACTTGGTCTACCAGGATGTTCTTCAACTTCAGTGCTGAAATGTCCTATCTTAAACTTAGCAACCCAGTTCTTGACTGTAGAGTAGGAAGGACACTTATCACTTAATGTAACTGACATATTATAGATTTCTTTGGCTGAGTTCCCTTTTAAGAAAATATATTTCATCATTGCTCGGCACTCTTTTGTCGTGAAATCTCTGTTGTTTTGTGACATTCTGGCTTCAGACCTACAGGAAAAAAAAGTATATGAGTTACAATCATGAAATTTTGGCCAGTCACATTCAAAACAATGACATTTGACATGATACCGTTATTTTTAGTTAAAAAGTAGGGGAAATAGGGAAAGCCAAAGATCAGCAACCTCTCATATAAGGAGGAGAATAATATCAGACATCAAGCGTGTGGTAACTATTAATGGTGTGCAAAAACACCGAGTGGTCCTACATGGGTTCACCCTCTGATGGATGAAAGATATAAGACCAGACATCATATCACCTCTAATTCCAAACAAGTGCAATATATTATTTGTATGTGCCCTAAAATATAGTTGGGTGTACTAAAGCACTAAGACAGCACCTTTGGTGACTCACTTGGAAATGAAACATGGAGTGGGTGATGTCACATGGCAAGTTATTGATCAAGTGGTGGAAGATTGGCGAGGTGGGAATTATGCTAGACATCTACATTTTAAGGAGCCATAATGGATTTTCAATTTGCTGGCAGTTGCGCCTACTGGGCTGAATAATGAGATTGAATGGGTATCACTGTTATTATTGGTGCCTGCCATTTGTTGTGGAGATTTAAATATATGATGTCATTTGCTGGTTCTTTACAGCGGCAGTTGCACAGTAGTAGTACGCCGACTATGAAAGGCAGCGAAAGGATTCCCCAGGCTGATGGACAGCTGAGCTTAAAACATGAATTCACCTCGGGAGTTCCTAAATCTTTGACGATAAGTGATTTTAATTGCGAAATATAAGGAAATCAATGAATAGAGAGTCTGATGAATGAATTGGTGGGACAATGTAATTGGAGAGCAATGCCATACATATACAGCAGATTCCACAGTCTGATGGTTTCTCTTTTATTATACAATTTTTTTTTGTGTGTTATGGAGATATTGAAAAGCAATCAACTGCTACTATAAACTTCAAAAGTTAAAGTGACACTATTAGTATATATTGAAACAGGAAGAGTATAGTTGGTTGAGTAGTGCTGTTACTGTACTTCCTGTGTGAGATCATCAGTGTGGTGTGCTTATTACCTTCCAAAGGGCACATGCTGGGTCTTTGTGCAATTTGTGTGCTAACGTCTTCAGTGCATGCACCATTAACTCATGTAATACACTTGCTCTTAACTTGTGCAAATCCATGCTATGAGAGTGCTAACGTGCGCGTTCTGTTTACTCAAATTTCAGCAAAGGTTAAGGATAGAGATGGACAGATTCTAGCTTGTTGAAAAGATATGGATAATTACAGCAGACAAACTCGCTGCTTGCATTCTCCCTGCTTCATGCCCTATTAGCTGCCTTTTCATGTCCGCCAGGAATACTTTCCCAATATAATGTTCTTTATGAGCAGTCTGTCTCATTACAGTTTTAATTAAGAAATAAGGAAGGGCATGTGGGAGGGGGCATGGGGACAGCTCCAGGCACATCCTGAACTAAAGAAGAAATATTAAAATGTTTTAAGTCACTGAGTGCATAGACATGCACACCCAGATTCACACATGCACACACACACACACACTCCCAGATTCATACATATGCACACAGAGTTTATACAGGGGCATCTAGTTAAAGTGCATTTTAAGGCACCTATGTTAAACCTATTTTATAAAGACAAATAGGACATATGTAAATTATAGTATTTTATACCTGCATACTTCGCCTCTGCTGCACCCAAACTCTGTCTATTTGCACACCCATTTGCAAAGTGCGCACCTAGATACCAAAGTGCGTACTTCTATGGGTCAATATTTATATGAAGTCATTTATGCATGAGAATGACTAACACATATACACACATGCATATATATGCGCATGATCTTCCTCCAACTAAAGCACAGAGAAGGGTTGAATTTTTTCTCCTGCCTGAATGAAATCCCAGGAGATTAAAAAGTCAGGACCACAAAGAGGCCAGGCACAGTAAAACTTTTCATAAGAATAAACAGTATCTAGTTGCTCAGAGACAGAAATTATATGGTCCTTTGTTGTTTATGGAGCCTCTGCCAAAAGTCAGGCACCACGCATATAGCACAGTTGCCCCATAGAGAGAGAACACCTGTCTTACATTTAAAAAACACCTGTCAAACAAGAGCAGGATACATCCACATTCAGTACATCTGTCCTAGATTCAGCACACCTTCCCCAGAGGGACAGAACAATACCCCCCATTTAGCACACTTGGCCCGCACTCCACATAGCTGAAATCGGGTCATTTTCCTCATCTGTAAATATTAGAAAAAAAAATAAAAGCTATCTAATGGTTAGACTAGGAGAAGGCAGGATGAGAAATACTGATGTTTTTGGAGGCCAGTTACTTTTGCTGAGTGATATTATCTCATCAAACCTACCATGAACTGTCTTTTGTCCCTGCTAAACTGATAAGATTCTGGTAATCCTCGGATGGCTGATAGAGTGGGAGCAACCCTTAGCACTCAGGGCTCTGATGAGAAGGCATGCTCCTGAGGAACTGAGAACTGAAGGGGGTGAGGGCTTGCCCATCACTTCCTGCGGTGGAAAATGCTCTAATAAAGGACCATGTAAGACAGAAGTCCGATGCAGAAATGCACGCTGCCATTAGCATAGGCATCTGTGTACTGTTTACGCCAGATTTTCTGCTTTAGTGTGGACAAAGAACACAGGAAGGAATCTAATGCAAGCAGGACCGTACCAAGGTAGAAATGTGCCCTGTGTGACTAATGAATCCGGTGCTCCCTTCCACCCCAACCATGTGCAATAACTCACTCGCTTTGAGCTTCCTGGAAGCCCATTGATGACATTGGCACCCTTTTGCACGTGCGCCCTGTGCAGCCACACCGCTCACACACCCTGAGTATGGCCCTGAATACAAGCATAAACACTGTGCAGATGACTGCACTAATGGCAGGACACCATGCATTTAAATCCATGGAGATGCATGGTAATGAAGCAAAGAGCTAATATGCAGCACAGATGTAGTAAAGTGCACAAAAGGACAGAAGGCTGAACTTCACGTGAGATTGTAATGTGAGGTCTAAGGAGACATTAAGGATTGGCTCAAGATCTGTGGTCAGTGCAGGTGAAGAATTCATGCCCGTTTCTTCAGCGTACAGCCTCTGCTGAAATAGGGGCTATACGCTAGCTTTGCTGAAGAGACTACTACAAACTAATGACTGAGAAAAAGCATGCTGGAATAATGTTATGAACAAAATCCAAAAAAGGACCCTCAAAAATGGTCTCAAAAGAGGGAGACCATTTCTCCAAACTTCTACAGAGAGTATATATAACTTATAGCATGGCAGGAGCTCAACTGATGGGTTTACTGGTCTCATAAAACGTGCCAAACCATATCTGCTATGTCATCATCACTCCACTAAGTCAACGCCTTTAACTTTTCTTTATACCATAAATCTCTTGAAAATACACCGTTAATATAACCATTTGTGTCAAAGATAAGCTTCTCTCAAAGCCACACAGATGTACTTAACTTGTGGGCATTCCTTTGGGGATGTAAACTCCACAAGCTGCGGTGCATTCACATCCAACTTATGCAGTTGCTTTTCAGAGTGGCCGACCGCAGCCATGAAATGGCTTTATCAAAGCCAGTTGCTATAACAAAACATGCCAAAAGTTATTCCACAATAGATTAATCAACCACAGTGTGAGATAATTACCATGGGAACAAAAAAAAACTCACCATAAAAGTGCTTCACTTTTTTCTAATACACAACGCCATTTTGAAGTTTACTGAACCAACTACTAGCTACATAGCTCCCAGCTTCAGACACTTCCCATTGAGAAACCAATCAACAACCTTCCATTCATCCAGAACAACCAATATAAACTCACACATACCCCATTCACCAATCATCTATTTGCCATTCATATCATATAAATCAACTATTATCTTAACGGTCCCTGATTGAACTCCCACAATCACACAGACATTCGCATTCACTCTACGTGCATTTGTCACTGCACAAGTTACACTCTATAATTGTCCAGACATTCTCCACTAAAACTAAACAATGAGCAGGGCTACTGAACTTCTGACCCATTTAATAAAACCATTGCATTCTACTGGTCCATTGAGGCCCCCAAGATTAACCATGTTCCAACAGAAAATCAATGACTGCTCCCTATGTAACAAATGCAGTGATAAGTTCCCACCACCCACCACTTTAATTTGCTCAATAAAACTCCACTGGAGATCTTTCAGTTCATGACCAGCCATCTTCCAGTGGTCGATTAAGGGAGCTGAAGGGATCCTCCTCCGTAAAGATGTGAGATGCTCTATAATCCAGGTTTTAAATTTCCACAATGTTTGACCAATGTATATTTTATTACAGGGGTATATTATCACATAAATTACCCCCTCGCTAATACAAGAAGTATGATGCTGTAATATGTACAGACGTCTCAAATCCCGCTCTTATCCTGACTTTCTCCACTTTAAATTCATGCTCTCCTCCTTCCAGTCAGCCATTGTGCTTTTTAAACAAATTTACTTCCTCAATCTAACTCTCTTTCCTCTAATCCTCGTCGTCTCTTTAGCACACTCAGTTCTCTCCTCAGTGTGCCTCCACCCCTGATTCCTCCCTCCCTTTCTGCCCAAACCTTGGCTAACTACTTCCATGACAAAATCCACACAATCACCCTCCAGTTCCCCTCCTCCCCCTCTTCCTCCCCCCCTTCCCCCCCCATTTCCCATTTCTCCCCTCCCCAAACTTCTGCCACCCTTTCTTCCTTCCTTATGGTCTCTGACGAGGAAACGTTGCTCCTTCTCTCTTCCTCGAAACCTACTACCTGCTCTTCTGACCCCTTCCCCACCCACCTCTTTAGCTCCATCTTTTCATCTCTCGTCCCTTCTATTTCTCATATTCTTAACCTCTCTCTCCACTGCAACCTTCCCTTCTGTTTTCAAGCATGCTGTGGTTACATCCCTCCTCAAAAAGCCTTCACTTGATCCCACTTGTCCTTCTAACTATCGTCCCATCTCTCTCCTTCCTTTCGTCTGTAAACTACTTGAGCGTGCAGTCTATCACTGTTGTCTTGATTTCCTCTCCTCTCATACCCTCTTGGATCCTTTACAATCCGGCTTCCATCCCCTACACTCCACTGAAACTGCTCCTTACTAAGCTCTGGAATGATTTGTTCTTGGCAAAGTCAAAAGGCTTTTACTCTGTCCTCATTCTTCTTGATCTCTCTGCTGCCTTCGACACTGTTGACCATAACCTTCTTCTTATCACCCTATCCTCACTTGGATTCAAAGACTCTGTACTATCTTGGTTCTCTTCCTATCTATGCCATTGCTCTTTCAGTGTGTGCTTCGATGGCTCCTCCTCCTCTTCAACCCCACTACCTGTAGGAGTTCCTCAGGGTTCCGTCTTAGGTCCACTCCTCTTCTCTCTCTATATCCAATCCCTTGGCACCCTCATCTCTTCCCATGGCTTTCACTATCATCTCTATGCTGACGACTCTCAAATCTATCTTTCTGCACCTGTTATCTCTCCTGATATCGTCTAAGATCTCACTCTGCCTCTCTGACATTGCTGCCTGGATGTCCCACCGCCGCTTAAAACTGAACATGGCCAAAACTGAGCTTCTTATCTTTCCCCCGAATGCTTCCCCTCCTCTTTTCCCTTTCTCTCTCTCTGTTGATAACTCTGTACTCCTCCCTCTTTCTTCAGCACGTAACCTTGGTGTTATCTTCGATTCCTCTCTCTCTTTCTCTTTACATATCCAGCTCATTGCTAAAACTTGTCGTTTCTTTCTATACAATATTTCCAAAATTCGCCCCTTCCTCTCCGTTGGCACCACTAAATTGATTGTCCACTCCTTAATCACCTCCCGTCTTGATTATTGTAACGTTCTCCTTGCCAGCCTCCCTGCAAGCCACCTCTTTCCTCTTCAGTCAATTCAACACTCCGCTGCTCGACTCATTTTCCGCCAGTCTCGTTTTTCCCACATCACTCCTCTCCTCATGTCGCTTCATTGGCTTCCCATCTGTCTCCGTATCCAATTTAAACTTGTCCTCCTGACCTATAAATGTATTCACCCTTCTGCCCCCCAGTACCTTTCGTCTCTCATCTCTCCTTACCAGGGCCAGCCCGTCCATTGAGCAAGAATTATTTTTGCACAGGGCCCCGCGTTTCAGGGGGCCCCGCGCAAAGAACATTCTGCTTTTTTAAAAATTAAATAAAAAAAAAAAAAAAGCTGGCTGCTGCCGCGGCAGCAGCAGAATGGAGTGTCCTGCGGGACTCCCTCTGCCTGGCTGAGCTCTCCCTACCCAGCTGAGCCCCTCTGCGCCGTCTTTCAGATACGCGAAGGGAGAATGTCTCCCTTGCGTCTCTGTTAAGCCCGCAGGGGCTGATGGGAAGCAGGGGCTGATGGGAAATTTCCCATCTGCCCCTGCAGGCTTAACAGAGACGCGAGGGAGACACTCTCCCTTCGCGTATCTGAAAGCCGGTGCAGAGGGGCTCAGCCAGGCTGGGAGAGCTCAGCCGGGCAGAGGGGGCCCCGCGGGACACTCCATTCTGCTACTGCTGCGGCGGCAGCAGCAGCGGCAGCAGCCATCTTTTTTTTTTTTTTAAATTTTCCATGAGCCGATGGGGGGGGGGGGTTAGGACTGGTAATGGGCTATGGAGGGGGTTAGGACTTGACTTGAGTTGGGCTGTGGGCTGTTGGGGGGTTAGGACTGGTAATGGGCTATGGGGGGGTTAAGACTGGTAATGGGCTGTGGGCTGATGGGGGCTGTCTGGAAATGGGGTGATGGGGGGGTTAGGACTGGTAATGGGCTATGGTGGGGTTAGGACTGATAATGGGCTATGGGGGGCTAGAACAGGAAATGGGCTGATGGGGAGGGGTTAGGACTTGAGGTGGGCTGATGGGGTTAGGACTGGTAATGGGCTGTGGGCTGTAGGGGGGGTTAGGACTGGTAATGGGCTATGGGGGGGTTTAAGACTGGTAATGGACTGTGGGCTGATGGGGGGGTTAGGACTGGCAATGGGCTATGGGGGGCTGACTGGAAATGGGCTGATGGGGGTAGGACTGGAAGTGGGCTGATGGGGGGTTAGGACTGGTAATGGGTTATAGGGAGGGCTTAAACTGAAAATGGGGTGATGGGGGGTTAGGACTGGAAGTGGGTTGATGGTGGCTAGGACTGGTAATGGGTTGGGGGGTTGCTAGGACTGGAAATGGGCTGAGTGGAAGGGGAAGCTTGAACTGCAAATAGCTGATGGGGAAGGGGCTTGGAATGGAAATGGGCTGTGAGGGAAGGGAGCTAGGACTGAAAATGGGCTGATGGAGCAGCTAGGATAGGACTGGAAATGGGCTGTTGGGGGGGCTAAGATTGGAAATGGGCTGTGGTGGGGGCTTGAATTGAAATGGACTCATGGAGGGGCTAGAACTGGAAGTAGGCTCATGGGGGGGCTTGGACTGGAATTGGGCTGAGTGGAGGGGAGCTAGGATTTGACATGGGCTGATGGTGGGGCTAGGAAATGACTAGAAATGGGCTGATGGGGGCTAGGATTGGAAATGAGCTGATGAAGGGACTCAGACTGGAAATGGATGGGGGAGCTAGGACTGGAAATGGGCTGATGGGGGGCTAGGACTGGAAATGGGCTGATGCAGGGACTAGAAGGGACTGGATGCTGGGTGAGACTGGAACTAGAAGGGAGCTGATGTTGGGGGAGGATTAGAATGGGATGGGGCTGGGAGAGGGGAAAAATATTTTGTGTGGGAGGGATGAAAAATCTACAATTGGCCGGGTATTGGGAGAGTAAGTGGGGATTGAGGATGGAGGGGCAAAATTTGTGTGGATGAAATAAGAATGAGGAAAGAGCAAAAGGAGAAAGATTAGTATGTTAAAGCAGATGTAGAGAGAGAGAATGGAAAAAAAACTAGAAGAGAGAAGAAAGGACAAATGGACAGCAGACGATGGAGAGTTAGCAGAAAACATGAAGAAACCAGAAGAAAGTGGCTGGAGCAATTGCAACTGAAAAAAATGCACAAAAGGTAGAAAGATATCTCTTTATTTTGAATTTACTAACTCGAATATGAAAGCTCTGAGAAATGTGCATCATTAACGTCTGCGCTTTGTTTGGTACAAGAGGAAATTAATTTATAGTTTTATTTCTACAGTGTTGTTGTACATTCCAAGTTTGGCATTTGGGGTTCCCAGTTTAATTATTGCCTTCCTGTTTCTAAATTGTGATTCCTTGTTTGGTGATGGTCTATGTTCTGCATGTGTAACTGAGCTGAGGTATTCTGTTTATGTAATTCCTATTTGACATTGCCACTTGTTCTCTTTCCCCAGTATTCTCTGAAATGTATTGGTTTAATATTTGCAGTGTTGCCTTTTGATAGGTAGGGTATGGTGCTTTGTGAGTCCTGGTAATGCTGTCAGGATACGGCGGGTTTGCTATGGGTTCTAAATGGGCAGTGTTTGTAGTAGTTCCTAATGTGCCTGGCGGTTGGCACTGGATTATAGTAATGTAGAAATCTTTTAGTCTTTCTTTATCCATACACTCATTAAGAGACATGTTTACTAAAAGTTAGTGTATGGTAACAGTATGCAAATATTTATGCAAATAAGGCCACTTATGCAAATGAAGCCCCGCACCGAGTCTCCGCACATGGTCCCGCACCCCCCTTGGGCCGCCCCTGCTCCTTACACCCCCTCTCGGTTGCTTCGCTCTTCTAACAGTCTTCGTTTATCTGTGCCCTTTACTCGTACTGCCAATTCCAGGCTTCGCTCCTTCCAAATGGCAGCACCCTTTGCTTGGAATAGTCTTCCTATCTCTGTGCGCCAGGCGTCTTCCCTGGCCATTTTCAAGTCCAGACTAAAATCCCACCTCTTCACTATTGCTTTCCATTCCTGTCTTACCCTATCTTGATCTCTCTATCAACATTTGCTTACTTTGTCCTGTAAATTTTTGTTATTTGTATTATGTAACTTATTTTGTTTTCTGTATTATTAGATTGTGAGCTCTGATGAGCAGGGACCATCTCTCTTCTATGTTTGTACAGCGCTTCGTATGTTGTGGCGCTTTATAAGTCTTTAATAATATAATATATAATAAACCTCACTATTCTCTCCTTTAGTAGTGTTTGCAATAATTTACTAACCAAAGAGGTTAGACTAACCGGCCTATAGTTTTTAATTTCATCCTTACATCCACTTTTGTGTAAAGCTGGGGTCACCAACCTCCAGAGGGCCGCGGGCCGCACAGCCGACTACCGGGAGCCTCGCGGGCCGCACCCCCTTCTCCCCGCCCCCGCGAAAAAAAACAACAAATGCAAAATTATGAAAACAATGGCTGATCACCTTTATTGAATTTAATGAGATGGCTGATGATTCATGCTAGCAGACAAACGCTTAAAGTCCGGCTTCACAGATGACACTGACAGGAGAAGGGACGCTTGCAGGTGGTCGTCGGTGAGCTGCGAGCGCGTGGATACAATGGCGGGAATCCTTGGCGGGCCGCACATAATGTTAACCGGGGTAGAGCCTCGCGGGCCGCACGAAGGGACCTCGTGGGCCGCAGGTTGGTGACCCCTGGTGTAAAGGGACCCTATATGCCTTTCTCCAGTCCTCTGGTACCACTCCCATCTCCAAAGAGGCATTGAAAAGGTCAGACAGTGGAGCCTCTAGAACTTCCCCAAGTTTCCTCAGTATTCTTGAATGTATCGCATCCGGACCCATGGTTTTAGTTTAGATAGTTCCTCATGAACACAGTCTTCTGCAAATCATTTGAGATCCCCATCGCTTCTGTTCCTATTTGTGGATGTTTTCTGAGGTCATCTGTTAACACAGAACAGAAATATTTGTTAAGCAATTCAGTTTTTTCCTCATCAGTTTCTGCATATTCCTCCCCTGCACCCTTGAGTCTGACAATACCACTTTTGCCCTTCCTCCTCTCACTAACATATCTGAAAAATGTCTTATCCCCTCCCCCCCCCCCCCCCCCAATTTTATTGCATTGGCTATTTCTTCTTCGTTTTGTACCTTTGCTTTCCTGATTACTTTGCTAGTTTCTCTAAGTTTTTCCAAATGTGGATGCCTGACTTCTTCTCTCTGTGATCTCTTGGATTTCATGAAGGCCTCCCTCTTTTTCTTCACCTTTTCAGCTACTTTTTTTGAAAATCATAGGGGCATCCTTTTCCACAGCTGTTGCCATCCTACTAATCAGTCTTGGAGGTATTGTCCCATCTTGGCAAAGTTAGTTTTCCTAAAGTCTAAGACCCTCGCTTTTGAGTGGATTTTATCAGCCCTAGTTCTAATACTGAACCATACCATCTAGTGATCACTGGATGCGAGATGATCTCCCACTGTAATATCAGAAACATTTTCCCCATTGGTAAGCACTAAGTCCAGTATGGCCCCATCACTTGTGGGTTCTGTTACCAATTGCCTGAATATTTCTGCCTGTAAAGAATCCAGGATCTTACTTCTAGATGATACTGCAGCAGGAATGTGCCAGTCAACATCCGGCATATTGAAATCACCTATCAGTAGCACTTCTCCTTTCATGGCAATACTGTGTATGTCTTCTATTAAATCTTCATCCACTTCTACTCACTGTGAAGGGGATCTGTATGTAACTCCAATTCAAATGGATTTCCCTTACCCTCTTTCTAGTTTAACCCACAGTGCCTCCTCTTCCTTTTAGGCCCTGCAATTCTATAGCTTCAATATTATTTTTTTACATATAGTGCCACTCCACCTTCCCTTCTTTCTAACCTTTCCTTCCTGAATAGCCCTGTATAATTACATCCCAGTCATGGTTTCCCATGAACCATGTCTCCGTAACTGCCACTAAATCCAAAGCCTCTTCCATCAAAGGCTCAATATCTGGGATCTTATTTCCCATGCCACGGGCATTTATAAACACTGCTTTCCAAATGTTGCCCCTATTACCTATTTCTACAGAGGTATTTAATGTTTCACTTACCTAGGGGCTTTCTTCACTTACCTGGGGGCTCTCTTCACCCATCCCCAACGAATCTAGTTTAAAGCCCTCTTCAGTAGGTTAGCCAGTCTGCTACTGAAGACACTTTGACCCTTCTTGGACAGATGGACACCATCTCTTCTCTTCAGTCCTTGGATCATCCTCCCATAGTCTGGGAAACCGAAACGCCCTCAATGACACCATTCACACAGCCATGCATTCATCTCCAGGATGCGAGCTTCTCTGCCTCGGCCTTTACCCTCAACAGGGAGGATTGAAGAGTACACTACCTGCGCACTCTTCAATCTCCTCTGTCCCAGAGCCATGAAGTCACTTTTGATATGCTCGGAGGGATATCTAGCAGTATCATTTGTGTCGACATGGATGAGCAACATCGGATAATATCAGTAGGCTTGATGAGTCTTGGCAAACTCTCCGTAACATCTTGGAGTTTGGCACCTGGCAGACAGCACACCTCTCTGGACATCAAATCTGATCAGCAGATGAATGCCTCAGTACCCCTTAGAAGACAGTCACCAACCACCACTACCCTTTTCTTCCTGGTGGTGACTGATTCTTCAATTTTGGGGTGCTCAAGCTATGGTCCTTCCCTTTCCTTGGATGCCTCCACCTCCTCCACTTCCAGGGCTGTGTACTAGTTCTTTAATTCAAGGGCTGGAGGAGTTGGAGTGTTCATAATGCAGGCTCTGGTGACTTGTGTCCAACCTTCTTCCTTCTGTAGCCTCCCATCTTCACCTTTGTTGGAGAGCCTGAATGTTTCAAGAAGCATCTCATCAATGTACTTCTCACGGTCTCAAATGTTTCTCAGCCTCATCACCTCTTCCCTGAGCTCCTCCACTTCTTTCCTGAGAGCCTCATCATGCAGGCATCATGCACATGGAACCGGTCCTTCAATTGGCATTGGGATCTCTGTCTGGACAGAGGCAGAAGCTATAACGGGGGCAACAGCTTTGGCAATATGATTTTTCCCAACCATTGTTTAGTTGATGGAGCTTTGATACCTGTTGAAGTAAAACAGAGAGACCTACCAAAGTCCCTCCCTTTTCCTCAGCTGTCCTTTAAGAGAAAAAGCAGTTAACCTCTTTTAAGTGTATTCTAATAATGCTTGTCTATGTTCCTGTGTGTAGCTAATTGGGGAGTTGCCCTATAAAGCAAGAATGCTCACATGGAGTAGGTGGGTGTCAGGGTGAGTAGGTAGGAAACCTAAGACCTGATGAGGTCAGTGGCTTCAAAGAGTTAGCTGTGAATGGGTAGCTAGAAGAAAGACAATGAACTCTAACTGACAGAGCCTTGCCCAACACCACAAGCAAACAAAAAAATTCCCTCTTTGCAGTATAGAAACAAGACTTAGCTTTTAAAAATGAACACCAAAACCCCCTTTAAAAATTAGCCTTTAAAAATGAACAGCAAAACCCTTTAAGAATTCATTTTTAAAAAAGAACAGCAAAACCCCCTTTAAAAATTATCTTTTAAAAAGAACACCAAAATCCCTTTGAGAATTAGCTTTTAAAAAAGAAAACCTAAACCCCTTTGAGAGCTTTCAGGCAGAGTATTATCTTGCTTTGCAATGGAGTCTGTCCACAATGGAGTCCACCGTAGCGATTGCCCTTAACTTTACGATCAATGCCCCCAACTCATGAATATACGAGGCAGAACCCCTAACCAATGGGTTCAAAAAATGATCAAAATATTTAGAAAGGAGCTCTAAAAGGTGAGTCCCTTGCCAAAACTATTGGTCTACTTTGGGGTTTCAATGCATTCTTAATGATCTTTTGAACCACATAAAAACTTGGAATCTTAGGATATGGAGTCCATAAAAATAAAAATAAGCAGTCCAAAATAAAGCCCTGATCCAGTGCTGATTCCTAAACCACAATTACTTCAGCTTGTATCTCACTAGTCGGGTTGGATGGCAATGCACAGTAATAACGGGTATCTCCTAACTGTGTAAGTTTCTCTGCATCATAGTCTTTGTTATTGAGGATAACAATAACCCCTCTCTTATCCGCCGGTTTAATGACCACGGAGGAGTCTGTCATTATAGATTGTACAGCTTCCTTTTCCTCCAAAGAACTATTATGATGCAGGGGAAGTTGAGATAGCTCTTGAACATCCAACAATACCATCTTAATAAAGGCTTGAACATTAGCAACTACCGGGCCAGTTGGGACTCAATGTGAATGAGGAGAAAACTGTGTCAATGCTGAGTCCACTGTCTGCTGATCCTGAAAAAATAAAGATAACTAAAGTCATCTAAAAACTTTTTGCAGGCAGACTTGCATGCTAAACTGATCATATATACTGCTGGGGACAAGCGATAGACCCTATTTACGAATGAAATTTCATGGGAGGATAGAATTCGATAGAAGGCCTTCACCAGGTGTTCTCCCACTGTTATGAGCATTGACTTAGTGGAGCAATGATGACGTAGCAGGTACGGTTTGGCATGTTTTATGAGGCCAGTAAACCCATCAGTTGAGCTCCTGTCACACTATAAGTTATATAAACTGTCTGTAGAAGATTGGAGAAATGATCTCCCTCTTTTGAGGCATTTTTGAGGGTCCTTTTTGGATGTTGTTAGTTGGATTTTTGGGTTCCCTTTTTGGTGTTGGAGAAGATATCGGAACAATGTTATGCACATGTGCCAGATTACCAGACAGCAATCCAGCACATGCTCACAAGTGCCTTTTCATACACGGGATAAAGGTGCTGCCAGCACATACCTATACCTGGCTGGCAGGAGTGGAGGAGTAGGCTAGTGGCCAGGCCACTGGTTTGGTAACCAAGAGACCAGCATTCAATTCCCACTACTTGTGGCCCTCCACTGCCTTGGAAGAAAGGCCTGGCAATCTACTTCCAGTCACACTGCCAAGAAAACCCAGGAGCTGCCAAGGTCACCAGGTGTCAGCACTGACTCAAAGGCACACATTGCATTTTTGTGACACGTGTGCCTGGCTTACTCTCTTGTTTTAGTGCACACACACACACACACACACACAAACTGCACCAGCACAGAAGAGTTGGAACACAGACAGCAGCAGCGCAAGCTTTTTTCACAGACACACATACCTGCACTCACACAGCTCCGTAGGACAATGCTGTTCTTAATGAAAAATTGTCTTATCCAAGAACAGGACACATAATATTCCTGTTTTAAAATCTGTCCATACATAGAAAGAGAAGTTCAAGGGGATTTCATGATGCACAAGACAGATCCAGGCTTTAAGAAATAAAGAGAAGGGGTGGAATGCAGACAGTATGCTGCATCAACATCTCCCCTATCCCTTTACCCTTCTCGTTCTCATTTCCCTCTGCTCTTTCTTCCCCTTTCACTGTCCCTCATGTGCCTCTTCATCTCCCCTCCCTTTAAATTCATCTGCATTTTCTCCTCCTGTACTCACACATTCACCTCTATTTCTTCTTCCCTGGCCAGAATCCTTGCCATCTTCCCCTGTCCTTGAATTCTTCTCTATTCCATTCTTTCCCATCGCTTTTTCTCTCTCCCCCCACCCCCTCCCTCCAGGGCCCTCTTTATCTCCCTCTAGCATTATCAACTTGCTGGTGTTTTCATTACGGGAGGTCTGCAACTGACAGCACTTTTAAATTGGCTGATGTAAGTGCCAGTTTTCTGCAGAGCGCTGGCCTCCAGACCTGCGGAGATCTTTCCTTCCCTCCCTTTCTGCTTTCCCAAGGGCCTCTCCTTGCTGAGGCAGAGGCTGCTCCACAATTGCAATCATAAAGTTGCACAGGCTGATGAGGCCCAGGCATGATGAGACGGAGGAGACAGGAGTGGTGCATGACCATGGGGACTGAGGGTCTCTGAAGGGTCCCGGCCTTGGCCTGTCTGACAGCACCTGCCGTGCTCTAGGCCGACTACATTCCACCCCCTCCGACAGAAGTATCAGAGGAGGCAGAACACAGCTGACCTAGAATGTATTCAGGTGCTGCAAGACCCACCGCCACCCTGTTTTATTTTTTGAAGCCTAGGCCCAGTTGGAGACTGGCAGCAAGGGGACCAGGAAAGGTTGTCTACCCTGGGCCCCGTACTGGCTCTCAGCACTCCTGCCGGGAGCTAAGACCGTGTGGGCTCGCTTCCACCTGGGGGGACTGGGACACAAGAGAAGTGCTAAAATTTGTGTATTATAGCTACTGTGTCTTTCTGATACAAGGTATGGATCTCTGCATTAATTCTGACTCTCATGCTGTGAGCAGTAGTACAAACTTTGGGGATGATTAAAGCTTAAAATGCACAGGTCAAAAGATGATGACTTTTATGGTATGTTTATTAGGCATTTTCTATACTGCCTCTCACAATTGACGTTATTATTATTATCATCATCGTGTTCCTGTTTTGTCAACAACATGTAAGTTTGAGTAGTTTTCCTAATTGCCCTACAGCATATGTCTAAAACTCTGTGGTTCAAATTTGATTCTTTCCAACCTCAGCTGTGCCTTTTTTTTTACATTTGTTTTGGAAAAGTGCTATGCAATAATAAAAAAAGTTACCAAAAAATGAATTTAAAAAACCTATAATTGGCCATCAGCGAAAAAGCTCCTGGAAGGAAAATTCATTCACTCGGAGGAGCGAGGCTGAAAGGGGCCACTGTCTGGTCTTGCTGTCTCTATGTGATGTGATGCGATGTGATGTACAGATGATGGAACGGTCAGAGACGGACTGAAACTCAGTGCCTTTTTCCTCTGAGCATTATAGTCCCTTCACTGCACCCAGGATTAGAAGCATCCATAAGTTGTCAAAATGCATTAACCGGGAGGAAAGGGAAGGGGGGATTCCTCCCCACTGCACTCACACAGGTACCCATTTGTTTCTCTGTGCTATTCTAATCCAGTTCATGTTTTAGAGAAACAAAGCAGATAGTTTCTCTTCAAAAATGTGCATAAACAATGCAGGCAATTTGTTCTCCTTTGACAAGCAGGATTCGTCAGCCACACCTGGTGACATCATCCGACGGCACCGACACGGAAGTGCTCTCTATAGCTCAGATCTTTCTGAGCACATTCCAGAGGCCCAACCCACTAGCCCACCCCTAGCCAGCCAGTCTTTTTTCTTCCGCTGTGCCGCACACATGCGGATTCCTGCTCTCCTAAGCCAGAGAAGACAAAAGAAAGAAATCAGAAGAAATCTACTCACAGTAAGACCATGCCTTCCAAACAGGGGTTTAAGAAATGCTGCCTCTGCTCCCAGAAGATGAGCAGCTCCGATGCCCACGACCGGTGTGTTAGATGCCTAGGGACTAATCACCAGGTCTCCGACTGCCAGCACTGCTCACAGATGTCTCCCAGAGCCCTAAAATCAAGAGGCCACGCTCTACAGGATTTTATCTCATCTCTGCTGCTTCCGGAGTCCTCCTCCATGGCTCTTAGCTCTTTGCAGACCCAGGATGTGCCCCGAGGGGCCTCCATCCCCGGTCTCTGCAGTCCAGACCTCCCAACTACATTAAAAGCACCCGTGGCTCATAAACCCGCCTCCAACGGAGACTGGATCGCAACCGCAGCTGAGTCTCCGGTACAGAAGGCGCACTCTTCCTTTAGCTCCTCCTTTAGCTCCTCCGGTGCCCCCCGCTGTGATCAGCCGTGCCATGCCGTACAAGCAAAACCCACAATTCGTTACCTGGGAGTTACACTGGATCAAAACCTTGACATGAAGGCACACATAGCGAACACTGTAAGAGCAATCTATTTCAAGATCCGTTCACTCAGACATCTACGCCCCTTGCTTGAACCAGAAGACTTTCGGACAATTTACCAGGCCCTGATAATACCACATTTTGATTACGCCAATACCATATTACAAGGTCTCCCCCAATTTATTTATTTATTTTATTTATTTGCAAATCTTTTATATACCGCCATTTCCTAAGATCAGTGGCGGTTTACATTGAACAACAAAAGATACATAAAACAGTGCTGTGAACAGGTACATTGGACAGTATTCAAAACTATATACAATTAGGTAAAATCAAGTATGATGAACAATAATCAGTACTATATATAGGTAGTATTAACAATATTTGAAACTATTTACATATATACATTAAAGTTTTATCATATGTTCTCTTTTGGTATCCAATCCACCTTGAACCCCTTACAGCTCGCCATGAATAGTGCAGCGAGGGTTCTCCACGGTTCATCTAAGAGAGACCATGTGACTCCCTTTCTAATGCAGTTACATTGGCTTCCTATACATGCCAGGATCTTCTTAAAAAAATTTTTTAGAAAAAGATACACCAATAAAACCCCGTTTCAATTTTTGTCGGAGCATGTCGAGGGAGGGTAAGAATGGAAATCTGACCCACGCCAGACGACAGGCTACTTTTATTCGTTTTGAGGTTCTTCACCTTCAACGTTTTTTAATATAGAAAAAACTTCACTTATCTGTCCAAATATCTTTATCCTGTTATAAACTCTCCACCGTTGCAAAATTCCATTGTACTTCACACGACGCGCGCTGACATTCAAAGCGGTCAATAATCTCTCCTCCTCTTCACTATCTGACCTTATCCAAACAGCAGCCCCTAATAGACCAAGAAGATCCACAACAGTAAATATGCTAACATTGCCAAGAGAATTAACAAGATGCACCTCGGCAACTGCAAACAGGGCCTTCAGTCTCTGCGCCCCAAGACTCTGGAACTCCTTACCGACAAGCATCAGGTCAATCACCAACCTAATCCAGTTTAGGAAGGCCCTTAAACACTTCCTTTTCCTCAAATACTTCCTAGAGAACAATGAATCACATTCCCACTCAATTTCTTACAACTGTTCCAACACACCTTGTCAGCCAGAGGACCACACCATGCAAGAGGTCCTTGACCATTAAATCTCATTCTTTGTTTTTTCTATGACACCGTTTTGTAAATAGTTATCTTTGGTTATCCAAGTTGGCTCTCCTGTTAATTGTAAACTCAGACTTATGTACCCATCTGATTGCTATGTTCCATGTAAACCGCGCTGATGCCGAATAGTGCGGTATAGAAGAAATTGTAAATAAATAAAATAAATAAATAAATTCCCATGCTGCTCCTGGGGGCTGCCATCTTAATCGCATCATCGCCAGAAGCTCCACCCACTCGCCAGCCTTTGGACATCGTCACAGGCACAGTAGCTCCGCCTCCAAGCACCCGATTGAGCAGCCACATGGACACACGCCCCCTCTCACTGGCACTGACTCCGGAGCCTCTCACAACATCGGCACCGATCCCCCACCGGCACAGACATTCAACAAAAAGCATCGGGGCAAGGACAAAGGCAGCGATCGGCACAGAGGCAGCAAGAGTGATCGGGGCAGAGACACTGATCAACGCAGGGAGGAACGAGCCAGTGATCTCAGTCAGGAGCATGGACAGCGCAGAGGCAAACATCATAAATCCTGCAGCCCCAACACAGCCGGCAGGGAACACAGATCCCACGGATACCACCAACGGCATAAACGAGGCATCTCGGCTAGTCCAAACACCAGGCCCCGTAAAAAGGCTATGCCTCTCACTTCTAGCCCTGCGCAAGGAGCCCAGCAGGTACCAGCATCCGACACCTCCGCAGCAGCGCTCCTTAACCAGGGAGCTATACTACAGCTCCTATCCAGCCTCACGACCCTCCTAAGGGAAGGCCTCACGAATGCCCCCACCCCTCCAATGGTGAGTCCTGAGGAACCTTGAGGCACATTCCACGACTGCATGCAACACGTGGAGACCACCTCAGAGACGTCCGAGCCCCTTTCCCTCCTCAGCTCTGAAGAGGAGGAGGAGGCGCCGCCGCTTGGAGCGGGATCTCTGAATAAAGACAATCAGTCTGCTTTAACGTCGGACTCGGCTGTGGGCTCCACCGTGACCCCTTCTGACCCAGACCCGCCTGCGCCGGCTCCTCTCCAGGAAGACCTCACTTATCCCAAGTTCCTGCGCAAGGTAGCAGCCACCTTAAGCCTTACACTGGCCAAGTCCTCGGAACAACCCGGACCAGGGGTTCTCATGTACCTCAATGCCCCAAAAGCACCAGTTACACTACCAATACACCAACGCCTCCTGGATACGCATGTCAAGCTTTGGCAGAACCCGGCCTCATCGCTTGCATGCCCCCGCAAACTGGACACGAAATACCAGGTCCGACAGGTCCCTTGGTTTGGAAAAACTCAGCTGCCTCACCATTCAATCGTTGTGTCCTCAGCCTTAAAACGCATCAAGTCATCGTGCAACCATGCCAACTCTCCTCCCGGGAGAGACCCCAAGCTTCTAGACAATGTGGGGAAGAAAGTTTTTCAAGGGGCGATGCTGAACGCAAGGATTGCTGCGCACCAGTTCCAGCATATACTCTACCAAGACACTCTGCTAGCCACTTTAAAAGACACCATTGCAGCTCTCCCACCTGAGGAAAAAGCAAAAGCCACATCCACGATTGGGGACCTCAAGGAATGTGGCAAGCACCTGATTAGCACAATACATGATGCCTTTGAGACAGTGACACATACAGCCGGTACTGCCATCTCGATCCGGAGGCTGTCATGGCTGCGGGCGTCGGGCCTACGCGAAGACACACACGAACGCATCGCGGATGCCCCCTGCAATGGCGAGTCTCTCTTTGGAGAAAAGGTCACTGACACGGTCAACGATATGAAAGACCACTGCACCTCCCTGCAGACCCTCGCTGAAGACGGCCTAGAGCGTAGCTCCACCGCCAAGGGAAACTACAGCCGCCAGACTTACCACACACACAAGAAATATAACTCCTACCGCAAATGGCAGCCACCGCGCTACAAGCAGCCATCATATCATTCCTCGTAGGGCGCTTCAAACCAACAGAAGCACCAAAGGGACAGGAAACAAAAGAAACAACCGCCCCAGGCATCAAAAAGCGGACCTTCCGTTTGACTATCAACGTCCAGCGGAGTCAACAACAATCCCGGTGGGAGGGCGATTAACAGCCTTCTCGTCCTCCTGCCAACTTATCTCTACAGACACATGGGTCTTACAGATCATACGGGAGGGTTACCACCTACGCTTCCTCGCTCCCCCTTGCCAGCGCTCTGCACCGGACCAGGCAAACGAACAATCTCTGCCAATGAACCTCGAACTGATACGCCTGCTGACATCTCAAGCTATCAAGCCAGTTCCCCCCGACCAGATCAATCAAGGCTTCTACTCCAGATTTTTCCTCATGCCCAAGAAGTCAGAGGGGGTGCGCCCCATCCTAGACCTACGGAACTTGAACAAGTTCATCCACAAAGAGAAGTTTCGTATGTACTCCCTGGCCTCGATCCTCCCCCTCCTCCAACCAGGAGACTGGATCGCATCCCTGGACCTGCAGGATGCCTACACTCACGTCCCTATCCATCCAAGGGACAGGCAGTACCTGCAGTTCCAGGCCCTGGGGGGGTATTACCAATACAAGGCCCTAACATTCGGACTCTCCCCAGCGCCACGGGTATTCACGAAATGCGTGGCGGCTGCAGCTGCACACCTGCGGAAGCAAGGCATCCACGTCTTCCCTTATCTGGATGACTGCCTTCTCTCTTCACCATCAGCACGAGGCACACAGACAGTGGTCAGGCAAACCATCCGCCTCCTTACCTCCCTCGGATTCTTGATAAACTACAGGAAATCACACCTCATCCCCACTCAATGCCTGGAGTTCATCGGGGCCGACATAGACACTATAAAAGCAAAAGCGTTTCTACCCACGCAGCGAGCAGAGAAGCTGGCCGCCCTAGCGGTGGAAGTCTCCCTCCAGACTGTTTCTACAGCTTGGGCCATCCTGCGACTCCTGGGCCATATGGCCGCCACCACCCGTGCTACCTCTAGCGCGACTACACATGCGCACCCTCCAGTGGTGCCTACGCTCGTGCTGGAACCAGCGCACGCAGCCCCTCTCCGCCAACATCACACTCGATGGACAGACCAAGAAGAGCCTGCGATGGTGGATGATCAAATGGAACCTCATGATGGGGAAGGAACTACAACAACCCCGCCACCAAATCACTATCACTACAGATGCGTTCAACATGGGCTGGGGAGCCCACATGGGCCACCTTCGCACGCAAGGAGCCTGGACAGTGGCAGAAGCACACCTACACATAAACCTTCTGGAGCTCAGGGCCATAAAATACGCCCTACAATCTTTCAAGCCACACATCAGAAGGAAATCCGTACTCATCCAGACAGACAACCAAGTCGCCATGTTCTATATCAACAAGCAAGGAGGGACGAGCTCCCGCCCCTTGTGCAAGGAAGTCCTCAACATTTGGGCACTAGCCCTGGAGAATTACTGCTGACTACAAGCATCCTACCTCCCGGGAGAACAGAACTCCTTAGCGGACAGATTGAGCTGACAGCTGAGTCCGCATGAGTGGACCCTGAACTCCGCGACCGCCAGCAACATATTCCGCCACTGGGGCCAGCCCCAGCTTAATCTCTTTGCCACAGAGCAGAACAAGAAGTGCAACCTATTCTGCTCCAAACGCCCGTCGATCAACAGCATAGCTTCGGATGCATTCAACGTGTGCTGGGGGGAGTGCTCTCTAGTGTACGCATTCCCACCCACCCCCCTCATCTCCAAGACGCTACAGAAGGTGATCCAAGACAAGGCCCACATCATCCTGGTGGCTCCAAACTGGCCCCGCCAGATGTGGTTCCCAACCCTACTATGCCTCGCGCAGGAGAAGCCCTTCCACCTCCCCCTCCAGACGTCCCTGCTCACCCAGGACGACAAACTCACACTTCACCCCAACCTCAAGGCCCTTGCCTTGACAGCCTGGAGGTTGAAAGGATGAACCTCTCAGCAAGTAACGTTTCAGAGGAGGTGCAACACATCATCCTGGCCGCCAGACGCCCCTCCACAAGAAAATCCTATGGACTCAAGTGGAGAAGATTCAGCCTGTGGTGTGCATCCAAAGGGCTTAACCCGTCAAGCTGCCCTGTCCCCCGCATCTTGCAGTACCTTATGGCACTCTCCGAACAGGGCCTGAAAACCACCTCCGTCCGAGTCCACCTATCAGCCATTGCGGTCTTCCACGACCGTGAGGGCAACGCGACCATCGCCTCCTTGCCCCTCATGGCAAGCTTTATGAAAGGGCTCCACAACTTGCGGCCCCTACACGGGCCCCTGCCCCAGCTTGGGATCTCAACGTTGTCCTTCAGCAGCTGACGCAACCACCCTTCGAGCCTATGCTCTCAGCCTCAATGAAGCACGTGACGTGGAAAACGCTCTTCTTGATAGCTATCACGTCAGCATGCAGAATCAGCGAGCTTCAGGCACTAGTGGCCCATCCCCCCGTACACCCAACTACTACATGACAGAGCCACCCTACGTACCCACCCCAAATTCATCCCCAAGGTGGCGTCGGACTTCCACATCCACCAAGTGATCGAGCTACCAACATTTTACCTGGAACTGCACTCCTCCCCCGAGGAGCAGAGGCTGCACATACTGGACTGCACCAGGGCCCTCCGAATCTATATCCTCACGACAGGCCCACTCCGGAAGGGCTCTCAGCTGTTCATATCCTACGATCCCAACAAGCCGGGGCGCCTGGTCACAAAGCACACCATGGCTCAATGGATCTCCGACTGCATCAGTCTCTGCCATGAGCTGGCGGGCGAACAAGCTCCACTTAAGGTGGGACCGCACCAACTCAGGGCGCTGGCAACCACCATCGCCAACCTGCGCTCTATTCCCCTGAAGGAGATCTGCAAAGCTGCCACGTGGTCCTCTGCCCACACGTTTCAAAGACACTATTGCCTGGACCTGGACACCCAAACACGTGCCGCATTTGGACAGGCGGTACTCTCCACCGCGACCAGCGCCCCATCAGACCTGTGACTCTGCCGCTGGGCTATTCACATTGAAATGGGACTAACGGTATATAGTGAACCGCTAGGCTACTCACATTGGAATGGGACTGACAGTATGGGACTGACAGTATATATACTATGTTCCATTTCCGGCCATGTCGGCCTTGATGTTAGGCCATGTTGGCCACCAATTCCAGCCATGTTGGCCTTGCTGTTTGGCCCTGTTGGCCACCCAGTTAACGTAACGTAAGTCATGTTAGCCAAGCCCATGTTTGCTGTGCACACTGTTTATGATAATAAATGCTCATTGTCTTTTTACGATAATAAATGCTCATGGCTTTCACCTTGTCTCGGCCTCCCTCTCCACGGCTACTTCATGCTATCGCGCAGCTAGGGAGGCACCAGGTGTGGCTGACGAATCCTGCTTGTCCAAGGAGAAAACGGGCTTACTTACCTGTAACGGGAGTTCTCCGTGGACAGCAGGATAAGTCAGCCACACAATCCCACCCACCTCCCCAGGCCGAGGTAGGCCTCAATACGCCCCTAGCCATGGGCCCTCCGGGCACAGCTAGAAACTCACTGGTTGGCTAGGGGCGGGCTAGTGGGTTGAGCCTCTGGCACGTGCTCAGAAATATCTGAGCTATAGAGAGCACTTCCGTGTCGGCGCCGTCAGATGACATCACCAGGTGTGGTTGACTTATCCTGCTGTCCACGGAGAACTCCCGTTACAGGTAAGTAACCCCATTAAACTTGTCCCCTATTTAAATACAGAGCTCTCCAAGAGGGAGATTTTAGGCCAGCCCTGAATTTCAGGCATCTCTATCCTGGTGCATTATGAGTTCTTCAGCACTGATTTCAATGGGCAGAATCATGGCAAGGCCAGCACAACCATTAGGTGAACTAGAGACCTGCAGTGGCAGCAATGGCTTTTTAACAGCCCACATGCTTACCTAAACCTCCGGGGGCAATTTCTCCAAATGTGTGAGTTTTACTAAGACAGTCATGAACCTCACTTCTAAGCCAGAGTACGTGGAGTATGATCTCAGTTTCTCAAATTTACTGCTAATGCTCGGCGTAGTACTTGCATCTTGCAAAAGAGAGCCCCCTTATGGAGTTTGTAAGATGTTACGTGTATGGGTAATTTATCAAGGTCTGCTTGGAAAGTCCTCTTAATTAGGACTGTGGCACCTAACACGATGGGACATGTGAGGCTGTTTGTACTTCCGCCCTCTCTGATGCCTAATGCTAACTTCTTGTCAAGCACATAGTTCATCATCAGGAGCTCATATCTGCAGGCAAAACTCTTTAACTACCCCCTATCAGAACAAGACTGGAAAGATAGCAGAGTTGCTTACCTGTAATCTGAGTTCTCTGTAGACAGCAGTAATCCAGGCCCAGATCTCTGCCTGCTTATCCGACACTGCTGCCTGGATGTCTCACCCCGATTTGAAACTGAACATGGCCAAAACTGAGCTCCTTATCTTCCCCCCTAAATCCACCTCCCTCCTTCCTCCCTTCTCTATGTCTGTGGATAATACTACACTCCTCCCTGTTTCCTCAGCTCTCAACCTTGGGGTCATCTTTGACTCTACTCTCTCTTTCTCTGCACACATCCAACAGCTAAAACCTGTCACTCCTTTTTCTTTAACATTGGCAAAATTCATCCCTTCCTTTCTACACACACTACTAAGATCCTCAGCCACTCACTTGTCTTGACTATTGTAACCTGCTCCTCACTGGTTTCCATTTGAATCATCTTTCTCCCCTTCAATCTGTTCAAAACTCAGCTGCGCGGCTAATCTTCCACCAGCCTCAACATGCTCATATAACACCTCTTCTCAAGTCACGTCACTGGCTCCCTATTCATTTCTGTATCCTGTTCAAACTTTTACTGATGTAGAAGTGCACTCATTCTGCTGCTCCTCACTACCTCTCCTTTCTTGTCTCTCCCTACACCCCTCCTTGGGAACTCTGTTCCTTTGGCAGATCCCTTTTATCTGTGCCTTTCTCTGCCACTGCCAGCTCCAGACTTGGTCTATTCCACCTTGCTGCTCTATGTGCCTGAACAAACTACCTGAGTCAGTGCATGGGACTCCTTCTCTGGCCCTATTCAAATCCAGACTAAAAACACACCTCTTTGAGGCTGCTTTTGGATCCTGATGTCCCTCACTCTCTTGATCACTACTTATGTGTATCTAACCATCTAGTCCCCAGCTTTCTATTCTATTAAGGCATTTATATACCATTCATCTGCAAATGCATTTTAGGTGGTTTACAAGTAGGTACTGTAGAAATTCCCTTGTTCCCGAAGGGCTCACTTTCTACATGTATACCTGAGGCAACAGAGGGTTAAGTAGCTTTCCCAAGGCCACAAGGAGAACCTACAGGACTAGAGACTCCAGTCTCCAGCCTGAGGTTGCTATCCCTGAGTGGGAATCAAACCCCTGGCCCTCCAGCCTGAGGCAATTCGTCCCAACCACTAGGCTACTTCTCCCTTTGCAATGCTTTTTCATCTTGATTAGATTGTAAGCTCTGATGAGCAGGGATTGTGTTTTACATCTATATGTACAGTGCTTTATATGCCTTGTAGCGCTATACAAATGATTAATAGTAGTAGTAATAGTACATGATAGATGACATCACTGACATTGCCGATGACTTGTCTGAGCATCATGTGCTCCACTTCCCACCATGCCATCTCCTGTCCTAGTCAGTTCATCACATAGCTGAGAGGACTGAGATCAGAGAAGTCCATAAAAATAGATGCAGGGATGGATTTGCTGAGCTACATGGAAACATGACGGCAGGAAGAGACCACCTGGCTACCTAGTCTGCCCTTCCATATAGTGGTTTGGTCTATTCTATTAGTTGGTTATGACTTTTTGTGTTCTTTTTTTTTTGTGGAAAAAGCAGGTGGGTGAGTGCTGATGCATACCGCCGCTGTCTATAGAGAACCCCCATTACAGGTGTGATGGGGAAAGCCTGGTGGAAAGCATGGACACAGAAGAGAATCCAGAAATCCCCATGGAAACGGATGATAATGCACTGCTACAAGGAAAACTCAGCCAATGTCAGAGGAAAAGGCAGTTCCCTGTAGGAAGCAAACCACGCCCTAGTGCAAGGGTGGAGACTAACCCCCGTTCTGATTGGTCACAAGGAAGCAGGAAGCCAGGGTTAAAAACCACGTGCAGAGGGAAGGAAGAGAGATCTGGGGGGAGATCCGAAGGAAGACCTGAGGAGAGACCTGAAGAGAGACCTGGAGACAGAACCAATTGGAGAACCGATTGGAGAACCCACAAAGAAGTTGGTCAGGGAAATATCCAGAGAGCCAGTTGGAAGGCAAGAGAAAGCCAAGACCAGAGTCTGAGACCAGAGAGTCCAGGCAGAACAGCCTGGGTGAGAGAAGGTGCCAAGGGAAAGGCACGCTCACAGACAAAGCCAGCATACAAAGGTAAAAGCACAGACAATTGGAGAAGCCATGCAGGCCAGTCAAACAGTTGCTACAGCTGGGAGGATTGGAGAGGTGGAAAGAGCTCCAGTGCTGACACAGAGAAACAGCCTCAAGGTAAAACTGACCAATTTATATCTGATAAATTGGCAAAAGAGATAAAGGCTAGTTTTATTGAGCAGGAGCTGGAACCCTCCCCCTCTACTGTGAAACGTTGGATTGAAAGCCTAGTACCTGCTGCAAACTCCAGACCAGATAACTCTGACGTTTGTGAAGCTTCTAAATTAGGGGCACTGCAGAGACTATTCTCTAGTGAGAGGATTCAAACCCCTAGTACCAAAACACCTGAAAAGGCTGACTTGCTGTGGGATCACTTCCACCAGTTTCTAAAGAGAGAAAAGCTAAAAGAAGTCCCCACATATGAGAAAGACTTTGGTAATTCTAATGGCATTGAGGAAATGCAGATAGAAACCACTGTGCCTGAATGTGATGATTTTCCTATACCAATGGACTGTTGTTTGACTCACAAGAATACCACAGTAAGAAAGGGAAACAGGAGAGAGTTTTAAAAGCCTTTTAATAAGGTAGCTTTTACCTGTGACTCAGAAGAAAGCAATGCTGTGCTGTATTCAGTGTTGAGAGTAACGGAGTTTGGGAAGACATTGGTTGATGAAAGTGAAACCAGCTGTGTTTAATTCTGCTGCAGTATAGTGTGTGACCACACGGAGCAGTGCAGAGAACAGCAGAGAAGAAAAGTTTTGTTTTTCATTTCTCCTGGTTTTTTCCTGTGTTCATCCTTTCATTTGGAGAAGTTATCCTAGTGCATTTGTTGTGTTTTGAACCTCCGCGTGCCTTTGAAAATCCCCATTGTATAAATAATAAAAATCTTGCAAAGCCTTACCACCTGCCTCAACTACAATTCATTCCTACAGAGTAAAGAACTTTTATTCTAAAGGACAGTAAGGCCGCCTATCGGCTGTCAGCCTCTTGGCCCAGCTGGTGGGTGTCGCACAGGAAACAAATTTACATTCTCTGCAGACAAGCAGGGGGATGCAGCTGCATTTGATAGATGAGTCCAGGGCTGAAGGCCACCTTGAGGTCCGTTTAGGCTGCAGCCCAGTTGTTCTGGTCCTAGATGGTGGAAAATTGTTGCTGGGACTGTAGCTGGAGAGGTCGTGGGCTGAGGAGCGGTCCAAGCTGTAGTGTTTGATAAAAGTATGAATGGATGTCCAAGTGGCTGCTTTGCAGATGTCTTGGGCAGAGACAGAGGATAGGTAGGTTATGCTAGTTGCTGTGGCTCTTAGATGGTGTGGTATGATGTGGCCAGGGGATTGCTGGCGTATGCACTGCTGTATAGACACATGTAAAAGACAGTCCCTGCTCTTTAGAACTTACAATCTAGTCAAGACAGATTACACAACAGCTGAGGGCAAGGATATATCTAGGGGAATGGTAAGGCAACATATAGAGAACTAAGCAGATCTGGATCCAAAAGCAGCCTTGAAGAGGTGAGTTTTCAACCTGAATTTGAAAAGGGCCAGAGAGAAAGCCTAACACACAAACTCAGTTGGTTTGTTCCAGGCATAAGGAGCAACAAGATAGAATGGACCAAGTCTGGAGTTCACAGTGCCAGAGAAGGGCACAGATAAAAGGGACCTGCCAGAGGAGCGGAGTTCCTGAGAAGGATTGTAAGGAGAGACAAGAGAGGAAAGGCAGTGAGGAGTAGCAGAATGATTGCACTTATACGTCAGTAGGAGAAGTTTGAACTGGATATGGAAACGAATAGGGAGCCAGTGAAGCGACTTAAGAGGTGTTATATGAGCGTATCAAGGCTGGCAGAAGATTAGCCATGCAGCTTAGTTTTGAACAGATTGAAGTGGAGAGAGATGATTCAGAGGGAGACCAGCAAGAAGGAGGTTGCAGTAGTCTAGACGGGAGGTGACTAAAGAGTGGATAAGTATCTTAGTGGTGTGTGTAGAAAGGAAGGGATGAATTTTGCCAATGTTACAGAGAAAACACGACCACTTTATCAGATAGAGCAAGTTCCTCTGCTAAATTGGGCAAACTTTCCAGGCTGCTAGCAAGAGGCTGGTGAGGGTGGGGTGCAGCAATATTCCCTGGTTCTGTGTGAGGAGAAAGGGATCTATTTTGAGAGGTTGCGGAGCATCCTCCATCAAGGCACTGATACTTTTGGAAATACTGCCGCTGCCTGCCTCTCCCTCCTGAGACGGAATCAGTGCCAGCTGTGGAGGCAGCAGCAATAGCGGAGGTGGGGTGGCAGCAGCTGGGAGGGGGACAGCAGAAACCCTTGGGCTGGCCCTGACCCCATCCCTCCTTGTTTGTTGATATAGAACTTCATGACCTGATTTTCGGTTTGTGCGGAGAGAATCCTGTGAAGTGCCCAGGCCCAAAAAAACGTTAAAACATAAAAGACCACTCTGGAGTTCCAAGACGTTGATGAGAAAAGAATGTTCCTATACTGACCACTGAGTGGTCAGATGGAGCAAGTGCACATCCCAACCGAGTGTGGAGGCATCAGTTGTGAGGATGAGCTGGTATGGCAGTGGTTGCAAGGGGCAGCCCACCTTTAGGTTGGCTGGGTTGGACCACCATTGGAGGCTCTGGTGCAGGCTGTGGTATTTGTCGCTCAATATGGGAATCTTTGTGCATAGAAACTGTGTGTACTGATTCCAGTTTAACCGGAGGTGCCACTGAAGGGGCCACATGTAGAGCCTTGCGAAAGGGACAACCTGCACAGATGCCGCAATGTGGCCAAGTAGCTGTAGGACATTTTGAGCAGAAGCGATGTGACTGTGTGGCAGATTGGTGCCAACCCATTGCAGGTCTATGGCTCTGTCACTGAGGAGGTACCCTCTGCCCTCGATGGTGTTGATCAATGCTCCTATGGAGGTCAGGTTTTGCCGGGACTCCAGGTGAAACCTTTTGTTGTTGAGAAGGAAGCCTGTGGCTTGTAGCACATTGATGGTGGCCTGCAGGATGTGTTGAGCTGCATCCTGTGTGAGGTCAATCACTAAGGTAGGGATAGACACAGTGGCCCTGACGGCATAGATGTGCTGCGACTACGGCTAGACACTTGTTAAAGACTGATAGGTCAAAGGAAAGGACTTGGTACTGTTAATGCTCTTCTTGGAACTTGAAGCAGAAATAACACCAGTGGAGAGGTTGGAAGGGGATGTGAGTGTAGGCATCCTGTAGGTCCAGGGAGGCTAGCCAGTCATTGTGATGCAGCAGAGGGAGAATGGTATTGAGAGAGTTCATTTTGAATTTTTCTCACTTGATGTCACGGAGGTTGAGGATGGGTCGGAGACCACCAGATTTCTTTGGGATAAGGAAAAAGCAGGAATAGAATCCCCGATTGCACTGCTCGTGGGGGGCCAATGCTATTGTATGATTATAGAGGAGCTACAAGATCTCTTGACGTAAGATACATTGATGGTGCTCCAGAGCAGGTTTGACGTGGTGGGGATGGGTCGGTGGAATTTTTATGATGTGGATTATGTACCCTCCCTGAATGATGTTGAGAACCAAACGGTCAGTGGTTATGGATTGCCAGGCCTTCCAGAAGTGCCAGATCCTGCCCTATACTGGCAGGTAGTCATAAACTGGGACTGGCTTTCTGGGCAGGAGCTGGGTTCATAGTGTGTTTTCACTCCTGCAGCCAGGTAGGTTGTGTGTAGGCCAGAGCAGTGGAATGCTGCGGCTGTTTGCAGGAGTAGGGCTGGAATCACCTCTGAGGGTAGAATTGTTGGAAATACTGGTAGTGATATTCCCTTTGCTACTGAGGAAGCTGTGTCCAATGAGCTTGTGGCTGAGGCTCCACTGGTTGAGCTGCTAGCTCCCGGACCATGATGGAGTGGTCTTTGACCTCTGAGACAGCTTCTTGAGCTTTGGAACGAAAGAGGCTATCCCCCAGGCATGGGGAGTCTGCTAACCAGTCGTAGAGGTCTTCATAGAGGCCAGATACTCGCAGCCAAGCAGCGCATGGTACTGAGGTGGCAGTAGCTGAGGAGCAAGCCATGGATTTAAAGGCGTCTTATGTGGAAATTGGACAGCATTTGGGCCTGGTCCTCTGCAGGCAAGGTGGAAGGTTCATCTAGTTGCAGGAGGAGGTTGTGGTGGTAGTGAAGAATTTGAAGCTGGTGTGCAAAGATTCACATTGCTAGAAGGCCACTTTGATAGGACTTCTGATCGATGGCATCCAGTGACCTTTGTTCATTCCCTGGCAGTGTTTGAAAGGACGATTATGTAGTTTTAGACTTTATGAGGATGGCTTCTGAGACGATGGACTGATAAGGAAGCTGCTGGTGTTGAAAACCTGGGAGTTGTAAGCACCTTTTATCTCAGGTCCAACCATCAGGCGATCGCGTGCACTGAAATGGGAGTTTTCCAGATGGAGGTTTGAAGATTTTGGAGAATGGGGGGAACTGGCAAGGTGATGATCTCCTTGGGAGCACAGCACACTTTTAGGATGGATTGAAAATCTCTCTTTTTGGTTGGAGTCTGAGCTTCACTGAGTGCAAGGGATCGGGAGACTTTCTTTAGAGATTTGGGGTATGATAGTCCTCAGGTGTCTCTTCCGAGCTGTGCTCTGGAGCATGTGGGAAGGCATCCCTTAGTGGCTGTGTGTCCATTGCTTAAGGAAAGGGAGCACTCCAGAGGGAGCAAGCATCCTCTTCCAGCAGAGGTGGGGGGAGGTCCTCCAGTGGACCAAGGGAGGATTCTGATCGGGGAGGAATGCAGGGGTCTGCTGGAGCCATGAGGGGGGTGTTCTGAGAGGTTAGAGGCTCTGTCATTGCTGAGGCTTGAAGGATAGCTGCACTTTCTTCCACAAACGTCTAGAATAGTGACAAGTTTGGGCAGGATCCCCCTAGGATTTGGGAGGGGGCTGTTTCGGAAGAAAGAGCAGCCATGGTGCGCTCCCCTTGTCTGGCTATCTTGGGTGCCGGCTCTCCAGACAGACCCTGATCGTTGTGTCCCTGCCATTTGGGCCCTTACCTAGGGGTGGGGTGGCAGCAGGTGTCTGGTGATCATTAAGTTGTTTGTGCTTGGTTTTCTTCCTTAACCTTCCCTCCAGTGACCCCTGGAGCTGCAGCTGGTTGAGGGAGAGCTACAGGATTTGGGGGGACGGGGTGGAGCCACAAGCCTGAGGAAGGAGGCTCTGGGCGTGTGCTCCTTGAGCTGGGGCTGATCATGCCTAGTCTGGACTCAATTGGAAGGAGGCGAGAAATAAGGGAGATTGGGACTGATTCGCCGCCATTACTGAAGTCTCCCGTGATGTGTTGCTTATTTTTTGTTTCTTAGTTTAGTGGCAGTAACAGCTTGAATGGATGCAGCCCCTTCCCAGGGGAGGAGCTCAGATGATTGTGCTGTGGCATCTGGGTTTCTTGGGGGGGGGGGGGTGTCGCTGAATGCTGCCAGGAACGGCACCTGTCGAAACGCTGAAGCATTGGATGCTGAATTGCTGATGAGTCAAAGGACTGGGTGCTGGAGCATTAGAAAGGCGGCACGAGGTTGCATAGGGGAGGGAGATCCATGGAAAGCTTCACGCAGTCAGAGAAAAAAACTCACTAGATGGGAGATAGCAGGGCGGGAAGTGGAGCGCACGTGATCAGACAAATCAAAAGACTTGTCTGAGCTAGAGACATCACCTATCAAGTGCAGCTGCATCCCCCTGCTTGTTTGCGGAGAAAAACATTGACATAAGGATTTTTAGAAAATGCAAAGGAGAGCCTTGCTGCATGTTTTCAGTTCTTCAGGAGAAACCTTGAACAGAATAGCCCTAAAATCTTGGCATCGGCTCTGGCTCAGCTTCTGGTTTTGGATGTGTTGGGGTATGCCGCTCGTCCCATCGCATATGTCTCATAGTTTCAAAGTCTTTCCCTTGGTCTTCAGAGGAAAGAGTCATTAGTGAGAGCAGGTGTGGTGGCTGCTCCCCCTTCCCATTTACTGCTTAGCCATCCTTTGATTCAAATATTCACACAGATGCACGCACACACCCCGGCATGCCTTACAACAGCTCTCCAGCCGCTGAGGGACGTCATGATATTACAGCTGCTTAAAGAATTCTTAATAAATCTGATGATATTACCTTCATCCCAATACTTCCCTTGGTACCCAAACAGGCACAGTCATGTCTTGGCTGAGGATTTTAGCTCTAGGTCCTGAAAAATGATTTTAAAAAATTGTTTCTGGGAGAATTAGGCCTTCTGCACACACTGTACTCAACTGGCATGATAACATAACTATTTCATATCTGAAAACACCAGCTGTAGGAAGCTTCCATTATAGACTACTTGTAAAAACAAGCTACTGCCATCCTTTCTACCATGATCAGTGACAACGGAAAAGGAATTCTTAAAATATAATTAGCTACTGCCAACCCCATTCAGCAGCCACAATTATAGTCTTGTCACAGCACAGTCTGCCATTCCCAAACATAGTCACCAACGCCAACCACAGTAGTGTCACACCAGGCAGGGTCAGCCCAACAATTAGACCAAACTAGGCGGTTACCTAGGGCAGCAACTTGTGAGGAATGGCAAAGAGCAGCATCAATCAAAGTAAAACAATAAATCCTGACAGTCACACTAACTCAAAGAACCAACAGCATGTACTTTCACCTGCAAGTTTAAGCATCTTGTTCAATTATGCATTTTTACAAGATTATTGTGGGAGTGGTGGTATTAGGATAGTTGATTGTTGAGTTTAAATATCAAAATCTCAAGGGAGAAGGGTGTAAGGCTGAAGGTTCAACTAGAGCACCCAATAATGTTGCACCAGCCCTTCACCATAGCCATTCCTAGCCATGCTCAATGATCACAGCCCACCAGAGTCAGGTATCACAAGCACAATATTGTTACACCAGGGTCAGCCATTTATTGGTGAAGGTCAGCAGTCAGTATTGTAACTCAACAGCCAAAGAAACCACTTGAGGTTCATTGCAAGTCCATTTTTCTGAGTCAGGACTGTGAACAGGAGAACAACCAGAAAAAGGGTTGAGCTCTAAGAAGTGACTATTTACAGAACACTTCTGTGCCTAGAAATATCATAACCCCAACAAATGATGGCAGATAAAGACCAAAGATCCATCCAGTCTGCCTATCCATGCCAACTACTAAGCTCTACAATCCTTTCTTTCCCCTTAGAGATCTTCTGGGTTTATCCCATGCTTTCTTGAATTCAGATACAGTCCTCATCTCCGCCACCTCCATGGGGAGGCTATTCCATGCATCAACCCCTCTTTCTGTAAAGAAATATTTCCACAGATTACTCCCACGTCTCTTCCCTTTCACCTTCATCCTATGTCCCCTCTTTTCAGAGCTTTCTTTCAACTGAGAGGTATTAAAATGTCTCTATTGTATCTCCTCACTCACACCTTTCTTCCATAAGCTTGTTCCCATATATTTTATGATTAAGACTCCACCCTGTTCATATACTTTTGAAGGTGTGATATCCAGAATTATACAGAGTACTCCAAATGAGGTCTCACTGGAGACTTATACATAAGCACTGTCACCTCCTTCTTCCTGCTGGTCATTCCTCTCCCTATGCACCCAAGCATCCTTCTGGCTTTCACCATCATTTTTTGTACCTGTCTGGCTACTCTCATAGTAAAGAACAAACAAGTCAAACAATTGAACAGCTATTTCTTGGATCCAGAATTAAATAATTCTTCCCTGCTTTAAACTGGAGGCCCCTTTATGCTGAACTCCAGACAGGAACACCTCAGCAGTGTGACAGTCCCTAGTTTGGTGTTAACTCAAACCCATGACGTGGATTGTGTTTTCTATGCATCCTCTTTGATTTTGTTTCCATGTGGTAAGTTTTGCAAATAGTTACCCCTGTTATCCAAGTTTTTTGTTTCCTGTTATCTGTAAACTCATACATGTTATTTGTACTGAGCATTTTGTTCCATGTAAACCGCGCTGAAGCCGAATAGTGCGGTATATAAGAGAATGTAAATAAATAAATAAATAACTCCTTGTCTCCATTGTCAAACTGGAAAATGAACTTCCTTTATCAGTCAAACTCCAATCTGCATCTCCCAACTTACTGTCCGAGTTGACAGCCAACTTAATAACAAAAAGAATAACCTCAACCTGCTAACCTGCCTACAGAAGTTCCTGTTGGGATACAAAAAGTAAAGCTTAACAGGCAAGAGCAGAACATATTTCTAAATCTGGGAAACCTTGCCTTCCCAGTTCCTCCTCTGGGTTTTACACAGGAGAAGGGATGTGGCTGCTGCTGCCTAGAAACTCATCTTCCTTTCTTCACAGACCATCACTGTTTATCTCACGCCTACCCCCAGACCTTTCCGGTATCTCCATCCCTCGCGTCGGTCGTACTGGCGGAGGCGTGGCTGCCCTCGTCCGTACCTCCATCTCCTTCACCCCCATCTCCTCCCCCCTACTTCGTTACCCCGAAGCCCTGTTCTTCCAACTCCATTTCCCCCCCCCCCCCCCATGCATTTACTTCTCATTTACTCCCCTCCAACCCTACGCCCTGACCTCTGGGATTCCCTTCTCTCCTCTATCACCGACTTGTCACTGACCTTCCCTCACCTGCTCATTGCCGGCGATTTCAACCTGCACCTTGACCCTCCCGTCTTGATTAGAGTCTGTTCCTTCAACACTCTCCTCCATGATTTGTCTCTTCTTCAACTAGTTCCTTTCCCAACTCATCTCGCCGGGTACACCCTTGACCTGCTTCTCTCGCCCTCTGCCCCCACCTATCTTCTCCAGTCTCTTCACGCCCTCACATTACCCTGGACAGATCACTACTGCCTCACCTTTCATTGTTTCCCTTCCCTCTCTGCCTCCTCCGCCTCTCCTCAGCCTTCTCCACCTGTCTCCACTTCTTACACTCGTTGCCTTACTTCTCAGACCCCCTCATCAATTCCCCCCTGCATCTGATCTACTTCCCTCCAACTTTCCCCTCCTCTCCCCCTCTTCCCAAGCCTCTATCTGGTTCTCCTCCCTTTCCGCCACTCTTGATCACATTGCCCCTCTCCGTCCCCGCCTCTCTTCCCGCCGTCCCTCCCAACCATGGTTCCACTCTGGTCTCTTTCTCCTTCGTGCACAGCTCCGCCGAGCTGAACGTATATGGCGTAAAGCCCCCTGTCCAGCCACTCTTTCACGTTTCAAGTCTGAACACTCTTACTATCGAAACCAAGTCCACAAAGCCAAACAGGACTACTTCTCCACTGCCATCTCCTCTGCACCCAACCAGACACACCACCTCTACTCTGTCCTTCGGTCTCTCACTTCCCTTCAGTCCAATACCACACCTTTCCCCTCCGTTCCCTCACCCACCCCCTCACAGCTAGCAACCTATTTCAGCTCGAAGATACTAGATCTCAGGCAGTCCCTGCCCCACTGTCCTCTTCCTATCTCCAGCCCCCCTCCCTGTTCCCCCCCCCCCCCAACCTCTCAACTGTCCCTGTTTGGCACTCATTTCACGTGATCACCACTTCCGAGCTTCTTGCAACACTTTCCTCCTCTAAGAAAACCTCTTGCTCCCTTGATCCCATCCCTTCCTCCTGGTTCCTTACACCCTCCCTAGCGCTTCTCCCACCAGCACTCACTCTTATTAACAACAGTCTTTCCTCCGGTGTCTTCCCCCAGCCCTGGAAACATGCTCTGGTTCGCCCTATTCTAAAAAAACCCTCTCTTGACTCCATGATCCCTGCCCACTATCGCCCAGTCTCTAACCTCCCCTTCCTCTCCAAAATCTTGGAAAAAGTTGTATTCTCCCAATTATCCTCTTATCTTGACTCTACAAACTTTCTCCACCCCTGTCAGTCTGGCTTCCGCCCTGGCCACAGCGTCAAAACAGTTTTACTGGGTTTTCTTAACGAACTGCACACAGCTCACGACCATGGTGATCTTTCGGTGGCGGTCTCTCTCGATCTCTGTGCTGCCTTCGACCTTGTTGACCACTCCCTTCTCCTGGCCAGACTACGGGAAGTGGGTCTTTGCAGCACTGTCCTCCACTGGTTCCACTCTTTCCTTTCCTCCAGAACTTATTCCGTTCTCCCCTCATCTACTCCCTCACCCGCCTCTGAGCCTCTCCCCCTTCCTTGTGGTGTCCCTCAAGGTTCAGTCCTCGCTCCCCTTCTCTTTAACATCTTTCTTACCCCTCTAGCTCTACTGATTCAACAACACGGGATCTCAGCCTTCTACTATGCCGATGACCTGGTTCTTTTGCACCACACCTCCCCTCTCTCTCTTGATCTTTCCCCACTTAACTCCTGCCTTACGGCCATTGCCGACTGGCTAACCACTCATTACCTTCATCTTAACCTCACTAAAACCCTTGCCATCTGGTTTTCTCGTGATAACACCCCCCCTCCCCCCGAGGTTTCTCCCTCTTTCTCCGGTTTACCTGTCCCTCTAGTCTCTTCTTTTCGCTACCTCGGCGTCCTCTTCAACTCTGACTTATCCTTCCGAGACCACCTTGCTCACGTTTCCAAAACCTCGTTCTTTTTCCTCCGCCAGATTTGTGCCATCAGGCCCTTCCTTACCGCACAGGCGCTCACTACCCCTTCTCTTATCCCTGGTCATGTCCCGCGTCGACTTCTGTAATTCGGTTCTTATCGGCCTTCCTTCCTCACAGCTCCACCGTCTCCAGCGCATCCAAAATACCGTTGCTCGACTCATTTTTCACTCCTCCTCACGTGATCATATTACACCTCTACTCATTCATCTTCACTGGCTTCCTATCAAATTTCGCATCCATTTCAAAATCCTCACACTTCTCCACCGTGTCCTTTACACTCATTCTCCTCAATACCTGGCTGACTTCGTCCACTTTCACACCCCAGCCCGCTCACTGTGATCTCTCCATCTCAACCGCCTATGTCTCCCCTCACCTGCTTGTGCTCGCCTCCAATCCACCCGTTCCTCTGCTTTCTTCTTCATCAGTCCTGCCCTATGGAACTTCCTACCCTCCTCCATCAGACTCGAGCAGGAACACACCACTTTCAGAAGCAGTCTCAAAACACACCTCTTTGCCCTTGCCTTTGAACTCCCGACTCCCTCTGTGTGACCTTACCCTCTTCTCCCTCCTCTTCCCCTTCTCTTCCCTAACGTCTCGTCGCATGAGTCTGCCTGGTTTGCTTTCCTATCAATTATTCTAACTTCTTTTCCTATTCCCCAATTAATGGTTTCTATTTTGAATTATGTGAACCGCTTTGATGTCTGTTCGTTTAGCGGTATATAAAGCTAATAAACATAAACATAAACATAAACAGTCCCTAGTTTGGTGTTAACTCCTTGTCTCCATTGTCAAACTGGAAAATGAACTTCCTTTATCAGTCAAACTCCGATCTGCATCTCCCAACTTACTGTCCGAGTTGACAGCCATCTTAATAACAAAAAGAACAACCCCAACCTGCTAACCTGCCTACAGAAGTTCCTGTTGGGATACAAAAAGTAAAGCTTAACAGGCAAGAGCAGAACACATTTCTAAATCTGGGAAACCTTGCCTTCCCAGTTCTTCCTCTCTGGGTTTTACACAGGAGAAGGGATGTGGCTGCTGCTGCCTAGAAACTCATCTTCCTTTCTTGGTGCAGAATTCTCAGCTGTGTTGGCTTCACAGACCATCACTGTTTATCTCACGCCCTTGACTTACACCCCTAAGCTACCCAGCTCATCGCAACAGGCAGAAATCCACTGCAATGCTGCTAGCTTCTTTTCCTCATTGGCTGTTTAGGTGAACTCACAGTCAGCATGAGAGGGAGAGAAAGAGACTGTCCGAATGACCCAAAATCAAGTGCAGGGGGGGGGGGAGAGGGGGGAGCACAACCTGTCAGCCATTTTGATTGCTTCGCTCTTTACAGCAGCATTTTATACACGCCCTCCATAAGCTGGCCAATAGGCAGTTTACGCGTGCTTGTGTTTTATGGAAGGCTCATCCAGATCATCCGTGGCTTGAATAGGATCTGCCAGCTTTTGTGAAGCAGCTTAAGAGTTTTTTGTTTAGGGAAGCTTTTGACCATGCTGAATAATTTTAGGATGTGGTATTTTTGTGCTATTTACTTGCATAAGTTTGCTCTTTTTCTTATTGTGAATGTTGAATTGTAACCCGCTCTGGAGTTTTGATGGTTGAGTGCGAAGTTAAAAAAATAAATAATAATTTAAAAATAGATTTGCATTAAATAATCCAGACTCTATTGTACCCTGAGGTGATGGCACGGATTGATCAATAGGGAAGGAGAGAAGAGACACTTGGCAGTGAAGTACCTTCACTGTAATGGTGCTGGAAGAGAAAGCCGGGCAATAAATGACAGATACACTTTCATTAGCATCTCATCAAATGCAATGTGTGCCTTCGAGTCAATGCTGACTCCTGGTGACCCAGCAGCTCCTGGGTTTTTTTGGCAGTCTGACCGGAAGTAGACTGCCAGATCTTTCTTCTGAGGCAATGCAGGGTTAAATGACTTGCCCAAGGCCACAAGCAAAAGATAAATTAGAAGAAGTGGATTGCTGGAACTGTTAGGGGATGGAAATATAATACTTGGGCATATTTTAATATCCCATAAGACAAAACAACATTTCTTATCTTTGATTAAATAATATAAATATTTATTGAAAATTATGGCAGGAATTAACGCATCCAGGAAAGAGCAGAAAGCTTTACAGAAAATGCTACTATTAACACTCTACCAGTTCTCTATCACTATACAACTAGTAAAATGAAAAAAAAGTGGAGATAGTTTTCATATCACCCTCTTCACTGCATATTCAGATAAGTTGAAAAGTGCATACTTAGCTGTGTTTCAAAATGGCATGTTTCCCCTTGCCTCCTTTCATAGATTAAAATATGTCTGTGTGAGGGACTTGGCTGAAACAGTCATGGTAAAATGCGTCTCACTAGGGTAACAAGGAATGTGTGAGTGGGTGTTTGTGAGGGTGGCAGAGTATGTAGTGACTTTTGGTGTATGTGACGTGTGCATGTATCTGTGAATCACTACTACTACTGATCATTTGTATAGCGCTCAAGGCGTACACAGCACTGTAGAGGCGCCTACTCATCAGAGCTTACAATCTAGTCAAGACAGACAACACAACAGCTGAGGACAAGATTATATCTAGGGGAATGGTAAGGAAACAAATAGGAGACTAAGCGGATCAGAATCCAAAAGCGGCCTTGAAGAGGTGAGTTTTCAGCCTGGATTTGAAAAGGGACAGAGATGAAGCCTGACGTACATATTCAGGTCATTTGTTCCAGGCATAAAGAGCAGCATAGTGAAAGGATTGAAGTCTGGAGTTAGTAGTAGAAGTGCACAGATAGAAGGGATCTGCCAGAGGAATGGAGTTCCTGAGGAGGGGTGTAGGGAGAGTGATCAGGGCTGGTGCTACCATGAGACAAACTAGGAGGCCTCCTCAAGCACCAGTATCCCAAGGGTGCCTCATTGCTCTTGCTGCTGCCCCTCTCCGGGATCTACAGCAGCAGCAAAGGGTTTGAAACCATGACACAGCACTTACCTAAAATCGCTGCATCGCGGTTCCCGGCTTCTTGAGCTGCTGCTTCCACCCACGAAGCAGTGCCAGTGAGATTAGGTAAGTGCTGCGTTTGGTTTCAAACCCACTGGCGCTGCTGCAAGCCCCTGGATATGATGTGCATATCTATCTCCACGGGGAGAGTTTGGCCGTTTATCTGTAGTTATGTGAAGGTGGGATGTCAGAGGACTGGTGCATGTGTGACTGTGTATATGTGTGTATGTATTTTATTTGAAAGCACCTTTTTTATAAATTCCTTTGTGACTGGATGAGGCTACCCTCATTCTAAACCAGAGGCAGAGGTGACACATGGGTAAATGCATGTTTAAAAACTCAAAAAACCCTTAGATTAACCAAAAATACCTATAAAATCAATCTCAATCCAAATTAACACTGATTATAAACTAACACACTCCCGCTATTACCAATTATACTAAAGCTGTTAATAAATTTTTACCATGGGGAGAAAAAGACCTCAGAGTGGCTCAAATCCCACTATGTAGCAAACTAAATCGCCATAGGGGAAAGCGAACTGCTCACATCACCAGTCTCAAAAAACTCCCTTTATCATACCTTTCAAATACCTCAAAAAAGTATTTTTCTTGACTTTCAGATATATTTTCTTTATAATACTTAAATATCCAAATTAGTTAACAGTAGAAATCACCATTAGGGGGTCTGATGTATCTTGTGGTTTTGCAGTGAAGCAACATTCTCCGTCACAGATACAGCGACCAATTCCATTCAGGTTCACTGACCTCTGCGTAGTCCCAGTAATGAAACAGATGACTCTATAACTATTTACATGCAGCAACGCCGCACAAGATAATGAAATCACTTATCTGAGTGCCCACACTCCCAAACTGCATCAGCTCTCATAGCCCAGCCCAACAAAGATCTTCGTTTCTCCTTTAAAAAGGCTTCTTCAGGGGCACTATGTTTGATCACCACGATACTTCACGTGGACCTGAATGGAACTGGTTTGCCAATAATACATAGGTGTTGAAAAGGGGTGGGCCATATGGGCCCTGGCCCCAAGGATCAGAAGCAGACAGGAAGGGTCTTTGCAATGACCATGGGTGGCAAGCAGCAGTCTGCCCATGGGGATCCCATCCCCCGAGGGCAGAAGAAAGCCACGATCATGTTAATGAGCCTTCCTGTCTGAGAACAGGAATGATCTCTGCCTGCGGGGTGGGATGGAGTTGGGGCGGGGCTTGGGCAGAGTTAGGGCTGAGCTTTGGGCGGTGCTTGGGCCGCCCCCTACAATAGTACTGGAGAGTGACAAAATTTCAGGTTTGCTACTTCCATTTTGGATCGAAAACAAATGTGAAACAATATAGGAAAGAATAGTTGACATTTCCCACGTTGTTTCAAAACAAGACGCATCCCTAATATCTGTACAGCACCGTGAAGCCTAGCAGCGGTATGGGAAATGATAAATACTGTAGCAGTAGCAGCACTTTACACCTCTGGCCCAGTGGTAGGCATCACTTAATGTCTTCTTTTGGAGTCTGCAGAGGGTTTGCAGTAAGGTCAGGACAGTCTAGACTGCATTCCTTGGGAGTGGCAGAGTATATTATAGGGTTGCTGTAGTGTTTTGCCAATCTCTGTCCCTCAATATGGGATCTGAGGTTTTGCTTCAGATGTTAACATGGTTATTCTGACTTAAAGTTATTTAATATAGTGACATAGTAAATGACAGTAGATAAAGACCAGCGTGGTCCATCTAGTCTGCCCAGTGAGGCGGCGAGAGCTGTAGCTGCTGCCCCATGCAGGTCACCCTCCTCTATGCCTTTCTTTAGGACTGGTAATCCAAACAGTTCTTTGGTCACGTTGTAGACTGTAAATATCAATATAGCACAAAACTCACTCCAATAAAACACAACTTGTTTCCTGATTTCAACACCCAAAAAAACTTAGCTTTGAAATAACTCCCGTTATCATCTTATTTCAAAGCTAAGTTTTTTTGGGTGTTGATGCGGTTGCTTGTCCATTTTGTTTAAGAGTTTCTGTAAATGTGGAGGGTGGTGGCAGCAGGTCCTTGATGTTATCGGGCTTGATTAAGTGGCAGGATCTGGACTGACATCTCGATTACATTTGCCCATAGAAGCTGAGACTTTGCTGACCACGGTTTTGTTTTCACTGTTCCACTATTCATGTTTATACATTTTTGGAAACAATCATTTTTGTATTTGAAATCAGGAAACAAGTTGTGTTTCTTTAGGACTGTACATGCCTATTCATGCAAGTTGTCCCCCTCTATACCTTTGATTAGGGTTGTACCCACTACTCCATGCAGGTTACCTACCTTTATGCCTTTGTTTAAGGTTGTACCCACCAATCTTTGCAGATTACCTCCCTCGATTTTTTGACGTGTAAAAGTAATTTAAGTTTGCTTTGATTCCATCGCCTTGCTATATAGTGATCCTCTGCGTCTATCTCATGCCTTTCTAAATTCCATCACGGTTCTTGCCCCATCACCTCCACTGGGAGGACATTCCTAGCATCCACCACACTTTCCATGAAAAAGTATTTCATAAGAACATAAGATATGACATACTGGGTCAGACCAAGGTCCATCAAGCCCAGTGTTTCCAACAGTGACAAGTCTAGGTCACAAGTACCTAGCAGTTTCTCCAAAAGAAACAGGTTCCACAGTGCATGTATTAGGTCAAACAGTGCATATTCTGGGTCCCCTTTAATAATAGTTTAAGGACCTTTCCTCCAGGAACTTGTCCAAACCTTTTTTTAAACCCAGCTACACTAACAGTTTTTACTACATCCTCTGGTAACAAATTCCAGAGTTTGATTACACGTTGAGTGAAAAAATATTTTCTCTTCTTAGTCTTGAATAGGTTACCCTGTAGCTTCATTGCATGCCCCCTGGTCTTTCTATATTTTTATGGCATAAATAATCAATCTACGTAAACCTGTTCCACTCCATTCATTAATTTATAGACCTCTATCATATCTCCCCTCAGCTGTTTCTTTTCCAGGTTGAATAGCCCTAACCTTTTTAGCCTCTCTTCATAGGAGTATCCTTCCATCCCCTTTACCATTTTGGTGGCTCTTCTCTGTACCTTTTCTAATAGCGCTAAATCCTTTTTAAGATACGGCGACCAGAACTGCACACAATATTCAAGGTGCGGTCGCACCATGGAACAATACAGAGGCATTATAATATCTTTTGTTTTATTTTCCATTCCTTTCCTTATGATACCTAGCATTCTATTTGCTCTCTTGGCCGCCGCTGCACACTTGGCGGAAGTGTTTTAACATGTTATCCACGATGGTGCCTAAATCTTTTTCCTGGGTGATGGTTCCTAATGTGGAACCTTTGATCGTGTAACCATAGTTTGGGGTTTTTCTTTCCTAGGTGCATAACTTTGTATTTGTCCACATTAAATTTCATCTGCCATTTGGATGCCCAGTCTTCCAATTTATCAAGATCCTCTTGCAATTTTCCACAATCCTTATGGGTTTTAACAACTTTGAATAGTTTTGTGTCATCTGCAAATTTGATAACCTTCCTCGTTATTCCCATTTCCAGGTCATTTATGAATATGTTAAAAAGCAACAGACCCAGCACAGATCCCTTGGGTACTCCACTATTCACCTTTCTCCATTTGGAAAATTGACCATTTTGCCCTACCCTCTGCTTTCCGTTTTTAACCAGTTCCTGATCCACAATAGTACACTGCCTCCTATCCCATGACTTTTTAATTTTGCCAAACGTCTGTCATAAGGGACCTTGTTAAAGACTTTCTGAAAGTTCCGAAACCCTATATCAAATGACTCACATTTGTCTATCTGTTTATTCACACTTTCAAAAAAACATATTAATAAGACAAGACCTTCCTTGGCTAAAGCCATGTTGGCTGTCTCCCATTAAGCCATGACTATCTTACATGTTCAGTAATTTTGTTCTTTATGATGGTTTCTACCATTTTTCCCAGTACTGACGTCAGGCTCACTGGTCTGTAGTTTCCCAGAACACCCCTGGAACCCTTTTTAAAAATTGGCGTTACATTGGCCATCCTCCAATCTTCAAGTATTACAGATGATTTTAATGATAGTTCACAGATTATTAATAGTAGGTCTGCAATCTCATATTTCAGTTCTTTCAACACCCTTGGATGTATACCATCCAGACCAGATGATTTGCTACTCTTCAGTTTATAAAATAGTTGTAATACATCTTCCTGGTGTACCAATATTTCTTTCAATTCTTTCACAGCATCACCTTTAAATACAATTTCAGTCATGGGTAACATCCCTACATCTTCCTTAATAAAGCCCAAAGCAAAGAATTCATTCAGTCTCTCCACTATGGCCTTGTCCCCTCTTAGTTCCCCTTTTACCCCTCTATCATCTAATGGTCCAACTGACTCCCTCACAGGTTTTTTGCTATGAATGTACTTGAAAAAGTCTTTATTATGCATTTTTGCTTCCATAGCAAGCTTCTTCTCAAATTCTCTCTTTGCCTGCCTTATCAGTGTTTTGCATCTAACTTGCCATTGCTTGTGTTGTTTCCAGTTTTCGTCATTTGACTTCTTTTTCCATTTCCTGAAAGATGCTTTTTTGGCAGTAGCAGCCTCTCTGACCTCACCTTTAAACCATGCTGGCAGTTTTTTGGACTTCCTTCCACTTCTCTTAAAGCGTGGAATACAGCTGATCTGGGCTTCCAAGATAGTATTTTTAAACAACACCCAAGCTTGATGTAAATCTTTAACCTTTGCAACTGCTCCTTTTAGTTTTTTCTTAATTATATTCCTCATTTTATCATACTCTCACTTTTGAAAGTTAAAAGGTAATACTGTGGTTTGCCTTACCCTCCCTCCTCCATTTATTAAATCAAACGCGATCATGCTATGATCACTATTGCCAAGTGGCCCCAACACCCTTATCTCTTGCACCAGATCTTATGTTCCACTAAAGACTAGGTCCAAAATGGCTTCCCCTCTGGTCGGTTCATGAACCAACTGCTCCAAGAAGCAGTCATTTATTTCATCTAGAAACTTTATTTCCCTAGCATGTCCTGTCGTGACACTGACCCATTCGATACCAGGGTAATATAAATCATCCATTATTGTTACAGCACAGTAATATTTGTTAACTTCCCTGATTTCTTTGAGCATTTCATCATCCATTTCTTCATTCTGGCCAGGCAGTTACCATCGCCTTCCCCTTTCCCTTTTTACATGGAATTTCAATCCATAGAGATTCTACAGTGAATTTTGTTTCCTGCAAAACTTTAATCCTTTGTGACTCAATGTCCTCTCTAACACAGAGCACAACCCCTCCACCAATTTGATCTACTCTGTCATTATGATATAGTTTGTACCGAGGTTTCACAGTGTCCCACTGGTTGTCCTCATTCCACCATGTCTCTGATATTCCAATCATATCTAACCTCTCATTTAGTGCTATGTATTCTAATTCTCCCATCTTATTTTTTAGACTTCTAGCATTTGCATACAAGCATTTTAGAGGCTGTATTTTATTCATATTAATCTGGCTATTGCTAGACAGGGGTAATTTGGAATCTTTAAGCTATCTGCTCCGTATTCAAGGGCATTTGGGCTACTTTTGTCTTTATTGAAACCTCTCTGCTAATATGCCCTAACTTCAATCTTTTGCTAGTATCCTTCAAGGATACATTGTTCTGAACCATGCGCTTTTGGGTGACTGTTGGCTTTCCTCTATTATCTCATTTAAAAGCTGCTCTATCTCCTTTTAAAAGGTTAATGCCAGCAGCCTGGTTCTGTCCCAGTTAAGGTGGAGCCCATCCCTTCGGAAGAACCCCTCCTTTCCCCAGAATGTTCCTCATTTCCTAATAAATCCAAAACCCTCATCCTTGCACCATCGTCTCATTCATGCATTGAGACTCTGGAGCTCTCCTTGCCTTTTGGGTCCTGCACGTGGAACGGAAAGCATTTCAGAGAACGCTATCCTGGAATTTCTGGATTTCAACTTCTTACCTAAAAGCCTAAATTTAACCTCCAGAACCTCCCTACCACACTTTTCCCTATGTCATTGGTACCAATATGTACCAAGATAGCAGACTCCTCCCTAGCACTATCTAAGACCTGGTCTAGGTGGCATTTCCTGACATTGCTTGTGAGTTTACCTCCTTGCAGCATTTCTTCTTTTTCTACAACGTCCCCATCCTTGAAAAGGTTTGTTTGTTCATTAATACCTTTTAAGTATTTAAACATCTGTATCATATCTCCCGTCTCTTCTTTCCTCCAGGGTTTCCATATTTAGGTCTTCAAGTCTCTCTTCATATGACTTTTGGAACAGGCCCCCATATCATTTTGATTGCCTTCCTCTGAACCATTTCAAGTCTTTTTATATCTTTTGCAAGGTACAGTCTCCAAAAATGAACACAACACTCTGAGTGAGGCCTCACCAATAGCTTGTACAGAGACATTAATACTGCCTTCCTTCTCCTCATTATGCATCTCTGCATGCAGCCTAACATCCTTCTGGCTTTGGCCACCACCTTGTCACCTTGAGATCCTCAAACACTATCACTCGAGATTCATCTCTTTGTCCATGCACACCAGCCTTTCTCCCCATCACATACTGCTCTTTTGGATTTCTGCATCACCTTGCACCTCCTTGCATTAAATTTTAACTGGATCAGCCACCTCCACCCCCATGCAGGAGGAGGTCTGCACTGGAGGGGGTGGAAGTAGGAACAGCAGCGCCAGAGGTTTGGTAACTGCTTTCATGCCGTTCAAAGTCATTACCACTGCTACAGGTCCTGGAGGGAGATGTCAGCAGTGGCAATGGGGGTGGGGGCGGAGCAGGGGGCTCCAGGAAGGAGGCTCACTTAGGATACCTCATATCCTTGCACCAACCCTGGAGAAGTTATATAGAGAGCAGCTGAATTCACAGTTCTGCATTTAACTTTCCTTGTGGCCTTGGGCAAGTCACTTAACCCTCCATTGCCTCGGAAGAAAGGCCTGGCAATCTACTTTCGGTGACACTGCCAAGAAAACCCAGGAGCTTCTGGGTCGCCAGGACTGACTCGAAGGCACACACTGCATTGCATTTATCTTTACTGCTCGTCCCCAGCCCATTCCAAACACTGCTTCCTGGTCTATGCATATGTTTTATGCATTGAACCCATGATAATGCAGTTTATGAATAACATTATGCATAGAGAGGGGGGAGGGGGTGACTGTATAAGTCTTTCAAATAGAAGGGCATTTAGTGACCTTATCACACAGATATATATAGATAGATGTATAGCTATAGGGCCTGTAGATGAAAGAGTGTGGCTGCCTGTTAATGTTTTAAGCAGTTTAAAAGCTCTGTGCGTGCTAATCTCTACTATTCCTCATTTCTCAATAAAAAAAAACATTCAGACACAAGAAAAGCTTTTAGCATGAAGCAGATGGAAGCAATCATGCAGTGCGCTGCAGCTCCAAGAGGCCCCGGAAGAGATTCCAAGAACTAAACTGCTGCATTTTCAAACCTATACATAGCATTTGAGCTATGAATGCATATTAATTTCTATCTTAAACTCAATTTTATATAATAGAACTTTGGGCATCTTGCATGGGGAGAAAGTTGGGGTTACATGGTGAAGGGCATCGTGAGTAACAGAGAAGAAGAGAGTGGATCCCTAGAATAGCACAGTCTGTCCTGGTTCAAACTTTCTTAGACACGCAGGTCAGGTTCAAATGCAGCCTTCACAGGCATACAAAAATCAATTTCCTTGACAAATTAATTTGTGACATAGAAAAATGTCACTTAATCTGTGACCTGAATGGGCCTAGTGCAGGTACTATTCACAGAAAGAAAAGAAGAGTTACTAGGGCTACAATTTCTATGCTACTCTCTTTGTGCTGTGCCGGCCTGGTATGCCAGGCTAAATTACTCCTTTCAACTTAAGGGGAAAGAACCTTAAACCACTTGAATGCTCACAAAGTGCAAATTGGATTTTTCAGTACCTCTCGATTTAGAGTGGCACAACAGTGAAATAAAATTATTTGAAGGTAAGAGCCTCAGGAATGTTAATTTTTGTTTCCTGCTGACAGATCTGTGAATTTTTTTCTCTCTCTCATTTCCTGTGGGTTTTTTTTTATTTTATTGTATTTTATTGTTTGGTCAATTCACTTAGCAGGAAATTGAATAACTTCTCTAGGGTTTCATTCTGGTTACTGAAGAAACAGTAAACAGAATGGTACGACAAAAGACTGTGGTACAGTTGTGGTCAACATTATTGGCACCCTTGTAATTTAGGTATGTTGTGTGCAATATCTTGAGAAATAATTTATTCATTTATTTTATTTAGACAGATTTGTATACCACCTTATCCTACAATCAAAGTGAGATAATTGGAAATATTCCAACTGTATGTCATCATAATATTTTAATAATATGGTCAAAGGTATACAACAACAAAAAATGATGGCTGTGCAACTTAGACGTAGTGATAGTTATTTCTGAGAAAAAAAAATATGACCCGGGCAAGATTAATCCACCATACAAGTCAGGCCACTAGTAAGGAATATGTTTACTAAACCAGGCTAACAGTTAACCCGGGCTATCTGCAACTAGTTCCAACTGAATAATATGGGACCTACTGGCAGATAGCCCGGGTTAACCGTTAGCCCGGTTTAGTAAACATACCCCTAAGTGTCACCAAGTTCACAATAGTTTATAAAATAATTTTTTGTCAGACTGTTTGTATTCAGGGAATTATCCCCAGTGTAACAAACTTTCTATTTTAATCACATGTTACTGAATAGGCTTTAAAATAGAAAAGAACCATTTAGCTTAGCCATTAGTGTCAATAGGATATTCCATGGAGCAAAAGTGAACGATTCCAATTTGACACAGTTCTGCATTTTGATCCCAAACAGGATTTTTTAGGGTGCTGCATCATGAAGCTTCAGATAACCAACAACAATGCTCCCAGGGATTAGTCTCACACCCATGCTTCGTAGTATAAGTTGTTGTTGGTTATCCGAAGTTTTGAACTTTATGTGAACTTGGTGACACTTAGTGGTGGCTCTAGTGGCCTGACTTATTTGGTAGATTCTAGAGTTGTCAGTGCCAAGTATAGGGTTTATTGGTTTGGACAGAATTAATAGCACCCTTCACTAATATTTGGTAACACAACAGTGATGACAGCCTCCAATGTTTTTTAGCCTCCTATAACTTTCATACATCTGTCTACTGGTAGTTTCTCCCACTCTTCAACTGTGATTTGTTTCAATTCATGAATGTTTCCAGGATTCCTTTTACAATGGCAGATTTCAGCTCTTTCCAAAGGTTCTCAATTGGAGTGAGATCAGGACTCATTGCTGGAGAGTTTAAAACAGTCTATCTTTTCCTTTTTAACCATTATTTTGTACTTTTGGATGTATGTTTTGGGTCATTGTCCTGCTGGAGGACCCATGATCTTCGACCCAGACCTAGCGTTCTGACACTAGGTAGCACATTTTGCTCTAAAATACCATGTTACTCCTCTAACTTCATGATTCCTTTAATATGTTCCAGGCCTCCAGTTCCTGAGGCAGAAAAAGAGCCCTACATTATGGAACCTGCACCATATTTAATTATCCTCAAAAAAACAAGAACTAGAGGAAGATGGTGAAAATCCAAAATTAATTTTGTTGGGTGCACTGTCACAGGAGAAGGAATGGATTTCTCCCCCCCTACCCCACTGCAGTGAGCCCCTTTTAATAAAGTTATGATGAACAAAAATGTTACTTAGCATGAGTAGCATGCTGAAATCCCTCTAAATCAGGAAACGAAACTGTCCTGTATATGACGTGACATGTTTCGGGTGAAACACAAACCCTGCTTCAGGCAAACCAGGACCAGTCAATAGTAAGGACTCCAACAACCATGCCTTAAATATGTGGATTCAAAAGTCTTTAAAGTGTTGGAAAAAAGGCGTCTGACATCACAGATGGAAATCAGACAATAAGGGAGCAGAGCCAGGAACCTCCCACTGAACAGAGAGCTCCAGAGCTGATTGGAGAACATCAGAGCAGACTGGGCCAATCCAGCTCCAAATTAAGGCCATTAGGAGAGACAGTATCAAGTTTAAAAATCCATGATTGTTCGCAACACTGAAGCTTCTGAACATGATCACTGCCCCGAGAGTCCATTGGGATGTGATCAATGATGCGCCAGAAAAGTTGATCAGAGACATGGCCTTTAGCCAAGCAATGCTCCACCAATGGGGCAGATGTGGTAGCTGTGCATAAACGACAAGCATGCTCATTAAGTCGGATCTTGCATGATCTAGTTGTTCTGCATATGTAGTATAAGTTGCACAGGCAGACTATCAAGTATACCACAAAGGCAGAAATGCAAAAAGTTCTCCAACGAAAGAGCAACAATAAACCTTTATGGGAATCCCGCCATAACACACCTTGTAAAGTGGTCTTCCAATGTTGACACTCCCCACAAGGATAATGACCTGGCCTGGAATGTTCCCTTAGTATTCTAGTGTGTAACCCTTTAGGAATCATCACTGACGGATTCTGCATTGGATCGATCCTCAGCTTATATAGAATGCTTTTGAGAGGTCCACCGTGCATGCATGCCTGTCTTTCTGTCTGAAGGAGCCATCTTATCTCAGTATGATGACATAGCTAAAGCAAGCGAAAACAAGCAACTCCACGGGGAGGAGGGAGGGTAGTGAGGACTTTTCCTGCTGTTCCCAGAGAACACCAGTCTCAGGTGAGTAACTACACTTTCTCCAGGAACAAGCAGGAAGTAAGTCCTCATATATGCGACTCCCCAGCTACAGGCTACTAAAAAACCTGTAAAAAGCCCAATGGGGCAACCAGAAAAAGGAACTGAGAGAAACAGTGTAAGTGATCTGTGTAAGGTTCCAAGAGTCAGCATCTAGTGAAGACATCAACATCAGGATGACTCTTCGGTAGCCTGGATGGACAGAAGGGCTAGTGAGAGGAGTTGAAGCTAACTCCCAAACAGGTACCAGAGTATGACTTGGCCAAAGTTGCTGTCAAGCCAGCAATCTCTATCCAGACAGTAATTAGCTGTGAAGGTGTGGATGGAAGACCACATAGCTGCCCTACAGGTCTCTGCTGTGGAGACTGAGCACAGATTTGCCACCAAAGCAGCCATAGCTCGGATGTTATGAGCCAGGACATGGTGTTCTAGGGTCAGACCAGCCTGAGCGTAAGCAAAGGAGATGCAGTCTGCAATCCATGGTGAAAGGGTGTGTTTGGAAACCGCAATGCCCAGTCTATTAGGGTCAAACGAAAGAGAACTGGGAGGAATGTCGATGAGCTTTTGTCCACTCCAGATAGAAAGCCAGAGCTCTCTTGCAATCAAGTGTGTGTAGAGAAGCCTCAGCCCTGCTGGCATGATGTTGAGGGAAAAAGATGGGCAGCACCACTGACTGGTTGAGATGAAAGGCAGAAACCACTTTGGGAAGGAACTTGGGATGGGTCCAGAGGACTACCCTATTGTGGTGAAATCTGGTATATGGAGGGTGTGCCAGCACCTGGAGTTCACTAACCCGCTTTCAAGAACACAACCTTCCAGGTGAGGTGTTTAAGCAAACAGGAGATGTTCAAAAGGGGCCGAAAGAAGCTGTCCCAGCACCACATTAAGATCCCACACCACTGGTGGGGGCTTGATAGGAGGCTATGAAAGCAGGAGACCCCTCATGAAGTGGCCTATGAGAGGATGTGTGGAAACAGATCTACCATCCACGTTGCAGTGGTACACTACTACCATGCTTAGATGCATCCTCACCAAGTTGGATTTGAGACCAGAGTTGGAAAGGTGGAAGAGGTAAGTCAGCAACATCTCCACAGTGCAGGAGAATAGGTCAAGTGTCTTTTCCAGATAGAAAAACAATGCCACTTGAACACGTAGGCATGCAGGTGGAGTCCTTATGTGAAGTGAGGAGCACATTCTCCACATCTATAGGGAGGTGAAACTCTTTAAGAACTACCCACTCAGCATCCGTGCATTGTGGGCTAGGGAGTGGATGTTGGGGTGAAGAAGAGACTTGCCATCCTGGGAAACCAAGTCCAGATCACAGTCCAATCTGGGTGGCTGCCTCCGAGACAGATGGACAGGAGGGGAAACCACGGCTGAGCCAGTGGGGCACAATGAGAATCATGGTAGCTCTGTCCATCTAAAGCTTGAAGATGGTCTTGGCCACCAGTGAGATCGGTGGACAGACATGAAGGAGGCCCTTGCTGCAGTCCAACAAAAAAGCATCGGAGGCTATCCAAGTGCTGCACAGGATCTGGGAGCAGAACTGTATCACTTGTGCATTGAGCAGAGACGCAAAGAGATCTTTGCTCGCTGTCTCCAGAACTGAAAGATACGGGTGGTCACTTGCCTGTTGAGGGTCCATTTGTGTGGCTGAAGGACCCTGCTTAGCCAGTCCACCAGGACATTGAGTTTCCCTGTGAGAAACATGGCCCAGAGGGCCATGCCCCTGGAGATGGCAAACTTCCAGAGACATACTGCTTCCCAGGAGAGAAGGTACAAGCCCGTACCACCATGTTTGTGATTATAGAACATCGCCACCTGGTTGTCCATTTGGATAAGGACAAACTAGTTGGTCATCTTCTCTGAAGAGCCCTGAGGGCATTGAAGGTGGCTCAAAGCTCCAGAAAGTTGATCCGGTGCAGACTCTCCTGAGCCAATCACAAGCCCTGTGTACAGAGGGCATCGAGATGGGCTCCCCAGTCTAGCTTGGAGGCATTTGTGATCCGGACATGCTGGTGTGGGGAAACTTGAAAAGGCAGACCCTTGAACAGGTTCTTTGACTGTAGTCACCAGAGATGGACTCTTCGAACAGTGGTGTAACAACCACTGTGTCCCTGAGTCGGCCCTTAACCTGACGCCACTGCGTGCAAAGTATGCACTGCGCTTGTCTCATTTGCAGATGGGCCAGAGGAGTGACATGGATTGTTGTGACCATGTGGCTGAGGATGCAAAGCATTCATAGAGATGTGATAGTGGCTCTGCTGCATTTTGCAGGCCAGTGCCAAAAGCCGCTGGGCCCGATGTACTGGCAGATAGGCTTAAGAACATAAGAACATAAGATATGCCATACTGGGTCAGACCAAGGTCCATCAAGCCCAGTATCCTTTTTCCAACAGTGGCCAATCTAGGTCATACGTACCTAGCAGTTTCCCCAAAAGACACAGGTTCCGCAATGCTTGAACTGGGTCAAGCATTGATATCCTGGATCCCTAATTAATAACACAGGTACACTACCAAAACACTGCCTCCAGTTTTGCAACTGATTCCTATAGATTTTGGGGTGCTGAATCCAGGAAAAATAGCCAAAATGTTCCATCACGTCACGTTTTCTTGCAAAATTAGATTTCTTACCCATATAAGGAATGTTCACATAATTTCTTTTTAGCCGACTGCAGTTTATTTTCTTGGCCCAAAATAGAGGTTGTAATGGTTAACTAACTAGAAACACTCCCTCATGATATTTTAGAGTGTTTTGTATTCATTTTATACATTAACAGGACAATTGGGAGGCGGGGGGCTAAATCCAGTACTCGCGCTGGCGCATGTTCTTTCCTGTTCGCCTCGCCTCGTTCGCGTCGCTCAAACAGGGTGGTTGCGACATGAACGTTCCTGTCAAATTTCAGTTTCTTGCAAGTTCATTATTACCTTTTGTTTGCTCAGTCGTAATCCAGCTTTATTCCGAAGTGGTTCACTACAGTTGTAGTTTGCAGTGCTGTGTATTTGTGATGGCTCACAGAGCCAGAGGTTGCGTCAACTCTCCGGACAGTTTTTGTTTTATTTGTGGGGAATATACCGTGAAAAAGCGGCAGAGGAACATTTCTGCATTTATTAAAAAAGTATATTTCACCTATTTCGGTTTGAAGTTAGGCGATCAAGACAAACCGTGGGCTCCTCACAAAGTGTGCAAGACATGTGAGGAAGATCTACGCTTATGGATGAAAGGTAAAAAACAAGCATTTCGTTTCGGAATACCTATGATGTGGCGTGAACAAAGAGACCACAGCAGTGACTGCTATTTTTGCTCTTGCATTGTGAAGGGATACAACTTAAAAAATAAGAACGTAATAAGTTACCCCAACCTTCCCTCAGCAATTAGGCCTATGCCTCATAGCAACGAAGTACCTGTGCCTGAACCACCAAAATCTTTGGATCATATTTGTGTGGACGGTTCTGATCATGATGAGACTCATCAGATGGCTTTTCCCGATGAGTCCAGTACTTCCGAGTTTGAAACTGAACCAGATCCGAAACCTGAACTTTTCTCTCAAGCTGAATTGAATGATTTAGTCCGGGATTTAGGACTCCCAAAAGATGCTGCCGAACTGCTAGGTTCTCGGCTTAAACAGAAAAATCTATTGTCACCAGGAACAACTTTTTATTGGTACCGCAACCGCGAGACACAATTTTTGAAGTATTTCAGCAAAGAGGAAGATTTGGTATTTTGCAACAATATATACGGAGTGATGGAAAAGTTTAAACTCAAGTATGATCCTGCTGAATGGCGGCTGTTCATTGATTCGTCAAAAGACAGCATAAAAGGTGTTCTTCTTCATAATGGCAACACATTCGCTTCAGTTTCTATTGCTCACTCTGTTATTCTCCAAGAAAAATACGAGAATTTGGCCCTGATTCTTCAGAAGATTCGTTATGATGAGCATAAGTGGATGATTTGTGGAGACTTTAAAATTCTATCCATGCTATTAGGGCAGCAATCCGGTTTCACCAAATATCCCTGCTTCCTTTGCTTGTGGAATAGCCGGGCCCGCGACCTACACTGGGGGAAAAAAAGACTGGCCAATTCGGGAGTATTTGAGACCCGGTGAGAAAAATGTTCTTCATGAGAGCTTGGTACCTCGTGATAAAATTCTATTACCACCTCTCCACATTAAGTTGGGTCTCATTAAGCAATTCATCAAGTCCCTTCCAAAAGATGGTGAGTGCTTTCGGTACCTTTGCTCAAAGTTCCCCCGACTTTCTGAAGCAAAGCTAAAGGAAGGAGTGTTTGTTGGCCCTGATATAAGGAAACTCATTTCAGATGGAGCATTCGCTGAAACGATGTCTGAGAAGGAAAAAGAAGCCTGGGATTCCTTCAAGGATGTTGTTCTCAAATTCTTGGGGAACAGGCGGGATGAGAACTATAAGGATATTGTTGCCAGGATGCTCAATGCCTTCAAAGAACAAGGCTGTAACATGAGCCTGAAAGTCCATTTCTTGCACTCCCATGTGAACTACTTTCCCGAAAACTTGGGGGGCGTACAGTGAAGAACAAGGTGAAAGGTTTCACCAGGACATCAAGGACACAGAGAGAAGGTACCAAGGAAGATGGAACACCACTATGATGGCTGATTTCTGCTGGTTGCTGCTGCAGGAAACCCCAGATGAAAAATACGCCAAGCAGCGCACCAAGAGAAGCATTCGGGGGAAGAAGAAACGGGCCCACCAGGAGATTGATTGACCCAAGAATGACTTTAAAATCTAAACTGTGTTGACAAATATCGTGTTTTTACTAAACTTTGAAATAAAAATTTGCTAGTTATTACCACAGTGTCGGATCTCATTTATTAGAATTTTATTTTCACACCATCGGGTGTTTGTCTTCATGTATTGCAATGGTGCGGTTTGCGTTTTCTATTCTTACATACATACCTGTACAACATTTTTTGCACATTTCTTTGCTTTGCTTTGTGTCTAACCTCGCTCTTATATGCTCAATGTTTGTGCACATGTATGTGGCTGTTTTAAGTGCAGACAATTTTGCTACCATCACAGTGTGTTTTGTTGACATTACTCTATTCTTATGTGCTGCCTTGTTACAATTTTCTTTATTCTTATTTGAATAACTACTAAACAATTAGTATAAAGAATTCATCCAAGAAACTTTTATCTCGATCGCACTCAATCTGAAACGTTCACCTCAAACTGCTAACCCAATGTAGCAAAAAATCTGTACGTGATGGAGCAAATTGGTTACCAGATTTGGATTCAGCGCACCAAAAAACGTAAAAATCAATCGAAACATTAGAGGCAGTTTAAAAAAAAGTTTTTTTAGTGTACCTGTGTAATGGTTTATGGACCTTTCCTCCAACCTTTTTTAAACCCAGCTACACTAACAGCCTTTACTACATCCTCCGGTAACAAATTCCAGAGTTTGATTACACGTTGAGTGAAAAAAATATTTTCTTTTATTAGTCTTAAATAGTTTACCCTGTAGCTTCATTGCATGTCCCCTAGTCTTTCTATATTCTGATAACGTAAACAATCGATCTACGTTTACCCGTTCCACTCCGTTCATTAATTTAAAGACTTCTATCATATCTCCCCTCAGCCGTCTCTTTTCCAGGTTAAAGAGCCCTAACCTTTTTAGCCTTTCTTCATAGGAGTATCCTTCCATCCCCTTTACCATTTTGGTGGCTCTTCTCTGAACCTTTTCTAATAACTCTATATCCTTTTTAAGATACGGCGACCAGAATTGCACACACTATTCAAGGTGCGGTCTCACCATGGAACGATATAGAGGCATTATAATACCTTTTGTTTTATTTTCCATTCCTTTCCTTATGATACCTAGCATTCTATTTGCTCTCTTGGTTGCCGCTGCACACTGGGCCGAGGGTTTTAACATGTTATCCACAATGACGCCTAAATCTTTTTCCTGGGTGGTGGTTCCTAATGTGGAACCTTGCATTGTGTAACCATAGTTTGGGTTGTTCTTCCCTAGGTGCATAACTTTGCACTTGTCCACATTAAATTTCATCTACCATTTTGATGCCCAATCTTCTAATTTATCAAGATCCTCTTGCAATTTTCCATAATCCTCTTGGGTTTTAACAACTTTAAATAGTTTTGTGTCATCTGCAAATTTGATAACCTCACTCGTTATTCCACTTTCCAGGTCATTTATGAATATGTCAAAAAGCAGCGGACCCAGCACAGATCCCTGGAGTACACCACTATTCACCTTTCTCCATTGGGAAAATTGGCCATTTAGCCCAACCCTCTGCTTTCTATCTTTTAACCAGTTCTTGATCCTCAGTAGTACACTGCCTCCTATCCCATGACTCTTTAGTTTTGCCAAAAGTCTCTGATGAGGGACCTTGTCAAAGGCTTTCTGAAAGTCCAGGTACACTATATCAACCGACTCACCTTTGTCCACCTGTTTATTCACACTTTCAAAAAAAACACAACAGATTAGTAAGACAAGATCTTCCTTGTCTAAAACCATGTTGGCTGTCTCCCATTAGGCCATGACTATCTACATGCTGAGTAATTTTATTCTTTATGATGGTTTCTACCATTTTTCCCAGTACTGACGTCAGGCTCACCGGGCTGTAGTTTCCCGGATCACCCCTGGAACCATTTTTAAAAAATGGTGTTACATTGGCGATCCTCCAGTCTTCAGGTATTAGAGATGATTTTAATGATAGTTCACAGATTACTAATAGCAGGTCTGCAATCTCATATTTCAGTTCTTTCAACACCCTTGGATGTATACCATCTGGCCCAGGTGATTTGCTACTCTTCAGTTTATCTAATAGTTGTAATACATCTTCTCGATGCATCAATATTTCCTTCAATTCTTCTGCACCTTTAAATACCACTTCAGTCATGGGTAACATCCCTACATCTTCCTCAGTAAAGACCAAAGCAAAGAATTAATTCAGTCTCTCCGCTATCGCCTTGTCGCCTCTTAGTGCCCCTTTAACTCCTCTATCATGTAATGGACCAACTGACTCTCTCACAGGTTTTTTGCTACGAATGTACTTGAAAAAATCTTTATTTCGAGTTTTTGCTGAGCTAGAGCTAGAGTAGTATCTAGGAGGACCCCAATGAACTCTAGGCATTAAGAGGGACTGTAAGTGAGACTTTGGATAGTTTATCACAAAGCCCAGATGTTCCAGAATCTGAATGTTGCGACTGGCAGACTGACAGACCTCGTCCAACATCACACTCCTGATGAGCCAGTCATCCAGGTAAAGGAAGACAAACACCCCCAGGATCCAGAGGAAGATGGTGATGGCTGCCAGACACTTTGTGAAGACCCGTGGGATGGAGGCCAGGCCAAAGGGTAGTACCTGATATTGATAGTGCCTCCCACTGATCATAAAGGGTAGGTATTGCCGATGAAGGGAATGAAGAGGAATATATGGATAGGCATCTTTGAGATCCAGTGAACAAAGCCAGTTTTCCCGCTGGTGGTAATGTAACAACATTCCCAGGGAGACCATTTTGAACTTTTCTTTCACTGGGAAATGGTTTAGTTTTTGGAGATCTAGTATGGGCCAGAAGTCGCCTGTTTTCTTGGGAACCAGGAAATAAACAGGAGCAGAATTCTGTCCCAGCCTGACACGGTGGCACTGGTTCCATGGCTAGATTGGCCAGGAGAGCATGAATTTCCCATTGGAGAAGCTCATGGTCATGAGGGTCAAGGGGGAATTCCTCTGGGAAGTACTAGGGGGGAAGCAGATCGAAGTGCAATAGGTAGCCCTCCTGGACTATCTTCAGCATCAAGGCATCAGATGTTATGACTGACCACCTGTGAGCATAATGGACCAACCTTCCTCTGACTTGCAGGGGAATATCCCGTAAAAGGGGAAGTAAAGCCATGCTCCCCAGGAAGTAGTCAAAAGCCTCCTCCTGGCTGTGATTGTTGAGCAGACTGAGACATCTGGGGCTCCTGACAGTGCTGTTGATGCTGCCCCTGGCCTTTCTGCTGTTGAGCATGTGGAGGCCCTTGATAGGCCAGATGGGGGGGTATCCACCATGGTATTTTTGCTTTTTGGGATAGAAGGACTAGAAAAAGGGACTGCTACTTCTGGAGAGAGATCTGCAATTGTGAATATATACTTTTGGGAATTTTCTGAAAGGATTTCTTTGTATTAAAGCTAATTAATCTGTGAACCCAGTGTTTTTTGTTAAATCAGTCAGGGCTTAGTAGCAGCAGTTTAAGTTTAAATTTAAAAAACAGAAGAGAACTTTTTGGTTACATTCCATACCCAGCAGAGAGCTTGCAGTTTAAATTTAATAGTCACTCGGGGCCTAGTATCAGCAAAGCACTTTTAGTTTAAATTTAAAACACAGAAGAGAGCTTTCTGTTTAAATTTAGAACCCAGCAGAGAGCTTGTAGTTTAAATGTCATAATAAGTCAGAGCCTAGCAGCAGCAAAGAGCTGTAATTTAAAACAAATCAGAATATAACTTAGCATAAAAGGCAAAATAGGGTCAGTATACTGTGAGCAACAAATAAAGTCTTCTAGAGACCTTTACAAAGAGGCCTTCTACCTAGGGGGCAAGAGACCTGTGAAACGTTTTCAATACGTGTTGACACCAGGTGGCAGGTCAAAAGGCCATTTTGAAAGACTCCTTCTATCCCAGCAAGGACTGTTAATCACCCAGGAAGTTGGTCACAGCTTACCTCAGCAGCACAGGACAGGGTACTGTGTAGCAGCCCCCTTTTAATAAGTGTTATTTCCCTCCCTCCCTCCCCAACACCCACCCACCCATGGGATAATCATAGCTTTATAGGTACACATCTTAAAGGAAAGGAGGTACTCTCAGGTGAAGCTTGTTATCCAAATCAGTCATACACTAAGGACCTGAGATTAATTAAGCTTCAGGTGAACAAGGTATATTAAATGTATTAGGTACAGTTAGTATAGTATTATACTATTAGTATAAATGTCCATAGCAACCCTTAGTAAGTAAAGAACTTAAAGATCTAAACACAAGCTTAAAACTAAGATGCAGAAAGCAGTTCAGCAGCGAGATGGGGGCTTTCCAGTCTTTTGCATTGAGTGTCACATGTATGATTTTCTCCCAGTTGGTGAGGGGTCTTATGTGTGCACTAGGTGCAAGGAACTCTTTGCTCTTAGGGAACGAGTCCGTTCTCTAGAGGCTACAGTAGCAGACTTGGAAAACATAAGAAAGACAGAGAGGTACATAGAAGAGACCAACAGGGATATAGTCCTGAAGTCCCACCTCCAGTCTGGCAGCATCCCTGTTGCCATGGAGGAGAGAGGTCACGTGACAGGAGAGCATCACCCTGGTGTGGCAGGAAGTGATCCTGTAACTAGGACCTTTCCTCCAGGTGATGTAAAACCCTCTCGCACCGAGGAGGTTTCTCCAGGGCCATGTGCCCATGAGGGAAGGGTTAGGACAGCCGTTATAGTTGGTGATTCGATCATTAGGCATGTAGATAGCTGGGTGGCTGTTGGACGTGAGGATCGCCTGGTAACATGCCTGCCTGGTGTGAAGGTAGCGGACCTCACGCGCCACCTAGATAAGATCTTAGATAGTGCTGGGGAGGAGTCTGCTGTCTTGGTACATGTCGGTACCAATGACGTAGGAAAATGTGGTAGGGAGGTTCTGGAGGCTAAATTTAGCCTTTTAGGTAGGAAGTTGAAATCCAGAACGTTTAGGGTAGCGTTCTCTGAAATGCTTCCCATTCCATGCACAGGACCCAAAAGGCAGGCAGAGCTCCGGAGTCTCAATGCGTGGATGAGAAAATGGTGCAGAGATGAGGGTTTTGGATTTGTTAGGAACTGGGAAACATTCTGGGGAAAGGAGGCGCTCTTCCGAAGGGATGGGCTTCACCTTAACCAGGATGGAACCAGGCTGCTGGCATTAACTTTTAAAAAGGAGATAGAGCAGCTTTTATACTAGATAATAGAGTGGAGGAGTGGCCTAGTGGTTGGGGCAAGGTACTTCAGGCTGGAAGGTCAGGGGTTCAAATCCCACTAGAGGACAGCAACCTTGGGCCGGAAGGACTGGGGTTTCTAGTCCCACAGGTGCTCCTTGTGGTCTTGGGCAAGCCACTTAACCCTCCAAAGCCCATATTCCCTGTAAAATAGTTATCTCCAAGTTATAATGCCCTCTTCAATGTAATTTCAGTTTGTTCAATGTAAACCGCACTGATGCAGAATAGCGCAGTATATAAGAGAATGTAAATAAATAAATAAAATAATAGGGGAAAGCCGACAGACGCCCAAGACCGCATGGTTCGGAAGAATGTATCCTTGAAGGATACTACCAAAAGCAAAGAGGTTCCAAAAAAGAGTAAAGTAGCCCAAATGTCCTCGAGTATGGAGCAGACAGAGCTTAAGGATCCCAAATTACCCATGTCTACCAATAACCAGATTAATATGAATAAAATACAGTCTCTAAAATGCTTGTATGCAAATGCTAGGTCTAAAAAATAAGATGGGAGAGTTAGAATATATAGCACTAAATGAGAGGTTAGATATGATTGGAATCTCAGAGACATGGTGGAAGGAGGACAACCAGTGGGACACTGTGATACCTGGGTACAAACTATATCGTAATGATAGAGCTGATCAAATTGGTGGAGGCGTTGCACTCTATGTCAGAGAGGGCATTGAGTCAGAAAGGATTAAAGTTTTGCAGGAAACAAAATCTGCTGTAGAATCTCTATGGATTGAAATTCCATGTAAAAAGGGGAAGGCGATGGCAGTGGGGGTGTACTATGGACCGCCTGGCCAGAATCAACAAATGGGTGATGAAATGCTCAAAGAAATCAAGGAAGCTAACAAAAGTTACAGTGCAGTAATAAAATGGGTGATTTCAATTACCCCGGTATCGACAGGCAGCACATGCTAGGGAGATAAAGTTCCTAGATGAAATAAATGACTGCTTCTTGGAGCAGCTGGTTCATGAACCAACCAAAGGGGAAGCCATATTAGACCTAGTCCTTAGTGGAACACCAGATCTAGTGCAAGAGATAAGGGTGTTGGGGCCACTTGGCAATAGTGATCATAGCATGATCGCGTTCGATTTAATTAGTGGAGGAGGGATAGTAAGGAAATCCACAGTACTACCTTTTAACTTTCGAAAGGGAGACTATGATAAAATGAGGAAAATAGTTAAGAAAAAACTAAAAGGAGCAGTTGCAAAGGTTAAAGACTTACATCAAGCTTGGGTGGCATTGAAAAATACTATCTTGGAAGCTCAGACCAGCTGTATTCCACGCTTTAAGAAAAGTGGAAGGATATCCAAAAAACTGCCAGCATGGTTTAAAGGTGATGTCAGAGAGGCTATTGTTGCCAAAAAAGCATCTTTCAGGAAATGGAAAAAAGAGCCAAACAACAAAACCTGGAAACAGCACAAGCACTGACAAGTCAAATGCAAGGCATTGATAAGGCAGGCAAAGGGAAAATTTGAGAAGAAGCTTGCTACTGAAGCAAAAACGCGAAATAAAGACTTTTTCAAGTACATTCATAGCAAAAAACCTGTGAGAGAGTCAGTTGGTCCATTAAATGATAGAGGGTTAAAAGGGCACTAATAGGCGACAAGGCGATAGTGGAAAGACTGAATGAATTCTTTGGTTCAGTCTTTACTGAGGAAGATGTAGGGATGTTACCCATGACTGAAGTGATATTTAAAGGTGCGGAAGAATTGAAGGAAATATCGATACATCGGGAAGATGTATTACAACTATTAGATAAACTGAAGAGTAGCAAATCACCTGGGCCGGATGGTATACATCCAAGGGTGTCGAAAGAACTCAAAAATGAGATTGCAGACCTGCTATTAGTAATCTGTGAGTTTTCATTAAAATCATCTGTAATACCTGAAGATTGGAGGATCGCCAATGTAACGCCAATTTTTAAAAAGGGTTCCAGGGGTGATCCGGGAAACTACAGACTGGTGAGCCTGACGTCAGTACTGGGAAAAATGGTAGAAACCATCATAAAGAACAAAATTACTCAGCATGTAGATAGTCATGGCCTAATGGGAGACAGCCAACGTGGCTTTAGACAAGGAAGATCTTGTCTTACTAATCTGTTATGTTTTTTTGAAGGTGTGAATAAATAGGTGGACAAAGGTGAGTCGGTTGATATAGTGTATCTGGACTTTCAGAAAGCCTTTGACAAGGTCCCTCATCGGAGATCTTTGGCAAAACTAAAGAGTCATGGGATAGGAGGCAGTGCATTATTGTAGATCAGGAACTGGTTAAAAGACAGAAAGCAGAGGGTAGGGCTAAATGGCCAATTTTCCCAATGGAGAAAGGTGAATAGTGGTGTACCCCAGGGATCTGTGCTGGGTCTGCTGCTTTTTGACATATTCATAAATGACCTGGAAAGGGGAATAACAAGGAATGTTATCAAATTTGCAGATGACACAAAACTATTTAAAGTTGTTAAAACCCAAGAGGATTGTGGAAAATTGCAAGAGGATCTTGATAAATTGGAAGACTGGGCATCAAAATGGCAGATGAAATTTAATGTGGACAAGTGCAAAGTTATGCACCTAGGGAAGAACAACCCAAACTATGGTTACACGATGCAAGGTTCCACATTAGGAACCAACACCCAGGAAAAAGATTTAGGTGTCATTGTGGATAACATATTAAAACCATCGGCCCAGTGTGCAGCGGCGGCCAAGAGAGCAAATAGAATGCTAGGTATCATAAGGAAAGGAATGGAAAATAAAACAAAAGATATTATAATGTCTTTATATTGTTCCATGGTGAGACCGCACCTTGAATATTGTGTGCATTTCTGGTCGCTGTATCTTAAAAAGGATATAGCGTTATTAGAAAAGGTTCAGAGAAGAGCCACCAAAATGGTGAAGGGGGTGGAAGGATACTCCTATGAAGAGAGGCTAAAAAGGTTAGGGCTCTTTAACCTGGAAAAGAGACGGCTGAGGGAGATATGATAGAAGTCTATAAATTAATAAACGGAGTGGAACAGGTAAACGTAGATCGATTGTTTACGTTATCAGAATATAGAAAGACTAGGGGACATGCAATGAATCTACAGGGTAAACTATTTAAGACTAATAAAAGAATATATTTTTTCACTCAACGTGTAATCAAACTCTGGAATTTGTTACCGGAGGATGTAGTAAAGGCTGTTAGTGTAGTTGGGTTTAAAAGAGGTTTGGACAAGTTCCTGGAGGAAAGGTCCATAAAACATTATTAAGAAGGGACCCAGGATATCAATGCTTGACCCAGTACAAGCATTGTGGAACCTGTGTCTTTTGGGGAAACTGCTAGGTACGTATGACCTAGATTGGCCACTGTTGGAAACAGGATACTGGGCTTGATGGACCTTGGTCTGACGCAGTATGGCATATCTTATGTTCTTATATAAGGCCTACTTGCCCGAAGACTTCTTTTTGGAGGGATCAGTTGTTTTTCTAGAGAGCATCTTCATAGTGAGCTGCTCTCTCTCCAGCTCTCTGGCTTTGTCCTGCGTGGGCTTGCCAAAGAGATTCTCCCCATGGCAGGGGAAATCTGTCAGCTTGTCCTGCACCCACTATTCCAGGTCAGAGGATTGTAGCTAGGCAAGGCACTGGGTTCCAGTGCCAACAGCCACAACCCTGGCCACAGACTCAAAGGTGTCATAGGCCGCCCTAACAGGTACATGCCCATGAAGAGCTAGTATGCCAGTATGTGGGCCACCAGCATGGAACCCTGCTAGCACTTCGCCCAATGCCATCCAGAGTCCAGGCCTCCTGGCCTGGAAGAACCGAGGAAGGAATTTTAGAACTCTTAGCTCTCTGCATGACTGATTCTATGACCATACAGTTGTGTAGAAGGTGAGGCTTTTCCAACCCCGGGTTCTTGGACACCTGGTACATGAGGTCAAGCTGGCAGCTGACTAGTGGAACCATAAGGGGGCTCTCCCAAATACAAAAAAGCAGCCGTTCAAGGATGTGGTGGACAGGAATCGTAATGGCATCCTTGGAGGGGAGGATATTGGAGGATCTCCAACTCTTCCGCCTTGGGCTCCTTCTCTGCCTCAGTGGTAAAGGGAAGCACCTTCGTCATGTTTCTGGCAAACTCATGGAAAGAAATGTCCTCAGGTGGAGACTTATGGTGCTCATAAGGAGCGGAGGGGTTAGAGAGTATGTCACGATGGCATTCAGGCATCTGAGACTCCTCCTCAATCTCCCAGTCATCTGAGTCGGAGTCTGTGAGGAAGTCGAAGTACCGACAGCTTTCCTCTGTACGGTGCTGCCACTTGGGAGGGGTGGATGGAGTCTGATGGTCCCAGCATTCCCAGCAGTGGTCCTCCAATCCGAGGTTCAGAGGCGATCCTCGGGGCACCAACATGGAGTCCAAGCACCTACCCAATCTTTCCCTTGGCTGGGAAGAGCATGGGCTGGGCGAGGATAAGCTGAATGTCCAAAGACAAGGCCACCGTTGAGGATGGGGCTGCCAATGGCACTGAAGATCACGAAGACCTTGGGTACCTTGCAGCCTTCGAGGCCAAGAACATGGTCAAACTGCGCTTGAAGGCTTGCATGTGCTGAGCGAGGAGGCAGTCTCCGATGTGGATGGTGCCAGGGAGCAACCATGGCCACCGACTCATGTTCCCTTGTCAGGGACTCCATGATGGCCACCACATTGGAAGTCTCCCGATGGCCCTCCAGGGCTTTGGGCACTGTCTCCTCCTGCCGAGGCAGCTTGGGAGATTTGTCCTGGTCCTTGCCCTCATCATGACAAGAAGGGATTTGATGCTGGTACCTATGGGTCTTCACCAGACTCTTGGCATCACCCTTTGATGCTGATGGAGCAGACAGATACTTCTGGAGACAATCTTCATCGGCAAAGGACCTCTTGTCCATGGCACGGTGACCCCTCAGTTCCAAGAGAGCTCAGGCACCATGCTGAGCTGAGCATTTGGTGGAGGCCCTCGAGGGCATCGACCTCAATGTCGATACCGGTGCCGATGCCACCAACTCTGAGGAACTGAACAGCGATTCCAGCTGCTTCTCTCAGTTCTAGAGTCCCTTGTGCATCATCAGAAAGCAGAGAATGCAGGTGAAGAGCTCATGGCCAGGCCAGAGGCATTGAAGGCACCAGCTATGGTGGTCCATTATCAAGATGGTATAGCCTCACTGGGTGAACCTCTTGAAGCCACTGGTAGGCTTTGACATGTTGGGGAAGATGGCTTCTGCCACGTCAAAGGACTCGAATGTCCCAGTCGACCAGGGAGGTGCAAGAGAAAAAACACAGATGCCAAAAAGACAAAAAAAAAATGGGTCCTGAGAAAATCATGGCGCCGAGGCACCAACACTCCCAGAATGGACAGGAAGATGAGTGATGAGCACATGATTGAAAAATCGTAAGAAAAGTCAAAAAAATTACCTTAAGGGTGTCAACAATTTTCTGGAGACAGACAGATGTCTGAGAGGCTCTGTGGAAAAAAGATTGAGGTAAGATGGCTCCTTTGGGCCGGAAGACAAGCTGGAGATTGTTCCCGTGTGGTCTCCGTCGGTGGCGTCATCCATTTGTGAGGACTTACTTCCTGCTTGTTCCCGGAGAATGGTTTTTCTGACAGCACAGACAGCTCTCTTGTCTTCACCATTGTGAAAATGGAACAGGGAGTGAATGTGGCCATTTTAAACATTAGAGCCATCATTCATTGGTTGTGTCAAGTCATATGACTACTGACAATTGATCACAGGTGTGTCTAATTTTACTGCAATGGGAATGTGGTTCTTCTGTTCAAACTGATTTGAATTGTTTATAAGGGTGCCAGTAATCATGTCCTGGCAGTGTCCCAGTTTTTATACTATTTCTTTTAATTGGTCTTGCTTTATTTGATTCTTTTATGTGTCAAATGTGTGCATATATAGTCGAAAGCCATTTCACTAGGCACTTTTTTTTTTTTGAGATATTGAACATTAAGGGGTTGAATTGCAAGGGGGCCAAAAATGTTGGCCACAACTGTAAGAGTTAGGAGGACCTTGCAGGAGAAGGCAAGGGAGGAGGATGTTCCTAGAGATGTCTTTTGGAAGCCCTAAGGACAAGGGTAGAGGTTTGAGGTCTTCGTCTCAGTCTCTGCAATCCTCCTGATTTGTTCATCTTTAAACCCAATAGCTCAAAGGCAGAGCACTAGTCTCTTATCCCAAAAACCAATGGAAAGATTCTGATAACCACTAATTGCTTGATTTATCATGAAGTCAATTTTCAAAGGGCACTTACTGTACATATTCAACGTGGCACTGAACAAATATGTGCCTTTTTAAAAAAAAATACCTTTGCTATCATTATACGTACAATGCTGAACATAAAGGGTCCTTTTTACAAATGCACGTTAAGCGCAAAGGCCCGATTCCGTCCTGCATGTAGATCCCCTCTGTGCATCCGGTCTAGCCCCGTGGGATCAGAATCACGAACAGTTCTGCACGTGCAGGACTGTTCCCGGCTAACCCAGTCAAGGCTCTTCAATGGAGCCGCAGTGCCATGGAGTCATGTTGCCATAGCACCGTAGCTCCATTGAAGAGCCGTGATGCCAGCAGGCTGAAAAAAGTGGCTATTCCCCACAGCCCGACCCACAATCTGGCCTCCTAAGGCCAGGGTCAGGCTGCGTGGAATGTCTCCTGGCTCCCCCTGCCACATCCATGCCCCGGCATGGTAACAAAAACACGTCCAGGGAAGTTATTCCATCTTGGAGGTGGAATAACTTCGCTGAACATGTCGCCGGCCCTGGACGTACAGGGCCGACATTAGAATCGGCCCTGTACGTTCAGGGCCAGCGACCGCCCCCAAGCCGCCCATTCCCTGCTGTCTAACTTCCCCACACAACCAGTGGGGAGGTTATTCGGGGGCAGGAGAAGCAACAAATAGCCATCCCCGCTATTCATGGCTCAGAATAACCCCCAAAGCCTCTACGTTAGCTGTCAGTGATATGACCAACATATTCCCGGCAGCTAAAGTGCAAATAAAGTACTTTAATGTGCCGAGCACTTAAAACTGATACACCTAATGACACTCCTAGAGTGCTGCTAATTGCCACATTGACTGCACTCTTGAGCTAATGTGCTCTCCCTGCCCACATCATGCCTCTAACCTGCCTACTCTCCACATTTAATATGCATTTTGGTGGTTGGTAGCTGGCATGGCCACACATTGGCATTCACCATGGCCAGTTACCACATCTTACAACGCACGTTAACTGGATAATGGTGTTTAGTAAAAGGGCCCCATAATCTATTATACATCCAGCAGTATACGTAGAACAAAAGAGGTATGTTTTGGTAATTCTGGGGGTGGAGCTTGATATACATAAAAATTGTACAAATAAGCACTGATTTTCAGTCACCATACATGTGGAGGCCAATTCTGTTCTGGGCGTCCTCCGCCTGTCTGGGCGCCAGAATCTGGACGTGCCCTGGTTGCACCCAATTCTGATCCCACAGGGGCTAGATGTTCCCGCAGGATCAGAATCAGGTGCACCCAGCTTGATGTGCAGGCCGTGCCCCGATTCCGGGCACCTGGACGTCTAGTCCACTACCCGGCTAGCCCAGCGAGGCTCCTACATGGAGCCACGGTGCCATGGCATCCTGTTGCCTCGGCACTATAGCTCTATGCAGGAGTCATAATCCCCGGTAGCCCCGAGATGTTCCTTTCCCTGCTGCCCAACCCCTAATTGGGCCTGCCATGGCCAGGGTTGGGCCTTGGAGAACCCTCTGTACTCCCTCACTTTCCTTTCCAATCCCAGGTCTTCCGTCATCCAGGGGGACTTATTCCACCTCCGAGGTGGAATAAATTCCCCATACAAATGGCCGACCCTGGACATACAGGGCCAACCTCGAAATCAACCCTGTACTTCTGGGGTCATGGTGCCATCCACAGCCCGCCCTCATTCCACCTGTGGCCCATCCCTCCTGCCCACAAACAGAACTCCTAGCACAGCTCAGATCTACGTGCAGGGAGCTCTGTTTCCAGGATGCGGGGCCAGGCATTTAGTGGGGCTGGACAGGGCCAGGCATTTAGTGGGGCTGGACGTCCAGATTGGATGTCCAGACCCACAATGCTGTTCAGAATGGGGGTCATTCTGAACTGCGTTTAGCAGCTCTGGATGTCTGATCCAGATGTAACTAGGACATGTCCAGATTCTGGGCACCCGGACAGGCAGGAGACGCTCAGAACAGAATTGGCCTCCACACGTCTGGCTCAGCTGCAGATACAAATCAGGCAGTTGAGCCAGATGCAACACTCCCACCAAGCTGCATGGGAAATCTCCAGCCACACTACTGCTGATAGGTGCTGCGATATCGTGTTTTTAGTTGCAAAGAATAAGCAATATTGTGGCTCCCATGCGGCTTGGTGGGAAAGCTGGCCAGATGTATGGGCTATACATACTGTATAAGGGTTGATATTTGGCACATGTACTACTACTACTACTACTACTACTACTATTCAGCACTTATATAGCGCCACGCACGCAGCTCTGCACAACTAACCTACAAGAGGTAGCCAACATACAAGAGACAGTCCCTGCCCGTCAGAGTCAAGCTCACCAGAGCTTACAATCAAGTTAAAAGAACACAGTACATGTACATATTGGACCCGATTTTCATTTGGGCAGGGCTATGCACCGTAGCCGCATAGCCCTACCTGTGACCCCTTAACCCTGGATTTTCACTTCCGTGGCAATGGAAGTGAACATCCGGGGTTCACCACACAGCCGGAAAGCCGCCAAGCCTTACCAGGCAGCAGTGATTTTGAATGCTGCCCGCCTTAAAGATAGGCAAGGGTTTTCCTCACCTATCTTTAAGGCACAGAGCGCTAACTAGGCAGAATCCAAAATTGCTGCTACCTAGTTAGTGCCATTCCCTGCCTCCGCTCCACCCCGGAATGCCCCTAACCGGATAGCTTCGGGGCGCGTAGGGGATTTAATCAGGGATTTTTCAAAGGCACTAGCTGTGGAGGTGCCTTTGAAAATCCCCAATTAAGGCATTTACATGATTAACATGGGCTGTTAACCATGTAAATGCCTTTGAAAAATCAGACCCATAATTTGTACATTTAGCAGAACATCTAAGCATTAGTGGCACTTACTATATGTAACACTGCTGCATATAAAAATAATTTGAAATGTCTAGACTAGATGTTTCAAATTATCTGCTAGATGTTCTGCTGAAAATTGACCTCTATAAATCTATTCCGGGATTTTTAGCACCAGCAATGAAACGCTGGAGGCTGCAGTTCAAGCCACTTGGTTCTCTTCCTTTCTTAGCTGCTGACTGGGTCAGACTGTGGAAAAGCTGTAAGCATTTTTTGTTTTAATCTCCGGAGAGCAATATCCCAACTTATTGTGCAGTGGATCTCTGGAAGCATTTGATATCCACTATGTCATCTGCTTTTTGATTCATTCTGCCCCCAAATTTCTGCTGGTTTTGTAAAATCAGTCCTGTCTCAAATGTACAGCCAACTCCTTTGTCATGATAGCAGCCAGGCTTAGTAGCACGGGGAAAATTCCAAAACAGCAAAGAATGATCTTCAGGTTAGCAGACACCTGACAGCTCCTGGTTGCAGAAAAGGGTACTCCAAAACTCATCTGAAACATGGAAAACAACATTTTGCATCCTTATGCTCTTTCAGTTTTAAGACATTTATCGTAGCTTTATATTTATACCCTACGGAGGCATATTTAAAAGTAGTAATGTGGTTAGCAAATCTGCTACCCGCATTAATCCCAGTGAATGGCACATTGTATTCAATGGTACATTGCCATATTGCCTCCTACCTCTACTGAACCCCCTGGCACTAACTGCTTAGCATCAGAGCATTCCAGAGATGGCATATAGGGTTAGCCGGTCAACGGCAATATTGAGGTACTGGCCAGTTAACGCAAACCAGCTAAAGTTAGGACAGCTAAATAGCTGTTCTAACTTTAGCCCGTTGTATAAACTGCCCAGCAGCTGAATATTGCACTGACGGGATTGAAAACAGGTAATCCAGCCAACCCGGATATTCGATGCCTGTGACCAGATATGACCCAGCATTAAATATCCAGCTGTAAGTTAAAGTGGCGACGATCAGCTGCTTTAAGTGTGCTGGCTGTCTTTCGATATCGTTTTCCTTTCCCACATATATTGTTTATGTTGTTTGTTTCATTTTAACATGTGCTATTTTTCCAAGCACCTAAAGCTTACAAATAGCATGTGCTATAGTTTTACAAAGTGCGCACTTTGCAAAATGTCATTACTATGCAGACACTTTACTACTGAAATGCTTAAGCTAAAACAAATATTTTGTTAATTTTTGTGCCCTTTCAGATGGAAACATGACTCAAAATGATATAACAAATATCATAGACATTTTCTTGTCATTTAAAAATGACAATGTGTTCCAAACAGGTGCCCCAAAATGTATTCAATGTCCTTAATGCATGAGATGTATTCAATGTCCTTAATGCATGAGATGTATTCAATGTCCTTAATGCATGAGATGTATTCTGCACTCTACAGCATCCCTAAGCTTCTGGAAAGCAATATGCAAACTGTCACCTGCTCTCTCTATTACAAACAGAGCTGAGATTGTGAATTTAATTATTTGCATTTTCAAACCTATAGTTCAAGGTGAGTTAGATTCAGCTACAATAGGTGTTTCCCTTCCCTAGAGGGCTGATAGTCTATATTTGCACCTGAGGCCATGGAGGGTAAAATGAATTGCCCGAGATTACAAGGAGCATGAGTGTGAGGGGAGGATGTAAACCCTGCTTGCTGTTCTAAACATTAGGCTATTCCTCCAGTCCAGAGCAGAGAAGGACAGGACGTATTCCATCAATTGAGAACTCCGAGTCTTTTATGGTAATTGTGAATGTAGAAAAACTATTAATGGTAATACAAGAAAGAGCAGTGTCTGAGTCTATAGCTTCTGAGTGTCTTATTCTCCCCTGCACTTAATCTTATTTAACTCCTTAATTAAATAGGAGGACATCAAAGACTTTTCGTTTACACACTTGGGTTCTCCTGAGATTGAATTCTATAACAAACTGTGTAGCAACTCTACGACTGGGGGGTTGGATCCGGGCAGGCAGTCGGGCAGAAAATGAACAAACAGAGGCGGCGGCAGGGCTGTGTCTACTCCTCTCTGGGGCTGTCGAGAAAGTCTCTGTCATCATGGACACTGAAGCAGTACTGATTTTGTCTAATGTTCCTGCCGTTAGGGGGAAGTGCTGCTTTATTGACTTTTTAGTTGGGAGAAGCAGACATTCAGGAATGGTCTAATTTGGCAGGCTAAAATTTAATGATATAAAACGGAGAGTAATGCATTTGAGCTGCAAAAACCCAAGAGAGTACTTCAATATAGGGAATGAGTTACTTATGTGCACCAAAGAAGAGCAGAACATAGGGGTGATCATACCTGATAATCATAAGATGGTCACACAAGTAGGTAAGGTAATGGCAAAAGCCAGATGGATGCTTGGGTGCAGAAGAAGAGACATGGCCAGCAAAAAAAAAAAAAAAAAAAGAGAAGCCAGTATTGCCTCTGTATAAGTTTCTGGTGAGACCTCATTTGGAGTACTATGTGCAATTCTGGAAACTGCACCTTCAAGAAGATATAAACCAGATGGAGTCAGTCTGGAGGGCAGCTATTAAAATGGTCAAGATCTTTGTCATAAAACTCAAGGGGAAAGACTTAAAGGTCTAAACATAGAAACAGAGAAAAATGATGACAGAAAAAGACTACATGGCCTATCTAATCTTTCCTTCCATATCAACAACTACAACAGTCCCCCTTTTTCCTTTAGAGATCCTCTGTGTTTGTCCCATACTTTTTGGAATTCAGATACTGTCCTCATCTCTACCACCTCCACTGAGAGTCTATTCCACGGATCCACCACTCTTTCCGTAAAGAAATATTTCCGCATATCACTCCTGAATCTATCTCCCTTCACCCTCATCCCATGTCCCCTCATAGCAGAACTTGCTTTCAATCGAAAGAGGCTCTCTCCCTGTGCATTTATGCCACAGAGGTATTAAACGTCTCAATCATATCACCTCTATCCCACCTTTCCTCTAAGGTGTACATATTAAGATCCTTAAGTCTGTCCTCATAAGCTTTATAATGAAGACCACTAACCATTTTAGTAGCCACTCTCTGTACTGATTCCATCCTGTTTATATCTTTTTAAAGATGCGGTCTCCAGAATTGCATACAATACTCCAAATGAGGTTGCAACAAAGACTTATACAGAGGCACTATCACCTCCTTTTTTCTAGACCATTCTTCAAGCTTAGCTAAATCCCTCCTCATGTTATCTACACCTTCCTGGATGAGAAACAGGAAAGGGAAGATATGACAAAGACATTTAGATATCTCCTAGATATTAATGTGCAAGAAGGCACAAGATGGCCCAATACCTCAGGGAGTCGTTAGTGGGATGGGAATACCTGGGGGATGTAGAAAAACAGTTGGCAAAACTGAAAGGGGATATCTTAAGGGCAACCAACCTTTTTGTTAAAATGGTAAATAAAGGTAAAAGGAAAAGGAGACCACTATGGCTTTCGAAAGAAGTAGCAGAAAAAGTGAAGGAAAGGAGGGAGGCCTTCATGAAATACCAGAGATCACAGAGAGAGGAAGACAGGCATCTATATTTGGAAAAAGTCAGAGAAGCTAGAAAAGTAGCCAGGAAGGCAAAGATTCAAAAAGAGGAGGAAATAGCCAATGCAATAAAACGGGGGAATAAGACATTTTTCAGATATGTTAGTGAGAAGAGGAAGGGCAAAAGTGGTATTGTCAGACTCAAGGGTGAAGGGGAGGAATATGTAGAAGCTGATAAGGATAAAGCGGAATTGCTTAACAAATATTTCTGTTCTGTGTTCACAGATGAAGAACCAGGAGCAGGACCTCAGAAAACACCCACAAAGAGGAACAGAAGTGAGGGACATCTTGAATAATTTTCAGAAGACTGTGTTCGTGAGAAACTAGCTCAACTTAAAATAGACAAAGCGATAGGACCGGATGGGATACACCCTAGAATACTGAGGGAACTTGGGGATGTTCTAGCAGCTCCACTGACTGACCCTTTCAATGCCTCGTTGCAGTCGGGAGTGGTGCCAAAGGACTAGAGAGAGGCTCATGTGGTGCTTTTACACAAAAGCGGAAGTAAGGATGTGGTTGAAAATTACAGGCTGGTTAATTTAACTTCAGTGGTGAATAAATTATTGGAAACGCTGCTGAAAGAGAAAATAGTGAGGTTTCTGGAGTCCAGCGGATTACAGGATCCGAGGCAGGTCTTGTCATTCAAATCTGATTGATTTCTTTGACTGGGTGACCAGGGAGTTGGACCGAGGGAGAGCTCTAGATGTGGTGTATTTAGATTTCAGTAAAGCCTTTGATACTGTTCCTCACAGGCAACCTATAAACAAACTGAGTACCCTAGGGATGGACCCTAAAGTTACTGCTTGGGTTAGAAATTGGTTGGGTGGGAGGCAACAAAGAGTACAGGTAAATGGAGCTCACTCTGAGGAGAACGATGTTACCAGTGGTGTGCCCCAGGGATCTGTCCTTGGTCCGATTCTTTTTAACATCTTTGTTAGTGATATAGCGGAAGGGCTGTTGGGTAAGGCTTGCCTCTTTGTGGATGATACCAAAATCTGCAATAGAGTAGACACCCAGAAAGGTGTAGATAACATGAGGAGGGATCTAGCTAAGCTTGAAGAATGGTCTAGAATTTGGCAGCTGGGATTTAATGTTAAAAAATGTAAGGTCATGCATTTGGGCTGCAGCAATCCAAGGGAGCAATATAGTATAGGGTTTGAAGTACTTTTGTCCACTAAAGAAGAGCGGGACCTAGGCGTGGTTGTGTCTGATGATCTTAAAGTAGCTAAACAGGTAGAAAAGGCGATGGCAAAAGCTAGAAGGATGCTTGGGTGCATACAGAGAGGAATGGCTAGCAGAAAAAAGGAGGTGATAGTGCCTCTGTATAAGTCTTTGGTGCGACCTCATTTGGAGTATAGTGTGCAATTCTGGAGACCGCACCTTCAAAAGGATGTGAACAGGATGGAGTTGGTGCAGAAGGTGGTTACTAAAATGGTTAGTGGTCTTCATTATAAAGCATATGAGGACAAACGTAAGGATCTTAATATGTACACCTTAAAGGAAAGGCGGGATAGAGGTGATATGATTGAGATGTTTAAATACTTCCATGGCATAAATGTTCAGAGAGAGAGCCTCTTTCAATTGAAAGCAAGTTCTGCTACGAGGGGACATGGGATGAGGATGAAGGGGGATAGATTCAGGAGTGATATGCGGAAATATTTTTTTACAGAAAGAGTGGTGGATCCGTGGAATAGTCTCCCAGTGGAGGTGGTAGAGATGAGGACAGTATCTGAATTCAAAAAAACATGGGACAAACACAGAGGATCTCTAAAGGAAAAAAAGGGGACTATTGTAGTTGTTGATATGGAAGGACAGACTAGATGGGCCATGTGGTCTTTTTCTGTTGTCATATTTCTATGTTTCTTTGTTTTTAAGATAGACCTCTTTTCATAGAAATGATGTTTCAGAGAGAGGGATCATAGGATAAGGGTGAAAGGAGGAAGAAGTAGGAGTAATCTAAGGAAATATGCCGTCAGCTGGGTATAGATCATGAACGCTGCCTATCTCCAAACATTCATATAAAACAGGTAGGCTAAGACAGCTGGAGTTTTAGTTTCCAATCCTACTTCCCCCTCCACTGCTTTAGGTCCATAGCTGCAAGAGGATAAAACTAGGATGTGCTTAGATTAACAGGAAATGTCCCCCAGAACCTGCACAAAGCCTTACCCACCACTACTGGTCAGCCTTACCTCTTCTCCCAGGAAGCTCAATGCAGCCACGTTATCTGAACACCTCAGTGTGTGAAGTGACTCACGTAGCCAGCATCATAAGAACATAAGATCATAAGATATGCCATACTGGGTCAGACCAAGGTCCATCAAGCCCAGTATTCTGTTTCCAACAGTGGCCAATCTAGGTCATACGTACCTAGCAGTTTCCCCAAAAGACACAGGTTCCACAATGCTTGTATTGGTTCAAGCATTGATATCCTGGGTCCCTTCTTAATAATGGTTTATGGACCTTTCCTCCAGGAACTTGTCCAAACCTTTTTTAAAACCCAGCTACACTAACAGCCTTTACTACATCCTCTGGTAACAAATTCCAGAGTTTGATTACACGTTGAGTGAAAAAATATTTTCTTTTATTAGTCTTAAATAGTTTACCCTGTAGCTTCATTGCATGTCCCCTAGTCTTTCTATATTCTGATAAGGTAAACAATCGATCTACGTTTACCCGTTCCACTCCGTTCATTAATTTATAGACTTCTATCATATCTCCCCTCAGCCATCTCTTTTCCAGGTTAAAGAGCCCCAATCCATCAGCAACAACACTTCAAATTAGAATCTGGGACTGGTATGGTTTTAGTATGGAGAATAATTTACAAATTCACACTACTTGACATATTTAAAGATTTGCATACAGAAATTAGTCAGAAAGCTTTCTGCTCTACAAATACTGTGATCTTTACAGTACAACAGCAAATTATGAATTCACTCTTGGGTCTAAAAAAAACTAAACTAGTTCAGTGTGATGATTTAAGTGGTCCAGATTCAAAGTCTATTATTCATAAGGTTACCAGATGTGCCTGATTTTCAGGGATTGTCCCCAATTTTAGAGATGTGTCTCTGACTCCCACCTGTTTGACAGCCACCTGTCTCAATTTCCAGCAATGAGAACTGAGGGGGCAGAAAAAATATTTATTTTCAATTTAATGATTTGAATATGTCAGTTTTTATAATTTACATCCCTTATCTTTATATTTTGCACAGTATGAGGGGAATTCATCACTTGTCTACTTCTCTATCAGTTTTGTCTGCTTGGAAGTGATATTGTTGTAGGGTTGCCAACTGGCCGGTTTTCAGCCGGCCTGGCCGGTTTTTCCACGGCCAGGCCGGCTGCCGGCGCAGAGGCAAAACCGTCCCTTTAAAAGCCGGTTTTTTTGCTCTGGCCGCAAGATCGGGAGCGGCCAGAGCAAAAAAACCGGCTTTTCTCTGCTTCAGAGGGAGCCGGGGAAGCCCGCGCGAGGCCCCGGCTCCCTCTGTACAGCCACCAGCGTGAAGAGCCTTTGCCTTCACGCTGGCGGCTGTTCCTGTGAAGCCGCGAATGCTGGTAAAGGTGAAGCCGCGAATGCTGGGAAAGGTTAAAGGTTGCCCTTTAACCTTTACCAGCATTCGCGGCTTCACAGGAACAGCCGCCAGCGTGAAGGCAAAGGCTCTTCACGCTGGTGGCTGTACAGAGGGAGCCGGGGCCTCGCGCGGGCTTTAGGGTTGCCAACTTTTTCACCGAATAAAACCCGACACCTGTGGCTTGCCATGCTCCACCCATTCTCCGTCCCTAGTCCCACCCCTGCCCCGCCCCCAGCCCCACCCACAAAAATTACTGAGGATACGTGTAGGCTAACTTCCTTGGTCAGATAATAATTAAACTGGGAACCCCAAAATCCAAACATGAAATGTACAACACTGGAGAAATAAAACTATAAAGTAATTTCCTCTTGCACTAAACAAAAACTCAAAGATGTTAGCAATACACACTTCCCAGACCAGACATATTCCAGTTAATAAATTCAAAATAAAAAGTATTTTTCTACCTTCTGTTTGGGCGTTTTATTTTTCAGTTGCAATTGCTCCAGTCACTTTCTTCTGGTTTCTTTCTTCGTGTCTTCTGCGAGCTATCCATTTGTCCTTTCTTCTCTTTTAGATGTTTTCCATTCTCTCTCTATTTCTGCTTTAACATACTGATTGTTTCCCTTTTGCTCTTTCCCCCAATTCTTTCCTTATTCCTTTATCATCCGTTTAAATTTCACCCTTCCATTCTCAAGCCCCTCTTACTCTCCCAATACCGGCCCATCATAGACTTTTCTTCCACACAAAATATTTTTTCCCCTCTCCATTCTTTCCCCATCCATTCTAGTCCTCCCCCCAAATCAATTCCCTTATAGTTCTAGGCCCACCCAGCATCCACTCCCTTCTAGTCCCATTCTCCCATGCCCCACATCAGCCCATTTCCAGTCCTATTCCAGCTCTTCATCAGCCCATTTCCAGTGCTAGCCCTCACATCACAGGCCATTTCCAGTCCTAGCTCCCCCCCCCCAATCACAGCCCATTTCCAGTCCAAGTCCCCCATCACAGCCTATTTCCAGTCCTAGGCCCCCCCCCCACCATCACAGCCCATTTGCAGTCCGAGTCCCCCTGCACCATCACAGCCCATTTGCAGTCCGAGTCCCCCCGCACCATCACAGCCCATTTGCAGTCCTAGCCCCCCTAATCACAGCCTATTTCCAGTCCAAGATCCCCCTTCCTCCACCATAGCCCATTTCCAGTCCAGGTCCCCTCCACCCCCATCACAACCCATTTACAGTCCATGTCCCCCCCCCCATAACCCTTTTACAGTCCAGGTCCCCCCCCATCAGCCTATTTCCAGTCCAAGTTTCCCCCCCCCCATAGCCCTTTTCTGGTCCAGGTCCCCTCCACCCCCATCACAACCCATTTCCAGTCCATGTCCCCTCCCCCCCCATAACCCTTTTACAGTCCAGCTTCCCCCCCCCATCACAGCCTATTTCCAGTCCAAGTCCCCCCCCCCTTAGCCCTTTTCCAGTCCAAGTCCCCCCCTTAGCCCTTTTCCAGTCCAAGTCCCCCCCCTTTAGCCCTTTTCCACTCCAAGTCCCACCCCCTTAGCCCTTTTCCAGTCCAAGTCCCCCCCTTAGCCCTTTTCCAGTCCAAGTCCCCCCCTTAGACCTTTTCACGTCCCCGTCCCCCCTCCTTAGCCCTTTTCCAGTCCAAGTCCCCCCCCCCTTAGCCCTTTTCCATTCCACGTCCCCCCACCCCCTTAGCCCTTATCCAGTCCAAGTCCCCCCCCTTAGCCCTTTTACAGTCCAGGTCCCCCCCCCATCAGCCTATTTCCAGTCCAAGTTTCCCCCCCCATAGCCCTTTTCTGGTCCAGGTCCCCTCCACCCCCATCACAACCCATTTCCAGTCCATGCCCCCCCCCCATAACCCTTTTACAGTCCAGGTTCCCCCCCCCCATCACAGCCTATTTCCAGTCCAAGTCCCCCCCCCCTTAGCCCTTTTCCAGTCCAAGCCCCCTTAGCCCTTTTCCAGTCCAAGTCCCCCCCCCTTTAGCCCTTTTCCAGTCCAAGTCCCACCCCCTTAGCCCTTTTCCAGTCCAAGTCCCCCCCTTAGCCCTTTTCCAGTCCAAGTCCCCCCTCCTTAGCCCTTTTCCAGTCCAAGTCCCCCCCCTTAGCCCTTTTCCAGTCCAAGTCCCCCCACCCCCTTTGCCCTTTTCCAGTCCAAGTGCCCCCCCCCCCTTAGTCCTTTTCCAGTCCAGGTCCCCCCCCCTTAGCCCTTATCCAGTCCAAGTCCCCCCCCCCTTAGCCCTTTTCCAGTCCAGGTCCCCCCCATCACAGCCTATGCAGTCCTTGCCCCCCCCCCCCCCCCCCGACCAGCATCGCGGCTGTCTGAGGCTTCAGAGGGAGCCGGGGAAGCCCGCGCGAGGCCCCGGCTCCCTCTGAAGCGGAGAAAAGCCGTTTTTTTTGCTCTGGCCGCTCCCGATCTTGCGGCCAGAGCAAAAAAACCGGCTTTTAAAGGGCCGGTTTTGCCTCTGCGCCGGCAGCCGGCCTGGCCGTGGAAAAACCGGCCAGGCCGGCTGAAAACCGGCCAGTTGGCACCCCTCGCGGGCTTCCCTGGCTCCCTCTGAAGCCTCAGACAGCCGCGATGCTGGTCGGGGGGGGGGGGCAAGGAATGCATTGGGTGTGATGGGGGGGACCTGGACTGGAAAAGGGCTAAGGGGGGGGGACTGGGACGGGATAAGGGCGAGGGGGGGGGGACGTGGACGGGACAAGGGCGAAGGGGGGGGACTTGGACTGGAAAAGGGCTAAGGGGGTGGGGGGACTTGGACTGGAAAAGGGCTAAGGGGGGGGGGACGTGTACTGGAAATGGGATAGGGAGGGGGGACTAGGACTGGAAAAGGGCTAAGGGGGGACGGACTGGAAAAGGGCTAAGGGGGGGACTTGGACTGGAAAAGGGCTAAGGGGGGGGGGGACTTGGACTGGAAAAGGGCTAAGGGGGTGGGACTTGGACTGGAAAAGGGCTAAAGGGGGGGACTTGGACTGGAAAAGGGCTAAGGGGGGGACTTGGACTGGAAAAGGGCTAAGGGGTGGGGGACGTGGACTGGAAATAGGCTGTGATGGGGGGGGACCTGGACTGTAAAAGGGTTATGGGGGGGGGGACATGGACTGGAAATGGGGTGGGATGGGGGGGCGGGGACCTGGACTGGAAATGGGCTATGGTGGAGGAAGGGGGATCTTGGACTGGAAATAGGCTGTGATTAGGGGGGCTAGGACTGCAAATGGGCTGTGATGGTGCGGGGGGACTCGGACTGCAAATGGGCTGTGATGGTGCGGGGGGACTCGGACTGCAAATGGGCTGTGATGGTGGGGGGGGCCTAGGACTGGAAATAGGCTGTGATGGGGGACTTGGACTGGAAATGGGCTGTGATTGGGGGGGGGGGGAGCTAGGACTGGAAATGGCCTGTGATGTGAGGGCTAGCACTGGAAATGGGCTGAAGAAGAGCTGGAATAGGACTGGAAATGGGCTGATGTGGGGCATGGGAGAATGGGACTAGAAGGGAGTGGATGCTGGGTGGGCCTAGAACTATAAGGGAATTGATTTGGGGGGAGGATTAGAATGGATGGGGAAAGAATGGAGAGGGGAAAAAATATTTTGTGTGGAAGAAAAGTCTATGATGGGCCGGTATTGGGAGAGTAAGAGGGGCTTGAGAATGGAAGGGTGAAATTTAAACGGATGATAAAGGAATAAGGAAAGAATTGGGGGAAAGAGCAAAAGGGAAACAATCAGTATGTTAAAGCAGAAATAGAGAGAGAATGGAAAACATCTAAAAGAGAAGAAAGGACAAATGGATAGCTCGCAGAAGACACGAAGAAAGAAACCAGAAGAAAGTGACTGGAGCAATTGCAACTGAAAAATAAAACGCCCACACAGAAGGTAGAAAAATACTTTTATTTTGAATTTATTAACTGGAATATGTCTGGTCTGGGAAGTGTGTATTGCTAACATCTTTGCGTTTTTGTTTAGTGCAAGAGGAAATTACTTTATAGTTTTATTTCTCCAGTGTTGTACATTTCATGTTTGGATTTTGGGGTTCCCAGTTTAATTATTATCTGACCAAGGAAGTTAGCCTACACGTATCCTCGGTAATTTTTGTGGGTGGGGCTGGGGGCGGGGCAGGGGTGGGACTAGGGGCGGAGAATGGGTGGAGCATGGCAAGCCACAGGTGTCGGGTTTTTCTCGGTGAAAAAGTTGGCAACCCTATATTGTTGCCATCATAGGATGGATGGGGGGGGGGGAGGGGGTACAGGAATGACTCCTCTTCCTTCCTCTATGCCTTGTTGCTCAAACCTGGAACTAAGGTGCCTCTTCCTTCCCCAATCCCAGCCACACTTTGGATAAGTGTCCCAGATTTACTTGCAAAAAATCTGGTTACCTTAATTATTCATCCTCTACCAATTCAAATTTAATCACATCCTGGTTCATCCACCCCTAAGATGATCCTGTAGCTTCACTTCAACAAGGAACAGCCTCATCATATCCTGGTTTTGCCCCTGCGCATGCAGGGAGATTTAGTTCTGTTTTTCCTATATCTAGCAGCATGCAGTAGGATAAAATAGAGGACTGGCTCTGCCTGTAATTTATTATGTAGACCTATATATCTGACTTATGATCCCATCCATGTAAACTGGAAAAGAGGAGAGCATGAAAGTTTGTGTGAGAGAAGCAAGGATATCAGACAAGTCATGTCAGCTTTCAATAAAATCAGAAAACTGGTAAACTGGTTTAAGGTGTGTGGGAGTCAGTCTTATGTCCCCTCCCCAGATCATCACACCAGCAGCCCTCCCACAATAATCCTATAAAAATGCATAATGGAATTCATGGCCCCGATACTGTGTTGGGCAAGCTATGCACCCCTGTGGTGCATAGCCCCACCATCTGACCCTTACCTCCAGATATTCAATGCGGCCCTGGCACTGAATATCTGGGGATCGCCACGCATGCTGGAAGCCACAGTAGCTAACTAGGCAGCTGCAATTCGCATGCTGCCCGGGTAGCTCCTGTGCCTCAAAGATAGGCAAGGGTTTTCCCTGCATATCTTTTAGATGTAGGTCACTAATCGGACAGCATGCAATATTGCTGCTGCCCAGTTAGTGACAGTGTCCACCTCCACTCTGCCTCGGAATGCCTCCAACACACCCCGATGCCAACTGGATAACATTGGGATGCATAGGGGAGTTAGAAAGGGATATTAACAAGACTGCAGCAAAAGCGTACCACCGTCTAAAGATCATCAGACGACTCAAGCCACTCCTCAGCCAAAAACATTTCCGCACAGTATGCCAGGCAGTCATCACCCCCATACTGGACTACCGAAATTCACTATATCAAGGGTTACCCAAACACTCTGTACACCCACTACAATTGGTTCAAAACATCGCAGCGCGCATAATCACAGGTACGTCCAAATACGAACACATAACACCAGTACTCTGAAATTTTTCACTGGCTACCCATAATGGCACGAGCAAACTTCAAGGCAACACTAATCATCTTCAAGACCATACACAACTGCTCAGCAGAAATTCTACAGACGGCAATAACCAAAAACACAAGCAGCAGACCCAGGCGAACCCAAGGCAGCAACAGACTCCTCACCCCAGCCGGATACCACAAAACAAAGCAATCCACTTCCAGAAGAGTCCTCTCACTCTCGGCTCCGGACCTACGGAACTCACTCCCTGAGGAACTAACAGCACCAAAGGACCTCAAGGACTTCCGCAAATCCCTCAAAACCCACCTGTTCATGGCCGCATATGAACAAGCACCTTAACTCCCAACCAACGCAACCATGTCAATACAGCCACCAAACACCAACAGCTCAGACCTGGGACTCAACCCCCGGAAATATATGTATGTCTTGTCACCTGTGTTGAATGTAGACCCCTCGTTATATCCCTAACCACTTTGATTGAAGGATAAGGTGGTATACAAAACTGGCTAAATAAATAAATATATATTCAAAGCACTAACCATGTGAGTGCCGTTGAATATCCCATTTAAGGCATTTGCAAGGTTTACTGAGCTGTAACCTATGTAAATGCCTTTCAAAAATCGTGCCCCATAGTTTTAAATATTAACTTTGCTTTATATGTATAGTATGTGCGTGCTTGCTCCCCCTGCAGGTAAAAGAACATGCTGATGGCTCTTTGAGTTTTGTGACTGTCAGAATCTGTTATTTAGAGTTGACAGCTGCTGCTCTCTGCTGCCCCTCAGAAGCTGTTGTCCTAGGTGACTGCTTAGTCTTGCCTAAAGGTTGAGCTGGCCCAGGTGTGTGTGCATGTGTGGGTGGGCATTGGGAGGGCAGGATGGGGTCTTTGCACTGAAATACAAGGGGATGCTGTGGGCAGGAGTGAAGTGCGCTAGGCAAAGCTGTGCGGAAGGGGTGTAGCCTATGAGCTATACATGTTGCATAAGTCATTATGTACTGTCTCTTTCTCGGTATGCTGTCCTTTCAACCTTAAATTTCTTTTCAACTGTGGAACATCAACAAATAGATGGAATTGCCCACAAACATATATATCCCTCTCTTTCCACATAATAATATAAACAGAGACTCTTGTAGGAAATAAGTCTCCTCACAGACTGGGAGAGATCCATGCTTCTCAATCCTATCATGTTTGGCAGTGCCATAAAGCAATTTACTAGTACTCAGGACTAGAGGAGATCAAACCTAAGCTTTCTTTAGAAGCTCAGATGACAAGACTTCGACTTTCATACTTCGGACACATCATGAGAAGAGAGAGATCATTAGAGAAAGACATCATGTTTGGCAAGATAGAAGGTCAACACAAAAGAGGAAGGCCAGCAATGAGATTTTATTTATTTATTTATTTATTTAGCGTACATTTGTATACCGCTACTTCCAGCGATCAGGAGCGGATTTGATTACATGACAGAGCTGTCTGATCAGGACAGAAACAATTGCATATATACAAAATGATTTACAGGATAAGCACGACACACAGTAGTTAGGTAACTTGATTTTCCTTCCAATAAGATGGGAGGAGATTAATTACATATATACATTTTTACACATATGGATCGATACAATAACAACAGCTATGGGTACCAGTCTGTCAACAATGAGCCACCTGACTGAAGATCGAACACAATTTAGGACAACTATCCAGAGGGTCGCCATGAATCGACACCGACTCAATGGCACTTAACAACAACAACAGTACTCAGGAAACCAAACACTTTTCAGCAACGGTGCCAGCAAAATCAAATGTATTGCTATCTAGGATTTTGCTCTTATTTGCTCTTTAGCTTAAGGTTAACTCATTTTGATTCAGATATTGTTACCTGGATGATGTAATATTACCTCCAAACAGGTCACTGATGAGACCCCACGTTGAGTACGGTGCCCAGTTCTAGAGACCACATCTACTAAGGATCATCAGTAAGGTAGAGGCAATTCAAAGAAGGGCTATAAAAATGGTGCATGACCTGCACAATAATCCATACAGAGTGATGACAGAGCACTTGCAGATATATTCTCCAAAGCATGATTCTCAAGCTTGCAGTGGAATCCCAAGGGGGGTGCAATTGTAAAGGGCCTTTAGAGTTTTTACTAAGGTCTATGCTTCTCCCAGCAGAGAGCATATGCATAATAGTGAGTGTTAAGTGGACTGAACCATTGTGTTATGGTATTCCTTCCCCATTAGGAGCAATCACAATAGTACAGACCAGGGATTGCTCAAAGTGTCCAGATAGAAATTCTAGTCAGTGGGTGACAGGACAGCTGGCTCGGATTTAGGACTAACCAATTTAGGAAACTGCCTGCAGCACCAAATTTAGATGGTTGATAGAGCAATGCCTTACAGTAATTCTGACTCATTACCAGAGTCTTCTGTCACCACTAGTTGCAGGAGCTAATGTTCAGCCTCTGTCATGCCCTGGCCCTCCTCTGCATCGGTTTCCCGTTACAATGGAAACCCGTCTTCCTCTGAACCCAAGAGTGTGCAACGGCTCTAAAATCATATGCTGAGCCTTTTGCAACTTGTTACTGCTTCTGCTCCTGTTCTTGCAGCTGCTGTTAGCAGAAGAATGAAGCAATGGCAGCGAGCCCAGAGGTGAGAGGAAGATCTGGGCATGAATATTGGGGAGGAGGTGGGGGGGAAGATTTCCCAGGGAACTTCCTTTTCTACTCCAGCCACACACCCATCAATTTCTGGGGAAAACCATGTCCCCTGCACGCTTCGATAATTTTCCTTGGAGACACCCTTTCCCCTTCACACTGCTCCCCATCTGGTGCCTATGGGTGCTCCATTTTTAATCCAGCCCCATGTGAGAAAGTTGTTTTTGAGTGAGCGAAGGAGAAGGTCAGTCTCCTGTCTCTCTGCAAAGGGTTCTAGGCTGGAAAAGAGGTCAGTCCTCTGTGCCCTAGGCCTGGAAGACAGCAGGAAAGATGAAATGCCCTCCTGTTTCTGGATGTCTTTGGAGCCCTGACTCCCGTATCTAGTGTCCCATGGTGGATGCAGAGGATCAGGCAGGTAAATTCCTATGATGATGCATACTGTATCATAACTGAGGGATCCTGCAGTACTGTATGTAAAGTGCAAAAGAGAAAAGGAGAGAGCTTCCCCACCAGTGCTAAATCCAGGAATCGTTAGGAGCCCCAGAGATGGAGAAATTCAAGCATTCGGAATAACAATTAACAAGAAGGGCCCTTGGGAAGTCAGGGAGCCCAGTAAAGGTTCAGAGGAAACCCGAAGTCAAAAGGAAAGAAGGAGGGTGTCCCAGAAATGTTTGGGAAAAAAATCAAAACTCCTATTCAGGTTTTTGCACTGATGTGCTGTGAAGGCATTTCTGAACCTGTTACCATATGCTTTGTAATGGTGGAAGCATGGAACAGCCTCTCATTGGAGGTGGTGGAAATAAGTCAGTTGCTGATGAAGTTGGTCAGGCCACATGCTTCTGTTTCTGCCCTGTAGGGGCGTCCACACTCTTTCTTTTTACTTTATGTGAACTCTTCACACAAAGATGTCAGTGTTTTGTTAAATAGTTCTAATAGTTGGAAAGCAGTTATTTATTAGAACAATGTACATGTGGAACTTACATGTTACCCCTTCTTCCCCAGCGACTGCTCTCATTCAGGTTACTCCAGTCAGAGAGTAAGACTATCTGGTCATTTCATTGCATTTGATTATCTATTTAAAACACTTTTATTAGTTTAAAGGTGAGGTCAGAGAAGCTGTTGTTGCCAAAAAAGCATCTTTCAGGAAATGGAAAAAAGAGCCAAATGATGAAACCTGGAAACAGCACAAGCACTGGCAAGTCAAATGCAAGGCATTGATAAGGCAGGCAAAGGGAGAATTTGAGAAGAAGCTTGCTGCAGAAGCAAAAACGCGAAGTAAAGACCTTTTCAAGTACATTCGTAGCAAAAAACCTGTGAGAGAGTCAGTTGGTCCATTAGATGATAAAGGGGTTAAAGGAGCACTAAGAGGCGACAAGGCGATAGAGGAGAGATTGAATGAATTCTTTGCTTCAGTCTTTACTGAGGAAGATGTAGGGATGTTACCCATGACTGAAGTGGTATTTAAAGGTGCGGAAGAATTGAAGGAAATATCGATACATCGGGAAGATGTATTACAACTATTAGATAAACTGAAGAGTAGAAAATCACCTGGGCTGGATGGTATACATCCAAAGGTGTTGAAAGAACTGAAATATGAGATTGCAGACCTGCTATTAGTAATCTGTGAACTATCATTAAAATCATCTCTAATACCTGAAGATTGGAGGATCGCCAATGTAACACCAATTTTTAAAAAGGGTTCCAGGGGTGATCTGGGAAACTACAGACTGGTGAGCCTGACATCAGTACCGGGAAAAATGTTAGAAACCATCATAAAGAATAAAATTACTCAGCATGTAGATAGTCATGACCTAATGGGAGACAGCCAACATGGCTTTAGACAAGGAAGATCTTGTCTTACTAATCTGTTATGTTTTTTTGAAGGAGTGAATAATCAGGTGGACAAAGGTGAGTCGGTTGATATTGTGTATCTGGACTTTCAGAAAGCCTTTGACAAGGTCCCTCATCAGAGACATTTGTTAAAACTAAAGAGTCATGGGATAGGAGGCAGTGTACTATTGTGGATCAGGAACTGGTTAAAAGATAGAAAGCAGAGGGTAGGGTTAAATGGCCAATTTTCCCAATGGAGAAAGGTGAATAGTGGTGTACCCCAGGGATCTGTGCTGGGTCCGCTGCTTTTTGACATATTCATAAATGACCTGGAAAGTGGAATAACGAGTGAGGTTATCAAATTTGCAGATGAAACAAAACTATTTAAAGTTGTTAAAACCCAAGAGGATTGTGGAAAATTGCAAGAGGATCTTGATAAATTGGAAGACTGGGCATCAAAATGGCAGATGAAATTTAATGTGGACAAGTGCAAGGTTATGCACCTAGGGAAGAACAACCCAAACTATGGTTACACGATGCAAGGTTCCACATTAGGAACCACCACCCAGGAAAAAGATTTAGGCACCATTGTGGATAACATGTTAAAACCCTCGGCCCAGTGTGCAGCAGCGGCCAAGAGAGCAAATAGAATGCTAGGTATGATAAGGAAAGGAATGGAATATAAAACAAAAGATATTATAATGCCACTATATCGTTCCATGGTGAGACCGCACCTTGAATATTGTGTGCAATTCTGGTCGCTGTATCTTAAAAAGGATATAGCGATTTTAGAAAAGGTTCAGAGAAGAGCCACCAAAATGGTAAAGGGGATGGAAGGATACTCCTATGAAGAAAGGCTAAAAAGGTTAGGGCTCTTTAACCTGGAAAAGAGATGGCTGAGGGGAGATATGATAGAAGTCTATAAATTAATGAACGGAGTGGAACGGGTAAACGTAGATCAATTGTTTACCTTATCAGAATATAGAAAGACTAGGGGACATGCAATGAAGCTACAGGGTAAACTATTTAAGACTAATAAAAGAAAATATTTTTTCACTCAACGTGTAATCAAACTCTGGAATTTGTTACTGGAGGATGTAGTAAAGGCTGTTAGTGTAGCTGGGTTTAAAAAAGGTTTGGACAAGTTCCTGGAGGAAAGGTCCATAAACCATTATTAAGAAGGGACCCAGGATATCAATGCTTGAACCAATACAAGCACTGTGGAACCTGTGTCCCTTTGGGAAACTGCTAGGTACGTATGACCTAGATTGGCCACTGTTGGAAACAGAATACTGGGCTTGATGGACCTTGGTCTGACCCAGTATGGCATATCTTATGTTCTTATGTTCTTATTCCAGCCATCTGAACAGCTTGTTGTTGAATGAGTACATGCATACAATATTCAAGGTGATAAAGTCACCTTGTATAAAGATATTTTATCACACTAAGCTCTGACATTTACTGACACACTGATTGATGACTGACACTGACAGTCAGAGCAGAACTTCTGTATTACATCATCATATGACCTCTTGCATTATGGGTAAAAATGATCAGCTATCCTGTTCTTATATATGGTTTAGGCCTGCCAGCTCAACCTTCTCATAAATCAAGAGGTTTGTTGTATAAATCATGAGATGCGTTTTTTTTCAAACAGCTGATAGAGATGTTGTATTCTATAAAGAGTACTGTACATGAGCTAGCTGTGAAGCCTGCCCTTCATGTGCCTGAAACCTCGTCTAGAAAATATGATAGTACAAACCTGCAACACCCACAGGAGAATTCTTTGGCTTGGGGCAGACTGACAAACAAGATGTGCTGTTACTGCACTCTCCTGCTCCTTGCTCACCTCATATATCAAGTTATTTTTTATTTATTTAAATGCAATGGTTCATTTGCTCTTCAAGTGAATTGCAATGAAACTTAAAGAGGGCCATTTTATAATCAAGCGCCAAACTAATGCACTTTTTCACATGCGTACTTTACACCTCTTTGATAGGGGTTGTGCTCCTCCTCCAGTAGCTTGGAGTAGCTTTTGATGACACTGGTATAAAGACACAGGCACCGCCTCCTCACTCCAGTAACCTATTGACAAAGCAGACTCACCGGAGCAACAATTAAGTAGTCAACACTATCAACAAACTGTAAACTAACTTATGCTGATGATACCACAATACTGGCTGAAAATGAAAACGATCTGAAACATTTACTTCTCAAGATCAAGAAACTTAGTCGTAAATTGGGCCTGCATCTTAACATAAAGAAGACAAAAATCCTGACAACTGCCAAAATCAGTAAGTTCATTGTTGATGGAGAATAAATTGAAATAGTGGATATCTTTAACCTACTTGGATCAATAATCAAAAAAAGAAATGACAAGCAGTCAAGAAATCCGATGACACATTGCTCGGCAGAATGGCTATGAAGAACCTAGACAAAATTTTCAAGTGCAGAGACGTCTCTCTCCATACAAAGATTTGACTTGTTCAAGCCATGGTATTTTCAATGATATCTTATGGATGCAAAAGTTGGACAGTGAAAAAATGGACAGGAAGAAAATCAGTGCCTTTGAATTATAGTGCTGGCTAAGAATACTGTATACAATGGACTGCCTGAAGAACAAACCAGTCAGTACTAGAGGAGATCAAAACAAAGCTTTCTTTAGAAGTTCAGATGACAAGACTTTGACTTTCATACTTTGGACACATCATGCGAAGAGAGATCATTAGAGAAAAACATCATGCTTGGCAAGGTTGAAGGTCAATTCAAAAGAGGAAGGCGAGCAATGAGATGGATCTATACAATAACAGCAGCTGTGGTTGTCACTCTATCAACAATGAGCCAACTGACTAAAGACCGAATACAGTTTAGGACAGCTATCCTGAGGGTCACCATGAGTCGACACCGACTTGATGGCACTTAATAACAACAACAGCTGCACATTCACTGTATTTTGCATGCACTAAAATATTTAAGGCATGTTGCCCAACCAAATGCATGTTAACAAATACACATTCCTAGACTGCTTGTCTAAATGATGACCAAAATGCCATTCCTAGAAATGTGTTGCCTCAAGCACATGCTTGTTTTACCTAGAATGAGCCTTGTTTCCAAACCCATCTTTCAAGTTGAATTACAATTCAGATACAGTAGGTATTTCCTGGCCCAGAGGGTTTGCATCTAAGGGCCTCCTTTAGTAACCTTCCTTAGATCCCGATTCAGGAAGGGGCACATCTAAGCCATCTCGACAGCTAAAAGACAGACGGCCCCAAATAGTACCAGATTCTGCAACCACGGAAGCTAGATGGCCCGCAGCTACAGAATTGGGCACCCAGATGGCCCAGCAACACCCCTATCCCACTGCATGGGACGTCCTCGCAACACCCCATCCAGCCTACCCTAAGCCCCTGCTGGTGTGCCGGTGCTGTGGCATCCTGCCACCATGGCACTAGGATGCCCAGCACAAGCGCAACAGCCTGCCATGGTGAAAACATGGCTTTCCCCGACGCCTGACCCTCTGCAAGCCCTGCCAGGGCCAGGATTGGGCAGAGGAGCCTCACCAGCCATGGCACCTATGTTGCTGGGAGGCTGCCAGGCCAGACCGCTGCCATCACTGCTGCTTATTCCACTTCTGAGGTGAAATAAGCGCCACGGTCATCTTCTACCTGTCGGACATACAGGGCTGTGACCTGAGTCAGCCCTGTACATTCGGGTACCCGGCCCGCCCCCACTCCTCCTATTCTTCCCCTTGTCCATCGCTACACACAAAGTGACACTGTGCATTTGGGGGGCACTTGGGGAAGAATACGGTCCCAGCAGATCCCACCAGGATGTACAGCCCTGCTATGCACCGATCAGAATCAGGCCCTTAATGTTTTAACAGTCATGAATGTGGTGGATGCTAGTAGGGTGGTGGATGCTTGGAATGTCCTCCCGATGGAAGTGGTAGGTGCAAACACAGTGACAGAATTCAAAATGGCATGGGACAGACAAAGTGGATCCCTTTATAGCAACAGGATAAAATCAAAATAAGCATAACTATCTCTTATATCTGAACAAATAGGGGTGACCTACACGGAGCGGTGGGTACACCCCTAAACAAAGGCATGGGGAGAGGTGACCTGCACGGAGCAGCAAGTGCACCTACTCTTGCCTCCTTGCTGGGCAGACCAGATGGACCATGCTGGTCTTTATCTGCCATCATATACTATGGGGCATGTTTACTAAACGGCGCACCTGTGCGGGGCGCACCTGAGCGCCCTAAAATGATGCATTTAAGTGCTCTTAAACGCCCCGTACACGTGCGGGTCACATTAACGGGCCCCGCACACGTGCGCCGAAAACGCGCACGTTTGCGGGGCGGTAATGTGCGAAAGAGGCGTGCCAGGGCGAAATGATGGCGGAGGAAGGCCCCCTAGGGGCGGAGAGACGGGGTCAGTGGCCGGAATGTGGGAGGGGAGAGACTCGCCGCACAGGAGCGTGCCCGAATCTGCACAGACTTTACCGCCAGTGAAACACTCGCGTTAGAGGTGCTGTGCAGGGGAAAAGAAAACCGTTTCCTCCGTCAGCAATGTGCAGCACAATAGTGGAAGCCCAAAAACCGTGAGCAGTGTGATCTATGTGCACAGATCAAACGCCGTAATGTCACAGGGCACTAACCACACGGGCGCCGCGCACCTTAGCGCATCTGTCAATCACAGCTTCTGTTCTTCACGACGGAACGCCCACTCCTTATACGGCACCCGCTCGGTACCGCGGACCGCACAACACCGGCCTTTAGTAAACAGACCCCTATGTAACTATGTAGCATATATTAATACAAGCCATGCACTAGTTAGTAAATAAGCCCAATTGAGAACAATGGAGCTTGCATTAAATAATGTGTTAACTCATATTAATGCATATTGACATGCAGGTTAACAAATGAGGCTATAAGTCTGTACCCGAGGAAATGGGAGGTGAAGTGTTTGACCCAAGGTTCCAAAAAGCATCAGTGGGAAAAGCAGGGCTGAATTGTGGCTTCCCTGATCCTCCTACAATTAAATGACAGTGGCCTCAGGTCAGCCTGTGTCCTTTTGAAAATTTGCCATAGTGGAGCAATGGTGACTGGGAAAAGCTCCTGTTCGATATGGACTTTTAGAGACAAATGGATGGAGTAAGGCAGTTTGGAGTCTTCAATTTTTTATTTATGGCTGGAATGTTTTGGGGTTTTTTCATGGCAAGAAGAGGAGGTGGGTGAGTCTGTCTAGGCTTGTTTTGCTTGTTTGAAATGAAACTCTATAAGATTTCAAACAAAAGCACTCTCATACTGAATAGTCGTTTGGTATTGATGCAATGGCATTCTTATGCTCTATCAAATATGTAAATCTTTATTTTTATTTGTCCGATGGGGAAGCGTAATTTGCACCTGTTAGCTTTTGCAGATTTTCCTAAGATGCTATTGCTCATTTGTCCAGTTTTGTGTGCGCTCTTTGTGTGCCCTCTGGATTTAGTTGAAGGGTTTATTGCATAGAAATAGCAGTGCATTGTCTCCTTTTATCTTCAATGATTCATGCAACTGTATTCAGTTCTCTTTATTTTTTCATTAACTGCGGTGGTCTATTTCCTGCTGCAGTGGGTTCAATGTACAGGATTCCCTATGAGCGTACCATTGTATCCTTGGCAACGTGCAGCCAGGACAAAGTTCTCTTTTATTTTGCTTCCTTTCATACTTGAATGATAATGGTCATCTTCCTGAGACTTGGTGAGAAATATTGATTCAGTTATTCTCTTCTCTCTTTACTCTGGATAATTTTTCCAAATGGATTAATTTTACACATCCCATGACAGGAATGATACACACCCCATGCCAGAGTCTGCCTGTGAAAGAGGGGGCTTTTTGCCCCTCTGCACTCATTACCACTCCCTTGGTTGTGGGAGAGGGACTATGTGCTCCACAGCTCCTATTACTTGCCTGTGGGAGAGAGGTTATGAAATTCCCTGACCTGGAGGTCCCAGCATCACTGTAGGTGGCCAGCCATGGGAATTCCATTGATAACCAGATAATATTTTACTACAAGCAGACAGAAGCCACATTAAGTTGAGCGTCCTGGATCTCAGAAGTGCTAATTTGTTAAAATGAGGGCACACCTTATGGCACCCTGAAGGGATCAGGTCTACGTGGAGTAGAGGAACAGCAAGCAATATTGAAAAGGTAATATGCAAGTGTTTAAGAATGAATCCATATTGTGGCTAAGATGGCTGTAATCACATAGATATAAAACTATATATATCCACTGAAGGTTCAATGTGGACAAATCCTGGGCTAAACTCTGAAGGCAATATCTCCTACTAGAAATTTTAGATAGGTAGTAGATTTATTGAATTATTAATTCAGAAGAAGAGAAGCCATTTGTACAGCTATCTAGGGAACTCTGACTGCAAAAATAAGAGATGTGGAATTCTTGTGGGCCAGAATTAACTTTCAGGTTAAAGTAGAGGCATATAAAAGCCAAAGGTCTGCAGGTCCATCTGCTTGTGCAGTTGTATAATATCACATCTTATGCCTAAGGAATAAATTTTCTTCTAAATCAATGGGCCAGCAAAGTGACTTACAGACTGTACTTGTTTAGTCTGAAATATAAATCCATCTCTGTAGATTTTGAAAGCAAATCGACACTACAGGTTGTACATGGGACAAAGTCAGATTGGATATTAAGTTCACCATGACAATGTGGCAAACCACATTCTTTTTGAGATATGAAAATGGTCAGTACATCATTCCTAACATTAAGATCTAGCAAGGAATATTTCAGGAAGATTCCTGTCGCCCCTTCTGTTTTGTGTGGTGCTTAATCCAATGAGTACTCCAATCAACTCTTTGGGATATGGATTTAGCCTGAATCCTATAGAAGGTAACTACCCAGAAACAACATCTCATTTATTAGTTGTAGATGATCTGAAGCTCTACAGTTCCAGTGATCAACAATTAGCAGAGCAACTCTGTGTGATGAAAAACGTTTCTGATGACAGCAGAATGAACTTTGGCCTTGACAAATGTGCTAAGGCAAATATTTTTAGAGAAAAATTAAGCAAAATGGAAAACATCTCCCTGGCTGAGGGCTGTGACATCAAGGATCTTGAACAGGAAGGCATATATAAGTATCTCAGAGTAAAGGAAGGAACAACACTCAAGCAGAAATTACTGAGAAAAAAAACCCCAGTAAAGAATACTACAGGAGATTAAAATCGTTACTGAAAAGTGCTTTAACATCACTACTACTACTATTACTACTACTATTAATCATTTATAGAGTGCTACAAGGCATATGCAGCAAAGATACAGGCCATTAATCAGCTAGCAATTCCTATACTCTCATACAGCTTTGGGATTGTGGATTGGCATTCAAAGATCTTGAAATACTGGATGTGCGAACAAGAAAACTCCTCCATGCCCATGAATTAATTTACAAGAATCAGTGTATTCCAAGACTGTACATCCCTAGAGCTGAAGGAGGGCTAGTCCTCATAGAGATTGATTATACATACAGAGCTACTATCATTGGCCTCCAAGCCTACCTAACTGCATTATTGGATCCAAATGCACAGAAAGAGCTAAAATATGAAAGCAAACGTCCAGAATCTGTCTCCATCATCAAACTTGGACAAGCGTTCCGACAACTAGAAGGAATGAGTGAGAATCCACAGGCATTCACAGGGAAGGAAGTAATAGACTGCAAAACAAGAGAAAAAACTCTTGAAAGAATTAGATCAACAGAGAAGAAAAAACGAGTGTTAAATGCACAATATAGTGGGAAATACAGAGTGTTGATCAAGAATGGACATGTGAATGGTTGAAAAAGAGGTGAATTGAAACTGAAGGATGAGAGGATGATAGTTGCAGCCCAGGACAGAAGATTATGGACGAGATGGTTTACAGCGAGCACTGAAAAAACTGGCACCACAGACATATGTCGATTCTGTTAGAAAGATCTGGAAATGGTGACTTACCTCATAGCTGGCTGTGAAGTTCTGTGCAGAAAATTTCTATACAGAAAGACATAATAAAGTAGTGCACATCATTCATTGGAAATTCTGTAAGCACTACGACATCACTGTGCCCGAAAAGCACTGGGATCATGACTCATTTCTAAGCCACGGTATGTGGAGTACGATGTTAGTCTCTCATATTTACTGCTAATGCTCGGCGTAATACTTGCATCATGCCAAAGAGACCCTCCTGCTGGAGTTCGTAAGATGTAACATGTATGGGTAGTTTGTCAAGATGTGCTTGGAAATTCTTCTTTATCAAGCTGGTGGCACCCAACACAATGGGAAATATTTCTGTATCTTTCTCCACATTTTCTTGGTCTCTGACTTCATTTCTTGGTATTTCAGGATCTTCTGCCTCTCCACTCGATTCACAGAATAGTCGCTTGGAACTGACACCTCTATTATCAATGCCGTTCTGGTGTTTTTCTCCTTAACCACTATATGCGGCTTCCTTGCATCCAGCTTTTTATCGGTTGATTACAGAGAATGAGAAATTATGATCACCAAGGATACTCCCATTCCAACCGATAAAAAGCTGGATGCAAGGAAGCCGCATATAGAGGTTAAGGAGAAAAACACCAGAACAGCACTGATAATAGAGGTGTCAGTTCCAAGCGACTATTCTGTGAATCGTGTGGAGAGGCAGAAGATCCTGAAATACCAAGAAATGCAGCCAGAGACCAAGAAAATGTGGAGAAAGATACAGAAATATTTCCCATTGTGTTGGGTGCCACCAGCTTGATAAAGAATAATTTCCAAGCACATCTTGACAAACTACCCATACATGTTACATCTTACGAACTCCAGCAGGAGGCTCTCTTTGGCACGATGCAAGTATGACACCGAGCATTAGCAGTATATATGCGAGACTAACATCATGCTCCACATACCGTGGCTTAGAAGTGAGGTTCACGACTGCCATAGTATGCGCAAAACTAACCCATTTGGAGAAACTGCCCTGAGACAAAGTCAGACTGGACAAGCTACTGCACAGTTTGGGTCTCTGGAGCAATTCTTTGACCGAGCAGGCTAAGGGGCATCTCTCACTCTGTCTGTAAGGAGGTGTGCAGCGGAATTCACAGGAATCCAAAAGGAGCCATGATGTCAATTCATCTTCTGTGGCCCTTGGAACTGGACAGAGACCATCATCTGCTTTCACATGGGACCCCTGAGCTAGGATTTGAAGCAGTAGCCTGAAAGTAAAAGACTGTATATGCTGAGACCATTCCCCTAAGCTAGGTGAACAGGGGCAAAAGTGTCTGAAAACAGAATAGGTAATGTTAAAATATGAAAGGAGCTATTGGTGTGACAGATTATCTTTATGCATAGACAGCGGAATAGGGTGGGCCACCAACTGCTGGCCCCATGTGGTATCAGAAACTAGGATAATTGAGCAGGGCAGAGGTTGGTCTGTTTGACCTCTATGCCAAACAATAATGTGTCTTTATATATCTAATTTACTGCATGTGTGTGGGTCATTCTGTCAGTCCCACAGACAAAATCCCTTTAAAAATTGCCCTGGACATTCTGCATTGAAAAAGTGGTGGCACTAGAAGCAAGGCCAACAATACATATAGAAATTTCAGTTTGAAATCCCATGCTGGATTCCACCTGCACATGCAAGTACCTTTTACACAGCATCTTCCCCACCTCACAGATCAGCAACAAATTCACAGTCCCACTTATAGGTCAGCTTCTGTCCCTTACTCCCCAAGGGGAACTGTTGAAATCTATGAGCTGTGAAGCAGATGTAAACCTCTAACCATAAATCCATGGCTTAGACACATCAATTAGAAGTAGGGTTGCCAACTGGCACTAGATGCTCCTGACAAGCTTGATCCAGTCCTGGGTTTTTCCCATTGCATGCAGGGATATGTAGTTCTGATTTATCTATTGCACACCATAAGAAAAACAAAACTACAAGTCCCTGCATGCACTAGGGTAAATCCAGGACTGGATCAAGCCTGTCAGGCACATCTGGGGCCAGGTGGCAACTCTAATTAGGAGTAAAATGCAACATGTGCTGTTGAGTCACTAACTCCTGTTAATTCAGCAGCTGCTGGGTTCTCTTGGCAATATATGTTGAGAAGTAGATTGCCAGGCCTTTCTTCCAAGGCAATGGAGGGTAAAGCAACTTGCCCAAAGTCTGCCAGTGGGAATGGAACCCTGCCTCTTAGTCACCAGGCTGCTGCTCTAACTACTTAGCTACTTCTCCACTCCTAAAGGCTTGCTCCGACAATCAAGATAGCTACTTTGTGGAACCTAAGGTAATTAAGTTCTACATCATCCCCAAAGGAGTTGAGTTCCACAGTGCTGGAGCAATACAAGACGACACAGTGTTCTGTAGCCACCAGATTTATTGTAGGACGGACTGTTAACAAAGCTTGGTGACATGTTCTTAAAGATTGCTGTGACTCACACTGGAAAGTAAATTTGCTAAATACTGTGATGTAGCCAATTGAAAACATTTGAAGAATGTGCAAAACATTTTAAATCGAATCCCCTTTGTACAAAGTTGCAATGCTGGTTAATATGATTTACACTTTTCTTTGGGACTATAGCACCAAGAACTCAAGAACATTTTTAATTTACAACCAACAAGAGTTCCCCCTATTTTTAAAATCTCCACACTGTCCTCATACATAGCTCAGCCACTGATTCCTGGGACTACTTGTCAGGCTCTATTTGGATCCTGGTACTTGAGCACCTAGTCCAGCCAATGGTGTAAACACTGCATCTCTCTGCACAGCAGCAGAACTGCCACTGTGCTGGTCCAAACTATTACCTATTTAATAGCAGGGCTTAATATCTGGGGGAATGGCCTGTAGAAACATAGAAACATGGCGGCAGAAAAAGACCACATGGCCTATCTAGTCTGCCCTTCCATATCAATCATTACAACAGTCCCCTTTTTCTCTTTAGAGATCCTTTGTATTTGTCCTATGCTTTTTTGGATTCAGATACCATCTCTACCACCTCCACTGGGAGACTATTCCATGCATCTGGCTCTCCTTCCATAAAGAAATACTTCTGCATATTATTCCTGAGTCTATCCCCTTTCACCCTCATCCTACAGTATGTCCCTTCATAGCACAGCTTCCTTTCAATTGAAAGAGCCTCTCCTCCTGTGCCTTTATGCCACAGGTATTTAAAAGTCTCAATCATAACACTTCTATCCCACCTTTCCTCTAAAGTATACATATTATGATCCTTAAGACTGTCCTCATATGCTTTATAACGAAGACCACTAACCATTTAAGTAGTCACCCTCTGCACCAACTCCAACCTGTTTATATCCTTTGAAAGGTGAAGTTTCCAGAATTGCCCACAATACTCCAAATGAGGTCGCACCAAAGACTTATATAGAGGAACTATCACCTCCTTTCTTCTGCTGGCCATTTCTCTCCCTATGCACCCAAGCATCCTTCTAGCTTTCGCTGTCACACTTTCTACCTGTTTAGCTACTTTAAGATCATCAGACACAATCATGCCTAGGTCCCGCTCTTCTTTTGTGGAAAGAAGTACTTCACCCCCTATACTATATCACTCCCTTGGATTGCTACAGCCCAAATGCATGACCTTACATTTTTTAACATTTAAATCTCAGCTGCCAAATTCTAGACCATTCTTCAAGTTTAGCTAGATCCCTCCTCATTTTATCTATACCTTCCTGTGTGTCTACTCTATTGCAGATTTTGGTATCATCCGCAAAGAGGCAAACTTTACCCGACAGCCCTTCCACAATATCACAAACAAAGATGTTAAAAAGAATTGGACCAAGGACAGATCCCTGGGGCATACCACTGGTAACCTTCTCCTCAGAGTGAGCTCCATTTACTTGTACCCTTTGTCGCCTCCCACTCAACCAATTTCTAACCCAAGCAGTAACTTTAGGGTCCATCCCTAGGGTGCTCAGTTTGTTTATAAGTCGCTGGTGCGGAATTGTGTCAAAGGCTTTACTAAAATCTAAATACACCACATCTAGGGCTCTCCCTCGGTCCAACTCCCTGGTCACCCAGTCAAAGAAATCAATCAGATTTGTCTGACAAGACCTGCCTCTGGTGAATCCATGCTGCCTCGGATCTGGTAATCTGTTGGACTCCAGAAACCTCACTATTTTCTCTTTCATCAGCGCTTCCAATAATTTACTCCCCACCGAGGTTAAACTAACCGGACTGTAGTTTTCAACCACATCCTTAGTTCTGCTTTTGTGCAAAGGGGCCACATGAGCCTCTCTCCAGTCCTCTGGCACCACTCCTGACTCCAATGAGGCATTGAAAAGGTCAGTCAGTGGAGCTGCTAGAACGTCCCCAAGTTCCCTCAGTATTCTCAGGTGTATCCTATCTAGTCCCATCGCTTTGTCTACTTTAAGTTTAGATAGTTTCTCACAAACATAGTCTTCTGAAAATTGTTCAAGATGCCCCTCACTTCTATTCCTGTTTGTGGGTGTTTTCTGAAGTCCTGCTCCTGGTTCTTCATCTGTGAACACAGAACAGAAATATTTGTTAAGCAAGTCCGCTTTATCCTCATCAGCTTCTACATATTCCTCCCCTCCACCCTTGAGTCTGACCACTTTTGCCCTTCCTCTTCTCACTAACATATCTGAAAAGTTTCTTATCCCCCCATTTTATTGCATTGACTATTTCCTCCTCTTTTTGAATCTTTGCTTTCCTGACTACTTTACTAGTTTCTCTAAGTTTTTCCAAATATAGATGCCTATCTTCCTCTCTCTGTGATTTCTTAAATTTCATGAAGGCTTCCTTCTTTTTCTTCACCTTTTCAGCTACTTCTTTCAAAAACCATAGCGGTCTCCTTTTCCTTTTACCTTTATTTACCATTTTAACAAAAAGGTTGGTTGCCCTTAAAATATCCCCTTTCAGTTTTGCCCACTGTTTTTCTACATCCCCCAGCTGTTCCTATCCCGCTAACAACTCCCTAAGGTATTGGTCCATCTTGGCAAAGTTAGTTTTCCTAAAGTCTAAGATCCTTGCTTTTGAATGGATTTTATCAGCCCTAGTCCTAATACTGAACCACACCATCTGGTGATCACTGGATCACCATCTGGTGATCACTGGATGTTATAGTGGGAGATTTTATGATCTCCCACTATAACATCAGAAACACGTTCACCATTCGTAAGCACCAAGTCCAGTATGGCCCTTTCACGTGTGGGTTCTGTTACCAGTTGCCTGAATAGTTCCCCCTATAGGGAATCCAGGATCTCCTTACTTTTAGATGACACTGCAGCGGGGCTGTGCCAATCCACATCCGACATATCGAAATCCCCTATCAGTAGCACTTCCCCTTTCCTGGCAATGCTGCATATGAACATCATATGTAACATTATTCTGGCACTTCTTTTCAGATCCCAGAGCAGTTGGGATGTTCTGTTGCAGCTCTTACTTTCTACACAGCCTGCAGGATATAGGAGGGGACAGTGTGAGCCCACAGCAGAGCAGAGAACGGTCATTCTGCTCCCTAATTCAACCCCTCTTCTTCATTTGCTCCTGTCCCTGGTCCACTGCCTTCTCCCCTAGTGCCACAGTTGCATTTCCTTTGTGTCTACAGATTAAGCTCTGCTTATAAGACTATATTTCTCTCCAGAGGGAATCATCTTGCATGTGTGCAGAGTGTTGGATTTCTATTTTCATGCACAAACACTGATTTTTACTGTATGGTATGGGCATGTTTTTGGGTGCTCAGCTCACTAACTGATGTACCAGATATTAATATCTCTGAAAGAGCCAGCAACCTGTTCATTATTAAAGTTTATAGGGTTGGATCTGTGTGGGATGCACAAATCCTAACATTAGCCCTGATAGTGTCTTGAACAATTATTGCACTTAGGTTGAAAGAGCCCAACGCCAACATGAGGTCACTAGATTGCTAACTTTTTTTGTGAGGGAGGGGGCAGTGTTGTAGTTCATGCCTGCATTCACTAATATGCTCAAGGTGAATTATATTCAGATACAGTCAATATTTTCCTGTCCCCAGAGGACTTACAATCTAAGAGCCCTGCTTACCAGTGGCATAGCCAAGGGTGGGCCTCGGTGGCTCCACTATGATAGCAGGCCCACCCAGTCCGTGGCAGCAGTACAGCTGAATGACGTTCTTTTCATATTTTCTGTAACTTTTATGAAATTAATTTTTATTAGTATTATTATTATTAGTCATAACAATACCATATACAACTTCAGCAGAGCTAACGCCATTGTTACAATGCTTCAACAATACAATTTTCATAGAATATAACCCACTATGCATTCATACTGCCCACCCTTCCCATCACCCAACATAACCGCAGTTCCATCTTTACACTACAATTGTAATCCTTAGAGAAAATAAAAACAACAACAACATCCACAATAGTTCCAATAAGTGTTGAGGATGAGGAAGAGCAATAACTTCGAGCAGGGAGGACAGCCCATAAACAGAAACAACTATAATACATCATCATTCAACTATGACTCATAATCATTCCACACAAGTGCCACGCTCCTTATGTGTAAGAAGGGCGAACCTCTCCAGCTCCATTGTTCTTCCTGAGCTACATACACATTCCTCCTCCTCTTATCCCACTTCAGTACCCTCCTCCCCCCATCCCCCCCTTCCCATCTTCCCCACCCGCTCTATGGCCAGTGTGATATCCACTACCCCTCATCCCTGCCTCCCCTCCCCCGATACTCTCTCGAAGGTGATCCAATCTTCCTAACCCAGGAGTTGCTAGTCTGCCTTACTCCAGTCCAAAGAGAAGTACCTGCCCAAGTATCAGTTATCCAGGGAGGCATCCCACCCCCTCCCAAATCCGCTTAACCGCCTCAATCTGCTTCCGCCCCAGCATTTTAGCTGTTTTCGACTCCATAGACTTTAACTCTCCCATTCGCATCTCCCACTCGATCTGTAACTTTTATGTAATATTGTAAACCGCTCTGATGCTTTGGCTTGAGCGGTATATCAAATGTAATAAACATAAACATAACTTCAGGCAGTGTCAACATCTTTACTGTCTTGTGCCCACCCATATTAATCTCAGGCCTTACCAAAGAATCAGTCCTGGCTACACCACTGCTATTTACGAAGCTGAATTGTAACAAAAATACAAGTTATTTTCCCATTAATGTGGGTTAATTGTTAGTGAAGTCTATAATACACGAGTGCACCAATGTGCTGTTTTACTGTGGCTTACTAAATAAGGACCTCAGTTTGCACCTGAGGCAATAGAGGGTAAAGTGTCTTGCCCAAGGTCACAAGGAGCATCAGTAGGACTTGAATATTGGCTTCCCCCTGTTCTCTACCTGCTGCTGTAACTACTAGGTTACACCTCCACTTCACTTAACATTATTGCGCCTCTGAAAATCCACATTTATGTTACTCTTTAGTGAGATGGCTGCTTTTGAGAGATGTGGGATCCTTTTCACAATATGCTAACGATTCCATTGAAATGAGAAACTGGAAGTCTTAATTATTTAGTATTATACTGCCTACACAGCTCTATTCTGTAAAACTTCACTGAGCCTGTGTTTACTCCCACTTCTTAGGGTCAACTCTTTGTTAAATGCAGCAGACCCTCTAGGAACCTATCTGCTGGCGGTATCCAAAAACTACAATTTGTGAAGGGTGAGATCAATTTTCTTCCCTTCAGAATCCTTAAGGGGTAGGGGAAGGAAGGAAGGCTCACTTCAAGACCCTATACGCTTGACATGCTTCAAGACCCTACACACTTGACATGGAAGCTGAATCTCTTGCATACAATCTCCTCACTCACCCAAATGAGGTCAGTTCAGGTCTAGTCCAGGTTGTGGCCATATATATAAAAATAAAAGGTTTTCCTGAGTAATTAAGAACAGATAAAAAACAAGTTCTGTTCACAAACAGAAAAGAAAAGACAAAAATATATAGACATTTGGAAATTCTTTTCCTCTTCTCTGGACACTTCTCTTTCCAACTTTACCTGTTCCAAATGCTAGGAGTCCTCTTTTTCCGTACCCCAGGCTTGTAGTCAGGAGCTCACTCTTCTAAGCTCTGAACACTTCAGTAGCTTCTTTACTCCCCTTTTACCTTCAGAATTTAACATATTTGGTCACAAGACACATCAAAGCACTTCCTTAATACCACTGTCTCAAAGGGTATTTTTGAACTTAAGGCGGACATCTAAAAAGGCCCTCTCCCAACTCCTTTTCTCTCTTGGCTGCAGCTTCCGGAGTGTCCAAGGGTAACAGGACCACTACCTGAACAGGTCTGATTCATCTAGCTTCCTAAGTCCTGCAGAACACTTGATTTCTAGGACCCTGAACTGTGTATCACAGTCACTCTGACCTTTGAGTACTCACCCTAACCAGACAGGTTTTTTAACAAAAAACAAGCAAAATGGATTCTTCTAACAAAGGACTCTGCTGATCTCCAAGAAACTGCCTGCCAAGTGTTTGTGTGTCTGAAACAGAAGACTATTGTTTCCTGTCATGGTTACGTGGAAGAGAACCTGCTTCTTAGGCCTCTCTCTGCCACAGACTTTTCTACTGGCCTTGGGCACTTGCAACAATATATGAGACTGCTTACCATCTTCAACTGTGTTTGGTCTCCCACCATGGACCCATTGTCTACAAGATGATAGGCTGATGACCACTTCCTGATTCGCTGAGACACCTCGCAGCATCTCATGCCAACCAGTCACCAAAAGGTGATAAGGACTCATCACAAAGAATAATACTGTGTGCGCTGAAGAACCAGGGGCCATTTTGCCTTTTCTTTTCTTGCTGCTTCTATAAGCACAAAGACACTTTTGTCATTCCAAGGCTGTTCCACCGACCCTGTGAGACAATTTAAGATTCTCCCAGACAGCTGTAGGGTTCTCAGCTTTCACGCAGCTCGCCTTCTATGGCTCGAGCTGGCATAGCTTGCTTAGCTGCTTCCTTTGGACCTGGTGCTGTTCCGGAGATTGCTTTGAACCCCAGCTGCATTCATCCACCTGGCAGAGATAAGATACTGGTCTTATATCTTCACTTAGGTTGTGGGAATTAATCAGAAAGCTTTTTCCTGTACTTTGACCAAGTACAGAGCGAGCCTGTGACTCCTAGTTGCTAATCAGTGATTTATTGCTACTACATAACCATAGGTGCTCCCACAACTGATTACCTCATTCTAGTGTTACTCTTATGATCTCTATTTTTCTAACCATAATAGACCTAATATATATCACCACAGAATTCTGTTGCTTTCCTGGCTCATTATCATAAGGTTCCACCGAACCTGCAGGCGAGGGACTAAGCAGACATTCCCCTAGGCAACTGAGCATAACATAATACAGACATCTTATCTTTTTGTCAGCCTGCCCCTTGGTGGCAAAAGACAAGTTTCCCTCCTAAACTACTACTACTAGTACTACTAATCAAGGCATACAGAGTACTGTACATATACATGCAATGAAATTGACACAATTCTAGTAGATTAGCATTTTCTTTTATTCATAATCACGTGTTTTGCTCTTTCTTGACTTCCCTGTGACATCACATTTATGTAGTGCTGGAACTGGCTCTTTTCTTGTCATTTCACTTTGCTTTTCTAGTCTTCTATTAGTATTGTATTAAAAAACCTAAAGGAACATCTTGGCATGGTCTTTCAGATGGTTTACCCAACTAATATTGGGAGCGGCTAAATGAACAAGGTACATAGATTTGGCTGGTTAAAAAATGAGGCCTGGCCAAAAGCATGGCTAGTTTCGGGAACAGAATTTAGCAAGTTAATGCTGATTTTCTGTGAAAGCCAGTTAAGTTACCCATTTAGATGTGAATGGAAAAATAACAGACCTAAATCTAGCCAGGTCGATTTTACCCAGCTAGAGCTGGCAAAACATTTTCAGCTCATAACCTAGGCAATGAGGTTTGGCTGTCAAGCTGGCTAAAGATAATCTAGTAAGATTACCGGGTTATCTTTCCCACTCAACAGGTTTCTGACAGTGGATCCATAAGATGGTAAAATACATGCTAAAGGACTTGTGAGGTGGGTAGAGGGGTTTTCTCCCTTGTATTCCCCATAACGACTAGAGCATCAAGAAGCTGGGAACATAGGAAAGCCCCGTGTCTTTGCGGTACTCTTTACAAGACCAAAGAAAAGTCTTTATCATGATCAAGTGTATTAGGCACCTTAAGTGAACCTTCAGCCTTGCATTTCCTGCCCCAATTAACTTTCAGGTTTCTAGGCCCCCCCATTGAGATTTTGATAATTAAATTCAACAATTATGATAATGTGAAGACCACTCCTCCCTGAACAATCTTGTAAGAATGCATATCTGGACATCAGACTTTTAAAGTTTAACCTTTGTTTTGGACATAGTAACATGGAGGCCTATTCTATGGAGGACACCCTGGCCTCTGTGCGCCAGTTGGAACCAGAGGCACAGAGATAGATGGGATTCTGATCTTGCAGGGTATGTCTAGCCTCCATGGGATCAGAATACCATCTAAGCCTGTACGTGCATGCCTGGACCCAATTCTGGTTGGTCTGCATATGCAGACACCTGACCGACTAACTCAGTCAAGGCTCCTGAATAGAGCCGGGGTGCCATGGCGTCCGGTTGCCATGGCACCATGGCTCCATTCAGGAGCCACGATCCCCAGCCACCGATGACTTTGTGCTTTCCCCACAGTCCAACCCCTGATCTGGCCTCCAACGGTCAGGGTCGGGCTGCGGGAAATCCCCTGCATCCCCTCCTACCTTTGACATGCCCCGGGCCTGCCGTCTCCCCCTGTCTACGGGAACTTATTCCACCTCAGAGGTGGAATAAGTTCCCCATCTCCTCTGCCAGCCCTGGAAATACAGGGCCGACATCAGAATTGCCCCTGTACGTCCAGGGCTGCAGACCGCCCACTGTCCACCCTGTCTCTTCCTGTACCGCCCCTTTCCCACCCCTGTCTAACTTCCCCATACAAACTCTCAATTCATACGGGGAGGCTTGGCGGGGACGGGAAAGACAGATGAATAGCGTCCATCCCCGCTATCATGGTTCAGAATAGACTCCATAGCATATGATGGCAGATAAAGACCAGTATGGTCCATCTAGTCTGCCCAGTAAGATGTCTAGAGTAGGTATACTCATTGCTCTATGCAGGTCATCCCCCTCTATGCCTTTGTTTAGGGTTGTACCTGCTACTCCATGCAGGTCAGCTCCCTCTGTTCCTTGAAATATAAAAATAGTTAAGTTTATTTTTATTTTATCCTCTTGCTATAAAGGGATCCACTGTGTCTGTCCCATGCCATTTTGAATTCCATCACTGCCCCCACCACCTCCATCAGGAGGGCTTGCCAAGCATTTCAGTGAAAAAGCATTTCCTGACATTGCTTTTAAGTTTACCTCCTTGCAGGTTAATTTTATGCCCTCTAGTTTTACAGCTTTCCCTTCTTTGAAAAAGGTTTGTTTGTTCATCAATATCCTTTAAGTATTTAAACATCTGTATCCTATCTCCTCTTTTTTTTTAGTGCCATCAAGTCAGTGCTGACTCCTGGCAACCCAGCTGCTTCTGGATTTTCTTGGCATTGTATCACTGGAAGTAAATTGCCAGGCCTTTTCTTCCAAGGTAATTGAGGGTAAAGTGACTTGCCCAAAGTCACAAGGAGTGCCAGTGGGAATTAAACCAGTTATCTTCTTGCTCTAACCACTAGGCTATTCCTCTACTCTACGGTATGCATATTTAGCTCCTTAAGTCTCTTCTCATATATCTTCTGGTGCAGGCTCCCCATCATTTTGGTCGCCTTCCTCTGAACCGTTTCAAGTCTTTTTATATCCTTTGTGAGAAATGATCTCCAAAACTGAACACAATACTCCAAATGAGGCCTCATCAACAACTTGTACAGGGGCATAATACCTCCTCATTTCAGCCGTTTATTCCTCTCTGTATGCAACCCAGCATCTTCTTGCTTTGGCTACTGCCTTAACACATTGTTTCGCCACCTTGAGATCCTCAGACACTATCACTCTGAGGTCCTTCTCCTGGTTAATGCACAACAACCTCTCACCCCTTATTGCATACCATTCCCTTGGATTTCTGCATCACAAATGCATGACTCTGAACTTCTTTGCATTAAATCTTAACTGCCAAACATTAGACCATTCTTCCAGCTTTTGTAGATCTTTCCTCATGTTGTCCACTCTGTTGCAAATTTTCGGGTCACATGCAAAAAAGATAGACTTGCTTCCCTTCAGTCCTTCAACAATATCACTTACAAATACATTGAACAGTACTGGTCCCAGGAACGATCCCCGGGGCACACCACTACTCACCTTCCTTTCTTCTGAGTGAGTTCCATTAACCACCACCTTCTATCATCTGTCAGTCAACTAATTTCTTTGGACCCATCCTCAGGATGCTCAGTTTATTCATAAGCCACCTATGAGGAACAGTATCAAAAGCTTTGCTGAAATCTAGGTAGATCACATCCATCATATGCCTTTGATCTAGTTCCCTGGTCACCCAGTCAAAAAACTCAATCAAATTTGTTTAGCATGATCGTCCTTTGGCAAAACCATGTTGCCTTCCATTTGTTTCTAGAAAGTCCACTATTCGCTGGGAGGGGGGGGGCCAAGATGGTGGACATGTGCTAACCGCACTCCTAATGGTTCTTCTCTTGTCTTAAATTGCCCTTTACCTTGTTCACACTATGCCAAAGTGTGGGAGCCAACGAAGAGTGCATCGTTGGTTAAGGGGTTGCTCGATGTCTTCGTTTGGCCCATTGGTGCGAGTATAGTAACCCTGGTGCAGGAAGGCTCGCTGGAGATGGCAGGAGCGGAAGGAGGTTCCTCACATCTCTCTGAGTCTGACGTTACTCTTAGCCCAGAAGTGAGGTCGGCTCCAGTGCAGCCCTCTATCCCCGAAGATGGATCATCATTGGTTGATTCTCCACACAGGTTGGAAGATTCAACTGAGATGCAGGTGGAAGGAAAGCAAGCCACGGCAGCCTTTTTGGTGCCTGCGGTTTCTGCTGCAGTGTCAAGGGTCATGGATTCCAGGGAGGAGAGAATACTACTGGGAAGGACTCAACTACTATTCAACAACTGGTTCCTGCAGTACAAGAGATTGTCAGGCAAATCTGATTGATTTCTTTGACTGGGTGACCAGGGAGTTGGACTGAGGGAGAGCGCTAGATGTGGTGTATTTAGATTTCAGTAAAGCCTTTGACACTGTTCCTCACAGGCGACTTATAAACAAACTGAGCACCCTAGGGATGGACCCTAAAGTTACTGCTTGGGTTAGAAATTGGTTGGGTGGGAGGCGACAAAGAGTACAAGTAAATGGAGCTCACTCTGAGGAGAAGGATGTTACCAGTGGTGTGCCCCAGGGATCTGTCCTTGGTCCGATTCTTTTTAACATCTTTGTTAGTGATATAGCGGAAGGGCTGTCGGGTAAGGTTTGCCTCTTTGCGGATGATACCAAAATCTGCAATAGAGTAGACACCCAGGAAGGTGTAGATAACATGAGGAGGGATCTAGCTAAGCTTGAAGAATGGTCTAGAATTTGGCAGCTGGGATTTAATGTTAAAAAATGTAAGGTCATGCATTTGGGCTGCAGCAATCCAAGGGAGCAATACAGTATAGGAGGTGAAGTACTTTTGTCCACTAAAGAAGAGCGGGACCTAGGCGTGGTTGTGTCTGATGATCTTAAAGTAGCTAAACAGGTAGAAAAGGCGACGGCAAAAGCTAGAAGGATGCTTGGGTGCATACGGAGAGGAATGGCTAGCAGAAAAAAGGAGGTGATAATGCCTCTGTATAAGTCTTTGGTGCGACCTCATTTGGAGTATGGTGTGCAATTCTGGAGACCGCACCTTCAAAAGGATGTGAACAGGATGGAGTCGGTGCAGAGGGTTGCTACTAAAATGATTAATGGGCTTCATTATAAAGCATATGAGGACAGACTTAAGGATCTTAATATGTACACCTTAGAGGAAAGGCGGGATAGAGGTGATATGATTGAGATGTTTAAATACCTCCGTGGCATAAATGTTCAGGGAGAGAGCCTCTTTCAATTGAAAGCAAGTTCTGCTACGAGGGGACATGGGATGAGGGTGAAGGGAGATAGATTCAGGAGTGATATGCGGAAATATTTCTTTACAGAAAGAGTAGGGGATCCGTGGAATAGTCTCCCAGTGGAGGTGGTAGAGATGAGGACAGTAACTGAATTCAAAAAAGCATGGGACCAACACAGAGGATCTCTAAAGGTAAAAAGTGGACTGTTGTAGTTGTTGTTATGGAAGGACAGACTAGATGGGCCTTGTGGTCTTTTTCTGTCATCATGTTTCTATGTTTCTATGTTTCTAAGAGTTTAAACCTGGTTACAGCGACCTGCAACTATCACTCTGTAAACCTTATAGGATGGATTGCAGGCATTGGAGTCCTCTCTTCTTTCCCAGTTTGCTTCATTTCAAAATATATTTTCTGGGTTTGCTCAGGCTCTGGATCAGCTGAAGCAAGAGGTTGTTGCAGTGATAACTAGAGTGACCCAGCTGGAGATTAAATTGGAGGACATCACTGCTGTGTCAGGTACTGTGATTAAGGACTTATTAAGCATTCATTTGAAGATTGAGTCACCGGAAAACTCAGTGAAGAAAAGGAACTTGCGGTTTTTAAATTTTCAACAGGTGCCTAAGATTTCCCTGAAACAGGAGCTCTTTAACACATATGCTACTTCTGTGTTAAAGATACCATTGGAATCTGTTCCTCCTCTTGCTAGGGTTTTCTACCTGCTGGGCTGCAAAGACAGAGACAGAGACAGAGACCCTGGTTCATCTTCACCACTTCAAAAGCCACCTTTAGATTCATTAGATCTGACTAGGTTCCTGGAGACCACTGACCCTGAAGCTATTCAGCAATCAACACTTTTGCTTACTCTAGCTCTAGAGCCTGATTGTTACTAGCTAATGAGAATGTACTTTATTTACTTTCCTTATATATATCTGTTTGCTGTAATTGGACTCTGCCTTGGCTTTTACCTCAAACCACATTGTGTGATGTTCATTGCTGCTCATGTGGGCACTCTCACAGACATTTGACATGCTAACTTCCCCATAGAAGTTGCTGGCCCTGGACATACAGGGCCAACATTAGAATCGGCCCTGTACGTCCAGGGCTGGCAACCGCCCACCTTACCTCCTACTCCGAACCTCCCCTTCCCCGCCCCCATCTAACTTCCCCATCCAATGGCAGGGAAATTAGACGCAGGCAGAGAAGGCATGAATAGTGGGGATGGACATCCCATCTCCACTATTTGTGGCATAGAATCGGGCCCAATGTGAATTACTTCTGCCTCCTCAAGAAATGTTGGAACACCGTTCCACCCCATTCCGGCACAACTTAAGCTCTGGTGCCATCTCCTCTTTTTAAAACAATCCACATTGCTTCTTCTAGTCCCCACATTCCCTGCATTTCAGTGGCTTTAATATTTCTTTTGACATATACTACTACTACTACTACTACCATTAATCATTTATATGGCAATACAAAGCAAACACAGCACTGTACACAGGGGCGGCCCAAGGGGGGTGCGGGGCCATGTGCGGAGACTCGGTGCGGGGCCTCATTTGCATAAGGGGCCTCATTTGCATAAATATTTGCATAATGTTACCATACACGAACTTTTAGTAAACATGCCTCTTAATGAGTGTATGAATAAAGAAAGACTAAAAAACTTCTACATTACTATAATCCAATACCAACCGCCAGGCACATTAGGAACTACTACAACACTGCCCATTTAGAACCCATAGCAACCCGCCGTATCCTAACAGCACTACCAGGACTCATAAAGCACCATACCCTAACTATCAAAAGGAACGACGCTGCAAATATTAAACCAATACATTTTCAGAGAACAACAATACATGACCTACTGGGGAAAGAGAACAAGTGGCAATGTCAAATAGGAATTACATAAACAGAATACCTCAGCTCAGTTACACATGCAGAACATAGACCATCACCAAACAAGGAATCACAATTTAGAAACAGGAAGACAATAATTAAACTGGGAATCCCAAAAGCCAAACTTGGAATGTACAACACTGTAGAAATAAAACTATACATTATTTGCTCTTGTACTAAACAAAGCGCAGACGTAATGATGCACATTTCCCAGAGCTGACATATTCCAATTAATAAATTCAAAATAAAGAGATATTTTTCTACCTTTTGTGCATTTTTTTTCAGCTGCAATTGCTCCAGCCACTTTCTTCTGGTTTCTTCGTGTCTTCCGCTAATTCTTCATCGTCTGCTGTCCATTTGTCTTTTCTTCTCTCTTCTAGTTTTTTTCCATTCTCTCTCTACATCTGCTTTAACATACTATCTTTCTCCTTTTTTGCTCTTTCCTCATTCCGATTTCATCCACTCAAATTTTTACCCCTCCATCCTCAATCCCCACCTACTCTCCCAATATCCGGACAATTGTAGATTTGTCTTCCCTCCCACACAAAATATTTTTTCCCTCTCCATTTTCACTCTCCCAGCTCCATCCCATTCTAATCCTCCCCCAACATCAGCTCCATTCTAGTTCCAGTCCCACCAGCATCCGCTCCCTTCTTGTCCACGCATCAGACCATTTCCATTCCTAGCCCCCCATCAGCCCATTTCCAGGACTAGCTCCCCCATCTATTTGCAGTCCCATCCAAGTCCCTCCATCAGCTCATTTCCAATCCCAGCCCCCCATGAGCCCATTTCTAGTCCTTTCCTAGCCCCACCATCAGCCCATGTCAAATCCTAGCTCCCCTCCACTCAGCCCATTTCCAATCCAAGCCCCCCATGAGCCTACTTCCAGTTATAGCCCCTTCTTGTGTCCATTTCAATCCAAACCCAAAGCACAGCCCATTTACCATCTTAGCTCCCCCAAACATCCAATTTCCAGTCCTATTCTAGCCCATCAGCCCATTTCCTGTCCTTGCCCCCCCCCCTCACCCATTTCCAGTCCTAGCTCCCTCCCCTCACAACCCATTTCCATTCCAAGCCCCCGTCCCCATCAGCTTTTTTCATTTCAAGCCCTCCCCTCCACTCAGCCCATTTCCAGTCCTAGCCTCCTCATAGCCCATTACTAGTCCTAACCCCCCCATCAGCCCATTACGTCCTAACCCCCCATCACCCTATTTCCAGTCCTAGCCCCCCATCAGCCTATTTCCAGTCTTAGCCCCCCTCCCATAGCCAATTACCAGTCTTACCCCCCCATCAGCCCATTTCCAGTCTTAGCCCCCCATAGCCATTACCAGTCCTAACCCCCCCATCACCCTATTTCCAGTCCTAGCCCCCCCATCATACCATTTCCAGTCTTATCACCCCATATCCCCTTATCAGTGCCTACCCCCCCATCACCCTATTTCCAGTCCTAGCCCCCCCATCAGCCTATTTCCAGCTTAGCCCCCCCATAGCCAATTACCATCCTACCCCCCCCATCACCCACTTCCAGTCTTAGCCTCCCCCCCCCATGGCCCATTACCAGTCCTAACCCTCCCCCCCCCCCCATCAGCCCATTACCAGTCCTAGCCTCCCCCCCATGGCCCATTACCAGTCCTAACACCCCCCCCATGGCCCATTACCAGTCCTACACCCCCCCCCCCATGGCCCATTACCAGTCCTAACCCCCCCCGGCCCATTTACCAGTCCGAACCCCCCCCCCGGACCATTACCAGCACTAACACCCCCCCCATCAGCCCACTTCCAGTCTTAGCCCCCCCATAGCCCATTTCCAGTCCTACCCCCCCACTTCCAGCCTTAGCCCCCTCCCCATAGCCCCATTACCAGTCCAAACCCCCCCAATCAGCCCACTTAGCCCCCCCATAGCCCATTACCAGTCCTAACCCCCCATCAGCCCACTTAGCCCCCCCCATTGCCCATTACCAGTCCAAACCGGCCCATCAGCCGTCTTAGCCCCCCCATATCCCATTACCAGTCCTAACCCCCCCATCAGCCCACTTAGCCCCCCCCATAGCCCATTACCAGTCCTAACCCCCCCCCCATCAGCCCCACTTCGCCCCCCCCATAGCCCATTACCAGTCCTAACCCCCTCCCCCCCCATCCGCCCACTTCCAGTATTAGCCTCCCCCCCCCCATCGCCCATTACCACTCCTAACCACCCCCCCCCGGCCCATTACCAGTCCTAACCACCCCCCCCCCCGGCCCATTACCAGTCCTAACCACCCCACCCCCTGGCCCATTACCAGTCCTCACCACCCCCCCCCATCAGCCCACTTCCAGTTTAGCCTCCCCCTCCCATCAGCCTACTTCCAGTTTAGCCTCCCCCCTCCCATAGCCCATTACCAGTCCTAACCACCCCCCCCCCTATCATTCCAAATTAAAATTTAAAAAAAACCCAAACCGGCTGCTTCTGCCGCGGCAGCTTTCAAGAGCTCTGCCGCGGCAGCTTCAAGAGCTCTGCCGCGGGCCCCCCCCTGCCCGGCAGAGCCTCCGTGCATCTTCAGCTCTTCACGTCCAAAACGCGGGCTTTTTTCAGAGCCGCGAGAGTTTCTTTTCTCGCGGCTCTGTTAATCCCGCCGAGGGTGATGGGAAATCCCATCAGCCCCCGCGGGATTACGAGAGCCGCGAGAAAAGAAACTCTCGCGGCTCTGAAAAAAGCCCGCTTTTTGGACGTGAGAGCTGAAGATGCACGGAGGCTCTGCCGGGCAGGGGGGGGGCCCCGCGGCAGAGCTCTTGAAGCGGCCGCGGCAGAGCTCTTGAAGCTGCCCGGCAGAAGCAGCCGGTTTTTTTTTTTTTTAACTTGGGATGCTTAAGAATGTTTTTTGCGCGGGGCCCCCTGAAACGCGGGGCCCTGTGCAAAAAACATTCTTGCTCAATGGACGGGCCGGCCCTGACTGTACATATATATATAAAGATGGTCCTTGCTTGACAGAGCTTACAATCTAATCAAGACAGACAATACAGTAGCTAACAACAGAGTACAAATAAGGAAAAAAAACAAGGGATCAAGATCCAAAGGCAGTCTCATAGAGGTGAGCCTTCAGCATGGATTTGAAAAGGGGGAGAGTTGAAGCCTGACATACAGACTCAGGTAGTTTGTTCCAGGCATAAGGAACAGCAAGGTGAAAGGATCAAAGTCTGGAGTTGGCAGTGGAAGAAAAAGGCAAAAAGAGAAGCAGGCCAGTAGAATAGCAGAGTTCAGGAGGAGGGGCATTTATAGGTCAGAAGGAGAAGTTTGAATTGGATATGGTATGGAAGAGGAGCCAATGAAGTGACTTGAGAAAAGGGGTTATCTGAGTATATTGGGGCTGGTGGAAGATTAGCCGCACAGCAAAGTTCTGAACAGATTGAAGGGGAGAGAGATGACTCAGAAAGACCAGCAAGAAGGAGATTGCAGTAGCCAAGACAGGAGGTGACTAAAGAGTGTATAAGTGTTTTAGTAGTGAGTTCAGAGAGGAAGGGGTGAATTTTTGTAATGTTAAAGAGAAAGAAGCAACCGGTAAAAAGGGGACTATTGTAGTTGATATGGAAGGGCAGACTAGATAGGCCATGTGGTCTTTTTCTGCCATCATGTTTCTATGTTTCTAGGTTTTAGCTATCTGTTGGATGTGTGTGGAGAAGGAGGAGTTAAGGATGATTCCAGGGTTGTGGGCTGAGGAAAAAGGAAGTAGAAGAGTGTTTTCTATAGAGAGAGAGAACTGAGGAAGGCAGGAGAAGGGTTTAGGGGGAAAAATAAGAAGTTTGGTTTTGGCCATGTTCAATTTCAAATGGCAGTGGGACATTCAGGCAGTGATGTCAGATAGGCAGGCAGATATTCGGGCCTGGAGTGTCAGAGAAATATCAGATATAGAGAGATAGATCTGAGAGTCATCAGCATAAAAATGGTACTGAAAGCCATGGGAGGAGATGAGAGCACCAAGGGACTTGGTATAGAGAGAAAAAAGGAGAGGGCCCAGAACAAACCCTTTGGGTACACCAACTAAGCATGGGATAGAAGTAGAGGAGGAACCACCAGAACAAACACTAAAAGAGAGATGGGAGAGATAAGAAGAGAACCACAACAATACAGAGTCCTAAAACCAGGTAAGGACAATGTGTTGAGTAGAAGGTCGTGGTCAAGAGTGTCAAAAGCAGCAGAAAGGTCAAGAAGAATGAGGACTGAGTAAAGGCCCTTGGATTTAGCCAGGAACAAGTCACTGGAGACTTTGGCAAGAGCCATCTCAGTGGAATGTAAGAGACAAAAAACCTGGAATGTAGATCAAGCAGGGCTTGAGAGGAGAGAAATTCAAGGCAACATCAGAGAATTGTACATTCAAGAAGTTTGCAAATGAAGGGAAGAAGGGAGATGGGTTGATAATTAGAAGAAAAAGTAGGGTCAAGTGAAGGTTTCTTGAGGAGAGATGTGACCACAGCATGCTTGAAGATTGCAGGGACAGTTGCAGTGGAGAGCAATAGGTTGAGAGAATATGAGAGATGGAAGGGATGACAGAGGAGGAGATGGAGTTAAGGAGATGGGTGGAGATAGGATCAGAGGAACAGGTAGTAAGTTTAGAGGAGAAAAGTAGATGAGAAGTTTCCTCATCGGAGATCTTAGAAAAGGATGAAAGGGTAGCAGAGACTGAGGGGAAAAGTTGGTAATGAAGAGGGGGAAGAGGGGATGAAGTTGATCTTGTGGGGAATTGAAGAGTAACCTTGTGGACTTTATCATGGAAATAGTCAGAAAGGGTTTGGGCAGAAAGAGAAGGAGAGGTCAGAAAAGGAGATGAGTTGAGGAGAGAGTTGAGAAAAGACAACGGGAGTCCAAGAAAAGAGAGTTAGTCAGAGGGACATAGTAGTTTTGCTTGGTGAGTGCCATGGCTGACTGGAAGGAGGTAAGTATGAATTTGAAGTTAAGAAAATCAGCGAGAGTGCGGGATTTGAACCAGATGTGCTTAGTTGAGCAGGCACAGAAGTGTAGATAAAGGGTGGCTGAAGACAGCCAGGGCTGAGGTATAGTGTACTTCACATAACATGGGGTGGGTGGAGCAAAAGCATCTAGAGCAGAGAAGAGAACAGTATTATAGGAAACTCCAGCCTCATCAAACTTAGAAGACAAGGTAGAGGAAAGAGATGATGAGGCAATAGTGGAGAGAGCCGACAGATCAATAGCATGAAGATTTCTAAAAAGGTAGGAGGAGACTGGGTGAGATTGAGGTGGGGAGTGATGAAGCATGAAGCTTAGCAGGTGATGGTCACATAAGGAAAGGACTGAGGTACAGAAATTAGAAGGTAAACAATTAGAGAAGAAAATAGGGTCAAGGCAACCGTGCTGATGAGTGGGAGTAGTAGAGGAAAGCTGAAGTTGAATGAGGAGGTAAAGGAAAGGATTTTAGAAGCATAGGGGTCAGCAGAGTTATCAACATGAGTATTAAAGTCACCAAGAATTAGGAAGGGGGAAGATGAATCCAGAAATAAGGAAAGCCATTAGTCAAAGTCATCAGAAAGGTAGGGGTAGACTTGTCAGGGGGTCTTTAAATAGCAGCTATCCGGAGAGGTAAGGGGAGTTTATTATATATGGAATGAGTATTCCATAAAGCACATGAGAAAGGGAGAGAAGAGGGGGAGAGGAGAGGAATATGAATGAGACTGGAGTAGTTGAGAGAGGAACTATCATGGGAATGAAAGAAAAGTCTAAATGGGCCAGGGTTGGGATTAATATCACCGGATGAAAGAAGGAGAAGGAGAAGAAGTGTGCAAGGCAGAGAGGAGACCACACAGTGGAAACAAGGATAAGGTTGTTTCAGAGAGAAAGGAGAGGGATGAATGAGAGAAAGAAAAAGGTGAAGCTCAAGAGCTGAAGAAAGGGTGGAAGACAAGATGGGGAAGTGGTGGGAAAGGTAGAGAGAGGGTAATAAGAGGGGAGGTTTAAGTTGTTGTTATGAGGGGAGAAGGTTAGGAAGTGTCAGTAAAAAGGAAGAAAAAGTGATGTGGAGCCATAAGAAAATGGAGAGCAGAGCAGAGGACAGAGGAAATAATTGAAGGAATGAAGGAAGGGTAGGAGAAAGATCAAGGGAAGTGGGACTATTGGAGGTGTAAATCCAACTTAAGAAGTGGTAGTGTAGGAGGGTGAAGTACTGTCAAAGAGAAAAGAGAGGGATAAAAGCAAATTAGTTAGTGAATAAAATAAAATACAGATAAGTAACTAATCTAATTAGTTTAAATTTAGGAAAGACCAAAAGGTCAGTGTCCATTCAGTCAGGTCAGGTGGTGAAGCCAGTAGCAATGGCACTGTTTATTTAATCAGGCCAGGCGGAGTGGGAAAGCCATCCCACAGTACAAATAGTAAGTTATTGAATTACAAAGCCCAGTGGCTCCAAGAGGTTTCCCATGAGAGGTATCCTCGCCTAGAGAGCTTGGACCCACAATCGTGGTCAGGCGAGAGAGGAGGGCCAAGCGCAGTACAAGGAGCACAGTCAACAAATCATCCAGAAAGCCCGTAGTAGCCATTGGTGCTCACTCCTAAGCCCTCTTACACCTCAGCACCAAAGCGGCACCAAGTCAACGTCGAAATCGAAGTCCAACACATCACTCACAAGGGCAGCGGTACCAGGAAGAACGGGGGAATTAAATCACTTTCAGCAGAACCTCATCAAGGAAATCTTGCATATGGACACTCTGCTTTCGCATTGCTGGGATCCTTGTGCGCTGTTGTGCAAGTGCTAGTGAGTCCCAGAGAAGGTGCAATACGGAAGCTAGGCCCAAGAGGAGCCTTCCTTCAACTCAGCATGCACATCATATGAGTTCAGGTGCTCGGCTGATACGGGAGATGTCTGGTGATTCACAGCCAGTGAAGGCAGGTCAGCCGCAGTGCAGGCAGATTCCGATAGAGGAAGGGGAATGGGCTGGTCAGTCTTGTATCTCCTGCGCTTCCTCAGCAAGCCAGCAAGCTGCAGAGCCATCAGCGGCAGAAAATCAGTGTCAGATAGTACTACAGGGAGGGCAAGGAAGCTGCAAGACACTCGTGTGGGAAGGCAGTCCTAGTTAAACACTGTCGCAACAGAGGCACACTGATGGGGCAGACAGAAGCATGAGGACTTAGTACCTATCAGGCCCCGCTCCCATTAGCATCTGCCATGCTGCATGGAATCAATGTTGTCAGGGCTCAGTACTGTCCAACGAGCCTGATAAATGGAACTTGGACTGCAGAGTTAAATGAGGCAGCTGGATGAACTCAAAAATATGGCGGCAGGCCATGGAGAAGAGAAGCTGCAATAATAGGCAATTATATGAAGAGTCTTAAACATAACCCCTTGGAGATGGATTTGGCTGTCGGGTCAGGCCTTAGCGGTCTGAACCACGGACATTTACCTGTCTTTATAAGAACATAAGATATGCCATACTGGGTCAGACCAAGGTCCATCAAGCTCAGTATACTGTTTACAACAGTGACCAATCTAGGTCATAAGTACCTAGCAGTTTCCCCAAAAGACACAGGTTCCACAATGCTTGTATTGAGTCAAGCAGTGATATCCTTGGTCCCTTTTGGTTTATAGACCTGTCCTCCAGGAACTTGTCCAAACCTTTTTGAAACCCAGCTACACTAACAGCTTTTACTAAATCCTCTAGTAACAAATTCCAGAGTTTGATTAAACATTGAGTGAAAAAATATTTTCTCTTATTAGTTTTAAATAGTTTACCCTGTAGCTTCAATGCATGTCCCCTAGTCTTTCTATATTCTGATGACGTAAACAATCGATCTACGTTTACCCGTTCCACTCCGTTCATTAATTTATAGACCTCTATCATATCTCCCCTCAGCTGTCTCTTTTCCAGGTTGAAGAGCCCTAACCTTTTTAACCTCTCTTCATAGGATTATCCTTCCATCCCCTTTACCATTTTAGTGGCTCTTCTCTGAACCTTTTCTAATAACGCTATATCCTTTTTAAGATACGGCGACCAGAACTGCACACAATATTCAAGGTGCAGTCACACCATGGAATGATATAGAGGATATCCTTTGTTTTATTTTCCATTCCTTTCCTTATGATACCTAGCATTCTATTTGCTCCCTTGGCTGCCGCTGCACACTGGGCGGAGGGTTTTAACATGTTATCCACAATGATGCCTAAATCTTTTTCCTGGATGGTGGTTCCTAATGTGGAACCTTGCATAGTTTGGGTTGTTCTTTTCTAGGTGCATAACTTTGCACTTGTCCACATTAAATTTCATCTGCCATTTGGATGCCCATTCTTCCAATTTATCAAGATCCTCTTGCAATTTTCCACAATCCTCATGGATTTTAACAACTTTAAATAGTTTTGTGTCATCTGCAAATTTGTTAACCTCACTCGATATTCCCTTTTCCAGGTCATTTATGAATATGCCAAAAAGCAGCGGATCCAGCACAGATCTGAGCATACCACTAGTATGCCAAATCTAAAATTTCAGGGCGCCCCAAAGATACATGAAGGCAGTAATAATGCTAATATGTACATAAATTATTTATCTCATAGTTACCAATAATTGTAGATTTCTTGAGTGACTACTTAAACATATACAACAATAACAATAATATAGTAAAGATTGCATCAAGCAAGAAGTAACTGCTTTAATATATAGCTCATACCCTGTTTTTTTCTGACAGTGTACAGTGATGAAGACAGCAGTAATTTGTACATCATTAGTTTACTGTATAGCTACATAAAAGTTTTATTAGCTCATTTATGAAGACACCATGTGCTGAAGCTTAGTGCAACATTCTAACACATGAAAATCTCTGCGAGTTAATAGACTGATGTCTATCATTCAATTTCTAACCCCATCCAGCATTTTTTTGACCCAGCCCCATACTACTCAGTTTACCTATGAACCTCCTGTGTGCATTAAATACTACTACTTCTACTACTACTGAGCATTTGTATAGCGCTACATGTCGTATGCAGCACTCAAAGAAATATGAGCCGACCCTGTGTATCCCAACCTGGGTCCGTCTCCAGGAGACCCTCCCTCCGGGTTTCTAGCCCCAAAGCCTCATCTAGGGATAATCCTCCGCCTTTTCTTCCTTCTCTATCTCTTCTAAATAAATTATAGCCAGCTATGGCTATATTCCATTCATGCGACTCATTAAACCATGTTTCTGTAATGGTCACAATGTCCAAGTCCATTTCTACCATTAGGGCTTCCAGGTCAGGAACTTTGTTGGCTAGACTTCCAGCAATTGTTGGTTGACTTGCTTGTATTTTGCATGGATTTTATTCCAGACACCTCTTCCCTCTTGTCATTGATGTGTTGGTTAATATTTATTTTATTTATTTATTTATTTAACAGTTTTTATATACCGCGCTATTCATCATCAGCGCGGTTTACATTTTAACAATCTTGTACTTAAGCATAAAACATATGTCAAGTTTACAGATAACAGGGAGTGAAACAGGGATAAATGGGGTTAAAGATAAGATAAGATAATAACAAATATTCACAACTATTTACAGCAAATTAGCATAAATTTTGAGCTTCATAGATTAGGGATGCACGAGATTTTAATCTGGGACGAGCAATGGAGTTTAGGGAACTTACTTGACTAACCATAGTCATTGGTTTGGGTTGGAAGGGGAGGAGGTGGGATGATTATTTGATGATTATATGATGATTATTTCCAATTTTATTCTATTTTTGCTGGGAGTGATGTCCTGAACTTGTTCTTTTCCATCCGTCACCACCTTTTCCTAGTGTAGATGCTTGTCCAACCTCTTTATGTATATACATACAGTATGGGCCTCATTCCATTTCAGACGTCCCGACCTGCTGTGCGTCCGGTCAGAACTGGACGCACAGAGGTAGATGGGATTCTAATCCTGCAGGGCACGTCTAGCCTCGTGGGATCAGAATCATGCCTGTATGTGCAGGCCGGGACCCAATTCCAATCAGCCTGCATGTACAGACCTCTGCCCAGCTAATTCAGTCAGTGCTCCTGAATGGAGCTGTGGCACCATGGTGTCTGGTGTCATGGCACTGCGGCTCCATACAGGAGCCGCGATCCCCGGCTGACCTGTTCTTTCATTCTCTGCAGCCAGAGCCCCGATCTGGCCTTCCAAGGCCAGGGTCGGGCTGTGGGGAATCTCCTGTACCCCCTCCTACCTTTTCCGCCACCTGGGCCTGCCATCCCCCACCATCCAGGGAAACGTATTCCACCTCAGATGTGGAATAAGTTCCCTGTTCAGTCTGCTGGCCCCGGACATACAGAGCCGACATCAGAATCGGCCCTGTACGCCCAGGGCCATGGACTGCCCAGTGTCTGCCCTAGCTCTGCCTCCGCACCGCCTCTTTCCCGCCCCCGTCTTCCCTCCCCATACAAACACCTTGTTCATATGGGGAGGTTAGTCGGCAAAGGGGTCCAAATAGTGGGTATGGACGTCCCAAAGGGACGTCCATCCCCACTATTCGCGGCTCAGAATGACCCCGTATATACAGGATGGCCCAAAAAAATTGAGAACATCTTGTAAATTAAAAGCTTAAATAGTTTACTTATTTACCTTTTTTAGCTATATAACATCTTTATTTTGACAATTTCCGGTCGCCATCTTTTTTTTTTTTTTTTTTAATTTGTCAATCGTTTACATCTGTCTTTTTCAATTTTTAAATAACTTATATGCTACAAGATGTTCTCACTTTTTTTGGGCCACCTTGTATATACATAGAGAGAGTAATTTTGTAAACTCCTACACAGTTAATGCACATTACCACAAGTGTATTTGGGGAATATTTATAAAGGGGATCTGTGCAATGAATAGCAGGGATGATCATTCCCGCTATTCATACCCCCACCCGATCACGTCTAACTTCCCCGCTTGCTGTATGGAGAAGTTATATGGGGTAGGGAAGGGGCAGATCGGGGGCGGCATTAGGGTGGGCGGTAAGCAGTCATCAACCCCGGATGTACAGGGCCGATTCCAATGAGGTGGAATAAGTTCCCCGATCAGGCAGCGGACAGCAGGCCCAGGGCTGCAAAGCAGCGGGAGGGGCAGAGAGCATTCCCCACAGCCTGACCCTGGTCTTGGAAACTGGATCGGGGGTTGGGCTGTGGGGAAAGCAGTTCAGGAGCCAGCAGCCACGGATCGTGGCTTTATAATGGAGCTGCAGTGCCATGGCAACCGGACGCCATGGCATCGCGGCTTCATTGTAAAGCCCAGACTGAGTTATTCGGGCACGGCCTGTATGTGCAGGCCGGGCTGAATCACAGTCCAAGCCTGCACATACAGACCTGTTCGCGATTCTGATCCCATGGGGCTAGATGTGCCCCACGGGATCAGAATCGCGACTCCCTCTGTGCATCCGGTTCCAACCGGGCACATAGAGGGCCTGTACATCCAGGATGGAATCGGGCTCAAAGTGAAAAACATGTGTATTTACTTTGTAAAATAGAGGTGTAAAGATCCACGTCTAGAGTGATCAGAATCGCATCTAAATTCTAATGTTTTATAACTTTTGTGTGTAATTGTAGGCCTCACCTGTGCTCCATCCAAGCACCACCCTTGTGCACACCTAAACTGAAAGTATGCGTGATAGGACTTGCACGCGCCCTTACAAAATAGCGCCCACCTAAAGCATGTGCAGAAATGCCCATTCATGCATGCAAGCCCTTTAAAACAGGCCCTTAAGTGCATAACTAGCGCATAACTTTCCATGTGCTTCTTATAAAATCAGCCCCAAAGGAATACTTTCTATAATATGCACATACAAATATGGAGGGTAATTCTGCAAGGAGCAGCTAGATTTCCACATAAGCATATGCATGGAAAGTCAGGTATTCAAGTCATCTACATGTGGAGTCCAGTTGGGTGCTAGTCTGAACGCTTGCACCACAGACTGACGGCACGTGCTATCAGTGTGGGCATGCACAGGAGCAGAGCGTAGGTGGAGCATATATTTACGCACATACTTTACAGAATAGGCCCCAATATGCTCTAGAGCTGCTGTGAGTGACTGTGATGATATTTATGTGCATCTGTGGCCACTTACCCTAGTATTCTATAAAACAGAGTTCATGCGCACTTCTCTTTATAATCTAGGCTCTACCTACAGACTTACCACCATAGCATTCACACACATATTTGTTTCTCCTGTGGAACAGGTTTAAATTTTAGTGAGAGCATTTGTGTGCCACTGATAGTTCTACAAGCCTATTTTGTAAAGGCACATGGCTGCCTATGTTGTCTTTAACGTTTTGGAAAATTTTATAAGTGCCCTGTTATAAAATTACACTCAAAGAGAGCAATGTCCCAAAGCCATTTACAAAATAAAATGAGCTATTTAAAGACTGTCTACCCTCCCTTTGGGTAAAAATAAGCACTGATGCTTCTTTCAGCTTGTGTAGCTGTCAGAGCCTATTGTTTTCCATTGACTGCACTTGCCCTTTGCAATCCCCCTGAATCAGGGTCGGCACAAGGAAATTGGGTGCCCTAGGTGAACCTGCAGCCTTCCCCCTGCCAAGATTTTGATAATTAAGATTAATAATCATGACGGTCCCAACATCACCCCTCACACACCAATCCTGTAAAGATGCGTAACTGGACATTATACTTTTAAATTGCTGGCTATGTCTTTTCAGTTTACAGAAATAACTTTTCATTGCCAGGAAAATCACAGCACTGCATCAGAAAATTAGACGTACATGTGCACTATATTAGATGCTACCAGATGGCATAGATTCCCCCATCTAAGTCCACAAAAGCATGTATTTTTCCTATGCTGGAGAATTTCCACAAATGTAGTTACCAATGCAAAGTAGCATGCATAATTTTGAAAAGCACAGAGATGGAAATTGACATGAATTTGCACACATAGTCCATTTTTTAACCATACGCTGCCTGTTGCACACACACACACACACACACCCGCTCCTTGATGGAGAAGAAATGGAAACAGTATTTATTTATTTATTTAGCGTACATTTGTATACCGCTACTTCCAGCGATCAGTAGCGGATTGGATTACATATTGGAAACTGTCAAATCAGGACAGAAATATTTGTGTATATACAAGGTGATTTGAAAGGTAATCACAACACACAGTAATTGTTTACATATTCACATTTTTACATATATACATTTTTGGTTCTTTGGGTGGCACTGTTTGGGCCACGTGGACTAAATCAAGTTGTGCTGAATCTGAAATAGGTGGGTCTTGAGTTTTTTTCTAAAGTCCGTCAGGTCTTTGCTAGCACGTAACTCCGGCGGCAGTTGGTTCCACAGTGTCGGTGCTGTGTAAGAGTATGCTCTGTTACTAGTACCGGATTTGACAGATCTTATATCTGCCGGTACACAGAGGGTGTTTGAGTTGGTGGTTCTTCTGCTTCTGTTGGGTGGTTGTGTGCAGATTAGGTTGGAGAGGAAGGATGGCGCAATGATATGCATGAGTTTGAAAGTGGTTATTAGTGTTTTATATTTTATACGAGCTGTGATGGGGAGCCAGTGTAGCTCCATCAAAACAGGTGTGATGTGTTCAGCAAATCTTTTCTTCATAATGATTCTAGCCGCCACATTCTGCGCCATTTGTAATATGTTTAGGGTTTTCTTTGGTAGGCCCTGTAAAATGGCGTTGCAGTAGTCGAGATGTGGCATGATGAGTGCTTGTGCCACAGACCTGAAATCATGAGGCTCAATAATGCTCCGTAGAGGTTGCAGGACTCTTAGTTTGTGGAAGATGGCCCTGTTTGTTATGCGGAGGTGTTTTTCCATCTTTAGGTCGCTATCGAACGTTACCCCCAGATATTTTATTTCTTTCTTCGTTTGGTAGGTATTGTTGCAGTAGACTACTTTAACTTGCATGGATCAATAATCAATAAAGAAACAACAAGCAGTCAAGAAATCCGATGACGCACTGCTCTTGGCAGAAAGTCTATGAAGGGCCTGAACAAGCTTCTCAAGAGAGGATATGTCTCTCTCTACACAAAGATTCAGCTCGTCCAAGCCATGGTATTTTCAATAACGTCATATGGATGTGAAAGTTGGACAGTGAGAAAGAAAGACAGGAAGAAAAATGCTGCCTTTCAATTATGGTGCTGGCAACGAATACTGGGCCCAGTATTCAGCAGTGGCAGTTAGCTGATTTAATGCAGATAAACTTCAAACCCAGATATTCAATGCAGGGGTCATATCCAGGCTCCAGCATTGAATATCTGGTTTGCCCGATTGCCGTGAAGCTAACCAGGCAGTGGCAATATTCAGTCACTGCCTGGTTGGCTTCTGCGGTGAAAGTTAGGCTAGTCTTTACTGCACCTTTCGCCATATGTCACTAACTGGGCAGTGGCTCAGTTTCACCATTACCTGGTTAACAACGTGTGCCACCCTGGAACAGCCTCAGCAGGCTCCGATGCTAACCAGTTAGCATCGGGGTGGGTAGGGATGGCACTAACCGTGTTGGTGCTGCTGAATATTCAACTGAGCAGCATTTACACAGTTTGCAGGTCTGAATATTGGGCCCACTGTGTATACTATTGACTACCCAAAGAAGAAATCAATTGGTACTAGAGGACATCAAAGCTTAAGATTTCTTTAGAAGCTCAAATGACAATACTTTGACTTCTATACTTTGGAGACATCATGTGAAGAGAAAAATCATTTGAGAAAGACATCATGCTTGGCAAGGTTGAAGGTCAACGCAAAAGAAGAAGGTCAACATGCAATGGATCAGTACAATAATAGCAACTATGGATGCCACTGTATTAACAATTAGCCATCTGTCTGAAGACTGAACACAAATTTAGGACAACAATCCAGAGGGCTGCCATGTGTCAACATAGACTCAATAGCACTCAACGACAACAAACTGTATTGTGAGTAGGCCGATACTGTTAGCATATACACACACATAAACACACATGCAAAAAATTCAAACTCTCAATGATAAACGCACAATGAAATACCCAAATCCTCTCAACTGCTCTTGACTCTTGCCTCTCTCTCTCACACAAGTGACCTCTTTTTTGTTCGCTCATACAATATAAATGATCTGTTGCTTAATAGGAGTGATGGGGGGTAAGGTTATTCCTGCAAGTGCTGCCCCAAGGATGGTCTTGGTTTCTGATAGGAGATTTGAAGTTTATCTAGGAGTAGTTCCCAAGGACATTATGCTTGTATTGTTGTGCTAAGCAGTGACTCGCTGAGCAGTTGGCTTTGGAGTCCAAATGGATTTGCAGCAGTCTAAAATTTAGTGCAGAGTCTTTTAAGTGGCAATTTAGTGTGCATGTTAACTTTTTCTCGCTAAAACAATTTTTGTATCTGTTTTAGTGCTAGACGGTAAAATACTCTAATGATTCTAGCATTAGTCCCATAATTGTAACAGTTACATATTCAGTTTTGCCTTTAAGCCATGCAAAAGAAAGTATGTGGCCTCCTTGAGGCTTAGCCCAGCACCACTGCAAAAGCCTCAAGATTCCATATTGTCCACTGGGAAGGCGGCTTCGACTTCGCATGGGGCTGCATCAAGAATATATCTCAAAAATTCTTTTACCAATCTATTCTGCTCTGTTTATGCTTTCAGGGTTCTGATTTTCTAGTTCTAAAAGATGAATCAGGAAAGTGAATGAAACTGCTGCAGCAAGGAACATAGCTAACTTCTGTAACTTTCAATTTTGTCTCCCCTTCAACAGAAAGCACTCGCTTCTGAAACAGCGGCCAGCAGAGCCCTCTGACTTATAGACACTGCTGTGCAACAGGCTTATCTAAAGCACATTGTGATTCTCCTTCTTAAGGAAAACTTAACCAATTTGGTCCTCAGCTCAAAAAGTTTGTTAAAGATCTAGCTGAAGGCGAGAAAGCTTTTCTTCCACAAGACAAGCCTAAAGTCACTGATCAGCCCATTTGACTCTAACAAAGGGATGTTACAAGGAGGAAACCAAACCAGCTCACACTTTTTGGCGATAAAGAAGTCAACTGTAGATTTTTCTGTGGAATGGGAATAAATCTAAACTACATTCGTCACATTCTCAGACGTCTTGTTTAGAAGGGATATTGTATCAGTTCAAGTGGAGTGGAGGAGTGGCCTAGTGGTTGGGGCAAGGTACTTCAGGCTAGAAGGCCGGGGGTTCAAATCCCACTAGAGGACAGCAACCTTGGGCCGGAAGGACTGGGGTTTCTAGTCCCACAGGTGCTCCTTGTGGTCTTGGGTAAGCCACTTAACCCTCCGTAGCCCATGTTCCCTGTAAAATAGTTATCTCCAAGTTATAATGCCCTGTTCAATGTAATTTCAGTTTGTTCAAGTAAACCACACTGATGCAGAATAGCACGGTATATAAGAGAATGTAAATACATAAATCTGGGTAAAGTCAGTATTAGACTTTTTGATAATAAAACATAATAAAGAATGGTTACTGCATAATATTTAAAAAAAAAATGTCTTCTTAGAGAAATTAAACATGGAGCCCGATTCATGAAGGGGCACATCTGGGCCGTCCAGATGTCTCCGAGCAAGATGGGCCCATTAGTACCCGATTCTGGACTGCGGGAACAAAACGTTCCTGCGGTATACAGAATTGGGCCCGAGGATGGCTCGGTGTGCATCCTCCCCTCAGGTGTCCCTGGCTCACGTGGCTAGAAACCCCTCTTCCCTGCTGCCCGACCCACAGCTGGCCAGCCAGGGTCTGGATCGGATAGTGGGAACCCCCTGCACCCAGCTCCGACGGGGTATCCCCGGGACCGATCGCCGAGTCAGTGATGTTTATTCCACCTTTGAAGTGAAATAATCAGCATGTCCCCTCTGACCCGGCAGATCGGTCCTGTACATCCTGCTGACTCGGCCCACCCCTACTCCATCCCCTCCCACCCCCTGTCAGCTCTCCTCATCCTGCAGCTCTATCCATGCGGGGAGAGCAGGAGGGGGAATAGGGTCCGCAACTCCAAATTGGGTCCTTAGTTCACCAAAGAAGAAGTCATGATCGCTGGGAGCCGAAGCTCAGAAACAGCAAGAAACTGGGCATTCCTAAGATAGAAAAACTCTGTCACTAAAAAAGGTTTCTGCGAAAAATACAATTCTGATGTCATCACCCCATGAAACATTTGCATCATTCTTCTTAATTCGGACATGTGAAAAGTTTCGCACCTAGGAAAGAACAATTCAAACTACGGTTACACAATGCAAGATTCCACATTAGGAACCACCATCCAGGAAAAGGATTTAGGCGTCAATTAGGCGTCATCACAGATAACATGATGAAACCCTCTTCCCAGTGTGCAGCGATGGCCAAGAAAGCAAATAGAATGCTAGGAATCATAAGGAAAGGAATGGAGAATAACACCAAGGATATTATAATGCCTCTGTATCGTTCCATGGTATGACCGCGCCTTGAATACTGTGTGCAATTCTGATTGACATATCTTAAAAAAGATATAGCAGAATTAGAAGAGGTACAGAGAAAAGCCACCAAAATGGTAAAGGGGATGGAAGGATACCCCTATGAGGAGAGGCTTAAAAAGTTAGAGTTCAACTTGGAAAAATGATGGCTGAGGAGGAGATATGATAGAGCTCTATAAATTAATGAATGGAGTAGAAAAGGTAAACGTAGATAGGTTGTTTACTCCATCAAAAAGTAGAAAGACAATGGACATGCAATGAAGCTACAGTGTAACCTATTTAAGACTAATAAGAAAAAATATTTTTTCACTCAACGCATAATCAAACTCTGGAATTCGTTACTGGAGAATGTAGTAAAAGCTGTTAGTATAGCTGGATTAAAAAAAAGTTTGGATAATTTCCCGGAGAAAGGGTCCATAAACCATTATTAAAGAAGACCAGGGAAACCCACTGCTTACCCCGGGATAAGCACTCTGGAACCTGTGCACCTTTTTAGAAACCTGCCAGGTACTTGTGACCTGGATTGGTCACTGTTGGAAACAGGACACCTTCACTTTTATACATTCAAAATGGAATCATACAGGAGATTATCTTCAGTTACAAAGATGATTCAGTGAGCAAAAATACAATTTGTGTTTCCTAATAGTTGTAGTTGTTGTTATGGAAGGACAGACTAGATAGGCCATGTGGTCTTTTTCTGTCATCATGTTTCTATGTTTCTATGTTAATGGACTTGCATAGGATTAAGTCAACAGACATGACTCGTATGTTTCCTCAAGAAATTTTTCAGTCCTGAAAATCATGGCCAAAAAAAGAAAAATTATGGTGAAAAAGTCTCAAGTGAAAGGGGGCTATTGTAGGGGTTGATATGGAAGGGCAGGCTAGATAGGTCATGTGGTCTTTTTCTGTCATAACGTTTCTGTTTCTATTCAAGGAAGTTCACAAGCACAAATGTAAGTTGGAAAAACAACACTTGCACAATATAATTAAGGTCCATAGTCACAAGAAAAAAGATGACTCCACATGAATATTTTAGAAAGGAGAGTCAGAATTTATTCCTTACAATGATTCTGTTATTTAATCGACAATTAAGATGTTATGCTTAAATCTGTTTACTGAAAGTGAAACAAAAATAGTGATTCCAAGGCAATTTAAAGAAACAATTATACTAATCTCGGAATACTCAAACATCTCCCTTGAACCACTTAACAAAATAAAATCGTACAATCATTTTTATTTTAAACAAGTGCTTCCCTTTCTCCCTCCCCCTTCAGTAGCTGCAAAGGTAGACTTATGGTGACACCAGGCTTGATTGAACAAAAACTATCCAGAGCGTGAGGATCCTTACACGGGTCAGATGATATTGTGTCAGATCTGAAAGGTTAATGATTAATAGTTATGAATGATATAGTCCTAACCCCAATCCAATTAAGATATTAAAACCAGATCAGACAAGGCAGAGGGAAGAATTCTCTAATTATATAAGATACTGAGATTTTCATTCTGAATGGACCTTCGATGCTTGACTATCATTCACATAGAATGGGAACAGCTAGCAGTTTTTCAACTAATATGCCAAAAAGTGGAAGAAACCAATAATGGATTTAATGTGATTTTTCAAAGCAAGAAAACTCAAAAGATATTTCAGGAGATACAAGCAAAAACAGGCTATAAGACGTGGTTTAGAGAGGAAGATCAGGTTTGACACACAAGACTTATTGGTTCATGTAGGCCAAGGAGGTCTGGAGAGCACGGAAGCAATGCAGGCCAGAGAATGAACAGAAGGAGGTCTCCCAGTCTCACAAGACCCTTCTGCAATGTCTCATAATCCTCTGCTGTTTTAACAGCTTTGAATAATTTTGTGACATATGCAGATCTGATCACCTCATTCGTTGCTCCTTTTTCCCCAATCATTTATAAATGTATTTCAAAGCAGAGGTGCCAGTATAGATCCCTAGGACATTCCATTATAGACCTTTTTCCATTTTGAAAACAGACCGTTTGGGATTTGTGTGCCATCTTCTCTATGCATTAATAACGGTTGGGCTAACATTGCGAACTTGACACTTGACTGTGAATGATAATACTACCGGTGTGCATGCATGACTGCTGCTTTGCATCTGCAGTTTGCAACACTAGGGTGTGATTAATTAGACAACAGCATGTTGTGCTTGCTACTACCATTTCTATGACCTCTGCCAAAGATGTGACCCTTTTTTTCCAGGTAGATGGTCGTGGTGGTCATATCTAATATCTGGGTGATCATTGGCTACGTGTGGCAATACTGGGGCTGGCTGAGAAGGAGTCTGTCTAACTTAACCTTGAGAGGTGATCACTCTGTCTTGGTTAAAAAAGATCTTTCTGTGAAAGTGATTATCAGTCAGTGTGAATTTAGCATTCTTTTTTTTGCTTTTCCCTCCCATTCTTTCTCACTTTGTACCCATAGCAACCAAAAGCAATGTGCTCTCCCCATCTTCCTCTAGTTTTCAGAGCATACGTTGATGCGGGTCAGGACCATGGCATCTCCTATTTGTACTGTGTTAAGGACACTAATACTATGATGGCCATGGGCCAGTAGCGGATTATATGCAGACTTACTGAGAAGAAAAACATAGAAATATGTTGCATATAGATTATTTTTCCTGTGCATTAACGTTTCCCATTCTTTTCCCAGGGACACATCTAGCATATGCCAGTCTATTTCATGCATGTTCATTGTGGTTATCCTGAGAACCTGATAGGCTAAGTATGCCTCCAGAAGAGGGGTGAGAAACTTCTCCCCCTCCCCCAAAAATCAGAAAATACACAACAGTGAAACAATCAATTTACAATAGTTTGCTTTTGCTGCAAATAAAGTCACACATTTGTAGAGTTCCAGTGTTTGACAATCCAGGAGTGCTCCAGGTCACAATTTTGGTACATTGGCAGAGCTGTGGGGGTGGAGTACTTCGGTACTGGAACAGCAGGGGTTGCTGCAGGACACGACTACGTTGCATGGGTGTAGATGCTTTTGAAGTGTGACACTCTGGTACTTTTGATTCTGGCTTGACAAAAGGATTTTAATTCTGAGATACCCCAACATTTCTCTTTCATATGCCCCCCCCCCCCCCAACAAATGGCCTGCATGCTCCTGTGAACAGAGGGAGAGCACAGTATCTCCGACCTCCATCAGTAAACACTCGGCATCCATCCTGCCTTATTTTGTATGATCCCTTTTCCCTTGATTTCATTATATGAGCGCTACCAGATGGCACTGCTGACTGAACGGGGTTTTAATTCCTCTAACACTCTCCTATCACCACCTTCCATGGGACCACTGAGTGGGAAATTTGGAAATAATGAGAGGGGAAACAAGAAAATTCAATTACTTGTTTCCTGCAAGCGCTATGGTGTGGTTCACTGCCTCCCCCATAGCAAGAGGCTCTCATGCCCTCCCATCTCTTCTTAAAGGGAACATTTGGTTGGCTACTTTAGAAGTGTTGCCTGCAGTCATTCCAAAGAAAGACAGACAGATTTTGGCAGGTGAACAGGGTCATTATCTTTATAACAGAGTTTTACTCCATTTTAATAAGCCTCTAAATCACAATATGGAGCAGAGTTTCTTTGCCTGCAGAGCGGCAGATCCATAATTAGAATGGAAGTCCTAGGAGACTCACAACAAATCTTAACCAGTACCGGTTCCATCGGCATGATCCTATGTGTTCCCACCAAAGAATAATCTTGCAAAATCTTTTCCATACTTGTATGGCATACTGTCAATTTAGAAACATACTAGGAGGCTTTGAACTGCAGACAGAGGGGTGGGGAAGTGGTGAAAGGAAAGAGGGTAGATGGATGTCAAATCACTATCAAGAGATTCTGAGACAAGCACAGAAGGTCCTTATGTAGTATCCTTGAAGGATACTACCAAAAGCAGAGAGGTTCCACAAAAGAGTAAAGTAGCCCAAATGCCCTCAAGTATGGAGCAGACAGAGCTTAAAGATCCCAATTTACCCATGTCTAACAATAGCCAAATTAACATGAATAAAATACATTCTCTAAAATGCTTGTATGCAAATGCTAGAAGTCTAAAGAATAAGATGGGAGAGTTAGAATATATAGCACTAAATGAAAGATTAGATATGATTGGAATATCAGAGACATGGTGGAAGGAGGACAACCAGTGGGACACTGTGATATCTGGGTACAAACTATATCGTAATGATAGAGCTGATCAAATTGGTGGAGGGGTTGCGCTCTATGTTAGAGAGGGCATTGACTCAGAAAGGATTAAAGTTTTGCAGGAAACAAAATCTGCTGTAGAATCTATATGGATTGAAATTCCAAATAAAAGGGGGAAGGTGATGGCAGTGGGGGTGTACTATCGAGCACCTGGCCAGAATGACCAAATGGATGATGAAATGCTCAAAGAAATCAAGAAAGCTAACAAAAGTTACAGCGCAGTAATAATAATGGGTGATTTCAATTACCCCGGTATCGACTGGGTCAGTGTCACGTCAGGACATGCTAGGGAGATAAAGTTCCTATATGAAATAAATGACTGCTTCTTGGAGCAGCTGGTTCATGAACCGACCAGAGGGGAAGCCATATTAGACCTAGTCCTTAGTGGAACACTAGATCTAGTGCAAGAGATAAGGGTGTTGGGGCCACTTGGCAATAGTGATCATAGCATGATTGCCTTTGATTTAATTAGTGGAGGAGGGATAGTAAGGAAATCCACAGTACTACCTTTTAACTTTCGAAAGGGAGACTATGATAAAATGAGGAAAACAGTTAAGAAAAAACTAAAAGGAGCAGTTGCGAAGGTTAAAGACGTACATCAAGCTTGGGTGTTGTTGAAAAATACTATCTTGGAAGCCCAGACCAGCTGTATTCCATGCTTTAAGAAAAGTGGAAGGAAGTCCAAAAAACTGCCAGCATGGTTTAAAGGTGAGGTCAGAGAGGCTGTTGTTGCCAAAAAAGCATCTTTCAGGAAATGGAAAAAAGAGCCAAACGACGAAACCTGGAAACAGCACAAGCACTGGCAAGTCAAATGCAAGGCATTGATAAGGCAGGCAAAGAGAGAATTTGAGAAGAAGCTTGCTGCGGAAGCAAAAACGCGAAGTAAAGACCTTTTCAAGTACATTCATAGCAAAAAACCTGTGAGAGAGTCAGTTGGTCCATTAGATGATAAAGGGGTTAAAGGAGCACTAAGAGGCGACAAGGCAATAGTGGAGAGACTGAATGAATTCTTTGCTTCGGTCTTTACTGAGGAAGATGTAGGGATGTTACCCATGACTGAAGTGGTATTTAAAGGTGCGGAAGAATTGAAGGAAATATTGATACGTCAGGAAGATGTCTTACAACTATTAGATAAACTGAAGAGTAGCAAATCACCTGGGCCGGATGGTATACATCCAAGGGTGTTGAAAGAACTGAAATATGAGATTGCAGACCTGCTATCAGTAATCTGTGAACTATCATTAAAATCATCTCTAATACCTGAAGATTGGAGGGTCGCCAATGTAACACCCATTTTTAAAAAGGGTTCCAGGGGTGATCCGGGAAACTACAGACCGGTGAGCCTGACGTCAGTACCGGGAAAAATGGTAGAAACCATCATAAAGAATAAAATTACTCAGCATGTAGATAGTCACAACCTAATGGGAGACAGCCAACATGGCTTTAGACAAGGAAGATCTTGTCTTACTAATCTGTTATGTTTTTTGAAGGAGTGAATAAACAGGTGGACAAAGGTGAGTCGGTTGATATTGTGTATCTGGACTTTCAGAAAGCCTTTGACAAGGTCCCTCATCAGAGACTTTTGGCAAATCTAAAGAGTCATGGGATAGGAGGCAGTGTACTATTGTGGATCAGGAACTGGTTAAAAGATAGAAAGCAGAGGGTAGGGCTAAATGGCCAATTTTCCCAATGGAGAAAGGTGAATAGTGGTGTACCCCGGGGATCTGTGCTGGGTCCGCTGCTTTTTGACATATTCATAAATGACCTGGAAAATGGAATAACGAGTGAGGTTATCAAATTTGCAGATGACACAAAACTATTTAAAGTTGTTAAAACCCAAGAGGATTGTGAAAAATTGCAAGAGGATCTTGATAAATTGGAAGACTGGGCATCAAAATGGCAGATGAAATTTAATGTGGACAAGTGCAAGGTTATGCACCTAGGGAAGAACAACCCAAACTATGGTTACACGATGCAAGGTTCCACATTAGGAACCAACACCCAGGAAAAAGATTTAGGCGTCATTGTGGATACCATGTTAAAACCCTCGGCCCAGTGTACAGCGGCGGCCAAGAGAGCAAATAGAATGCTAGGTATGATAAGGAAAGGAATGGAAAATAAAACAAAAGATATTATAATGCCTCTATATCGTTCCATGGTGAGACCGCACCTTGAATATTGTGTGCAATTCTGGTCACCGTATCTTAAAAAGGATATAGCGATTTTAGAAAAGGTACAGAGAAGAGCCACCAAAATGGTAAAGGGGATGGAAGGATACTCCTATGAAGAAAGGCTAAAAAGGTTAGGGCTCTTTAACCTGGAAAAGAGACGGCTGATAGAAGTCTATAAATTAATGAACGGAGTGGAACAGGTAAACGTAGATCGATTGTTTACCTTATCAGAATATAGAAAGACTAGGGGACATGCAATGAAGCTACAGGGTAAACTATTTAAGACTAATAAAAGAAAATATTTTTTCACTCAACGTGTAATCAAACTCTGGAATTTGTTACCGGAGGATGTAGTAAAGGCTGTTAGTGTAGCTGGGTTTAAAAAAGGTTTGGACAAGTTCCTGGAGGAAAGGTCCATAAACCATTATTAAGAAGTGACCGAAGATGTCAATGCTTGACCCAGTACAAACATTGTGGAACTTGTGTCTCTTGGGGAAACTGCTAGGTACATATGACCTAGATTGGCCACTGTTGGAAACAGAATACTGGGCTTGATGGACCTTGGTCTGACCCAGTATGGCATATCTTATGTTCTTATGTAAGCCCCGCCCACTCCCACCCAGGCAAGATAGTATAGGCTTCCCCTGGTGTAGTAGTAGTTCATGGTAGCCGGGATATTTCTACTATACAACCCACTTTGGGTGTGATGAGGGTTACAAAAACACTAAGGAATATGTTTACTAAGCAGTGGTAGCCCCTTAGTAAACATATCGGAGCCGTGGCCCCGTTGAATGTGGTGAATAGGTATTGTGTTTAAGATGACTCTGAAACCTTAAACCCCCTCTTCCTTGACTTTCCCTATTTTGATGGGAAAATAAAAATAATCTTACACCTCTAGCTCTGGTTTTCCTATTTCCACCGCTCCCAATACTTTCTCTCTTCATCTCACTCTTTTCTCCCTCTCACATACAACACAACACCTATTCACCTCATTCAACCCAGAAACCAAAGAAAGAAAAATTAAAACCTCTCACTTTCTATCGGTCTTCATACAAATTCACTCAGTCTCTCAAACATTCCTCAAAACTCTCACAAAAACTCAGTCTAGCCCCTGACATCAGTCACTCTCATGCACCTCCAGTCTCTCAGGCATTCACAGCACGAACATTGCAAACCCTCTGCAGAAACACTTTATCTTGCTGATGTCATCAAAACGTTCCCCATCTGTACAAATAAAAACCTTATTTCTCTTTTTTCTCCAAAATCACTTATTTTCCTATTCTATTTGAGCCATACCAGGATTTTCCAAGCTGCTCCCTTAAGAGCACAAGCACAAGGTATCCACTCTTTTTCATTTTTAACCACCTGGTTACCCGTAGAAATGGGAAGAGATAGGGGGAAGGAAAAGACTATGAAGGTCTACGGTATTGTGAACAGGTCAAGGAATAGGCAAATCCTCCCTCTGGGCACTGAGCCAAAGCAGAGCTGGTCATAGTGCTAGCATGCAGATAACAGGGTTAAACAGTTAACAAGCCCAGATCAAGGACAAGCATACACCAAAAGGGGTTGAATGAGCACAAATTTTGAACCTGTGAGCAGTATCGCCAATCATCAAGGTGTCAAACCAGATTAAAATCATAAAAACAGCAGATCAGTTTACAAGGCAGGCAGAAGAGCAGGAATTCACGCAGCCTCTGAGGTCCTCTGTAGCCTTGTGATGCAGTAGCCTCAGGCAGCCCTTTATGTACCGGGTAGGCTCTCAGTGCAGTAGAATGAAGCTAGAAAGTCTTTGAGATAGAGAGCATTTTTTAAAAGAACTGTAGTATGCAGCTAGACAATTTTCCAGATACTGGGTAGGCTCTACAGGGCTTGACAACCATCAGTCTGTTGGGAAAGAGCAAGTGTTTAGTTCTCTTTTCAAGGTCCAAGGCCTAATCTGGTTGCTTGTGGACATGGCTCCTGGTCCCTACATCAAGTGCAATACCAGGAGTCTCCCCTTGCCTAGTCTATCTCTACCAACACTACCCTGCTGCTCAGGGGACATGGTCACGGGATTTTTCTTTCCCACCTGATTGTAGTCTGAGCTGTTTGCAATCTCTCTCTCTGCTTAGAAGAAAGCTTTAGTATCTGCAGAGCTGTTTAAGAGACGTCTGTCAACTGAAGAAGGGTCTCATGTCATCTCAAGCATTCATGTACTATGACAGTTTCCCATTCATCTTTAAAAAATATTATAACTATAAAGACTGTAGAAAGTACCCAGTTTGGCACTTTCCAGTCAAATAGAGGATTAATAGGTTATTGGGATCTCCAACTGAGAGAGAGAGAAGTAACAGGAAGAACTGAAATAGGTCGTTTGAGGTACAGACACACTAAGGGGTTGACTTAACAAAAATCTGAAACTTGTTAGCAGCAGTGCCAATTGATGAGGCTTCATCCTCGGTTACTCTGAATGCAAGCATCTTTCATATCCATTCACGATTCAATCTCTGTTAATGAAAACAATCCATCTAATGTAGAACGTATATTTCATATTTACTTACCTCATGCTTAAATTCAAAATGGCTGTCCAGCTGTCAGGTTGTCGGGTGTATGTTACAATGGTTCAATATGGGGATAGGTTTATAAAGGATGTTCCATGTGTAAACGCTGTCTAGAACATGGAAAATACCTTTTATAATTGCCCCAAGTCATATTCATATGTAAGTATGTATAGTCATAGGACAGTGCATACCTATACGTGTGCCATGAAAGTGTTCGAGGGGTAAAGCTGTGATGGAGCAGTGGCAGAATTGTAATATACCCCCATATTTTATAACATCATGAGCACATGTGAAGTGTACAAATTACCCTCCACATGCCCCGGTATCTCTCTGTATAATTTGAGCTTTTGTCCTGGGTGATATTTGCCCCTTACCCCATCCATGTTTGGAAAGAAGATGGGGAGAAGGAGTAGATATCCCTGAGAGTAAAAAGAGGATGGCGCGGGTATCTTACATGTCAGAAAGGGAGGAGACACATTGGGGCACTGCCAGATCTCTTGCTTTGAAGGGGACCCATAAAGTTTCTGTTACTGGGAAAAGAGACAGTGAGAGAAGTAGCCTCCTCATGACTAGACTAGGTTTGAAGGACCATAAGATAAATCACCAGTTCCACAGGAGTCTACTACTACTACTGATCATTTGCATGGCGCTACAAGACATGTAAGAGACATTACAATCTAGTCAAGACAGACAACACAACAGTTATAATTATAATTATATAATTATAATGTTACTCTTATAATGCTACTGTTGATAATTACAAGTTCTTTGTATAAGATGACATTTTGCAAGTTTTATATATAAGTTAACGTTCTTCAAGTTCTTTGTATAAGTTGAAGGTTATCGTAAACTGCCTTGATTGAATGAAAAGGCGCTATAGAAAAACTGTTAAATAAATAAATAAACAAACAGCTGGGGACCAGGATATTCCTAGGGCAGGGGTCTCCAATTCCGGTCCTGGAGGGTCGCAAACCAGTCAGGTTTTCAGGATGTCCCTAATGAATATGCATGAGGTAACTGAATACAATGGGCCCGATTCTGTGCCACGAACAGCAGAGATGGACGTCCCAACAGGACGTTCATCCCCACTATTCGTGCATTCTCCGGCCACGTCTAACTTCCCTGCCGGTTGTGCAGGGAAGTTAGACAGGGGTGGGAAAGGGGTGTCTTGGGGGCGGAGTCTGGGTGGAGTCTGGGTGGTCGCCGGCCCTGGACATACAGTGCCGATTCTAATGTCGGCCCTGTACGTCCAGGGCCAGCGACATGTGCAAGGAAGTTATTCCACCTCCAAGGTGGAATAACTTCTCTGGACATTTTTTATTTGTATTGCCGGGGTGTGGATGGGGCATGGGGGGCCAGAGGACATTTCCTACAGCCCGACCCTGGCCTTAGGAGGCCAGATCAGGGGTTGGATTGCGGGGAATAAACACTTCTATTCGGCAGCCAACATCGCAGCTTTTAAATGGAGCCATGATGCCATGGCACCATGGCTCCATTTAAAAGCCCTGACTATCTTGGGCACTAGCCTCTCATGTTGTCTCGATGGGCTGGCGTAGCCCAGATCCTCTGAGCTATTGGCAGTGGCTGTCAGTTTTGCATCAATATATGCAGCTTGCTAAACTTTGGGCTAAAGCTGAACGGCATTGGATACCTAAGTTTCATGCATTAGGGGACACCTATAGTCAAACATTGGCACCAAGGAGCCGTAGTTATGTACTCAATGATCTATAAGAGATGAGAGAGATTATTCTGCATTGGAATGGGGATGCACGTGGGTAAGGGTTAGGAAGGGGGGGGGCTGAGGGCTAGGTTAGGGGTTGAGGTGGGGTTGTGGGCCTGGTCTTAGGTGTGTAAGAGCTGCCATGCCTAGACTGTAGCTATAAATGAGGAGGAGGGGGTAGAGGCTGTGATGGGAGGGGGCAAGAAGAGGGAAGGAAGGGGAGAGGGGATATAAAAAGTAAAATAAATGAAGTGTAATTTAGTTTGACAGACATATCTTTGTTGGTGTGTTGAAGTTCTTGGCTTTCTGTATGACATGTTTATCTGACATGATTTGAGTAAACAGTTTTGAATATAAAAGCCCTGTCTGAGTTAGTCGGGCAAGTCATGTACATGCAGGCCGGACTGAATCGCAGTCCTGGCCGTCACGTACATGACTAATCGCGATTCTGATCCCGCGAGGCTAGACATACCCCACATGATCAGAATTGCAATCCCCTCTGTATGTCCGGTTCAGACCGGACGTACTGAGGGGATCTACGTCCGGAACGGAATGAGCCCTAATGGGGGCAGCGCATGCAAATATATATCATGCATATTCATTAGGGACATCCTGAAAACCTGACTGGTTTGCGGCCCTCCAGGACTGGAATTGGAGACCCTTGGTCTAGGGGAATGGTAAGGAAACACATAGTTGGAGAACAGGAGACTAAGCGGAGCAGAATCCAAAAGCAGCATCGAAGAGGTGAGTTTTTAGCCTAAATTTAAAAAGGGCCAGAGAACAAGCCTGACATACAGACTCAGGTAGTTTGTTCCAGGCATAAGGAGCAGTAAGGTGGAAGGACTGAAGTCTGGAATTGGCTTTAGAAGAAAAGAGCCCAGATAGAAGAGACCTGCCAGAGGAGTGGAGTTCCCGTGGAGGGATATAGGGAGAGATTAGAGAGGAGCAGCAGAATGAGTGCACTTAAAGGGCAGTAGGAGAAGTTTGAACTGGATATGGAAACAGATAGGAAGCCAATGATGGGATTTGAGAAGAGGGGTTATATGAGCATATCAAAACTGGTGGAAGATTAGCCGCACAGCTGAATTTTGAACAGATGAAGGTGAGAGAGATGATTCAGAGGGAGACCAGCAAGGAGGAGGTTACAATAATCTAGACGGGAGATGATTAAAGAGTGGATAAGTGTCTTAGTAGTATGTTCAAAAAAGGAAGGGGCAAATTTTGCTGATTTTATCAAGAAAGAAATGACAGGTTTTAACTATCAGTTGGATGTGTGTGGAGAAGGTGGCCCTCCACTTTACAGGTATTCTTGTGGGTTTTCGTTCCCTCTGTGAGGGTTAACACAGTTGAGTGGAAGAAGTGACTGCAAGGACTGTTAGATGAATCTATTTCAAAAGAATAACAAAGAAAATGTTAAAAATATCTACCTAGTATGTGTGTGCCAGGTTACAGTCACCCTCTGTCATGGGTGCTTAAGCTAGACCAGGTACTGGGATTCTCTGCACTGGCCGATGGATGGACAGGAAGTGGCATCTTGCCGCACATGAGACCTAGATCAATACTTGCAGTAAAGTAGATAATAGGAAATCCTGGATTGGAAATTTGCAGCGAGCAGGTACAGCAGGCTGAGAACAGGAGTTGAACAGCAGGCAAATATGGGAAAGTAGAAAATGGATCTTACAACAGTCAGGCAAGGCAAAGGAAAGCCCATAACATAGTAGCTTAGCAGCAAAGACTTAGCATGTTGGAGATTCAGTAGCAAGTAAGCTGGCTAGCTTTTGCGTTGCTGGGGCAACTTCTGATTCCCAGCAGCTGAATCTTGCCTAATCCCCCATACCTAGAAGCAGGGCTGGGCCAAACATCAGGCAAACTGGTCAGTTGCCTAGGATGGAAACTTCTGATGGGGGGAGGGGTGGCAAAGGTCAGGACATTCAAAGCGAAATAATAGATTTTGACAGCTAGCTTAAACTTTGCCTAGGGTGCCAATACCTTGAACCAATTCTGGAGCTGACTCTACCTGGAAGTACGGTCAAGAGATCTGCCTGGCAGGGCCTTTTTCTTTTCTGAAATCCAGGATAGCTTTCATTAAGTATACCTCATGACCCTGGGCCTATATTGTGGGGTGGAGGAGCCTGGATCTAGCTGAGAAAGAGATTATCCGTGAATGGTTTCAGTAGGGACAGAGAAAACATCGCTTATGCATTTTATATCATCATTCTTGGAGTGTGGTGCTGGGGTGATCTTGATTGTTGAGTTTAATTATAAAAATCTCTGGAGGGAAGGGATTAAGGGCCTGAAAGATAAGAGGGGCACTAGTCCTAACAATACTTCTTTCCTTAGCAAAACATTGAGATGACATCAAAATATAAGAAATGGAATGACATATGATAGCACATCTACAGACGTTCTCATGAGACTTTCTGCATTCTGTGTAGAAGAGATGGCTGAAGGTATGACAGAAACCACAGTCCGCACCTGTCTGGGGCATTTTTTAACACCCATCTTGCTAGGAATTGTTGATAATTACTATTCAAGAACCAATTTAAGTAGAATTGAACAGAATTATTTCATGTTTCTTTCCTGGTACTCTCCTGTTTTGTTTTATAATTCTCTTATTCCACATTAAATGCACATTATGGTGTAAACAGAAGCTTGTCTGCATGTAGAGATTAAACTAATATTAGTCAGGGTTCTGTCTTGTGATTCACTCAAAGCGTCCATGAGTGTATTACAGTAAATCTGTTTATAATTGAATGTACATAATGCGAACTTCAGAAACAGGAGATCACTTGGAGAAATAGTAGACACAGAGAGAAGCTTTAGAATTGGTCATTGTTTATTGGGTAGTTGTTGCCAGCTTTGGAGGAGAATAAACATAGGATAATACATTTTGGAACAGTTATAATTTGACCCCCACTAGAGGGCATATGTAAAACTAGAGGGCACAACATGAAGTTGCAAGGGGATAAACTGAAAGGCAATGTCAGGAAATACTTTTTCACTGAAAGGGTGGTGGATGCTTGAAATGCCCTCCCGATGGAAGTGGTTGGGGCAAATACAATGACTGAATTCAAAATGGCATGGGACAGACACAGGGAATCCCTTTATAGCAACAAGATAAAATCAAAATAAACATAACTATCTCTTATATCTCAACAAACAGGGGTGACCTACACAGAGCGGTGAGTACACCCCTAAACAAAGGCATGGGGAAAGGGTGACCTGCGCAGAGCGGCAGGTGCACCTACTCTTGCCACCTTGCTGGGTAGACTAGATGGACCATACTGGTCTTTATCTACCGTCATATATTATGTTACTATGTTACATCGAACCTGTTGGAAAAGTTGAGTAACTATGATCTTGTTCCTCACTCCCAGTCCTCAAGTGCCACCAATGAGCCAGATTTTCAAGATATCCCTAATTAATATAAATGAAAAGAGATCGGCATACAGTGAAGGCAATGGGCATTCAAATCTCTTTCATGAATATTCATTAGGGATATCCTGAAAACCTGACCTATTTCGGCTCTTGAGAACTGGGAGTTAAGACCAAGGATTTATGGGGTGAGGCTCCTCTATGGGGTATGTTTACTAATAAGTGGCTTCTGTGCGATATCGGAGCCGCAGCCCCATGGGCACAGAAGCCACTACCACCGATTAGTAAACATACCCCTATATGTTTGTTACAGAGCTTTGAAAAGATAGAGGTCATGAGAGGCAGGCTGATGGTTATTTTTGGCAAAAGGAATTATAGGAGAGGGCAAAGTAATGGTGATGGTGTGTAGAGGACATGGGGTAAGGAGTGACAGGAAGGCACAGGATGATGGTTAATACTATAGGTGTAGGGGAATTTCGAATTTCTAAATTCTGCATTAGGGAATTCTTAAGTCCAGCATTACATATGCAGAGCTGTGTCAGGTGCTCAATGGATTACCTCAGAGTTCATGGAGACCACTGATATCTTTGGTGCAGATACGTTTTTGATATGAACTACTGTTGAATATTTCGAAAGAAATAATATGCTATCTAAATGGAATTGTGATTTTTTTTTAAATTATATATCAAATTCATGTATGCAAGTTTTTTTTTTAGTGAAGGACTGTCATAATAACATTAAAGTGGGCCACAGAAAAGAATTAAGAAATAAAGGGGGAACATATTGAACGGCGGCATCCAGCGCTATTAAAGTTGTTGGCTGTCTCCACTTTAACTTGTGCCTGGATATTCAGGGAAAGGGCCATGTCCAGCCATCAGCACTACATGTCTGGCTGGATACTGTTTTAGCTAGCTGGTCAGCGGTGATATTTGGCTACTGTTTTTTTTTCTGACCTAACTTAAAAGCCATTTTAGTTAGCTGGTTACAGCTCAATATTGCCAATGACCAGCTGATGTCTGTTGCCGCCTCCGGAACACCCCAATACTAGCTAGTTAGTGTTGCTGCCGTTCAGGGGATATTCAACAGCACACGTGGTAGGTGCCACTAAAAATCCTGGTCAGCAGGATTAATGCAATTTGCAGGTCGCAAATTACGTTAGTCCTTTTGAATATGCCACCCCCCTAAATTCTTTAAGATCTCTTGTCTTACATATAGAATATAGACTAAACATTATTTGGGCTTGATTCTTTGGGGCCAATGTTCAGAGTGGTCGATATTTACTTAGCCGCCCTTAAATATTAGCAGGATATTCAGCGGCAGTATTCAGATTGGAACTGCCACTGAATAATCTCGTCTCTGCAGCGCTAACCGGATAAGTGAGAGCTCTTATCCAGTTAGTAGCGACATGCCTTCTCTCTACCCACAGACCACCTCTGCACTAACGGGATAGGTCCAGGATATTCAGTATCAGTATCTGGACAGTGATGCTGAATATCATGGTCAACGCCCTTAGCCAGCCAGCCAGCCAGTCTCCCATTGACCAACCGGCTAAGGGTTCTGAATATTGACTTCTTAGTGCTGACTTACAGTGTTTATAAAGACAATCACATTAATGGCAAGTCAATGGCTAGGACTCAAGGGATTTGTAAGCACAGAGATGTTACGGCAAGCAGTGTGAATAAATCACCACACTACCTCTCACATAAGCAAACCTCTCTCCTCCCATTCTGATTTGCTTTGGAGGTCATGAAGTCTCTGGAGCCCTCTGCCTCCATCAGCATCCGGTTCCTCATGCTAAAAACCAAATCAGATCTCAGACTGCACAGTGTTTTGATGTCAGAGCTGCTGCTGTATTACTAGGGAATGGCGGTAGTGTAGAAAGAAACTGGATATTAGCCCTGAGTAACACACTTGGACCAGTGTTTTCAGGGAAATGAGCCCTCAGTCCCAGACAGGGTAACACTGAGAGAAGAATGAGATGGTCCCAGATATACACATTCATATGGGGGTTGTGTGTTGCATGTGGCCAACTGTATGTATTTTGTGGTATTGTGTTTATTCTGTTTACATTTATTTAGTTTAAAGATTTCTACCCTACCCGCCTGACTTCCAAAGTCATCCACAGTGGCCTAAGAGCATAAACACATTAGGCCTGATTCCGTCCTGTACGTAGATACCCTCTGTACGTCCGGTCTGAACCGGATGTACAGAGGGGATCAGAATCACAAACAGTCATGTATGTGCAGGCCGGGACTACGATTTAGTCCAGCCTGCATATACATGACTAGGCCGGCTAACTCAGTCAGGGCTTTTAAATGGGGCCACAGCTCCATAGCGTCCGGTTGCCATGGCACCGCAGTTCCATTTAAAAGCCGCGATGCCGGCTGCTGGAAAAAAACACTTATTCCCCGCAGCCCGACCCCCGATCTGGCTTCCTAAGGCCAGGGTCAGGCTGCAGAGAATGTCCTACAGTCCCCCCTGCCCCATCCGCCTCCCAGCATTTAGAGAACAACACATCCAGAGAAGTTATTTCACCTCAGAGGAGGAATAACTTCCCCGCACATGTTGCCGGCCCTGGACGTACAGGGCTGACATTAGAATCGCCGGTCCTGGGACGTCCATCCCTGCTATTCATGGCACAGAATAACCCTGATTATCACATGTCAATGCAGATGTGCCATTGTATGTATTTTGTTTGTATGTGTTAATGCACGATTGCATACAGTATATTCTTCATGGATCACTTTACTTTACTCGTATTTTAACAAGTTGATACAGTTCCTCCTACTGAGCTTAGTTTTCTGGCCATGCATTTGACATTCCATATGTTGTATTATTTATGATACATTTGGGGACTCAACGCCCATTGCCCAGCTTAAGTGTAGTGTAAATCCAGCTGCCTATGTTTGCATTGTTCCCTCTGTGATGGTTAAGAATTGCATTAAACAATCATTATTTAGCTTTCTCCATTGGATGACCTAATGAAAAGGAACAGTGAGAAGAAAAGGGAATGAGAGAAAGGAGAAGTGAAATTTAAAACAAAGGAATAAAGGAGATGTGAGGGGGAAAGGATAAGGAGGCCACATTGTTATGAAACTGCACAGAAGTCCTCCACCCGTGCTGCTCTGGTATGTGACATTGTACTTTTAGTCTGACTAAAAACGCAATATTGCATCTCCCCCTATCAGCAGCCGTGCAGGTGGAGAACACCCACAAGCTTCACAGGAATGCTGGTAAGAGGAGACCAAGAGGTGGAGGAAGGAAGGAAAGAATGAGGGAAGAAAAAGCAAAGAAGGATGAGAAGAGGATGGTCACTGACATAATGAAGCAGAGAGCTAGAAGGAAAGGCATAGAAGAAAGAAGTTTCATATTTTCTGTGAAGCACAAGGCAATCCCAGTCTGGAGAGAGCAAAAAGCAAACAGCAAATATGCCAGCAGAGACATTTCCTTTCCCGTAAACGGAGCGCACTGCTGCCAATCATATTCTTTGAATGGGGAGGGAGGGTGCCAGCTGCATTTTCACCAACAAAAGTCACCCCATGCTTTCTGTCTCCAGAGAAGCAAAATAAACACTTGTATTAATAACAATACAAAGCAAGCATCTGACCTGCACCTGCAACTTAGCAGGTGTGTGTCAGAGCTACTCAATGGCTTCCCAGTCCTGGTTTTAATCTGTTGGTCACAACCCTTCTATACTTGGAGTCAGGAAAGGGAAAGACTGGAGGGAAACCAAAAGCCATATGGGACCTTTATGCATATGAAATCCAGCTGCAGTGCAGAAACCACAGAGCACTCCACCGTTGCTTCATTCCTTCTGTGACTATTAACAATGGCACGAAATGATCATTATTTAGCTTTCTCCGTCCTCTAAAGGGTTCACTCTCTTCTGGATCTCATAGTCCCCCCATGACCCATCCACTGCATTTCAGGTCAAAAGTGATTTTTGGTGTGTGAGGTGCTCCCTCTAGTGACTGGAGGCTGGTATAAACTATCACAGGCAGGCAGGTAGGAATATGTTAGAGAGGTTTCAATTTCCATGCTGAAAAAGGCTCTCAGGAGGAATAACCTAGTGGTTCAAAGCCACTGCGACACTTTGTGATCTTGGGCAAGTCACTTAACCTTCCATTGCCTCAGGTGCAAACTTAAAATGTAAGCCTTCAAAATGTACAATGAAATGCCTACTGCACCTGACTGTAACTTGCCTTAAACCTCTGAGAAAGGCACAAGCTAAATCCAATTCCCTTTTTAAACTATGGAGCATAACTGTCAAATACTTCCTAAGCAGGAATTGTCAGAATGTGACTGGAGTTCTGTCATTTTGTACTGTAATTCTGAATGGGAAATGTGCCTAAAAATAAAAAAATGTAATGGAGTAAGGACTCTGCACAGTAAGAGCTCAGCAATATGGAGCATTTAGCCCATTAGAGGGACTGAATGCTTCTGAAGGGAAAGAAGATGAGGAACATGGTAATATTGCTTTAAGAGAGAGGTATCTGGGAAATGCAGTTTCAGGAAGAAATAGATATTATGGTAAGTTTTCAAAGACTTGCTGTATAGTTGAACAACCAGTTAATTTTCATTTGTAGGGCTGCCCTTAGACCAATTTAACCTATGTGATGCAATGGGGTCCTGCGTCCCACAGGGAACCCCAAACTAGGGTTGCCACCTCCAACTTTGAAAATAAGTAACACCCTACAGGTTGGGTGTGGGGGAAGGGGGCAGAGAGCAAAAAAATATAACTAAACAACCAAAAACATAAACTCTGTGCTCTACCATCTGCCACAAAAGAAAAGTGTAGATTAAGATCATTTTTTGGTCATTGCTGCTCTCAAGAATACTTTGTGCTGCCCCCTCGACCTCATCCAGGCAACAGCTTCTCCCATTTCTTGAGTAGAGTTGATGAACACCCTCTCACATTTATTTATTTTATTTATTTATTTATTTATAGTCTCTTCTATACCGCGCTATTCAGCATCAGCGCGGTTTACAATAAACAATGAAATTACACATTTCCAATGGTACTTTGTGTTTACAGATGAACAGGACATATAACTTGGATAACAGGGGTAACCATATACAATTTACAACATGGTCATGTGCTCATTTTGGTTCACATGTACTGTATTAGGGATGTCTCCTCTTGTCAGTCCAGGACGCCACACCAAAATACTCCAGATTGGGACCCATAACTGCTAAAGCTGACTCTGTTCATTTGCATAGTTTTGGCTTGTCAGCATAGATGTAGTTTGGTGGGGGGGGGGGGGGCAAGGGAGGGTCATTGTCCCTCAAATGCCAGACTGCCTTCCATTCTCTCCAGCCACCGGTTGGCTGTAGCGACCCAGTTTCAAACCTGTCTGCAACCCCGAACAAACAGAAAGAAAGGGGATACTGAACATGGGGGAAGGCGACTGGGGAGATAGAAATGGAATGTTGAATGGAGGGGTGCTAGGGAGACAGAGAGAGGATACTGCAGATAAAACTGGATGGGGGCAGATGCTAAGCCTGGGGAGGAGGAGAGAATTGAGATGCTGGGCCTGGGGGGAGGAGGGAGAAGGGAGAGTTAGTGAGAGATTGGGGGAGGAGAGAGTAATGGGGAAAGGGAAGACTAGAGTGAGGGAAAGCTGTAGATAGATGCTGTAATAAAAGGAAGCTTGAGGACTGATTGGTAAGGGAAGGAGTGAAATCTGCATAAAGAATCAGAAAAATAAATGGAGGAAAGCTGGAAGGGATAAGTGTTAGAGGTGGATGCAGGGGAGTAAGTGAAGACAGGAGGAGAGAGAAATGGCCAGTAGATAGAGGGTGAGGAGTTGGAGATAGAGAGAGGAGGGGGGACTGTAGAGTGAATAAATGAGATACAGAGAGTAGGGGAGGGGTGAAGAGAAGATGGCAGAGATGAAACAAAAAATTTGGGGTGATGGAGAGGGAGGTGGAAAGCAGGGGAAGATGGGGAAAAAAGGGTGATGTGGCTTGTAGAGGGCAGGGGTGAGGGAGTGGGACATGAAGAGTAGAGCAAGGTGAGGGGGTGGAGGCAGGATGAAAGAAAAGGAAGTGTGGGACATGACTTTCATCCTAGGTTGGGCTCTACCCCCTTCATCTTGCACTCTCTGTCGCTGATGAGCTCCCACGCTGGGAAGCAAGAGAACAGGGAGGCTGTTGTGCAAGTCTTCAGGAAAAGAGTATTGGGAAGGGGCACTTTCTGCTTTTGTGCTAAGGAGGGTCATCAAGTCCCTTTAATGCTTTTGGGGGGCAGCAGGCTCAAGGTGATTTGGTAAACTCACTGAACTCCTTTATGCTGTTCGGGAAGATGGGTTATTTTTAGATGATCATAATGAGCATGTATTAGTTAAATTAGTTTACCCCTTCTATAGTATTATATACTAACTCCTTTTCTTTTTGTTTTATGTAAAGCCTACTTGCTATGTTTGTTTGTTGTGAACTGCCTAGACTCTTAGATGGGAGGTATGTAAAACTAGCTAAATAAATAAATATATGCAAATATGTCACCCTACTCTTTGCCTCCCCAAATGGAGCAAACTACTGTATGTCCATACTTATAAGTTAGCCAGTTAGCATTGAAGATCCATGGTAATCAGTAACACTTTTAGGTGGATAAATGTAGCTAGTCAAAGGTAAGGAACGTTCAAAAAACAGTGGTTTACTTAGCTGATTCCTAGCCAATGAAACATTTTGAAAACTCCCCTTCCCCAACACAGGCTTAAGAAGGCCGCTGGGTTATGAGGTCCTACAGGGATAGCCCAAGGAGCCAGGTGAGGCTAATCCGGTTTGTGTTTAGGACAGGGAGAAAAGTCTCCTGGTTCTAGAGACCCTGCAGGAAACAGCCATGAAAGGACTAAAAGGCCTCTGGGTGAGGCAATGACCTAACTGGATGAGGGCTACCGCCTAGGTACAGATATCCATGTAACTAGGCTGGGTGAATCTGCTGCTGCACTTAGCAGCCTAAGGGTATTTGGTTGTCACACAGAGTTTAGGACAACCTGTACATTAGATGCCTGTTGCACTATCTGGAAGGTCTTGCTGTTGCTGCCTGTGGAGGAACGGACTGTAAGAGAAAATAAAAAACTAATTTCACTGCACATAACTGGCTGAGTGGTTATTTCCAGGGACTGGACAATGAATTACCGAGACTAGAATTGGTAGAGGCAAGAGAGGTTCATGGATGTGACACAAGGAAAGGGTCAAGAACAAGAGAAGGAAGTGTAAAAGGCAAAAGGGAGGGGAAAGAAAGCAAAAGTGGGGCACAAGACAGAAGAAACATAAGAATGGAGGACTCAAAATAAGGATTTGAGTGTAAATAGAGAAGAAAGGAAGGGTTAAAGGGGATAGAGGTGGGAAAAATAGGGAAGAGAAAGTGAGACTACCATAGATGGGAACATGGGTTTACACCAAGGAAGAAGAGACAGGGCCAAAGAAACAGATAGAAAAGATGGAAGAAAATGGGGATTTTCAGAGAGGCACAAAAGAGAAAATAAAGTGGAGTAGAGAGATGGTAAAGAGGAGGAAAGTAAAGATAAAATGGAAAACAGAATTACAGAAAGAACCATATGTGGAGTGGAGGAGTGGCCTAGTGGTTGGGGCAAGGTACTTCAGGCTGGAAGGTCGGGGGTTCAAATCCCACTAGAGGACAGCAACCTTGGGCTGGAAGGACTGGGGTTTCTAGTCCCACAGGTGCTCCTTGTGGTCTTGGGCAAGCCACTTAACCCTCCATAGCCCATGTTCCCTGTAATATAGTTATCTCCAAGTTATAATGCCCTGTTCAATGTAATTTTAGTTTGTTCAATGTAAACCGCACTGATGCAGAATAGCGCGGTATATAAGAGAATGTAAATAAATAATAAATAAAATAACCAGGAATGGGCAAAGGAATGAGCTCAGAAATAATTACATCACATCTCAAAAGCTCGGCTCTAGTCTTCACTGTCCTCTTCAGGATCCCTCTTCTGGTTCCAGCACCTTTTAGTATTTTTAGGAAAACTAAATCTCTTCTTATATTCACCTTCTCTAACCGACTCACTCAATTCCAGATACACAAGATACACAGAATAGAGTAGCAAACGAATGCAAATACACATCCTAGCTTTATGTTTCTTCATTGTGAATAACCCAAAGACCCAGCTGATCAGGGGGAGACACATATACACACTCCCACCCAACACAAAGGCATGCAGTAAAGACAACGTGCCTTCAACATGGGCTCCTTGGATCAGAGACTTAACATTGCTGTCAACTCTGTGTGAGATTAAAAGCAAAGTTCAGAATGAAATGCTGTAGAAATGTCAAAAACGTGTTTAGGATCCAAGGTTACAATCACCAGAGGAGATTATAAAGAGCAACAGAGGAGAGGCATGAATGGACGGAGAGCGTCATGGCTAATACACTGTATAAAGGCTTGCATAGCCGCTGCATCTGCTGTACCTGTTTTGTGGTGGTGCAGTGTGATGTGTGTGTGCAGGGCTGACTCCAGGAGCATGCAGGGTCCAGAGTGGATTTTCCAGAGAAGGCTCCATCACCCTAGGTCCAAAATCATTTGCCATTTGCTTACCTCTTATAGCTGCCATGAAGGGCTACGAAGAGCCCTCCAAAGTCCAGGACGCAGGGAAGTCACTCCGATTTCTCTTCTCCCCCCCAAAAAAAAGACAGATGAAATTTGCATGGCTGCTGCTGCCCATACTGTACCTGCTACTTTTCAAAAAACATATATATAAATGTATAATTTCCTGAATTTCTTTTTAAAAAGTAGCAGGTTTGTTATACAAAAACATTGACTATCCGGAAAGGTTGCAGGTGTCACAGAGCAATGAGCTCAATTAACAACATCATTAAACATAAAAACCAATGTGTTTGTGAAATTAATAGTTGTTGGGGCTGGCACAATCCTGAAGATCTGGGTTCACTTCCTAGGCCAAGTCTCTGCTTTCCATGCCAGTCAGGGTTAGGGATGTTTCAGAGCAGAGGCAGCATTCACATCCTCAGATGGCGGAGTCTCAGCTAGCACTCTGGCAACACCTAATGGCCATATTTAGGATGCCCATAAACTGGTTTCCCAAGGGAGCAGAAAGGTTGTGGCCCTTTGTGAAGGATCATTGCTATAATAACCAAACTCAGATGGACTGGAGTAAAAATAAACAAGGTAGTTACAAATGAGGGCTTATAGCACCATAGCCCAAGAGAGATTGGCTCCAACTGAGCTATAAGCAAAAAAGAAACTGCAGTTATTTAAAAAAACTGAAAGCAATATAAATTAACAAACAAAATGTGACATCATAACCAATATGGGCTAATCAGGGCCAGCATGTGAGGTCATTTGTGACACCTCAGCTACAAATATCATAGCATCTTAAAACAAAGCGACTGCAGGTGTGCATGCACCTGGCGGGCCCATGCCTAAGACGTGGCCCTTGGAGATTTAGACGTGGCCCTTGGAGTAGCCAAATTTGAAGCACCTGCCCACGCCCTACCAGCCCAATGTAATCAGATCCCACAATACAGACCCCACAACAATGCTGAGAAGCTACACAGCAACAACCTCAAATAAGCCCCAGCACTGCCAACAGGCACACGGAACTCGGATTCTCCCAACATAACATGAGGACCTACAACAATTTCCTTTTCATCTTGCTGCTCTTGCACCTCCCCCTACAGCATGTAGGATCCAGCCCAGCTCAGACAAACACTCATGCTCCCATTACTGGCTCAAATTCAGCACAGCACCCCATAGCAATACCTAAACAAACACTCACCCAGGAGAACACACACCCTCATACAAATCAAACCCGCCAGATGTGCACAAACTATACACACCAACCTCCTCCTAAACTCATCAATCAGATGCACACTCATCAATGCCAGGTCTGTAAGAAATAAAACCAACACCATAACCGATTACCTGCAAACCCATCACACAGATATAGTACAAGGTATGCATTACAGAAACCTGGCTGAATGACACAGATCAGGTCATTCTCAACTAAATCACCCCACCCACATACTCTGCCTTCAACTGCCCAAGAACCAACAAGAGAGGAAGAGGAGTGCTAATACTAGCAAGGAGCCATTTTAAGTACAAAACCATCTCAACAAGCAGCACAGCAGAGATCAACAAAACCACCATTGCTAACAGCTATTTGAACTTTAGAGCCCCTAATGCCAAATCTGATGAATTCTCCACAATACTTGATACAGTCTGTGCACACAATTCGACACATAAACTGCTGATAGGCCTTGGAGACTTTAACCTCAATTCAACTTCCAACAAAGAGGCCAAGTCATTTCTTAGAGCAATGGAATTGCTGCAATACATGCAACTACCAACCGCCCACAGACACTGAATAGGAACAACCCCTGAGCTCATCTTTACCCCTAAACCACTACTGGAACATAACGCCATAATGCCCCCAACAATCACCCCTACACCCTGGTGAAATCATCACTTAAAAACATTCAATATTTGGATCGCCAATCCAGTCGACCAAAAACAACAGCAGTACAACGACAGAAGGTTCAAGAGTTTCAACAAAGAAAAATTCCTGCAAGAAATACTTCTGAAACTTAACCAAGACACAGATGACCTAGACAGTGTAATCAAAAACTGGAACCATTCCATAGCCACAGTCGCATCAACACCAAACAGAAAGAATACAACAACATATAGAACAAAAACTGCACCATGGTACTCCAATGAAATAAGAGAAGCAAAGAAAACCCTAAGGAAACACGAGAGAAAATGGAGACAGATCAAGGCCCCAGGCATCCTACAACAGTATAGAACTAAACAACCAGAATACAATGTCTTAATCAACAGATTTTATTTTATTTATGCAAACAACAATACCACACCAATCTCATTATGCAATCTGCAAACAAATCTAGAGAACTGCTCAAAATCGTACAGACTCTCACCAATGACCCATCGCACAGAGGGGACCCCAAAATACATCCACAAAACATGGCAAACTACCTAATGGTAAAACACAGTAACCCCACCACATACAACAGACCACACACAAGGCGCAACCCTCTCTGAAACATGGAGTGAATTCACCATATTATCCATTGAACAAATCGATCATATAGTATCCACTACCACTTCCCCCTCTGACCCATGCCCCGTAATATAGATCAAATCAGCCAAGGAAGGACTCAAGCATCTCATACTCAAAATAGTAAAAACATCCCTTACCCAAGGCTATATGCCACCATCTCTCAAGCAAGCAATCATACGGCCGATCATGAAGAACACTTCACTTGACAAAAATGATCCTACAGCATACCATCCAATCTCAAGCCTGCCATTCATTGCAAAAATTATAGAAAAATTGGTACAAATGCAATTACAAAACCAAGTAAATGAATATGCTCCACTAGACCCCCACCAACATGGTTTTAACCAAACCATAGTGTAGAAACATTATTAACATCACTTTTCAACAGCATCATCAGAGGCATAGATAACCTAAAAACAAGATTCCTTCTCATATTCTTGGACATATCATTGACCTTCGACACCGTATTCCATAGCATCCTTCTGCAATGACTATAAGAAATTGGGCTATACAACGGCATTATCAAGTGGTTTCAATCCTACCTAAGCAACAGACAGCAGCAAGTCAAATGCGGAATGAACAAATCCACACCATTCACAATACACCAGGGCATACCACAAGGATCATCGGTATCTTCACTTCTCTTCAACCCCTACATGCAGCCTATCTGCAACATCATTAAACACAAAGTACAATACCAGTTATATGTTGACAATATCATTATATATACCCCAATCGACCTGGGCAAACTAGACCTCTCAGCCATAATAAAATGCCTGGAGGATATGATGACATGGCTCAGCAACAACAACCTAACTATAAACTAAACAAAACAGAATCCCTCTACATCACAACAGACACATCATCCAATCCCCCACAATCAGTTAATGTGCTACACAGGAGTATAACAGTAAACAATAAAGTCAGATACTTAGGAGTCACCCTGGACCAAAACCTAAACCTACAGCCCCACATAAAAAAGACCACTATGAATGCCTGTACGGTATGCCAAGCCATTGTCACTCCAGTTCTGGACTACTGCAACTCGTATCAGGGCCTCAGAAAGCAAACCATCAATTCACTCCAGTTGGCATGGAACACAGCAGCCCGTATCATCACCAGGACAATAAAACACAATCATATCACTCCCATACTCAACCAACTACAATGGTTCCCAGTACACTCCCGCACTAGGTTTAAGACGATGCTCAACATCATCAGAATCTTACAGTATTCCTCAGCGGACATCATGTAAGCAGGGCCAGCCCAAGGATTTCTACCACCCTAGGCCGAAACCCCAGCATGCTGCCCCTCTCGCACTGATGCCACCCCCTCCCCCTCAGCTGCCACTGCCGCCACCCCCCAGCTGCTGCCGATTCCGTCTCAGGAGGGGGAGGAGGACAGCAGCAGCAGCAGAATTTTCAAAAGTGGGGACTTTTTGCCACCGCTTTTGGAAATACTGCCGCTGCCCGCCTCCCCCCCAAATGGAATCGGCGGCAGTTGGGGGGCGGTGCGGCAGCCCACCCGTGCCGCCACCACTGCCTAGCTCACCTAGTGGACGGGCCAGCCCTACCTGTAAGACCTAATCGTAAGCGACCCAGACACCCAACCCAGAAGAAACAACAATAGAAATCTGATCATCACACCCACCGCATGCCAAAAGTCCAAGCAGGTAACTTCCAGAAGAGCATTCTCACTCTGACTCCCTCCTGGAAGACATAAGAGTCACAGTTGAAAGTAAAGACTTCAGAAAAAAAGCAGAAAACATTCCTATACACAGAACACTTTGGGGACGTCACTTAGTCCTTGGAAAAGGAAAGGTAATTGACCACTCCTTGATCACCTCAGGACAGCTACTATGCGACACAACCTGACATTGAATATTATCTTCTGTGTAGATGTTATGACCTATTAAAATGCTCTGTATGCCAAATCTCCCCTCCCAACTTTGTTATTGGTATAATGCAAGCAGTTTAAGTTACAATGTAAATCGCTTTGATTGAAGAATAAGGCAGTATAGAAAACTGGTTAAATAAATAAATAAAAATGGCACTATTAGCCTTGATCTTTGCTTAGTTTGTCTGATACATGGCATGCTGCTGTCAAGTAGAAGTGGTCTGCTTGTGTAGGGTCATATGCACTGCTGATAAGATTAAGTGAAACAAACCATCATATCCTTGGTGAATAACTAAAGAGACAAACCTTGATAACATATCACTGACATACTATAAAATTGCTAATATAAAAATCATATTAAAAACTAGGAGCGGTTTTTGAGAAGAGACTACTAATTACAAGCAGAGATGGCAACTACTGGCTCACTGAGGTGTCCATCCTGACATATGGAGGTGTGTGATAAAACTGCCTGTAGGGGGTGAGAGATTGCAGCAAACTGCTAGAAAGCAAACCAAAAGGAGGAAACTGAATTCCTTCAACTGGGTGGCACCCTGAGAGCATGTAGGAGTTTTCTAACAGGACAAATCTGATTGATTTTTTTGACTGGGTGACCAGGGAGTTGGACCGAGGGAGAGCTCTAGATGTGGTGTATTTAGATTTCCGTAAAGCCTTTGACACTGTTCCTCACAGGCGACTTATAAACAAACTGAGCACCCTAGGGATGGACCCTAAAGTTACTGCTTGGGTTAGAAATTGGTTGGGTGGGAGGCGACAAAGAGTACAAGTAAATGGAGCTCACTCTGAGGAGAAGGATGTTACCAGTGGTGTGCCCCAGGGATCTGTCCTTGGTCCGATTCTTTTTAACATCTTTGTTAGTGATATAGCGGAAGAGCTGTCGGGTAAGGTTTGCCTCTTTGCGGATGATACCAAAATCTGCAATAGAGTAGACACCCAGGAAGGGGTAGATAACATGAGGAGGGATCTAGCTAAGCTTGAAGAATGGTCTAGAATTTGGCAGCTGGGATTTAATGTTAAAAAATGTAAGGTCATGCATTTGGGCTGCTGCAATCCAAGGGAGCAATACAGTATAGGAGGTGAAGTACTTTTGTCCACTAAAGAAGAACGGGACCTAGGCGTGGTTGTGTCTGATGATCTTAAAGTAGCTAAACAGGTGGAAAAGGCGACGGCAAAAGCTAGAAGGATGCTTGGGTGCATACGGAGAGGAATGGCTAGCAGAAAAAAGGAGGTGATAATGCCTCTGTATAAGTCTTTGGTGCGACCTCATTTGGAGTATGGTGTGCAATTCTGGAGACCGCACCTTCAAAAGGATGTGAACAGGATGGAGTCGGTGCAGAGGGTTGCTACCAAAATGATTAATGGGCTTCATTATAAAGCATATGAGGACAGACTTAAGGATCTTAATATGTACACCTTAGAGGAAAGGCGGGATAGAGGTGATATGATCGAGATGTTTAAATACCTCCGTGGCATAAATGTTCAGGGAGAGAGCCTCTTTCAATTGAAAGCAAGTTCTGCTACGAGGGGACATGGGATGAGGGTGAAGGGAGATAGATTCAGGAGTGATATGCGGAAATATTTCTTTACGGAAAGAGTAGTGGATCCGTGGAATAGTCTCCCAGTGGAGGTGGTAGAGATGAGGACAGTAACTGAATTCAAGAAAGCATGGGACCAACACAGAGGATCTCTAAAGGCAAAAAGTGGACTGTTGTAGTTGTTATGGAAGGACAGACTAGATAGGCCATGTGGTCTTTTTCTGTCGTCATATTTCTATGTTTCTATGTTTCTATGTTAATCCACAAAACGTCTGCCCATGCTGGGATTACTGAAGGCAAAAAACCAGAATAGTGTGCTAGCCAGGGGTTCCCCTTGCCATCTTCATTCCATCCTGGGTTTCCAAATCTTCTGGATGCAGCTATACAGGGGCATGGAGGACCTGACAATAGGAGAACTGTTCTTTTTTTTTTTTAAACCTAATTTCTCTGGGGGGCTGAGTCTTTCTCAGATTTCTCATTAGTTTTAAACAGCATTTCATAGGGCACTGCTTATCCAGCAGCAAATGGCTGGTTTAATATATTCTGTCACCACAAATCTGCTATCAGTTTTGAGGACTAAAGGAAGTTATGATAAGCTTGCATGCAAAATATGTTGCTGAATTATCAGTGTCTCCCACCTGTCCTGGTATGAGAAAACAGGTGTTATCAGTCTCTGATCTGAGATGGCATGTCGGAACATTAATTGCTCATGTCTGAGCCAAGCCCTAAGGGAACTATGTAATAAATTTTAATGGTCACATTAAGGCTATTTTGCAGTGCTAAACATTGCATGCCAGGCTGTCAGGGCTGTGGGTGCTGATTAAGACTATCCGTCATCACATTGCCACATAAGCTTTAATATTCAAACTTGCCCTTATGTAAATGAAAGAGCATCACATGCAAATGAGGCTTTTCCAGGCCTATAAAAAACAGTATCACATACAGTCTCCTCCCACTATTTCGCAAATGCTCAGTAAAGGTGAAAATTTAACATCTGCCTCGCTCCAGATGTTATATTTTTAACTTGCATGCCATGCCCGAAAATACCCTGTGCTAACTAAGCCTTTCGCTTGCTGGTTAGTGTGGGGGAGGACCCAAAGCCTCACCACCTGAGCACCATTCCTCCGCTATCAGGCCAACCCAACCATTAGGCAAGATTAGGCGTCACCTAGGGCAGCTTCTGAGGGACAGCAAAGAACCTGACAGACAGACAAACCCAAAGAGGCATCAGCACAGGCGTACAAGGAAAGCAGAGTTTAATATTTAAAAGTATGATGCCCACTTATTGTTGTGGAAGGGATGATCTCGGGAAGGGGCATAGGGCTGAAGCTTCAGGATACCCAATACTCCCTGTCCTGGCCCCGCCCACCCCTCTGACATAGCAGGAAGTAGAAGAAGAAACGATGGCTAAAGTTCCGGATGGCTTGGAGAAGGGCAGTTATGTTTGAATCCTGAAGAGGAAAAGATAATTTAAGATAAACTTGACATCTGAAGTGAAACATAAGATCGGTAAAATCTGCAAAGCCATAACCTGCATAAGAGGAACAGCTGTTCATAGTTCATAAGTAAATTGTATATTATTTCTTTGGATTAGCATGAAAAGGAAGGTCAACATGGGAAGATGACAAAGCTGACTTGCACAGAAGCACAGTACAGCCGCATTAAGATTCCTGAGAGAGACGGCTAAGTCAAGCAAAACTGAGTGGCAGGAGGGCTTTTGTGTGCACTCAAGGATAACTGAGTTGCGACAGCATTCAGTTCAGACTTCTCACCTGATTCCAGACTCTGCTTTCTCTCTAGTGGCACGGTACGCTAGTTAGTGCATCTGGTTCCTTTTCTAGTGGTATTCAAGTCCCAACGAACCTCCCTCCCTACCCTTTTTTTAAAGAATGCTATTGAGGGTTCATTTTCTAAGGAGCTGCTTAGATTTTATGCATAAATTCCAGTATTTTAGTCACTTACATGCATAAGAGGCGACTTATGCGCGTATGCAATGCCTTATAAAATGCTGACTAGGATGAAAGAGCGCACGCAGTTTGTACTGTGCCTTCTTCCACTGTGGAGGTGCACACAGGCATACTTAGAGGACAGCATGGATGGCTACCTTTTTTCTTCGTTATCCTTGTAAGTGCTTGTTAACTTTTCAGGGATCTAGGCTTGTTTTCCTTGATCCTTCTCAACTTGAATTATTTCTTTGTGATAAAGAGGGGCTTGGCACAAAGGGACTGGGATAGGTGGTTTTGTTAATTTAGCTGTCTAGAAATTCAGGAGGTATAGCTCTTGGGTTTTTTCTTTTTTGATTGTTATTATGGTTATTATATTCTCCCCATATTGTGGGCTAGGTATGATGTATTGTTATTTTGTATATTCTTTCACTTTTGCATTTCTTTCTTAATGAATCATCAGAATGTTTCTTTATGCTTGCTTTGTAAGCTTGTAAAAATTTCAATAAAAAAAAAAAATTCTTTAATTTACACAGGTGTAAGTGATCACGTCTTAATGTATGCCATGTATTTTTACACTGACACTCTTATTTTATAAATGACGTGTATTTAACTTCATAAAATATGCATAAATTACACACATAAAAACACATGTTAACTAGGCGCCAGTTTATAAAATTCCTCTCTTAAAGTCTTGACTCTTCCAGGTCTTAGCCTTAAACATACTTAGTATAACAGTTAAGTGAATCCTAGAAATTTATTTGAGCTTTCTGTATGCCTCTAACCGAAAAGCAAAAAGGAAAGGCAAAAGGACACTGCACATACATCAAGTGGGAGTAAACGCGGTGTTGTCCAAATATTAGGATTAAAACTTGTGGAGAAAACTTCCATCGGTCCCTCTAATTTAACCTTAATCTTAGTTTAGCCCTTTTTGAGCACTACTTTAAAAGGGAAGGTATGCTGATACTTTCTTTTAGAAAATTTCCAGTTACAAAATACCTATGCACACTTTCCACCTGCTTTTGATGCAGATAAAATTTCTGGAAAATAACACACAACTCTGAAAATGGAATCTGTGCATGTTATTTTCCAGTCCCTCCTTAAACCAAACCTCTGGCAATGCCTCCCTTCAATCTAGCTAAAAGTGCGCACTCTGCAAAAGAGCACATATACCGTTGGCTGCTTATAAAAGGAACATTTTTTAAAATTGGTGTTCTATTTATTTATTTGTTTATTTGTTTACTTTCCAGCTTTTATACTGCTCCTCCCAAGAGGCTAGAGAGCAGTGAATAATAACAATAATGTCAGCATAAAATAACACAAAACTGCATCAAACAAAACAGTAATTAAAATCATAACATTTGTAATTCAACATAAAATCCAAACAGAAGTAATAGAAACCACATAAAGCAAGCCAGAATCACAGTAAAATGAAACCCCTGATTGAAAATCCTCTCAAGTAGCCAGGCCTTACATAATGTTCGAGAAGCCTGTATGCTTAGTACAAGCTTAAAATCAGAGCCGACCCCAGAGTTGGTTGAAGGTGTTAGCAGCCCAGGCAAAACTTAAGCCTTATGCCACCCTCCCTCCTGCCTGCCCCCTTGGCTGTCAGAATCTGATGTTTAGCTTTGAATGCCCTGCTCTTTGCTGTGGTCCCCCCCACCCCCAAGAAGCTGCCACCCTAGGCGACTGCCTGTTTGCCTTATGGTTGGGCAGGTCCTGCTTAAAACTTGTGGCAGAGCATTCCAACAAGCTGCCCCTACCACGTCTTCTCTCTCCAGCAACCTCACTCTCTGGAATCAGAGTCCTGCAGTGCATAACACTGTGAACATAGAAACCAAAGCATTTGAAGCTTTATACACATGAACAATGATTACAAGTTCTCTTTGCTGGGCTTTGGGGAGCCAATGTAGAGCCTTCAAAACAAGAAAAATATGTTTACTCGTTTTTGTCCTTGCTACTAGACATTGCATTTTGTACTAGTTGCATTCTATTTCCTTGATATTCAAGTAAATAGGATCTTAGTTATCACAGAAACATAGAAATATGACGACAGAAAAAGACCACGTGGCCTATCTAGTCTGTCCTTCCATATCAACAACTACAACAGTCCCCTTTTTACCTTTAGAGATCCTCTGTGTTGGTCCCATGCTTTCTTGAATTCAGTTACTGTCCTCATCTCTACCACCTCCACTGGGAGACTATTCCACGGATCCACCACTCTTTCCGTAAAGAAATATTTCCGCATATCACTCCTGAATCTATCCCCCTTCACCCTCATCCCATGTCCCCTCGTAGCAGAACTTGCTTTCAATCGAAAGAGGCTCTCTCCCTGAACATTTATGCCACAGAGGTATTTAAACATCTCAATCATATCACCTCTATCCCGCCTTTCCTCTAAGGTGTACATATAAAGATCCTTCAGTCTGTCCTCATATGCTTTATAATGAAGACCACTAATCATTTTAGTAGCAACCCTCTGCACCGACTCCATCCTGTTCACATCCTTTTGAAGGTACTGTCTCCAGAATTGCACACTATACTCCAAATGAGGTCGCACCAAAGACTTATACAGAGGCATTATCACCTCCTTTTTTCTGCTAGCCATTCCTCTCCGTATGCACCCAAGCATCCTTCTAGCTTTTGCTGTCACCTTTTCTACCTGTTTAGCTACTTTGGGATCATCAGATACAACCACGCCTAGGTCCAGCTCTTCTTTGGTGGACAAAAGTACTTCACCCCCTATACTATATTGCTCCCTTGGATTGCTGCAGCCCAAATGCATGACCTTACATTTTTTAACATTAAATCCCAGCTGCCAAATTCTAGACCATTCTTCAAGCTTAGCTAGATCGCTCCTCATATTATCTACACCTTCCTGGGTGTCCACTCTATTGCAGATTTTGGTATCATCCGCAAAGAGGCAAACCTTACCCGACAGCCCTTCCGCTATATCACTAACAAAGATGTTAAAAAGAATCAGACCAAGGATAGATCCCTGGGGCACACCACTGGTAACATCCTTCTCCTCAGAGTGAGCTCCATTTATCTGTACTCTTTGTCGCCTCCCACACAACCAATTTCTAACCAAAGCAGTAACTTTAGGGTCCATCCCTAGGGTGCTCAGTTTGTTTATAAGTTGCCTGTGAGGAACGGTGTCAAAGGCTTTACTGAAATATAAATACATCATATCTACGGCTCTCCCTCGGTCCAACTCTCTGGTCAACCAATCAAAGAAATCAATCAGATTTGTCTGACAAGATCTGCCTCTGGTGAATCCATGCTGCCTTGGATCCTGTAATCCACTGGACTCCAGAAACCTCACTATTTTCTCTTTCAGCAGCGTTTCCAATAATTTACTCACCACCGAAGTTAAACCATCCGGCTTGTAGTTTTCAACTACATCCTTACTTCCGCTTTTGTGTAAAGGCACCACATGAGCCTTTCTCCAGTCCTTTGGCACCACTCCCGACTCCAATGAGGCGTTGAAAAGGTCAGTCAGTGGAACTGCTAGAATCTCCCCGTTCCCTAAGTATTCTTGGGTGTATCCCATCCGGTCCCATCGCTTTGTCTACTTTAAGTTGAGCTAGTTTCTCACGAACACAGTTTTCTGAAAATTGTTCAAGATGTCCCTCGCTTCTGTTCCTGTTTGTGGGTGTTTTCTGAGGTCCTGTTCCTGGTTCTTCATCTGTGAACACAGAATAGAAATATTTGTTAAGCAATTCCACTTTATCCTCATCAGCTTCTACATATTCCTCCCCTTCACCCTTGAGTCTGACAATACCACTTTTGCCCTTCCTCTTCTCACTAACATATCTGAAAATGTCTTATCCCCCATTTTATTGCATTGGTTATTTCCTCCTCTTTTTGAATCTTTGCTTTCCTGACTATTTTGCTAGTTTCTCTAAGTTTTTCCAAATATAGATGCCTGACTTCCTCTCTCTGGTATTTCATAAAGGCCTCCCTCTTTTTTTTCACCTTTTCAGCTAATTCTTTTGAAAACCATAGCGGTCTCCTTTTCCTTTTCCTTTTATTTACCATTTTAACAAAAAAGGTTTGTTGCCCTTAAAATATCCCTTTTCAGTTTTGCCCATTGTTTTTCTACATCCCCCAGCTGTTCCCATCCCGCTAACGACTCCCTGAGGTAGTGGCCCATCTTGACAAAGTTAGTCTTCCTAAAGTCTAAGACCCTCACCTTTGAATGGATTCTAACAGCCCTAGTCCTAATACTGAACCACCCCATCTGGTGATCACTGGATGCAAAATGATCTCCCACTTTAACATCAGAAACACTTTCACCATTGGTAAGCACCAAGTCCAGTATGGCCCCTTCACGTGTGGGGTCTGTTACCAATTGCCTGAATAGTTCTCCCTGTAGAGAATCCAGGATCTCTTTACTTCTAGATGATAGTGTAGCAGGAATCTGCCAATCAACATCTGGCATATTGAAATCCCCTATCAGTAGCACTTCCCCTTTCCCAGCAATGCTGCATATGTCTTCAATTAACTCTCCGTCCACCTCTTCCTCTTGTGAGGGAAGTCTGTGTATCAAGCCAATGCAAATAGATTTCTCTTTCCCTCTTTCTAGTTTAACCCACAATGCCTCTTCTCTCCCTTTTAAGTTCTGTAATTCCAAAGCTTTAATAGTATTTTTTACATATAGTGCCACTCCTCCTCCCCTTCTTCCTACCCTGTCCTTTCTGAATAAAGTATAGCCAGGTATAGTTACATCCCAGTCATGGTTTTCTGTGAACCATGTTTCTATAACTGCCACTAAATCCAAGTCGGCCACTTCCACCAAGTTTCAACATGCTACGGCATTTATACACACTGCTTTCCATATGTTACCCCTTTTACATAGTAACATAGTAATTGATGGCAGATAAAGACCAGCATGGTTCATCCAGTCTGCCCAGCAAAACGGCAAGAGTAGGTGCACCTGTCGCTCTGTGCAGGCCACCACTCCCCATGTCTTTGTTTAGGGGTGGACCCACCGCTCCATGTAGGACACCCCTATTTGTTGAGAAGTTAGATGGTTCAGTTTATTTTGTTTTATCCTGTTGCTATAAAGGGATCCGCTGTGCTTGTCCCATGCTGTTTTGAATTCCGTCACCGTGTTTGCCCCCACCATTTCCATCGGGAGAGCATTCCAAGCATCCACCACCCTTTCAGTGAAAAAATATTTCCTGACATTGCCTTTCAATTTTCCACCTTGCAGCTTCATGTTATGCCCTCTAGTTTTGCAGCTTCCCCGTCTTTGGAAGCATTCCAAGCATCCACCACCCTTTCAGTGAAAGAATATTTCCTGACATTGCCTTTCAATTTTCCACCTTGCAGCTTCATGTTACGCCCTCTAGTTTTGCAGCTTCCCCATCTTTGGAAGAGGTTTGTTTGTTCATCGTTCCTCTTTAAGTATTTAAAGGTCTGACTCATATCTCCCCTATCCCTCCTCTCTTCCAAAGTGTACATATTTAGGTCTTCAAGTCTCTTCTCATAAAGTTTCTTACGCAGGCTCCAAATCATTTTGGTCGCCTTCCTCTGAACAGTTTCTAGTCTTTTTACATCTTTTGCAAGATATGGTCTCCAAAACTGAACACAGTATTCCAAGTGAGGCCTCACCAGCAACCTGTACAGTGGCATAAGTACCTCTTCCTTTCTGCTGGTAATCCCTCTTTGTATGCAGCCCAACATCCTCCTGGCTTTTGCCACCACCTTGTCGCACTGTTTTGCCACCTTGAGATCATCAGAGATAATCACACCAAGGTCTTTCTCCTGAACCATGCACACCAACCTCTCGCCCCCTATTGCGTACATTTCCCTTGGGTTTCTGCTACCTAAGTGCATGACACTGCACTTTTTCACATTAAATCATAATTGCCAAGCATTAGACCATTCTTCCAGCTTTTGAAGATCTTTCCTCATGTTATCCACTCCCTCGGGGGAGTCCACTCTGTTGCAAATTTTTGTGTCATCTGCAAAAAGATAGACTTTTCCATTCAGTCCTTCAGCAATATCACTCACAAATACATTGAACAGTGCCAGGCCCAGGACCGAACCATGGGGCACCCCGCTAATCACCTTCCTTTCATCCGAGTGAGGTCCATGTACCATCACTTTCTGTTGTCTGTCAGTCAACCAATTTCTAATCCAGTTTACCATCTTGGGACCCATTCCCAAGCTACTGAGTTTGTTGACAAGCCTCCTATGAGGAACAGTATCAAAGGCTTTGCTGAATTCCAGGTAGATGACATCCATCGCATGCCCCTGATCTAGTTCCTTGGTCACCCAGTCAAAGAACTCAATCAGATTTGTTTGGCAAGACCATCCTTCAGTAAAACCATGTTGCCTCGGATCTTGCAACCTGTTGGTTTTTAGAAAGTTCACTATTCGCTCTTTCAGGAGCGCCTCCATTACTTTTCCCGCCACCGAGGTAAGGCTCACGGGTCTGTAGTTTGACACTTCTTCCCTGTCACCACTTTTGTGTAGAGGTACGACATCAGCCATTCTCCAGTCCTGAGGAACCTCTCCTGTTTCCAAGGATCTGTTGAATACATCCTTTACCCATTTTCATAAAGGTATTTAATGTATCATTTACCTGGAGGCTTTCACTTACCTGGGGGCTTTCTTCACCAATCCCCAACGAATCTAGTTTAAAGCCCTCTTCAGTAGATTGGCCAGTCTACTACTGAAGATGCATCGATCTTTCTTGGACAGATGGATGCCATCTCTGCTCTGCAACCCTTGGAACAGCATCCCATGGTCCAGGAAACCAAAACGCTCTCGATGACATCATCCACACAGCCATGCATTCATCTCCAGGATGCGAGCCTCTCTGCCTTGGCCTTTACCCTCAACAGGGAGGATTGAAGAGAACACCACCTGTGCACCTAACTGCTTCACCCTCTGTCCCAGAGCCATGAAGTCACTTTTGATATGCTCAGAGGGATACCTGGCAGTATCGTTTGTTTCGACATGGATTAACAACATTGGGTAATAGTCAGTGGGCTTGATGAGTCTCGGCAAACTCTCCATAACATCTTGGATATTGGCACCAGGCAGACAGCATACCTCTTTGGACATCAAGTCTGGTCGGCAGATGGACACCTCAGTACCCCTCAGAAGAGGGTCACCAACCACCACTACCCTTCGCTTCCTTGTGGTCACCGATTCTGCAACTTTGGGGTACTTGAGCTCTGGTTCTTCCCTTTCCAAGGATGCTTTCACCTCCTCCACTTCCAGGGCTGCATAATGGTTCTTCAGCTCAAGAGTTGTAGAAGTTGGATTGGTGATTCTGCAGGCCCTGGTGACTTGTGTCCAACCTTCATCATTCTGTAGGCACCCATCTTCTTCTCTGCTCTCATCAATGTACTTCTCACTGTCTTGAATGCTCCTCAGCTTCACCACCTTCTCTCTGAGTTCCTCCACTTGTTTCCTCAGAGCTTCAGTATGCAGGCACTCTGCACATGGAACCGGTCCTTCAAATGGCATTGGGACCTCTGTCTGGACAGAGGCAGAAGCTGTAACAAGGACAACAGCTTTAGCGATACAATTTTTCCCAGCTATTGTTCTGTTTGTGGAGCTTAGGTATCTGTTAAATCAAAAGAGAGAGATCTATCAAAGTACCAGCCGGTTTCCCAGCTGTCTTTTCAGAGAAAAAGCAGTTAAATCTCTTTAATTAAATTCAAAATGTGCTGTTCCAAGTCCTTATGGTTTGTTAAATGGGGAGGTGCCCTATAAAGCAAGACTGCTCACTAGGGGTGGGGGGAATTGGGGGGGGGGGGTAGGGAGGGAACTAACACCTGATTAGGTGTCAGCAGCTCCCAAGAGCTGAGAAAGTTACCAAAGCAGAGTTTTAAACCTACCCCACTAAATTAAATATTTCTACTAAAGCACCAAAAAGAATGTAGCTTTGTTTTAAAAATATACCAAAACCCTTTTAAGAGCTCGCAGTCAGAGAGCTAGGAATTTAAAAAATAAACCCTCAAGTTCTTACCTTTGTTTGAATTGTGTTTGAACTGTATAGCCCCTGTTAGGAATGCCATCTAAATGCCGTTGAATAATTGCCCTAAGATTGATCTATGTACACATATAGACACAAACATGTACTGACTCATACACACAGTCGCATATGCAGCACCTTATCTCTTGGCTAGCCAAATTAAGGGGTACGTTTTGGATACATGGAGCAAGCCACCATCCCATGCTCCTGGGTTCTTCATGAACAGTGTGAAAGAAATATATAGTAACATAGTGGCATAGTAAATGACAGCAGATAAAGACCAGCATGGTCCATCTAGTCTACCCAGTAAGGTAGCAAGAGTTGTAGAGTTATACTTGCTGCTCTGTGCAGGTTACTCCCCTCTGTGCCTTTGCTTAAGTTTGTACCTGCTGCTCCAGGCAGGTTACCCCTCTCTGTTTATGAAGTTATTTATGTTTGCTTTGATTTCATCCTCTTGCTGTATAATGATCCTCTATGTCTGTTCTATGCCTTTCAGAGCCTCAGGTTTCAGAGGCTGGTTTGGCACACGTCCCAGATTCAAACAAAACATACAACACACAAGCCTGGGGGTTGTTCAAAAATAAAAGCTTTACTGGGCAAGTTTAGTTTATTAATAGAATTGCTTTACTGCTTTTCTCAAATCAATATAACTTGATGAAAGTAGAAGATTTCCCATATAAACTCACTTGATCCTAGTACAATCCTTGTGCAAATAAAAGACTGGCTTCATAGTCCAGACTATGGCCATGCCACCCTGAATGAGCCTGATCTTCGAAGCTAAGCAGCATTAGGTCTGATTAGTGCTTGGCTGGGAGCCTCCTTGGAATACCAGGTACTATAAAATTACTGTGTGAAGAAAGTCATGGCAATCTATTTCTAGTCGCACCTTGCCAAGAAAACCAAAAGGATAGGAACAACTATCCACAAGGTTGCCAGGAGTTGGTATTAACTTCATGGCAACAAAACACACACACACACACATAGTCCAGACAGAATCAAGACACATACTATATAGTGGGGTTGTTCGTTCACTATCCTCCAGCATATGAGGAACACTTGGGAAGAGACCCTCTCTTAGCATCCACTTCTTATATCTGCAATCCTGGGAGCTGTTGGGTAAGAGACACTCTCCTTCTCCAATAAATCCTGCAAGATAGTTCTCCCTGTGACTTGCAACAGAAAATCCTCTTATCAGGTACTGAGAGACTTTCCCAGTGAAATTTGGAAGCATGCAGCCAAATTCTCTTCACTAATTTCCCCTTGTTGGTCCTTCCAACTCTCAACAGTAGAAACATGGAACCCAAGAATCTGACTAATCCTGAAGGCCTAGATGTACCAACCACCTTCCCAGGACAGGAGAAGAATCAAAAAGGCCCGCCTCCAAAAGTCAGTAGGTTCATGAGTTTTGTTCATCACTTCTTTACTGGAGGCCCTTCTCAGTGGAGAGGGTCTATGAACCTTCAACCTTCTACTTTCTTTGACCATCTCTTACAGTCTGAAGAGACTTTGACGTCTATATTAGAAAGCATATACATTGATCCATGCATATCCCCAGACACACACACTTATGGAGGGTAATTTTATAACCAGGCACCCAGTTTTAGGTACCCAGAACACACCTATCTTGAGCCTATTTTATAAAGAAAATCAGGAACTACTTACTTTAGAAAATAGGGGTGTAATTGTCCAAAAATATGTTAAATCTAGGCATGGGCACTTACAGCAGCCCTAGGACTAGTATAAATACCCATACATAAGTTTTAGTACTTTATAACTTACATAAGTAAAGTTGCATTCCAACCAAGCTCCATCCTTGTGCACACCCACAGTGAAAGTATGTGCAGTCGGTCTTATGTGCATACTTACAGAATAGTGGCCAGCTAAAGTACACGAGTAAGGGCCCAATCCTTGAAACTAGATTATTTGTGCAGGTAAATGTCACATATCTTTATGCAGCCTGTTATAAAATTACCCCCATCATGACCCATACACAGGGTCTCATATGTTTGCTTACACTTACACACCTACTTACATATACTTTATTTGCACTGTCAAAGACACACAGTTGCATACACATGTGTAGACTGATCTACAGTATGTGGACATTCAGTCATGTACATTTATCAATACATGCAAAGTAAAACATACACATATTTAGATTTGCCAAATGTCACATGCAAAGGGTGTGCACACAATTTAGAGGTCTAGGGGATGCTCGCAGGCACAGGGCTGGCACTCTCAATAGGCAATCCAGATGGTCACTTGGAGCACCAGTGATTTAAGGACAGCCCACTGCCTCCATAGCCACCCCTTCTTGGGACCTGCAGTGGTGGCAATGCCTTTAAACAGCACTGAAGTGCTTACCAAAAGCTCTGGCACTGCAGGGCTGTACGTTGTGGCAGGCTCAGTCATGCTACAAGTCCCAGAATCCCTTAGGATAAGAAGACCCGCCTCAGAAAAGATCAGGTGATCTAATTAAGAGAACACACAGGTGGTGGAGGGCTCCAGCAATAAGCAACCAGAGAAAAGTGCTCCTGAAAAGCCAAGGGAAGTCGGGTTTTTGGAAAAAAAAACCCTGTTAAGCAAGGGCCACCTTAATAGGGGAAGGAGGCAAGCAACCTAGGCCTTAGGATGTGGCTGGGGTATATGTGTAAAAGCAGTGCAGGGGCAGTTGGAGGGGAGGCCCTGGGAAGGGAGGAACCGCAGCCTTCGGGAGCCTGCCCCTGCTTCTGAAAAGGTCCCTGTGCTTCTAGGAGTAGAGGAACAGACCAGGGGAACCCATGAAGCACAGGAATATGAAGAGGGCACTTCTCTTGAATCCATGAAGCGGTGAATGATTTAGCCCTGAGGCAGGTTCAGCAAACTTACCTAGAATCTGAAGGGAGGGGGAAGGGCCGCTACACAGCTACCGAAGCTCTGATTGTCAGCAACACTGCTATTGCACAAGGAAAGACAGTGTGGAAATGCCAGTTGTTTGTGGGAGGGAAGAGGGCCCCAAGCTTCCCATCTGTGCACTTGTGAGTGAGAGAAATGAAGAGGATGTTACCTCTTGTTTGCTGGGACTACATTTGATGGCTTACTTTTGTTTTTGGAACTATTGAAGTTTTGTCCTTTGAGGGGGAAAGGCCACACCCGGCACCGTTGCTGAAGTAAGCTTAGTGTTTTTATGGCTAGTGGGAGGTTCCCCACGACAGGACTGTTGTTGAATTAGGAAAGCTGCTCATTGGGTCTTGGAAAACCCAGACTGGATTCAGAGCCTGGACTATAGTGTTCGTATAAAGAGATTAAGGAGCGATGTGTCCCAGATGCCCTGTACAGCGTATGACGTTACTATGTCTTTCTGCATCCTCCGACGTAGACTTCCTGTTTGAACGGAGTGGAAGCGGCTACCTCTGCTCCCATGCAAAAGGCAGTGGAATTGGAGGGGGTGTAAGCAGGAACGGCAGGCAGTGCAGGATGTCATGGTAAGCCACTTTAAAGGCATTTCTGCTGCTGCAGGTCCCTAAGAGGGGCAGCAGTGCCGGCAGTGAGGGTGGGGCTGGGAGAAGGAGTGCACCAGGAATGAGTTTCACTTAGGGCACCTCATATTCTTACTCTGGCCCTGTTTCTATCCAGATTTAGCAGCACTGCAATATGTTTGGCTTGGCAATAAAATATCCACAGGGGTATCGCCTCTTCTTAAAGAAAACTGGAACACCACCATTAACTAAACAAAATCTACAGTACCTGGGAAGGCTGACTCCCCCTTAGATGCATGCTGGCGGCTCCTATAAATGAGCCCATTTCCCAACCAGCTACAAAGCTCCATCCTTAGCACTTTCCCAGCATCCTGTAGTGTTTTGTTTTCAGAACCCCAGTTTATAAACCCTCAAGTTTAGGGTACAAGGAGAAATTAGGCCTTACCTGCTAATTGTCTTTTCTTGAGTTCTCTCCGGGCCAGTCCAGTTACCTTAGGGTTGTCAACCTCCTTCAGCAGCTGAGGTCTGAATTCTGAAATTTTTTTTGACAGCCTATACCACTCCCCCTGGTGTCAGTGATTCAGTCTCCTATTGTCAAAGCAGCCTAACTCTAACAATAACTTAGGAAACACAACAAAAAAACAACAACACCTAACCACTTGCACTTCGTGAACTTCCGTTCTTCTGTTCTGCCTCTTTGCATTACTTTCCGCGCATCCGTACTGAAAGCTACGTATACTTCCCTTAAGAATCTCTTCACTTGCATCAAATCCTTCCTTTTCTTTCTTCTTATTATTTTTTTTTCAATCTGTCACCTACAGAGCCCCCCGTTACCCCCGAGGAAGCCCTAAAATCCACGCCAACCAGAACACCACTTTCTAACGCCTCCTGCACCATGGTAGGCCTAACACCTCGCATAACACATTCTGACAAACTGGGTGGGTCCTGGACTGTCCCGGAGAGAACTCAAGGAAAGACAGTTAGCAGGTAAGGCCTAATTTCTCCTTCCTCCTCGTCTCTCTGGGCCAGTCCAGGAACCTTAGGGCAGTACCAAAGCAGTACCTAAAATCGGGAGGAACCCGCGAGCCCCGCCACAATGGCTGAGGCCCCTACTTTCGCATCCTCCCTGGCATGAACATCCAACCTATAGTGCCTCGTGAAAGTATGCAGTGTGATGAAGTGCATGCTGCAGAGCCCTTTAAAACTAGAAAAAACACTGAAATTTGTTCCCATAAGCGGGGGATGGGCTCACTGAAACACAATTCCCACATAGAGAGTGAAACTAAGGCACACAGAAGCAGGGTTACCTTGAAGCCACACCCAGCCTCTAGGGCAGCTGCAAGCAGAGAGAGGGTGGGGCCAGGGAAGCAAACAATTCACAGAACATATAAACTGCGTCACACAGGAAGTGAGGGGAAACTGGAGGATCAGCTGGGAGTTGATTCTAGAGTTCAGCACACACGAGGACCATGCACAGGACAGTGCAGAGGCAAGTGCAATACTAAGGAGAAACTGGCAGACTCCCGAGGACGGAGTCTCTCTAGAAGATCAGCTGAGCTAACAGAGGACTCAGACACTGATCAAACAGGATCTGCTCATACACCAGAGAGACTGCAGAGAAGGACTGCTCAAAGGCAGGACAGGCTGCAGGCTAGGAGCCAAGTGAGAAGGCCGAGAGACCGGGAGAGGAAGCAGCACTTCAAGGCTGTGTCTTCTGGTGGGTCCAGGAGGACTGGTCAACACTTACAAGGCAAGTGTAAAGGGTGTGGGCATAGAAGGAGCTGGGAGAGAATTCAGGACTTTACTTCTGAGTCAGAATATAGCAGCTCTAGCCCTGAGCCTCTATACAGACAATGTAAAAAGTCTGTTAGAAGGAGAGTCACTGCCAGCCCAAAAGCTTATGCATTTCCTGAAGAGGATTTATTAAGAGGGAGAAAGGCAAGAGGTTCCAACCCGGTTATAAAGGGGAACCAGAAGCTAAAGTGGGGAAAACTTTTAAAGCTGTTGAAGAACGTACAACAGGTTGAGCCAAAGGTTACCCCAAGCACAGAGCCATATAATTCCCCAGCAGAAATGGATGTGGACTGTTTCTCTAATAATTCAGTGTCCTCAGCCGAATCGATGGATTGCAGTCTGTGTGTGACTAATATATAATGCTTTTACTAAATGCTGTGTGAAAGAAGTAAGAAGGCAACAGAAGTGCTAGAATCACTGTATGCTTGAAAAACAGACAGGAAGATATCCAAACCCTCATGTGTAAAAGTAGCTGGTTCTATTGCTGCTGTAACCTCAGCTAAATAAGCTAACGGTTTTAAACTGAGAGGTGGCACTCTGATTGATGTCTTGAACTTATGCCAGCAGAGAAAGTAAAGCTCCACTATTTCTAAGTTTGTGAATGATGCACAAATGGTATCTTTGCTGTATCTGTAAATAATAGAAGTACTACTACCAAGAGTGAAGAAGTTTATTTGTAGAATTCACCTTGGACATTCTTTGGAGAAGAATCCTATTTTGGTTAATGTGATTTTGCCTTTTTCTTGAGCTTTTTGCCACAAATGATTTACTTGAAGAAAAACAAATAAAAAGCAATTTATGGTACAAATTGCCCTGTGCCTCTTCCATTCGGACTGCTAAATAAAAGCAAACCACAACTACATTAAAAGAGGTGATCTTCGTGTCCTATTAGGCGGGCGCCTGCACAAATACAACAGTAAGCGTCCAAAAGCAGAAACAATCTGCCTTGCCGGCCCTAGGGGGTGTAGGCGCACGGAGTGGTAGGCCACAGCAGTGACGACCACGTTGCCGCTCTACAGATATCCACCGGAGGAACCAACGCAAACTCAGCCCAAGACATCGCTTGACCACGAGTAGAATGAGCTCTGAGCCCTTCGGGTAGCGACTTTCCCCCGGCTTCATATGCCACCCCTATAGCCTGCTTCACCCACCGGGCAATCGAAGCTTTGGTAGCCGCCTTTCCTTTACGTGGCCCACTGAAAAGCACGAACAATCTATCTGATCTTCGAAAGGACTCTGTTCTCCTGAGGTACTTTCTCAACACTCGCCCCAGATCCAACTTCTGCAGCGATCGATCCATTCGAGACCCTCCTAGACCTGAAAAAGTCGGTAATGAAACCGACTGATTCACGTGAAAAGACGACACTACCTTAGGAAGAAAAGAAGGTACTGGCCGCAACACCACTTTCTCTGCCAAAAACTGAAGGTATGGCTCTCTACAAGATAGAGCCTGCAGATCCAAAACCCTTTGCGCAGAACACAACGCCACGAGGAAAGCGGTCCTCCAAGATAGTTCTCTCAAGCTCACTGATGACGCTGACTCAAAGGGCGGCTGCGTTAACGCTTCCAGCACCATGTTCAAATCCCACGTAGGCACTACCTGTCTTACCGGTGGCCCGATATTCTTGGCCGCTTGAAGGAACCATTGCACATCCCAATGCGCTGTTAACCTCCTTCTCTGCACTGCTCCTCTATAGCAAGCTATGGCAGCCAGATGAACCTTGAGGGTGCTGAGAGCTAACCCCTTATCTAGCCCCTCCTGAAGGAGTGACAAAATATCTGGTACGGCCGTCGAAAAAGGTCTAATGCTACGCTCTGCACACCAAGTCTCAAAAACACGCCATACTCAAACATACGCTAAGGACGTCGACCTTCTCTTGGACTGCAACATCGTGGCCACCACCGACGCAGAGTATCCCCTACGTCTCAACCGTTCCCCTTCAAGAGCCAAGCCGTAAGCAAGAACCGATCCACCTGCGGCATTAGAACCAGTCCATGACTCAAGAGATTGAGGCGATCTGACAGCCTCCAAGGGGAATCCACTAGAAGCTGAATCAGATCCGCATACCAAGGCCTTCTGGGCCAATCCGGAGCAATGAGAATCACCTTCCCCTCGTGCCCCGCTATTCGCCGAATCACCCACCCGATCATAGGCCAAGGAGGAAACACGTACAGAAGTTTGCCCAACAGCCAGGGTTGCACCAGACCATCGAGCCCCTCTGACATGTGTTCCCTGCGTCTGCTGTAAAAATGAGACGCTTTGGCATTGCTGAGAGTAGACATCAGATCCATAACCGGCTGCCCCCAGTGCCTCGTAATGTCGTGAAAGACAGCCGCGTTTAGTTCCCACTCCCCGGGATCGAGAACATTCTGACTGAGATAGTTGGCCTGACAATTGTCTTTTCCTGCTACATGTGCCGCCGAAAAAGCCACGAGATGATCTTCTGCCCACAGCATCAACTCCTGACTCTCCTCCAGCAAGAGAGCACTGCCCGTGCCTCCCTGTCTGTTGATATAGGATACCATTACCACATTGTCGGAGAAGACGCAAACTGCTCTCCCCTCGAGCAGACTTTCGAACTGCTGAAACGTGAGACGCACCACTCTGAGCTCCAACCGATTGATCGACCAAGTGCTCTCCTCTGAGGACCAGATCCCCTGTGCCACCTGAGTCTGACAATGGGCTCCCCAGCCCGATAAGCTGGCGTCCGTGGTGACCAACACCCACTGCGGTTGTTCCAAGGGCACTCCTGTCTGAAGATGATCTGTGTCCAACCACCAGAGCAGAATGTTGTGCACTACCTCCGGACAGACCAACCTCTGAGAGAGAGGATGATGCTGCGGAGACCATCTGGAAAGCAACGCCCTTTGCAGAGGGCGCATATGCGCCCTGGCCCACGGAGCCAGGTCCAAGGCAGCTGCCATGGACCCTAACAGCTGCAAGTACCTCCACGCCGATGGAGCCTGCTGCCGCAAGAATGCCTGCACCTGATCCAAAATCTTTAGCACCCTTTTTTCGGGCAGGAACACTGACCCTACTTCTGTGTCGAACAAGGCCCCGAGGTAAGTAAGCCTCCTCACCGGCTGCAATTGACTCTTTGCTCGGTTGATGACCCACCGAGCTGCTCCAGAACCTGTACTACTCGTGAGGTTGCTGCGACCGACTCTGCCAGAGATCCTGCCTGGATCAACCAATCGTCCAGATAAGGATGCACCTGAACTCCTTCCTTCCGCAACACCGCCACAACCACCACCATTACCTTTGTGAAACTACGTGGTGCCGTCGCCAGGCCGAACGGTAATGCCCGAAAATGAAAATGTCCCATGGGAACAGCAAACCGCAAAAACCGTTGATCTGCTCTGATAGGAATGTGCAGATAAGCCTCTATGAGATCTATGGATGAGAGAACCTCTCCCGGCCTTACTGCTCGAATAACTGACTGCAGTGTCTCCATCCGAAAATGCGGCACCCTCAACGACCGGTTCACGTGCTTGAGATCCAGAATCGGTCAAAAAGACCCTTCTTTCTTGGGAACCACAAAATAAATCGAGTATCGACCTATTCCGCACTGGTCTTGAGGCACCAGCACTACTGCCTGCAGCCGCAACAACCGTTGAAGCATGTCGTCTATCGCTTGTCTCTTTGCCCCCGGTCCACATGGAGACAATACAAAGGCTTCCGCCAACGGGTGAGCGAACTCCAGCGCATACCCGTCTCGGATGATCTCCAGCACCCACCTGTCCATAGTTATTGCGGTCCAGGCAGAGAGAAACCGCTGTAAGCGGCCTCCTACCGGGATCTCTGCCTGGACCAACCGACCTTCATTGTGCTTTCTTAGCAGAGTTCTGCTGGGTGTTGAAATAGCCCCTGCTGAACCCTCTAGCTCCTCGAAAGGACTGTCCCCATGCCAGAGAGTAAACCGAGCTCCTCGGAATCTGCAAAAATCTCTACTTTGCCCTCGTTGCAAAGGTCCTGGCCTGGATGCCTTAGGCTGATCCTCCGGTAAGCGACCCTCCTTGGAATCACCCAAATCCTTTACAATTTTTTCCAAGGCCTCCCCAAAGAGCACCTTGCCCTTATAGGGGAGTTTACTGAGCCTAGACTTCGAAGATGAGTCCGCTGCCCAATTCCGCAGCCAAAGAAACCTTCTGGCAGTGATTACCGATGCTATGGACTTTGCAGAAATCCTAACCAAATCATAAAAGGCATCCGCCAGGTAAGCTGCCGCTGACTCCAACTTCGCTCCCTCTGCGGAAGAACCTTCTCCGCCCTCCGAACTTGCCTCCCCTTGGAGCCAACGGATAGAAGCCCTAGACACATACGCGCCACAAATGGATGCATGCAGAGAATGCGCACTAGAATCAAAGGCCTGCTTGAGAAGCACCTCCAGCTTGCGATCCTGCAGATCTTTAAGTGCTGCTCCCCCTTCCACCGGAATCATTGTCTTCTTCGTCACCGCCGAAACCAATGCATCCACCTTAGGCATTCTCAACAACTCCCTCTCCTCCTGTGGAACAGGGTAGAGGCCACCAATGGAGCGGCTACCCCACAGGGTAGCCTCCGGGCATTCCCATTCAGATTCTATCATCTGCTTAATCACTCTGTGTATGGGAAAACAGCGTTGCTCCGACTTAAAGCCTTGCAACAAAGGATCTTCAAGTGGCTCTTGCTGCACTGTCAGCAGGAGAATATTTAGAGCAGCCAAGGACTGAGCGATAAGTGCCCCCAGCTCCTCCTTGTGAAAGACCAGAAACACATTTGGGTCCTCGCCCGGAGCAATCTCTCCGTCTTCCAATTCTACCACCAAGGATCCATGCCAGCCTCTGATAGGATTTCTCCTTCCTCCACCACCTGAAGCGCTGGGAGCTGCGGCTCGAAGCCATCGAAGCCTGTCCCCGTGCCTGCACTCTTTTGGGAAGAGCCCTCTCCAGGGTCCATCCTGCTCAACTCCTGTTTCTCCCCCCCCCCCAAAGAGATTGGAAACCGATAAACTGCAGACAGTCTGAGACAGCTTTAAAGTATAGGCCTTATGCAACGCCAAAATGAAATCTGGGGAAAACAAAGATGAGAGGCCTTCCTGAGCCTCAGGCAACTTCTGCTGTGCCTTGATTTCACCAGAAGACTCCTTATTTGACTTAGCCTTCCTTTTACCCTGCTTGTGCTGCTGCGCGGGAGATACGGCTGCCTCAACCAAAATGGCTGCCATTCCGCCTTTTCCGACGAGTTCTGCGGCCTGTCTAACTGCTGACTTGCCTTCCATGCTGCTCCTTCCGATCAAGCATGTAAACGCCACCCCGCCGAACGGCAGACCGCCAGACTCCCCGAACACGCGGTGAATCCCTGCAGAGCAGCCGCTGTCTCGCCGGCACTTCCGACTGCCTCACAACCTGCTCCCATTACAGTGGACACGCTCGGCTGTATGCTGCAAGCCCTTGCTAGCTCCGAAAACCACCAGATCAATGAAAAATACCCACCTCAGTGCAGCACACTTAGCCGCCGACTCCCCACTTCCCTGCTACTAGCAGGAGATGGAGATTGCGACTCCTAAGATAGGCGGGCGGATTCTGCGGCTCCCAGGTCCTTACCCAACCTAAACATGGATGGATCCTCAGAAACAAGGCAGGCTCTGCCCCTTCAAGCTGCTGTCAATGTCGGCAGCTAAGGATCGTCTCCCCTTTTTTTTTTTTTTTACTCTACTCCAACAAGGGAAATATACAGGAGTTAAAGCCCAACTAGAGCCAATCCTCCTTAGTAACTCTGCCTAACCAATCCTTTCCTCCTCTTCTCTCCAGGGAGTCTGTCAGCCCCACGTCCTGTTCAGCTGCTGAGGACTGAAAGACTGAATCACTGACACCAGGGGGAGTAGTATAGGCTGTCAGCAAAACTTTCAGAATTCAGTCCTCAGCTGCTGAAGGAGGTTGACAACCCTAAGGTTCCTGGACTGGCCCGGAGAGACAAGGAGGAAAGGGGCATTTTTATCAACGTGCACTAACCATTAACATGGGGTTTGCCACATGCTAAGTGCACTGCACTAACAGCATGGGGCACTGTGCTAACTGGTGAACATGCAATTGGGAGGGGACTTGGCAGGTTACGGGCAGAATGTGGGCATTAATGGTGCATTGCAGTTAGCGACTAACTAACCCTGTTGCCATTAGCACGGATGCACATAATGTTACTTGAATGAGAGCGGACCATCCATTTCTGCTCCCATAAAAAAAGTAAATTTGCATTGGAGAGGGTGGAAGCACACAGCACCAGATATTTTGGTAAGCACCATGGTGCTGTTTCAAGTCATTGCTGCTGCTGCTACTGGTCCCAGAGAGGGGTGAGAGCAGTGGCAATGGAGACAGGGGCGGGAGCAGAGGAGTGCATGGAACGAGGTTCGCCTAGGGTGCTTCATCCTTGCACCAGCCCTGTGCAGAGGAATATACACATGCACACATACACATAATGATTCATGTGCACATATAGACACAAACACTGTGACACCCTTGTTCCTTTACTAGATGAATGTCCCGATTACACAGAGGGACCCAGCCCATAATAACCCCCATAGATCACTTGTCAGAGGCACCCCCTGTGTTGCTCTGGAGTTTGCTGAGAAGTCTTTAGCGGGATATTAATTGCAGTAATTATCAGCCGTGGGGCACCAGGGAAGTTATAAATACGTTGTCCATTAGCTTAGCTGAAGAGCACCATTTAAAATGCAAATAAGCTAACACGGGAGCCATAGATCATCCCCTCCTGACAGCCACACTGAGGAAGAGATACAGAGGCTCCACTCAATACAGTATTAAATTAACAGATGCCTGAAGTATCATGATTCAAGCATGAAACACACACACACAGATGAACGACTGATCTCTTTCTCTCATACACACACACACCTAACATTTACATATAAACACATATATGCATGCACTTCCGCCTCCCATCTTACATACATGAGCATCTCCCATGTCAGACAGACACATGCATGCATCTCCCATCTCGCATACATGCATCTCTGGCTCCCATCTCTCACACACACATGCATCTCATCTCATACACATCCACTATCACCTCTCATCTCACACACATACACAACTGCTCTCTCTCCCATGTATACCTCCCATCTTACATACAAACACACACATGAATGCACCTCCACCTCCCATCTCTCGCACATACACAGACATCTTCCATTGACTCTGCAGTGCTGACAGGAAGGGGAGATAGAAAGAGGAAGAGTGAACCTAGAGGTCTTTACACCTGTATCGAATTTAAGTCCAAGATGGCCCTAAAAGTGCAAGATGCTTGCAGTGCGATATAGACTGAGGAGAGTAGCGTAGAAATGCCACAGAGGGCCCAAACTTTATCACAATCACAAACACAAGAGGTGCAGACCAAGTTGGCCAACCTTCCGTTTTATCCATGCGATATAGACATTCATGGATTCTTTCCTGGAGCCTTCCTTTCCCCCCTTTACTTCCAACTTCATTAGTGATGATGAAACAAAGCAGCGTAACAGGCAAATGTGTAAATATTCCTGATGTTGCTTGCTAAGAATATGAAAAGCAATTTTAGTATTCCCTGTTGTAGAGAAAGTAAACAATCTGCAACTCCCTTCAACGGCGTGAAATAAAGGAATACATAATATAATCTAATTAGAATATCTCCTCTGAGATGCTAGAAGCTTGAGCTCATAGTCTGCAGCCATTGTGGGCACATTTGTAGCTGGAGGCAAGCAGATATTCGAATAAGCCGCACCCAAGAGGCGAATGGGGGGAGGGGGGAGGCATGTGTTTAGGTGCACAAGGAGTGTTGGAATAAGGGCTATATACAGTACAGCCAGTCCTGATGGAAAGGGCACAGTTGTATAGATGGAACGCATCACGAACAATAAGAAGGTACTTGCAAGTGGGTGGAGCTTTGAAGGGAGAAAGGAGGACAGCAAAGAAGGGAGAGAAAAGAAGACATGTAGTCGGAGAAAAGGAGAAGAGGCAGACATAGAAAGGAGCTGAGAGCAGAGAAGAATGAAGGGAGAGATTGGGATGGGAGAGGACATGGAAGATAGAAAAAGAAATTAGAGAGAGTAAAGAGTGATCTACACCTTTCCCTTATAAAAATGCAAGCCGTAACTTGGTATGTTGTAACTATCCATTGGGTTTTCATGGCAAGATACAGAAGTAGATTGCCGGGCCTTCCTTCCGCGCAGTTTAAGTTTGGTGTTGTTGCCGTTGTCACAGAAATGTAATCCTCCGCCGTCAACACTATCCCATTCTGCTGCTGCCCAGATGGGTGGTTTGTCTTCGTCTGGCACCTCAGCTGAGACCTGTCCATCTTGGGAGACCCTGCTAGTAGTTAAACTACCGATAGTTTAGCTCTCAGCATCACTGATGCACGCAAGCCCTCACAGCACGACAAGCTGCAAACCAAGTGAGATGCGCATGAAATGAGAGTCAGAAGCTGTAAAGATGTCTTACACATTGGAACATGGAACGTACGAAGCATGAACCAAGGGAAGTTGGAGGTGGTCAAGAATGAAATGGAACGTGTACAACTTGATCTGTTGGGTGTCAGCGAACTGAAATGGACTGGCATCGGGCACTTTGCATCAGATGATCACATGGTCTACTATGCTGGAAATGAAAGACAAAGAAGAAATGGTGTTGCATTTATAATAAAGAAGAAACTTGCAAGAACTGTAATGAAATACAATGCAGTCAGCGAACGCTTAATCTCTATTCGTCTACGAGGATTGCCTATCAACACAACTATAATTCAAGTATATGCCCCAACAACAGCTGCAGAAGAGAATGAAATTGAAGAGTTCTATGAACAAGTACAAGCTGAAATTGACAGAACATGCAAACAGGATATCCTGATAGTCATGGGTGACTGGAACGCAAAAGTTGGCAACAAAGAAGAAGGCAAAGTAGTTGGAAAATATGGACTTGGCAACAGAAATGAAGCTGGAGAAAGATTGATAGAATTCTGCAAGACCAATGATCTATTCATCTCAAACACCTTCTTCCAGCAACACAAGCGACGACTGTACACATGGACTTCACCCAATGGATTGTATAAAAATCAAATTGACTACATCTGTGGAAGTCAACGATGGAAAAGCTCTGTAACATCAACAAAGACAAAACCTGGAGCTGACTGTGGTACAGATCATCAACTACTAGTATGCAAACTCAAGCTAAAGTTGAAAAAGAGCAAACCACTCATGAATGCACCAAAATATGACCTTGAGAATATACCACTGGAATTTAAAGACTGCCTGCAAAATCGATTTGCTGCTTTAGATACAAATGACAGAGCTCCGGAAGAGTTATGGAATGACATCAAGAAGGTTGTGCTGGAAGAAAGCGAGAAGTCTCTACAAAAGGTGAAAAAGCAAAAACGGCCAAAATGGATGACGGAAGAAACTCTGAAAATTGCCCAGAAACGCAGAGAAGCTAAAGCCAAAGGAGAAAGAAAGACAATCGCAGAACTCAACAGAGATTTCCAACGTGCAGCAAGACAGGACAAGGAAAAGTACTACAATGACACTTGCAAGGAAATAGAAGCAGAAACTATTAGAGGAAGAACAAGATCGGCTTTCCTAAAGCTGCGAGAGTTAAAGAAAAAGTTCCAGCCCCGAATTGGAATGTTACAAGATGCTCAAGGTTCTATGTTGAATGATGCTGAGAAGATCAAGAAAAGGTGGAAGGAATATACAGAGTTTTTATATGATAAAGATCAAGTGGACCAACAGCCGTTTCAACCTATACCTTATGATCAGGAACCATTGGTGATGAAAGAAGAAGTTGAAGCAGCATTGAAAGCCTTATCAAAGAACAAAGCACCAGGCATTGATAGCATTCCCATAGAAGTATTGCAGCAATCTGATGCAGCTGTTACCGTACTTACAAGGCTCTGCCAAGAAATATGGAAGACAACATCATGGCCAACTGACTGGAAAAGATCTGTGTTTATACCAATACTAAAGAAAGGTGATCCAACTGACTGTGGAAATTATCGCACAATCGCTCTGATCCCACATGCCAGCAAGATTCTACTGAAGATTATTCAAAAGAGACTACAGCCATACCTAGAACAAGAACTACCTGAAGTGCAAGCAGGGTTCAGGAAAGGGCGAGGAACGAGAGACATCATTGCGGATGTGAGATGGATCCTTGAAAAGACTAAAGAATACCAAAAGGATATCTATTTGTGCTTTATCGACTATAGCAAGGCTTTTGACTGTGTAAACCATGAGAAACTCTGGGCCACATTAAGAAGCATGGGTATACCAGAACACCTGATCGTTCTCTTGCGTAATCTGTACATTGATCAAGAAGCAACAGTTCGAACGGAACAAGGAGAAACAGAATGGTTTAAAATAAGCAAAGGTGTAAGACAAGGCTGCATACTTTCCCCCTACCTGTTTAATTTATATGCAGAACAAATCATCAGAGAAGCAGGACTGTATGAAGACAACAGAGGTGTGAAGATTGGTGGAAGACTCATCAACAACCTTCGCTATGCTGATGATACCACATTACTGGCTGAAAGCGAAGATGATCTGAAACATTTGCTTCTCACAATCAAAGAACATAGTCTCAAAATGGGCCTGCACCTTAATGTAAAGAAGACAAAGATCATGACAACTGGCATAATCAACAGGTTCATCGTTGAAGGAGAAGAAATTGAAATTGTGAACAACTTTAACCTACTTGGATCAACTATCAATAAAGAAGCAACAAGCAGTCAAGAAATCAGACGACGCATTGCTCTTGGCAGAATGGCTATGAAAGACCTAGATAAGATTCTCAAGAGCAGAGATGTGTCTCTCCATACAAAGATTTGACTTGTTCAAGCCATGGTATTTTCAATAACATCATATGGATGTGAAAGCTGGACAGTGAAAAAGACAGACAGGAAGAAAATTGATGCCTTTGAATTATGGTGCTGGCGGCGAATACTGTGTATACCATGGACTGCCCGAAGAACAAACCAGTCGGTACTAGAGGAGATCAAACCTAAGCTTTCTTTAGAAGCTCAGATGACAAGACTTCGGCTTTCATACTTCGGACACATCATGCGAAGAGAGAGATCATTAGAGAAAGACATCATGCTTGGCAAGATAGAAGGTCAACGCAAAAGAGGAAGGCCAGCAATGAGATGGATCGCTACAATAACAGCAGCTACGGGTACCAGTCTGTCGTCAATGAGCCGCCTGACTGAAGACCGAACACAATTTAGGATAGCTATCCAGAGGGTCGCCATGAGTCGACTCCGACTCGACGGCACTTAACAACAACAACAACTTGGTATAGGATTGATGAAGTTTGAGAGCACTTAATTGTAAGTCAACTAAAAAGATTACAGCAGAGAATTTAAAGTAATATATAGAAATTACATGTATTTTTTTTAGAATGAATTAAATTTTTAAGAAGAAGCTAATCAAAAGGAATAAAAATATATCAACACACTACCTTCTTTGTGTTGTCCCCGCACACCTTTGTACAGTTTTTAAAAGTACTTTGATTACCTGGGCCATCCTGAAGTCAGTATTCAGCCACACGGTCAGCATATACCTTGAAGCATCTAACTTATACAGTTTCAAATTCTGCATATATTCAGGGGTGCTATGCATTTAGGCAGTGCCACTGAATATACCCATATAAATGGGACAAACCTGAGGCGTTTGCTTCCTCTTTCTGATGCATGTCTAAGGGTTAAACCCAATGTCTGTGCATAAGGAGTTTTGCTGTTTATGGCTTGGCACCTCCTTGGCAGGGACAGAGAATTGGCCTGGCACAGGTTGAGGTTGGGGCTGGGATGGTGCAGAACATTCCAGGAGTGAGCTGATGAGGACAGAACAAGAATCTGTGACCCAAATACATCTGCCAGAAATACACCAAAAATCTCTCTGAAAGTACTAAAAATCCAGGTGATTTATAGAGCTGTCTGGCACCTTCAGTAATGCTGGAGCAAGTGACAAATGGATGTGGCCACCATAGAGTCCCCTGTCCCCTTATCTCATTCTCTGTGCATGCCATATGTGGAGTGTTTATCATAGGGGTGTAAAACAACCCAGTCCACCCCTAATGCACTGGAGGTTCCGGAGCTATCAGCTAGTTTCTTTCCCCTTTTGCCCTCCCCATATCATGGCAGAACTGATGGAGGAATGATGGATTCAGGCTATTGTGAGGTGTGCGGTTATTCTTTTTTTAATCAAATACTTTTGTAATGCTTAAGGCAAGAACCAAAAATCCTTCAAGACTCACAGTTACAGTAGAGTTGTTGGTGGCTCCAGATGTGCCCAACAGGATTGATCCAGTCCTGGATTTACTTAATTGCACGCAGGGCCTTGTAGTTTTGATTTCCTAGGATGAGCAAGATATCAAATGTATAATAAACCATAAACCATTAGACGTCCCTGCATGATATGGGATAAACCTAAAGCAAGTTGGCAACCTTGCTTTAGGGAAATTAGGACAAGAAACAGACAACTTCCCTTCCACCCCCATTGTCACTCAAAAATCTTTCCCATAGTAATGATCACTATGGATTCCTGGCACCTTATAAATGCTGCTACATCATATAGCACCAAATACACCGGCTAACTCCATGACATCAGCGCATTAATCCAGTCCAGATTTTCTTTGATGATCACTGCAGAGCATTCTGGGATTTCTGTTTACATCAACAGCATAAAGGCTAGAAACTCCCCCCTCCCCCCCCCCATCCCTACCCAAGTGCCTAATGGTGGAAGTGAGACCCCTCCAGCTATAACTGTTAAGAAGATAGCAAAACCTTTGGAATATGGCCAGAAAGAGGCAGTGCTTCTATAAAGCTGATACCCTACAACTGCTGTTCAAAAGCTTGTGGTCCCTAGGACCAATCTTCTGTGAGGCAAACTAGGTGTTCATCTGGAACTCCACAGTTTTAGGGGTGGCAGCTGTACTCCCAGGGGGGGTGTAAGGCTGAAGGACACCCTAGGTGAACCTTCAGCCTTACTCCCCCCCCCCCCACACTGATAATTAAACTTAATATTATGATCATCTCAACACTGCTCCTCCCACAACAGTTCTGTAAAAATGCATAACTGGACATCAAACTTTTAAATATTAAACTTTCTAGGTATGTTTGTGCCTGTTCTCCCTGCAAGTAAAAGAATGTGCTGAGGGCTCTTTGAGTTTGTCTGGCTGTTGGGATCTATTGTTTTGCTTTGACAGCTGCTGGTCTTTGCTGTCCCGCAGAAGCTGCCACCCTAGGTGATCACCTAGTCTTGCCTAATGATTGAGCCAGCCCTGATTGCTCCATCCACCAGTGCAGAGGGGTGTTAGTTTTGATCTGCAGTCAAGGCAATGAAGGTAATGACGCTGATAAATTGACAACAGGGCAGCTATTGCCCAGGCCTATCTCCCTTTCCCGTCCCCCTAGTGCCATGTGCTCCTGTGTCTGGAACTCAGTGCCTCAGATGAGAAAGGGATGGTTCAGATGAGATGATAATCCAGTGCAACAGAGGAGCATGGAAGATGGGAGTCAAGTTCATGTTACTTGCTGCATCACCCTTTTTAAGCATTCAGCAGGAGACCATGAAAGATGCAGGGAGACGTTCTTCAAGTCATTGCCGCCACTGGTGTTTCACGACTCACAGTGGCGGTTGTTCTCATGCTGGTTCCTAGAGCATCACGGGTAGGAGGCAGGAAGAGAGGAAGGGGGGAATCTAAATACTACAATCCACTTAGATTTTCAAGATTTCCACAATGAATATGCGTGAAATCTATTTGCATGCGCCACTTCCATTGAATATAAATAAATTGCATGCACAGTCATTGTGAAAATCCTGAAACCTAAATGGATTGAAGCATTTGAGACCAAGTATGGAGTTTGGGCAGGTTACGTTTTCAGCTGAAATTTTTTTCTTAATTCTAGTGATAGTCTCTGTGTCATTGAAAAGCATAAGGTAGTATCACTAGAATTAGGAAAACAATTTCAGCTGAAATCTTAACCTGTTAAATTTGTCTAAAACATTTTCTAATGATACCCAATTAAAATTATTACTTTACTCACTCTGTGGGTCTTTGAAAATTGATCTCTGTATGTGTGGCTCTAGATCAAAGTCTCTTTATTTTAGGAAAAGTGACAAGGAAAAATATGGACAAAAGAGTAGTCTCCTGCACAATTCTGCGCGTTCTTGAGCTTACAGAACGGATTTCAACTTGCAGGAAAAGAAGATAAGTAACAGGCATTCTTTTTCTTGAACTTGGAAAAGGCTAAGTACACTCCTTCAGGCCCTTGCCTCAAACTATACTGGAAAGGCTGCAGCTAAATACTACCTAGTGTCCTTTCTCCACCCTTCATTAAAGGCTTAGAGCCCAATTTTGGGGTGTCATAGTTGGTATTTTGTTTAAACACTAGCTATGGAAATTACGCTTTTCCTGGATAATTAGCATCCCATCCAGATTGTGACATAGAAGCTCACACAGAGCACATGCAAATAGATAAAAAAGAGGAATTTACCTTAGAATCTGTGAGGCAGCCAGCATATGCAGCTCAGGAGAAGCAAAGGAGCAGAGGAGTGGAACTGCCACACCCAAGCTATGACGTAGTAGAAAGCTTAGGAACTGATTATGATCACCTGTCCCAGAGAGCACAGTCAGCGTGCAGAGAACAGGGAGATAAAAGCTGCTGGGTAGATCCAACAGAGGTCAGAGAGGGTGGAGATCCAGCAGAGGTCAGAAACCAGAATCGCAGAGGTCACAGAGAGGGAAGCCTGCTGAACAGAGGAAGCAGTGGGCGTGTCACTGGAACAGGAAGCAGCAGAGGCAAGGCTTCAGAGGAACGTGGCAAGAGAAGTACTCAGACGGTTGGTAGCTGGAGGTCCTACAAGGAACCTGACTACAGCCCAGGGAGAGAAGCCAGTGCTCCAGGGAGAAGGAAGGCACAACCTGTGGCTAGGAAGCTGCCCAGACCAGGAGAGCAGGAAAGTCCCCAGTCCTCACTGCCAGAGGAAAGACCTCAGCATTTACACAGGTGGGAGCCTAGCCTTGTGAAAGGGAAAGCTAGAAGCTCTGTGTGGAACGGAGGGCCAGAGCAGAGCACAAGACAAGAAAGATCTGCAGGAAGATATAAACTAATCTCTAACAACCGGAGGGTGGAAAAGGAGAGCTGGAGAGGAAACACCACACCTACAGGTATTTTTCAACCCGCTTGCACAGAACTGTGTCCCTGTAAGGTATCTGAATCCTCAGGTTTAAACCCAAACTCAACACCCAGGGAATGTGAGGATATGCAATGGGAAAGTAACTCCAGTGTTTCAGAATATACTCCCATGGATTGTACCCTATGTCTTGCGGATGGTATTAAGTCCTTGTGCTGAAGCCCAGTAAGACACCAAAGAAAAAGAAGATATTTTTCTTTGAGAAAAACTGTTTTGTTTTCCATGTTTTTGATGTGCACGTGATATCCTCGGGGGAAGGGGAATAAAGCCCTGTTTTGTTTTGCCTTAAACACTCGGTTTGGAGACTATTCTTGTTACCAGAAGATAGTAAGGCAACTGCAACCTCGGGGCCCTAGGCGAAAGCCTGCAGCCCCGTGACAAGATTTATTTATTTGTATTCAGCTGTACCTTACTAATACTAGTGGTAGTTCAAGGTGAGTTACATTTGGCACTTTTCCACCTTCCAGAGGACTTATAATCCAAGGACTCAATATTTAGCGGCATTGGCTAGCACTGTTAGCCATCGCCACTGCCCAGTTAGCGACGGGTGCCGCCTCTGCTCTGCCCCACCCCGGAATACCCCCCACAACACGTCCCGACGCTAACCATGCGGCATCAGGGTGTGTAGCAGCAACACCCACGGATATTCAGTGGCACTAAGAAGGTCATTCCTGTTGGCGAATAGTGCCCATGTACGTGTGGGCCAGACATTTAAGCAGCAATCGGCTCCCAAGCATATCCTGCACCCGTCGCAGCCTGCACGACCTCAGTGTTTGTGCGGGGAGTGCTGTATGTGGGCGGGAGGGGGCAGAGTGAGGGAGTGGCCAAGTGCCAGGACATACACAGCATATTCAGGAACAGCCTGTGTATGTTCCCCAGCACCCCCACAGACATGCAGCCTATTCCTCCCCAATGGGGGCATAAGGGCAGGGCACAGCTCAGTTTGCAGGCTGCATCCCTCACCCTCCATGATAATGGCTTACCGCAGCACCTGCCGCCACAATCCTGCCCATAGGGGCCTCCAGTGACACTGGTTTGCAGGGAGCCACTTGGGTCATGCCATTCTGAGCCGCCGGATAGACGGCTCGGACGCTACTGCACACTCGCACCAGCGGTGGCATTGTTGCATGGGGACAGGCAGGTTTGGGTATGTGTTCTACCTCGGAATCCAGTGATCACCAGGCCATCTAGCTCCCTGAATCCGCCATCACAGGTGCATCTAGGCCCCACAGCAGCGGAATCGGGTCTATCTCTGCCCCATCTAGGATTTCAGCAAGCCCATGGCCCAGGGGTGCAGGGTACAGAACCGTCTTCCACCTGTGTTAGTGCCACTGAATATCCCGCTAACCAGCATTTACGTGGTTTGCAGGTCTTTGAATGCCTTTAAATATTGAGCCCTAAGTTTTTATCTATGACAATGAAGACATTAAATAAGTTACCCACTGTTACAGTACAATACACTGATAATGCACCAAATATGAAGAAAAAAAATCACAAAACAAGAAATTACTACTACTTGGAGATTCCATCATCAGAGGCAACGACTTGAGAACACAGTTCAAAGAAGAGAAGATCGTCAAATGCCTCCCAGACTCTTCAGTCAGCAGGAATACAAATCAAATTGTTGGTATAGTTAGTGCAGAAAATGAGTGCTCCAAAATTGACGTTGTTATCCACTTGGGTACAAATGACCTGGCTAGAAACAGTGTCTCTGCCATTCAAAGGGACTTCCAGACTCTGGGAGGGAAACTCAAACCCATTGCTAACACCATAGCAGTCTCAGAAGTTCTACCTGTTCTTGGTAAGGGGGCAGAAAGGCTGCATTGCATAAACAACTTTAATACATGGCTCTAAACCTGGTGCAAACAAGAAGGATTTGGATATATAGGCGACTGGCGAAACAGATGGACCAACAAGAGACTATACTGTGTTGATGAACTACATCTCTCTGTTGCAGGGAAAAGGATCCTAAGTGAAAAATTTAGTCAGTATGTGGACAGACATTTAAACTAGGGAAAGGGGGTGAAGGATGGAGAACAATAACTTCAGGACGTCACTCCCAGCAAAAACATAATAACATTGGAAACAGACAAACTTTTAAACCACACATCAATGGCAAGTGGGAAGAGGCATGTAGAACAAAATCCATGCAAAATACAGGCAAGCCAGTCAACAAATGCTGGAAAGCAATGAGCACAAATGCTAGAAGCCCAGCCAACAAAGTTCCTGATCTGGAAGCCCTAATGGTGGAAATGGACTTGGACCTTGTGGCCATTACAGAAACATGTAACGAGTCGCATGAATGGGATCTAGCCATAGCTGGCTATAATCTATTTAGAAGAGATATAGAGGGTAGAAAAGGAGGAAGAGTAGCCCTATATGTCAAAAGCAATATTAAAGCTGTTGAAATGCAGGGGATGTGAGGAAAAGAAGAAGCGCTGTGGATTGTGTTGGAAAGAGGAGATAGCACTGTCATCCATACTGGTGTAGTCTACAGGCCTCCAACTCAAACCAAAGAAATAGATAGCGAATTGATTATTGATATTGCAAAGATAGCCATGAAGGGGGAAGTGATCATATTGGGCGACTTTAATTTACCTGATGTGGATTGAAGGATTCCTTCTGCAAATCTGGAAAGAAGTAAAAAAATTATGGATGCCTTCCAAGATGCATTACTTAGACAAATAGTGATGGAACCGACCAGGGAAGGCTCGATGTTGGATTTAGTACTCATCAACGTAAATAGCGTGTCGAATATCCAGGTGGGTGCCCATGTGAGAAGCAGCGACCATCACACAGTGTGGTTTGAGATTAAAGCCAAGGTGGACTCCAATCACAGCAAGCTCAAAGTCCTACACTTCAGAAACACTGACTTCAATAAAATGATTAAGTACCTGAAGGAGGGGAGTGGAGGACGGAAGAAAGGCCTGGCAATCTACTTCCAGTGACACTGCCAAGAAAACCCAGGAGCTTCTGGGTCGCCAGGAGTCAGGACTGACTCGAAGGCACACATTGCATTTTGCACCTGAAGGAGGAGTTGGCAGGTTGGGAGGGGATAAGGGAAGTGGAATTGCAATGGGCTAAACTAAAGGAGGCAATAAAAGGGGCAACAGATACATATGTAAGGAAAGTAAATAAAAACAAGAGAAAAAGGAAACCTATTTGGTTCTCCAAAGAAGTGGCTGCACATATAAAGGTAAAAAACAGCTTCCACAAAATTCAGAAGTTCGCAAATAGAGGAACGCATAAAAGAATACAGGATAAAACTAAAAGAGACAAAAAGAGAAATAAGGATAGCAAATTCAAAGGCAAAAGAAAGGATGGCAAAAGATGTGAAGTGTGGCGACAAAACCTTTTTCAGGTATATTCGGGAGAGGAGGAAAATCAGAGGTGGAATTACAGATCTCAAAAGTGACGAGAACAGATTTGTGGAAAGTGACATTGAAAAAGCGAACATGCTAAACAAATACTTCTGCTCAGTTTTTACTAAAGAAAATCATGGAGAAGTACCACCTGTGACTGACAAATATACAAATGGAAATGGAGTAGATACCACATACCACACCATTCACAGAAGATGTTGCGTTAGAACAGCTTGCAAAGCTGAAGGTGGACAAGGCCATGGAACCGGATGGGATACATCCCAGGACACTGAAAGAGCTCAGAGAGGTTCTTGCGAGCCTTTAAAGGATGTTTGAAATAGATCCTTGGAGACAGGGGAAGTTCCACAGGACTGGAGAAGGGCTGATGTGGTACCTCTTCACAAAAGTGGTAATAGGGAAGAGGTGACAAACTACAGGCCAGTAAGCCTTACCTTGGTGGCAGGAAAAGTAATGGAGGCACTCTTGAAAGAGCAAATTATGGATTTTCTCGAAACTAACAGGTTGCATTCTCAAGACAACATGGTTTTACCAAAGGACGATCTTGCCAAACAAATCTGATTGAGTTCTTTGACTGGGCATGCAATGGATTTGATCTACCTAGATTTCAGCAAAGCCTTTGATACTGTTCCTCATAGGAGGCTTATCAATAAACTCAACAGCTTGAGGATCAGTCCCAAGGTGGTGAACTGGATCAGAAATTAGTTGACTGACAGACGACAGAAAGTGATGGTAAAAGGAACTCACTCGGATGAAAGAAAGGTTATTAGCGGTGTGCCCCAGGGTTCGGCCCTGGGGCCGGTACTGTTCAATGTATTTGTGAGTGATATTGCTGAAGGACTGAATGGAAAAGTCTGTCTTTTTGCAGATGACACTAAAATTTGCAACAGAGTAGACTTCCCTGAGGGAGTGGAGAACATGAGGAAAGATCTACAAAAGCTGAAAGAATGGTCTAATGTTTGGCAGTGAAGATTTAATGTGAAGAAGTGTAGTGTCATGCACTTGGGAAGCAGAAATCCAAGGTAATAGTTTACGATAGAGGGCAAGAGGTTAGTGTGCAACAACCAGGAGAAGGACCTTGGAGTGATTGTTTCTGAGGATCTCAAGGTGGTGAAACAGTGTGACAAGGTGGTAGCAAAAGCTAGAAGGATGCTGGGTTGCATACAAAGAGGAATTATCAGCAGAAAGGAAGAGGTACTAATGCCACTGTACAAGTTGCTGGTGCAGCCTCACTTGGAATATTGTGTTCAGTTTTGGAGACCGTATTTTGCAAAGGATATAAAAAGACTGGAAAGGGTACAGAGGAAGGCGACCAAAATGTTTTGGAGCCTGCATCAGGACACATATGAGAAGAGACTTGAAGACCTAAATATGTACACTTTGGAGGAGAGGAGGGACAGGGGAGATATGATTCAGACCTTTAAATACTTAAAGAGTATTAATGAACAAACAAACCTCTTCCAAAGACGGGGAAGCTGTAAAACTATAGGGCATAACATAAAGCTGCAAGGGGGTAAATTGAGAGGCAATTTCAGGAAATACTTTTTCACTAAAAGTGTGGTGGATGCTTGGAACACCCTCCTGATGGAAGTGGTGGGGGCAAAGACAGTGACGGAATTCAAAATGGCATGGGACAGACACTGTGGATCCCTTTATAGCAACAGGATAAAATCAAAATAAACATAAGTACTGTAACTATTTCAACAAATAGGGTGATCTACACAGAGCGGTGCGTGCACCCCTAAATAAAGGCATGCGGAGGGGTGACCTGCATGGACCTCTTTTGAATCTGCTATGTTGGTCACCTTGGCCACATCCTCCAGCAACAGATTCCATAGCTTAATTATGCACTGCGTGAAAATAAATCTACAATATGTTTTCAATCTGTTGGCCATTAATGACTCTCTTCTCTGGTGCACTCCCAAGATTATTTCTTAAATGCTTTCAAGAATCTTTACTTCCGTTTCCTTCTACCCCTATGGACATCACAGCCAGAGTCCAGTTTGCTCCAGGATCAATCCCATAACTGGGACTTTATGCTGAGATCTATTTATTCAATGTTGTCTAATTTGAGAAATGATACCATCCATCATCTCCAGATTTCTCATGTTCTTTAGCCCAATACCACAATACAGCCAATCTACAAAGTTAACAGAGTGGTTTTCATGTAACAAGTGATGCAGCTGTCTGCCGCATACTCTGCAGTGAAATTCTTGGCACGTGTCATAGTGTCTTAAATGAGAGTCCTAAATTGCTATGTATACTAGATGTTGCCTAGGATGACAGCTTCTGGGAGATGGCAAATAGCAGCTGCAGTCAAAGCAAACAGCCATACACTCAAAGAACCATTAGCATGTACTTTTACCTACAAGCAGGGTGGCTAATTTTCAAAAAGCAAAGCCAAACAGGAGAGAAGGAACCTCCAAAAGACAAAGAAGACCCAAAGAAAGCAAAGATGGAGATAGACATAAGTGAGTAGATCTTTCAATCTAAAAGGAGTTTTTCATGATCAACCATGTCAATGCATGGTTAGAATTATTATTGATTATCCGCACTGGCTGTTTTGTTAAAACTCAGCTGAGTTGAGTCTTTCCTATCATCTGAATTAAACATTTGCTGGCCTATATTTTGGCTTTTTTTGGTGTACATAATTTTCGAATAGCCCATTTACCTTAGTGAATGGCTTTTGGAAATTGCCCTCATTATGCACATATAAAAGATCAAGTTTAATATTTAAAAATGTGAAGTCCAATTGTACATTTTACAGGGTTGTTCTGGAACGGGTGGAGTTGGGATGATCATGACTGTTGATTTTCGCTATTAAAATCTTAGGGGAAAGAGCCTAAGAGCTTTGAGAGCGGTACAAAGCTGAAGATTCACCCAGGGCACCAAATATCCTTGTGCCAGCTTGGAAGGATTCCATATGCCACTTAGTGTTAAAGGGGACTTGAAATCCAAGATGGTATCTTGAGAGAGCCATAATGATGCAGAGCTCTGAGGTCACGCTTCTCAAGGAGATCATACCCCTCCAAGTGGGCCACAGATTGTCCCACACAGCCAAGCAATCACCCGAGAAAAGCTCTATGGATGGCACGCAGAAAGCATCAGCCCTCTCGAAAAGCATGACATCATTGAGTCCCGGTGATCAGTTAGCATGTAAAACGTTATCTCCTGTTCTATGTAATATGTTGTAGTTCCCTGTAAACCGCCCCTGATCTCTGGAAGGGGCAGTATAGAAAAATGTAACAAATAAAATAACAAATAAATAAACAAATCAGTTGTCCTCACCCAACCTGGCAGTTGTGCTTCTAGGGTCATTGGAGCTTCAATAGCATAGTACAGTAGCTGCAATGCCACTCCAGAGGGAAGTCCCCTGAATTCCTGAAAATTGCTGGTGGGAGGAGGAACAGCGTGAACTCCCATGAGAAAGCGCCGTGAGTACTTCTAAAGGGGTGGAAGAGATTGCGATGAGCAAACCATTGGCTCCCTGAAGGATTTGGGGGCTGTTAGAGGGAGGCAAGAGGCTTTTATTCCCTGTTGGAGAGGCCTGCCCAAATCACCATAGGTTCTGTCTGGGAAGCACTGGCACTTTTGACTTCTATGGTGCTTGATCCTCAGAGAGTTCTGTGGCTCAATCTGAGTTTATTAAGAATTGCCGGGATCAACTAGGCACAGTGCAATCTACATCTGATAACTTAAAGAAGGTCTAATCGGAACTTATTAAAGATAAGGACTTGAAGAGGAAATTGGAGAAAGCTGAAAATTCTTTGAGGAGCTTAAACCTGAGGGTTGTCAGTTTTACTAAGATACCGGTTGTTTCTCCTGTGGATTTATTCAAGAAATACCAGGTACTGTAGTTCCCCACCTGACTAAAGCTCTCTTCATATACTTCAAGAGGACTGATATTAATACAGTACTTCAATGGAAAAAGGAATTGCTATATCAGCAGATAGTTTGGTCCTTTCTGTTTTTTTAGAACAATCTGATCCAGAGGTTATGAAAAAGGGAAATTTTAATTGTTGTTTTTATATTTTGTCAGGATAGAGACAATGTTCTTCATTTATTTTTTTGCCACAGAGGTAAACTTTCCATGGGTTTACAATTTTGAATATTTCCTGATTTGTCTAGGAGTACGGAGGCAAGAGGGAAAGCATTCCTTCAAATAGGTCAGGAGGTTCTGTCCCTAGGGAACAATTTCAGCTCTGATTTCCATGTAAATGTGTCGTGATGCTTGCCAAGCATCGCTATATGTTTCTGTGAGATGCTAAGAAGCTGGAGCTCCTAATCTCTGGCTAATGTTTTCTTTTCCCTTTAGGACTTGATGGACTTAGTAGAAGCAACCATTATTAATAATGGCTATGTAGTCTGTCTCTTTTTCTTTCACCTTTCTTTTTTTCCTATTTAAGAGCTGAGCTTCAGGTTCTCTCTCTGGCCTCAGAAGTACATAAATATTGCTTTGTATTTTAAGGGGGGGGGTTCTTTGTGTAGAATTGTTACTGTAATTTTCCTTTTCAAGTTCTGTAACTTGTATCATTTCTGAAAATTCTATAAAGTATTTAAAAAGGGGAGGACTTTTTCCTTCTAAGTCCGTAAGGACCAGATGTCTTAGCATAGCGATAGCAGGGCACTCTTTGTTCTGAACCAGTATGTATCCATTGTTACAGTCTGGCATTTGAAGACACGAAGAGCCCCTTTTACTAAAGCCCATCAGCTGCTTAATGGGCATTTTCACACATGGCAACTGGCAGTCAGGAATACTAATGAGCTATAGTGTCTGCCACAGCACGCTAAATGCATGTTATTTGGCAGTCACGGGATGGGGCAGAAAATGGCCAGTGCTTGGGTGTGGAAAGTGCATTAGCATGAGAGCTTGGGCTACTGCCGCACGCTTGGCAGAAACGCATCGCCGAATGGGTTCACATAACGACACCTCTATAGGCATCGTTAAGTGAACAGGCCATAGTGAAGCGCATGCTAGACAAACCCTTTGTGCATTAGCAGCCAGGGACATACTGGACATACCCCAGATAGCTAACATGTGGCCTTTGCAATTAATGCATGTGAGATTGGCACATTAATGGAAAATCCTTAGCAGGCTTTAGTAAAAGGGGCCCTAAATTCCTTAAGGATTCATCTTTGGAATGAGCTGTTAACCTGAAAGCAGTGATCCTGTGACTTCTTTACAACACGGAACAGTCTATCTGACTACCTAAATGCCCTCTCTACAAAACATTACTCAACAAATCACAAATATCAACCCCTCTTCTCATGTATGGACCGTTTATTTAAAACACAGGACTTTTCATAAACATTTTTAAGAACAAATAGGTGTATTTTTGTGGAGAAGGAGAAGCTGCAGTGATGGAAGAGAGATGCGTTCTGCAGCATAATTAATACCCGAGCTTGGGTTCCACTGCTGATTAAAGCTGGAGCCCATCAATCTGCCCTGCTGAGCTGCTTCCAATCAATACGTCCCATAATTTAATAAGAAGATGGTTCAGCTGTCCGCGTAACATCATTTTAATTCCTTTTTTTCAAACCGCATAGATAATTTTAGGTGAAGTGTGTTCAGCCTGTGGATGATGAAAGAGCAGAACTGGGGGGGATGCAAGGTCTTCTGATTTATGCCTCAGCTAAATGCATGGGAAGAGAGTCTGTGCACTAGAGGTTTCCAGGCTTTCCATGTTACATGTACCTGTATCTGAATCCTGCCCAGCAGCATTCCTTGCTATGTTAGTACCGAGGTTTACACACAGCTCTGCTAATGCTCCTCATTCCTTCCTGCAGTACCAACTGATATTTCACTACTGAGATTTTCCCTGTCACATCTCCCACCCCGCCACACACACAGAAAGTTTTGCCAATGCACCTCACTCTTACCTGGAGGATCCCCTGCTATTCCAGCCTCCTATAGAACCAGGACTGTTAATTGCAGCTGCATTGAGCTGGGACTCTAGATATTTCTATGCATAGACAGAGCAGTTTATCGTAAGCAATGCAGAATATATTAATAATAGGGCCTTTTTGCAGGAGAGATGCACTGGAAGGCAATATTGCTCCCACTCCTGCTTCTACATCACTCTGCCTGTCTTGCCCAGATGAAAAATAAATCGACATATTTTCAATCAGTCACCAATCAAACTGCTGTGCCCCCTAAAGGCAAATAATATATCTCAGGTGATAAAACTCCCTATCCTTGGGACCCAGCCATAAAAACAGCTCTATCATGCCTTCACTCCATCTTCCTGCTTCTCATCCCAGCACTTAAAAGGATTGATTCTAACCAATCAATTGTATTTATTTTATTTATTTAATGGCTTTTTATACCGCTTTATCCTATAATCAAAGCTGTTTACACTATAACATAGACTAGGTGATTACACTGAACAAGGATCATTGAACTTGAAATTTAATTTAACATTAATAACTTGAGTTAAACATTGAGAAAGGTTACAGAATACTGTTAATGACGGGGTGGCTAGATTATGGTGGGCTTTGTAATAGTTCCAAAGTGTTCTACGAAAAGGAAAGATTTTCCTTTCCTTTTCATGTGTTTAGTGCAATTCTGAAGCAGATTTGCAAACTCCAGTAAGCCCAGCCTCCATTTACTTATTCCCCTCCCCCAACAGCCTACTCAATGACATGTCTGTTGTTATAATTACCAAGATGTAAAAACTCATTTGGAGAGCTTGAGTTCCTCAGGGTAAAGAAATCAGTTTCTAATGGATAAAAGATTGAATTGCTTTTTGCCCAGGACTGCCTCATTCATCACCGAGGAGAGGGGCTGGTAAGCAGAGGAGCTAGAAGTAGAGGATGTGCATGAGAATGGGTCCTGCTTTGGGAGGGCTTCTAGCAGGCAAGTGAGAGAAAAGAGATAGAATCCCAAGCAAGTGCCTTACACCCTTAAAGGGATGGCTCTGAGGTGAGGTAAGAAGAGGAGAAGGTAGTGCATCTCTCTAGAGGTGAAACATTCTCTTATCCTGATATCTCAGGTGTAAGGCAAACCTTTCTACCCCCTCCCTCAGTTGCAGAGACTCCTATGGTTAGCTGTGCACTATGGTGAATCTAGCCTAGTAGGCATTGCTGCAAAAAAGAATGGAGACAGAGGGTTGGCAATTTTCCTTACATGGGGTGAATATAGATCTTAATTTCTTATTGGACCTTGAGTTTCTTCATCCAGTGGCAGATACCAAGAGGAAGCCACAGCTGAGGGTAAGAAGCTTAAGGAATGGACTTCGTGGAAACATCAGATCATATAAAAGCAGACTGTTCTTAGAGACAACTACAGTTCTTTTCCTTTACTTTGTAGGAACCCTAAACTTTTGATATCTAACATGCTCACTGCACTAATTAAAGTCCTTAAGTTAGTTATTAGGTACCAGTAGAACCAAAAGGAACTAGCCCTCAGGTACCAACTGCAGCTAATGTACCAGGAGCAGGCCCAAAACAGGAGCCTGGACAGCTGCTCTGTTTATCCTGACTTCCAGCCTGACATCTGAGCGTCGGGACATGAGGGTTGGAGGAGTCATATACTATTCATTAATGTTCAAAACTTTGTGATATCATTAGAATCATTATAACTAAGCAGTCAAAATGATGAAAAAGCAGAATCAAAAAGTTTTCATTTGGGGTATCATTCATTTTGATAGCATAGGATTAGGAGGGTCTAAGGCCCTGCCCTTGAGAATCTTGTCTAGGTCCTTCATAGCCATTCTGCCAAGAGGAATGCGTCATTGGATTTCTTGACGGCTTGTCATTTCTTTATTGATTATTGATCTGAGCAGGCTGAAGTTGTCTACTATTTCTATTTCTTCTCCATCAAGGATGAAATTTTCGATTTTGACAGTTGTCGGGATCTTTGTCTTCTTTACATTAAGGTGCAGGCCCATTATAAGACTATGTTCCTTGATCTTAATAAGCAGATGTTTCAAATCGTCTTCACTTTTAGCCAGTAGCATGGTATCATCAGCATGGTGAAAGTTGTTGATGAGTCTTCCACCAATCTTCACACCTTGGTCATACAGTCCTGCTTCTCTGATGATTGTTTTGCATAGAAATTAAATAGGTATGAGGAAAGTATGAAGTCTTGTTGTACACTTTTGATTATTTTAAACCATTCTGTTTCTCTTTGTTCTGTTTGAACTGTTGCTTCTTGATCAATGTGAAGTTTGTGCAAGAGAACAATCAGGTGTTCTGGTATTTATGTATTTTATTTATTTAAAAAGATTTGTATACCACTTTATCCTGGAATCAAAGCGGATTACACAGCAAACAAATCAGATAGTTGTGTGCATGGGTATGGTTATGCAGTGGTAAGTCGAGGTGTGTGTGTGTGGTTGGCTGTAGTTGATTTCTTGGTGAGCTATATACAGTATGAGCTATGTAGAGATGCTATTTACATTTTTACATTTTGGTGAGCAGAGCTATGTACAGAAACTGTTTACATTTTTACATTTTGGTGGGCAGAGAGATAGGTCGGACCGTTCATGTGATGTCCTTGTAGTGTTCTGCGAAGAGCGTTGTTTTGAGCATCTTTCGGAAGTCTTTGAAGTCTGTTGTTGATCTCAGGTTTTCGGAGAGTGAGTTTCATAGCGTGGGTGCGGCCAGGGATAGTGCTCATCTCCAGGAACAAGCAGGAATGAGTCTTCACATATGGGTACGTCGGTACCGATGGAGTCTGCGTTGGAACGCTTCCCAGCGTCCAATCAAGAGCTTTTGGAAGCATCCCAGCACGCCTGCGTGCTGCCTTCCCGCCTTTCCCAACTGCCTCTCCTCAGTTTTCATTTTTCCGCGGAGCCGGCAAGACGTCCTCCTGTCACCACAGAAAATTCTTGTTTTTATTTCTTTAGTTTTCTTGTGGTCGCGGCTGTCTTCCCGACGCCACCGGTACCGCCGGTGTTTTCTTTTCTTTTCTTGTAAAATCTTCCTTTTCCACGGGATATTTTTTCTTCATAGTGTCCCACGGTCTCTTAGGCCTTTTAGGCCTCTTCTTTTTCCTTCATGGAACCGCAGACATTTTCTCCAAGAAATGTTCAGACTGTGGCGGTACAACTTTATTTTTAGACCCTCGAAGTCGGTGTCTAACCTGCTTGGGTCCTGACAACAGTTTGGTGAGAAGAGGTTTTCAATATCGAGGTTCCCTCGATACACGGTTGCCCTCCAACTTTGGGGCACCATCCCCTTCTTCCACACAGGATCAGGTAACCCACAAACAGTATGTTAAGACTAGGCAGTATGTAGACGGCTCCGGCCTTGCCCTCGAGGGCCCACTGGCTTCAAAACCCCGGCGGGAGTCTTCGGTCTCCAAAGCCTATAAAGGGTTTCAGGTTATTCCTGGGGTTCACCCCCCACAGAACATACCTAAGCCGTGTACGGTGGTGGCATCCGCTTCGAGCGGTACCGATACCCCGGCATCGGCACTGGTGTTGGATGAAACACTCCTCACCAGGGATAGTCCTCTGGCGTCCTCGGTGCCTTCGGGACCAGTGGATACTCTCCAGATTGACTTTCCATTATCGGTTCCAACACCGATACTACCACCGACGTCTGTACCCTCCAGATGGATACTCTCCAGATTGACTTTCCATTATCGGTTCCAACACCGATACTACCACCGACGTCTGTACCCTCCAGATGTGCATCGATAGCCTCGCTTCCTTCGATGCCGAGTCTGGAATCGATCTCCAGTCTGGAGGACTGGGTACCGACTTGCCTTGGTACCGGCTCTCGGCGGTACCAAAGGCTCGGTTCCGATGATTCGGATTTGCAACTCTCGGTTCCCCCGAGGCTGATTGAGTTGCCACTGGTTGACCTTCCTTCACTGGTATCAGACACGGTACCGAAGTCGGTACCGATATCCTCATTACCCTTACGGTCGGTGCCTTCCATGCTTCGCTTATCGGGCTCTCTGCCCTCGATGCCGAGTTTGGAATCGATCTCTAGTCTGGAAGACTGGGTACCAATAGGTTTTGATACCGACACCGATCGATACCGGTGCTTCGGTACCGAGGATAGCGGCCAGAGGTTTTCGGTTACCTCGGTACCAATTGAACTGTCACCGATGACTGCTCCGATGTCTTTGTCGGATTCGACTCCGACATCGGTACCGGTATTGGCATCGGTACCGGTATCCACAGTAGCATCGTGGCCAACTCCTGCCATGCTTTTTTCAACAGGATCGCTCTATTCTATTCCAAACTTGGAGTCGATACCTGGCATGGACAATGTGGTAAGGACGGTTGCTGCTCCTGACAGCCAGTACCAGCAACCATCCCTTAAGCATTCCACACTGCACTCTGCAGGATCTTTTATTCCTATATATTTGGATAACTGTGGGTGCTCAGGCTAGTTCTTTAGATCTAACCTGTCCAAGGGAGATTCCTGTTTGGGATCCCTCTTTTCAGAGTTTCCTCCTGGATATAGCACGATCCCTTGCCATTCCTATCCCAGGACATGATCCTGCACAAGGCTCTGTTTCTACCACAGCAAAGGACAACATAATGCTTCCTTTGCATCATTCCTTGCAGGATCTCCTTCTAGGCATGTGGGAAACACCTTTAAGGGTACCCCCACCTCCCAGGGCAACTGATCTCTTATATCAGGTGCCCCCCTCTCCAGGGTTTCAAAAGACTCAACTTCCTCATCATTCCATAGTAGTGGAATCAGCAATGAGGCGGGTAAAGAGTAAGAAAAAGCACGATTCTTATCCGCCAGGTCGTGAGTCTAAGACACTAGATGCCTTTGGACGTCAAACCTTCCAGACATCTATGCTTTCTGCAAGAATTCTCTCATATATTTTTTATATGAGTCTTTCTCTTGAGGAGGTCACAAAGCAATTACATCTTTTGACTCCTTTCCTTCCAGATTCCAGGAGTACAGACTATTCCTCACTGCTTAAGCATGTCCAGAATATCTCTTGGTTTCTTTCTCGTGCTTCCCTAGACTCTTTTGAGTCTGTTAGCAGGACTTCTGCTATAGCTATAGGAGCACGACGTAAAGCCTGGCTCCAAGCTTCAGACTTGGACAAATGGGCACAACAACGGCTGGGACATACTCCTTGCACTGGAGAAAATCTTTTCAACAAGGAGTCTTTACGTCAGGTTACTCAGTTGTCCACTGATTTACCTGTTCCTAAGGGTTGTTCTACACCTTCTTCTGTCCCAGTAGGTAGGAAATGTCCTACCAAACATTCTTCCCACAGGAGAAGAAGGTTTTATTCATCACTTGCCCATCATACAGATGTTCCCCAACAGGGGAGACATCGTCCTGGTCTGAAGAATCCAACCTCTCACCAGGCTCAGCAAACCCAGCACCTGCAGGGTTTCTGATCAATCATCATCAGATGCTTGTGACTCTTGGGGTTAGAATCTACAGTTGCTTCTTCTCAATAGAGGCAATCCACTGCTTCATTCTAACCCCTACACATGGATCTCTTTCCAAGACATCCATTTTTTTCTATATTTCTATGAGCTGTCAGGATGTTCATGCCTATAGGTCACAGGTTTCTCCTCTTTTTTCTGCTAGGGAAAGAGGTCTAACCATTATCAAATGATAGTTCCTGTGCCAGCATGTATTTTTTCCTTTCTATAGACTTATTACTTCGTAAGTCTTCTTCAGCTCCATTCTCTTCACCCTCTTACCAAGCTTTTTCCTCTGTAAGAGCGGAATTACTTGCTGGGGGCTTTTTCTTCAGCCTCTCTAGTTTTCTCACTTTCCAGTGCGGAGTCTTCCTCTCTGAGTTACCTCCTCTGTTTCAATCTTACTTTGGGGCAGCTTATCAGACAAGTCCAGAGTTTTCTACTCCTGTTCTGTCTGTTCTTTCTGTTTTTGAACAGTAAGATTCTTCTGCTATCTTGCTAGCAGCTGCCTATGCAGGAGCCTTAATGTTTCGACCATTGGTTCTTGTCCACAAACAACCAGATTTGTCCTCCACTAACATTCTGTCTAGTCTTAGTAGTGGCTCCAAGTCAGTGCTTTCATCTATCTTGAAGATTATCTCACTACAAGCTTTCTGCATTGTCTTCTATTTCTGCCAACTCCATTCTCCTGGGTTTGGCAGCATAGTTGGCAGAGATACTGGCTCTCTAGCAGCCAGTTCTATCTCCTCATTCTCCTGCATCATGCTCTCTGCAATTCTATAGAGAAGCTTTCCACTATGGGCCCTTGCTAGAGAGCATGTTTTTTTTTTCTCCAACAGCTATCCTAGATGGTTGGAAAAGGCTTTTCAGTCATGTCTCCCATGACTAGAAGGTTCTCCCTTCTTTTACTATCTCCTTTTTGATATAAAGGACATAGGCCTTCTCTTACGTAAAAGCTTAAGGAGTTGCCAATTCCCTGCTTTGGTCCATAGTATTCCCAATCGGGGATATGCTCTTTCTCCTTGCAGCTCGTCCTCATGGTAAGAACGCATGATACTTTTTGCCCTTAAGCAGGTCAACATGGTATCTCATCTCTATGTGTCTTCTGTCTACTTAACATGCTAGAGTCCTGGAAGACTCAGGACTTGCTGGCTGCAGATTGATATTATCCTCTGTTTTTCACGTAACCGTCCTGGTTATTTCACTAGCTAGCATCCTTGCAGATCCTAACCATGGGGAATAGATTCTCTATATATCTTCTCAAGTAGGTTCCACCTCCTTGTTAGATGAATCTTTCCTCTCCACATATCCTATGTGAATACCGTGCTGTAGGCATATCTCTGTCTGTTTAATTGCAGACACCCATATTTAGGCCTACATATTCATATTTATCTTTTGTGTGTATTTTATGCCCCTCCATATCTCACTATAGATACATTCTTATATGCCTATCTATATATCTATATGTATATATCTACTTTATATATGTATCTGTCAAAATATTTCATTATAGATAGATATGTATCCACATACTTATCTATCTGACTGTCTATGTTCATATAGCTATATGATTCTGACAGAGGGGCTTTACCCATACCTATGCTATCCAGCAGGTTTGGGGTTCTACGAACACAACCACTCCTGTGGTAGTCAACAATTTTTTTTTATTTTTATTTTTTTACCATAACCTAAGGGTTTAGGTACCTCTGAAGCTCTCTGTGCCCAATATCTCTCCTAGCTTACCCCAGTTAGGAGAGACATTGTGGATCTTCAGTTAATCACAGGCTTTAACGCCTCAGGCATTTGTCCTCTCTTTTTGGGATACAAGGGGTTCCCATACCCTTTCTCCCCACAAGGACTGTGCCTGTTTGTCCAAATCGATTAGCCTTTCTCTTTTTGCTCCTAAGAGTGAGCCACTCTGCCGCCAAAAGAGTTAGGTTTTTGTCATAAAGCCTTCCGCTGAAGGCCCGCCGTTTTTGTACTACCCCAGTTTTTCCTACTGGGGTTACCTGTTACCTTTCAGGATTCTGACCTCCACTGTTTTTCCTACAGGTTTATTACCTCCACTTTAAAGTGAGGTCCTCTTCAAGGTTCCTCTACTGGGTTTCCCAGTAGATCCATGAACCTCCATACTTCTGTGAAATCCTGTCAGGGGAGGTCCATATTGCAATATGCTTTGCAATATCATTGATGACAATCATCATCCACACATGGACTCCTTCTCTGCAGTCCTATGCTAGGTTAGCTGTTCCACAGTGCCTTTCTTTCTTCAACTCCTACCCTCCATCCTCAGGATGCCTGGTGTTCTGAGAGATAGCATGTTCCAGCATATGACATGCTGGGACTCCAGGCATCTCAGCTTGGGAGTCCCCATATGTGAAGACTCATTCCTGCTTGTTCCTGGAGATAGCACAGTTACTTACCTGTAACAGGTGATCTCTGGGAACAGCAGGAATAAGTCTTCACAACCCACCCACCTCCCCAGGAGTTGTATCTCTATCTATCTTTCCTTTCCTCTCTCTCTCTCTTTGTCTCAGCTTTAAAACTTAACTGAGGAGAGACAGTTGGGAAAGGCGGAAAGGCAGCAAGCAGGCGTGCTGGGATGTTTCCAAAAGCTCTTGATTGGACGCTGGGAAGCGTTCCCGCGTAGACTCCGTCGGTACCAACGTACCCATATGTGAAGACTTATTCCTGCTGTTCCCAGAGATCACCTGTTACAGGTAAGTAACTGTGCTTTCTTGAAGTGTCTTTTCTAGTTTTGGCAAATGCTTTGGGTATGTTGATACTGTCTGATGTGCCTCTCCTTCTGGGTCTGGTGCCTGGGTCGGGTTTGATGAGGGGTTTTAGACTGTCTGCGGAGATGTTCTGTTTGAACATCTGGTATACCCATGCTTCTTAATGTGGCCCAGAGTTTTTCATGATTTACACAATCAAAGGCTTTACTGTAGTCAATAAAACACATATAGATACCCTTTCGGTATTCCTTTGTCTTTTTTAGGGATCCATTTCACATCCGCGATGATGTCTCTTGTTTCTCGCCCTTTCCTGAACATGCTTGCATTTCAGACAGTTCTTGTACAGGAATGGTAACCATGTGATTAACAGGGTTTCAATGACCAGGAGCCCTCTGATAAATCCAAACTGAAGCCAGTTTTAACTAAGGGAGTTTATCCTCACTTTCCTGTATTTGCTGCCTGTCCCTTCTGAAAGCTAGAAATGTTTCTCTACTAAATGGTCTTGAGTAGACTCTTGCTGCTATCCGGATGGGTGGTTTGTCTTAGTCTGGCACCTCAGCTGAGACCTGTCCATCTTGAGAGACCCTGCGAATACTTAAGCTACTAATAACATGACTCTCAGCATCATTGATGCACACAAGCCCTCACAGCACGACAAGCCACCAAACAAGCGAGAGCCGGCAATATTTAGTAATATTCATTCATAACTGCTACCAGTCACAGGAAATTCTTTCAAAGAAAAAGTCAGAGTACTATTCAAATCTAATTGCTACAATGCTGCCTTTTTTGTTTGTTTATTAACCTTTATTTCCATGCATTCAAACTGACATACACAGCAATTGTAATACTACAGTCTTCAAAGTAATTTAGATGCTCAAAATGATTTCTGAGAACCATTGAAGTCAAACACCAAAACAAATCTAATGATTCTTTATCAACATAAAAATATTCTAATGAGAAACCTATTAACAGCTGGTTCTATAAACAATCATGCTAATATCTGTGTCTGTTTAGATTATTAGAAAGCTTTGTGATTAGTCATGGGAAGGAAGTATGAACTAAACAGAGAACTTGCAGACTCATCTGTACAAGATGGTAGAGGACAAATGAGAGAAAACAAATATTGTCTTGAATAAGGAGTGATATTCTCCATGTGCCGACGGTGCTATGAAGGGCAGTAGTTATATATAGACAGGAACACCTGTGCAAAACGGGTCAGCTGATATTTTTCAATTGTTACTCCTATATTAAATAGATATGATAGCCAGGGTACTGTAAACCAGGGATGTCAAACTCCAGTCCTGGATGGCTGCAAACCAGTCAGGTTTTCAGGGTATCTCTAATGAATATTCATTAGATATATTTGCATACAATAGGGGCAGTGCACGCACATATATCTCATGCATATTCGTTAGGGATACCCTGAAAATCTGACTGGTTTGTGGCTCTCCAGGACTGGAGTTTGACATCCCTGCTGTAAACCATCCTCCATCATCCACCACAAAACTTTAGGATATGATATTTTCACCATGTTCTGAAAGAATGGCCACTACTGGATATTTTTATCTATTTTCCCCATTCTTTCTTACATATACAAAGGGGTTATGCCTACTAAACCACATTAGATTTGACTGCTAACATAGTGTGTTAGCAACCAAAACCATGCAGTAAGCAGCAAACCTCCATGGTATCTGCAGGGGGCGTTCCCACGGGAGGCTCTGCAGATACTGTAGAGGTTTGGATTTCCTACAGAGACCCTGAATTACCTGTCTTGGCAGATGCCATGGGAAAAGTCCCACAGAGCTTGCCTAAGCAGATACTGTGGGTCCCTGCAGTAAATCCATGGGGAGGGATGGTAGTGATCAGGTCCACAGAGCTGTCAGCAGCTCTGTGCCCCAATTGCTGTCATCCCCCCCCCCCCCCAGCTGCCATATTGGGTCCCCCCTCCACAATATTGTCAGAGTTGCAGTGTTGCGATCCACAGTACTGTCAATAGAAAAAATAACTGTGGTGGCCTCCTTAAGCATCGACCCCCCCCCCCCCCTGTACAACTCCCGATCCCCATCGAACGTTGCCCTGCGGGGATTGGTGCAACCCCTGATGCAAAGAATATCTCAGATAACTAGTCAGGCTAGGACCCCTCCCTCCCTCCCAATACACAATTCCAAGGGTGGGGGGTCCTGTGGCCCCCTCCCCTCCCATCTCCCCTTACAAAAAAGAAAATACCAGCTACCTAGCCAGAAAGGTGGGCCCATAGCCCCTCAACCCCCATGGAACTCCCCATACAGTCATTCAAGCACAGAGTTGCAAAGACCCATGTTTGAATGGCTGGTCTGGTCCCTCCTCCTCTGACAAGAACCTATGTCAAAGGAGGGAGGGAGGGACCAGACATGCACGCAAGCGCGGAGTTGGAAAGATCGCATGGGTTTTTTTTTTCAGTCAGAGGCTGGGTCTGCTCCACTGCTGTCGGCTCTGCTGATGACGAGAAAACACAAAAAGTGGCAGCAGCAGGGCAAGGGCAGGCAACCGGCTGGACATAGAGGTGTGGGTACGATGCAGGGCATGGAGCAAATGGGGGGATGGGGGGGCACACCAGATGTGCAAGTCACACAGTGTGCAATTACGGCTTGGTACGACCCTGCTTAGACATGTTACTACACATTGGTTTTCTTTACATCCAGCAACTGAAAGACTTTTAAATCTGATGTGCCAATGAAATTAATCCCAATTTTTTTAGTTGTGTCCTGATTTTTTAAGGTCGATATCCCAAAATTGACTGATCAAGAGTTGGTCACCCTAGTCACATCATAAGTAGATGGAGTCACAAAAGTAAAGCTGCTCCCTTTCCCTCTAGATCTTCACAATGACCCATACCCAGTAGTGGAGTCTATGAATCAGTGAACATTCTCGACAGGAAACCCATGCAAAGTGCTGCGATCTGTGAATGCACATGGAAGTGCTGTGATCTGTGAGTGCACATGGAAGTGCTGTGATCTGTGAGTGCACATGGAAGTGCAGGGATCTGTGAGTGCACATGGTAGAGTAGGGATCTGTGAGTGCACATGGAAGTACTGGAATCTGAGTGCACATGGAAATGCTGAGATCTGTGAGTGCACATGGAAGTGCAGGGATCTGTGAGTGCACAAGGAAGTTCTGGGATCTATGAGTGCATATGAAAATGCTGGAATCTGTGAGTGCACATGGAAGTGCAGGGATCTATGAGTGCACATGGAAGTACTGGAATCTGTGAGTGCACATGGTAGAGTAGGGATCTGTGAGTGCACATGGAAGTACTGGAATCTGTGAGTGCACATGGTAGAGTAGGGATCTGTGAGTGCGCATGGAAGTACTGGGATCTGTGAGTGCACATGGTAGAGTAGGGATCTGTGAGTGCACATGGAAGTACTGGGATCTGTGAGTGCACATGGTAGAGTAGGGATCTGTGAGTGCACATGGAAGTACTGGAATCTGTGAGTGCACATGGAAGTGCAGGGATCTATGAGTGCACATGGAAGTACTGGAATCTGTGAGTGCACATGGTAGAGTAGGGATCTGTGAGTGCACATGGAAGTACTGGGATCTGTGAGTGCACATGGACGTGCTGGAATCTGTGAGTGCACATGGAAGTACTGGAATCTGTGAGTGCACGTGGTAGAGTAGGGATCTGTGAGTGCACATGGAAGTGCTGGAATCTGTGAGTGCACATGGTAGAGTAGGGATCTGTGAGTGCACATGGAAGTACTGGAATCTGTGAGTGCACATGGTAGAGTAGGGATCTGTGAGTGCACATGGAAGTACTGGAATCTGTGAGTGCACGTGGTAGAGTAGGGATCTGTGAGTGCACATGGAAGTACTGGAATCTGTGAGTGCACATGGTAGAGTAGGGATCTGTGAGTGCACATGGAAGTACTGGAATCTGTGAGTGCACGTGGTAGAGTAGGGATCTGTGAGTGCACATGGAAGTACTGGAATCTGTGAGTGCACGTGGTAGAGTAGGGATCTGTGAGTGCACATGGAAGTACTGGAATCTGTGAGTGCACATGGTAGAGTAGGGATCTGTGAGTGCACATGGAAGTACTGGGATCTGTGAGTGCACATGGTAGAGTAGGGATCTGTGAGTGCACATGGAAGTACTGGGATCTGTGAGTGCACATGGACGTGCTGGAATCTGTGAGTGCACATGGAAGTACTGGAATCTGTGAGTGCATATGGATGTGCAGGGATTTGTGAGTGCACGTGGAAGTGCAGGGCCCTATCTGACTGCTGCTTCTGCTTTAATTCTTTGGATATGTGGGGGGGGAGGGGGAGGAGGAAATGGATGAGGGGGTTATAGAGTGTTATTTTGTTATCATCAACTGGGATTACATTGATTTTTATGTATTCAAATGGAGCAATACTGGATAAAAGTTTGGAAAGCGCTGACCTAGGAGTCAGAGAGGTGTCAGAGTTAGGGGTTATGACACAGCTAGGGCTATAAATGGTGCAGAGAGACTTTTGCTACATAAAGGATGAATGGGTCTTCTCCTGCCCTTTATGCCCCAGCTCCCTTATATTTGATGTGAATTTTAACCTGTTCAGAGTTCCCAAAGATTTCAGATCACGTTTAAAACCCGTTTTCCTGTCTCTGGGTGAATCTGCTTTCTTTATCACTTACATTGATTTTTTTTTCCAGAAGTAATGAAATCTCTTCACAGTATTATGTTTGAGGAAATCAATCCGCCTACTTCCATTTATTGTAATGAAATGAAACTTTGGAACTAGCCAAAGGCAGTGGAACAGGGTGGGTTACTGAGGCCATAGACTGACCTGCCTTTTATCTTACCTAGCATGAGCAAGTGGGGAGCTTGGGAGGTGGGTTTGATCTATTTGTCCCCCTGAATCAAAAACGTATTCCTCTGCCCTTAAGACTCTGGGTGACTCTTCTGACTGAACCGGAGGCTCCTGCAATAGGTGGCCCTGGCAAGTCATTTGATCTAGGCCATGTCTCACTTGCCATGAGATAAAGGGCTGCTTTGCTGAGCTGATGCAAAGAAGAAAGTGGCAAGTTGCTTGGGAACCAGAAAATAAAAGACCCATTCTCTTTATGCAAGGATTCATCTCCCAATAAAAGACGTAAGAGGCTAAAATCATTCTTAATAGATTTGAGAGGGTTAATCTCCTACAAGGTTAGCCAGAATCTGCAGGGCTGGGCGATTAATTTTCTGATAGGTTAGTTCCACCAACAATCTTTTTTTCATTGCTTGCAATAGTTTCTTCAGCGTAAGCAATGCTATAAATGGGTTTTAATGGCAGCCAATCCAGTTCCTGCTTTATTAATCCAATCTTGAGACTACACAGATTTTTAAATCTGTTTTTTTAATTCTTAGCAGAGCAGTTAAAGCTCAGTGCCATCTGTGCCCTTAGCAAGGCAGCTCATTAGAAACTGTGCACAAGGTTGAAAAAGGTAAGACTCCAGTAAGATGTGGAGGAACAGTTTAATGGTTAGAAAAGTGGGCTGTGCACGATGGAAGCCAGGGTTGAGATCCTACTGATGCTCCTTGTGGTTTTGGGCAAGTCACTTACCCCTTCATTACCTCAGGTGCAAAGTTAGGCTGTAAGCTCTCTGGGGAGAGGCAAAATACCTACTGTGCCAGAAAGCAGCTAGCCATAAACCTCTGAGAACAGTGTGAGCTAAGTCCAGTCTGCAGGAATCCTGGCAGCTTAGAGCTGAACATAAGATCAGGGTAACCATGTGAAGAAAAGGGTTTCAATAAAGTGGAGCTCTCTGATAACTTCCAACTGAAGCAATGTTAACTGTGGAGAGTTATCCACCCTTTCCTGTCCTGCCCCATGTAAAGCTAAAAATGTCTCTTCTTTGTACTGGGCATCAGAAATGGCATCACGTCCAAAAATCTAACAATGCAGAAGAGAAATATTTCAATGCAAAGAATGTTCAAGATTCTATGAATGAGAGGTCATGAAATCAGCCTGGAAGAGGTGGTCTGAAGGGCAATATTTTTTCACTGAAAGGGTAATGGTTGATGCATAGAACAGCCTTCCATGGCAAACCCATCTAAGAAAGAATTAAAGAAAGTAGATTGGCTATTGAAAGGTCCATGGTTCAAACGCTGAGTCAGATCTTCTGCATTTTGGGGCTGGAGATGCCACAGAGACAACGTTCATAGTCCCCAGGGAAAGAAGGAACTTAAGGGTGACACCTAGTAGCACAGGAGTGCAAGTATTCAGAAGGGACCATATTAACCTCCAAAACATTCAGAGACCCCCTTCCCTTAGCACCAAGCCAGTGGAGTAGGTTACAGTGAGGAGCCTCTAAGCAAACACTTGCTGAGGGCCTCACATTATCATGGAGGTGGCAACCTCCCATGCAGCTCCCCTTCATGCAGTGGGCCCCCCATGTGGGGGTGGCAAACTTACTTTATTGTGTTTGCCATGCTCCACTCGTGGGTCTAGAAGCTGTTTCCTGCCAGGACAAAGTCTCGCAGTGTGGCTGTTATTGCGCGACTTCAGCTATGTGAGGAACAGCCACCGGGGCCTACAGCAGACTCCAAAGACTGGAGACAGTGTGGCAAACATGATAAAGTACGTTTTCCAGCTGCCATCACCACCGCTGTGTGGGCCCCTTTCTGCCCAGGCTCCCCCCGCATTGTGGGGGCGGCTTGGGCTGAATTTACAACACTGTTCCTAGCCTATTCTCCACTAGCCTTCTTCATCTCCCTTCCCCCTTCTGTCTCCACTAGTCTCTCTCTCTCTCCCCCTTCAGTAGTCCCTACAAGTCTCAGTCTATTCCTCTTTGCCTCTCCCCAGCCAGTTCCTTCAGTCCCTCTGTTCCCCCCAACTAATCCCCACTAACCTCTCTCTCTTGCTTTCTCTTTTCTTTGTCCTGCAGACCTCCAATAATGGGCTCAAAGATCCCCAGGGGTCCGTGGACCACCGGTTGGGAACCACTGCCCTTTAGCATGGCTTCTGTCTGAGTTCTTTAGCTGTAAGGACCAGATTAAGTATATTGGTGGAGAGGAAATATAGAATAGGAGAAAAAAATCCCTGAGGTACATGTGAATGAAGGCTCATGGTGCTAGGATTCCTGGTTCTGACTGAGCAAGTGGCTGAAAAAAGGCACAAAAGAGAATTAAAGAAAGCTTGGAGTAAGAACAGAAGATCCTCTGCAGTGAGGAAGCAATGCTATGATGGATGGGCCAGAAGATGTATTTTGAGGCAATTTAATAACAGGATGCCTATGTGAAACGTCAAAATAGTGATGGTTTTATGCCTTTTTGGTAAAGGTAACATGAGTGCCTATGTACTTTATAAAGTAGGCTCTCAGAACTATCCCTGGTAGCACACAAATTCATACACATAAGGTTATATCTGCTTCGAAGATATGTTTACCAGGTGTCTCTGATTTTCAGGGATTGTCCCCAATTTTAGAAGTGTCCAGATTCCCATCTCTTTGGCAGCCTCCTGTCCCCAATCCCAGCAATGGGGACAGAGGGGGTAGAAAAAAATAAAATTATTTTCAATTTAGTACCCTCATACCCTCTTGGATCCTTTACAATCCGGCTTCCGTCCCCTACACTCCACTGAAACTGCTCTTACTAAGGTCTCAAATGATTTGTTCTTGGCAAAGTCCAAAGGCTTTTACTCTGTTCTCATTATTCTTGATCTCTCTGCTGCCTTCGACACTGTTGACCATAACCTTCTTATCACCCTATCCTCACTTGGATTCAAAGACTCTGTACTATCTTGGTTCTCTTCCTATCTATCCCATCGCTCTTTCAGTGTGTGCTTCGATGGCTCCTCCTCCTCTTCAACCCCACTACCTGTAGGAGTTCCTCAGGGTTCCGTCTTAGGTCCACTACTCTTCTCTCTCTATACCCAATCCCTTGGCACCCTTATCTCTTCCCATGGCTTTCACTATCATCTCTATGCCGACGACTCTCAAATCTATCTTTCTGCACCTGTTATCTCTCCTGATATCCAGTCTAAGATCTCACTCTGCCTCTCTGACATTGCTGCCTGGATGTCCCACCACTGCTTAAAACTGAACATGGCCAAAACTGAGCTTCTTATCTTTCCCCCGAATGCTTCCCCTCCTTGTTCTCCTTTCTCTCTCTCTCTCTCTCTCTGTTGATAACTCTGTACTCCTCCCTGTTTCTTCAGCACGTAACCTTGGTGTTATCTTCGATTCCTCTCTCTCTTTCTCTTCACATATCCAGCTCATTGCTAAAACTTGTCATTTCTTTCTATACAATATTCCAAAATTCACCCCTTCCTCTCTGTTGACACCACTAAATTGATTGTCCACTCCTTAATCACCTCCCGTCTTGATTATTGTAACATTCTCCTTGCCGGCCTCCCTGCAAGCCACCTCTTTCCTCTTCAGTCAATTCAACACTCAGCTGCTCGACTCATTTTCCGCCAGTCTCGTTTTTCCCACATCACTCCTCTCCTCATGTCGCTTCATCGGCTTCCCATCCATCTCCGTATCCAATTTAAACTTCCCCTCCCGACCTATAAATGTATTCACTTTTCTGCCCCCCAGTACCTTTCATCTCTCATCTCTCTTTACACCCCCTCTCGGTTGCTTCGCTCTTCTAACAGTCTTCGTTTATCTGTGCCCTTTACTCGTACTGCCAATTCCAGACTTCGCTCCTTCCAAATGGCAGCACCCTTTGCTAGGAATAGTCTTCCTATCTCTGTGCGCCAGGTGTCCTCCCTAGGCATTTTCAAGTCCAGACTAAAATCCCACCTCTTCACTATTGCTTTCCATTCCTTTCTTACCCTATCTCGATCGCTCTATCAACATTTGCTTACTTTGTCCTGTAAATTTTTGTTATTTGTATTATGTAACTTATTTTGTTTTCTGTCTTATTAGATTGTGGGCTGTGATGAGCAGGGACTGTCTCTCTTCTATGTTTGTACAGCGCTTCGTATGTTGCGGCGCTTTATAAGTCTTTTATAATAATAATAATAATTTGAATATATCAGTATTTAGAATTCACATCATTCACTTTATATTTTGCACAGTATGTGGGAAACGCATTACTGTGTCTATTTCTGTTGATTTGTCTGCTTGGAATGATAGAGGAGTTATGACTGAGACGTTTCAATACCACTGTGGTATAAATGCACAGAAGGAGAGCCTCTTTTGAATGAAAGCAAGCTCTGCTATGAGGGGACATAGGATGAAGGTGAAAAGGGGATAGACTCAGGAGTAATATGCGGAAATATTTCTTTACGCAAAGAGTGGTGGATGCAGGGAATAGTCTCCCAGTGGAGGTGGTAGAGATGAGGACAGCATCTGAATTAGAAAAAGCATGGGACGAACACAGAGGATCTCTAAAGGAAAAGAGGGGACTGTTGTAGTAGTTAATATAGAAGGGCAGACTAGATAGGCCGTGTGGTCTTTTTCTGCCGTCATGTTTCTTTGTTTTTACAGTATATTGTTGTTGCCATGGGATGGATGGGGGGAGAGCAATGTAATAACTCCTCGTCTTTCCTCTGCGCCTTCTTGCTCAATCTTGGAATTAAAGTCTTCCATGCTCCCCACCCACACACACACACTTTGGATAAGTGTCCCAGATTTTCCTGCAAAAAATCTGGTAAATGTATTCGAAGAAGGCATAAATATATATGTCTACTCTATGCATGTAAATGCATATTTAATAAAATGCATAAGTATATCACAACTGTGCCCTAGCTCCATTCACATTACTTTCCCAGGAAGGCCTGCTCATGGTGTATGTATATTCCCTCTTACTATTTAAGGTCCTTTAATTCTGCCTTTTTAGAGATGCCCACAGCAAAAGATTACTTTCAATTAAGACTCGAGTTAGGGCGACGTCATTCACTACAGTAACATTGTGGAATGTGCTGCCTTTAGTGGTGCATTTAGCAGAGACTATCCAGAGTTTTAGGAAAGAGCGCAAGGCATTTTATTTTGAGCAAGCGTTTGGATGTTGAGGAGTTATGGAGAATGATTTAGTAGAATAAGGAGGGGGTATTGGATTGGGGGCTTTTAGATACAAGTTAGATGTGAGGGTTTTAATAAATTATGGGCCTGACATTCAGCAGAGGTGACTAGTGCAATTTCAGAGCCTAGCCATCCCTGCCGAACAGAAAACCCGGATATTCATGCCAAAGCCATATCCGGCCAGTGGCACTGAATATCGGGGTCGACTGCACAACCTAGAAGCTAACCGGGCAGCAGCGATACTGGACGCTGAGCAGTTAGCTCCCATGGGTGAAGACAGGTGTGGGAAAAGATGGCCTATCTTTACCTGTGGGTTGCTAACCGGACAGCGGCTCAGTATCACCATTGACTAGTTAGAAACTATGTGAGTGTCGCTGAATTTCCCATTTAAACCATGTATATGCTTTTGAATATCGCGCCCTGTGTCTTTATTTATTTGCAGAATTTTTATTCAACATCATAGCAGTTTACAATCAAAAGGGGGAGCCACAATAAAACTCGAAATTACAAAAGCAGGACAGAGACACATAAGGGCAAAAGAGAAATAGGACAACAGTATTTGCCAAGACAGGTGTGACGTGTAGCCTATGAAATATAAGGGTGGGAGGCAAGCAAAGTCTTAGAATTATGACGATCTATGTTAGATTGTACGTCACTGAGAACAGTACTGAATGGGTGGTTTTATAGATATTTTAAATAAATAAATAGATCAGTACAAAAAATCTTGATGCACGCATTTGTACGCATGTATTCGGTTGAACAATTTTATATTAGCCTTTTTCTGCACATAAAACATGTGGATAAAGCTTTCTAAAATTATCCCCTTTCTGCCTTCAAATTCTGTTTCTACGACCTGTCAGGAATAACAGAAGTACACAGACTGTGAAATGCACACAGAAGATCTGCCTCAAGAAATGTCCCAGTACAACCTCTGCCTCTCCTGCTTGTTGCAGTCCTGAAGCCTGTTTACAAGCGCTATCAGGGCCTCTGTGTCTCCTGCTTGTTACCGGAGTTACTCTCTTTGCAATCACTGTCAGCAGACCCTGCGTCTCTTGCTTGTTATTGCAGATTCATGCTCCTGGCTCACTAGCTGCTTCCCTATCGGGAAATTATGTTTTTAAAACCTTATTATTTATATTTTATTTATTTATTTTAATTTCTTTTATACCGCACTCTTCGACATCAGCGCGGTTTACAGAGAACAAAAACAAAAACCAGAACAACAGGCTGTTCGGAGTTACATATAACAGGATTATCAACTTGGAAAACAAGGGAGAACTATTTACATGGAAAATGTAATCTGTTAACTAGATCACATGCTCGAACTATGTACATGTGTAGTTCAGTGTGATAGCAAACGTGCAAGTTAGAGAGAGCTCAGAAGAGGGACCCAGGCCAGTGCAAGAGTATTGGGCACCCTGAGTGAGCCTTCAGTCTTAAGCCCCCTTCTCCCTAAGATTTTGATAATTAAACTCAAGTCATGATCATCCCACCACCCCTCCACAAAAATCCTGTAAAAATGCACAATTGGGCATCCTATTTTAAATTATTCAACTCTGCTTTGTATGTTATGGGCAGGCTGCTCTCCTTGCTGGTAAAAGAGGGTGCCGATGGTTCAGAGTTTCTGTGGCTGTCAGGATCTATTGTTTTGCTTTGACTGCTGCTGTTCCAGACCCTTCCGAAGCTTCTACTCCAATGACCGTCTAGTTTTGCCGGATGGTTGGGCCAACCCTGACAGGGACTTAGGTCAGCTCTCTCCAGTCCTTGAAAGACTAGAAAAGGGGACTGTTACTTCTGGAGAGAGATCTGCAATTGTGAGTATATACTTTTTTCTTAAAGGAATTCTTTTTCATTAAAGCTAATTAATCTGTGAACCCACTATTTTTTGTTAAATCAATCAGGGCCAAGTAGCAGCAGTTTAAGTTTACATTTAAAACACAGAAGAGAGCGTTCTGGTTAAATTTCATACCCAGCAGAGAGCTTGTAGTTTAAATTTAATAGTCATTCAGGGCCTAGCATCAGCAAAGTACTTTTAGTTTAAATTTAAAACACAGAAGAGAGCTTTCTGGTTAAATTTAGAACCCAGCAGAGAGCTTGTAGTTTAAATTTAATAGTCACTCAGGGCTTAGCATCAGCAAAGTACTTTTAGTTTAAATTTAAAACACAGAAGAGAGTTTTCTGGTTAAATTTAGAACCAAGCAGAGAGCTTGTAGTTTAAATTTTATAATAAGTTAGAGCCTAGCAGCAGCAAAGAGCTATAATTTAAATCAAATAAGAATATAGATTAGCACAAAAGGCAAAACAGGGTCAGTACTCTTTGAGCAGCAAATAGTCTTCTAGAGACCTTTACAAAGAGGCCTTCAACCTAGGGGGCAAGAGACCTGTGAAACTTTTTCAATAGGTGTAAACACCAGGTGGCAGATCAAAAGGCCATTTTGAAAGACTCCTTCTATACAAGCAAGGACTGTTAATCATCCAGGAAGTTGGTCACAGCTTACCTCAGCAGCACAGGCATAAATAGCTCAACCAGAGCTCTGTGATCCTCAGTCTTGAAAGACTAGAAAACGGGACTTTTACTTCTGGAGAGAGACCTGCAATTGTGAGTATATACTTCTGGGAATTTTCTGAAAGGAATGCTTTTTATTAAAGCTAATTAATCTGTGAACCCACTATTTTTTGTTAAATCAGTCAGGGCCTAGTAGCAGCAGTTTAAGTTTACATTTAAAACACAGAAGAGAGATTTCTGGTTAAATTTCATACCCAGCAGAGAGCTTGTAGTTTAAATTTAATATTCACTCAGGGCCTAGCATCAGCAAAGTACTTTTAGTTTAAATTTAAAACACAGAAGAGAGCTTTCTGGTTAAATTTAGAACCCAGCAGAGAGCTTGTAGTTTAAATTTCATAAGTTAGAGCCTAGCAGCAGCAAAGAGCTATAATTTAAATCAAATAAGAATATAGCTTACCTCAGCAGCACAGGACAGGGTACTGTGTAGCAGCCCTCTTTTTATAAGTGTTATTTCCCTCCCTCCCTCCCTCCCTCCCTCCCCACAACCACCCACCCCTGGGATAATCTTAGCTTTATAGGTACTTACACATTTTAAAAGACAGGAGGTGCTCTCAGGTGAAGCTCGTTACCCAAATCAGTCATACACTAAGGACCTGAGATTAATTAAGCTTCAGGTGAACAAGGTATATTAAACGTATTAGGTACAGTTTTATTGGCAACCCTTAGTAAGTAAAGAACTTAAATATCTAAACAAAAACTTAAAACTAAGATGCAGACAGCAGTCCAGCAGCGAGATGGGGGCTTTACAGTCTTTTGCATTGAGTGTCACATGTATGATTTTCTCCCAGTTGATGAGAGGTCTTATGTGTGCACTAGGTGCAAGGAGCTCTTTGCTCTCAGGGAACGAGTCCGTTCTCTAGAGGCTAGAGTAGCAGACTTGGAAAACATAAGACAGACAGAGAGGTACATAGACGAGACCTACAGGGATATAGTCCTGAAGTCCCACCTCCAGTCTGGCAGCATCCCTGTTGCCATGGAGGAGAGAGGTCACATGACAGGAGAGCATCACCCTGGTGTGGCAGGAATTGATCCTGTAACTAGGACCTGTCCTCCAGGTGATGTAAAACCCTCTCGCACCGAGGACGTTTCTCCAGGGCCATGTGCCCATGAGGGAAGGGTTAGGACAGCCATTCTAGTTGGTGATTCGATCATTAGGCATGTAGATAGCTGGGTGGCTGGTGGACGTGAGGATCGCCTGGTAACATGCCTGCCTGGTGTGAAGGTATCGGACCTCACGCGCCACCTAGATAAGGTCTTAGGTAGCGCTGGGGAGGAGTCTGCTGTCTTGGTACATGTCAGTACCAATGACATAGGAAAATGTGGTAGGGAGGTTCTGGAGGCTAAATTTAGGCTTTTAGGTAGGAAGTTGAAATCCAGAACTTCCAGGGTAGCGTTCTCTGAAATGCTTCCCGTTCTACGTGCAGGACCCAAAAGGCAGGCAGAGCTCCAGAGTCTCAATGCATGGATGAGACAATGGTGCAGAGATGAGGGTTTGGGATTTGTTAGGAACTGGGGAACATTCTGGGGAAAGGAGGGGCTCTTCCGAAGGGATGGGCTTCACCTTAACTGGGATGGAACCAGGCTGCTGGCATTAACCTTTAAAAAGGAGATAGAGCAGCTTTTAAACTAGATATTAGGGGAAAGCCGACAGTTGCCCAAGAGCGGATGGTTTGGAAGAATGTATCCTTGAAGGATACTACCAAAAGCAGAGAGGTTCCAAAAAAGAGTAAAGTAGCCCAAATACCCTCGAGTATGGAGCAGACAGAGCTTAAAGATCCCAAATTACCCATGTCTACCAATAGCCAAATTAATATGAATAAAATACAGTCTCTAAAATGCTTGTATGCAAATGCTAGAAGTCTAAAAAATAAGATGGGAGAGTTAGAATATATAGCACTAGGAGACATTTCCTGCATCTGTTGGATCCGTGCGGCGTTGGGTGGAGGAGGAGATTGGGAGACCCCGCCCCCTTCGGGCCGCTACTTCAGCGTCGGCCCGCCGCTGCTTCGGTGAGACATTTCCTGCATCTGTTGGATCCGTGCGGCGTTGGGTGGAGGAGGAGATTGGGAGACCCCGCCCCCTTCGGGCCGCTACTTCAGCGTCGGCCCGCCGCTGCTTCGGTGAGACATTTCCTGCGGCGTTGGGTGGAGGAGGAGATTGGGAGACCCCGCCCCCTTCGGGCCGCTACTTCAGCATCGGCCAGCCGCTGCTTCGGTGAGACATTTCCTGCATCTGTTGGATCCGTGCGGCATTGGGTGGAGGAGGAGATTGGGAGACCCCGCCCCCTTCGGGCCGCTACTTCAGCGTCGGCCCGCCGCAGAACGCAACCCGCGGGCGCGTACCCGTGGGTGCGTGCCCGAAGGGGCGTGACCAAAGGGGCAGGTCCCGCCCCTTTGGAGCCCCTTCGGAGCTGTGAGGAACTTATGCCACGGTCTCATGGGGAGACGGAGGAAGAAGGTGTTTCCATCGGTACCTGCCAAAGTTGGTAAAACTGTTGGTCCCATGGATCGTCATCTTGTGGGTACTGGATCCTCTCCCTCTTAGGAAGATCTTTCGAGGGTGTCTGTGAGTACTGTGTCTGAAGTCTCCTCTAATATGCTTGAGGTTGTCCAACCCGGAAAGGAAGAGGTGCTGGAGGTTTTTTCTGCTCGGGAGGGTTCTCTCGGCGGAAATCCTCCTCGTGGTCAGGAGTCCTCATCTTTACTGGCATTGGGGGAGCAGAATAGGATGCCTTCTCCGGTTGTTTTTTCTTACAGGACATTGGATGTGACTGTGCCTGCTGAAGTTTCCTTGAAAGATATTTGGGAGTTGGTACCACGTATGGAAGGGTCCTTTCGTGCTTCCTTCTCCCAAGTGGAGCGTTTTTCTGTTGAAGTGGTACAAACGTTTTCAGACCATGATGTTTTGCTTTCTAAATCTAATAAGTTGTTGACTAAACTCGAGGGTCGCTTTACTGTGCTAGAGTCTGCTGCGTCTTCCTCTATAAATGATAGTGCTTTGGTTCACCGTCAATTAGAGGCCTTAGAAAACAGTAATCGTTTAAAAAATTTGCGTTTCTTAAATTTTCCTTGTACTCATTACTTCTCTCCATTAATTTTGTTACAAAAATATTTTAAGGAAGTCTTGCTAATTGATGATGTGGATTCTATTAAGTTTTCCTCTTTATATTATATTCCTATGCCTTCTGTAGTGAAGGCTTCTTCTCCTGATGTTTTACGGGAAGGGAACCCCAATGGTGTAGAGTCCTTAGATGTCTCTCAGTTTTTGGAATCCTTTATTGATTTAATTCCACAGCGTGCAACTCTGATTGTTTCTTTTATTTCATTACAAGATAAAAATATGATTTTGAATTTATATTTTAAAAAGAAAAATCAGGTTTTCTGTGGGGACTCTATACAAATTTTTCCAGATGTGAGTAGGAGTACTCAGGTTCGTCGGAAAGCGTTTTTGCTTTGAAAGAACGGACTTTAGCCATTGGGGCTTCTTTCTTTTTGAAATATCCGTGCAAATGTATAGTGGTGCTGGAGGGCGTTAAGTATGCTTTTCTCGATGTCGGCCAATTTGAGGCATTTTTGATTAGTAAAGAATCCTCATGAATGTTACTTTCCTTCCTTCCATGTAAATTGGGCTTTGTTAATTTTGATCCTTGTTACCTTGCTATTTCTGCTTGTTTATTCAGGTGATTGTCTTCTAGATGTGGACTTGACTTTTATTCCTACTTTATTTTTTGAATAAAGATTGTTTAAAACTTAAAAAAAAAAGAATATATAGCACTAAATGAGAGGTTAGATATGATTGGAATATCAGAGACATGGTGGAAGGAGGACAAACTATATCGTAATGATAGAGCTGATCAAATTGGTGGAGGGGTTACGCTCTATGTTACAGAGGGCATTGAGTCAGAAAGGATTAAAGTTTTGCAGGAAACAAAATTTGCTGTAGAATCTCTATGGATTGAAATTCCATGTAAAAAGGGGAAGGCGATGGCAGTGGGGGTGTATTATCGACCACTGGGCCAGAATGAACAAATGGATGATGAAATGCTCAAAGAAATCAAGGAAGCTAACAAAAGTTACAGCGCAGTAATAATAATGGGTGATTTCAATTACCCCGGTATCGACTGGGTCAGTGTCACGGCAAGACATGCTAGGGAGATAAAGTTCCTAGATGAAATAAATGACTGCTTCTTGGAGCAGCTGGTTCATGAACCGACCAGAGGGAAAGCCATATTAGACCTAGTCCTTAGTGGAACACCAGATCTAGTGCAAGAGATAAGGGTGTTGGGGCCACTTGGCAATAGTGATCATAGCATGATCGCCTTTGATTTAATTAGTGGAGGAGGGATAGTACGGAAATCCACAGTACTACCTTTTAACTTTCGAAAGGGAGACTATGATAAAATGAGGAAAATAGTTAAGAAAAAACTAAAAGGAGCAGTTGCAAAGGTTAAAGACTTACATCAAGCTTGGGTGTTGTTGAAAAATACTATCTTGGCAGCCCAGACCAGCTGTATTCCACACTTTAAGAAAAGTGGAAGGAAGTCCAAAAAACTGCCAGCATGGTTTAAAGGTGAGGTCAGAGAGGCTGTTATTGCCAAAAAAGCATCTTTCAAGAAATGGAAAAAAGAGCCAAACGACAAAACCTGGAAACAGCACAAACACTGGCAAGTCAAATGCAAGGCATTGATAAAGCAGGCAAAGGGAGAATTTGAGAAGAAGCTTGCTGTGGAAGCAAAAATGTGAAATAAAGATTTTTTCAAGTACATTCGCAGCAAAAAACCTGTGAGAGAGTCAGTTGGTCCATTAGATGATAGAGGAGTTAAAGGGGCACTAAGAGGCGACAAGGCTGAGAGACTGAATGAATTCTTTGCTTCGGTCTTTACTGAGGAAGATGTAGGGATGTTACCCATGACTGAAGTGATATTTAAAGGTGCAGAAGAATTGAAGGAAATATTGATACATCGAGAAGATGTATTACAACTATTAGATAAACTGAAGAGTAGCAAATCACCTGGGCCAGATGTTATACATCCAAGGGTGTTGAAAGAACTGAAATATGAGATTGCAGACCTGCTATTAGTAATCTGTGAACTATCATTAAAATCATCTCTAATACCTGAAGATTGGAGGATCGCCAATGTAACACCAATTTTTAAAAAGGGTTCCAGGGGTGATCCGGGAAACTACAGACCGGTGAGGATAAAGGATAAAATTACTCAGCATGTAGATAGTCATGGCCTAATGGGAGACAGCCAACATGGCTTTAGACAAGAAAGATCTTGTCTTACTAATCTGTTGTGTTTTTTTGAAAGTGTGAATAAACAGGTGGACAAATGTGAGTCGGTTGATATAGCGTATCTGGACTTTCAGAAAAGCCATTGACAAGGTCCCTCATCAGAGACTTTTGGCAAAACTAAAGAGTCATGGGATAGGAGGCAGTGTACTACTGTGGATCAAGAACTGGTTAAAAGATAGAAAGCAGAGCATTGGGCTAAATGGCCAATTTTCCCAATGGAGAAAGGTGAATAGTGGTGTACCCCAGGGATCTTTGCTGGGTCCGCTGCTTTTTGACATATTCATAAATGACCTGTGGAATAACCAGTGAGGTTATCAAATTTGCAGATGACACAAAACTATTTAAAGTTGTTAAAACCCAAGAGGATTGTGGAAAATTGCAAGAGGATCTTGATAAATTAGAAGACTGGGCATCAAAATGGCAGATGAAATTTAATGTGGACAAGTGCAAAGTTATGCACCTAGGGAAGAACAACCCAAACTGTGATTACACAATGCAAGGTTCCACATTAGGAACCACCACCCAGGAAAAAGATTTAGGCGTCATTGTAGATAACATGTTTAAACCCTCGGCCCAGTGTGCAGTGGCAGCCAAGAGAGCAAATAGAATGCTAGCTATCATAAGGAAAGGAATGGAAAATAAAACAAAAGATATTATAATGCCTCTATATCGTTCCATGGTGAGACCACACCTTGAATATTGTGTGCAATTCTGGTCGCCGTATCTTAAAAAGGATATAGAGTTATTAGAAAAGGTTCAGATAAGAGCCACCAAAATGGTAAAGGGGATGGAAGGATACTCCTATGAAGACAGGCTAAAAAGGTTAGGGCTCTTTAACCTGAAAAAGAGATGGCTGAGGGGAGATATGATAGAAGTCTATAAATTAATGAACGGAGTGGAACGGGTAAACGTAAATTGATTGTTTACGTTATCAGAATATAGAAAGACTAGGGGACATGCAATGAAGCTACAGGGTAAACTATTTAAGACTAATAAAAGAAAATATTTTTTCACTCAACGTGTAATCAAACTCTGGAATTTGTTACCGGAGGATGTAGTAAAGGCTGTTAGTGTAGCTGGGTTTAAAAAAGGTTTGGACAAGTTCCTTGAGGAAAGGTCCATAAACCATTATTAAGGGACCCAGGATATCAATGCTTGACCCAGTACAAGCATTGCGGAACCTATGTCTTTTGGGGAAACTGCTAGGTACGTATGACCTAGATTGGCCACTGTTGGAAACAGGATACTGGGCTTGATGGACCTTGGTCTGACCCAGTATGGCATATCTTATGTTCTTATAATACATTTTATTATGTTCCAGTACCTTACCCAATTCATTGACTATGTAGGGAGCAGTTCTTTCTGGGAAAAGCTCAGCCTGCTACTGTAGAGAAACACAGATGTGTTCTCTTCTAAGAAAAAGATTTGTAGGACATCAATTGTGACATGACACAACAGATGGGGCTGGACCAGATGTTACTATTTTAGACAGCGCTGACAGTAGACGAGATGGTGATCTATTTATACAACGCTGACAGTGTACACGGCACCACATGAGGTGGTGATACACGTAGACTGTGCTAACGACATGTGCGGCAGCATGGAAGCTGTTATATTGCTAGAGAATACTCGATCTACATGGGACACTGTGATGTATAGGATAGTACTGGCCCTGTATGCCTGAAAAGTAATTTCTGCAGTAACAGGCACAGTCATCCTCAAAATGGGTAGTTTCCTGAATCCTGTAAACCCAGTATGTCCTCTATTTAATTAACATAATCTCAAGAAAAGGGGGAGTTGGGTGGGCTTGATTGACAGCGGCAGCGCTCCTTGGCCTCTGCCTATAGTTTTCTTTCTTCTGTAGTCTTCCTTCTGTGGGTGCTATTTTTTAATAAATCACTCATATTTTTAAATTCTGTATTTTATCATTTCCTTCCAATGGTGAAAGTTCTAATGAAGAGCCCCCAAGCAAAGGTTTTCAGAGGGCCCGCCATTGTCACCCTTTCATTACTGACCCCCTGCTGTGAGCCTTCCCCCTATTGCGGCATCCCACGCGGCAAACTTACATAACCTTGTTTGGCATGCTGCCTCTGCTCCAGGACCGGCGTATTCCTCCCAGGCTGAAATCTCACAGGGCCCGAGGTGGAGGCAGCATGGCCAACAAATTTAAGTAAGTTTCCCTTGTCACTGTGTGGGCCCCCTTCCTGCCTGGGCCCTCCCCCTCCCCCCCCGCCCCCCCCCCCCTCACACACACCCATTTCTGGGCTGCTTGGGTGGAATTCACACCACTGGTTCCTTCACTTCAATTTTCAGTGTTTATTTTTTTTTAACTCTTTTCCTCTATCTTTATACCTTCTGTATTCCCTGCCCCCTTCTCATTCCTGACATCCTCATCCTCGGAATCATCTCTCTCCCTGTCAGCTGCGTGGTTAATGTTCTGCCAGTCTCGCTATGCTCACATAACCTCTCTTCTCAAGTCACTTCATTGGCTCTCTGTCCATTTCCACATTCAATTCAGACTTCTCCTACTGACCTATAAGTAGTGGTGGGATCCAGCCGGTTCGGCTCGGTTTGCACGAACCAGTTCCTTCCATGGGCCGCGTTCCTCCCTCTCCGTTTCTTTTATCCACTCAGCTTAGCAAAATGAACTTGTTCACTCTCTTCCCTTACTCTCTAATCCCAGAAATAAATATGCATTTATTTCGATCATCTTTATATCTGCCATGATGAAAGTATATGAATCTTTCGAGAGAAGGAACTACCAAACCTGGGGCTCAAGATCAGCACCCCCCCCCCCCAAGTAACCAGATTTTTTCGCAAGTAAATCTGGGACACTTATCCGAAGTGTGGCTGGGATTGGGGGAGAAAAAGACACCTTAGTTCCACATTTGAGCAACAAAGCGTAGAGAAGGGAAGAAGAGTCATTCCCATATCCCCTCCCCCCCCCCCCCCATCTATCCCATGGCGGCACAATATCACTTCCAAGCAGACACAACTGACAGAGAAATAGACAAGTGATGAATCCCCCTCATATTGTGCAAAATATAAAGATAAGGGATGTCAATTATGAAAACTGACATATTCAGATCATTAAATTGAAAATAAATTTTATTTTATTTCTGCCCCCTCAGTTCTCATTGCTAGAAATGGGGACAAGAGGCTGCCAAACTGGTGGCAGTTGGGAACACATCTCTAAAATCGGGGACAACTAGTAATCTTACCCTCCTCCCTCCTTCCCTGGGAACAATCTCATACCTTCCCACCTAGTTGCTCTTCTTCCAAGTGAGGAGTCGGGATCTTTGGCCCACATTGTCCTCCCTGTCTGCCTTCTTCTCTTCTGTGCTGTCTCCTTCTTTCTCTCCATCACACACACACACACACGTCCTGACATCTCTGACTCTTCTTGAGGTCCTTCCAGACTCCGTTTTGCATCCACTCCATCATCTGCTAAAGTCCAGATCTTCTCATGTATTCCTTCATCCCTGAATGCATTCTAGCTCCTCCTTTGTAATGTGTCTTGGTGACTAGGGCCTCAAAGAAATACAAAATGAGGAAACCTGTCCTATCCAGACCCACAGGTATTGAATGTTGAAGAAAACTTCAAATTCAAAACAAAAAGACCAGTCAGAAAAAAATTCTCCATTCCTCTTGGCTGCACACATAAACCCACCCTCCAATCCCCAGCAGTTACTATATCTCTGTTTATTGACCCTGATTGTCTCCTTCCTGCCCCTCAGCAGTTATCAGTGACAAAAGTTTACATGAAGCAAAATTTGGAAAAGGCCTCCAGAGCAGAGGGATCCATCTCAAAAGACAAGAAGCTGGCACAAAGGACCCTCTTGAACTGCAGAGGGGAATTTATGGGAGTCGCTTTATCTCTATTTATTTCCTCTGCCTGCTCCTCTATCTCCTCAGCATGTCCTGTAGCTCTGCCTCCCCCCACCATTAATGCAGTCTATGGAGTTAAGAGATAGGTGCTGGATGACCTAAATTCCTTCTACAAACATTTGTCCTGTTGCCTGCTTCAGGTCCCTTTCTATGAAGGACATGTATGATGCCGCTGTCCTTCATCCATATGTGTGGCAGTAGAACTATGGTATTAGTGCTCTCGCTGATGCTCAGTATTCCACCCCACTGAGTCCTGATGCAGTTCCCAAAAGGGAGAGTTATCATAACAGCAGCTTGGTCAACAAGCACTCCACAGTGTTATCAATAAAAGCCATTATTAAACAGCACTCTCCCTGACTGGGCGAGGTCTGAGGAAAGCTTGGTTAAATAAACAGTGCCATTTCCCATATGTCCAAGCCAGATGGCTGCAGAAAGCAGAGCCAAATTCCAGCGGGGCTCTTTTAGTTCGTTCATGGAGAAATGCAGAATTTTAAAGCCTTAATCAGATCTGGAAACTGTATTTTTCTTTTTAGCAGGAGGTACGAGTTTTTTTCTTTGGCAATGGTCTTAAGATAATTGTGTCCTTGGTGGGGTAGGACTGAGGAGCGAATCGTGCAGCATGGTATTAATCCATCTCACTCAGGCTGAATGTACAGGCTGATCCAGTCCTGGTTTTCATCTGTTATGTGCATGGATTTGTAAAGCTGAGTTTCTTAGGGAAATCAAAGGGAAAATCTCAACTGCAAATCCATACAGGTAATAGGGCAAATCAGTACTGCATCAGCATGTTGGCATGACCAGAGATGAGCCAACAAGCCTATGAATCTCCCTGAACTTCCCTTTCTAAGTGGTGAATCCTGATCCACTTACGGGTATGTTTACAAAGAGGCGATAGCGGCTACCATGTAGGATGTGTGCTGCGACCCCATTGAATAAAACGGAGCAGTGGCACACATTACGCACGGTAGCCGCTATTGCTGCTTCGTAAACATACGCCTTAGTCTCCTGTTCAACACCTATGTGTTTGTTTACCATTCCCCTGGATATATCCTAGTCCCCAGTTGTGTTGTCTGTCTTGCCTAGACTGTAATCTTTGATGAGCAGGAGCTATCTCTTACATGTCTCTGTATAGTGCTGCGTATGCCTTGTAGCACTATACAAATGATTATTATTAGTAGTAGTAATGGTATGGAGAAGTAACTAGTGCTTCAACAGCAGGCTGAGAACTAGGGAAGCCAGGATTCAGTCTTACTTCTGACAATGACACATTTTATGACCTCACCAAGCCACGCCCTCCATTGTCTCGGGCACAAAGCTTAGATTGTAAACCTTCTTGGGCATGGAACAGCACTTGCTTGTAACTTTTCTTGAGCTCAGGTTTGGAAAACAGGTAATCATGTAGCAGCAAAGCGCAGACAAACCAATGATACCAGGAGTCTGTTCAGAAGGTCCAAATCATTTATTTGTGCACAAGTCTCAAGCAAGGCAATTTCAAAATGGCTGAGCAAAGTTTTCAAGCATTACGACAACTTTTATAGACTTCTGTTCCATTCTAGGTATAGAAAAACATTTCATTGGTCCCGGTAACCTCCCGTACCTCCCGTAGCCCCTCTATTGGTCCCGGTACTGATAAGTTTCTCCAATTATGTTCCTTCTGTGGGCTTCTGTAGGCATGACACCTGCCTGCCCCCCTTCTAGTCCCAATTACAATGGTCAGTTCATCAACTTGTTACTTTCACACTTTCAAGGCTATGGGACCATTTGTGCGTGCAGAAGAGCAAGGTTCTGTAACTCATCTGTCAGCACTCCTCAATATTTCTCTGCAAATGTACTCTTTCTTATCAGTAACTTTAAAACACATCTTTTCTGTATTTTTCCATTTCTTAATTCTGCAATTCTGCTTATCTAAGCTAATTCAATATTTCTACTGAGTTCTTTCTTTCAATAGCAGCATATTGGGGGATGTGCAATCCTATATGCCTCTCCACAGGCCTCATTTACAGGTCAAGCTAGCCATGCTGGCCTGCCTATGTCAGACACCGTGGGTCACAGGCCTGCACCTGCCACATTCCCCCCTTTGATTAATCTCACCCTATTACTTAATAAGGTGTGAGAATTAAATCACTTTCTAGAAGATTCACATCTTGATTAAAGGATTCTTACTAGTTCCGCTAGGGCTAGCTTTGTATAACGCCATTATTCTAGTTGCGGTCTTCCGCTCTACTGTACTATCAATAGCACTATGAAGGGAACGCATACAACATGGGATTAAACATGGTAAGCAGAGGACAACAGCAACAAGGATTAGTACTAAGATAACGAAAGTCTTAAATCCTCCCAGCCAAGAGAAAAGGTTAGCAAACCAATTAGGAAATTTCAAGGCGTGCCAAGTCTGTACTGGCACATAAGCATGTCTTTGCATATCTTTAGCAATTTCTTCAACTACTTGACCTTTATCATCTATTTTCAAACAGCAATTAGTTAAATTCAGTTTACCACATACTCCTCCTTCAGCTGCTAGCAAATAATCAAGGGCTAAGCGATTCTGGTATATGGCAGTGCGCATCTGAGTACTTTGTCTAGCTAAAAGCGTAAGAGCATGACTAGTTTCATTGGTTATTATTTCAACTACTGCTTGTAAGCGAATAATACGATTAATCATATAGATTGGGGTACGATAACCATACATACCATCATCATTCCAAGTGGCAGGTCCATAATACTCAATAATTCTTTCTGGTGGCCAATCATCACCTTGCCATTTCTCCCACTTGCCTATCTGTAAGGCCTCTCTTTTCTGTCTAGATGCTCCTTTGTGTTTGTGGGTAGTATATACAGGGTATCCTAATTGTTCTCCATGTTCAGTGTTTAACAGGAAGAACGAAGGTCTGATGGTTCCTAAGACACATGCTCCTCCCCATTGTGGTGGGAGTTGCGCATATGCTCGGTTTTCCACAGATCCAATATAGGCCAGGTGGGGCTTGCCAGGCTTGGACTTTGGCAAGGTTAGTCCATAGACCTGCAAGTTCAGGAAATCTGGCTAATGGGTTAGGAGGTTCAGGATGTCTGATTCCTGACCACCATGCCACCTTCTTGGTCGTGGCATTATAGTATTTCTGGCTAAGACAGACCAGCTGTCCTACCTTTTGGGTGAACTGGGGTCCAGTTCTGGCAAAGCAAAGACGTCCAACGATTGAGTGCGCTAACACCCATTCACTGGTTGTCTTGTGTAATTCAGTCTGATTGTAAATCATGGAATAATTCAATTCTTGGGCTTCCCAGGGCCATTGATCTCCCATTTGGGTTCCGCCACAGAAATAACAATCTGTGATCTTAAGACTAGATACTACTGCTCCGGCTAATTCTAAAAACAAATTCTGTGAAGGGTGAGGGATCTCAAACTTATTTACATGCATAGCTTCATAAAAGGTATTATGAATATGATATTTAGATGACTTGTGGGCTTGGGTATTCAATCTAACATACACAATGGTCCCTGGATCTGTTCCTCCTCCCGCAATACGTAAACCAAACTTATATCCTTGTTTCCATGCATGAGGGTTATGTACACGCAAATGTAAGGGGTTACAAGCATCTTTCTGACATTTATCATTCGTGGTTGGCTTGGTTAGAGTAGCCATCCGTTTATCTATTTTCTCATTAGTTATACCAGTGTTCCAGGTAGCATAGAAAACACATTCCCAATACGGGCAATAGTAGTCTGCCGCTGTAGCAGTACTATACCCTGATCCTGTTTTACCTGTACACTTCCACCAATTTGTGGCACCTTCTGGACACATATACTTATGGTCATTTCGATACGCTTTCTCCCATGTACCACAGGTGGACTGACTATCTCTATTAATAGCATTACATGCATCAAAATTCAAAACAGCAGGTTTAGTAATGTCCTTAAGTGGTGGTGTAGCAGCTAATATAGGTCCATCTGCATCCTTCCATCTTATTTCCAATGTGTAATAGGATGGATTCTGATGCGGATTATAGCATGCTTTAATTTTGCCATGAGTGCAAACATTTAGTTCAGTGGTGTTATAAATACACCGAGTTATTGTTCCCTTGCAGGTATAGTAAGAATGGTAAAGCAAAGTCTGAGTTACTTTCAGTCCAGTTCTAGTAGAAGTAATGCAAGCAGTGCATGGAGGTAAAGCATAAGTCTGTTCAAAACCTCCAAAGAGGGCAACCAAGGCAAAGCAAAAACAAAGATACATGTTGATGTTGATTGGAGTTCTTCTGAATCCTCAGCTTGCTGATCTTGATCACGACGGTCTTTTATTCTTCGTCCCGTTTGCTAATGAAGCAATTTAACGGTTGCTGAGTGTTGATTGAAGATCCTCAAGATGTCCAGCACACATTAACCAACTTAGCAATTCAGTTGGCTTGTGAAGTCTGGCTTAGTCAACGTAGTCTCAAAGTAGTGTGTCAAATCACACACACAAATTGGGTTCGTTGAAACAAAACTGTTGCTGCATGGAAAACAGCAATCCTCTTCGAAAGACTTGGCTACTGCAAAGCACTTGTGATGAAGTGTCTATGCTGCTGGTTGCCGTCTCAGAGTAACTCGCAAGGGTACATCAGGGTGCTGCTCTGCTGTCCACCGCTCTGGTTCAGGATCGGCGGCGGGCTTGACTCTGCTGTGGTGGATCCAGGCGTCGATCTCGGCTACCTTTACTGCAGTTGGGGTAGACAGGATGACGGTGTACGGTCCCTTCCAATGGGGTTCCAACGGTATCTTCTTCCAATCTTTGATCCACACCGAAGTTCCAGGCTGGTAGGGATGCAAGGGTTCCGTCAAGTTGATAGGCAACTGGTCTTGGATCCACGTATGGAGAGTCTGCAGAACAAAACTAAGAGCTAGGAGTTCTTGTCTGGTTACTTCTGAACCAATCTGGGCTAAACTTCCTTTGACTCCCTGCACTATTGGTGGGGGTTTACCATACAAAACTTCAAAAGGGGAAAATCCTGTTGACTTTACAGGGGCTGAGCGTATTCTGAGTAAAGCTATGGGGAGCACTTGGGGCCATTTCAAGTGTGTCTCCTGACAAAGCTTGGACATTTGGGCTTTCAAGGTACGATTCATTCGCTCAACTTTCCCTGAACTCTGGGGTCTGTATGCAGTGTGGAGCTTCCACTGTATCTGCAAAGCTTTTGCTAACTGCTGAGTAACTTGAGAGACAAATGAGGGTCCATTGTCCGACCCTATTACTGCTGGAATTCCAAATCTGGGGACAATCTCTCTCATTAGGGCTTTGGTAACTTCTCGGGCTTTCTCAGTTCTGGTTGGGAATGCTTCTACCCACCCAGAGAAAGTACAAACTAATACTAGTAGGTAATGGTATCCATTAGCTTTTGGCATTTCGGTGAAATCAACTTGGAGGTTGTGCATGGGGGTCACACCTCTTGACTGAACTCGGGGTGCTGTAATAAGGCCTTGCTTGGCATTATTCTTGGCACAGATTTGACATTGTCGTGCTACTGAGGCTGATATGGTTGTCATCAGAGGAATGTAGAAATGTGGTCTAAGTGCTTTCTCCATAGCACTTTTTCCATAGTGGGTGGCTTCATGAAAAGCTTTGACAAAGGATGGTCCTAACAATTCTGGAATTACTATTCTTCCCGGAGGTTGACTGCCTTCTTCTGGTGGCAGCTCAATCCATCCGTCTTTCAATACTCCATTTTCTTTGTCACAATAGTAATCCAATTCTTTGGTGGTATATCGTGGGGTCCATAGATTCAAGGGTACTGGAAACAATGCTGCTTGCATTGGCATAGCTTGTGGGGCAATCTGTCCTGTCATAGCTGCTTGTCGTGCTGAGGCATCTGCGAATCTATTTCCTCGAGCAACTTCTCCTTTTCCTGCTTGATGTCCTCTACAATGCATGACAGCTACACGTGTTGGGGCCCAGACTGCATCAAGTAACATCAATATCTCGGGACCATATTTGACTGATTTTCCTCCGGATGTGATGAGTCCTCTTTCTTTGTAGAGAGCTCCATGGGCATGCAAGGTAGTGAAAGCATATTTGGAATCTGTATATACATTTAGCACAAGTTTTTCTCCTAATAGCAATGCTCTGGTGAGTGCTATCAATTCGGCTTTCTGGGCTGATGTGCCTGAGGCTAGGGCTGATGATTCAACTACTTCGTGTTGAGTGACGACTGCATATCCGGCACAGCGTCGTCCGTCAAGGATGAGACTGCTCCCATCAACATAATAGATCTGGTCAGGATTGTCTATGGGCACATCTGTTAGGTCAGGTCGACTAGAGAACACAGTTTCCATGACTTCGATACAGTCATGTTCTGGGAGTTCTTCACTGATGGGTATCAAGGTAGCTGGGTTCAAAGCATGGCTCACTTCGAGTTGTATCTGTGGGTTTTCACATAACATGCTCTGGTACTTTAACATTCGGGAATTGGTGAGCCAATAATTTGCTTTCTGTTCCATAAGGGCAAGGACTGCATGTGGCACAGTGACTCGTATGTTCTGTCCTAATGTGAGTTTGTCTGCTTCACTCACTAATAGTGCTGTAGCCGCCACTGCTCTCAAGCAGGGTGGCCATCCTTTGGCCACAGGGTCCAATTGTTTCGATAGGTAGGCTACAGGTCGTTCCCAATTTCCTAATTTCTGAGTCAACATGCCTAGGGCATTTCCCTGTGCTTCATGTACAAACAAGTGGAAAGGTTTGTGGACATCTGGTAGTCCAAGTGCTGGTGATGACATCAATTCTTCTTTTAACTTCTGGAAGGCTGTATCCTGCTCAAGTCCCCACTCCAGTGGTGACTTCTCTTCTCCTTTTGTGGCTTCATACAGTGGTTTGGCAATTTGGGCAAAGTTGGGTATCCAGATTCGGCAATATCCTGCTGCTCCCAGAAAGGCTCTGACTTGCTTTCTGGTTGTTGGAGTTGGAATTCTACATACTGCTTCTTTTCTTTCTCTGCCTAATCTTCTACTCCCTTGGGTAATACGAAAACCCAAGTATTTCACTTCTGTTTGGCATAGTTGTGCTTTGGCTCTGGAAACTTTATATCCAGCTTCATTTAGTAACTGCAAGAGATCTTGGGTGGCTCGTATACATTCTTTTTCTGATATGGCAGCTATCAACAGATCATCCACGTACTGGAGAAGTACTCTCCTCCCCGGGGCTACTGGATAGCTTGAAAGATCTTGGTTTAGTGCAGCACTAAAGATGGTAGGTGAATTCTTGAATCCTTGGGGTAATCTTGTCCAGGTGAGTTGGCCCCCTCTTCCAGAGATGGGGTCTTGCCATTCGAATGCAAACAATATTTGGCTTACAGGGGCTAATCTTATGCAAAAGAATGCATCTTTCAAATCTAGTACAGTGAAATGGGTAGCTTCAGCGGGTATCAATCCTAGTAAAGTGTAAGGATTGGGTACAACTGGGTGTATAGTTTCAACTGCATCATTTACTCTTCTCAAATCTTGCACTGGGCGATAATCATCTGTCTCAGGTTTCTTTACTGGCAAAAGTGGGGTGTTCCATGGGGATTGACATACTTTCAGTAGGCCATACTCAAGTAATCTCTGTAGGTGGCGATGAATGCCTTCAATTGCAGCTCTTGGGAGAGGGTACTGTTTGACGTGCACTGGTGTAGCACTAGGCTTGAGGGTTACAATCACTGGAGCTATATGTTTGGCTAGGCCTGGGGGACTGCCTTCTGCCCATACTTCAAGTGGTGCATGAATGTTCTTTAAAGTTTGTTCAAAATAGGTATCTTGAATCGAATCATCAATGTAGTATCTCCACTCTTCTTCTCGGGGTACTGTCAGCAGCATCACTCCTGCTGGTTTGGCTTGAGAATTCACTGTCATTTGCATTTCTCCTTGTTCGGAGAAAGATATCTGTGCTTGAAGCTTGGCTAGCATGTCTCGTCCCAGTAGGGGTACTGGACATTCGGGCATGTAAAGGAATTGATGCGTTACTTGCTGTCCTCCTAGACTGCATATTCGGTTTTGTAGAAAAGACTTTGTGGCTTTGGCACCAGTTGCTCCTATAATGGTGACTGCTTTCTTGGTGAATGGGGCTATCTTTTTGTCTATTACTGAATGTTCTGCTCCAGTATCAACCATAAAGTTCATAAATTGGTCTCCTATTTGTATTTCGACCATAGGCTCCTGGAGACCTAAAGCAAACTTGGAGCCCGGTCTGTCCTAATCCACGTCATCCTCTTCATGGGCCTGTGTGGCCAATGCTTGGATGGCTCCTCCTCCTCCCCTCTCTCGCTGGAATTGTTCTCGATTGGCTCCTCCTCGGCCTCGGGGACGGCCTCGTCTTTCTTCTCGCCACTGATGATCGTATTCGTCATCTTGCTGGGCGTCTTCGAGTTGCGGGCACGTATCTCTCCAATGTCCTTCCTCTTTGCAATAGGCGCATTGGTTCACGCCTAGTCTCTGGGTCCGGCCTCCGCCTTGACCCCGCCCTCTTCCTCTGCTCCTTCGATTAGGGACACCTCCCCTTTTCTTTTCAACTATGGCCGCAGCCAAAAAATCAGCTTTCTTCTTCATCTTTCTATCACATTCTCTCTGTCTTTCAGTATCACGATTCACATACACTTTATGAGCGACTTCCAATAACTGTGTTGCATTCATGCCCGCAAACCCTTCTAATTTCTGTAATTTACGTCTAATGTCTGGTTGAGACTGGTTTACAAAAGCAGAATTCACCATGCATAAACTTCCTGGTGCCTCGGGATCATAGGGAGTATACATTCTATAAGCTTCAGTTAATCTTTCATAATAATCTGCTGGGCTCTCATCTATTCCTTGGATAATTCCTGCTACTTTGGAAAGGTTCATAGCTTTTTGGCCTCCTCTTCGCAGGCCTTGTAAAAAGCCTTGGCGAAAACGGGCTAGGGCGGTGGATCCTTCATCTGTATTTGGATCCCATTGGGGGTCTTCATTTGGGAATTCTCTCTGAGCTGCTTCTCTACGATCTATTATATTCTGCCCCTGCGCTGGAGCTGCAGGGTTTTCTGCCATCCATTCGATAGCTGCTTTTCTAATTCTCGCTCGTTCCTCTGTAGTGAATAGGGTGGTCAGGAGCTGACGGCAATCTGGCCAAGTGGGTTGGTGAGTTTCCATAATACTAGTTACTAATTCTGTCAGCTCCTGGGGCTTGCTAGTATAGGAGGCATAGTGCGACCTCCAATTTAATAAATCCGTTGTAGAGAACGGGATATACACATAAGTTAGGGGTCCCGCTACCACTTCATCATTATCATTCTTTACGGGCACCCCCGGGACTTGCCTTAAGGGAAACAGTTTGGCTGTCCTAGGCGTCATTTGAGTCTGGGATCTAAGGGCTATTGTCGTTGTCTTTGCAGGAGTCGCTTTCTTTTTCTCAACTGGTTTCGCTTTGGGTTTCTCTTTCACTGGCTTGCTAGTGCTGGCGCTAGCTTCCTCAATTATTTGTACACTTTCCTCTTCTTCCTCCTCTGGGGGATCCTCTCTTTCTTCTTCTTCTAATTCCGCTTCTGGCTCACTTTTTACATCCTCCTCTTCTCTTCCCGCTAACTCTCTCTCTTCCTCTTCTCCAGGAGGAGGGAGGTCAGGGATTGGGTCTCGCCTCGGCTCCGGCGGTCTCTGGGGTGCTGGGGCAGGACGCCGCCGGGCTATTCTTACTGGACCTGGGGTTCGGGGCTGCCTGAGGACTACTTCCGGGGAATCGGGATCTGCCAAGATGGGTTTCTTCTTGGCTTTCTTATCCTGCTCTTTCATTCTAGGCTGTTCCTTTTTCTGTCTAGAATCTGTTTTAGCTAACATTATTCTGCACTGTTCCTCATAACAGCGCTGCGCCCAGGAGGGCGGATCTTCACAAATACTTAACCAGGAATCTATATAGGGGTACTGATCGGGGTGCGCTACCCGCACTCTACGGTGTATTGACTGGATAATCTCTACGGTGAACGTTCCCTCTCGGGGCCAGATGGGGTCTAGATCGGGCCACTCCCTAGTACACAAAATCTGCAAACGGGCTGCTGTCATTTTAATACCATAATCTCCTGAATATCCCTCTTTAAAATGTGCGATCATACATTCTAATGGAGTGTTTCTAGTAGACTCCGCCCCTCCCATTTCGATGTGTGCGCGCAACAACAGACAGAAGGGAAAAGGTGGGCGGACCGTGGGTAAGGGGTCCTCACGGCCCTGGAAACGTATAGGGAATACAGATAACAAGACAAGACGACAATCGCTTCCCCCTTTTCGCGACCTGAACGCGGTCGCCCGGTCAGGAAATGCGCTAATCAGGGGTCAGCTTTCACTTGGTCCGTACTGCCAGACCTCTCAGTCACACTTCGTTCACACACTCATGCTAGCAACGTATCCCAGAATGCATTCGTTTCTATCTGTTCTGACTAGTCTTTTCCAAGTACAATTACAAAAAGGATGAGGGTTTCACCTAGCGAATTCCCATGCCAGGCTACTCGGCTCTTCCTTGAGAGCTGATCAGGCTCTCTTACCAATTCCCAATATCTCGAGATTACAAATTCCAAATTCCAAGTTCCAATGGCAGTACTGCTCTTTCTATTTCTGTCTAGACCCAAAATCAAAACTATACTCACCGGATCCGGTCCTCAAAACTTCCCAAGCAGGCGCATGAGTTGGACCTCGGACTCCCCTCACTCGGGTTCGAGGCGTTGACTCCAGCCGGGCTCGTCACCCGCCGAGGTCCGACCAGCTCCCTCCGATACAAGGGACCGGCGGCGCCAGGGAGCGGCCCTCGTCGGAAGGGCGCGATCCCGGCAGGACCAAGCCTATAGAGGCGGAAAGTCGTGGTATATTGCCCTATATACACTTTGATTCCACAACTTCCCGGCCAACGCACCAAGGAATATGTAGCAGCAAAGCGCAGACAAACCAATGATACCAGGAGTCTGTTCAGAAGGTCCAAATCATTTATTTGTGCACAAGTCTCAAGCAAGGCAATTTCAAAATGGCTGAGCAAAGTTTTCAAGCATTACGACAACTTTTATAGACTTCTGTTCCATTCTAGGTATAGAAAAACATTTCATTGGTCCCGGTAACCTCCCGTACCTCCCGTAGCCCCTCTATTGGTCCCGGTACTGATAAGTTTCTCCAATTATGTTCCTTCTGTGGGCTTCTGTAGGCATGACACCTGCCTGCCCCCCTTCTAGTCCCAATTACAATGGTCAGTTCATCAACTTGTTACTTTCACACTTTCAAGGCTATGGGACCATTTGTGCGTGCAGAAGAGCAAGGTTCTGTAACTCATCTGTCAGCACTCCTCAATATTTCTCTGCAAATGTACTCTTTCTTATCAGTAACTTTAAAACACATCTTTTCTGTATTTTTCCATTTCTTAATTCTGCAATTCTGCTTATCTAAGCTAATTCAATATTTCTACTGAGTTCTTTCTTTCAATAGCAGCATATTGGGGGATGTGCAATCCTATATGCCTCTCCACAGGCCTCATTTACAGGTCAAGCTAGCCATGCTGGCCTGCCTATGTCAGACACCGTGGGTCACAGGCCTGCACCTGCCACAATCACATTGCTCCTTTGGTTTTTTACAAGAACCAAATTTAATCCATCGGCCAATTTCTCTCCAATATCTTACCACCAAATTTTGTAATGTGACCCGGGTCAGTAAGGAGCCAATAATGAACATCACCTGTGACCCAGATAAATACCACTGAATATCATTACAGACCACCTCGCCCTATCTGGATAATATTGGCGCAGACTAGGAGCGGAGACGTTAGTTATCTGGATAGTGCCAACAGCACCTTAACTGGATATTCAGCTGCAGCTACAATCTCAATACTGCCACCGAGTATTCCGATTTTTTTTTTTATCTGCAGAGGCCAGCAGTAAGAAAACACTCACCATCTTAGCCTCAGACATCCACTTAGTATCTGCTGTCACGGGTAACTAAGGCTGCAGAGGAACCAGAATCCTGTGAGCTTTGATATGTTATGGGAGAGCGCATCTGCAGATTCCCCTACTTGGAATTCCATAGGACGAGATGGTAAAATGAGCTTAAGAATATCAATTGTCATACTGGGTCAGACCAAAGGTCCATCATGCCCAGTATTCTGTTTCCAACAGTGGCTAATCGAGCTCACAAGAACCTGACAGAATCCCAAAAAATAGCAAGATTCTATGCTCCATAGCTCCCCCTCCCCTGCCTGGCCTCTAACCCTCCTCCCCCTTCCTTCTTATCCATAGCTGCCAGTGTCTAGTACCATTCTGGGACAGAAGCAACCTCCCCTAGCAGGCATCTATCATTCTCTCAGTCTTTTTTCATCTTTCCTCTAAACCTTCCTCCCTTCAGTTTCGTATCATGACCCCGGAATTTCCTTTACTATGGAAAATGTATTGAAATTTGTCAAATATTTGAAGGGTCCTATCATGCCCCCTTTTCCTTCTTACAGTATTTCCCAACCCCCATGAGTAGAATTTGATGGTAAAGTGTTTTTCAGTGATGTATTTTCCCTTCCAGAAGTTGAAGAAAATTAAATCCTTAGGCACAAGATGTGATATTACTGTACAAGCAGACAGACCTGCAGGCTTTTGGCTTTCATGTGCACCTGCATTTACCAGAAACCTAACTCTGGACCACAAAATCTCCATAATTCTCATTTTTGCAGTCAGAGATCCCTAGATAGCTGCACAAATGAATTCTCTTGTTCTAAACTAATAGTTTAATATATCTAATACCCATTTAAAAAATTCTAGTAAAGGTATTGCCTTCAAGCTTTAGCCAGGGATTCAGGGCCCTCAGTGGATATTTGCAGTTTTATATTAAACTCTCTGTACGACAGGAGTCAATTTAGCCATGGCATGGATTATTTATTAAATGCCTGAATATTAGCTTTTCAATTCTCTCTACTGTTCCTCTACTCCACCCACATCTGACCTTTCCAGGAGTCTCTAAGGTACTCCTTCGTCTTAACAAAGTGCTAAATTTCATAGGACTACTGTCATATAATGTATCTGTAAACTTCAGTGTAAGCAGGGGCACACTCAGTACAAGGATTAAGTCTTTTTCCTGTCTTCACTATTTCTTTAGCCCTGATGTGGGCTTTACAGTGGAGGGAGGGTGAATCTCCAGAGCCTAGAGACAGAGGCACCAGTATTGAGAAGCGTTAATCAGGTAACTGCCCAGTTTATCCGTATAGTGCCAGTGTGTTCCGTGGATGGACAAGTCAGAGAGAGAGTTCATCTGGATATCAACGATTTTCAGCACCACTATCAGGATAACTTAGGACAGTAATAAAGCTGTCCTAAGTGCTACAGTATCTGGATAAGTTATCTGAATAGCAGATGAATATCACCACTCTCAAAATAATGGAGGTGACTATCCCGATAGTGTCTGCATAATCCAGAAATTCAGTGGCAACCACTATCCAGATATTGCTCCTGAATATCTGAATTTTTTTACCCACAGCAGCCAGTATTTTAAAAAATGCTGACCTTTGGAAGTTGAATATTACCCGCCAGAATGTGTCTGTCTGATTTCCTATTAAATAAACGGCAGCCTTGATCCTGAGGTGTGCAATTACATTTTAACACTGGTTACATCCACTCTGCCAATCAGAATCTGGGTCTGTGATTTCATGAATTTTCTTTTCCCTGAGTCCCAGTGCTCTTTGTTGGTACTTGGAGTTCTCCATGGGCTTTCTGAATGGGAAACTTTACTCTGTAGTGTTCTCCTTCTAGAACTGGGATCCTGTGCTTGCTCATGCACTTTGCTCAGATTTCAATCTCCTCCTCAGTTGTATTCAGTGTTTCCATGAAGCCATGGTAGAGTCCTCAATCTAAGCTACTGCTGCCTGGGGGAGGTGCCTCAATATCCACGCAGCTTCGCGGGAACCTTGGTTGTATATTGATAATTTCTTCTTTATCTTACTCCTCTAGGCCTGCGCTTTAGTGGTAGCTCTTCAGCTCCTTTCGGCTTTCATGATGGTTACCAGTTGGGTATCCAAATGTCCTTTTCTCTTTTAGTCTTATTAGCTATTGAGTCTCTCAGGCTGGTATTTCACCCCTTTCTCTCTCTCTCTCTCTCTCTCCTTCCACTGCTAACAAAATTCTACAAAAGGGGAAACTTTGCTTTTTAATCGCTGATTATGATTCTTACTCTAAAATTCTATTTCAACATACACTTATACTTTGCAACTGAAGCTAAAATTTAGTGGAGTAAAAGAAAAGAGCTCCTGCTGAATTGGTCAGCAACAGGAGGGACACAAACGCATCATCTTCTGCTATTAAGCCGAGTTTTGCAATAAGAGCTACATGATTCTGAAGCTCTTATCATGAGACATGGCGCCATAGCAGCAGGGGATGATGCACGTGATCACTTTGGCTACTGCCAGGCCAGATTAGGTAATTCAGTTGAAGAAGGTCAGGAGGCAGTGTGGCAATGCTGTTAGAAGCAAGTACAGTGTTTGCCATGCTCATCTCCTGTCGGCCTCAATAGAGGCTAAAGCCTTTAACTAGGAAGAGGAGGAAGTGAAAGAGGAAGGGAAATTCCTCTCCCCCCATGCTATGGGGGGGCCATCAACAAACCTGTGTTTGAGGGCCCAGCATTTTAATTTACATCACTGCTCCCAGGGGACCTTCCTGCCCCACATGGCATCGAAACCACGAGATTGCACCATCACCTTTGATGGTAAAAATGCAGGTTGTGGACGCCTACCCATTTAGTGGGAATGTTATGTGTTTACCTATCAAAGCTGCATGGATGTCGTGTCGCCACCTGAAATTTAACTTAGCCAAGACTGAATTTATATTTACTCCCAAATCCCAGGACTGACTTGAAGGCGCACACATTGCATTTGCATTGCCCAAATCCACATCTCCCGTCCATATTTCTCTGTATCTGGGACTACCATTGTCATCTTCCGTCATCTTCCCTCATCTTACAACCTTGGGATTGGGTTTGGTTCCTCTCTCTCTTTCTCTGCTCCCCTCCAAAATATTGCTAAAATGTGTTGTTTCTTGCTGTGTATAATATCACCAAAATCCTCCATTTCTTTTCTGAACATATGACCAAAACTCTTATCCACTCCCTTGTCACCTCTCGCTAGGACTGTTGCAACCTCTTCCTCATGGAACAGCCACTAAAACATCTTTCTCCAATACAGTTTATTCAAAATTCTGCCGCTTGACATCTCCCTCCAGCGTCATTACTACTACTGCTACTTACCCTCTATATAGTGCCTCTAGGTATATACTCCACAGAATTTACAATCTATTCAAGAGAGACAAACATAACAAACAGGGTCTAGGATAATTACAGGCATTGAACAGGAAAATAAGGGGGTCAGGATTCAAATGGAGTTTCAAGAGGTGGATTTTTAGCCTGGATTTGAATAGCACCAGAGATGGAGCCTGATGTACTTTCTCAGGTCATCTGTTTCAGGCATATGGCGTAACAAGGTGGAACAAATGGAGTCTGGAGTTGGCAGTAGAAGAGAATGACATGGATAAATGAGATTTGCCTGATGGTGGTCATGTGAAGAAGCAGAGCTGAACGGACGCCTGTCGGCTGAGCTCCACTCCCAGTGCACCTAAAACGGCAAATAAACTGCATACAAAAACTATACCGGACCTTGTACTCTCCCCCCCCCCCCCCCCGAGGTAGCGGAAAGTGAGGTGAACACGCAGAGCCAACGACGAGGTGGACCGGTGGGAATGCCCGCAAAAACTCCCAGGCCTCTTGAGTAGAGACATCAAAAATGGCGGCAGAGCATAATACAGCTGTTATCACATTGCAGGAAGAAGCAATATGGGAAATTACTCGTTCATCGACTGCAGTGCTGGATGAACACCTCTCTCGCCTACATGCCTCGCTGGAGGAGTTGAAAGGCAGCTTTGAGTCTCAGACACAGCGAGTCCAGCAGCAGGAGGCACGCGTGGAGCAGCAGTAGCACAGAGGCCTTGGAGAGGTGAGTGGAGCAACTAGAGGGGCATTGTAAGGCACTCGCAGAACAAACTGATGACCAGGAAAACAGAGGGTGACGAAACAGTGTGCGGGTAATTGGCCTTCCGGAATCATGCAGAGAGAATGAGCTTAGAGACATTTTCGAAGAATGGATACCACAACAACTGGGAGTGGTAAAAGCAGCAGTGCGATTGCTGGCGGAGCGAGTGCATCAGTTGGGGCCTCGACGAGAGGGAGCTGACAGACCTAGACCGGTGATTGCTCATATACTCAATTTCGCAGACAAGGACAGGTTGATGGGAGAATATCGCAAGAAGAGGCAGTTGGAATATAAAGGCTATAAGTTATTAATGTTTAGTGACTATTCTAACTGAGTGGCGGAGAGGCGTCAAAGCATGGCATCATATTGCTCTCAGCTAACCCAGAGGGGTGTGCGGTTTGCATTACAATACCCTGCAAAGGTGAGTACACTTTGAGACCCCGGCGGAACTAAAGGCCTTTATTGAATCAATGCCTAGGGGGTAAGAGGACTGGGTCTGTTGCATCAGAGGACACAGTTGGATAAGGCAGCATACTGCTTCCCCCTGCCCTGCCCCCCCTCTATGATCTGTTCTTTTCCTTTATTTTTAGATGCCAAAAGCAGCAGTGTATGAACTGGGGATTTTCTCCTTTGCTTCAGCCTGGATTATGCCAAGACCGGTGGACAGATGAAGTAAAGTTGCTAGAGAGAGGAAGGGAACAGTATCAGGAGAGAGCATCGGTCCCGATGGAATTGTGCTTGACAATCAACTGCTGGACTGGAGTAGGAATGTAGGCGGGCAAGTGTTTTTAGGGGGTTATAGAGGGACGAGGGCAGTGATGAGGGGCACAGTAAATGTATAGAGTTAATAAATTGAAATGATTGAGTGGGAGGGGGATAGCAGTGTGGGGAATGAATGGTCAGGGGGCCGATGTGGGAGGATGATGTTGTGGTGGATGGATGGAGGAGTTGTGGGGGGAGAGGGTTCACATGAGGGGTGCTGGGAGCGGGAGGGCTGTCACAGAAGGTTAGGGAAGGTGCTAGGAGGGAGTAAGGGAGACCAAGCTAGGGGTGGACGGTGCTGGAGAGTGGGGCAATGTTGGTGGGGGAGGGACATGAAGGCAAAAGGAGAACTGGGGGGGCCTATGCGGCTGGGAGATGGGCAACCCTATTAGGTTCAGACAGTGGTGCATAAATACAGAGGAAGCGGAGCACCATTTATTTATTTATTTAATTAACAGCTTTTCTATACCGCCTTTATCCAAGGTGGTTTATATCAAACAACATCATAATTACAGGGAATTTGTTTTACATTAAATGGGGACTACAACTTGGAGTTAAATAAGAGATAGATTATGTAGGGGGTATGAACTATTTACATGTAGGGATGGGTGTCATTTTATGGGGGGGATAGGTTATCTATGGCATTGGATAGGTAAAAAAATTATATCTTGAATGTAGATGGGATCCACTCACTGATCAAATGCACTAAGTTGCTTAACTACCTTAGAAAAGAGGGAGCGGATGTAGTAATGCTGCAAGAAACTCACCTCGATGCAAAGGAGCATGGGAAACTTCAAAGAGGCTGGGTAGGGCAGTTGGGCCATTCGTCATATAACGGTAGGCAAAGGGGGGTTGTAACCCTGCTACATTGATGGATACCCTTTGACATACACCAATGTATTACTGACTCTGAGGGTAGATATCACCTGATGAGTGGACAGCTGGGAGGGCATAAGATAGTTTTCTGCAACATATATTCACCAAATGTGTATCGCCATGAATTCTTTCTCACACTCAGTTCCAAGCTCTTGCAATTTGGAGGGTATCAGTGGGTCATTGGGGGGGGGGGGATTTTAACTTGCCTCTGGATTTAACCATTGATTGTAAGCCACCACGAGGGACACAAAGAGGGAACCAAGGAAAAGGGGTGGACTATTTGGTGGGCGAACATGGGATGATAGATATGTGGAGAACTTTGCACCCGGAGGAGGTGGATTTCACCTTTTATTCCGCCCCTCATAAGAGTTATGCTCAATTAGATTACCTTTTGACAACAGAATCTTTGTTACCAAGAGTTGAGCTAAGGGATATGGGTTGTCGGATAATGCCTCGGCGTGGCTGACCTTACGGCTTGGAGAAGGGGGCAGGACAGCCAAAACTCAATGGCGAATGAATTCAACCCTTTATAAAGAAAAATAATTCCACCACTATTTAAAGGAGGCTTGGGGAGAGAATGATTACAGGTGGAATGGACCCTTAGGTGCTCTGGGAGGCTGCTAAGGCTACTATGCAGGGCTGCATAATTGCATATACAGCTGGAAAGAAAAGGCTCACTAACACCCAAATTTTGAATTTCTCATGACAGCTGCAGCCATTGCGTAGGAAGCATATCAATTATATGGATTCAAAAGACAGGGAACAATATTTAACCTTGCGCAAGGAGCTGAATGCTTTGCTTGCCCAGAGAGTGGAGGGGGACATTAAAGTATATAAATATCAGCTACACAAATGGGGAAATAAGTGCGGATGAATGTTGGCGCACTTGGCTAGTCCTGCGAAACACAAAACTATAGTGAAGGGATTGTAGAACTCACAGGGGGGGCTAGAGGAGCAGGAGGAAGGTATACAAAAGCAGTTTCAATAATACTACAAGGCATTGTACAGTAAAGGGCTTGAGGACAAGTTGAGTAGGGAAGACGTTTTTCAGGGGCTGGAGCTACCTAAAGTGACAGTGGAGGAGCAAGAGGGTCTGAGTCGCCCTTTCACAACAGGGGAAATCAAGAGGGCTATTCAAGCACTTAAGTTGACAAAGGCCCCTGGCCCCAATGGTTTGGGAGCAGAGTTCTACAAAATTCTGGGTGGGGAGGTCATCCAACCCTTCCAGAAGCAGTGTGAGGTGGCACTTGCTAGGGGAGACTTCGGGGGAAGGCAAAAAGAGGCCACAATAGTTGTCTTGGCTAAACCGGGAAGGGATCATACCGACCTATCTCCCTGTTGAATCAGAACGTCAAATTGGTGGCTGCAGTTTGGGCACAGAGGCTGGTGCGGGTGATTCTGAATCTCATTCACCCAGACCAGGTGGGCTTTGTACTGGGGCGGTTTGCCTCCACCAACTTATTGAATTCGATGGCCACATTATGAGATGGGAGGATGAAAACAGGTGACAATATCATAGCGAGTTTGGACGCGGAAAAGGCTTTTGATAATGTATCATGGAAATACTTCTTTTGGGTGGTGGAGCAATACAGAATTAAGGGGGCATTCTGAGAATGGATCAGGGTGCTGTATCATAGACCTCAGGCCCATACCTTGGTAAATGGGGCATTGACAGAGAGCTTCCCTCTGTGCCGTGGCACAAGGCAGGGTTGCCCCTGTCCCCCATGCTTTTTTTGCTGTCACTGGAACACTTAGCTATTAAGATTCACACAACACAAAAGTGGCCGGGCATAAGGGTGGGTATGCAGACCTATAGAATCAATCTCTTTGCAGACAATATGCTGCTATTCATAGGAAAAGCAAGTGAATCTATACACCAGGTCATGGAAATGGTAGCTCAGTTTGGCAACTTTGCAGGGCTTAAAGTCAATTGGAGAAAGTCAGAAGCGATGGAGGTGAACCAAAAATGCCCTGCTATGGATAAAAGAGATGTCCCACTTAAATGGGCTGGGGAAACTATGAAGTACCTGGGCGTAAACCTTAGTGCTGATCAAAAGGTTGTGTATAGGAAGAACATAGGGGAAAAATTAAAACAAATGAAAGAATCGTGTGATAGATGGAGGGAGTTACCGTTTACACTGTTCAGGAGAGTAGCGATTATTAAAATGGTGTGGCTGCCGCACTTACTATATCCGCTGTAAGTGTTACCACTGTGGATCAAAGGAGTGGAAGAATGCATCTATAAGGGGGTGGTGAACACCTTCTTATGGAGGGGGAAGATTGCACGGATTAGTTATGCAAAACTGACATTGGGTAGAGAAGGAGGAGGCTTAAATCTTCCAGACTTGAGTCTATATAACATAGCTACGCTACTTCAATGAGTGCATGAATTATACACAGGGGAGGATAGGTATGCTCCTCAAGGGCTATTCGATCAGGGATGTGCGCCCTACAAAACCTTTTGCATGCTTCATCTTAAACGCAGATAACTGAATGAGGTCCAATGGGTTAGATGCTTTATTGAGCCACTCAGAAGGACCTGGCAGTGATGGAGAGTGAGACTGGGAGGAGATCATAGGGGGAAATTGCCATTTGACTTACTGTTGGGGAATCCTGAGTTCCCTCCAGGAAATGATAATGTGTTTTTTAAATGGTGGGCGGAGCAGGGATGTAGGTATGTAGGCCAGATTTTGGATAAAGGAAAGGGGATTGTGCCCACCTTTGACCAGTTCAAATGGGGGGCCCTAAATAAGCACCTGATAGCGTACCTGCAATGTCATAGCTATATCAATAACAAGTTTAGGATGGCAGAAGATCGGCGTGGAGTTACAAAAGTAGATTGAGTGTTCATGGCAACCATAGGTCAGCATAATAGAATAGCATACTGCTACAAAGCAGCAAGAGAGTCGCAGAAAACAGAGTGGCATCAGAAGCTGGGGGCAGCGTGGACAAGGGAATAGGGGGAGACTATATAAGGAAACATATGCGCACACGTCAAACGTGAGCTTGCAGGAAATGCAGTACAAAATATTACACCGAACATATATAACCAGGGAAAGGGGGGGGGGGCTAAATTGCACATCTCGGATAATCCAAATTGTCAGAGATGCAAGAGCATGAAGAACACTTGGACACATTTCTTCCTGGAGGCCCGAAGTTGCAGCAGTACTGGAGGGAATTGCTGCAGAAACTGCAGGTGATTCTTGGCACCAGGGTGGAATGGGACTATAAAGCCCTCTTGTTGGGAGATGGGATGGTTATGAATGGCAAGGTGCTGGTTCTGGTGAGGAAGCAGATAGCACAACTGGTGCTCTTACTTGCTAGGAAAACTATAGTGGCACACTGGATAGAGGACAAGGCCCCCACCATAATGGAGTGGCAGACCAGAATGAGAAGTTTGGCTGAATGGATACTGAGAGAGAAAACGGAGAGTGGATCTCGAGAGCAAAGGGACTACTGAAAAGCATGGGAAGACTGCCTTGAATACGTGCAAACTCACCGACTTTGGGGGAGGGGGGCTGGAGGAAAGGGGGGAGAGAGGGGGGGGAGGGAAGAAGGGCAGATGGGAGGAGGGGGTTAAGGGGAGGGGGAAATATGAAAATTAGGCCAGGGTGACAGAACATTGATAATGTAAAGAAAGAGCAAAAGAGGTGCTCTCAGCTGGGGGAGTTTACTCATGCATTGGAAGAGGACATGAAGGATGGAAGTAACAGTGGTATTTTGTATTAGGATGTCTGTTAATAGAAATCATGATGTAGCTGTTTGACATGTGTTATGACCATCGGGAATGTGTTGTATGTCATGTGCCTTGGTCAAATAAAAATAATAAAAAAAAAAAAAGAGAGATTTGCCTGATGAGTGGAGTTCCAAAGGAAAGGGGCAGGGAAGAGAGCTAATGAGGAGCTACAGAATGAATGCACTTGTAATTTAATAGGAGAACTTTGAAATGTATGCAGAAACAGATTGGAATTATTTGAGCAGAAGATAAGCCGTGCTGCTGATATCTGAATGGATTATAGGGGAGAGAGATGGTTCAATGGGAAACCAATGAGAAGCAGGTTGCAATAGTCTAAGTGAGAGGTGACAAAAAAGTAAATAAAAGTGTTGGTAGTCAGAGCCGGCGTGAGGAAATTAGGTGCTCTAGATGAACCTCATCTCTTGTGCCAACCCCCTCCCCCATGGTCTCCATTGCCACTGTTGTCGCCCCTCTCTGGGACGTACAATGAAGGCATTGGCTGCAAACAGCCCTGTGGCCCTTACCTTTAAGTTTTGGGGTTGTTTGCTCTGCCCCCTCACTAATGCCCGATACTGACTTCCATTTTCAGCATTGGGCATCAGAGAAGGGGCAGAAGCAAACAGCCCCGCGGCGTAGAAGCTTAAAGATAATACTGCAGAGCTATTTGCGGCAATTGCGGGACTGAAGGGCTGGCACTCTAGGGACTGCCTAGTTTGCCTAATGGTAGCCACGGTCCTGTTGGTGGTGTATTAACAAAGGAAGAGATACATTTTGTTCATGTTATAGAGAAAGAAATTACAGGCTTTAGCTATCAGTTGGATATGTGCAGAGAAAGAAAGGAGGACTCAAAAAGGACCCCAAGGTTGTGAGCCAGAGAGACAAGGAGGATAACAGAAATTTATCCACAGAGACAGAGAAGGAAGGAAGGAGGGTCGGTTTGTGTTCTTATGTTCTAGAACTTCCGTCTTGGCCATGTTCAGTTGCAGATGGTGGCAGGTCATTTAGGCATCTAGAGAGCTGGTTGAATGATACAAAGGCAACAACTAAATGATCGTTTTACACAGTGGAGGAAGTGAAGCACTGGTGTCCTCTAAGGATCTGCGCTGGGATCAAGGCTGCACTTTAAGCTCATAAATGGTTTGGTAAAGACAGCAAAGAGTGAATTGGCAAAGTCTGTAGTGATACAAATTTATTCTGGGTAATCAAAATCAAATTTATTCTGGGTAATCAAAATCAATCTTGATGGGAAAGAACTATGAAGGGATATCACAGGATTAAATCAGTGAAGGAATTAGATGCAAATGGGGGTTCTCTATAGGTAGGGGAAAAGCTAAGCAAACCATATTTCCCAGAATAATAGTTTTTTGTTTGGTTCTTACCATTTAGGGAAGATCTTGGAAACAGTGTTCATCATTTTCTCAAAACATCTACCCAAGGACTAGCAGCTTTCAAATGGCTAATAAAGAATGCTAGGAATTAAGAAATGATTTATAAAGGAAATAACTAGATATATCAGTGTCACTATAAAATCTCCATAGTGCATCCATGTCTGGAATGCTTGTGTGCAGTTTTGGTAAGAGCACCTCAGTGCGGACAGAGGATATAAACAGGAGCTTAACCAAATGAAAGGAGTGAAGAATGAAAGTGAATTGGATCAGGCTTTCACACTCAGAAGCAAATGAAGTTATTGAAGAAAAATACAAAAAACTATATAAACACAAGGCTCTCACAAGACTGTCTGTAAGTAATGGGGAAGAGCAGGAGATCAAGTATGAGGCTACACAAAGGGAAGGAGAATTATTTGGAGGCCATGAGCAAATATGTTTATTATCTAGGTAATAGAATCCCAGAATTGGTTGAGGCAGATCTAGAAATTGCGGCTGTCACAGAAATCTGATTCACCAAGTCCCATGATTGGCAGACAGCCAAACTAGCCTCTAATAGAAAGAAAGAAAATAGGGAAATAGTAGCATTTTATGTAAAAGCAGTGGTGTTTTTCCTAGTAAAAAAAGATGTCAGTAATATGCAGAGCTCTTTCATTAATACCTGAGGATCATGAATCAAATTTAGCAATGAAAAAAGGTGCTGGTCTCGGTACCATCGAGTACCTCTCAAAATAAAGCCATGTGTAAAAATAATATAATACAAGCAATAAAGGGAAAGAAGGAGGCCCTGTGGTTCATCCTGAAGGGAGAGAGAAGGGGGCAGTTTTATTTATGCCAGATTGATCTACAGACCTCCAGCAAGTCAAAGATGCACATAAAATTGCAATAAGAGGGAAGGCATTAGAGGGGAGATTTTAATCGACCAGATGAATTAGACCATCTCATCTACGGGAATCAATTGGATTAGAAAGAGTGAGGCCAGCCTAATGGTTCAGCACACCTCCATGCAGAGAGACAGAAGTGCAACTCCTAGCTCGGACCCGCTGCTTCCCAGGCTGGGGATATTTTTGAGGTAATAGTCACAGCCTCTAGAAAAAAGGAAAATTGTTATCAGAGAGGGAATGAAGTGATAAGAAGCAGAGGAAAAAAGTATTCCCAGAAGATATCTGTGATTTCTTTGCCTTTTATTTTGGTCAGTACAGCATCTACTGGTAATGTAAGTGCCTGTCAGCCTCCCACAACATCCAGCCACTTGGAAACCCTGAGGAAGGCTTAGCCCTATTGCATCTTTGGACCTATATATCCAATTTCCATTTGGAAAGACAAATCACATGGCAACAAATACACCATAAAGGGAGAGGGGCTGAAAAACAGAATGCAAATATGTAGCTTTAGAGTCATATGATGTCTGTGTGTATTTATATTTATTTATTTATTTAACCGATTTTCTATACCGCTTTATCCTACGGTCAAGGTGGTTTACATTGAAAGAAAACTTGATACATTGTAACAGGGCAATGAATTGAAGAGGAGTTAATATGAGGAGAACAAGAATTATGGGGTGAAGGGGGGAAAGGGGATGGGTGGGGGGAGAACATTGCTTATGGAGGAATGGGAGGGGGAAAGAGATAGTTGCATGAGGCATTATGTCTTGTCCTTAGTGTAGTAGGCTGTAAAGAGGTGAGTCTTGAGGGCCTTTCTGAATGCTAGCAGTCCTTTCTGGCCCGGGGTTTGTATGGGATTGTGTTCCAGAGAGAGGGTGCATAGGGAGAAGGCTCTACTGGATGTGGTGGTGCTGAATCTGGTGAAGGATGCTGGGGTTGCTACGGTGTTCTGGGCACCGGTTCTTCTTGTACGGTTATCTTTGGTCTCCTGTATTATTATTTGAAGGTGAGTAACTGATGGGCCGTTGAGGGTCTTGAAAACTGTAAGGATGGCTTTGAATTTTGTGCATTCGATGAAGCTGTTTGAGCAATGGAGTTATGTGCTCGGTTATGCAGGCATATATGAAATTGCCTGGGGGAGAGTCACCCTGTCATTGCATTATGAGCGACAGCATTCTGCCAAGTCAACCTGCTCCCTGTGCTCCTGGGATTTAAATGCAGGGGGTGGCAGTAACATTGCATAGGATGGTGAGTGAGGTCTCCAGGGGTTCCTCTAGACATACACTCCCATAGTAACATAACATAGTAGCATAGTATATGGCGCAGATAAAGACGAACATGGTCCAACTAATCTGTCCAGCAAGGTGGCAAGAGTAGGTCACCTGCCGCTCCATGCAGATCACCCCTCTCCATGCCTTTGTTTAGGGGTATACCCACCGCCCGTGCAGGTCACTCCCAGTAAATTGTGCCAGAGGTCATGTTTTTTTCTGCAGCACCCCTCCTGCTGCTATTCCAGCATGGCAACTCTCCCTCTTCCCCTTAATTATGTCCTGCTGCTCCCCCTGCAATTCCAGTACTGGACTTCCCCCCCCCCCCCCCCATCCCTCCTCACACACACACACACACACACACACACACACACAATCTGCCAATACTCCTCACTCCTGTCCTGCAACATCCTCTGCTATTCTAGTACTGGGATCTCCCACTCCATACAACTCTGTCAATGCCCTACTCTCAGACCCTGCTTGGGGTGTTATCTGGAGGTTGTGACAAGGAATGCAGTGCATAGAGGCTGCGGGCATGCTTGCTGTTGATAACATGAAAGAGAAAGAAAGTTTGCTGGCAAAAAAAAAAAAACCCTGAAAGGAGAAAGCCAAGGATTCAAAACTATAAGTTAAAGAAAGCAGATCTAGTTATGTGCTGTGAATGATCTTACAGTTCTCTGGCTTGTGTTTCTTTTTCTTTTTTTTATCTACCAGTTACTTCTGCTTTATTCATCCCCAGCACAACTGCAGCCAGACTGGGATCTGGTGCCTTCATTTGGAACTACCTAGAGGTTTTTCCCCATATTACATCCTCCCCCTCTTCCCTCTCAAAGTGCCTAGCCTTGTCATTGAAACAGCAGTCCTAAGCCAGCGGGAGCCCTTATTCACGCTGCCGCCAGCAATCATCAAAGGGCGATTGGCCCTTAACGCGGCGTGCTCCAGCAGGAGCCCTCATTCACGCCACCGCCAGCAATCATCAAAGGGCGATCGGCCCTTAAAGCAGCGTGCTCCAGCGGGAGCCCTCATTCACGCCACCTCCAGCAATCATCAAAGGGCGATCGACCCTTAAAGCTGCGTGCTCCAGTGGGAGCCCTCATTCACGCCGCCGCCAGCAGTCATCAAAGGGCGATCGGCCCTTAAAGCGGCGTGCTCCAGTGGGAGCCCTCATTCATGCCACCGCCAGCAATCATCAAAGGGCGATCAGCCCCTAAAGCGGCATGCTCCAGCGGGAGCCCTCATTCATGCCGCTGCCAGCAATCATCAAAAGGACAATCGGCCCTTAAAGCGGCGTGCTCCAGCGAGCGCGCCCACGCCTGAGGGCCTCGCCAGAGGGCCCTTTGCATGGCCCTTAGGCGTGGGACCGGAGGCGCTCTGGCGTAATCCATCTACCCTACTCCTCCAAATCACCGTAGCTCCCTGGAACCGAGTAAGCACAATCGCTCCTCCACCCATTGTCTGCTTAAAACAGCTTCCCATTGCCTGCATAGAATTGTTCTCCATCGCCTGGAACCGAGTAAGCACAATCGCTCCTCCACCCATTGTCTACTTAGAACTGCTTCCCATTGCCTGCATAGAACTGTTATCCATCGCCTGTATAGAACTGTTATCCATTACCTGCATAGTACTGCTATCCATCGTCTGCATAGAACTGTTTCCTATTGCCTGCATACAACTATTATCTATTGCCTGCATAGAACTGTTATCCATTGCCTGTAGAGATCTGCTTCCCATTTCCTGCATAGAACTGGTATCCATTGCCTGCACAGAACTGCTACCCATTGCCTGCATAGAACTGCTACCCATTGCCTGCATAAATCTGTAATCCATTGCTTATCCACTGTTTGCATAATACTGCCACCCATTGTCGCATAGAACTGCTTCCCACTATTTGCATACTGTTGCCCCCATTATTGCATAGTACTGCTGCCCACTGTTTGCATACTGTTGCCCCCATTGCTGCATAGGACTGCTACCCACTGTTTGCATACTGTCACCCCCATTGTTGCATAGTACTGCTACCCATTGTTTGCATACTGTTGCCCCCATTGTTGCATAGAACTGTTACCCACTGCTTATCCTCTGCCTGCTACCCATTGCTTGCATTGAACTGCTAACTACTGCCTGCTTGTTTGCCTATCACTTGCTACCCGTTGTTCTGCTTAGAACCTGCTACCCACTGCTTGCTCAGACCTTGCTGCCCACTACCATGGCCCCACATCTCATTGTCCTCCTCTTCATTATCCTCCCCAACTGCCTCCCCTCCTACCAACACACTCCCTCCTTGTCCCCACACCCTCCCCCTACCTTACTCACTTCTCCCTCCACTCTGCCCCCTAGCCTAGCACCTGCTCTTGAGCTTCCTCACACCATCCCCCGCATTCAACCAGCCCCCCTCTCTACCTTCCTCACTTCTCCCTTTCTGCCCCCTAGCCTAGCACCTGCTCTCGAGCTTCTTCACACCATCCCCCACATTCAACCAACCCCCCTCTCTTTAAGGCAACCACACCCTCGCTTCCACCGTACTATCTCCACTCTACCTCACTCTCTAATACTCCTGCTCCTTCTCTTATCAGGTAATATCAACCCCAACCCTGGCCCCCGCCCGATTTCCTTCTCACGCTAAAGAAAGATCCTCACGTACCCCATCTAATCTCATCCACATCCCGCTCCTCCTTCCTTCTGCAATCCCTCACTCATCCCTCATTCATAGATATCAACTCCAACCCCACCCCCAAAAATAATCCCTCACATAACCTACCCGATACCATCGTTTTTCCCCTCATTTCCCCTCCCTCATGTCCCTGTTGGAGAACACACTCACCCAGTCACACCCACCCACACCCTGCTCCCTCTAAACTTAAATATCGGCATTACGCTAGAAATAGACCCCCACGCCACTCTGATAAAAAATTTACACGTAACTTATCCAATCTTATCCATATCCCTCTCCTCCCCCCTCCGCTCTCCCATTTTCATGCGCATGCTCAGTCATTAAAAAAACCACTTTCATTCATGACCTTTTCATCTCCAATGCTCTGCACCTTCTTGCCTTGACCGAGACCTGGCTCCCCCCAGATGACATCGCTTCCATTGCCTCTCTCTGCTATGGGGGCTACCAGTTCTCCCATACACCTCGATCTACTGGTCATGATGGTGGCGTTGGCCTCCTACTCTCCCCCTCCTGCCAATTCCAACCCCTCCTGCCACCCCAATCACACTCCCCCTTCTCCTTCGAAGTCCAGTCCATAAGCCTTCTCTCACCACTTCCCCTCCGAATAGCTGTTATTTATCGCCCACCGGACAAATCCAAATCAACCTTCCTCTCCGACATCATCTCCTGGCTTTCTGCCTTCATGGACCCCTCCTCCCCCACTCTTATTCTTGGCAATTTCAACATTCACATCGACAACCCCTCTGACCCCTATGCCTCTAAGTTCCTCACTCTTACCTCCTCATTCGACCTCCAACTTTGCTCCACTGCCCCCACACATCTACACGGTCACTGCCTTGACCTAATACTCTTTTCCAACTCCTCTCCTTCAAACTTCCGCAAATCAATCCTTCCCTCATCTGACCATCACCTCTTAACATTTACTCTTCAGCTTCTGCCGTCCCAACCTCATCCTGTCTCCTCCGACCTATTTAGAAACCTTCATAATATTGATCCCCTGACTCTCTCCTCCACCATCTCTCCATCTCTTTCCTCCATTTTATCCTCCAAGTACGTCGATGAAGCATTATCTTCATACAATGCTACATTATCCTCAGCCCTTGACACTCTTGCCCCTCCCACCCCACGTCCTGTCAAACGATCTACTGCCCAACCTTGGATTTCTCCCACAATCCGTCACCTATGCATCTGCGCCCGTTCTGCCGAACGAGCTTGGTCCAAATCCTGCTCTCTGGAAGACCTTCTACACTACAAATTCAAGCTTGGCTCCTTGCAATCAGACTTAGCACTTGCCAAACAAGATTACTACATCTATCTGACCAACTCCCTGGCCTCTGATCCTCGCCATCTCCTTAATACCCTCAATTCTCTCCTCAAAGTCCCCCCACCCTCCCTTTCTGCCCAAACCCTAGCCGACTACTTCCACGACAAAATCCACAAGATTACCCTCCAATTCCCTACCCCCCCATCTACCTCCCCTCCCCCCGATTCTCCTCCCCCATCCCTACTCCCTCTACCACCCTCTCCTCCTTCCCTCTGATCTCTGAGGAAGAAACCACACTCCTTCTGTCCTCCTCCAAACTCACCACCTGTTCATCAGAGCCTATCCCCACCCATCTCCTACATTCCATCCCCATCACCATTGTCCCCTCCATCACTCATATCCTCAACCTTTCACTCTCTACTGCAACTGTCCCCATTAACTTCAAACATGCTGTTGTCACACCCCTCCTCAAGAAACCCTCACTTGATCCCACATGCCCTTCTAACTATCGACCCATCTCCCTCCTTCCCTTCATATCTAAACTATTAGAACAAGCAGTCCACCGTCGCTGCCTCGACTTCCTCACCTCCCAAGCCCTCCTCGACCCACTTCAATCTGGCTTCCGTCCCCTACACTCCACTGAAATGGCACTCACAAAAGTCACAAACGACCTGTTCCTGGCTAAATCCAAGGGTCTCTATTCTGTCCTCATCCTTCTTGACCTTTCTGCTGCCTTTGACACCGTTGACCACGACCTCCTCCTCATCACCCTCTCCTCGCTTGGTTTCAAGGACTCCGTACTATCCTGCTTCTACTCCTACCTCTCCCATCGCTCATTCAGTGTATGCTCTGGTAGCTCCTCCTCCTCCCCTACCCCGCTCCATGTAGGTGTACCCCAGGGATCTGTCTTAGGCCCCCTCCTCTTCTCTCTCTATACCTAAGGCCTTGGCACGCTTATCTCCTTCCATGGCTTTCAGTACCATCTTTATTGTTTATTGTTTATTGTTTACATAACATTTGATATACCGCCCCCCGTTACATTGGGGCAGTTTACAATATAAATAAAATCATCAAGTCAGAAAAAGGAAAAAAAAAGAATTACAATTCCTGAAGGAGGAAAAGATAGGAAACAGAGGACGGGGAAAGACAGGGAAAGTGAAGTCAGGAAAATCAGATAGATCCAGGAAAGGCAGAGGAGAATAGATGAGTCTTGAGAAGAGAACGGAATTTAGGATATGATTCTTCCAAACGGAGGGCAGTGGGTAGTGAATTCCAGAGGGAGGGGCCAAGGTAGAAGAACGCTGATTTACGGGTTGATTGAAGATGTGCACAGGAAGGGGCCGGAAGGTGAAGGCGGTTGATATGAATGGACCGGAGGCTTCGAGAGGGGACATGGAAGAAGAGCAAATCAGAGAGGTATTGGGGTCTGTGGAGATAAATGGCTCGATGAACTAGAGTGAGGATCTTGAAAGGGATCCGGAATTGTAATGGCAGCCAGTGAAGGTGTTGTAGGAGAGGAGTGACGTGATCGCGCAGAGAGGCATGTAAGAGCATCCGGGCAGCTGTGTTTTGAATTAACTGTAGTCGATGTAACTGATACTGAGGAATACCGGCATAAATGGAATTACAGAAATCTAACTGAGTTATGACTAGTGAAAGAAGAAGGGTAGTGAGTGCCTGAGGAGATTAGAAAAGGTCGAATCGCACGAATCTGCCGAAGGCAGTAGAAAGAACGCTGAGAAATAGAAGAAATGTGATTGTGAAAAGTGAGTGCACTATCAAGAATGACGCCGAGATACCGAAGTTTGGAAACTGTGGAGATAGAAGCACCAGAGAGGGAAGGCGTAAGAGGCGGAATAGGAGAACTGTGGGTGAACCAAATAGCAGCCGTTTTGGAGATATTCAGAAACAGACAATTTGAGGAGAGCCAGGAGGAAACCGAGGATAGACAAACCTCCAGCGGAGTGATATCGGGATGGGATGAGGAAGTATGGTGCAGAAGGAGAATATCGTCAGCATAATAATAGCCCGAGATCCCTGACTGTTGGACAAGAAGTGACAGAGGAGCCAGAAAAAGATTGAACAACAGGGGAGCCAAAATAGAGCCCTGAGGGACGCCACAAATGAGAGGAAAATGACCTGAGGTGGAAAGACCAGAAGTGACTGCAAACGAACGAGAAGATAGAAAAGAGTGAAACCACCGGTAAACAACACCACGAATACCCGCATCCCTCAGTCGAGAGAGAAGAAGGGGATGATCCACAAGATCAAAGGCGGCTGAGAGGTCAAGGGACACAGCTATAGTAATGTCGCCCCGATCTTGGGAGGTGCGTATTTCATTTAGAACTGCTGTGATGGTGGTCTCTACACTATACCCAGAACGAAACCCAGATTGTCGGGGGTGCAGAAAGTGCGTAGAATCCAAGTGAAGGGAAAGCTGTGAGAAAACCACTTTATGCCAACGACTCCCAAATCTACCTCTCCACACCTAATATCTCTCCGGCAACCCAGTCCAAGATCTCTGCCTGTCTTTCAGACCGCTGCCTGGATGTCTCATCGCCGATTGAAACTGAACATGGCCAAGACTGAACTCCTTGTCTTACCACCTAACTCCCCCCCACCCCACTTCCCCTTCTCTCAATCCATGTGGATGGATCTACTATCCTTCCTGTTCCCTCGGCCCGCAATCTAGGAATTATCTGACACCTCTCTCTCCTTCTCCACTCATATCCAGCTTGTAGCTAAGACCTGCCACTTCTTTCTCTACAACATCAGCAAAATCCGCCCCTCCTCTCTAAACACACTACCAAAATGCTTATCCACTCCTTAATCTCCTCTTGCCTCGATTACTGCAACCTACTCCTCGCTGGTCTTCCCGTGAGCCACCTCCTTCCCCTCCAATCTATACAAAATCACACTGCTCGACTAATCTTCTGCCAGCCTCGCCATGCCCACATTACTCCTCTTCTCAAGTCACTTCACTGGCTCCCTGTCCAACTCCGCATCCAATTCAAGCTTCTCCTGCTGACTTATAAATGCATTCACTCTATGGCCCCTCAATACCTCCTATCTCTTATCTCTCCCTACGTCCCCTCTCGAAATTTGCGCTCCACTAACAAACTACTTCTATCAATGCCTTTCACCTGCACCGCGAACTCCCGACTGCGCTCCTTTCACCTTGCTCCACCTTACGCCTGGAACAGCCTACCTGCGTCTGTGCGCCAGGCATCCTCCCTGGCCCTCTTCAAATCCAAGTTGAAGACCCACCTCTTCATCGTCGCATTCAGATCCTGACTCCTTCCTCATCTTACCCTAACCCCTGTCAACGTTTATGGCCAAACTGACTAATGCTCTGTACTGTTCTAATTAATGTACTGTTCTAACTAGACTGTAAGCTCCGATGAGCATGACTCTGACGGGCAGGGACTGTCTCTTGTATGTTGACTATATCCCTTAGGTTAGCTGTGCAGTGCTGCGTGCTTGGCACTTTATAAGTGCTGAATAGTAGTAGTAAGCCATGGACCATGCACCGGGGCTCCTGCTGGAAACCAGCAATCATGATCCTTACAGCCAGCCACTCAGTGTCACTGTTCTATAATGACTGGGCCTCACCCCTCTCCCCGAGGATGTGAGCACTGCTTCTACAGAATCTCCAACTCCAGCCAAGCAGAATGTGAGCCAGAAATCAAACCCAGTCCCTTCACACCTGTGGTCGATATCATTATTGAACAGTAACTATAAAACACTAGCTAAAACCTTGCTGAATCAGTTTAGAGTGGCTCCTTCCCTCATTGCCTCAGAGCACTCTGCAGCTCCTCACTACCTTACCTCTCTTATCTCCCCCTACACCCTTCCTCGGGAACTCCGCTCTTCTGGCAAATCGCTTCTCTTCTATTGCTAACTCCAGATTTTGCTCCTTTCACTTTGCTGCTCTTCATGCCTGGAACAAACTACTTGAATCTGTATATCAGGCGTCTTCTCTGACCCTTTTCAAATCCAGGCTGAAAACTCACCTCTTCGCTGCCACTTTCGGATCTTGACTCACATGATCTTCTTTGTGTTTCCTTAGCATTCCCCCTAGCTGTATCCCATATATACAGCTACTGTGTTGTCTGTCTTGAATAGATTGTAAGCTCTGAGGAGCAGAGACCATCTTTTATATGTGTCTGTGCAGCGCTGCGTACGTTTTGTAGCGCTATACAAATGTTCAGTAATAGTAGCAGGTCTATGCCATAAAAAGCAGGCAGATCATGGACAACCTGGCATATGTCTGGGAATTATTGTCACTAGGAGAGAGGTTATCCATGTGTCCCCTGGAAATCGGCACTCTGATCAGTGAGGTGGTGCCCAGGAAGTACTGTGCCCTGCAGATCTGAGGTGTATTCTGGGTTAACCTCACAGCGGTGCCCTGACTGGAAAAGAGATGGATGCGCTGCTAATGGCATCCTTGCTCTCCCCTTGCCAGCTTTATTATATGTGCTCCTAATTTTCATGGTGCAATGACATTATACATGATTTGTGTCCAAGATTTGCCCTGCATACATTAGGTGTTTGCCACGGGTTTATTTCTACATTATGATGGCAGAACAGTACAGGAATAGACAGATACGGTAAAGCTAAAGAAATCACAGCAGAACTGGTGTCAAGCACCCTGTGGGACTGCTGCTGTTTAACTGTTGCTGTCAACTCATTGTGCCATAAATCAGCCTGTCCTAGCTCGCAATGTTACTGAATCCATAAATTTTCAGCAGAGGAGGGGAGAAGGCTTCTAGCAGCAGATTCAAACACCCACCACTTCCCAGTAGAGCCAGCTAATGATGGGACTTTCTCTTTGATCCCCTGTGTGCTGGCTTTGGAGTTGATTAAACATGGCTCTTGACTTCCCCCTGTAACAGGACGCCTGATTATTTTTCCCAGCTATGTACTGGTCCCTAAGGACTCCAGCTCATTAAATGCTTATTCCTCTGTTCGCTGGTCTAGAGGGGAGCACAGGATTGCTGTTAAGTTTACTGACTGACCTTTATTAACAGCCTCTGATCCTTCTTGGCACACTGATGTGCTGCATGGAGTCCTGAGATTCTGAGCAACAGGTTTCTTGCACTAAGAACCCCCCCCCCCCCCCAAACTAACAGCAGCAAGAGGATCTCACTTGGGGAGTGCCACAGTATTTGAAGGGGAAAGGGAATTTGGATTTAGCTTGCACCTTTTCTGTGGTATCTCAGGGCGAGTTACATTCAGGTGCAATAAGTCTTTTCTCAGAGTTGTCAAGTTACTCAGTTCGAGTTGTCAAGTTACTCAGTTCCAGGAGTGAGAATTTTTGCTAGTTCTGGTTTTAAATTTGCATTGCAGTGCAGTATGGTATAGGTAATCCCTGATTTTACCCATTGGAATCAATGCTGCGGGTCTCATAATGCATCAGGTGGAGACTGTCGGAAATCTCGGACTGGCTTGAAATCTCACTCCTGGAACCGAGTAACTTGGCTACTTTGTTTCCTTGTCCTCAGACTGCTTACAACTGGGGCAGCCTGTGGTAGATGTGAAGTGATGTGGGGACATGTGCAGAGACTCATTGTGAGGCCTTGTTTGCATAAGTCAGTAGGGGCCAGCCTGTGGCAACAGAGGGTGAAATGATTTGTCAAAAGGTCACAAGAAGCATCACTGGAATGAGAACTCTGGTGTTACCCTCACTTCTCTAACTATTCAGCTACTCCCCTGCCTCAAACAAAGCCCTGAGAGAGGGCGTAGCCTAGTGGTGTGTGCAGTAGCCTAGTAGCCATCTAGACCAGGGTTTGAATTCCATTGACACTATTTGTGTCCTTGAGCAAGTCACTTAACCCTCTATTGCCTCAGCTAGAAGCATACATTGTAAACCCTCCAGGGATAGGGAAATAGCCACTGTACATGCTTTTAAATTGCATTGAACTACTACTGGAAAAGTGTGACCTAAGTTTAAAAAAATCTTCTTCCCTTCCCTGGAAGTTGAATTGTATCACCAGAATTTCAATCCCTTTTCCCAGGTTGCATAAAATCACACTAGGAAGCTACCTGGCTGCTTTATAAAGCAGATACACCAGGGAACAGTTCGAATGAACATTTTTGAGCCACTGTCTAGTGCTAAATTCTGATCTGATATGGATGCTTTTCTATATGAAAAGATGCCCACAGCAAAGAGCAGATTCCTATGATGTGTGTTTTTATATTTATTAATTTATTTATTTAATTAACATTTCTTTTATACCACGCTATTAACATCAGTGCGGTGTACATCCAACAAACATATACATTGCAGGCTAACTGCAATGTATTCACATTTGAACAGGGATTGAAACTTGGATAACAAGGGTAAACAGCAACATTTATTACATTGACAAGTATCTACAGTTATTTACATGGCGAGTGTATTTCCCTATCGAGTCTACACCGAGAAGTATCTTGTGAATAGGTAGTGCTTTAGGGCCTTCCTGAATTGGGTTAGGTTGGTGATAACTCTTATGTCAGGTTGGAGGGCATTCCAGGCTCTGTTATTGTGTTAGTCAAAAAGTAAACTCTGTACTAGCATAGAACCTTGCTAAAGCACTTAGGAGGGGATGATCTGGAGAAAGTGGGAAGGGTCCTGTGGTGCAGGTGCAGCTGCCTGAGCAAAAGTCAATGAAGCTGTGGGAAAAATTACACAATGATTATTTACGTAGCCTTGTAGATGACAACCAGGAGCTTCTGGGTCGCCAGGAGTCAGGACTGACTCGAAGGCACACATTGCATTTTTTGTAGATGACAACAGGCGAGGCAGAAATGAGTCAATAACCGCGCCCATGCAAAATGCACACCAGAGATGTAATTAGGGAAACAGAATGGAGCAATTTTGATTTTTCTGTTGACTTCCGCTGTGTTAGATGTTGTCTTTTCTTTCTTTGGATGAGTGCATAAAGTTTCAGATGATTGGATTCCTAGTGATCTTAATGTCTCTTTTTCAAAGGCTTGTGTGTGAAACATGGATTTCCATTCTCATTCCCAGGTTCAGCTTCCAAGAGACAGAGGGATCAGTAGAAAAATTACAAACAGTGAGTTTTCATGAGTGGGATGTTATTAGATGGATGAGCTGACACAAGGATTACCTTCTTGGTTGAGGAGGATGGGAGAGAGAGGCACCCTTTCTTCTCTCTTTCATTTCCTAATACAAAAGCATCTATATTTATAGTCATTGGTAAAGGAATGAAGATTTTCATCTGCTCTCCTGTCCTTCAATATAACCTAGCTACAGTTCTCAGTTGACTGGCTGTGTTTTTTTTAATCTGGCTAGGCCAGCTGTCAGTAAAAGTTGAAAAGGTTGCATTTTACTTACCACTTAATGTCCTTTCTCCCAGGGCAAGCAGGATGAGTCAGCCACAAGTGGGTGACGTCATCCGACGGAGCCAGAGACGGATACTCTCACTAGCCCAGAGGGCTTTAGCCCCCTGGGCATGACCACTAGCCCCACCTCCGGATCCGCCTCTAGCTGGCCAGTCTTCGTCTTCCGCCCTTACCAGTAAGACGTATTATTATTGCTCTCACCTTTTTTGTTTTCTCCACCTCTGCCATGAAGAAACCGGGATTCAAAAAGTGTTCTGCCTGCTCCAGGAAGATGGCGAATTCTGACTCCCACCACCTCTGCGTGCGCTGCCTGGGAAGCGAACATATTGTGGACAACTGCTCTGCCTGCGGCCACATGTCTCCCCGGCATGTCTCCCCGGCATGCCCTGAGAGAGTTCCTTGCTCCCGCGGTGGTGAGTACTCCCGCTGCCAGCATCCTTCCTTCCAGTGCTGCCTCCTCTGCCGCTGTGACTGTCTCTGCTCCGGCCGGGAATGCGCCGTTTTCGGCCTCCGTTCCCCGCCGCGATGCCCTCTCTCATCCGGCCATGTGCGTCCCGATGGAGGCGTCCATCTTGCCTCCTGCTTCCTCCGCCCCACTTCCTGCTGCTGCAATGACCTTTTCCTGTTCGGGGCACGCCTCCTCCCAGCGCAGACGCCTCGGCACGGATCTCCACGGCACAGAATTTTCCCACGCTGTCAGAACAGATGATCAACGGCGCAGACAACACAAACGGCGCCGACATTCTGCACATCATCGGAGCAGATCCAGGAGGCGGAGCAGATCACCAAGCTCTCACCGGCGATCGGGCAGGAAGCATCAGAGCCAGCGCAGACAAGGCTGCCCTCAGACTCTACAGTGCAGGCATGCTTCCCAGGGCCTCAGACGCCGCAGAGTCAGCAGCTCCAGCTCAGAATCTTCAGGCCGCCAAGGCAGGAATCTCAGGCACTGCAGCCACAGTCCCTCCCAGGCACATGGCTCTTCCTCCAGCAGCCCAGAACATAATGCTTACTCCTCTGGCAACTCTGCTTATGCGGCTTCCTGTGATTCAGAGGACTCCGAGCTCTGCCTTCCCGTGTCCCCGGTGTTACCAGCCCTGCTTGTGGACACCAGCAGACCCCTGCTCACCCAGGCACAGACGGCTCTGTCTGCCCAAGGCGCTCCTGACACTTTCCTACTCCTCCAGGGCATGCTTCAGCAGTGCGCTTCAGCACTCTCCAAACTGTCTTCCTCGCAAGCACAGCCCCTAACAACACCGGCTGCAGACACCATACAGCCTACGGCCACACCTCTGCAGGAGCAACAGCCCACAACGGCCGCGCCGGACATCCTGGAACAGTCCCACCTTCCAGAGATCTCACAGACCTCCTCCAATGCGGACCAGGACACCCACTCGGGACAACCAAACCCCCCCCCCCCCCCCCGAGGATTTAACCTATGCGAAATTCGTCCGGAAGCTCCTCGCAGCCTTATCCATTACTCCCGCTGATGCGGTAGATCAACGAGATGAGGTCCAAAGCGCCCTCAAGTTTGTGGATTCCCCCAAAACCATCTCTGCTCTACCAGTCCACCAACTACTCCGTGAAAACCTCACAAAGCTATGGCTGACTCCTGCATCAAACCACTCTTGCCCACGGAAATTGGACTCCAAGTATGTGGTACAACCTATACCGGGGTTTGACAAGCAAAACCTACCCCACCAATCCATCGTCGTAGAGTCCGCTCTCAAAAAGTCTAAATCGTCACGCACCTCTACCAACGCCCCCCCCGGAAAAGACAACAAGCTCCTCGATGATGTTGCAAAGCGGATTTACCAGGGTTCCATGCTAAACGCGAGGATTTCCGCTCACCTCTTTCAGCACGCCATATACCAGGACACCTTGTTGGCCAACATAAGAACTGCCGCCAAGGACACAGAGCTCCCACCGGCTCTCCTGTCTGCTCTGGCCGACCTTGAGGAATGCACCAAACACCAAGGTCGCGCAGCACATGACGCTTTTGAGACTGCCTCCAGAGTGGCTGGAACTGCCATCTCCGCTCGCCAGCTTGCTTGGCTCCGGGCCTCCGGCCTCCAAGCCGATTCTCACGACAAGCTTGCAGACACCCCCTGCACGGGTGACTCACTCTTTGGCGATAAAGTCAAGGAGACTGTTATCGACATGCGTGATCGCTGCACCACCCTCAAGACTCTGGAGGAGGGCTCCGAGCGCCCCAAACCCTACCGCAAGGGAAACTTCAACACCTATGCTCCCAAGCGTTACAATTCCTACCACAGGTGGCAGCAACAGCCACGCTACAAACAACAACATTACCAGTCCTCGTACAAGCAGAAACCTCGACAACGTGAGCGCTCATCTAAGAAAGCACCCTCTGCGCCTGCCAAAAACAACCCTGGTTTTTGACTCACCGCCCCGTCAGCACCTCCCGACAGGGGGACGCTTATCCGCCTTTCTTCGTTCCTGGGAGTCGATTACCACGGACCAATGGGTCCTTTCAATCATCAAATACGGTTACCGCGTCAACTTCTCCTCAAAGCCGCCCTCGCGGCCGCCCCCAGTGACCACCGCCCCTGCACATCACCTAGAGGCTATGGAATCAGAGATAAAAGCCTTACTTGCCTCGAAGGCCATCGAGCCTGTTCCCCCGGGCGAGAACCACAGGGGCTTCTACTCAAGATACTTCCTGGTTCGCAAGAAGTCCGGGGGTATGAGGCCCATTCTCGACCTGCGGAAGCTCAACAAGTGCATATACAAGGAGAAGTTCAGGATGCACTCCCTCTCCTCCATTTTGCCCCTCATCCAACCTATGGAGTGGCTTGCATCCTTCGACCTCCAGGACGCCTACACTCACATTCCAATGCACCCTCATCACAAGAAATTTCTGAGATTCAAGGTAGCGGACAGACACTACCAATACAGGGTTCTCCCCTTCGGATTGTCAACTGCCCCAAGAGTCTTCACCAAGTGTGTAGCGGTAGTTGCCGCCCATCTACGCAAACAAGGGATATGTGTCTTCCCCTACCTGGACGATTGGCTATTCTCTGCCCCATCTCCAGAGGAACTCCAGAGGGCTGTCAGGAAAGCCATCTCTCTCCTCTCCTCACTGGGATTCCTAGTCAACTACCCCAAGTCTCATCTTTCACCAACACGGCGCCTGGAGTTCATCGGGGCTCACATCGACACCACGCTATCGAAGGCTTTCTTGCCCCAAAACAGAAAGGAGACCATCTACGCACTCACTCAACAGGTCCTCAACTCCACGCACACTTCTGCACGAGTGATCCTGTGCCTCCTGGGGCACATGGCAGCCGCCACTCATGTCCTTCCTATGGCGAGGCTACGGATGCGTGTCCTCCAATGGCACCTACGCACCCATTGGTGCCAAAACACTCACCCCTTGTCCTCCCCGATCCCCAGGGACCCACGAACGGACAAGGCGATCAGCTGGTGGTCACACCCCGCCAATCTCTCTCAGGGCAAGTGCCTGCAGGCCACGACCCCCGAGATCACAGTGACCACAGATGCCTCTGCTCTAGGATGGGGAGCCCACTGTGCGGACACGCACACACAAGGATCGTGGTCCACCCCCGAGAGGGACCTCCACATCAACGTCCTCAAGCTCAGAGCTGTCCGCCTCGCCCTCCTGGCCTTCCGGGACCTCGTCAAAGGAAAGGCAATCAAGATACAGACCGACAACCAAGTCGCCATGTACTACATAAACAAACAGGGAGGCACGGGCTCACGCCCCCTGTGCAGAGAAGCCCTCCTCACCTGGCAACTAGCCCTCTCGCTCCAATGCAGCCTCCAGGCCTGTTACCTACCAGGAGAGGAGAACGTCCTAGCGGATCGCCTCAGCAGACAGCTAAGCCCCCATGAATGGACACTTCACAGGGACGTGTCTTCCCTTCTCTTCAGGGAGTGGGGCCTGCCCCAGATCGACCTCTTCGCCTCACAGGAGAATGCCAAATGCCCCCTCTTTTGTTCGAAGAGACCGTCCCCGCGCAGACTAGCGGCGGACGCCTTCGATGTGACATGGGACAGCTGGGCCTTGGTTTATGCCTTCCCGCCAACCCCCTCATCGCGCGGACAATCCAACGGATCATCAGGGACCGGGCCAGTGCCATTCTGGTCGTCCCCTCCTGGCCCAGGCAAATCTGGTTCCCATACCTCCAACGGCTGGCTGTGGCACCTCCCATCCACCTTCCCCTACGGTCGGACCTACTATCACAGGACAGCGGGGCAATGCTCCACCCCAACTTGAGGATGCTATCTCTGTCGGCCTGGAAGCTGAAAGGCTAGCTCTGGCACCCCTCAACCTAACGACCGAGGTGCAGCAAATCATCCTAGCAGCCCGACGTCCTTCCACCAGGAAATCTTACAGCCTCAAGTGGCGACGCTTCTCCATCTGGTGCGCGGCTCGGCACATCGACCCCTTCTCTTGTCCCATGCCGCAGCTCCTCCAATACCTTGAGTCTCTCTCTTCCCTCGGCCTGAAGACACAGTCCATCAAGGTCCATCTGTCCGCCATTGCGGCCTTCCATCACCGCGTTGGTGACTCCTCCATAGCAAAAATGCCCATTGTAACCAGCTTTATGCGAGGCTTATCAAATCTTCACCTCCCCTTGAGGGAACCTGTGCCCGCATGGGACCTTAATGTCGTCCTCAATCAGCTAACGGAGGAGCCCTTCGAACCCATTCAATCTACGGGTCTGAAGTTCGCCTCATGGAAGACTCTGTTTCTCGTCGCAATAACTTCAGCCAGACGGATCAGTGAAATGCATGCCCTCGTGGCATACCCGCCTTACACCACCTTTCACCTAGACCGCGTCTGCCTTCGGACACACCCCAAGTTTGTCCCAAGGTGGTGTCCTCCTTCCACATCAATCAAACCATTGAGCTGCCCTGCTTCCTCCCGGGACCGCATTCCAGTCCGGAGCAACAACGCCTTCACACACTGGACTGCGTCAGAGCCCTACGATGCTACCTCGATAGAACAGCACCATCGCGCAAAGGGTCACAGCTATTCGTGTCATACGACCCCAACAAACCAGGCCTCCCAGTCTCCAAGCGAACGCTGTCCGGCTGGATCTCCGCCTGCATATCCTACTGCCTTTCTCGCGCCGGGGCGAGCCCAACCGCAGGCATCACAGCACATCACCTGTGGGCCTTGGCCGCCTCCATCGCAAACCTCCAATCCGTTCCTATTCCCGACATCTGCAAAGCCGCCACATGGTCATCTGTACAGACTTTCCAGAGGCACTACTGCCTCGACAGAGCCGATCACGGAGGCTCCGCTTTCGGGCTAGCAGTGCTTTCTACCGCTAACCCCTCTACAGACCGGGAACTCGTTACTGACTGCGCTGACTGATGCCTTATTGGTGTCACGGCACCTACTGATGCACTTTCATTGATCGATTGTTGCTGTATCAGATTGCTGCTATACCATTGTTCCATGCACCTTGTACCATTGTTCCATGCACCTTGTTGCCTTAACTGATTGCTGTCGATGAATACGCTGCCCTTGCCTGCTGGCTCCTGGGCCATCTCTAGTTTGCTGTGTACTGTTCTTGTTGATGCTGTTGTTGCATTTTTTGCACTATTGACTGTTATGCACTGTGACTGTTATGCACTGTTCTGTTTCCGCACTTTGCTTTGCACAGCCTGTCACTCGACTAGACCACGCTTGCATTAAAACTACTTGCACCTTATGCGTGGTCCATTCTTCTATCCTTCCCCGCCGCTGCATATGTAGCTGGGGAGACACCACTTGTGGCTGACTCATCCTGCTTGCCCTGGGAGAAAACCGAGTTACTTACCTGTAACGTGAGTTCTCCAGGGACAGCAGGATAAGTCAGCCACACCTTCCCTCCCTCCTCCCCGGCGGGGAATTCCTGTTCTCGCGTTCTGCCTCCTAGCCTGAGTACCGCTTCAGCTTGGGAAACCTGGCCAGCTAGGGGCGGATCCGGAGGTGGGGCTAGTGGTCATGCCCAGGGGGCTAAAGCCCTCTGGGCTAGTGAGAGTATCTGTCTCTGGCTCCGTCGGATGACGTCACCCACTTGTGGCTGACTTATCCTGCTGTCCCTGGAGAACTCACGTTACAGGTAAGTAACTCGGTTTTCCTTGAGTCCTGCTAGACCAGTCCAGACAAGTGGTTTGTGTTCCCCTACCAACAGATTGGTGGAGACTAAGAACCAATGAAAAGTTCAGGTTTCAATGACATCACTCCCATGCCTCTATTCGCCTCAGCAAGCAGAGGTCCCTTCAGTATTTGTCCCAAAGCATATGGGAGAAACATGGCAAGACTAACGCAACTTCAACTGTGGACAACAGTGAGTGATCAACAATAGAGAATTATGTACAGGAAAGCATAAACAGAAGGCTGTTAATGGATGAAGAACCTGCAGAGCTAGGAAACCAGCGTGCCTCCATCTTCGGCTCCCCCGATTGGGGTAGAGCACTGAGCGGGCCGTCCACACAAGCCGCTCAGCCCTCCAGCCCAATCTGGGTTGTGGGAGGGGCCTGCAGCCACAAGAGCAGCCGCCGACGGCGGGAACCAGCGTGCCTCCATCTTCGGCTCCCCCGATCGGGGTAGAGCACTGAGCGGGCCGTCCACACAAGCCGCTCAGCCCTCCAGCCCAATCGGGGTTGTGGGAGGGGCCTGCAGCCACAAGAGCAGCCGCCGACGGCGGGAACCAGCGTGCCTCCATCTTCGGCTCCCCCGATCGGGGTAGAGCACTGAGCGGGCCGTCCACACAAGCCGCTCAGCCCTCCAGCCCAATCTGGGTTGTGGGAGGGGCCTGCAGCCACAAGAGCAGCCGCCGACGGCGGGAACCAGCGTGCCTCCATCTTCGGCTCCCCCGATCGGGGTAGAGCACTGAGCGGGCCGTCCACACAAGCCGCTCAGCCCTCCAGCCCAATCGGGGTTGTGGGAGGGGCCTGCAGCCACAAGAGCAGCCGCCGACGGCGGGAACCAGCGTGCCTCCATCTTCGGCTCCCCCGATCGGGGTAGAGCACTGAGCGGGCCGTCCACACAAGCCGCTCAGCCCTCCAGCCCAATCGGGGTTGTGGGAGGGGCCTGCAGCCACAAGAGCAGCCGCCGACGGCGGGAACCAGCGTGCTTCCATCTTCGGCTCCCCCGATCGGGGTAGAGCACTGAGCGGGCCGTCCACACAAGCCGCTCAGCCCTCCAGCCCAATCGGGGTTGTGGGAGGGGCCTGCAGCCACAAGAGCAGCCGCCGACGGCGGGAACCAGCGTGCCTCCATCTTCGGCTCCCCCGATCGGGGTAGAGCACTGAGCGGGCCGTCCACACAAGCCGCTCAGCCCTCCAGCCCAATCGGGGTTGTGGGAGGGGCCTGCAGCCACAAGAGCAGCCGCCGACAGGCGGGCCCGCGCCTGAGGGCCTCGCCAGAGGGCCCTTTGGCGTGGCCCTTAGGCGGGGCACTAGTAGAAGCCACCCACAACCTGCACATAGCAACTGCAAGCAACAGAAGTCAACCGACCCACAGCAGCTAACCGAAGGCTCCCAATCTAATCCTCCCATGCAACTACAATCTACCTGATCATGGCACCATCCTATTCACGGTACAGACTATTTGCATTAGTCATCTGTTAAACCAACATATGACTATCTCTCAACAGTTATCATTTAGAAATCTCTCCTTGCTGTAATACCTTCTTGTATAACCTGTAGACCATTGTAATATGATCCTCAGCAGGTCCAGATATCCAGACCTTATAGTATAGCCCACTGTATTTAAACATATATTTGTTTACTACCTTTTGTGCCTGTACTCAAATCGCATATCAACCCTATCATTCTGCAACACTACCTACTGTATGTTCATAGCTAGCAATAGCCTACCTACTGCATTATGTAAGTGTTTTACTCACTGTGTTGCATTCTCACGACTGCTCAGACTACACTGATACCTCTCAGATTGTCCTACAAGATATCCTTATATACCATAGCAAAAAGTTCAGCCTGAAGACATCCCTCAGAAACCCGCTACCCTAAATTCAACAGCAAGTTAAAATGTCTCCCACTACCACGGCCTCAATCAGCATCCTACGTCTCATTCTAGGATGGATAACCGAATCCCTGGCATTATCACACGCACCACAGCAAATTCCAATCCTACAAAGACACACTCATAGACGGGCTGAAGCCCCATATCCTCCCTTAAGAGTTGATACGCAACCCCGGCATTCACACCTATTACACATAGCTCTCCAAAATACCAAGAAAACCAAGCTACTGGAACCCCCTCAAGCACTAAACTGTGCTCTCATCAATGCTCGGTCAGTCCGTAAGAAATGGCCAATTGTTACTGATTTAATATCCGCTTATAACCTGGATATCCTCATGATAACTGAAACCTGGTTATCTGATACAGATAACATAATCATCAACCAACTCATACCCGACAACTTCTCCATCCACTCCCGCCATAGAGAGAATAAAAGAGGAAGAGGAGCCCTCATACTAACAAGGACCGACCTGCAGTTTTGCACAATAGACTCTACAAGCTCAAACAACCTAGACATTCTTTCCATCACCAATGATCAATGTTCCATCAATCTTCTTTATAGAGCACCCTCACCCTCCTCTGATTATCTTCCCAACATATTAGACTTAGCAGCCAACTCGGTCCAACACACCAAACCAAATTGGTTATTAGGAGACTTTAATCTCCCTTCTCTGCACTCCAGCCATGCCTCAGCCCTCCTAGAAGCAATGGATGAACTAGGATACAGGCAATTAATCAGAAGTCCCACCCATACAAAAGGGAACACCCTTGACATGATTTTTGCTCCCCTATCAGCATGTGAATCAAACAACGATCTTGTAACAGCACTGATCCCAGTACCATGGTCAGATCACAAATTAATTAACTTCATCATTCCCTTAAACTCCAACACCCCCTGTAACAGATCCTCTAACAACCCCACAAAGACAACATCTCGAAGTTTCCAACCCTTCAACAAAGAACTCATACTTGCACAAACCAACCCTCTCTACAATGACTCTACTCTCAATCTTGATAACCTGATTGCATCATGGAACAACAACCTCAGCTCTATTGCACAAAAATCACACGATAGCAAGACCGCAAGCAACAGAAAACATACACCATGGTTCTCTCCTGATCTGCGGACCTCCCTTTTATACCTTCGAAAACTCGAGAAACGATGGCGTCGATCTCGCTGCACAGATGACCAGACAGCCTACAACATACAACTTGCGGCCCACAGAAAAGCTGTCCTGACAAGAATGAAACAATTCCACACTGATTCACTCAAAAGATCCCTAAACAAACCACGGGATCTTTTCAGCCTAGTCAAATCCCTATCGAAGGAACCATCACCATGTCCTCCTGAGGAGATCCACCCACAAGCCTTCGCGGACCATCTACAATCTAAACTATTACAAACAAACAAAATCATTGCCTTCAAGCCTCAAGACACCACCTGCCTAAACTATCTCTCAATGTTTTCCACACCACCCAAGAAACATGTGGAAGATACCATTGCCGCCATCAACACTACCACTGCTCATACCGACCCTTGTCCAGCTTACTGGATAAAAAATATACGCAGTGATATCAGTCCATTAATCACAAGAATGATAAGACTATCGTTCACAACTGGATCCTTCCCCTCAGCACTCAAACAAACATCAATTAGACCACTTCTAAAAAACCCCAAGCTTGACCCTAGTAAAGTGGAATCGTACAGACCCATAGCTAGCATACCATTTCTAGCTAAAATATTTGAAAAGGAAGCACAACGACAAATACAAGACCATATCAACACTGCATCCCCACTAGACCCCCATCAACATGGCTTCAGGGAGTTCCATGGCGTGGAAACCCTTCTTATCTCCCTTCTCAATAATATCATCACATGTATTGACAACATCCACCAAGGTTGTGTACTTATATTCATAGACATAGCTGCAGCCTTCGATTCGGTACACCACGGCCTGCTCATAGAACGCCTAAAAGAAAAAGGCATTAATGGCCTCGCCCTTGATTGGTGCAAATCATACCTTGAAGGAAGATGGCAACAAGTAAGATCAAGATCAACAAAATCAGAGCCCTTCCACCAAGATCAGGGTGTTCCTCAAGGCTCATCATTATCATCTCTCATGTTTAACATTTACGTACAACCTGTCTGCAACATCATCAGATCTTTCAATGTCCAATGTCAGATATACGCCGATGATATCCTTCTTTACATGCCATTCTCCACAAAGCAAATGGACCTCTCACCTCTCATTGAATGTTTTGATGCAGTATCAGAATGGTTTCTATCTCAAAACCTCCGTATTCAACATAAGAAAACGGAGGTACTCTTCATCACAAGAAATCCGAATTTTACCCCACCACCTCATATAAAAGTGAGAGAAGCTGAACTCCAAACAAAGTCTACAATCCGATACTTAGGAGTTACTCTAGATCAGTGGTTCTCAACCTTTTGTGTGCCGTGACCCCTTTTACCATTGGTCAACTTGTGGTGACCCCCAATGATAAAATCAAATGCGTCTCTCTTCCTTTATCATTAACGCATTGTCGCTGTAATCATTTGTTGAATTATTAATATATTACAGGCCTTTGCAATATGTTTTTATTTATAAAATTTACTTATTTAAACCACAATAATTAATCACAACAACAAATAACAATATTTTATCTCGAAATTATGATGATTTTGTAGTCAACGGTTTTAGTTCAATGTAAATAGTTGAATTCTACTGTTCAATGTAAATGTATACAGATGTGTACAATACTGTTAAACTGTTACATGTAAACCGCCCTTGATCTCTGGAAGGGGCGGTATAGAAGAAAATAGTTAAATAAACAAAAAATAAATAAATAAATAAATAGTATGCTTTATTCAAAAAGACTGACGAAGGGCAAAAATGTTAGCGTTGTCAAACCTAAAAAGTAGGCATAGGCTATCAGTGCAAAGGTTGTGCTTGCTTCCTTCTCACCAGATGTGGGAGTGGCATAGTGGTTGGGGCAAGGTACTTCAGGCTGGAAGGTCGGGGGTTCAAATTCCACTAGAGGACAGCAACCTTCGGTCGGAAGGACTGGGATTTCTAGTCCCACAGGTGCTCCTTGTGGTCTTGGGCAAGCCACTTAACCCTCCATAGCCCATGTTCCCTGTAAAATAGTTATCTCCAAGTTATAATGCCCTGTTCAATGTAATTTCAGTTTGTTCAATGTAAACCACACTGATGCAGAATAGCATGGTATATAAGAGAAAATAAATAAATGTGAAATTCTCAGCTCAGTCTTTGCGAGAGCACAACGAAGATCATCTTCTGCAGCAAGTCTATTGCGGTATTTACTCTTGATAAGCAACAAGCTTGAGAAGCCGGTTTCAAACAGATATGTTGTTGGAAACGGAAGAAGTAGACGCAAAACAATCTCAGACAGTCCAGGATACAATTGAAAATACTTGATCCAGAATTTAATTACTGACATTGAAGAAAAATCATTTTTCGCTGCATCACTGGTAATGAGTTCAATGAACTCTTCTTGTGCAATCTCAGGAACATCCTCAACTTTAACTGTGAATGGACTTCCGGCGAGTGCAAATGGTGTGCCAGGTAAATTTGGAAAATACGCTGAAACTTCTTCTTCCAATATTTCTAAGTGCTGTTTGACAGAAATTATAACTCCATTTCTTGTGTCAAGTTCAATCTCGTTTTCTTCAAAGAAAGTGGATAAGTTTAGCAACATGTACATTCTATTTTCAGCTAACTTTTTCTGCCAAAGCTGAAGTTTCATTTGAAACACTTGGATTTTTTCGGACAAATCTAGGCATGTTGCATTTGGTCCTTGCAGTAATAAATTTAATTCATTCAATATTGCAAATATGTCAACCAAGTAAGCAATTTTCAGCAGCTGCTTTTTGTCACTGAAAAGTGCTTCAAATTGTGGTTTTGCTTTTTGCTTAAAAAACGTTTTTAGTTCATCGCGAAGATCAAAGACGCACTTTAAAACCTTTCCTTTTGATAACCATCTTACCTCAGTGTGTAGTAAAAGAACATTATTGGATGCATCCAAATCATTACAAAGTTTCGTAAACAGTCGAGTGTTTAAAGCACTCGCTTTTATGAAATTAACGGCACTTACTACATTTGTCATAGCTTCTTGCAGCTCTGGTGGCAGCGTCTTCGTTGCTAAAACTTGTCTATGAATCATACAGTGAGTTCCAGTGGCTTTCGGGGACTCATTGAACACCAAACGTTGAAATCCCGACCGACATCCTAGCATAGCTGGAGCTCCATCTGTGCAAACACCACAAACCTTGTCGATGGGGATATCGTGTTTTTGCAGAAATGAACAAAATATTTCAAACACATGACGAGCGGTTGTTGTCGTTTTCAAGTGGCTTGCAAAAAAGGAACTCATCTTTAAACTCGCCATTATTAATATATCTCACGTAAACCAGTAACTGAGAATAGTTTGAAACATCTGTGGATTCATCAAGCTGGATGCTAAATAGTCCAAGTGGAGCGGATTTCATTTCCTGGATTACTTGGTCAAGGATATCAGCAGACATATCTTCTATTTGTCTACCGATGGTGTCGTTAGACAAGGAAATTGGACTCAATTTCCGTACAAATTCATCTCCAAGCATGACTCAAACAATATCTTTTGTTGCTGGTAACAGCAATTCCTTGGCAATGGTGTGAGCTTTCTTGGCTTTGGCGATTCTGAGAGCCACCATATATGAAGCTTCCAACAGCGGCTATGTTTTGCTGGTGGAGCTTTCCGCCAATATCAAGTCTGCTTTTCTTGATTCCATCAGCTTTGTTCTTAAAATACTGAATATCCTTGCCTACAAAGGTGGGATGCTTACTGTCAAAATGTTGTTTCAGTTTGTTTGGCTTCATGGATTCCGCTGATAGAACTTCGTTACAAATAACGCATTGTGGTTTCTCAATCCCTGCTGAAAATATGGAGGTGAACCCATACCTTAAAAAGTCATCGCAATGTTTTCTTTTCTTGGTATTCTTCTCTCTGTCATTCATTTTCAATGGAGTCACTGGTGTTATATACTATTACACACAAGGCGAAGGCAGATGAGGTCACAGGTGCTAACTTACGCGTTTCGGCTATATAGCAAAAACAAATATATCTTTAAAAAAAAAAAATATATATATATATGAAATGCATAATGTGCTGTGCTGCTTTTGAACTCTTCTACTTCAATGCCTCCAGTTCTTGCTTTTGCTACCAGTTGTTTTTCTCAGCCTGCAATAGCCTCCTCAAACTTACCCCATTCCTCTTACATTTCTACCCTTTCTCAGCAACCCTATTCACCCCACCAAGAAACCCACTTATTCCACTGACTTTCTTCCAGACTCTTCGCAGAAAATCAGCCCACCCTTCAGCATTTTTATTATTCTTGACCCCTGGATAGGACCCAAAGCACACCAAATCAACCAATTCTCCATTGACTGTTGTGTTTCTGGTGGCTTGGTTTGGGGAGTGGGGAAGCACAAAGATGCATGCACAGCCACTCTAGTAAACGTATGTAGTCACACACCGGCCTGTCTTGCATACAGTCATATAAACAGACAGACAGAAATGCCCTTCCCAGTAGAAGTTCCCACCGAAAAACCCAGCATGTTTTTAATAGGAGGCCATGCAGCCCCTCCCAGATCACCTCCACAAGGCCCGATCCAGCCCACTGCACCCCAGCAACATAAAAAGCAGCACCGGAAGGTGGACCTGTGCCTGAAAGCCTCACTAGAGGGCCCTTTGGTGTGGCACTTAGGCGCAGGCCAAACAGCGGGGCGAGCCAGCAGCACCACTGATTGAGGGCATCTAGCAAAGACCAACAGAACTGTATTAACAGACCTCCATAAAAACTAATTGTAAGCTTTGATGAGCATGGACTGTCTCTTACATGTCTGTGCAGTGCATGTCTGTGTAGCGCTATACAAATGCTCAGCAGTAGTAGTAAGTCTCTGTTAATTAGGCCAACTTGCATCAATGACAATAAACAGCATATAGTTACCGTCGCACATCTCACCTTCTTTTCAAAAGGAAATACACAAGACCGTCCAGCATACCCACACAATTACAGTACTCTACCAAAGTATAATATTCAACACAATGAAAACGGAAACCAAAGCTTTACACAGGCTGCTGAAAAAAAAATAATACAAATGCAGAAGGAAAATATAGTATTTCTATCAATATGAGCCTGGCTGGGGGACCTTGCACTTTGAGCTAAATAAATCTTTTTATTACTATTAAAAACTGCAACAAAATATAAACATAACAATATTCTTAAGAAAAATTACAAACAGCAGCATTCCATTCCACAACAGGGGGGGGGGGGGGAATACAAAATGTATGATTCCCCGAAATGGTGGTATATAAAACACATAAATAAATAAAAATTCTGAAGAAATCGGTTGCTTTCTTAGTGATATCCTCCCAAACACACTCAAGTCTGGACCTGGGACTCAAACTAAGATTCTTCTGTATGGAAGTGCCAGCACTTACCATCTGAACCATGAGGCCAGCCTCCCATTCAGCATTTCTTAGATGAGCAGAACATCACTGGCAAATGTTGTCTAGTAATATGACAGTATTTAAAAAGTATTTAAAAATAGCTCTGACCACTCAGGAATAGTAAAAGGCTCTGTAAAAAATGTATTAATTGAGCTATGTTTTATTCCACTGAGGCACACTTTCCCCTTACTTACAGTCTTCTTCTGCTGCTCTGTCGCGTTCAAGAGCCTCTGCCTCGTGGCTGCATGTCCTGGACCCGCACGGCCCTTGATCCGGTCTGTTGTCCGGTGTTTTTGTGCTCCTGCCTCCTTTTGCACTCACTCTACTGCCAGCGTACACCAGAGCTCCCATGCTGTTCTCGCCTCCATTTATCCTCCGCCGCTCCACTTATCCTCCGCCAATATCTCTGCATTCTGGGCCCAATCGACACCTCGCTCCACTGTCGGGTGTCTGAGTGATCTTCAGTTGTAAAATCCAAGCGGATGCAGAGCCTTCCCGCCACTGAAGAGCCAATGCACATGTGTCCCGCCCCTAAAGGAAGTTAATGTAACTTCCTTTGGGGGCGGGACGCATGTGCACAGGCTCCTTCACAGAGACGGAAGGCTCTGCACCGGCTTGGCTTTTTTTCAACTGAAGATCACTCAGAGTCGTTGCCGCCGCCGCTGCTGCTGCCGCGACCCCCGGTAAATCCCGAGGCGACCCCCGCGGGGGTCGCGACCCACAGGTTGAGAACCGCTGCTCTAGATCAACACTTGGACATGAAGCTTCACATATCCTACATTGTCAGAGCCGTATATTTCAAGATCCGGACACTCAAACACCTCAGATCTTTATTGGACCCAAGTGACTTCCGGACTGTATACCAAGCTCTTATCCTACCCCACTTTGATTTCGCCAACGCCATTCTCCAAGGCCTCCCACGGTCTACTTTCAACCCCCTTCAGCTAGCCATGAATGCCGCTGCTAGAGTTCTTTCTGGAGCATCGAGATTTGACCACATCACACCCATCTTAATTCAACTCCACTGGCTCCCAACACACGGAAGAATACTATTCAAGACTCTGACGCTTACCTTTAAAGCCATCAACGGCATAACCACTTCACAACTAGTGGATCTAATTCAGCCCACCCCACCTAACAGATCCAGAAGATCCACATCAGCAAACACTCTAATTATCCCAAGTGCATCAACAAAATGCACACTAACAACGTCAAACAGGGCTTTCAGTTTTTATGCTCCCAAGTGTTGGAACATATTACCACCAGCAATCCGAGCCATTACCGACCTCACACAATTCAGGAAAGCACTAAAACATTACTTATTTATTCAACATTACCAGATCAACCATACTCCACCATAGCCACACCTTTCCTTCCAGAAACTTCTACATATTAGTCCCTATACTTAATATCTTTCTGTAGGTTCATAACCCACTATACAAAGCTTACTGCTACATATGTAAATAGTTGATGTGCATGTTTCCCTAAGTTATCCAAGTTGTATTTCCTTGTTCTCTGTAAAACTAACGTTTGTTCATTATGTTTCACTGTTCCATATAAACCGCGCTGATACTAAATAGTGCGGTATATAAGAAACTAAATAAATAAATAAAAATAAAAATAAAAATCATAGCTGACCCAAGGATACTGCAGCAGAATAGAGCAATGCAGTTCCAAGGGTGGGCCTGGACTGGTCTAGCAGGAATCAAGGAAAGGACATTAACTGGTAAGTAAAATGTCACCTTCCACATCGTCCTGCTAGACCAGTCCAGACAAGCGTAATGTACCAAAGCTACAATTCCACTGGGTGGGAAGAAGACAAAGCAGTATGCAAAACCTTTGAGCTAAAGGTCGTGTCCGCCCTTGCATGGACATCCAAACAATAATGCTTGACACAAGTAGAAAGTTATGCCTACGTTGCTGCCCGACCAAGGTCTGCAGGGGCTACTGAGCTCCACTCTGCCCATGAGGATGCCTGTGCTTGGGTAGAATGGGTGTGCCAACCTTCCAGAACTGGCTGATTCTGCAATAGATATACCAAGGCAAATGCCTCCTCAATCCAGCGCCCCAAGGTTGACATAGCCACCGCAACACCCTTGCGTGGACCAGCAAACAGCACAAAAAGATGGTCAAATTGAGGGTCACATGATGTGCTGAGAGCAGGCAGGAGTGCACAGCTTGCTCTCCGAGGCTCCCTTCACTCTAAAAAGTGTTCATCATGGCTAATTGACCCCCTCAAACTCTGGAAGCCAGATGGTGACACCCTCCCAAACTCAACCTCCACACTTAAGTGGGGATGCAGAATCACACAGCCATGAATTCGGTGCAAAAAGAATGGGAGTGAGCGCCACCTGGCACATTTAAGATGGCAGATGGACCTCCCTCCCCTCTGCTGCCGGCACAGACTGCCTTAGTGGAAGAGGTGACTGCAGCGGACATGGATGCCTTAGTGGAGTGCTTTGATACAGTGACCAGTAAGCTCAAATATGGTGACCCATGAGCTGAAGCAGTTGTGAGGACGGCTCCAGGAGGCTGAGAAGTGGATTGGGAGTGCAGAGGATGTAGTCCAGGGGACTACTAAAGAAATGGCTGTGCTAAAGGGACTAGTGGCACAACAGGCAGACAAAATCGATGACCTGGAGAATCGCAGCTGGAGGAATAACCACCGGTTTGTAGGCATCCCTGAATTGGTGGTGGAAACAGAACCAAGGGGATATCTGGAGATGCTACTGCCGTTATCACTAGCCTTGGGGGATAAATGCGGCCCTTTGAATATCGAGCGGGCCCATTGGCTGGGGTCTTGACGAGAGGCTGAGAAACAGCCTCATGTGGTGATAGTGCAATTTTTTAATTTTGTGCAAAAGAACAAGGTGCTCCATGCAGGCCTTTCAGGACTATTCCACTTAGCTAAGTCAGCGGTATAGAGCATTTTCTGGAATCTGTCAGACTTTGATTACTGCTAAAATCATATTCACTCTGCAATACCCTGCCCACTTGCAGATATCTCATAATGGAGTGTTTGACACCGTGGACTCTGCACTCTCCTATGTGTGAAATATGGACCTCCTGCCTCCAGTTGGAACGGTTAACAGGGAGGCGGGTGTCGAAACAGGCCAGCTCGGGAGACATAGGCCTTTAGCCCATTTAGGAGCTGGACAATTTGAGATGTAGAGTCCCCCCCCCAGATCCCAGGGCAACTGATGTTTTATCAAGCTGCCCGCTGCACTCATGCTGGACTGAGCCATTGCTGGACAATTGGGTTTTGCCACCACCCATGGCTTTCCTAGTGGACACTACATGCCTAGGTCCTGCTCTTCTTTAGTGGACAATAGTACAAGGGGTGAAGTAATTTGTCCACTAAAGAAGAGCGGGACCTAGGCATGGTTGTGTCTGATGATCTTAAAGTAGCTAAACAGGTAGAAAAGGCAACGGCAAAACCTAGAAGAATGTTTGGGTGCATACGGAGAGGAATGGCTAGCAGAAAAAAGGAGGTGATAGTGCTTCTGTATAAGTCTTTGGTGTGACCTCATTTGGAGTATAGTGTGCAATTCTGGAGACCGCACCTTCAAAAGGATGTGAACAGGATGGAGTCAGTGCAGAGGGTGGCTACTAAAATGGTTAGTGGTCTTCATTATAAAGCATATGAGGACAGACTTAAGGATCTTAATATGTACACCTTAGAGGAAAGGCGGGATAGAGGTGATATGATTGAGATGTTTAAATACCTCCAAGGCATAAATGTTCAGGGGGAGAGCCTCTTTCAATTGAAAGCAAGTTCTGCTATGAGGGGACATGGGATGAGGGTGAAGGGGGATAGATTCAGGAGTGATATGCGGAAATATTTCTTTACGGAAAGAGTGGTGGATCCGTGGAATAATCTCCCAGTGGAGGTGGTGGAGATGAGGACAGTAACTGAATTCAAAAAAGCATGGGACAAACACAGAGGATCTCTAAAGGAAGAAAAGGAAACTGTTGTAGTTGTTGATATGGAAGGACAGACTAGATAGGCCATGTGGTCTTTTTCTGTCATCAAATTTCTATGTTTCTATGTTACAGTCTTCAGAGAAAGGCTCTGGGTAGTAACTGCTAATGTGCCCTTCTTGGGTGCTCCTGTTCTTTACCGGGCATTGGATGTTGGTTTGTTGGCTAGTTGTTTATTATGGGTGCATGTGTGGGGGGAGAGGGTGGGGATGTGGGGTGTGTGGATATTTGGGTGGGGGAGCAGTGTGTGAGTGAAGGGAGGAGGTGCGGGAATTGGGGATGGAGTGCAGAGTTGAGGGAGTGGAGTTGGGGAGGCGGGAGAAGGGGCATGGTTGATGGTGAGGGCCACATCATGTCCATAGTAACCATAGAATAGATAAGAGATTGGAGGGGTAAAGACAATGCTGTCAGCAGGATGGGTGGGGGAGGGGAGGGAAGTGGTGAGGAGGTAACACAGTAGGTTGGGACTGTGAGAAGGGAGTTATGGTTCCCCAGTGGGTGACAGGCAGTGGGATCCCAGGCTGGGATGGTCCCGTGCCCTTTATCAGTGCAAGGCAAGGTATTATAGGGCTCATGTCCTGGGATATGGGCTGAAGGTCATCTCATGGAACATTTGTGGTTTGGAGATGCCAATTAAGTGCCACAAGGTTCTCAGGGCACTTGTGAGGCAGCAATGTGACATAGCATTCCTTCAGGAGACCCACCAAGATGCTGCAGAGCATGCGAAGCTTAATAGGGATTGGGTGTGACAGGTCTTTGGGATCCCTGCAGTGGGGCAGAAGGGGTGCCACCACCATGACCTTGAAGAATGTCCTTGGGGCAGTGGAGAGCCCAAAAGGGAGGACAGCGAACTGATAGTGAGAGCCAAGCATGGCAAAACATAGATACTTATTCTGATCTGCCTAGAGCAGGATATGAAAATACCCCTCGGCCAGATCTAGAAAAGCCAAGAATTCCCCTCGGCATACTGCTTGAATCATGGAGTGCAAGATTTCTATCAGGAAGCACAGGATGCGCAAGGGCTCATTGACCTTCTTGAGGTCCAGAATGGGCCAAAAGGAACTGTCCTTTTTATTTTTTTCGGATACCATGAAAAAGATGGAATATCTCTCCTTGCCCTGCTTATCTGGGGTGAGGGGGGGGGAGGGTACCATCACCTTTAGGTGCAGCAAGTTGTCCAAGATGGTATGCACAGCGGTACTTTTATTTATTTATTTACGTTCTCTTCTATACCACGCTACTCAAATCAGTGTGGTTTACATATAACAGAACCCTATACTTTTGATCGCAGACCCACAAGGGGAGATGACGAAAGCATCCAGAATCTGTTCTTTGCATTCCAGGATATAGCCGAACTGAAAGGTGTCTAGCACCCAACAATCCTTGGTATCCTGGACCCATTCCTGAAAGAAACAGCAAAGCCTGCCTCCAACCAGAAGAACCAGGGAATGTGCACCCAAATCTTCATTGCACAGCCCAGGAGTGGCCTCCTCTGAAGGAGATTGAGTCCCTGGGCCCATGCACTCCACAAAAGGGCTGAGAACAAGTCCAAAGTCCATAAAGGGAAGAAGGGCCTTCCAGGCCAGCAGACATGGAATTCTTGAGACCTCCTAGAGTCCGACCAGTGCTCCCGCAAGGAGTGGGTGAAGGCTGATGAAAAACAAGCTCCTGCTCACTATACAGGCCCCTTGGACCTGTCCTCCAGAAGGCAGAAGATTTTGTCTTGCCCAGGTCCTTTACCTGCTTCTCCCAACAGAAGCACCCTTCTAAGGTTGGATGGGCAACCGGGCTTTGGAAAAGAAGTCTGTTGCCCCATGTCAAAGTCAAGTCAATGCCATGTCACCATCGACAGCAGGAGATGCTTACTCATCAATCGAATAGGACTTCCACTGCTCCTCACGAGACTGTACTTGTGGGAAACCAGAGGCTGCAGGGTCTGAATTTCCACACCAGAATGACCAGGCCTGCTGTAAAAGGAAAAGAATCCTGGGGAGGACAATCCAAACTCCAGAAGCTCTCCTTGTGGAAATGACCCCCCACACTACAGGCATGCTAAGGCTATAGCGGTCCAAAGGCGCGTGCTAACTGCACTTTTATTGCAATGCGCATTACAGGCGCTAGGGTAGGAACATGTGTTGAAGCAGCTCAAGTGGAACGTGTGCAAGAACCACACGACCACCAGGAGCACAATATTAAAAAATGCTACTAGTGCATTCAGAAAATGGCAGGAAACCTCCACACAGTGCCAACAATCACCAGCAGTCAACCCCAAATTGTGTCCTTCACAAATGGAATCGGGAACTCCTAACAAGGACAATGACAAGGTCAAGGTACTCATTCCCTGAGAGCCCCAGGCAGAGGATCTGTGCCAAGCTCAGCTCTACTCCCCTGAAACTGTTTGTTTCTCTGACTTGGCAGCACTGTGTTTAAGATGGCTGGCAGGCAGATTCCTCTGAGTCTTCTGCAATCTTCAGGAGAGAGCGGGGAGGGGGAGCAGAGGTGGAGGGAGGGGGCATTGAGATTGTAGGAGGCTGCTGAATTCTTCCATCCTTCCAGATCCTTCCAATTTTCTGGCTGCTCAACAGGCTGTTATCCAGGGTAAGAGCGTGGAACTGAACCAATTTTCCCTCCTTCGATTGTTACTGAAAAGATCACATTCTAGTGGAGCCTCCCACGTCATGCCCAAGGGAGAGTCATCCTCAAAGTGATCTGTCATGAGTGGTTTTTTAATCTTCAGAGAGGAGAAAATCCATCCACCATCTGCTGGAGACAAAAAAATACTGAAGGGACCTCTGGTGACTGAGGTGAATAGAGACATGGGAGTGATGTCATTTTAACCTGGGCTTTTCATTGGTTCTTTCTCCCACCAATCTGCTGATAGGGGAACACAACTCACTTGTCTGGACTGGTCTATCAGAGCAATATAGAACTAGCAATATATAAAAGCCACATTTTTGGCCAACAGGAGTCACCATAGAATCAGCAGCCATCTTCTTATTCTCGCCAGGTCCAAGTGTACCACCTCACTGGATCAGCCAGACCCACCAGCCACAACAGACAAGAAATTCAAATCTGACTTTCCAGTGCTGTTAATATACTTGAATCATATCTTTTAAGCATAGAATATGATTATGTTCTTTGCTGAATTCAAGAAATAACTTTCTGAATCTCGATTTTAGGTAAAGTTAGCTTGTGTACAGACTTGCAACATATCTTCTACATTTTTATTTTTATTTTTAACATTTTTTAATTTAGGTTTTCCCTACATTGCTTTAGCTTCCTCCCCCATGATCCATCACACTGACAGCCCTTTGGCCATGCCCCAAACTCCCTCCAAAACCTGGTACATATACATCCTGTGTCTGGCCACTGGCGGTCACTGTTGTGTGATACATGGAACTCCTTCCCTGCTGGGGATTTTGAGTGCTGCCTCAGTAGCAAGATACAGTAGTCATTGTGAGGAGTCAAACTCTGAGCTCATGTGGTACACATACCTTTACTTTTTAAAATCAAATTCATTAACTTGAATAACAGGCCAGATCCTCTGCTCTTAAGATTCATTCCATCCTTTGCTTGATCTCCTTTCCTCTTGTGTGTCTACTTCTTTTTCTGTCTCATTTGCAGACCCTTTGGCATTATGACTGGCTGCATCTATCCTGGCAAAACCCTGGACCACCTTCCCTTATGAGCATCTGCCCTCTCCATCCGCTGTTCCCAGGGTATAATTGTGCAGTCTGGTGATATCTGGAACTCAGGCTGGCACAGGGCTACGCAGAAGAGTTCCAGGGAAAAACAATTACGTTTAAGCAACAGATGCCATATTGGAAGGCATCGAGAGGCTAATAAGAGAAAATAAAGCATAAACCATAAAAATAAATAAATAAAGATTAAGAGGCATAAAATATTCGTAAATGGAAGCAGAAAGCCGCGGCTTCTGCTGCTCACATTTTATTGGGTAATTTAGTCAGAAGACATTTAAATCATCATGATTCCTTTTCAGATCCCTGGTTTTATTTAATTCCTTATGTTCTCTGTCAGCCACAGCTATCATTGTCAGACTCAGGAGGACAACCTCTCCCAGAATGTCTTGCATGCCACCTCTACTTCAATGGGGGCAGGAGAGTAATAGGAAGAGGAGGGGTATGCACTTCAGACTTTGTCCTTTCCTTCCTGCAGTTGTTTTTCCCTATCCATTACCAGAGTTTCACTCTCTAATGCCATGTGTTACTTTTGCCTTCTCCCACACACTTTCCTGGGGACATCCCAGCCTCTGTGACATGGTTCTTTCCCTCCTCAAGGTTGATCCATCCCTACATCCCCACATCCCACTCATTCCCTGTCTTTGACCCAGGGTTGTTACCTGTTTCCAGATTTTCAGATCAGACTGATCCTTCTTTTAACCCACTTGCACTAGGACTTGTGCAGATAAGTCAGCAGAGGCACAAGAAGTACAACACATGCTATGTGGTAAAAACCAAGACTGAATCAACCTGTCCTAAAAGCACACTAATACATAGAATCTGTTGGCTACTATACTTGATCCCCTTCCATAGAGACATCCTAGCTTCTGGGAAATTGGGATACAATCTCCCATGGAAACAGGTAGGAAAGAACAATGGCATTATGTAGTGGCCCACACTGGCTGCCTCAGAGGGCAACAGAGCTACAGAACAGGACTGAACCAAGAAGCGTCCTGCTGGATCAGAATAATGGTCCATCAAGCCCAAATCCTCTCTCACATGGAAGAAGTACACAAGAAATCTCAAAGGGAATATCCATTTCCTATTATGTATTCCTATTTTATAGCTTTATAGGTTGCCTGGAAGTCCTGTGCTGTTATTTAAATTGAGAGTATTACTACCCATTCACTTCTAACTGGCACTTAGCCATAATTTGAATTCCAAGGAGAAGATGCTGGACTCTTTGCCCTATGTCACCAGTTGCTTCCCATGGAGCAACACACAACGTGTTCGGGAGATGGGGGACTGTAGCATAAAGAAGACTGGCCTTAGGTAGGCTAGGAGGAAGGGACTGGTAGATCCAGGTACTACAGAGATTGTACTGTATTTTAGGTATTATTGTACCCTGCAAGGAACTGTTCCCATGGATGAGAGGGTATCAAATTTCCTAAATAAACAAACTGGGGAGAGGTAATCTTGGCATTAAGGAGAGAAACGGATAGCTGATCTCAACATTATAAAGTCTAGAGGGAGTATCCCAATATTAGGGACATTGGGAGAGAGGATCACAGCCTTAGGGATAGCAGGGAGGATCAGAGTGTTAGGAAGGCCAAATAGGAAGGGGATCCTAGTATTAAGAGAGACTGGGTAGATCCCAGCGCTAGAGAGACTTGAGAGAAGGAATACTGGCATTAGGGCAGAGGGGTGTCCGGGAACCAACGAGACTGGGGAGGGGGAATCCTGGTATTAAAGAGACCAGAGGGCAAGTGAATCCCAGAATTAGGGAGAATAGGGGGGCCCTGGCATTAGAGACATTAAGAATCCTTTCATTGGGAAGATGGAGGATCAGAGCATAAAGAAAATTGCAATCCCAGGGAGGCAGGGAGATTCTGTGACAATGAGACAGGAGAACTGTAGTGTTAGGAAGATTGGGATCCTGGAGCTGGGAAAATGAGAAGTCTCAGCATCAAGAAGAGAGGAGGGAATCCTGGTGTTTATTCAGCAACTATTGCTTCTTGCTTTGTTCGACACAGATGTGCTCTGGGACTGTGCTGTATCAGTGATCAGATCCAGGAATTACTTATGGCATGTGCGACAGGCCTTCAGAAGTGGAATAAATCACTCTGGTCACCCAAGCAAAGCATGTCGATTTCTGTGCTGCATTTCTGTTGCTGTGTGTGGCTTTCTGTCTCTTTTCAGCAATAGCTGATATATCTGTATTGATTTATTGACCAGTCAGCCCAACTGTGAGCCTCTGTTTAGTTCTGAGCACAGCAGATAAATCGAGACACTGCTCATGAAGAAAGCAAAGTGGCCCTTGCCATCCTTATGCTAATCCACCTACTGTAGAAATAAAAGATGAGATTACCAATTTCTTCATCTCCTTGAGTTTTACTTCTCCTACAAGCCCTCAGAATATTAAAACAAACTGGAGTCTTGACAAGTTATGACCCTTCTATTGGTCAGGCATAAGAATTATCCAATATTGGTCTTGAGCATTCAAAACCATACATGTCCCTTCTTCAGATGTCAGGGACCTTGTGGCTTCAAGAACCCATGTCCAACATCAATACTGGATTATTCTTATATTGTTGCCAATAAAAGGATGTCATGGCCTATAGTGAAATAAGCAACAGGAAAATTATTGGGCTGAATGTGGAATGTTAAAAAAAAGGTCCTGCTTCACCTCAACAAATTATTAGTTTTCCTGGGCAAGTAGCCAAGATGGAGAAGGGAGTGTGACAAGAGAGTTAAGGCCTCTTTTACTGAAGCCTGGTAGCCGGTTAATATGTGTTTTAACCCATGGCAACTGGCAGCCAGGAATACTAACATAGGATCATGCCAGCGATCGCATGGTAAATCGCATGGTAATCATCCATCATGTGATACAATGGGGAATGGGCGGAGTGTGGGCCTGGAGGACACATTACCACTAGCACGAGAGCAATCACCACACACTTAGTGGCAGTGTGGCAATTAGCGTGAGTTCACCAAAGGACACCTCTAAGGGTGTTGTTAGGTGCAACTGCATTACTGCGTTGCATGTTAAGATATTCTGTTGCACATTAGCTGCCAGGAACATGCTGGTGACAACCCTGACAGCTAACGCAAGGTCTTTGCACTTAATGTGTGCTTGTTTTACATGTTAAGTGCAAAACCTTAATGGGCTTTAGTTAATGTGACCCCTAGTTTGTTACTCCTTCATCCTTTACTTTAATTTGGACCCCATCCTCTTTCTTCCAAGTTTTGACCAACAGTAGAACCAGGGATCTTCCTCTATCCATATATCCATATCCAGATTATTTAGGCCTCATCAAATGCCAGGTTCGGTGTGCATTATAGACATTTCGATAGACAACAGAGCCAATAAAAAAAATAAATAATTGAAAATACTATAAAAAAAATCCAATCAGTATAGCAAATTAAAATATTCAATTAAAATTTCCAGCAGAAGTACTGCCCCTCTCATAAAATAGCATAAACATCTTATGCCACCTGAAAAATACTACATGTGACTACTGCTGTTGTTCCACTAAGTCCAAAACGTTCTTATCCCTATATTTCATTCTTCTTGTAGGGTAGTTTGTAACCAAACTCCATATGGCAGGTGGCACTATCCATTCACGACTACCTGCTTACCCTCTGAAGGCCAGATTGAGAAACTAGGTCTTTAATAATCCCTTAGGTGGAAGAGCAAGATGACATCCATTGAAGCAGATGCATTGTATGCAAATCTATCTCATAGATTGTAGAAATCCTGAAAACCCAACTGACTGGGTATGTCCCAAGGTTTGGGTTGAGAACCACTGTGCTAGAAAGGCTAGCTGGATGCAGGCATGATGTTAACAGCTAGGGCAAGAAGGGGGGAGGGCATTATCATCTACAATCATAGGCAGTAGAATGGGGTGGTAAAATGCAACAAATGAGGTCATATTCGGTTCAGTCCCTTTAAATAAACTGAATGACTGTATGATCCAAAAATCATTTATTTTCAGATCTCTTATAGTCTATAGGGCCAGGAAAACGTGCTCTCTCTCTCTCTCTCTCTCTCTCTCACACTCACTCTCTCTCTCTCTCTCTCTCTCTCTCTCCTCTGCTTGGCTAGACACAGCAGAGCTGCCTTGAAAAAGGACAACAAAGAAATATATCACTTCACCTCCCGCTCCTCCCTCCTTCTGCCCTCCCTCATTCATCCCACAATCAATCATCCATAGATATCAACTACAAGCCTACCCCCATAAATAATCCCTCACATAACCTACCCGATACCATCAACTTACCCCTCAGTTCCCCTCCCTCATGTCCCTCTTGGAGTGCACACTCACCTAGACATGCCCACCCACACCCTGCTCCCTCTAAATCTTGGTATTACCCTAGACATAGACCCCCACACTACTCTGATAAGAAATCCACACGTAACTTATCCAATCTTATCCATATCCCTCTCCTCCCCCCTCCACTCTCCTGTTTTCATGCACCCTATGGAACGCATGCTCAGTCATTTAAAAAAACCCTTTTATTCATGATCTTTTTATCTCTAATGCCCTACACCTTCTTGCCTTGACGAGACCTGGCTCCCCCCAGACAATACCCCATCCATTGCCTCTCTCTGCTATGGGGGCTACCAGTTCTCCCATACACCTCGATCTACTGGTCACGGTGGTGGCGTTGGCCTCCTACTCTCCCCCTCCTGCCAATTCCAACCCCTCCTGCCACCCCAATCACACTCCCCCTTCTCCTTCGAAGTCCACTCCATTCGCCTCCTCTCACCACTTCCCCTCCGAATAGCTGTTATTTATCGCCCACCGGACAAATCCAAATCAACCTTCCTCTCCGACTTCGTCTCCTGGCTTTCTGCCTTCATGGACCCCTCCTCCCCCACTCTTATTCTTGGCGACTTCAACATTCACATCGACCACCCCTCTGACCCCCATGCCTCAAAGTTCCTCACTCTTACCTCCTCATTCGACCTCCAACTTTGCTCCACTGTCCCCACACATCTATACGGTCACTGCCTTGACCTAATACTCTTTTCCAACTCCTCTCCTTCAAACTTCCGCAAATCAATCCTTCCCTCATCTGACCATCACCTCTTAACATTTATGCTTCAGCTTCCACCGTCCCAACCTCGTCCTGTCTCCGACCTATTTAGAAACCTTCATAATATTGATCCCCTAACTCTCTCCTCCACCATTTCTCCATCTCTCTCCTCCATTTTATCCTCCAAGTCTGTCAACGAGGCATTATCTTCATACAGTGCTACACTATCCTCAGCCCTTGACACTCTTGCCCCTCCCACCCCATGTCCTGTCAAACGATCTACTCCCCAAACCTGGCTTTCACCCACAATCCGTTACTTACGCATCTGCGCCCGTTCTGCTAAACAAGCTTGGTCCAAATCCTGCTCCCCGGAAGACCTTCTAAATTTCAAATTCATGCTTTTCTCCTTTCAGTCAGCCTTAGCACTTGCCAAACAAGATTACTACATCCATCTGACCAACTCCCTTGCCTCTGATCCTCGCTGTCTCTTTAATACCCTCAATTCTCTCCTCAAGGTCCCCTGCCCCCGATCCCACCCTCCCTTTTTGCCCAAACCCTAGCCGACTACTTCCACGATGAAATCCACAAGATTACCCTCCAATTCCCTACCACTTCATCTACCTCCCCTCCTCCCCAGTTCTCCTCCCCCATCCATACTTCCCCTGCTAACCTCTCCTTCTTCCCTCCGATCTCTGAAGAAGAAACCACACTCCTCCTTTCCTCATCCAAACCCACCAACTGTTCATCAGACCCTATCCCCACCCATCTCCTACGTTCCATCTCCCTCACCATTGTCCTCTCCATCACTCATATCCTCAACCTCTCACTCTCCACTGCAACTGTCCCCGTTGACTTCAAACATGCTGTTGTCACACCCCTCCTCAAGAAACTCTCACTTGATCCCACGTGCCCTTCTAACTATCGACCCATCTCCCTCCTTCCCTTCATATCCAAACTATTAGAACGAGCAGTCCACCATCACTGCCTCGACTTCCTCACCTCCCAGGCCCTCCTGGACCCACTACAATCCGGCTTCCATCACTTACACTCCACTGAAACGGCACTCACAAAAGTCACCAATGACCTGTTCCTGGCTAAATCTAAGGACCTCTATACTATCCTCATCCTTCTTGAACTTTCTTCTGCCTTTGTCACCATTGATCACAACCTTCTCCTCACCACCCTCTCCTCGCTTGGCTTCAAGGACTCCGTACTATCCTGGTTCTCCTCCTTCCTCTCCCATCGCTCATTCAGTGTATGCTCTGGCGGCTTCTCTTCCTCCCCTACCCCGCTCCATGTAGGTGTACCCCAGGGATCTGTCTTGGGCCCTCTCCTCTTCTCTCTCTATACCCAAGGCCTTGGCATGCTTATCTCCTCCCATGGCTTTCAGTACCATCTCTATGCCGATGACTCCCAGATCTACCTCTCTACACCTGGTATTTCTCCGGCAACCCAGTCCAAGATGTCTTTCAGACATTGCTGCCTAGATGTCTCATCGCCGATTGAAACTGAACATGGCCAAGACTGAACTCCTTGTCTTTCCACCCAACTCCTCCCCCCACTTCCCCCTCTCTCAGTCCATGTGGATGGATCTACTATCCTTCCTGTTCCCTCTGCCCGCAATCTAGGGGTTATCTTTGACACCTCTCTCTCCTTCTCCGCTCATATCCAGCTTCTAGCTAAGACCTGCCACTTCTTTCTCTACAACATCAGCAGAATCCACCCTTTCTTCTCTGAACACACTACCAAAACGCTTATCCACTCTGTAATCTCCTCTCACCTCGATTACTGCAACCTACTCCTCGCTGGTCTCCCCGTGAGCCACCTCCTACCCCTTCAATCCATACAAAATCATGCTGCTCGACTAATCTTCTGTCAGCCTCGCCATGCCCACATTACTCCTCTTCTCATGTCGCTTCACTGGCTCCCTGTCCATTTCCACATCCAATTCAAGCTTCTCCTGCTGACTTATAAATGCATTCACTCTATGGTCCCTCAATACCTCTTATCTCTTATCTCTCCCTACGTCCCCTCTCGAAATTTGCACTCCGCTAACAAATTACTTCTATCAATGCCTTTCATCCGCACCGTGAACTCCCGACTGCGCTCCTTTCACTTTGCTGCACCATACGCCTGGAACAGCCTACCTGCATCTGTGCGCCAGGCATCCTCCCTGGCCCTCTTCAAATCCAGGTTGAAGACCCACCTCTTCACCGTTGCATTCAGATCCTGACTCCATCCTCATCTTACCCTAACCCCTGTCAACGTTTATGGCCAAACTATAGACCAGACTGTACCACATCGTACCTTGAACAGAACTGACTAATGCTCTGTACTGTTTTAACTAGATTGTAAGCTCCGATGAGCATGACTGTGACGGGCAGGGACTGTCTCTTGTATGTTGGCTACCTCTTGTAGGTTAGCTGTGCAGCGCTGTGTGCGTGGCGCTTTATAAGTGCTAAAAAGTAGTAGTAGTAATGTTGAAACTTTTTGACAAGCAGCCAAACAAACCTATCCAAGACTCATTTCTTACAAATTCCATAACTGATGATGTCAGCAGGAAACTAAAAAGAGAAAGCAACATTTTCTTTCTTTCCTGGGTACCTAGGTATCAAAGGGATAGGGTGACTTGTTAGCTGTAGGCTAGAAAAGTTAAACAAAATAAAGAGGTGAAAACTGGAATATATCATCAGAAATAAAGCAAATAATACATTCAAGATTCAAGCACAGGTAAAGATGGGTGGAGCTCACTGATTCATTCTGTGTGTCAGAACAATTCAGAGGCTGCGTGTACTGCAACTGCAGACTTGACTTTAAAGCCAGGAGGTACTAGACTGGCAAGGACAAGACTCTAGAAGACAGGGCAAAGAGCACACAAACACTAGTAAAATGTAGCACACTGTGTAGGTGCATGGAAGTGAGTGACTTTGCTGCAGGGCAGAGGGCACATACACACTGAAAAAAAATATGGATTAATTTAAGACTGTGGTATATTCATATAAGTACAATCGACTGGCTTGTTTATGTTAAGCATTCACAAGATCGGCAGTGGTACACAGCTTTCGAGGGTCTGCTTCTGATACTCAAAAAGATGCAGATAGAATAGAAACATAGAAACACGACGGCAGAAAAAGACCACATGGCCTATCTAGTCTGCCCTTCCATATTAAACACTACAACAGTCCCCTTTTTTTCCTTTAGAAATCCTCTGTCTTTGTCGCATGCTTTTTTAAATTAGTTCTTGAGACTTCCGGTGGCATGGTGGGCTAGGCAGGACGTTTCCTCCTTAGCTCTGGAGCCTGCTCCTTCCCCCCCTGCCGTTAACTAACTTTTTAGCCTTGGTTTTATCACACAGTGGGGGAGAGTAGTTGTATTTTGGCCGGAACCCCTAATTCTGCAATTTGTGGGAAGGAGTACCTTCATGGCAACAAAGACTCCGAGGCGGGAGAAGCCCTGCGGCGGTGAAGCAAAAATGGCGGAAGGGGCTTCTGAATTGCAAACGCCGATGGCCGCGCCGACGATAGTGGCTGAGGTCTCAAAGGCTGTGGTGGCGGCTTTAGAAGATCGCCTTGGCGGTCTGGCATCGCAAATCACTGCGGTAGCAGCGGCGGTGTCTGATTTTACCAGCCGGGTTGAACAAGCGGAACACCGCATCGGATCCCTGGAGGACGCACGTGTACAGGATGAGGCCCGGATCAACAAGCTCGAAGAGGCTCTGAAAAAGCATGAGGAGAAGCTAGAAGATCTTGAAAATCGAAGTCGTCGGAACAATTTGCGCTTCATCGGAATAGAAGAATATGTGAAAGACAAAGATCTTATGAAATATCTGGAGCGTTGGCTGCCGGCTAACTTACCTCTAGCGGCGGAGATGGGTGCCATAGTACTGGAGAGAGTGCACCGCTTGGGGCCATATCGCTCCAGTGACAGTAGGCCCAGGGCGGTGATCGCACGCTTCCTGAATGCTGCCCAGAAGGAGGGTGTCTTGCGTGCCTCGCGGCAGCAGCGGCGCTTGGAGAGTGCAGCTTGCAAGGTCCTGATTTTTCAGGACTATTCTGCTGGGGTCTCGCTGCGTCGTCGAGCCTTTAAAGAGGTATGTGATTGACTGGTTGAGCGGGGCCTGCGTTTCACGATGGCGTACCCAGCGACCCTGCGCGTGGAGTGTGCTGATGGCCGACGGACTTTCTTGACGCCCGAGGCGGCGATGGATTTTTGCAATTGTCTCGGCTGATTGCGGTGCCCTCACTGAGCTGCATTGACTCGGACTCGGACCCTGAGAGCTGCCAAGCTTGACTTGATCTCTGTGGACCTTTGAGTACAGCCCTGTTTATCTCTCTTGGAGGTGACTGTGCCATTTATGGAGGCCGGACTTTGGGCGAAGTTTTTTTCTTTATTTATTTCTTTTTATTTTCATTTTATTTTGTTTCCCTTTTTTTCCCTCCCTTCTTTCTCCCTATTTAGGGGCCGATGCTATGTTGCAATACCTCCCCTTTTATTATTTTCTCTGCTTACATTATTTTGTATTGCTTATTTTAGACAGGGTATATGTTGACTGCTTTTTCCCCTTCTTTTGGCTCTGTTCGACTCCGATTTAGTGTGCAAAGTTAGTCCCTGGATGCCTTTGGGGAATTCCTTTGGTTGTCCCTGGGGCTGACCGGCTGGGTTGTACTGTAGGAAGTGCTGGGTGTAGGGTTGGGGGGCGGGGGTATTGGCAGCAGCCTTATTGGTTATGGGACTCGGGGCCTGGTTGCTGGGTGTGCTCCCTCGGGCCTGGGAGGGGTGGGTAGTTGAGTGTCCTCTTTGACCCTGTTTCAGGCTGGGTGGGCTCACTCTTCTCTCTCTATGGGCTTATTACAGTTGTGGTGGTGGGCTTCCCAGGGATTTAGGTGCGTCGGTGTGGTCGCCCCCTTTTGGCAGGCTCAAATCTGTTTAGCCTTGTAATGTCGGTGGCTCCTGTCTGGAGGGGGGAGGGTACCCGTTGAGTAGCCCAAATATAACACCATTTGGGCCTGTTTTTCTCTTTCTCTTGCTCTAATCCGCCCTTGCTGTCGCATTGGGGCCCTGGGCTAGGATGTAATCGAGGCCTGATACCTGGGGAATGATTACCTGTCTGTCAGGGGCTGTTGTTATGGGTAGTAAGGAGTGGAGCTTTGGCGTGTGGAAGAACCCCTGGTCGGGTTATGGGGATCTGGCTGTGATCTTACCATCTTGGGGGGGGGGGGGTTCTGCATGCTACGGGAGTCATGGAGGGGCCAGCGTAAGGAGCGGGCTGGTATTTGGAGTAGGATTGGGGTGTTGGGGAGGTGGGATGGTGAGGGTTCTGTTGGTAACGGGGGGGATATGGTTAATGGTAGTTGGGATGGGAGGGGGGGTTGGGGTAGGGCTAGGGTGGGGAAGGAAGATGGGGTGTGTGTCTGGTCTATTGGGTGTGCTAGAGAGATTGGATGGTTGCCTGATCGTTTGTGTGTGGATATGGAGGTCTTGGGATATCTTGTCGGAGTGGTTGGGAGGGGGCCCTAGGCTGGGGGGGTCTCCACCAGAGGGAGTACTGGTGTTGTATCAGTTAGTGGTTTTTCACTGGCATGAGCGATGAGTGTAGGCATTAAGATTGCATCGTGGAACGTCTGTGGACTTGGTTCCCCAATTAAGCGCTATAAAGTGCTTCAACAACTGAGACGCAAGCAGATTGGGGTTATTATGTTGCAGGAGACCCACCAGTCCGCTGCTGAGCATGACAAGTTATGCAAAGGTCATGTAACTAAAGTTTATGGGTCCCCGGCGATAGGGAGGAAGCGGGGTGTGGCCATCTTAATCACTAGGTCGGTGAGCTGCGTAGAAGAGAGAGTGGACATTGACTTGGAAGGTCGGTATGTTTGTGTAAGGGGATTGCTGGCGGGTATGAAGGTGGCTCTCTGCTCGATTTATGCGCCGAATGTGTATGAGGCCCGATTTTTTCAGGCACTTACCCGGCTTTTAGCGGATACAACTGGGTATCAGGTGATTCTAGGTGGTGACTTTAATGAAGTGCTGGATGCGAATATGGACAGGTCTGGGCCAGCCGGAGGTCGGAATCAGAGGACCCGACAGCGTTTGTGGGGCCTGTGCGAGGGACACAAGCTTTTGGATATTTGGCGGGTCTTACACCCGGGGGACCGGGAATACACGCATATGTGTAGGGCGCATGGCTCTTGGTCCCAACTGGATTATTTTTTTATCTCTGATTCTTTATTTAGTTGGGTCCGGCGCACGGAGGTGGGTCCCTCTGTCCTTTCGGATCACGCGATGGTAATCTTGGAGATGCGCGATTGTAATCCTGGTCGGGCTAGGCTCTGGAGATACCCGTTGGAACTTAGTGGAGATGTGCAGTTTGAACGGCATCTCCGGGATCGTTGGGCAGAATACGCGGCCCTCAACGATCGGCCGGGGATATCTCCTGCCCTCTTTTGGGAAGCCGGGAAGGCCGTTTTGAGAGGTGACATTATCAGTTACTCTAGTCTGTGGCGCAAGCAGTTGAACCGGCGGATTCTGCATTTAGAAAAAGAATTGGGGAAGGCGCGGAGGAGGGTGGCTGGTTGCCGGACGGCAGCACATCAACGTGCGCTGCGGGAGCTTCAGACGGAGTTGGAGATGCTTCTGCATCGGCGAGCACAGAAATCAATGTTGTACTATCGCTATAAGTTATATCAGCATGGGAACAAGGCGGGTCGATTGATGTCCTCTTTGGTGCGGCCTGCAGGGGGGCCCCATACTATTGGGGCTATTCGGCATCCGGATGGGACCCTTAGGCGGGGAGCCGAGGATATTGAAGCGGTGTTTCTGGATTTTTTCCGACAGCTTTAGGCGGGCGAGGGGGCTCCGGAGGTGGAAGGTCGGGTTTTTCTCCAGAGCTGTCTTTTGCCGCAGCTTAGTAATGAGGGCCTACAGGCTCTTAACCAGCCTCTGTCGGGGCGCGAGGTGCAGGAAGTGATTAAGACCTTGAAGACTGGCAGGGCCCCTGGGGTGGATGGGTACCGGGGCGAATTCTTTAAAGCCATGGGCGATGTCATCGTGGAACCCCTGGTAGGCTATTTTGAGGACCTGGTTAGGGGGGGGAGGTTCCCCTTTGAGGCCAATAAAGCATTGGTTACCATACTGCCGAAACCTGGCCGAGACCCGCTTTTGCCTGGCTCGTATCGCCCTATCTCGCTCCTTAACGTGGACATTAAGATTTTGGCCAAAATCATGGCGGATCGGTTGGCACGGTTTTTACCGGAATTGATACACTGGGACCAAGTGGGGTTTGTGCGGGGCCGGTATGCCGCCTCCAATGTGCAACGGATTTTGCTTTCTATGTGTTCACGGCAGTCGGCGGACCCTGGCTCTCTCCTTATTAGCTTTGATGCTGAAAAAGCATTCGATCGAGTTAACTGGGGATTCATGTATCAGGTCCTTGAGGCGATGGGATTCTCCGGCTTCTTTGAAGACATGGTTCACTTATTGTATGCAGACCCGAAGGGTGCTCTTATGGTGAATGGGCACATATCCGCAGATTTTTGCATTCAGAAGGGGACTCGTCAGGGGTGTCCATTGTCCCCGCTTTTATTCGTTTTGACGTTGGAACCCCTATTGATCCGGATCCGACACGCCACGGAGTTTCGGGGTGTTTCTGTTGGAGGGGAGGAGGTTCGAATCGCGGCTTTTGCCGATGATCTGCTTGTTCATTTAGCTGATCCAATGGAAGGGTTGCCCCACTTGTTACAACTTATTAGAGAGTATGGTGTGCCCTCGGGCCTACGGCTTAATCTAGACAAATCTGAGGCAATGTGGTTAGGTCTGGCGGCATTGCCGGATTGGCCAGGGGGATTTCCTCTGAAATGGGCGGCGGGGCATTTCAAATATTTGGGCATTCACTTACCGGCGCGTCTGAGTGATCTCTACCACCTCAATGTTTCTAAACTAGTAGCGACTGTGTCGCTTACAGTAGAGAAATGGCGGGACTTGCCGCTCTCCCTGGGCGGTCGAGTAGCCTTATATAAGATGGCCATTTTTCCTAAGATCCTATACATGCTTCAGCTTCTTCCGTTGTTCCTTAAGCGCTCCGATCTTCAGAAACTGAACGTTCTCCTTAACCGGTTTCTCTGGAGGGGGCGGAGGCCCCGGGTGCGACTGGCGGTCTTGCAGCAATCTAGAGCGTCGGGAGGTCTAGGGCTTCCCGACTTGCAGAAATACAATATAGCTTGCCTCCTGCGCTTTGCGCGAGATTGGCTTTGGGATTTGGAAGATTATTTGCCTTTGGGGCTCCTTCGGGAGGCGGTCCGTCCCTTCCATCTGCGGTATCTTCTTCACGCTCCGGGAGTTCGGGGGTTACCTCTAGACCTCCGGGGATCTGTCTTGCGCTGGTGGGGCAAGCCTGGCGGTATTTTTGTGCTGGGCGTCGGTTGATGGCGCGTTACTCTCCATATCTTCCAATTAGAGGCAATGCGGATTTTCTACCAGGTATGGAGGGGCCTCCATTCGCCCGCTGGGCGCAACTGGGACTGGAGAATTTGGAGCAGGTAGTGACGGCGGATGGGGCGGCGGAATGTTTTTCCTTGTTGTCTCGGCAGTATCCCCTAGTGTCGTGGGATGTCTTCCCGTATATGCAGCTTCGTAGCTATATTCGTGGTATCCCCAGTGAGGCTCTGAGAGGGGAGGTCAGTTCTGACTTGGAGCTGGCACTCCGGGGGGGGGGGGGGACCAGAGGGTGAAGGTTTCGGGCCTGCATAAAATGCTTTGGGAGTTCGTGCAGCCGACTGCACTGGAGGACTTAGCATGCGCATGGACTTTAGACCTAGGCGAGGAGGTAACGGCGGATGAGATCTTACGAGCCTTGGCAGGACTTCCTGGGTTGAGTGTGATGGTGCTTCACCGAGATGCTCAGTTTAAAATATTGCACCGTCTGCATTATGCGCCTCATCGGGCGAGGAGAGCGGGCATTGCTGCGACTCATGGCTGTCCTCGATGCGGAGAACCCCGGGCAACGCTGGGGCATTATGTTTTGAACATGTTCGAGGGCCCAGGACTTTTGGGGGAAGGTAGTGGCCCACTTGGTTGTTTGTGTGCAGCAACCCCTCTCTTTGAGTGCTGGTAATGTGGTGCTGGATGTCTGGGATGATGCGTGGAGGGAGGAGTTAGGGCCCGGTGTGCTGCGCTGGCTGCGCTTGGTGTTGCTGATTGCCCGTTTGACAGTACTCCAACAGTGGCTGGCTGCGAAAGGGCCAACGTATGGCATGTGGAGGGTTAAGCTGCATAGATTGTTGCTCATGGACAGGATACATGCCAGTGGCCATCCACGGCGCTGACAGCGGTTTTTGGAGGGCTGGGGACCACATCTTTCTCTCTTGCCTCTTCGGGTGCGTAGTAGGGTCCTGGGTGGGCCCTGATGGTTCCCTGTGGATAGTTCGGCCATTCCTCTCTCTTCTATGCACACCTGGTCGGGTGGTTGGAAAGAATGACTGGACCTAAGGAGGTGGGTGGGATGGGAGGGGTGGGTGGGTAGGGCTAGGGCTAGGGAGGGCAGCACTGTAGGGGTCTGGTTGGGGGGGTGTCACCTGGGCTTAGTTTTGGATGCGGATGGGCCTGGGAGAAGAGCTCACCCTGGGCCTGTCCTGTTTGAGATGGGCGCGTCTTGCTCTGTGCTGGGGGTGACGGGATGCAGGGGGTATGTTTGGGGAATAGTGCTATCTCGATGGCAATTTGTTGTTTGTTTTGTATGGGCATGCGGTGTTTTGGACTGTGGGGGAGGGTTGGTAGATGGGGCTAGGCCTTACCTCCCCGGGAGCGCCACTCGCCGGGCGAGTACGGGGTGTGGGATCCCCCTGGCACTCAGGCATCGTTAATGCGCTATGTTGTTTGTTATGACATATGTGGCTATGATGGGGTCATGGGGAGTATTTTTTCCCACCCTGCTCTGTTGGTTTGTTCTGCCTATATCTTCATTGTCTTTTCTTTATTGTATTTTATTTTCTATCTGCAACTAGATGCCTGTATTGGTGTTTATTGTTTGGAGCTGCCTGTATTGTTGTTTCTTGTTTGGAGTTGCCTGTGAAAAAATTTGAATAAAATAGATTTGAACATAAATTAGTTCTTGGTGTTGCTTTACCCTTCTCCTAGTGCTTTGTTGTCTTTAGGTCACTGTTTATTGATACTGCATGTTTCGATCCTATTAGAAACATAGAAAAATGACGACAAAAAAAGACCACATGGCCTATCTAGTCTGTCCTTCCATATTAATAACTGCAACAGTCCTCTCTTTTCCTTCAGAGATCGTCTGTGTTTGTCCCATGCTTTTTTGAATTCACATGCTGTCCTCATCTCTACAACCTCCACTGGGAGACTATTCACCACTCTTTCCGCAAAGAAATATTTCCGCATATCACTCCTGAATCTATCCCCTTTCATCCTCATCCCATGTCCCCTTGTAGCAGACCTTGCTTTCAATCAAAAGAGGCTCTCCCCATGTGCATTTATGCCACAGAGGTATTTTAACGTCTCAATTATATCACCTCTATCCCGCCTTTCCTCTAAGGTGTACATATTAAGATCCTTAAGTCTGTCCTCATATGCTTTATAATGAAGACCACTAACCATTTTGGTAGCCACCCTCTGTACCGATTCCATCCTGTTCACATCCTTTTGAAGGTGCGGTCTCCAGAATTGCACACTATACTCCAAATGAGGTCGCACCAAAGACTTATACAGAGGCACTATCACCTCCTGATTAGGTGTCAGTAGCACCAAAGAGCTGAGAAAGTTACTAAAGCAGAGTTTTAAACCTACCCCACTAAAGAAAAAAATTCTCCTTTTAAACAAAAGCACCAAAAAGAATGTAACTTTGTTTTAAAAATAGAAACATAGAAAAATGACAACAGAAAAAGACCACATGGCCTATCTAGCCTATCCTTCCATAACAACAACTACAACAGTCCCCTTTTCTCTGTTAGAGATCCTCTGTGTTTGTCCCATGCTTTTTTGAAATCAGATACCGTCGTCATCTCTACCATCTCCATTAGGAGACTATTCCATGGATCCACCACTCTTTCCGTAAAAAAATATTTCCACATATCATTCCTGAATCTAACCCCTTTCACCCTCATCCCATGTCCCTTCATAGCAGAACTTGCTTTCAATTGAAAGAGGCTCTCCCCCTGTACATTTATGCCATGGAGGTATTTAAAAGTCTCAATCATATCACCTCTATCCTGCCTTTCCTCTAAGGGGTACATATTAAGATCCTTAAGTCTGTCCTCATATGCTTTATAATGAAGACCACTAACCATTTTGCTAGCCACCCTCTGTACTGTCTCCATCCTGTTTAAATCTTTTTGAAGGTGCGGTCTCCAGAACTGCACACAATACTCCAAATGAGGTCGCACTAAAGACTTATACAGAGGCACTATCACCTCCTTTTTTCTGCTAGCTATTCCTCTCCATATGCACCCAAGCATCCTTCTAGCTTTTCCTGTTGCCTTGTCTACCTGTTTAGCTACTTTAAGATCATCTGACACAAACACGCCTAGGTCCCGCTCTTCTTTAGAAGACAAAAGTACTTCACCCCCTATACTATATTGCTCTCTTGGATTGCTGCAGCCCAAATGCATGACCTTGCATTTTTTAACATTAAATCCCAGCTGCCAAATTCTATACCATTCTTCAAGCTGAGCTAGATCCCTCCTCATGTTATCTACCCCTTCCTGGGTGTCTACTCTATTGCAGATTTTGGTATCATCCGAAAAGAGGCAAACTTTACCCAACAGACCTTCCGCTATATCACTAACAAAGATGTTGAATTCGCAAAATGTACCTAAACTCTTTTAAGAGCTCCCAGTCAGAGAGCAAGCAATTTAAAAAACCACAAATTCTTACCTTTGTTTGAAATGTATAGCCCCTGTTAAGAATGCCTCAACAGTGCAGGGCTCTGAAGCCTTTTATGCAGGCCTCAGCTGCTCTCAGTTCTTTCACAGGCTAATCAGGCCCACTAACTCCTGATTAGCTGTCAGTAGCACCAAAGAGCTGAGAAAGTTATTAAAGCAGAGTTTTAAACCTACCCCACTAAAGAAAATACTTCTCCTTTTAAACTAAAGCACCAAAAATAATGTAACTTTGTTTTAAAAATGTACCAAAACCCTTTTAAAAGCTCCCACTCAAAGAGCTAGCAATTTAAAAAAGCACAAATTCTTACCTTTGTTTGAAACGTATAGCCCCTGTTAGGAATGCCTATTGTCCTATTGAGACTGGTCAATAATAGCTTTTTGTATAGATGAACATTTGGATTGCATTCCAATCTTCCTTTCAGAATAAGGATACTAAAGGCTTCTTTTACTAAAGCTTGGTAGCTGGTTAACATGCTTTTTAATAGACAACCATTGTGAGGACTGATTCCTGCTGCTCCTGGAGAACACCTGTTACAGGTGAGTAACTACGCTTTCTCCAGGACCAAGCAGGAAGTCAGTCCTCACATATGACCACCGCTCATACTGATCCTTGCCCTGCGTTCTGGATCAAAGATCTACGAGCTGATCTCAGTCCCATCATATCCAGACTCATGATTCAATCATTTACAACAGGAACTTTCCCTCGTACCCTTAAGCAAACATCCATAAGGCCATTACTAAAAAACAACAAACTTGACCCTCTTAAACCAGAATCATATAGACCTATTTCAAGTATTCCATTACTAGCAAAAATTTTGGAAAAAGAAGTACAAAAACAAATTCAGGATCATATAGATCTTAACGCCCCACTGGACTCATGCCAGCACGGTTTCAGAGAATTCCACGGTGTGGAAACGCTTCTAACTACTCTGTTCAGCAGCTTATTATCAGGAATTGATAACATCCGCCAAGGGTTCGTCCTTGTTTTTCTTGATATCGCAGCCGCTTTTGATTCTGTTAGCCATGAACGCCTCCTTGAGCGTCTCAAAGGGAAGGGAATTACTGATAAAGCACTTGAGTGGTGTAGATCCTACCTTTCTGACAGATGGCAACAAGTACGATCCAACGATACTTCATCAGATCAGTTTCATCAAAAACAAGGGGTCCCTCAAGGCTCATCCCTTTCCGCCCTTATGTTTAATATATACATGCAGCCTATCTGTAACCTGATTCGATCCTTTAGAGTTAACTGCATGATATACGCGGATGATGTACTTTTATATTTTCCTTTTACAACTGAGAACCCTGATCTCAATCCATTAACTAACTGCATAAATGAAGTATCCAACTGGCTACAATCCCAAAATCTAAGGATCCAACACAAGAAAACGGAGGTGTTATTTATTACACGTAACCAAAATTTCACTGCTCCATCCTTTTTGAAAGTGAATGATGCTAACCTCCAGACCAAGACCACCATCAGATACCTCGGTGTCACTTTAGACCAGAAATTAGATATGAAAGCACATATTAGTAATATTGTAAGAGCGGTATATCACAAAATACGCTCCCTTAGACACCTTCGATCCTTGCTAGAGCCAGACGATTTTAGAACCATCTATCAGGCGCTAATCATACCTCATTTTGATTATGCGAACTCAATTTTACAAGGTCTTCCACAAACCACCTTACACCCACTTCAAATGGCTATGAATGCTGCAGCTAGAGTCCTTCATGGAGCTTCCCGGAAAGACCATATCTCACCTATTCTAAAACATCTTCATTGGCTCCCAATTCAAAGTAGACTCACTTTCAAAATTTTACTAATTACATTCAAAGCCTTCAAAGAACTCTCATCTTCATCAATATCAGACTTGATCCAAACACCACCCCTCAATAGAGACAGAAGGTCAGTAACACTCAATACTCTGTTAGTCCCTAAATCAATATCACAGTGTACCAAAACTACTTCAGACAGGGCCTTTTTATTCTGTGCACCAAGGTGTTGGAATAGCCTCCCTCAAAACATCCGAGCAATACCAGACCTTTTGCAGTTTCGCAAAGCTTTGAAACACTACCTCTTCCTTTTATCTTATCCAGTAAACAATAAAGACATCTCAACCAACCCACAGACCTTCCACTCATACACATACAATACAGATACCCCACAGACCACATACACACAAAACTGAAGCCATGATGATATTATGACTATGTTTATTAATTATATACCCTGTTATCCGAGTTATATTCTCCTGTTTTCTGTAAACACAAAGTACTGTTGAATTGTGTATCTCACTGTTTTTTGTGAACCGCGCTGATGCCTAATAGTGCGGTATATAAGAGTCTATAAATAAAATAAATAAATAAATAAATAAACCACTAACGCAGGCCATTTCATCCACCATACGTTAAAATGCACAGTAATCAGCCATCATGCCATGGGGCAGGGAAAGGGGAGAGTGTGGGTATGGAGAGAGCATTACCAGTAGCAAAAGAGCAATTGCTGCAAGCTCAGCAGCAAATTCACCTAATGACACTTCTATGAGAGTCATTAGGTGAACCCACCTTACCAGAGAGCACATTAGAGCTCGTATCTACATGCTAGCTGCCAGGACCATGCTGGTGATGCCCCTGATAGCTAACGCAGAGGCTTAGCATTTAACGTGAATTTGTTTGACGCGTTAAAAGCAAAACCTTTATGGGCTTTAGTAAAAAGGGCCTGTCGTGTTTTCATATGATCTTTCCAGCAATGCAACAGAAAGTAAGCTACTGAGAAAACCTGTCTCTGCAAACACTCAGTACTCTTTCAGGCACCTCCTCTAATGGGCTTATTTCCACACCAAACTCCAACCTTAACCTAACCTGTTAGTACATCTTTACCCAACACTCAAAGGATTTGGGTCCTATATACCAATGATGGTGCTGCTTTACCCCTCCTCTCCTAGTACATTGGGGTCTTCATGCCAGTTAGTGTCCTTTGCCCCTCTTTTAGTACCATGGAGTCTTCAAGACACTCTTGATGCTGTTGTCTCTGTAGCAAATGCCTGCCAGCAAGTTTTAAAGAAGTTTGATTTTAAATAGATGGAAACCCCCACTATTAGAATGCAAGATTGTTTCACCATTGTTTCGAATGGAAATGAATAAAATGGAATCCGAAAACAAAACAAATAAAAAATTATTCCTGGCTTTCTGTTATCTGGAACTTCAATGCAATGTGTGCCTTTGAGTCAGTCCTGACTCCTGGTGACCCAGAAGCTCCTGGGTTTTCTTGGCAGTGTCACCAGAAGTAGATTGCCAGGCCTTTCTTCCGAGGCAATGGAGGGTTAAGTGACTTGCCCAAGGCCACAAGGAGTGCTAGTGGGAATTGAACCCTGGTTGCTTTGTTACCAAGCCAGTGTTCTAACCACTAGGCTACTCCTCCACTCCTCTGGAACTTCTGTTATCCATAAAAATGCATTATCTGGAATGACTTTGGTCCCAGCTCTTCAGAATAAATTGTGCTTTATTGTGCTTTGGCTGGTTACCTAAGGGCAGGGCTGGATTTAAGATTTCAGTGTTCATAGGCAGGACCAAAGGGTGAAGGTAAAGATGCCCCTTTGTTGCCTCGAGAGTCAAGAGGACCCTCTTGTTGACTGGAAAACAGGGGCGGGGGTTGTTGGGCACCAGTGGATGACCCTAAAGTAAATGGGAGATAGCTCCTCTTTATACTGGGTACTTGGCGCCTTCAATATTTTGTGCCTTAGGCAGTTGCCTGTTCCTAAATCCAGGCCTGGCTAGAGCTTTCTGACACCTTCATTTATGATATCAGAAGGGTCACAACTTACTTGTAAATAAAAAGCTCTCTCTGCTGTAAAATTAAATTTCTCCATGACGGTAGACAAGGCTTGGCAGAATCCCCACTTTGATGGATAATCTGCCATCAATAGGCTTTGACCTTTCTGGAAGAGCTCTTCAATCAGGGACCATGTGATAAATAGTTTTAATTTTGATCATCCTTTCCCCAAGAGAAGAGTGAAAAGTCAGAAAATCTAAAATAGAGACCCCGACGAGGGAATGAATGCTGTTTCCTGCTGGTTTTGAAACGCCAGTGCTGGCGGTTAAGATGCTTATAAATAAATAATAAGATCCCCAGGAAGATAAATAACCATAAATAATAATAAAACCTTCAAGATATTTGGAGTCTTTGAGGTAGAGAGAGGATTTATGAGTCTGAAAATTATAAAGAAGGTACTCTGAGAATGAATGCCCTCTCCCATCATCCTCTCTGGCTTCTCCACATCCCTTCTGTTTTGGCAGCTCCAGGCCTCCATACTCTCTGGCTCCCATATCTCTTTCTTCCCCTAGCTGCTTCAGGCCTCTATCTTTATTCTACACATCCTCACACTGTGAGAAAGCTGTGATCACTCATATAAAGCCATCATGCTATGCAAATAGGACAAGCAGGCAGGGCTAGTCTTTAGGATTGTAACAAGTCCTCCAGAGATGTTATGGGCTTTACAGAACAGCTAGAACTTTTTAAAGTAGGAGTTTCATAAAATATTTTGTGTTCCAACAAACACTTCGACTGGGAAAACTTTATCAATGTACGGCCTTAAGAGTTCAAACAGCTGGGAAGAGCTATTCTATTCACTATATGCTGTAGAAGGTACCATGGACCCTTGGGAGAGTTCTTCTCTTGGTTAGAAGGTAATGGAAGGAAGCATATGCCCCCCCCCCCCCCCCAAGAGAGTTCTTCCTTTGGTTACAGCATGTGGAAGAGAACATGGGCCTCTGGGAGAGCTCTTCTCTTGGTTAGAAGTATGGAAAGAAGCATGGGCTCCTGGAAAAGCTCTTCTCCTGCATACAGGGTATGGAAAGGAGCATAGGTCCCCAAGAGGAATTTTGCTGCCAGGGATGAAGATAGATAGAGGAAGGTTAGCACTGTAAGCATAGTAGTGACTGGTATAGCTTTTACTAAGGGAATGTTCTGTATTCTAGAGATACAGTATTGACCATTTTATACAAACACCAATTATTATGGGGTGTGGACTAACGTTATTGACAGGAGATATTTGTTTAAGGTCAAACAAAGCTGATATTTATACAGACAGATTTTTTATTCCTTTCTATATCCCAATGCATTCCTGTAGTACCAGAGGTATTTGAAATCCAGGAGAAGCGTGAAAAGGTCAGAAAGAATAGAGATGTTTAGGTGCTCAGCCTCTGGAGGTCAGAGAGAAAGATGGAGCCAGCTAAGTCTAAGGGAAAGGGATGATGGGAGGAGTTTGGAAGCTGCATGGAGAGTGTATTTTAATCATTCCCCTATTGCCTTTTACTCTCCCCCCTCCAATCCCAAGTGGTGTTTCTTCTTTCAGTTTTTGAAACTACCCCTCCCTCAGTTCTTCCCCAGTGACTAAAGTCACTGTGGTGGAGACAAGCTATGGTATTTTCACAACTTCAGGAGGTCATTGAAGAGGATGGTCATCTACTGATCCACGGGGACCTTTCACTCTGTGGTGACTGAGCAGATCGGAGCTGCCAAGCCATGGCACAGCTACCCATCAGCATACTGCAGCTCACATCTCTACTAAGCAGCTTTTCTCAGTTTTGGCTCTCAGCAGCGTTATTAGAAATGAATGCTTCTGAATCCCAGAGAGGAGAGGAATCATGCCGTATCTCTACAAAGTGTGACTGTGACCCTGTAGAGAGGGTCGGTCAGCGGCTCAGAAAGATCTATACTGCTGAATGTTTACCGCCTGCCACCAATTCTGCATGGAGAAATTTCTCAGCGCGCCAATAGTCCATTCTATTTGATTAGTATTATTTCCACATAAACAACGTGTGTTTCCATAGAAGCAAAGAAAAACACATCTTGTTCAAGCCTAGAAAGCTTGGCTGAATTCCAGAAAAAGGAGACAAATCTTTCTAAGCTTCAAATGTACCTAGGTCTTCACTAGCCTTGAGAAATGAACCTAGGTGGTTATAATAAGATAATTGTGGTCTGAAACTGGACACAATCACTTGTGTCCATTCCTCATCAAAATGAGAATAATAGCAAGCGCTACTGAGAAGATGGTTTACCAAGTGTTTCCCCCATTTTGTCCCTCCAGTCTGTTCCCTTAGTCTTTCAGATCATTCTCCCCTTCCTGCCCTACTGCCTCTGCTCCTTTCATCTCGTCTTTGGTCATTTTCCCCTCTGTGTCCCTCCCCAATCTCTATTCCCATGGAGGTCAATTCCATAGGTGCATGTCCGGGCTATCTGGACATCCAGAAATCTGGATGGCCCGGAGATGCACCCGATTCTGCTCCTGTGGGGGCTAGACATCCCCACGGGAGCAGAATCATGGCATAGGGCCTGGACATCCCAGCTAACTCAGTCTGGCTCCTGCATGGAGCCTCGATGCCATGGCATCCCATTGAGATGGCACCGCAGCTCCATGCAGGAGCCCCGATTGCCCGCACCACACAAATGCCCTGTTCCCTGCCTTCTGGCCCCCAGTCGGGCCTTCCAAGGCTGGGATCGAGCAGCAGGGAACAGGGCATTTTGTGGGTGCCCAAAAGTGCCATCCTCCGATGCCAGGGGGACTTATCCACCTCCGAGATGGAATACGTCCCCCGTCTATTGTGGTGAACCTGGACATACAGGGCTATGACCGGAATCGGCCATGTATGTCTGGGTTGTGCACCCCACCCCCAGTCCGTCCTCTCTCCTCCCCATCACCGCCTCTGCTCGCCCCTGTCCAGAGCTCCCCACACATCTCCTATGTATGTGTGGGGGAGCTTTGGTCAGGAAATAGGGGCCCAGGCAAATAGCAGGGATGTACATCCAAATCGGATGTACATCTTGCTATCCATCGTTCGGAATGACCCTCAGTTTCTCAGCTCATTCTCCCCTTTTGTCCCTCCAGTCTCCTCTCATATGATTTCTGAACAGACCCCACATCATTTTGGTTGTCTTTCTCTGGATCACCTCTAGCCTCTCTATCCTTCTGGAGGCCTCCAGAAATGAACAGGGTATTCTAAATGAAGTCTCTTCCTTATGATCCATCCTCATCTATATCCTATGTCTGTGTAAACTGATGTAACAAGATCTTATATGCTGTTCCCTTTGTGCAGTGCTGCATAAAAATATAAGAAAAATGTAAGCCAGTTGATGGAGTTGTGCAGAGGGAACATTTTTCTGTTCGATTTTGGTGCATTTGTGCATTTTTCCTAATTTTTGTACTTTTTTTATAATTTCTTTATACGTTTGTTTTAATACGTTTTTTATTGTGCACTAATCAACTTAACACGTTACTTTGTTGGTTAGTGTGCGTTAAATCAACTTTGTATGCCCAAAGGTTTTTAAGGGGTGTTAACAATCTGAATGCATACATCCTTAATAGTTGACTTTAAACACATCTAACACTCAGCATCAACGCAGGAGGGCAAGGCTCGGGTAGCTTTGGGCTCTGGTTTCCCTTTTTGATGCCTGGAGGTGCTGCCTGCATTCAGAATGAACATACACTTACGGTAACCAAACAGGACGATCCAGGTACTGCCAAAGTACAGGCACCCAAGTCACATAAACGGACTGCATGCTATCAGCCAAAGATTTGTCATAGGTCAGAAAATGGGGGGGTCTGTAAGTAAAGAGTGTAATATTACAGGAACAGTTCTTACTATGTGCGGCACACATATAACAGACTTAGAATGAAATGCAATTTAACACACATCTCATCCAGTCCACCGATTAGACAATCTAGTGCCTTATTCCTTCAGATAAATGACTTTGTTCACTACTGACAAACTCTGTTCTGTGTGTCTGTCTGTTCTTTCCATCTCTTTCTCTTCAACTTCTAGTTCTTTATCTCACCCTCGTACCTCCCCTTTTCTTTCTTGTTTCCATCTTTTCCCTTCCAGCCCCATTACTGTTGAGATGTGTATGCTGCAATAATTCTGTGACTGGTTTAATAAAGGAATTAATACACACATCCTTAACGCAGCTTGGACACACCTATCATCAGGAATTTCTCTCCCGACCCTAACCCTCAAGGCTGACCCTTCTCCCTTGCATTACAGTTTATTGGTGAAATCTTCTAATGCAGAGAGCAGATCAAACACCTGGATGCACAGCTGGCACTATCTCAATAGCCCCCTCCATAATCAGTAGGCCCCACTCCAAGCTATTCACACAATTTACTGTTCTGAAGACGTAAGAATGAAGCCACAAAGACAATTAATAACTGAGATACAAAGAGAAATAGTTTCTAATATTAAAATAATAGGCTTGGCACTATTAATGGTGCAGATCCTGCTTTATGAAGGTTTTATTTATATTGATTTATCTCTGCAGCTGTCAGGACGCCAGGAAGATAATGAAAGCTGGCAGGCTTCTGACTGGAGTTAAACACGTACACAGATTAATGAAGGGAAGAGAATGAGCAATGCTGCTGTGAAGTAACCAGCAAAAAAAAAAAAAAAACCAAGTAATAAGGCTGCTATCCCTTCCGCCACAGCAGGCAACCTCAACCTCAGACTACAGTTACCCGGGCGATACACAGCCCCTGCTAGACTCTCTTCTGTTGTGTGTGTGTGAGGGGTGGGGGGTGTCTGTTGGCCTAAGACCTGATATTCAAAGACATTTATCTGGATAACAGCAGCCATTTCCCAGATAAATGCTTTGGCCACCACTATCTACGAAAATTCAGCAGCACTGTCCGGATAGTGCTGGGCGGTGCATGAGTGAAGCAGTGAGTTATCTGGAGAGCAGCGATATCCAGTCCACTATCCAGATAGCTGTCTCTGTAAATTCAGCTAGCATGAGTTATCCAGATAGGGGATGAATATCCATGGCTAGCTATTTTCTGCACCTTAGAGTCAGCTGCTTCCATCAGCACTTAATTACTTTAAATTCTGAAAAAGAAAACAAGGCGGTGGCCAAAGCCAGAAGGATGTTAGGCTGTATACAGAGAGGAATAACCAGCAGAAGAAGGAGATATTAATGCCCTTGTACAGGGCGTTGGTGAGGCCTCACTTGGAGTATTGTGTTCAGTTTTGGAGACCATACCTTACAGAGGATATTAAAAAATGGTTCAGAGGAAGGCAACCAAGATGATTTGGGGCCTGTGCCAAAAGAATATGAGAAAAGACTTGAAGACCTATGAAACAAAATTGCAAGGAAGTAAACTTAAAAGAAACATCAGGAAATACTTTTTCACGGAAAGGGTGGTGGATGCCTGGAATGTCCTCCCGAAGGAGATGGTGAGAGCGTAAACGGTGATAGAATTCAAAACGTCATGGAGCAGAAATACAGCATCACTATGTAGCAAGAGAATATAATCAAAAGTAAATTACTTCTAAATAGAAATGGGTAACCTGCCTAGAGCGGCATGTACAACTCTGGCACCTTACTGGGCAGACTGGACGGACCATGTTGGTCTTTATCTGCCGTCATTTTTACTATGTTACTATGCTTAGAAAGAAAGGAGATAAAATTGTGGAATTTATAAAGAGCACAAGTTGAGCTGTATTGAAAACTTGGAATGATGATGAAAAAGTGAAGCACTTTTGAACATGTTAATGACTGCATGTCAGTTGAGTGCAAAGTATTTTGATGGTCCGCAAAAACATTTTTAAAGTCTTTCAAGTGTACTAAACAACAGGGAACTTGAAGTGGTTGTGACTGTTGAATGTAAGGTTCCCTTTTGAGATATGAGAGAGGATAATTGATTTAGAAATAAATGACAGCAAACAAGTGACAGGTGAAACCTTTTTAGTAGATGTGAGCGGCATATTTCCCGTTGTCAGGCTCAGGCATAACATTTTACTTTGAGTTGAAGGCAGCATAACTATGGAAAGTTTGCCAGACATGTAACTAGTTCACTAAAAAGGTCTCACCTACAACTTGCATGCTGACCTTTATTTTCCACACATGTACCTGGACTTATATAGCAACTGCCCTAAACAACTAATAAAACAGAATGAAAGAGATATAAAGGGCATTTTAGATAGTGCTTGGTGATCACAGTGACAATGCCAAGGTTGCAATGCATGCAATTCCAGCAGTATTGTAGAAAACATTCTTCTAAATGCAGAGCCTTTTCTACAATAGTGGAGGAGTAGACATTTATTTGCCAATATGTGGAGCTGGAGGAGCCATTTTGTAAATCTGCACTTACACGTGGAAGCAGATATTTCACAACTTACGGATGTGGGTGCCAGCGCTTACATGTGTATGTCCGTCAATTTGCAAATGAGCACATATAAATTCTGTCAATTAGCTACAAATGCTGCTATCTTTCATTTCAGCTTGGAGGGAGAAATAAACAATGAGAGATTAAGGACACTAACCCCTTTAATCCCTCCTGTAAAGGGCTGCCTGAAACTAGCACTTTTTAAAAACCTAAATGTGCCAGGGAGCGGTGTAAATCCCGATGTGGACAATTTCAGTCATACGTATGTATTCCCTATAAGAAATGGGGAATACACTAGATTTTTGACCTGCCCAAGCCACTCCCTAACTACACCCCATCACTCTCCCTTGCATTTTCTATGTAGTAAGGATATCCACAGGCAATTTCCGTCCTTTCTAAATTGCCATTTCCATGTGAATGCCATTTTCACGTGGAAATTGCAAACAAGGCTTCTAAAATGACCACCTTAGGCTTTCAAAGGAACTAAAGTGGTATCATTTATTCAGACTGGCATAGAGATAGAAGCTGCCTGAAAAATTCTATAAAGCAAAGCGGGCCTAATATTCAAAAGGCATTTACACAGTTAACAGCCAGTTAACCGTGTAAATGCCACATACATGGGTAGGGCCATTGAATATCTTCAACTAAGTCCCCTATGTGCCTCGATGCTAGCCGGTTATCATCAGGGCATGCTGGGGGCCTTCCAGGGTGGAGCAGAGGTGGGGACCGGTGCTTACTGTGCAGCACCGATATTGGAAGCTGCATGGTTAACGCTCGGTGCCTATAAGATAGCAATACCGATGCTGCATTGCCAGACCCGGATATTCACTCCCATCGCTGCAGAAGTGAATATCCGGAGTCTGGGGGTCAGAAGGCGGGGCTAAGCGGCTATGGCGCTTAGCCCTGCCCAGTTGAATATCGGACCCGGCAATTTTATTTATTTACAGAAGTTTAAACCACTTTTCCAACAATCAAAAGGGTGTACACAAAAATTAATATCACATCACATAGACATGAACAGAGAGGATGACTTTCTTCCCCAAAGTCCAGCAGTCCACATCATCCACAAGAAAACAACCATGTTTACAGCAGCTTACGAAAAGCCAGCAGAGAGGTCTGACTTCTGTTCCAGGGGAAGAGCATTCCACCGCTCACTAGCCACTACTCTGAACGTCCTGTGCTAATTGGCATGGTCTTGTGCTAGCTGACAAGTCGTGTCCCAGTGCACTTTGTCACAGAGCAGACTCATTAGTGACCCCTATGGAGACAGATGATATTGCAATGCAAGGAAATACTAACGTTTGGGGAAAGCACATGGTAGAAAGTTGCCATGGGCAACGTAAGCAAGTGAGGTCACGAGCTAGGGAGACACACCCAGCCAGTAGAGAAGCCAGGAGGTTCTCACCTGACTCTAATCAGCTGGGGAGTGGTGCAGCTAGGAAATACCTAGATAAACTCAGCTCACAAACAGTTAGGCAGACCCAGAACAAGAACAAGAACAGGACCGAGAGCAAGGTACAGCCTGAGAGCCAGACCAAGAGCCAGGATAGGAGCTGGAGAGAAACCCAGAGAAGGAACTGGATGAATGAGGAGGACGAGAGAAGCTGTGAAGAGAGCGTGTCTAATTACCACATTGGAAGCCTGAACGGAGGTCTGAGTGAGTCCGAGGAATGCTTGAATGAAAGGTACAGACAGCTTGACACAGAAAGTGAGAGTGAATGTAACAGCCCAGATTGGAGCAGAGACAGAAGAAAAAAGGTACAAGCCAGGAAGTTTTATTCCAGTCCAAAAAGGGGGAGTTCATGGCTTGGAGATAAGGGACAGTTTGTGGAAGCCATCCAAAGCTAGCCTAAGGGGAGCAGAGAAACTCCAGTACCCTTATAATAAACAAAGGAAAGGCTTTTTACCTGCAGAAGTAAAACACTCTGAGAGGTACGAGAGACACAGAGTTTCAGAGGGGCTGCCGTCAGAAGTTCCAGCTGGTTCCAGGTTCCTAAACAGAGCAGAGCTCAGAGCAGGAGTAATTCCTCCTAATAGAGGGGCAAGGGAATTCATCAGCCTGCCAAACAGAGGTCAGCAGAGGGGAGGCTCCTACTACCAAAACCCCAGCAATTGTGGTAACAGCAAACAGTTTTCCCTTAGTGAAAAAGAAGTACGTCACAGCCAGGACGGACTTTTTGCCAAGCCCACACAGGGAGAAAGTAAAGAGGTATTGATTCCTATTGAGGAGCCGATGCAATGTGAAGCCTCTGTGATTGAACAGAATATTGAAGAAATGGATTGTAGCCTTTCTCTGGCAGATAATATAATCTCCCTAAGATAGAGAAGAATAAGCAGCCTGACAAGGTGAAGAGAAGGCCTTATTCTGGGTGGCTACAGGTCTGTGTTTAAAATATATTTCTGTTGTTAAGAAGCTGAAAGAAAGCCATTTTTGTGTTACAGTTTTCTTTCTGTTTTACCCAAGAAGGGTTATGTTTTGTTTTTGTACATACTGAAATATCCTATTTGGGAAAGGGAAATAAAGCCCTGTTTACCTTACATCGGTTGTCCACAACTAATTTTTGTAACTGGCAGCAACTACAACTACCAGGAGTCCAGTTACACTGAGGCCCAGTGCAATACCTGATCTCACCGGTAGGTGCACCAAGAGGGCTCACGACAACTTTCAGTGCTCACCAGAACAGACGCTGCCAGCTAGCACCCATCAGTAAAAGACACTCTGAGTTTGGAAATGCCCTGTCAAAGCTAGTGCAGCCTCTCGTTTCTTGTCATGAGTCTTCATCTTGACTACATTGGAGCAGAGATTGCATCTCTTTTATGTGTTTGTACAGTGCTGTGTAGGCCTAGTAGCACATTAGAAATAATGAGAAGAGTCTAGGCTGAGGACCACGCATTGGGGGTGAATAGGGTTGCCAACTAGCCGGTTTTCAGCCGGCCTGGCCGGTTTTTCCACGGCCAGGCCGGCTGCCGGCGCAGAGGCAAAACCGGCCCTTTAAAAGCCGGTTTTTTTGCTCTGGCCGCAAGATCGGGAGCGGCCAGAGCAAAAAAACCGGCTTTTCTCCGCTTCAGAGGGAGCCGGGGAAGCCCGCGCGAGGCCCCGGCTCCCTCTGAACAGCCACCAGCGTGAAGAGCCTTTACCTTCACGCTGGCGGCTGTTCCTGTGAAGCCGCGAATGCTGGGAAAGGTTAAAGGTTGCCCTTTAACCTTTCCCAGCATTCGCGGCGTCACAGGAACAGCCGCCAGCGTGAAGGTCAAGGCTCTTCACGTTGGTGGCGGGTCAGAAGGAGCCGGGGCCTCGCGCGGGCTTCCCGGCTCCCTCTGAAGCCTCAGACAGCCGCGATGCTGGTCGGGGGGGGGGCAAGGACTGCATTGGCTGTGATGGGGGGGGGGCAAGGACTGCATTGGCTGTGATGGGGGGGACCTGGACTGGAAAAGGGCTAAGGGGGGGGGGGGACTTGGACTGGAAAAGGGCTAAGGGGGGGACTTGGACTGGAAAAAAGCTAAGGGGGGGGACTTGGACTGGAAAAGGGCTAAGGGGGGGACTTGGACTGGAAATAGGCTGTGATGGGGGGGGGGGCCATGGAGGTGGCCTGGAAATGGGTTGTGATGGGGTGGAGGGGACCTGGACCAGAAAAGGGCTATGGGGGGGGGGAACTTGGACTGGAAATAGGCTGTGATGGGGGGGGGACCTGGACTGTAAAAGGGTTATGGGGGGGGGGGACAAGGACTGGAAATGGGGTTTGTTGGGGGGTGAGGGGAACGGGACGTGAAAAGGGCAATGGGGGGGGGGGGGGAACTTGGACTGGAAATGGGCTATGGTGGAGGAAGGGGGATCTTGGACTGGAAATAGGCTGTGATTAGGGGGGCTAGGACTGCAAATGGACTGTGATGGTGCGGGGGGACTCGGACTGCAAATGGGCTGTGATGGTGCGGGGGGACTCGGACTGCAAATGGGCTGTGATGGTGGGGGGGGCCTAGGACTGGAAATAGGCTGTGATGGGGGACTTGGACTGGAAATGGGCTGTGATTGGGGGGGGGAGCTAGGACTGGAAATGGCCTGTGATGTGAGGGCTAGCACTGGAAATGGGCTGATGAAGAGCTATAGGACTGGAAATGGGCTGATGTGGGGCATGGGAGAATGGGACTAGAAGGGAGTGGATGCTGGGTGGGCCTAGAACTATAAGGGAATTGATTTGGGGGGAGGACTAGAATGGATGGGGAATGAGAATGGAGAGGGGAAAAAAAATTTTGTGTCGAAGAAAAGTCTATGATGGGCCGGTATTGGGAGAGTAAGAGGGGCTTGAGAATGGAAGGGTGAAATTTAAACGGATGATAAAGGAATAAGGAAAGAATTGGGGGAAAGAGCAAAAGGGAAACAATCAGTATGTTAAAGCAGAAATAGAGAGAGAATGGAAAACATCTAAAAGAGAAGAAAGGACAAATGGATAGCTCGCAGAAGACACGAAGAAACCAGAAGAAAGTGACTGGAGCAATTGCAACTGAAAAATAAAACGCCCAAACAGAAGGTAGAAAAATACTTTTTATTTTGAATTTATTAACTGGAATATGTCTGGTCTGGGAAGTGTGTATTGCTAACATCTTTGCGTTTTTGTTTAGTGCAAGAGGAAATTACTTTATAGTTTTATTTCTCCAGTGTTGTACATTTCATGTTTGGATTTTGGGGTTCCCAGTTTAATTATTATCTGACCAAGGAAGTTAGCCTACACGTATCCTCGGTAATTTTTGTGGGTGGGGCTGGGGGCGGGGCAGGGGTGGGACTAGGGGCGGAGAATGGGTGGAGCATGGCGAGCCACAGGTGTCGGGTTTTTCTCGGTGAAAAAGTTGGCAACCCTAGGGGTGAAACAGGGTATGCTTCAGATTCCGTCTAGAGAATTTAATCTGTAGCCATTGTTGGAAGATTTGCTGTTTATGAATTGAGCTCTTCTCCCACACCATTGCAAAGTATCCTTGACTAGCTGGCTCTGCTGTGTTTTTCATCTGTCAAGATGTTGAAAAGACAAATAGCTAGATAGATATCCCAGCTGTTCCACTACCACAGACATTACAACAGGTAATAAGAGTTATAAAACTAGGACTTGGTCAATGTTTTATGGTGGCACGGAAACAGCTGGCAGACTGTATGGACTCTGAACCCTAGCACTCATCAAGGCAGGTTTTAAATGTGAGATAAACTCCCCAAAGGGAGTGAGGGGAGAACAGTGGTAGGCCGTGATTATACTCGTACTATCTGCAAGTGCACTTACCGTGCAGTAAGGTATTTTTCTGTGCATTGGAATGTGCTAGAGATACCTCCAACAGTTGCCACACAGGCTTCACACTTACCACATGTTAAGCTTTTTGCACCTAATATATGATGGTGATGATTTGAGAAGCAACCATATGTCTAAATGGCATCATTTAAATGTGTCAATTGGCCTACACATGGCTATGCTCAACGCATTTAATTGGGCATCAGGTGTGTTAAGAGCATGGAGAGAGAATAGTTTGGGCGGGCCTAAAATATGGATGTACATTCTTAATTTTTCTATCCACTTTTTTTTTTGGTCCTTTGGTAGGGTGATTCAGTTATATATTAGTTGCTATCCTTTTCTTAATCCTTCTTTCTGGCTGTTTTTTCTACTATTAATTTTTTAACCTCCTCCTAAGTCTTAGATGTAAACTGCTTTGATGCATTTTGAAAGACAGTATAAAAGTGTGCAAATAAACATAAATATTTTACAAGAGGACTCCACATCAATCAAGGGACAGCTGTAAAGTCTAAGGGGGATGTTTACTAAACGGCGGTAGTGGATTCCATGTGATATCGGAGCCATGGCTCCATTGAAATCAATGGGGCCACAGCTCTGATATCGCATGGAGTCCGCTACCGCCATTTAGTAAACATCCCCCTAAGATCTTCACCCCATTTACCCTCCCTGACATCGATCCCTTCTCCTGAACATCTGATCCCCCTACTACCCAAGATATCCAATCCTCCCCCTGACCTCCCAAAGACATATGATCCCCCATCACCTGGCCCAGCAAGGACACACTGTTAAAAAAATGATACAAAGACCAAAGAAAATGAAAAAATGAAACAAAATGACATTTTTTGGCATGCACATCCCTATTTAACAGGTGCAGGAGCTTAAGCATGAATAATTGATAAGGTTGCATGCAAAAAATTTCCTACCAAATCTAACTTAATATGTACTGTGGTTAGGAGGAAGGTGCAGGAAGCTGGTCTAATGAGAGCAGGAAAAAGGACACAGCAGTAAGAAAAATCAACAGGAAATACACATATTGCTTTTTAATGGCTGGGTAGGACAACTGCAAGTCTGAGAGGGAGAAGCAGAGAAAGAGTAGTTACCTACCTGTAACAGGTGATCTCCAGGAACAGCAGGTATCAGTCTTCACATATGGGTAATGTCAGCACCAATGGAGCCCAGAGCAGGAACACTCCCCAGCATCCATTGGGAATGCTTTTGGGAGCATTCCCCCATGCATGCATAGCTGCCTTCCTGCCTTCCCTCCTGGTCTCCTCAGTCAGATGAATAGCGGAAAAAACATTGTAGAAGAAAAGATAAAAGGGGACAAATTGAAGGGGAGGTGGGTGGTTTGTGAAGACTGATTCTTGCTGTTCCCAGAGATCACCTCTTACAGGTGAGTAACTACACTATCTCCAGGAACAAGCAGGAAGTCAGTCTTCACTTATGGGACTTCCTAGCCCAAGACAACCAGGTGAGAGAAGAGTCCCAGCGCAGACTCAGCCCATTCGAAGCACTCCTCGCGATGTAGTCAGGTGGACAAGTTGTCTAAATTTGAAAAAGATTATACAGAACAGCTTGTCTGAATTGAGCATCACTTCTGGAGTCTTTGTGCAGGCAATAGTGTACTGCAAAGGTATGCCGCAAAGACCACATAGCTGCTTGGCAGAACTCTGAGATAGGGACAGATTGGAGATTAGTCACTGTGGCAGCCATGGCTCGGACATTATGAGCTGTGACATGGTGTTGTAGAGACAGCCCAGCCTGCAAGTAAGCAAATGATATACAAGCTGTTAGCCAGCTTGAGAGTGTCCTCTTAGATACTGGCAATCCTAGATGACTTTGGTCAAAAGAGACAAATAACTGAGAAGATTGGTGACAAGTCTTAGTACTGTCTAGAAAAAAGGCTAATGCTCTCTTACAACCTAGGATATGCAGTTTGGCCTCAGCAGGTGAGCTATAAGGCCTTGGAAAGAACGTTTGTAGTGAAATAGATTGGTTCAGTTGGAAGGAGGAGGCGACCTTCGACAAGAACTTTGGTTATATGCAAAGGACCACGTCATGGTGGAATGTGGTATATGGAGCATAGTTCACTAAAGCTTGCAATTCACTGCCTCTTTGAGATGAAGTAACTGCTATCAGAAAAAGAAGCTTCCATGTTAGGTACTTTAAAGAAGCTGAAGCCATTGGCTCAAAAGGAGTGCACATGAGTTGCACAAGAACAACATTTATATCCCACGCTGTTAGTGGTGGGCAGAATGGTGGTTTGGTCAAGAGGAGATCACACATGAATCTAGTCATCAAGGGATGCACTGAGATAGGGAAGTTCTTCATAGTATGGTGGGAGGCCACAATGACGCATAAATGATCTCATACCAACTTTGTTTTGAGACCAGAGGAGGACAAATGTAGCAGGTATTGGAGTAGGTCCAGACTTGGACATGTGAAAGGATCTAGTGTTCTCTATGAACACCAAATTGAGAATCTGCACCATTTGAAAACATAAGACCATCTGGTCGAATCCTTTCTGGAATATAGTAGAACATGCAAAATCTCTTCTGGAAGAACTAAGTGTGAGAGGACAAAGCGCTCAGCAGCCAGACTGTCGAGGCTGGGGTGCAGGAGGGTCTCTTGTTCCTGAGAGAATAGGGTAGCTGAATAACCCAGCCTGAGGGGAGGCACTTGAGCTAATTTAAGAAGCAGAGGAAACCACGGTTGTCTGGGCCAGAAAGGGACAATGAGAATCATCATTCCCCGGTCTGCTTGGAGCTTGAAAAGTGTCTTTGCTATGAGGGGAAGAGGAGGGAAAGCATAGAGCAGATCCTGTCCCCAATGGATGAGAAATACATCCAAACTCTCCCTGTGAGGGGAGGGAATCCTGGAGCAAAAATGAGGTAGTTGGATGTTGAGAGGAGAAGTAAAGAGGTCAAGTAGTGTGTCCCCCACAAATAGAACAAATACTGTGCTTCTTGAGGTTCTAGCCTCCACTCATGTGGATGGATGATCCATCTTAGCCTATCGGTTAAGTGATTCTCTGCTCCTGGAAGGTATACTGCATGCAGGTAAATCCCTCGAGGAATTGCCCAGTTCCAAAGTTGAATGGCCTCTCTGCATAAGGGGCAAGAGACTGTTCCCCTGTGTTTGTTGACATAGAACATGACCACCTGGTTGTCCATCTGTCTGAGAAGAGACCGTCCTCTGAGTTGGGGAGAGAAGACTCGGGTGGCATTGAAAATTGCCCGGAGATTGATGTGCAGGAGAGCAGACCAGAGGCCTTGTGTTGTAAGGCCGTTGAAGTGGGCTCCTCAAATTAGTTTTGATGCATCGGTCGTTAGGGTGCACTGTGGATAGTTGGTCAGAAGGCAGAGGTGACTGCTGAAGTGATATCTGCCCTTAGCAACCAGTCATCTAAGTAAGATTCTCAAAGTTCAAAGGTAGGCTGCCACGACAGCCAAGCACTTTGTGAAGACTATGGGTGCTAAGACGTCCAAAAGGGAGGACTCGATATTGATAATGATTGTTCTGAAATACAAATCTGAGACACTTTCTGTAATCTGGGTGGATCAGAATATCTGTATAAGTATCCTTTAGGTCCAGAGAGCATAGCCAATTGTTTGGTTGGAGGTATGGAAGAAGAGTACCGAGAGAAATCATCTTGAATTTCTCTTGGATGAGAAATTTGTTGAGATTTCAGAGATCTTAGACTTATGTCTTCCTGCCTTCTTTGGAATTAGGAAGTATCAGGAATAGAACCCTAGGCCTTTCAGAGATGGAAGAAGCTCCTTGCTCGAGCAGTCAGCAAATTGTCTGCTGAAGCAAGGATTTATTTATTTATTTATTTATTTAGTATACATTTGTATACCGCTACTTCCAGCGATCAGCAGCGGTTTTTTTTGATTACAGATTGGAAATTGTCAAATCATGACAGGAAATTTTTGAGGTATAAACACATTGATTAGACAGGAAAGCACAACACACAGAGAACTATTTTACAGGGAACATGGGCTATGGAGGGTTAAGTGGCTTGCCCAAGACCACAAGGAGCACCTGTGGGACTAGAAACCCCAGTCCTTCCGGCCCAAGGTTGCTGTCCTCTAGTGGGATTTGAACCCCCAACCTTCCGGCCCGAAGTACCTTGCCCCAACCACTAGGCTGTGTGATGGAGATCTAGGGAAGGTTGTCCCACAAAATGAATGGGTGGAAGATCTCTGAATTTCAACTGCAGACCATGACTAACTAGTTGTAAGATCCAGGATTCTGAAGTGATGTTGATCCAGCGGTATGCGAAGTGTACTAATCTTCCAGGGATCATGGAAAAAAAAGGAAAGATTATGAGAGAATTGGCCATGCTTCTTTTGAAGGAGTCAAAAACTCTGAGGAGAATGAATAGTAGTATAGGCTGTGGCTTGACAACTTTGGGATTCCTAGCTTGTTTCTGGCCCTGTTTTCTCTGTTGCTGTTGTGGGGCAGAGGAAGCAGAATAGGAATGATATGGTGGATAAAAACCTTTCTTTTTTGGGAAGTAAGGTTTTTTGGTTGCTGTCTTCTTTTTAGAAGTGTCTGCTGTCTTTCTCGAAAGCCTCTTCATGGTGAAGTCGTCAGTCTATCTCCCCGGCTTTCTCTCTCCACCTTTGGCCAAAGAGGTTCTCATCATTAAAGGGAATGTTGATTAATTTGTCCTGGACTCATTGTTTCAGGTCAGATGCTTGGAGCCATGCTGTCCTCCTAGCTCCAATACAGGCTGCAGCAGATCTGCTATTGGCCTCAAAGGCATCAAAAGCTGTCCTTGTTAAGAATTTTGATGTGTTTTGGGCATGTGTAACTAAGACCTGATGTGCTGCCTGCTTGTCACTATTTTCTCTTTTAGCAGCACTTCCAATAATTTGTTCACCACCGAGGTTAAACTAACCAGCCTGTAGTTTTCAACCACATCCTTACTTCTGCTATTATGTAAAGGGACCACATGTGGCTCTCTCCAGTCCTCTGGCACTATTCCCGATTCCAACGAGACATTGAAAAGGTCAGTCAGTGGAGCTACTAGAATGTCCCCAAGTTCCCTTAGTATTCCCGGGTGTATCCCATCTGGTCCCATCTCTTTGTCTATTTTAAGTTTAACTAGCTTCTCATGAACACAGTCTTCTGAAAATTGTTCAAGATGCCCCAACTTCTGTTCCTGTTTGTGGGCGGTTTCTGAGGTCCTGCTCCTAGTTCTTCATCTGTGAACACAGGACAGAAATATTTGTTAAGCAATTCCGCTTTTTCCTCATCAGCTTCTATATATTTCTCTCCTTCACTCTTGAGTCTGACAATACCACTTTTGCCCTTCCTCTTCTCACTAACATATCTGAAAAGTGTCTTATCCGCTCATTTTATTGCATTGGCTATTTCCTCCTCTTTTTGAATCTTTGCTTTCCTGACTATTTTGCTAGTTTCTCTAAGTTTTTCCAAATATAGATACCTGACTTCCTCTCTCTCTGATCTCTTGTATTTCATGAAGACTTCCCTCTTTTTCTTCACCTTTTCAGCTAATTCTTTCGAAAACCATAATGGTCTCCTTTCCCATTTACCTTTATTTACCATTTTAACAAAAAGGTTGGTTGCCTTTAAAATATCCCCTTTCAGTTTTGCCCACTGTTTTTCAACATCCCCCAGCTGTTCCCATCCCGCTAACTTGGCAATAGTGATCATAGCATGATCGCCTTTGATTTAATTAGTGGAGGAGGGATAGTAAGGAAATCCACAGTACTACCTTTTAACTTTCGAAAGGGAGACTATGATAAAATGAGGAAAACAGTTAAGAAAAAACTAAAAGGAGCAGTTGCGAAGGTTAAAGACGGACATCAAGCTTGGGTGTTGTTGAAAAATACTATCTTGGAAGCCCAGACCAGCTGTATTCCATGCTTTAAGAAAAGTGGAAGGAAGTCCAAAAAACTGCCAGCATTGTTTAAAGGTGAGGTCAGAGAGGCTGTTGTTGCCAAAAAAGCATCTTTCAGGAAATGGAAAAAAGAGCCAAACGACAAAACCTGGAAACAGCACAAGCACTGGCAAGTCAAATGCAAGGCATTGATAAGGCAGGCAAAGAGAGAATTTGAGAAGAAGCTTGCTGCAGAAGCAAAAACGCGAAATAAAGACCTTTTCAAGTACATTCGTAGCAAAAAACCTGTGAGAGAGTCAATTGGTCCATTAGATGATAAAGGGGTTAAAGGAGCACTAAGAGGCGACAAGGCGATAGCGGAGAGACTGAATGAATTCTTTGCTTCGGTCTTTACTGAGGAAGATGTAGGGATGTTACCCATGACTGAAGTGGTATTTAAAGGTGCGGAAGAATTGAAGGAAATATCGATACATCGGGAAGATGTCTTACAACTATTAGATAAACTGAAGAGTAGCAAATCACCTGGGCTGGATGGTATACATCCAAGGGTGTTGAAAGAACTGAAATATGAAATTGCAGAACTGCTATCAGTAATCTGTGAACTATCATTAAAATCATCTCTAATACCTGAAGATTGGAGGATCGCCAATGTAACACCAATTTTTAAAAAGGGTTCCAGGGGTGATCCGGGAAACTACAGACTGGTGAGCCTGACGTCAGTACCGGGAAAAATGGTAGAAACCATCATAAAGAATAAAATTACTCAGCATGTAGATAGTCACAACCTAATGGGAGACAGCCAACATGGCTTTAGACAAGGAAGATCTTGTCTCACTAATCTGTTATGTTTTTTTGAAGGAGTGAATAAACAGGTGGACAAAGGTGAGTCAGTTGATATTGTGTATCTGGACTTTCAGAAAGCCTTTGACAAGGTCCCTCATCAGAGACTTTTGGCAAAACTAAAGAGTCATGGGATAGGAGGCAGTGTACTATTGTGGATCAGGAACTGGTTAAAAGATAGAAAGCAGAGGGTAGGGCTAAATGGCCAATTTTCCCAATGGAGAAAGGTGAATAGTGGTGTACCCCAGGGATCTGTGCTGGGTCCGCTGCTTTTTGACATATTCATAAATGACCTGGAAAGTGGAATAACGAGTGAGGTTATCAAATTTGCAGATGACACAAAACTATTTAAAGTTGTTAAAACCCAAGAGGATTGTGAAAAATTGCAAGAGGATCTTGATAAATTGGAAGACTGGCCATCAAAATGGCAGATTAAATTTAATGTGGACAAGTGCAAGGTTATGCACCTAGGGAAGAACAACCCAAACTATGGTTACACGATGCAAGGTTCCACATTAGGAACCACCACCCAGGAAAAAGATTTAGGCGTCATTGTGGATACCATGTTAAAACCCTCGGCCCAGTGTACAGCGGCGGCCAAGAGAGCAAATAGAATGCTAGGTATGATAAGGAAAGGAATGGAAAATAAAACAAAAGATATTATAATGCCTCTATATCGTTCCATGGTGAGACCGCACCTTGAATATTGTGTGCAATTCTGGTCGCCGTATCTTAAAAAGGATATAGCGATTTTAGAAAAGGTACAGAGAAGAGCCACCAAAATGGTAAAGGGGATGGAAGGATACTCCTATGAAGAAAGGCTAAAAAGGTTAGGGCTCTTTAACCTGGAAAAGAGATGGCTGAGTGGAGATATGATAGAAGTCTATAAATTAATGAACGGAGTGGAACGGGTAAACGTAGATCGATTGTTTACGTTATCAGAATATAGAAAGACTAGGGGACATGCAATGAAGCTACCGGGTAAACTATTTAAGACTAATAAAAGAAAATATTTTTTCACTCAACGTGTAATCAAACTCTGGAATTTGTTACCAGAGGATGTAGTAAAGGCTGTTAGTGTAGCTGGGTTTAAAAAAGGTTTGGACAAGTTCCTGGAGGAAAGGTCCATAAACCATTATTAAGAAGTGACCGAAGATATCAATGCTTGACTCAGTACAAGCATTGTGGAACTTGTGTCTCTTGGGAAAAACTCCTAGGTAAATATGACCTAGATTGGCCACTGTTGGAAACAGAATACTGGGCTTGATGGACCTTGGTCTGACCCAGTATGGCATTTCTTATGTTCTTATGATTTTATACTTTTCTGCTATTACTTCCCCTCCCCATGTTAAACAACGTTTATGATTTAGTTATTGCTTTTCTAAAGTTGCCTGTTTTACATTCTCAATTTGTTGCTTGTAAACCATTTTGTTCTGTTCCATATAAACCGTTTTACCTCGTAGAAAAACGGTATATTAAAACCAGTTAAATAAATAAATAATAAATAAATAAATAGCAACTCCCTGAGGTATTGGCCCATCTTGACAAAGTTAGTTTTCCTAAGTCTAAAACCTTGCTTTTGAATGGATTTTAGCAGCCCTAGTTTAAATACTGAACCACACCATCTGGTGATCACTGGATGCAAGTGATCCCCCACTATAACATCAGAAACACTTTCACCATTGGTAAGCACCTAGTCCAGTATGGCCCCTTCACGTGTGGGTTCTGTAACCAGTTGCCTGAATAGTTCTCCCTGTAGAGAATCCAGGATCTCCTTACATCTAGATGATAATGCAGCAGGGATATGTCAATCAACATCTGGCATATTGAAATCCCCTATCAGTAGCACTTCCCCTTTCCTGGCAATGCTGCATATATCTTCAATTAACTCTCCATCCACCTCCTCTCCCGGTGAGAGAGGTCTGTATATCACACCAATGCAAATAGATTTCTCTTTCCCTCTTTCTAGTTTAGCCCATAGTGCCTCCTCTCTCCCTTTTAAGCCCTGTAGTTCAATAGCTTTAATATTATTTTTTATATATAGTGCCACTCCTCCTCCCCTTCTTCCTACCCTGTCCTTTCTGAATAAAGTATAGCCTTGTATAGTTACATCCCAGGCATGGCTGTTCGTGAACCATGTCTCTGTTACTGCCACTAAATCCAAGTCAGCCTCTCCCATTAAAGCTCAAAATCTGGGATCTTATTTACCATGCTCCAGGCATTTATACACACTGCTTTCCTTATGTTACCCCTTTTACCCATTTCCATAAAGATATTTAATGTTTCACTTACCTGGGGGCTTTCACTTACCTGGGGGCTTTCTTCACCCATCCCCAACCAATCTAGTTTAAAGTCCTCTTCAGTAGGTTAGCCAGTCTGCTACTGAAGACACGTTGACCCTTCTTGGACAGATGGATGCCATCTCAGCTCTGCAACCCTTGGAACAGCATCCCATGATCCATGAAACCAAAATGCTCTCGATGACATCATCCACGTAGCTATGCATTTATCTATAGGATGAGAACTTCTCTGCCTTGGCCTTTACCCTCAACAGTTGATGCTTCTATGTTTCTGTATTTAACATCTTCCAAAGAGGAGTAATCTGTGTTGGGTTTATCCATCCCATCTGAGACAGACGGACCAATATTCTGCTTCTGTGATGTGATGCACATGCCTAGTAGCTTAATGCATTAGATGAGGAAGTTGAATTTTTATAGCCTTTGGGAGGTGATGGAAACAAGGATGATATCTGATTTGAGGAAAGAATTGGACAATTGCAGAGGATCTCTGAGGGAGAGGAAGATACTGTAGAACTGAGCAGTTGGTGTAGATGAGCAGATTGGATAGACTGTGTTGTCTTTATCTGCCATTACGTTCTATACACTAAAGCAAAACAGCAAGTACAATGAGCTGATTGGAGCAGGTATATGGAAGAAGGTGAAAAGGAATGAGAGAAAGATAACAATAGAGAAAAACAGGGAGAGAGAAATAAGTAAGAGAGGGAAAGATAAAGAGAAACAGAAGAACTTGGTCCCGAATCCGTAAAAGTAAGCTTAATGGTCCTACTCTGTCAAATCTGCCTTTGGTGTTTCATGGGAGCCCAGATAGACTCCTTCAGATTCTGTATTTCCTGAAATAGCAGCAGTAATGATGGACTTTCAATAGCATTGCCATTTATCCAGGTTTTACTAGCAGTGTCTTTACATGTGTCTTCTCCAGTAAATGTCACTAACTAGAAACTCTAATATACAACAGGGTCTCAGCTTGGCCATACAGCAGATGAGTAGCCAGATGAGAGTTCTAGGGAACTGTTGGTAGCTCCACTGAGTCTAAATGGCACCCTTCCAATGCTTTCTTACCATGACTGATAGGGCAGCTTGGAAGCCTTCTCCTCTTGTCAGTCTCTGCGCATAGTACCTAGAGATCTTTGGCTGCGGCTCAAAATGGTCCACCCAGGTCAGAGTTGAATAAATTGAGTCATTGGGAGGAAGAGCTCTTATACTATAGCCCTCCTGTTCATCAGCAGGAACATTGCCACCAATACTTTTATGTCTGAGCAGCAAAAGTGCTTGAACATTGCAAAGCATGTGATCAGTAATGAATGTAAACCCGAAGACAGTGGAAAGCTCACAGCTGACAGACACTAAGGCAGTAGTCAGAATCTGTCAAGTGAATCAATTACACTTGTACTTGTCCAGAGGAGATTGCAAACACTCAGCTTCAATATGGGCTGAGCTTGTAAGCACAAAGAAGTGTGCTGAAAAGGGCAGAGACCAGAAAGAAAGACGTGAGGCTGAACAGGGAGCACTTTTGGGACATTAACTGCATCTTCACGTGCCAGTGCGCAGCTACTGATTGAAAACTCTAGATTGAAAATGCCACCTGTGTCCAAGAGATCAGGGAGGAAAGGAGGGCAGGTGAAGCAGAAATCATTTTCACTGAGAACTAAAGTATTTGGTGTGGATACCAAACACAAAAGTTATTAAGAGGAGCGAACGCAAAGAAAAACAGAAATAGTGATCTCGTGATCCTTCTTTTCCTTCTGTATATAAACCAAACAAGAGAGAGGGAGAAGGAGAAGATAGAAAGAGGGAAGAGAGAAAGGGGGAAAGGAGAGAAAAGAGACAAAATGGGACAAAAAGAACTGTGAAAGAAGACTGGAGGGGAAGACAAGGCAGAAAAAGAGGAAAAGGAGAGGAAGATGCGGTTCCGGTGTAAGAAAGGGAGAGAAGGGCCAGGAATAATGAGGAAATGCTGAGTGCAGTGCCTAGAGGAACAGGGCTGGCCCATCCATTGTGTGAGAATGTTGTTCGCACAGGGCCCCATGCCAACATCCCGCACATGCTGTTCGACTCCCAGCAGGGCCGGCTTCAGAGGGAGCAGGGGAGGCCCAAAGTCCTGGCTCACCTCTGTAAAGCCACCAAACTGAAGAGCGCCATTTTTCTTCACTTTGGTAGCTGTGTTCTAGTGTAGGCTGCTGGTGTACCGGAGGTTAAAGGGCATTTCCTGTTTCCCAGAACTCAGCACGCCAGTGGCCTGTACTAGAATACAGCTGTCGAAGTGAAGAAAAATGGAACTCCACTTTGGCAGCAGTACAGAGGTGAGCTGGGGCCTCTCTGGCTTCCTCTAAAGACAGTCAGACAGGCACGGGGGGGGGTGGCTAGAACTGGATATGGCTGATGGGGGACTAGGAATGAAAATGGGCTGATTGGGGGGGAGCTTGGATGAAATAGGTTGATGGGGGGCTCGGATATGACTGGAAAAGGCTGATGGAGGGACTAAGATGGAAAAGGGGCTGATTGGGTGGGCTTGGACTGAAAATGGACTGATGGGGGGCTGAGATAGGACTGGAAAGGGTTGATGGCGGGGCTAGGACTTGAAATGGGCTGATGGGAGGCTAGGATAGGACTGCAAATGGGCTGATGGGGTCGAGGATTGGAAATGAGCTGATGTGGGGGCTTGGACTGCAAATGGACTGATGGGGGCATAGACTGGAAATGGGTTGATGGGGGGCTAGGATAGGACTGGAAATGAGCTGATGTGGGGGCTTGGACTGCAAATGGGCTGATGGGGAGCATAAACTGGAAATGGGCTGATGGGGGGCTAGGATTGGAAATAGGCTGATGGGGGGCCTTGGACTAGAAATGGACTGATGGGGGGGCTAGGATTGGAAATGGATTGATGGGGGGGGCTTGGACTAGAAATGGGCTGATGGGGGGCCTAGACTGGACATGGGGTGATGGGGGGCTAGGATAGGACTGGAAATGGCTACTGGGGAGGCTAGGATTCGAAATGGGCCGATGGAAGGGCTTGGATTGGACATGGGCTTATGGAGGGCTAGGATAGGACTGGAAATGGCTGATGGGGGGCTAGGATTGGAAATTGATTCATTTGGGGACTTGGACTGGAAATGGGCTGATGGGGGGCTAGGATTGGAAATAGGCTGATGGGGGGCCATGGACTAGAAATGGACTGATGGGGGGCTAGGATTGGAAATGGATTGATTGGGGGGGTTTGGACTGGAAATGGGCTGATGGGGGCATAGACTGGAAATGGGTTGATGGGGGGCTAGGATAGGACTGGAAATGGCTGATGGGGTCGAGGATTGTAAATGAGCTGATGTGGGGGCTTGGACTGCAAATGGGTTGATGTGGGGCATAGACTGGAAATGGGCTGATGGGGGGCTAGGATAGGACTGGAAAGGGTTGATGGGGGGCTAGGACTGGAAATGGGTTGATTGGGGGCTTAGACAGGAAATGGGGGGCTAGGATAGGACTGCAAATGGGTTGATGGGGGCTAGGATAGGACTGGAAATAGCTGATGGGGGGGGCTAGGATTGGAAATGAGCTGATGGGGTGCTTGGACTGCAAATGGGCTGATGGGGGCTTGGACTGGAAATGGGTTGACTGGGGGCTAGGATTGGAATGCTAATGGGGGGCTTGGGCTGCAGATGGGCTGATCGGGGCTAGGATAGGACTGGAAATGGATGATGGGGAGGCTAGGATTGGAAATGGGATGATGGGGGGGCTAGGATAAGACAGGAAATGGCTGATGGGGGGTTAGGACTGGAAATAGGCTAATGGGGGGGTGGCTTAGGCTGCAGATGGGCTGATGGGGGCTAGGATAGGACTCAAAATGGCTGATGGGGAGGCTAGGACTGGAAATGGGCTGATGCAGGGGGATGGGAGAATGAGACTAGAAGGGAGCGGATGCTGAGTGGGGCTGGAACTAGAAGGGAGCTGATGTTGGGGGAGGACTAGAAGGGGATGGGACTGGGGGAGTGACGACGAAGAGGGGAAAAGATATTTTGTGTGGGAGGGAAGAAAAATCTATGATTGGCTGGGTATTGGGAGAGTTAGTGGGGATTGAGGATGGAAGGGTGAAATAAAGAAAGAAATGGAGGAAAGAGCAAAAGGGGAAAGATCAGTAGGTTTAAGCAGTTGTAGAGAGAGAATGGAAAAAACTAGAAGACAGAAAAAAGGACAAATGGACAGCACACAATGGAGAGTTAGCAGAAGACACGAAGAAACCAGAAGAAAGTGACTGGAGCAATTGCAGGACTTGGGGTAATTTATAATGAACCCTAGTAATTCCAGCACTCAAACCCCTTCCTGAGCAGTACTCTTGATCTGCCAATCATCCAAGTAGGGGAAGACAAACACTCCCAGCGTCCGGAGGTAAGTTGCTACCACTGCAAGGCATTTTGTGAAAATGCAGGGTGCTGAGGCTAGGCCAAAAGGCAACACTTGGTAATGGAAGTGCTATCCCCCCCCCCCCCAAGGATGAATGGAAGATACTTCCTGTGAGTGGGATCTATCTGTATGTGGGTATATGCATCCTTCAGATCCAGGGAGCATAGCCAATTGCCTCTTGGAGGTAAGGTGCTCAGAGAAATCATTCTGAACTTTTCTTTTACCACGTATGTGTTCGCATCTCTTAAGTTTAGAATAAGACATTATCCCCTGTTTTCTTGGGGATCAGGAAGTACTTGGAATAAAATCCTCATCCTTTTCTGCTTTGGTGGCACGAGCTTGATCGCAAGATCCATCAAGAAGGTGATGATTTCTCTTTGAAGCAGTTCCTGATGCAGAGGGTCAATGCAATGCACCCTCGGGGGCAATTTGGAGGTAGACTGAATAGATGTAATTTGTAACCACTTTGGACAATCTGAAGAACCCATGTGTCCGAGGTTATGAGGGGCCAACTTTGGGCAAAAAGAGTGAGCCTTCCTCTGACCAGAGGGTCGTACACTGTGGTTATTGGTAGATTGGTTATGCCCTGAAGAAACCAGTCAAAACCCCACCCCTGACTTTGACTGAGGAGCAGGCAGGCCTTTCTGAGACATCTCCCATAACTAGTGTGGGAGAGGAGCCTGTTTGGGTTGGGAGGTCTGGGATCCAGGAAAATACCTACGCCTACGAGAGCAATAGGTCTTTTTCTGCCCCTCCACCTCCATGGTACCTCCTGTGATAGGAGACCAGCTCGGACATGTGTCTTTAAAAATTAAGAAGGGTGACATGCTGTTTTTCTATGAAGCCAGCCTTCTCTTTGACCTGTTCTCTGAAGAGATTCTCTCCACAGCATAGCATGTCAGCAAGCTCGTCCTGCACTGATTGTTCCAGGTCTGAGGATGAGAGCCAGGAGAATCTCCAGATGCCAATACCCAAGGTAGAAGCTCTTGTTGCCATTTTGAAGATGTCATAGGTCGCTCAGACCATGAACTTTGAGCACTCTTTGCCGTAGGCCACTAGGGAATGATACTGTTCCAATTTCTCTGGAGGGAAAATCTGAAGCAGATCAGCAAGGTCACACATGATTTCTTCAAAAATATGCCCATGTAGAGCTGCTAAGAGGCCATGCAGGCTACGAGCATGGAGCTCTGAAAATACCTTCTTCCCTAAAGAGTTTAGTGTCTGCACCTCCCTCCCCAGGGGCGCCAAGGAATGAATCTTGGAACTCTTGGATTTCCTAAGGGCAGATTCGACTACCAAGGAATGGTGAGGAAGCTAAGGTTTCTCAAATCTGGGAGCCTTCTGAATATGAAGCCTTCTATTGACTGGAGGTACAGTGAGGGGGTTCTCCCACATTCTCATATGTACTCTCTGCAGGATGTGGTGCACAGGCACTGTCACCGCTTCCTTAGGGGCCGAGGAGCACTGCAGGATCTGCTTTGGGCTCATCCTCAGTTTCCAAAGAAAATGGTATGGCCTTGGCCATGTTCCTGACAAAATCCTGGAAGGTCATATCATCAGGAGGGGACTTATGTCACTCATGAGGTGGAGAAGGGTTCGACAGAAGCTCTGGGGACCTGTTCTCTGACAAGTCTTTGGACTCCATGTTGGTAACCCTGCCTTCTGAATCTGACTCAGAGATGAAGTCAAAATACTTCTGAGTCCCTGCCTGGATCTCTCTCTAGACTCGGGGGGGATCGGGATTTCCCTCAGGAGTGATGATCCACCAATGCTTGTCTAGTTTTCGAGGGTGCATTGGACTCCAAAATGCTAGATATCAGCCAGGCATGCAGCACTGTCGGGGCCTTTTGGTGCCCCGATGATCATCCATCTCCCACAAGCAGGGTGTGCACCTTGAGGATCGGTTGCACAGAGGCTGATGTCAATGCAACCAACGTTGAGGCACTGGTCTGCTACACAGCCAACAGCACCGTGATGCATTCCTCGAGAGCCTGCAGAAGGCGTCTCTCCATGGCTGCCGATTCTGAAGTTTGCTGGGTCTCAGCAACTTAGAATGATGTACCCAGAATCTGAACAGGGTGATCAGGAGCTTGGTCTCAGCTCTCGGAAGGCTGACGCTGCTCTTTCGATGTTCTGGAGGATGAGCTCTCCTCCCTTCAGGGCAACTTTGAAGGTTGCTCTTGTGGACCCTCTACTACTACTACTAATCATTTGTATAGCTCTACAAGGTGTACGCAGCATTGTACATAAAGATGTAAGACACAGTCCCTGCTCTTCAGAGCTTACAATCTAATCAAGATGAAACAAACATCACAAAACTGGCGACTAGATTATGGTAACATACACATAAATAATGAATGAGAGAGTGAGGGGCATCAGGATCCAAAATCAGCCTCAAAAAGATGGGTTTCTAGCCTGGATTTGAATAGAACTAGAGAAGGAGCCTGATGCACCAACTCAGGTAGTTTGTTCCAGGCATATGAAGCAGCAAGGTGGAATGAATAAAGTCTGGAGTTGGTAATGGCAGATAAGGGCACAGATAAAAGGGATCTGCCAGAGAAGCAGAGTTCCTGAAGAGGATGTAGCATGAGATAAGAGGGAGGAGTCCCAGAATGAATGGACTTGTAGGTAAGGAGGAGAAGTTTGAACTGGATGTGGAAACGGATAAGGAGTCAGTGAAGTGACATGAGAAGAGGAGTTACATGAGCATAGTGGCATTGGTGGAAGATAGGCTGTGCAGCTGAGTTTTGAACAGACTGAAGAGGAGAAAGATGATTCAGAGGGAGACCAGTAAGGAGCAGGTAACAATAGTCAAGATGAGAGGAGACTAGTGAGTGGATGAGGGTCTTAGTAGTGTATGTAGAAAGGAAGATACGAAGTTTGCCAATGTCATAGAGAAAGAAGTGACAGGTTTTAGCTATCTGCTGGATGTGTGCAGAGAAAGAGTAGAGTCAAGATGACCCCAAGATTGCAAGCTGAGGAAACAGGGAGTAGTGTTATCCACAGAAATAGAGAAGAGAGGAAGGGGGAGGTAGATTTAGGCGGAAAAATAAGAAGCTCAATTTTGGCCATGTTCAGTTTCAGACAGCAGTGAGACATCCAGGCAGCAATGTCGGATAAGCAGGCAGAGATCTAGGCCTGGATTATTGGAGAGATTTCAGGCACAGAAAGATAGATCTGAGAGTCATCAGCATAAAAACCGTACTGAAAACCATGGAAGGAAATAAGGGACTGAGTGTAAAGAGAGAAAAGAAGAGGTCCCAAGAAAGAACGCTGATATATACCAACTGAAAGCAGGATGGCGGTAGAGGAGGATCCACCAGAACATACACTAGAAGTGCGATGGGAGAGATAAGAAGAAAACCAGGACAGAACAGATTCCCTAAATCCAAGTGAGGACAGGGTATCGAGGAGAAGCTGGTGATCAACAGTGTCAAAGGCAGCAGAAAGGTCAAGAAGGATGAGAATCAAGTAGAGGCCTTTGGATTTGGTGAGGAACAAGTCACTGGAGACTTTGGCAAGAGCCATTTCTGTGGAATGTAGAGAACAAAAGCCAGATTTCAGCAGGTCCAAAAGGGCTTGAGAGGAAAGAAAGTCAAGACAGCAGCGGTGAACTGCTTGTTCAAGTAGTTTTGAAGCAAAGGGGAGGAGAGAGATAGGCCAATAACTGAAAGGACAGGTAGGATCTAGTTAAGGCTTTTTGAGGATAGGTGTACCACAGCATGTTTGAAGGCCATAGGAACAGTTGCAATGGAAAGGTTAAGGATATGATGGAAGGGATGATGGCGGAAGAGGTAGAACTTAGTAGATGGGTAGGAATAGGATCAGAGGAGCAGGTAGTCAGTTTTGAGGAGAAAAGATTTGCAGTTTCCTCTTCAGTGATTTCAGAAAAGGAAGAAAGGGTGACTGAAAAGGAAGGAAGTATTTGGGATTGAAGAGGGGGAAGATGGGGTGGAGATAATCCTGCAGACAATTCAAAGTTAATTTTCTGGACTTTGTCATGAAAGTAGTCAGCCAAGGTCTGGGCAGACAGTGAAGCAGGGATTGGGGAAGAAAGACCTTGAGGAGAGAGTTGAGCGTAGCAAAAAGATGGTGAGGTCAGAGGCATGAGAGTTAGTCAGATGGATATAATACTCTTGCTTAGTGAGCGCTATGGCCAACTGGAAAAAGGTTAGCATAAATTTGAAATGTAGGTAGTCAGCAAGGGTACGTGATTTAAGCCAAAGACACTCAGTAGAGTGGGCATAGGAACATAGGTAGCGGGTTGTTAAAGACAGCCAGGGTTGAGGTACGGTATGTCTCACAGGCATGGAATGATAGGAGCAAATGCATCCAGAGCAGAGAAGAGTATAGATGTCACTGGCCCTTGATGCCATGCCTTGAGGGGCTCCAACACTGATGTACCAGAGTCTTCACCCGGTGTTCGGTGTAATCACCCTTCAACAGCGACGAAGGCAAAGCCAAATCCCTCATCTTAGGGTGGAGATCGATCAATGGCCGATACTCTGGGGCACTATGGGTGCTTGGCTCTGAGTGGGGTTGAGAAGTCCTCGATGTTGATGCACCGCCAGCGTCTGATGCAGCCTTTGAATTCATGGAGACTGGCCATCTATGCCGATGCCGATGGATCAGACTTCTGAGTGCTATAAAGTGATTCGCACTGCTTCTCTTAACTCTTGAGTCCTCATTTTGTCCTCTGAAAAGACAAATTACAAGAACAGGGTTGATGATTGGTTCCCAGGCACTGAAGACACCAGTTATGGGTATCCATGGAGGATATGGTCATTGAGCACACATTTTGAAACTGCTGGACGGTTTTAAGGATATGTTGTCTGGAAAGATAGTTGTAGCGATTTTAAAAGCAGGAGGGCCCAGCCAGTGCACTGGTGCCTAAGGAGCAGAGGTTCTGCGGAAAATAAAATAAACAATCAAAAAGGGCAAAAACTAAAAGGAAAGAGAGGAACCACAATAGCAGGTGATTTTTGAAAAATTGGAAGGTGCAGAATCCGCGGAGGCGAAAAAAAATGAATGTCAAGTGGAGTTGTGCTGGAACGCATCCATTGGGCTCTGTGGAAAGACAAAGATTAGCTCAAGATGCTACCATGGCAGAAGGTGGGAAGCGGGTGCACAGGTGCAATGGAACCTCCCAAATGCTTCCAGTAGTAGCTGGGTATCGTTCCCGCATGAGCTCCATCAGATGACATCACCCATAATGTAAATTCTTCATTCCTGCTTGTCCACAGAGAAAGATTGCACCAGCCTCAAATGTTCTGTTTGCCAAATAATTCGTCTGCATTAAGTACAGTGAACTGCTCAGTTTTGAAATAACCCTATCTGGAGAAGTTGGGTGAATTTTTTGTTGCTGTTTTACTGTGAAATTTCAGAGTTTATGAAGCCCAGCCTTGAAAGACCCTCTATCCCCACCTGCTGGAAAAGGCCCAAATGTGGCATAGGAGAAAGACTGATAAAAGGACACATTTGAGTTTGAAAATGGGCCAGATCAGACACAGGATTCTAAAGCAATAAATACACTGCTTTCTCCAAAACAAAATGGCCCAGATGTTTCTATGGGAGAAATAGTTGCATAGAACCGCTAATATACTGAAACATAGCAATTAGGGAATTTCTCCTTTAAACAGCCTCTCCAATCTTTTTTACTGTGCTGGGCACAAGCACACACAGAGCCAACAGACACACAAACAAAAATCAGACACACACACATACAGAGGGATTGGAAATAATTCCATGAGGCATGCTCCTCATGCTTTCCTTACCATTCACCCCTCACCTGAAAGTGCTACTACATCCATATCCCTGAAGGCTTGCCTGTTAGTGATTCAGATGGATATGTCATTTTCTTTGTTGTAAATTCTACTGTGAAACCTAATAACCTAATAAATTGTGAGCCCCTCGGGGATGAGGGAATATATAAAGTACCTGATTTAAACCTCCTAGATTGCATTATCAAGATGGGCGGTATATAAATACCTCAAATAAAATAAAAAATAAAACCATATAGCTTTTCTTAATGATTGCTATGTACAGTGACACCTAGTGACTGAACCATTTAGTTTGCTATTAGCTGCTGTGTGTACTGCCAACTAGTGGTGGACAAGTCCAACAATACCTGTTATTCATGGGACAGTGGCATCATCCTTTCAAATCTACTGACAGTGACACCTAATAATAGGATACATTATCACTTTGTTTACACGGTTTGCAGCTTGTCGTGCTGTGAGGGCTTGTGGTGCATCAGTGATACTGAGGGCTAAGCTATTAGTAGCTTAAATAATAGCAGGATCTCCCAAGATGGACAGGCCTCATCTGAGGTGCCAGACCAAGGCAAACCACCCATCTGGGCAGCAGCAGAATGGGACGGTGCTGATGGCAGAGGATCACATTTCTGTGACAATGGCAACAACACTAAAATAAAATTGCGTTGAAGAACGGCCTGGCAATCTACTTCCGTACCTTGTCACGAAAACCCAGTGGATAGTCACAACAAAATAAATTGCACTATAGTGCTGGAAAATGAGACACCCAGGTCAGAAGGCACTCAACTGGCTACTGGGGAGGAGCTGAAGACTTTTCAGAGTAAAACCAGCATTTATGATGTGGTTGGATCAAAGCCCTTAGAACGTCTGACTGCTGTTGTACTTGCACATGAAATGAGAGACAGAAGCTGCAAAGATGTCTTACATATTGGGACATGCAACATATGAAGCATGATCCAAGGGAAAAATCTATCTCCTACATTGTTAACCAGTCACTCCAACAAGGTGCAATGCCGACTTATCTCAAGAGATCACTTATAAGGCCCATCTTAAAGAACAAAACACTCAACAAAAGTGATCCTGCGTCTTATCGACCGATCTCGAGCATATCATTCTTAGCTAAAACAATTGAAAAGGCGGTTCAGCAGCAGCTGCAGGATCACATTGACGATAGGAAAGCCTTAGATATGCATCAATATGGGTTTCGTCAGCACCACGGAGTAGAAACCCTACTGCTAGCACTCCTTGACAACCTCCTCAGGGGTCTCGAGATCAAAAATGATATGTTCATACTTATATTTATCGACATCTCAGCTGCATTTGATACAGTACATCACGGCACCCTCTTAAACCGTCTAGCATCCATAGGTATAACAGGGACCCCTCTAAAGTGGTTTGCATCATACATATCCAATAGGATGCAACAAGTCCAATTCAACGACGATAAAGCCGATGCCTTCCCCCAGACCCAGGGGATCCCCCAAGGGTCCGCCTTATCATCTCTCCTATTCAACTTGTATATAAAACCAATCTGCGAGATCTTTCAGAAGTGCAACATCAATTACCACATCTATGCTGACGATGTAATGCTGTACACGCGCCTTGATATAAAACAACCGGATTTCACCCCACTGGAAGAATGCCTTGACATGCTACAAACATGGCTTCAACAAAACAACATGTCAATAAACACAAGAAAACAGAGGTCATGTTTATCTCCAAGAAAACCAATTTCATCCCGCCCACCACAGTCGCCCTCAACAAAAACATATATCATACGAAGCCTGCAATAAAATATCTAGGGGTCCTACTAGACAGCAACCTTAAGATGGATAAACACCTCCGAACAATTAACCGAGCCATTTTTTACAAATTGAAAGTTCTTCAACCACTTCGCAATATCCTCGAGAAATCTGACTTCAGAACTGTTGCACAAGCGCTAATCATTCCTCACCTAGACTACTGCAACGCCATTCTACAAGGGCTCCCGAAGAACACCCTAAATATCTTGCAAATGGCTCAAAATGTTGCAGCAAGAGTCATCATGGAAAAAAGCGTCACAGATCACATAACACCAGTGCTAATGGAACTGCATTGGCTCCCGGTAACCGCCCGCATCATCTTCAAACTACTCATAACAACGTTTAAGCTCATTCACAACATTGCACCCTCCTACCTCGACAACCTAATCACTATGCAACCACACAACAGGAACAGAAGAACCATAAATCTCAACACTCTCTGTGTCCCGATCAGCATAAGATCTGTCAAAGCAGAAACAAGCAATAGAGCATTCACATATACAGCGCCAATCCACTGGAACCAACTCCCACACGAGTTACGACTGACAAATAGCTTGAGTGAATTCAGAAGGAAACTCAAAACTCACTTATTTCAGGCTCACTACAACCCGACCTAAGTGTGACACCTTACCTCAACGAGTTCACTTTTGCCTGCCATGATGACATTCGGAATACCCTCAGCATATGGATTACTGGTATATAATCTTGTATATATGTATATATTACGCCCCTCCCACGCACCTACTATCAAATGTATTTTTAGATTTGTGAACCCCAATTCAATGTACAAAGTATCTAATCACTATTTCCTGTGTTATGTAAATCATTGCTCAATCAAACTGTGTATTTTAAAAATCACTGTATTGTACGATACATTATGATTCTGTAAAGTAAACCGCTGCTGATCGTAGGAAGCAGTGGTATACAAATGTTTACTAAATAAATAAATAAATAAATAAATACATCTTGATATGTTGGGTGTCAGCGAACTGAAATGGACTGGCATCAGGCACTTTGCATCTGATGATCGCATAGTCTACCAGGCTAGAAATGAAAGACAAAGAAGAAATGGTGTTGCATTTATAATTAAGAAGAAACTTGCAAGAACTGTAATGAAATACAATGTAATCAGTGAACACTTAATTACTATTCATCTACGAAGAACGCCCATCAATACAATTATAATGCAAGTATATACTCCAACAACAGCTGCAGAAGAGGATGAAGTTGATGAGTTCTATGAACAAGTACAAGCTGAAATTGACAGAACATGCAAACAGGATATCCTGACAGTCTTAGTTGATTGGAAAGAAAAAGTTGTCAAAAAAGAAGAAGGCAAAATGCTTGGAAGATATGGACTTGGCACAGAAATGAAGCTGGAGAAAGATTGATAGGATTCTGCAAGACCAACAATTTATTCATCTCAAACATCTTCTTCCAGGAACTAAAGTGGCGACTGTACATATGGACTTCACCCAATGGATTGTACAATAATCAAATTGACAACATCTGTAGAAATCAACGATGGAAAATCTCTATAACATCAACAAAGACAAAACCTGGAGCAGACTGTAGCACAGATCACCAACTACTAGTATGCAAACTCAAGCTAAAGTTGAAAAAGAGCAAGCCACTCATGAATGTAGCAAAATATGACCTTAAGAATATACCACCGGAATTTAAAGACTGCCTTCAAAATCAATTTGCTGCTTTAGATACAAATGACAGAGCTGCAGAAGAGTTATGGGATGATATCAAGAAGGTTGTGTTGGAAGAAAGTGAGAAATCTCTACAAAAGGTGAAAAAGCAAAAACGGCCAAAATGGATGACTCAAGAAACTCTGAAAATTGCCCAGAAACATAGAAAAGCTAAAGCCAGAGGAGAAAGAGAGGCAATCACAGAACTCAACAGAGATTTCCAATGTGCAGCAAGACAGGAGAAGGTGAAATACTACAATGGCGCATGCAAGGAAATAGTAGCAGAAACTATTAGAGGAAGAACAAGATCGGCTTTCCTAAAGCTATGAGAGTTAAAGAAAAAATATACAGCCTCGAATTGGAAGTGTTACAAGATGCTCAAGGATCCATGTTGAATGATGCTGAGAAGATCAAGAAAGGGTGGAAAGAATATACAAAGTTATTATATGATAAAGATCAAGTGAATCAATAGCCATTTCAATCTGTACCTTAAGATCCGGAACCATTGGTGATGAAAGAAGAAGTCAAAGCAGCATTGAAAACCTTATCAAACAACAAAGCACCAGGTATTGATGGCATTCCCATTGAAGTATTACAGCAATCTAATGCAGCTGTTACCATACTTACAAGGCTCTGCCAGGAAATTTGGAAGAGAGCATCATGGCCAACTGACTGGAAAAGATCTGTGTTTATACCAATATTAAAGAAAGGTGATCCAATTGAATGTGGAAATTATTACACAATCACTCTGATCCCACATGCCAGCAAGATTATATGGAAGATTATTCAGCAGAGACTACAACCATGCTGGAATGAGAACTGCCTGAAATCAAGCAGGGTTTAGGAAAGGGCGAGGAACAAGAGACATCATCATAGATGTGAGATGGATCCTTGAAACGACTAAAGAATACCAAAAGGATATCTATATGTGTTTTATTGACTACAACAAGGCTTTTGACTGTGTAAAACATGAGAAACTATGGGCCACATTAAAAAGCATAGGTATACCAGAACACCTAATCGTTTTCTTGCACAACCTTTACATTGATCAAAAAGCAACTGTTTGAACGGAATGAGGAGAAACAGAATGGTTTAAAATCAGCAAAGGTGTATGACAAGGCTGCATACTTTCCCCTTACCTGTTTAATTTATATGCAGAACAATCATTAGAGAAGAAGGACAGTATGAAGACAACAGAGGTGTGAAGATTGGTGGGAGACTCATGAACAACCTTTGCTATGCTGATGAAACCACAATATTGGCTGAAAGTGAAGACGATCTGAAACATTTGCTTCTCAAGATCAAGGAACAAAGACTTAAAATGGACCTGTATGTTAATGTAAAGGAGACAAAGATCCTGACAACTGTTAAAATCAATAAATTCATCGTTGATGGAGAAGAAATTGAAACAGTGAACAACTTTAACCTACTTGAAACAACTATCAATAAAGAAGCAACAAGCAGTCAAGAAATCAGACAATGCATTGCTCTTGGCAGAATGGCTATGAAGGACGTAGAGAAAATTCTCAAGAGCAGAGATGATCTCTCTCCATACAAAGATTCAACTCATTCAATCCATGGTATTTTAAATAACATCATATGGATGCGAAAGTTGGACAGTGAAAAAGATAGACAAGAAGAAAATTGATGCCTCTGAATTATGGTGGTGGTGACGAATACTATGTATGCCATGGACTGCCCGAAGAAAACACCCATCAGTACTAGAGGAAATGAAACCTAAGCTTTTTTTAGAAGTTCAGATGACAAGACATTGACTTTCATATTTTGGACACATCATGTGATTATTAGAGAAAGACATCATGCTTTGCAAGGAAGAAGGTCAACACAAAAGAGGAAGGCCAACAATGAGATGAATCGATACAATAACAGCAGCTAGGGGTGCCACTCTGTCAACAATAAGCCGCCTGACTGAAGAACGAACACAGTTTATCCAGAGGGTTGCCATGAGTCAACACCGACTGGACAACACTTAACAACAATAACAATTACATATTATCATACTTGGTTTCTTTTTATTATTCTTTCCCAACCAAGAAATGTTTGGTACTGCTCCATTCAATCTGCCCCACCCTTGCACCCTCTGGGTCAGAGACACACAAAGAGACAACACAGATATACACACACACGCTCATATAAAATTACTCATAATAGAATATAATAGCAATTACAAGATGTATAAATAAAATGCAATTATAATGCAATAAAAAGAACAAACATAAAAACAAATAATAATGGACAGTCAAAAAATGTACAAGTAAATAAACCTGACCTAATAAGATCAATCAGACAATAGCCTGTGTGGATGTTTGCTCTTTGCTTATTGATACAAATCCCACTGGTATAAAAATACCCAGGGATTCTGCACCAGTGCAGGCTGTTTTGATTATTAACCCTTTAGAGGGCACTGGTAGGAACACAGTAGAAAGAACAGGTAAAAGACATGGGAGGAGAGGGAAGCTGGTGTTGGTTTTAAATAAGAGAATTTACATGCTTATCTATCCAAAGTGATAAAGAATCGGAGGCCCTGAGGCACATCCAGAGCAGCGGCAGCTGCTGGCGGAGGTGTCCTCGAATGCAGCATGTGTCCAATAGACACCAGGAGAGTCCTGAATCACCAGGCGCTGCGACGACCACCGGGAGTTAGCGGCTGAGCACTTGGTCACGTTGGGTGATCTTAACGCTCATCTGGATCCCCCTTCTCGTTCCTGTGACAAGACTCTTTCTTCCTTGTTTTCCGATCTGTCTTTCACTCAACATGTTTTCTGTCCTACCCACACCTCCGATCGTTCCCTGGACTTGATCCTCACTCTTGATTCCTCATCTTATGTCTCCACCAATATTTTCTCTACCCCCATCCCCTGGTCTGATCATTACTGTCTCTTCTTCACCCTCCCCTTCCCCTCTCCCGGGCCGGCTGGCCCCATCCCCTCTTCTGTACCATCTCTCGGATGCCGCTTCACTTCAAACTCCCTGCTTTCCTTCCCCTCAGCCCACACTCTTCTCCCCTCAGAGTTTTCCTCCTTCTCTGTTGATCACCAGGTTGATCTCTGGTCTTCCTCTCTTTCCGCTGCTCTCGACATCGTAGCACCTTTCTGCCCCATGGTCCCTCGTCCAGCCTCTCACCATCCTTGGTTCCACCCTAGTCTTCTCCTTCTCCGTGCCAATCTCCGCCGTGCAGAGCGGTACTGGAGGAAGCTCCGCACACCCGCTTCTCGGTCCCACTACCAGCTTGTTCAATTCTCCTACCGGTCCGCAATCTCTTCTGCTAAATTCTCCTACTATTCCCATCTCATTTCCACATCATCATACTCTGCCAGACGTATTTTTCTTGTCCTTAAATCCATCTCCTCCATCTCCTCTATCCCTTCTGCCCCCTCCAATCCTCCCCCCAGCCCCTCCACCCTTGCCTCATTTTTCACCAACAAGGTTCTCTCTCTTCGCTCTTCTTTTTCTTCCTGCCTGCCCCCTCTGTCTCCCCCTCCCTTCCCCCCTGTCTCTCCCTCCTTTCAGCCTGTGTTGCCTCTCTCCCACACCTTTCAGTACAGCTGGTGTTCTTTCTCCCCCATCTCCTCCTCTGAACTTATTAAGGCTATCTCGTCTGCTCATCATACTACCTGCCCCCTTGATCCATTGCCCTCTTCCTGGCTACTCAACCCTGACATTGCGCTCGTGCCTTCTATTCTCTCTATTTTCAACTCTAGTCTCTCTTCCAGTCTATTTCCCTCCCGTTGGAAGCACGCTATCGTCCGTCCCCTCCTGAAGAAGCCTACCCTTGACCCCTCCTCTCCTGCCAACTGGCGCCCTGTCTCCAACCTTTCTTTCTTGTCTAAAGTTCTTGAAAAACTTGTCTTTCTCCAGCTGGCTTCTCACCTCGATTCCACTCACGCCCTTCACCCCCGCCAATCTGGATTCCGCACAGGTCACAGCACAGAAACCATCCTCACTGCCCTGCTCTCCGAACTTCACCGTTCTCACGATCGTGGTGATATCTCTCTCGTGGTTTCCTTGGACCTGTCCTCTGCGTTTGACGTAGTCGATCACCGCACCCTTCTGTCTCGATTGTCTGACTTTGGTATCTGTGGCACTGTTCTTCGGTGGTTTCATTCCTTCCTCTCTGGTCGTACCTTTTCGGTTCACTCCGGCGCTTCAACGTCCGTCCCCACTCCCGCTACATGTGGTGTTCCTCAGGGTTCTGTTCTAGCCCCTCTGCTCTTCAATGCTTTTCTTGCCCCCCTGGCCCTGTTAATCCAGCAGTCCGCCCTCTCCTTTTACATATATGCCAATGATATCCTCTTGGTCCACCACACTTCTCCTTCTTCCCCAGATCTGGGTCCCCTGAACCTCTGTCTTTCTTCCATCGCCTCCTGGTTTGACACTAACTTTATGCACGCCAACCCTGCAAAATCCTCTGCACTTTGGATCACCTTCGGTCTCCCTTCCCCCCCCCCCTGCTCCCCGTCATGGGCCCTCACCCCATTCCTTCTGCCCCAACCCTTCGCTACCTGGGTGTTACCCTAGACTCATCCCTTTCCTTTCACGATCATATCTCTTCTGTTGTACGCTCCTCCTTTTTTCACCTACGTCGTATCAAGGCTGTTCGTTCTATTCTTCCTTCTTCTTCCGTTGTCACTCTTGTCTTGTCTCTGGTTATTTCTCGTCTCGACTATTGTAATGTTATCTATGCTGGTCTTCCCTCCTACCAACTCCACCGTCTACAACTTATTCAAAATGCTGCTGCCCGTCTTGTTTCTTCCTCCCCCATTCATGCCCATGTGTCACCATGTCTCTTATCTTTACACTGGCTCCCCGTTAAGTTCCGGTTCATGTTCAAGTTACTTATCCTCGCTCATAAAGCCCTTCACTCTAGCACCCCCCAGTATCTAGCTGACTCTATTCGTCTCCAGCCCTCTCCCCGTTTCCTTCGTTCATCACACGGTAATCGTCTTTTCTTCCGTCACCTACTCAGGCTCACCTCGAATCTACTCGTCACTCTGCTTTCTTCTTCTTAGTCCCTGCCCTCTGGAACTCTCTTCCCCTCCCACTTCGCACTGAATCATCCTATACCCGTTTCAAGGCCCTCCTTAAGACAAACCTTTTCTGTCAGGCTTTTGATCTCCCCCCCCCCTGTTGATGGTGTTTCCTCTCCCTAGTTACGCCTCCCATTCCCCCTTTTCCTTACGTCCCTCCCCTCCTCTTCCCTCCTTCCCTGTTAACCTTCCTGCACCCTGGCTATCTGCTATCTGTTTTTATTATTATTTATCCTACTATTTTATGGTTTTACTATCCCTCCCTCTGTCCTATTATTTTATGGCGTTCCCTTCTTTCTTTATTAGCAGTCGTTAATTTTATGATTGTACACCGCCCTGATGCCTCGGCCTGGGCGGTATATCAAGTATTTTAATAAAGATAAAGAAAGATAAAAGATAAAGGCCCTGAGGCACATCCAGAGCGGCGGCGGCAGCAGCAGCTGCTAGCAGAGGTATCCTCGAATGCATGAGGCTGGCTGAAGGTGAGCAGCATTTGCTCCAGATCTCTGGGTCGCGGCATCCGTTGGGGCACTTCTCAGTGATGAATCTCCTCACATGGAGAATCTGCCACAGGCTGAGCACATGGCTGGTAGGCCTAGGAGCCCAAGCCCCAGCCCCCCAGCCAGAAGTGCCGAAAACACTGGAACAGATCTAAAACAAGAAATCATGGAATAGCATTAATGGCAATTTTTAATGCAATATATAAGTACGCAATCAGAGATGAGAATTCTTCTTATTTGTTTTAAACAGGTTTGTATAAGTAGATTCAGTTGGAGAGTAGACAAAGTCTGTCTTGCTGGCAAGGCGGAAGAACTAAAACTGGCTAGCTAGGGGCAGGCAGGGGGTGGGGACAGTTGGCCCATGCTCAGAAGGGCGAAAAGCCCTTCTGAGCTCTGTAGAGTACTTCCATCTTGGCGCCGTCGGATGACATCACCAAGTGTGGTTGACTCATCCTGCTTGTCCTAGGAGAAGATGAGTGAGCACAGTGGGTAGGGCTATTGATCTTTATCGGCCATTATTTAGTATGCCAAGATTTAAACAATTGTGCATCCCATTCTTGCTTAGGCAGGACATGGGACAATTTCCAAAGAAAAACCAAACAAATGCTAGGACAGTCATGTACAGAGCAGGAATGCAGTCACTCTAAAGGAAGAATCCAGATCAGGGCCCTCCTTGTCTAGCCTTATGGACCCTGTCAGAAACTGCAAGAACAGATGGACAGTGAACAAAACTTAAGCTCTCATACATTTGAACTAGGCCTCTGTCACTGATAACCTGAGCCTGAGTTTATTCCATCTAGGTCTCCTCCCTTAAACTAAAGAAGGCATGATCCTTCTCTGAAACTGCCTGGTCACTCATTTTCTAGGATAGGAGTTAAAAATCTAGGCCTGGCCTAAAATGTCACTGGGAACTTGAGAACTGGGAGGAAATTCAGTAATTGGAACATCACAGCAAACCATCAGTACAAGTAAGGCTGATTGTCATTCCTGACAGCAGCGCTAGGCACTGACCTCTGGCTTGCTTAAGCCCAAGGGGTTTTTTAATCAATAATTTTTATTGATTTCAGAATTAAAATATCAACAACAACATCTGCCAACAGGCAGCCCATCTGGAGGACATAACATAGCATGGCAGGGCTCCAACAGAGAGAAAACCATCCAACCTCACCCCATGTAGTCCAATAACATCTCTCTTCCCTACCTGACTCCCACCAACTAATCAACCAACCAACTCTCCCAGCCCCACTCTGATAACTGCAAAGTTCAGAGTCCAAAAAGACATTGATAAGGCAACATATGAATGAGAGAAGCTGCCTTGGCTGCTGTACATTTCAAATTTTTCCTGGACTAAAGAGAAAAAAAGTGTTCAATAGTTTGTGGAAAGCATAGTTGAATGTTTGTCATGTCAGCACCACATACGAGCTCGCAAATCCCTCCCCTCTGAGTAAAAAAGCAACATTTATTAAATCAACATGCGAACCTTGCTAATGAAGTGTTGCGGATAAATAAACGAGGATTTGCTGTATTAAGCATGCTGATGTGATGCTTAATTACCCCCACGATGCACCCTGCATGAATACTTCATACACTTACAGCTGACAGTAAATAATTCAGCAGTCATTTATCAGTGGTAAGAGCAGTAAAGACTTTCCATACAGGGGCTGGAGAGGAAGCAGTTCTCCTACTCCATCCAGGCTCATAAATCCTTCATTCTTTCTTTCCTATTCATTTATTTTAACAAAATAGCATAATAAATTGAGTAACTTGTGTACAAGCTGCAGAACCCCACAAGGACAAACCAAAGGTACCTCACTCCTGCCCTGTAGCACTCTCTGTTCCTGTACTGAGAGAGACATACATACACCTCTACCAATACACTTCATTCCTGCCCTGTAGCACTCCCTATTCCAGAAATGAGATAGACATATAGACACCTTTACCCATGCATTTCGCTCCTGCCCTGTAGCACTGCTGTTCCAATCCTGAGACTAGACACAGAGATCTGCTAGTGCAGGATCCCACTGTCTGTGTGGGATTTCCTGTGGCTGTTGGTGCTAGAGAAGCCCAGTGCCTGTGCTAACGAATTTTATTCATTTATTTCCCAAATGACTGAGAGTTAATGTTAGTAATAAATACTGCCGCCCCCATATCCATCCCAGAAGCAAATGATGAAACTTTATCAATTTCCCATTTAGCAGTGCAGTATGAGAAGAGGCCATGAAACACATGGCTATAGGCACAGGTGCCAACTAACCAGAGAAATCATATTGCATTGGATTATGGTCCAGTAAACCACCACAGGCAGGCACTGCGTGGTTAAGTACTACAATAAAAAAAGACATAAAGTATAGTTATCCAGGTGTCCTCTGGAAAGCTGCGCTCCAATCCATGTGGTGGTATCCTCCATCACAACACTGTCCAGGAACTCTGAAACCCTGAAAGGATATTCTGTGCCTTGTGCATTTGGATTAACTTCACAGCAGTGACCTGATGGTAAGAGCAAGATGCCTCTGATGGTCACTCCAGGTTTCCCTTTCTTTTTTTATAATCTCGAAATGGCCTAATCTGTTGGTAAAGATAACTTCTCATTCTGTATGTAAATAATATGCTTCATTTCCATAAATTAGAAATATCCTGCTATTAGCACAACCCTTTCCATCTCTGTCATTGCTTCTCCAGATCTCTTTTCACTTCTACTTTAAATCTCCTGGCAATACGGCATGAATTTAATATTCTCAGAGCACTAAATACCCCATTTACTTTTATTCCTGGCGCTATTACTTCCTGAATAATTCACAGAGCTGGGTTCTGGCCAAGACAGAATGTGCAGTCCACATGCAGTTGAAATTACATCCCACTCCTCACCAACATCTTCTTCCCCTTATTTTCCCATTCCCCACGTGCAGTGATTAACATTAGGGTTCATTCCTTCCTTTCTTTCTTTATTTCCAGGCACTTGATATGCCACCAAAAAGCCAAGGCCATCATGGCAGTTTACACAGATAAATAAAATCAGAAGAAAGAAAAAAAACAGAGAGAGGAAAAAGCACAGACAAATAAAGGGGAGATTACAATCTCAAAAGGAGATGGAAGACAGAAGAAAGCAGTAAGAAAAGGTCCTGGGATAGGGTAGGGTAGGGTAGGGATAGGGTAGGGTAGGGTTAGATAGGGTAGGGTAGGGTTAGATAGGGTAGGGTAGGGTAGGGTTAGATAGGGTAGGGTAGGGATAGGGTAGGGTAGGGTAGGGTAGGAAGGGAGCAAGAGAGTGAAAAGATACAGGAGCTGCATCAGTCCATGGCAGCTACAGGGAAAGTAGAGCGGAACAACCAGGTTTTGAGCTGCTTTTTGAAAATGGTGAACAAGAGTTCCTGACAGAGGTTAATAGGGAGAGAATTCCATAGGTGAGGGCCGAGTTAAGTGAAGAAATGATGACGAGAAACCTCTAGGCACAAGGCAGAGGGGAAAAGAACACAAAAGGAAGAGGTCTCATACTTGAGATAATTGTTTTTGCCATTTTGTGGGATGGAGGGATTAGCAGGAGGTTCAATCCAACCTTGGCAATGGTTGTTAAATCATCGTGATCCCAGTAGGGTAGGTGCCAGGTGGTTTATCGCCTCCTTCCCACTTCCCCCATATTGTACAGTTTCTCAGCTTGAACCAAAAAGTCAAGAATGAACTGTTCTCAGCTTACAGCCCAAGATATATGAGTATACTTGAATCTTAGCCAAAAATGAGCCAAGAATGACCATCAGAGAGGATTGCAAAAAGAAAAGGGCTTCTTCCTAGTACAATTGTGGTCAACATTATTGGCACCCTTGCATTTTAGGTATGTTGTGCACAATATCTTGAGAAATAATTGGAAATATTCCAACTGTATGTCATCATAATATTTAAATAGTACATTCAAAAGAATGCAACAAAAAAGATGTTTGTGCAACTTAGACATAGTAATTTCTGAGAATAAAACAAAATGTGATCTGGACACGATTAGTGGCACCCTTCACTAATATTTGGTTGCACAACACTTAGCAGTAATGACAGCCTCCAAACGTTTCTTGTAGCCATCTATAAGTTTCATACATCTGTCTGCTGGTAGTTTCTCCCACTCTTCAATTGTAATTTGTTCCAGCTCATGAATGTTTCCAGGATTCCTTTTACCAAAGGCAGATTTCAGCTCTTTCCAAAGGTCCTCAAATGGATTGAGATCAGGGCTCATTGCTGCCCAGTTTAAAACAGTCCATTTGTTTCTTTTTAACCATTCTTTTGTACTTTTGGATGTATGTTTTGTGTCATTGTTCTGCTGGAGGACCATGACCCTCAACCTAGACCTAGCTTTCTGACACTAGGTAGCACATGTTTCTCCAAAATGCCTTGGTAGTCCTCTGACTTCATGATTCCTTTAATATCTAACAGGCTTCCAGTTCCTGAGGCAGCAAAACAGCCCCACAACATTATGGAACCTCCACCATATTTAACTGCAGCAAGGGTGTTTTTTTCCTTATAAGCTTTATTTCTTCGCCTGTAAATGTATTGCTAGTCTGCATTGCCAGAGAGCTCAAGTTTGGTTTCATCTGTCCACAGAACATTTCCCAGAAGGATTGTGGTTTCTCAAGGTGGGTTTGGGTAAAGATCAGGCATGCCTTTTTAATCTGTCTTTGAGCAGTGACGTCCTCCTTGGTCTTTGCCCATGAAGTCCTTCTTTGTTTAGCGCTTTAAGCTCTTTGGATGTTGCATGTGGTGTTTTTCTAACAGTTCACACTAAGCTTCGAAGACTTCTTGGATTAATTTTCCTCTTCCCATCACATCTTGGGAGATTCTTGACTGTTCCATGAGCAGAAAACTTCTTAATAACATTGCAAACTGTAGATACAGGAATCCCAAGGTCTTTGGAGATGGTCTTGAGAATATTGACAATTGATCACAGGTCCATCTAATTTTACTGCAGTGGGAATGTGGTTCTTCCATTCAAATTGATTTGAATTGTTTATAAGGGTATCAATAATCATGTCCTGGCAATGCCCCAGTATTTATACCATTTCTGACTATTTCCTTTTTTAATTGGTCTTGTTTTGTTTGATTCTTTTATGTGTCTAATATGTGTTCATGCAAATGCAATGCAATGTGTGCCTTTGAATCAGTCCTGACTCCTGGCGACCCAGAAGCTCCTGGGTTTTCTTGGCAGTGTCACTGGAAGTAGATTGCCAGGCCTTTCTTCCGAGGCAATGGAGGGTTAAGTGACTTGCCCAAGGCCACAAGGAGTGCTAGTGGGAATTGAACCCTGGTTGCTTGGTTACCAAGCCAGTGTTCTAACCACAAGGCTACTCCTCCACTCCATATGTGTTCATATATAGCCCAAAATCATTTCACTGGCCACTTTTTTTTAGGAGATATTGGACATTTAAATTGTTTAACTGCAAGGATGCCAATAATATTGACCACAACTGTATAATGGATTAGGTCTTCTGCCCGCCCACTGTGCCCACTAGGATTATTTTTGGTTTATTTTGGTTTTCATTTCATTAGTCAAATGTTTTTTCTTGGTATTTCATGTGTTACATTTCAGTTTTCAGTTTCAGTGTGCATTAAATTGATAGATCACGTATTAAAAACATTTACCATGCACTAAAACGGAAAAATAAAATGAAAATTTGGGTGCTTTACCTTTGTTTCTTTTTGAAAATGTGACAAAACAAAAGGATATAATGGTCATCATTTGCGTGTCTTTTTCAAATGAAAGCAGTTCCCTTATGCCCAAACCTGCTGCTTATCTAGTGGCTCCTGTCCACACAGCCATTTACGACAGAGTGATTTTCTTTACTATTATTCTAATTACATGATTGTAACACACTACGACTTTTCTTTTATCATTGAATTGGTATAGAAATGCTTTAATAAATAAATATTGCTTATGGTTTTGCCATTCACTCCAAAATGTATCTTGGAAGTAGCTTAGGGCTGGGGCATATGCTAGACAGAGGCTATGGAATGATAGGAAGATGTCACCACTGAGTCGAACTCAAATACAGTTGCTGCAGAGTCAACACATCTCCAGATCGTATAATTTCACAGAAGCCCTCAGGAAAAAAAAGTCACGACACTGCCTAAGGAGGGGAGAACAGATGGAGAAGGCAGTGAGAAGCAGTACATGAAGTGGCTGAGAGTGGCCTTCCATACCGCAATTCAGGAACATAACGTTTTAGGGACTGTGACCTTCATCTTCGATTGATAAAAAAGTCGAGAAACATAGTTCATCTCCTGTTGCAGGAATTCATGAGAAGGGAGACCACGAGCTTCAGAAAGTTAGTGAACAGCTCGATGAGACTGAGGAGGTAGCAGCATGAGACGGCGAGGTGGGAAGGAGAATATGGAGGAGGAGATAGAGGGAAATGAATTTGCTGAGTGTGTAACAGTGAACCACTGATAGCTGGAGCATCACTAGGACTATAAGCAGAATTAACATTGTCATTCGTTTTATCCTTTCTATCACTACTCTTAGTCTTGCTGGGGACAGGCCACCTTCTCCTCTACATTCTCTTCTTCCCTGTCACTATTATTTCATTCCCTTGTCAGGATGGTGAGCTTCCTCTTCATTATGAAAATACCTTCAACAGAGGATGAATTGCACCCTGTTCTGTTTTTCTGGTGCTTGCTGGTTAGGATGAATAATATTGTTTAATTTCATGTAATGAGTTAGTTTTTCTGATTATTCTTTCAATAAAGTAGTTGAACTCAAACATTGCAGACCAAGGCTTCCACAGGATTCGTTGCTGCAAGCTCCTAAGACACAGTAGCTTTCACCAGTGCCATGCTATGGTTTCCTCTCTTCCATGCCACAGGATGTCTGATTTCTTGCGGTCTCACCATACCCTCTTCCACACCACACCACAAATCATATGTTTAAAATCAAGTCCCCTCTCTTGGCAAACATCACTAATCTCAGTCAAGCCACCCAGGTAATGCATCTAACGTGTGGGGCAGTAGTCTATTAAGAAGCCTATTTAATACATTGTGGGGCATGTTTACTAAAGGGCATGCTGGTAGCACATATTTGAGCGATGACCTAGGGTGGAGCACCTTGCTAACTTTAGGGGGTGTGAATCCATCCCCCTACTGTTAGCGCATTGATTACATGCTGCACCGTGCTGACTGGCATGTGGGTGCATTTACCACCACCCCTTAAGATGGTGTTAAATGCATTGACCCTAATAGCAAAATTTGCAGTTAGCAAGTGCCCATAATGGCTGCACAAACCATTATGCCTCATCAACGCCCAAGTTCCACCCCTAACCCATCCAGTGCCCCAATCACATGCTACCCAGTTAGAGCAGACTTTTTAGCATAGAGCCTCATGCTGTTACTGCAGCACACTTACAGGACAGCAAACCCCACACTGTTGACATATGTTGGTAAGTGTGTCTCAGTCTTGAAGGACTAGAAAAGATGACTGTTACTTCAGGAGAGAGATCTGCAATTGTGAGTATATACTTCTGGGAATTTTATGAAAGGACTTCTTTGTATTAAAGCTAATTAATCTGTGAACCCACTGTTTTTTGTTAAATCAGTCAGGGCCTAGTAGCAGCAGTTTAAGTTTAAATTTAAAACACAGAAGAGAACTTTCTGGTTACATTTCATACCCAGCAGAGAGCTTGTAGTTTAAATTTAATAGTCACTCAGGGCCTAGTATCAGCAAAGTACCTTTAGTTTAAATTTAAAACACAGAAGAGAGTTTTCTGGTTAAATTTAGATCCCAGCAGAGAGCATGTAGTTTAAATTTCATAATAAGTCAGAGCCTAGCAGCAGCAAAGAGCTATAATTAAAATCAAATTAGAATATAGCTTAGCATAAAAGGCAAAACAGGGTCAGTACTCTTTGAGCAATAAATAAAGTCTTCTAGAGACCTTTACAAAGAGGTCTTCTACCAGGGGGGCAAGAGACCTGTGAAACCTTTTCAATACGTGTTAACACCAGGTGGCAGGTCAAAAGGCCATTTTGAAAGACTCCTTCTATCCAAGCAAGGACTGTTAATCACCCAGGAAGTTGGTCACAGCTTACCTCAGCAGCACAGGACAGGGTACTGTGTAGCAGCCCTCTTTTAATAAGTGTTATTTCCCTCCCTCCCTCCCCAACACCCACCCACCCCTGGGATAATCGTAGCTCTATAGGTACTTAAACATCTTAAAGGACAGGAGGTGCTCTCAGGTGAAGCTCATTACCCAAATCAGTCATACACTAAGGACCTGAGATTAATTAAGCTTCAGGTGAACAAGGTATATTAAACGTATTAGGTACAGTTTTATTAGTATAAATATCCATAGCAACCCTTTGTAAGTAAAGAACTTAAAGATCTAAACACAAGCTTAAAACTAAGATGCAGACAGAGGTCCAGCAGTGAGATGGGGGCTTTCCAGTCTTTTGCATTGAGGGTCACATGTATGATTTTCTCCCAGTTGGTGAGAGGTCTTACGTATGCACTAGGTGCAAGGAGCTCTTTGCTCTCAGGGAACGAGTCCATTCTCTGGAGGCTAGAGTAGCAGACTTGGAAAACATAAGAAAGACAGAGAGGTACATAGACGAGACCTATAGGGATATAGTCCTGAAGTTCCACCTCCAGTCTGGCAGCATCCCTGTTGCCATGGAGGAGAGAGGTCACGTGACAGGAGAGCATCACTCTGGTGTGGCAGGAAGTGATCCTGTAACTAGGACCTGTAAAACCCTCTCAAACAGAGGAAGTTTCTCCAGGGCCATGTGCCCATGAGGGAAGGGTTAGGACAGCCGTCATAGTTGGTGATTCGATCATTAGGCATGTAGATAGCTCGGTGGCTGGTGAACATGAGGATCGCCTGGTAAAATGCCTGCCTGGTGTGAAGGTAGCGGACCTCACGCGCCACCTAGATAAGGTCTTAGATAGTGCTGGGGAGGAGTCTGCTGTCTTGGTACATGTCGGTACCAATGACATAGGAAAATGTGGTAGCGAGGTTCTGGAGGCTAAATTTAGGCTTTTAGGTAGAAAGCTGAAATCCAGAACTTCCAGGGTAGCGTTCTCCGAAATGATTCCCGTTCCACGCGCAGGACCCAAAAGGCAGGCAGAGCTCCGGAGTCTCAATGAGTGGATGAGACAATGGTGCAGAGATGATGGTTTTGGATTTGTTAGGAACTGGGGAACATTCTGGGGAAAGGAAGGGCTCTTCCGAAGAGATGGGCTATACCTTAACCGGGATGGAACCAGGCTGCTGGCATTAACCTTTAAAAAGGAGATAGAGCAGCTTTCAAACTAGATAATAGGGGAAAGCCGACAGTCGCCCAAGAGCAGATGGTCCGGAAGAATGTATCCTTGAAGGATACTACCAAATGCAGAGAGGTTCCAAAAAAGAGTAAAGTAGCCCAAATGCCCTCGAGTATAGAGCAGACAGAGCTTAAAGATCCCAAATTACCCATGTCTACCAATAGCCAAATTAATATGAATAAAATAGAGTCTCTAAAATGCTTGTATGCAAATGCTAGAAGTCTAAAAAATAAGATGAGAGAGTTAGAATATATAGCACTAAATGAGAGGTTAGATATGATTGGAATATCAGAGACATGGTGGAAGGAGGACAACCAGTGGGACACTGTGATACCTGGGTACAAACTATATCGTAATGATAGAGATGATCAAATTGGTGGAGGGGTTGCTCTTTATGTTAGAGAGGGCATTGAGTCAGAAAGGATTAAAGTTTTGCAGGAAACAAAATTTGCTGTAGAATCTCTATGGATTGAAATTCCATGTAAAAAGGGGAAGGCGATGGCAGTGGGGGTGTACTATCGACTGCCTGGCCAGAATGAACAAATGGATGATGAAATGCTCAAAGAAATCAAGGAAGCTAACAAAAGTTACAGAGCAGTAATAATAATGGGTGATTTCAATTACCCCGGTATCAACCGGGTCAGTGTCACGGCAGGACATGCTAGGGAGATAAAGTTCCTAGATGAAATAAATGACTGCTTCTTGGAGCAGCTGGTTCATAAACCAACCAGAGGGGAAGCCATATTAGACCTAGTCCTTAGTGGAGCACCAGATCTAGTGCAAGAGATAAGGGTGTTGGGGTCATTTGGCAATAGTGATCATAGCATGATCACATTTGATTTAATTAGTGGAGGAGGGCTAGTGAGGAAATCCACAGTACTACCTTTTAACTTTCGAAAGGGAGACTATGATAAAATGAGGAAAATAGTTAAGAGGAAACTAAAAGGAGCAGTTGCAAAGGTTAAAGACTTACATCAAGCTTGGGTGTTGTTGAAAAATACTATCTTGGAAGCCCAGACCAGCTGTATTCCATGCTTTAAGAAAAGTGGAAGGAAGTCCAAAAAACTGCCAGCATGGTTTAAAGGTGAGGTCAGAGAGGCTGTTGTTGCCAAAAAAAAGCGTCTTTCAGGAAATGGAAAAAAGCCAAACGACAAAATCTGGAAACAGTACAAGCACTGGCAAGTCAAATGCAAGGCAACTGGCGATGAACACCGCTGCCAGAGTACTTGAAGGAATATCAAAGACAGACCACATAACTCCAATCCTAAAAAGACTCCACTGGTTACCAACCAACGCAAGAATCCGCTACAAGATCCTAATCACTACTTTCAAAGCCTTAAACAATCAAGCATCATCAACGGTCGCCAACCTTTTACACATGCAGACCCTCAATAGAGCCAGAAGATCAGCTGCTATAAATACATTAACAATCCCGAAACAAACAGTCAGATACACTAAGGAAACATCTAAAAGAGCCTTCAGCATTCACGCCCCAATAGCTTGGAATGCCCTCCCACCAGAATTGAGAGCTATAACCAGCCTAACACAATTCAGAAAAAGTCTCAAACACCACCTCTTCTTAAGCTATTTTCCAATTTAATCTTTCACAAGGGAAATACTACCGCCATATTCAGACCAAGACAATCTCAAATGTGACTAATGCGTATAGATTATTGTATATAGTTATATAGTGGACATAGTTTACCTTTTATTCCCAAGTTCTAAACTCCTGTTACTTGTAAAATGCACTACAGTTTTCTGTATGTATATGTTTGTTTCATGTAAACCGCGCTGATGACAATAGTGCGGTATATAAGAGATGTTAAATAAATAAAAAAATAAAAATTGATAAGGCAGGCAAAGAGAGAATTTGAGAAGAAGCTTGCTGCGGAAGCAAAAATGTGAAATAAAGACTTTTTCAAGTACATTTGTAGCAAAAAACCTGTCAGAGAGTCAATTGGTCCATTAGATGATACAGGGGTTAAAGGGGCACTAAGAGGCGACAAGGCGATAGCGGAGAGACTGAATGAATTCTTTGCTTTGGTCTTTACTGAGGAAGATGTAGGAAGAGGTGCGGAAGAATTGAAGGAAATATTGATACATCGGGAAGATGTATTACAACTATTAGATAAACTGAAGAGTAGCAAATCACCTGGGCCGGATGGTATACAACCAAGGGTGTTGAAAGAACTGAAATATGAGATTGCATCATCTCTAATACCTGAAGATTGGAGGATCGCCAATGTAACACCAATTTTTAAAAAGGGTTCCAGGAGTGATCCGGGAAACTACAGACCGGTGAGCCTGATGTGAGTACCGGGAAAACTGGTAGAAACTATCATAAAGAATAAAATTACTCAGCACGTAGATAGTCATGGCCTAATGGGAGACAGCCAACATGGCTTTAGACAAGGAAGATCTTATCATACTAATCTGTTATTTTTTTTGAAGGTGTGAATAAACAGGTGGACAAAGGTGAGTCGGTTGATATAGTGTATCTGGACTTTCAGAAAGCCTTTGACAAGGTTCCTCATCAGAGACTTCTGGCAAAACTAAAGAGTCATGGGACAGGAGGCAGTGTACTATTGTGGATCAGGAACTGGTTAAAAGATAGAAAGCAGAGTGTAGGGTTAAATGGCCACTTTTCCCAATGGAGAAAGGTGAATAGTGGTGTACCCCAGGGATCAGTGCTGAGTCCGCTGCTTTTTGGCATATTCATAAATGACCTGGAAAGTGGAATAACGAGTGAGTTTATCAAATTTGCAGATGAGACAAAACTATTTAAAGTTGTTAAAACCCAAGAGGATACTGGAAAATTGTAAGAGGATATTGACAAATGGGAAGACTGGGCATCAAAATGGCAGATGAAATTTAATGTGGACAAGTGCAAAGTTATGTACCTAGGGAAGAACAACCCAAACTATGGTTACACGATGCAAGGTTCCACATTAGGAACCACCACCCAGGAAAAAGATTTAGGCGTCATTGTGGATAACATGTTAAAACCCTCTTCCCAGAGTGCAGAGGCGGCCAAGAGAGCAAATAGAATGCTAGGTATCATAAGGAAAGGAATGGAAAATAAAACAAAAGATATTATAATGCCTCTATAACATTCCATGGTGAGACCACACCTTGAATATTGTGTGCAATTCTGGTCGCCGTATCTTAAAAAGGATATAACGTTATTACAAAAGGTTCAGAGAAGAGCCACCAAAATGGTGAAGGGGATGGAAGGATACTCCTATGAAGAAAGGCTAAAAAGGTTAGGGCTCTTTAACCTGGAAAAGAGATGGCTGAGGGGAGATATGATAGAAGTCTATAAATTAATGAACGGAGTGGAACAGGTAAACGTAGATCAATTGTTTACGTTATCAGAATATAGAAAGACTAGGGGACATTTATTTACATTCTCTTATATACCGTGCTATTCTGCATCAGTGTGGTTTACATTGAACAAACTGAAATTACATTGAACAGGGCATTATAACTTGGAGATAACTATTTTACAGGGAACATGGGCTATGGAGGGTTAAGTGGCTTGCCCAAGACCACAAGGAGCACCTGTGGGACTAGAAACCCCAGTCCTTCCAGCCCAAGGTTGCTGTCCTCTAGTGGGATTTGAACCCCCGACCTTCCAGCCTGAAGTACCTTGCCCCAACCACTAGGCCACTGCTCCACTCCTGCAATGAAGCTACAGGGTAAACTATTTAAGACTAATAAAAGAAAATATTTTTTCACTCAACGTGTAATCAAACTCTGGAATTTGTTACCGGAGGATGTAGTAAAGGCTTTTAGTGTAGCTGGGTTTAAAAAATGTTTGGACAAGTTCCTGGAGGAAATGTCCATAAACCGTTATTAAAAGGGGACCCAGGATATCAATGCTTGACCCAGTACAAGCATTGAGGAACCTGTGTCTTTTGGGGAAACTGCTAGGTATATATGACCTAGAATGGCTACTGATGGACCTTGGTCTGACCCAGTATGGCACATCTTATGTTCTTATGTTTTTATTAGTATTTAAGTCAGCATGTTAACTATTAGCGCATGCTTATTGCTGTGTTAAACTAACATGGGACATTATTTAGGGGCCAGGGACTGCACTTATCACTTAACGTGAAGATTAAGTGCGAACTTGGCAGATAACACAGAGTTGACGTTATCTGTCATGCTGTTGATGTGCAGTAGAACGTTATGCTAATTGCATAGCTGCTCTCCCAAAACTACTGTGAACTCCTTCAGTAATTACAACAGGGGTTTGGCGCCTAACACGCCTTAACATTTGCAGTTAACATGCCTTATGTACAAAATCCTAGTGTACTTTATTTAATAAGCCCCTAAGTGACTCTTCCATTATCCAAGGTGTCCACTCATTTACTTTATTAATACTTGCAAAAAGCTTTAGGGAAAGTATCAGATTTCCCATTACAACATGTTTCAGTCTTCAATGAGTTTATTTATTTATATATATTTATTACCTATCCTTCTAAAAGCATATCAAGATATAGATCTAAAACAAAATTTAAAATCAAACGCAGGGAGAAATAGAAAAGAAAGCTTATAAAAACAAAGATAAGCAAGAAATTCAATCAATGAGACCTTAAAAATACCTAACCTGTACTAAACCAGTGGCATATGAAAATCAAGCAGTAAATGCCATACTAAAAATCCAGGTTTTAACAAGATGTCTTAAAACTAAATCTGTCCTAAAGCAGAACAGAGTTCTTGGGAGTTACAGCTGCATGAAAAGTAGCCCATATCTATCTTGCCTTCTCTGAAGATTTTGTTTGTGCAAAACCCTTTGAAATTTTACATGAGAGAGAGTGCTATCAAGCTAAACAGTCATCTTGATAGAATACTCTCTGCTATAACCCCCTCCAAACAACCCCCCATAAGGGAATAGTGGAAGACACAGCCAGAAATACCTCTAAGCACCAATATGACCATGGACTGCAAGACTAGGGGAGGTGTGGGATCCAGGGAGGATAACTTGGAGCACCTCTCCTCCAGCCCCTATCAGAGATTAAAACAGAAGAGCAGGGGAGGGGATTGAAAACACATCATACTACGCTGATGGTTAATTTGATTCATTTTATAGTCCATCTTCCACTAATAGCTACAATAAAAACCATGTCACAACTAATTAAAAACAGACAAAATTAACAAGATGTAAAATGTATACTAGAAGCATGACATAAAGGCGTGTTTCTTTCTCTAAATCAAATATAGTAGTTTCACTGTACAAAGTTTGATTAAATACATACTATAGCTGCTTTCATTAATAAAAATATCAAATTTAATTACTCAAGTATATTTATTACATTTTCTTAAAACTTCCTGAGTAGAACTGTGCTTATAGTTTAGTGGAGCAGGGCTATGGAAGCTACAAAGAGAAGGAACATGTCCAATCCAGGAGCCTGCCCTTTTCCTTGAGTCTCAGGGCATAATAACATAGAAAAGCCTCACGAAGGTGTGCGAGGAAAATCCCCAACTGTATCTTCCACTGCAGAACATCCCCACAGAGCTGCAATGTGCGCAGTGAAGGAGACATGATACAATCTGCACAGGGTAGAAGGACCAGCTTCAACATTCACGGAGAAAAACAGAATTATCAGCCCAATAGATGAGCACTTCTCAAAGGAAAACCACTCTCTTAATGACCTCACATTCAAAATCCTGAAAGGAAACCCCAAGAACATACATGAAAGGAAAACATTTGAAATTAAAATGATCAAATATTTCAAAACTGACAAATAGAACTGAATAAAGACATTGGTTTTCTTACCCATTACCAGACATAAAACATTGACATGCAAAGGGTTACTGTCCCCTCACCTATGCCTTTCATTGTAATTTAATGACAAATAAAGAATACCTGGGATATTCCACACCTTGCTTTGATATGTAATGACATATGTAGACAACCCAGGATCCAGATGAGTTTGCACTATCTAAACCCGGTGTAACTGCATTGTCCCTTCATAGACCTGATGAAGAGAGTATAGCTCTTGAAACTTTGTCAGAAATACAGTATATTAAGTTAGTCCAATAAACTTGCTTGTTGACCTTTATTTGTATTTATCTACAAGACAAAGGCCCCTCTCCACACATGCCTTCAGTGTTCTCTTTGAGGTGGGGGAGGGAGTGCCCCACTCCTCAGCCCTTGCTCTTTTTATTCTCTCTTGGGTGGGGGGAGGCTATTCCTCTACTGTCTTTTCTCAGCTGTCCTTTTTCTTTCCTCTCTGGCTGGAAGAGAGGTGTTGCCTCTCCATTCTTTCTCCTCAGTTGCTAAAAAAGACCTCCACTTGGTTTGTAGCTTGTCGTGCTGTGAGGGCTTGTGTGCATCAGTGATGCTGAGAACTAAGCTATCAGTAGCTTAACTACTGGCAGGGTCTCCCAAGATGGACAGGTCTCAGCTGAGGTGCCAGACTAAGACAAACCACCCATCTGGGCAGCAGCAGAATGGGGCGGTGTTGGTGGCAGAGGATCACATTTCTGTGACAACAGCAACAACACTAAAATTAAATTGGGTGGAAGAACGGCCTGGCAATCTACTTCCGTACCTTGTCACGAAAACCCAATGGATAGTCACAACAAAACAAATTGCACTATAGTGCTGGAAGGTGAGACCCCCGGGGAGGGAAGGCACTCAACTGGCTACTGGGGATGAGCTGAAGACTTTTCAGAGTAAAGCCAGCATTTATGATATGGTTGAATCAAAACTCCTGGGACATCTTACTTCTGATGTAACTGAGATGAGAGTTAGAAGCCGCAAAGATCTGTTACATATTGGGACATGGAACGTACAAGGCATCTGATGATCACATAGTATACTATGCTGGAAATGAAAGACAAAGAAGAAATGGTGCTGCATTTATAATTAAGAAGAAATTTACAAGAACTGTAATGAAATACAGTGCAATCAGTGAACGCTTAATTTCTATTTGTCTACAAGGAATGTCCATCAACACAACTATTATTTTGGTATATGCTGCAACAACAGCTGCAGAAGAGGAAGTTAATCAGAAGCTGAAATTGACAGAATATGCAAACAGGATATACTGATAGTCATGGGTGACTGAAATGCAAAAGCTAGCAACAAAGAAGGCAAAGTGCTTGGAAAATATGGACTTGGCAACAGAAATGAAGCTGGAGAAAGACAGAATTCTGCAGGACCAATGATCTATTCATCTCAAACACCTTCTTCCAGCAACACAAGCAGCGAATGAACACATGGACTTCACCCAACAGATTATACAAAAATCAAATTGACTACATCTGTGAAAGTCAACAAAGACAAAATCTGGAGCTGACTGTAGTACAGATCACCAACTACTAGTATGCAAACTCAAGCTAAAGCTGAAAAGGAGCAAGCCATTCATGAATGTAGAAAAATATGACCTTGAGAATATACCACCAGAATTTAAAGACCCTGCATGCAAAATCAATGTATTGCTTTGGATACAAATGGCAGGGTACCAGAAGAGTTATGGGATGACATCAAGATTGTTGTGCTGGAAGATAGTGGGAAATCTCCACAAAAGGTGAAAAAGCAAAAAAGGCCAAAATGGATGACCGACGAAACTCTGAAAACAGCCCAGAAACGCAGAGAAGCTAAAGCCAGAGGAGAAAGAGAGGCAATCGCAGAACTCAACAAAAATATCCAATGTGCAGCAAGACAAGACAAGGAGAAGTACTACAATGACAAAAGCAAGGAAATAGAATCGGAAACTATTAGAGGAAGAATAAGATCGGCTTTCCTAAAGCTACGAGAATTAAAGAAAAAATTCCAGCCTCAAAATGGAATGTTACAAGATGCTCAAGGATCCATATTGAATAATGCTGAGAAGATCAAGAAAGGTGGAAAAAAACATACAGAGTCATTATATCATAAAGATCAAGTGGACCAACAGCCATTTCAACCTGTGCCTTATGATCAGGAACCATTGGTGATGAAAGTCAAAACATCATTGAAAGCATTATCAAAGAACAAAGCACTGGGTATTGATGGCATTCCTATTGAAGTATTACAGCAATCAGATGTGGCTGTTACCATACTTACAAGGCTCTGCCAGGAAATTTGGAAGACATGACAAACTGACCAGAAAAGATCTGTGTTTATACCAATATTAAAAAAAGTGATCCAACTGACTGGAAATTACTGCACAATCACTCTGTTCCCACATCCCAGTAAGATTCTTCTGAAGATTATTCAGCAGAGACTACAACCATACTTGGAATGAGAACTGCCTGAAGTACAAGCAGAGTTCAGGAAAGGGCGAGGAATGAAAGACATCATCACAGATGTGAGATGGATATTTGAAAAAACAAAAGAATACCAAAAAGATATCTGTATGTGTTTTATTGACTACAGCAAGACTTTTGACTGTGTAAACCATGAGAAATTCTGGACCACATTAAGAAGCATATTATACCAGAAAATCTGATGGTTCTCTTGCACAACCTTTACATTGATCAAGAAGCAACAGTTCGAACGGAACAAGGAGAAACAGAATGGTTTAAAATCAGCAAAAGTGTACAACAAGGCTGCATACTTTCCCCCTACCTGTTTAATTTATATGCAGAAGAAATTATCAGAGAAGCAGGACTGTATGAAGACAATTGAGGTGTAAAGACCGGGAGAAGACTAATCAATAACCACAGTACTGGCTGAAACATTTGCTTCTCAAGATCAAGAAACATAGTCTTAAAATAGGCTTGCACCTGAATGTAAAGAAGACAATGATCCTGACAACTGGCAAAATCAATAAGTTCATCGTTGATGGAGAAGAAATTAAAATAGTGGACAACTTTAACCTGTTTGGATCAAAAATCAATAAAGAAGTGACAAGCAGTCAAGAAATTCAACGACGTATTGCTCTTGACAGAATGACTATGAAGGATCTAGACAAGATTCTCAAGAGCAGAAATTTCTCTTTCTATACAAAGCCATGGTATTCAATAACATCATATGGATACGAAAGATGGACAGTGAAACATAGACAGAAAGAAAACCGATGCCTTTGAATTATGGTGCTGGCAAAGAATACTGTGTATACTATGGACTGCCTATAGAACAAACCAGTCAGTACTAGAAGAGAGATGACAAGATTTCGACTTTCATACTTTGAAACATCATGCGAAGAGAGAGATCATTAGAGAAAGACATCATGCACTTTGAAACATCATGCGAAGAGAGAGATCATTAGAGAAAGACATCATGCTTGGCAAGGTTGAAGGTCAATGCAAAAGAGGAAGACCAGCATTGAGATGGATCGATAAGCAGCCAGGGCCGTACCGAGTGTAAATCGCGCCCTGTGAGACTTGCACCTCGGGCATGCGCCCCCCCCCCCCCCTGTGGTGGGAGAGAAGAGGCGCGCCCGATGTGCCAGTTGCCGGCATGCTAAACAGATCTGTCCCTCCCTGCAAGCTGCTTAGCATGCCGGCGAGAAGGCTTAAGGGGCGCATTTTATTTATTTATTTAGACAGATTTGTATACCACTTTATTCTTCAATCAAAGTGGTCACATCACAATTGGAGGGTTACATTTAACGTGAGGGTACTTAACGACATTATACAATGAACTCATATGTCTAGTTGGGATGAGTGGGTATCGAGTTGGCGGAGGTAGTTGCATTACTGTTCGGGTGGAGACTGTTGTCTGTCTGCTCATAGGTTTCTGTAAAGAGCAGGGTTTTAAAGGCCTTGCGGAAGTCTGTGATGTCATTTAATGCCCTCATTGAGTGTATAGAAATATCTGCTCCAGCTTTCAACCTGAAGATTGTAATTTTTATGCTGTTCCTAATGGCTTAAACCTATATCACAGTAATTATTTAAACCAAACAGTTATTGGTATAAGCAACAAGGTCTCAGACTTAGATGGGGCTTTAGTCCAGACTTAAACAGGTTTGGTCTGTACGTGCCCTTTTGCATCAACGACCTTATAATGTCGCTTAATGTTGTAAAATGAAAAAGTTGTTATTTCCAAGTTATTTTCCCAGTATCTCACACACGTAAAAATGTATATTGAAAAAGAATTGATGCTTATCTTAATTGAATCTCCCCAACGCCATACTTCAGCGCTGTTGCGTTTCACTACAAAGCGTTTCTTCAGGGGGTCTGTTTTTTATATATTGGCACCTTGGGGCATGCGTTGTTGAGTTTAAAGTGACCGGTGGAATAGTTTGTCGAGTACATTTAATGCCCTCAGGCTCGTTGGGAGGGAGTTCCAAAGTGTGGACGCCAGTAGAGAAGGAGCTCTTCCTGAAGTTGTTTGTTTAGTCTTGTGATATCCTGCAGGTGTGCCGATAATGTTGTCATTATTGGTCCTTCTAGGTCTATTGCTGATATCCCTTGTTATGATGTCTTGGAGTATGGAGTGGAGGAGTGGCCTAGTGGTTGGGGCAAGGTACTTCGGGCCAGAAGGTCGGGGGTTCAAATCCCACTGGAGGACAGCAACCTTGGGCCGGAAGGACTGGGGTTTCTAGTCCCACAGGTGCTCCTTGTGGTCTTGGGCAAGCCACTTAACCCTCCATAGCCCACGTTCCCTGTAAAATAGTTCTCTGTGTGCTGTGCTTTCCTGTCTAATCAATGTGTTTATACCTCAAAAAATTTCCTGTCATGATTTGACAATTTCCAATCTGTAATCAAACCGCTGCTGATCGCTGGAAGTAGCGGTATACAAATGTATACTAAATAAATAAATAAATAAATAAATAAATAAATGTCTGCCGAGAGATGGTGAATGATTTTAAAGATGATCATGATTGTTTTAAATTTTGCTCTGGCCATCATTGGGAGCCAGTACAGTTGCTGTAAGACAGGGGTGATGTGCTCAGCTCTTGGAGTGTCTGTAATGATGCATGCTGCAGTGTTTTGCACCATTTGGAGTGGGTGTAAGGTCTGCTGAGGGAGACCTTGATATAGTGAGTTTCCGTAATCAAGCAGAGGTGTGATGAATGCTTGGCACACTGTGCGGAAGTGGTTCTGGCGGAGTATTGGCTTGATCTTTCTGATGGTCCTCAAGCGTTGAGAGGCCTTGTTTGCAGTTTTGGTGATGTGGGATTTCAGGTTCAGAGCTCTGTCCATTGTGATGCCCAGGTACTTAACTTCATCTTTGACTACTATGAGTTTGTCTAGAATGCTGATAGTTTGTGGTGGAATGAAGGTGGGGTTCCTGGTGACGAACATTGCCTCAGTTTTATCGTAGTTGACGTCAGGTTATTGGCTGTGAGCCAGGCATTCATTTCTTCAAGGCATTTGGTTATTGTTATGGCGTTAAGTGCTAGTAGGTTGATTGGAGCATACACCATGATGTCATCAGCATAAATGTGATAGTGGAGTTTGTGGCATTTGATGATGTTGCATATGGCTTGGATGTAGATATTAAAGAGCATTGATGACAGGGCTGAACCTTGTGGTATTCCCTGCATGACGGGGAACTGCAGTGATTTCTTTTGGGCACATTCGACTTGTTGCATTTGATCTTCCAAGTAGGAAGTGGACCATTTCAGGGTATTCTTGCGTAGTCCTATCTGTTGCAGGCGCTGCAGTAATCTGGCATGAGACACTGTGTTAAAGGCTGCCGAGATGTCCATGAACACTAACAGGAATACGTTCTTTATGTTATCTATGCCTCTTAGGAGGTTGTCAAAGAGGGAAGTGAGTAGCGTTTCCACACCGTGCTGGGGTTTAAAGCCATGCTGATGGATGTCCAGTGGGGCATTCATGTCAATATGGTCCTGAAGTTGCTTTTGCACTGTCTTTTCAATGATTTTCGCAAGGAATGGTAGATTGGAGATGGGACGGTATGATTTTGGTTCCAATGGGCTTAGGTTTTTGCTTTTAAGTATTGGTCGTATCATGGCGTGCTTCAGGGATTGCGGCATGTATCCTTGTTGGAGAGAATCTTTGATGATTTTGTGAATGTGATGGGAGAGCTGGCTTCTTGTGACTTTGATCCAAGCCACTGGGCTTGGGTCTGATGGTGAGGTTGCTGTGTTGAGTCCATGTATTATTTCCTCTACTTGATGTGTTGATGGTATGCTGAAGTCCTCCCAGGTTTGATGTTGCTCTTTCATTTCATGGTCATCTGTCTGTGGTGTGATGGAGCATGTCTGGGTGGTGTTTTTCATTTTCATGTAGTCCACAAATTCCTGTGGGTCAAGATGGTGGGTACAGTGCTGTGTGGTGTCCTTAGTGAGCTTTGGACAATGCTAAAGAGTTCTCTCGGTCTGTTGACAGTTTTCATGTTTAGATTGGTGTGGTGCTGCTGTTTATGCTCATTTTGGAGTGGAGGAGTGGCCTAGTGGTTGGGGCAAGGTACTTCAGGCCGGAAGGTTGGGGGTTCAAATCCCACTAGAGGACAGCAACCTTGGGCCGGAAGGACTGAGGTTTCTAGTCCCACAGGTGCTCCTTGTGGTCTTGGGCAAGCCACTTAACCCTCCATAGCCCATGTTCCCTGTAAAATAGTTATCTCCAAGTTATAATGCCCTGTTCAATGTAATTTCAGTTTGTTCGATGTAAACCGCACTGATGCAGAATAGCACGGTATATAAGAAAATGTAATAAATAAATAAATTTATCAGATTGTTATATTCCAGTAGCTTGGCTCTGTATTGAGTCAGGGAGTTATGCGACTTGTTTCGCCTCCATTTTCTCTCCAGTCTTCGGAGAGTGCGCTTTGCATCTCTGATATCACTTGAGTACCAGGGGGCGTTGGGTCTCCTGCGTGCTTGTGGTTTTTTAGCTGTCTGTCATTGCCTGCCACCGCTGAGAGAAGAAAAAGTGGCGGCAGCAGGCAACGGCAGACAGCTAAAATGCGCCCCTTAAGCCTTTGCGCCCGGTGCGGCCGCACCACTCGCACAGGGCTAGGTACGGGCTTGACAGCTGCTATGGATGCCACTCTATCAACAATGAGCCGCCTGACTGAAGACCAAACACAGTTTAGGACAACTATCCAGAGTGTCGCTATGACACCGACTTGATAGCGCTTAACAACAACATCAGCTAAAAATGAAATTCGTACAACTCTTCTCTTCTGCCACCTCTTCCTTTTTGCCCAACTGCTCCAAGACAGGTTTCTTCTGCTGTCTCCCTTCTACAGCTGATTCCTTCACTTTCTGTGCACCAGTGCATCACTGCAAACCCCAACACTCTCTCCTCTCCAGTTTCCTCTTTACCAGCTCCTCAGCAGGCCACGTCTTCTAACTTTTCTTCAGCAACACAGTCACTGCCTTTCAGGTAAAACTTTACTTGCAAAGTACATGTGCTTCTGTAGCAAAACATCATGCGTACGGACAGACAGACAATAGGTGCTACCGATCTAGCGAAATGTGCCTAAAAACAAACTCAGGCTGCACCAACTCCTTAGCTGCTGATTATGGGCAGGGCTCAGCGCTATCAGTAAGCAAGCTAAGTGATTGCCTAGAGAGCCAAACCTTTGAGGGCGGCCAAGTACTGCTGCTGCCACCCCTCTCTGGGACTGCAATGGCGGCAATGACAATAAAACAGCAAATACCAGAGCCTCTGAAGCACTTGTGCTGTTGGTGACCAGCCAGTTCTGCCCCAATACAAACAAGAAGTGTGCATCAGAGGGGATGGAATTGGCTTTCAGAATGCAGCTTCTGCACACAGGGGTTCACAGGCTCTGGTAAGCTCTGCTTTCAAGTTCTATTGTCATTTCTGCCAATATGAGAGTTTGTCTAAGGTACCTCACATCCTTGCACTGGCCCTGGTTAAGGGAAGTGATGTCAGGCATCAGGGGGCTACTATAGTGGTGCAGGGGCCCCCTCCCCCCAACACACGGGGCTTGCATAAGTCATCTAAAGTTCCCCTCTCCCCAGCCATCCCCCACTGTGAATGAAGCAATAGCTGGGATCCTTGTTTGGATTTATCTCAGCCCTTTTTGGAAGTAGCTCAAAGTGAGTTACATCTAAGTATAGTTGGTGTTCCCCTGTCCCCAGAGGTCTTATAATCTAAATTGGAAGAAAGGTAATGGAGGTGAAGAGATTTACCCAAGGCCACAAGAATCATCAATGGGAATTGAACTCTCAGTTTAGTGGGTTTCATTTCATTGCTCTAACCTCTAGGCTACTCCTCTACTGGGGTTTGTTAGGGTGCAAGCCCAGTTTTCTCTCTGAGTAATACAGCTGACAGGCTAGCACATCCCTGTGCAGCCCTGGAGGTAGAGAGTGCTGTAGTTCTCAGCTAGTTACACTTTGCCAGGGCTGGGACAGAGAGTACACCAGCTCCCAGTCACTCACCCCTGTGCAGCCCTGGAGGCAGAGAGCGCTGCAGTTCTCAGCTACTTACACTTTGCCAGGGCTGGGACAGAGAGTGCACCAGCTCCCAGCCACTCACCCCTGTGCAGCCCTGGAGGCAGAGAGCGCTGCAGCTCTCAGCAACTTACCCCTCATTGGCCCTGGGAGAGACAGTGCACCAGCTCTTAGCCACTCACCCCTGTGCAGCCCTGGAGGCAGAGAGCGCTGCAGTTCTCAGCCACTTACCCCTGTGCAGTCCTTGAACAGAGAGTGCATCAGCTCTCAGCAACTTACCCCTCATTGGCCCTGGGAGAGAGAGTGCACCAGCTCTTAGCCACTTACCCCAGTACAGCCCTGGAGATAAAGAATGCACCAGCTCTCAGCCACCTACTCCTGTGCCACCCTACACTCAGGCATGCAGTTTCTCTCCCACCCTTTCGGCTAGTTTAGCTTTCAAGAGCAGTTGTCTGGTACCAGCTTAAGACTTTCTTTTTCATCAACAGATCTGTATTGCCCTCAAGAGACCATTTACCTGCAAAAACAGATCCAAGAGCAATAATCCATTTATCTGCTGCGCCTCCAGCCTTCTGGGAAGGATGAGCCTTTAAACCCTGTCAGACATCTCTGCTGTTCTTCTTAACTGCTCCAAGTAAACTTAGTGCCAGCTGCCAGGGAGCCTCTTGACCACTGGGCCATAAATCATGGGCAGAACCTGCAGCTAATATGTGAATTTCCTCTGCAAGTCCTTAGCTCAGGCAGCAGAACTTAGAGTACCAGGCATTCACTGAAACCAAATATAGTAACAACCTAATTCCACACCAGCCGATGATTTTGCTCTTCCCCTCAGTGCAGAAGTGCGCAAAGCAGTGGCCCCTCACATCCCAAAGGATGGTTTTGACTCTGTCATTCCCTTAGAGGGCCTCATGTTCCTCTCAAAGTGAAAGTGAAAAAAAAACAAACCCCAGAATGGGCCATTTTATAGCACTGCCAAGGAATAGACGTCACAAGGTTTATGGATGCTCTGTAGTTTGTGATTTCTTTTGCTAGACAGTGATAAAAATTATGCAGAGATGTACAAATATACATAAGATGTTAAGATCACATTTAGTCCCTTCTTCAGATGTGGCTAAGGGTAGAATGGACCTGTGCAGTCTGGCAGTAATTCGCCCTCCTCAGTGCCATTCTGTCAATATAGTTCCCTTTCCCAACCTCTCACTCCCTTCCTGAAATCCTCATTCTGAAAATAATTAACATGGAGGCAGGAATAAGTGGCAATAAAATTGGCTACAGCTTCTTTTTAAAGACGCTGTTATCAATACGCACATACATCAGTTTCCGTTCCCTTTGGATTCGGCATTTAAACTAACATCATACTGTCATCCCCTGGTTTTTTCATATTGCAGCCTGCCATAATGACCCATTTGCTGTCAACCTATCAGATATATCCAATCAACATGAGGAATGTACAAGCTGCCAGACAGACCCAGCTGCAGAAACCTGCATTTTCCATTAGGTTTTCTATCCAACTGCAGCTTGCCCATGGGTCCAGCTGTGATTTACCATGTGGACACGCAAGACTTTCATATTCTAGAATAGTGGGTTGGAACCTCTAATGGGGTCACATGATCAGTAAATGGGGTCACAGAAAGAGGTTTGTGCCCAGTAGTGGCAGTCAGCATGGGGCCTGTGAGTCAGTAAATGTTCCCCAGCTCTGCCTCTTCCTATTATACTGGACCACGCAGAGAGCTCAGATCTGGACTGACTGCCGCTGCTGCTGCCGTCATGCTTTGGATAAAGATCAAATGAAATGTTAAGTGTTAAAATGGAGTTATATTGGATAAAGGTTTGGAAAGCCCTGTTCTAGAATCTGCCATTCAGGCGGCCTGGTGCTCAAATGGCCTTGAGTAAATCAAAACCATCATTGTTTTGTCAGTGTCAGTTCTAACGTTTGCTGATCCCAGGGTCCCAAACTCTTCTACATAAGCTTGGACAGCAACTCTCACCTGTCCTTTCTCTGGTCTCACTTGCAGCAACCCCTAGACAACAGGAACCCTGCCTCCAGTACTTCATGAAATGTCTTCAGCAAAATGTCCATCCCTGTTTCTGACAATTGCAGTCAATCTTGCCTGTCCACGCCTGCACAGTCCCAGGTTTCTACTTTGTGCTTGACTGCTAATCACTCTTCAAAAACTTCCTGTTTACTCTTTTCTTCTTGAGTTCAAATCCATGTCACTTATCTTGGTATCATATCGGACCACACAATCATCACCTTGAGCAATACCCAGACTATCTCTGCAATGTGTTTCATAATCTGGAGTAATAGCTCAGAGTTTTTAATGACTTTAAGGTCACTGTCTCTTAAGAGGACAAGTTTCAGACAACTGGTGATAGGAAATTACAATCCCCTTCAGTGGGTAAAAGTTTGTCTCTGATTCCCAAATGCACTGGAGACATGAACTGTATAGCTCTGAACCGAAGTGCCTAAAGGAACAGCTGAAAGTGAGCCTCAGATTCTAAAGCCCCAGAAAAAAATAGCAACTGAGACATCTTTCTGTGAAATCTGTTTTCAGCTCACCATGGAAACATACTCCCCATCTGATTGGTTCTAAATAAACTCTTTTAGATACCTCTAGCAAGAAACCCAGGTTATAGGGGACAAGCCTGACATGGTAAGATGCATGCAAGAGTCAAGTCAGAAGATCCATCCTGAAGAGATGCCTTATGTGAGGCAGTGAAAGCCCATAGACAATATCTTTGGATATTTACCTACTGTACATTGTACCGATAAAAATAATTAGAACAATCCTGTTTTGACCAGGAACAGCATGGCTCCAAAAGTTCTGCACTAGAAAACGTGATAAATTGTACATTGATGAATAGGAATCCCAAAAGCAAGGCACCCATTCACTGCATTATCTTGCATGAAGTTTGCATTCAGATAGCCCATTCCTTGAACTCCACATGTAAAACATAGAAGTACAGTTTCAGATCTCTCTGGCCCACATACAAAACTTCTTTTCCTGATTTCGGTAGAGGCCAATAGAAGTTGGCAACTCATAGGACTACAGAGAGAAATTACAGGATTTGGCAGCTATACCACATGGTGTTAGAAGTCATTTTTTCCTCTGAGCTAGTAATGTGTCCCAGTATGCATTAGGGGATGTTTCTAATCAGTACTGACCCAATGTCCCAGCATGATGTTAGGGACACTGTTCTCACTGAGACAGTGCTGACCCAATGTATTTTGAGAGAACTGAAGATGCTTTCTCAGATAATCTAATTAAATTCTGTCTCCTTCATGCCATCCCCATTATAATGATAAAGTATTTTTTAGAAAAATTATGGGAGTAACTTACTTCTGGCAGTGCAGCTTTTAAGTTGTAAAAGGATGAGAGATTGGCTAAGCCAGTTTTGTGATACTGCCGCTTTAAATTTGAAACCATATTGTCAGCAAGAAGGAGAGAGGTCTGGACATAAGATAGCCATGAGAAGTGCTAATGATATCCTCAATTATTTACTCAGTTCTATAGCAGGACTCAGCAACAGCAGCGAGGCCTCGGGTGTTAGTGGTTAATATCGGAGAGTGAATAATTCAGCAGCTAATGAACTCATTTCTCCATGCTAGAGGCAGAGCTCTCTATGTTCGCTTTATTAGTAAGCACACTGAGATCAGATTGCTCCAGTCCTTGCTCTGGGTTTATTCAAATCCAAACCAAGACAGCACTTCCCATCTTCTGTGATCCTGAACCAGCCAGCTTGTTTTCAGCCAACCAGGACCAGATTTCCCTCTCCCACTAGGCAGAAGAACCATGGGCTGGTGCAGCAATGAGCACTAGTGTGCCCTCTCCTCTTATGTTATATGTTACATTATTTTATATATGCTATGTGATCATTTTTAATTCTGTTGTCACTAATGTTCATTGTAATCCACTAAAGAGAAAAGACAGAAAACAAAAATCAGGAAGAATTGAAGCCTGGGGCACCTCGGAGTGAATGATCTGTCAGTCAATCTCATAATCCTCCATTTTTATCAATATGTCTGATTGCACTAGAAGGGTTTAAAACATCGCAAAACAATAAATTAATGAACAGAGTGGAACGGGTAAACGTAGATCGATTGTTTATGCCATCAAAATGTAGAAAGATTAGGGGACATGCAATGAAGCTACAGTGTAACCCATATAAGACTAATAAGAGAAAATAGTTTTTCACTCAACACATAATCAAACTCTGGAATTCATTACCGGAGGATAGAGTTAAAGCTGTAAGTTTAGCTGGGTTTAAAAAAAGGTTTGGACACTGGAGGAAAGGTCCATAAACCATTATTAAAAGGGACCTGAGATATCGCTGCTTGACCCAATACAAGCACTGAGGAACCTGTGTCTCTTGGGGATACTGCTAGGTACGTATGACCTAGATTGGTCACTGTTGGAAACAGGATACTGGGCTTGATGGACCTTGGTCTGACCCAGTATGGCGTATCTTATGTTCTTATGAACTTTGAATACATCCTCTAAGTGATTTGAGAGAATAATATGATATAATGTGGAAAAAATGTCAAAAGAATTCATTTATTTTCATGGTTATCCAAACTACGATATCTACAAGTGAGACTATAAGAGTTTCCAGTGTTGTATCCGTGGATGAAAAAAATGTTGGTTATCCAAGTGTTCTAATAAACTGCTTTAATACACATTTCTCAACAATTCTCCTCAAACTCCCCTTGAAAGCACCCACTGGATTGAAGGCACCCAAAGGCAGATGTGCATTCTACCAAACAGGAAATCTCACAGTGCAGTTAAGCCTGATTTTTGTTTTTTACTTTCAGAGTCATTGATTTTAGATTTCTCTGCAGGTGCTCAGCCTATGATTCCCCACCTCTTTGCAGTAACTCATCTCCCCTCTGCATTACTCCCCTCCTTCCATCACTCTTCTCTATATCCCTTTCCTCCATCTATCTCCCATTATATCTCTTTTCCTCTCATCTGTGCTCCATCCGCCCCCGGTATACTTCCTCATATCTTTGATCCCTTTACCTCTTCTCACCCTCCATCTTCCTTTCTATCCCTCCCGCTCCAGCACAGCTTCAGAGCTGCAGCAGTATTTATATATTTAATTGGTTTTGGAATATCATTTTTCTACCAGTCAAAATGATTCACAACGAACAAGGTGTAAACAAAAGTATGATAGCAGTAGGTTACAACAAAGTTTAATAGAGTAAAGAGTGACAGCTATCAGACCACCCTTAAGGAGTGGAGCTTAAAGCATGCAGAGAAAAGTAGGAAGGGGTTGTGTTTTGGTGGGCACCTACAATGGTGTGGTGGGAGAGATGCTTTGTGCTAGAGGAGGGTGCTCATATGATGGGCTGTTATGCTGATGTATGCCATAGTACTCCTGGAAGAGGTACATTTTCAGATGTTTTCTAAAGTGTTGTGGTGACTGGCTATTTCGTAGGGTGGGGGGGGGGGTAATGTATTCCAGAGGGAGGGGATGTAGAGTATGAATGATCTTAGATTGGTGTATTGGCTGCTCTTATAGATCTATGGTGGCAAGCTAAGTAGGTTCTGCGTACTTTGTCTTCGTGGTCTAGCAGTACTAGGGGTGATGATTGATGTCTGGAGGTGTGCAGCAGTGAGGTTGCTCTGGGCTTTGTGAATAATGGTAAGGACTTTGTATTTAATTCAAGAGGCAATAGGCAGCCAGTGGAAGGATTTTAGTATGGGTGCGATATGGGTGTATCTGGATGCTCCGAAGATGGCATGTGCTGTGGTGCTGTGAGCAAGTTGAGCGGTAGAATAGTGTGTTTAGGTAGTCCTTGGTAGATACAGTTGCAGTAGTTGAAAAGGGGGGTGATGGTAGCTTGGCACACTGCACAGAAGTTGTCTGAGGAAAGGAGGGGTCATAGGTTACATAGAATTCTGAGCTTGTAATAGATTGTCTTAGTTGTGTTCCGGACAAGATCTTGGAAGTTCAGTTGCTGATTCAGGGTGATGCCAAAATATCGTGGGTTTTGACCAGAAGATCCATGTTATCAATTCTGATGGTTATGGGAGGCGTAAAAGTGGGGTCCGTGGTGACGTGGAAAATTTCTGTCTTGCTGAAGTTGACTGCCAGGTTGTGGAGCTGAAACCATTTGACTATTTCCTTAAAGCAGGGTGAAAGATTGCAGTAGTTGGGAGCATCTTTGGAGAACAGGGTGTATATCATTTTGTCATCAGTATAGATCTGGTAGCTGACGTTGAACTCCTGGATGTTTGTGCATAGAGGCCAAATGTAGATATTGAAAAGTAGAGAGAAGAGTGCAGAGCCTTGGGGCATCCCTTGTGGCAGCATGTAAGAGGATGAAGTGCTGTGTCCTATTTTTACCCGTTGACTTGCAAGGCATTGATAAGGCAGGCAAAGGGAGAATTTGAGAAGAAGCTTGTTGCAGAAGCAAAAACACGAAGTAAAGACCTTTTCAAGTACATTCGTAGCAAAAAACCTGTGAGAGAGTCAGTTGGTCCATTAGATGATAAAGGGGTTAAAGGAGCACTAAGAGGCGACAAGGCGATAGCGGAGAGATTGAATGAATTCTTTGCTTCAGTCTTTACTGAGGAAGATGTAGGGATGTTACCCATGACTGAAGTGGTATTTAAAGGTGCGGAAGAATTGAAGGAAATATCGATACATCGGGAAGATGTATTACAACTATTAGATAAACTGAAGAGTAGCAAATCACCTGGGCCGGATGGTATACATCCAAGGGTGTTGAAAGAACTGAAATATGAGATTGCAGACCTGCTATTAGTAATCTGTGAACTATCATTAAAATCATCTCTAATACCTGAAGATTGGAGGATCGCCAATGTAACACCAATTTTTAAAAAGGGTTCCAGGGGTGATCCGGGAAACTACAGACTGGTGAGCCTGACATCAGTACTGGGAAAAATGGTAGAAACCATCATAAAGAATAAAATTACTCAGCATGTAGATAGTCATGACCTTATGGGAGACAGCCAACATGGCTTTAGACAAGGAAGATCTTGTCTTACTAATCTGTTATGTTTTTTTGAAGGAGTGCATAATCAGGTGGACAAAGGTGAGTCGGTTGATATTGTGTATCTGGACTTTCAGAAAGCCTTTGACAAGGTCCCTCATCAGAGACTTTTGGCAAAACTAAAGAGTCATGGGATAGGAGGCAGTGTACTATTGTGGATCAGGAACTGGTTAAAAGATAGAAAGCAGAGGGTAGGGCTAAATGGCCAATTTTCTCAATGGAGAAAGGTGAATAGTGGTGTACCCCAGGGATCTGTGCTGGGTCCGCTGCTTTTTGACATATTCATAAATGACCTGGAAAGTGGAATAACGAGTGAGGTTATCAAATTTGCAGATGACACAAAACTATTTAAAGTTGTTAAAACCCAAGAGGATTGTAGAAAATTGCAAGAGAATCTTGATAAATTGGAAGACTGGGCATCAAAATGGCAGATGAAATTTAATGTGGACAAGTGCAAGGTTATGCACCTAGGGAAGAACAACCCAAACTATGGTTACACGATGCAAGGTTCCACATTAGGAACCACCACCCAGGAAAAAGATTTAGGCGTCATTGTGGATAACATGTTAAAACCCTCGGCCCAGTGTGCAGTGGCAGCCAAGAGAGCAAATAGAATGCTAGGTATCATAAGGAAAGGAACGGAAAATAAAACAAAAGATATTATAATGCCTCTATATCGTTCCATGGTGAGACCGCACCTTGAATATTGTGTGCAATTCTGGTCGCCGTATCTTAAAAAGGATATAGCGATTTTAGAAAAGGTTCAGAGAAGAGCCACCAAAATGGTAAAGGGGATGGAAGGATACTCCTATGAAGAAAGGCTAAAAAGGTTAGGGCTCTTTAACCTGGAAAAGAGACGGCTGAGGGGTGATATGATAGAAGTCTATAAATTAATGAACGGAGTGGAATGGGTAAACGTAGATCGATTGTTTACCTTATCAGAATATAGAAAGACTAGGGGACATGCAATGAAGCTACAGGGTAAACTATTTAAGACTAATAAAAGAAAATATTTTTTTTACTCAACGTGTAATCAAACTCTGGAATTTGTTACCGGAGGATGTAGTAAAGGCTGTTAGTGTAGCTGGGTTTAAAAAAGGTTTGGACAAGTTCCTGGAGGAAAGATCCATAAACCATTATTAAGAAGGGACCCAGGATATCAATGCTTGAACCAATACAAGCATTGTGGAACCTGTGTCTCTTGGGGAAACTGCTAGGTACGTATGACCTAGATTGGCCACTGTTGGAAACAGAATACTGGGCTTGATGGACCTTGGTCTGACCCAGTATGGCATATTTATGTTCTTATGACTTTGCTGAGAGAGGTATGAGTGAATCCAGTCAAGAGGCTTGCCCTGTACTCCAATATTGTGGAGCTGGTTTAGCAGCATTTAATGGGACATCATATCAAACATTGCAGAGATGTCCAGGAAAAGCAGTATGAAGCCTTTTGAGCTTCTCTCCGTTCCTGCGATGAGTGTTGATAATAAGGAGGTTAGCAGAGTTTTAGCGCTGCGATATTGTCGAAACCCAGTTTGATGTTGGTTCAGGTGTGCGTGTTGGTCAATATGTTCTTGAAGCAGGATTTGGACTGTCTTTTATATAATTTTTGCAAGGAAGGATACGCTGGCTATGGGTCTGTATGAGGCGGGTGAGCTTGGGTCTCAGTTGGGTTTCTTTAGGAGAGGTCTGATGGAGGCTTGTTTAAGGGGAGAAGGGGGCTAGCTAGAGACAGGGATATTTTCAGAATGGTTGATATGAATGGTAGGAAGCACTTCCTTGTGGCCTTTAACTATAATACCAGACATGGATCTAGTGGAGAGATGGTTGTGTTGATGTGTGAGATTATCGCTTCCAGTTCTTTAGGGTGTATGTCTCTGAAAGTGGTCCAGGGCTGTGTGGATGCAGTCGCCTTACTCAGGACAGGTATGATGAGTATTGTGGGTCTGCAGTTCGGGGTCTCCTTGGATTTTCTCCATTGGCGTTCGAGACTGGAAACATTTCAGAGAAAGGCGACCAAAATGGTTTGGAGCCTACATCAAAAAACGTATGAGAAGAGACTTGAAAACCTACATATGTACACTCTGGAGGAGAGGAGGGACAGGGGAGATATGATTCAGACCTTTAAATACTTAAAGAGCATTCATGAACAAACAACCCTCTTCCAAAGATGGGGAAGCTGTAAAAACTAGAGGGCATAACATAAAGCTGCAAGGGGGTAAACTGAAAGGCAATGTCAGGAAATGCCTTTTTCACTGAAAGGATGGTGGGTGCTTGGAATGCCCTCCCAAATGAAGTGGTGGGGGCAAATACAGTGACAGAATTCAAAATGGCATAGGACAGACACAGTGGATCCCTTTATAGCAACAAGATAAAATCAAAATAAACATAACTATCTCTTATATCTCAACAAATAGGGATGACCTACACGGAGCAGCGGGTACACCCCTAAACAAAGGTATGGGGAGGGGTGACCTGCATGGAGTGGCAGGTGCAGCTGCAGCCTTGCTGGACAGACTAGATGGACCATACTGGTCTTTATCTGCCGTCATATACTGTGTTACTATGATATGGTGGAATGTACACTTCTGCTCCCTTAGCTCAGTCGAGTACTAGCGTACACAGTGTTGTTGTTTTCAGGGTGGTGCTTGGGGGAGTTCAGCAGCAGCAGTGGAGATGACAGAATTCCATTTATTGATTGTTGCTTCCAGATTTGTTTTAGATGGAAGGTCCTTCAGCGTTGGTAGCATGTTTTGAAGGAAGGCGTGTTCGGCAAAGGCAATGAATCTTCTTGCTGTAAGGGTCTTATCTCATGGAATATAAGTGACGTGTGGATGGGGTAACGTGAATGTAATGAGGTGGTGGCTGACCAGGGGATAGGGGCTGTAGTTGGAAGGATGTATTTAGGTGCGGTTAGCAGGAGGTTGGGGAGGAAGACCAAGTCAAGGATTCCGCCTCTGTAGTGAGTTGACATCGTGATGTTGTGTATTCATTGCCTGGAGGAAAGCAGCGCTTTGGTTGCTTGAGGCTGAGGGGAAGTTCAAGTCAACAAGGAGGATGAGGTGCCTTTGGTGGGATGAGTGGGAGCAGACTATATCAAGCAGGGTATACAGTTCTTCAGCTTTGCTGAGTGGGGCTCTGTATGCAAGGCAGATGGTGAAGTGCTTGTTTGAAATTACTATACTACTACTATTTAGTACTTCTATAGCGCCACGCACACAGCGCTGTACAGGCATACATACAAGAGACAGTCCCTGCTTGTCAGAGTCATGCTCGTCAGAACTTACAATCTAATTGAGACAATACAGAGCAATACAGTGCAAAGCACAGTATGATCTTTACAATTTGGTCATGAAAATTGATGGGAGTCAGGTTGAGATAAGAGAAAGAAGTCAGGATCTGAAAGCGACAGTGAAGAGGATGCCTTTGCCGTGTGTAGAGATGGTGTTGACTTTGTTGAATCCCAGTTTCTTGTTTGAGAGGATGCAGATGCTACCCCCTGTGTTGTTGCTTCTTGGCAGTTGTGGATAGTGTGAGTGGTTGTGTTTAGCTGGTTGAGTAGAACATTATCGTTATCGGTGAGACATGTTTCGGTGATGCACATGGGATCTATTTTGTTGTCGGCGATGTGGTTAGTCAGGTCTATATTTTATTGCAGGCAGAGCGTGAGTTGATTAAGGCACATCTGTTGGAGTGGATGGTGTGTGCATGAGGGAGGGTTGGAGGTTCTATTGTGATGGGAAGAATGTATCCAGGTCTTCTGTGGTGGAAGGTGCTGTGTTGGAATCATGATCTTGGTGGCTTGAGTCTCATGGTGTGTATGATAGGGATTGGGAAGGGATGACATGCAAGGGCAGCATTTGCCCATATACTTAGTAGGGCAAACCTTATTTATTTATATATATGGATTTAGCTCATGCCTTTTTGCAGTGACAGTGCATAGCATTCAGGTACTATAGGAATTTCCCTATCTCCAGAGGGTTTACAATAGATGAAGGGTGAAGTGACTTGCCCAAGGTCAGAAGGGGCATCAGTGAGATTTGAATCCTGACTTTCACTGGCTTTCTGCCCACTGCTCTAACCACCCATATAACAAATGGCTCTGAGCAGCTACAAAACTTCCAGTGTAAATACAATTTATAAGATGTTAAATGCAATTTCCAGAATCCAAATACAATATACTGTAATGGAAACAAAAGAAAACAATACAGCATACAGTCACAATTAAAAGTATAAGACAGAATATCCATGACAACCAACATTAACAAAAGGTAAAAAGCCTAACAGTTAATCAACTGAATGTAGCCCCCCCCCCTCCTTACCCCCCAAAAGCTTACCATCAGACTCACTTGCAACAGCACCAAAGATGTTTAAATGTAGTCAGATGGCTCAAGTGGCCGGAGTCTGGTGGTTTCTTCAGGTGGAAGCTGACAGATTTCACTAACCTCGTCTTACTCTCCCTTTACTATGAGGCTAGTAGAGAGCAAGAGGAAAATAAACTAAAGTGAAAAAGCCACTATCAAGGTGATGTTACAGGCATTAATTGTAGCTAGGTAGTGGTTTGTAATAATGGACTACATACTTTCCGGAATAGGATTTTTAGTGCAATTTATTAAATGTTACAATAGTGTAACCATCCAAAATATTCTTCTTAACTCACAGTAACATTTTGCTCACATCAACATAAAAATATTCAGTCACATCAACTAACAATCAAGTCAAGATATTCTTTAGATCTGCTGGTGAAACTTTTATACAAAAATTTCCAGGCCAATTCCTATTAAGGAATTCTTATTTTCCCTTTCAAAACCTTCTTACTTTCCCCCCTCTAACAGGTAAGTTTACTTTTTGGAATTCCTAATGTTCCTGGTGGGTTTTGTCGCAGAGTCTGTTTTATTTGAGCTCAAATATATTTTCACTGTTTGTCTCTTGGGGTAGTTTCTCCTAATGGGTTAGTTTTGTGCATACTATGGCAGTCGTGAACCTCACTTCTAAGTCACGGTATGTGGAGTATGATCTTAATCTGTCAAATTTACTGCTAATGCTTGGCGTAATACTTGCATTGTGCCAAAGAGAGCCTCCTGCTGGAGTTCATAAGATATAACATGTATGGGTAGTTTGTCAAGATGTGCTTGGAAATTCTTCTTTATCAGGCCTGTGGCTCCCAGTACAATGGGAAATATTTCTATATCTTTCTGCCCATTTTCTTGGTCTCTGATTGCATTTCTTGATACTTCAAGATCTTCTCTCTCTCCATGTGATTCATAGAATAATCACTCAGTACCGACACTCTTAATGCCGTTCTGGTGTTCTTCTTTACCACTATGTCAGGTTTTCTGGCATCCAGTTTCTTATCTGTCAGAATGGGAATATTCCAGGTGATCATAACCTCTTCATTCTCTTAGGGTCATGGATCCCAGTGCTTTTCAGGGACAGTGATGTCATAGTGTTTTCAGAGTTTCCAGTGAATGAGGTGTGCTATTTTGTTGTGCCTTTCCGTATAGAAATTTTCTGCCATCAGAACTTCACAGCCTGCTATTAGGTGAGTCACTGTTTCCAGCTCTTTCTTACAGAATTGGCATATGTCTGTTCTGCCAGTTTTTTCAATACATGCCATAAACCATCTTGTCCACAATCCTCTGTCCTGGGCTGCAACTATCAATCTTTCATCCTTCAGTTTCAGTCTACCTTTCCTCAACTATTCATGGGTCCGTTCTTGATCGACAAAAGGTTCTTTGAATAACACTCTGTATTTTCCACTGTATTTGTGCATTTGCCACTTGTTTTTCCTCATCGTCTGATCTAATTCTTCGAAGAGTTTTTTCTCTTGTTTTGCAAATTCTGTTACTTTCTTTCTCATGCACACCTGTGGATTCTTGCTTATTCCTTCTAATCGTCAGAATGCTTGTCCAAGTTTGATGATGGAGACTGATTCTGGATCCAATGATGCTCTCAGTACACCAGTACCTCTTCCAGTCCTCTTTCTTGAGAAGGGGCCCAGGACTCCAGATCCTTCTGCTACTAGATTGAAGATCTTCCCAGGCTCTTCAGATGTCCTCTTCTGCGCTGGATCCTACTCCCTACCTTTAACAAATCAACAAGGGAAAACTCTGTCTATCCTATAAATTGGGGCAAAATGTCTTTCACTTTAAGAAAAAATATTGGGACTTTTTCAGCAACTATAACACAATCCCTATCTAATTAAATAAAAGGATAATTGATACACCCTATCTTCCTTTGTTTCTTTGAATACATCTAAGTTTTTCAAATAAAGAAAGAAAGAAAGAAAATAAATCTACTCCACACTCTGGACTGCAATCCAGCCACACCCATATGCAGCAATCTCCCAAACACACTTCCCTTAACTGAGCCAGCTAGGGACTGCTTTATTCTTTCAAACCAGGATTGAGACTATCTTCTCAGCCCCATTAAGGGTCAGTCTCAATTAACTAAGTACAGAGCACAGCAGAATGTTTAAGCTCTGTGCTCTGTGTCAGTTGCATACAAAGGGGGTAATTCTGTGCCACGAATAGTGGGGATGGACATCCCAATGGAGCGTCCATCCTCGCTATTCGTGCCTTCCCCTGCCACATCTGATCTTCCTGCCAGTTGTGCGGGGAAGTTAGACAGGGGTGGGGAAGGGGTGGAGTCTGGGCGGTCGCTGTCCCTGAACTTACAGGGCCGATTCTAATGTCGGCCCTGTACATCCAGGGCCAGCGACTTATGCAGGGAAGTTATTTCACCTCCAAGGTGGAATAACTTCCCTGGATGCATTTTTTCTTGTGCCCAGGGCATGGATGGGGCAGCAGAGGGCCAGAGAATATTCCCGCAGCCCGACCCTGGCCTTAGGAGGCCAGATCAGGGGTCGGACTGCGGGGAATAAGCTTTTTTGTTCTGGCGACCGGCATCGCGGCTCTTCAATGGAGCCGTGGTGCCATGGCAACATGACGCCATGGCGCCACGACTCCATTGAAGAACCTTGACTGAGTTAACCAGGAAGGTCCTGTAACATGCAGGCCAGGCTGAATCACAGTCCCGGTCTGCACATACAGGACTGATTGTGATTCTGATCCCATGGGACTAGATGTGCACCGCGGGATCAAAATTGTAATCCCCTCTGTACATCCGGCTCAGACCAAGCATACAGAAGGGATCTACATCCAGGACAGAATGAGCCCTAAACAGTTCAGTCACAGTTTAGATTTGAATTTCCTCTGCTTTTCTCAGGGTACTTGTCAGTCACTTCAGCCAGAAATTATCCACTTCTGGAAATTCAGGTTTTTTTCTCTATTCCAAGAGGATATTTCTTATAAAATCAATCCTCTCATCCACTCTCAAGAGCTTACAATCAGATTCAGAATTACAGTTCCAGCTCTGAGTATAAATAGCTTCTCTAGACCTTAGACAGGGTTCCAATGAGAATTTAATTTCCTTTAAGAAATATTCTTTACTCAGTAAGACTGAACCTGTCAGTCAGTATTTCTTTCAGAGCCACGCACCCAAAGTTCCAAATGGTCACTGAATTCAGTTTCCAGAGAATTAAGCCACACTTCCACAGTCACCAATCAACAGTTCAATCCTCTTCTTTACTCAGGACCCTTCAAAAAACATTCCTTTCAGCCCTCTTTTCACTCAGAAATCTCTCAGACATCTCACCTTTTCCACAAACAAGCCCCAATTGCTGTTTTCCATTTCAATTCCCTGTTTCTCCCTCCAGAAAGGATGCTCACTCAAGAGATTCCTGCAGAGATCCCACACATAAACACATAGCTCTGGAGGGCAAAGAAACATTTCTAGCTACCACAGATAGCCCTGGACAGCACTTCCCCAGCCTAGCCAGACACAATTTATTTTATTTTAACCCACAGGTTACATGATGGTAAATGAAAACAGCCAGGTTTTACAGATTTGTAGAAGCTCAAATAGTCTCCCATGGCATACACATCACTAGGTAAAGATCTCCAAAGGAACTCTTTGCATATTCAACTAATCTAGCTTCTTTTGACACAGGGGTCACAGACAGCATCTCTGAAAAAAATGCAAACTTTAGGCCAATATTTCCTAAACATTTTATTGTCAATGGGAGCATTTTAAACTGCATTTGATTTTTTATTTTGACAGTTTTGTATACCGCCTTATCCTTCAATCAAAGCGGTCACAACACAATTGGGGGGTACATTTAACACGCGGGGATATGAGACACATACACTAATACTTACAGGGAACATGGGCAATGGAGGGTTAAGTGGCTTGCCCAAGACCACAAGGAGCATCTGTGGGACTAGAAACCCCAGTCCTTCCGGCCCAAGGTTGCTGTCCTCTAGTGGGATTTGAACCCCCGACCTTCCGGCCTGAAGTACCTTGCCCCAACCACTAGGCTACTCCTCCCTGATATATTACTCATAGCATATGGAGAGAACCATAGCCAGTTGCAACATGCTCATGCAGTCAATGATTAACAGGATATGAGCTGCAGTATTCTGTATTAAGTATAATATATCATAGTAAGGTAGACTGAAGCCTTCTGCAGGGCTAAGATGACTCCCTCCTTCTCTTTCTATTCAGGACTAGGAACCTTCTCCAACACTGAGCAATTCCTTGGCACCTTACCACCTTCTGCCCTCTATGCATGATATAAAGACATTGGGTTTACTGTAATATTTAGCTCACCATAGAAACCAAGGAGCTGAAACATTTGTATTCAAGATCATTATTTAACTGGATAACCTTAGCATTTCTACCTTGTACTTCTGCGAGTGAGCAACATATAATCTGTTGTACTATTTACTATGTACTAGATACACAGTAGATCATGGATACATCCAATAGAGACTAGTGCTCGAGGGATCTGCTACACTTGCATGCTTTATAATAGCCCATTGTCAAAGGGAAACGTCCTGTGTATTTCCCCTTTCAAAATGAGCAAGAGTGCATATGGTGAAAAAGGGGTTACTTACAGCAGGATAAGTCAGCCACACCTGGTGACATCCTCCGATGGCACCACAGACAGACATGCCAAGGTGACCCCACCTCTGAGACCGCCCCTATCTAGCTCATTCACTTATTCTGCCTTGCCAGAAGGACAGAATCTTCAGCTTTCCATTAAAAAAAGAAGAAAATTGGTAGAAGAAAGAAGAAATCCAGCAAGTAGAAAAAATAACTCATCAAGAAGAGGTGGATGACGTTGAGTTCCTCTAAGCCGAGTCTTTAAAAGTGCCCCAAGTGCATCAGGAAGATGAACAGTATGTGGCCAGGAAGAAAAAGAGCAAGGCAGATAAGCAAATGGCCAGTGGAAAGGAGCCTGTCGTCAATCGCACCGTGGCACGGGATGCACCGGAAAAGGCCTCCATCCCAGGCTTGATACACTGCGAAGCTCCAACGGTAGTCTGCATACCAAGAGCCCTTCTTGGAAGCCTTCATGGATCTCCTTGCCAGCTTCCTGTTGCAGCACGCACCTCTACGCCCACAGGAACATGCACCAACTGTTGCGAGCTGCATGACATTGCCCAGTCCAGTGCCTCCTCCCACACTGTCGAAGGGCAAGTGCACGTCCCCAACTTTTCCATCCCCAATGCCACTATGCTTTTCACCAGAATCAGCATCAATGGACAGTGAAAGGGAAGAAGGAGCCACCCAAGACTCCACTGGGGACTCAGCACATGTCCCAGACTCACCAGGCATCTAGTTGGGGTCATCGCTGTCTCTACCACTGCCGCCCTCACCATCAGTGGATGTCACTTATCCCTAGTTCCTCTAGAAGCTGGCAACACAACTTTTCCTCACCCCAGCAGATGCAGAAGACCCTAGGAGCAAAGTCCTAGCAGTATTAAAATACCTGGACACCCCAAGAACACTGGTGGTGATACCAGTATACAAGATCCTCATGGACTGCTTGCTGGGGATCTGGAAAACCCCGGCATCAGGATCAACCATCTTTAGAAGGCTCAAGACCACGTACCAGGTGCAGCCTACTTCTCGGTTCAAGAAGACACAATTTTCCCACCAATCTATCATGATCGAAATGGCTATGAAACATTCTAGGAACTCTTGCTCCCACACCAACACACCTTTGGGAAAGTACCACAAAATCCTGGATGAGTTGCAGAAGATGACTTTTCAGGGTGCCCTGGCTCAGAGCACAAAAAAAAAAAAAAAGCTGCCCAAACACACTACTGAAAAATGCTTCATTTAATACTTAACTGAATGGAGAAATATACACACCATTATCAACCTTTTTCAGAATATCTCAGAATCTTTTTGTACTCATTATACTTCCATGTATCTCTTTAAGATATTTTAGTAACTAAGAACCCATCCTTTTGGTAACCATGCAAAGGATCTGGATTCCACTCCCCAAGCCAGCCAGAGCTAGGGATCTCATGGAGGTTATGTTTATAATGCCTGGGGGCAGAGAACGTAGAATTGCCATTCTGGGTCAGACAAAAGGTCCAAAAAGCCTAGCATCCTGTTTCCAATAGTGGCCAAGACATAGTAATTGCAAAACAGTGACACCTAGTGGCAAGATTGCAAGGTTCCAGAAGGAGCCCTCAGTCAAAGACTTTCACTGCAATGAATGAGCTAGATGTGTTGAGAAAGGATACAAAACAAGAAGAGAAATTCTCCAAATAGTTGCAAATGAAGGATCATGGCAATGAATCCCAGCCTGGGCTCCAACTGAGCTGGAAGTTCAAAGGAGCAGTAAGAAACTGCTATCTCTGTCCCTCCACTCCCCCCTCAACAAATAACCCCCAAACAGAAAGAATGTCTGACTTATTCTTCTGCACCTGCATGGCAGATCCCTTGATTAGTTCTTACATGATTTTAAATTTATCGTTAATCATTCTCAGCTCCTGCCTTACAGTCCTACCATTTTCATCTTGCTTGACTAGTCTCTTACATAAATCTCTCCGCTGTCCTCTTAAATACTTAACTGTGTTATCTTATGCCCGGCCCTCTTAGTGAATTATTAGGAATGCCTGGGGATATGTCACTTTTGGTGACTAATAAGCAGGTCACACATTACTGAATTATCTCTAGAATTTGGTATTGTTCTCTGCTAGAGAAAGTGGTACAAGAGGAGTAACGTTTTTACTTGACATTTTTAAACAATAACCATAAGAACATAAAATTTACCATACTGGGTCAGACCAAAGGTCTGTCAAGCTCAGTGTCCTGTTTCCAAACATGGCCAATCAAGCATATCTGGCATATCCCAAAAGTAGCCAGTTTCCTGCTGCTACTTATTTATTTTATTTGTTTATTTTGTGTTTTTTCTATACCGCCCCTTCAAGAGATCAGGGGCGGTTTACAAGGAACTTAAAAACAATATAACAAACAGTGAAATATTGTATTACATAGAACATTAATGAAAATATGATAACTATGTTACAAAGAAAAACAGTTTGTAAATTAATTACATGGTTAAAACAAAACTATTTACAATAGTTATTTGTAATCGTATGTTGGGAGTGTTGGGAGGGTGGCTGTTCTGAATAGTTAATAGGAGCTAGTTAGGATTTACCTGGTTAGAAGTATCAGAAGTGGTGATAAGCAGATGCTAATTGGAGTGAGTCTTGGATTAGGTGGGGTAGAGTTGTGTTTGGTTAGTTGTGTATTCTTGTGTATTATGTTCGCTTGTAGGTTGTAGGTTGCTGTAATGTTGACTAAACAGGTAGGTTTTAAGTTCCTTCCTGAAGGAGATAAGGTCCTTAATCTCTCTTAGTTTTAGTGGAAGTTTGTTCCATTGGCTAGGAGCATAATATGAAAAAGCAGTGTTGGTGGTTATTTGCTTCGATTTTCTCACGGCATTGGGAATTAAAAGCATGTTGAGATTTGTTTTTCTTCTAAGTCTGTTTTCTGGTGGAGTCTGAAGTAATGATGCTAACTGAGGTGGGGCTAAGTCATTAATGAGTTTAAAAGTGGTGACAAGGGTTTTATATTGAATCCTACTAGAGATTGGAAGCCAGTGGAGAGCGTATAGGATAGGGGAGATGTGATCAAATATTTTGGCTTTTGCAATGATTCGAGCAGTGACATTTTGAGCTCTTTGAAGGATGTGTAGATTCTTTTTAGATGTCCCTTCCCTTGGAGTATGCCATTACAGAAGTCTAAATGTGGCATAATGAGAGCCTGGACAACTGTTCTGAAATCATTGATGTCAATGAGGGGTCTGAGTTGCTGTATGGTTCTGAGCTTAAAAAATATAGTTTTGGCTGTCTGTTTTATGTGGTGTGTCATGCTTAGCGTTTTGTCTAGAGTAACTCCAAGGTATTTAATTTCAGATTTGACTGGGAGAGTAATGTTCATCAGGTTGATGGAAGCTGGAGGGGTGAAGTTGGTATTTCTGGTTATGAAGAGTGCTTCAGTCTTTTTGAAGTTGATGTTCATATGGTTTGAGCGGAGCCATTGTTCAGCTTCAGAGAGGCAGGTGGCGATTTTGTTGAAATTAAGATTAGCTATGTCACAAGGGGCAAACAGCATGATGTCGTCTGCATAGATAAAATAGCTTAGATTATGGCGTTGAAAGATTGTGCAAATAGGTTGGATATAAAGATTAAAAAGTAATGCGGAGAGTGAGGATCCTTGTGGGATACCATGTTCTTGAGGGAATGGTAGTGAGTGGGAATGATCTATCTGAACATATTGGAACCGATTTGAAATTTAGGATTTAAACCAGTTAAGAGTGGTATTTTTCAACCCTAGATGAGATAGTCTGGACAGGAGAATATTATGGTCTACACTGTCAAAGGCTGAGGAAATGTCAAGGAATATGAGCAAGAAGGCTTGCTTCATATTATCCATACCTCGGATTAATGAATCAAAAAGGGATATGAGTAAGGTTTCTACTCCATGATATGGGCGGAAGCCATATTGATGGTCATCTAAAGGGAAGTTGGTGTCAATATGATCTTGTAGTTGTATCTGAGCTACTTTCTCAATGATTTTGGCTAAAAAAGGTATGCTGGCAATGGGGCGATATGAGGAAGGGTCAGAACTGTTAAGCGTTTTATTTTTTAGTAGAGGGTGAATCGCTGAATATTTGAGGTCATCCGGCATGAAGCCTTGCAGTAGGGTTTGGTTTACAACTTTCAATATGTATGGAGCTAGTTCGGATTTTGCTGCCTTAACCCAAGTCACCAGGCAGGGATCGAGTAATGAAGTGGTAGTATTGAGGTTAGATATAGTCTCCAAGAGTTGTTTGTTGGAGATTGTATGGAATGAGCCCCACTCAGTGAGCCCTGGAGTAAACACAAATTGTGACCTTGGGCAAGTGACTCGACCCGCCATTCCTTCAAATATAAAAGATCACATGCCCTCTATGAACAACGAAATATCTAGTATACCTTAATATAACCTGCCTTGAGCTACCAATAAAGAAGGTTTGAACTAAAACCAAATAAAATTTACAGTTAGCTCCTAGAACCATTTGAGGACAAAAGGCACTGTAAAAGAGGCCTGTCTACACAATGACGGCCTTTGTGTCATCACCCCACAATCCACTGTTGAGAGAGCTAGTCCATGAGTCCCTGCTCAAAGTCTACAATGTGAAAAGTGTTGTGGCAAAGCCGCCAAACTTGGAGGCATTGTAGGAGAAGAGTCCATCTGACTCTATTGTCTGTGGACGAGGATGACAAAGAAGCTTTGAATTGAGTGGCACAATACAGGAGCCTTAGATTAGTGAGGGTGTGAGGGTTCCCAGGCTTCCAGGATACCCATGTCTGCCATGAGAGCAGAGTCAGCTCCAGAAGTTGAGGCAAAGTCTGCAAATAAGATGCTTAATAGGGATATGCATTCTTTTAAAATGAAATGGGAAATATCAATATATTTCCCATTATTTTTTCTATCATTTTTGAACAAAAACAAAAGAGGAAATGCCAAAGTTTCTCACTTCTCATCTATCATTAACAATTCATACTATCGTTTAATTATGTACACTTTATTGAGCAATGGTGCACACTATGGGCCAATAGTTTGCACTATTAAGCTATAGTGTGCCCTATCAAACAATTGTGCATGATATTTACACATGTGTGAATAGTGTGCACTATTGCATAATAGGGCGCATTGTGGCTCAATAGTGCAAACTATTGGCCCATTGTGAACACTGTTGCTCAATAGTTCACATTATTAAGCGATCATGCACACTATCAATGATAGATGGGAAGTGTCAAAAATAAAATGCAAGAAAACAAAATGAAATCAAAAATTCTGAACACTAAATGGAAAAATGAACAAAACAAAATGTTTTTGCCTGCACGCCCCTAATGCTTAAGTATGTTCCAGAGAGTGCAGAAGCTGACTCTTGGAAAGAAACCTTAAGAGCAGTATATCAACTTGGCCCCTCTGGTATTTGGGACTTATCTGCTGAGGCAGTTGTATACCAAAAACCAAAAGTATCAACAACAGTCATGAGGACCAGAATAAGATGACTAACTTACAGAAGACATTCTCAATGTGGATATTCTTAAGGATATCTAGGATGAAACTTATTGGGAAGAGTGAAACACCCTTTCTTCATCAAGATTGACCAAATTGAGCTCAACCAAGGCAAGAGGGTGGTACACCACTGGGTATGTGAGTGATGGGCCTTCAACTATCTATACTTGCCAGTACTTTATATGGCAAAAATAAAAAAATATCAAGATAATTGATTCTAGGAGAAAGTGGTAGAGAGGCTGCAATCGGATCAGAAGTTGTAGCAATGTCATGGTTAAGCTGGTGAAGCCCTGGTTAATGGAAAGGAGTATTAGATGCACCGAGTTTTGTACATTTTACCTGATAGTGCAAGAAAGTATGCTTTATTGTTTGATTACTTCCCAAAGGTACAGAAATGAATAAACCTGAGTCCACATAAACTATCTGAAACTTGATACTTATGGATTATGCCAGTCACTATATCTGTTGTTCCTGTACCACCTTGTGGACCATATAATATGTAGGACCACAGTGAAAGCCTGGATAATGCTAGCCTCTGCAGATGGGCTTCAGCCTGTAAAAAGCTATAATCTCTTCTTATTTATAGGTTTTACTTTATCCTGACTGGTCACATACAGTGGACTCACAGACTTCCCCCTTGTCAGACATGCTACAGAATGGAGGCAAAGACTAAAGGAACAGGAATGAACCTGATTCCAGAAAGATTGCTACAATTATCTATTCCATCTTTTGCATACTAACCCACTTCTTCTTATGTCCACTATAGTAGGCATACAAGGATTATTCTATGGGGATGCTAGTCACCCTTTGGCTCGCTGGGATATTGTTTTAGCCTTACATAGTATATGACAGCAGATAAACCTGAAAACCATTGTGAGAGAGATCCCAAATAGTTTAATCCAGGCTGTGATTGATCACTCTGAAGAAAGATTCAGAGCTTTTCTGAAAGAGCTGGAGAGGGAGCAACATCTCCTGAGATTTCCCTTGGGTGGAAGTACTATAACACTCTATTCTGATGCCTTATACCCAGAGTTTCACTTTCTTCTGAAGAGCTATAACCGGCTAGAAAACTGCAAGCATGACAGAGAGGAAAGTTAATTGTCTGAGAATGGGTTGTAAACTTTGTGAAGCAATGAGCCTACCAAAAGGAGAAATAGATTAATTCACATTGTGAAGTAAAGTCTCCAGGGCAGTCCCACAATAGCCTGGTAATTGGAGATCCTTTTCTTTTTCGCTGCCAGGAGAGTCTCATCTTGTGTACAAATGCACTGTTTAAGTGTAAGTACTTGATGGGAGGTATAAAACTAACAGTTGCATTAAGACTCTGCTGAGCTGGTATAAAGTTCTTCTTGTTAGGGCCAACGTAATCATTTGCCTTCAGTAGGGGTAGGAATCTGAGGGATAATGAGGTTACTAATCTATAACGGGGGTTCTCCGTGGACAGCAGGATAAGTCAGCCACACCTGGTGACGTCCTCCGTACGGCGCCATAGACAGAAGTGTTCTCCAGAGCTCAGAAAGGAAACCCTTTCTGAGCATGCCCAGGTAGTCACACCTCACCGGTCCGCCGCTAGCCCGGCCAGTGTGTAACTAGCTAGGCTTATTCCGGCTAGGGAGTGAGCTGTTCAGATTGACCTCATCCAGGGAAGGTGGGTGGGATTGTATGGCTGACTTATCCTGCTGTCCACAGAGAACCCCCATTACAGGTAAATAACCTCATTTTCTCCATGGACAAGCAGGATTGCATCAGCCACATCTGGGAGCGCGCTGAGATGGATGAGGGAGACGTGACACCAAGAAGGCTATGGGATGCCAAGAGTAGGCAAGATCTTTTAATGAGCAATTAAGCAGAGTAACAGTATAATGGATTGCAACAGTTTCTAACAGTGCGAGTGCAACAGTGCAATGATTGTAACAGTGTGAATGCAACAGTGCAAGACCATGCAAATCGTTCAATAGAGCAACAGTAACAATGTGCACAACTAGAGCACCAATAGTGCAACAATAACAGTGTAACATCCACACAATTGTGCAAGATGGCCAGTGCCATAGTGCAATTTGGACAGAGATGCATTCGGTGATGCATGTCCAATGGCTTGTTCATAGCGTAGAGTCAGCCAGGGTGCCTCGGTTAGGTGTCAGTGGTTGAAGCAGCTGGCTGAGATGGCCTGGGAACAGCGCCCATTGCGGTGGAGAGTATGGCTCTGCCCAGGGCACAGTCCTTTTGTGACCTGAGGCTGCTTTACAGATGTCGCTCAGCGGGACAAAGTGCAGATTGGTGAGGAAGTTCGCCAACACCCTGAGCTGGTGTGGCTCCATTCTTGGAAGTGTCTGCATACCGGCTGGGTCAAAGCAGTAGGAGACGCAGGCGGAGACCCAGTGGGAGAGGGTACTCTTCGTGACCAGCTTCCCAGGTCTATTCGGGTTGAAGGATATGAACAGTTGTTCGCCTTGTCGGATGGGTTCCATCCTGTGGAGGTAGATGCGGAGGGCCCTGAGACTGTCCAAGTTGTGCAGCTGCTGCTCCTCAGCTGACGAGTGAGGCTCTGGGAAGAACATGGGAAAGTGTATGGCTTGGTTTACGTGGAAAGTGGATGGTACCTTAGGAACGAACCTAGGGTTGGTACACAGAGGCGCGCGGTCGTGATGCAGCTGTATGTATGGCGGGTGTGCCACAAGCGTCTGTAGTTTGCTGATTCTCCTGGCAGACGTAATGGCTATAAGGAATATTGTTTTCCAGGATGCGAACCTCATGTCCGTCGACTGGAGCAGTTCAAAGGACTCCCGGGTTAGCCGCTGGAGGACAACGTTGAGGTCCCAGAGCGGAACTGGTGGTCTGACCGGGGGCTTGAGATTCGCTAGTCCCTTCATGAAGTGCATGGTCAAGGGCAGTGATGCAATGGAGCTGCTGGTTCCGTCCGCCGGAGCATGGAAGGCCGCTATCGCTGAGAGGTGCACCCTGATGGATTGGGTTTTAAGGCCGAGGTCGGAGAGAGGGCTGAGGTACTGCAGGATATTAGCAACTGGGCACGTGGTTGGGTCAAGGTCGTGTGCTGTGCAGCAGATGCTGAACCTCTTCCATTTGAGGCCATATGACTTCTTTGTGGATGGCCTCCTGGCTGCCAGGACTACATCTTGCACCTCTGTGGGCAGGTGAAGCACTGAGAAGTTCAGCCTCTCAACCGCCAGGCTGTGAGAGCGAGAGCTTTGAGGTTGGGGTGCCTCATTCTGCCCATGCTCTGTGTAAGCAGGTTTGGTCTGAGGGGGAGTCGAATTGGGGGACCCTGGGCAAGGCGCAGTAGAAGCGCAACCACATCTGATGTGGCCAGTGGGGCACCACTAGGATGGCATGCGCTTTGTCCTGGATGATGCACTGTAGCATTGTTGGAATGAGGAGGGGGTCGGTGGGAAGGCATATACCAGTGACCACTCCCCCGGCACACATCGAATGCATCCACTGCCAACCTCTTGGCAGATGGGTGCCTGGAGCAGAACAGGGGGCACTTGGCATTCTGCTCTGTTGCAAAGAGATCGATTGCCGGTGTTTCCCACTGCTTGAAGATGTTGTCGACAATCTCCGGGAGGAGGGCCCATTCGTGAGGCTGTAACTGTCTGCTCAGTTTGTCTGCCAGGGTGTTCTGATCTCCTGGGAGATAGGAGGCCAGTATCTTGCACTTGTTCTCGAGAGCAAGGGACCATATCGCCAGTGCTTTCTTGCAGAGGGAGCGTGACCCAGTCCCCCCTTGTTTGTTGATGTAGAACATCGCTACTTGGTTGTCCGTCTGGATGAGGACATATTTCTCTTGGAGGTGTGACAGGAAGGCCCGAAGTGTGTACCTGACTGCCCTCAGCTCGAGGAGATTGATGTGTAATCGCTTCTCCTGTGGAGTTCATGCCCCTTGGGTACTGAATTATAGGACATACGCACCCCAACTTGTGTTGGATGCATCCGTGGTGAGTACCACTTGGTGCTCGGTTTGGTGGATGTCCTTGCCTCCCGAGAGGTTCGCTGGTGCTGTGCAGCTGCGCTCTGACCCAGGGGGTCATAGGGATGCAGGTGGAGAGGGGCTGAGAATGCTGGTTCCAGTGAGTGTGCAGATACCACTGCAGCATGTGCATTTGCATTCTTGCCAGTGGGAGGATCAATGTCATGGCCACCATATGCCCCAGGAGGCACAGGATGGAGTGTGCAGAGGCTATGGGTAGTTATGGACAATTTCCCCTCCAGTGAGGTGATGGCAAGCATTCTGCAGTCGGGAAGGTAAGCCTTTGAGATACGTGTGTCGATGACTGCCCCTATGAACTCCATTCACTGGGAGGGTTGCAGTTGCGACTTGTCGTGGTTTGATGACGAAGCCCAGTGCAGATAGTAGGACTGTGGTTTTCTGCAGGGCTTCCTGTAGCTCCGATGCCGAAGGTGCTGCAAGGAGCCAGTCGTCCAGGCATGGGAAGATGGTGATGCCTTGTTTGCGGAGGTGTACTGCTGCTACATCCATACACTTCATGAAGATGTGTGATGCTGGAGACAGGCCAAAGGAAAGAACCCTGTACTGGTAGTGGTGCCCGGAGGTACTTCCTGTGGGACTTATGTATGCAGACATGGGTGTAGGCCTCCAGCAGATCCAGGGATACCATCCAATCACTGGGTTGTATCAGAGGCAGGATGGAGTTGAGGGAGTACATCCGGAATCTTTGTTTTGGTAATGGACTTGTTTAGTTTGCGAAGATTGAGGATGGGTCACATTCCGCTCGACCTTTTGGGAATGAGGAAGTATCCGGAGTAAAATCCAGTGTTGATTTTGGTTGCTGGCACCTTCTCTATGGCGCAGGAGGTCAGGAGGTGTATCAGTTCCATGGCCATGGGGGCCATCAGGTGGGGAGGTGTATCACTGACCGGTTTGGAGTGTTGACATGGCGGAGTAGAGAACAGTATATGGTATCCCTCCTGGATGATCTGTAGGACCCAGTGGTGATTTCCTCCCAGACTGGTAGAAAATGTGAAAGGCGCCCCCGACCTGGGTAGATGCCTGCAAACCTCTGTCAAAAGGAGAGGCTGGCTTTGTTCGTTTGAGCGTAGGTATGCTTCTTCTGCTTACGGTCCCTCTGGGGTTGGGGCTGATGAGAGGATCCATGGTAAGAGTTGTTTTTGAATCTAGAGCCCTGCCACTTTTGGTACCTTTTGTTGGAAGTATAGTAGGATTTGCGTTGATAGTTACTCTTGTGGGTGCCACTGTGGCGCTCGAGACCGTCCTCCGCCAAGGTCTGCAGGGTAGTGCAGTGTTCCTTTATGTCGTTCACTGTGTCGGTTACCTTGTCTCCAAAGAGCAATTGACCCGTGGAGGGTGTATCAACAATCCTGTCATGTGTGTCGTCATGCAGGCCAGAAACTCTTAGCCATGCCCACCCCTTTCAGAAATTGCTGTCCCCGTGGTCCTGGCTGCCGTGTCAAAGGTGTCGAAGGCTGTGCTTGGCAGATGTTTGTTGCATTCGGCTATATCGGTGATGGTGGTGGAGATTGACACTTGAGTCTCCTTAGGAAGGGCTGTGATGGCACTCTTGATGCTTGTCATAAGGGCGTCTTGAAAGAGAATGTGTTGGAACTGGTGTGCCACAATCCTGGCATTGAGCATGGCCCCTTGGAAGACTTTCTTCCTGATGTCATCGAGGAGCTTGTGGTCTCGGCCTGGCAGGTTGTTGGAGTGAGTGCGCGAGGACTTGACCCTTTTTAGAGCTGACGACATGACAATGGATTGGTGGGCCAGCTGTGATTTCATGAATCCTGGAATGGGCTGGATTTGATATTTTGAGTCAAGTCTTTTTGAGAAGGGGTGGCCCAAAGCCAGGGTCTGCCACTGATTTAGATGACTGTCCCGCAGTTTCTGGTGAATTGGCAGCACAGAGAATGACTTATGGGCATTGAGGTACTTCAGAACCTCTGGTTTGGGTTTGTCTGGTGAGTCCAGGAGTATCAGGGTTAACGTGGTCGCCACTTTCCTTAAGAACTATGGGTAGGTAAGGTCCTCGGGGGTGGGAGGTGGACTTTCAGGTTTCAGAGAGGGGCCGTTCTCCGAGGGGGCATGATCACTGGAAGCTGAACCAACGATCATAGCTTCAATCTCCTGTTCTTCTACTGTGCTATCCGGAGACTGAGCGTCCAGTGAGGAAGGGTGCGCGTGGTCTGGAACACTTCACACAGGTGTGGCAGAGCACGAAAAGCAGGTTGGAGCCTTTGAAGTAGGAAGGTCCGTTGAAGCAGGGGGGGCCGTCTGCTGCACAAGCTGAAAGAGCAGCTTCAAAATGGCCAAGGAGCTGCCGGAGTCATTGCCCCAGTAGTGAGTCCTCCCCCATTGGCTGCTGCCAGAGCTGAAGGAGTCCGGGCATCTCCTGTGCCTCCTGTGGCATCGGGAGAGGTGATGGGGTTTGGCACGGTGTCTCCAGTGCCCCAACAATCTGAAGCTGGATTCGCTGCCAGACTTGCCTCTGGATCTGTGCCTCTTGTTGCAGTTCTCGCTGGCGCTGGAGATGCTGCTCCCCCGAGTGTAACTCCTTCTCTTGCAGTGGGGTGTATGGCGCCGGTGGTGGCATGTAGATTTGCCATCGGCACCATAGAAACCCTTTGGATCCTGCTGTGCTGCGTCGTAGGGGTGAGCAGGGGCTTGAGCTGAACTTCCTGAACTGGTGCGGTGACGTCCTGCGCTCCGTGCAATGTTTCCCTGGCTGCCTTGGCAATGACCAATCATGCGGCAGTAGGCGGAGCTGGAGGAATTCTTGGTGGCGCCATGATGGGGAGTCTCGTGTGCATGTTGTGGGGAAGCCTTAGAGCTGCGGGCCACCAGGGTGCGATCAGCCTGGGTCCGGAGGAGGTCTGAGGTGCCCTTGGAGGCCAAAGTTGCTGCAGAAGCTGATGGAAGAGCGGCGGGCACTTCAGTGGTGTGGCTGGGGATGGAGGCCCTATCGGGCATATCCCGAGCCAGAGAGGAGGACACAGGAGAGGGAGCCAGATCTTTAGATGGTGCCGCATTTCCTGCGCGAGGCTCGATGGACGCCAGGTACTCCTTTAGCTTTTGACCCCTAGACTTCCTGGCCCTTGGAGACATCCTACCACAGTGGGAGCAGTTCTCCACATTGTGACCGGCTCCCAGGCAGCACACACAGATATCATGGGTGTCCATGCTGTTCATCTTTCTGCTGCAACGGGGGCACTTCTTAAAGCCTGGTTTGGGCATCTTCTCTTTCTTCTTTTTTTTTTTTCTTTGGAGAACTGGAATCCATCTTGCTGGCAAGGCGGAAGAAAAAAAAGACTGGCTGGGCTAGGGGCAGACCGGTGAGGTAGGGCTATCTGGGCATTTCAGAAAGGGTTTCCTTTCTGAGCTCTGGAGAGCACTTCCGTCTATGGCGCTGCCCGGAGGACGTCACCAGGTGTGGCTGACACAATCCTTCTTGTCCATGGAGAACACCTGGTTCACTCTAGGATGCATCCTAATTCTGATATAGAAGTATGAAGCAGGGGACACAGACAATGTGGGCAGTGTGTGGTTTGCCTGTACAACATGCAAATTGAATATTTTTTTCCATCCCACATTAAACTTTACTTATTATTTGAAAGTTAATGCTACATGCTTAACAAGTGGGGTTGTGTATGTGATTATTTGCCCATGTCAGCTAATGTACATTGGGCAAACCTCACGATCATTTAAGATACAGTACGTATCATTGAACACCTTTTGGTGTTTCACTGGGGTGTTGAATCAGCTCCATTGGCGACAGTTAGGACACAGCCTAGATTAGATTTTCGGTATCTTGTGCTTGAATAAGTTAGTAGGGAGGGTGGTGGGAATTTCAGTAAATGGCTCTGTCATCGTAAACAACAATATATTTTTAAATGGAATACGGTGCATCCATTTGGGCTAAATAATCAGACTGAGTGGTCTTGGTTTTATTAAAGACATTAATGCAAGCAAGGATAATTCCACATTTTGACTATTGTAAGAGTCTACATGGGCTCCCAAAACAAGCTCTTCATACCCTTCAAATGGTTCAGCATATGGCAGCACACATCATCTATAATTCACGCCACACGGATCTTATAACCTCTATACTTTATGTTCTACACTGATTACCGGTACAGAGCAGAATAAAATACAAGTTAATTATGACCACGTTTAAGATTATCAGAGATATAGCACCCACAACCCTATCCCTACTAATGAAAATAACACCCAATGATCGACACAGAAAAGGCCGAATGAATAATACCCTTTAAATCCCATCTGAATTCCAAAAGACAAAGCATTCAAATACTTATCCCGAATGCTTTGGAATTATTAACAGAGAGACTTACAGACCTGTCCACTTTCCGCATCCAACTTAAAACATTTCTATTCATAGAGCACTTAGGGCAAAACGTAGTAATCTCAAACAGCGACCCGACATAGGCTATATTCCCCAGCACATCAACTATGAAGTATTTCAACCCACAATTCTATCCACTAGCTTCAATACACCCACCATTCACTCATTTGATACCACATTAACTAACACAGAAAAACACCTAAGAAATAGCAAAAAATGTAAAACCTAAGACTTCATTTATTCAGATAAATTGTAAATAAGTTTAAAATGATTTGAATCATGTACATACCTTTGATTGATATTCACCTATACCTGTTATATGGTTTAAAATATTCAATGTATCTCAGTTGTTTCGATTGTAAACTGCTATGATTACCCGAAATGGCGGTATAGAAATTACATAAATAAATAAATACCAAAGTTTGATTTGAGACACAGGATGTAGCATGCTCTGACGTTTTTGTGCTGCAGCTCTTCAATCGATCTGTCAGCTGCTGTAATAAAGGTCAGTTGATAGCTTTGGTAGTTTTTTGTGGTTTAGAGTTTCATTCCTTTGGTGAGTTTTGATGAAGTGATGTTCTATTTCATGTTCTTTAGATTCCCTGATGAAGCCTTACTAGCAAAACTAGGGTCCATAGTTGGAGTTGGAGTTTGGAGTTTTGTCTTTCATCCCCCGAGTTCTGTTACTTTGTTTGAAGTGAATGGGTTTTCAATCTGATGCTCTCCGATTGAATATACGAAAGCTACAATTGAATGTTTAAAAGGCTCCGGTTGGAAATATGAAGGTTTTGGCTTTTCCTGAGGTTGCAGAACATTATGAGAGATACATATAGAAGAGCTTGGATTTTCCTTTTGTGCATTGACCACTTACTTCAGTCCCATGCTGTGTTGATATAAATTATCACCTTTGAGATTAATGAGCCAGTTTAACACAGCGTTGAAGAAACATACAGGATTATTTAACTTGATGGGGTTTGGGAATCTGGGAAAAGCTTTTTATTATTATGTAAGTGGGTTTGATGTTGTAGATGTATTTGTGGATGTGTATATGGGGACGCTGCCTCATGTACGATTGTTTAAATTGTAATTGTGTATAATATTTATGTCAGCCTTGTAAACAAAGGACACGGCGTTTCGGTGGTGGCCAGCAGGGAAAAAGGTAGGTAGGGGCGCAGGAAGTTGCCCATAGCCGGACCCTGGCCATGGGAGGCCGGATCAGGGATCCGGCAACGGGGAAAGAAATGTTTTGGTAGCAGCTGGGGATTGCAGCTCCTGAATGGAGCTTCAGTGCCAAGGCAACAGATTGCCATGGCACAGAGGCTCCATTCAGGAGCCTGGCTGTGTTAGCTGGGTAAGTGACTAGACATCTAGGGTGTCTGAATCAAGGCACCTCCTGGATGTCCAGCCACTGTGCTGCAATTCTGCTTCTGCAGGGACATCTAGCCCTCACAGGAGCAGAATCAGGTGCATCTCCAAGCTGTCTGGAGGTCTGAATGTCCGGATGGCCTGGAGACGCATATCTCAGAATGTGCCTCCACCTGTTTAAGTAGTGTTCATTGGAGTATGGGCTTTTAAGGCTGTATGTTACATTGTGTATTTGGTGATTTTTGATTTGTACAGTGGTGGTGATTGTTTTTAGAATGGCCAATGTAATCATTTGGCAAACTAGGCAGACGCATAGGGTGGCAGCTTCTAGAGGTGAAGCAAAGAGCAGGTGCACTCAAAGCAACCCAATAGACCCTGACAGCCACACAAATTCAAAGAATCATCAACTTGTACTTTTATCTGCAGGAAGCACGGACAATTTTCAAATAGTCCATGTACCTGGTTTTTGAAATTTTCCACATTATGTTGTCACAGCCCCTCATAGTGGCAGCGAGCAGAAAGGAGAGGGCGGACACTTATTGTTGGTTGAAGGAGGAAAAACTTTTCTAGACCAGGTGCATCATGGTCTTTGTAGTCCCACTTCATAAAGAAATAGTTGTGAGCCTTGTGCAGGGTTAAACTTAAATGGTTTTTATTCCCTTTGTTGCGCAAAGGTTCTCCAGGAAGACAAAAACAGAAGGTACCTTACTTCAGGGTTTATGCCAAAATATTTACAAAGTCAGTAACTGTTACAAGCGCTTCACAGTTCTTTGCATTCAAACAGGTTTTCAACACCAAGAGGAAAAACAAAAACAAAACTTCTTCTTTCAGCTTAGCAAAAGCAAAAAGATATGTTAAAGCATGTCCTGCCGGTTACAATTCTGTGAGAGACTCTAGACTCTTGGGAACACAGAGTGAGCAGTCCATCGGTGCTCTAACTGCAACGGCTCTGGTTCTATCACCTCTATTTGCATAGGTTCCTGTTCAGCCGTGTTGTCAGCTAGTCCTGAGCTTTCTCTGGATAAGGCAGGTTGTAGTTCAATAGATCTCTCCAATATTCCCTAGCCTTGCTGTTCTTGGTTTGGCAAATAACTGTTATGGCTTTTTACTATGCCTCTCTGTAAAGGTTTCACAAGACTTTCCCAGCTTTGTTTCCTATCAGTATGGCTCTCTGGGTTATAAGCTTTTCTAGGAGCTGGCTCACATCTTGGAAAGGAAATATAACTGTACCTTGGATTTTTGAGACGTGCTCTGCTGGTATTTGCTCTACCCGGCAGTCTCCTTCTATCACCGTCTTCCCTGAAGACTGGCTCCTGGAGCTTTCTGGAACGGGCTTGTCCTCCCTGGAACTTAGCTCTTCCTTGTAAGTACTCCAAGCTTCTCTGCCTTTCAGTATGTGAGGTTCCTCTCTCAGGTCCCCTCTCAGTTCCTCTCTGAACTTTTGTTCCTCTCCCAACTTGTGGTCCCTCTCTGAGCTTGAGGTCCTCTCTCAGCTCCTCTCTCAGCTCGTAGTCCTCTCTCAGTTCCTTTCTGAACTCGAGATCCTCTCCCAATTCCTCTCTGAACTCGAGATCCTCTCTGCTTTCTTCCTTCTGAGCACTGTTTATAAAGCCGTTTCTCCACTGAGCTTCCTGGCTCTCTACTCAGGTGTACCTGATTAGCTCCTGCATTCTCACAACCTGGGTGTGTCAGCTTAGCTTCTGCAGTCTTGTGCCTGCTCTCTCTAGCTGCACTTTTAGGTAACTGCACCCTCTGTGAGTCAGTTGCTTTATAATAAACAGTGTTTTTTCCTAAGTCTATAGCTTAAATGGCTTCAGCTTTATCACATATCCCCCCTCTTAAGATATTACGGGCTGGCCTTGTATCATCTGCAAAGCACGTAATCCGCAACATGGCGTCTGCATTATGGTGCAGTTTTCCTGCTCTATGCTCCACCCGGTACTCGAAGGGTTGTAATGCCATATACCATCGTGTTAAGCGACTGTTGTTGTTCTTCATCTGACTTAACCACTTTAGCGGTGCATGGTCAGTTACCAGTAAAAATTTTCTCCCAGTTAGATAAAATCTTAGGGCTTCGACTGCCCACTTAATTGCCAAACATTCTCTTTCAATTGTAGAATACAGGTGCCTTACAAAGTTTTCCTTTCAACATCATGAAAGCCTCCTCGGCCTCTGAGGTCCATTGTATCCGGTTTGGGGCATTTTTCCTTAACATGTTTGTAAACATGGCGCTTTCCTCCGCAAAATGAGGGATGAAACGCCTATAGTAGCCTATAAGCCCTAGGAAACTCCTTAGTTGCTTTTTGTTTTGTGGCATCAGAAAATTCATAACACTTTCTACCTTGTTTAACAGTGGTCGGACCATACCTCGTCCTACCAGGTGGCCCAAGTATGTCAAATATACTTGGGTCACTGCACCGCGAACATGCATTTTTCCAGATTTAATGCTAGGCCAGCTTGCCTCATTGCTTGTAGCACCGCTTTTACTCGTGGTAAATGCTGGTTCCAGGTGGAACTATGTATGACAATATCGTCCATGTTCGCGACAGCATACTCCTGATGGGGACATAAGACCAAATCCATCAATCGTTGACAGGATGCCGCCACGCCATGCAGCCCAAAAGGCATTCTTCTGAATTGAAATAGCCCCACTGGTGTGCTAAAAGCTGTCTTGGGACGAGACTCTTTTGTCAAGGGAATCTGCCAATATCCCTTGGTCATATCGAGCGTGGTGAGGAACTTCGCCTGCCCCAACCTATCCAAGAGCTCTTCTATGCGTGGCATTGGATACGCATCAAACGTAGATACTGCATTAACTTGGCGAAAATCAATGCAGAATCTCATCATGCCGTCTGGTTTGGGCACCAGGACAATAGGGCTGCACCAGGGACTTCGGGATTCTTCTATGATCCCCATTCTTAGCATTTCGTGCACCTGAGCCACCACTTCTTGCTTCTTGGCCTCAGGTAGCCGATAGGGCCTCTGTCTGATCACTTTTCTGAGTGGCATTATAATTTTGTGGGCGACTAGCTCCATTTTGCCAGGAACAGGTGTCAGAACATCATCAAACCTTTCTAATACACTGGCCAACTCTTGCCTCTGTATCAGAGAAAGTTCCTCTTTTACCCGTGGCTCGGGTTTAGTCCTGCAATCGTCCAGAAGTGGGCCCAAATCTTCATCTACTTGTTCCTCGCAAGTAGCGGTTAACCCTTTTACGTCGGATAGACTGGTGGACCCGAACCCTCCGGTTCCACGGCCAGTAGGGGTTACCATGAACACTTCCTCTAAAACGGGAAAACCCACTCTCTCGCAGATAAGCTGCGCAATGCAGTCTCCTATTTTGACCTCGAAGTCTTCACCTGCAAAGTTGAAGAGCAAGACTTTAATGGCTCCTCTATAATCCGGGCCTATTACACCTGCCCCCACATCTATAAAATGTTTTGATGCCAGGCCAGAGCGGGGTGCAATACGGCCGTAACATCCTAGAGGTAATTCTATTTAGAGGCCTGTGTCTATTAAAGCTCTTCCATGCTTGGGAATGATTTGGTTTACCGCACTGTGTAAATCATATCCAGCGGCCTGAGCCGAGGCTCGCTGTGGACTCTACTTTTTCGGACATTTTGCAGAATTTTAATACAAATTTTGGTTTACTCACAGGCTCTCTCTTTACCTCCCAATCAGTCTTTGGAGCTTTTGCAAAGAGTGGACTGGGAACCATAGCTATTTTGGATTGGGATTTTGTAGACACAAGGGCCTCTTGGGGAGATAATCCTTTTTCCAACCCCTTTCTAAATTAGGGCCAGTCCCTACCTAGCACCAAATCGTGAGGCAATTTTGGAACTACAGCTAGAAGCATATCCTTTTCTATCCCTAAACCTTTTACTACCAAGTTGTATACAGGATAGAAAGAAGAAGCACCGTGAATGCATTTAATTTTTACTTTTCCTTCTGCTCGATTTGGTGCTGACTCAGCTTGATCTTCAATTGAGCGCCAGAGCTTTTTAGAGATCATGCTCTGGTCTGCACCAGAATCGAGAAGAGCATTCGCAGATATACCTTGCACTTTGACCTCTAACAAAAATCCTTCTCGCAACATTTTTGTATTTTCACTTATCAGTGCAGTACGCGATTTACATTCACTCTTTAGATGCCCTATTTTCCCACAAAGAAAACATCTCTTTTTCTCAGAGTGATTTCCTGGCATAGGCCTACCAGTTTCCAAACCTCCTGTTTTATACCTTGACATCCTTTCTGATGACTGCATCATAGCCTCTACTGCCGTCTTTGAAGCTTCACCACTTTTATGAGTAGCCAATTATGCTTCAAAATACCTTTCTGTTAATAGGATTGCTTCTTCAGTGGTACGGCAGTTCTGCAGTATCAGGAAGGTCTGCACCTCCTGGGGCACAGCAGTCATGAATTGCTCTAATACAATAACATCAACTATGGTGTCAATGCTCTTACTCTCGGGCCTCAACCACCATTCTCTGCTACCATTACGCCTCTGCCAATCCCAACAGCCCTCCTCCATCATTCCCAGTAGCCAATGCTTCTCAGCTACTCCCTGCCGCCAGCTCTCCTCTAACATTACAGATGACGCTCCTCCAGCAATCCCTACATTCAATATCCTTGCATCATAAATAAATAAGTATTCTACAGTCAGTGCTCCTTTATCATCGTTTGAGTCAACATATCACCATCACAGTGTTTCCCAGCTTGTTCTTGGAGGCACACCTAGCCAGTCAGCTTTTCAGAACAGCCACCATGAATCTATCTCATGCATAATCATTGCAGATATCCTGAAAATCAGACCAGTTAGACGTGCTTTCAGAGCAGGGTTAAGAAACACTGCTCCATCATGTCCTATAACTATTGTTCCTCTATTTCCTGCTGCTACTGGTCACTATTTCCATTAGCCAGTTTTCTTACAGTATATCATTCCTTCTTGCAGGAGATGCTGGGATTAGAAACACTTTGTCTTCATATACAAACAGCACCTATCTTCCATCAACAGCTTCCAAGTTAAAACCACAAATAGACAAACTGGAGCAGAATGGAAAGCCACCACGCCTCCTTCTAATCTTAGAAGTTCTTTACTAGCCCTTTTGCTCTATGTTTTCTGGCTCCTACTGAAATACTGCCAGAAATATTAAGCATCACACTTCCTTGTTCCTTCTCCTCCTTACATTCCCCTACTCCTCATTTTTCTCTCCTTTATAATAGTCTCTTTCCTAATAATAATCATAACTCAACATGCGGCTCTGGTAACCCAAAGAGCTGACAGTGCCTTTAATAAGGCTTGGGGATGCAGGGATATGCTCACACAGATACCTTTGGGTTACTAGCCCGCAGTATCTTTCAGGCCATCACTAACTGGGAGGTTAGGCATGCACCAGCTATTAAAATCCCTCCCAAGTGATTTGTGGCTCTGACAGGCTGAATTGTGGGTAAGCAGCAGTCTGCAAGCAGCAAATTGCAACTCTGGCTCCTGGCAGACAGCACATTTGTCATGCCAGCAAGAAACTGCTGGTCCTGGATCATCTACCTTCAGATTACTGATGGTTTCTCCGGTGCTCCCATCATTTACAGAGACCAGCACCTCCGCCTTCCTCCCCCGTTTTTTAATCTCCCTCGGTCGCCAGGTGCTCTGTCATTTCACTGGCTCGTAAATCGGAACCTCTAATACATCAGGTTCTGCGGCTGCCTGTGAATGACGGCGAAGGCTGGCAGAAGGGGTTCTCTGCTCTCTTTTGCACTCTGACACCGGCAGCAGGGCTTCTGTTAAAACACAGTCAAGGAATGCATAAAGCTATAATGTGGGACAGAGGCTGCTAGAAAAATTAAACTAGAGAGACAGGTAGTGAGATAGGAAAACTCCCTGGGAGACTCTAAGCTATTAAAGTCTTGAAAACAATGATCTGTGACTTTTTCATATACAACACAAGACAATGCAGCTTTATGCATACATATTCTTCCAAACAACTGTATCTAAACATTTTCCAGTCAGACGGTGTGTCTCATTTCTACAATATACACCAAACGCCAGTATGCTTGGTACAGTTATAGAGGGCAGTATTAAGAACATGTTGAGAGGCTGGGTAAAAAAACAAGGTGGGTGGGAGATTAACCCTTTGAAGGCCTACTTTAAATTTTTAATCCACATTCTGCAGCCGGGTTAATTTTTGCATATTTCAGGAAAATTGTACCCGTCTTATTCAATATGTTCTAGTAGTGATTTTCCTTCTGCTATGGTCATGTATTATATACCATTTGATAAAAATATTTAGGCAGAATTTTGGATCCCAAGAGTTTTGGGCTCGGACTGGAAAGGGTTAAGGAGGAAAGATAAAATTGTCTTAGATAAGGAATGAAATCCTGCAGATGGTTGAGCTTGAAGAACTGACAGCTGGGAGATATCCTTAGCTAGAGCAGCATAGATGGGAACAACTGGATGGGCCAATGGTCTTTTTCTATTATCATCTATTATTATCAGCTTTCTGCACATCTTGCCTCTACCCTCTCCATCCACCCCCGTCAGTCTGGCTTCTGCTCCGGTCACAGTACTGAATGTCCTCATTTCCCTCCTGAACGAAGTTCACCAGTCTCACGATCGCAGTGACCTCTCCCTCGTAGTTTCCCTGGATCTGTCCTCCGTCTTTGATATCGTTGATCACCACACTCTCCTTGCTCGTCTGGCCGACCTTGGGATCCGTGGCTCTGTCCTTTCCTAGTTCCGTTCCTTTCTCTCCTCCCGCACCTTCTCTGTTCAGACCAGTTCGGCCGCCTCCCCTTCCTCATCCCTTCACTGCAGTGTTCCCCAGGGTTCAGTGCTTGCCCCTCTCCTCTTCAATATTTTCCATGCCCCCTTTGCACTGATTATTCAGCAGTCTGGTATCTCTGGTTATTTCTATGCTGATGACATCCTTCTCCTGCACCACACTAGCTCCCTTGCCCCCAACCTCTCTGTCCTCAATGCTTGTCTCACCCGAGTTGCCGCGTGGCTCGGCAGTAATTTCTTTCACATCAGCCCCTCAAAGTCCGCTGCTCTTTGGTTCTCCTTTGACACCCCCCCCCCCTCCCTCCATTTCGCCTCTCCTTTCCTCCACCCCGATTCCGCTTGTTTCTACCCTCCGCTATCTTGGGGTCTCGCTAGACTCCTCCCTCTCTTTTCACCATCACATCTCCTCACGCATCTGCCGCTCCTTCCTTTCCCTCCGTCAGATCCATGCTGTCCGCCGCTTCCACTCCTCATCCGCTCTCACTACCCTTGTCCTTTCCCTTGTCATTTCCCGGCTGGATTACTGCAACGCTGTCCTGGCTGGTCTCCCACAGTATCAGCTCTGGCGGTTGCAGCTCATGCAAAACACAGCTGCCTGTTTACTCACCCACTCCTCCCCTACTGACCATGTTACTCCCTTGCTCCTTAATCTACACTGGCTTCCAGTCAAGTTCAGGTTTGTCTACAAACTCCTCGCCATCACTCACAGAGTGCTCCACACTGGCACCCCCCAGTATCTAGCTGACACCATCCATCTTCATCCCTCCCCCCGCCTCCTCCACTCAGCTCACAGCAACCGTCTCTTCCTTCCCTTACCTTCTCAGGCCCACTTGGAGTTGACCTGTCACTCTGCTTTCTTTTTCCTGGCCCCCACCCTCTGAAATTCCCTCCCTCCCACCTTGCGCACGGAGCTGTCCTTTTCACGATTCAAGGGCTTGCTTAAAACACCTCTTCCAACAAGCATTCGACCTCCCCGACCCCTAACTTCCCTCCCTTTTTGTCAGCCCCCCTCCCCCTTCCCTCCTCCCACAATCAGGAGCTTTCAGTTCTATTTCCTTTTGCTTTTTCTTTGTCTCTCTCTTTCCTGTCTAAACATTAATGTCCCTCTTTTCTATTTCTTGTTTTGAGCCTGATTTTTATTGTACACTGCCCTGACGCATGTGCCTGGGCAGTATATCAAGCGACAAAATAAAGATAAAGAGCTACTATGGTGTTATGTTACTATGCATTGAAAATCTGAACGACCTCAGCAGAGCATTATGGATTTCAATAAAGTCCATTGATTCAGAGGGGTACCAACACTCTCCAGCCACAGTTCAGCAGGTTCACATTGTAGTTGGGGGATGCCATGAAAAAAAGACAAAAGAACTAAGAAATTAAGACAATATCCAACATATTAAATAGTATTTAGAAAACAAGATATTCCAATTCCAAAATTACAGGTACTGTGGTGAACAGCGCCCTCCTGAGCCTATGGAGATAGTAGAAAATCCTGAGGGTCAGCAGGATTTATACCAAAATGACAGGGCAAGGAAAAAAGAGAGACTCTATTCCTCAGAGCTGAGTAGGGAGACCAGCCCAGGGGAGGAGCCCTGCAGTTCTGATTGGGCACACCCAGCCCTAGGAAGGGGCGTGTCCAAAAGAGAATGTACATTTAAACCAGAGCATGGCTCTGAAGGTGAAGGACGGATAAGAGATCCGAGTGGGCGACGGATAAGAGATCCGAGTGGAGGACGGATAAGAGATCCGAGTGGAGGACGGATAAGAGATCCGAGTGAGCGACGGATAAGAGATCCGAGTGAAGGACGGATAAGAGATCCGAGTGGAGGACGGATAAGAGACCCGAGTAGAGGAAGCACGAGTGGAGGTGGTACAAGGAGTACAAGAAGTACAAGGAATACAGGAGGTAAAGGAAGGAAGGAATATTGGAAGAAGAAACAAGGAGATGGTTGGAAAGCCAGTGGAGTGATTAAAGATACTTTGGAACCTGGCATAAGAAGAAAACCTGCACAATCCTATTCCAGGGAAATAAGCAGAAGTCCTACGCAGAGAGGATTTAACCTTGAAGTGGATAGCCCTTGGAAGGCATCGCCTTGGGGGAGAAAGACTTCAGGACAAGCACAGGTGAAAGAGCAATCATTCCCTGAAACGTCGTTTGTGCCGGAGAGCAACAAACAGATCAGCTGGAGAGCCTGGGAGCCATCTGCAGGCAGAAGTGCTGCACAAACAGTGAGTAATTGGCCACCCGGCTGCCAAGCTGAATATAGAGATAATTCTTCCTCCTATAAGTCAATTGCTAAAGAAACTAGCAATTATCCTAATACCTTTATCTTAAAGGAAGAGAAGACAAACAGCCTTGAGCAGAAGGGAAAAGCTATAGCAGATAGTAGTGCCCTCTCTCATAAGGAACAGGCTGAATTGCTACTTCAGAGCTTCCAACAGTTTTTAGACTTACAGGCTAGAAAACAGCTAGTATCACAAGAGGCAAATAATTCAGCACAGCTTGAAGGAGTAACCCAGGGAAATACAAGCATACCTGAGTGTGAACAAATGGACTGTACATTCTGTTGTATAGGAAAGCCAAGCTGAAGGGAACTGCCTTTATCGTGTGTGAGCTGAGTTCTGTAAAGCTGTTGTATTGCCGTGAAAATGGAAGTTCTAATTACCTCCACCTGATTCTCAGCATAGTGAAAGTAACTGTGGCTGTAAGAGGTGCAGTGAAGCCAACTGACCTCTGGAGGCAAAAGAGAGCAATTTGCTGGAAAGAGAAAAAGCAGCATTTGTATTTTGAGTTGCATTTAACCTGAAGTTTCTGTTTGCCTTTTTGAAGCACCCTTGTTTGCATGTGATGGAACATTAACCTTTTTGCTTTAATAAAATACTTATTATAAAGAAACCACAACTACAGTTTCTTAATTCGGAGTGAGAAGAGCTGGAACTACAACTCCCAGCATTCCTGGGGGCAAAGGTTTCCTCCTTCCCTCACGAAGTACAGCGGCTGCTCATGTCCTTAACCCCTTGAGCCGGGCAGGGTCGCCGCAAGTTGGCTACGTTGGCAGGATATCTTCCGCGCATGCGCAAGGTGCCGCGCAGAGAAAGAAACTTCAAAGGAGCAACTATAAGAAGGAACCGATTGCAGACCATCCTGAGAGGAAGGAGACAGTCCCAGCATCGGTGTGCCAGCTGCAACGAAGGCTGTGAAAGCGTGACGCAACACCTGAGCCAGGTAATAGGTATCCACCTGGGAAAGGGAAAGGATACAGGGCTGAGGGTGTTGGCCAGCTAGTGAAAAAAAAAAAAAAAAAAAGGAAAAGTGTTTTTTTTTTTTGGTGTGTGTGAGGAATCGCACTTGGTTTTTTTTCTCTCTGTTTGCATTCACAGATAGCAAAGATGTCGCTGGAAGCAGCAGAGATATTCAAGTGGATGGCAACCCAACTTGAAAAACAACGAGACCTGAGTCTAGAGTTTCAAGAGCAGACTGCCGCTGTCATACAGGCTCAGCAGTAACCCCTCCTGGACATGCTGAAAAACTGGGTAGCTGAGCAGAAGATGCCAAAGGAGAAACCGACCGTACCTCCAGGTTTAGCTCCTATAGTTGCGCATGGTTTAGGCGCAGAGACTATGTTTAACTTTGGTCAGTTAAAGGACAATGATGACATTGACAATTTTATTGAAAGTTTTGAAAGGGTAGCACAGTTGAGTGCATGGCCAGAGGAATATTGGGCCATCAGGTTCGCAGCTTCCCTCACAGGAGAAGCAATGGCGGCCTACAGGAGCATGCCACCTGACCTTGCCGGAAATTATGGGGAGGTGAAGAAAGCGGTCCGGGAAAGGCTAGGCCTTACGCCGCTAGCCTACCATAATCTCTTGCGAGCGGTGAGGTTAAAACAGGGTGAGTCACCAAAAGCCCTAGTGTATAGGATAAGCACATTGTTGAATAAATGGCTTAATCCGGAGCATAGGACTAAAGAGTCCATACTAGAAAGCTTAGTGCTAGAGCAATATATGAACGCTATACCAGATGAAATAAAGACCTTCCTGATTCTGCAAAGCTGCAAAACCCCACATGAGGCAGTGGACCTCACGGAACGCTTCTTGCAGGCCAAAGCAATGCCTCTTGAAAGCAATAGTGAGTTAAAGGGGGCAGCAATCACGGAATCAGAAAGGAAGGGGAAATTTCAATATGGTGCAAGCAGAATGTGTATGCCGACTGTAAAGGCTAGGTTTCAGCCTGGCAAATGTTTTAAATGTGGCCGAGAAGGGCATATACAGAGAAATTGCTTTAAGACTGCCTTAGTAGCAGAGAGTGCACATAAAGCTCGGGAAGGGTTTCTTATAGAGGTCGAGGTGCAGGGGATTGCCACCACTGCGATACTTGATTCTGGCGCAGAGCAAACAATGCTCTCCAAGGCGCTGTGGCGGCAAATCCAGGCAACAGGGATAGCGATTCAGCCTGTTCGAAATGTGAAGATACGCTGTGTACATGGATGCATGTCACTATACCCTGTATACAATCTGCAGGTGAAAGCACTAGGTATGCTGAAGAAAATTCCCATTGCAGTAATACCTAGGCTTCCAAATCCTATGGTTCTAGGAAGGGATTGGCCTTATTTTTATAGAGAAATGAGGCAAGGCCTAACCCCTAAGGGAGCCATGGTAGCGACCAGAGCCCAAACTAAGGACTCAGAGAAGGGAGAGGATCCTATAGATGAGGCATTTAGAAGTCTTCCTTCCCATGAAGACCTAATAGAGACACCTGAAGAGAAGGTGAAGAAACCAAGAGCGCAGAAGCGCCAGGAGAGGCAAGAACGGTCTCAGCATAGGGCAGAAACCCAGGCTGGCCAGGAATTGCCCTGGGTGCCCGAAGAGTTGGTTGGGAAGTTTCCAACCTTTCCCAATGAACAACGAGACGACCCTGCCTTAAGTCAGGCATTTAAGTGGGCACAGAGTGATAGGGATACCCTACCGAGGTTTTTTCTGGACACTAACATTTTGTACAGAGAAAGCAAGGATCCCTATACTGGCGACACGCGTAAACAGGTAGTGGTGCCTGCAACTTTCAAGAACTTGGTTCTGAGGCTGGCCCACGACCATCCGGTCGGAGGACATAAAGGCATCCGAAGTACGCTGGATCAGATCCTCGCGAGATTCTATTGGCCAGGCGTCTTTAAAGAAACAGCGAGGTTCTGTGAAGCCTGTCCGACATGCCAGCGCGTCTCTGCCATCCACCCGAAAGAAGTGCCAATGGTATCAACCCCGGTCATTACGGAACCCATCCATAGACTGGCGATGGACATTGTGGGACCATTAATCAAGACACCGAGGGGATTCCAGTACATATTAGTGGTTATCGATCAAGCGACACGATTCCCTTGGGCCATGCCACTACGTACTATATCTGCTAAGGCCGTGGCAGCGGAACTGATCAAACTGTTTTGCGAGGTGGGTTTCCCTCGTGAAGTTCTGACGGATAGAGGAAGCAATTTCCTTTCCAAGTACCTAGCCCAAGTGTGGGAAGCGTTTGATATCCGCCACGTCAAGACCTCGGCCTATCATCCACAGAGCAATGGGCTAGTGGAGAGACAGAATCAGACGATCAAAAGGATGCTGCGCCGCAGCTTAGAAGGAAATATGGCCAACTGGGATACGATGCTACCCTTCGTCCTCTATGCTTGCAGGGAAAGGAAGCAGTCATCCCTGGGGGCAGCGCCATATGAACTTATGTATGGTCGATCACCCCGAGGGGTATTAGATATCCTGAAGGAACAATGGGTTGAGCCCGACGTACATGAAGTGGGAGTACCAGACTTTCTTAAAGATCTGAAAGGTCGCTTACGCCGTACCACGCAAGTGGCGGAAGTCAACTTAAGACATAATCAGCGACGACAGAAAGACTACTATGACCAAGGCACACGGCCACGCCAGTTAGCCGTGGGAGACAGGGTTATTGTGATGGTGTCGGGCCCTGATCCGAAATTCGAGAGCCGGTGGAAAGGCCCATGTACCGTGGTCCGGCCAGTCGGTCCAGTATCCTATCTCGTGAAGAATCAGACAGGACGCACACAAGTGTATCATATTAACCTTCTGAAGCCTTGGCACGATAGAACAGCCCTAGCTCAAGTAGCTACCGTAGTGCAAGACAGGAAAAGGATGAAGAACGCACAGGTCAACGCCAGACCCCGGAGTAGAATCACGTGCTGTGCCTCTGGTCAGAAGCCAGCCCGTGATATCTTAAGGGGGGGGATCTGTGGTGAACAGCGCCCTCCTGAGCCTATGGAGATAGTAGAAAATCCTGAGGGTCAGCAGGATTTATACCAAAATGACAGGGCAAGGGAAAAAGAGAGACTCTATTCCTCAGAGCTGAGTAGGGAGACCAGCCCAGGGGAGGAGCCCTGCAGTTCTGATTGGGCACACCCAGCCCTAGGAAGGGGCGTGTCCAAAAGAGAATGTACATTTAAACCAGAGCATGGCTCTGAAGGTGAAGGACGGATAAGAGATCCGAGTGGGCGACGGATAAGAGATCCGAGTGGAGGACGGATAAGAGATCCGAGTGGAGGACGGATAAGAGATCCGAGTGAGCGACGGATAAGAGATCCGAGTGAAGGACGGATAAGAGATCCGAGTGGAGGACGGATAAGAGACCCGAGTAGAGGAAGCACGAGTGGAGGTGGTACAAGGAGTACAAGAAGTACAAGGAATACAGGAGGTAAAGGAAGGAAGGAATATTGGAAGAAGAAACAAGGAGATGGTTGGAAAGCCAGTGGAGTGATTAAAGATACTTTGGAACCTGGCATAAGAAGAAAACCTGCACAATCCTATTCCAGGGAAATAAGCAGAAGTCCTACGCAGAGAGGATTTAACCTTGAAGTGGATAGCCCTTGGAAGGCATCGCCTTGGGGGAGAAAGACTTCAGGACAAGCACAGGTGAAAGAGCAATCATTCCCTGAAACGTCGTTTGTGCCGGAGAGCAACAAACAGATCAGCTGGAGAGCCTGGGAGCCATCTGCAGGCAGAAGTGCTGCACAAACAGTGAGTAATTGGCCACCCGGCTGCCAAGCTGAATATAGAGATAATTCTTCCTCCTATAAGTCAATTGCTAAAGAAACTAGCAATTATCCTAATACCTTTATCTTAAAGGAAGAGAAGACAAACAGCCTTGAGCAGAAGGGAAAAGCTATAGCAGATAGTAGTGCCCTCTCTCATAAGGAACAGGCTGAATTGCTACTTCAGAGCTTCCAACAGTTTTTAGACTTACAGGCTAGAAAACAGCTAGTATCACAAGAGGCAAATAATTCAGCACAGCTTGAAGGAGTAACCCAGGGAAATACAAGCATACCTGAGTGTGAACAAATGGACTGTACATTCTGTTGTATAGGAAAGCCAAGCTGAAGGGAACTGCCTTTATCGTGTGTGAGCTGAGTTCTGTAAAGCTGTTGTATTGCCGTGAAAATGGAAGTTCTAATTACCTCCACCTGATTCTCAGCATAGTGAAAGTAACTGTGGCTGTAAGAGGTGCAGTGAAGCCAACTGACCTCTGGAGGCAAAAGAGAGCAATTTGCTGGAAAGAGAAAAAGCAGCATTTGTATTTTGAGTTGCATTTAACCTGAAGTTTCTGTTTGCCTTTTTGAAGCACCCTTGTTTGCATGTGATGGAACATTAACCTTTTTGCTTTAATAAAATACTTATTATAAAGAAACCACAACTACAGTTTCTTAATTCGGAGTGAGAAGAGCTGGAACTACAACTCCCAGCATTCCTGGGGGCAAAGGTTTCCTCCTTCCCTCACGAAGTACAGCGGCTGCTCATGTCCTTAACCCCTTGAGCCGGGCAGGGTCGCCGCAGTACTATGCAAATGATTGGCCAGACTGTCTAAAACCTAAAGTCTCTCCAAGTCAAGAAACTTCGAAAAGGACAGAATTATTTGTGACAAATTTTGAAAATCGATCTGGACTCTCGATGAAACAAAAAAGTTATTCTTGAACTTAATTCTAAATCTAGCAGAGATTTCTTAGTACAAATTCAGTCCTCAGAGATGGCACGTATTTTTTTTTTTAGGATCAAAACATTCTTTCTTTGGCTCTGTGTGTTCCATGAGACATCTGGATATAACTTCATCTTGATACTCTGGGAGATAGACTTTAATTTCATAAGAACATAAGATGTGCCATACTGGGTCAGACCAATGGTTCATTGAGCCCAGAATCCTTTTTCTTACAGTGGCCAATCTGGATCCCTTGGAAGTAACGATCATCTCCCAAATAGAGAAGGCCATGTTGCTTGCTCCCAGAAGTGGAAGGTGGAATCTTCTATGGTATCTGGATAAATATGTAATTGTTAATGGATCAGCTTTCTAGAAATTTATCCAAACCTTTATTATAGTCAGCCATATTACTAGCCTTGACCACATTCTCTGGCAGCAAATGCCACCGTTTAATTATACACTGACTGAAAAAATACTTTCTAGAATTTATTTTCTATCTGCTGCTTCTTCGTTTCATGCAGTGTCACCTAAACTGATCCCTATCAGCTTGTTCTACCCCACTCATGACTTTGTAAGTTGGCATCATGTTTCCTCCTTTCCTCCAGGCTAAAGAGCTCTAACTTGTCAAACATTTTTTCATAAGGGTGCTATTCACATAATCATTTTTGTTACCCTTCTCTGTACCTTTTCTAGTTCTGCTATATCTTTTTTTCAGATGTGGCGACCAAAACTACTTGAGGTGCGATCACGCCATGAAAAGACACAGGAGCATTTTAATATTCTGTGGCCTCTTTACTAAACTGTATTAGCTGCAAAAGTAACAACTAACACATGCTAACAGTTAATGTACACCTCACAAACAGTTAATGCGACACCTTAGCAGTAAAAGCATGGTAATTTGGCTTGCTGAGCATGGATAGAGGTGAATTATAGTAACACCGAGGTGCCCAATGATTCAACCTTTGTGGCACCTCCTACACTTCAAATTTGGCAAGCCAGTCTTATAGTGAAAGCTAAAGTCTGATATCTTGAAATAATCTTGGACTGTAATTCAAACTTTCAACCTCAAGTTAGCCAAGTCATTAGAAGTATCTATAACTTATTAAATGAATCATCTGATGTTAGCTGAAGAGAACTTCAAGGCAGTACTAAGGCTATGGTTTTGCCATTGCTTGATTACTGTAATGCTATCTATCAAGATCTGCCTGCCTGCAGAGTTAGAGCTCTACAGATGGCCCAAAACACCTCTGCCAGGCTGGTTCTGGGGCAACCAAGGACACCACATATAACCTCCCTTTTGCAACAGCTCCACTGCTTACCTGTTGTTGCTAGAGTGCAATATAAAGTATTGTATTTAAAAGTACTTATAATCCTACAGTAAACAGTTTAAGTTTGAAGTTGTGTAAATATATTACCAGTCGTCACATGCGTGCCTGTCTGCAAGACACTTTTATCTTTCCATCATTGAGTATCTAGAAAAACCAGATTACCCAAACTAGGGCACTCTGTATCCCAGGTTTGTAGAATTCATTACCCAATGGCCTGAGTGCAATTTGCGACTTACGAGTATAGGACTTCCGCAAAAAACGGAAGACCTATTTGTATTCTGAATTCTATGGGATAGACTAGGAACGCAATAGTAGGATCATTTATCTCTCCTAGTTAATGGAACTGTATTTTATATTACTTTTGATTGTATGTTGCTTTTTATTAATGTTTTGCCTTGTCTTCTACGGCCCACATTCTTAAGCCTTATCGTGACTTCCCTTGCCCAAATAACTATCATTAATGCTACCACTATATCCTGTATAAATTATATGTTCACAACTTAATATTATTCACACCACAATTTTTTTGTCAAACCTTTTCATTCAAAGCTGCTATGAACCAGCTGCTTTTAGCATATTAGTCCATTTTATTCTGTTTTTATTGTGATCAATATTACTTTAAAAAATTGGAAGAGCTCTCTATTTAAACAATTCGGGGTAGATTCCGGTTTCCGTTAGGCGGGGATGAATGTCTGGTTCTGACGTCCATCCCTGCTAAACGCTGGGGTGCCGCTGCAGCTGACAAAGCTCCCCGCACATACATGCAAGATATGAGGGGAGCTCAGCTCGTGGGTGGGAGGGGGCAGGCCAGAAGTGAAACGAGGCCAGGCATTCGGCGGGAATATGACCCTGGACATACAGGACTGATTCCAAGGTTGACCCTGTACATCCGGAGTCTGCCATTTGCACGGGGGACTTATTCTACCTTGGAGGTGGAATAGGTCCCTTGGATGGCAGGGTATGCAGCAGCTGGGGCCGCAAAGCGAGGTAAGGGGGTGCAGGGGTTACCCTGCAGCCCAACCCCAGCCATGACAGGCCCGATCAGGGGTCAGGCTGCATGGAAAGCAACTTTGCAGGGTCTGCTGGGGATCATGGCTCCTGCATGGAGCCACGGTGCCATAGTGACATGATGCCATGGCTCTGCGCCTCCATGCAGGCGCCTAGTTGAGCTAGCCGAGGAAGTGCCCGGACGTCTGGGGTGCATGATGTGCTGGGGAAGTGCCTGGATGTCTAGCCGCCATGGGAGCAGAATCGGGTGCATCTCCGGGCCATCCAGATTTCTGAATGTCCAGACATGCACCTACAGAATTGGCCTCTTAACTTTGGATTCTCCATTCTGCCAACCAGGACTGTCACGTTTTGAATAGAGTATCTTATTCTGCTTCAGGGCTAAGATAATTCCTTGGTATAAATCACACTTATCTGTACCTTGAGAAACTGGAGCTGTCTCCTCAATCATTAAGTCTCCCCCACCATAGTTCTCCGTTCATACCAACATTGCATTTCAGGTTTAACAAAGAAATGGCTGCGGCGTTCTTTTAAAACTCCTCATCTTCAAAGCAAGGTATACCAGTCAATTTGCTAATTCAAACCATTTGGGTTCATAGTGTTTAACGTGAAAATCCAGTATTGTTCTTTGTAATTTGAATTAGCCTCTTGGTCCCCTCCCCTCCGGATGAAAGATACATGATACAATATATACACTGTTTTAAATCTTGAAAATCATGATGTAAAGCCACACAATATTCCGCAATGGGAGCTGCTTTGTTCACTGTATGTAATTGGGATCGATGTTCTCTAAGCCGTTGAATCATAGATCGTTTAGTACGGCCAATATATGGTTTATTACAAGGGCATTGAAAAGCACATACAGCAAATGAAGTATGGCACAATGTTCTTCATTGTAGCTTAATAGGGTAACAAGATCCTGGTGGAATCCAATCAGTTCCCTCAATAGTAAATTAACAAAAGTCACAATGACCACAAGCACAATGGCCTTTTTGATGTAACAATTTATTGTATTATTCTAGCCATCATCCTGTTAAATTAAAACAGATTCTCCCTATGAGCTAATTTTTGAGATTGTGGCGTATTTGCTATGATATGGAAGAGTATAAGATACAAGCAAAAAAGTATGTACAATGTTATTTAGAACGTGGATATCCCTCTTCAGTAGTAGAAAAAGCTCATAAACGAGGTTGAATGCCCAGCAGAAATATTTGCTTTTACCCCGTCAGCAATCGGATGATGAAAAATTAGTATGTGTGTTATCCTTTCAGTTAAGGCCTCTATAGTGGCATCTTTCCTATATAAATATTGGAATATATTGCAGGCTCACACATGTTTTCAAGAAAGTCCTATAGTAGCTAATCATTATAGATAAAGCATTGCTAATTATGTTAGTAGATCTATTGCTTGGGAGACAGAAGATGAGATTTATGTGGATCAAAAAATTGTGGTGTGAATAATATCACTACGTTATGAGCATATAATTTATACAGGATATAGTGGTAGCAATAGTGAAATATTTTCCTGTAAGGATTCAAATAGGAAGATTTGGTTAAAGTGGATCCATTATGGCTATGGCTGTGCTAACACTAATGGACCATCTCATCTGAGGCACCGACAATCCTAATCATGCATTCATTCTCTTCTTTATTGACAATGTGTCAGAATTTGACAGCCTTAGCCATGACACCCTCATCTCGATATTAGCACAAATAGGATTAGGAGGCACAGTATTACACTGGTTCACATCATTCAAATCATACATATCAAACCGTAAACTTCGCATCCAAATAGGCCAAAACTCATCAGAGACATTCTCTCAAGAACAAGGAATACCCCAAGGTTCCGCCCTCTCAGCCCTACCTTTCAACCTATACCTGCAACCAATTACCAACATCTTCAGAAAATTCGACATTGGGTATTACACCTATGTGGATGACATTATGTTGTCTTTCCCCATAGACATAAACAACCCTACCTATCACAATCTATCAGACTGCATTATTGAAACGGAATCATAGTTAAAGTCCAACAACCTTAATATTAACTACTGTACAAGAAAACGGAAGTCCTATACATATCAAGAAATCAAAACCCTACCCCCTTTCAAACCATCAAGATTAATAATATTGTACTCCCTGTTAAGCAAGAGGTGAAATACCTCAGCATAATACTAGATCAATCCCTCAGCATGCTCCCACATATAAAACAAACAGTAAGGACAATCTTCTTCAAACTAAAAACTGTTCAACATCTTAGACCCCTGCTAGACATCAACAACTTCAAATCAGTAGTCCAGGCCCTTATCACCCCACATTTTGACTACTGTAATAGTCTGTTACAGGGTCTACCAATCAAAAACATAAACTTACTACAGAGAGCACAAAATATCACTGCTAGAACTGTCTGTAAGGCCTGCCTAACTGATCATATAACCCTCATCCTATATGAGCTCCACTGGCTCCCAGTTCTAAGCCGAATAAAATATAAGTTACTAACAGTAACTTTCAAACTTATCATCCTTCTTATCAACCCTCATTCATACTCAACCATATACCAGATCCCGCAGGCAAAATGCTATCCCCCCCCCCCCCCACCACCACACACACTCTCTATCCGCAGGACAAAACAGACCACGAGCTCCAGAGCCTTCACATATCTTGCCCCCAGTCTCTGGAACCCCATCCCATTACCGCTACAATCAATCAAAGACCTCCAAATATTTAGGGGAGTACTGTCACAAGGTAAACCCAGGGGACCCAGAGGAAATGGAGATTAACGGAGAAAATCAGGCAGAACCTGATGAGGTAAACAAAAACATGTCAAATAGTTACTATGAGCAACCACAGCACACGTGGAAAAAGGGTAAAAAGACACACCCAGCCAGCATGAGAATGGAGGTTGATTTACCTGATAGGGATCAGCTGAGAAGGGGTGGAACCCGGGGACAGATACATAAGGCACACTCACAAGCAGTGAGGGAGAGTGAGCACGGACAGAGGTGGAAGCAACAACCTCAGTCGTGGGAACGGAGGGAAAGAGAAAGAAACACTATAAGCCAATCTCATCTCCAGGACCAAAGTTGGTGGAAGGAAGGAAATGAGAGAGAGTGTCAGCAACATATACCAGAGGACAGCTTGAATGAGTCTCGGGACTATGTGAGTACGTGTGGAGATCAGCTGTTGAACACAGAGTGTGTGTGTGAAAGCCAGAAGAGAAGAGGGAGGAATCCTGTTGCAGGAAGCAAGGCATTCAAAGTGGAACAGGACTGTTTTACACCCGAATGGGCTAAGTCCAGGATTAATAGAAGAAGCCAGCCTAGAGCAGAGATAAAGGGAAAAGGAAACAACTTCTTTCCTTGTACGGGCAGTTACAAGAGAAAGGAAGGTCTCTTACCTTATAATTCTGCTAGCAACTTTAAATGTTCAGACTTCCCTCGAGTGCCGTTGTCAGCACTGAAAACTCCCACAGCTGTATCAGAGGAATTAGCCTTTAACCCATTCAAGGCAGGACACAAGCTGTTTGACTCTAATACCAGTGTTTATGGGCAGTTACCTCATAGCTTTACACAAGAGGAGTGCTCTTACAAGCCATTATCCAGAGTATACGGTAATACCCAGCAGTGTTTTAGCCTAAAGCCAGGAAGCAGTCACGTAGCTGACGTGATTAACCAGAGTGAGCTCGGCAGGACAGCTGCTACAGAAAACGTAGGTACAAATGGTTATCCTTTAATGCCATATGATATTTCTAATGTACCAGATAACACTGAACCCATGGAATGCTCGTTAGTGACAACTGAAGAGGAAGAGTTTTCACTGAGATAAGAAAATACATGTACAAGGAAGGTTTAAACAGCAACTCAGTAACTGGCAGAAGTTGCTTGGTTTAAAGTGAATCCTGATTGATTTATATCAGCAAAAGAAAAGGATTAAGTGCTCATGAAGAGAACTGTTTTTCTTTTGTTAAAAAGTTAAAGCTGAGGAAAGCACTTTTTGTTCAATGTTTGCTTCTGTTATTTGCCAGAGTGGCTTTTGATTATTTTGTTCTTCAAGAAAAAGAATACCTCATTGGACGGGGAATAAAGCCCTTGATTTAAAGTGTGAACTGTGTGTTTGAGTGATTACAAGAAGACGGTACAACTACCACCCACAGAGGGCCAGGCAGGGCTATCTATAACATATAGAGAGCCAAGAAAAGGTAGTAAGCCATAATACCAGCCTCCACCGTAGGGGCCCGATGAGGGTGTGACATAAAAATGGCGTAGGAGTGAGGATATTTTTTTTTGGGGAGGCAAAAATATTTTTGGAACAGAAGAAACAAAAAGACATTGCCTAAAGGAAGGAGAATATTGGCATCACAAGACAAGTGCAGTGGAATATTCGCTGGCAGGTCGGCCAGAGGACTGGAAAAGACCCTTTTCTCACATGCTTGAGTCTGCCAGGAGACTAAGGTAATAGTAGCCTGTGTGGACAGGGATAGGATATCCTGTGAGGAAAGAGGGGGCGCTCTAGTTTAGAGAAAAGTCCTGTATAAAAGATACCGCACTTGGTGGGCCTTTCTCTTTTCTTTTTCTTACAGGAACAGCGTCTGGAGAAGATGGAACCACAGGACGTGATGTCGTGGATAGCTGAACAGTGGGACAAGCAAGCCCGAATGGTGCAGCATTTACAGGAGCAATACATAGCTTCTGCGAGGGAGCAGCAAAGGCCGCTATTAGAAGCTGTGGACGCTCTGCTGAAAAAAACTGGTGAAGAAGTGGCACGTACTACATCAATACCGCAAGTAGAGATGAACACTAACTTTGCTTTGTCTTTGGGACAGTTAAAACAGGAGGACAATCCGGATGATTTTATAGAAGCTTTTGAGAGGATTGCTAGTAATCTTCAATGGCCATCTGAGCAATGGGCAATGCGGTTTGCAATGACCCTAAGCGGTGAAGCTTTGTCTGCATTTAAAGCTATGCCGGCCAGCCTGGCTAATAATTATGTAGAAATTAAAAGGGCTGTAAAAGACAGACTAGGCCTTTCACCTAGGCATTATAGGCGATTGTTTAGAGAGGCACACATGCATATAACTGAAACCCCGAAAGCATTGTATCAAAGGCTTAGGAATCTTGCCTATAAATGGTTAGATCCAGAGGGAAAACCAGTAGAATCAATTCTAGACGAAATTATTCTAGAACAGTTCTTGTTGGCAGTAACCCCAGAGATGAAAACGTTTCTTACGTTACAGAATTGCTCCAATATGGAGGAAGCAACTAGGATGGCTGAAGTATTCAGGGAAGCTAAGAGAACTGATACATCCAGGGTAAACCTTTTAAAAGTAGCAGGTATGGATGAATCAGATGAATGGAAGAGGTATGAAAGAATTAAGGCACCTAGTGGTAATATGGCCAAAGAGGTTTCCTCCACAAACATTAAGAAATGTTACAAATGTGGAAAGCCTGGACACATTCGAGGAGAATGTAAGGTTAAGACGGCCCTTGTAATAGAAAAGGAGGAACCAATACCTGAGGGATTTGTTCAAATGGTTCGGGTGGAGGGAGTACTGGTCTTAGCTCTACTTGATTCAGGGGCGGATCAAAGTATGATCTCGCAAGATTTTTGGGGTATCATAGAGAAGCATCGGTCATTCCCCTCGAATCAAGTAGAGGGTCAAGTGCGCATACGATGCGTTCATGGAGAAGCGTCCCACTATCCATTGTATGAGGTAGGCATACAGGGTTTAGGGGCCATCCACCAAATGCTGATAGCAGTGGTACCCAACTTACCATATGCGGTTGTCCTTGGGCGGGACTGGCTTCCCTTCTGCCGAGAAATGGAGAAGGATTTACAAGAAATATTGGTCCCTGCAGCCACACCATGTCCCTCAGCAGCTAAGGAAGTACAGGCAGAAGCTATAATAGCTAGTATTCCCAGCCCACTTTTTGGAAAACCACTAAAAAGGGAGTCACAGGCCCGGGAATCGCCTACGCCAGTAAAGCCAAAGTTTACTCTACAATTTTGTAAAATTACTGAACATGCTAAGGGCCCAAAGAGAGCATCCGCAGTAGCTGCGGGATACGATCTCTTTAGTGCAGAGAACGCGGTAGTGGTTAAAGGTGGGAAGGCATTAATAGACACTGGCATTCAGGTTAAAGTGCCGGAAGGGTGTTACGGCCGCATAGCTCCGAGATCGGGTCTAGCGGTACGGTACTCGATAGATGTGGGTGCGGGAGTTATTGACCCGGATTATCGAGGCCCGGTAAAGGTCCTCCTATTTAATTTTGGGGACAAAGATTTCAAAATACATACAGGTGATCGAGTGGCACAGCTAATTTGTGAGCGCGTAGGGTTCCCAATTGTTGAGGAAGTACCCTCCTTATCATCCACAGAAAGAGGGAAGAATGGATTTGGCTCCACGGGGATGCGGGAGGTAAAGAGCTTAACGGCCTTAGGGGAGGAAAGGCTGGAAGAAGATTTAGGACCCCAAATAGCGGATTGGGCTAAAAGACCCTCTCCTAAGATGGGCACGGACTTAACCCCTCAACAACAACAGGAGTTAATGCGGTTACTAGTAAAATTCTCTGACGTATTAACTACCCTACCCGGAGAAACACATCTTGTAGCCCACGAAATCATCACGACTCCTGGACGGGTTATAAGACAACGACCATATAGAATGGCCGAGTCTAGAACCCAAGAAGTAATTGCCCAAGTAAAGGAAATGCTCGCTACAGGCATAATAGAGGAGTCCAGGAGCCCATGGTCCAGTCCGATAGTACTGGTACCCAAACCCAATGGAACTTTAAGGTTCTGTATAGACTTCCGACAGCTCAATGACATCTCGCAGTTTGATGCGTATCCCATGCCCCGGATAGACGACCTACTAGATCGTTTGGGGCAGGCGAAATACTTAACCACATTAGACATGAGTAAAGGGTACTGGCAAATCCCATTGACCAGGGATTCGAAACCCAAAACGGCATTTTCTACACCTATTGGACTGTACCAATTTCGGCGAATGCCGTTTGGGTTACATGGAGCCGCGGCCACGTGCCAACGGCTGGTAGACCAGGTTCTACGTCCACACCATGAATACGCTCTTGCGTACATGGACGACGTAGTAATCTATAGCACAACATGGCCACAACACCTTACTAGGGTTGAGGCGGTTCTCAGAGCTTTCAGAAGGGCAGGCCTCACACTTAATCCGGACAAATGTATGTTCGCCACGGAGGAGGCTAAATATCTAGGCCACATGATCGGACGAGGCGTGGTAAAGCCATTGGCCAGTAAAATAAAAAGCGTGCAGGAATTCCCTAGGCCCAGTACCAAAAAACAAGTGAGGAGTTTCCTAGGATTATTAGGTTATTATCGCCGCTTCATACCTCACTTTGCGGAAGAAAGCCTTCTCTTTACAGAGATGTTAAAGAAAAATGCGCCAAATAAGGTTAGGTGGACTCCCGAGGCAGAGATAGCATTTAGGACCCTTAAAGAGAAATTGTGTAACGCCCCGATCTTACGAGGCATTGATTTTAACCTGCCCTTTATACTACAAACTGACGCGTCAGACACGGGGTTAGGGGCGGTGATGTCCCAGATATTCGAGGGCAGCGAGCATCCTGTGGCCTATCTCAGTAGGAAGCTCTCTCCCGCGGAAAGGAACTATGCTACAATAGAGAGAGAATGCCTGGCTATTAAGTGGGCTATTGAAGCTTTTCGTTTTTATCTCACTGGGAGGCAATTCATATTAATAACTGATCATGCCCCATTAAAATGGCTACATCAGATGAAAAATAACAATGCCAGACTAACCCGGTGGCATTTGGCTCTGCAGGCTTTTCATTTCAAGGTTCAACATCGAGCGGGAAAACTGCATGGTAACGCGGACGCGCTCTCACGAATTACATGCTGTCCACCTGAAATGGCGGCAGCAAGTAATGTTTTAAGGGGGGGAATGTGTCACAAGGTAAACCCAGGGGACCCAGAGGAAATGGAGATTAACGGAGAAAATCAGGCAGAACCTGATGAGGTAAACAAAAACATGTCAAATAGTTACTATGAGCAACCACAGCACACGTGGAAAAAGGGTAAAAAGACACACCCAGCCAGCATGAGAATGGAGGTTGATTTACCTGATAGGGATCAGCTGAGAAGGGGTGGAACCCGGGGACAGATACATAAGGCACACTCACAAGCAGTGAGGGAGAGTGAGCACGGACAGAGGTGGAAGCAACAACCTCAGTCGTGGGAACGGAGGGAAAGAGAAAGAAACACTATAAGCCAATCTCATCTCCAGGACCAAAGTTGGTGGAAGGAAGGAAATGAGAGAGAGTGTCAGCAACATATACCAGAGGACAGCTTGAATGAGTCTCGGGACTATGTGAGTACGTGTGGAGATCAGCTGTTGAACACAGAGTGTGTGTGTGAAAGCCAGAAGAGAAGAGGGAGGAATCCTGTTGCAGGAAGCAAGGCATTCAAAGTGGAACAGGACTGTTTTACACCCGAATGGGCTAAGTCCAGGATTAATAGAAGAAGCCAGCCTAGAGCAGAGATAAAGGGAAAAGGAAACAACTTCTTTCCTTGTACGGGCAGTTACAAGAGAAAGGAAGGTCTCTTACCTTATAATTCTGCTAGCAACTTTAAATGTTCAGACTTCCCTCGAGTGCCGTTGTCAGCACTGAAAACTCCCACAGCTGTATCAGAGGAATTAGCCTTTAACCCATTCAAGGCAGGACACAAGCTGTTTGACTCTAATACCAGTGTTTATGGGCAGTTACCTCATAGCTTTACACAAGAGGAGTGCTCTTACAAGCCATTATCCAGAGTATACGGTAATACCCAGCAGTGTTTTAGCCTAAAGCCAGGAAGCAGTCACGTAGCTGACGTGATTAACCAGAGTGAGCTCGGCAGGACAGCTGCTACAGAAAACGTAGGTACAAATGGTTATCCTTTAATGCCATATGATATTTCTAATGTACCAGATAACACTGAACCCATGGAATGCTCGTTAGTGACAACTGAAGAGGAAGAGTTTTCACTGAGATAAGAAAATACATGTACAAGGAAGGTTTAAACAGCAACTCAGTAACTGGCAGAAGTTGCTTGGTTTAAAGTGAATCCTGATTGATTTATATCAGCAAAAGAAAAGGATTAAGTGCTCATGAAGAGAACTGTTTTTCTTTTGTTAAAAAGTTAAAGCTGAGGAAAGCACTTTTTGTTCAATGTTTGCTTCTGTTATTTGCCAGAGTGGCTTTTGATTATTTTGTTCTTCAAGAAAAAGAATACCTCATTGGACGGGGAATAAAGCCCTTGATTTAAAGTGTGAACTGTGTGTTTGAGTGATTACAAGAAGACGGTACAACTACCACCCACAGAGGGCCAGGCAGGGCTATCTATAACATATAGAGAGCCAAGAAAAGGTAGTAAGCCATAATACCAGCCTCCACCGTAGGGGCCCGATGAGGGTGTGACAGTACTCAAAACTTATCTCTTCCTTGCACACTATGGAAACATAGACCCCCCCCCCATCACAGCACACACCCTGAGAGACACGCACATTCTGCACCCTCAAACTCAAAGAAAATCATCATAATCAGATATTATGTACATGGTTTATTAGCTTCTTGTTTTAAGAAAAATGTAGATTATAAATCATTATGTTAACTTAATTATAAAGTTTAATATGTAAAATGTTATACCACCATTCTACGTAAAATGTTCTGTTCTTTGTAAACCGCTCCTGATCTTTGGAAGGGGCGGTATAGAAGAATCTAATAAATAAATAAATACTATTAAATGGGCTGACATATATGCTTACACAGAAGATCAGATATTGAATATTTTGAAAAATTTTCAAAATTTGGGTTCTGTAACTGAAAATGAGAAATGGTTTCAGCTTTTGGATTTATATAAGAAACTGAGTTGGACCCAATTACATAGCTCATCTCTCACTCTGAATATACATACTGGTGCCTCCCCTAGATAGTTATAGGTCTTAAAAGCTCCAAAACTGTATATGGAGGATGAGTCCTTTCTTCAAAAATGGAATGGGATTTTAACAAAGTGTACTTTGAGTTTGATGTTATTATTGTTGGAAATATTTTCTGCTACTGAAGTATCCATTACTGAATCCATCAGTAAATTAGAGGGTGAATTAAAGGAAGGAATGGAAGAGGAGACTTTTAAACCACAATCACTAGAAATGAAAGAACGGGTTTTTAAGTACAAAGAACCTATTAGAACAACAAATTTGAAAAGGTTTTGACATGATCAGAATGATTTCTGTTCTAAATCAATATTTCTATGGATGAATAAGAATGATGATTCTCATGTATATACAGACTATACCTCTGAAGAAAATGAGCCTAGTGGGGATGAGTATGTACAAGATGGTCATCAGGATTTTTTGGAGGGCCAGAAATGGTATGTCAGAGGCAGAGGAAGAGGGAGAGGCCGGTTTCGGGGTCGTCGGCAGAGACAGGTCGATTGTGGCACCAGCTGGCAAGGTTCCATCACCTGAGCCCAAGCAAAAGATCAACCATCGTAAACATCTCCTCTTATGCTCTGTCTTCAGAACAGGAAGCTGTTCTCGACTTAGGATTATCATTTGTAGCTTCAGTAAAATATCATGCATTTGATATGAGAGTAGCCCTTCATGGATTCTTTTGCAAACTTGTGAACAAGCTGTATTTATCCACCCATTCTCTTCCTTTGGATTCTTCGATAGATAGAGTTCCATCTAAATGGATTCCAGTTGGGCCTTTGGATCCATAGTTGGCAGCCTATCAGCAGTTAGTACCACAGAAAGAGGACTCTCTTGAAATAAATTTCATGCCAATCAAATGGAATCTAACACATCATCAATATCAAGTGTGAAAAACATATCAGATAATGATCAAATAATGGTTCATACAGCAGATAAGGGAGGTGCAGTAGGTGTACAGTCTCAAATGCAGTATGATATTGAAATAAAACAGCAATAAAGTGACTTAAAATATTACCATCTCCTCCCAGCTGACCCTACAAAAGAAAGCGCAGTTACTCACCTGCAACACGTGTTCTCCAGGGACAACATGAATCAGTCCTCACTTATGGGTGATGTCGGCACCGACGGAGCCTGCGCGGAGCAATTCCCAGCTTTCAAGGGTGCCATCTTGCTCAGTCAGGTCCCTTAGCTCGAGCCCTACCAAGCAGATGGCAAGGGAAGGATAAAAATCCAGCAACTCATCAGGGAAGGTGGGAGGGTAGTGAGGACTGATTCCTGCTGTCCCTGGAGGACACCTGTTACAGATGAGAAACTACGCTTTCTCCAGGAACAAGCAGGAAGTTACTCCTCACTTATGGGACTCCCCAGCTACAGGTTACATAACCTGTAACCAAAAAATGCCTCCGCGAGGTCGTGAGCAGAAGCCGATGCCCGCAGGAGCCTGATTCCTCGGGTCCTCGGGGCAAAGCCCTCAGTAGACATGAAGAAGGGTTGGAGGGCCGGAGTTGCTTATACCCAAACAGTTTACGGAGTACAGCCTGGCCGAAGGCGCTGTCCTGACAGGACTCCCTCTCCAGGCAGTAGTGTGCAGCGAAGGTGTTCGCTGAAGATCAGGTCACCGCTCAGCAAATGTCCCGCAGGGGCACTGAATGCAGCGAGGTCACCGAAGCTGCCTTGGCTCAGACACCATGTACGTGACTCATCAATCCAAAGGGGCACCCGCTTTCATATGGGTGAAGGCAATGCAGTCTGCCACCTACATAGAGAAGGTGCATTTGGTGACTGCCTGCCCCAGTCGATTGGGATCGTAAGACACAAAGAGTCGGCCAGATTTGTGATGAGCCTGGGTGCTCTGCAGATAGAAGGCAAGAGCCCTCTTGCAGTCGAGAATATGCAAAGCCACCGACGCCTGGTCGGCATGAGGTCTCGGGAAGAAAGTTGGTAAGACTATCTCCTGATTGAGATGGAAATCCGAGACAACTTTTAGCAGGAATTTGGGGTGGTACGGAGGACCATCCTATTCCTATAGTATCTAGTGTAAGGGGCATCCACCATGAACCTTGAGCTCACTGACTCAGCAGGCCGAGGTCAGCAGCACCAGGAAGTCCACCTTCCGGGATAGATGCCGGAGCAAGCACATCACCATCAGCTCGAAAGGTGGATGCGTAAGCTGCATCAGCACTACGTTCAATGTCCCATTCTGCTGGGGGAGACCAGATGGGTGGCTTGGACAGCAAGAGACCCCGCATAAAGCGGGAGACCAAGGGCTGCCCTGAGAAAGGCTTTCCTTCAACAGGGAAGTGATTCGCTGAGATGTCGCTCAAATGCACTCTGACGGAGCTTGACTTCAGACCCTTCCTCAAAAGATGGAGGAGGTACTGAAGAACCCATCGAGTGGGGCAAGAGAATCAGTTGATTTGGAGCCCGGAGCACCAGACTGAGAAGCACCGCCACTTGAAGGCGTAAGCTCATCTAGTCGAGGTCTTCCTTGACACGAGGAGGACTTCCTCGACCTCCTTTGGGAGATTCAGCGGGGCTAGGGAGACCCATTCAGCCACCAGGCTATGAGGGATAACAAGGCCAGGGTCGGGTGCAGTACCTGTCCCTTCTCTTGTGTTAGTAGGCCCGGGGCACAGCCCAGGGGAACTGGAGGCTTCGTCGCTAGTCGGAGCAGAAGCAGGAACCAGGACTGTCGAGGCCACAAGGGAGCTATGAGGATCATCGACGCCTGTCCCGCTGAGCTTTGTGGAGGGTCCTCGCAATGAGAAGGGTGGGAGGGAATGCATAGAGCAGGCCGGAGGAACGTGTCTGGGCCCTCCCTGCTCAGGTGCGTCATTGGGCTGCAGAAGTGGGGGAGCTGTGCATTCAACAGGTTGGCAAATAGGTCCATGGCCGGAGTTCCCCACCGATGGAACAGCCAGTCGGCCATCCTCGGATCCAGTCACCATTTGTGAGGGTGAAGGATTCTGCTGAGCTTGTCCAGCAGGATATTCTCCTGGCCCAGGAGGTAGACTGCCCTGAAGGTTATCCCCAGAAGGAAGGTGAAAGAGCAGAGGAGGACCGCTTCCCAGCAGAGGGAGTGTGATCTGGTACCCCCCCCCCTTGTTGATATAGAACATCGCCACGCAGTTGTCCGTTTGCACGAGGACCAACCTCCCCCCAAGGTGACCCTCGAAGACTCTCAGGGCCTACCGAACTGCCCGGAGCTCAAGCAAGTTTATTTGCTGTTGAGACTCCTCGGGCGACCATTGCCCCTGCGTGCACAATGCACTGAAGAAGGCTCCCCACCCCAGCAAGGAGGTGTCTGTTGTCAGCACTATCTCGTGCTGCGGGGTCTGGAAGGGCAACCCCCGGAGGAGGTTGTGGGGGTTTTGCCACCAGCCCAGGGACAGGCGAAGGCTGTGGGAGACATTTACGTGATCCCTGAGGTGACCAATGGATGGGCTCCACTGTGTGCTGAGGCACCATTGAGCTGTCCACATGTGCAGGCGGGCATGGGGAACCACATGGACAGTAGAGGCCATGTGGCCCAGGAGGTGCAGCATAGTTTGGGTTGTGACCCGAGGGGTGCTCTAGACCTAGGCTGCCAGGGCTCGGAGGCGGTCGGCGCAATCTGCCAGCAGAAAAGCAGTCACCCGCTGAGTATCGAGGAGCGTGCCGATGAATTACAGGGTCTACACCAGTTCGAGGTGAGACTTGGGATAATTGACCAAGAACTCCAGGCGCTCGAGCATAAGGATCATGCGCGACACCGCCAGGCGGGTTTCCTTGACCGAGGATCCCGTGACGAGCCAGTTGTCAAGGTAGGGGAGAGACTGGTATGCCCTGACACCTGAGGGAGGTAGCGACTGCAGAGAGGTAGCGACTGCAGAGAGGCACTTCGTGAAGTTCTGTGGGACGGACGCAAGGCTAAAGGGCAGCACCCTGTATTGGAAGTGCTCCCTCCGCACTCTGAAGCACAGCTACTGCCTGTGTTGGGGGTGAATCAAAATGTAGGCTTAAGCATCTTTTAGAATCAAGGAGCATAGCCAGTCACCCTGCTGGAGGAAGGGCAGCAGAACACCAAGGGATAACATCTTGAACTTCTCTCGTACCAGAACTTGTTTAGCTTTCAGAAGTCAAGGATGGGCCGCAGACAACCCCCCCCCCCCCCCATCTTCTTTGGGATGAGGAAGTAAAGGGAATAAAATCCCTGACCTCGGAGGTGCGGCAGGACCCTCTCGACCGCCCGCTGGGTGAGAAGGTTGATTAATTCCTGCTGCAGGATGACCTGATGCGCAGGGAGTCAAGGAGGCTCTATCAGGGAAAAGGGAGAGGGAAACCCGTCTAGGCGGAAGCGATAGCTGTCCCGGATTACCTGGAGGACCTAGGTGTCCGAAGTGATGGAAGCCCACTGAGGGTCAAAGGAGGACAGGCGTTCCCCCATGACTGTTGAGACGCCGGAGGGCGAGAGGCTATGCGACTGGCGTCAAAACCCCTGTGAGAGTTGAGGCGATGTCAGAGTTCGGCCTTGGGCCCTTTCGGCTTGCGGTGACTCTGGCCAGACTTCCATTGCGTCGCAGTGGTCGACATGGGGGTAGGTGGGTATGGTGGGTAGCCACGGTAGGGTAGGCCCTTCCTCGGAAAGAAAGGCTTTTTGGTTTGTTGCTTCTTCCGAGGGAGGGTGGAGGTCTTGCGGGTTCAGGTGACAAACTTTGTCTCTATCTCCGCGGTCTTAACCTCCATCGGCTTGCCAAAGAGCTGCTCGCCAAGGCAGGGAATGTCCAGCAGCTTCTCCTGCACCCACTGCTCCAAATCTGAGGATTGGAGTCATGCCTTGCCCTGATGCCCGTGGCCGCTACTCAAGCCAAAGGACTCAAAATCATCATAGACAGCACAGGAGAGGTATTTTGAGCAGACTGCGACAGACTTCAGCAGGGTACTGAACCTATTGAGGGGTTCATCCTCCGAGCTCCTCGGCTAAGTCGTGCAAGAACATACCCATTGTAGGACCCTAGCCTGGGCCCTAGGGCTTACAGGCTTAGGGCTGTCTTGTAATGTCCTAAAATAAAGCTTTTCTGACTGTCCCCAGTGGAATTCTGGGCCTTGTAGTTAGGCTTTTCTTGAGAAAGGACAAAATGTAGTGTGAGACCGTTGGTAAGGCATACAAGAATATTTATTTTTCTATGGGGATTTCCAAGGCATTAAAATTCAAACACAAGGCGTTAGGATACTTCTCCAACACAAAGGATAACAGAAGATAACTGGCAACTGAGGTAAATGGAAACCAAAAGTCCTGCTAACCTTAGCAGCTGTTTTTCATTAAACAAAACAGTACTCAGCACAGCTTCTTCTATCTCTTTCAAACAAAAGGTAAACTTTCTTCTTGGCACAACTGTTTTCCCTTTTAAACAAACTTCTGGTAATGCACAGCTTTTGCACAACTGTGGTTTTCCCAGTTCAAACAAACTTCTGGTAACACACAGCTTCTTTGCTTTAGAAGAAAATTCTCACTTGGTAAAACACATCCTTGGCTTTAGAAGACTAATAGCAGTTACAGAGTTATGCACAATACAGCTTCTTACTCTTTCTCAGCTCTGCTTAGTAAGGCTCAATCTTCTTTTAAACAGAATGAGCAATCCATTGGAGAGATTCCTAGGTCAGACTCTGGCACATAAGAATTGACCTGCATTTCCTCCTGGGCTAAAGAATGCTCATTGCCTTCTACAGTCTTGAAAGCTTCCTCAGCTTCTCTGTCTCATAGGAACTTTTGAAACTGGCTCCATAGCAAATCTTTCTGATTGGGCACAGTTACTTTGGGATAATAAGCCTTTCTCTCAGGGAACACTTGTGCTAATGTTTCTAGTGTTTTTAGCTCAGCTGCTCTGCTCACTGCTGGGGTTTGGCTTTTTCCACTCTCAAGCGTCTCCACCCACCTTCTGGTAGTTGTAGGGCTCAGGTCTGGCTCTTGTACACTAGCTGTTGCAAACTGTTCCTGTTCATCTGTAAGCTGTTCAGCTATACGTCTGTTGGCTTCACTTCTAGGAGCATTTCTCAGACATCCACTGCTTCCTTTTCTAATGACCTCTTTCAGCTTCTGGAAGTCAGACTTCTTGTGCCTTTCTGCACTCCTTCTCTCATGAGATCTCTCCTGAAAGCCTTCCTGGAATCCTTCTTCCTCTCCAGGATCTCCCAGGGCTCTGGGATATCTTTTCCCACTGGAATCCCCTTGCTCCAGGATCTCTCCTTCTCCTGTAGAATGAGCTCTCCCTTCCTTTCTCCCTCTCTGGTCAGAGTGAGGTTTTAAAAAACATTTCTTCCCTGCCACACCCTTGCCTTCGCACAGGCCTTTCCAATCAGTATCTAAGCCTGCCCCCACTTCAGAGTCTGGGCGTGGCTTAGCCTCAGCAGAGACAGGATTTTTTTTCTTTTCTGCTCTGCAAGCTCTGTGCACAGCTTGTCTGTCACTTGTTTTAAAGGCAGAAACATGGTTTTCTTCTATCTCCATCTGTTCTTGGCCGCTCTCATCGTCACACATCCCTCCCCTTAAGATATCACGGGCTGGTACAAATTCATTTACACAGCTCGTGATTCGACTCAAGGCGTCCGCGTTTTGGTGCAGTCTTCCGGCTCTATGCTCGATATGAAACTCAAAAGCCTGAAGAGCCATGTACCAACGAGTCAAACGCGAGTTATGGTTTTTCATCTGGTTCAACCATTTTAATGGGGCATGGTCGGTGACCAATAAGAATTTCTTCCCTGTGAGGTAGAACTTGAGAGCTTCAATGGCCCACTTAATTGCCAAACACTTGCACTCTATAGTAGAGTAATTCTTTTCTGCCGGCGACAGCTTCTGGCTAAGGAACAGCACTGGGTGTCCTGCACCTTCATGCCTCTGAGATAACACTGCGCCCAGGCCCGTTTCGGACGCATCCGTCTGGACAATGAATGGTTGGGCAAAGTCCATGCCCCGCAACACCGGTGCAGCGCACAACTTTTCCTTCAATAGACAAAATGCCCCGTCCGCTTCCTTGGTCCATTTCAAGAGGTTGGGGGAATTTTATCTCAGCATGTCTGTTAGAGAGGCACTCTTGTCTGCAAAGTGTGGGATAAAACGTCGGTAGTACCCGACTAGACCTAAGAAACTACGTATTGTTTTTTGTAGTGGGTCTAGGGAATGTTTTTATACTCTCAATTTTGCTTATCAGAGGTTTTACTGTGCCGCGCCCCACTAGGTGGCCTAAGTACTTGACCTCTTGACCTGCAAACAAACATTTGGCTGGATTTAATGTGAGTTCTGCGTTCCGCATTGCTTGTAGAACTGCCTCTACTCTCGGCATGTGTTGGTCCCAGGTGCTGCTGTGTATCACTACGTCATTCATATACGCGACTGCATATTCCTGGTGCGGGCGCAACACCAGGTCTATCAGCCTCTGACATGTGGCAGCAGCCCCATGTAACCCAAAGGGCATTCTTTTAAAGTGGAATAATCCCACTGGTGTGCTAAAGGCAGTCTTCTGACGGGCTTCTCGGGTCAAAGGTATCTGCCAATACCCTTTCGTCATATCGAGCGTGGTGAGGTACTCAGCTCGTCCTAACCTGTCCAACAGTTCTTCTATCCGAGGCATGGGGTAGGCATCAAATTTCGATATCGCGTTGAGCTGTCAGAAATCGATGCAGAACCTCATGGATCCATCCGGTTTCGGTACAAGAACAATCGGACTACTCCATGGGCTTCTCGATTCTTCTATAATTCCCATGGCAAGCATTTCTTGAACCTGGCTGATTACGTCCTGCCTTTTTGCTTCTGGCAGCCGATATGGTCTTTCCCTTATCACTTCTCCCGGCGGTGTTATAATTTCATGGGCTACAAGATTCGTTTCGCCCGGCCTCGGAGTTAAAACATCCGTGAACCTTGCTAATAGGCGGGCCAAGTCTTCCTTCTGTGCCCACGAAAGTCCATCGCCGACCTTTGGTTCTGGGTCTCCTTTGCATTCAGCCAATTGTGGCCGTAGGTCTTCTTCTGCTTTTTCTTCCACCCACCTTCTGGCAGTTGTAGGGCTCAGGTCTGGCTCTTGTACACTAGCTGTTTCAAACTGTTCCTGTTCATCTGTAAGCTGTTCAGCTATACGTCTGTTGGCTTCACTTCTAGGAGCATTTCTCAGACATCCACTGCTTCCTTTTCTACTGACCTCTTTCAGCTTCTGGAAGTCAGACTTCTTGTGCCTTTCTCCACTCCTTCTCTCATGAGATCTCTCCTGAAAGCCTTCCTGGAATCCTTCTTCCTCTCCAGGATCTCCCAGGGCTCTGGGATATCTCTTCCCACTGGAATCCCCTTGCTCCAGGATCTCTCCTTCTCCTGTGGAAGTGACTCTCCCTTTCTTTCTCCCTCTCTGGTCAGTGAGGTTTTAAAAAACGTTTCTTCCCTGCCACACCCTTGCCTTCGCACAGGCCTTTCCAATCAGTATCTAAGCCTGCCCCCACTTCAGAGTCTGGGCGTGGCTTAGCCTCAGCAGAGACAGGATTTTTTTCTTTCCTGCTCTGCAAGCTCTGTGCACAGCTTGTCTGTCACTTGTTTTAAAGGCAGAAACATGGTTTTCTTCTATCTCCATCTGTTCTTGGCTGCTGTCATCGTCACACCATGTATAACTGGTATGCCTGAATATGGCAGGAGAGCATGGACCCCTGGTAGGCTTTGCGGCCTAGGGCATCGAGGGTTCTCGACTCCCGGCCCGGGGGGACCAAGGAGTGTGACTTCAGGCTCTTTTGCTTTCTCTTGGCCGACTCCACCACCATGGAAATGTGGGGGAAATGAGTTTTTCTGAACCCAGGGCCATGCTGTACCTTGTACATTCTGTCGAGGCACTTGTTCACGATAGGCACCGAGGCCGGTGCCTCCCACATGTGGAGCAGCAGCTTGGACAGGATGGGAGGAACCGGAACAGTAAGAGACTCCCTAGGTGGGGACGCGTACTGAAGGATTTCAAGCTCTTCAGCTTGAGGGTCCTCCTCGGCCTGTGTGGCCAGGTTAAGAGCCCGTGCCATATCCCAAACAAACACCAGGAAGGAGGTATCCTCGGATGGTGAGCGCCACTGAAACGCAGGTGGGGAGGGGTCTGATGGAAGGTCCCGATGGGCACGGGTTTCCGGGGAGGTATCCCCATCGGACTCCCAGTCCGAGAAATCGGATGAGGAATCTGAACCAGGCTGGTCGCCCTGTCCAACGGCCGAGGCCCGCTTCGAGGCAGAGGCCCTGGATGACCTCTCCCCCAAGGAACAGGAAGGCGAGTGAGACCGATGTTGAGGACCCTCACAAGTCCCGCGGTTCTCGGGGGTTTCCTGGATGGTTTTCAGCATTCCACACGAGGGATCTTTGGTCTCTGGGTGTGAGTCAGCAAAGCTGGCTGTGAGGTCCTGCTGAGAAGCGATGAATGCAGAAACGCTATGTTCGAGCACCAGCATACAGGACTCCCACGCAGGCATGGGGCCCTGCGATGCCAACCCCAGGGTCACTGGGTCGGGCGTCGAGGAGGAGAGGGGAGTCCTTGCCGTGACAGCCCTCAGGAGACCAGGCACCATCACCAGAGGCCTCCGTATCTGTACAAAGTATCTTGTGGACCGCTCCTTGTCTGACTCTCAGGAACACTGAAGAGGGCTAAGCAATCAAGCAAAAAAAGGGAGACTGAGCAAGATGGCACCCTTGGGCGGGAAGAGGACCACGCATGCATGGCAGCAATCCCAAAAGCTTTCTTTGTGTGTGGGCTCTGTCAGTGCCGACGTTACCCATAAGTGAGGACTGACTTCCTGCTTGTTCCTGGAGAAATTATGGATAAAGTTGAATCTGTAGTAAAATATGGATTTTCACAGGGTTATTTAACATCTTGGGAATTTAATTTTTTGAGTAATAAAACCTTATTGATGTTGTTTACACTGTACCTAAGATACATAAAAATCTCCAAGCCCCCCACCCCCGGCTATGTGATAGTAGCCAGGAACAACTCAGTTCTTGAACCATTGTCAATTTTTGTTGATCGATTGTTAAATCCGTTGACTGCTAGGGCCATTGACTGTTAGGGCCATATAAAAGATATGACTCAGGTGCTTAATTTCCTGGCAACTTTGGATGATATTCAAGAGAAAGATTGGACATCAATGCACTTTATACTATTGTCAATCAGCAGGCGGCATTGTTAGTGTTGGTTATTCTTGATTGGCAGATTGAAATTCCAGCTATATTACCAAAGTCTTATATTCTCCAGTTGCTTGAATTAGTGTTATGTGACAATTATGTTTGTTATCATAATTGATATTACCACCAAATTTTTGGTATTGCAATGGGAGCCACAGTGGCTCCCACTGTGGCAACCCTTTATTTTGCTGCCTTTAAAGAACAGTATTTATATGGTTCTGAGTGGATGCCCTTTATTCATATATAGAAGTGTTTCCTTGATGATATATTTTGTTTGTGGAGAGGGTCTTTATCGGCTCTTCAAAACTTTTTATCATGGATGTTGTTGTTGTTTAGTGCCATCGAGTCGGTGTTGACCTGGCATCCCTCTGGATAGTTGACCTAAACTTTGTTCGGTGTTCAGCCAAGAGGCTCATTGTTGATAGAGTGGTATCCATAGCTGCTGTTATTATAGCAATCCATTTCATTGCTGGCCTTCCTCTTTTTTCAGTGACCTTCTACCTTGCCAAGCATTATGTCTTTCTCCAGGATCTCTCTCTTCACATGATATGTCCAAAGTATGAACATCCAGAAATCCAGTCTGCAGTTTGAAAGTTCTTATGATTTATTCCAAATTTCATTTTTGGATATTCTGATTAGAAAATGGGGGACGAATTTACTAACAACTTTATATGAAAAACCAATGACAAGTAGCAATTTATTGTATAATTCAAACCATCACATTGTTAAATTAAAACAGTGTCTTCCTATGAGCTAATTTTTGAGATTGTGGCGTATTTGCTATAAGGAAGAGTATAAGAAACAAGCAATACAGTATATACAATACTATTTAATACATGGATATCCCTCTTCAGTAGTAGAAAAAGCTTATAAATGAGGGTTGAATGCCCAGTGGGAATATTTGCTCTTACCTCGTCAGCAATTGGATGGTGAAAAATGAGTATTTGTGTTACCCTTTTCAGTAAGGCCCCTATAGTGGCATCTTTCCTATATAAATACTAGAATATACAAGCTCACACATGTTTTCAAGAAAGTCCTATAGTAACTAATCATCATGGAAAAAACATTGCTAACTATGATAGTAGAACTATTACTTGGAAGACAGAAGATGAGATTTGTATGGATCAAAAAGGCCATTATGCTTGTGGTCATTGTGACTTTTGTCAATTTACTATTGAGGGAACTGATTGGATACCACCAGGATCTTGTTACCTATTAAGCTACAATGGAGAACATAATGCCATACTTCAATTGTTGTGTATGCTCTTCAGTGCCATTGTAATAAACTATATATTGGCTGTACTAAACAATCTATGACTCAAAGGCTTAGAGACCATTGATCCCGATTATAATTACATACAGTGAACAAAGCAGCTCCCATTGTGGAACATTGTGTGGCTTTATATTATGATTTTCACGATTTAAAATAGTATATATTGCATCATTTACCTATCAACTAGAGGGGAAGGGACAGAGAGGCTAGTGTAAATTACAAAGAACTACACTGGATTTTCATGTTAAACATTATTAATCAAAATGGTTTCAATCAGCAAGACTGGTATACTTGCTTTGAAGATGAGGACCAATCTGGAGTGTAGAGGAGGAGCTGAGAGTAGTTTTAAAAGAACACCTCAGCCATTTCTTTGTTAAGCCTAAAATGTCCACAAATGCAATTTTGGTATGGACTGAGAATTATGGTTGAGAAGACTTCATGATTGAGGAGACAACTCTGGTTTCTCAAGGCACAGTAACCGAGGATGGCGAACGCGTTCTGCTCCCCCCCCCCCCCCCGCCACCCCCAAAACCATCCTCGTCTCCCCCACACCCTTCAATAACCACAACACAACATAACTTGGAATTCAACTGGTCGCAGCTTTATTCAACATTAACACAACTTCATTCCACAACATCTTGAATCCCGCCACATAGCCGTCCCATCCGCGGCTCCAGGCATCACCAGCCATATAATTAGCAAAGTGACTTCCTTTTGGCTCCCGCCATGGACAGCCCCCCACGGCTATATCCAATACCCACCCCTCATCCGGCTTCGCCATATTACTAGCAAAAGCCCCCAGGGGTTCTCCGGGTCAGGGGTCCCCCATCCCCGCCCTAGGTATTGCCCAAGGCTCCGGACCCCGAAAACCTCCGGGATCCTGCCCCGCCCCCCTCCAGCTGCAACACCCCCCCCCCCCCGGCACCCTTTTAAAGGGGGGCAGGCAGGAAACCACCTGGTCCCTCCGTCGCCCGCCAGCACACCGTCCTTCCCGCTGGCCCACGCTTGCACCAGCCTCTACCCCCAGCCTCTGATTGGCTCCCACGTCTCTCAGTCCGGCCCGGGAGCCAATTGATTTGAAGGATGCCGCATAGGCCGCCCTTCCCTATTGGCCGGCACCCTGCCACCCGGAGAGGGAGCTACCCGCGCCGCTCCCCACGGTTACCATGGCCCGCGGTAAGTGGCTCCGCGGCCATTCATATAAGTGTGATTTATAACAAGGAGTTATCTTAGCCCTGAAGCAGAATATGATACTCTATTCGAAACGTGAAAGTCGTGGTCGACAGCATGGGTATTCCAAGGTTTATTGCTTAAATAGAGATCTCTTCTGATTTTTAAAAAGTAATATTGATCACAATAAAAACAGAATAAAATAGATTAATATGCTAAAAGCAGCTGGTTCATAGCAGCTTTGAATGAAAAGGTCCAACAAAAAAAACATGTGGTGTGAATAATATCGCTAAGTTGCAAGCATATAATTTATATAGGATATAGTGGTAGCATTAGTAAAATATTTTCCTGTAAGGATTCAAATAGGAAGATTTGATTAAAAAACTATCATGACAACAAACCATTTTCTTTAGCCCCTACAAAAATTTGTCCATGAGGCACTGGAAGACTGCTGAGGCAAACACCATTCCAAAAGGGAGTCTAGTAAACTGATAGATGCCCTTGGGCATGTTCACTACCAGGAACTCTTTGTCTCTGGTGCCAATGAAATTTGTTGGCAGGTTTTGAGAGAGAGAGAGAGATCTGCCTCAAGTCTATTTCCAAATACAATTATTCGTCCTCTAACTGCAAATAAATCAAGAAGCAGAGGAAGAAGATATGATGTCACGTTTATGAGTGAATTAATTGTCATTTTATAGTCCGCAGATAACCCTACTGAACCATCTAGCTTTGGTACAGATGTAGTCCACTCGCAAACAGGTATACTTTTAGTGCCTCTTCCTTTTCCATCTGATCCATTGTTCTAAAACCTTTTCTCTTAATGCATAAGATATGGGTTCAGTCTTGTAGAACCTGGAAGGTAGATTTGCATGCAATGGGTCCCTAATATATGCAAATTTACCTCATGCATTTTCATTGTAGTAATCTCGAAAACCTGACTGGCTAGGGGTGCCCCTGGGAGATAGCTGAAAGCACTAAACTAGATGATCAGAGACTAAAAGGGGTCCTCAGAGAGGACAGAGAAATAGCAGATAAACTAAATGAATTCTTTGCTTTGGTCTTTATTGAACAGGATGGGGTACATTGAAGGTGATGATTCTGAGGAACTGAAACAAATCATGGTGAAAATGGAAGCTATATTAAAGAAAACTGACAAGCTTAATAGCAGCAAATCACTATGACTATATGGTATTCGCCCCAGAGTTCTGAAATAACTCAGACATGAAATTGCAGACATATTTGGGGTAATTTGATAAAGTATTGTCCATATGTAAAATGTGTTTTACATGTGGAAAAGAGATTTTATAAAATTACACAATAGTATACAGCTACAAAAAGTAGGCACATACTTTTATACAATTTGTGCAGAGGTGTTACCGGGTGCATATTTTGGGTGGTTCAGAGGCAGAGTTGCAAGGTACCAATGTAGAATGCTAGAAATTATTTGGAAAGTTATAGAGAAAAAACATGGAAGGACTTAATTGCCAACGTGCAATAAGATTTTCCAGTTATCGCAGGCCAAAATTCATGCAAAGTAATTGCAAAACATTTGTTTTAATTGTTAGAGGCATTCCCGGTATTTTGCATTCAGTTATCACAAAGAACAGTTCCTTACTGCATGTTAACCGAATGTCAGAAAATGCAATGTACTTAGCTATTATTCAGATTGTGTTAACTGTGCTGTTGTCTGCCTGCAGACTACCCACATCAACTGTAAGGTACAGTGCCTACCCATTCTCCACCCTATTTCACATTATTTATATATTTAACCAATTTTTTTCGCACCCAGTCATTATAAATCAAAGCAGGTAACAGTCAACTTTCATAATAATTTACTCCTGCTGGAACTCTGCACAAAATAATTCAATTTTTTGTATTTTTGCATTTTTTTCTGTATTATGTTTTAAATTAAGTATCATCATATACAATATGCTTTGGCTATTGTGACAAAGAGAGCATGCTGAATTTTGCATAATTCAGACCTTTTGACCCAGAAGTTTGAATTCTGTTTGCAGAATTGCGGCAGGAGGAATGTTTTTTGGGTGAGGGAAATCATGATAAGGCTCAAGAATGTCAGCCTAAAAGCCAACAGGGAGAAATATGTGTTTGCTACAAGGAAATAGAATATCTAGGATATTTAGTCGCAAGGTTTCAAATCCTTCCAGAGAAAGAAGAAGCTACTTTGAATGTCAGGCCCTCAATAAATGTGACCAGATGCCGTGACGGCACTGATACCTGCGGTACGATACTGCTTTAGGACATGCATACATCCATCCTTCAGCCTGGTAGACCCATCTGGAGAACAGACCTCCACGGCATGTTGAAAACTGACGTGCGGCCCTATGTCTGGACAGTTCTTATGCTGGGCAAATCAAAGGTGTGTAGCACTATACCTAAAAAAAGGTATAGTGCTGTAGGGAGGGACTTTTCTTGCTTTGCTAACTGCTGTTTGCATGTTTAAAGTCAGATGATGTTGGACGTTGGCAAGTACTGTTTGTTTTTCGAGTTTTTGGTTGCTTGTAGAACAAAAATTGATTATGTTTTTAATAAAATGATAAATGATTTGCTATGCTTTGGACATAAATATCATATCAATAAGGCTGTTTGCAAACTTGGTCAGAACAAACAATTGATTGCACATTTGTAGCAGACTCTCTGCTGACAGCAACTTTTCATTATTAGATCTTTATGAAATTTCTATCTGTGAAAGGATTTTTCAATGTCAAGTCTTTTTCTTCTACTGTCCCATCTTACTCTGAGTCCTCCATCTTTGCCCTCAAATAGTCTCTATTTGCATCTCTTTCTTCTCTCATTTTCTCTATAAGCACATCCATGGGGCATGTTTACTAAACATTCCTAACGTGCGGGGCCGCGGTAGTGTGCCTGTGCCATATAAGGAGTGGGCGGTTCAGGACGAAAAAGGAAAAAAAAAGACCGTATGTGTGCGCGTCGCGTTAATGTGCGGGGCCCACATTAGCGCGTGGGAAGGCTAAGCGGGGCGCAGCTGGGCACATATAGGAACAGAGCCGTAGCACAACGGTGAAGACAATAACCAATGGTGCAGGGGCCACGGGTTCAATCCCCCAGTGTGTGCAGCCCAAAAAGGCTGGCTGAGGCACCACCTTGAATGTGGAAATGTGTGTCAGGAGGCAAAATAATTTTGGGGCGGCATAAGGCGGCGCACTGTTCATTTTGGGGCGGCATAAGGTGGCGCACTGTTCATTGTGGGCAGCAGGATGCGGCGCACTGTAAATTGTGGGCAGCAGGATGCGGCGCGCTGATGGCCACAAGGCGGCGCGCTGATGCTAAAGCAAAGGAACACAGCCACAGCACAATGGTTAAGACACTGACCAATGGTGCAGGGACCAGGGGTTCAATCCCTCACACTGCCCATTGAAAAAGGCTAGCTGAGGCAGTATATTTTATGTTGTGGAGTGCTTTAGGAGACTTTTTAATTCTATTTTGTGATAACTACTAGCAAACGCACTCTCACAGCATGTTAACATAAGGCGGACCATAAGGCACATGTTACAGTGCACCGTCCGCCAAGGCACCCTAGAATGTCCCCTATAGGGCAGCATGTATGTTGCGACACAGGATAATGTATAGTGCACCCTATATGGATGCCAACCATAAAGTGCCCTATAGGGTGCCCAATAAAGCACCCTCAGAGGCACCTTATGGGTACAGTACGCTGAGGGTGTTATTGCAGGCATCAACGTATGTACAGTAAATGTAAAAAATGCTTTGGAAAACCCTATCACAGAACCCCACTGTGGGTATGAACCCATGACCTCTGGCTGCACAGGCAGTGGCGTAACCATTGGGCTACACCTCTATAGCTGTAAGCAAGCTCCTGCCTGGCTGCAGATAGCCTGCACGTCACATCACAGACAGTCTGCTGGTGTAAACAGGATAGGGTTAGGCCACCCGTACCCATGATGCACTGCACATGCAAATCAGCTGTCCACAGATGCACACAAGATGGGAACTGCACCCCTAAAGCTACCCGGCCTGGTAGGGGGAGGTGTCCTTGTGCACCCACACAGCACCTCGGCCTGGTAGGGTGTCCTGAGTGGGTGGACAAACGGCAAAGAGTAGCTAAACACCATCACATTGTGCGGTTACTATGCCCACCCTGAGTGTGTGATGATGCGCCCAGGACCAGGTGCACAACACCTTGCATGACTGAATGCGGCCATGCCAGAGCTCCAAAGCAGCAATAACCTGTGAAATAGGTAGGTGCTGCATAAACATCTTGGAGATCGCTGTCTGCCACAGTTAGTGGAACACCCCCCCCCCCCCCCGGTGGATAAAACAGGGTCTCCCACCAACAGATCCCCATACTATCTTTCCCCCCCCCCCCTGCACTGATGGCAGTAGAATCGACCATCAACCCCAGTCCTGCTGGGGAAGTAGAACCCCCCCCCCCCCCACAGGGCAGTCCAAGCATCCATAACACAATATCAGACAGACATTAGGCCTGGATATTCATAGATGCACCCCACCACTATCTGATATTCTCCTGCAGCAAGCCATCGGCCACTGCACCCTGCAAGGCACTCCATCAAGACACATACCATCTGTGCTCAGTCTGCTGGTTGGTCCTGATGGAAATGCATGCACCCACAACTGGGGTGGCAGCACACACAAGCAGATAAGTCAGTGAAAAGGCCCCAACAGGAAACCCATATATATCACATGAGAGAAACACAATACAGCACTATGGGTGTGCCTAGCCATGCTGCCATCACTGCACACTCAGGGTGAGAGTGATCCCCCAGCAGCACATACAGAGGTCCCCCTGTCTGTGTAGGTGGTGGCCGGGCACTACCATGTCCCTGCCAGTGCCCTATGCCCTGTGCAGCTGCATCCTGGTCAGCCCACCCTGTCTGAGATATACCTATGGTCCCTTGCTACTCATTATGCACATTAGCAGGCCAATACTGGCAACAGTGCTGGCAGTGTGGGCTGTGGAAGGGGCTTGCAGCCAGCAGCCAGCAGCCAGCACCCACTGTATAGACAGACACACACTTCCACACCTATGCCAGCATGGTGCTACTATTGAGGAGGTAATTAGCCTTGGCCACCAAACCTGTCCTAGGCATGGCAAGGCATGGATATGGTACGCAGTACTGCTGGGGGTCACTCCCCAGGGTGGTAAACACCGTCAGAGGCCAGTCCTGGAGCACGCCCCGCAAACACCTAACAGATTGTTCTGATGGGGTCAACTAGCAGTATGTGCGTAACGTATGGATATCTATCTGCCAGTACTCCTAGCAAACGTCTCAGAGCTGTGTACCTTATACCTCAGGTGTAGGGTGACATTGCTAAGGTATGCAGGTGCTAGTATTGGGAGATGCACGCAGGGTCCACTGTTCTGCCTCTCCAGGAGACATTGGCCAATGGGGCCTGTGGGTGTGGGTGTGGGTGTGTCTGCCCCTGTTGGCTGCTGCTTTACGGCAGAGATTCCCAACCCCAGTCCAGGTCTGCATCACACTGTTCGTGTTTTCCTGCTGTCCCTCATGAATATGCATGAGCTACATCTACATGCCATGGGGGTGGTGCATAGATATACAGCACAGGCATTTGTATGAGTGGCAGCATGGAACCTGACTGGTGTGTGGCACACCAGGAATGCATTTGGGAGAGTCTGCTCTAGGTACTGCCCCTGTTCATGGTGTCTGTGCTCAGTGGGGTAAAAGATAGACGTATTACCATTGCATATGTCCTCGACACGAAAGGTGTGTCCTTACTATCACTGTGTAGGTGTGGGAAAAATATGTGGCTAGGATTGGTGGAAGCCCCAGCTGGGCTTTGAACCTGTGACCTTCTGTTCTTGCATGCACTGTCTGTGTGCACTGCACCACTGTGTAGCCACAGATTGGCTGGTTTCCCTGGAACGTCCATGACTGTGGATCCGGCAGGGCCTGTCTGTTGCAGTGGACTGTGCCAGCCTGCACATGGCTAGGCCTCTGTCTTCTGTGGCTAGCAGCCACTGCCCCCTGCACCACATGTACTCGTCCGCCAACATGCTGGCATGAGCTTCTCTCAGAAACAGCAGATGACCAGATTGCAATGTGGCAGTACGGGACTGCATTTGGGGGATTTGGCTGTAGGTAATGCCCATTGTTGTTGTGTTTTTGCAGTGTTGTGTAAAATATGGGTGTTTTCCCCATGCTTATGTTCCCTGCAATACAGGGGTGTCTGCGCTATCTTTGTTTAGTGGTGGGTAAAATATAGGGGCTGGGCTGGCATGTGCCCCAGCTGGGATTTGAACCTCTGACCCTCTGGTCCTAGAGGTACTGGCTCTGTCTGCTGCACCACACTATGGCCACAGAGACAATGCAGCCCCTGCAGGTAGTATACCTGGCAGGATGGAGTCACAAACATTGCTCTACGCATTTTTACTGTGGGCACATGCACTCTGTCTGGTGACAAACGTGCATATAAACCCCGGAAATGACCACAGACACTGGGGAACAATATATCACCATGCTGGGCAAAAGTGATATTAATGGGCAACCATAGCAAACACTCCCAGGAAAGCTCCAAAAAGGACATTTGTTTTGGATGAGTCTCCGCTCCGTAGACCCTTCCAATATTCATTTCTTCTTTCTGGAGCTTTCCTGGGTGTGTTTTCTATATTTGCCCATTACTATAACTGTTCCCCAGCTGCATTACTATTTGTGATATTTTTGTTGTGGTCACTTTCTATTTTTATTTTCACTTTTGTGCTGTGCACATGTATCACACTGCTCACGTTTTTCAGGTTTCCCCGATTTTGCTGTACATTGCTGACGGAAATGGTTTCTCTTCCCTTTAAATGCCCTTTGGGATTCGGCCCCGATAATGTGCGGGGAGCCTCTCCCCTCCCCTTCCCCGCCCATTAAACCCGTCTCTCCGCCCCTCAAGAACCTTCCTCCGCCCTCCGTTAGCCGTTCCACGCCTCTATCGGACATTTGCGGGCCCGTACTTGTGCGGGGCCCGTTATTGTGCTGCGCACCTGTGCGGGAGTGACACGCACGATTGCGGGGCGTTTAAGCGCTCTTAAGTACCGCTTAAGTACCGCTTTTAGTGCGCTATTTTGCGGCGCGCAAATTAGCGGTTTTTAGTAAACATGCCCCTATGTCTCTTTCTCTCTCACTCTCTTTTGCATCCCTTCCCTGCCTCTCCTTCGTCTCATCTTTCATTTCCCCCTATGGGCCCGATTCAGAGAAGCGAGTTGCAGGGCTGCACATTCTGGTGGGACATGCAGCCCCGCAAGCCGCAGGACCCTATTTCTCCTCCTGCTCTCCCTGCACGTCCTGAGCAGTAGGACCGGGACAGCTGGCGGGAGTGGGGGGGTGGGAGGGGGCAGGGTCGGGGCAGAGAAGGGGCGGGCCAGCCTGGCAGGACATACAGGTCCAATTCAGGTCACAGCCCTGTACGTCCTGTGGGGTCCGTGTTGTTTATTCAACCTCAAAGGTGGAATAAACAGCACTAACCCAGAGATCGGGCGGGGGATTCCCCCCCCCCTGGAGCCGGGGCTGGGGCCATGTGCGGGGTGGTCCCGGCTGGCCAGCCGTGGGTCAGGCGCTGGGGAAGAAGGGGGCCAAGCCAGGGCAGCCTGCAGGGAGGACATCCCCACAGGCAGGCAGAGGCACACCAGGCTGTCCTTGGGCTGGATTCTGCATGCCGCAGGAATGTTTTGTTCCTGGGGTACAGTCAGGATCTAATGGCTCCGTCCTGCATGGGGACGTCCAGATGGCCCAGATGTGCCCTTCTTAGAATCGGGCTCCACGTCTCTGTTTTTGGCCTTCTTACCTCTCCTTCCTCCCATCTCTTTATTCTTCCTTCCCTGCCTCTCCTCCAGCTCTATCTCTCAATTCTCCCTTCCCTCCTTTCTGCTCTGACCCTCTTTGCTCTTCCTAACTCTCAATTTCTCGTTGCTTCCCTCTCTGCTTCTTCTTCTTCCGTCTTCCTATTATCATATTCTGTAAAGATGTTACAAAAATGTTCTTTATTAGTAGCATCACTGATGAGGGCAGAAAAGATGAGTATGAAATGTCTTCAGAGGAGTGTTTTTCTATAAAACTACTTTGGCTTATGTTTTCTTCTATCCCGTCCTAAGAGTGAGCTGCAGCTTAAAGGACCAGATATTCAGTGCCACAACTACCCAGATAATGGCACCAAATATCCAGTTTTTATTTAGCTGGTGTTTAAAAATCAATTCTGACCGCTGTGTCTAAATGCAATGCAATGCAATGAGGTGCCACTGTGTCATTGCCGTCGGTGACCCTGCAGCTCCTGGGTGTTCTCGGCAAGATGTGACCGGAAGTAGATTGCCAGGCCTTTCTTCTGAGGCAGTGGAAGATAAAGAGATCTTGCCCAAGGTCACAAAGAGTGTAGGTGGGAATCAAATGCAGGTCTTTTGGTCACCAGGCCATTGGTTGACCCCCTTATTTTTAAGTGCCCAAAGTTATAGTGAGGGATCTATATTCAGTAAAAAAATATATATATATAGATGCCTATAATTGGCTAAATATTGGCCCGAATCCTTTTTGAGTATCAAGCTCTTAGTTATCTGAGCAAAATCATTTGGAAATTGTCTTCCTTGAAACATGAAAGCTCCAGAAGAGATTTTAACACCATTATTTTGCCTTTTCCTTACCAACTCTAGATAGGCCATATGGTCTTTTTCTGCCATCATGTTTCTATGTTTCTAATTCTTTTGCTTGTCTTAATTTTATATTCAAAGATTCAACATCTGTGCCATACAGTTGTGCCCTGGGAACAATGACATCATAAGATAAGATGTCTGAGCTTCCTGGGTTAAGTGCTTTAAATAATTCCATGCTTGAATTAAGGAAGTGATTTTCTGTTTTACAAAGGAAGATAAAATAAGTGTATGTGAGAATCAGACTGGCTGCTGAGATGTTATCTTGATCCAGAAGTCTCCATTACTCTACTGTCTGTCAGCCCGGTTGGTGTCTTCTGTAAATAGGTGGAAAAATTATTTCTTTCTCATCTAGAAATGCCTTCCTCATATATTGCTTCATTTTTATCTACTGTAATCTATTCTAGGATGCTTAATTTCAAGAGCTCTTAAGTTCTTCTTTGATAGAAACAATTAAGTACAAAGCATGTGCAAGGTCAAATTTTAGAAGACGGCAGCCTGTCCAAGAGAATCTTTGGTCTGAACCAAGAGATTTTCAAATGTCACCATTCCAAATTACAAAATACAGTTCTAGACCCTTTGTTTCAATTGTTCTTCAACCACGGCCTGTTTTGAAAATTTCTATCAGGGTATCAAGCCTCGCAGAAAGAGCATGCAGCGTAGCTCTACGTGCTGCATGCTGGAAGACCTGCCTTATATTAATCAATCTTTTCCATTCAATCTTTCATTTGCTGGGCCTTAACCTTTCCTATTTGCACAAGAATAGTTTGTGTGCCTCTGAAGAAGTCCTAAAGACAAAGGGGCTGATGTTCAAAAGCCCTTGTCTAGATAACAGCCCCTGTTCTCCAAATAAGTGCCACTGGCCGAGCCTATCTATTGATTTCAGTGGCACTATCTGGATAACTTAGGGCAGCCAAAAAGATTTTAGTCATCTAGATAACAGTGCAGAATATTACTGCTACTACTTCTACTGAACATTTGTACAGCACTGCACAGACACATGTGAAAGATGGTCACTGCTGATCAGCTTATAATCTAGTCAAGACAGACAACACTGTAGCTGTAGACATGGGATACATCTAGGGGGAATGGTAAGGAAACACGAAGGAGATCAGGTGACTCAAGATCCAAAAGGGGCACAAAGAGGTGAGTTTTCAGCCTGGATTTGAAAAGGGTCAGAGAAGGCACCTGATGTACAGACCCAGGTAGACTGTCCCACTCTATTGGGACAGTCCTCACTCTATTGAGATATTCCACACTCCTCACTGCCCGATTAGCTGAATATCCAGAATTGTTTTTACTGCCATGGCCAGTGTTTATAACAAAACATCAACTGTGGTGGTTGAATATCAACTCGGCACAAGTTTCTAAATAAAGAAACAAAATGATTTGCTGCCTTCAAATTATTGTACAATAAGGGGGTTTTTCTGACCCCTGAATAACGGGGTTGGAAATCTAATTTGGATGTCCAACCCACGTTTAGTCCCGGCACCATATTCTGTTCCCCGCATGCATAGAGGGCTTGTGCAGGGAGCGCTGGACGGGGGCAGGAGGGGAAGGGCTAGAGGCGGAGAGTGGGCAGAGTAGGGTGTGGGCCGATGCACCCAGACATAGAGGGCCTATTAAGGTCATGACCCTATACATCTGGTGGGGAAAAGATGGACGTGGGACTTATTTCATCTCAGAAGTGGAATAAGTCTCATTGACGGCAGGGATCAGGCCAGCCAGCCCCACCAAATAGGCAGGGCAGCTGCAGGTGTGTCTGCATCACCCTATCCCGGCCCTGGCTACCCCTGCCGAGGGTCAGGCAGCAGGGAAAGGCACTTTATTCCATGTCTGGCTGGCAGCACTCCTACTGGTCGTCCCGGTGCCATGATGATGGGACACCATTGCACCGGCATAACAGCAGGAGCATAGGGCGGGCTGGCCGGGCAGGAAGGAGGACATCTCGCAGTGCTGAATCAGGACCATGCCAGGCCAGAGATCACAGCTCCTGAATGAAGCTGTGGTGCCATGGCAATGGGATGCTGTGGCACTGTGGCTCCATTCAGGAGCCTGGCTGAGTTAGCCAGGTAGGTGCAAGACGTGAAGCCGATCAGAATCGGGACCTGACCTGCACGTCCAGGCCGGTGACCCGATTCTGATCCCATGGGCACATCTAGCCCCTGCGGGATCAGAATCAGGTCTACCACTGAACACCCCGATTCTGACAGGCCGTACAGGGGGTGGATGGCCAGTACAGAATGGCCCCCCTTAAAGCCTAACAGATACGATCATATCATTGCCCAAATTGGTTTTATATGTGGGTTCCTTTAGAGCCAGGTAAAAAAAAATGTTATGGAGACTTCAATGATATATATTTTAGTCCATTTTGACACGTCTTCTGTTTATCCATAGTCATGACAACAAGTTCCCCCCTTTTTTCACGCCAAAAGGTTGTTTTAAATATGCCAATAGGATGCTGTGCCGGCTTTTATGCAATCAGCAATACTGCAGGTTTACCTTGTCTCAAGAAGGTTAGTTTGCCTTAAAAGATATGTGATCATCAATCTCTCCTTATTTTGATCCCATTTGTAAAATTATAAACTCAATGGTACTTATAACATTTTAACTCTTGGTTATGCCTTTGCTCATAGTTTCTTCATTTTGAAAGTATAAACGGATAGGCAATGCTTTGCTATTTTTTAGTCTGTTTGATCACTGGTTTGATACTCCACCATACAACATATCATTGGTTTCTCTTATTTTAGATATAGCGGGTTTCACCCACGTTCCTGTCAGACAAGGTTAAATGAGAACCATTTGGTACATTTCTTTTATTATAACCCACATGTGCTCCCTCCTTCTGTTTTCCTCTCATTCTATCGCTATATTCAAATTAAAAAACAACACTTTGACCAATGTATGAAGTATTTTAAGAACAGCAGAGCTTTTAAATGAATGCTCTTTTCACCATTGCCTTGAGTTGTTTTATGGTATCCACAAATGAGTTATTTTAACACTATTCCCTTATGAGTTGTTTTATGGTATCCACATATGAAGGGTTTTTTTTGTTTGGGGTTTTTTCTAATATAATAGTAGCCCTGTTTACATTTGGCTTATATTTGTTTTAATTCCTTTTTATAAGTCCTTTCTGTCACAGTGCTATACTATTTTATTATGTTCTTCTATGAGTTCTTTCATTATGGACATTTGATATCTGTTTTATTAGTTTTCATTTTTAATGTTTGTATTTATTTTGTTTTTAACTTATGCTTTATGTATATCCCCTCTATAGATCAAACCCCTGATGAAGGCAGTGCCGAAACACGGCCATGTTGGGTAGTGGCTCTCTTAATCTCCTGCAAATAAAGACTTTTGTTGTTATATATCTCACTCTAGACTGGTGCTATATTGTGTGTGAATGTGGGTGAGCTTTGGCATTGGAGTGTGAGCAATGCATTACATGCATTGAGGCCAATTCCATTCATGCACATCCAGCCCCCTGTATGGATGGGCAGAATTGGGCACACAAAGTTAGACCCGATTCAGATTCCATAGCCCCCACGGGATCAGAATAGGGTTTAACGCCTGGATATGCAGGCCTGGACCCGATTCTGTCCGGCTGTACGTCCCAGCAACTGCCCAGCTAACTCAGCCAGTCCGGTGAATGGAGTTACACCGAACCCGGATGCCTGTTGTCTACAGCCTGACCTCCAATCTGGCCTTCCAAGGCCTGGGTCAAGCTGCGGGGAACCCCCTGCATCCCCTCACCTGTGTCCCTGGGACCCGTGCTGTGATCCCCCTCTATCCAGGGAGACTTATTCCACCTTCGAGGGACAGAATTACCTCCAATTGTGTGTAAGCATTCCCAGAGGCAGAATTGTGATGTCCATGTATATCTTATGAAATATGCACCAGGTGCATGCACAGAGTACAAGCAGGTGAAAAGTTGTGCGTGGGTATTTGCACACTAATGGGGTTGGGTGTGAGAGCTTATTTTCTAAAGTCACATAGGCACCTACAGTATGTAGCCTTTATAAAGTAAGACTAAAATAGATGCTGTTTTGTTATTCATTAATTATTTATCCACATTTATCACTCACTTATCTAGAAAGTCTAAGCAAGTTCCAGAAATATGTACTGTACATAACTGCAGCAATAGAACATTGTAACTTAATCCAACTAGAGCATATATTGAAATCACATGACTTTGACCTAAATACACTCTCATGAAACTACTCCTTCCCGCCAGACGCAGAAAGTGCTTTTTGTCAGATTATTATTTGTGCACCAATACTGAAGCACCATCGTACTGACAGATGCACTAGTAATGCCAGTGCTGCACTGGAAATGTCACAAGCTGATTTTATTAAAGACGGGGCCCAATGACTCAAGGGCAATAAGGTTTAGGATTTATTCATTTGATTGACTGCTCTTCATTCTAAAAACAGCAAGGTGTACAGAGGTTATCAAAATAGGTATACAAGGGAATACCAGACAATTAGACCTAACCCTTAAGGGCTGATTACACATGTACTGTCATGCAGAAGGACGTATATTCAATTCCCAGCTTGAGTCTTCTACTTTCTGGGTCAGCTAGAGTTTGAGATGCTGAGTGGTCATATTTAGGACTTATGATTGCAGCGTCTTGATAGAAGTCCTGGTGCATGGCCCCAGGCAGGGATTGTCCCTGCAGTGACTGGACTAAGGAGCGTTGTGAGGGGATATTAACTGTGAAAAATCTTCAGGTAGTTCTGACTGAAGGCACTTGGTGTCAAATCCCATCCATGGTTCCACCTAGAAGCTGGAAGCCCAAAGAAGCAGGAGGAAACTGCTAGGGAACTGCCAATTGAGTAGAGAGCCCACAATTTTGTAGCTTTCACATTTTGGAGAAAGAAATTAACCATGGGGTATTGAGAAGAATTGGTGCTTTAATCCCTCGTATAAAGCCCTGATCAAAACAAGCATTGTCTGAAAACATCTGAGCAGCTGTAAACCCCAAAATGAAAATGTTGACTATATATGTGGATTCCCATGGTAAAACAGAGAATGTGTGTGTAGATTTTTGACCCATCTAAGCCATGATCAAACCACGTTTCCACCATGCCCCTTTGGAATTTCTCCACATGAAAACAGCGACTTTCTAAAATCACCTTGGCATGTGGATTGCCATCTCCACAAGTGCAGTAAATGATGCTATTTACACAAGGAGATGCTTCCAAAATAACGCCCTAAGGCTATAGTCACTTCAGAATCTTCTGCCATGTTCTTAGCTGAGATAGCACATTTTAATAGTATGTGGAGATTGGAATTGAGACATGCTCAGTTCCAGGAGTACTTTAAAAACAGCTCTGCTAAAGGTGAAGCTGTTTCTAAAATACACCAGATGAAGTGCAGGAATGCACAGCGACCGATATCCATGTGCAGCGGGAGGAGCCATGAGAAAAACTGACAGAGGAAGGCCGGCAACTTACACGTCTAAGTACTGGCATTTCGCAACATACAGGTGTAAATGTCGGCACTCACACATACAGCAGAGTCATTGACATGTAAATGCTACTAATGAACTACAGAGGACACTCTCTTTGCCTCATTTCAGTTTTGAGGGAGAAATAAACATTGGGGGATTAAGGGGGTTATTCCCATCAATCCCTCCTGTAAAGGGATGGGCAAAAGGAGCAGGTGTCAGGGAGCAGGTGTAAACCTGGACATGGGCAATTTGGGGCTTAAACTTGGGGAATACAAGTTTAGGTTTTTGCTCTGCCCAGGCCATACCCCCAACACACCCCTTTGCAATTTCAATCTAGCATGGGCATCCGCATGTAAAAAAGAGCCTTTTTTTAAAATTACCATTTACACATGGATGCAATTTAGACGTGTAAGTGCTTGTATTTACAGCTGTAAATCGTGAATAAGGCTTCTAAAATAACCCCCTTAATATTTTGGAATAGATTTGATAGCATATCGGCTCTGCTACATTTCTTTCCAGTGTACAAGGAGCACAGCCTGATCAATACTTTCTCCCAAATGAACAGGGTTTTGTTTGTTTTTATCTTGCCAGTTTATTAAAGATTGGTTGTTAAAACCACTTTATCCATGTTTAAAACATTTTCATCCTTACCTCTTGCACTTTTCCAGTGACCGAACCCTTCCATTGAGCACATTCTCGCCTCCTCTCAGTATTTTCACCTGCTGGATGAAAATGGCCACAAGAGAAGTTAGTGATCAAGTATTTAAATCATTTATCTTTCAAACTATGCTTAGGAAATATTGACTCTTTCTGCCAAATAAGCTCTGTGAGAATTCACCAGTCTTAGATCCCTACATCTGTGTTACTCAGCGGGTGCTGGAGGTTTTGTGTTTTCTACCGAGCTCTATTCTGAGATGTCATTTACATTTGAGATGACAAATTTCAAAATTGTTGGAAAACTACCCTCCCTGGTGCAGCTAAAGATTTGCACATCTTTTCACACTTTTAATCACATTAGGAGGAGACTTTCCTGGGGGTGCACTTTTGAGCACATTAAAAGGATACTTTATTTCTTTCTTTATTTAACCGCTTTTCTATACCATCTTTCTACAAGTCAAGACGGTTTACATGGAACTTAGTGCAAGAATAGAAACTAATAATCAGCAGTGCATGTTACATTAAAGACATAAGTAACATACTATAACATAATAGACATATTGTAACATACGCTAGGGGGGCTAGCTAACTTTCCCAGGTGTGTGGTTAATTCAAGAGAGGACAATAGTGCACATAGATTGCATTTTTGACTTACAAACATTATTTAAAGGAAAAAAGCCCTCGCACATAAAGAAGTGAAGATCTTCATGGGTAATCTGCACCCATGGCAAATTTCAAAATGAAAGTATACATTCTTTGAGATCTGATGCGGTTTGAAATTTAACCCCCTAGGTTGTCATTGTTACTGACGTCTGCATCATTATCCTTTGCTTTCAGAAGAGCTACATATGATGGGAAAAAGGCCAATATGCACAGGTGCACACAGGACTAGGGTGTGTCAATTTTGAGGAAATCATAATTTTAAAAAGCACTAGTGAAAAAATGATACACTTTCATGTGGCAAATCAACTAGCTTTAAATTTTGTGTAATATATTATTTACCTACCTGTAATTTCTAGGAAATTGTGCAAAAATACACAAATTATTATTGAAATATGTTTAAGTGCTCTTATAATAGCTTTTATGTGTATGCATTGCATATTAATGCCTTTTGTGTCTCAGATATCAATTTATCTTACTTATTTACCCATTTTGACACTAACACATTACTTGCATTTTCTCATTTACAGGTTTTCAACATAGTATCGTCATAGCAATAATCTTATATTGAAAATGTCCAATAGAAAAACAAGACTCATTTACATCATTTGGTGGGATCAGGCAGAGGAACTACCTGTAGCTGAACTACCCACTGTCAGGGATCTCATTAGATATGGGTTGTATTTGAGAGACCTCAGTGATCAAGACAGACGGAATTACAACACTGATAAACTGGTCAATGACCTAACGACTGGATTACTTGCTCAGTGGTACAAAGCAAATCCAATATTCAGTAGTCCTGTAATAAAAAGCCATGTTAGGATTAAAGTAAAATTGAAATCCATTTGGGAACAAGCCAGCAAAGTTTCTGTGGGCACAGCATAACTGAAGGAGAAAGACAGATTTATGGAGAAGCTCGACAGACTGATGGGCATACTTACCTGCAAATGTGAGATAAAGAGTTGCACTGATGTGGGATGCAACTAGAAACATAGAAACATGACAACAGAAAAAGACCACATGGCCTATCTAATCTGTCCTTCCATATCAACCGCAATAACAGTCCCCTTTTTTCCTTTAAAGATCCTCTGTGTTTGTCCCATGCTTCTTTGAATTCAGATACTGTCCTCATCTCTACCACCTCCACTGGGAGACTATTCCATGGATCCACCACTCTTTCCGTAAAGAAATATTTCCGCATATCACTCCTGAATCTATCCCCTTTCACCCTCATCCCCTGTCCCCTCGTAGCAGAGCTTGCTTTCAATCGAAAGAGGCTCTCCTCCTGTGCATTTATGCCACGGAGGTATTTAAACATCTCGATCATATCACCTCTATCCTGCCTTTCCTCTAAGGTGTACATATAAAGATACTTAAGTCTTCCTCATATGCTTTATAATGAAGACCATTAACCGTTTTAGTAGCCACCCTCTGTACTGACTCCAACTTGTTTATATCCTTTTGAAGGTGCGGCCTCCAGAATTGCACACAATACTCCAAATGAGGTCGCATCAAAGACTTATACAGAGGCACCATCACCTACCTCCTTTCTTCTGCTGGCCATTCCTCTCCGTATGCACCCAAGCATCCTTCTAGCTTTTGCTGTCACCTTTTCTACCTGTTTAGCTACTTTAAGATCATCAGACACAATCACCTGTGTCTGTCTGTATCAGTGGAATACACATACTTTGTGACTACAGCAGAGAGAAGAAGATTAGTGTGATTGAGTTAGCCTTTACAAAAGGTCAAAGAGAGAAAGTTGGGAGTGTTGGACCTCATCAGATTGGACCATTCGACCTCCCTAAGACTAGAAGACAAGAACTACAGAAGGAAAGGCAGGCAAAAAGGAAAGAGAATGGAGTGAAAAAAAGGAACAGCAGAAGACCAAGAGATGATGGAGAGATCTGTGCTTAAAGTAGAACAGGGAGATTTGGATGATGTGGCAGAAGAACCAATGGAGGAAGCTCCTGTTGCTCTAGAGAAAGCTAGGAAGATGCCAAAATATAATACGGAGGATATAACCAACATAGGCTCTTGCCAGTTTAAGACACCATACTAATACTTGACTGAGAGAGACAGCAGAGATTGCTACTGCTGCCTGGATTGATGCAGGACTCATTACTCACTTGGACACTGCTTTGGTGACTGATCACAACAAGGTGAAGAGGGCTCAGGCAAGAATCATGAAAAAATTGGAGTTGCCTTTTGAGGAGGAACTGCAGTAGAATGACATCAGTTGCATTTTCTTTGATGGTCGTCATTATGATACCAGTCTCATGTTAAAGGCAGAAGAAAATGGCAAAATGTATCCAGGTATGGTGAAAGAGGAACATTACACAGTTTGTATGGAGCCAGGAGGCAGATATCTGTGGCATTTTCTTCCTGCAAGAGCAACTAAAGAGAAGACTCATGCAGAAATAATTGCTGATAATTTGGTTGCATAGCTGAGAGAAAGAGGAGCAGACAAAACTCTTCGTTATTGGAGGTGATTCCTGTAATGTAAAGACTGGTTGGGAGGGAGGAGTGATGCATTATGCTGAGGAGAAGCTGCAAAGGAAGCTGATGTGGACTGTCTGTAACCTGCACACAGGAGAACTACCATTGAGGCATTTGGTGACTGCTTTAGATGGCAAGACATTAAGCAACAGCAAATGGGTAGGTTCCATAGGAAAAATGCTGGATTCTGCCACTGAATTGGAAATAAATCCTGATTTTACTAAGATCTCTGTTGGCCCTGATTTTCCCCAGCTCAGCGATTAAGTGATCAAAGACTTAAGCACAGATCAAAGCTATGGCTATAGAATTATAACTGCCAATAGAACAGGTATCTTGCCAAAGGATCTGGCTCCATTGGAAATAGGACTTGCGTCACATGGCAGATGGCTTACAACAGCTCTAAGGTTCATAAGAATATGGATTTCCAAACATAATCTGAAAGGAAAGAATCTGAAAAACTTAGGAATGATTGTAGAGTTCTGTGTTGGGGTTTACATGGTGAACCGGTTCAATATAAAAATAAATAGCAATTGGATACAAGGTCCCAGGCATCTCCTTTTCCAGCTGCAACTTGAAAGAACAGTGTGAAGAGGTAAGGAAGAGCAGAGCACCAGACCTTCGCTGCACCCTGACCGGCTTTGGGTGAGGGAGTGGGAAGGCAAACCCCTTTCCGCTCGCTGGCCCAAGGCCAATCAGGGCTGAAGAGGAGAATTTTAGAATTGAAGCACCATCGGGCATGAAAGCAGAGCGCTGGACCATCGCTGCACCCTAACTGATGTTGGGCAAGGGAGCGGGAAGGCAAACCCCTCCCTGCTCGCTGGCCCCAGGCCAATCAGGGCTGAAGAGGAGAACTTTAAAACTGAAGCATCATCAGGCATGCCCGTGCTTGGTGGACCCACGCCTCAGGGCCTCGCCAGAGGGCCCTTTGGCATGGCCCTTAGGCATGGAACTAAGGTGGCCAAACTACATCGGAAGACACTCCAATCAATACAGAATTACTCCTAGATCCACATGAAGCCAACAAATCATTGAACTCTACGAGCACAAGGGACTTGGTAACTATCTCACCTTTACCCCTATTAACTGTATAGCTCTTTCAAAAGTTTATAAATGTAACCTAGGTATCAAAGCTATTCATTATCAGTGCAGATCTGTGCTAATCAATTGTAACACCAAGTAACCTGTCTGTATCTGCAGCTCCTAGTCACACATTCCCATCTCCTATAAATGCTTTGATTACATGTGGTATAAACATTAACCACCCACATCGGTGTAGCCTTGCTCTCCCCACTAACTAAATACCCTCTCACTCACTACTGACAGCATTATTATCCGACAGGATCACACAAAGAAAGCAACCTCTCATATCATAAGACAAAATAGACCAATCCAGCCACGCCAAGATCTCCACACAATCTAGTCAATCTCACTTTAAAAAAACAAAACAAAAATGGAAGGGCTTCTAGCTACCCTACTTCTTTTACTACTAGCATCCATCTTAATAAAGCCATCAGATGCTACATGCACATGTGAAAACCCAATCCCAAACCTCTACAGATCCAGACAACAACTTGCACCTCAATTATGGTATCCCAACTATCAAAAGACACAACACCACCTTATACAGATACAAACAAATGAGACTACACAGACACTCTCGCAACCTAAACTACAAACCACAACAATCAAATGCTCCCTAATAAATGCATGATCTATCCTCAACAAAATACACACCATATCAGACTACATCCAAGACAACAAAGTAGAATTCATGTGTATAACCGAATCATGGCTGACCAACACAGACAACGTCCTCCTAAACCAATTCACACCTGCAACCATGGACTTCCATCACTGTCCCAGAACTCAACGCAGAGGCGGAGGAACCCTCATCCTCTCCAGCAAGCAATTAAACCTGAAGATCACAGACAACCTGTCAACTCCCATTCTAAATTCTATAACCTTTGAAAATAAGAATATAACGATAACCCTAACATCTAGAGCCCCAGCTTCTGATCCTGATGACCTCTCTCATATAACTGAACTTGCTACAAGATACTCTAACAAAGCAAAACTACCAATAATACTAGGAGATTTCAACTTGAACTCCCTAGCCTCTACACAAGCTACATCATTCATCAACACCTTAAGCTCCATGGACTTCACACAAATCATCGATACCCAAACACATGATAGCGGAAACACCCTTGACTTAGTGTTCAACCCTTCCAACCTCCATTCTTATATCAACTACAATATATCCCCAGTACCCTAGTCTGACCATCAGATGATCACCTTCAAGTTACCTATCAACCCAACTCAGCCAAGACACAACTACTCAAATAACCCCCAACACTTCAAAGAATTCAATAAAGACACCCTCCTCAAACAAATTCTTCCAACTCTAGACAACAAGTCTATAGATCTCCCAGCACTTATATCTAACTGGAATGAAACTATCTCACCAGCAGCCCTTGCATCACCTAAGAATAACACATCTCATAGAGACAATAAAGCCCCTTGGTACTCCTCTGATATAAGATGAGCAAAACTCACATTAAGAAGACTGGAATGTAAATGGAGAAGAACTAAAGATCAGACAGAAAGACAAGAGTACAGAGTAAAGCAACAAGAATACAACAAACTGATACTGGACCATAAAAGACAACACCATACAAACATCATAATGAAGTCACTCAACCGCCCTAGAGAGCTTTTTGCAATAGTCAAAGACCTAACCAGAACACCCCATAATACAATGCAGACTCACCACTAATCCCTGAGATATATGCAACTTATCTACAAAGCAAGCTCTACAAAGCTCTACAAAGCAAGCAACAAACCTGCCTTCACTTCCAGCATCGCCATTATCAAAAAAGGATACTTCGAAGAATTGGACAGCATTCTACTCAATCTCCAAAGAATACTGCACCAACTTATTAAAAGCTCTCAATACAACAACAGCACCTCTCGACCCCTGTCCCACCACCTGGATAAAAGCTATGTCTCAAGAACTAGCACCAATGCTATGCAGAATAGAAAACCTTTCCCTTCCACAAGGAATTATGCCACCACAGCTCAAAATCTCTTCAATAAGACCTCTCATAAAAAGCACAACTTCTGACCCAAACTCACCATCTTCATACCATCCAATATCAAGCATACCACTCAAATATCCAAAATAATAAAAAAAAACGTACAGCGTCAACTACAGGACCATGTGGACTCAAACTTCCCCCTCGACTCACAGCAGCACGGAATCTGAGAATCCCACGGAGTTGAAACACTATTCACATCACTGATGAACACAGTCCTTTAAGGGATCAAAAAATGTAAAACATGGCTTCTTACTTATTTTCATTGATATTTCTGCAGCATTTGACTCAATATTACACTCTTCACTAATGGACAGACTGGCAGAGATTGGAATAAGTGACACCCCACTGACCTGGTTTTGCTCCTATTTAACTGACAGAACAACAGAAGTGAAGATAAAGAATAGCAAACCAAGACCATTCACTCTACATCAAGGCCCACCTCAAGGCTCAGCCTTATCTGCCTTACTCTTCAACATATACATTCAATCAGTCTGCAAGATCATACAAAAACACACATACTATCATCTATACGCAGACAATCAACTACAAGAAATCTGAAGCCCTTGTAATCACAAGAAACACTTCATTCAACCCACCAAACAACATACTAATTGGAAATTGTCCAATCCCAATTAAGAATGAGGTAAAATATCTGGGAATACACCTGGACCAGAGGCTCAATTTCCAAGCCCATATCAACAGAACCACCTCCAAAGTCTACTACAAAATTAAGATCCTACAGAACCTATGACCCATATTAGAACCGAACCACTTCAGAAATGTCTGCCAGGCAATAATCACCCCACAGCTAGACTACAGCAATATAATACTCCATGGCCTACCCAAGAGCACAACCCACACCCTGCAACTGACACAAAATACTGCTGCTAGATTAATTACTGGATCAAAGAAACATGATCATATCACCTCCGTCTTAAAATACCTCCACTGGCTACCCATCAGATCCAGAATAGAATATAAAGCTACAATGATGACATACAGGATATTAAATAACCAGTCCGCTCAATGTTTAAACAAAATCATCAAAAGAATACCAAACACACGTTCAAGGAGGAAGTTCCACCAAAACAGCCTCTCAACACCATCCATACCATCCAACTCTTCACAAAGATTGCTTCACAGAGCATTCGAATACTATACACCTCCACTATGGAACTCACTCCCACGCTACCTAAAATATATTGCAGACATCGCTGACTTCAGAAAATATCTAAAAGCCTACCTTTTCAACAAGCACTACAACAGCATGTGAAGCAAACAATCACCGAATTGAAATCCCTACACAACTGCCCTATAACAAGATGTCATCTGGCTTAGTATCTATATATTGTAAATAGTTATAGCGTTGTAAACAGTTAAATGTAAATAGCTCTTATACCATTTCTTGTAAGACTTGTTCTGTTTCACTGTAAACCGCTTTGATAAATTGAAAAGCGGTATATAAGAAATGTTAATTAAATAAATAAATAATCGTGCCTATAATAAGAAGGCCAGCTTGGTATGGTTAAAACGAGTCTGTTCTGCAAGCTATGTTGTACAGGAGAGAGGAGATGCAGTGGAGAAGATATTGAAGATGAGACGCGAAAGAGATGAGAGGACTCTGCTTGGAGATAGCAGGGTGAGATGCAGGAAAACACCTTTGATCAATATTGAGGCAAATACACTCACCCAATTACTTAACTGGAGTTTTGGAGTCTCTGAGCCTCCTCTTATCTGTACCATGACAACAGTAGAGATCAAGGCATTTCTGAGCGAGCCCATGTGGTTCCAGACTGGTCATCACACACTCAATCCATAGGAAGGTGTGTAAAAATGACAACTGTGTGCAATCAGGAGAGGAGGGAACATTATATTAGGGGTCAGATGGTCAGCAGGGAGTTCATGAGCTGACACAGAAGCAAACAAGATATGGCTTCTTTGCTGGATTTTGTTAAAAAAAACATTAAATGAACTGCATAAATGCAATTTTAAAGATGATTATGTGGCTACAGGTGTTGTTCAGACTACTTGTACGCTCAAATAAATATTACTTAATTTCCACCTATTTCAACTGTGATTTGATGTAGGTAAGACTCACTTTAAGCAGTTTCTGAAGATAGCTTTAGATTCAGCATGCAAAACTATATAATTTGGTCACTAGTAGTTTGTAAAGTTTGGAAAAATAAAAATCTATCCCTAAAATTGACACGCCCTAACGCAGGACTATATCAAGCTAGAAATGCTCCTTGTGAACCTGGTGCTCCTCTGCCTCCCCAGTCACATGCAGGAACATGCTCTTATTTGGCTTTCTGGGAACCCAATAATGACATCTGGGCCCCTTCCATACTTGCGCCCTGTGTAGTCGCATCGCTGCACAGCGCTATGGCACTGGGTGCACTCACACCTATAAAGCTACATGCATACACACACACACAACACTTCTTCCTATTAAAGATGCCTGTTTGATTATCTTTTGCTGTACTGCACTTTCTAAGCACGACTAGGAAAAAGAGAATGCATTTTATTCTTAAATACAAATGAAAATCTACAAGACACTAGAAGATTTCCAGACTCAGAAAATAAAGCAAAGGCTACACAATCCCCAATAAGAGCAGCAAACAAACAAATTAAAACTAGATTTATAAGGACTTTTATCTATTTATAAGCAACATTATGTTTACCTATTGATGCTGCCAAGAAAACCCAGGAGCTTCTGGGTCGCCAGGAGTCAGGACTGACTTGAAGGCACACATTACATTTACATTTATAAGCAACATTATGGTATCGAAACGCTACTCACTACCCTCCTTGACATCTTGCTAAAAGGAATTGAAAGATCCAAACAGGCTTTCATCCTCATTTTCACTGATATATCAGCGGCTTTTGACTCCGTCAATTATAGAAGACTTCTTGATTGCCTTGTAGAAATTGGAGTAAACAGGAAACCCTTAAGATGGTTCCACTCTTATTTATCCGATCACACGCAACAGGTTAAACTGCGAAATGAGACCTCAAAGCCCTTTAAAGTACATCAAGGATTACCTCAAGGATCAGCCCTCTCAGCCCTATTATTTAACCTACACATCCAGCCCATATGTTACATCCTCCGGAAGCACAGCATAATGTATCACATTTATGCAGATGACATTATGTTATTTACTCCATTCACAACAAAGAATCCAGACTTCTCCACTATCCTCACATGTCTCAATGAAATGACGCACTGGTTACATGAACATTCACTTACATTAAATCTTAGCAAAACCGAGGTACTAGTCGTTAACAGAGATCCCACCTACATACCACCAGAGAAAATCAAATTCAACCACTATGATATCCACATCAGGTCTGAAGTCAAATACCTAGGTGTGACTCTAGACCAGAAATTGAATTTCCAAACCCATATTAAGAAAACAAATGCAGCGACTTATCAAAGAATAAAGATCCTTCATGACCTTCGCCCATTAATGGACCATAACCTATTACACACTGTTTGCCAGGTGATCATCACTCTTATATTGGATTACTGTAACTCTATACTTCAAGGTCTACCAAAATGTACACTCCTCACACTTCAAATAGCTCAAAATGCTGCAGCCCACATGATCACATGGACATCTAGACAAGAGCACATCACCCCAGTCCTAAAAGCACTACTTTGGCTGCCCATCCAAACACGCATAAAATACAAATCAATTATGAACACTTTCAAGAGTATACACCACATAACTTCTGGCTGCTTATATTCCCTCATACACACATCCTCAGACAACAGACCAAGAAGGGACCAAACCACAAACCTACTTAAGAGTCCTTAGGCATAAAACATCCAGCACGCAAGAAACATGCCAATGCACCTTTTCCATCTACAGACCTAGCTTATGGAATACCCTCCCAAGCAAATTGAGAGCTACAACAGACCTGAAGGAATTCAGAAAGAATCCTAAAACACACATCTTCCAAGAATGTTATGGGACAAACTGTTAAATTCCTCCCCTCACAGCCAAATCTTTATCTTTATCGTTATTAAAACATTTGATAGAACGCCCATCAGGAGCCATCTGGGCAGTTTACAATAACAATAATATATATCTAAGAAAAGCCAGAAACAGAAAAGGAACTACAATGCCAGACAGGAAAGTGCCCACCCATACAGGACTAAAGAGAAAAAGAGCCTAAGTGGAAGGAGAGGAGGAAACAGGAGAGTCAGAGAAAGAAAGGTCATAGGCAGTACAGAAGGGTCTTCTTGACGGATTACGGGAGGAAGGGAATTCCACAGTGATGGGGTTAGAAAAAAGAATGCGGAATGCCGGGTTTACTCCAGGCGGGCACGGGCAGGAGAGGGGAGGTCAAGGCAGTTAGTGTGCAGGGACCGGAGGCTATGAGGTACTGTACGAAAGTGTATTGAGTCTGCGAGATACTGAGGTGTGTGCTGATGCAGGGCCCTATGTGTTAGGATTAGGAGTTTGAAGGTAACGCGGTAGGGGAGGGGGAGCCAGTGCAGGTGGATCAAGGAGGGAGTGATGTGATTGAAGCGAGGAGTATGAGTGAGGAGGCGAGCGGCGGTGCTCTGAATTAGCTGTAGATGGTGAAGTTGATGGTGGCGGATACCGGCAAAAACAACATTATAGTAATCGAGATGCAAAATTACTAGAGAGAAGCCCATGTTCCCTGTAAAATAGTTATCTCCAAGTTATAATGCCCTGTTCAATGTAATTTCAGTTTGTTCAATGTAAACCGCACTGATGCAGAATAGCGCGGTATATAAGAGAATGTAAATAAATACAATAAAATAAAGAAGAATTGTGAGGAATGCTAGGGAGAGCATAGGACTGATGAATTGAATCTGACGAAGAAAAAGTGGGAGCGGTACACAAGGGAGAAGATGTAAGTGTGGAAGGAGAGGTCAGAATCCAGGATAACTCCCAGGTACTGAAGTGAGGTTACAAGGGGGATTGGGGCATCCAAAAGAAGAGGGGAGGGACCACCATGGGTGAACCACATTGCAGATGTTTTGATTGGGTTGAGGTGGAGTAAATTAGAAGATAGCCAGGTGGTGACAAGTGAGAGACAGGCATTGAGGGGGGAGAGATCCAGGTTCTCAGGGGAGCTGTGGTGTAGAAGAATATCATCAGCATAGTAGTAAGCCGAGATCCCAGATTGTTGCACCAGGACGGTGAGGGGAAACAGGAAAATGTTAAATAGAAGGGGGGCCAGAACAGAGCCCTGGGGAACCCTGCAACTAAGTGGTAAAGGAGAGCAGGTGTGTGCATTAGAAACCCCAGAGAAGGAGCAGGAATAGAGAAAGGAGTGGACCCATCTGAAAACCATCCCCTGAAGACCTGCAGCTCTGAGGCGTGAGAGGAGAATGGAGTGGTCAACAAGATCGAAAGCAGCAGAGAGATAGGTGACCAAATAAACTCTGAAACAGACCCAATGTTGCTCAAACTGTAAATAGTTAAATGTAGTCAAACTAACCCTACCCCTGTTCCCTTACAGGCTCATTCCAAGCCACAAATAGAGGGATGGACGTCCCAATGGGACGTCCATCCCCACTATTTGTGCCCCCTCCTTCCGGCATCCAGCTTCCCCGCCGGTTGTACAGGGAAGCTAGATGGGGCAGAAAAGGGGAGGACCAGGGGCGGCGTTAGGGCAGGCAGTGTACATCCAGGGCCAGCGACTTGAGCAGGGAAGTTATTCCACCTCCGAGGTGGAATAACTTCCCTGGACATCGAGGATTGGCAGGCCCAGGGCCGGGAAAGGGCAGCATGGGGCAGAGAGCATTCCCCGCAGCCCGACCCTGGCCCTGGGAGGCCAAATCAGGGGTCAGGCTGTGGGGAATAAACTGTTTGTTCCGGCAGCCGGGATCGTGGCTTTTAAATGGAGCCGCAGTGCCATGGCAACCGGACGCCATGGCGCCGCAGCTCCATTTAAAAGCCCTGACTGAGTTAGTCAGGCAGTGCCTGAACATGCAGGCTGGGCTGAATTGCAGTCCCACCCTGCACATACAGGCCTGATTGCGATTCTGATCCTGTGGGACTAGACGTGCCCCGCAGGATCAGAATCACGACTCCCTCTGTACATCCGGTTCAGAACAGACATACAGAGAGGGTTCTACGTCCGGGAAAGAATCGGGCTGTTATTATCTAGATAGTAATAACTAACCACTGTTCTAATGAAATTAGTACACATATTCCGCTTACTGTTCGATGTAACTTTGTTCAGTTGTATTTGATATAAGCCGCCTTGATACTTCTGAAAAGTGGTATATAAGAAATGCTAAATAAATAAATAAATAAAAACATATAGCATTAATTAGGTTCTATGGCAAGGTTTTAACTGACCAAGGGTCCTTCAATCTAGCAAAAAAAAAATCACTGGAGAAAATGGTTCAAACTGTAGCCATATATGCATGCCCTCTTCCCCTCTCCTTCTCTCTCCCTCCCAACCCTCCCTCAGATTCAGATTCAAGAAAATGTTCTTGGCCTGACAATTTGTACATGCATTGTCAAAGTAATGTTTATTCATTAGCACTTTTAGCCACCATTCAAAAAATGAAAGTCCATGGGAGGCCAGTTTTGAAAGCAATCTATGCAGATCAAAATGTTTTACCCAAGTTAGTCATCTGCCTGAAACTTGATCTCCCTCAATGTAACTAAAATTGTGTGTGTTCTTCGACAGCATGCAGACATGTAGCAGCACTGAAAAGGGATATTCATGGGAGCGTGTTTAGGTTGGGAAAGGAAAGGTACTCTCCTACATTGCACTTTCAAATCTTTATATACTTTTCCAGTAAATCACTTGCACAAAGTGCAGGTACAATATGCGTATTTAATATCTGCAGCAAGCCTTAGCATGAAAATATGCACACAATGAGTACAAAGTCTGCCCTGGTATGGACATACTGAAAGCTGCCCCTGAGGATTTCAAGTTTCAAAAGGTTTTACTCAGTTAAACATGTTGAAACCTGTGTAAGATGGGTTTTTAGGTGCCTTTTGCTAAAGTGATAGTGCCTATTAGGGAGAGTCAGTCCTTTTGTCTGTCTATCCCTTTGGCAGAAAGTTTGTCTGTTCTGCAGCTCCATATAAAATGCTAACTGGATTTTGATTCCTGCTGTAGAGATTTAGTCCAAAGATTTTTCCTTTGCCATGTTCTTGAGCCAGAAATTCTGTCTCTGACAGTATAGTTAGACATGGTTTCACAGAATATCTGGCACAAGAACATGGCAAAATAAAAATCTTTGGAGTATATATCTCTACAGCAGGAGTCAATAGATTCACAAGGCAAAAATCCAGTGAGCATTTTGCATAGAGCAGCAGACCAGACAAACTTTGGGCCAATCAGGAAACTGTAAGGCAAATCACCAACAATACAGCAATGCTTGCTAGAGCAAGCCTTCATGGAGACATGGGGATACTCATCTGCAAGATGTGGTGCCTTGTAACTGGAATCTCACCAGTTTAAGGTCAGCCACTGTGAGAAAAAAATGATTGGGTTTTTTATTTGCCTGAAACCTCTAGTAACCTTGCAGCTGTGTTTTTTGTTTGAGCAGCAGCCACAGCTACCTCTTTATTTAAAACCCTTTCCAGGCCGAGCCCAAAACTCTCGGGATCCAAAATTCTGACTAAATATTCCTATCAAATGGTATATAATACATGACCATAGCAGAAGGAAAATCACTATTAGAACATATTGAATAAGACGGGTACAATTTTCCTGAAATATGCAAAAATTAACCCGGCTGCAGAATGTGGATTAAAATTTTAAAGTAGGCCTTAAAAGGGTTAACAAAAGTGCCCTGAAATGAAAATGTATAAAAGCGAAACAAGACAAAATGAAAATGTATTAAAATGAAACTAAATAAAATGAAAAAGCCTCAAACAAAACAAAACAATGTTTTTTGCCTGCACACCCCTAATGTTTTATCTGGTTGGGTGCATGTGACAGGTTGACCAAACTGGTGATCTCAAAAGCAGGAGCTCTCCAGAATTTGTGTTTGCTGCGCTAGACTTTCTTGAGGATTCTTTGTCATAAAGAACTTGTCAGACGGCTGCCTAGGGTGAGAACTTACTCAATCTTGACGATGCATATATTCATATGCTTCTTGCAAGGTATTGTGGGTAATGTAGTTCTTTCACTCCAAACACAGCTGAAGACAATAATTGAGTTGTGAAACCAGTGGTTAAAGCCAATAAAATACTTCTTTTATTGATGGGGTTTAATTCACCCAGCACAAGTATGCTTGTTAGCAATATAAATGAGGTTACTTGCTTGCAGTGTTTAAATGGATAACATAAAGTCACAAAGCAAATCAGAAAACAACCTTCAGCTTGTCAGGCAATTAGCTAATGTTTTCTTAGCAAATAATTACCAAATAAAAAAGGCACAAAGAAATGAATAAACTTTGCTTGTTAGGTTAACTTCTGCTTATTTTCCACGCAGATCCCAGCAGTGATTCTCCCTTGCTCACACACACAATCAGGTGCAGCTTTAATTACTATCAATTGACCAGCTGAAACCCTTTAGCTGGCTGGCTGCTACTGTGTGAACCCAAATCCTGCTTTAAGAGCTGTTTGCAGTGGAAATAAAGAACAAAGTTAGGTTTCTTTGTGATGGCTGAGGTGTTTGCTCACAGAAAGCTAGCAATAGCACTTAGATAGAGAACAGTCCATGTAATGAATAGTTTCATCTGCTGTATCTCCCCCTTCATCAATCAGCATAGGGTCACTATCATACATTGGCACAGACGAGTCTTTCCATAAGGCACTATCATGAGAATGCTTATTCCCTTGCTGCCATTCACTATTATAGATAGGGTCTGGATCAGTGTTCATATCTGAGCCTCTCCTGCTATCATAATTCCTCTCTGTATATCCTGGCCAGTATGTAATCCAATTCTGATGTCCAGCCTTCCAATCTTGATCCCTGGACACTGGCTCTCCTCTCACATACCTTCTGGCCTTGGTCTGAAAGTCCCTTCCACGTGCAGTCTTCTCTCTTCCAGGTAGCCACTGGTGATTCCTATCTCTGCCATTGCATTCCTCTGGCTGACTCCAGTCCAATGGACTCTGCTGGCATTTGGAATACCTCCCAGTATAGGTACTGCCTTGGACTCTCCCAGACCCTCCAATGGGCTTTCTTCTCTTCCTTCCAGAGAGTTTCCTTCTTTCTCTATCCGCTTGGCTTGGCTTCTGTTTCTCCAGGTGATACTGGTGCTTGAGCTTGTAGCCGTTGCTGTCTCCTTTCCTGAAGCTCTTTCTGTACCTCTTGCTGACACTATTATCTGAAGAATAAGCTCTATTCTTATTCTGTCCTAATGTGTGCTCCTCCCTAACACAGCGCAGCTGTGTTGAATCAGGCCCTGCCCTTTGAGATGAGTGCTTAGGGATTACCTCATAGCTCTCTTGATTGCACACACATTTTCTCACTTCAGCCCCCCTCATGGCTGCTGGAAACCTGGTGCATTCTGGGACTGGTAGTCTTTTATGTGAAAACTCTGTTTTCTTACTTCTACCAAAACTGACAGGTTGCTTGTTCAGAGTCACATCATCTTTTCTATAGCTCCTACCTGAGCTATGATAAGCTTCCTTATCACAAACTTTGTAATTTTCGGTCACCCTCTTCAGCAGCATGTCATTTTCCTCATTAGTAAAGCAATGTCTGCACTTGGATGCTGTGAGATATCAGGAGCAAGGTGGCCTATAGCATAATAAAGTATCTGATTAAACCTGTAATTGTACTACATGGGCTACATTACTTTCAAATGGATCTTGATCAGGTCTGGCTAAATGATACCATATATGAGTATGCCAGAATCAAGAAGAATGTCCAGTTTTATTCATTACATATTAGTCTCCTTTCCATTAGGCATTTCTGAACGCCCGGGAATTGACTTGGAAAATTATATACTACTGAGAAACCAGCTTGCAAATTTAAATAAAGCTGTCAGCTTAACAATTCTTGAAAGTGGAGAGCTTGTTAAATCAATTAATAAATTACGGTCGGATGCCAAGATTTCTTGATGGGAAATATGTTTTTGATATTCTCCAATTTCAATTGTTTACAGTGTATGTCCTTCTTTATCCCATTATTAGTCTATAGCCCTCTTACAAATGAGTCTGTTTATTTTTATAATTTGCCTATTGCTCTTACTTACACCACTTGTATTGTGATGCAAAGCAAATACAGACTCAGGCTCATTGAAATAATTTTATTTCCTAAGTAGGAAGGTCTTGTCTTACTAATCTGTTATGTTTTTTGAAGGTGTGAATAAACAGGTAGACAAAGGTGAGTCGGTTGATATAATGTATCTGGATTTTCAGAAAGCCTTTGACAAGGTCCCTCATCAGAGACTCTTGGCAAAATTAAAAAGTCATGGGATAGGAGGCAGTGTACTATTGTGGATCAGGAACTGGTTAAAAAATAGAAAGCAGAGATTAAGGCTAAATGACCAATTTTCCCAATGGAGAAAGGTGAATAGTGGAGTACCCCAGGGATCGGTGCTGGGTCCACTGCTTTTTAACATATTCGTAAATGACCTGAAAATGGGAATAACAAGTGAGGTAATCAAATTTGCAGATGACACAAAATTATTCTAAGTTATTAAAATAGAAGAGGATTGTGAAAACTTGCAAGAGGACCTTGATAAATTGGAAGACTGGATGTTCAAATGGCAGATGAAATTTAATGTGGACAAGTGAAAAGTTATGCACCTAGGAAAGAACAACCCAAGCTATGGTTACACAATGCAAGGTTCCATATTAGAAACCAGCACCCAGGAAAAAGATTTAGGTGTCATCGTGGATAACATGTTGAAACCCTCCTCCCAGTGGACAGCGGTGGCCAAGAAAGCAAATAGAATGCTAGGAATCATAAGGAAAGGAATGGAGAATAAAACAAAGGATATTATAATGTCTCTGTATTGTTCCATGGTGCGACCGCACCTTGAATATTGTGTGCAATTCTGGTCACCGTATCTTAAAAACGATATAGTGTTATTAGAAAAGGTACAGAGAAGAACCACCAAAATGGTAAAGGGGACGGAAGGATACCCCTATGAGGAGAGGCTAAAAAGGTTAGGGCTCTTCAACCTGGAAAAGAGAAGGCTAAGGGGAGATAAGATAAAGGTCTATAAATTAATGAATGGAGTGGAATGGGTAAACGTAGATCAATTGTTTACGCCATCAAAATATAGAAAGACTAGGGGACGTGCAATGAAACCACAGTGTAACCTATTTAAGACTAATAAAAGAAAATATTTTTCACTCAACGCATAATCAAACTCTGGAATTCGTTACCAGAGGACGTACTAAAAGCTTTTAGTGCAGCTGGGTTTAAAAAAGCTTTTGACAAGTTTCTGGAGGAAAGGTCCATAAACCATTATTAAAGGGGACCCGGGAAATCCATTACTTGCCCCATTACAAGCATTGTGGAACCTGTGTCTTTTGGGAAACTTCTAGGTACTTGTGACCTAGATTGGCCACTGTTGGAAACAGGATGCTGGGCTTGATGGACCTTGGTCTGACCCAGTATGGTATATCTTATATTCTTATGTTCTTTGGCCATAGTAAATATATCATCATGTCCCTAAAGGAGATCAGATGGCAGGTTACTAAAAGGCCAATTCCAGATTGTGCATGTCTGGACTGTCTAGACGTCCAGGTAATTGACTGGTCACAGTTGAACCAGATTCTGCAACTGTAGGAGCTATCCGTTCCATGGCTACAGAATCTGGCCATTTAGAAGGGCCGGCAGGCACAGTATACTGAGTGGGGAGATGTACAGCATGCTGCCCATCTCCATTGCTCCTGCTGGTGAACTGGTGCTGTGGCATCCTATCACTATGGCACCGGGATGCTCAGAAGGCACACGCAAGGCCTGACAGTGGTAAGGAGCTCTTTCCCCCACCACCCGACCCTCGGTGGTGTCAGCCAGGGCCGGTCGAATGGCTCAACTGCCAAAGCTCCATTGTCCATGGGATGCTGAATGTCCCAATAACAAGGGTGCATGACGCTTATTCCGCCTCGGAGGTGATATAAGCTGGGCATCCTACTTGCAGCCACCGGACGTACAGGGCCCTGACTGGAATAGACCCTGTATGTCTGGATGCCTTGGCCCGCCCTCACTGCACCCACTCTCCACCTCCAGCCCTCCCGCCCCCTGCCCCCCGCCCCATCCAGTGCTCCCCGCATTAACCCTCTGTATGTGCAGGGAGGGCTGGACTCGGAATAGCCTGCCGGGGCAAAACGGGGGTTGGACATCCAAAAAGGACGTCCAACCCCACTATTCATGTCTCTGAATCGGATCCTAAGCCTCTTCTCACCCCCAACATTGTACATGGTCTCCATCTCAGTCATAAGGCCAAGAAGGGACCATCCTTAACTGAAAACCCATACCCTGTGTTTGACTACCCTATGATCTTCTACTACTACTAATCATTTGTACAGTGCTAAAAGACATATGCAGTGCAGTACAAATAGATGTAAGAGACAGTCTCTGCTCATCAGAGCTTACAATCTAATCAAGATGAAAAAGCATTGCAGAACTGGGGACTAGAGTATGGCAAGATACACATAAGTAGTGGACAAGAGAATGAGGAGCATCAGGATCCAAAAGCAGCCTCAAAGAGGTGAGTCTTCAGCCTGGACTTGAATAGGGCCAGAGAAGGAGCCCGACACACCAACTCAGGTAGTTTGTTCAGCAAGGCAGAATGGAAGAAGTCTGAAGTTGGCAGTGGCTGTGAAGGGCACAGATTTATTTATTTATTTATTTGGTATACATTTGTTTGCCGCCACTTCCAGCGATCAGCAGCGGACCAATGGTGGAGAAAACAAGGGAGTATGTACATAATCACTTAAGAATACAGTCTGATTTGAGGGAGGGGTGCACCACAAACACATGGAATTACAATTATACATTAGAGTGAGCAGATAAATTACAGTTTGATCACCCAGTTTGAGCAACCATGAAATTACAAATATACATTTGAGTGACCAGATAAGTTACAGTTTGATCACCCAATTTGAGCAACCAGAAAAATTACAAGTTGATCAACAACATAAATTACAGTTATATAATACATCGCCAAATATGCAATCTTATTAACATTGACATTGGATCTATACATATAGACATTTTGAATCGCCATAGATGTGAGATATCGGTGAGATCGATTTTTATGTCTCATGTGCTTCGGGGGAGGTAGGGAACTTGGGTAATGATGAAGGTTGAATCTGCCTAGGTGATGCCGTAATGTGATTGGAACAGGTGGGTTTTAAGCTTTTTTCTGAAGTCCTGTAGGTCGTTGATCAGGCGTATCTCATGAGGTAGTTTGTTCCAAAGCATGGGTGCAGCGTACGTGTATGCCCGGTTGCTCGTTCCCTCTTTGACATCTCTTATACTGCTGGGAACGCAGAGTGTGTTCAGGTTAGTAGTCCTTCGGCATCTGTTGGGGGGCTGTGTGGTGATGAGGTTATCGAGGAATGAGGGGGATATTTTGTGAATGATTTTGAATGTTGTTACCAGTATTTTGTATACTGCTCGTGCAGAGATGGGGAGCCAGTGAAGCTCAATCAGGACTGGTGTAATGTGATCCATAAGCTTCTTATTCATGATAATCCTGGCTGATACATTTTGTGCCAATTGTAAGATGTTTAAGGTTTTCTTTGGTAGACCTTGCAAGATGGCATTACAGTAGTCAAAGTGAGGAATGATGAGCGCTTGAGCTACTGTTCTGAAGTCCGTGTGGTCAATTATGTTGCGTAGGGGTTGAAGGACTCTCAGCTTGTGAAATATTGCTCTGTTGGTTAACCGGAGATGTTTGTCCATTTTTAGGTTAGCATCAATTAGTACTCCTAGATATTTGATCTCATTTTTAGATTGATAGGTGTTGTTGTTAAGGGTGATTGAAGCAGGAGGTTTGAAGTCTTGTTTTCCTGATATGAACATCACTTCAGTTTTTTTGTGGTTTATCGACATATTGTTGTCTTGGAGCCAATTTTGCATTTCACCTAGGCATTCTTCTATTTGGTTGAAATTAGGATTGTCTATATCAAGTTGTGTGTACAACATGATATCATCTGCGTATAAGTGGTATCTGATGTTATACTTTTGGAAAATCGTACAGACTGGCTGGATGTAAATGTTGAATAGCAGGGAGGAAATAGCTGAGCCCTGAGGTATTCCTTGGGTTTGGGGGAAAGGCTTTGCTTGCTCGTTATTGAAGCGTACCTGTTGCATTCTATTTGTTAGGTATGACTCGAACCACTTTAACGGTGTTCCTGCTATACCTATGGTCGCAAGTCTTCGCAAGAGTGTTTGGTGATGTACTGTGTCAAATGCTGCTGATATATCAATGAATATGAGTAAGAACATCTTACTTTTGTTTTCCAGACCCTTGATGAGGTTGTCTAGAAGCGCAGATAACATGGATATGCCAGAGGAGTGGAGTTCCCGAGGAGGAGTGTAAAGTGAGATAAGAGAGGAAAGGTAGTGAGGAGCCACAGATGAATGCACTTGTAGGTAAGCAGAAGTTTGAATTGAATGTGGAAATGAATAGGGAGCCAATGAAGTGACTTGAGAAGACGTGTTACATGAGCATAGCGACACCAGCGGAAGATAAGCCGTGGCTGAGAAGACATTACAATGAAAAGTGAGCATAAAGATATAGCAGACTCTCTTTCCCAGATCTATCTCCAGAGGACAATATATACAGAATTCCCATGTCAAAAGAAGTTTAGAGATTTGGCCAGGTTAGATAATATATTTTGTAAGCATGGCCTCCCTCTCTACAGACACTTGGAGATCGTATTACAGAAGATGGGAAGCATTTAAGTCTTTTGGCAGCTGTAACAGAATTTGTGCCCACCCTCCCCCCTTTGCCTTCGACAAAAAGGTTAACCCTGGCATTCAAACATGAATCATAGGCAGTGGGTGTGTCTTTGTCAGGTCTGTCCTTTTTCAACAAACACTATGGGCATCAGGACGGGGAGAGCCGGCAGGGGGCTGGAGGGGGGCGGGATCAGGGCAGAGCGGAGTGGGCCAGCCCAGCAGGACAGAGGGCCGATTCAAGTCACGGCCCTGTACATTATGCCAGTCCCATGGGGATGCACTGCTTATTCAACCTCAAAGCTGGAATAAGCAGTGAAAACCCAGCGAGCGGGACCAGGGATCCTGCCCCCCCCCCCCCCGGGGCTGGGGCGGGTGTGGGGGGGTCCCCGCCGCCCAATCCAGGCCATGGCAGGCCAGCTTTGGGTCGGGCGGCGGGGAAACGGAGGTCTGAGGATGCAGGGATTAGGGGTGCCTGCAGGGAGGACATCCCCACAGGTGGCAGGGGCATACTGGGCTGTCCTTGGGCCCGATTCTGGTTACCACAGGAACGTTTTGTTCCGCGATCCAGAATCGGGTCCAAACAGGCCTATCTTGCTTGGGGACATCCGGACGGCTGGACGTGCCCCTATTTGAATTGGGCTCGGATGGCCTGGATGGCCCCAAGCAAGATGGGCCCATTTGGACCCAATTCTAGACCAAGGGAAGTAACCAGAATCGGGCCTGAGGATGGCCCGGAATCCCCATGCCACCTGCGGGGATGTCATTCCTGCAGGCGCCCCCAACTCCCACAGGCCCAATCGTCGGGTTTTTGCACCTTATTCCACCTTCCGGGCTGGCCCGCCCACGCTCTGCGCTGATCCCGCCCATTCCCACCCCCCACCGGTTCTTCCGTCCTGATACCCAGGATGTACAGGGAGAACCAGAGGGGGAATCGGGCCCCAATAGCTTGCTGGCCTGCACGTCGCCCCGCAACCCGCTTTTCAGAATTGGGCCCAATGAAAGAATGTGCTATCAAAAATGTGATACAAGTTTTGGCAAGGTCAGATAAACTAAAAAGCAGAGCTGATCAGCATAGCCCCATAATCCATGGCTAACTGATAGATTTATGGAATATTGCCAATATGATATGTTCCTCATATTATGAATTGATACTGTTCAGGATGGCTTGCACCTTGGCCTCTTTTTGTTGCATTCTGATCAAACAAGTTAGTGGTTTAATTAATGAGAAACCAAAAGTGCTGCTACTGCAGACCTCTACTAATGCTTCGGCTTTCACCTAGCAACTGATCGTAGCCAAGTGAGAACAGCTTGAACAGCTTTGCTTGTTGCTCAGATGGGAGAGAGATGCTGAACTACAGAATCCTTATGATAGTGCCTAAGACTCTAAGGACATCTTAATGCTCCAAAAGGAATGATAAGGGTCTGCTGTGTTCCATAAGCCTCTAGAGAGCACCTGCAGAAGAAGAGAGGGCTCAAAGGAGAGACGGGGGTTAAGATAGAGCTATTCAAACACCTCAAGGTTGTAAATGCGCCAATAAACTTTTTTTCTTTTTTTATTTGCATTTAAAATACAATACATAAGAATTTCATGAAAAGGCAAAGAAATCAGGGGATACAAATCCACTAGTATAAGAAACAAGAAAATAAAAGCAAACCATTATCCACACCCTTATAATCAATCAGGTCTGCAAAAAATATTTTTTCGAGAGCTGTTTTGGTTATTCCACGTAATCTTTATGTTTTTTGGTGTGCTGAATCCGCAAATGACCTCCATTTTGTCATAGGACATCACGTTTCCTGACAATTTAGGTAACTTAAATAAGGCAATACCTCAAAATAAATGGAAATAGACTTATAAAATTAAAGTTTTATTACAATATTTTCATGAAAATCCTTTTTTGAACTGAAATGAGCTCACCTACACACACTAAACTCGATTCTTCTTCCTTGTGAGGCTCCTCTTGGTGCATTTACACTTGTGAGTAGCATCTGGAATGTCTCTCTGAAGCATCCAACAGTAGTCTGCCATCATTGTAATGCTCCATTTTCCCTGGTATCTCCTTTCCATCTCTTTAATGTCTTGGTGGAATCATTCAACTTGTTCCTCACTGACAGCTTCCAAATTTTCAGGAAAGTATTCAAGGTGGGACTGGAGGAAATGCACTTTCAAATTCATCAAGCAACCTAAAGCTTGAAATGCTTTCAGCATTCGTCCGACGATCTTTTTGTAGTGAGGATCTTTGTTATTGCCTAAAAATTTCTGTACGACTTCTTTAAATGCAATCCACCCTTCTTTTTGAGGATCCGTCATGGTATTGACAAACTCTTGATCAGCTATAAGCCTTCTAATGTCTGGTCCGACGAACACACCTTCCTTCAATTTTGCCTCCGACAGGCCTGGAAACTTGGTGACCAAGTATTTGAAGCATTCTCCATCTCTTGGAAGTGATTTTACGAATTGCTTCATCAATCCCAATTTTATGTGGAGAGGTGGTAGAAGAACTTTATGGGAAGATACCAAAGTTTCTCGGAGGACATTTTTTTCACCGACTGTTAGCACCCTCGGCTGCCAACTCTTCTTGGTCCAGTGATTTTGTCGGTCTCGACTGTCCCATAGACACAGAAAACAAGGATATTTGGTATACCCAGCTTGTTGCCCGAGCAGCATGCACAAGACCTTCAAGTCCCCACACACTTGCCAACCATGGTCTTCATATTTAAGTTTACGAAGAACCAATTACAAGTTCTCGTAGGTTTCCTTCAAGTGTACGGAATGACCTACAGGTATGGAAGCGTAAAAACCGTTGTGGAGTAAAACTGCTTTGAGACTTCTTTTTGAAGAATCTATAAAAAGACGCCATTGCTCTGAATCATATTGGATTTTAAATTGACCCATCAGACCTTCGACATCGATGCAATAAACCAACTTGTCTTCCTGGGCGAAGTAAGGAACGAACTCCTTTTCACGATATCTGAACCATGAAGATGACACTCCTGGCAACAATAAATTCCTGTTTTTCAGCCTTGATCCGAGTAACTCAGCGGCATCTTTGGGAAGATTCAAGTCTCTTACCAAATCATTCATCTCCTCCTGAGAAAACAATTTTGGTCTTGTATCATCTTCAAAGTCAGAACTTGATTCGTCATCTGGTTCAGGTATGACTTCACCTTCATCGGAGCTAGGTATCTCTTCCAAGGTAGCAGGGGGCTTGGGTACTGGTATATCTGTGCTATGGGGGATGGGACGAATTGCCGAGTGAAGATAGGAGTATGAAATGGAATGCTTCCATTTGGAATTAAACCCTTTCACATTGCATGAACAAAAGTAAGTCGTCACTATGGTTCTTTTGCTCTTGCCATACCATAGGAATCCCATAACGGAAAGATTTTTTCTTACCCTTGAACCAGTTTCGGAGGTCCTCAACACACCGTTTGCACACTTTATGAGGCGCCAAGACTTTATCTTGATCTCCAATTTTTAGTCCAAAGTATGCAAAGTATACTTTTTTCACAAAGTATGTAATATTCTGCTGTTGCTTCAACACTGTATATTCACCACAGATGAAACAGAAACTGTCTGGCGAATTAATATACTTTCGCGGAGCCATAACATAACGGTTGAAGAATGACCAGCTAACACGAATTGCGCTGAAAAACTGTGAACAGCCTAGAACCAAAAACCTGATGATGATTCGTGCACAAGTGTGGCATGCAGGAGAGAGCAGCTCTGTGTCTGTACACCAGACGTCACAGTGCTGGCCACGCCCCCCCTGCACTGACCGGAGCTGCTGCTATCTGCCCTGTGTCTCCCTCCCACTGGATTCTTCAGGAAAGATTAACCCCTTCTACCATTAGAAGCACGGACTTAAAACTTGCTTAGCTTATGTATATATTGCTGACCATCAGATTTACAGTGCTATATTTTTTTTACATAACTCGGGCAACCCCTTTAATGTTTTTTTGGCATTTTATATCTTAAATGCACTTATGTGAATTAATTAATAGTAATTTGAATTAATTAATAGTAATTTGAAAAAAATTGATAAATTTGAAGACAATTTTGCATGTTGTGGCAAATCAGGAGTTTTTTCAATATTTTATTTGTTTTCAGCACACCAAAATACATGGAAATTAGATAAAAATAATCAAACAGCTTTTTAGTTGCAGACCTGTGCCACAAATAAGTAGGGTATCCATATATTTTAGCAGTAACGAGACAGACTTTTGCCCTGAGGAATATTTGTTCATTAAGATCATATATAAATGCTAAGACTTTGAAGACATTGTTACTCTGTTGTTGTTAAGTGCCGTCAAGTCAGTGTCGACTCATAGTAACATAGTAAATGACGGCAGATAAGGACCAGTATGGTCCATCTAGTCTGCCCAGCAATATGGCAGGAGAAGGTGCACCCTACCCATGTCTTTTAGGGAGTAGGTGCACCCCTCCCCATGTCTTTGCTTAGTGGTGCACCCACCAGGAGCAGGTGCACCCCTCCCCATGTCTTCACCCCTCCCCATATCTTTGTTTCTTTGTTTGTTTAGTGGTGAACCCACCACTCCTCCCCCCCCATCGCTCCATGTAGGACACCCCTATTTGTTGATAAATTAGATGGGTCCGTTTATTTTGATTTAATCTTGTTGCTGTAAAGTGATCCACTGTGTCTGTCCCAGGCCACTTTGAATTCCATCACTGTGTTTGCCCCCACCACCTCCATCAGGAGGGCATTCCAAGCATCCACCACCCTTTCAGTAAAAATGTATTTCCTGACATTGCCTTTCAATTTACCAACTTGCAGCTTCATCTCATGCCCTCTAGTTTTACAGCTTCCCTGTCTCTGGAAGAGGTTTGTTTGTTCATTATTTCTCTTTAAGTATTTAAAGGTCTGAATCATATCTCCCCTATCCCTCCTCTCCTCCAAAGTATACATATTTAGGTCTTCAAGTCTCTCCTCATAAGGCTTCTGACACAGGCTCCAAATCATTTTGGTCGCCTTCCTCTGAACAGCTTCCACTCTTTTTACATCCTTTGCAAGATACGGTCTCCAAAACTGAACACAGTATTCCAGGTGACGCCTCACCAGAGACTTATACAGTGGCATAAGTACCCCTTCCTTTCTGCTGGTAATTCCTCTTCAAATGCAGCCCAACATCCTCCTGGCTTTTGCCACTGCCTTGTCGCACTGTTTTGCCACCTTGAGATCTACAGAAATAATCACACCGAGGTCTTTCTCCTGCTCCGTGCACACCAACCTCTCACCCCCTAACGCGTACATTTCCCTTGGATTTCTGCTACCCAAGTGCATGACACTGCACTTCTTTGCATTAAATCTTAATTGCCAAGAATCAGACCATTCCTCCAGCTTTTGCAGATCCCTCCTCATGTTAAGCACTCCCTCGGGGGAGTCCACTCTGTTGCAAATTTTCGTGTCATCTGCAAAAAGACAGACTTTTCCATTCAGTCCTTTAGCAATATCACTCACAAATACATTGAACAGTGCCAGGCCTAGGACCGAACCCTGAGGCACCCCGCTAATCACCTTCCTTTCATCTGAATGAGCTCCATTTATCATCATTTTCTGTCAGTCAATCAATTTCTGATCCAGTTTACCACCTTGGAACCCATCCCCAAACTACTGCGTTTATTGATAAGCCTCCTATGAGGGACAGTATCAAAGGCTTTGCTGAAATCCAGGTAGATGACATCCATCACGTGTCCTTGATCCAGTTCTCTGGTCACCCAGTCAAAGAACTCAATGAGATTTGTCTGGTTAGATCGTCCCTCGGTAAAACCATGTTGACTCATGGCAACCCTTTGGATAATTGTCCTAAACTTTGTTCGGTCTTCAGTGAAGCGACTCATTGTTGATAGAGTGACACCCATAGCTGCTGTTATTGTATTGATCCACCTCATTGCGTTGACCTTCTACCTTGCCAAGCATGATGTCTTTCTCTAATGATCTCTCTCTTCACATGATGTGTCCAAAGTATGAGAGTCGAAGTCTTGTCATCTGAGCTTCTAAAGAAAGCTTAGGTTTGATCTCCTCTAGTACTGACTGGTTTGTTCTTCGGGCAGTCCATGGTATACACAGTATTCGTCATCAGCACCATAATTCAAAGGCATCAGTTTTCTTCCTATCTTTTTCACTGTCCAACTTTATTTATTTATTTATTTATGTTATTTTATTTATTTTTAGGCATTTATATACCACCAAGTGCTACAGCATTCTAGGCGGTGTACTTTCAGGTACTGTATATATTTCCCTTGTCCCCGAAGGGCTCACAATATATGTTTTAGTCCCTACTCTATTATTGCAATATAGTTTGTACTCAGGTATCACAGTGTCTCATTGGTTGTCCTCATTCCACTAGGTCTGTGAGATGCCAATCATATCTAACTTTTCATTTAGTGCTATATATTCTAGCTCTCCCATCTTATTTTTTAGACTTCATAAAGGCTAAAGGACTGTCTTCATACAGTCCTGCTTCTCTTCTGCAAATAAATTAAGCAAGTAGAGGGAAAGTATGCAGCCTTGTCATACACTTGGCTGATTTTAAACCATTCTGTTTCTCCTTGTTCTGTTCAAACAGTTACTTCTTGATCAATGTAAATGTTGTGCAAGAGAACTATCGGATGTTCTGGTATACCTATGCTTCTTAATGTGTCCCAGAGATTCTCATGCTGTAGTTGATAAAACACATATAGATATCTTTTTGGTATTCATTTGTCTTTTCAAGGATCCATCTCACATCCGCGACGATGTCACTTGTTCCTCGCCCTTTCCTGAACCCTGCTTGCACTTCAGGCAGTTCTCGTTCCAGGTATGGTTGTAGTCTCTTCTGAATAATCTTGAGTAGAATCTTGCTGGTATGTGGGACCAGAGCAATTATGTGTAATTTCCACAGTCAGTTGGATCACCTTTTTTAGTATTGGTATAAACACAGATCTTTCCCAGTAAGTTTGCCATGATGTTGTCTTCCAAATTTCCTGGCAGAGCCTTGTAAGTATGGTAGCAGCTGCATCTGATCACTGTAATACTTCAAAGGGAAGGCCATCAATTTCCGGTGTTCTGTTCTTTGATAACGTTGCTTCAACTTCTTTCATCACCAATGGTTCCTGATCATAAGGTACAGGCTGAAACAGCTGTTGGTCCACTTGAAATTTATGATATAATGACCCTGTATATTCTTTCCACTTTTTCTTGATCTTCTCAGCATCATTCAACATGGATCCTTCAGCATTTTGCAGCATTCTGATTCAAGGCTGGAATTTTTTTCTTTAACTCTCATAGCTTTAGGAAAGCTGATCTTGTTCTTCCTCTAATAATTTCTGATTTTATTTCCTTGCATGTGTTATTGTAGTACCTCTCCTTGTCTTGTCTTTCTGCACGTTGGAAATCTCTGTTGAGTTCTGCAATTGCCTTTCTTTCTCCTCTGGCTTTAGCTTCTCTGCATTTCTAGGCAATTGTCTGAGTTTCTTCGGTCATCCATTTTGGTCGTATTTGCTTTCTTACCATTTGAAGAGACTTCTCACGTTCTTCCAATGCAAACTTCTTGATTTCATCCCATAACTCCTCTGGGGCTCTGTCTTTGGTATCTAAAGCAGCAAATCGATTTTGCAGGCAATCTTTAAATTCCAGTGGTATATTCTCAAGGTCATATTTTGCTACATTCATGAGTGGCTTGCTCTTTTTCAGCTTTAGCTTGGGTTTGCATACTAGTAGCTGGTGATCTGTACCATACTCAGCTCCAGGTTTTGTCTTTGTTGATGTTATAGAGCATTTTCCATTGTTGACTTCCACAGATATAATCAATTTGATTTTTGTATAATCCATTAGGTGATACATGTGTACAATCGCTACTTGTGTTGCTGGAAGAAGGTGTTTGAGATGAATAGATAATTGGTCTTGCAGAATTCTTCAGTCTTTCTCCAGCTTCATTTCTGTTGCCAAGTCCATATCTTCCAAGCATTTTGCCTTCTTCTTTTTTGCCAACTTTTTCTTTCCAATCAACCAAGACTATCAGGATATCCTGTTTGCATGTTCTGTCAATTTCAGCTTGTACTTGTTCATTGAACTCATCAACTTCATCCTCTTCTACAACTGTTGTTGAGGCATATACCTGAATTATAGTTGTGTTGATGGACATTCCTTGTAGACAAATAGAAATTAAGCGTTCACGGTTTGCATTGTATTTCATTACAGTTCTTGCAAGTTTCTTCTTAATTATAAATGCAACACCATTTCTTCTTTGTCTTTAATTTTCAGCATAGCAGACCATGTGATCATCAGATGCAAAGTACCTGATGCCAATCCATTTCAGTTTGCTGACACCCAACAGATTTTGTACAGGTTCCATTTCATTCTTGACCACCTCCAACTTCCCTTGGTTCATGCTTCATACATTCCATGTCCCAATATGTAAGACATCTTTGCAGCTTCTCTCATTTCATGCTCAGCTACATCAGCAGTCAGACGTCCTGAGGGCTTTGATCCAACCACATCATAAATGCTGGCTTTACTCTGAAAGGTCTTCAGCTCCAACCCAGTAGCCAGTTGAATGCCTTCCGACCTAGGGGTCTCATCTTCCAGCACTATAGTGCAATTTGTTTTGTTGTGACTATCCATTAGGTTTTCATGGCAAGATACGGAAGTAGATTGCCAAACCTTTCTTCTGCGAAGTAATTCTAGTGTTGTTACCATTGTCACAGAAATGTGATCCTCCGCCGCCAACACTGTCCCATTCTGCTGCAGCCCAGATGGGTGGTGTGTTTTGCTCTGGCACTTCAGCTGAGAGATGTCCATCTTGGGAGACCCTGCCTGTTTGTTAAGCTTAGCTCTCGGCATTACTGATGCACACAAGTTCTCACAGCACAACAAGCTGCAAACCAAGTGAGGAGTCCAAATATAAAGGGAGTCCTAAATGGAGCATACTTTATCTTGTATTAAATATAATAGACTATTATAACTCTTTGCTGGCAGGGGTCTCATGGACTCACTTAAAAAGAATCCAACTTCTGTAAAATATGGCAGTAAAGATGATCTATAGCGCTAACCAAATTTGGCCATGTGATACTGCTGCTCAGGGAAGAACACTGGTTGCCAGTCAGTTACTGTATTAAATTTCAAATAATCTACTTTAGCACCAGATGCTCCATTTCGGACTCCCTTTATATTTGGACTCCCTTTTGATTCCATCTACTCCTTCACAAACCTTGAGATTCTCATAGACCAGTTTCTAGTGGTCCTTTCCTATAGAGTTTTCCATCTTGAAACCTTGTGCAGAGTTAGCTTCACTTGTTTAGTTCCGTCCTTTTGGAATTCTCTATCTGATTATCTATGAGCTGTACTCTACCTATCTAGATTTAATTCAGGTCTGAAAACTTGACTAGTTGAGCAGTCATTCTCAGGGGACTAGCCTGATTAGATTATTGTTATGTTATCCTTCCCTTTGTGGACTGTACATTCAGATATTTTAATAAAACTAATGTGCTATTTCTATTCCCCTCCCATATGGTGACTGTAATTTACTGCATTAGTCTATGTCTATTGTAAATGCTGTGTATTGTTTAGTGTTTTTCAGTAGAGGTTATATTTGTTCAATTTGTTGGTTTGACCAAGATTTTTGTAAACTTGATAGAGTTCTCACAAGTTCTTGCATGTGAGGGGATAAAGCCCGGTCTCTTTCCCAGCTCTATCTCCAGAGGACAATATACGCAGAATTCCCATGTCAAAAGAAGTTTGGAGATTTGGCCAGGTTGGATAATATATTTTGTAAGCATGGCCCCCCTTTTTACAAGCACTCTGGAGATAAATGATTAATACTAGTAGTAGTAGTAGCTGAACAAATCTGGAGCCAGTTAGCAACCACAATTCTGTCTTGCAGAGAGAGCACCTTGGAATACAACAGCCCACTAAAGGCAAGATGACATGAAGCAGAGCCAGCTCTAGGGAAGGTGACACCCTGAGTGGGGATATCAATGATGCCCTCCCCCATACAAAGCAGGTGTCAAGGGCACCCCCCCCCCCAAGAAAGAGGGGGTATATTGTGTCATAGAGACCCGTGCTACATGTGGCACTTCTGGTTTGAGTGCCCTCAGCACAGGATGGGTGAGCAGAAGTCCATGTGGAACTCCTGGCTCCAAGGCCAGCCCAATCATTAGGCAAACTAGGCAATCACCTAGGGTGGCAGTTTCTGGGAGGTGGGGCAGCAAAAAGTAGGGCATTCAAAGCTAAACAATTGATTGTGACAGCCGGGTGGGGGCATAAGGCTTAAGGTTTGCCTAGGGTGCCAACACCTTGAACCAACTCTGGGGCTGGCTGCCTGGCTCGCAATCATTCTCAGGGCCCTCATAGATGTCTCTTACTATGCAGATCATTGAGAGACTGCCATGTTCACTCTACCCTAAAGCAGGTGAAGATTTGAAGTATATATGGGACAAAGGGCTATTTTCAAAAGAATGGCATACATACATTAAGCCAGAAACAGGAGAAGAAGACCTCCAAAAGGCAAACCAAGAAGAAATAACAGAAATGGAGGTAGACAATGGACAATCAAGAATGCTTATCCAACATGCTAACTTTATTGAGGAATCTCCATTTCTGTTGTTTCCCAGAAAATTATTCACTGTACAATTATGTGCATTTAGCCAAAACATTCATAATTGTACATGTGTCAAGAGTACACTTACAAGCAAAGTTTTGTATTACCGAAAGCATACATGGAAAATGTACCCACACATCTGCATATCTGTATCCATAATTTTAACAATCAGTTTTCAAAAATAAATGTTTCCCCTTTTAAAATTGATGTAAAGTGTATGGGTAAAAGGTTCCTGCAGACTTTATACAAATATGCTATGTATGAAAGTTGACCTCTTGGAAACAAAACAACCTTTTAAAAATATACCAATGAAAAATTTGTATCCTTTCCAGCTTCTAGGAGCACCCTATGTAAAATCTGTGCAGATGGATTCTTCTCCTTTAGAAAGTTTTAAAAACAGCCAGAAGGCAAGAGTAAATTGTGAGCATGACTAGAGAGATGGCAATGAAATATCTCAGCACCATTAGATTTTCCTTTAGGGAGATTTTTAAATGCACATTTTCACCACTTTCGAGAGTGTCCTTTTCAGAAGGGGCTGAGCTGGTGCCTAGCAAGCCAGAAAATCAAATCAGGTATTAACGGACTGCAAAAAAACAAAACAAAACAAAAAAAACCATAAAAAATGTTTTAAAAAAGCTAAAATTCTCTCCGTTGCTGCTGGGAAATAAAGGCAGCTGTCATCTCCCTCCCCCCTTTCCAGCATCTGCTTTTCCCCCACCATAATTATTCCAGCAAACAATCAGTAATTAAGCTCGAACTGATGATGACAACTCAATCAAAGTTTTATTGTTGTTTTTTTTAATGGAAGGGTTGGTTAGGGCAGACTTCCTATCATCCTATCTGCAGAAACCCTTCCATCAAGTTGAGCCCCTGGGAGCACATTTACCAAACAGAAAACACAATGTCAGTCCATTGCATGAGTGTTATGTAACATGAACAGTTACATTGACTTAATTACTATCCAGAAGGGAACATTTGAGAGCTTCGAGGACTCAAGACTCTCAGTTGGATGCCAGCTGGTCTCCCCCTGAATCATTTCTCTCCTCTTCAATCCATTCAGCACTCAGCCGCAAGGCTAATCCTCCGCCTGTATCGCTATGCTCACATAACCCCTCTTTGCAGGTCACTTCATTGGCTCCCTATCCATTTCTTCATACAGTTCAAACTTCTCCTACCGACTTACTGTACAAGTGCTTTCATTCGGCTGCTCTTCATTACCTCTCCTCTCTTATCTCTCCCTACTCACCTCTTCGGGAACTCTGCTGATCAGGCAAAAATCCCTTCTATCTGCAGCCTTCTCGTCCACTGCCAACTCCAGATTGCGTTCTTTCCACCTTGCTGCACTATTTTCTTGGAACAGACCACCTGAACCAGGGCATAAGGCTCCATCTCTGGTCCTACTCACATCCAGACTATAAACCTAACTCTCGAGGCTGCTTTTGGATCCTGATCCTTTATTCTCCTGCTTATCACCTATGTGTGTCAAGACCATCTCTAAGCCCCTCTATATTGTGTTTCTATCTTGCATAGATTGTAAGATCTATTAAGCAGGGATTGTCTCCCATGTGTACTGTTTATGCACGGCACTGCGTACATCTTATAGCGCTATACAAATGGTAAGTAGTAGTGATAGTAATAGTAGCTGGTCTAGGGACAACTGTTTTATACCAACAGAAGGATGTGCCCCCTGCTGACTCACCAGTGGAAGTGCAGTTATTTGTTCCTGGTTGCCGTTCTAACCCCAGAACTCGAGGAGGCGCCCTAATTATTTTAGGTTCTTTGAAAAAAAGAGCTCCCACTTCCTATTTATCAATCCAGTTCCAGTTATTCATAGGAAAGAGGAGAGGAAACACGCAAGATAAAAGTGGTTACAAAATTCCTATTTCAGCAAACTTTAGGTCTGGGTTTGACATAGGGAGATTAAGTGATTAGTTGAAGGTCACACACTGGCTGGAACCAGAGTCTCCAGGGATCAGAGTTGTGTGTTAAGCTGAATGGCAATATTCAGACTCTGTATAAAAGGGAATTGTATAGCTCTGTTCACTGTAGCTGGCTATAAACAGTTTAGAGAAGAGTTTCAGTACTTGTTACCTTTTTTTTAATTTAATGAATCTACTTGGGGAGGGGGCACAGTCAAAACTATCCTTGCAGTAGGCAGACCTGCTAACCGCATTAACTGCAGTGAGCAGGATATTCAGCGGCATATAGCTGAATATCGCCTTCTAACTCCACTGCATGCCCAAATTTCTGGAGGCTGATTCAGAGCCCTGCATGTCTGAGCCATCCAGAAAATGGATGGGGCACATTTGTACCCGATTCTGCAACCGCGGGAGCTATATGTTCCCATGGTTGCAGAATCGGGCACTTAGATGGCCTGGAGTGCACAGCATTCAGAGCGGTGAGATGGACAGAATGATGCCTGTCCCCATCACGCTGTGCCCCTGCTGATGTGCCGGTGCTGTGGCATCGCATCACCATGGCACCAGGACACCCAGCAGGAGCAGGCAATGCCCGACAGCGGAATTACTCTCCTTTCCCCACCGCCCGACCCTCAGCAGGGGTAGCCAGGGCCGGGATCGGACGATGGGGGACACCTGCAGCTACTCTATATCTGCGAGGGGTCTACATGCCCCAACTGCTGCCGCTCTCGGGACTTATTCCACCTCCAATGAATGTCCAATGCTTATCCTGCCCCCCCCCCCCGACATATAGAGGCCTGCCCTGAATTGTCTCTGTATGTCCGGGTTGTAGGCTAAGCCCCGCTCCATCCTCGCTCCACCCAGGCACCTCCTTTCCCGCCCCCATCCGGCAGTCCCCGCACAACGGCCCTCTACATGAGGGGAGCAAAAGGGGCTGAATACAGTCCCGGCCTTGAATGCTATTCCTGCAACAGAATGCCCCTCCCCCTAACTGTGTAGCACTGGAGAATTCCAGGGGTGGCACTGAAGCTAATGGGCCAGCAACAATATTCAGTCACTAGCCAGTTAACTTAAACTAGCTGATGTTACAAACGTAAAGGGCTGGCCTAACTTTAGACAGTTTAGCTAATCAGGCAATGACTGAATATCATAATGCTAACCGAGCAACCGGATAGTCAAAGCCGGTGGCCAGATATGACCCCAGCATTAGATATCTGGTCTTAATTTAAAGCAGCAACAGCTAACTGTATTTGTTATAACCCTCATCAATGATTATATAAGCGTCCTGGCTCAGCCGCCAGTCCAGACAAGTTGCAGCGCCCTGCGATAGCTGCCAGCGGGCATTAAAATACTGTAAGCTGTTGCGGTGTGCGGTGTGCGGTGTGCGGTTGCGAGACTGGACACACTGGGGGCTGATGGGAGAGACCAGCAGGCTATATCCAGTGATGTCATGAGTTTTTGACATGCCCAGTCTCCAAGCTGCAGGAGGAGGTTCACTACCCAGAGGTTGAGGACTAAACTGGAGGAACGATAAGGAACAATCTGTTGTAAGTGCGAGTCTGGTGTCTTGACGGCTGGTGCGTTGAACAGCAGCTTGCTCCTGAGATGACCAAAGTGCCGTCTCTGTTGGCCTTTTATGCAGGATGGTATGGGGAGGGGCCTTCTCGCTTAGCTTCATGAAAGTTCAGGTAGAAGCTTTGGCCTGTTTTCAGAGGTCCATTGGCTGGTAAGTCTCTAGCATTGTACCCGAATGTTTCACGCCTCCTTTGGGGATTGGCGTCTACATCTCACCTCCCTCTGGTCTGTGATCCCTTCCTAGGATCTGTGTCTGGTACACAGGGCCTTGATGTCTGAGCCCTCGAAGTGTTTTACTCTGAAGGTTTGATGCTGAAGACTATCTTCCTGGTTGTGATTTGTTCTGCAAGGATGATTTTGACCTGCTAGCTCTGTCTTGCCAAGATCCTTACCTACCTTTTTCTGAGGAGGCCATTTCCATTTGGCCTGTGCCTGCCTGCCTTCGTTGAAGTGATGTATCCCTTTCATGTGAACCAGGTGGTTTGCCTGCCCTCTTTCTCAAAGGAGGAGTGTTGTGGGAATGGTATGTAGTAAAAGCTGTTAGTGTAGCTGGGTTTAAAAAAGGTTTGGACAAGTTCCTGGAGGAAAGGTCCATAAACCATTATTAAAAGGGACCCGGGATAACACTGCTTGACCTAAAACAAGCATTGAGGAACCTGTGTCTTTTGGGAAGACTGCTAGGTTCTTATGACCTAGATTGGCCACTATTGGAAACGGGATACTGGACTTGATGGACCTTGGTCTGACCCAGTATGGCATATCTTATGTTCTTATGTGCGCCTTGTGGATATCTGGAGGGTGCCTCTCTGGTTCCTGAAGGTTACAAATTTATTTCATAAGTCAGACCATCTTTTTGTGCAGTTAGCATTATCTTGCGCAGGCCAGCAAAGTCTGCACTGGGGTGCTGGATTACAGGGGCCATTGCCTCAACATATCTGTTGTGGAACTGGCCAGCTCTAAAGGCTTTGTGTGCCCATTCTACCTGAGCGCTAATGTCTTCGTGAAATATCCACACACCTTTGAATATCCCAAAGAGTCAATAATTGGCATTGCACTAACTCTACTGACGGAAAGCTGTATGGACAATTGCCGACTCGTGATGCGCCGATCCGCACGAATAATGTCATCAGCGCGCTGCAACTTGTCGGGACTAGTGGCTGAGGCAGGACGCCCAGACACGGCCGATCTTCCAGTTCCGTTTTACCACTTCCTGAAGCCTTTACTCTCTTCACCCATCGTCCAACGGTGCTCCTATCTACCGCAGAACTTCCATACACAGCACACAACCGTTTGTGAATGTTTCTCACACTTTCTTTCTCCTCCACCAAGAATTCAATTACAGCTCGTTGTTTGTACCGTGTGTCAGTCACAGATGCCATTTGAAGGATCACTACCGCCTCGCTATTTGTCGGACGACTGTAAAATTACACATGTGTCCTTTGAAGTTCCAAGTTACTACCCTTTCAATTTCACACCTCTATCTTCATTCTGGACTGAGAAAAAACATGTGGGGCATTACTTTGTGAGCAACCCTCGTAGTTACCACAGGTTAACTATTAACATATCAGATAACACAGCACAGTTAATGTTACCTATATAGGTGCAGCTAAGGGTATCCTGTTATCTGCAATGCAGTTAAGGCACAGTAAGGAAACTATTTCTGTGCTATCTGTTTGGGAAGATGGTGGGAAAAACCCCAACAGTTAACACAGAAGCTTTGCAGTTACAGCACGGTAATTGCAAATCCTTACCTCATATTAGTATTTTTTTTTTTTTATTGACCAGTTTTTTTTATACCGCTTTATCATTTCAGTCAAGGTGGTTTACATTGTAACTTAAACTTGGTAATGCACATTAAACAGGGACATTGATAACTTGGATTTTTCTAAGGCAATGGAGATTTGAATGACTTGCCCAAGGTCACAAGGAGTGCTAGTGGGACTTGAACCCTGGTCTCTTGACTTCCCAATCCAGGGCTCTACTGCATGTACCATCTGCCGAGTATCCAGACAAACTCACATCACTCCAATCCTCAAACTCCTCTATTGGCTACCCATCGGCTCAAGAATCAAATACAGGGTCCTCATCACCATCCACAAAGCTCTAAAGAACCACTCCTCTGCACACCTTCAAGCACTAATCCACACTCCAAAGACCAACAGACCAAGGAATAACACGCAAAATCTCCTCCGCCTCCCTTCCCAAATTTGCAAGAGCAACCAGAGCACACACCTTAGAGCATTTGCACTCTATGCCCCCACCCTCTGGAACTCACTACCCTCCACACTAAGAAACATCAACTTATTTATTTATTTTATTTATTTATATTTTATTTATTTATAGCTTTTTTATACCACGCTATTTGACATCAGTGCGGTTTACAATTAACAATTTTGTACAGGGCAGGGGAGATGCCTTGTGCTTACATTGAACAGGACATGATAACTTGGAATCATAACATTAAACTATATACATCAAGACAAATAAGACTTTACATTATGAAAGCTGATGGGTAGTCGTGTTGGTGCTGGGTGTAGGGGTGCAGTTGAATTATGAGAAGTACAATAGGAATAAATGGATGTTTAATGGCTTTCCTAAATTGTGTGAGATCTCTGATTGATCTGATATTGGATGGAAGATTATTCCAACATCTTGGAGCGTAGAAGGTGAATGCTCTGTTGCTAGTTGATTGCGTGCATTTCGTCGCTTCAATCGGGATTGCTAGTGTGTTGGCGCCTATTGACCTTCTTGACTTATTGTTGGTAGGATGGGTAATGAGTGTAGTGAGGGATGAGGGGGATATCCCATTGATGGCTTTAAATGTGATGAGTAATGCTTTGTAGGAGATTCTGCATCTTATTGGAAGCCAGTGAAGGTCCTTTAAAGTAGGGGTTATATGGTCTCTTCTGGATACTCCACAAAGGACATGTGCAGCAGCATTCATCTCAAGCTGTAACGGGTTTAGGGCACTTTTGGGGAGCCCGTGCAGAATGATGTTTGCATAGTCAAAGTGTGGAATTATCAGAGCTTGGAAAACTGTTCGGTAGTCTTCATGTGCCAGCATTGGTCTTAGGTGCCGTAACATCTTAATCTTATAATATATAGCCTTGACGGTGTTGCTTATATGGGCTTTAAAGACTTTCAAAAGAAACTAAAAACCTACCTCTTTCAAGAACACTTCAGGGTTGACTCCCGACAGAACGCAACACATCATGAACTCTCACAAATTAGCAGAATCTCTTCCACCCAGACTCCCTAAATCTACCCTTCAGATACCCCAGTCTACCTCCCTCCAGCCCATTCTAATTGTAAATAGTGGTGATACCCTACTCTAAGCCTCTTGTTACCTCCTATTACTCATACGTTTTATGTCACCCAGTTATTTGCATAAGTTCATTGTATCCAACTAGTTCCATGTAAACCATTTTAAGTGGTAGAAAAATGGTATAGCAAAACCTGTTAAATAAATAAATAAACACATTAGTTTACTGTAACATGCACCATACAATAATGAGATGCAAAGCATACAAATGCATGCAAAGCACCTCATTATTAGACAAAGAGAATAATACAGCTTGCATTAAACTTTGTAAGCTGTTATTCATGGAAAAATAACATAAGCTTTAAGCTCGGGCTATTTCTGCTCCTCGGATGCATAGGCTCACTAACACATGGCTCAACGCTCCCAGGATCCTTCTTAAAGGGGCCAGCGTTCTTTACAAACACCCATCCCCATTCACAGCCCCCCTCCAATAACTCCATCCCAATTATTGTCCCCCTCCCTCCCCCCAAGAGAATGGGCCAGCCAACCAAAATCCCCCACTACAAATCCAGGCCTCTTAAAACAGGATTTCCATCCCACAAAGACACCCCCAGAACTACCTCCATACACCTAGAAAAGACCTTCTCTCTCCCAAAGACACCCCAGTAGAATATTATCTATGGGGACGGAAGTTCAGAACATCAGCAAGACTAGCTTTTTTATCTTTGGGGTAAGAAAAATATCACCCAATTCTTGAAGGTAAATACCCTATGCCATAATTCTATAGTAATCCAATAGAACCAAACCCGAAAATCTTGAGGTGGGTGACAATAAAAATAAGTGGAACATTGATCAGCTGGTGAGAAACTTTTAGACTATTTCCTGAAAAGGTTATCTACTTCTTGAAAAGTTGGTAATGAAAATTCTGACCAAGAATGGTCTACAAAAGATATATATACCTGATTTCCCTGAGGGATTAACGACAGAAAATTATCAATATCAAGCCCATCCATCGTAAAGGTGTTATGTATACTACTTATTTTCTGTTTTAAAAAATCTGCAAAATGTTGAATTGTCAAGGAGGAATCCGGCCTAACTTTAATTTTATCCCTCAACAAAGACAATGTTAATTTAAATAAAGATTGTGATTGATATAGAGCTGAAGAAGTTTTTTTCCTATAATACTGTTTCCGAGCCTGACGAATCAAGACCTTATATATTTTATCTTTAACCTTCCATTTATGTTTATCTTGATTATCATAAGATTTCCTCCACTTGAGTTCCAGAGTCCTGGACCCTCTTTCTAATATAGACAATTCTTGAGTATACCAGGGAAGATATTGCCTAATCACAGATCATCTTCTACAAACTGTTGGGCAATTTCATCAACGATTTCACGTGTGTTGGAGTGTGGGTGCATCTACACAGACATCCCCAGAATAGTATTTCAGAGCCTCGACTCTAGGAATAGCCTAATGGTTTGAGTAGTGGGCAGGGCCGATGCCCTAGGTGAACCTCACCCCTTGCACCCCCTTCCCACGCCCGGCATCCATTGCTACCGCTGCCGTCCCTTTCCAGGACCAACAGTGGCGACAATAGCTGCAAGCAACCCCACAGAACTTAACTTCAAGCTTCAGTGTCGCAGGGCTGTTTGCTTCTGCCGCTCTCCACTGCCCAGTGCACACTTCCTGTGCAAACAGGAAGTTGGCATCGAGAGTCAGAGAGGGACAGAAGCAAACAACCCCACAGCACCAAAGCTTGAATATAGGTCCGCGGGGCTGTTTGCAGTTATTGGTCCCAGAGAGGGGTGACAGCGGTGGCAATGGGCCACCCAGAGGACCATCACTCTAGGCAACTGCCTAGTTCGCCTAATGGCAGCACCAGCACTGGTAGTGGGCTAGGACCAGGGAAGCCGTAGTTCAAATGCCACTACTGCTGTCATCGTGATTGTGCTGGATTGTGTGTGGATGATGGAATGCTATCTCCTTTACACCCTCTGAATGTTTTTCAATCAAAACTAGCACTTTCCCAATGCTTATTACTACCTGGAGCAGGTCGAAACTTAGACGTGACTCCAGGCATCTAGGATATTTCTGAGATTAGGCAGTAACACCCCTGCCACTCCTCCACCACACTCCCATTCAGACTTGGATATCCTCACTCCGGGCTTCTAAAATGGTTCAGGAGATGTCTCTGTGCTTTGGACATCTCGATGCCCCTTTTCAGATGTCCAAAGCACAAATATGGAGTGGAGGAGTAGCCTAGTGCAGTGTTTTTCAACCTTTTTTGTGCAAAGGCACACTTTTTTCATGAAAAAAATCACGAGGCACACCACCATTAGAAAATGTTAAAAAAATTTACCTCTGTGCCTATATTGACTATATATAAAGTAATTCTCTTGAATAGGAATCAAACACTCACACCAACCCCCCTCCCCTGCTGGTTCACTCACACCCCCCCCCCCTCCACTGCTGGTTCACTCACCCACCCCCGTCACTTACTCACCCCTCCTGCTGGGTCACTCACTCACTTACCCCCCCTCCCCTGCTGGTTACCTCAAACCATCGCCCCCCCCCCCATTTCTGGTTCACTCACACCACAAGCCCCCCACCCCTCCAATGCTGGTTCACTCACACTCCCCCCCCCCTTGCTGGTTCACTCACACTCCCCCCCCCCCTTGCTGGTTCACTCACACACACACACCCCCCCCTGCCCAAGCCACTGCTTCTGCTTTGTACAGAGCAGCGGCTGCACTACACTTACATTGAAAAGTAAAGATAAACTGTGTCAGGAGCCCTCCGGTCATCGCAGAGCCCGAGGAAGTGATGTCATGGGGGCGGGCTCCTCACAGGCTGTCTTTCCTTTTCAAATTAACTTTATTGCAGCTAAAGTTAATTTAAAAAGGAAAGACAGCCTGTGAGGAGCCGCCCCCATGACATCACTTCCTCAGGCTCTGCATGATCGGAGGGCTCCTGACACAGTTTCTCTTTACTTTTCAATGTAAGTGTAGTGCAGCCGCTGCTCTGTACAAAGCAGAACCAGCGGCTGCACTGCTATAGGGAATCGCGTTCGCGCCGCGGACTTCGGCACAAAAGCCGGTTTTTTGCTCGGGCCGCTCCCGATCTTGCGGCCAGAGCAAAAAACCGGCTTTTCAATGGCCGGTTTTACAACTGTGCTGGCAGCCAGCCTGGCCATGGAAAAACCAGCCAGGCCGGCTGAAAACCGGCCGGTTGGCAACCCTAATTTGTGAGCCGAGGCCACATGTTACGGATGAAATTGGAATTTTTCCCACGGCACACCAGACAATATCTCACGGCACACTAGTGTGCCGCGGCACAGTGGTTGAAAAACGCTGGCCTAGTGGTTAGAGCAACTGCCTAGTACCCAGAAGATCAAGGGTTCAATTCCCACTGCCACTCCTTGTGACTTTGGGCAAGTCACTTTACCCTCCATTGCCTCAGAAGAAAGGTCTGCCAATCTACTTCCAGTGATACATTGCCAAGAAAACCCAGAGGTAGCTGGGTCACTATGAGTCAACACTGAAGTGATGGCACTAAAAAAAAAAAAAAGCACAAATAAGGCTTCCAAAATAACTCCCATAGTAAAGTTCAGAGGTATTTTCCCCTGTATTAATATACAGCACTTACTGAATTGATATTTTAGTAGGTGCGAGGATTTTTCATACGTTTGTGTGATTTTGATATCCATATATTGACTCAGGGGAATAAGCTCCCTGGGTACCCAAAAGGTGGCTGCGTCACCCTTGAGTATGTTACTTTATCTCCCATTGCTTCAGATAGTCATTTAAATTACAAGCTCTTTGGGGCAGGATTTTATTTATTTATTTAAATCTAGCTCACTTCTTTTAATTGGTAATTCAAGGCAATTACATTCTCTTTCTCCAGTGCTCAATGCAGAAACCTTGTCCTAGAGCCCGGTACTAAGTTCTAGTACAGGCTTTCTTAATGCAGGTTTAGGACAGACATTTTGCTCAGCTAAGCCGTAAGCCTACAGTATGGAATGGAGTTCTCTGCAAAGGGGTCTATTCTGTTTAGTGAATAGCAGGTCTGGACATCCGGTATGGACATCCAATCCAGACGTCCAGACCCACTATTCGCCTGGCTAGCATTGGGGAAACAGAGCTCCCCGCATGTAGAGCTGAGCTGTGTGTGGAGCTCTGTTTGTGGATGGGTAGGGGTGGTCCATAGGCAGCGCAAGGGTGGGCTGTGAACAGCATCAAGACCCCGGACGTACAGGGTCAATTCCAAGGTCAGCCCTGTATGTCCAGGGTCAGCCATTCGCATGGCCGGAGGACGATGGACGGCCTGGGCCCGGGTCCAGAAAGACAGGTGAGAGGATGCAGAGGATTCCCCCACAGCCTGACTCTGGCCACGGCAGGCCTGATTGGGGGATGGGCCTGCCGGGGATCGTGGCTCCTGCATGAAGCCGCGGTGCCATGGCAACATAACACCATGGCATCACAGCTCCATGCAGGAGCATGGCTGAGCTAGCTGGGGAAATTGTTGGACATCCGAGCGCCCAGAATCGGGGCACGGCCTGGACATCCAGGCCTTGTTCCCAATTCTGATCTCGTGGGCATATCTAGACCCCACAGGATCAGAATTGGGTGCAACCAGTGCACGTCCCAATTCTGGGTGCCTGGACAGGCAGGGGACATCCAGATTGGAATGGGCCTCAAAATGTTTGTGCTAAACAAGGAGAGGTAGCCTGGCACATGTGTGCAGGTGTCTGCATTAGCAACACCTATATCCTACACACATAAGGCGTTTGTCCACAAATGCTGGCATGCTATGCCACACATAAGAGCAATAATATTCTTCTCAGTTCAATACTGGTGTTCGTAGACATCAATATTATTCTGAGCAGAAATCCTGTGCAGAAAATCTCTCTTTTATGCATGTAAATGCCCACATCTAGATTCTTCAAGCACACACATAAGTTATAGTATTTTGTAACTTATGCATGTAAATTTGTGTTCTACCTGTTCCACTCATACTCCTTCCCTGTGTACGCACGCACTGGAAGTATGCTAGATCAGTCTTACACATGCACTTACAAAATAACAAGCACCTAAAGTGTGTGCGTAAGTACCCAATCTTGCCTAATGGTTGAGTTGGCCCTGAGCAGGACTGTATGAAGCTAGAAATATGCCCCGTGCGACCAATGTTCCCTCTAATTTTCTGTAGCCTGTGTGCGCATAAAATATCAGCTGTGTGCAGCTTTTGAAGGAAGGTTAAATTTTTGTGCGCCACTTAACAACACTCTGAGTGATATACTTTAAAATTTGACTACACGTCAGAATACAGTATGTACACTACATTGATTTTAATCAAATTAAATGAAAATAGACGATTACTAAATAAAGCGGGAAATTTCTAGTAATTACAATCATAACTTTTAAATTTTAAGACGTCTGTGTTGTTTTCTGTCAGAATCAGAGCTGTAATTTTTGTGCGCTCTGTTGTAAAGTATGTGCGCTCTCTCGGTGAGGTGTGTGCGCGCGCACACGCGCACAGCTTAGAGGGAACAGTGCGTGCGACTAACAGATCTGTTGCCCCTCTCTGCCCCAGCCAGGTGTAGTAATGCACTTTTTTTGAGCTTCCTGGAAGCCTAGTAATGATATCTGTACTTTTTCTGAGCTTGCGCCCTGTGCAGCCACACTACTCGCACAGCCCTTGGTACGGCCCTGGCCCTGAGCACAGATATAGGTAATGGCCCATCACTGTGGACCAGTCCAGAAGCAGGGCAGATAAATCTGCTGCTCTCTGGGTTGGTTCCAGCAGGGCCAATCAGACAGAAGACACCTAAAAGACAAATAAGCAGGAAAGGCAAGAGCATACGCCCATCAGACAAGAACACAGGAAAGAACAGAGCTCCTCCAAGAGGAGGGAAAGCTCATGCCCAGAATGGCACAGGTCAACACTAACTCCCTTTTGGCCCTGTCAGCATCAAAGTCAGCACAAGATATATCATTGCACGTGAACATGTGACAATTCAGTCATTTTGCCATGCACAAAATAATCAAAGTAGTCATGTTCTCAGACGTACATGTGCTGGCTACATAGAGACAGTACATGAATCAACATTTGCAGTCAGCCATAATTCTTGATCCATGATGGTATTTGCAAAAGCAAAATAAACTGTCCTCAGTGCCCTGCTGAATAAGCCGGAAACATGATATACACAGATGCTGCCCGCTTTTTCCAACAAACCCAGGCATCACTTCACACTGGATCCAAATATCTGTTGGAAGTAAACAGACTACAGATTGTCAGTGAATTGTTTTACACTTCCACAGCTAACAAGAATACTTTGAAAAGCTTTTGAACAATGACAACCCGTAAGAACAGCAACTAGATAGGTTCCCAGAAAACCATATGGCCTTCAAGGGAATAAGCAGGGAAGATACGGCAGAGGTGATAAGAACATGAAAACCACCAGGTCAGATGAGGTATATTGATCAAGACATTCAAGAAAATGAAAGAAATGGGATGGGAAACACTAACAATTTGTACAGAGCAAACTGGAATGAAGGAAATATGCGAAATAAGTGTAGTGAGAGTACACTAGTCCCAGTCCTCAAGATAAAGGCGATGTGCAAAACTGCAATGTCCAGATGGTTCTGGGAGGAATAGTGGTGGGGTAATGCTAAGAACACAAGATATGCCATACTAGTCAGACCGTTTACAAGAGTAGACAAGCCAGAACACAAGTACCAGTCAGGTTCCTAAAAGGTAGACTAATTCCATGCTGCTTAATTATCAAAATCTCAAGGTGGAAGGGTCTGAATGGGGGGCACCCTTTTCTAGCTAGGCCGAGTGACAAAGAAAGCCTACGTTGCTTTCTACCTCTTTAATAAAAGGCTGCTGTTGGTGGTGATTGTAGTTATTTAATTTCTTCTGATGTTTCAACCTTGTGTAGTGCTGCGTACAATATGGCCTTGGATGCTAGCTTGTAAGCTCAATACAGCCAGGGTCGTTTCTTATGCATCTTGCCAGAGCTGGGTAGGCCTTGTAGCATTATAGAAATATAGAACTAGTAGGTTCTCCTGTTCATTGGCTAAGAGAACTGCAAAAACAAGTTGGCAGCATTGCCAGCACCTCTTCCTTCCTCCGTCTGATCCTCCTGAACTGTGCTAATATACATGTACAGAGTTTGCTGCTTTAGAATTCACTAGTACAAAAAAAAAAGCAAAATGAAAGCTGTTGAGTCATCTGACACAGTGAACTTCCTGGTATACTGTAGCATCTGCTTTATTCCAGATATATTTTAGGACGAAGTATGGAATTAGCTCATACCTTTCGCAGAAGTTCAAGGCAAGTATATTCAGGCACAGTAGGTATTTTCCTACCTATAGAAAAGCCTTACAATGTTTGCTTGTACCTGAGGCAATGGAGGGTTAAGTGACTTGCCCAAGCTCACAAGGAAGGACTAGCAGTGAGATTTGAGCCCAGCTTCCTCAAGTTTCAGCCTACAGCTCATACCACTAGGCCACTGCAGGTGTGAGTTTGACTGTTCTTATTCATCACAAGACATAGTGTAATGCAATATTCAGACACGTGGCCACTGCATAAAGACAAGCAGATGTTTTAGCTGCTTATCTTTATGCGGACGTCACCCGCCATTGAATAGGCGTTTTTTGAGAAGAGAGAAATGGTTTCACTGCCTCCTCAACGATACACTTGAAGCAGGAGCCTAGTGCTTCGAAACGTGCACGTCGTGTGTTTGAGCAGCTAAGTGGGATTTGCTTTTTGGATTTTAATATTATATACAGAAAAAACTTGATAATAAAAGAATAATAAAAAATGGGGCATGTACTGCGTGAGGTTTAGAGGCATTTCCTCTCTACCTTGCGGTTTATACCCGACAAAAAGTTGGTGATTTCCATTGGGGGATCTAGTATTCTATTTTCGATGATTGACTGATAGGAATACTATTATTTGGGAGCATTTGCTTTTGATATCTTTATGCCCTGACATACGGTGGCCCTCTCTGTTTAGGTAGGACCACTGAATATGTGTTCCTAAAAGTAAATGGATAATGTGTTTGTTTAAGTTAGGACTGATAGTTGCATTGTCCCCCTAAATAGATAAATTATCTAGAAACCAGAATATATGAAGAAACAACTGCCACACTCTACCCGCTACCCCGACATCCTTCCAGCTTCTAGCACTCACTCATACTTTTCCCATAATGATCTGAGATTGTTAACATAATAAATGAATCAATAGCTTTCTTGATCTGAAAGATAAATCTTTTGCTATAACTATAATCTCGATAGTCTATCCACGGTCACCACAAGGGCTTCAGCCAAAGACCGGTGAGTCCTGGGATGGCAGTGTGGAACAGAGAGTTCTGAAAACTGAGACGCTGTGGTCTTCGGAAATGGGTGCTGTCTCCTCTTTAGCTTAACAGAAAGAGCCTTCAGCCTGCTAAAACCCGGACAGTTTTCAAACCCAATGTACATTGTGGGAGCATTTTCAAACAGCTTGTTTAGGGCAAAGTCTGTAGGAAAGTATTTGTCGATTTTTAAACCCTGCTGTTTGTGCAGGTAAAGTTTTTCAGAAAATGAACCTGGATTTGAAAATACAATCTACATGCATTATTTCTCTATCCTGTATTATAATCAGCACCCATACTTTTAGCTCAGTCAAGAGAGCACAAATCTCAGATGGCCAGTTTACAGCACTAAATTGCTGTTTGCTACGTATCCACTTAAAGGGGTTCTTACAATTTTCCTCTGACTGAATTTGACTCTCAAGGTTGTTAATATGTCTTAAAGTATTCATCTAACCTTAGGTATTTACAAAGCAATAGATTAAAGTCCACATGTTGGGAGCAGGAAAAAGAAATATGCATGCATAAATGTCAAACATGCCATTGATGTGTGTCTCTCTTCCCCCCTCCCCCCATTCCCAAAAACCAGATTGTATATAGCCAAATGTATACGCATATTTACAGCTACCTAGAAACCAACTCCCACTCTTGGTTTGGAGCTTGTCATGTTGTGAGGGCTTGTATGCATCAGTGATGCTAAGAGCTAAGCTATCAGTAGTTTAACAACTGGCAGGATCTCCCAAGATGGACAGGCCTCAGCTGAGGTGACAGACTAAGACAAACCACCCATCTGGGCTGCAGCAGAATGGGACGGTGTTGGCAGCAGAGGATCACATTTCTGTGATAACGACAACAACACTACAATTATCTGTGTGGAAAAAAGGTCTGGCAAGCTACTTTATATATTGTCACAAAAACCCATGGAGATCAAAGGGCAAGCGGCCCTTTAAAAGCGACGTGCTCCATCGGGAGACCCAGAGCACGCCGCCAACAAGAGATCAAAGGGCAAGCGGCCCTTTAAAAGAGGCGTGCTCCATCAGGAGACCCAGAGCACAGCGCTAATGAGAGATCAAAGGACAAGCGGCCCTTTAAAAGCGGCATGCTCCATCGGGAGACCCAGAGCACGCCACCAACGAGAGATCAAAGGGCAAGCAGCCCTTTAAAAGCGGCATGCTCCATCGGTCATGCCCGCACCTGGCAGGCCCGCGCCTGAGGGTTTCGCCAGAGGGCCCTTTGGCATGGCCCTTAGGCGCGGGCTCGGGAGCGCTCTGGTGTGAGCCATGAACCCTGCTACTCCTAATCACCGTAGCTGCCTGGAGCCGGCCCTGGAACCGAGTAGGCACGATCGCTCCTCCACACTTCGCCTCCTGACCCCAACCATCTCACTAACACCACCTTACCTTCAAGCCACTTTCCTTGACTTGCTGCCCACTGCTGACATTGATTTTCCCTTCCTTTACCAGCCTAGAACTTGCTACCCATTGTTTGCTTAGTACTGTTACCTACTGCCTGCATAGAGCTGCTAACCATTGTCTGCCTAGAACTGTTACCTACCGCCTGCATTGAACTGCTACCCATTGTCTGCCTAGTACTGTTACCTACTGCTTGCATTGAACTGCTAACCATTGTCTGCCTAGAACTGTTACCTACCGCCTGCATTGAACTGCTACCCGTACTGTTACCTACTGCCTGCATTGAACTGCTACCCATTGTCTGCCTAGAACTGTTACCTACTGTCTGTTTAGAACTGCTACCCAGTATTTGCACAGAACTGCACAGAACTGTCTCCTCCGACCTACTTAGAACTGCTACCCATTGTTGCATAGAACTGCTACCCATTGTCTCGTAGAACTGCTACCCGCTGCCTGCATAGAATTGCTACCCATTGTTGCATAGAACTGCTATCCCTTGTTGCTTAGAACTGCTACCCAGTGTTGCATAGAACTGCTACCCAGTGTTTGCTCAAACCTTGCTGCCCACTACCATGGCCCCACATCTCATTGTCCTTCTCTTCCTCTGCCGCCCCTCCTATCAACACCCTCCCTCCTCTCCCCCCTCCCCTCCCCTCCCCCTACCTTCTCACGTCTCCCTCCACTCTCCCCCCTAGCCTAGCATATGCTCTTGGGCCTCCCCACACCATCCCCCGCACTCATCCAGCCCCCCTCTCTACCATCCTCACTTCTCCCTCCATTCTGCCCCCTAGCCTAGCACCTGCTCTTGAGCTTCTTCACACCATCCCCCGCATTCAACCTGCCCCCCTCTCTTTAAGGCAACCCCACCCTCGCTTCCGCTATACCATCTCCACTTTACCTCGCTCTCTAATACTCATTCTCCTTCTCTCATCAGGTAATATCAACCCCAACCCTGCACCCCCCCGATTTCTCTCCCACTCTAAAGAAAGTTCCTCACGTACCCTATCTAATCTCATCCACATCCCGTTCCTCCCTCCTTCCACCCTCTCCCAGTCATCCCACACTCACTCACCCATAGGTATCAACTCCAACCCTACCCCCAAAAATAATCCCTCACATAGCCTACCTGATACCATCAATTTATCCCTTATTTCCACCCCCCCCCCTCATATCCCTCCTGTGGAGCACATACACCCAAACATACCCACCCACACCCTACTCCCTCTAAAGCTTGATGCTACCCTAGAAATAGACCCCCAAGATATTCTGATAAGAAATCCACACGTAACTTATCCAACCTTATCCATATCCCTCTCCTCTCCCTCCCCCCGCTCTCCCGTTTACTTGCGCCCTATGGAACGCATGTTCATTCATTAAAAAAACCTCTTTTATTCACGTTTATGTTTATTAAAACTTTATATACCGCCCAATACGGTTAGCATCTGGGCGGTTCACAATACATAAAATCAAATTAAAAAGAGAGCTGCGAAAGGGGAAACAGAGAGAGAACGCCATAAAATCATACAGAAAAGAGATGAGGACAGAGAACAGAGTGGGGAACAAAGTGGCAACATAAGGGGGGAGGGGAAACACATCGACAATACAGAAGGGTGGAGGAGAGAAAGGGATAAGGAGCTGGCATGGTAGTACTAGGAAGGAGAAGGGGACGGAGCAGGAAGGGGGCGATTAAATGCAGAACAGAAAAGATGAGTTTTTAGTTTAGCTTTAAAGGACGGGTAGGAAGTTTCTAATCGAAGGGAGTGAGGAAGTGAATTCCAAAGCCTCGGACCAAGAAAAAAGAAAGCTGAAGATCGGGTGGATTCTAAGTGAGCCTGGGAGGGCGAGGGAAGAAAGACACGGATGGCATGGATGGAACGTAGAGACCGATGCGGAGTATGGAGGTGAACTTGATTTGCAAGATACAGGGGGATACCAGAGTGGAGTACCCTGTGTACATAAATAAGGACTTTAAACTGAACACGGAAGGTAACAGGGAGCCAGTGAAAATGTATTAGCAAGGGGGTGATGTGATCGAAACGTGAGGCATGAGAGAGGACACGGACAGCAGTGTTTTGAACCCGTTGAAGATGACAAATTTGGGATTGGGGAAGCCCGGCAAGACAGACATTACAATAATCGAGACGAGACATAACGAGGGAAATGATAAGAGTGGCCATGGAGGAGGGGGAGAGAAAAGGGCGTACAGCACGAAGTTGTCTTAGAGTAAAGAAGGAACGTTGAATAACAGAGGAAATATGTTCTTTGAAGGAGAGGGAGGAATCGAGAATAACACCCAAGTAGCGCAAAGAAGAGACAGTGGGGATGGGTGTGGAAGAGAACAAGGGAGTGAGAGGAGGGGGGGGATTACCAAAGGTGAACCAAATAGCTGAGGTTTTTGAGAGATTGATGTGAAGAAAATTGGCCGAGAGCCAGGAGGCTACGGAAGAGAGACAGGTGTTGAAGGCAGTGATGTCAGGAGCAGCCGAATCAGTATGGAAGAGAAGTAAAATGTCATCAGCATAGTAATAGGCAGAAACACCGTGCTGTTGAATAAGGAGAGCGAGAGGGGCCAGAAACACATTAAAGAGAAGAGGAGCAAGAACAGAGCCCTGGGGAACACCACAGGGGAGAGAAGTGGAAGGAGAGGACCCTGAGCCAGTGTGACCTGAGAAAGAACGACTAGACAGAAAAGAGTTCTTTTCATCTCTAAAGCCCTACACCTTCCTGTTCTGACCGAGACCTGGCTCCTCCCGGATGACACCGCATCCATTGCCTCTCTCTGCTATGGGGGCTACCAATTCTCCCATACACCTCGATCTACTGTTCGCGGTGGTGGCGTTGGCCTCCTACTCTCTCCCTCTTGCCAAGTCCAACCCCTCCTGTCACCCCCATCACACTCCCCCCTCTCCTTCGAAGTCCACTCCATTCGTCTTCTCACACCACTTCCCCTCTGAGTAGCTGTCATTTATCTCCCACCCGACAACTCCAAATCAACTTTCCTCACCGACTTCGACTCCTGGCTCTCTGCCTTTATGGATTCCTCCTCCCCCACTCTTATTCTTGGCAATTTCAACATTCACATCGACAACCCCTCTGACCCTCATGCCTCAAAGTTCCTCGCTCTTACCTCCTCGTTTGACCTCCAACTTTGCTCCACTGCATCCACACACCTACACGGCCACTGCTTTGACCTAATACTCTTCTCCAATTCCTCTTCCTCAAACTTCTGCAAATCAGTCCTTCCCTTATATGACCATCACCTCTTAACATTTACTCTTCAGCTCCTGCCATCCCAACCTCGCCCTATCTCCTCCGACCTATTTAGAAATCTTCATAATACTGATCCCCTGACTCTCTCCTCCACCATTTCTCCCTCTTTCCTTCATTTTATCCTCCGAGTCCGTCAACGAGGCATTATCCTAACACAATACTACACTATCCTCAGCCCTTGACACTCTTGCCCCTCCCACCCCATGTCCTGTCAAATGATCTACTCCCCAACTCTGGCTTTCACCCACAATCTGTTACGCATCTGCGCCCGTTCTGCCGAATGAGCCTGGTCCAAATCCCGCTCCCCAGAAGATCTCCTACACTTCAAATTCATGCTTGGCTCCTTCCAGTCAGCCTTAGCACATCCATCTGACTAATTCCCTTGCCTCTGATCCTCACCGTCTCTTTAATACCCTCAATTCTCTCCTCAAGGTCCCCCCGCCCTCCCTTTCTGCCCAAACCCTGGCCAACTACTTCCACGACAAAATCCTCAAAATTACCCTCCAATTTCCTACCCCCTCATCTAACCCCCTCCTCAGCATTTCTCCTCCCCCCTCCATACTCCCCCTGCCACCCTCTCCTCCTTCCCTCCGATCTCTGAAGAAGAAACCACACTCCTTCTTTCCTCCTCCAAACCTACCACCTGTTCTTCAGACCCTATCCCTACCCATCTCCTATGTTCCATCTCCCTCACCATTGTCTCCTCCATCACTCATATCCTCAACCTTTCACTCTCCACTGCAACTGTCCCCGCTGACTTCAAACATGCTGTTGTCACACCCCTCCTCAAGAAAGCTTCACTTGATCCCACATGCCCTTCTAACTACTGACCCATCTCCCTCCTTTCCTTCATATTCAAACTATTAGAACGAGCAGTCCACCGTCGCTGCCTCGACTTCCTCACTTTCCAGGCCCTCCTGGACCCACTTTAATCCGGCTTCCGTCCTCTACACTCCACTGAAACGGCACTCACAAAAGTCACAAACAACCTGTTCCTGGCTAAATCCAAGGGCCTCTACTCCATCCTCATCCTTCTTGACCTTTCTGCTGCCTTTGACACCGTTGACCACAACCTTCTCCTCATCACCCTCTCCTCGCTTGGCTTCAAGGATTCCGTACTATCCTGGTTCTCCTCCTACCTCTCCCATCGCTCATTCAGTGTATGCTCTGGTGGCTCCACCTCCTCCCCTACCCCACTCCATGTAGGTGTACCCCAGGGATCTGTCTTGGGCCGGGATTGAATCACAGTCCTGGCCTACACACAATTCTGATCCTGCGGGATCAGAATCACGATCTCCTTTGTACATCCAGCTCAGCCCGGACGTACAAAGAAGATCTACGTCTGGGACAGAATCAGGCCCATAGTCTTAAAATGGGCTTGCATCATAATGTAGAAAAGACAACTAGCAAAATCAATAAGTTCATCATTGATGAAAAAAGAAATTGAAATAGTTGACAACTTTAACCTACTTGGTTGAACTATCAATAAATAAATGACAAGCAATCAAGAAATCTGACGATGCATTGCTCTTGGAAGAATGGCTATGAAGGGCCTAGATAAGATTCTCAAGAATAGAGATCTCTCTCTCCATACAAAGACTCAACTTGTCCAAGCCATGTTTTTTTTCAATAACATCATATGGATGCAAAAGTTGGACAATGAAAAAGATAGACAGGAAGAAAATCGATGCCTTTGAATTATGCTGCTGGCCACGGATACTCTAATGATGGACTGCTCGAAGAAAAAAACAGTCGGCATTAGAAGAGTTAAAACCAAAGCTTTCTTTAGAAGCTCAGATGACAAGACTTTGACTTTCATACTTTGGACACATCATGCGAAGAGAGAGATCATTGGAGAAAGACATCATTCTTGGCAAGGTTGAAAGTCAACGTAAAAGGAAGGCCAGCAATGAGATGGATTGATACAATAACAGCAGCTATGTGTGCCACTTTATCAACAATGAGCCGCCTGACTGAAGACCAAACACAGTTTAGGTCAACTATCCAGAGGGTCACATGAGTCGACACCAACTCGACGGCACTTAACAACAATAGAAACTGACTGACCTTGATATAGCAGGATTAGGTGGGTTAACGCTCTGTTATCTCATGAAAAGGCATCTAAGTCTTTGAAAATTAACCCCACTATGGGCGTGATTCTACGAGGCGAACTGCGGGGCTGCACATCCCACCGAGATGTACAGTCTCCCTATCCCCCTTGCCAGTATTCTCCCTCCATCCCCTGCTGCACACACAGAGCCAGGGGACGGTGGCGGGGTGGGGCGTGGGTGGGACTGACCCCTAGACATACAGGGCCAATTCCACTCACGGGTCTGTACTTCTGGGGGTTCCTAGGGGGACACCTGTTTATACCAGCTCTGAAGTGGAATAAGAAGAGGGGTGCCCCCCCCCCCCCAAACATGGAGGCAGCTCCCCAGAGCCCCCCTTCAGGAGCACCGGGACTTGGAAAGTGCGGCCTTGACGCCTAATCTGGGCCCCAGCGGCCCCTGCTGGGGTCAGGCGGCGGGAACTCTGGGGCCTGGGGCTGTGGGCAGATGGAGCCACAGGGACGACATCCCGGAGAGCTGCAGGAGGGACACACCAGACCATTCCATGCCCGATTCTGAAAGCCACAGGAACATTTTGCTTCTATGTTTCAGAATCGGGTCCGAATGGGCCTGTCAAAACAGGGCCGTCTGGATGGCCCGGATGTGCCCCTTCTGCAACTGGACTCCACGTTTCCTGGCCCGATGGTAATTTTGCTGCTATAGCTTTAGTTATTTCAGGAAGTCTGTTCTTTTGCATGGAATTTTTCAGCTGGGATAGCAGTGACACACCTGCTCCTTTGGGTGTGTTATTACGGCTGGGATATTAACACATCTGTTCCTTTAGGTGTATTATTACATTTGGGACAGTTACACGCCTGTTCCTTTGGTTATATTAATAAAGCCAGAGCAGTAATATACATGTTTCTTTCCTTTTATGTTTATTACCTCTTGTTTCTTTCCTCAATATTTATGTTATGTAATTTATCTTAGTTTTAACAAGATGAACCTGATTTTGAATTAATAATTGTGTTTTTAATCAGTGTTGTCAATCTGCATAACATCCTGAGGCAGCTTCTGTTGCCACACAGTAAACTTACATAGATATCTCATTAACTCTAAATCTCTCTCTCTGGGTTCAATATCTTTGGGGGGGTTATATATTGGCTCCAGTAGCCAAAACTGCGAACCAGGTTGAGAGGATCATAGGCAACATGCCATGTCTGCAAAACCCATATGCTGAACTGCTGCCATGCAATGCTCCAGACTCCCTGCTCTCTCAGGCTAAGGGCGCCATCCTGTGGAAGTAAAAGATGGTGCACATCAAATGCTGACGATGCCAGCTGCAAGTGCTATGAATTTGACATGTCTCCTTGTCAAATATAAAATATTATGACAGATAAAGTCTTTCAAGCCTATCGCTTCTGTCCAATCTCCTTACCTAATGAAAAACCTCAAGCTTCCCCACAACAGGTATCCCACAAAGGCCAGGGATGGGATCGGTGAGTGAGAGGTGGGGGAATTTTATGGTGGGGCCATCAGAGGTTATTTCATGCCATGGGGGGTCAGGTGGGGCATTCTTCATGGGGGGATAAGATGCCTTAGGGGGGCTCAGCTGGGAGTGGATGCCTTAAGGGAGGGTTGAGGGGACTGGATGTAAGAGGGTGTTCAGGAGGTATTGGATGCCTTGGGAGCTGGGGGGGGGGGGATCAGATATCAGGGGGTGATCAAGGGAAGGATTGCTGTTGAGGGGATTAATGGGAGGAGATACATATAGATAGCTTGCAATGTTCATCGAGAATGGAAGCACTGATTTTTAAAAGCTGCTCCCAGGCACGTGTTGGGGGAGGGGGTGTTTGCATAGGTTTTTCCACCACAGTCAGCTTTATAAAATCACTTCTCCTGCTGGACGTGGGGGAGGGGGGGGATCAATGTACAGTGCTGTACCTACAACTCCATGAGTGTTATTTTTCATGGAATGCATGGGTGCAAATGTTGTCCAATGCTTTGTACCTGTGACAAGTTTCAAAGTGAAAATGTGAGCCTGTTTTTCTTTGAAAACTGGTACAAGGTCCATGCATAAAAGATATCCAGAAGCTTTGTCCCAATGTGGACAGTGTGACAATGGCCCATATGCAGGAGAGAGAGATGGGATGGGAGGAACGAGAGAGAGACTGAGACAAACAGGGAAGAGTGACAAAGATCAAAGGGACCCGGAGGAGGAGAGGGAATGAAAGATTCATGATGCCCTTTAATGTCTTTCTTTTTGGATAAAATAAACATGGAGATTCTTATTAAAAATGTGCTTCCAGGTCACAAGTTACATTTGGACTATAAAGATGTCACCAAAAGTGACTTTTATCTTTTTGGACTTGTACAATTACCTATCCAGTGATTTTGCTGGAGATAGAGAAACTTTGTGTTGCTTTTTATTACTTCGTTAATCTATCAATCAGAACCCAGAGTGTCTACCTGTCACAATAGGATAAGTCTTCAGTAGGAAGTTACACTGACTGCAGCTATAGATATCCAAGGTCATCCAGTCTGCTCAGCCTTTTTTCACCACTTTGGCAACATAGAATTTATATGGCCTTCAGCTTTGAGGGAAGCTGATAAATGAATCACTAGTTGGAACTCCCATGGATGTGTCAGCTTTACTCAGTGGTTACCAAAAAATGTGCTTGGGAGGGAGGGGCTAAGGTGGGGTTGTGAGTAGCTATAGCAATTTCATCAGGATATGTTACTTGAGTAAGAAGAATGCCCAAAACCTGTAGGAAAGTTTCTGGCTATAACACACCCAACCCTCCTGTCTTCATCGCTGGGAAGCCCACCTCTTTGTCGCTGAGCTGTGATTGTGTCCATTTTCTTCCAACAGCAGATCCTTATTTTTCTTGTTGGATATAAGGAATTTGAAATAAGTATCAAAAACAAGCCGTAGGTGATATCTTTACATTAGTCCAGAGGGCCGCAAACCAGTCAGGTTTCTGGGATATCCCTAATGAATATGCATGAGATAGATTCAAATACAATGGAGGCAGTGCATGCAAATAGATCTCATGCATATTCATTAGGGATATCCCAAAAACCTGACTGGTTTGCGGCCCTCCAGGACTGGATTTGAGTACCTCTGCATTAGTCCAATAAAAAGGTAACGCTTGAAAGCTTATCAAAAATGTATTGCTAGTCCAATAAAAAGATATTGCCTACATCTTGTTTGTTGACCCTTACTGTATTTCCTCATATCCAACTGGACTGACATGGCAACCACAATTTTCTTGCTAGACAATTTCCATTCATTTGATGGAAAAGGAAACTCTCCTTTTCTCGTCCTTCTCCCACTCTTGAGTGCCTGTCGGGTGACTGTTACCTTTTACCTCTATTTCTCTGCTCCACACATTCTTTCATGCACAAACTCCAACAAGTTGAAAGGATTCACTGCAAAATCATTCTGCACGCAAATCACGACTCAGCTTTCTCAGCAGATCAGACCAGGATTCCAGCCAAAGCTGGTGAGATCGGAGGCACATCAATGCCACCTCCTAGAACCTTAATAGTAACATAGTAAATGACGGCAGATAAAGACCAGTATGAATAACTAAAACAAACTACGCCATCAGCAGCAGCTGTGCGACAGAATACTCCACTACAGTAGCAACTGTGCTCCCTTGGCAATATCTCTTTCCCTGACGCAGCTTCTAAATCCCACTTGATGCTCTTCATAAGGCTGAAAACTGTACCTTCATCCCTCATTTCAATCCTTGCTTTTCCCTAATTGCAGAGGAAATTTTGTGCACAGTTTAACCAAAAACATCCTGAAGAAGTAGCTGCATTTATGATTAAATGAATAGTGCAGTTGCCATGTTGATCGTCATTAGAGCATAAGAAGGGCTATGCTGGGCTACACCAATCATTCATGAAGCCCAGCGTGCTGTTTCTCAGTGGCCGTGCACATCACTTCGAAGTACCTGGAATATCGCCTTCCTGTTGTTCGTTCCCAGACACAGACGATGGCTGTCCATGTGCGTGCCTGTGTAATAATTATTTATAGATTGGACCACCAGAAACTTGTACAAATCTTTTTTAAATCTAGCCACACTATTAACTTTGACCACATCCTCTGGCAACAAATTCCTCTGCTTAATTGTGCGTCCACTTAAATACATTGAATAAGGGTCAATAAACAAGCAGTTAGTGATACCTTTTTATTGGGCTAACTTAATACATTTTGTAACTAGCTTTGGAGAGTTCTGCTTCCTCCTTTGGGTCAGTAGAGAATAAGGGAAAGATGATGTTTCCTGCATACACAAATACTTTACAGGTTCTATTATAATGGTGGCATGGTGGGATTTGTTTTCAAAACTATAAAGCATTGTAAAATAAACAATAGAGATGAGGAGAAGGTGATGTGTTTAGAGCGAGGCAAGGCCAGCTTAACCAATAGGCAGACTAGGCAGGCACCTAAGGCAATCACTTCTGGGGGGGGCAGCAAAGAGTAACTGCAGTCAAAGCAAAACAATAACAGGGTCATTCCGAGGCGCTATTCAGGCCCTCTTCCGACCCTGACTAACTTCCCCGCACTTTGTACAGGGAAGTCATATGGTGGCAAGAAAGGGGCGGAGCGGGAGCAGAGTTAGGGTGGGCAGTTGGCGGTCACAGACGTACAGGGCTGATTCCAACGTCGGCCCTGTACGGGGAACTTATTTCACCTCTAAGATGGAATAAGTTCCCCTAGTCGGCGGGGGATGGCAGGCCTGGCCATCAGAGAATGTAGGAGGGGGTCGACCTAGGCCTTGGGAGGCCAGATTGGGGGTCCAGCGGCCGGGAATCATGGATTTTGAATAGAGCTGTGGTGCCATGGCAACTAAATACCATGGCACCGCGGATCCATTCAACAGCCCCAACTGAGTTATTCGGGCAAGATCTGTACATGCAGGCTGACCTGAATAGGGGTCTCAGCCTGCACATATAGGCCTGGACGCGATTCTGATCCTGCGGAGTTAGACGTGCCTCGCGGGATCAGAATCCCGGCTAACTCTGTGTGTCTGGTTCCAACTGGGCGCAAAGAGGGCAGGGACATCCAGGACTGAATCAGGCCCTATATATACACACTTCCTCACACACACACACACACACACACACAACACATAAAAAGTTCAAGTATGCTTTTACAAGATTGTTCAGAGTGGTGGTGTTGAGAGATCATGATTTTTTAGTTTAATTACCCAAAACCTGGAAGGGAGGGGGCAGGGAGAGGGTGGAAGGTTTGGAAAGGTAACTGAGGGCACTAATATCCTTGCAGTGGCTATGAGGGGTGGGGAATAAATTGAGGGAAAGGTAAATATGAGTGTATTGTGAGACACTCTGAGACATATTACTTTGTGGGTGTGGGTGTGTTATCTCATTAACAATGTTGGTAACAATAGACAGGATGTCATAGCATAAAATGTCTACAGCACCTTTCTCGAAAGACCTATACAGACAATCTGACTCCATTTTATTGCCTAATTACTTGAGCCCATCATTTCACTTTCTTGACTTGAGAAGGAAGAAAGGTCATGATTCTTCATTGGAAGACATAGTCTAGGTCTGTGATTTGGTTCTAACCAAGAGCTTAGGATTCATGCCGGTATTGGTATGAGACGTAAATTGTTCCAAGTTGGGTATTCTTTTGTAGGGTTTGTGGAGCTAAGTCCAGTAGGTCCAAAATTTGTAAAAATTTAGAGTCCCTTAGGTATAGCCCCAAGGACTCCAACCACAATTGGTATTACAGTAGATTTTGTTGTTACAAACCTTTTCAACTTCAGTCTGAAGATATCTATATTTGGTCAATTTCTCTGTTTTTTTTATTGTTGTTATTATTACTATGCATAATCCAAGCAAAAGCTCAATTTCTCTATGCTAAAAGCAGATGCAAACCCTGTGAGTACTTTGTACCTGTGTAAAGTTGCACAATAAAAGTAGATGCATATTTTTCTTTGAAAACTGGTGTAAAGTTCATGCTACAAAAGTGTCCGAGGGCTTTTCCCCAAAGCAGATAATTTGAAAATTTCCCCAGGAGGCACTTCCATGTGTCCACCATTTTTCTGTGAAGAAATATTTGCTTAGGAACCTTTGTATAATCTCTTCCTGGTGTAGATCATATGGACAGTAATGCATATTTGATGCAAGTTCATTAGTATATGAAGGGGAATAAGCAATATGGTCCAATTGGACCCTGCAGAAGCTTTTGACATTACAGATCATGATCGTTTGTTGTATAGATTAAGTAAAACAAGGGTTTCTGGATTAGTTTTAAAATAGTTTAGAGAATTTTCAACAGCAGAACATGTGAAATGGCATTTTAGAAAGGGTATCCAAGTGCAATCTGGGATATCCAGGGCAGAACATGCAGAAAAACGCCAGGACATGTATGTTTCGGCCCAATTTGTAGACACATAGATGTTCCCAATGTAGATGCTCATGCTGGAATCCATCTAGACATCCCAGCTATGAAACTGTGAGACAGGGACATGCATTTCATGCAAGGTTGTATATCACATGGCAAAACGAAAACACGAACTCCCATTCCCTGTCAGTGTTCATTAACAAGCTGTAAATCACAGGGGATATGAGTGTACCTCCTTCTCCACACCTCCAAGCACTTTCACATGCCTATTTGTGCCTGGAGCACGTATACTCTTTGACATGGCTCGTAACATCCAGGACATTTCTGAAATCAAGCGAGCGCATCCAACCTCTTGGGAACATGCTGGCCATGCCTCCACCATGACCCCATCCGTACTTGGACATCCTTGTGCTGAGGACATCCACAGACCCAGTTTCTAAAATGGTTCCAGGGATGTCTCTATGCTTTGGATATTTCTATGCCCATTTTCAGACATCCAAAGTGCCAATAGAGCTTCTAAAATAACCCCATAAAGTCTCAGATTTTTGGCATGGTGAGGTGCCACAAGGCTCACAGCTGTGCCTAATTCTTTTTTTAGCTCCTTTGGTATAGGTTTAAATGAGTTGCAAATTGTATTATGGGGCCCTTTAACCAAACACCGCTAACTGGATAATGTGCATTATAGCATATGATAACTGTCCACTAAACACTAATGCGTGGACATGCCAGCTACTGGCCACTAAGGCACACGTTAATTGGCAGTCAGGCGCTAATGTGGAGAGTGGGTAGGTTACGGGTAGAGTTTGGGCAGAGAACACATTAGTGCATGATCACAGTCAATGTGCCAATTAGCATGGGTGCACCTAATGATACCTCTATAGGTGCACCCGCATTAATTGTGCCGCACATTAACATACACATTTGTGTGTTAACTATGAGGAACATGCTCATCAGGCCCTCAACAGTTAATAGAGAGGCTTTCCAATTACTATGCATTAAAATCCACATTAATTGCAAAATCTTAGTGGGATTTAGTAAAAAGGCCCCCTATATTCCTATGCAGATGATTTTTAAATACAGCTTCCAGTATTTGAAAACTTGGATCAAACTTCTGATATTTTAAATAGAGATTTTGCTTTAGTTGATAAGTGGATATGTTCTCACCATATGAAATTAAACAGGGACAGCTAAATTGCTTTGACTGAGTAATTCAACTGGAACTATTTCTTAGAAGAATCCTGTTATTTCTGGCTGTTTTGTTTCATTAGCTTCCACGTTAAAAATCTGAGTGTAATGTTGGATTCAGCATTAACTATGGAGCCACAAATAAATTATGTAGTCCGAAAGGTGTTTCTTAAATTGAGCCATTGGTCAGAACATCATTTTAAAATTATAATGCAATTTCTTATTTTATCTCAATTAGACTATTGTAATGTACTTTATTTGGGTATCAATATTAGGAGAGGGCTAGGTTGCAATTATAACAAAATATGGTGGTAAACTACCGGTATATATTTAAATTCCAAACAAATGGCAGAGCTACTCCATTGCTGTATTCCTTGCATTGGTTGCTAGTTCAGGCAAGGGTAATTTTTAAATTATGTTTGGTATTTTAAATAAGGAAAGGCCTCGTTCCAGATACATGATACACTTAGCTACTTTTAGTGATCATAAGCGAGCTCTGAGCTCAGGGGAGTTTGTTATTTTAACTTTTCCAGAGGCAAAGAAGGTACATTTTATTTTTATTTTTTTTTATATTATTGGATTTTTAGTCATATACAACAACCAAAACGGATACAGGTCAATCCCATAAAAAAATAAGGAAAAATATGATACAATATAGGTAATATACACAATGATAAAGTCCACATCACGGAATCCCACGGTTGATAATAAGGAAACATAAAAAAAGAAAACAGAATATATACTATCCACAAAATGGAGGTTACGACCTCACCTACTTAAACCCCTTTCCCAGAAAGAAAATTTTCTAGATGAGAAACTTCAGCAAAGGAATATGAAACACCTTCATAGCTGAGGATACATTTGCAAGGAAACCTTAAAAAGAACGTAGCACCGCGTGCCAAAACCCGGGACTTAAGATCTAAAAACTGTCTCTGGCGTAACTGGGTGCTACGAGCAACATCAGGAAATATATTGACCGACTGGCCACAGAACTTAACCATTTTGACCTTAAAAAAGGCCCTAAGTATACGTTGCTTTATATCTACAGAGGAAAATGTTACCAGTAATGTGGCCCGAGTATTTATAATATCCTGAGAGTCCTCCAAAAAGGCTGTCAGATTCGTCATAGGAGAAGCAATCTCATCTAATTCCCCATCTACTGAATTACGTTTCTTGAACATTGAGGAAATATAATAAATCTGTAAAAAATCAATAGTTTCAGAAATACCCAGCACTTCTTTAAGAAATTTAGCCAATAGAATTCTATGTGATAGTAATGGGGACTGAGGAAAATTCAGAAACCGCAAATTAGACGCACGCATGGAGGTACATTTTAAAAGAAGATTTGATAAACTGCCTTCCTATAGAGCTTAGGAAAATAAACAACTATTTATGACTATGAGGCCAGTAGCACACGACTGGGCCATGAAACTAATGTGAAAGACTGCACAAACTTCAGCGGCTGTGTGTGTCTGTCCCCCCCTACCATTGTGCATTCCTAATGAGTGGCACTGTGCAATCCAGCACACAGGTGCAGTTAACTCCACCCCTCAAAGTGGCACTAACGGCAACATTTGTGGTTAGTGTGCCCCCATAAGAGCCGTGCAGTGATACACCGTTACCGCCCACATTCTGCTCCTAACCTGCCCAACGGCAGCTAGTGCAGGATTTTTACTGTGGAGCTCCGTGCTTTTAGCGCAGCATGCTTAGCGTGCAGCAAGTGCAGTTTAGTAAATATGCCCCTATAAGACTTTTCGGCATTCTATTAGAACTGTTCTCTTTGGAAAGTACTTCCTGCCAATGTAGTGTCATTAGATGCCAGAGTAATTTCTATGCAATGTGTGTTTTATTCCATTTCAAGTATTTATGTAAATGTACATGCAGATAATTACAATTGTGATTGTTTTTAATGATATTATTTTGATATGTATTGAAGCACTGTAACCCACTCTGGCCAGAAGCAGGAGAAAGCAGGCTATAAAATATTGAAATCAAATTAAATTGAGTGAGTGTAGAGTAGACTGAACCATTTTGCTATGATACTCCCCTCTAGGAGTGACGACAGAGGCACAGCCCATGGACTGGTCAGTGTGCCCAGGAGGAGATTCTGGCGAGTGGAAAAATAGGGAGTAGTTTTGGAGTGACAGAACGAAAAGGTTGTTTTCTGGTCCCTTAGATTTGGAAAAGAAGAAAGGAGATATTGGTCTCCTGTTCCTGAGGGTCTTTGGAGCTGGAGAGGGGGGGAGACCCGCCTCTTGTCACTAGTACCCTATGGTGGATGAGGAGGATCTTGCAGAAAACTTCTTATGTTGCTGCTTTTTGGCATCCATGTTCCTGAGGGATTCTGCAGTGCAGAGAGTGAAAAGGAGAGCTGCCTACCAGTATTTAATCCAGGAGTCTATAGGAGTCCAAGAGAACGGAATAGATTTGAGCTGCAGGAAGGAGAGATTTGAGCTGTAGGAAAATCTAGACCCAAGAAGGGAGCATGGGGAGTCAGGGGGCCCAGTGAAAGTCCAAAGGGAACCCTAAAGTACAAAGGAAAGGAAGGAAGATGTCCCAGAAGTGTGTGAAAGAAAGGACCAAATCCCTAATCTGCATTTGCATAAGAACATAAGATATGCCATACTGGGTCAAACCAAGGTCCATCAAGCCCAGTATCCTGTTTCCAACAGTGGCCAATCTAGGTCATACGTACCTAGCAGTTTCCCCAAAAGACCCAGGTTTCACAATGCTTGTATTGGGTCAAGCATTGATATCCTGGGTCCCTTTTTAATAATGGTTTATGGACCTTTCCTCCAGGAACTTGTCCAAACCTTTTTTAAACCCAGCTACACTAACAGCCTTTACTACATCCTCCGGTAACAAATTCCAGAGTTTGATTACACGTTGAGTGAAAAAATGTTTTCTCTTATTAGTCTTAAATAGTTTACCCTGTAGCTTCATTGCATGTCCCCTAGTCTTTCTATATTCCGATGACATAAACAATCAATCTACGTTTACCTGTTCCACTCCGTTCATTAATTTATAGACTTCTATCATATTTCCCCTCAGCTGTCTCTTTTCCAGGTTAAAGAGCCCTAACCTTTTTAGCCTTTCTTCATAGGGGTATCCTTCCATCCCCTTTACCATTTTGGTGGCTCTTCTCTGAACCTTTTCTAATAACCCTATATCCTTTTTAAGATACGGCGACCAGAATTGCATTTGTGTGCTTGAAGCCACCACTTTGCCATACCATATGCACTGAGAAATTGTTGATTCAGTGAAGACTTTTTTATTTTGGAACACTATTAGCTTGTCTGAAGTATCTCCTTGAACTAGTGATGGTATGCCTTGAGCCTGAAGTGAAGAATTTCTTCCCCCTGCCAGAGAATCCTTACCTGGTTTTGCAATAAGTCCATGGGACTTGTACCTGGAATTAAGTGAGCTCCTGGCCCATAATAAGAACTCAGAAGAGGAGCTTGTATATTAACTTTGTTTCTACTAAAATAGGTTTTCTTCTTGTTCATTATTTGTACCTTTGAGGTATTCAAATGTTTTTATCATATTCCACCCTCAGGGGTGGCTCTATAATGAGGCTGAGTGAGGCAGTGGCCTCAGGCGGCAACTTTTTGGGGGTGGCAAAAATTGCCCCCAAAAAGACCGCTTCACTTGGCCTTTAAAATAAAATAAAAAAACTCCGGTTGCAGAAGCTGCTGCCATGGTACCCTGCAACCCCCCACCTCCCTGGAAGATCCCTGCCACTCTTTTTCCCCTGTGCCACACCGGCTCAGCTTTGCAGATCCACAAAGAGAGAGTGTTTCCCTTTCCCGTGGCTCTGTTAAATTTGAACCCGCCGGCGCCCTGTTTCCCATCAGCGCTGGTGGGCTCAACTTTAACAGAGACACGGGAAAGGGAAACACTCTCCTTTCGTGGCTCTGCAAAGCTCAGCCAGCACAGCACAGGGGAAAAAGAGTTACTGGAACTGGAAATGGGCTGATGGAAGGAAGTGAAGAAAACAAAAGAAGAGATATGAAATGGCAGATGGACCATAGAATACAGAAAGAGAGCTAAGAGAAGACAGGAAAGCAGAAGCCTCAGATTAAGACCAGCATGATCAGAGAATAAAATGGTCAGACAACAAAGGTAGAAAAAATAATTGTATTTAATTTTCGTGATTGGACTTTGTGGTATCTTTATATTTTACATAATATGGGGGAACTGCATCTCTTATTTACCTGATGTTGCACTGCATGCGGAGTCTGGCTTCTTGGAGTTTTAGTTTAAAATTTGTCTACATATTTTTATTTTTATTTTATACTGTGGTTACTTATTCTGTACTTGGTGAGGGTCTGTGTTCTGAGTGTGTGACTGAGGCCTGGTGTTCTGTTAACATGGAGTCTACATAAAGATCTATACTGTACTGTAGTAATTTGACTTGTTCAGCTTTTCAAATAGGTGTATGGATGTTCCAGGGTCCACTGTAGTATTTACAGTGACATTTTTTTAGATGGGCTCCTTATTTGAGTTTTGGAAGTTGGTGCTGTTATGGTATGGTATGGTATGGTAGATGTGCTCTTTGTTGTAGGGTTTTGTATTAGTTCACAATATGCCTGGTACTGGAGAATGTTTGTTGTTGTTGTTGTTAGTGAGATGATCAGAATCAGATTTATTTATTTTTTTAAGATATTGAGTTTTGTGGGTGAATGTCCTGGTTCAGCTCTGCACCCACTGTGGATGCAAAATATATGTTGAAAAGCAAGAACCATAATGCAGTTTAACAACAAAATAAAAATTAGCTATAATTCAGTTTTATAAACTGTGCTGTTGGTTCTCACTCTTTTAGTTCCTTGGTGTGCAAACATCTTGCATTTCCTCCATATACGAGGTAATCTAATCAACTTTTTTACTTTGGTTCAGTCCCTGATTGGAGTTCTGAAAAAGCCCCACTCCCCTCTATGGGGGGAGGGGCGCCATCTCATCCTTTGCCTCAGGCAGCAGATTGCCTTGAGCTGCCCCAGTCCACCCTCCTCCCTTTCTTTTATTAGTGTTTAGAATCTTAAGTTTCACCTCATAGGGCTTTTGGTACAGACCCTGCACCATTTCTTGTAGCCTTTCTCTAAGTTGTCTCTATTCTGTTTACAGCTTTCTGCAGGTGTGGCCCTAGAACTGGGTATGATATTCCAAATGATATCTCACCAATGACTTGTCAACTGGTTAGATCTCTACTTGTGTACCCCAATGTCCCTCTGGCTCTGCCTGGTTGCCAAGGCTGACCCAAGGATATGTGATGCCCTAAGCAAACCTTTAGCCATGTGTTCCCCCCAAGGGCGGCTGAAAGCCCTTTCCTCAACTTTGTCCAACATCTCCCATTCACTTCCCTAACACCACCCCTCCCCCAGATATCCAGCATCACCCCTTCCTTTTCCTTCCCTATCCCCCAGGTGCCCAGAATCTCATCTCCCCTTCCCTTCCCTACCCCCCCCCCCAAGGTGCCCAGTATCTCATCGCTCCATCTCTTCCCCTAACCTCCTCCCCCCCAAGTTGACCAGTTTCTCATCACCCTTTCCCTCGCTTCCCTTCCCAAAGTGGCCTGCATCTCTCATCATCCTTTCCCTCACTTCTTGGTCCAGCATCTTTTTTACCCTTCCCTCCCCAAAGTGGCAAGCATCTCATCTGCTCTTCCCTATCCAGCCCCTCAATGTCCAGCATCTTACCCGTTTTCCCTTTCTTTGCCAGATCTGCTGGTGCCTGTGCCACCATACCTCCTTTTGGTGAAGCTGCAAACAACACAGCAGCAAGTCTTTCAGAACAGGCCCATGCTCCAGTATTGATGAGCCCTGCCCGCTCCAACGCAGCTTTGTTGTTAGACAGGCCAGACACAGCAGGGCTTGAGGGCAGGCGTGTACTGAAAGGCCTTCTGCCATGTTGAAGCAACACTAAATTGCTATTCAACTGCCCAATGGAGCCTAGTCAACCTTTAGAAACTTTGAGAGCATCAGATATGACTAGCCTGAGATCTCTCTTGTTGGTGCGGTTTAGTTTCTCTCAACCCCTGTCCTCCATTGTGAACATCTCCCATAGGCCTGTGCACTCAAAATGCATGATTATATTTTTTTGGCATCAATTTTCACTTAACAAACTTTTGGCCAAATCCTACAGCTTTTCTAGATCATGTTGCATTTTGATTACTTCATTTGGTGAGTCCACCCTGTTGCAGAATTTAGGACTATTTGCAAAATGACAATAGTTTCATACTCACCCCTTGGCAATATTACCTTTAAAATCTTGAAGACAACTGGCTCCAGGACACTCATCCAATCACTCGTCTCTTGTCTTCAATAGGATCTCGATTTATCACCATCCTCTGTTGACCTCCACTCAACCATTTCCTAAGTCAGGTTTACCATCTTGGGGCCCCATTTCTCTAACAGCCAGAGTGCAACAACCAAAGATATGCAAAATGAAGCAATGTCCTCTGTTGTCTAAAAAGAATAAAATGCCTGATCCATGATACATAAAATATGTTATACTGCAACTCTGAACATTCCCCTTTCTGCCTCACAGCTTTCTTTTACCCAGCCTAGTAGACTAAAGCTTTCCAGTAATAAAGTGGTTAAAAAAAAGAAATGATTTACAGAAGGCAGTTGAAACCATAAAGGAGAAAAAAATACAAGATTTTCTCCTGTAATTGAATTCAACCATAGACCCTCCTGGCTGAGGTGATATAGAGTGGAACTGACAGCCCACAATCAGTAAACCATGGCCTAAACTGCCCTTTTACAGACACAGCTGTGCATCCGTCCATCAGAGGAGCTCAAAGAGTGTGTGACGTGTTTAATGGGACCTATATACATTTATAGTTTGCTAAGGGGGTTGGGGATGGAGATGGCTGTGTTTTATTTAAGAATGGATTAACTACACAAATTTGGCCTCTCTGCAGCCTTGAAGCACACTGCTGACTGGAATTAAGCAGGATATCCAGTGGAAAATCAAAGGAAGTTCAGAGCCTTGAGGGGGAAGGTAGTACAAGTCTGACTAATGGAGATGGGGGGGGGGGGTTGCCCCTGGTAAACTGCCCTTTACTTTGTATCACCTCCTGAGACAAAACATATACCCAACATGCACCGCGCAATATTTCAGGGGCAATTTGGCAGGTGTTACCTTAATGTCACATGTTGTCCTGCAGATTTCCTGCATCCTCCTAGGAGTCATCACATCCATAATGACAAATAAAGATCACATCCACTTGTCTCTGACAATGGCTTTCATGACATCATTTGCATTATAAACCTATTAGATCCGAGTTAGGTGAGGTCAATTACAATGCTATTGCTGAAGCACAGTATAAAAATGATAAAAATAATGACATTGGAAACAATCTCTTCATATGGAGGGAGGGCCTGGTGGGGACAGGGGAGACAAATAACATATACACTATGACCCGGTAAGTACTGTAGGATGTAGAGTGTTGCTGTAATATACAGACTGTGACAAAACAGGGAATTTATAGTGTGAGTGTTAGCAGTCTGGAACTGTAGAGGGGCCAAGTGTTCTGTTAATATATACATTGTGACTCAGCAGGGGGACAGAGTCCTCCTGCCATATATACTCTCTAACACAGCAGGGACAATGGGGAGGGGTGAAATGTTCCTTTAAAAGGTACACCATGATACAGCAGGAGTGAAGTATTTGTGTAAAGTGTATAATATGAGGCAGAAGGGATCATGGAGATTAGTGGATTTGAATGTTTCTGTAAATCTTACTGGACAATTATTGTCTTGTCAGAGTGAATAAGTCACTTGGGACTCTGATAACGACAGTATGAGATGAAATATATGATTGAGTTGTGTTCACTGACGTTTCTGGTGATTCTTCTGATATCTTCAGATGGATTAAGCCATCAGTAGCGCATATAGATTAGTGTCCTTTCCAGGAAGAAGAAATACTTAACTCCTCACCTCTGGATCTGAGCTGAGGAGAGAGAATCACATACTATGTCAGATCCAGAAACAAGTCAAACATGAGAAGGATTAGGAAACGAAGATCACCAGGAAATGTGGAAACAACAATTGCATTTCAATTAGATTGTCTGACTGCCAGCTCTGGAGAGACTCCTGGGACTGAATCTAAAATGTTACTCTAAATAGGACCCTCATCTTAGAAGCCAGAAAACTGAACATTAAGCTGACAAAGAACATATATAATGATAATAAGACAATTAGCCTGGAGGTTCCAGATCTGGAATGCATAATTGAGATTCTATTTAGCATGCACATGAAAATGCTTTTGCAACTTTGGGCGACTGTGAAGTCATCTGATTGGCTAAAGATGATTGCATGTGTGTGTCAATGACAATGTTTCTCTTGGAATAAATGTTAACCAATGAATGTTAATGGGACATTAGGCTGTTTAACTGTGAATCAACTGAATGGCACTTCCTTAACCAGGAATGTGTTTGGTTCCTGAGAGATGAAACAGGGGTATGAACCCCCTCTCTGTAGGTGCTCATTCTGAGGCCTAGTCCAGATCAGATTATTTCAGGTGCTCAGTTATTAGTAGGCAACTAAAAGGCACAAAAGTCATCTGGGACCTGATATTCAAAAGGCATTTACAGACCTGCAAACCGTGTAAATGCTGCTGAATGGGATATTCAACAGCATTAACAGAGTCAGTGCCGCTAAATATCACCGATTATCTCCCCTACACGCCCCGATGCTAACCACAGCACTGGGCATTATAAGGAGGAGCAAAGGCAGCGACAGTCGCTGACAGGACAGCGATGATACTGCACCGCTGCCTGGTTAGTTAGCTACTGGTAAACTAAGCGAAGCAAAAGCTGGCCTAGTCTTACCTGTGGTTGCTAACTGGGCAGGCTGTAATATTGCCACTACCCGGTTAACCTCTGCGGCTCCAGGGCATGTGCGATGATCCCGGACATTCAATGCTGGGGCCACATATGACCCTGGCATTGAATATACAGTGCATAGCTGGCTCAGTCCAATATCGGGCCCCTGGCGTTTTGAGAAGGAATCCCAAAATGTCAGATTCGAAGGAAGGGTGTAGTCTCAGGAGTTAACTGCTATTTTAAGAAAGAAGCTTAAAATGGCAGATGGGCATCAAAATGGCAGATGAAATTTAATGTGGACAAGTGCAAAGTTATGTACCTAGGGAAGAACAACCCAAACTATGGTTACACGATGCAAGGTTCCAAATTAGGAACCACCACCCAGGAAAAAGATTTAGGCGTCATTGTGGATACCATGTTAAAACCATCGGCCCAGTGTGCAGCAGCGGCCAAGAGAGCAAATAGAATGCTAGGTATGATAAGGAAAGGAATGGAAAATAAAACAAAGGATATTGTAATGCCTCTGTATCGTTCCATGGTACGACCGCACCTTGAATATTGTGCGCAATTTTGGTCGCCGTATCTTAAAAAGGATATAGCAATTTTAGAAAAGGTTCAGAGAAGAGCCACCAAAATGGTAAAGGGGATGGAAGGATACTCCTATGAAGAAAGGCTTAAAAGGTTAGGGCTCTTAAACCTGGAAAAGAGACGGCTGAGGGGAGACATGATAGAAGTCTATAAATTAATGAACGGAGTGGAACGGGTAAACATAGATCGATTGTTTACCTTATCAGAATATAGAAAGACTAGGGGACATGCAATGAAGCTACAGGGTAAACTATTTAAGACTAATAAAAGAAAATATTTTTTTCACTCAACGTGTAATCAAACTCTGGAATTTGTTACCGGAGGATGTAGTAAAGGCTGTTAGTGTAGCTGGGTTTTAAAAAGGTTTGGATAAGTTCCTGGAGGAAATGTCCATATACCATTATTAAGGGACCCAGGATATCAATGCTTGACCCAGTACAAGCATTGTGGAACCTGTCTTTTGGGGAAACTGCTAGGTACGTATGACCTAGATTGGTCACTGTTGGAAACAGGATACTGGGCTTGATGGACCTTGGTCTGACCCAGTATGGCATATCTTATGTTCTTAAGCTGAATTAATACACATTGAGCTTAAAACATTTTTATAAGTTAAGATCATATCTGAAATTTTATCAGCCCTGCTAAATTGATCAATGCACATTCTTCATTTAAGAACTGGGACTAGAATAATGAAGTCAAATGTCAAGAGGGAGCCTAACTGGTGGCATAGGTATGCACTCTTAAGTCCACACAAACCCAGCCAATTTTCAAACAGAAAATACCGTGCACTTGAAAATCAGCTTGTTTTAAAAATGCAATATGTGCCATCAAGTCAATGCTGACTCCTGGTGGCCTAGCCTCTGGGTTTTCTTAGCAAGATGCAACCGGAAGTAGATTGTCAGGCCTTTCTATCATGCAGTGAGTTTATAGACCCTGGTATTCCATCCAAGTACTATCCAGGCCCAACCCCACTTAGTTCAGAGATCAGTCAAGAGCAGGTTCATTTAGGACAGCTGAAGACTCAAAACTCAGCTTACTGGGTAGCTAAAAAGTAAGCAACTACTGTAACTGGCACTATGTTAAATGATGGCATAAGATACATAGGACGACAAGGCAAGCCATTCTGAGTCAGAGAAAGGTCTATTGAGCCCCACATCCTGTTTCCAACAGCAGCTAGCACAGGTCACAAGTACCTGATAGGTGTACTCTTTGTAATCTATTCCTAATGGTTTATTTCCAGGAATAAGCAATGGCAGGGATGCTATGCAAGTACATTTTTCTAAACAAGATGTATATGCAAAGTTTTGCAAGAAGCCTGTGAAATGCTTCCCTCCCCTGAAACACTTTCAGTGCAGTCCAAAATACATACATTATCAAACTATGCACTCAAGATGGAAGATTTAGGTGGGTTAACTCTATTTCACTATGTAAAAGACACCTAAGCCTTGCAAAAATCCTTTCCATTGTGATCACCTCCTGAGTGGTTTTTTTTGACTACCCCACTTGTGCAACATTAGGTGGAATTCTCTCACAATCTAATTGATCTACATATTTTTTTGTGATCCAGAAATTTTATGGGAATCCCAATAGGTTAATACAGCATGAATAGTCACACCTCTTGTTAGAATACCATGGCCCTGAACGATCTCAAATTAGATATTGAATGGATTCGGTCAGAAACCCCATTATGTTAGCTGGACATGTGATATCCTGCTTAATGCAATAGGATGACACTAAGTGATTCACAGCTCAGGGGTATGTTTGAATCACCCAAGCAATGCTATTATTTATTTAAAAGCATTTACATTCAGCTTATTTAACTCTAAGCAGATTACAATAAAATGCTCATAACATTTGAGATAACATATTGAGGATGAACATAAAAACAATGCACTAAAACAATGAGACAATGTGTCCTAGAATGTGCCTGTATCACTAGACTTCATTGGATCAAATAATACATTATATGTTGCCAGCACAGAAGAGACAGAAGAGCTTCAAATGTTGCTCTGTTCTCGGACTCTGGCCTCAGCGGATGTGACTCACAGGGCAACATGGAGAATCTTTAAATGGGGTCATTTCTCTAAATGGGTTAATTTTACACATAGTATGTCAGAAATGAACCTCACTCCCATGCCCGAGTATTTTGCAAATGATCTCAGTCTCTCAGATTTACTGCTAATGCTCGCCTCAGCGCTCACATTGGTCCAAGGAGAGCTTCCGTCTGGCGTTCATACGGCGTCTATGCACAGGCAACATATCGAGATGTGCTTGGAAATTCTTTTTAATCAGACTAGTTGCACCTAATAAAATGGGATAATTTTTGTATCTTTCTGCCACATTTTCTTGGTCTCTGATTGTATTTGTTGGCACTTGAGGCCCTTCTCTTCCTCCACATGTTGCACTAAATAGTCATTTAGATTGATGCTTCTATTAGTGGTGCTCTTCTTGTGCTTCTCTCCTTTACCACAATGTCCGGCTTTTTTACATCTAGCTTCTGATCTGTGGGAATAGGAATTGACCCCAATGGTTTCTATGTCTCAAAGCTCCTTCCTGTCACCTCCCCCGAACACTGAGCTGGTGAAAAACACTGGTTTTTATTCAGAGGGGCACTACCAGGGTAGCGCAAGGTTAGCGCGCACTTTCAGTGCTGCGCTAAAATATAGCATGGGGCCCTATGTTAAAAACTCCAAGCTATCCTGGTAGCATGTATCGGGGCAGGGATTAGGTGGGATAGGATATTCCTGGCATGGTGCAGCTAGCACGGGCATTAGTGTCCTGCGCCAATTGTGCTTGATGCCAGTAGCGTGGGTGCAACTAATGCCACCCCAATGTGTGGTGTTAGTTCCACTGGCGGCAGGTTCACCGCATTAAAGCACTGCATCTCTGCACTAACCTCATGCTGGTAATGCAGCCCATACTCACTTTACTGGCGTAAACATGCCCCACAGTGATCCTCAGCCGAATCCTGTGCCTATTCTTTTCTCCCTTTTCCCGCACTGCTCTGTTTTTCAGTATATCTACAATCGGAAGAATTCTGACTAGCCCACCTGATTGCAAGGTACATGTACACTTTTCTATGGCAGACTTGCAGCTAATTCTCAAGGGAAATTACTTGAGCAGTTTCCCTTTGGAATTTAGCTAGCATTAAGCAGGTGAGAGAAAAGTGTCTGCCCACTTTGCACCTCATGTTTGTGTAGACACCTGATTGGCAAACTAGCATATGTACCTTTGAAAATCAAATGCATACTTGTCATTCTCCATGGACCGCAGGATTTCGTCAGCCACACATGGTGACGTCCTCCGGGCGGTACCAGGTTCGGAAGTGCTTCTCAAGTTTCTCAGCTAGCCCACCTCCCGTTTCCGCCCCCTAGCCTGGCCAGTTCCTGTTCTTCCGCCTTGCCAGCAAGTCGGATCTGCCTCTTCTCTTCAACTTATCAGCAAAAAAATCATTCGGATACTCACTGAGCCAAGAATCAAACCATCAGCGATGCCCAAATCGGGTTCGAAGAGGTGCCCTTGCGGTAAAAAGCTGCGTTCCTCTGATACGGACTTGTGTGCCCTCTGCCAGCTCGGCGAACCTTCAGGCCTGCAACAAACTTCTGCTGCAACCTCTAAGGCCAAGGATGTGCCCCTCCGGGCCTCCATCCCCGGCCCCACGTCAGGAGCCGCAGCGCTGCCTGTTCTCGGCCCCAGCTGCATCCTGCAATTCGGAGGATTCCCGGCGGCCCCCGGCCATGCAGTGAATACAAGGAGCGATAATGGCGCCTTGGGTGAGTGCACTCCTTCCTTCTTCTCCTCCGAAGTTCCCGCCGTCGCATCCGGCTCCTCCCCCTGTGTGACGTCAGCCTCGTTGCCCATCCCTGCACTGCAATGTCATCCCAGCGCAACTCTGGACCCGGCGACTTACCAACGTCATCTCAACGCGACGCTGGAACCGGCGATTCTTCAACCTTTCACTCCGGAGGACCGGAGCAGCTCCGGGATCGCGGGGGGAAAGCCGCAGCACATCCACGCCAGCCGGAGAGGGCAGGACCAGAAGCGGTCCCGTAAAGGGAATAAACGCGGCAGAGACCGCTCAGGTAGCTCCTCAGACTCCAGTGACTGCTCTCAGCCCCGGAGGAGGCACAAAGCTTCAAGGAGACGCTCCAGACACCGGTCCCGCTCCCACTGAAGCTCATCCTCCTCTTCCTCCAATGCAGCTATTCTCAACCTGCTAACTCAGCTCGTCCAGCAGACAGCCCCCCATCCTTCGGCTGCATTAACTTCTTCATGCCCGGCAGCCCCCCCTCCGCTCCCCACGCCTGCTGTGGGTAGCCAGCTGCTGTCTGAACCGCCTGCGGCCATCTCCTCCCCGGACAGCTCCGCTGAGGAACAGGAGCCAGAGGCAGGGGTGGTGGGATCTGCCAGCATGGACCGCTCGGCCTCAGAGACGAGACTCTCCCCGGAGAAGGAAGGACCGCCACCCCCCCCCCCCCCCGGGGGACCTTACTTACCCAAAATTCATCAATAAATTATCTTCCTCCCTGGGTCTAACCCCAAACAACACCACAGAGGAAGCTGAGCCAGAGGTACTTAAGTATCTCTCGGTCCCTAAAACCCCTCTGGCCCTACCTCTACACCGCAAGCTGAAGGAGAGCCACTCCAGACTTTGGCAGACGCCGGCTTCAGGGCACGCCACCTCAAGGAGACTAGACTCCAAATACCTCCTTCAACCTACGCCGGGGTTTGATAAGGCACAACTACCTCACCACTCCATAGTGGTCTCTTCCGCTCTCAAAAAGGCGAAATCCTCGCGGATTCACACCAACCACCCCCCCGGGCGGGACAACAAGTTGCTCGACGACATTGGCAAGAAGGTATTTCAAGGAGCCATGCTCGGGGCACGTATTGCTGCCCATCAGTTTCAACAAATCCTTTTTCAGGACTCTTGTGTCTCCAACATCAAGAATGCAGCTTCCTCCCTCCCTAAGGAGTCTCTCGCCTCTTTTTCTGCCACGCTGAATGACCTAATCGAGTGTAACAAGCACCTAGCTAGCACGGCATTCGACGCCTTCGACACGGCCACTCGCACAACGGGCACTGCTATCTCGGCCAGGAGATGGGCATGGCTGCGAGCCTCCGGCCTAAGGAGTGACTCCCACGACAAGATCGCGGACGCCCCCTGCTCAGGCGAATCCCTCTTCGGGGACAAGGTGACTGATACAGTGAACACCATGAAAGAGGACTGTAACACCCTGCAGACCCTAGCAGAGGAAGGATTTGACCGCTACGGAACCCCCCAAAAATCAAACTACCAGCGGAAATCCCTCTACAACTTCGACAGGAGGTACTCATCCAACAAAAAGTGGCAGGGCCCCAGGTACAAGTCCAACTCCTACCGAGGACCCTCACAACAGCGCCACTTTCAGAGGGATCGCAAACAAAAGAAAAACACCAACTCTCAACCCACCAAGAGTGGGCCGTCCTTTTGACGGCCGTGGACCGCCCCCCTCCCAGACCGGGGGGCATCTGTCCTTCTTCCTCCCGGAATGGGAGAAAATCACCTACGACTCCTGGGTACTACGAATCATTCGCAGGGGATACCGCATCAGGTTCTCTACGCCTCCCTTCCAGCGCCACAGGCCCACCAGCAACACGCCTCCCCACCTGCAGCGTACCATGGCCCTGGAGATGATTCACCTCCTGTCCTCCAAAGCAATCGAACTGGTTCCTCAGTCACAGATCAATTCGGGGTTTTATTCAAAGTACTTCCTCATCCCGAAGAAGTCGGGAGGGGTTCACCCCATCTTGGATCTGCGCAAGTTGAACAGATTCATCGTGAAGGAGAAGTTCAGGATGTACTCCCTCAACTCCATCCTTCCCCTGATCCAGGCGGGAGACTGGCTCGCAACCTTGGATCTACAGGAGGCGTACACACATGTCAGCATTCACATTGCGCACAGAAAATACCTCAGATTTCATGTGCTGGGACAACACTATCAGTACCGGGTACTTCCATTTGGCCTTTCAACGGCTCCTCGGGTCTTCACGAAGTGTGTGGCGGTCGCAGCGGCTCACCTACGCAGGCAGAACATTGCTGTGTTTCCGTACCTCGACGACTGGCTAATCTCTGCTCCCTCAGCCCCCGAGTTACTAACGTCCTTGCACATCACCACCTCTCTGATATCCACCTTGGGCTTCGTCATCAACTACAAGAAATCACAACTCCTCCCGTCTCAACGTTTGGAGTTTATCGGAGCCCTCATCGACACGCAGTCCCTCAGAGCCTACCTACCGCAGCCCAGACTACTAGCCATCATCTCGCTTGCCTCCAGGGCAGCAACAGCAAAGAGTCTCTCGGCTCGGTCACTTTTACGCCTGCTGGGACACATGGCAGCCACGACGGCGGTCATCTCAGTAGCGCGAATGCGTATGCGTCCTCTCCAATGGCACCTCCGGACCCACTGGAACCAGCACTCCCAGCTGCTGACATCCAAAATCCCGATGACCAGTTCTATCAAGGCTCAGCTCCGCTGGTGGACCATGCCAGCAAATCTCTCCGCGGGGAAACCCCTACACCCGCCACAGCACCAGACTACCCTCACCACGGATGCCTCCTGCGCCGGCTGGGGTGCCCACTTCCAGGAGTTCAGCACTCAAGCAGCGTGGTCTCAAAGCGAACGGCAGCTTCACATCAACCTCCTGGAACTAAGAGCCGTCAAATACACTCTCAAAGCGTTCCTGCCACATCTTCGGGCGACTTCAATCCTAATTCAAACAGACAACCAAGTTGCCATGTTCTACCTCAACATACAAGGGGGTACGGCCTCACGATCCCTTTGCAAGGAGGCGCTGGCAATCTGGTCAATAGCCCTGGAGAACGAGTGCTGGATTCGCGCATCATACATTCCCGGGAACTTGAACAGCCTAGCGGACAAGCTGAGCAGGCAACTGCAACCCCACGAATGGTCTCTCCTCCCAAGGGTTGCCTCAGACCTCTTCCAGAGGTGGGGAGCCCCGGAAGTCTACCTCTTTGCCACCGAGGAGAACTCCAAATGTCCCCAATTCTGCTCCAGGCATCCGTCGAGCAAGCGGCTGGCGGGGGATGCATTCGACACGTGCTGGGGGGAGTGGTCTCTGGTGTACGCCTTCCCCCCGACCCCCCTCATTCCAGCGGTCTTGCAACGCATCGTTCAGGACAAAGCCCGAGCCATCCTGGTAGCTCCCCACTGGCCACGACAAATGTGGTTCGCTCTCCTGAAACGCCTAGCGCAGGATGCCCCGTGGCACCTGCCCCTGCGCCCGGACCTCCAAACGCAGAACTCAGGGTTAACGAGACACCCCGATCTCAAGACCCTGTCGCTAGCTGCCTGGATATTGAGCGGGTGAACCTGGCCCCCCTTGAACTTCCCGCAGAGGTTCAAGACGTGGTCCTCGCAGCAAGGAGACCTTCAACCCGAAAATCGTACGGCCTCAAATGGAAGAGATTCGGCATCTGGTGCGCCACTAGAGGGCTCGATCCCGTTTCCTGTCCGGTCGCACAAATCTTGCAATACCTCAGCTCACTCTCGGACCTTGGCCTCAAGACCCAATCCATCCGAGTTCATCTCTCTGCTATTGCGGCTCTACACGCCCCTATTGAGGGCGCCGACTCCATAGCAGCGCTACCCCTGACAACTCGATTCATGAAAGGTCTAGAGAACCTACGGCCCCCAGTGAGAGCTCCGGTTCCCCCCTGGGACCTAGGGGTGGTTCTACACAGCCTCACCCTTGCCCCATTTGAACCCCTGCTCACTGCGGATATGAAATACGTCTCCTGGAAGACCATATTCCTGGTGGCCATCACTTCGGCCAGGAGAATCAGCGAGCTTCAGGCCCTAGTTGCGCATCCGCCCTACACGCAGCTGCACCAGGACAGAGCTTCCCTACGTACAAACCCCAGATTCGTACCCAAGGTGCCTTTGGCCTTCCATGTCAACCAATCTATTGAGCTCCCCTCCTTCCTCCCGGAACCGCACCACTCGGAGGAGGAGCGACGTCTACACACTCTGGACTGTCGGCGGGCACTCCGGATCTACCTGGACAGGACTCTATCCGCCCGCAAAGGCGATCAACTGTTTGTGTCCTACGACCCTCTCAGACCCGGTTTTCCGGTCACGAAACGGACTCTCTCCCATTGGGTGGCCTCCTGCGTAGCCTTCTGCCTCGACCAGCAAGGGAATCAGCCACAGAGCAGAATAGGCCCTCATCGCCTACGGGCAATGGCCACATCTCTAGCCAACCTGCGGTCCATTCCACTGCCCGACATTTGTAAAGCCGCCACGTGGCCATCTCCACACACGTTCCAGAAACACTACTGCCTCGACCTCCGCTCCAAGGAGGACTCGGTGTTTGGCAGCGCGGTCCTGGCCACCGTCCTACTGCCGGCTGTCCCGTGATGGCTGACCCAAGGGCGCATCCACGGACTGAGACAGCTTAGGCACATGCTAACCATGTGACACGTTATGATGAACTCTTGCCCTGTCCTGATCCCTCACTAATTGCACTTGTTTTTTTTTAAATTCTTTATTTTCGTTTTATAACAACAAAGGAAAGGAAGACATACAGCTAAAAGACAAATACATAACGTGTAATACATACACCAAAGTAAACCCCTACCACCCCCCTCCCCCCTGCTTCTTCTCTAGAAAACTAAGCATTCCCGAAGCGGGCGTGTACTTACATTATTGTATTACAAAACCTAACGGTGATCTAAAACATGATGAGTGCACATTATACAGGCATGTTGGAGCAATGAGCAGATTGTACATAATCATTAAGCATCTGCCATTTAGACAAGCAAGAGTGAGTTTGGACATGGGGAATAGCTCTCCGAGGTATCTGCTCATATTTACTATATAAGCAGACGAGGTTCCACCATTCATTGACAGTAAGTCGAGAGCTATCCTTCCAATTCCTCGTGATTAAGCATATAGCTATACCCAGCATGAAATCCAGGAGAAAGCGACCCTTCTTAGGAAGAGAGGGGACCTCCGCCACAGAGCGGAGTCCCACGACCTTCCAAGAGAGAGGTTCATGAAAGTGTAAGATAGATTGAATACGACCCCAGACCCGCCCCCAATAGACCTGCAGTTGAGGACAGTCATAAATAACATGAGCGAAGGTTCCCACAGCAGTATGGCAAGACCAACACAGGTCCCTAGCATTTGGGTTCCATTTGGCTATTTTTTCTGGGGTATAAAAGCATCTGTGTGCAAAGAAGAAGAGAGTTTGGGTAACAGAGGCAGACCGGGAAACCCGCACTACTTTACTCCAAAAAACGCTCCATTGCACAGGGGTTATAGTAGTTTGCAGTTCGCGCTCCCAGGCTTGTTGAGCTCTGAAAGTGTCCGTATCTGAACCCTGACAAATTATTTTATAAAAGTTAGAGGCTACCCCATGTGTACTACTAATGGAGTGAACTGTCTCTAATAGCCCATCCTCAGTAGGAGCAGAGGGCGGTATGATTCGAGCACTTTTGAGGCAGTGTTGAAGCTGCATCAATTGAAAGTAGTGTTTCGCTGGTAACGCAAATTCCTTTTGCAAATCAGAAAAGGTTTTCCAATGAGCTGCAGAGAAAAGCTGTTGGGGTGTCCAGATCCCCCTGGAGTACCAGGGTTTCCAGGCTATTGTTCTATTTAGGACTTGAATTCTGGGGTTATTCCATAGCGGGAGTCCGTCCTGAGGACATACATTCGGGCCCAGTGATAGAATGAGAGTGTTAAAGGCCGCAAGAGTATCGACAATCATTGGTGGATGGCGGGTGTCTACTTGATAGGACATACCGGGGAGATGGGTCAACGGAATTGGGCTACTAAGCTCCTCTTCTATGTCAAGCCAAACTGGTCGGCGGTCTGTTGAGGTATCTAGCCATCGGGCACCTTGCTTAAGTAGAAAGGCTTGATGATATCTAAGAAAATCAGGAAATCTGGTACCCCCTCGTTCCTTTGCAGACTGCAGTTTATGTTTAGCTATCCTTGGTGGTTTGCCCTGCCAGAGATAACGGACGAGAAGGCCCTCAATATCTTTATAAGTATGTAACGGAAGTAAGCATGGCAGCATTTCTAAAATGTAGTTCACTTTGGGGACTATCATCATTTTCACAGTTTCTAAACGGCCCCACCATGTGAGAGATAAGGGAGACCAACGATTTGTGAGTTCACGGACTTTGGAGACTACCTCTTTGGCATTAAAACTGATAGTGTCTTCTAAAGGAGAACAGTAATGGACCCCGAGATACTTCACCATGCGGGATTGCCAAAGGAAGGGAAAGGCCTGCATGTCAGCCTCATGTACCCAGCGGTTCAGTGGGAATGCTACAGATTTGGTCCAGTTAATTTTATAGCCCGATAATTGTGAGTATCCGTCAATCAGATCCAAGACGGCTGGAACCGAATCGAGGGAAACAAAGAGCATGAGGTCATCTGCAAATGCAGAGAGTTTAATCTCCCTATGACTAAAGGGGACACCTCGAATACGTGCAGACTGTCTAATAAGGAGGGCTAGGGGTTCAAGAGCGAGATCAAAAAGCATTGGTGATAGGGGGCAACCTTGACGCGTGCCTCTTTGGAGGTTAAATGGCTGAGATTTGATGGCGTTTACACAAATACTGGCGACGGGTTGAGTGTACATGACTTGGAGATATCGGAGGAAGCCCTCTCCAAAGCCATACCATCGGAGAACTGCAAATAAGAAGGGCCATTCTAGACGATCAAAGGCTTTTTCGGCATCCAGGGAAAGACCCACCCATGGATGAGCGAGATTGGCAGCACTAGATAACACATGGCACAAGGTCCGAGCATTGTCAGCAGTTGATCTGCTGGGTATAAAACCGCATTGGTCGGGGTGAATTAGGGTAGCCATCATGTCAGATAGCCGGGTGGCCAAGACCGTTGTGAAGATCTTATAGTCGGCATTAAGTAGGGAGATTGGACGGTAGTTGGCGGTCAGTAGCGGGTCTCTGCCTTCTTTCTCAAATACAACCACATTAGCTGCAGAAAAGGATCCCAAAGAGGATGTATCTACTGCAAGGGCAGTAAAATAGAGTTTTAAATAGGGAACTAAATCTGCACTAAACGTTCTGTAGAATTCGGTCGGGAGACCATCAGGCCCCGCGGCACGGCCCGAGGCTGTTCGTTTTAGGGCAGATTGGATCTCTGAAGTAGAGAAGGGTTCATCCATCGCATCCCTATCATCTTCAGAGAGGGTCGGCCGCTGAATGCCAGAAAGCAATCGCTCGAATGTCTCTGACGAGAACTCACATTCAGATTGATATAGGCGAGTATAGAAATCCCGAAAGAGCTCTACAATGTCGGAGTCTGTGGTCACTATGCCCCCTCCCTGTGGCGCTCGGAGGGCCGCAACACGTTTGGCTTCTTTTTGACCTTTCAAGGCATTGGCTAGGAGTCGACCGGCTCGGTTATTTTCACGATAATATGTCCCTCGCTGAAGCTCAATACTCTTAGAAGCTGCAGTTGAGAGAATTGAATTATATTGAAAACGGAGACGCTGTAATCGAATTAATACACATGGGTCAGTGCGTGAAGTTAAAACTCGTTCGCCTGCTTTTATTTGCTGGTCTAGTATGAGCAGCTGCTGTTTACGTTGTTTCCGCAGGCGGATTTGATAGCTAGTGATCGTTGCCCGAATGGCCGCTTTGAAGCCCTCCCACCAAGCCCAATTCGCAGTATCTTGGGGTAGATTAAAATGGAAGTAATCCTGTATGGCTACTCGAATTTCTGACTGGAACTCTGGCTGAGTTAACAGGGCTCTATCAAAGAACCAGGCTCCCGAGTTTCCCTGGGGTGCAGTAGTGTGTAATTGAAAGGAAATGGCAGCATGATCTGAAATATGTTGGGAGTGAATCTTTGCAGTGTCCACCTGAGGAACTAACAGTTTTGAGATTAGAAAGAAGTCTATGCGAGACTGAGATTTATGAGGGGAGGAGAAGAAGGTGAAGTCAAGCTCATTGGGGTGTAGTAACCTCCATAGATCAACTAAAGCAAGATCCTTGATCAGGGAGGTAAGCGTGGCGTGACTCTTGGGGGGACCACGCGTCCTAGGCGGCTGTTTATCAATGAGGGGATCGAGGACTAGATTGAAATCCCCCCCAATGATCAATGAAGTATTAGCAGAAGCCTGCGCAACCTGAGCAATGGTAGCAAAAAAGGCAGGGTCATCAACATTAGGAGCGTAAAGGCATATACATGTAACTTCTAAGCTACCTATCTTGAGGTGAACTCTAGACCATCTACCTTCTGTATCTGAGCTAGTCGCAATAACAGTAGCATGCAAAGATTTCCTAACCAGTATGGCAACCCCACATTTCTTAGAAACGGCTGGGGAATAAGCGGCCACCATGTAAGGTTTAATATTGAGTTTAAGAGTTTCCTTCGAATTTAAATGCGTTTCTTGGAGAAAAATCAGATCCGCTGCTTCCTGACTGAGGTAGCTTAGGATTTTCTTCCGTTTTATCGGATTATTGATGCCTTTTACGTTCAATGAAAAAATCTTACATGGTGCCATCAATCGGTAATAGACATTTTAGGGAAGGGCGCTTGATAACATAGAACATAAGCAGAATCTGTACAACAATGTCATAATCACCGAGTATTCTGGCTAATACACCCCATATTGAAAAGTATGTACCAACGTATCCTAGAGAAGAAGCAAAACCCCCAAAGAATATGGCGACCATGTGTCTGCGGGAGGAGGCCCTAGAGAGGAAATAGAAGACATGTAAAAAAGGAAAAGAAACACCAAAGTCCATAATAACACTGTCTCTGATACTCATCGAGGCTACTGTGGGTAGATGGAGTCGGGTCACAGATACCATCAAGAGTAAGGCAACAGACTGCCCACGCCAGACTCTTTGCTAGGCTGCGGCAGATCCAATATGGTAGATACAGCGGGTATAAGGAGGCTTGCAGAAATAATCTGGAAGTCAGCGCATCAGGTCGGCTTCTTTGGAATCCAAAAACTCCGCTAGTAGATCAGGGTCCTCGAATGTTCTTGTCTGATTGTGAAGCGTGACTCGGAGCTTGGCCGGGTACATCAGGCCATAGCGTGCTTGTAGTTGTTGAAGCCTCGGCCGGAATTCCAGAAAGCGCTTTCGGCGGTCGACTGTGGGTTTAGACAAGTCGGGATAGAAGGAGATCTTGTGGCTCTCAAACTCCATATGGCCCTTTGCCCGAGAGGCACTTAGAATTTGCTCCACGTGTTGATATCTCAATAGTCGAAAAATGATAGGCCGCGGGGTCTTCCTGTTGAGCGTTATGCTTGTGGGTACACGATGAGCGCGATCAATCTCCAAATCTTTGGTAAAGGTGATTTGGAGCAGGGAAGGGAGGATTTTGCATAAAAACTCTTTCATGTCTCCCGATTCCGCTCCCTCCGGGATGCCCACGAGTCGTATGTTGTTGCGGCGCGCTCTATTATTGCCATCTTCCACCTCTTTCTGCAAGGCCCGCACCTGTCGTTCAACTTTGTCGAGTTGGGACAACCGGGCCGCATGGGAGTCCAATATGCTCCCCATTTTGTCTTGACGCGAAGAAAGCCCTTCTAGCTTGCTTTGCAGCACACCAAAATCGTCCCGCAGCGCTCGGAGTGCTTCCCCGTTTGCCTGCACAAGGTTTTTGACCCCTCTAATCTCTACGAGGATTTCCTGCTGCATTTCGGGGCCCTCGCACGAGGCCGGCCCCTTCTGCGGGGACGGAGGTTCAGTTTTGGAACGTTTGCCGTGAGAAGTCGCTGGAGACCCAAATTCCAGGCGCGTTGGTTTGGTCCCCGCCATCTCACCAATGTGCCCCGGCAAGATCAGAGTAGAAGTTCCAAGTATATGAGGTGTTAATTCAGGATTCTGAGTAGGCCTCTCGGGAGCCTCAGCGTTATGCGACCATCCCGCTGGACATCAGGCTCCGCCCCCCACTAATTGCACTTGTTGCACCTTTGCACTGTTCTTGTGTTGATTGCACTGTTGTTGTTGTTGATTTGCACTATTGTCTTGATTGCACAGTTCTTGCTGCCGTTTGCACTGTTGTGTTGATGCCACTATGCTGTTCCGCACATTGTTGTCATGTAATGTTCTTGACACGGTTTTCAGTAAACAGCTACCTCCCTGTCGCAGTCTCGATTCATGCCTCCCTCCTCCACCTCAGCGCGCTGCGCACAGCTAGGGAGTCACCATGTGTGGCTGACGAAATCCTGCGATCCATGGAGAAAGCAAGGTTACTTACCTGTAACGGGGGTTCTCCGTGGACAGCAGGATGAGTCAGCCACACGCTCCCTCCCACCTCCCCTGGAGGAGGTCCGCCTGATCGTCCGCTCCCTGCCTTGTTGTCAAGCTTGGAAAAGGAACTGGCCAGGCTAGGGGGCGGAAACGGGAGGTGGGCTAGCTGAGAAACTTGAGAAGCACTTCCGAACCTGGTACCGCCCGGAGGACGTCACCATGTGTGGCTGACTCATCCTGCTGTCCACGGAGAACCCCCGTTACAGGTAAGTAACCTTGCTTTTTCCACTCCTCCATAAAGGCCAACTCAGAAACGCCCCTTTTCACAGCAGCTAAAAGTACATATCAAGGTCAATTTTTAGACGAGATGTGGATAGAGGAATTAAGACATCCAGGTTGAGACAGAAAATTTCCACCATCTTTTTCAGAGGCTCTGCCAAACACAGAGCCTCTTGTAAAATAAATGAAAGGACATCAATGTTTCCCCCATGTCCAGTGGAAGCAGCAATTTTAAAAAGCTGCACATGAGGAAAGAATGAGCAGCTTTACTTCACATGTCCATGGGAACAGCTTTTTAAGACAGCAGCTCCCAATCTCCATGCACATCTGATTCAGTAGTACAGGATTCCCATGATCACCTGCTGACATTGATCGCCTCCACCTGATCCCTCCTGACATTAGGTTCCCCCAGATCCTCCTCATAGAATTAAGAATCTCCCCCAACTCCCCCCCCCCCCCAACAGCAATAAACCTCTGATGACACTCCCCCACCCCTTGACTCCATCCCACGCCTCGATTCCATCCCCAGCTCTTACCGGGGTCCCTGGTGTCTTATGGGAGCAAGAGTGATTCTCAATTGCTTCTGCTCAACTGGCTCCGGGTTCCAAAATAACACCCATAATCCCTAGTGGTCATCTCACAATATGACTGTTAGTGGATCAGGCTGCCAGATAAGAGCAAAATACTCTTATTTAGCAGCCTGGGTGAGACAGGTTTCTAGCAATATCCAGCCCATATTCCATTGTCAGGCCTGTGTGTGTTGCATTATGGGGGAAGCATATTGGTGGCTATAAGGCCAAGTTAAAAAGGCCTTTGAAGGGGGGATTCAAGATGGCTGCTTGACCTGCCTGTGCATGAGCTGCTTTCCTTATGCCGAGGCGAAAGGGGAAGTTACGGGGGAACTCTCCCCAGCTGCTGCAGTCTCCTTCTGCTCTTACCTCCTTGATTGGGCTGATGGATTCCTTTGTGCAACTACTTGGAGAGAGTTGGGTAGAAGCCGAAGGTAACCCACTTGTGTCAACGCCGGGGCTGGTGAGTCCGACATCTTCCTCAGGGTGCGATCTTACTCCGGATCTGCAACTCCCACCTGTATTGCCTGCAGACTTTTTGAATCTGAGCCCTTCTGGAGTCGTAGGATCCGATGTGGAAAAGGCTATGTTTCCAGTGGGAGGGAAAGGGCAAGATTCAAGTTCGTCTGATTTTTCTCCGCTGGGGTCAGCGCCTGCTGCTGCAAGATTGGGTACAGGAACAGCGTTGTGTGACCCCCGAGGAGTTTTACCGCCATTGGGGGAGCCGGGAAGCTTGGCGATTTTGTCCGAGGCTCAGGCTGAACAATTTACTATGGCACCCTTCTCTTTAGAGCGTCCAGATCATGTTACTCTGGTCTCCATTTGGACGGCCTTGACAAAACTTGGTGAGTGTTTGGTGACTCAGACAAATACCAGTTTGCAGATGATTCGTGGTAATGCTGGGTCTCTTCAGAAGTGCCAGGACTCAGTGGCTGCATTGCAGTCTCAAGTGTCTACTGTTGATAAAAAGGTTGTACAGTTGGAGGATCAGTTTACTACAGTTTGTAAAGAGTTGTCTGGCTATAAGTTTAAAATAGAGCTGCTGGAAAACCAATATAGAGCTATGAATCTGAGATTATTGAACTTTCCTCGTTCTCCCTTGGTTACGGCTCAGGATATGTTTAAGTCTTATCTTCTGGAAGTTTTGAGTGTTCCTGTTGAGTCTCATCCTCCGCTTTCTAAAATCTACTATATACCTACAAGCAAGAAAGCCAAAGACTCGGATTTGGAAATTCCTGCAGAACCTGAAGCTATGGATATTCTAAATGCTTCTGAACTATTGGACACCTCTATCTCTGAGACTGTGGTTCCTGCAACTCTTTTAGTGTCATTGGTCCTGGTATCGGAACGTGAATGGCTACTTAGAATGTACTTTAAGACACTATCTGTTTTGTTTAAAGGCTTGTCTGTTTGAATGTTTCCTGATCTATCATGTGACACCCAGAAAAGAAGAAGGGAGTTTTTGTTGCTTTAAATCTGGGGTGAATCAGTTAGGGGGTCTGTTTTTCCTTAAATTTCCTTGTAAATGTTTGGCTAAATTACATTCTGTATCTTACATTTTTTTATGATCCTTCTAACTTAGTTTCCTTTATTAGTTCTCGCCTCGCTGCAGTCCCCTAGTTGGGGGGGCTAACTACAGAAATAGTTAATACCGACGGTCTGGTGGATCTGTTTATCCTCTTGAGTGATTATAGTTTTGTTTCCTTAATCTATCTTGGGTCTCTCTAAGTGTGAGGACTAGTAAGGCTTGGGTTTATGGGTGTTATTCTTTGATAATTCTGTACTGTAAGGGTTTGTTTGGTTTTTTTTCTCTTTGCTCATGCCTTTTTCTCTCAAGTTTTGTTGACTTGGATTTATAATGTGAAACATGTATAAATAAAAAAATAAATAAATAAAAAATTTAAAAAAATGGCTTTTGCAGAAAAAGTATTAGCACTATGAGGAAAGCCCATCTATAGGAAGCACCATGGAGAGATGGAGAGAGCACTTCAAGGACACTGTTAATGCAAGAGAAGTAGGAAACATTTGTGGCCCTGAATGAAATGAAGCTGAAATACTCATCAGTACTCAATTTAATTGCAGTGAATATGGGATCTGGGAAAAATCATTGTATGTGAACGTGAGACCCATGAAATTATAATACTCGGGAAGGTTTGGCTTGGTGACAGTGAGTGAAATATCCATCTGGTCACAGTGAACAGGAGATAAATGAGGTTGTGCTGCTGGGAGGGCTCAGCTTGGTGGCAGTGAGTGGGGGACCTATAAGGTTATGGTGAAGGGGAAAGCTAAGTTTTTTGCCTGCATGTGTGAAACGCTTACTTAAAACATATTCCAAAATTCATTAGCAATAAGTGCAGATGGTATGTCTGACTGCTTTATAAGAGACAGAAATTGTTGAAAAAACAGAGTGTGACTGTATTTTACTTAATACAAGAATTATTGCCAAACATGCTGTAAATTGCTCTTTAATTTCATAATTAATAATAGTAACTAGGAATTTACATGGCAGCTTGATATTAGCATAAACCAAATATCAGAGGCAGCTGTTAATTAAATAGAGAATATATAAGGATTGTCCATTGTGTGCAGGTTTTATTCTCACTGATTACCAGTAAGGGGAGAAGTTTCTATGATTCATGAGCAGAAAAGCTGCAAATGAGTTACCCATAGCTTCTTTCTCAATCAGTGCACTATGAAGCAACTCTCACAACAAATGCAAAAATCTCCATATTCTGTGATTACATCATGCACTGTCTGAACAACACTTTGAAATAGTGAAATGCAGACGAGTAACATTTAGAAATCCTGAAGAGGATGACATAATGAAGGGAAGCAAGAGAAATCTTTAAATCCTCTTTGGAATGCACTAGAGAGAACTAAGGAAAAAGCTGAAGATTTGGTGCTAAATTATGACATTTTTGGCCAGTAAAAATGACGACTCTGATATTCAAAGGCTTTCTGTCCCTATCTTTGAGAGTTATGCTCTTAAATTGGTCTCTTTAAAAATTTACTAGGGCTGAATGCCTAAATATTTTCTTAAAATTTCAGTAAACTCCTAAATTTAGGAGCATAAAAAGTGAGTGGCAAAGGGAGCAGATTTAGGGCAGGGAAAAGAAGTTTTGAGCTTAGCACTAATTTTCAACACCAGGCTCATGAATCTAGACAAAGGACTGGCAGGCCTAAATTTACAATGTAAGCTCTAAAATTAGGATGAATTTTCAGCTGAAAAGTAGGCTCCTAAGTGTGGCTGAAAATAGGGCACAAATTTAGAAGCTCTGCCTTTTTTTTTTTTTTTTATATCGGGCCTGATGTCTTTCTCCTACAGAGGCCTAGTTGGTTGAAACTCTAAATCGGAATAGTCAAGTGGAGGGTACTTTAATAAAATCATGCCTAGTTAATGCACATTTTCAGGCACCTATTTCACATCTATATTATAAGATGAAGTATACACAAACTTGACTTTAAACCATGTTAGCATAACTGGCAGAGAACACATTTTAATTTAAGGCACGATGACTTACACCAGCCCTAGAGCTAGTATAATTATTGTGTCTACTTTTTGCATGTAAATGTATAAATCATCATAGTCTGTAATCAATGCATGTACTTGCTCTCACCAACCACACTCCATGAAAACTTTGCCAATGTGCACGCCCAGAGTGAAAGTATGTATGATACAGACCATGCACGTACTTTCCCTCTAATCAATATTTTATAAGAGGCCTCTAACATGCTTAAGTGGCCACATACATGTGTAAGTGCTAAAATACTGACATCTACATATGCAGTTGGTACCTAAAACTAGGCACCGCCTTATAAAATTACCCTCTTGAAGTGGTCATTTCAGCCCTTTTTGAGGGGGAGGCAGGGGAAAGGCATGCTTGAATTGATCTCTACTGGAACTACAGTACCAGGACCCTTCATTAGCATCCAGCTGGGGTTCTAACACCCCACCACTATCGCCATTACCCATTTTTCATCTCCTTTCAGTCTAGCCAGAGATGGGTAAAGTATAAGAGATTCTGACTTGGGACATTGAGTCTCGCCAGAATTCACAATAGGGACAACTGGCAGGTAGAGATGTTGGACTGGCTTCTTGGACCTCCAGGGGAACTGTCTCACATTCCCCTCTTCTTAAATCCAAGACTCCCAGTAGTCCTCTCATCTAGATCAGAGCCCCAATGCAAAATTTGGCTACCCCTGATCTAGCCCAACTATTATTGTGACGGAGGTCCTATTCCTCACCAGAAACTGATCATTTCTTCCCCCAAAGTCTCTAAAGGTTGACAACACTAACCTGGAAGTCAAGTCCAAAGTGAGACACCTAGGCATAACCATTGACCAACACCTCACTTTCTAACCACATATCACCACCACCACCACCAACAACAACCACATAAAACCACCCTATTCATTGAACAACTCAATGATGAACACCAATTACCCTAATCACTGAAACAAACTCACACACACAAGAAAAAACATTTCAAGAAGAGCATTATCCCTGGCTGCTCACGCGCTCTGGAACTCACTCCCTGACAACCTGAGATAAATAAAATAAAAATTTTGTTGATTTAATGTCTCTTTTATACCACGCTATTTAACATCAGTGCGGTTTACATACAACCTTAGCTTATACAGTGCAAGCTAACCTGCACTGTATTTAAAATGAAACAGGTGCTAAAACTTGGATAACACTGGGGGAACTATTTACAGGTAGGAATCACATCAGGTGGGAAGAGTGACTTTACAGAGGTGGGGCAAAAGACCTCAAAGACGTCCGGAATATGCTAAAAAACATGCTCTTCACAGAACACTACAATAACATCACATGAACTGTCCAAACAAAATGTAAAAATGTAAAAATGTAAATGCAAACGTAAATGTAAAAATGTAAATAGTTCCTGTACATAGCTCATACTGTATATAGCTCACCACGCAATCAACCTCCTCACACCACTCACACCCCTCGATTGTTCACTGCACGCCCACACCCACGCACCCAGCCAATTGATTGGTTTGCTGTGTAATCCACTTTGATTTCAGGATAAAGCAGTATATAAATCCTTTTAAATAAATAAATAAAATTAAAATATCAGCAAAGTAACTCAAAGCATATACAATAAGCTGAGGACACTCCGCCACTTACGACACCTATTTGAGCCACATGATTTTCAGACGGTCTTCCAAGCAATGATACTACCGCAATTCGATTTCTGCAAAGCAATTCTGCAAGGTTTCTCAAAAAACTCCCTTCACCCTCTACCAGCCTGCGCGGAATACTGCTGCGCGAATCCTGACAAGCTCACCTCGAAATAACCATATCACATCCACCCGAAAAGAGTTACACTGGCTACCTCTCCCGAGTCAAATCAATTATAAACTCTGATGACAACCTTCAAAATAATCCACCAAATATTTTCAATCAATTATAACAAAAAAAACAGAAAACTGCCAAAGGAGAAGCAACACATCAAACCTTCTAATCCTCCCTCCAGCATTAACCAAATGCCACCAGTCGACCTGCGCTAGGGCATTCTCCCTTCATGCCCCTCGCCTATGGAATGCATTACCACACCAAATCAGAGACTCTCATGACCTAGCAACACTCCGGAAGCTGCTTAAGACCCACCTACTTAAGGAACACTTTGATGGCATTACATGACCTACCTCTCAGATACAGCAACTCTCTAAATGTACATAGCTGCACTGTTTTGTTATAATTAGTTGTATATCTGTTCAATATAAACTATTTACCATTTTATGCAAAGCAGTTAAAGGTAATAAGTAATGTTCTCTGTAAACTGCACTGATCCTCAGAAGCGCGATATATAAGAATAAATAAATAAATAAATAAATAAATAAACTCTTCAGTCAGGGGCTATTGTATTTTATGTACTGTATGAATGTCTTTGTGTTGAGTATGGAGTCTGTGTGTACAGAATAAATAGAATTTTCAATAATGCAATGAATTAAGCATAGACTTGTGTGCACAGTAAAACCTTTACTCTTCTCAAGGGGTAAAATCATAACCAATGAGGCTTAGAAACAACCAGGGCTTCCTTTTAATTTATTGGCCTATCAAATCACAGGAAAGACTTGGCCACTGAATTGGGCTCAGCCGACCTGTAAGGCTCTAAAGAATTCCAGTTCAGACTTTGAAATACTACCTCATAAGTGATACTCAGTGGTCAGAATGTTCTTGTACCAGGCATTCTGCAAGTGAAAGCAAAACAGAGAAGCAAAACGGCATAATAGGATTTCTTTTAGGTGGACTATATAACAGAGATTGTAAATGCCGAGTGTTCGATCAAGCGGGCCTCCGGCAATAAAAGTCCATTTGTGAATATGAGACTTTCGGGATGCTGATGTGAGACTGCTCTATGACTCACAGATTAGAACTTACCTTGATTGCTCTATTAAAATTCCCTGTGGTACAATATGACTGCACAAGGTGTGTCTGTGCTATGACATTTTTATCTGATCATGTCATGTCACAGCTAAACCGGTTTCAGTCTGGCTGTGGCCAATGCACATAGGACAAATGCCGCTGGGGCCTTAGAAGCAATCCACATTCTCCTTTTCAGAGACAACTAGACAATGGAACAACTATCAATAGATGTCCACTTACATGTCTACCTGGTAGTCCGACTCTGCTATTTTAAAAACACTAAGAGGGCCATTCTAAAAGGTTTAGTTGTGGTTTGGGCGTCTGCAGACATGCACGTGAACATTAAAATCGCAGATACAGCCCCATAACACATTCCACAGATGTCTCCAGTACAGGGACATTCAAACAGGCATTGGTGTGACAGAATTGTGTCTAGAGGGTGCAATGGACTTACACGTCGGGAAAGTGTTCGTATAGAGAAGATGGAGAATTAAGTGACTAGCTTTAGATTACAAAGTCCCACACTGGGATTGTGAACTCTGGTCACTCAACACTTAAGCCACTACTCTAACCATTATGCTATTAGACATAATGCTCTCCTGGGGATGTCGATATAGACATTTGATACACGTGCACAGCCACGTTTCTGGAATTGGGCCTGAACTTGCCTGTGTCTGCCTTTCTTTTCAGACTTTCTGGCTTTGATGTCCCAGACTGCACTTGGATGTCCCATTTGAAATGTGCCTACACATGATAATCACCCAGATGTGCTTACATGAGCTTTTCTGAAATAGAAAAACCTGACCCCTCTCACCCCCACTCTCTCTGCTTTTGACAGCAGCACCGATTTCTTCAGTGCTTTATAGCCGCTCATCTTTCTCTGGTCCTGTTGATAAACTGCAATAAATACAGAGGGATCCATGAAGTCCCTTAGTAACCACAGCACTTGGGGGTAATAATGAAGGGGAAGCACAGCATCACTGAGCCATGGAACAAGAGAGATTCAGGGCTCTGACAATCTGTGTATGGCTTCTCTAGGGCGCCAGTGCAGAGGGAAAGTATTTATGAGTGTGTTTTCTTCTTCAGGTACAGAACAGATTTCTCTCCTATTAAATCTCTGATCAGCAATCCTGGAATGTACAGGAAAATGCAACTAACAGGTCAACAAATCAGAGTTTAATAAATTATTGACCTACTCATTTCTCTCTCTGTCTTTTCTAAGCCCTACTCCTCGTCTCATCATAAGAACATAAGATATGCCATACTGGGTCAGACCGAGGTCCATCAAGCACAGTATCCTGTTTCCAGCAGTGCCAATCTAGGTCATACGTACCTAGCAGTTTCCCCAAAAGACACAGGTTCCACAATGCTTGTACTGGGTCAAGCATTGATATCCTCGGTCCCTTCTTAATAATGGTTTATGGACCTTTCCTCCAGGAACTTGTACAAACCTTTTTTAAACGCAGCTACAGTAACAGCCTTTACTACATCCTCCGGTAACAAATTCCAGAGTTTGATTACACGTTGAGTGAAAAAATATTTTCTCTTATTTGTCTTAAATAGTTTACCCTGTAGCTTCATTACATGTCCCCTAGTCTTTCTATACTCTGATAGCGTAAACAATTGATCTATGTTTACCTGTTCCACTCCATTAATCAATTTATAGACCTCTATCATATCTCCCTTCAGCCGTCTCTTTTCCAGGTTTAAGAGCCCTAACCTTTGTAGCCTCTCTTCATAGGAGTAGCCTTCCATCCCCTTTACCATTTTAGTGGCTCTTCTCTGTACCTTTTCTAATAACGCAATATCCTTTTTAAGATACGGTGACCAGAATTGCACACAATATTCAAGGTGCGGTCGTACCATGGAGCGATACAGAGGCATTATAATATCCTTTGTTTTATTCTCCATCCCTTTCCTTATGATACCTAGCATTCTATTTGCTTTCTTGGCCACTGCTGCACACTGGGCAGAGGGTTTTAACATGTTATCCACAATGACGCCTAAATCTTTTTCCTGGGTGGTGGTTCCTAATGTGGAACCTTGCATCGTGTAACCATAGTGTGGGTTGTTCTTTCCTAGGTGCATAACTTTGCACTTGTCCACATTAAATTTCATCTGCCATTTGGATGCCCAGTCTTCCAATTTATCCAGATCCAGATCCCCCTGCAGTTTTCTGCAATCCCCTTGGGTTTTGACAACTTTAAACAGTTTTGTGTCATATGCAAATTTGATAACCTCACTAGTTATTCCCTTTTCCAGGTCATTTATGGATATGTCAAAAAGCAGTGGCCCCGGTACAGATCCCTGGGGTACTCCACTATTCACCTTTTTCCATTGGGAAAATTGGCCATTTAGCCCTACCCTCTGCTTTCTAACTTTTAACCAGTTCCCGATACACAATAGTACACTGCCTCCTATCCCATGACTTCTTAGTTTTGCCAAAAGTCTCTGATGAGGGACCTTGTCAACCCTCCCCCTCCTACTCCTACCTCTTAATGTTTCCCCTTGAAAACAGAGGGAAGAGTCAATCCCCTGCAGAAACAGAAGCATGCTGTACCTTAACCTCTGATGTCTGGTGCTAATAGAAACCCCAAATCAATTACGCAGATCTAGCTTTAGGTGCATTTATTTGAGATTTAAAGAATAGTGTCACCTGCATAAGGGTTTCTGTTCTATTGGAGACAGGGATTTATGGGTCTCTCAGAAATCCCAGAACTTTCTAATTATGGCTCTACTCGCTTCTAGCAATGATGATGTCCCCAGTCACAGAATCCTTCTAGGATGTCCAAGGGGAGCCAGGCAGAGGCGTAGCGTGGGGGGTGCAGGGGGGGGCCGGCCGCACCGGGCGCAACATGGGGGGGGGCGCTCGCACTCGCAGCTCTCTGTTGCCGATGAGGGGGAAAGGCAGGTCCCTATGATACATGTTGGCGCGTACGCCATCTGGTGGTGGCACTGCAAAGAGGTTTGCGCTATAGCCCTCGAGCCCGCAGTCCTGGGAGTCGTATTGTTCTTGGCAAACCCTCGGCAACAAAGCGCAGGCGATGCGATTGACCCCCTCTAGGTAGCTATTTCACACAAGCTGCCGGGGCGGGGTGGGAGGGGGACTGTTTATCGCGTCGTCGCCCCTCGATCTCAATGTAAAGCTGGGGTTGGGGTCGGATCGCCCTGTGCGCTCGAGAAGGCAGAGCTGCAGGGCGGCATCGCGAGTTTCTGGTTCCGGATCTCCTCCTCTTCCCTGCTGTTGGGCGTTTAACCATGCTTGTCGGGCTCTTGCTGCTGTGCTGTTCGTTTCCCTGGACTCCGGCTCAGCGAGGTCAGTGCTGACGATCGCTCCCTCCCAGGGTAGGATCACGGTCGGCTCCCCCGCACAAAGAAGCTCCCCGGCGGCTAAAATCCACGGGTTAGGGGGCGCAAATTACTTGCCTTGCCCCGGGTGCTGACAACTCACGCTACGCCACTGGAGCCAGGCTACCAGTTAAGGTACTTTCTAGTGTGAACTCAGATCTCTAAGTCAAAGGAATATGTTTATGTGAAAATAAAAATCTTTGCGATAGTTATTGGAAAAGCAGGCTTAACTCAGATGAGGCTTATGCCCTGAGATTAGTTGATCACTTTCAGAGCCATTAAGTGTAAGTTTCTCTGAATCCAATTCATGAGTGAGAGATGAAGGTAAACCAATCCATATCCCTGTCTATTACCAAGCGCTGACCTTTGTATTTATTTGTGAAATTCATAGATCATATCCTTGGGTCACTCATTACTTTTCCATGGATTACGATACTAACTTTAGTGTATTATACAGAATGTCTGAGTACCCCTGCCTTAGATATCCCATTACTGAGTCCACAAAGCTTTGCCTAGTGGGAAGGCGCAATATCCTATCAATCACCAATGCTTCACCCAGTGGGAAACACTTGTGTCCAGGTACTTCTATACTACAATATCCAGTCACTGAATGCTCAGACATTTACCCAGCAAGGGGGCAAATATACAGATATACCAATTTTAGGTATCCTGTCACTAAGTCCTCAGTGCCTCCCTCAGCAAGAAGCAGAAGTAATGGGGTATTCCTGTTTTGGGTATCCTGTAACTGAAGCCTTCTCCAATGAGAGGTAGGCGTTCCCAGATCCATCTACTCTAGTTTTATAATGACAGAGTCCCCAAAGTTTTCCTCAGTGGGAGAAGAAATGTCCAGATACAACTGTCCTAGGTATCCTGTCACCGAGTCCCCAAAACGTTCCCAAGCAAGAGGCATGAATGTCTAGGTACCTCTGCCCTAGGTATTCGGTCATTTAGTCACTAGATTTTCCCCAGTGATGGGCACATCTGTTCTTAGTAATCTGTCATTGAGTCCCCAGTGCTGCTTGCCAGCAAAGGACAGAAGGAGCTCCTGTATCCATGAGCATCAGACATCCATATCTGGAACGGTAGGCTGTCAGCAAAGATCAATGATTCCTGATAATAAACTTGAGAGAAGCATATAAAAGCTCAACAGGTCTTAGACTGGTACAGAAGAAAGCGTAATACCTGTCAGAAAGAGGAAACAACTCTCAGATAAGTAAATTCCACGCACTGTAAGTATCTGTAATCATTTTTTCTTATTGTCTGTCCTACCACAGCTCTGTTAGATGCCATGTTCTGTAATCATGAATGCTGTAACTATGTCACAGTAACATAGTAAATAACAGCATAAAAAGATGAAACTGGCTTTGTCTGCCGCGTGTTATAAATTCCCATATGCGTTCCACCACAAGTCTCCCTTCTTCCTCCGTGTGCCTTCATGTCTTGTATCTGACTTCTCAAGCCTTTTCTCATCACGTACCTAAATATCCTTCCCAACATGCCTGGTATCTGTTAACGTACTAGCCTACACCCTTTCCACTAGTAGGGCACTTCAGGCTTTGCCGTCTTCCTCCACAATTCTTATAAGATAACAATAAATCCATTGCCCAGTTTCCCAGTAATCCAGTCCTGGCAAATCCAGGGTGAAATCTAGTTTTGCTTTAAAAAAAAGAAGCCGGTCACATCTTTACTTGAGACCTAAATCCATTATCCCCAAAAAAGAGAGACGCTGCTGAGCTTTCTTATAAAATGCACTAGTCTGCCATAAAACACTTAGAGGAGGTATTTCTTTCTCACATGTACACTAGAGTTATCCACTGGCTCCATGCCACCAGGGAATCTAAACTGCATTTCTTTGCATGCAGTGAGATAAAGCTATTGCATTCAGGCCTGGCTCGGCCTTTGGGCATCCCAACCAAAGTATTTCTGCAGCAATAGGCTAAAGGTATGCAGGCACAAAAGTAACCCACATACTTTGCCTCTGAAATTTACCTGTTGGTGTTCTCGGGAAGAAATTACATATCTTTAACTGAAAATACAATTGTATGTGCATCCTTTCAGAGAAATCAGATTCAAATCTCACTGCTGCTCCTGATGATCTTGGGCAAGTCACTTAACCCTCCGTTGCCTCAGGTACAAACTTAGGGATTGATATCGAGAACCCTTAGCCAGTTGGCCAACAAGAAGCTAACCGGCTAAGGGTGCTGACTGTGATATTCAGCAACATTGTCAGAGTAGTGTCACTATCTGCTCTAACCAGATAGTGCCAGAGCAGTCTGTGGGGATATTCAGTAGCGCTCTGCTGGCACTATCTGGTTAGAAAAGGGGTGCTCTGTGAGCAGATAAAGGCAGCTGGGACTTCCGCAGGCTATATGGGCTCCCTAAAAGGCTGTCCTAAGCTGCTATCCACAGACGTCCTGGCTGAATATCAGACTAATCAAATAAATGCTAAGTCGATCCTCATCTTTCTTGACCTATCTGTTACCGTTGACATGTTAATCACCACCTTTTCCTCAACACGCTGTTCTATCTCAGGTTTCTTCTTATCTCTTCCACCGCACCTTTAGGGGGATGTTTACTAAATGGCGGTCAATGGGGCCGCGGCTCCAATATCGTATGGAGTCCGCTACTGCCGTTTAGTAAACACCCCCTTTAGTGTATGTTCTGGTGGATATGCCTTCACTGCTATCCTGCTTTCATTTGGTGTACACCTCAGGGCTCTGCCTTGGGAGCTCTTCTTTTCTCTCTCTATATTCATTCCCTTGGTACCCTGATCTCCTCCCATGGATTTCGGTACCACCTTTATGCTAATGACTCTCAAATGTACATCTGTGCACCTGAAATCGTTCCAGGAATCCAGACCAGTATCTCAACCTGCTTGTCTGATGTTGATGCCTGGATGTCCCGCCATCATCTAAAACTGAACATGGCCAAGACAGTAACTCCTCATCCTTTCCCCTAAACTCACCTCCCCACTTCCTCATTCTTTTTATTTCTGTGGATAAGAGTGCCATTTTCCCAGCGTTCTCAGCTCACAACCTTGTGGTCATCTTTGACATCTTACTCTTTTTCTGCACACATCTAACAGATAGTTAAAATCTAGAAACATAGAAACATGACAGCAGAAAAAGACCACATGGCCTATCTAGTCTGCCCTTCCATATCACCCACTAAAAGAGCCGCCTTTTTTCCTTTAGAGAGCCTCTGTGTATAGAAACATGTTGGCAGATAACCTGCTGCTTCTTTCTCTAGAACATCAAAATTCTGCTTTTCCTTTCTGAACACACTACCAAGACTCTTAGCCGCTCTTTAGTCACCTCCTGTTTAGCCTATTACAACTTGCTTCTAACTGGTCTCACCCTGAATCATCTCTCTCACCTTCAATCCATTCAAAATTCAGCCACACAGCTAATCTTCCACTAATGTCTCTAGGCTCACGTAACCGCTCTTCTCCAATCACTTCACTGGCTTCCTATCCATTTCGGCATTCAGTTCGAACGTCTCCTACTGACCTACAAGTGCATTCATCCTATGGTTCTTCATTACCTCTCCTCTCTTATCTCTCCCTACACCCCACTTTGGGAACTCTGTTGATGAGGCAAATCCTTTTTATTTGTGCCCTTCTCTTTCACTGCCAACTCCAGACTTCGCTCATTCCACCTTGCTGCACCATATTCCTGGAAGAGACTGTCTGAGCTGCTATGTCATGCTCCATCTCTGCTTCTATTCAAAACCAGGCTAAAAATCCACTTTGAGGCTGCTTTGGATCCCGACCCCCTTATTCTCCATGTGTGCTATAACCATGTCCCCTTAGCTCTACCCTAGTCCCCTGTGTGTTGCATTTGTCTGTCTTGGATAGATAGTGAGCTATTTTGAGCAGGGACTGTCTCTTATATGTACATGAACAGTGTTGTGTATGCTTCGATAATTAATAGTAGTAGTATAATAGTAGTAGTAAGTGCCGGCACTTATCCAGTTAATGCCACACAGCTGATATATTCAGCAGCAGCTCCAATACAGATTTGCCACTAAATATCCCATCAATATGGAAGTGCCGTGGCATCAGCCATGGAACACTGGCCCGTTAGATTATAACATCTCTGGAGATAGGGATAATACCTGCTGCACCTGAATACAACTTGCCTTGAACCTCTGAGGAAGGAATGAGCTAAATTCAGTTTCCCTTCCCCTTTGAAAATTGCCTTCCATAAAACCAGGACTAACTTGCAGACTAAAACCAGGACTAACTTGCAGTTAAAGATCAGTACCAGGTCTTGCAATAGGGAATTTTCTCCCATGTCAGTCCCTCTTTCACCTAGCCCAGGCCAGTCATCACAAGAACAATCTTCAGCTAAGCTACAGACTGCAGGTCCCTTCAGAATCTGATACACCTGCATCTTCACTGTTCTCCAATGACTGAGACTCCATGCCTTCTCTCTCCCCCAAGCTGTGAGCATCACTGTCACTGCTGTACACTTAAAACCAGATGGCCCAAGAAGCAGAAGTCAGGCTTCAAAATCAAATCTAGAGCTCTTGCCTGGCAGTTTTCAATACTGACACTGAAATGAGCTAATATTATTTGTGTTAAGCATATAAGAAATACTTAAACATTAACACACCTATTCTGTAATACAAATGGAAGTATTTTAAGTTACTGTAGCTTGGAAGACAGCCATGTTCAGAACAGGCTGACAAAAGAATGTGATTTGAGTGGGTCATGCAGTATGTACACGATACCGTCGGAGTTGTATGGACCAACTGAATTCAGTGAATATGAATTATTCTCTAGGTCTCTTGATAAAATGCTCAAGGGGATTCTATTCTTAGAGAAGAAAGAATAGCATAAAAAATTCCAAATAACTACTTATTATATTCAATTAATTCAGTGCATTATTCCAGGCTATGCATTCTTTTGAAATGCTGTACAGCACACAGAAGGAAGCACTTCTTTTTGAAGAATTACCATATGCTCGAGAGGTCTGGCTTCATACAGCCTGTGCCCTAGTTCTGGGGTTTTATACTCAGTTGGGGAAATAAGTCCCCAGACCAACTGCTCAAGACAGGCTCTCATCTCTCATCTGTCTGGCTTTGCTATAAAATGCAATTAATACATTGATGTTGTTAAGAACACCTTGTCAGACTTCCTGTTTCAGAGCTTTAAAAAAAACTTAAGACATCTAATTTCAGCAGGCTTAACTCATAATATGGAAAACAATTATCAAGGACATTGGCCTAGGCAAACAGGTATTTACACAGATTGGTAGATAATTCCCCCACCCCCACCATCCTCCAATGACTAACAGCACACATTGGCTTTCACAGTAGTGCATACTTCTACCCAAACTAAAAAGAGATGCTTCTCAGGACTGTTCTTAAGTCTGGAAAGAAAACAGTGCATGTAAATTTGATTTTGAGAACTACATGTCGGCTATTTTAGTCCTAAACAACAGTAAACAGTTTTCAAAGGACAAGTACCTAGATCCCTACTGAGTACCTGGGGAACTTTCCTTTGAAATTTAGCTAAAACATTGAGCATATTAAAGTGCCTCCACACCTCGAACATTGCGCTATTGACAATTGCTCACAGAGCTGGGCTGTCCACTAGGTGGCTTCCCGGGGTGGCAGACCCTTCGGGTGAAACGTTGTGGTGACTTCTCCACAACTGTTCAAAGCAGCAGCTTCAGCACCACAGCTGAACTTAAAGCACCTGTGCGCATGCGTGCAATCATGGCCTGCCGCTCCTGTCCCCTCTGGCAAGAAGTTACATCAGAGAGGGCAGACGTGGCAGGCAAAGAGTGCCCGCTGTGGTGCTTTAGGGTGGCAAAATGCTGCTGTCTTGAAAAATCATGGAGTGGTTGCTGTGCCATCCATCTCCCCCAGATGAACAGAGCAGCGGATGGGGCTGTCTTAGAGAAAGAAACCCTTGGGCTGGCCCTGATTGCTTCCATAATGTTGACTTTTCAAGCTTTCCTCTCCATTTGTATATGTAACGAATAACTGTAAGTAGATGCAATAAACACATTACTAGAGTTGAAGAAAGCACAGCTCAGTCCAGTATTCAGCAGGATGGGCAATATATTTGAAATGTCAAATATAGACATTTCAAATTATGCATGTATCAAGCAGTGCTATATACGTATTTAGGCAGCACCACTGAATATTTAGGTATAAGCAGAACATCCAAAGTCGATATTTCAGCATTGTTTTTTTTTTTATCTGGGATAGCCAGCCATGTGGAGCCTGATCCTAAAAGGGGCACGCCCAAGCCATCTGGACGTCCAAACACTGGATGGGCTCGAATCATACCCAATTCTGCACCGCGGGAGATAGACAATCCCACGGTTGCAGGATCAGGCACCGAGATGGCCCAGCATGCCCCTGAATCTGCCATGGGAGACGTCCTAACAGCAGCATGGCCAGCCCACCCTATGCTCCTGCTGGTGTGCTGGTGCCATGGTGTCCCATCACTATGGCACTAGGACACCCAGTAGAAGTGCCAAAGACCCGACAGAGCGACAGAAGTGGTTTCCCCACTGCTTGACCCGTAGAGGGGCCTGCCAGGGCTGGGAATGACCTGAGAGGCCTCACCTGATGCTGCTCCCTGGTTTGGGGGGCTGCCGGGCCCAATCGCCACCATTGTCATTGCTTATTCCACCTGAATCAGCCCTGTACGTCTGGGTGCTTCGGCCTGCCCTCGCTCTGCTCACTTCCTGCCCCTGTCCAGCTCTCTGCGTGTGGGGAGAAAGTGAGGCAGCATACGGTCCCAATGAATAGCAAGGCTGCACATCCTACCAGGACATGCAGCTCCAGTATTCGCGTCTCAGAATCGGGCCCATAAGGGATTATATGCCAATCACTTCCCTGTCAAAATTCACATGTCTTTCCCAATCATGTCCAAGTCACATGGGGCATGTTGGGAGTGTGGTTTGGATGGAGCAGAGATTCCCGGTAGCAACAATTTCATATAGGTGTTGCATTTGGCTGACAGAAATTCTCCTCGTCTGTATTTACACTTGCTCCCTGGTGTGCTTAGACTTTTTAAAAAGTGCTTGTTTGCCCAGCCTTTACATAAGGGATTAAGGGGAACATCCCTCTTATTCCCCCAATGAAGGTCATTCCATAACACAAATGGGCCATTTGGACATGTGCAGGAGACATTTTTCTCACAAAAACATCTATAGCCATATTCTGAAACCCTGTGCCCGTGCAGGGCCATGGCGCTAGCACAGGACAGCGTGCCGGGTAGAGGTGGAATGGAGGCATGGTCAGCCACAGAGACACAGAAAGTGCATTCAGGAAAGGCCTGTGTACGCTTTCTGTGTTCCTCGCAGACGTGCTCGTTATTCCTGCAGAAACGTGGAATAAGGCCAGTACTTAAAATACTTCTGTTGTGCTTGTATAGAGGTAGTGACAAGTATGCTTCAATCTGGTGTGACTACAGTCTGTAAAACAGAGCTAGATGCATGTACAATGAACAGAAATCAGGAGTGAGTGAATCTTGTAAGCTAAAGGACATTAATAACTACCCCTAAAGACATTTGAAAAACAACAATAGTGAATATGGCAGCTATGCTGACTGTTGCTGTTTGTGCTAAATGAACTAATCTGGGGGACCTTGACAAGTCTTGTGTACTGTAAAATGGGACTGTTGATGTTAGAAGTGTGATTGAGTCTGCCACAGGAGTTCATTTGAGTGAGAGAGGGGAATAAGATATGTAGTCCTGGCACTCTATGTTTTTATGCTATACCAGCTTTTAACTATAGGTACTAAACATCTGTTTCCCAGAATTTTGTCTTTTGTGACAGCAAGTGAGAGTGTGTGTGTTTAGAGGGTTGCATGGGAGGATATGGTGTGCTGATCTGTATATTAGGGAGGAGGGCCAGGCACTGGGAGATATGATTGATGTAGTGCTAACAGTCCCCAGATTGTGTCAAGCAGCATGCCATAAAGGCATACATTTATGGCTCAGCAATCATATGCCATCCTTGAGGAATTGTTATGTTAGTGTTGGTTTTTGTGCACGTAATAAGGATCCATCCTGAGTGTTTTTAAGGGTGTATGTAGAGCTGACCAGTGCAGGCCTCGCTGAAGCCTTTTCACGATGCCAAGTACCATTTGATGCATGGTATATGTTCTGTCATATATGTTCATATTTACCTCCTCTTTTTGTTTTGTTTTTTTGGGTTACCTGCAATTTCTTTTTTTTCTTAAATTTATTTAAAGATTTTCATTTAACAGATACAATCTTTAACACTAAAAAGTACAAACTATATCCCCCCCCCCCCCACAAAAAAGTAAAAAATAATAAAACCTAGAGGTTGCACAATACTAATCACAGAAATCATATTCGAGATATTGACAGATACTCATCAAGAGATCTCCAGATCCGCTCAACTTTCCCTATACAATTTAGTAAGATTGAAGCAGCACCTTCAAATTTACGAATCTAACAGAGTGACACCAAAAGATGATATTAAGGTATCTTTTCAGCAATGCAAAATATGCTGAACAGCAACAGAGACCAAAATGTCTAGCAATGATCCATTGTAATTTGAGAGTTTTTCTCTCAAGCATAGTGATCTAAAGAAAATTATTTGGATTGATAGAGGGTTATCAATTTGAAGTATATCTTGTATATATTCCCAAACCCCTGACCAGAAATGTCTTATAGACGGGCCTTCATAAAGCATATGATTTAGCATCCCTATGCTTGCAGAAAATCGCCAGCAAATATTGGACTGCAACAGTCCTGCTCTGTGCATGCGTAATGGTGTCCATACTGCGCGATGTGCCAAGAAAAATAGGCTTTTAACGAGACTACCAGACATTGTTGGTCTAACTGTCCGACCCCAAAAGGAATTCCAATTAATCAAATCTGGAGCTAACTCCAGATTAGTCTCCCAAACCTTCCAAAGCCCCAACAGAGATGGACCTCCACTATCCTTAAGCTGTTTGTATAGGAACAAGGTTGAGTTACTAACCTCTAACGTATTACGACGCCCTCTAAATCAGATGTTGGGAGGTTAAAAACTGACCAAATATTTGATGATACTAACCCATTCAATAGATGTATAAGCTTATGGGCCTTGGAAGATGTAAGATTATAAACTTCCATCAACCTTTGTTGTTGTTGTTGTTAAGTGCCGTCGAGTCGGAGTCGACTCATGGCGACCCTCTGGATAGCTATCCTAAATTGTGTTCGGTCTTCAGTCAGGCGGCTCATTGTTGACAGACTGGTACCCGTAGCTGCTGTTATTGTAGCAATCCATCTCATTGCTGGCCTTCCTCTTTTGCGTTGACCTTCTATCTTGCCAAGCATGATGTCTTTCTCTAATGATCTCTCTCTTCGCATGATGTGTCCGAAGTATGAAAGTCGAAGTCTTGTCATCTGAGCTTCTAAAGAAAGCTTAGGTTTGATCTCTTCTAGTACCGACTGGTTTGTTCTTCGGGCAGTCCATGGTATACACAGTATTCGCCGCCAGCACCATAATTCAAAGGCATCAATTTTCTTCCTGTCTGTCTTTTTCACTGTCCAGCTTTCACATCCATATGATGTTATTGAAAATACCATGGCTTGAAGAAGTCGAATCTTTGTATGGAGAGAGACATCTCTGCTCTTGAGAATCTTATCTAGGTCTTTCATAGCCATTCTGCCAAGAGCAATGCGTCGTCTGATTTCTTGACTGCTTGTTGCTTCTTTATTGATAGTTGATCCAAGTAGGTTAAAGTTGTTCACGATTTCAATTTCTTCTCCTTCAACGATGAACCTGTTGATTATGCCAGTTGTCATGATCTTTGTCTTCTTTACATTAAGGTGCAGGCCCATTTTGAGACTATGTTCTTTGATTGTGAGAAGCAAATGTTTCAGATCATCTTCACTTTCAGCCAGTAATGTGGTATCATCAGCATAGCGAAGGTTGTTGATGAGTCTTCCACCAATCTTCACACCTCTGTTGTCTTCATACAGTCCTGCTTCTCTGATGATTTGTTCTGCATATAAATTAAACAGGTAGGGGGAAAGTATGCAGCCTTGTCTTACACCTTTGCTTATTTTAAACCATTCTGTTTCTCCTTGTTCCGTTCGAACTGTTGCTTCTTGATCAATGTACAGATTACGCAAGAGAACGATCAGGTGTTCTGGTATACCCATGCTTCTTAATGTGGCCCAGAGTTTCTCATGGTTTACACAGTCAAAAGCCTTGCTATAGTCGATAAAGCACAAATAGATATCCTTTTGGTATTCTTTAGTCTTTTCAAGGATCCATCTCACATCCGCAATGATGTCTCTCGTTCCTCGCCCTTTCCTGAACCCTGCTTGCACTTCAGGTAGTTCTTGTTCTAGGTATGGCTGTAGTCTCTTTTGAATAATCTTCAGTAGAATCTTGCTGGCATGTGGGATCAGAGCGATTGTGCGATAATTTCCACAGTTAGTTGGATCACCTTTCTTTAGTATTGGTATAAACACAGATCTTTTCCAGTCAGTTGGCCATGATGTTGTCTTCCATATTTCTTGGCAGAGCCTTGTAAGTACGGTAACAGCTGCATCAGATTGCTGCAATACTTCTATGGGAATGCTATCAATGCCTGGTGCTTTGTTCTTTGATAAGGCTTTCAATGCTGCTTCAACTTCTTCTTTCATCACCAATGGTTCCTGATCATAAGGTATAGGTTGAAACGGCTGTTGGTCCACTTGATCTTTATCATATAAAAACTCTGTATATTCCTTCCACCTTTTCTTGATCTTCTCAGCATCATTCAACATAGAACCTTGAGCATCTTGTAACATTCCAATTCGAGGCTGGAACTTTTTCTTTAACTCTCGCAGCTTTAGGAAAGCCGATCTTGTTCTTCCTCTATTAGTTTCTGCTTCTATTTCCTTGCAAGTGTCATTGTAGTACTTTTCCTTGTCCTGTCTTGCTGCACGTTGGAAATCTCTGTTGAGTTCTGCGATTGTCTTTCTTTCTCCTTTGGCTTTAGCTTCTCTGCGTTTCTGGGCAATTTTCAGAGTTTCTTCCGTCATCCATTTTGGCCGTTTTTGCTTTTTCACCTTTTGTAGAGACTTCTCGCTTTCTTCCAGCACAACCTTCTTGATGTCATTCCATAACTCTTCCGGAGCTCTGTCATTTGTATCTAAGGCAGCAAATCGATTTTGCAGGCAGTCTTTAAATTCCAGTGGTATATTCTCAAGGTCATATTTTGGTGCATTCATGAGTGGTTTGCTCTTTTTCAACTTTAGCTTGAGTTTGCATACTAGTAGTTGATGATCTGTACCACAGTCAGCTCCAGGGTTTGTCTTTGTTGATGTTACAGAGCTTTTCCATCGTTGACTTCCACTGATGTAGTCAATTTGATTTTTATACAATCCATTGGGTGAAGTCCATGTGTACAGTCGTCGCTTGTGTTGCTGAAAGAAGGTGTTTGAGATGAATAGATCATTGGTCTTGCAGAATTCTATCAATCTTTCTCCAGCTTCATTTCTGTTGCCAAGTCCATATTTTCCAACTACTTTGCCTTCTTCTTTGTTGCCAACTTTTGCGTTCCAGTCACCCATGACTATCAGGATATCCTGTTTGCATGTTCTGTCAATTTCAGCTTGTACTTGTTCATAGAACTCTTCAATTTCATTCTCTTCTGCAGCTGTTGTTGGGGCATATACTTGAATTATAGTTGTGTTGATAGGCAATCCTCGTAGACGAATAGAGATTAAGCGTTCGCTGACTGCATTGTATTTCATTACAGTTCTTGCAAGTTTCTTCTTTATTATAAATGCAACACCATTTCTTCTTTGTCTTTCATTTCCAGCATAGTAGACCATGTGATCATCTGATGCAAAGTGCCCGATGCCAGTCCATTTCAGTTCGCTGACACCCAACAGATCAAGTTGTACACGTTCCATTTCATTCTTGACCACTTCCAACTTCCCTTGGTTCATGCTTCGTACGTTCCATGTTCCAATGTGTAAGACATCTTTACAGCTTCTGACTCTCATTTCATGCGCAGCTACATCAGCAGTCAGACTTCCCGAAGGCTTTGATCCAACCACATCATAAATGCTGGCTTTACTCTGAAAAGTCTTCAGCTCTTCCCCAGTAGCTAGTTGAGTGCCTTCCGACCTGGGAGTCTCATCTTCCAGCACCATAGCACAATTTGTTTTGTTGTAACTATCCATTGGGTTTTCATGGCAAGATACAGAAGTAGATTGCCGGGCCTTCCTTCCGCGCAGTTTAAGTTTGGTGTTGTTGCCGTTGTCACAGAAATGTGATCCTCCGCCGTCAACACTATCCCATTCTGCTGCTGCCCAGATGGGTGGTTTGTCTTCGTCTGGCACCTCAGCTGAGACCTGTCCATCTTGGGAGACCCTGCCAGTAGTTAAACTACCGATAGTTTAGCTCTCAGCATCACTGATGCACACAAGCCCTCACAGCACGACAAGCTGCAAACCAAGTGAGAAATTGTTATCCAATTATCACCCTCTACAAGCTGACTGATATTAAATAACTCCTTAGTAATCCAGCCTTTCCAGTAGTCTTCCCTTTGACAAGTATTTTAGGATTAAACCAAAGAAAAGCATCAATAGAAATGGAGTATGAAATAGTGCAACAACTATCCAGCTTTCCCAAAGCTATAATGATACTATTAGTAAGAGGGAAGTCTAGTATCTTCCGTGGCAGTTTCATGAATGGTAATTCCTGTAGCCTAAAAGGTTTAACAAGGGCCCTCTCCATCTCCAAAGCATGGAGAAGAAAAATCTGTTTGAATTCAGTAAGTTCCATATCGAAGAAGAGTGGATGCGTGATATGATAGAACATCTGTAAAATTCACCTTCTCTTTCTTCGAAGGAGCTTTAATTTAGCAAGAGCAATGCGGGGCCTTCTATCCTTCCATAAGAAACATGGCATTTCTTTTTCCAATTTGACCTTCTCTTATTTTATTTTAGAGTGTGCTGGGATTACCTAGCACTGTTCTGGACAGGTAGGGGACTAGGATATGGTCTAGTTTGTATCAGCATGCATTTATCATCAGTTTCAATCTCTTGTATCAGCAAACTACTGTCAGTGAGCATAGCAGCTTAGAGGATGCATGTTTTTACAATGGAGGCATGGCCAGCTCAGAGATGAGCATGATTAGAAACTGCTAACTTTACAGAATACAGTGAGCACAGGCATGTCAAAAATCTGATTACTGTTTGCCCATTTCTCCCACTATTGACGGAGACATGTTTCTCTGCTTTACTCTATGAATCGTACCTGTATCCATGCATGGGCTTCGCACTGGATACATACACAGGCCTACTGCAGCATGTTAATAGATGTGCCACACCGGACACATCTATGATCCCAATACCAGAAACATAGGCGTGTCTAAACCCATGTTTCTGGAATCGGGAGGGAATTGCACCCGTGCCCAATTTAAACATCTCCACTGTAGCAAGATGTCCTATACAGAATCAACCTCAATTATTTATTTTTATTTCATAGAATTTAGCTCATGCTTTTCCATCAGTAGTTCAAGGTGAGTTACAATCAGGTACACTAGGTATTTCCCTGTGCCTAGAGAGCTTACAATCTAATTTTGTACCTGAGGCAATGGAAGGTTAAATGATTTGCTCAAGGCCACAAGGAGTGCCAGTGGGATATGAACCCTGGGCTTTCTGGTCCCAGGCCACTAAGCAAACCACTAAGCTACTCCTCCATTCCCACCAGTTTACTTTGGTAGGCATGTGAACTGATGATAAACAGTGGGATGTCTATGTTTGCAAAATGGCCACAATACCCATGCGTGTGCCGACATTTACATGTGTGCACTGTGATATCGAGGTTTCCTCATCGATATTTTTCACATGCATATTTGTAAAATGGTCCCTTCTGCTGCACATGGATGCCCAACCCCATGTATACCTGCTCTTCATAGATTGATTTAACACACACGTCTATGATAATGGGCAGAGATAGATCAATTTTAGATCAGACTTCCACATTCTTTTTTAAAATTTCAGTTGCTATCACTTGGGCATCACTGCAGCTACATAAATGGCCTTTCTAAAATGCATCTTTATATGTTCAACTGATGCTACTCCCTTTTCGGACAATTAATTCTGGATAACAATTTATATATCCAGAATTAGTCATCTAGGGGGTAATTCTATAAAGGTCACCTAGGTGAACGTGCATTCCAACAAGCACAAAGCATGCCTATTATAAAGAAATGTGTCTACCTGCATTTCTTTATAAAAGAGGGGTATAAGTTGTAAGATATGTGTGTCAAACCTAGGTGCGAGCATTTACGCTCTTGGTGTAAATACCAGCGCCTAGATATGTAGAAAATGCACGCAATTTATATTTTATACCATGAGCATAAATTTAGACTATGCCTATGCTCCACCCAAACTCTGCCCCTGTGCTTGCCCACTTCAAAAATATATGCCATTGTTCTGACGTGTGTAGCATCCACCTAAACTACACACGTAAGTGCCCATCTTCGTATGCGAGTCATTGAAAACAGGTGACTTGTGTGTGTTGATGGTGCATAACTTTAGGCAGCTCGTTATAAAACTACCTCCCTAGAGGGTAATTTTATAAGGTCGCCTAGATCAATGCACGTTCCAACACGTGCAAAATGTGCTCCTCTTAATAAAATAGGGTTGTAAGTCGTAAATATGCATGACAAACCTAGACGTGAGCACTTACATCGGCCCTAGACTTGGTGTAAATGCACATGCCCAGATTTGTAAAGAACATGCATAAGTTTAAATATTTCTATGCACTGCTCAAGCTCTGTCTTCTGCTCATCCACTCCATAAAGTACACGCTATTGGTCCGACATGTGTACTTAGAGAAGAGCGACTGCCTAAAGCACACATAAGTGCCCATCTGAGCATGCAAGTCATGGAAAATGCATGCTGGGAAAGCCCCTAACAGTTAACATGGTTACACCACACCTCCCACGCTAATATTGAACACTTAGCATGTGCTAACCTTCCAAAAATTAAGCACATATTGTAAACATGCCCTATAATTTTTAAGTATGAATATAAATTATAGTGCATACTTGTATACTCCACCCTTAGTCCACCCAAACTCTGCCTCTGTGCACATTGACCAGCAAAGTATATGACATCATGTCAAAGCGTGTACTCTTGGCTGGTCAGAATTTTATAAAAGGCCATTTATGTGTATGTCTACCCACATGCAAGCAGAAAATACTATATAAAATTACTTACATAGTGGCCCTAATGTTTTTTAATTTAGAAGTTATTTATTTGGCATTGTCACTGTATTCATAAGTCCTTTTGAATATAGACCCCAATGGTGCAAAAATGAATTACATTGGTTACGCATCTGGAGAAACGTTACCAAAATGTCTGAAGAGTAACCTGCATTTTCTAGGAAAAAAAATATTGTCTATCAGTTGAAGATGGTATGTAGGTTAGCAAAGCTGCAGTAGAAATGATACAGGCTTGCAGAAATTACAGAAAGTTATCCTGGATTCTGGGAGAATCCAGCTGTGAGAAATGTATAGCCGGGCCAAAGGAGTAACACAGTCACCCACTGAGTCCATGTAGTCTAGACAGGCTGTAGCCAAATCTGTAAAAAGCCAGTGGCCTTGGCGTGAAAGATTTCTAAAAAGAGGCGGGTCTACAAGTTTGTAGACGCACGGAGATAAAATCGGGACTGGCACGACTATTCTAGCTGGCATGGCATCGGTTGGCAACCCATTGAGGTATTAAAGTACTCTAACCGTGATAAACTCCCATCATGTAGAAACTCCTATCAGAAAAGCGAGGATGCTATGACACGTGTGAATCAGCCACAGAACATTGCTGAAGCAGCCGAGAGAGCACCCTCATAACAGAGGTGGGAAGCCCGGGCTTCTCGGGAACTAGACACAGCCAAACAATAGCTGTAAAGGTACAGTAAAGCCACAAGAAGGGAATTCTAGGACATGTAGCCTAAAACACTGATATTTCTATCATAAGCAATGCCTCAGGGTGCCTTTTGTATTTATTTAGCTACACAAACCCTCTTTTATTGCTTGGGCTTCAGTCCATTTGGAATCTTCCCTCTGGAAAGAGGGCACTTGAGATTTTCTCTTGCTATCTATCTTTGAATCAAAGAGAAATTCTTCCAACACAGCCCTTTGATGATTAACATTTTAATTAGTCTGCTAGAGTGACCTTTTAAGCAAAGCTACCTACCCGAGAACTCGTAACATCTAGTAATCTCAATATCACAGTTTTCTTACCCTTTTTCAAAGAAAACAGCCCTTCCTATTTAAGATAGTTAAGCACTAAATGTTTTGGCAAGAAATTGCAAGAAAACCTTGTGACACTTGGAGCCTGGCAGATGAAATTTAATAAGGACAAGAGCAAAGTGATATAATGCTAGGTTCTGCATTAGGAGTCACCACCCAGGAAAAGGATCTAGGCATCAATGTAGACAATACATTCAAATCTTATATATGGTGTGTGGCAGTGGTCAAAAAGCAAACATAATGTTAGGAATCATTAGGAAAGGAATAGAGAATAAAATAGAGGATATTGCAATGCCTCTGTATCACTGCATGGTGGACTGTACCTTGAGTACTGTGGGCAGTTTTGGCCGCCACATCTCAAAAAGAGATATAACGGCATTAGAAGAGGAAGAGAGAAGGGCAACCAAAATGATAAAGGGGACGGGATGACTGTCCTATGAGAAAAGGCTAAAGAAGTTAGGCCTTAGAGAAGAGACAGCTGTGGAAAGATATGTAGATGTCTATAAAATCCTGAGTGGAGTGGAAAAGGTAGACACAAATCAATTGTTTACTCTTTAAAAAAAAATACAAAGACTAGGGGGAATGCCCTGAAGTTACAAAATAGTGTATTTAAAACAAATAGGAGGAAATATTTTGTTTCTTTCAACGAATAATTAAGCTTTAGAACTCAGTATTGGAGGATGTGGTGAAAGCAGGTAATGTAGATGAGTTTTAAAAATGTTTGGACAAGTTCCTGGAGGGAAAGTCCATATACCGTTATCAAGGTAAACGGAGTGAAGAAACTGCTTATTCCTGGGGATATGTAGCATGAATCTGGCTACTTTGGAATATGCCAGGTACTTGCAACCTGGATTGGCCACTGATGTTAACAGGACACTGGGATTGGCCACTGTTGGAAACAGGACCTTTGATCAGATCCAGTATGGCAGTTCTTATGTTCTATTAAGGATGGGCAAGGGTCAGAGGCACAACAGGTCTTCATTTGGGAATACCTGGGGGGGGGGGGGGGGCAATACTTTTCTAAATTGTATTCTCCCTCCAGCTGGCATAACATAAGAACATAAAATTGCCATACTGGGCCAGACCCAAGGTCCATCAAGCCCAATATCCTGTTTCCAACAGTGGCCAATCCAGGTCACAAGTACCCAGCACGATCCCAGAACATAGCAAGATCACAGAGATTAGCTGTGGCTTTTCCCAAGTCTACCTTAAAAATAGTTTAGGGCCTTTTCCTAGCCTTTTTTTAAATCCAGCTAGGATAACTACTTTTACAGCATCCTATGGCAATGAATTCCAGAGTTTAATTATGGTGCTAAGTGAAAAACATTTCTCTGGTTTGTTTTAAATGTGCTCATGTCTCCTAGTACTTTTACTTTTGGAAAGAGTAAATCAATTTACCTGTTTCCTTCCAGTCAGGATTTTATAAACCTCAGTCATTTCTCCCCCTCAGCTGCCTCATCTCCAAGCTGTTAAATCCTAATCTCTGTAGCTTTATCTCATACATGAACTGCTCCATCGCCTTTATCATTGTGGTCAACCTTCTTTGTTCATTTTCTAATTCTTCTATATCTTTTTTGAGATGTGGCTACCGGAATGGCGCCATGAAGAAGCATTTTGATATTTCATTCACTTATTCGATTTTTGGCCTGCCTATCCTAATCTACAGTATACATACAGAATTAAAACCACAAACATAAATAATAAAGCTCATCACAAAAACATAACCACACTTTTAAAATCTCGTTGTTTTATTTATAATTACTTTCCTAACAATTCCTAACATCGGGTTTGGTTTTTTGGCCACTGACACACACTGAGAAGATGATTTCACATACTGTCCGCGGTGGTACCTGATCCTTTTCCTAGGTGGTGACTCTAATGTGAAACCTATCATCTTTTAGCAATAATTTGGGTTAGTCACCCCTATAGTATGTACACCACTTTGCACTTGTCCACATTAAATTTCATCTGCCATTTCAATGCCCAGTCTCCAAGTCTCACAAAGTTCCCCGGCAATTTCTCACAATCCACACTATGACAGCTGGAGGGGGGAACTGGATTAAAGCATCGATTTAATCCTGGTGACCATGCATGAAGAACCCTAGCACCCCAGAACTGAATCCCTGTTAGAAATGACAGTGACTGCAGTGAGGGCTGGCAGTCTAAGTCCAGTCAAATACAAAACATCACACACTGCTCCTAAAGGAAAGCTTAAAATGGCCATCATTGTCTGTTCAACTTTGTTAACGAGTCCACATTGTGATGTCATCAAGCATAGTTAAATCCGCTTTCTCATTGGTTCATGAATCAAAATGTGGGTCTCCCAAATCTTGAGACAATCCACTGCTCTCCTGTATACAGCCAGTGTCAAGGCTTTATAAATAATAATTATCCATGGGACACCTACTTCTGTACAGACCTCCATATTCTTGGTCCCATTCAACACAAATACTAGATGTAACTTCCAATCAGAGTCAGACACTTGGTGATATCAGTCTACACCTGGAAAACCAAACCTTGTCAATGGTAGTTCATTTCAACAAGGCCATCAACATACTACACTATTCACAAGTAATCCATGGCCCAACACACGAGAAAGGACACCAACTAGGCGTAATCAACACCAATCATATGGTCAGTCCACAACCTGCTAGAATTGACTATATATACACTAAAAAAAATTCACAAAGCTTAAAACATTATACTAAAATCTGAAGAACAGACAAAATCAACTCCAAACAATTTTAGAATGCAATAATACTCAACATCACACTGCCCATATTATTATAAGAAACACTCGTCAAAATAGCACCATGGAGCGGGGTTGCCTATTTTATATTTTTCTTATGATTTTTTCTTTTCCTTAACTGTTATTAATATCCTTGGCTTTCCCCGGTTTCGGTGAAAGTGATTGTATCCTTGTATTACATATTGTAATTCTATAAATATAAAATTAAAAAAAAATTAAAAAACAGCACCATGGAAACTATGATTGGGAACCAAATCCACATGCTCCCTGTGGTACAAAACAATCTCACACTTAAGAAACAAAATTGCCGCCACCAAGAAAGACTCTGGAACAAATCAAAAGCTGACTCAATAAAATCCAAGTAGAGATTAGAAATCAAAAAATTAAAAAAAATTGAACAAAGAAGTTAAAGGAAAATTTTACACCAAAACCAATACAGAAGGCCAAAACCACATGCAGGAACAATTCAAGATGGCCAATTCTTTATTAAAACAAAACTCCACTCTAAACCTGACAACCTGTAACTTAAATCCACAAGACTTCTCTAACACCTTCCATGAAAAGATAGAACTTCTCCATGAGGATTGGGCCAGCCCAACCACTAGGCAAATGAGGCGGCCACCTAGGGCAGCAGCTTCTGAGAGGGCAGCAAAGAGCAGAGCATTCAAAGCTAAACAATAGATTCTGATAGGCGGGGGAGGGGGGGGCCTTGGGTACCAACACCTTGAACCAACTCTGGGGCCAGCCCTGCATGAGGATGTTGCATTGAAAACACAGAATCTGATAACCTCTATTAAGAGAAATTAAAAAGGCTACAATTAACAAAATAACTTGCAAACAATCCTGGCAGACTGTATATGGGATGAATTTCCCCACTTCTCCAAACTAGAAATCAGAATGATCAACAACTATGCAAAAGGACTCTCCCCACTAGACGGCATCCCAGGGCACTTACTTAAGGATTCCACAAATAACATACTTCTATGAATAGCCTCGATAATAGAACATAGCCTCCAAGAAGGATATTATCCAATCACATGAGGTGGTCCAACCTACAAACCAATGCTAAAATGATTTACACCCACTTCAATGCACAAACTGCAGACCAACAGCTGTTATCCCAATCTTAGCAAAGATTGCAGAATCAATGGTAGCTAAACATCTTCAACAGTACTTTGAAAATTATGATTTACTGGACTACTCGAAATCTGGTTTCTGACCCTGACAAAGCAGAGAGACCATACTCGCTGCCATCTTACATGAACCATGTAACATTATGGGCAAGGGGAACTCTGCAGTCATGCAACTAGACTTATCAGCTGCTATCAACATGATTAATCATGATTTTCTTCTAGAAGTACTAAATGAAATAGATATTAATGGCAAAGTACTAAAATAATTTGAGGGCCTTCTGAAAAACAGATCTGTAAGAGTTTGCTGGAATGATAAACTATTGGAACCCAAGATTCCACGGGCCATGGAACGTCTCTCGGATTGGGGGAGGCCATCCATCCCAGCTCCATCCCAGCTCTGCCTTAAATCTGCCCCTTAGCACCTGTGGCCTTCTCCTCCTGTTCTCTCAATGGGGATCCTATCTTCTACGGGCAGAAGAAATGAGAATGGCTGTGATTGCAGGAAACTCCTTCTGTCTGCCTGCTGGAGATCGAATCCCTGCAGGGAGGGTTAAAAGGCCACTGTGATCGCGGCAAAAACTCCTTCTATCTGCCTGCAGAAGATCCCTGTGGGCAGGTAGAATGAGTCTTTGCTGCGATTGTGGCAGCCTTTCCCTCCTGCCTGTGGGGATCCGATCTCCCATGGGCAGACACGAGTGGGGCCAGGGCCCATGTGGCCTATCCCGTTTTGATGCCCCTGCAAGATTCGAACTTCTGGAGTCCCTCAAGGTTCTCCACTATCACCATTTCTATTCAATGTTTTCTTAAGTCCCTTAAGGAATTATCTCATGGATCTTGAACCCAACATCACATTCTACCCTTACACAAATGGCATTATAGTATTAATTCCAGTCAACGGCCCCACTGACACTTAACACCATGACCTGTTATCGCACTATTTGATTTATTTCTGGATGCTTTCCCATAAACTTAAATTAAACCCTAAGAAGACCAAACTACTATGGGTAAACTCCAAATACAGAGACATCCCACAAGATTAAATATATCAAAGAAACCAAACTCTTAGGAATAATCATTGACTCTAACCTCACGTGAACTCATAAATCTGATCCTTATCCAAAAAACGATTCTTAACTCTAACAAAGTCAGGATTTTTTTAACCACAAGTCATTTTCATTAAATAGTCCAAGCAATCATTCTTTCCAGTCTTGACTACTGCAATGGTTTACCTAGGCTTAGCAAATCGTTCAAGGGCAAATCTTTCAAAATACGGTGACCAAACTAATTTTTAGAGCCTCTAAATTTGATAGTGCCTCCATATATCTTGAAAAGCTCCATTGGCTCCCTATAGCAGAAAGCATTAGCTTTAAATTCATACTATTTGTTTTCAAAATTAGAGAAGGTCTAGCACCAGTCTACATCTCGCTTCATTCAAAACTACAATCCACCCAGAGAATTACAATCTTCTGAGGCTTGCAAAATCACAAACCATCCCCAATCCATTCCAAAGACTGTTTCAGCACATAGAAAGGTCTTTACATATGGAAATTCCTTTATAAAATCAATCCCATGGTGCTTTGCAAATACTGATTTAAGAGATGGAGTCCTCTCATGGGGTGCATAGAAATGTGTGTTGTTCTGTATAGTATAGTGTATGTGACTGGTGCATTACAAATAATGATGCTGGATCCCTCTGAGTTGGAGAAAGATAACCTCTTCCCTCTGCTTCTCCCTAGCTCAGATCTCACCATGGTCTCCAGGAAGGTGGCAGCTCTTCTTCTAGTTGCGTATGTAATGGTGCTGCTGCTGGAGTGTTCTGAGGGATACCTCTCATTTGTATCTCACAACGATGTCACAAAGATGAAAGTAAGGAAGAAATCACACATAAACCCTAATAGAAATGGGCAAGTGAAAGACAGAGAGAATAGGTTAATGGGATAGGAATAGCAGTGGAGTAGAATTAGGGAAAGTAGGGGAATGTGAATAAGTTAAATCAATGGTTCCCAAACCTGTCCTGGAGGACCCCCAATCTGTCAGGTTTACAAGATATCTCAATATATATTCATGAGATAGATTTGTAGACAATTCCTCCATTGCAATCAAATTTCTCTCATGCATGTTCATTGTGGATATCTTCAAAACCTAACTGGCTGTTAGTCCCCCAAGACAGATTTACAAACCAGAGTGGGTTAGGGACAATGAGTCAGAGTTAATGTTTGGGGGAAATGAGATAGGGAGTAGACTAAAGTTAGACTGGATTTGTAGGACTGGATTAGAGCTTGTGAGATGAGTTAGAATTATGTTGAAGATTATAAGGAATGGGTGATAGTTAAGGGAATTGTGTTAGAATTAGAGTTCAAGGTATGGGCTGAAGTATACATCAGAATAAAGGTTGAGACAGAGGAACAGATTAGTGCAATTGTTCCAAAATAAGTCCTAAAGGATTCAGCTGTAAGACTGGCCCAGGTGACCTGGATGGAGGCAGTGGAATGATCAATCCACACAAGCCTAGATGAAGGTGGGACAACCAGCGATTAGATGGCATAGCAGCTATAAGCCAGGGCGAGGCAGTGGCTGGGAGAACTGCAGGAGAGTGAAAGCTTGGGAGCAACAGGAGAGGAAGAAAGAAACTGTAGAGGATGTATGAGAGAGAGGGTGGTAGAGGGGTAAGTGAGAGCAAGACACTGGGGGTAAGGGAGAGAAGCTGAGACGGTAGGAGAGAAGGGCTGGGTAGGTGTGACAAAAAGGGAGAGGCTGGAGTGGGAAGGGGTGATAAAATGGCAGAGGCTGGTGGGAAAAAGGAGAGGAGAAAGACCGATGAGGAGATGCGAGGGGGAGAGATGGTAATGGCAAACATTCCGCTGGGGAGAAAGAAAGGAAGGAAGGAGGAAAACTGGTAGGGAGAGTGGTGCAGATTACTTTTATAGTTACTTCGGGGGGACTTCTGAGCCAAAAGCGTAGAAATTCTGCATCTTTGAGTAATACATTTTTTTCTGCATTGTAGTTTAATCATTGCTCAAAGACAGTGACTCTATTATGTTGACAAATATGCAAAATGTTACCGTATTGAATGCAGAATTTGCCCAGGATTAATGATATACACTAAAGCCCCTCTCTTTTATGTATGCCATTGCATAGAGTAGCCTTATAACTTCTCTCTTCTGGGTTTGCTATTTAAGGTGCTGGATTGAATGGTGACTTGGCTTTATTCTAGCACTATGGAGTATAGCTTTCTGGTTTGTTCCTGTTCAGTCCTTACTGTTATATGATGAGACTATGTGGATTGTATTTATTCAGTTTGCTGTTATATGGCATGGTTACATGATTTCTCTCTCATTTCTATCTTTGTAATATGAAGTCCATGTGTGTTCAGTCCCCATTCTAACCTTGTGGATATGTGGTGTGGCTGTGTGTCTTATCTGTTTTGTGGATTCTGTTGCCAGAGGATGTCTAACTTAGTGGGACTGAAAAAAGACATGGACAAGTTCCTAGAAGAAAAGTCCCTAAAATATTGTTTGACAGGAAAGCTCATCCCTGAAAATAAACTATGAGAAAAGAACTAATTTTGGGCATCTTCCAAGTACTTGTGACTCAGACTAGCCACTGTCCCACAGGAGCAGGCACTGTAGGGCTGATACCGGTGGCCTGCTCTCAACCAACCCTGAACCAAACAACATGGATTCCTGTTCGGCACGATGGACCATTACCTGACTCAGCCTAGCTTTTCTTACGCTCTTATGTCCTTGATGTGATATGGTGTTGCTAAGTGCTTATCTCTACTCTCTCACAGCTATATGACCTGCATGCATGGCTTGCCTCTGTTCTGCAGTACAGTATTGCATAATGTTTCTTGCAATTTCTATGGTTCCAGGACAGGGAGAGGAACAGGGTTCTGAAGAAATCAGTGAATTTACAGCCACGCTCAGAAGAGGAGGATCACATGAACATTGTGGATTATGACAATACGGATGAGGCAGAAATCATCAAGGTAGACATTTCCTTGCTATCGTCACCAATGTTCCTCTAAAGCTGCGCAGGAATCATCTGCAGGTACTGCTGAGATATCGCAACAGCTCTCCCTAGTGGCAACTGTATGGCTGGAGGACTCCCATGCAGTTTTGCGGGAACATTGACTATTAGCCATCTCCCAAACCAAATAAAATGGAATAGATCAGTGATAGATATTTAGTATCTTTAACTGCAATGAGCAGATCGGCAGTGTGCATACATGATGGGGTACAGAGAAGGCATGAAAGAGCATTGGCCACCTTCGTGTGCAGTTTGAGTGTGTACAACTTTGTGTAATTACTTCTTTACCTCTCATATACAGTTAGACAGTTTTGTGTATGTTTAACCTTACTCCATACACACAGCAATATCCATGCACTAACCAAGTATTAAAGCTAAATTCTAATCCAGAAATTATAAGCTAGGGTTTCTCAAACCTGTCCTGGGGACCCCACAGCCAGTCAGGTTTTTGGGATATCTGCAATGAATTTGCAAGAGATAAATTTGCATAGGCTGAGTCTCCACTACATGCAGATTTACCTCATTCATGTTTCTGGTGAATATCCTGAAAACCTGATTAGCTGTGAGATCCCCGGGGCAGGTTTGGAAAGCCCTGCTATAAGTCCTTCCCAATCTGCAAACACACAGGGATCTGGTGATTGTCTGCAATCCCACCAGTCTCTACTTCTACGCATACACTATATATTAGTGATAGTACAGCACAGGGCAAGTTCGGCTGCAGACAATCTCTGTTCTCTTTCTGTATGTATATAATGCTGGCAATTGTAGTCACATCATTTTTGTGCTGTCTCTGCTCCCTACTGTGTGGGGTTGAGCTCTCTTAACATTTCTTCTCTGTCTTTATTTCACAGCTGACTGCTCCCGTAGAGTTTGGGATGAGGCTGGACTCCAGACTGCTGCAGAAGTATTGGCTTCTTCTGGAGATGCTGTTAAATGAAAAGATACCAGAGCCCCAGAAAGGTAAAAACTTTTAAGCCCACTCATCATCGGTCATCAGGTGGTTCAGTAATCTGAGCACAGAAGAGAATTCCTGAAACATTATTTTAAAATATCCATTTGACAGTGACTCCATGTGACCTTAGACAAGCCACTTTGGCGTCCATGCAGTAAAGCCCTTTAGCTGCTAGTTTTAATGTGTGTAATAAATCCCACTTTAATGCAGGAACATAATCATATTCTGTAGTATCCTCTGACCATGGCGTCTAGCACAGAGAATGTGGGTATCACAGTAGGGCCTCTCTATCCTCCCTATACCTTCAACCATGAAGATGGAGTGGAGGGGGGAAACTAGGGTTGAAATCCCACTGATACACCTTGTGATCGTATCAAATCACTTAGTCCTGCATTGCCTCAACTACAAACTTATGGGCCAAGGCAGAAAGACTAGCATGCCCTTTGCGTGCAGACAACGCAACTTATATGCACAAGTTCCCCCATGCCAAATGCAGAAAAAAGATCGACACATGCGTAAACAGCAAAAGAAAAGTATGCTCACCCAGCCACACCAAGAATATTTAAATAATATGCAAATGAGCTGCACATACAGGCCGACCAGACAGACCACCAGCAACACTCTCACTATCCCCCACGAACAAACTAAGTTCAACCAGCAAACCTGTGACAGAGCATTCGAACTGTATGCACCCCCCCCCTGGAACTCCCTCCCACACCAGATCCGAAACAAAGACCTCTTCACATTCCGGAAACAGCTAAAAACCATCCTGTTTCATGAATATCTTGGATCCGAAAGAGACATCTCTCACCGACTGCCAAACAAGATCCCCCTACTTATGTAAGTCCCCTGCTACCAACTAAGAGACCCACGTCAACTGTCTAGTACTGTTTCCCCCTTGTTTAGATCTTCACTTCTGGCCCCCTGGTGATGCCCCCCCAATTTGATTGTCCCCCCCCCCTTTTTTTGTCTAAACCGCTTTGCCCCTGTGAAAAGCGGGATATAAATGCAGCTAAATAAATAAAATAAATATTAAAATAGAATGCTAATGAGGTCTGCACCCAATGCAGAGCAACACAGAGGATTACGTAACCATCAGGAGAGCCAATGTCTTGTCTGAGCTAACTTAAACATCTTGAGTGTGTAGGGAAAGACTGTTTCAGGGTATGTACTGGTGAACAGTTACCTTTGACGTGAAAATTTTCTGCGTGTATCTTTCAGCATCGAAGCGAAAGTTCTGTGTTCAAGAAGAAATGTTCATTGCTTCTTATCTTCGTGTGTTTTTTAGACTCATTTATATTATTTATATTTTATTTTTGGGTTCTTTGTGATTTCATAAAAAAATGTTTTGGGGCAAAACAGTGTTTATTATGGAATGAGCGCCAAAAGCACCTGCATGTCCTGACATTTATGTGTATGCGCTCATGGCCATGTCTGTTATTTGCACATGCTTTGATCCCCCCCCCCCCCCCCTTTCAACTTTACACCAAAGTTCTGTGCACAGCTCAGTTGCATACATGCCCTTTGCTGCATATCAGCGTCGAAGTCATGCATTATTAGCTGTGTATGTTTTTGTAGTGTGCCGAAAGCGTGAGACTTCAGTGCCAACTTTGTGCCTCAGCCTGTTAGATTGTAAGCCTTCCAGGAATAGGAAAAATGCCTACTATACTTGACTGTAACTCACCTTGATCTACTCCTGAAAAGGGTGTGAACTAAATACCAAATCCCTATAATTCCACTCCACCCTAAATCAAATACACCATACCCAAGATTCTGGGACTGCACAGTAATAGTTAAGCACACCTTTACATGTGCAGTTACATTTATCTTGACAATGAAGCTTATTTATTTTATTTTATTTATTTAACATCTTTTTTATAGTCTTTCTACTAGTCAAGATGGTTTACAGAAACTTAGGTAAATGTTACTCCTACATGTAAATACTAATGAAAAGTAAGTTATTTGCATATTAAAAGTCAGGCAGCTGCATTATAATTTTACACAATCATGTTATTTTTAATGCAACCATATTCAGAGTACTAATGCAACATTAGCTGAGTTAGTAAGTCTGCATTATCTAATGCATGTATTAAATGCATCTCAGTGCATATTGTTATGCATTAACCATAACGCGGCTTACTACAGAGAGACCCCTTACCTCCCAGGGCCTTGAACCAGCTAATAATGTTCTTTTCTTCTCCCTCTTATTTGGAACTGTTACACATAACAAGCATCAAAACCGATAGCCAGGCTTCCCACCCCAGAGGTAACTGCATGCATGCAGGGTGTACAGAGGGCTGTGCAGGCGGTGCGGCCGCTGAGGGCACAAGCAATGAAGTGGGCTCTGATATCATCACTGGGCTTCCAGGAAGCTCAAAAAGAGTGAGTTATTGAATGTGGCTGGGTGGAAGGCGGGCACCAGATTCGTTGGTTGTACAGGGCGCATTTCAAGCTTGGTACGTTCCTGCATGCATGACTCTGACATATAAATTGTAAAGCCTGTTGAGCATATGTTTATATGAAAGGAACTATATGAACATACTATGCATAATTAATTTCTGCTGTTCTTTGTTTCTTGCTATAGCTAACTGATAAGCTCTGGAAGAGAAGAGAAAACTCCCTTAGTCACCCTGCCCTTCACTTAGAGAAGCTCAACCTTCAAGCACTTAAAAAGCAAAGAAAAAAATAAATACTGTGTGGCTAATAAGAGTTGGTTCATTTTAAAAAGAATAACTTGTTTAGAGATTGTGTGCTGTTATGTGTGTAATACATTGGGACACAGTAAATGGAAACTACTGACTACTGACTTCTGCCTCTAGAAAGCCAAATTTACTAGAGACTGTCTCCCAATCTGTGTTTCTAGGATAAAAGCTTTAGGTAAAGGTTAAAGTCCACTGCTTCGCGTAAATTCCTAAATTCAATCAGATTTTCACATGAATTTAAGAATTTTAGTATACGGCTTTAAATGCATTCTTCATTTAGGCCTATAATTCATTTTCCTTGATTTAGCCACCTAATTTAGGAACCTAATGCTGGAATCGGTGCTAAGCACTTTATTTCCTCACCTTAACTCTGCCCCTTTAGCTTCCTACATTGTAGGCTTTTAAACAGAGGTGCTCAGCTCTAGTCAGTTTCCAAAGAGGCTGATTTAGTGCCTAACCCCTTTGAAAACTGGCCCCTTAGTAGATCAGATCCATAGTGACACAGCAGATAAGGTTTATTTGGCCCATCTAATTTGCTCAGTTACCCTGCCTCCACTGCTGTAGCTATGGCCAGCAATCTTTCTTGCCCTTACTCCTCACACTGCACTAAGAATATCTCCCAGTTGTGAATTGTATGAGCTTGACCATCAGCAAGTATCTTTCCTGATATTTTTTGCCCTTAACTGGGAAGTGTAATCAAGTCAGTCTGTGCTGTTACTAGGAAATTGTTACTGCCCCCTCCCCCTAATTATATCTGAGAAGGTATCTAAATCCTGCTAATGTTTCATATGGATTTACTATGCTTGTTCTTCTTCAGAACTTGACAGTCAGCCTGCCACTCTGTGTAAATGAGCTCTGCCACCTCTGTTTTTTGGCTAACCTTCTATTCTGAGTAGATGAACATATACATGTCTCTACATGATAAACCAGCACCCAAGTCCAATGTTCCTGCAATGCTTAATCGGAGTCCTCCACCCATGTTGCCGCCAATAGGAAAGATGCTGCAATATCGTGTTTTTAGTCTCGAAGAACAGCACCTCTCTCCTCATGCAGCTTTGCTCAAGTCCTTCCTATTCTTTTACTCTACTATGGTGCATGGACTACTAGCACCCTGTCCCCCTAGGAGGAGGGGATCGGTGTCGCTACAACATGATGCAGAGTACAGTAAGTGAGGTTTTCAAGGGTATAACACATTCACAATGGAGTTTGATAATATCCACACTGGAGAAAACACAATCCGCTCACACTGTGCAGGAATTTGAGAGCAACCATACAGTGTGAAAGCAACAGATGGGTTACAAAGACACTCAGATTCAAACTGTCTGAAGATTTCATATTTGTAAAGGTGATATAACTTCCCCGTTGGCTGCCGAAAACCCTGGGCACTTAAGCTATCCAATAACTATAATAAGAATTACTCATGCTCCCTACCTTGGAAGGATGACTAGCTGAGTTCACTCCAAGTCTATGAAGCACAGCATTAAAAAGCATGTCTCAGTGTCTGCTCCAGCCTGCTTAACACAATGCCAGTGGACAGTGGAAGTTAACTGACATCATCTGCCCAACAGCACAACTGCAAGGGTCGGGTGCCAGGCTATCACTCTGGGGCATTTGCACAAACAATGCCCATCCCTAAATACTTCCCTTTTTCTGAAGTTTTCAAATGTTTCCAATGAATCAGTCATGAGCTGCTGACATCAAAGACCTACATCAGTGTTGATCTCACATATTTAAATGGCCAACAAAAGCAGGGCTTGAATTTGGAAAAGTAAAGGAGGGAAGATCCCTCCCTTCCTTTTCTCACTTTAGGGCAATGTTTCTACCTGACGGGAAGTAAAGAAGTGTCAATAATGAAACATACAGAGTTATGGTATCTGCCGATGTTTCTTCTATGTGATGAAAGTACTTTTATTTAAAACCAATTCAAAATTGTCACTGCAACTCAATGCAATGCAATGTGTGCCTTTGAGTCAGTCCTGACTCCTGGTGACCCAGAAGCTCCTGGGTTTTCTTGGCAGTGTCACCGGAAGTAGATTGCCAGGCCTTTCTTCCGAGGCAATGGAGGGTTAAGTGACTTGCCCAAGGCCACAAGGAGTACTAGTGGGAATTGAACCCTGGTTGCTTGGTTACCAAGCCAGTGCTCTAACCACAAGGCTACTCCTCCACTCACTGCAACTCAACTATTGTGTATACTTTTGGTGGCCCCATCTCAAAATGTTATAGTGAACTAGAAAAGGTACAGAGAAGGACTTTACAAATGACAAAGAGGATAGAACAGCATCCTTATGAGAAAAGGCTAAAGAGGTTTGGGAGTTTAGACCAGTTCTTGGAGGAAATGTCCATAAATAATTATTAATCAGGTGGACTTGGGAACAGGGGCGGCTCAAGGCAATCTGCTGCCTGAGGCGAAGAACGAGATGGCGCCCTCCCCCCCCCCCTTAGAGGGGGGCGGGGCTTTTTCAGAACTCCAATTAGGGACTGAATCAAACCAAAAGCCAATTAGATTATATGGAGGGAATGCAAGATGTTTGCACACAGGGCCGTACCAAGCTGCATTCTCTTTTGCAGGGGCAGAAGAGAATGTCTAAGTCCTCATCATATATTTAAAGACTGAAAGATTTTTAAGCACGGCAAAGTGTTCATGGTAGCACAAGGCTGCCTGCTCTTTCCCTGCTGCTGTTGCTGCTGCCGCCCTCTGTTTTTTTCACGGCGGCACTGGCAACAGGGAAAGAGCAGGCAGCACTGGACGGAGGTATGGGGAGGAGGAGGGGGGCATGGGCCCAATCTGAAAGGCGCCGGCACTTTAAACAGATCTGTCCCTCCCTGCTCTGACATCACGTCGGAGGAGGGAGGGACCAGACCTGCTAAAAGTACTGCGAAAAAGCTTAGGGGGGGGGGGCGCATTTCAGCTGCCTGCTATTGTCCTGCCAGTGGCAGCAGGGCAACAACAGACAGCTGAAATGCGCCCACCAAGCCTTTGCGCCCTGTGCGGCTGCACCACTTGCACAGGGCTAGGTACGGTCCTGTTTGCACACCAAGGAACTAAAAGAGAGCAAGAATCAACAGCACAGTTTATAAAACTAAATTATAACTTATTTTTAATTTTGTTGTTATAAACTGCGTTGTGGTTCTTGCTTTTTCTTTTTCAACATATATTTTGCATCCACAGTGGATGCAGAGCAGAACCAAGACATTTACCCACAGAACTCAATATTTAAAAAAAAAAACCCAACTGATTCTGATCATCTCACGAACAACAACCACCACCACCACTATTCTCCAGTATCAGGCATATTGAGAACTAATACAAAACCCTACAACAAAGAGCAAACCTACCATACCATACCATACCATATCAGCACAAACTTCCAAAACTCACATAAGGAGCCCATCCAAAAAAAGCGTCACTGGAACATCCATACACCTATCTGAAAAGCTGAACAAGTCAAATTACCACTGTACAGTATACAGTAGATCTTTATGTACAAACTCCATGTTATCAGAACACCTGGCCTCAGTCACACACTCATATCGACCCTCACCAAGTACAGAATAAGTAACCATAATCTAAAGTAAAAATAAAAATATGTAGACAAAATTTAAACTGAAACCTCAAGAAGCCAGTCCACATGCAGTGCAACATCAGATAAATAAGAGATGCAGTTCCGCAATACTGTGTAAAATATAAAGATAGCACAAAGTCCAATCACTAAAATGAAATAAAATTATTTTTTTACCTTTGTTGTCTGACCATTTTATTTTCTGATCATGCTGGTCTGATCTGAGGCTTCTGCTTTCCTGTCTTCTCTTAGCTCTCTTTCTGTGGTCTATGGTCCATCTGCCATTTCTTATCTCTTCTTTTGTTTTCTTCACTTCTTTCCATCAGCCTATTTCCAGTCCCCCATAACCCTTCCCAGTATCAGCCCTTTTCCGGTCCTCCCTCCCAGTACCTTCCAATGTCAACTTGCATTCCCATGACTGCCACTGATGCCCATTCCCTTCCAGTCCCCCTCCTTCCCCATTGTCCAGCTCCTTCTAGTCCAAATACAATGGCAGCCCCTCTCAGCATCCACTCCCTTCCAGTCCCATTCTCCCATCCCCTCGCATCAGCCCATTTGTAGCCCTAGCCCCCAGTTTTCTTCCAAGGCCAGCAGCTCTATCCTCCCCTCCCCACCATCAGCCCATTTTTAGTTGAAGCCCCCCCAATCAGCTCACTTCCAGTGCTAGTCCCCCCTCAACCCCATTACCAGTGCTAGCCTCCCCTAATCAGCCCACCAGTCCTACCCCCCCCACATCAGTCCATTTCCAGTCCTAGCCTCCCCGATCAGCTCATTTCCAATGCTAGCCCACCATCAGTCCATTACCAGTCCTAGCCTCCCCTAATCAGCCCATTACTAGTCCTACCCAGCCATCAGTCCATTACCAGTCCTAGCCTCCCATCAGTCCATTTCCAGTCCTAGCCTCCTCTAATCAGCCCATTTCCAGTCCTAACCTCCCCGATCAGCTCATTTCCAATGCTAGCCCATCAGTCCATTACCAGTCCTACCCCCCCAGCCCATTACCAGTCCTAGCCTTCCCTAATCAGCTCATTTCCATAGCTAGTTCCCCATCAGTCCATTACCAGTCCTAGCCTCCCGATCAGCTCATTTCCAATGCTAGCCCCCATCAGTCCATAACCAGTCCTACCATCAGCCCATTACCAGTTCTAGCCTCCTCTAATCAACCCATTACTAGTCCTACCCACCCATCAGTCCATTACCAGTCCTAGCCTCCTCTAATCAGCCCATTTCCAGTCCTAACTTCCCCGATCAGCTCATTTCCAATGCTAGCCCTCCATCAGCCCATTACCAGTCTACCCCCCCATCAGCCCATTACCAGTCCTAGCCTTCCCTAATCAGCTTGTTTCCATAGCTAGTCCCCCCTCTGCCCATTACCAGTGCTAGCCCCCCTAATCAGCCCATTACCAGTCCCAACCCTCCCCCCTTTGATCAGTCCATTCCAAGTCCTAGCCTTACCTAATCAACCCATTACCAGTCCTAGCACTCCCCGATCTGCCCACTACCAGTGCTAGTCCCCCCATCACCCCATTATAATCCTAACCCGCACTGTCTCTCTCCTCTGTCCAGCATTTATCCCGTCTGTCCAGTATGTCCCTCTGTCTCTCCCCTTTGTCCAGCATTTGCCCCTGTCTCTCCCCTTTGTCTAGTACATGTCCCCTGTCTCCTCCTTTGTCCCCCATCTCTCACCTTTGTCTCTCCTTGTCCTCCTCCTGTCCCCCCCCTCCCTCCACCTGCACCTCTCACCCGGCGGCGACAGGGGCACTCTGGCTGTTTTAATTTTAGATTTTGCCACCTCTGCCTTCCCGCGGAGTTTTTTTCCTCAAGAATGCTTGCAACAACAACAAAAAAAAAAGCAGCGGGAAGGCAGAGGCGGCAAAATCTAAAATTAAAACAGCCAGAGTGCCGCACCACACAAATTAGCCTGATCACTGCTGATTTGTTCAAGGCCGGTTGTTCCTGCTGGATGAGAGGGAACCCTTGTCAGTTCCCTTCCAGCCCCCCCTCCCTCCCTCCTTCCCTCCATACATCCATGTCAGCCCCCTCCCTTCCTCCCTCCATACATCCATGTCAGCCCCCCTCCCTCCATGTCAGTCCCCCTCCCTCTCTCCATCCATCTATGTCAGCCTCTCCCCTCCCCCATATCAGCCCCATTGCAAATTCCCTGCCCCCTCCTCCCCTCTCCCCATGTCTGCCTGCTACCGCCCTGTGCCTCCTTCTTCTGCAGCCACGGTTCCCTGTCTCTTAGGGAACCGAGGCTGTGCCAGTGAAGCCGTTGCGGAGCCTTCTTTTGGGGGCGGGACAATGCTGCACAGAGCCCGTCAAGAAACGGGAAGGCTCTGCAACGGCTTCATCAGCACAGCCGCTGTTCCCTAAGAGGCAGGGAGCCGTGGCTGCAGAAGAAGGGAGGGAGTAAGTTTGCCACTGCCGAGAGGTGGACTCGGCAGCGGCAGCAACTTGTGCGCTTTTTTTTAGGTTGTTTTTTTTTTTTTTTAACTTGAAGGCGAAGTGAGGCGGCTGTTTTGGGGGCATTTGCCACCCTCAAAACTTTGCCGCTTGAGGCAGCAGCCACACTTCACCTCATTATAGAGCCGCCCCTGCGTGGGAAGCCACCACTTATCTCTGGGAGTGGGCAAGAAGGAATAGATCCACTCTTTGTCATCCTGCTGGGTACCTATGACCCAGCTTGGCCACTGTCAAAGACAGGATGCTGGGCTTGATGGATCTCTGGTCTTGGGCAGCATAGTATATCTTCTTTTCTTATAAATGTTTCAGGATAGGATTGATGCAGGGGCTTTCAGATCCTTCCCCTTGAAGCTCACTGGCTCCCCTGCATAGGGGAGAGACTCCAGCAATCGACAGCCAGGAGTCAGGACTGTCAGGCAGGTATTTGTCAACTCTCTGTAGGGGATGAAAACCTCCTGAAAAATAAGATCCAGTGGCTCTCAGAATTTTATGGGATGATACTACAGCCTTGATTTACACCTCAGAAAGAGTTAATCAATTGCAGAGCTAAAGCAATCCGTAATACTTTAGGGTCCGATATTCTTCTGGGACGGCTATGCGCTGCTACGGCGCATAACCTTTGTCACTGACATTTAACCCCACATATTCAATGCCAGGGTCATATGTGCCCTGGCATTGAATATCAGGGGTCGCCGTACAGCCCATAAGCACACAGAATCTAAATGGGCAGCAGCTCAATATCGCTGCTGCCCGGTTCGCACCCACAGGTAAAGAGAGATGCAGCAAAAGCTGGCCTATCTTTACCCATGGGTGTTAACCAGGCAGCTGTGCAATATCACTGCTGCCTGGTTAGCAACTGGTGGCACCCCAGAATGCCTATGGCATGCACTGATGTTAAGCGGTTAGCATCAGGGTGTGTCGCGGCACTAATCGGGGATATTCAACGTCACTACCCATGTAAGTGCCGCTGAATATTTATTATTTATTTATTTATTTAACAGCTCTTATATACCGCGCTATTTGACATCAGTGCGGTTTACATTAAACAAAATACACTCAGATTTAGAGAACTTGTCCAAGTTACAGGTAACAGGGGAATAAAACAAGGATTAACTGGGGAATAGCATATAAATAATTAAATAAAAGCAATTACATCAGACTAGAGATCTTGAGTGGGTATAGAGACATGTCATAAACAACATTTAACAGAGCAGGTATATACAGTGAAATATCATAAGGTAGAATGGTCTAACATCATCATTTAACTATTATTGCTGAGTTGAGATAATGGGGTGAGAGGAGGGGAAATATTGATGTAAGAGAAGTGTTGTAAAAAAAGGTGGGTTTTTAAAGCTTTTCTAAATTGCGATATATCTTTTATCAATCTGATGTTTAATGGAAGCTTATTCCAGCACCTTGGAGCAAAGGATGAAAATGATCTGTTAATGGTAGTTTGAGTACATTTTACTAATTCATTTGGAATCACTAGAGTATTTTCAGTTGTAGATCTTCTTGATCTGTTGTTTTGGGTATGAATGAGTAGATCAGAGATTGAAGGAGGTGAAATATTATGGAACGCTTTGAAGGTCATAAGAAGTGTTTTATAAGATAATCTACAAATTATTGGGAGCCAGTGAAGCTCCATTAGGATGGGGGTTATGTGTTGTCTCCTTGTAATTCCGCATAGTGATCTAGCTGCTGCATTCATAGCAAGCTGTAATGGATTAAGTGTAGACTTAGGTAGGCCTTGCAGGATAATATTCGCATAGTCAAAATGTGGGGTGACTAGCGCTTGGAATATTGTGTGGAAATCATCGGGGTCTAACATGGGTTTTAGGTGTCGAAGAGTATTAATCTTGTGATAAATGGATTTTACTGTGGACTTTATATGCTCATTAAATTCAAGTCGCTGGTCGAGAATGACACCTAAGTATCGAATGGTGGATTTAATAGGTAAATCAGTGTCTCGTACTCTTAATGAAGGTGGTGAAGAGAAGTCATTGTTTCTTGTAACGATAAGGACTTCAGTTTTTTTAAAATTTATTCGAAGGTTCTGAGTGAGCAGCCAATCGGTTATTGAATTGAAACAGTTAATTAAAATTATGTAATCAGGGCTAATCACATTAATAGGTGTGAACAACAGCACATCATCAGCATAAATAAGACATAAGCATAAATAATATCCCATTAAGCAGCATTTACATGGCTTAACAGGTCTGTAAACTGTGAAAATGCCTTTGAATACTGGGGCCTTATCATCTAGAATAGTGGTTAGAACATAAGAACATAAAATATGCCATGCTGAGTCAGACCAAGGGTCCATCAAGACCTATATCCCGTTTCCAACAGTGGCCATTCTAGGTCTCAAGTACCTGTCAGGTTCCCAAAGATATACACATTCCATGCTGCTTGTCCCAGGGGTACGCAGTGGATTTTCCCAGTCCTCTTTAATAACAGTTTATGAACTTTTTCTCCAGGAACTCATCTAAACCTGTTTTGAGCCCAGCTACAATAACAGCTTTTACTACATCCTCCGGTAGCGTTTGCTTACACGCTGAATGAAAAACTATTTTCTTTGATTAGTCTTAAATGTGCCACACTGTAGCTTCATTGCATGTCCCCTAGTCTTTCTATGTTTTGAAGGAGTAAACAACTGATCAACGTTTATCTGTTCCACTCCATTCATTATTTTGTAGACCTCATAGAGATATCCTTCCAACCCCTTTAACCATTTTGGTCGCTTTTCTCTGTACCTTTTCCAGTTCTGCTATATCCTTTTTAAGATATGGTGACCAGAATTACACACAATATTCAAAAGTGCAGTCACACCATGGAGTGATATAGAGGCATTATAATATCCTTTGTTTTATTCTCCATTCCTTTCCTTATGATTCCTAGCATTCTATTTGCTTTCTTGGTCATGGCTGCACTCTGGGCAGAGGGTTTCAACATACTATCCACAATGATACCCGTTGGGACGTCCATCCCCGCTATTCAGCCCCCTCTGTGTCCCCGGCTAACCTCCCCATATGAACAAGGTGTTTGTACGAGGAGGCTAGAAGGGGGAAGGAAAGGGGTGGTGCAGAGGCAGAGTTAGGGCGGCCCTGTATGTCCAGAGCCGGCAGACAGAACGGGGAACTTATTCCACCTCTGAGGTGGAATACGTTCCCCTAGATGGAGTGGGGGGGGGGGGAGACAGCAGGCCCGGGGTGTGTCAAAAATAGGCAGGGTGCAGTGGATTCCCCACAGCCCGACCCTGGCCGTGGGAGGCTGGATCTGTGGTCGGGCTGTGGGGAAAGCACAAAATCGGCGGCAGCTGAGGATTACGGCTCCCGAATAGAGCTGTGGTACCATGGCAACCGGATGCCATGGCACTGAGGCTCCATGCAGGATCCTTGACCAAGTTTGCCAGGTAGAGGCCTGTATGTGCAGGCCGACCAGAATCGGGTCCCAGGCCTACACATACAGGCCTGGTTGTGATTCTGATCCTGCGGGGCTAGCAGTGCCCCGCGGGATCAGAATTGCATCAGCTCCTGTGCATCCGATTCCGATCGGGCGCACAGGGGCCTGGATGTCCCGATCGGAATGGGCCCTAAGCAACTTTGCACTTGTCCACATTAAATGCCATCTGCCATTTGGATGCCCAGATTTCCAATTTTTCAAAGTTCTCTTGCGTTTTAACAACTTTAAGTCATTTTGTATCATCTGAAAATGTGGTCACTTCACTTGTTATTCCCATTTCCAGGTCATTTATAAATATGTTAAAAAGTAGCAGGTCCAGTACAGATCCCTGGGGTACTCCACTATTCACATTTCTCCATTGAGAAAATTGGCCATTTAGCTGTACTCTTCATTTTCTATCTTTTAACCAGTTCCTTATCCACAATACTACACTGCCTCCTACCCCATGACTTTTTAATTTCTGCAAGAAGCTCTCATGAGGGACCTTGCTAAAGGCTTTCTAAAAATCCAGATACACTATGGGAGTCATTCCAGAACCCGAATAAGGTTTGTACATGCACTAGGGATGTTTATGTGATGAAAACCTCTACGTACGTCTTCCGTTACATTGCGCCCACACATGTTTATCTCGCTTGCATGGGAATGTCAGAATGTGACTGGGAGAGGCGGAACAGGGGCATGCTTTGTCACGGAGACATGTATAATATATTCAGGAAAGGCCCATGTACATTTTCCAACTTTCCCGCAGACATGCCTGTTATTCCTGCTGGAGACAAGGAATAAGACCAGTACTTGGAACATTTGCTGCTGTGTTCTACAATTCATCGCTGCAAGTGTGTGTGTGTGTGTGTGTGTGTAGTTTGAGGGTTGCACAGGTGGATCTGGTGTGCTGATCTGCAATTCAGAGGGGACATGAATGCCTGGCCAGTACCTGGGCCTTACGGATGACCACAGTGACACCAGGTGCCACTGTGATAGGGCAGCCATATAGCAGCTGTGCTGCTGTGCCAGTATTCCCCAGATTGTGCCTTGTGGCCTACATCCTTAGCCAGCCAGGATCTATGCAAGCTGCGAGATATATCTGGAGGCTGGCTACTTGGTATGATGGCACAGGGATGCCCCCTCCCATACCAACCCAGGCCTGACCAGGGGAGCAGTTCCACAAAGTAGACTGTGGGAAGGCAGGCACATTTGCCCCATAGATAGCAGTTGTATACAGACCAACATAAGCCAGGACAGAGAGTGGACATTGTATGGGACATGTGCAGCCACATGTAGGGAGCTGCTGTGAGAAATGCCAGTACCTAGATATGTGGGAAACAGATGCCACAGCCAGACAGCCATAGGCATTAGAAGAGTCTAGTTATATTGCTCAGCAATACAATGCATTCTTTGGGGAATTGCAAAGTTAATTTAAGTTTTTGTGAGGTTGGTAAGGGTCCATACTTAGCATTTAAGAGAGCTTTTAGAGACGGCCAATGTAAGAATAACTGAGAAGTTGTTATACTGCCATGTACGTTTTGATGCAAGGTATGTCATAATAAATATGTTAATATCTACTTGATCTTATTATATGTTTGAGTGCACTGAGATTAATTTGCAGTGTTCTGGGCATGAAACAACTAGTATATATAATCTAGTTTGTATCGGCATTTATGTATCATCAATATTTATGTCTAGTTTGTATCAGCACTACACTGTCAATGAGAAAAGCAGCTTAGGAGAAGCACATTTTAACTGAGGAGGCATGGCCATCGGAGGCATCCACGGGTATATCGCGGAGACAGGCAGGATCAGAAACGTGCAACTTTCCGGAATATGGTGAGCATGGGGATGTCCAAAATGATTGCAGCATTTACCTGTGCCCCGTAATAGTAGTGGGGAAGGGTTTCTCCACGTCACTCTATGGCCCGTGTCTGTACCCATGCCTCATGCTGAATACGTGCATGGGCCGGCTGAACAGCATGTTGTACATGCTGTGCCAGACATGTCTGTGTGCCAGTTTCATAAATGCAGGCGCATCTTATACCTGTGGATGTGGAATTGGCATGGAATCATACCCGTTTCAGATTTAAACGTGCCCACGGACTGGATGTGGATTTTGTAGAATCTGCCTCCACATCAACCCACTCACCTTTATCGACCTGTTTATTCACAACGTTGAAAAAATATAACAGATTAGTGAGGCAAGACTTTCCTTGGCTAAATCCATGTTGGCATTCTGCTGTTAAGTCACGACTAGCCACATGTTCGGTAATTTTGTTCTTTATAATGGTTTCTACCATTTTGCCCAGTGCAGACATCAAGCTCACCAGTCTGTAGTTTCCCGGATCACTACTGGAACCCTTTTTAAAAAATGGCATTATCAACCCAGTCCTTGGAACACACCCAGCCAATTAGTTTTCAGGCTATATGCAATATGGCTGAGAGAGATTTGCATGCATGGTTCCACTGTACACAAGTCATACATATTCATTGCAAATATCCTGAAAACCAGATTGGCTGGGTATGTCCTGCAGACTGGGATGAGAATCCCTGGTCTAGGAAAACTGGTCATTAATCAGAAACTGATTACTCTTTGTAAAATAAATGTCAGCCAAGACCTTTGCAGGGGCAGAAGAGAATGTCTAAGTCCTCATCATATATTTAAAGACTGAAAGGTTTTTAAGCACAGCAAAGTGTTCATGGTAGCACAAGGCTGCAGGCTATATGTATGTCTAATATGTTTACTGACGATAACCCTATGCTGCCTAGTGATTGCCTCAGTCCTTGTTGAAAAGGGTTCAGGATGGTGGCAAGAATGGATTGAGCTCTAAATGGTTAAATGCAGTGTTTTATGTCAGCTCACCTGCTCAGTAAAAGCAGAGGAAGAGATATAGGCATTGCAAACACACACAGAAATAACCCAACAGCACGAACAAAAGAGGCACAGGGGACTTCAAATACCAGCAAAATCCATTAGTTCTCCAGACACCTTATTAAAAGCAATCACGGTGAGGCCTATTAAAACCAGAGCCCTGTGCAAACAGGATGCACCGCGTCCTGTGCCAAACCATCACACAGAACGCTCGCTCTGCAGCACATAGCAATTATATATTGCATTGCCAAGGAATTGTTTGCATGGTGCTATGCACCTCAGAGCACTGCTATACACGTCACACATGCAGTAGATGTGACATTCAAGTAATAGCATTTATTATATACAGTGTACACAGCAATGTATAAGATACACCTCTTGGTTAATAAAGTCCCTTCCCCCCAAAATGAGATCTCAGGGGGAACACACAGGTTCACTGCCACTGCCAGCAATTAGAACTGAGGCACTGTGAGATAAAAGAATCGGTGTACTAATGCCCATTAAAACTGGCTGGTTAATACGTGTTACCTGCTGGCTTTCAGTGCAGCTGATCAAGGTTTAATGCTTACTGAAAAACTATAATGAGATACACATGAAGTCAGGCACAGCCTTGATAAAGAGAGCATGGTCATGTTAACTTTGCTGAGATGCATAGGTGCTGGCTCTGTGGGGCATAAGTACCACCAAAAATGAGTAAACTCTTTCACTGTGTCCAGGAATGGGCAATTCATGTTGAATTTAGCACCTCAATCATTTCAAAAAGTTTAATCCTTTGCAGAGTTGGTCAGCAAAACATTTTCTAGTGCTAACCAAAGTGAAAAGGATAACCAGTGTGGAGAAAGAAACCTCTCACGCGCCCCCTAGCCACAAACTCAAAAGATGGGCTTTAAGTTATCAACTCCCCCTCCCAACATACCCAGAATTCAAAATAAGGCCTTCTGAATGCTCATCCCTCACCTCCTCCCTACCCAACCCAATATCTACATTGAGAAGCCCATCAACCCCCACCCATCCCAGATCCTGCTCACCCATTGAATGAGTGGGTGAAATCTTCAGGGATAGAAGGGAACCAGTTTCTCCATGGACAAGCAGGATGTGTCAGCCACACCTGGTGATGTCATTCAATGGCACCATAGATAGAAGGGCTCTCCAGAGCTCAGAAAGGTAAGCCTGTCTGAGCATATGCCTAGGCAGCCCTACCTCCTGGCCTGCCCCTACCTAGAACACCAAGGAAAGAAGAAGAGCAACAACCCTCCGCACAAATCACAGGAGACACCAGAACAGCACAGGGAGGACATGGCCATACCTCTTAAAAACAAAGAGGACATTGTAACAAGAGCCAATAGCTGAAAACTCAAAAAGCGCTTCTCAGGTATGGCTCTTGTTACAATGCCCTGATTGCCATTAGAATATATATGCAATTGCATCTTAATTGGTATTGCTGACAGCCGAAACTTGGCCACGTCAGGTCTGTACCTTTGAAGTTTTTATGAAATAAAAGGTTTCTTTGTTTTTAAAAGGTGTGGCCGTGTCCTCCTTGCGCTGTTCTGGTGTCTCCTGCCCCTACCTAGCCCAGTTTCCCTTCTTCCACCTTGCCAGCAAGACAGATCTCCATTAGCTCGCCAAAAAAAAAAAAAAAAAACCCACAAAGAAGAAAAGGAAAGGAAAAGAATTCCCTGAAGAATCATCTGCAAAGAAGAATCTACAGTTCAGAGGAAACAAGAATGACTAAGCTGTGGTTCAAAAAGTTTCCAAAATACGGCAGAAAAATGAACAAACAGCACTGACGCACATGACTGGTGTGTTCAATGCCTCGGAGTCAGCCATAAGGTCGAGGACTGCCCACACTGTACTCGGATGTCCCCCTGTGCTAGGGAGTCCCGAAGCCACAAACAAAGAGTTCATCTCGGAAACCCCGCTTACTTCTGCAGCTCCCCTGGATCGGGCCCAAGCCACTAACTACGTGGCAAGCTAGACACTTGAGAACCCTGCAACAGCAAGGGATGTGCCGTCTAGGGCCTCCATCCCCAGCCACATGATCCCTGGTGCTTCAGCAACCACCGCCAGCTGGGAAACACCACAGGAAACCAGCCTAAACCTCCTGACTTCAGCCCCCAGTGATCCACTCTGCTCTGGCTCTGCAGATAAGCGTCATGGCACTGAGAATTCCATCGGTGTCCATGGCAACAGGGGGAGACCCAAGCGATGTCACCGTGCTGACAGAGGGACTCCCTGACCACATGGCAGCAACAGACACTGGTCCCCCTCAGCGCGGAAGTAGTCCTCAGGACTGCGCTATCACAACAGGGGTAGGGAGAGTCACAAAAACCACCACAAAAGGCCAGCAGCATACAGCAGCAGCAGCCTAATCAGCCTGCACAGAAGACACAAATACAGCCACAGATGCCAGCACTCCTCCTATAGCTCCAGTGGCTCCTCCAGCTCCAGATTGCTGTCAAGAAAGCTCCACCAGCACCGAGGCACATCAGGAACCAGCCAGGACACCGGGGCAGGGACCTCCGCCACTGTCCTGGAACTGCTTATGTGGCAGGTGCAGGCCTGTGATCCACAGTGTCTGACATAAGCAGGCAGGCCTAACTAGCTTGACCTGTAAATGAAGCCTGTGAAGAGGCTCATAGGAATTACACATCCCCCAACATGCTGCTATTGTAGGATAGAACTCAGTAAAAGTATTGAATTAGCTTAGATAAGCAGAACAGATGGAAAAATACAGAAATTCATGTTTAAAACTGCTGACAGAAAAGTTCTAGAGCCCTGCTTCCCTACACGTACAAACTGGCTCTATGGCCTTGAGAGTATGAAAGTAACAAGTTGATGAACTGGCCATTGTAATTGGGACTAGAAGGGGGGTAAGCAGGTGCTGAGCCCACTGAAGGAACATAATTGGATAATCATATCAGTACCGGCACCAATAGAAGGGGTACGGGAGGTACGGGAGAGTACCGGGACCAATGAAATGTTTTTCCATACCTAGAATGGAGTAAAAGTCTATAAAAGTTGTTGTATTGCTAGAAAACTTTGCTCAGCCATTTTGAAATTGACTTTGCTTGAGACTTGTGCACAAATAAATGATTTGGACCTTCTGAACAGACTCCTGGTATCATTGGTTTGTCTGCGCTCTGCTGCTACACTTACGCACTTCCTTCAGCAGCAATATCAATGGCGGCGACGGAATCAGTGGCCCATGGACCACTAGCCAGATACCCGAACACAGCTATGCTGGGACAATTTTCTCTATCACCATCGCCCTACCAATCTCTGGACCTCCTGTCAGCATACAGAGGGGAAGAGGAGGTAGCTCGTCAGGCACCGGGGATGCACTCGTGTCACTGGGCATAATGTCAGAGCCCTCACCGCCTCCCCCACAGCCACTTTCCCCACCAGAGGGCTTCATCTACCCCAAGTTCCTACAGAAGGTGACGATCCTGCTTGCTCTCTCGCCTGCTGATGCTCCAGACTCAAGGAGCGAGGTCTTAGGAGTCCTCAAGTAACTGGACTCACCAAGGACACTAGTCACCCTGACAGTCCACCAGCTACTCCAGGACAATTTGACAAAAAACTCTGGCTAACCCAAGTGTCTGGTCCCACTTGCTCCCCCCAGCTTCAGATGAAATACCAGGTGCAGTTTGCCCCGGGTTTCACAAAGACCCAGCCCCCGCATGTCTATTGTGGTTGAGTCCATGCTGAAGCAGGCCAGGACTTCCCACAACCATGCCAACACACAGCCCGGACAGGATACAAAACTCCTGGATGACATGGGCAAGAAAGTGTTCCAAGGAGCCATGCTGAGCGCAAAAATCACAGCGCATCAGTTCCAGCACATATTATTCCAGGATGTCTTGCAGGGGGAACCTAGAAAGCGCCATGGCAGTCCTGCCTTCAGAATCCCAGACGGCCACGATGTCAGCCTTGGCTGACTTGATGGAGTGTAGTAAACAAATGACCAATGCAGCCTTGGACACAGTCGCCCGCAGCTGGGACGGCCATCTCTGCCAGGCGCTTGGCCTGGCTTCGGGTGCTGGGTCTGCGAGAAGATATGCATGACTGCTTAGCTGATGCCCCCTGCGCAGGTGATTCACTGTTTGGAGACAAGGTCAAGGAAACAGTTAAAGACATGAAGGAGCACTGTACCACCCTGCAGACTCTCGCCGCAGAGGGCCTCGAGCGCAACACCAACAACCGTAAAGGGAGCTACCACCAAAAATCCTACCCATCATCCAGATGGCACAGCTCTTATCACAAGTGGCAGATCCCACTGTTCAAACAACAGCCGTACCAGGACCCCTACCAATAGAAGTACCGCCAGAGGGAGCATAAGCAGCAAAAGCAGGTTGCACCCTCTTCAGACAAGAGTACCCCTTCCGTTTGATAGCACACACCCATCTGAACCCCCTTTCTGAATGCCTGGAAAAACACATCATGACAGAAAAATACTGCATCCATTTTTCTTCCCCCACCCCCCTTGCCAACATTCCCAACCCAACAGCGAGACTCCGAAAACATTTGCTTCCAACTATGACTGCGGATGTGCTTTCTCTCCTGACGTCCCAAGTGACAGATCCTGTTCTGCCAGACGAGTTCAACAGTGGCTTCTACTCCATGCACTTTCTGATACCCAAGAAAGCTGTAGGGGTCTGCCTCATCCTCGACCTCACTTCTCTGGTGTGGGGCATCTCTGCATCCACCCAGGCCACCACCTGGACCCTGCTCCGCCTCTTGGGCCACATGGCAGCAACAACACAAGTCCTGCCCCTTGCGAGGCTGCATATGCACCACTTGCAGTGGCATCTGCGCACCCACTGGAATCAGCACTCACAAGCCCTGTCTACATGCGCTCCACTGGACGTGGGCATCAAGGGGTCCTTCACTTGGTGGACCTTCTGAGAAAACCTCTTGGAGGGCAGGCCCCTCCAACAGCCGCACCACCAACTTACCATCACCATTGATGCCTTGACAGCAGGCTAGGGAGCCACCTACTACAGCGCCACAGCCAAGGGGCCTGGACAGTGAAAGAACAGACATACCACATCAACCTGCTAGAGCTCCGGGCAATTTGATATGCGCAGAGAGCCTCCGACCTGCACATAACCAAAAAGAGCATCATGGTCCAATCAGACAACCAGATAGCCATGCTCTACATCAACAAGCAAGGGGGGGGGGGGGGACAGGATTACATGCACTCTACAGAGAGGCACTCAGACTCTAGTCCTTCACCCTCTCCAAGTGCTGCCTGCTACAAGCCTCCTACCTACTGAGAGCAAAGAACAGCCTGCAGACAGGCTGAGCCGCCAGCTGGATCACCACGACTGGACTCTCGATCCCCAGGTGACAGAATCTCTCTTCCAGCGTTGGGGATGCCTGCTCATAGACCTATTTGCCAGCAAGGTAAACACAAAGTACCTCCGCTTCTGCTTGAAATGCACATCCTCCTGAAGCCTTACCACGGATGCCTTCAATGTGTTCTAGGGGGAGTGGTCACTCATATATGCCTTCCCACCCCACTCATATCCACTCAGGATGGAGGGACCACACTGCATCTCAACCTACCGGTACTAGCTTTGACGGCCTGGAGATTGAAAGGCTGACCCCGTCCTCTTTCAGTCTATCCTTGGAGGTGCAGCAGGCCATCCTCGCAGCCAGAAGTGGATCCACAAGAAAATCCTATGGCCTAAAGTGGAAGCTCTTCTCATGTGGTGCTCTTCGTGAGATCTGAACCCGGTCTCCTGCCTGGTTCCTCAAGACCTCCAATATCTCACCACCCTTTTTGACCATGGCCTGAAGACGCAGTCCATTCGAGTCCACCTTTCTGCCATGCAGCCTTCTACAACTGCTCCAGCGATGGCACCATCTCCGCACACCCCCTAGTCGCCTGCTTCATGAAGGATCTGGCCAACCTATAATCCACAGTTCGGACCCCACCCTGGGATCTAAACATCGTTCTCCACCAACTGAGGCAGGAACCCTTTGAGTCCCTACAGTCGGCACCATTAAAAAATGCACTCTGGAAGACCCTCTTCTTGATGGCTATCACCTTCACTAGACAGGTCAGCGAGCTACGAGCCCTGATGGCACACCCGCCATACATGCAACTCTATCACAACCATGCCATCCTCTGGACTCACCCAAGGTTCATCCCCAAGGTGGACTCCGCATTCCACATTAACCAGACAATTGAGCTACCCATCTTCTACTCCGAGCCCACACCTCCCCAGAAGAATAGAGGTTCCACATCTTCAAGTGTGTCAGGGCCCTACACTTGCATTTTGTCCTTTACTCACTGCCAGTTGTCACCCTTGACCTCCTGTGGCGGGAACTGTACCATTGGCTAAAAAGGAGGCTGTTCCACTTCCCCAACACTTTCAGTGAATCACTTTCTGATGGCGTGAATACATGCCTCAGTTTTGCGACTTTTATGTTTATGTGTAGTACGATATTGGTCAGCATTTAGAGGTCCGAGGAATCCTTTATTGTTCTATTGCTTTTAAGAGCTTCATTTATATTTCCTGCGGGCATCATTTTCACTTTATTTGATCCATTTTTTTCTCTCTCTCATCCATTAGACAATAGGTATTGCCACTGCGGGTCCTTTCCCATACTTTTATTACTGACAGAATGATGTTAGATCACTTCTAGCCCATGTAGAAACATAGAAACATGATGACAGAAAAAGACCACATGGCCTATCTAGTCTGTCCTTCCATATCAACAACTACAACAGTCCACTTTTTACCTTTAGAGATCCTCTGTGTTGGTCCCATGCTTTTTTGAATTCAGTTACTGTCCTCATCTCTACCACCTCCACTGGGAGACTATTCCATGGATCCACTACTCTTTCCGTAAAGAAATATTTCCGCATATCACTCCTGAATCTCTCTCCCTTCACCCTCATCCCATGTCCCCTTGTAGCAGAACTTGCTTTCAATTGAAAGAGGCTCTCTCCCTGAACATTTATGCCACGAAGGTATTTAAACATCTCAATCATATCACCTCTATCCCGCCTTTCCTCTAAGGTGTACATATTAAGATCCTTAACTCTGTCCTCATATGCTTTATAATGAAGCCCACTAATCATTTTAGTAGCCACCCTCTGCACCGACTCCATCCTGTTCACATCCTTTTGAAGGTGCGGTCTCCAGAATTGCACACTATACTCCAAATGAGGTCGCACCAAAGACTTATACAGAGGCATTATCACCTCCTTTTTTCTGCTAGCCATTCCTCTCCATATGCACCCAAGCATCCTTCTAGCTTTTGCCGTCGCCTTTTCTACCTGTTTAGCTACTTTAAGATCATCAGATACAACCACGCCTAGGTCCCGCTCTTCTTTAGTGGACAAAAGTAGTTCACCTCCTATACTGTACACTTTTTTTTTTTTTATTACCGATGGAATGATGTTAGATCATTATTTTAGTTCATGTTCCCACATTTTATTTTTTGGACAGGTGGTTATGGGGCTGGTGGCCACATGGAAATGTATGATCCTTTGGTCAATACGATACTCCTACAACAGGGACATAGTCTTGGATTTTCCTATGGATATATGGACATTACTTCTTTAAACACTGGACCTTAATATACTAAAATGTTCTCTTTTCAGATTGTCCTGTATTATTACACAGCTTAGTTCATATTGGTACTTCGTAAGTAACACCCGTTGGTGTACTCCTCCTCATCTCTCTCCCCATGGTTGATATTATGAGCCCATGGCCCTTTGAGATGTTTTACTCCAACAGTTTCTATTTATCGGTATTTTCATCCTTACCTTCTAGTGTGTTTTATTGGATTTTATCGCTGTTTATTTGTTCATGCTTTTATTGCTATCATTGATTTATATCTTTTACTTTCAATTTTTATTATGTAATTATTATTATCGGTACTATTATTTATTATATACATCACATGTTTTATTTTATTTATTTGTTTTTATTTTGCAACCTGTTTCCCCTGAGGAAGGTTTAGGCCGAAACATATAGGGGATTGTGAATAAAGCTCCTGTGACCACTTTACTTGTATCTCTTTGTTTTGTGTATCGCCAGCAGGATAAGTCAACCACATAAACCCTCCCTCCTCCCCTGGATGAAGTTGATCTCATAACCCTAGTGCCTGCTTACCTAGCTGCAATGTCACTGCTTGGGATACATTGGGCTAGGTAGAGGTGGGCTAGGAGGTAGGGCTACCTAGGCACATGGAGAGCACTTCCATCTATGGCGCTGTCAGATGATGTCACCAGGTGTGGCTGACTTATCCTGCAGTCCACTGAGAACCTCCATTTCAGGTAAGTAACTTTGCTTTCCCTCATGCTAACAGCAGCACCAAATTTACTGATATTCTGACTCTTGGCATTTAGCCAATGAACATTTCACCTGCATATGGGAGATGTAGAAAGTGAAAAAGGGTTTGCAACCCAATTTTGGCATTGTCTAGTGGTTTGAGAAGCCCAGAAGGCCAAATCTTGTTTAAGGGGAAGAGGAAGGAGGCCCACATGCTCAAATTTCTCTTCTAGGGAGGGCCGAGGGCTCCAGAAATCCCAATTTTGACTTCAAGAGTAAGGAATAAGAACCCAATAAGTCCAATTTTGATTTCAGGGTAGAAGGTTTCAAGCCTCGAAGCCCACATTGATACAGCCCACCTAAAGCTGCTAGTTAACTACACCTCCTGAGAGATATTTTACTTTGCAGTCTTATACATGTACTGCATTTGACTCATATATATTAATGTTGGACATCCATTTTAATATTTTTGCATGTATACCAACATTACAAATCAGAAAGTGGACTATCATGCTGACTGTTAATGGCCTTGGTACATAAAGCTCTTAGCACACATTAAATATGGGTGTTCATACTAATGTTCATTAAGTAATAAGCCTAAGGTTACCATATGTTCCCGATTTTTAGGGATTATCCCAATTTTGAGGTAGTGTCCCAGACTCCATGGGCTATAATCATTTCCTGTCCCTTATTTCAGTGGAGATAGAAGTAAGGGATATTGCTTCTCCTGCATACTCCTCTAATACAGTCTTCTGAATCCTGATAGGAGATGTAGTAAAATTAACTTTTTTGAAAAAAAGAGGAGCAATTTTAAAAATATATAAAACATTTTTTATTTCTGTGTATAAAATAAAGTTTAAGCATGTGCCTATGTATGAATGTGAACATATAACTCGGTTGCTTCTGTCTTTTTTTTTACTTTTGAAGTTACTGAATGCTACTTAGACTGGTTATTTTGAAATATATGAGAAAAAGATTCCTGAGGAGGAAGAACCCCTGCCCCTCACAGCCCAGCCCAGTCCTGCCCAGGTGTCCCAGATACGCTCTCCAAAAATCCAGTGAACCCTAAATAAACCACAATCTGACTTGCCCAGTGTCATATCATGACTTAGTGGCAGAGCTGAGATTGGAACTTTATCTATAGAGCTCTTCTGACTCTTAGGAGCCTGTTTACTAAAATACAGAAAATTTTGCAGTTAGCACACATCAGATACAAAAATGAATGGGCAGTAACTGCAAAGGCTATATCGTAACTGTTGGGGCGTGCTCATAAGAACATAAGATGTGCCATACTACACCACCTGAGAGATATTTTACTTTGCAGTCTTATGCATGCTGCATTTGACTCATATTTATTAATGTTGGAACGTGCATCCATTTAGTCTTTTTGTTATACTAACATTACTGTGGGCTAAACTAAAAGGAGGGAAGAGGAAATCCATTTGCATTGGTATGATATACAGCTCTTCCTCACAGGAAGAAGAATTGGATGGACATTTAATTGATCACCAGATGGTGTGGTTCAGTTATTAGGACTAGGGCTTATAAAATCCATATGGAATATTGCCACGAAAAGAGAAGTGCTACTGATAGGTGATTTCAATATTCTGGATGTTGATTGGCACATCCCTGCTGCGGTGTGATCTAAAAGTAAGGAGATCCTAGATTCTCTACAGGGAGAGCTATTCAGGCAACTGGCAACAGAACCCACACGTGAAGGGGCTACACCAATGGGGAAAGTGTTTCCGATATCACAGTGGGAGGTCACCTCACATCCAGTGATCACCAGATGGTGTGGTTCAGTATTAGGACAAGGGCTTATAAAATCCATTCAAAAGCGAGGTTCTTAGACTTTAGGAACTAACTTTGCCAAGATGAGATATTACCTCAAGGAGTCATTAGCAGAATGGGCACAGCTGGGGGATATAGAAGAGCAATGGGCAAAACTGAAAGGAGATATTTTAAGTGCAACAAACCTTTTTGTTAGAAAGGTAAATAAATGTAAAAGGAAAAAGGAGGCCACTATGGATCTCAAAAGAAGAAGCTGAAAGGTGAAGAAAAAAAAAAGGGTGGCCTTCATAAAATACAAGAGATCACAGAGAGGAAAACAAGCATCAATATTTGGAAAAACCTAGAGAAGCTAGGAAAGTAGTTAGGAAAGCAAAGATACAAAAAGAAGATGAAAGCCAATGCAATAAAATCGGGGGGGGGGGGGGGACATTTTTAAGATATGTTAGTGAGAGGAGGAAGTGCAAAACGTGGTACTGTCAGACTCAAGGGTGAAGTGGAGAAATATGTAGAAGATGAGGATAAATCAATTTGTTTAACAGATATTTTTGTTCTGTATTCACTGATGAAGGGCCAGGAGCAGGACCTCAGAAAACATCCACAAATAGGAACAGAAATGAAGGGAATCTTGAACAATTTTCAGAAATCTGTGTTCGTGAGGAACTAGCTAAACTAAAAGTAGACAAAGCAATGGGACCGGATGGGATATATTGAAGGAACTTGGGGACGTTCTAGAGGCTCCACTCAATGACCTTTTCAATACTTCTCCAGAGTCGGGAGTGGTCCCAGAGGACTGAGAAAGGCATATGTGGTCCATTTATACAAAAGCAGAATGATGAGGTTGAAAACTACAGGCCGGTTAGTCTAACCTCTGTGGTAAGTAAATTATTGGAAACACTGCTAAAACAGAGAATAGAGATGTTTCTGGAGTTCTATGGATAGCAGGATCCAAGGCAGCATGGGTTTACGAGAGGCAGGTCTTGTCAGACAAATCTGATTGATTTCTTTGACTGCGTGACCAGCGAATTGGACCAAGAGCCTAGATGTGGTGTACTTAGATTTCAATGAAGTCTTTGACCCCGTTCCGCACAGACAACATATAAACAAATTGAGCACCCTAGGGATAGACCCTGAAGTGACTACTGGGTTAGAAATTGGTTGAATGGAAGGCAACAAAGGGTACAGGTAAGTAGAACTCACTCCAAGGAGAAGAATGTTACCAGTCGTGTGCCACAGGGATCTGTCCTTGGTCCGATTCTTCTTTACATCTTTGTCAGTGATATTGCAGAAGGGTTGTCAGGTAAAGTTTGCCTCTTTGCGGATGAACCAAAATCTGCAATACAGAAGACTCCCAGGAAGGAGTAGATAACATGAGGAGGGATCTAGCTAAGCTTGAAAATGGTCAAGAATTTAGCAGTCGATATTTAATGCTAAAAAATGCAGGTGCATGCCTTTGGCTGCAAAAATCCAAGGGAGCAGTACTGTGTAGGGAGCAAAGTACTTCTGTCTACGAAAGAAGAGCAGGACTTGGATGTGATTGTTTCTGATGATCTTAAAGTGGCTAAAAAGGTAGAAAAGGCAATTGTGAAAGACAGAAGGATGGCTAGGTACATAGGGAGAGGAATGGCCAACAGGAAAAAGGAGGCAATAGTGCCTCTGTATAAGTCTCTGCAACCTCATTTGGAGTATTGTGTGCAATTGTGGAGACCCCACCTTCAAAAGGATATAAACAGGATGAAGTCAGTGCACAGAGCAGCTACTAAAATGGTTAGTAGTTTTAGTTATAAAGTATATGGGGACAGACTTAAAGATCTTAATATGTATACGTTAGAGGAAGGGCGGGATAGAGGAGATATGATAGAGATGTTTGAATACCTCCATGCCATAAATGCATAAGAGGAGAGCCTCTTTTGATTGAAAGCACGCTCTGCTATGAGTGGACATAGGATGAGGGTGATAGGGGATAGACTCAGCAGTAATATGTGGGAATATTTCTTTAAGGAAAGAGTGGTAGATGCGTGGAATAGTCACCCAGTGGAGGTAGTAGAGACGAGGACAATATCGGAATTCAAGAAAACATGGGACAAACACAGAAGATCTCTAAAGGAAAAAAAGAGGACTATTTTGGTTGATATGGAAGGGCAGACTAGATAGGCCATGTGGTCTTTTTCTGTAGTTAGGTTTCTATACTGGGTCAGACTAAAGTTCCATCAAACCCAATATCCTGTTTCCAACCATGGCCAATCCAGATCATAAGTACCTGTCAGCTTCCCAGAAAGTAGATAGATTCCATGCTACTTATTCCAGAAGTAAGCAGTGGATTTCCCAAGTCCCCTTTAATAATGGCTTATTGACATTTCCTCCAGAAATTTGTCTAGACCTCTTTTAAACCCAACTACACTAACAACTTTTACTACATCCTCCAGCAATGAATTCCAGTTTCATTACGTGTTGAGTAAAAACCTATGCGTTTTAAATGTGCTACATTGTAGCTTCATTGCATATCTCCTAGTCTTTCTACTTTTTAAAGGAATAAACAACCAATCTACGTTTACCTCTTCCATCCACTCATTATATTATAGACCTCTATCATATCTCCCCTCAGCCATCTCTTTTCCAAGATAAAGAGCTCTAAATTTTTAAGCCTTTCCTCATAGGGGTATCCTTCCATCCCCTTTATCATTTTGGTTGCTCTTCTCTGTACTTTTTCTAATTCTGCTATATCCTTTTTAAGAAATGGTGACCAGAATTGCACACAATATTCGAGGTGCAGTCATACCATGGAGTGGTGGAGAGGCATTATAATATCCTTGGTATTATTCTCCATTCCTTTCCTTATGATTCCCAGCATTCTATTTGCTTTTTTGGCCACCACGGCACACTGGGCAGAGTGTCAACTTATTATCCACAAAAACACCTAAATCCTTTTCCTGGGTGGTGGTTCCTAATGTGGAACTTTGCATCATGTAACCATTGTTTGGGTGGTTCTTCCCTAAGTGCATAACTTTGAACCTGTCCACACTAAATTCATATGCCAATTGGATGCCCAGTTTCCCAATTTCTCGTGCACTTACTGCACAGTGCAGACATTTATCACACCTTAAGTGCAATGCTGATTGTGTAGATTCATCCATGATATTAGCAATACACTAAAGAGCTGATGCAGCTAAAAGAAAACAACAAAAAAAACCTCCTGACATCTACAGCAACCCTCCCCACCATCCCAATCCCTCCTTGACATCTTGAACTAATCCCCCCAATACCCCCTGATGCCCACCTCATCTCTTACTGGGAGTCCCTGATAGTTAGTGGGGGCAAGAGTAATCCTTGGATGCACTTGCCCCACTAGCACCCAGATTCAAAATGGTGGCTCTGACCCCTAGCAGCAATATGTACCCCTATTTTGGAAGCTTGATCTCTTGAGGTAGTACCGTGAGACAACCACTAAGGGTCAGAGCCACCATTTTGAACCCAGGCTCTCATGAGGCAGGAGCATCCAGGGACTGCTCTTGCCCCCCACTAGCCACAAGGGACCTCCAGTAAGAGCTGAATGTGTGTTGGGGAGGTAGGGGGACTTTAATGGCAATGTCTGGTGGTGTTGGAACAATTGGGGGTGGGTGGATGGTTGCTTTGGGCTGCAGCAGTCTGGGGTAAGTGCATTATTGCTATACACATGATAAGCAGTACACATGTTAAGCAATGTATTGTCCATGCCCATTCTTCATCCATTCCCCTCTTCCATGATATGCACATAGCACATGAATTACTGAACATTAAGGTGATTATTCTGTGCCACGTATAGCAGGAATGGACGGCCCAACGGGACGTCCATCCCCGCTATACGTGTCTTCAACCTGCCCCGACTAACTTCCGCACCAGTTGTGCAGGGAAGTTAGATGGGGGCAGGGAAGGGATGGCTCAGGTGCGGAGTCTGGGTGGTCACCGGCCCTGGACATACAGGGCCAATTCTAATGTCGGCCCTGTACGTCCGGGGCCAGCGACATGTGTGGGGAAGTTATTCCACCCCCAAGGTGGAATAACTTCCCTGGACGTGCCTTTATTGAAATGCCAGGGCGCGGATAGGGCAGGGGGTTCTGGAGGACATTCCCCACAGCCTGAATCTGGCCTTAAAGAGGCCAGATTGGGCGGTCGGGCTGCAGGGAATTAGCTTTAATGTCCGGCGGCCAGCATTGCGGTTCTTCAATGGAGCCGTAGTGCCATGGCAATATGACACCATGGCTCCATTGAAGAACCTTGACTGGGTTAGCCGGGGACAGCCCTGCAGTGCAGGCCAGACTGAATCACAGTCCCGGCCTGCACATGCAGGACTGTTCGCAATTATGATCTCGCGGGGCTAGATGTGCCCCGTGGAATCAGAATCGCGATCCCCTCTGTACGTCTGGTTCAGACCGGACATACAGAGGGGATCTACGTCCGGGACAGAATTGGGCCCTAAGTGTCACAGCCATGCAGTAACTGTTATTATGGCTGTGCGTTAACAGTTACCATGTGCTAATTCATGTGGTAAATACTTACCACAGTAAGCAGGCCCCTTAGATTAATTCTCTAGCCACCATGCCTCTTTTAATTTAATGCTGTTCTTGAGTTCATTGTAAACCGCTTTGATTTAGGAAAGGCGGTATATAAGTGCACATAAATAAATAATCTCCAGTAAACAGGCCCCTTAGATTAATTCTCGGACACCATGCCTCTTCTCCTTCCCAGAAAAAGAATTCAGCACTTTTAAGATTTGCAAAGATAGGAAGAGAGGTTTAATGACTCTGTACAAAGAGGAGCATTTTACTCTTTTACCAGCTACATTAAAATGCTGCTTTAAAGTAATATTCCTTTTGTGCAACAAACCGGAAATTTAATGAAAATCTGATAAAAATCAGTTTCTGCAAAGTGAATCCTTCTGGGACACCAAATGTAACATGCAAGCAAACACTGGACCGACAAATGAAGCAGTAAACCACGAGAGACTTCAAGGTGCAGTGGAGCCACTTGAGAAGCAGATTGGTGATTAAAGTATTTTTGTACCATCTTGAATTTGTGCTTAAATGTTCCTCCGATCATAAAAGTCACTTCACAAAAATGAGACCTGACTGCACAACCACTGTCAGTTCAGACATTCAATAACAGATATCATATAGTACTATAGAGTAGCAACAAGATACCAAAATTTTGATGTGTTCTGTAACTGAAATCATCATTCAACTTGCATCACTAGTTAACTGATAAAAGAACTTATGAACGTAACATTTTTCTGACTTCTATATAAACCAGGATGGGAACAGGCTACCATCTGGGAATGCAAAATAGAGAATGAGCCATGGCCTAGAGGTGGGAAATATTGTAATCTCTTACTGAAAGGCATAAGAGGAAGAATCATTTTGGAAGGGAAAAAGTGAAAAAGAAAAATCTGGCAAAAAGAGTTCCTCTCCTACAGAGGGAGCGCTCTTAGCACAGGACACCCAGAATAGTCCCTCTTTGGCCAGTGTCTCTTCCCTTCTGGTTTAAAAAGGGACTACCCAGCTATTACAGTGTAATCCATAGATTGACCCAGTCCTCAGAACACATCCAGACAGTCAGGTTTTCAGGATATCCATTATAAATATGCATGAGTTGGATATAATGGACACTGTGCTGCTCATCCTCCTTGACCTAGTCACCAATTTCAACACTGCTGATCACTGTCTGCTCCTTGACACACCGTATTCAATTGGCTTTCGGGACTTTGCTCTGTCTTGTTTTTTCTTTTTACCTCTCCTATCGTATTTTCAGAGTTTCCACTAGTGGTTCTTCCTCCATGCTACTTCACTATTGGCCATAATAATAAATAATGGCAGATAAAGACTAGCATGATCCATTTAATCTGCCTAGTGAGGTGGCGAGAGCTGTACCCACCATTCTGGGCAGGTTACCCCCTTATGTCTTTGTTTAGGGCTGTACCTGCCGCTCTATATGGGTTAGCCCCCATGAATTTGGATAGTATTGTAACCACTGCTCAGTGCAAGTTAAGAACATAAGAAATGCCATATTGGGTCAGCCCAAGGTCCATCAAGTCCAGTATCCTGCTTCCAACAGTGGCCAATCCATGGCAGGCTCCCAAAAAGGTACAAAGGTTCCACAATGCTTGACCTGGGGTGAGCAGTGGATTTCCCAGGTCCTCTTTTAATAATGGCTTATGGACCTTTCCTCCAGGAACTTATCTAAACCTTTTTTAAACCCAGCGACACCAACAGCTTTTACTACATCCTCCGGTAACACATTCCAGAGTTGATTATGTGTTGGGTGAAAAAATATTAGCTTCACTGCATGTCCCCTAGTCTTTCTACTTTTTGATGGAGTAAAGAACTGATCTACATTTACACATTCCACTCCATCCATTAATTTATAGACCTTTATCATATCTCCCCTCAGCCATCTTTTTTCCAAGTTGAAGAGCCCTAAGCGTTTAAGTATTTCCTCATAGGGGCATCCTTCCATCCCCTTTACTATTCTGGTGACTCTCCTGTGTACATCAGTACCAGGAAAAATGGTAGAACCATCATAAAGAATAAAATTACTTAGCATGTAGATAGTCATGACCTAATGGGAGACAGCCAACATGGCTTTAGACAAGGAAGATCTTGTCTTACTAATCTGTTATGTTTTTTTGAAGGAGTGAATAATCAGGTGGACAAAGGTGAGTCGGTTGATATTGTGTATCTGGACTTTCAGAAAGCCTTTGACAAGGTCCCTCATCAGAGACTTTTGGCAAAACTAAAGAGTCATGGGATAGGAGGCAGTGTACTATTGTGGATCAGGAACTGGTTAAAAGATAGAAAGCAGAGGGTAGGGCTAAATGGCCAATTTTCCCAATGGAGAAAGGTGAATAGTGGTGTACCCCAGGAATCTGTGCTGGGTCCGCTGCTTTTTGACATATTCATAAATGACCTGGAAAGTGGAATAACGAGTGAGGTTATCAAATTTGCAGATGACACAAAACTATTTAAAGTTGTTAAAACCCAAGAGGATTGTGGAAAATTGCAAGAGGATCTTGATAAATTGGAAAACTGGGCATCAAAATTGCAGATGAAATTTACATAGAAACATAATGACAGAAAAAGACCACATGGCCTATCTAGTCTGTCCTTCCATAACAACAACTACAACAGTCCACTTTTTACCTTTAGAGATCCTCTGTGTTGGTCCCATGCTTTTTTAATTCAGTTACTGTCCTCATCTCTACCACCTTCACTGGGAGACTATTCCATGGATCCACTACTCTTTCTGTAAAGACATATTTCCGCATATCACTCCTGAATCTATCTCCCTTCACCCTCATCCCATGTCCCCTCGTAGCAGAACTTGCTTTCAATTGAAAGAGGCTCTCTCCCTGAACATTTATGCCACGGAGGTATTTAAACATCTCAATCATATCACCTCTATCCCGCCTTTCCTCTAAGGTGTACATATTAAGATCCTTAAGTCTGTCCTCACAGGGCCGGCCCGTCCATTGAGCAAGAATGTTTTTTGCACAGGGCCCCGCGTTTCAGGGGGCCCCGCGCAAAGAACATTCTGCTTTTTTTTTATTACCTTTAAAAACAAAAACCTGGCTGTAGCTGCTGCCGCTGCCGCCGCGTCCGTCGCAGCAGCGGCAGAATGGCGTGTCCCGCGGGGCCCCTTCTCCTCTTCGAGCCCTCAGCAAGGGCTTTCAGATTCGCGAAGGGAGAGTTGTGCTCCCTCGCGTCTCTGTAAAGCCCGCAGGGGCTAATGGGAAAATTTCCCATCAGCCCCTTTAGACGCGAGGGGCTGATGGGAAATTTCCCATTAGCCCCTGCGGGCTTTACAGAGACGCGAGGGAGCACTCTCCCTTCGCGAATCTGAAAGCCCTTGCAGAGGGCTCGACGTGGAGAGGGGCCCCGCGGGACACGCCATTCTGCCGCTGCTGCGACGGACGCGGCAGCGGCAGCAGCTACAGCCAGGTTTTTGTTTTTAAATTTGCGGGAAGGGAAGGGAAGGGAAGGGAAGGGAAGGGGGGGGGGGGCTGATGGAGGCTGTCTGGAAATGGGGTGATGGGGGGTTAGGACTGGAAATGTGCAAGGGGGGGGGTTACGACTGGAAATGTACAGGGGGGGGTTAGGACTCGAAAACTGCAAGGGGGGGGGTTAGGACTGGAAATGTGCAGGGGGGGTTAGGACTGGAAATGTGCAAGGGGGGGGGGTTAGGACTGGAAATGTGCAAGGGGGGGGTTAGGACTGGAAATGTGCAGGGGGGTTAGGACTGGAAATGTGCAAGGGGGGGGTTAGGACTGGAAATGGGCTGGGGCTGATGGAGGCTGACTTGAAATGGGCTGGGGGGGGTTAGGACTGGAAATGGGCTGGAGGGGGGGTTAGGACTGGAAATGGGCTGGGGCTGATGGAGGCTGACTGGAAATGGGCTGGGGGGGGGTTAAGACTGCTAATGGGCAGGGGCTGATGGAGGCTGACTGGAAATGGGCTGGGGGGTTAGGACTGGAAATTTGCAAGGGGGGGGGTTAGGACTGGAAATGTGCAAGGGGTGGGGGTTAGGACGGGAAATGTGCAAGGGGGGGGGTTGGCACTTGAAATGTGCACGGGAGGGGTTAGGACTGCAATAGTGCGAGGGGGGGGGGTTAGGACTGGAAATGTGCAGGGGGGTTAGGACTGGAAATGTGCAAGGGGGGGGGGTTTGGACTGGAAATGGGCTGGGGCTGATGGAGGCTGACTTGAAATGGGCTGGGGGGGTTAGGACAGGAAAAGGGCTGGGGCTGATGGAGGCTGACTGGAAATGGGCTGGGGGGGGGTTAAGACTGCTAATGGGCTGGGGCTGATGGAGGCTGACTGGAAATGGGCTGGGGAGGGGGTTAGGACTGGAAATGGGCTGGGGGGGGGGGTTAAGACTGCTAATGGGCTGGGGCTGATGGAGGCTGACTGTAAATGGGCTGGGGGGGGGGTTAAGACTGCTAATGGGCTGGGGCTGATGGAGGCTGACTGTAAATGGGCTGGGGGGGGGTTAAGACTGCTAATGGGCTGGGGCTGATGGAGGCTGACTGGAAATGGGCTGGGGGGGGTTAGGACGGGTAATGGGCTGGGGGGGTTAAGACTGGTAATGGGCTGGGGGCTGATGGAGGCTGTCTGGAAATGGGTGATGGGGGGTTAGGACTGGAAATGGGCTGGGGGGGTTAAGACTGGTAATGGGCTGGGGGTTGATGGAGGCTGACTGGAAATGCGGTGATGGGGGGTTAGGACTGGAAATGGGCTGGGGGGGGTTAAGACTGGTAATGGGCTGTGGGCTGATGGGGGCTGTCTGGAAATAGGGTGATGGGGGTTAGGATTGCTAATGGGCTATGGGGGGGGGGTTAGGACTGCTAATGGGCTATGGGGGCGCTAGGACAGGAAAAGGGCTGATGGGGAGGGGTTAGGACTTGAGGTGGGCTGATGTGGTTAGGACTAGTAATGGGCTGTGGGCTGATGGGGGGGGTTAGGACTGGCAATGGGCTATGGGGGGCTGACTGGAAATGGGCTGATGGGGTTAAGACTGGAAGTGGGCTGATGGGGGGTTAGGACTGGTAATGGGTTATAGGGGGGGGCTTAAACTGAAAATGGGTTGATGGGGGGCTAGGACTGGTAATGGGTTGAGGGATTGCTATGACTGGAAATGGACTGAGTGGACGGGGAGGCTTGAACTGCAAATAGCTGATGGGGAGGGAGCTTGGAATGGAAATGGGCTGTGAGGGAAGGGAGCTAGAACTGAAAATGGGCTGATGGAGCAGCTAGGATAGGACTGGAAATGGGCTGTTGGGGGGAGCTAAGATTGGAAATGGGCTGTGGTGGGGGCTTGAATTGAAATGGACTCATGGAGGGGCTAGAACTGGAAGTAGGCTCATGGGGGGGCTTGGACTGGAATTGGGCTGAGTGGAGGGGAGCTAGGATTTGACATGGGCTGATGGTGGGGCTAGGAAATGACTAGAAATGGGCTGATGGGGGGCTAGGATTGGAAATGAGCTGATGAAGGGACTCAGACTGAAAATGGATGGGGGAGCTAGGACTGGAAATGGGTTGATGGGGGGCTAGGACTGGAAATGGGCTGATGCAGGGACTAGAAGGGAATGGATGCTGGGTGAGACTGGAACTAGAAGGGAGCTGATGTTGGGGGAGGATTAGAATGGGATGGGGCTGGGAGAGTAAAATGGAGAGGGGAAAAATATTTTGTGTGGGAGGGATGAAAAATCTACAATTGGCCGGGTATTGGTAGAGTAAGTGGGGATTGAGGATGGAGGGGTAAAATTTGTGTGGATGAAATAAGAATGAGGAAAGAGCAAAAGGATAAAGATTAGTATGTTAAAGCAGATGTAGAGAGAGAGGATGGAAAGAAAACTAGAAGAGAGAAGAAAGGACAAATGGACAGCAGACGATGGAGAGTTAGCAGAAAACATGAAGAAACCAGAAGAAAGTGGCTGGAGCAATTGCAACTGAAAAAATGCACAAAAGGTAGAAATATATCTCTTTATTTTGAATTTATTAACTGGAATATGAAAGCTCTGGGAAATGTGCATCATTAACGTCTGCGCTTTGTTTGGTACAAGAGGAAATTGATTTATAGTTTTATTTCTACAGTGTTGTTGTACATTCCAAGTTTGGCTTTTGGGGTTCCCAGTTTAATTATTGCCTTCCTGTTTCTAAATTGTGGTTCCTTGTTTGGTGATGGTCTATGTTCTGCATGTGTAACTGAGCTGAGGTATTCTGTTTATGTAATTCCTATTTGACATTGCCACTTGTTCTCTTTCCCCAGTATTCTCTGAAATGTACTGGTTTAATATTTGCAGTGTTTCCTTTTGATAGGTAGGGTCTGGTGCTTTGTGAGTCCTGGTAATGCTGTCAGGATACGGTGGGTTTGCTATGGGTTCTAAATGGGCAGCGTTTGTAGTAGTTCCTAATGTGCCTGGCGGTTGGCACTGGATTATAGTAATGTAGAAATCTTTTAGTCTTTCTTTATCCATACACTCATTAAGAGACATGTTTACTAAAAGTTAGTGTATGGTAACATTATGCAAATATTTATGCAAATAAGGCCACTTATGCAAATGAGGCCCCGCACCGAGTCTCCGCACATGGCCCCGCACCCCCCTTGGGCCGCCCCTGTGTCCTCATATGCTTTATAATGAAGCCCACTAATCATTTTAGTAGCCACCCTCTGCACCGACTCCATCCTGTTCACATCCTTTTGAAGGTGCGGTCTCCAGAATTGCACACCATACGCTATGGTTTTCGAAGGAAGTAGCTGAACAAGTGAAGAAAAAGAGGGAGGCCTTCATGAAATACAAGAGATCACAGAGAGAGGAAGACAGGCATCTGTATTTGGAAAAACTTAAGAGAAGCTAGCAAAGTAGTCAAGAAGGCAAAGATTCAAAAGGAGGAGGAAATAGCCAATGCAATAAAATGGGGGGATAAGACATTTTTCAGATATATTAGTGAGAAGAGGAAGGGCAAAAGTGGTATTGTCAGACTCAAGGGTGCAGGGGGGGAATATATAGAAGCTGATAAGGATAAAGCGGAATTGCTTAACAAATATTTTTGTTCTGTGTTCACAGATGAAGAACCAGGAGCAGGACCTCAGAAAACACACACAAATAAGAACAGAAGCGAGGGACATCTTGAACTATTTTCAGAAGACTGTGTTCGTGAGAAACTAGCTCAACTTAAAGTAGACAAAGCGATGGGACCGGATGGGATACACCCGAGAATACTGAGGGAACTTGGGGACGTTCTAGCAACTCCACTGACTAACCTTTTCAATGCCTCATTGGAGTCTGGAGTGGTGCCAAAGGACTGGAGAGAGGCTCATGTGGTGCCTTTACACAAAAGCGGAAGTAAGGATGTGGTTGAAAACTACAGGCCGGTTAGTTTAACTTCGGTGGTGAGTAAATTATTGGAAACGCTGCTGAAAGAGAAAATAGTGAGGTTTCTGGAGTCCAGCGGATTACAGGATCCGAGGCAGCATGGATTCACCAGAGGCAGGTCTTGTCAGACAAATCTGATTGATTTCTTTGACTGGGTGACCAGGGAGTTGGACCGAGGGAGAGCTCTAGATGTGGTGTATTTAGATTTCCGTAAAGCCTTTGACACTGTTCCTCACAGGCGACTTATAAACAAACTGAGCACCCTAGGGATGGACCCTAAAGTTACTGCTTGGGTTAGAAATTGGTTGGGTGGGAGGCGACAAAGAGTACAAGTAAATGGAGCTCACTCTGAGGAGAAGGATGTTACCAGTGGTGTACCCCAGGGATCTGTCCTTGGTCCGATTCTTTTTAACATCTTTGTTAGTGATATAGCGGAAGGGCTGTCGGGTAAGGTTTGCCTCTTTGCAGATGATACCAAAATCTGCAATAGAGTAGACACCCAGGAAGGGGTAGATAACATGAGGAGGGATCTAGCTAAGCTTGAAGAATGGTCTAGAATTTGGCAGCTGGGATTTAATGTTAAAAAATGTAAGGTCATGCATTTGGGCTGCAGCAATCCAAGGGAGCAATACAGTATAGGAGGTGAAGTACTTTTGTCCACTAAAGAAGAGCGGGACCTAGGTGTGGTTGTGTCTGATGATCTTAAAGTAGATAAACAGGTAGAAAAGGCGACAGCAAAAGCTAGAAGGATGCTTGGGTGCATACGGAGAGGAATGGCTAGCAGAAAAAAGGAGGTGATAATGCCTCTGTATAAGTCTTTGGTGCGACCTCATTTGGAGTATGGTGTGCAATTCTGGAGACCGCACCTTCAAAAGGATGTGAACAGGATGGAGTCGGTGCAGAGGGTTGCTACTAAAATGATCAATGGGCTTCGTTATAAAGCATATGAGGACAGACTTAAGGATCTTAATATGTACACCTTAGAGGAAAGGCGGGATAGAGGTGATATGATTGAGATGTTTAAATACCTCCGTGACATAAATGTTCAGGGAGAGAGCCTCTTTCAATTGAAAGCAAGTTCTGCTACGAGGGGACATGGGATGAGGGTGAAGGGAGATAGATTCAGGAGTGATATGCGGAAATATTTCTTTACGGAAAGAGTAGTGGATCCATGGAATAGTCTCCCAGTGGAGGTGGTAGAGATGGGGACAGTAACTGAATTCAAAAAAGCATGGGACCAACACAGAGGATCTCTAAAGGTAAAAAGTGGACTGTTGTAGTTGTTGTTATAGAAGGACAGACTAGATAGGCCATGTGGTCTTTTTCTGTCATCATGTTTCTATGTTTCTATACTCCAAATGAGGTCGCACCAAAGACTTATACAGAGGCATTATCACCTCCTTTTTTCTGCTAGCCATTCCTCTCCGTATGCACCCAAGCATCCTTCTAGCTTTTGCCGTCGCCTTTTCTACCTGTTTAGCTACTTTAAGATCATCAGACACAACCACGCCTAGGTCCCAGCTCTTCTTTAGTGGACAAAAGTACTTCACCTCCTATACTGTATTGCTCCCTTGGATTGCTGCAGCCCAAATGCATGACCTTACATTTTTTAACATTAAATCCCAGCTGCCAAATTCTAGACCATTCTTCAAGCTTAGCTAGATCCCTCCTCATGTTATCTACACCTTCCTGGGTGTCTACTCTATTGCAGATTTTGGTATCATCTGCAAAGAGGCAAACCTTACCCCACAGCCCTTCCGCTATATCACTAACAAAGATGTTAAAAAGAATCGGACCAAGGACAGATCCCTGGGGCACACCACTGGTAACATCCTTCTCCATTTACTTGTACTCTTTGTCGCCTCCCACCCAACCAAGTGCAAGGTTATGCACCTAGGGAAGAACAACCCAAACTATGGTTACACGATGCAAGGTTCCACATTAGGAACTACCACCCAGGAAAAAGATTTAGGCGTCATTGTGGATACCATGTTAAAACCCTCGGCCCAGTGTGCAGCGGCGGCCAAGAGAGCAAATAGAATGCTAGGTATGATAAGGAAAGGAATGGAAAATAAAACAGATATTATAATGCCTCTATATCATTCCATGGTGAGACCGCACCTTGAATATTGTGTGCAATTCTGGTCGCCGTATCTTAAAAAGGATATAGCGATTTTAGAAAAGGTTCAGAGAAGAGCCACCAAAATGGTAAAGGGGATGGAAGGATACTCCTATGAATAAAGGCTAAAAAGGTTAGGGCTCTTTAACCTGGAAAAGAGACGGCTGAGGGGAGATATGATAGAAGTCTATAAATTAATGAACGGAGTGGAACGGGTAAACGTAGATCGATTGTTTACCTTATCAGAATATAGAATGACTAGGGGACATGCAATGAAGCTACAGGGTAAACTATTTAAGACTAATAAAAGAGAATATTTTTTCACTCAACGTGTAATCAAACTCTGGAATTTGTTACCGGAGGATGTAGTAAAGGCTGTTAGTGTAGCTGGGTTTAAAAAAAGGTTTGGACAAGTTCCTGGAGGAAAGGTCCATGCAAATGCAATGCAACGTGTGCCTTCGAGTCAGTCCTGACTCCTGGCGACCCAGACGCTCCTGGGTTTTCTTGGCAGTGTCACCGGAAGTAGATTGCCAGGCCTTTCTTCCGAGGCAATGGAGGGTTAAGTGACTTGCCCAAGGCCACAAGGAGTGCTAGTGGGAATCGAACTCTGGTTGCTTGGTTACCAAGCCAGTGTTCTAACCACTAGGCTACTCCTCCACTCCGAAAGGTCCATAAACCATTATTAAGAAGGGACCCATGATATCAATGCTTGAACCAATACAAGCATTGTGGAACCTGTGTCCCTTGGGGAAACTGCTAGGTACATATGACCTAGATTGGCCACTGTTGGAAACAGAATACTGGGCTTGATGGACCTTGGTCTGACCCAGTATGGCATATCTTATGTTCTTATGTACCATTTTGCCCAGTATTGACATCAGGCTCACAGGTCTGTAGTTTCCCAGATCACCCCTGGAACCCTTTTAAAAATTGGCATTACACTGGCCATTCTCCAATCTTCAGATACTACATGTGAGTTTAATGATAGCTCACAGATTACTAATAGTAGATCAGTAATCTCATATTTTAGTTCTTTCAACACCCTTGGATGCATAGCATCCGGTCCAGGCAATTTGTCACCCTTCAATTTATCAAATAGTTGTAATACATCTTCCTGGTTTATCAATATTTCTTTCAATTCATCTGATACATCACTTTTAAATACCATTTCAGGCATGCGTAATTTCCTACATCTTCTTCAGTAAAGAGCGAAGCAAAGAATTTATTCAGTCTCTCCGCTATGGCCTTGTCCTCCCTAAGAGCCCCTTTTACCCCCTATCATCCAATGGTCCAACTGACTCCATCACACGTTTTTTGCTACAAATGTACTTGAAAACGTTTGTATTATGTATTTTGTTTCCACAACAAGCTTTTTTTTCCAAATTCTCTCTTTGCCTGCCTTGCATCTAACTTACCAGTGCTTATGTTGATTCCTATTTTCATCATTTGGCTCCATTTTACCATTTCCTGAAAAAAGCTTTTTTGGCTACAACAGCCTCCCTGGCCTCACCTTTAAACATTGCTGGCAGTTTTTTGGCCTTCCTTCCACTTTTCTTAAAGCATGGAATACATCTGGTCTGGGCTTCCAAGATAGTATTTTAAAGCAACACCCATGCTTTATTTATTTATTTGTGCTTATTTACCGCTTTTCGGGAATCATAGCGGTTTACGGAGAACTCAAAGGAATGTTACATTGAACAGTAAAAACATGTTACATCTTAACAGGAGGTGATAGGGGATAAGGGAAGAATTTGCTTAAATCAGCACAGTTGATTTATTTATTTATTTATTTAGTATACATTTTGTATACCGCTACTTCCAGCGATCAGCAGCGGTTTTTGATTACAGATTGGAAATTGTCAAATCATGACAGGAAATTTTTGAGGTATAAACACATTGATTAGACAGGAAAGCACAGCACACAGAGAACTATTTTACAGGGAACATGGGCTATGGAGGGTTAAGTGGCTTGCCCAAGACCACAAGGAGCACCTGTGGGACTAGAAACCCCAGTCCTTCTGGCCCAAGGTTGCTGTCCTCTAGTGGGATTTGAACCCCCGACCTTCCGGCCCGAAGTACCTTGCCCCAACCACTAGGCTACTCCTCCACTCCTGCAATATTTGTAAATATTTAACTTTTGCAGCTTCTCCTTTTAGTTTTATCTTAACTATTTTCCTCATTTTATCATAGTCTCCCTTTTGAAAGTTAAAAGGTAGTACTGTGGATTTCCTTGCCATCGTCCTTCCATTTATTAAATCAAATGTGATCATGCTATGATCACTATTGCAAGTGGCCCCAACACCCTTTTCTCTTAAACCACATCCTGTATTCTAGTAAGAACTAGGTCCAAAATAGCTTCCCCCCTTGTTGGTTCATGAACCAGCTATTCCAAGGAGCAGTCATTTATTTCATCTTCCTAGCATGTCATGCTGTGACATTGACCCAGTCGATTCTGGGGAATATGAAATCACCCATTATTACTGTGTCATAACTTTTGTTAGCGTCCCTGATTTCTTTTAGCATTTCATCATCTGTCTGTTCATTCTGGTCAGACAGTTGGTAGTACACCCCCACTGCCTTTGCCTTCCCCTTTTTACATGGGATTTCTATCCACAGAAATTCTACAATGTATTTTGTTTCCTGCAAAACTTTAATTGTGTGACTCAATGCCCTCTCTAAGAGAGCACAACCCCTCCACCAATTTGCTCTACTCTATCATTGCAATATAATTTATACCCAGGTATCACAGTGTCTCACTGGTTGTCCTCCTTCCACCAGATTTCTGAGATGCTAATCATATCTCTCTTTTCATTTAGTGCTATATATTCTAACTCTCCCATCTTATTTTTTAGACTTCTAGAATTTGCATACAGACGTTTTAGAGGTTATATTTTATTAATATTAATTTGGTTATCTGTTGATAGGGATAATTTGGAATCTTTCATCTGTCTGCTCTGTACTTAATGGAATCTGGGTTACTTTTATCTTTATTGGAACTTCTGTCGGGATGCCCTAACTTCCCTCTTTTGCCAGCATCCTTCAAGAATACATCCTTCAGAACCATGCCCTCTTGTGCGACTGTCGGCTTTTCCCTATTATCTAGTTTAAAAGCTGCTCTTTATCCTTTTTAAAGATTAATGCCAGCAGCCTGGTTCCATCCCTGTTAAGGTGGAGCCTGTCCTTTCGGAAAAGCCCCTCCCTTCCCCAGAATGTTGCCCAGTTCCTAAACGAATCCAAAATACCCTCTTCCTTTCACCACTGTCTTGTCCATGCATTGAGACTCTGGCATTCTGCCTGCCTTTTGGGTCCTGAGCGTGGAACAGCAAACATTTCAGAGAATGCTATCCTGGAAGGTGTGGATTTCAGCTTCCTACCTAAAATCCTAAATTTGGCCTCCAGAACCTCCCACACTTTCCTACGTCATTGGTACAACATGTACCAAGACAGCAGGCTCCTCCCCAGCACTATCTAAAACCTTGTCTAGGTAGCACATGAGGTTCCCTACTTTCGCACCAGGTGATCCTCACGTCCAACAGCCACTCAGCTATCTACATGCCTAATGATCAAATCACAAACTATAACAGCCATCCAACCCTTCTCTCATGGGCACAACAACAACAAACATCACATCTACACACCCTCCTATTACAACCAAACTCTGGGAGATCCACCAGCAGACTACTAACAATGTTCTGACCATACCACATGCAAGGACAAAATCAAACATATGCCTGTGCATTTGACTTCTACGCCCCATCCCTATGGAACTCTCTCCCAACCAAAATCTGGAACAACAAGGACTTCCCCTCCTTTTGAAAACAAATAAAGACCCACTTATTCAGAGAACACTTTGGCACAGACCCGAGCAACACACAATGAACACAGGGCTACACTGTACACAAGATAAATTTGTGGCCGAGATATGAAGAAGAATTGTAAATAAATTAGGAATTCCTGATGCTTACCCAATCGGGACTGTAAATAAGTTGAGACCATGTTGAATGTATAACCTCCTGTAAATTTTTAGATCAAATAATACCACACCTTACACAAACACCCACAAATCTCGAAGAATCTATCAAAAACTGGAACAATATAATCTCCAAAGCAGCAGAAAATAACCCAAATCAATCAAACCAAAATATAAACAATAAAATTGAAAAAAGACATACTCCATGGTTTAATACATCTATCAAAACATTAAAAAGACAACTAAGAAAAGAGGAAAGGAAATGGAGACAATCAAAATCATTAATAAATCATGAGAATTACACTAAAACACTCCAAATTGATAAACAAACAATAAACACCTCCAAGCAAAATTATTATTCTTATATAATATCAAGAGCCACTAATCGACCAAGAGAAACTATTCTGTATAGTACAGAAATTAACAAACAAAACACTAAATAATGATGAAATATCAATAGATATCTCCCCACAAGAATTAGCTCAATACTATAGCAACAAAACAAACCTACAAATAACACCATCAAATATTACTCAACCACAAATTAAAACACAATTAAAGCAAACTACAGTTGATAACTGGACCAACTTCAACTTAATATCAAAAACTACTCTCAAAACTACAATAACTAACATTAATACAACAACTTCATACCTTGATCCATGCCCAGTTGATTGGATAAAGAAGACTTTCCCAATACTCTCTTCTTTCATTCTACCTTTAGTGAATCTATCCTTGCAAAAAGGCTATTTACCACCATCCCTCAAACATGTTCAAATACGTCCTATACTTAAAAATAAAACATTAGATAAACTATCCCCAAAATCTTACAGACCTATATCAAGTATTCCTTTTATGGCTAAACTTATTGAAAAAATTGTACAAATTCAACTACAAGATTTTATTGACACATTAAACATTCTTGATGAACATCAATATGGCTTTAGACCCTTCCATGGAGTAGAAACCTTACTAACGATCCTTTATGACACAATATTAAGAGGTATTGATAATAATAAACAAGCCTTTATTCTGGTTTTCCTTGACATATCAGCTGCCTGTGACAGTGTTGATCACTTAACAATGTTAAACAGACTTCAAAAAATTGGTGTATAACATCTACTGTTTATAATTGGTTCAAATCCTATCTATCAAACAGAACCCAAAATGTAAGAATCCACACCCAAATATCTAACACCTTCAAACAAACTCAAGGTCTTCCGCAGGGATCTGCTTTATCTGCACTATTATTTAACATTTACTTACAACCAGTTTGTAACATCTTTAAACGCCACAATGTCTTTTATCATAGTTACGCCGATGATATAATGTTCTACCTCCCATTTGAAATCCCACACCCACCTCTCCAAAAAATAACAGAATGTTTTAATGAACTAACTGAGTGGCTCAAAGAACAAAATCTACTTATCAACTTTACTAAAACAGATATTTATTTATCACTAAAAATCAAACATATATACCCCCAAACACGATTACACTAGATACTCATGAAATTAATATAAAAAAGAAGTAAAATATTTAGGTGTGATACTTGACAATAATCTAAATATGGATTCACATATAAAATATTTAACTAAAAATATACATTACAAACTCAAAACACTAAAACAACTAAGACCTTTGATTCTTCTACAAGATTTTATTAACATAATTCATGCTATTATTACCCCACATTTCGATTTTGCAAATACAATACTTAATGGTATTTCGAAACAAAATATTAAAAAGATACAAATAACTCAGAACTTAGCTGCTAGAACGATTATGAATATAAGCCCACTTGAACATATTACACCAATTTTAGCTGAACTTCATTGGCTACCAATTTACTCCCGAATCAAATATAAAATTCTTGTCACTACATTTAAACTTATAAATAAACTTGCACCATCTGCACTAAATACACTGATTAACATTGACATTGATAAACGATCTCAAAGGAGCAGAAACATAAATACTTTAACAATACCAAAAGATTTTACAAAAGCCAGAAAACAAACCAATAAGAGAGCTTTCTCACACTCTGCTCCAATACTCTGGAACAATTTACCTGACAACATTCGCCTACTGTCTGACATAAAAGAATTTTAAAAAAAATTAAAAACTCACTTATTTACATTACACTATAATACACTCCCAAAACAGAATTCTCAAAGGGATACAGGCTAACATTTATTTTTAATATTATATACCCTATTTTCAAAAATAAACGACACTAATACACTAATTTATCCATACTACACACTCATTTACATGATGATTAATAATTTAACTAGCAATGTATATATGTTCTAATATGTTATACTTGTAATGTTACAATTTTCCTTGTAATTTATAATTATCTGTTCTATGTAAAATGTCCTGGTATATCTCATACCAATTAACCTACTGTTACATGTAAACCGCACTTGAAACAAGGGAAAGAGCGGTATATAAATAACTGTTAAATAAATAAATAAATAAAAATAAATATGTTATGACCCATTCAATGTATCTCTTGTTGTTTCATGGAATCCATTTTGACCTGGTGAAAAGCGGTATATAAGTATACAGTAGCTAAATAAATAAAAAATAGAAAACATGTCCCTGGAGAAACCTCCTTGGTGCAAAAGGGTTTCACATCACATGGAGGACAGGTCCTAGCAATATGACCACTTCCTGGAACAGCAAGGTGATGCTCTCCTTTCACGTGACCTCTCTCCTCCATGGCAACAGAAAGGCTGCCAGACTGAGGGTGGGACTTCATTACTACATTCCTGTGTGTCTCATTTATATACCTGTCTTCCTTAGAACCTCCGCTACTCTAGCATCCAGAAATCAGACTCATTCCCTAAAGGCAAAAAGCGTCATGCACCTAGTGCACATGTAAGACTGGGAGAAAATCATACATGTGACACTCAATGTAAAAGACTGGATAGCCCCCCATCTTGCTACTGGACTGCATCTTAGTTTTAAGCTTTTGTTTAGCTAGTTGTTTACTTACTTAAAGTTGCTAGGCTAGGGATACTTGTACCAATACAACTATTCCTAATAGGTTCAAGGGACTTTTTTCACCTCAGAATTAATTAATTTCAGGGCCTTAATTAAGCTATATCTGATGAGGATAACCAGCTACACTTGAAAGTAAATTTGACTACCTTTGTTCCCTCTGTGCCACTGCTGCTGCTCCATGTAACTAACCCCCTCACCTCTATTTATTGAAGTCTAAAAATTATTTAAATTTTCTTTGATTACATCCTCTTGCTATAAAGGGGTCCCCTGTTACTATCACATGCCTTTTTGAATTCCATCACTGTTTTTGCCCCTACCACCTCTACTGGGGGGGGGGGCATTCTATGTATTTTCCTGATGTTGCTGTTGAGTTTACCTCCTGCAGCTTCATTGCACGTCCTCTAGTTCTACAGCTTCCCCATCTTTGAAAATGTTTTGTTTGTTCATTAATATTCTTTATGTATTTAAGCATCAGTATCTTCATATCTCCCCTGTTCCTCTCCTCCAAGATATATATATTTATGTCTTCAAGTCTCTCCTCATACATCTTCTGGTGCAGCCCCATATCATTTTGTTCACCTTCCTCTGAACTGTTTCACGTCTTTTTATATCCTTTGCGAGGTACAGTCTCCAAAACTAAACACAGTACACCAAGTGAGGCCTCAATAATGACTTGTACAGAGGCATTAATACATATTTCCTTCTGATGGTTATGCTTCTCTGTATGCAGTCTAGCATCCTTCTGGCTTTGGCCACTGCCTTGTAACACGGTTTCACCATCTTGAGATTTTTAGATGCCATCATTTATTTATTTATTTGCAAAACTTTTATATACCGCCAATTCCAAAGATCAGTGGCAGTTTACATCAAACAATGTAAAATACATAGAACAATGTATAGGTATATAACATTATAACAGGTACATGGAACTATAAGCAACTATATACATATATACTATATCATCCCAAGATTCCTTTCCAGACCTATGCACACTAGCTCCCCCCCCCCCCCATCACATGTTGCTTCTTGTGGTGGGGGTACCACTAGCTCAGTCATAAGCTCTTGCCTCTTTTCCTTCTACCCTTGTCCCCAGGGTGCTCTGATCTCCTCTCATAGCTTTCAGTTCTGTTTTAAGCTGATGACTCCCAAGTCTTCCTCACTGCACCAGAAATTTCAGCATGACTCCAGGTCCAAATCTCAGCCTGCATGCCTGACCTCTCTGCCTGGATATCCCACTATTAACTTAAACTTAACATGGCCAAGACAGGACTCATCTTTCCCCACAAACCCATTTCCCCTCTTGCCTCTTTCTGTTTGTAGATGGCATGCTCATCCTTCCAGTCCCCTCAGCTCATAAGCTCAAGGCCATCTTTAATGCCTCTCTCTCCTTCTCTACCTGTAGCAGTGACGTGCACGCAATAAATAATACCAGGAGTCAGTTGCAGGATCCAAGTCAATTTATTGTGCACAGGCTAAGACTGGAGCGTGTCCAAAAGAGACTGAGCAATGAAGTACAGGAGCAAATTTATTTATTTTATTTATTTATTACAGTTTCTTATATACCGCGCTATTCGGCATCAGCGCGGTTTACATTGTAACATAACTACCATACGACAAGGTGTCTGGTTTTACATTGAACAGGGAAAAGAAACTTGGATAACTGGGTTAACTATATACATGAGCTATTTACACTGCAGGATAGGTAAAATTCCTTATATACAAGTTTTACAGTTTGATAGGGGCAACCTTTCTATTGGTCCCAACGCCCCTTGTACCCGTCCAATCGGGGACCCTCTCTAGGCCTAGCTCCCTGTTCCCCCTTCTCAGACTATTCTAACAAAGGCACAGTTTTTAGGTATAGTTACATTTCTACTTCAAGGCCATTTCTAGCTCAGAGAATGCAGGAACATTTCCATCATCAACATAAAGGAATTATACAAACTTCTCAAAAGCAGTTTAAAGCAGATTCTCAAACTCTGATTCTTTTCAGCACTAATCCCAGGTGGGGGTTGGGGTCTAGGCCTAGTTTACAGGCCATAGCCTACCACATACCCACATCCAAAACACTACTAAAGAATCTGGTTGCTTCCTTTTCAACATTAATAAAATCCACCCATTTCTTTCTGAGCATCCTGCTGAACATTCATTCACTCTCTCATCATCTTCTGCTTTAACTATTGCAGCTAGCTGATTAAAACGCATTACCTCCTCACAGATCTCCCACAGAACCATCTTTCTCCACTACAATCTAATAAAAATGCAGCATCGCTATGATCATGTAACATTGTAACCCCCTTCCTTGAATCACTGCATCTGGCTTCCCATCTGTTTCCTTGTATACAGTTCAAGTTTCTATTACTCACTAAAAATTAAAGTTACTAGATGTCCCCGATTTTAGAACTCTGTTTCCCCGACTACCACCTGTTTGGCACCCTCCTGTCCGTGATTCCAGCAATTGAATTAAAAGATTTGGTATACCGCCATTCGAAATTATCATCATGTAGGTTTACAGAAAGAGATTTCTCTATTGGTTTGTCTTCTTGGAATATTGTTGCTGTCTGACCCGGCTAACTAGTCTTGGTAGCGCTTTAGAAACATGTAACAACACTACAGAATGGAGCTGAGCCAAGAAGAAGAAATGCCTCATCGACCTTACCAAAATGGCAGCCGTCGGTCGCTTGCCCTCATTGGCATGGCCGTCTCGTGTCACCGGTAGTGATCGAGGGAGCACGGACTACTTCCGGGACAAGTGGCCGGCGCTATGGCGGCGTTATTGTCGGATAAGGAGCTGCGGCAACAGCTTCAGGCTTTGGGTTGCCAGCCGGGACCTATCACCGAGAGTACCCGCAAGCTCTACGTGAACAAGCTGCAACGTCTGCGGAGCGAAGCCCGGTTGCAGAGCCGAAGCAGTGGTGTCTTTAAAGGTCCGTCTCAGCCAGACGATCGTGTCCTGAGCGAAAGGGCCTCCGCGGATAGACCTTGGCTAGCTGAAAGCGCTTCTGAGGACAGGCCCAGACTGAGCGAAGCCTACGAGGAGAGATCACGGTGGAGCAGAGGAGCTTCGCAGGAAAGGCCGTGGCTAGTGGAAAGAGCCCCTGGACCGTGGCTGAGCGAAAGAGTCTCCGAGGAGAGGTCGCCTCTGAGCAGTGGGGCCCCGCAAGAGAGGCCTTGGCTGAGTGAGAAAGTAGCCGGGGAACGACCGTGGCTAAGCGAAGGAACTTCACAGGAGAAACCGTGGCTGAACGAGAGAGTTTCCGAGGAGAGGTCGCCTCTGAGCAGTGGGGCCCCGCAAGAGAGGCCTTGGCTGAGTGAGAAAGTAGCCGGAAAACGACCGTGGCTAAGCGAAGGAACTTCACAGGAGAAACCGTGGTTGACCGGAAGAGTTTCTAAGGAGAGGTCGTGGCTGACGGAAGGCGGTTCCCAAGAGCGGCCGTGGCTGCCAGAAAGAATCTCTGAGGAGAAGCCGTGGCTGAGCGAAAGGACCTTGCAGGAGAGGTCGCGGCTGAGCGGAGAATCCTCGCTGGAAAGGCCGTGGCTAACCCACAGAGTTTGCGAGAAGAGGCCGTGGCTGTCGGGTGAAGCTTCTCAAACGAGGCAGCGGCTGAGCGAAGCAGTCTCCCGGGAGCGACCGTGGCTAAGTGGAGGAGCTTCGAGCGAGAGATCGCGTCTGAGCCTGGGAGTTTCTCCGGAAGGATCATGGACGGGCAGCAAGGGCTGGCATAGTACCGAGGAGGAGGAGAGAACCGTGGCACCCAGCGCATTCCGCTCGCTCTGGAAGTGGTGGGGAGCCTCGGCGAAACCTCGGCGGCTAGAGTTCTACCTCTCCCGGTTCCTGTACGGTGCCACCCTGCTGCTGCTGATCGTCTTCCTTGGTATCCTGTGGGTGAAACTGGCCGGCAGCCGTTGGACGGAACCCAGCTGTAAGTTGCTTTTTATTTATTTATTTAACATTTCTTCTATACCGCGCTATTAAAATCAGCGCGGTGTACATCGAACAAAAGTACTGCAATGCATACAAGCAACATTGAGTTTACAAAGAACAGGGAATTGAACATGGGATAGAAACCGGGGAAACTAAATACATAGCAACTCGAAACTATGTACAATACTCTAATGTAAGTGGGTGTTTGCATTGAATTTGTGGAGATGAAGATTAGTGGTTGGTTGGGCTTGAGTGGGGACTACCTATTGTCTGTGGTGTTGACGTGCAGGGGCGACTGGGGTATGAGGGAAGCTTGCTGGTTGTGCTTCTGTCACCAGAAGTTTCTGGGTAGCATTTTGTGAACAGGTGGAGTTTTAAGGCTTTTCTGAATAGGATGAGGCTTTTAATTCCACGGATTTCGTGGGGGAGTGCATTCCAGTTTAAAGGGGCGAATATGGAGAAGGCTCTGTTAGAGGTAGCCTTTGTGCATGTGGTCATTAGCTTGGGGACTACTAATGTGTTCAATGCAGTAGACCTTCTGTTTCTATTTTCCAGGGTACTATGGACTAGCTTGCTGATTGGATTTTTCTGATTTTTCTCTTCTCTCGGTCCAATACCTGAAGCTCTCTTTCATAGTTGCTTAGTACTGTGTTACAGTACCTCTGGGTTGACTAGCTAGGATTTGTAGCACACTGGAGAATCAAAAGCTTCCAGTTGTTGCTGACCTTGGCAGAGAGCTGCTGGTAGTAGTGTGTCCTCTATAATAAGATCCCTCTTCCAAATTAGAAGGGTATTTTCTGTTGTGGTGCATACTTTATGATGATGTGGTTCTGCTCTAACCTGAGCAATAAGGTGCTAATACATTTGTTTGTTAGTTAAAGTGAGCTAAGTTACCTTTTTATTAGAACATCACCTTATTTTATTTTTTTGTTAATCTTTATTTCTGAGTATTTATTTAAAATAATTTATATTCTGCACTATAACTTTAGGCAAATTACAACAAGACATGTGTAAACTATAAGACATACATGAAAACTAGTGTCATAGTTTACAAATGGGACAGGTTACCTCAGGCCAGAGGACCAGGGTTTCAATTTCCACATGGGGACAAGCAACCTCGGGCCGGAGGGACTGGGGTCTCTAGTCCCATGGCCACTCCTTGTGGCCTTGGGCAAGCCACTTAACCCTCCATTGCCGCAGGTACACTTAGATTGTGAGCCCTTCGAGGACAAGGGAATAAAAAGTACCTGTTAGTATACATGTAAACTGCACTGATTCTAAAGAGCGCAGTATAAAAAAGAAATAAATAAAATAAATAAAAATAAACTGCTTTGACTGTAGGATAAAGTGGTATATAAAAAAAACCTGTTAAATAAATAAAAGCAAATGATATACGCAATACAATCTAAAAAAAATGATACCAAAATCTCAACATAAAATGTCACACCTAGCACTCATCTAATACTCATCAGCTACCAACAAATAGCAGCACCTCAGAAACAACAAAGCAAGACAGCATCTCTTAACTAATCTTTAAGGAGGGATGGGTATGCCTGCCTAAACAAATGAACGTTTAGTTGTTTCCTAAATATAAATGTGTCTGTCATAAGACTTAATTCCTTATCGTCACTTCAGTCCAGTCCCTTAACTTCTGGCTGAACACTAATTAGCAGGTAAGGACTAATTACTTCTTCTGCAGATCATGAGTTTCATAGTTTTGGAGCTGCCATAAAAACATGTGTTCTTACAAATCATGGACATGTACACTCAAAATGAAGGTACCTCCAAACATAATGCAGCTTGGGATCGCACGGTGCAAGGGGGTCTATAAGACCCTTAAAAACTACTGACAGACACAACCGACCCTCAAAATTAAGAGACTTCTAAACAAATAAATAAAATAAAATAAACTTCTAAACAAATAAAAGTACTTTGTATGTAATATGCAACATAATAGTCAGCCAATGCAATCCATGCAAGACCACTATTCCACTCTCCCCTCCTTGAACTACTACTAATATTTGAATATTACATTCAGACAGAAAAGGCTTCGGTCTACAAATAATATTCCATTTATAAAATATAGCTTTAGAAACTTTCTGAAACTGGTAGCATAGACAACTGCATATCATATTACAAATGCCATCTTGCATTAGGTGGGCAAGAGGACTGCAGGGCTTAGCAGTATTTTGTGACGTTGTTGTTGTTAAGTGCCGTCGAGTCGGAGTCGACTCATGGTGACCCTCTGGATAGCTATCCTAAATTGTGTTTGGTCTTCAGTCAGGCGGCTTATTGTTGACAGACTGGTACCCGTAGCTGCTGTTATTGTATCAATCCATCTCATTGCTGGCCTTCCTCTTTTGCGTTGACCTTCTATCTTGCCAAGCATGATGTCTTTCTCTAATGATCTCTGTCTCTCCGCATGATGTGTCCAAAGTATGAAAGTCGAAGTCTTGTCATCTGAGCTTCTAAAGAAAGCTTAGGTTTGATCCCCTCTAGTACAGACTGGTTTGTTCTTCAGGCAGTCCATGGTATACACAGTATTCGCTGCCAGCACCATAATTCAAAGGCATCAATTTTCTTCCTGTCTATCTTTTTCACTGTCCAGCTTTCACATCCATATGATGTTATTGAAAATACCATGGCTTGAACAAGTCGAATCTTTGTATGGAGAGAGACATCTCTGCTCTTGAGAATCTTATCTAGGTCTTTCATAGCCATTCTGCCAAGAGCAATGCGTCATCTGATTTCTTGACTGCTTGTTGCTTCTTTATTGATAGTTGATCCAAGTAGGTTAAAGTTATTCACAATTTCAATTTCTTCTCCTTCGACGATGAACCTGTTGATTATGCCAGTTGTCATGATCTTTGTCTTCTTTACATTAAGGTGCAGGCCCATTTTGAGACTATTTTATTTATTTAACAAACTTTTATATACCGCAACCTTCTGATGATCAGGGCTATGACTATGTTCTTTGATTGTGAGAAGCAAATGTTTCAGATACCACATTACTGGCGGAAAGTAAAGATTATCATCAGCATAGCGAAGGTTGTTGATGAGTCTTCCACCAATCTTCACACCTCTGTTGTCTTCATACAATCCTGCTTCTCTGATGATTTGTTCTGCATATAAATTAAAGAGGTAGGGGGAAAGTATGCAGCCTTGTCTTACACCTTTGCTTATTTTAAACCATTCTGTTTCTCCTTGTTCTGTTCGAACTGTTGCTTCTTGATCAATGTACAGATTGTGCAAGAGAAGGATCAGGTGTTCTGGTATACCCATGCTTCTTAATGTGGCCCAGAGTTTCTCATGGTTTACACAGTCAAAAGCCTTGCTATAGTCAATAAAGCACAAATAGATATCCTTTTGGTATTCTTTAGTCTTTTCAAGGATCCATCTCACATCCGCAATGATGTCTCTCGTTCCTCGCCCTTTCCTGAACCCTGCTTGCACTTCAGGTAGTTCTTGTTTCAGGTATGATTGTAGTCTCTTTTGAATAATCTTAAGTAGAATCTTGCTGGCATGTGGGATCAGAGCGAGATTGCCATAATTTCCAGTCAGTTGGATCACCTTTCTTTAGTATTGGTATAAACACAGATCTTTTCCAGTCAGTTGGCCATGATGCTGTCTTCCATATTTCTTGGCAGAGCCTTGTAAGTATGGTAACAGCTGCATCAGATTGCTGTAATACTTCTATGGGAATGCAATCAATGCCTGGTGCTTTGTTCTTTGATAAGGCTTTCAATGCTGCTTCAACTTCTTCTTTCATCACCAATGGTTCCAGATCATAAGGTACAGGTTGAAACGGCTGTTGGTCCACTTGATCTTTATCATATAAAAACTCTGTATATTCCTTCCATCTTTTCTTGATCTTCTCAGCATCATTCAACATAGAACCTTGAGCATCTTGTAACATTCCAATTCGAGGCTGGAACTTTTTCTTTAACTCTCGTAGCTTTAGGAAAGCTGATCTTGTTCTTCCTCTAATAGTTTCTGCTTCTATTTCCTTGCATGCGTCATTGTAGTACTTTTCCTTGTCCTGTCTTGCTGCACGTTGGAAATCTCTGAGTTCTGTGATTGTCTTTCTTTCTCCTCTGGCTTTAGCTTCTCTACATTTCTGGGCAATTTTCAGAGTTTCTTCCGTCATCCATTTTGGCCGTTTTTTTCTTTTTTACCTTTTGTAGAGACTTCTCGCTTTCTTCCAACACAACCTTCTTGATGTCATTCCATAACTCTTCTGGAACTCTATCATTTGTATCTAAAGCAGCAAATCGATTTTGCAGGCAGTCTTTAAATTCCAGTGGTATATTCTCAAGGTCATATTTTGCTGCATTCATGAGTGGTTTGCTCTTTTTCAGCTTTAGCTTGAGTTTGCATACTAGTAGTTGATGATCTGTACCACAGTCAGCTCCAGGGTTTGTCTTTGTTGATGTTATAGAGCTTTGCCATCGTTGACTTCCACAGATGTAGTCAATTTGATTTTTATACAATCCATTGGGTGAAGTCCATGTGTACAGCCACTGCTTGTGTTGCTGGAAGAAGGTGTTCGAGATGAATAGATCGTTGGTCTTGCAGAATTCTATCAGTCTTTCTCCAGCTTCATTTCTGTTGCCAAGTCCATATTTTCCAACTACTTTGTCTTCTTCTTTGTTGCCAACCTTTGCGTTCCAATCACCCATGACTATCAGGATATCCTGTTTGCATGTTCTGTCAATTTCAGCTTGTACTTGTTCATAGAACTCTTCAATTTCATTCTCCTCTGCAGCTGTTGTTGGGGCATATACTTGAATTATAGTTGTGTTGATAGGCATTCCTCGTAGACGAATAGAGATTAAGCGTTCGTTGACTGCATTGTATTTCATTACAGTTCTTGCAAGTTTCTTCTTTATTATAAATGCAACACCATTTCTTCTTTGTCTTTCATTTCCAGCATAGTAGACCATGTGATCATCTGATGCAAAGTGCCCGATGCCAGTCCATTTCAGTTTGCTGACACCCAACAGATCAAGTTGTACACGTTCCATTTCATTCTTGACCACCTCCAACTTCCCTTGGTTCATGCTTCGTACGTTCCATGTTCCAATGTGTAAGACATCTTTACAGCTTCTGACTCTCATTTCATGCGCAGCTACATCAGCAGTCAGACGTCCCGAGGGCTTTGATCCAACCACATCATAAATGCTGGCTTTACTCTGAAAAGTCTTCAGCTCTTCCCCAGTAGCTAGTTGAGTGCCTTCCAACCTGGGGGTCTTATCTTCCAGCACTACAGCACAATTTGTTTTGTTGTAACTATCCATTGGGTTTTCATGGCAAGATACAGAAGTAGATTGCCGGGCCTTTCTTCCGCGCAGTTTAAGTTTGGTGGTGTTGCCGTTGTCACAGAAATGTGATCCTCCGCCGTCAACACTATCCCATTCTGCTGCTGCCCAGATGGGTGGTTTGTCTTGGTCTGGCATCTCAGCTGAGACCTGTCCATCTTGGGAGACCCTGCCAGTAGTTAAACTACCGATAGTTTAGCTCTCAGCATCACTGATGCACACAAGCCCTCACAGCACGACAAGCTGCAAACCAAGTGTGACGACATTGATGTGAAATGACATTTTGGGGCATGTTTACTAAATTGCACTAGTGGTAAGCATAGGCTTTCCAAATTGTCCCTTCAGTTCAGTCCAGACTCCTGGGTTGTGTCCCAGGTCCATAAGATGGAGATTAAACCTATCAGCCTTCTGTGATGAGACAGTACAGGTAACGGGACCACCCCCTCCTAAGTCAATACACTTCCAAGCAGGTGGAACAAGATCAATTCAGTCTGGGCTGCACTGAAGGGACAATTGGATACTGGAAAAAAAAGAAAAACAGATTAGTGCCATTTGAAAGCAATCAGAGGAATTCAAAAGCAAAAAAAAAAAAGAGTAGTTATCAGGAGCCAGACCATTCAGTCAGCTGCTCTCCTGGGCTACCGGGGGTGTGTGTGTGTGTGTGTGTGTGTGTGTGTGTGTGTGTGTGTGTGAAGGGAACTGGGAACTTGGTCAAGGGGCCATTTAGTCAGGTCGGCCTTTCCCCACCACTGAGTTAGTGAGCGAAGGCAGCTCTTATTGGATGTGTTGCCCCTTTTAAGCTGGCCTGAGAGGGGTTTGTTTCCGGGCAGCCGGCTGTTTCACAGGCAGATGCACTGGGTCATCAGAAGTGCTAAGCCCAGGGATTGTCTGGCAGAGGGAGGTCTCGCGGGGTTGCTCCTTCAAGTCTCTGTGTTCTTATTTAGCGGTGCTAGACACTAGGGGCTTGGTTGCTTTGGGGGCCCTCATGCTGAAAGTGGTTTTGCATGGAGGGCAGAGAGGCCATCTTTCTGAGACTAGATTTTGCCACAGCTGCGAGTCTGAGGATTGCGCCACTGGCAAGAGGCTTCGGGGGAAGGGTGGATTTGGCTCCCCGTGGATGGTGTGGAGCAAGCTTCCTTATTGAGCCTCAGTGACAGCTTGGGGCCTTCCGCGGATATGGCAAGAGCCATGGCCATTTTAAATGCCTCAGCTGCAGCAGCATCTAATGGTGCGGAGAGGCAGGATTTAGTTTCTGCACCCCCCCTCCCTCACCTCTGCAGATTAGGCCACCATGTTTCAGTCGCTCAGGGGTCCTCGGCTGTGGCACAGAAGGCGGATGGAGACCCTTTCTCAGCAGAATTTGTCTCTCGAGGACATGTCAGGGGCTTGGCTGGATTGTCAACCTGGCCAAGAGCAGTTTGACCCCTACTCAGGACCTTCTTTACTTGGGAGCCTGTTTTGATATGGTCCTTGGTCAGGTGTATCACTCGCTGGAGTGGGCTCTAAAGATTCAGGGGCAGATTTGGCCTGGTTGCTACCTGCAAGTCCTAAGATTGATGGCAGCGACGCTCAATCTTGTGTCATGGGCTCGGGCTCACTTGAGGCCACTGAAGAAAGTGCTTCTGCCACGATGGCTCCGTAACATCATGCTTTTGACCAAGAGACTCTCCATGCCCATCGAGGTCAGGACCAGTTTGCAGTGGTGGCTGGATTCGGCAAACCTCTTGGCAGGGCTGCTATTAGAGCCTCCGGACTGGATAACGGTGATGACCATTGCCAACCATTTGGGCTGGGGAGCTCATTGCCTTGCCCAAGTGACTCGGGAGCAATGGTTAGAGGAGCAGAAACAATGGTCCAACTGCCTGGAGATGTGGGCGGTGTTTTGGCACACCAAGCCTTCCAGTTGCTGATTCGGCAGAAGGCGATGTGTGTGTGTGTGTGTGTGTGTGTTTGTACAGTGCCATAACAGTAGCTTACATCAATTGCCAGGGAGCACAGTCCTGGTGGAGGAGATCCATCTGCTACTTCAGTGGGCAGAGCAGAATTTCCTGGCGCTGTCGGCAGCGCATGTGGCAGGAAAGGAAAATGTCCAGGCCGACATCCTCAGTTGTCAGTGGTTAGATCCGGGAGAGTGGACTTTAGTGGATCCAGTGTTCCACATAACACACCAATGGGGAGCGCCAGTGATGGACCTCATGGCTTCAGCGAACAATGCCAAGACTCCTCACTTCTTCAGTTGGCGGCGATAACGGATGTTGGAGGGTCTCAATTTTCTAACGCAGGTCCTGGCTGTCCCATGGGCTTCTGTATGTCTTCCCAGCATGGCCACTTGTAGGTAGAGTGATTCAGAGAATAGAGGTGCACCACAGCACCGTAATCCTCGTGGCTCTGGACTGGCTATGGAGGCCCTGGTATGCGGACCTCACCCATCTGACAGTAAGGAGTGCCTTCTGGGCTGGGCCAACATTGTTGCAAGACTTTGATTCTAATGCTGCAGGTAGATCAATTCTTGCTTATGGCCTGGCTCTTGTGAGGGCCCTGTTGAGAAAGAGAAGCTACTCTCCGCAGGTGATCTCCACTTTGTTGCAGGCTCATAAGAGGTCCACTTCACTGGATATATATCAGTCTGGTGCGTATTTCAGGTTTGGTGCGTGACCCAGGAGGTGCGTGCACTCTGTGTCAATCCCGCAGATATTGGCATTTCTGCAGGCCAGAGTGGAAAAGAGGTTGGCCCTCAATTCCTTGAAAATGCAAGTGGCTGTGTTGGCCTGCTATCGGGGAGGGTGCAGGGAGTTTCCCTGGCAGGCCATTCGGACGTTGCTTGGTGTTTGCAGGCAGTGAAGCAGTTCTGTCCTCCTGCGGTGGTTCGGGCCTGAGATTTCAACTTTGTGCTGTCTGTGTTGGTGGAGGCTCCATTCAGACCCTTGGGGGGGGGAGGGGGTGTGACCCTTAAGGACTTTACCCTGAAGATGCTTTTCCTGGTGGTGATTTGCTCTGCCAGGCACATCTTGGAGTTACAAGCCCTCTCCTGCCTGGAGCCCTTTTCTCCTCATTTCCAAGAAAAAGGTGACTGCGCATGGTGCTGTCCTTTCTCCCTAAGGTGATTTCCACCTTTCATATGAACCCAGTGGGAGTTCTGCTGGCGCTTTCAGGCTTAGCAGATCGGCAGTTGTGCAAGCTCGATGTTCGTAGGGCACTTCGCAGATATCTTCAGCGCACAGAGTCATTCTGTAAGTCTGACCATTTGTTCTTCTTGGGGAGCCGCAGCTTCAATGGCATCCATCTCTTACTGGATCAAGGGGGCATCTCTTTGGTGTATCTTCTCCATAAAAGGCCACTTCCCACAGACTCATTCTATCAGAGCACAGGCATCTTCCTGGACTGTGTTTTAATCTTGTGCCTCCAGTGGAGATCTGCAAGGCTGCGACTTGGACGTCATTGCATGCATTTGCGCACCATTAGCAGTTGGACGTACAGGTGCAAGGGGACATGTGGTTCAGGGTGCAGGTGTTACAGGCCAGCCTCGTGGGTCCCTCCCTCTCTTGAATACTGCTCTGATACATCCCAGGAGTCTGAACTTCACTGGAGGGACGATTGGGAAGGTGAAATTAAGCCTTACCTGCTAATTTTCTTTCCTAGAGTTCTTCCAGGCCAGTCCAGAACCACACTCGGTGAATAGGCGAGGCCTACCTGGTGAGTGGTTTAAGGTAATATCCTGGTGGTCCAGTAGGACATCTGTTAACACTGGGGGGTTCGGTATCCCGGTAGGGGACTGGTTGGTTGGTGGGCCGTCCTTCAGGGGAAGTGCAAATAGCCTGGAGTTTTGAATTTTCCTGGTCTACTTTCCCATATGCTACTGACTTAGGAGGGGGTGATCCCACTCCCTTGTACTGTGACATCACAGGACTAGGGGGGACTCAAGGAAAGAAAATTAGCAAATAAGGCCTAATTTCACTTTACTTGTGGAGTAATCATGCTGGGCTGTTAGCGTAGTAAAGTCCCATGCTAACCACTTACCGTGTGATGGGGTGGGGACTGGGTAGGCTTAGGTTAGAATGTGGGCATTGATTGCACATTGCATTTAGCATGGGTGACACTGGTGTGTGCAAACAGCAAATGCTTCTATTAGTGCAGGTCCACATACTCTCACAGGAGGTGGCAGTAAGTGCATCTGCATTAGATGTTTTTGTTAGCATGATGAGATGCAGCTCCAACATAGTAACTAACTGCAAGGGCACATCGGACGTGCCATAACATGTAAGTGTGGACTCAGACCACATCCTAATCTTTTGGGGCCTAATGTGGTTAAACTACTGCAATTTAGTAAACATGCCCTTTTATACTGTAAGTGTAAGCAGTATTTGCATACTCATAGGTGCCCTGTGGCCTTGTTAATTTAAAGATGATTTCAGGGAAGATGGTTGCCTTGGCACTTTTATTCTGTGGAACAGTCTAATAAGACAGAGATTTCAAATGGTCTGGTTGCCTGCCTACTTCCTACCAGCAGACGATTAGTGAGAGGATCCCCTGAGTTTCATAATAAAGTTTGAATCTGAGAGATTAAAGGAGTAACAACAAATATAAAAATTACTTTCTTAATGGCTATAGTGCAGCTCTGAATATTTTCACAACAGAATGCCTATGTGCACACAAAAGCCAAGCAGGCACCTATTTTAAAGACACATAGAGACCTAATATGTTTAAAATACTAGGAATAAACCAGCAGAAATCACAGCTAGATTGAAACCGTGAACATTTTATGCCTGCATGTAAATCATGACTGTGCCCACGCTCCATTCAAACTGTTCCAGAACCCACCTATGTGTGGGTCACATAAAAATATATGCATGGTGTCCATGTTTCATAACCTGTACATAGGTTTTAAAAAAAGTAGTATTGTTAACGTTAAAAATATGTTCCATGTAACAAAACGTGTACATAGTTAAAACATGTTCCATGTAAAATATATGGAAGTATGTTAATTTTTGTTCAATGTAAACCGCCCCTGATCTCTGGAAGGGGCGGTATAGAAGAAACTGTTAAATAAAAAAATAAATAATAATAAGAAAGCATATACTTCTATGTGCATACTGTGGGATGATCTTATATAAAGCCCTTTTACGTATGTAAGTAAACATTTTTTATAAGCTTACCCCCTAAATGTAAAATCAGTCCTAGAAGGATGCAGCATTACATGAAATGACACAGGGATCTAAACTGCTGCTGCCTTTTGTTACATTAGCAGTAAAGTTTTATTAGCAGCTGTTGATAAAGATCTCTCAATCCCTACAAATACTGTTTGTATATAGGATTGTGGACTTCAGGAGTTTCTTGGTTATTTTAGTGAGCGTGGGCATACTAATACTGTTATAAATGGAGTGTGTATCAACTGAATTACATAAGCTGCTGTGTATATCAGTATGCCCCTGAGCTTTCAGGCTTTCCATAATGAATAAACGGAGCAAGAGAGGTGGGTTTGAACCAGACTGCTTTATTGACAATTGGTCCCTACGCGTTTCGGCTTGCGCCTTCTTCGGGGGACATACAGCTACCATGTAACAAATAAATCAATAAACAATGTTAAAATAAAATTAAAAAGCAATGTGTACATTAATAATGCATCATAAAAAAGGAATTAAAAGGACAATTTAAAATAATAAATTATGAATTAAAGAATGTTAAACAGAAGGGCCGAGACAAAAAACAGAAAAAGTTATACCCAACGTTAAGGACTATACAGTAGAATTAAAGTTGATATGCAATATACATATAAAGATACAATAATAATAATAAGAGTGATGATAAAAAACAGTGATGATAAACAGTCATATATATGTGTATAACCCAGACCAAAGAGGAGACAAATTAAAATAATTGAAATAGTGACATAACCCAAAAGGATCAATAAGATATGTGAAATGAATCATGGATAAAATAAATATATTAAAAATAAAAAATAAAAAGTAATAAATAAAAAATATATAATAATAATAATTAAAAAATAAATAAAAATGAATGATAAAAAATAAAATATGAAATTAGAAAATAAAAAATAAAAATAAAAAGCAGTGTAAATGAACTAATACATGTAAAAACCTACCAGTGCTGTTTCAAAAGGATTGTCTCATTAAGACAGTTTTTTCGAGTCACTATATGACAGCTAAAAAAGACAAAAGCTAAAAAGCTTAAAACACATATATAATGTCATGTAGAACAATTAAAAATAAATAATCCAATATTAAACAATGTGCAAAAATACAATGTAAAACAAATGAATTAAAAAGGAACAAAATAAAATGCAAAGATAAAAATAAATTACAACATATTATTACTTATAAGGGAAACTAGTAATGGTGGTGAGTAAAATGTGTATATAAGGGATAAAAGGCTATAAATGTATATGTAAGAACAAACCATTGTATAACCATCGAGAGAATAGAACATTACTACAGTAACCCAGAAAGATAAAGGGCACTTATAATGGAGGTATAAATGTAGAGAACTATAAACAAAACATGGTGAGGACCTACTAATAGAATCCCATTATGGGTGGAAAGAAATGTATACATTTCTTTCCACCCATAATGTATACATTTATGTATACATTTCTTTCCACCCATAATGTATACATTATGTATACATTTCTTTCCACCCATAATGGGATTCTATTAGTAGGTCCTCACCATGTTTTGTTTATAGTTCTCTACATTTATACCTCCATTATAAGTGCCCTTTATCTTTGGCACCGGGCCCTTTGAGAGAGGGTCAGGTACAACTCGGGGTTTAAACAGCTGGTGGTCCGGGTACCTTTCCCTCCACAGCCGGACAGCTCAGCTCCCTTAGTTCAGAGTGACTAGCTGCCCTATGATTGTCAAGTGCTGCATGCTGTTGGGCTCTGTCTTTAAGATTTTTATTTATTTTAACAAAGAGGAAACGCAGCAGCTCCACTAAACAGCAATAGCAGTGCCTGTGCTCACATATTTAATGAGGGCAGTGAAGCTTTCTGGCAGGGTAACCTTCTCCTTTTGACTGGCAGTTGCTTCTTCTGGTGTGTGTTTCTTCCTCCTGTGTCTCCTGGGCTGTCGCAGTTTCGTGGTTTTTTTTTTTTTTTTTTTTACCGTGGCGGTGTTGTACAAATTCAGAGCTATTTCCCTGCGTCGCATGTGTGGGAAACCAGGACTCTGCCAGCAGTTCCCACGATTTTGGGGGAAACCGTGGCCATTTTCCTTACGGTATCCATGGTATCCATTTCAATGCAAGACAGAGAAAAAGAATTCAAAGCAACTCTGCAAACTTCAGCCCCTGGGACAACAGATGCAGGCATTACTGACTTACCAGCCACATCCTTTTCGCCTTATTTTATTTTCCTTCTCTATCAGGCTTACTGTTTGACACAGAAGTTGGGCAGCACTCCTAATAGTCAAGCACAGACTAAAAGAGCTTTGGATCAGTTGGCTAAAGCCTTGCCAGAGGGGCTTGCACAGGGGATCCCCCCCCCCTAAGAAAAGGCATATTCAAGACGATCCTGGGTTGACCACGGTTCCTTTCAATCGCCAGCCTCAGAGGATCTCATGGAAGAGCCATCGGACCTCTGGGGTGAGATAATGGGGCCTGAGTTGGAGGAGGGTGAAATCCCTCAAGGGGAGGACCCTATGTGGTGAGGGGTGTCACTGTGAAGAGTTACCAGCATAAATTAGTCATACTCGCAGCGCTTAATATTATTCCAGCGCCTCCGGCGGTGGAAGAGCCATTAGAAGATCCCCTGCTGTAGGGTTTCAAATGTTCTTAAGCCTCCTTTCCCATTCACAGAGTAACTAAGCAAATGATAGAGGGGGAGTGGGAGGTCTGTGAGGCTGGATTAAAATGGGGTAGAGCCATGAGCCGGCCTTATGCCATCCTGTAAGAGGAGAAGGACCTCCTCAAAATGCCTAAGGTAGATGCCTTAGTCTCGGCAGTGATCAAGAATACTACCATGCCCATGGAAGGCAGGGTGACATTAAAAGATGTACAGGATTGCAAGCTCAAAACTCTTTTGAAACAGATATTCCTTATCGTCCCTCTAGTCCAGTCCCTCACCTCTGGGTATTATATCTCTTCCAGCAGCTTGGAGACTGAGCACGTCATCTTTTCGATGACACCAGTGTAGCTATGCAGCTGGCACCGCCTACCTGCCCCAGTATGCTCAGTCTCCAGGCAGCTGGAGGAGTGAGCGAGCCAGGGTGCTAGACTCACTGAAGGGACAACTAAGGAGAGAGACTGCTTTTTTTATTCCGTTTCTTATGGCACAGTGTGCTCTTCTTTATTTTTTTTAGCTCAAGATTTCACAAAAAAAAAAGGACGAGTAAAAAGATAAAGAGCACTGCAGATGGGGAGAATCTCTCTTCCTCCTTCCATCCTCTTCCTTCCCTCCCTCCCCCAAAGCAGTTCGGGGAGGGAAAACATTGGACAGACCGGGTCTTGGCGGCTCTTGAACCCGTTAGTGGGTGAGGAGCTGCCGTGGGTGAAATTCTGACAGTGTAGCCGGTGCAGGGAAAAAATGGTTCAGCGTGGTCAGGGAAGTCTGGCAGTTCCTGGTCAGCCCTCCTTGGCGCCAAAGCCCTCGAGTTAGGCTGGGCGCGAGGTGGAGAAACGTGTAATCGCAGAAGTGAACAGAGCAGGAGCCTCATTTCAGGTATTTGGGGAGTTCTCTGTGACCGGCTGGTCAGATTTACTTATTTTATTTATTTGTGCTTATTTACCGCCTTTCGTGAATCAAAGCGGTTTACAGAGAACTCGAAGAAATGAAATTACATATAACATGTTGCCATTAACAAAATTATACATGTAACCTTGTGAAGAAGGAGTGAAGGGGATTAAAGGAAAAAACAACTTAACACAGCAAACTAATGATTTCAGCAATAACTATATACAGGGAACAAAGCATGCACGCTGTGTGCATCAGGCCCGATTGGTTTGGTGGTGACCAGGCACCGCATGGAAGAGGCCTAACAGGCTAACTGCAGCGTGAGAATAGGGCACACTGTCGTCAGTCCGCTGGCTCCCCTGCATGCATTGGGCAGGCCTGCAGTTTCACGCCCTCACTCCCTGGGGACTTGCTCGCTGTGTTTTTGTTAATGTCAGGCCCATTGTTTTTATGGGAATACTGTAGTAGGAGTTTTTACTTTTATTTTCATTTTTTTTTCAGTGGTTGTTCTTTGAGGGGAAGCTAGAAGGGGCCTTTTTCTGCTTCATCCTTCTCCCGCCTCCATTTTTCTCTGCCATTTGTTTTTGAATTGATTTTGGAGCAGGGGTATTCCCATAGCCGGGCCACAGACGGCACTCACCATGCCATCTTGTCTGCAGTGCCTGGTCTGTGGGACCAGAAGGGGAGCGGTCTCCGAAGAAGGTGTGTCAGGGCTGTGCACAGGAAGCTACCTCTGTGTGACAGGGCCTGCAGGTTAGGACAAGGCAGTGTGAGTCTCCCTCTCCTTCTCGTGAAGTCCAGGCCTCTGCCAGAACCATCTTCATGCCCCCCAGCTACCCTAGGACCCTCCGTGTCTGGGGGAGGTAGGCAGTCCCAGGGCTTTTACACCAGAGTTTGTCCTGCTTCTACATAGGGTGTTCTGCAGATGCCAGCAGGGTTCAGCGGGCAGCGATGCAGTGCCAGACAGCGGAACAAAGAGGAGCGGAGTATAAGGAGGGCAAGCAGGGCCCCCTTCTAAGCAGTCTAGGCTCTTGCAAGGGTGCCAGGGCCAGTCCCCAGGTTCAGAGGTCCAGATGGGGACGATCTGGACATGGAACTGGGCGTGGCAGGCGAACAGCGGAATCTTCAAATGCCCTTAGCATGCCTACAGCCTTTCCAGTACAGGATGAGGTGTTGGAGGCATGCTGCTCCAGGCGGTCTGGAAAACACAAAAAGTACTTCCGGTACATAGGCTTGTTCGGCATGATGAGTGGGACCTGCTGGAGGCTGGTCTCAAGGGAGTGCAGATCAGGACTCGCCTGTACCCGCTGCCGGATTAGGACCATGGGCTGTTTCGGTCTCCTAAAGTGAATATGGCCATTTCAGCAGTTATCAAACGGGCTGGACTTCTGGTTGACGAGTGTAGCCCTCAAGGATGCCCAGGATAGGAAGTTGGGCATGCTGTTGAAATAGGCTTTTGGTATCAATGCTCTTTTGCTGCAAGTGTCTGTTTGTGGGGCCTGGGTCGCAAGGGTCTGCCTCTGCGGGGCACAGAGAATGCAACAGTTGTGCAAGCCAACATTGGGCTCGTCAGCTGAGGCTGCCAGTTTGGAGTCAGTGGCCTCTTAGTTGGCGAATGCTTTCTATGATCTCATTAGAGGGTGGTCCAAAGGCATGGCCTTCTTGGTAGTGGCTCACCGCTCCCTTTGGCTTAGAAATTGAGTGGTGGACAGTCGTAAGTCTCGTCTCAGCAAGCTCCCCTGTAAAGGGAAGCTCGTGTTTGGAAAGGACCTAGGCAAATGGGTCAAAGCCTTGGGGGAACACAAAGGGGGACGTCTGCCTGAGGATAAGCAAAGGCGGAGTCACAGCAACACTGCGGTTTGGGTCGATCGTGGGACTTCATGCGGTTTCATCCCCTTCCCCCTCCCCTCCCCCAGATTTAATCTCTTTCAGAGGGGACGATTTCCCTCGAGGGGACAAGGGTCCATAAATCCGAGGAGCGCTCGGGGGATTCGGGACTGCCACGTTCTTGGGACCCAAGAAAGACCAATTAAGCGAGGCTGGGTGGATCTCTTCTGACCTGAGGGCTATGCCTTTGTGTGGGCTCGTCCAATAAACAATGCTTTGTTCGGTCGCCCTGCAAAGGGCAGGACAAGGTGGTGGTAGTAGAGGAGATCTTGTCTCATACCCTGCTGCCAAGAGCAGTACGACTGCAGCTGATAGTGCATTTCTTTTGCAGGGCCCAAGAAAGGAAGGTTCCTTTCTTCTGAGTCTCGATCTCAGGGGCATGAACCGTTGTCTCCGGGTGCTGAGATCGGTGGTTGTGGCGGTTAGGTCTTGGAAGTTCTTGACTTCACTCGATCTTATGGAGGACTATCTGCACATCCTCTTCTATCCAGAACATGGGCAGTTTTGTCGCTTTGCAGTACCTAGGGTTCATTTCCAGTTTTGATTGTTGCTCTTCGGTCTGGAGACCGCCCCCCCCCCCCTGCACCTTCACCAGGGTCTGGGTGGTAGTGGTGGCAGCTCTCTGCGAGGAAGGAGTTCTCGGCCACCTGTACCTAGTCAATTGGAAGATCCGGGTGAAGTCCAGGGTCAACGGTGAAAGACAACGGCACGAGTGGTGGAGTTCCTCCAAAGTCCCAGTTGGGGGGGTCAACTGGGCCAAGAGTCCATTACAGTTGGCCCAGGGGCTGGAGTATTTGGGGGCATGCTTTGATACTTGCCTAGGGAGGGTCTTCCTGCTGGAACTATAGGCACAAGAGCTGCAGAGGCTGCTACGGCAGTTTCTGCACATGGCAAGGCCACTGGCGTGGCATTGTCTTCAGGTATTGGAGACCATGGCGGCCGCTCTCGAACTAGCCCCATGGGCAAGGGTGCACATGTGCCTGCCACAGAGGGCTCCGCTCCATCGGTAGTCCCATTACAGTCAGCCCCTGTCCCAGGTGCGCCCCTATCCCGGGGGAACCAGAAGGGGACATGCCATTCGAGTCTCCATTGTGTGTTCCATTGATGTCCGATGCCACTCTATCTATCTGAATGGGGGGCCCATTGTGAGGGGCATTTGTTCAGGGGCTGTGCAGCCCGCAGGAGGCCATGTGGTCAATCAACCAGTTCAAGTTGCAAGCTTTAGAAAGCTGCGAGCCATGATTGCAGGGGAAGGCGGTCTGGGTCCCCTCAGACAATGTGACCACAGTGGCGTATATCAACCGACAGGGTAGCACAAGCAGTACAGCCCTGGAGGAAGAGGCCAAAAGGCTGTTTGAATGGGCAGAGATTCATCTCTAGGCATTATCGGCGGCACACACAGTGGACTACCTCTGTCGAGTGCGAGTCATCTCTGGAGAGTGGCAACTCAGCAAGGAAGTGCTCTAGTAGCTGGCCTGCCAGTGGGGCATGCCGGTCAGGGACCTCATGGCAGCGTTCCAGTCAGTAAAGACCTGTCGTTTTTCAGCAGGAGAAGAGACGAAATGTTGGAGGGCCTGGATGCACTGCCTCAGTGCTATGTTTTTCCCATCGGGGCACTCATAGGCTGGGGAGTACATTAGATAAGATGCGCACAGGGGATTCCTCGTGGCACTGGACTGGACGTGACGCCCATGATATGCATTCTGGTGTAGTTACTGGCGGATAGTCCATGGTGGTTTTCTGTTTGGAAGGACCTCTTGAGCCAGAGACGGCTCCGCATGCCTCAGGTGGATCAATTCTCCCTTACAGCATGGCTCTTGAGAGGGCCAGGTTGAGAAACGAAGGATATTGGGCTTCGATGACAACGGCCTTGCTGCAGGTCCGGAGGAGGTTGACGAGCCCGACGTCCATCAATGTGTGGCACATCTTTAAGGAGATAGGCAGGTGCATTTCTCCTCGCCCTCCATTTCAGATGTTGTGTTGTGCTTTCAATCCAGGTTGGTTAAGGGTCTAGCTGCCAGTCCCTGGAGGGTGCAGCTGGTGGCGATTTCCTGTTTATCGTGGAAATTCCGCAGGGTGTCATTGAGTTTACACCTGGACATCCTCACCTGGGCATGCTGAGATTTCTGAGGGCGGTGAGCCATCTTAGCCCCCCTTGGGGGTAGTACTACTGCTGTAGAGTATTCAATCTGCTTCTGATGGCGCTTTCAGGAGAACCATTTGAGCCATTGCATCGAGCAACCTGGAAGGATTTGACGCGGAAAACTATTAGTGGTGATCTGTTTGGCACGCAGGACTTCGGAGCTATAGTTTCTACTGGGTCGGAAGCTTTTCCTTTCCCTCCCCTGGTATCTTCGTCTTGCCCTAGGTGGTGTCAGACTGTCATGTGAATCACTCGGTTTCATTCTCGGCTCTGACAATCGCAGCTGGGGGCCCGGCCTCTCCGCAGCTGTGCCTCCTGGATGCAGGCAGAGTCCTGCAAAGGTATTTGAGACAGTCCTCCTTACAAAATTTGAATTGGCTATTTGTTCTGTTTGGAGGGCCGCACAAAGGTGAGGGGGCAGCAAAGGCCACCATTTCCAGGGGGATCTAGGAGCCAATCGCATACATCTGGAAAGTTAAGACGAGTGCCGGTGGGGTTGTGAGCGTATTCCATGGGAGCTTAGGCAGCCTCGAGGGTGGACTGTAGTTTGGTTCTACCAGTGGATTTTTGTAGGACAGCAACGTGGTTGATGCTTCATATTTTCTTTGAGCAGTATCGCCTGGATGTCCAGGCGACGAGAGACATTAGTTTTGGATCGGCAGTGCTTCAGGCCGGTGGTGCGGGTCCCTCCTGTTAGTTTAATTGCTCTGATACATCCCAGAGATGCAGGACTGGACTGGAGGGACGATAAGGAAAGGTAAATTAGACTTGCCTGCTAATTGTTGTTCCTTGAGGAACTCCAGTCCCGGAACCCTCCCTAGGTGCTTTCTGTATTATTTGGTCGGCACCCGGTCCTGAAGCTGCTTCTCTTGCTGAAGGATGTGGCCAGGGGGCATGGGTAGGGAGGAGTGGTCTAGTGGTTAGGACAAGGTACTTCAGGCCAGAGGGCCGGGAGTTCAAGTCCCACCTGGGGACAGCAATCTCAGGCTGGAGGGACTGGGATTTCTAGTCCTATAGGCACTCCTTGTGGTCTTGGGCAAGCCACTTAACCCTCCATTGCCCATGTTCCCTGTAAGTATTAGCGTATGTGTCTCATATCCCTCGTGTTAAATGTATCCCCCAATTGACCACTTTGACCCGGTGAAAAGCGGGATATAAATGCAGCTAAATAAAAATAAATAAAAAATAAATCGGAGAGTGGGGTGCACTCAACACTGTGGGAGGGGGGGCGCAAACCGGTGGAGCGGTTGGTCTTGCTTCCCGCTGGTTAGAATTGCTCGGGCGCTTAACAGGTAAGCCGCCTCATTGGGGAGGGGGGGGAGACTCCTCTGAAGGTGGAGGGGGTGCTAGTTTGGTTAGAGGTAAGACTGTTTGTTGAATATTTAGCTATTATTTTTTTTTAATCTGTTTATTAATGCACACATATCACATTACATTACACCTCAAGCAACCAATGCACTACATCTCCCGGCAGGGTGAACTCTTATCCACTGCCTTGGAGATAACTCAACTCAATTTTTAGTGATAAAACATGCCACCCCCCTTATCCTCCCTACCACCCTGTGCCACACCTCCAGGATTGAATCGTCCCTCCCCATTCCCTTACCAACCAACATCGTATCCATAAGTCCATGGGGCCCCTCCACCCCTCCTGGAACTTCATTCTAGCTGCTTCCTAACCCTCCTGCAATAATTCGCTACGTGTACGTGGTCCTAGTGTTTGAATGTAGGGTTCCCATACCAGCCAGAAGGAGGACCAACGGGGGACACTACCCCTCGCCACCCCTCTCTCAAAGAGCATCAGTTGATGAAAGCTATTACGCCATTCCCAAAAGGTAGGGGGAGCTGGCTCTCACCATCTATGAAGTACCGGCCCTTTACCCACCAGACATGCCTTTCGCACCAAAAGGCGCTCCCAGCGCCCCTTAGGGTGAAGAGGTCCCAATTTGATCCAGGGCCACTAAGGTTCCCGTCCAGGTGATTTGTTGCCGGAGCAGGTTACTCAAATATGAGCTTATTCGCGCCTAGTAGCACCGAATGTTTGGACAACTCCACCACATATGACCCAGATTCGCGAGAGGAGCGGAGCACTTTGGACAATCACCGTCCAAGGTGAGACGACGCCACAAAGCCCGTCTCAGGAAAAGTGAGCACGTATAATGCATTTGAACTATACCTCCCTCCATCGTGCCCCCACTACCAAACCGGCAATACGGTATAGGGCTCTACCAACTGACCCAGGGGCCCCACCCCCAGCTTCAGTTCCTCCGCCCATTTGACCTCTTTTGAGTAGTCAGGGAGCACACTATATTTGTCTAATCTCTTCTTCAAACCGGAGATCATTGGTGAAGATTCTTCACCCAGCAAAAAAATTCCAGCAAATGTGCTGATCGTTCCCCAGTTAGCTCGCTCCATGAGAGAGATGCCACATAGTGGGAAAGCTGAGCATAAGCAAAAAATGGCTACTATTCACCCCATATTCCCTGCACATAGTCTTAAAGGATTTACATTTCCCCTCTAGGTCCACACGCCCAATAGTTCTAATGCCCAATCTATACCATACCCTAAAGACAGCCGATTCTGAACCTGACGTAAATGTTGCGTTACCCTGCAATGGCAACCAACTTGAAATAGCCGGAGATTTCCCCAATACCTATTCAACTGTCGCCACGTTTTCCACACTGACAGCAGTAGCCCGCTCCTACTCACTTCTTGATGCAGCACTGAAGTCTCCAAGTGTAAAACTGCCAACAACGTCTGCGGCGCTACCATTGCTTCCTCCAACGCCCTAGGGGTGTATGTCTCTGTCCCCCCCCCCCCCCCGCCAGTCTCCAATGTGTCTTGCCTGGCAAGCCAACACATATAGGCGCAAATCAGGAACCCTGATACCCCCTCTTTTCCATCCCCCTTGCAGACAGCCCATCTGGATCCGTGCCCGAGCCCCTTTCCACAGAAACCCACGAATCTCCTGCTCCCAGTTTATTCAAATCTTTTCGCAACAGCCAAACTGGGAGAGTTTGCAACCAATACAACACTCGGGGCAAAACCACCATCCCCAGTGCAGCAGACTGACCCAGCAACGACAAGGGAAGGGGGTTCCAGGCCTGTATCTGCGTAAGTACTTTAAGAAAGAATCTCAAATTCCACTTATAAAGCTCTGTCGGATTCCGAGTCAGGAGAATTCCCAAATACAGAAAGGAATCAGTTATCCATTTGAGGGGGAAGGAGCCACCCCATTTTCCTTGAAGCTCACCCGACACATCTAACGCTTCTGATTTGTCCCTGTTAATTTTCAGACCTGCAAAACTTTCAAATCTCACAAACTCCTTCAACAGCCTGGGCAATGCCTGCTGCGGGGAGAGCAAATGTACCAGCATGTCATTAGCAAATGCTGCCATCTCGAACCCTTGACTGCCAATCTGCACCCCTTGTATCTCTTATGACGCCTCTATCGTCTGTACTAAGGGATCCAAGGTCAGCGCAAATAGCAGCGGGGAAAGCGGGCAACCTTGTCTCGTACCCCTCTCCAAGGCAAATTTGTCAGACAGCTCTCCATTACAAAACACACCTGCCGTAGGGCTCATATATAATCACCATCCCACAAAAGGAGTCGCCCAGGCCGTACCATGGCAGGAGAAACTGCAAGTGTTGCCAACTCACCCGATTGAAAGCTTTCTCTGCGTCTAAGCTAACAATGATTATAACCTTTTTTTCCCGAACCCACTCCAGCGATGCTAAAAGTTTCCACAGGTTACGCACTGCATATCTTCTTTTCACAAACCCCACTTGCGTGTCATGTATCAAGTCCTCTAAGACCGCTGCCAACCGCTCCGCCAATAGTTTAGAGAATACCATCCAATCATAATTTAGCAATGATATTTTCCTGTATGAAGCCACCTGGAGCGGGTCTTTTCCTGGTTTAGGTATCAAAACAATGTGTGCGTGGTTCTCCCCCCCCCAGCGAACACCGCCTTGTTCCACTCTCTTGTGATACACTGCCAACATAGCCAGGGCCACCAAGTCGCTCAACAGCTTATAGAATTCTGCTCCATAGCCATCAGGTCCAGGTGACTTACAACAGCTAGTTGTCTGAATAACTTGCTGTACTTAACATTATGGGTCTATCTACTAGGGCCCTCTGCTCCTCCCCAAGCCGCGGCAACTGCAACGCCTGAAAATAGTCGTCCATGTGGGACCTAGATCCCTCCTCTGGCGAGTATAACTTCTGATAGAAAGCTCGGAATACTTGGGCTATTGCTCTACTGTCTTTGTATAAGGTACCCTGGCCATCTCTCAGGGCTCCCATTACTCTAGAGCCCCGAGTTCCTTGGAGACATCTCGCTAGAGGTTTCCCTGGCTTATCGCCAAAACGATAGAGCTGGTAGCGATAGTATGACAAGGATTTCTTTGCTCTTTTTATTTATTTTTTTTGTTTTTGTGTTTTTTATTTTTGATAAGCATATTACAAAAAGATCAAGAAACTTGAACCCAGAAAACAATAATACTTGCAGACCTAAATACAAGAAATACAATTTTCCCAAATTTTCAAGCAAGAAATTATACATTAGCCCTCTAAAAGGGGAAAGAGAAGTAGCAACAAAATATACGGGGACAAGCCCCATCAGTATAACAAAGGAAAAACAGATAGAGGCAGTGCTCGAAGGATCTCAATAAACAAAGGGGTATACATACTCTGGTCAAGAAGAAGAAGAACACAAAGGCAACTGATTACTAATAAAGGCAGATAGATCCTCAGGTGAAAAAAACATATTTATGGGAATTATGAACAATCAAACATTTACAGGGAAACCGTAATGTGAAAGTAGCACCAATACGAAGGACACCAGGCCTTAATAAAAGAAACGCCCTCTGCCGCTTCTGAGTGTCCCTGGACACATCTGGGAAGATATAAACTTTTTTCCCATAAAATAAATTTACTCTCTTTTTATAAAACAATTTCAAGAGCCATTCCCGATCCGATGATAATGCTAAAGTAACAAGTAAGGTGGAAACAGGCATGTCCTCCTCTTTAGGAGTACTAAGCAACTCAGAAACATTAAGTGAATCGAGCTCCAAAGGGCCCACTTTTACTTTCCCAACATTCTTCCCCGAAGGGAGATAATATATTTTAGAAACTGGGGGTAACAAATCAACTGGTACCGAAAGTACCTCACACAAATATTTCTTAAATAAATCAAGAGGAGCCTCCCCAACAATAATGGGAAAGTTCAACAGTCGAAGGTTCGAAGACCGAACCGCATTCTCCAATGCCTCTGATTTAACTCTAAGAGCAATATTTTCCTTAACCAAAGAGGCAGTGAGATCAGAAACTTGTTCAAGCTTCTGATCCAGCAACTCGTACTTAGCATTAAGTCCTTGAATATCTGTTGTCACCACAGTCATGGACTTTTCCAAGTCAGTAGTTCTCAAAGAATATGTAGACAATTGCTGGCCCACAACATTTGATAAATAAGAGAGTGCGTCCCAAATGCTGTCCAAAGTCAAGGAGACTGGACGAACCAATAAAGGAAATACAGGCCTGGAGATTGAAGAACCATCTGCTGCTGAAGGGATATCTGCTTGGTCAGGGTCTCCACTGCTGGATGGAACAGTCGTCGCAATGGCAACTTGAGAATCCCCGGCTAAACCAGCGGAAGTCTCCGAAGACGAGACCCGCTCCGGCACAGCGGCAGCCACCACTTCGGACTCTGCAGCTGCGTCTCTCGCAATCCGGGCAACTGCGGTAGCAGGGGAAGCAGGAGGGACACCCCCATCCGGGGAGAGCGAGGTGTCTAAGGGCGAAGATGCCGAATCACCTTCCTTCACAGGCGTCACAGCGCCCGCTCGAATCCCCGACACTTGATCCTTCGACAGCTGAACGAATCGATCCATGGGTCCCTCGCCGCTGGGCAACGGCACCGCGGAAACAGCCTTAAGTTTGCCCTTCCTCTTAGGCATTACAGCTGAACCTTCACTGCCGCATCTTGGAAACAAAACCTTTCTTTGCTCTTTGATGAAGCAGCTCGTTAAGAGCCGCTTGCATCTCCCACAGCCCCTTTTTATTTCCTGCACTGGGACAGCTCATACATTTCCTCCTTTCTCTCACCAGTTGCTTCTCCAGTCGAGCTATCTGTTCTGAAGCCAGTCGCCTTTTCCGCGCCGCATAGCCAATGATGTCCCCTCTCAGCACTACTTTAGCTGTCTCCCAGTATAACTCCGGATCACTTTGGTGCTCCTGATTATAAAGCGCAAAATCCTGCCATTTCTGTTTCAAATAAAGGTGAAAAGCTGAGCCTCTATATAACTCCAACGGGAATCTCCACCATCTCGCCCGCAAATTACTATCCTGCCATTTCAGGTCTATCCAGATCAGGGCGTGATCTGAAATCTCTACCGGGCCAATCTGTGCATCTAGAATATGGGCGAACAGCCTTTCAGAAGTTAGAAGATAATCTGTTCTTGCACTTGTACCATGCGCTCGTGATTGATGGGTAAAATCCTTATCCATCGGGTGCAGCAGACGCCACGGGTCTACCGCCCCCAATCTCCGGCGCAACCCTTGCAGCGCTTTAGTGGTTTGTGAGCATCGTCTATTCCTGCCCCTCGTGTTCAACTCCGCATCCAGCACCCCATTAAAATCCCCAACTAAAATCAAGGGGGCCTCTGGCATTTGTTCTATTCGGAATGCCAACCTCATATATAGTTCTCTATCCAAAGTATTGGGGCTATACAGATTCCCCAGTACAATCGGCTTTCCCCTCCAGCAACCCATATACTAGCACAAATCTGCCGTCTGGGTCATGATACTCCTGCTCCATCACAAATCGCACTTGTCGATGCATCAAAATACCCCCCCCCCCTTTTCTTCCCTTTAGCTGTTGCCCTCCACCCTTGTCCCACCCACTCTCTGCAATTTCTGGTGTTCTACCTCAATCTGGTGGGTTTCTTGCAGCATAGCAATATCACATTGCTGTCTAGCCAAGGCTTTCAACAATTTATATCTCTTCATCGGATTCCCGATTCCGCATAATTCCACAAAATAATCTTCAGGTTAGTGATTCCCATTCAGGCTCCATACTCTCGGTACCTAACATTACCCCAGAAAGGGCCTCCCCAGCCTGAAGCCCCCCTGTAGCTCCTGCTCATAATGAATTATACTAGTTTTCTCCCCCTCCTGGTACTCTGTTTTCCTACCAACATCCCCTTTTTGTGGCCCCACCCCCTTCCCCTCCTCCCTCCCCACCCCCTTCCTCTGCCCCTTCCCCCCTTTCCACTCTCTGCCTCTCCTCCTTTCTTCCTTACCTTCCTCTTCCATTCCTGTGAGGTCACCAAGATGTGTGCAGGACCCCCCCCCCCCCTCCTCTTTTCAGTGGCTCCAGCCCTGGGGTTAGGCTCTTCTCTCGTTTGTTGAAAGACTGCGCCTCTGCAGAACCCTGCTGTTCCTGGTCGTCATCTTGGCCCTTTCAGGTCACCGCTCCCAAATTTATGGAGTGATCCCCCAGCGTTGTTCTCTCTCCCCTCGTCAGTTCATCTACGTAGAGGGCCGCTTCTGTGGCAGATTCAAAGGCCCGGCGCCGTCCCTCATAAGTGACAATCAAACGGGCAGGATATTGTACCACAAACTGAATGTTAGCATCTATCAGCTTTTGGCACAAAGGCCCATATGCCCGCCTGCGCTGACACAGGGCTGCTGAATAGTCCTGCACAATCCGCAGCTTAGTATTGTCCTGTATCATAGTTCCTTTCTTGCAAGCTGCACGGAGCACTGCCTCCTTCTGCGGAAATCCTCAGGAACCTTGCCAGGACCACACACGGCCGGCTATCATTTGGCCGCTGGGGTCCCACCCTGTGTGCTCTTTCGATTTGCACCAGGCCTCCCTCCCCTCCGCCTTCCAAGATCCGCATCACCAACACCTCCAAATAGGGCTTTAACTCTCGGTCCAAGACGCTATCAGGGATGCCCAAGAAGCGCAAGTTGTTACGTCGGAGCCTATTCTCAAGGTCATCTAATTTGGCTTCCTGTGCCTGCAAAGCTGTTCTCATGCGTCCCACCTCCTGCTGCAGCTCCGTCACCTCTGCCCTCTCAATGCGAGTCTCTGCTTCCAGCACTCGGTTGCCCAAGGCTCCCACCAAGGATTGCAGCAAGTCAATCTTCCCACTCAGGGTGTCAAACTGGGAGGAGAGTGCCCCAACTATCGCCATCGAGATTTATTTATTTATTTAATAGTTTCTTCTATACCGCCCCTTCCAGAGATCAAGGGCGGTTTACATTGAACAGTTAACAAATTTTGTATACATCTGTATACTTTACATGGAACATGGTACTAACTATAATAACATGGTTTTAACTATATACAAGTAATAATACATAAAACATAACAGAACTAAATTACATAAGGTTATTTACAAGAGCAGTAAAAACAACAGATTGGGTAAGACTTTTGCGTGTTGGGTAAAGTGTGTAAGTAATGTAGTGTAAGGTTTTCTTGTGTTAGTCGTTTGTCCTATCTTGGGTGCTGTGGATGTGTTTTTGTGATTGTTGGGGAGAGGTTCTCTGTTGATAGGGGATTTCAAAATGGTTTGTGAAAAGGTAGGTTTTAAGTTCTTTTTTGAATTGATAAATGTCTTTTTGATATTGATAAAGATCTTCTCCACAAGCTCCAGCGCAGCCGGCGAGCTGGATTTCGGCGGCGTCTCCGCCATTTTCTGCTGCATGGTGGTCTCTTCTTTTTCTCGGCGTCCCGCTTTCACTGCCACCGCCATCAGTTTTCATTTCGTTGCCGCTGGCAGTTCTCTGCCTTGCCCCTGCTATGCAGCGGCTATGTGGCAGCTTTGCAAAGTATTTTCGGCACTTTTACCAGCGAAAGGAAGTGTTGGGGCCCGGAGCCTGAGCAACGCACGTCCACTCACGCTCACCACATCACGTGACCTCTCAATATTTAACTACTTATTGTTTTTGCTCCTGTGAGTCTGTCAATAGGTACTGGGCCTGGTAGGCAGTGCCAGCTGCATAAGTTCACTGGTGTCATTGAAAAGATGAGTTGCTCAGTCTCCAAGCTGCTGGAAGAGATACACTACCCAGAGGTGCGAGACTGGACTGGAGTTCCTCAAGGAACAACAATTAGCAGGTAAGTCTAATTTATCTTTCGATACTAGTGCTTTTGTCCTGCAGCCTCCATCTGCTGGATCCAAGGGTTATCGGTGGCAGACTTGGACTCACATGCTGCAGCGCCAGAAGCAGCCAAGCTTTTTATGACCTGGTGCGAGGCTCAGCTAAGACTATGGCCTCCATTATTGCAGCTCGATGTTTTTCTTTGATTAAGAAACTGGTCAGCGGATGTATCTTTGAAGGCTAGACTCGGTAAACTTCCCTTTAAGGGCAAACTGCATTTTGGGGAAGCACTGGATAAATTGGTTAAGGATCTGGGAGATTCTAAGGAATCATAATTGCCAGAAGGTTCCAAAGCAGGGGACTGCCCCCAGGGGTCAGCCCAGAGACTATATAAAGTTTAGAGTGGTGCATTTGCACCCTCCCAGCGGGGATGCTATTCTCCGAGAGGTGAGCCCTTTTGAGGCTACAGAGGAACCAACAGGGGCTATTACTCTGCCCTTTCGGTCCCTTCCAGAAAGTCCCAATGAAGCGAGGCAGGCCCAAGTGGATGTGGTTCCGGTAGAGGGTCGGCTACAATAATTTTATTATGCCTAGGCCAGTATTACTACCGACCAGTGAGTGCTGGAAGTAATTCGAGAGGTTTGCTCGTCCCCTCTCCGAGGCCTTAGTACAATCGCCCTGCAAAGCCCCTTCAAAGAAATGGACTGTCCAGAAAATGCTACAAGGATTGCTGCACCTCGAAGCGAACAGTTCCGAATGACCAATGCAGATTAGGTCAATACTCCATTTACTTCATGATTCCCAAGAAGTACTGTTCCTTCCGACCCATTTTGGATCTCAAACATGTAAGCCAATCCTTGCGAGTGCCACACTTCTGCATGGAGACGTTACACTCTATTATTCTGACAGTCAGGAAAGGCAAGTTCCTTTAGGCTCTAGATTTCACAGAGACATACCTTCACATCCCAGTTTGACTGGACCATTCAACAGTACCTGCGATTTGCCGTGCCAGTGGGTGAGTTTCAATTACTGAAATGTTCTGATGAAACCGTTCCCCATTGCTGATCGCTCCTAGATTTGCAGGAAAAAAATCCAGGTGTGAATGCAAGAAGTGCATTTTCAAAGACATGTTACATCACAGTTTCTGTTAAGATTTCAGTAGAGTATCCACTGATTCTGCATAGTTGTCTGCCTTGTTATTTCCCAAGAAGTCACGGCAAACAGTCTTAAAGGACTCCCATGCAGCTCTTTCAGTTTCATTCAACTGACCGTCAAAGTTTTCATCTTTCATCAGTTTTCTAATATCAGGTCCTACAAAGATCCCTTCTTTGATCTTCGCCTCACTGATTTGTGGAAATGTCTTTCTTAGATATGCAAATCCAAGTCCTATCCATGGCTTTTACAAAGTTCTTCATAAGACCCAACTTTATATGGAGTGGAGGTAGATATACTTTATTCGGCTCCACAAGTGGGTCATGTGCAACATTTTTCTGGCCTGGGACTAGTGATGTTCTCTTTGGCCACTGTTTCCGGATGTAATGATTTTTCCTGTCCCTGCTGTCCCACTCACACAGAAAGCAACAATACTTTGTCCAACCAAGCTGTTGTCCAAGCAAGAGGGCAATTACTTTTAAATTGCCACAAATATTCCACTTGTGTTCTTCATACTTGATATTTGTTAGCAGGAGATTCATACTGCTGTAAGTTTCTTTCATATTGGCGGCATGAGCTACTGGAACTGATGGTAAAATATTTCCGTTGTGGATAAGCACAGCTTTTAGGCTATATTTAGAAGAATCAATAAATAGTTGCCAATCCTCTGTTCTATAATCCGGACAAAGTGTTTCCATCAGGGATTTAACTTCACAATAAAAAGCAATTCCATCTTCAAAGGCAAAGTAATCCACAAACTCGGTATGCCTATTTCTAAAAGTGCACATTTTTGTTTCTTTCTGAAGAAGATTCCAGCCTTTCATTCGTGACCCTAACAGTTCTGCTTGTCGCTTTGAAAGATTCAAATCTCTGACGAGATTATTCAAATCGTCTTGATCCAGTAAATGTGGTTCAGAAGAGGAACCAGATGCCTCAAAGCTTGGATCCTGCATTACAGCATCGCCATCATTGTCAACATCATCAGCATTCATTGGTTCTTCTTCTTCATCCTCATTCACTGTAAGATTTTCTGGAGGTTTTGGCACAGTCAATTCTTGACAGTGAGGCTCAGGCCTCATGGCAAATTTGGGTAATTTACAGTGTGTTTTGATTTTGAAGTAATGCCTGCAATCTGTCAAGTGATCTCTTGGTTCCCTCCAGATCATTGGAACAGCAAAATTCATGTGTCGAACACCCTTTACCCAACCAGTTAGGAGTCCGACACAGGTAATACAGCAGATGTGAGGCGCCCAATTTTTGTCCTGGTCACCGACTTGACATCCAAAGTACAGCTTATAACATGTCTTAACAAGCGAAGTAAAATGTCTTCTCTGCTTCTTAAAAGTAACCTTACCGCAAATGTAGCAAAATGAATCTGGACGATTAACACACTTTTGAGGCATTGTTAAACTACAAGCGATAACCGTAATATTTATTAACTATCTGCTGTTTATGAAATAGATTAACACAAATTCACATCCATTCAGATTCTGTTTTTTTCAAACAATACAAACCACAATCGCTGACGGCGACAGAAAGCATACCAATACATGACTCGGTGTTTTCTGCTTGTATCAGCCGGACCAGTAGGGTAGGGGGCCCGGATAATTAATTATACTATAACTACATGACTCAGCATTTTTGGTTGTGGCTGACAATATACAATAATAATTATGATGGAATTTTTCATATTCAACTTTTGTTTACTGAAACAAAACTGTAACGGCTAATTCACAGTAATGTACACACTTTACTAGATGATATCTCCTGAAATATGGGTGATAGAAAAATTCTGATACCATATTTGTAAACAATGGGAAAAATTACATATGAAACAGGTCAGAGCGGGTCTGTGACAAAAATTGTGTTGACCAGTGTCTGTTGGGTGGTCAACCTAGCCAAAAGCAAGCTCGATACGGTCTAGGATCTAGTCAGTCTGGGAGCGTGATTCATTAACAAAGTGGGTTTCGTCTTCCTGCTGGTCAAGCGGGCGCCAAAGATTCAGGCCCAAGAATGGAGTATCCTCAGGGTAGTTTCTCCAAATGTGATAGTTTTGCGCATAACTATGGCAGTCGTGAACCTTGCTTCTAAGCCAGGTTATGTGGACTATCATCTTAGTCTCTCAAATTTACTACTAATGCTCGGCATAATATTTGCATCGTGTCAAAGAGAGCCTCCTGCTGGAGTTCATAAGATGTAACATGTATGAGTAGTTTGTGAAGATGTGCTTGGAAATTCTTCTTTATCAAGCCTGTGGCTCCCAGTACAATGGGAAATATTTCCATATTTTTCTGCCACATTTTCTTGGTCTCTGACTGCATTTTTTGGTACTTGAGGATCTTCTGCCTCTCCACGCAATTCACAGAATACTCACACTGTACAGAGTGTAGGTATAGTCAATCTCTGTAAGTCTTAGCCCTCCTTCAGTTCTAGGAATGTACAATCTTGGCATGCACTGATTCTTGTAAATTACTTAATGAGCATGGAGGAGTTTTCTTCGCACATCCAGTTTTTCAAGATCTTTATGAGGTCAATCCACAATCCCGAAACTGTATGAGAGTACAGGAATTGCCAGGTGATTGATGGTTTATATCTTATTTCATGACGTTAAAGCACTTTTCAATAACAGTTTTAATCTCCTGTAATAATCTTTACTGTTCTTCTCTCTCAATAGTTTCTGCTCAAGTGTCATTCCTTCCTCTATTCCAAAATACTTATATACGCCTTCCTGTTCAAGGTCCTTGATGTTACAGCCCTCATCAAGAGAGATGTTTTCGGTTTTGCTCAATTTTCCTCTGAAAAAGGTTGCCTTAGCACACTTGTCAAGGCCAAAATTCATTCTGATGTATCAAAAAAGCTTTTCACCAGATGAAGTTGGTCGCTGTAGAGCTTCAGATAAATAGCAAATGGGAAGTTACTTCTGGGTTAGTACCATCTTTAGAATTTAGGCTGAACATCATGTACTCTCACTTAGGTCCCCTCCTCCCTATATTTCTTTGTCCACTGAATCCCTTAGTTGCTTCAAGATGTTATCATTCACATACTTCTTTTATTTTATCTTTAAAATTAAAGATCTTAAATTTGCATTTGTTACTTTTTGCAGTTTTTCTAATGGCAATTTTCCCTCTTTCTTCCACCTTGGCGGACTCTTTGTATAGTCTCTTGATTTAAATATAGGGTTTGTAGCATAAAAATAGCAGTACATTATCTCCTCTTTATCTGCAGAATTTCACTTAACCATAGTTAATCCTCTTAACTTTTTTGTTAATTTCTGTGGTTTACCATGGCCTTTATCTGTGGCAGGGATGTTATCTGCATCTGCAGCACATGCACTATCGCAGCCACCATCGTTAGCCCTAGTGTGTAAGCTACGGGTGGGCACCTTTTTTATACTGGGTGTCGTGCGGCCTGTATGTATTTTTTCTTCTTCATTCCTAACATACTTTAATTGTAGTGTCGCCTTTCTGAGATTTGGTATGTTATACAATGGGGTCTCCACGTGAAGGTACTCAGCCAGACTTGAGGAGGGAACTTCATTCTCTCACCCTAAGGATGCACATCAATTCAACAGCTACTGCACACTCCTTTGACCCCTAGGGTCCATGGTGGCAGCCTTGGAGTTGATGCCCTTGGTTCAGGCACACATGAGACCTCCTAGAACATATTCTGCTCTCTCATTGGTCTCCACAGCGCCACCCGTTGTCGAAGAAGCTTGTCTGTCTGCTGGACATTAGAATGCGGTTCTCCTGGTGGCTGCAGCCAGAGCAACTAGAAGCGGAAATGCCGCTGGACTGGATTCTGGTGACAGCGTCATGGGGTGGGAAGCGTATTGCAAATCACAGGTGACACAGGAATGCTGGACTCTGAAAGAGAGTGCTTGATCCATCAATAGACATTCTTCATCTCCAGCGTTTCTGGCTCTACAGTTTTTCCATTTTCTAATTTACCAGCGGGCAGTACAGGTCTGCTCCAACAATGTGGCCACAGTGGCATGCATAATTGTCAAGGGGAATGAGCAGTGCAACATTGGCATAAGAAATTCACTCCCTGCTGCTATGGGCAAAGGAGAATCTCATGGCTCTCTCAGCGGCTCACGTAGCAGGCAAAGAAAACGTTCAAGCGGATTTTCTCAGTCGCCACCGATTGGACTTGGGAGAATGGAAATTAAATTTGGCAGTTTGTCACGATATCCCTGGGGCATGCCAGTCATGGATCTGATGGCTTCCATGTCCAACGCCAAAGCGAGCCAGTTCTTTAGTAGGTGCAGGAAGCACGTGTCTGAAGGGTTCGATGCCCTGGCGCAGGTGGCCAACAGAGGGTCTAATGTATGTGATCCCTCCATGGCCCTTCATAGGTCATCTTCTCCAATGCATAGAAGCCCACTGCGGTCAGATAATTCTTATTGTTCTCAATTGGCCCCTCAGACTATCGTATGCTGTTCTTCTCAGACTATTGATATTGGGCCTAGTTTTTAAAAGGCATTTACACAGTTTACAGCCCAGTAAACTGTATAAATACCTTAAATGGAGATATTCAATGGCACTTACAGTGGTGTGCAAAAGTCTGGAATCACTTGTAAATCACTTGTAAATTTTTCAACTTTGTGACCTTATATCTTAATTTCTTTTTTCCTCCCAGTGGCTTTTTCTGTGTATCTCATGATAAGTGATAGATTTGGCTATTAGGGCCAACTTTTAGCATTGGTTTGGCCCTTATTTTCTGAGTTTGTTCCCCATAGTTGTCCTGTTGATAGAGTTTCTGGGAAAATCACGTAATGTACATCGTTGGCCAATGATATATTATTGTAAGTATGCTTTAAAATATTATGGACGCACGCCAGGTTTCCTTCAAATTAATGTACTGTATGTGGCCTTGAAAAAGGCCTTTATTATGCGTCAGTGATGGCTCAGTATTTGATGGGCCACCCTTTGTTCTTGATCACCTGACTGCACCTTGTTGGCATTGAATGAACCAGTCTGACAAGGTGATCGTTGGTGACAACGTGGTTCCAAGCTGCAGTGAGTGACTCAGTCAGCTCACGCTTTGATGTCAGATGCCTCTTGGATATTTCCAAGGCCACCTTGTGCCACAGGTTCTCGATTGGATTCAGATCTGGAGACTGGGCAGGCCAGTCCATTGACTTGATGTTGTTCCGCTGCTTCCAGCTGATCACCTGTCTGGAGCGATGGCAGGGTGCATTGTCATCTTGGAAGAGGAACTGGCCAGGAAACAGCTGGTGTGCTGATGGCACCATGCACTTTTGCAGTATGGTGATGTACTTGGGCCCCGTTGACCATTCCATCGACGATGTGAAGACGTGCAGCGCCACTGGCAGCCATGCAGCCCCAGACCATGACCTTCAAAGGATGCTTCACAGTGAGGCTGAGACACTCGGGCTTGAATTCCTCTCCAGGAAATCTCCTCACATAGGTGTGGGCCTGGTTACCAAACAGGCAGAAGGTGCTTTCATCGCTGAATAGCACCTTTTCCCACATTTTAGTCGACCAGGTTGAGTGTTTTCTCGCCCACACGATCCAGTTGTGCCTTTGTATGTCAGTCATCAGTGGCTTATTCCGTGCTTTGCAGCCCCGGAGACCAAACTGCAGACACCGGCGACGAACTGTTGATGAGCTGACACTGACCTCACTCTTGTCTGACCACTCTCAAAGTAACTGAGGAGACATCAACTTGCGATTAGTCAGTGAAATGCGTCATAGTGCGCGGTCCCGGCGTGATGTTGATGCACGTGAATGACCTGAACGAGGCTTGTCCACCACTGAACCCGTTTCTTTCTTCTGTACAATCTTAACAGCGCTCTGACTGCAGCCAACTTTCCTGGCTATCTGACAGCTTGAAAATCCTTCCTCTCTCATAAAGGACACACGAACATGCTCCTCCAACGTCAGGGTCCGAGTCATCTTCATGGTCGATCCAGAAAGCGTATGAAATTCAAAAATTCTGCGCGTTTTTATAGCTGCACTGTTGGCTAGATATCTGCATTGTGATTGGTTAGTGAAACCAGCCTCCTGATTGGTCAGAAATAACATGTGCATATTGGATAATCTCGATCCAGTTTTGACGCAGGATCCACAAAAATTGCAGTAGCTATCTCCCAGTGTCTGTAAAGTATTTAAATTGGAAGCAAGGAATGCAAAAAAGTCAACTCTAATAGCCAAATGTATCCCTTTTAACATGGTAGAAAGATGAATATGCTGGGCTAACGCAAAATTTGAAAAAAAAAAACACATTAGAAAGTGCGAAAAATGCAAAACTCACAAGTGATTCCAGACTTTTGCACACCACTGTACACAGTGCTGTCAAATATCCTCTTCTAACTCCCCTTCGTGCCCCAATGCTATCTGGTTAGCATCGGGGCATGATGGGGGCATTCTAGAGCAGAGTGGAAGCAGAGACTGACGCTAGCCGGGTAGTGGCGATATTGTACCACTACCCGGTTAGCATTCCGCAGCTAAATTTAGGCCAGCTTTTGGCTCGCCTGGTTCTAGCTTCAGACCACTAGCCATGTAGTGGTCCAATATCACCGCTATATAGTTAGGCTCTGTGGCGTTGACCCCTTAGCGCACAACCCGGATAGTCCATGCCGTTGGTGCGGCATTGAATATCCAGGGTTAGGGGTCAGCAGGCAGGGTCTGCCCAGATGAATATTGGGCCCAGCGAGTCCATGGCACCTTCCGAGCAGAATCAACCTGCTCTCACAGAGGCAGATTTCTCATGCCGCAAGTGGATTGATTTTCACTTATGGCCTGGCTCTTGAAAGGGCGAAGCTGAAGCATAGGGGGCTATTCAGCATCTGTAGTGGCCACCCTATTAAGAGCCTATAAACGTTCTACTTCCTTAGGCTATGTCAGTGTCTGGTGAGTGTTTGAAAACTGGTGTGATGACAACGGGCTCAGAGCTTTTTCGTCCTCACTCTGATATTCTAGTCTTCCTGCAGGTGGGACTGGACAAGGTTTTGGCTTTGAACTCCTTACAAGTTCAGGTGGTGGCCCTCTTATGTTACCTGGGACGCATGCATGTTTACTCATTGGCCACTCACCTGGATGTGGCCTGTTTCCTCAGAGTGGTTAAACAAGTTTGTCCTTCGTAGTGGACTGTAGTTCCTCCATGGGATCTCAATCTGGTGCTTTCTACCTTAACAGGCGTGCCCTTTAAGCCTCTGACTCTGGCTTCGCTGAAGGACATTATTCTAAAAGTGATCTTCTTGGTGGCTCTTCAGCTCAATGGATTTCAGAACTTCAAGTGCTGTCTTGCAGGGAACCCTTCCTTGTCATGTCCAAGAAGGTGGTCTTGAGACCAGTTCTGTGGTTTTTTTTTTGCCCAAAGCGGTATCACGCTTTCATTTGAACCAAATGGTGATCGATCCTGTTTTTTTGCTTTCTGCAGAATCGGGGGAAAATTGTCTGCTATACCGGCTGGACTTGCGCAGAGTTTTATGTCACCGTCTTAAGTGAACGGAGTTGTTTTGTAAGATGTATCATTTATTCGTCTTGTTTGGAGGTCTGTGTAAAGGGGAGGCGGCTTTTAAGTCCTCGGTGGCTCATTGGATGAAAGAAGCTATTGCCTCTGACTAGTTGCTAAAGAGTAAGGCTGTGCCAAAAAGGGCACATTCAACGAGGTTGCAGGCAGCTTCTTGGGCGGAGCACGGCCTGGTTCCAAGCATCTGGCGATGCATGTTTTGGGATGTCTGTGCTCCAAGCTGGACTTACGGGTCCCTCCCATGCTTAATCACTGCTCTGGTACATCCCACACATCCTGGACTGGACTGGTCTGGAGGGACGATAAGGAAGGTGAAATTAGATCTTCCTTGCTAATTGTCTTTCCTTGAGTCTCTCCAGTCCAGTCCAGGACCTTCCCATTTTTTAATGAGTGCCTTTCTGTGTCTTAGGGTTTAGAGGACTGGGCGTGTCCGACTGTTCTTGGAGGGCCCCTATTAAGAATCACATCACTTCATGCAAGAGTTCAAGAGAGTGTGAAACCGTTAAGAGGTAAACGGGAGGGGTCCGTGCAGTCTGCCCGGAGGATTCAACCCTGTGGGTTGGGTCAACTGTTCCGGGGTCCCGGCGGACCTCCTCCCTTGCCACCCCTCAAAAGGCGGCCAGGGGAGTGCGCCTCCCAGATGGCACTGGCCCAACAGTGTGCATTTCCTCCATGGTGGTGCACCACGACTGGCTCCGGGTCAGCTGGGAAGGCCGGCGGGGAAGGTGGCCCGCTGCCTCCCGGCGGTGCGTATTACAGGCCCCCCCTCCCGTGGTGCGTGTTACAGGCCCCCCGGCAGCAGCATCACCATTTCCCCCGAGGCCGAGGGAGATGACCGCAGCCGTGCCGTGCCCTCCCCACTGGAACCCCCATCCCTGCGCAACTCTCAACCAGGGCGGACTGTGCTCAGTGCACCCTGACTGCATCATGCCGCCGGGCGGGGAGGCCCATGCAGGGCGCCAGGGGTCCATGGCAATGTCGGTGACCTACCCGACCCATCTTGAAACACGAACCAAGGAGTCTAACACGCACGCTTGTCAGAGGGCCGCCCACTCGAAACCCTGCAACACAGTGAAGTTGAGGGCCGACACACGCCGGTTATAAATTTTTGTTACCGGAGAATGTAGTAAAAGCTGTTAGTGTAGTTGGGTTTAAAAAAAATGGTTTGGACAAGTTCCTGGAGGAAAGGTCCATAAGCCATTATTAAAAGGGACCCAGGCTATCACTGCTTGATCCAATACAAGCATTGTGACTCCTGTGTCTTTTGGGGAAACTGTTAGGTACTTATGACCTAGATTGGCCACTATTGGAAACAGGCTTGATGGACCTTGGTCTGACCCAGTACGGCATGCTTATGTTCATTGCCTGAAGTTCTCACAGACGATGGTCAGCGGAATGGCAAATATGACCCTGACCTCTTGCTTCAATCTCGCTCTGTAAATAGTGGCACAGTTCATTAATAAGGTTTGTTCTGTATTATGGCATTGGGGTTAATTCCCTTTTTTAGCTTGATATGCTCTTTTGGAGTCTGCTTTGTCAATAGGATACTGATCTATGGAGCCTAAGGAGGAAGCTCTTCTACTGTGACATCAGAAATCCTGCATGCTCAGTCTTCAGCTACTGGTGGAGGGAGATAACACACATGGACTGGACTGGAGAGACTCGAGAAAAGAAAATTAGCAAGTAAAGTCTAATTTCATCTTTTGTACTATATAACCATGGACAAAATACAAGTAAAATGCTGTTGAAAATTTGAAATCTAAAGGTTTTTTTATTGATCTCTTAGGGTTTGCACATCTGACAATTTTCCTTTGTCTTTCAGCAAAGCAGTTGCCAGTTGACTGTGATGGCAGGCAAGACTCTGTAAGTTTGTCTTCCAGATTTGTATATACACCAAAATTAACTTTTATATAAATAGCTTCATGTTATGTTGGTACATTATTGAAAAACTGGTCAGAGAACTGTTTAAAAACAGGCAGTATGAATACAATCAGATAATTACTAAAGCAAAGGTATCCAACGTTTTCCATTTGCCCTGATTACTGATCTAGCTAGAGAAGGTAGTGTTATATGCGGATTTATACCTCCTGAAACATGCATACCAAATTCCACCACTAATGGTAGTCTAAACTCGTAAAGTCCTTCTAATGCATAAAAATAAGCTTAAGTGCAATGCTAAGTATCAAATCAAATACATAGACCTCCATCTTTCACAAGGAAGGTACACCCGCCACTGCCTATAATTATTTCTAATGTTAAAGTTTCTCAAAGCCCCAAAATAGTGGACATTCAAGTACAAACCTGATTAGGGCGCATATGCACCAGGGTACCTATATGTGTGGCACAAAGCCAGCAATGATTGCCAATGGAAATGTTCCATTTAGTAAGAGTTACAGATGTTACGAAGGCTCTGTGTGCCAAAAAGAGTGTCTGTCTGTGTAAGGGAAGCAGAATAAGAGATCCGAGGCAGGCATCCCCAAAACCAATGAATATGTGGGAGTAGAGCACCTGTATCCATCTCCCTTTGACACTCAGTTCCAACACATATCCGACTAAAGCCTTCCTGCAAAATAGAGTAGAAGACTGTTACAAGCTTATCAGTTTCGCTAAGGCTACTCATCTTGGTCCAAAGGTCATCAGCGGCTACCAGATTTAGAAACTTAGAAACATGATGGCAGAAAAAGACCACATGGCCTATCTAGTCTGTCCTTCCATATCGACTACTACAATAGTCCCCTATTTTCCTTTAGAGATCCTCTGTGTTTGTCCCATTCTTTTTTCCTACAGTAATGCCAGAGTGCATCAAGCAGTGCCTAAGTTGATGATATTGGAATAAAAAGTGGGAAGGGAGACCAGACTCTCGGTGAAGCTCCGCAAAAGTCTTGAACGAGTCTGCAGTCCCACTGTCCAAATCCTACAGAGTTGTGAGACTCGCCAATTAATAGTGCGCTTGTGTATTTTGAAACGGGAGTTGAGCCAAATGGGCATGTTCTGTGAGCGTCTGGAGATATCACAAAGGTGTGGCAGTAGGGTTTGAAATGCCTGTTGCATAGAGACAAGTATAGGGGAGCACCCTTTACGACCTTTGAAAGTCATACCCAAGAGCAAGTGGTAGGGTGTCTGTGCAGTAAGCTGTTGCTCAACTCTTGCCCAAACCGGAATGGTAGCTGTTGGTAAGTGCATCCCCCAAGAACCCTTTGTTTGAGAATATGAGAGGAGTGATACCATCCATAGTCTGGGAAATGGACCCCTTCCTTCTCTTTGGGAAGCTTCAGTTTCCACAGGGCAGTGTGTGGGGGGGTCTTCCTCTTCCAAAGATATGTCACCAGCAGCTTTTCCACACTCTCATAAAAGGAATCAGGAAAGAAAACGGAAAGCATACTGAGATTATAGTTGAGTTTAGGTACCAAAACCATTGTAATAACCTCCAGGTTGACCCCACCACGAAAGAGTTAAGGGGTACCAATGATTTGTATACATCTGTATCAACAAACTACAGTCTGCTACATTCCGGTCCATTGTGGTTTGCAAAGAGTGGGAATAATACACCCCTAAGTACTTAAAAGCTGAGTTTACCCACTGGAAAGGAAAGGCCCGCATATCTTCCCGAGAAACACGACTATTTAAGGGGATCACCGCTGACTTTATCCAGTTTTTTATATTCAGAGAACTGTGAATACCAATCAATGACATTAAGATCCTTACGGAAGAAACCTTGTATTCCTATAGACTGACAGAGGAGGAGCGCCAAAGGTTCAAGAGCTAAATTAAAAAGTAGGGGGGCTAAGGTACAGCCTTGTCTCATACCACAAGATAAGGTGAAGGGGGCTGACAAGGTAGAGTTAACCAGTATCCTTCCTGTGGGATGCATATATAGCAAACAAATTATGTCTATAAATGTTTCCCTGATCCCAAACCAACGAAGATCCTGAAATAGATAGGACCATTCTAACCTATCAAAGGCCTTTTCCACATCTAAGGAAAGGCCTATGAAGGGATGGGAGGAGTCCTGGGCCAAGCATAACATACAAAATAAGAGAATGAAAGATATACAATCAAGCAAAGAAAAAATTCATTCCAAAAGAAACACATACGGCTCCAGATTTCCACGACATAGAGTAGTATTTGTTGAGAAGAAAAGGATCTCAGACCATCTCCAACCCGCCGTTGTGCATAAACCTAGCACTAAGGCTCAGTGTTGGGATCATTGCATCAAGGATCCTAAAAAACATATTTTTTTTTCATAAATATACATTTTTAGAAACAGCTTCAAAAGAGAATTTTTTCCAAAATATTATAACTCTTTCATAGAACTGCCTTCACTCACACAGAGCAAGCATCCAAGGGCGTGCATACCACATCTTCAATTTCAAACCATTTGCCAATAACATACTATTAAACACTTATCTGTGTAGACACTATTCCCAACGCTACATATGACGTCATCCAGGCATTTCGCCACTGCTTCGTCAGGGGTAACTGTGTCCCATCAAAACTTCATAAATGTTGTGGACATATTTGGCATATACTTCATCATCTGTAAAAGTTTTATATTTTTATTTAGAAACTTTTTTTTATACCACTGTATCTACCATTCACAGCGGTTTACATGGAACAAAAGAGCAAGTAACTTACATCGAACAAGGGAACAATAAATAACTTAATCGCGTGTAACATAACTATTTACATTGGTACTGCGTGATATACTGTACATGTGAGGATGTGTTGGGAGGGTGGCTAAGAGTGTGTGCCAAAATGTTCCAAATCCACTTTGATTGTAGGATAATGTGGGATACAAATCTGTCTAAATTAAAAAGAGGGAGGTTTTTAGCTTGCACCGGAATTCACCTAGGTCCGTGAGGGCTCGTGGTTCTGGGGTGAGGGAGTTCCAAATGAGCGGTGTATAGTAGGAGAAGGCTCTGTTAGTGGTGGTATTGTTGGAGTGGATGAAAGAAGCTGGAATTGCGAGGAAGTTGTGGTTGGAAGATCATATTGATCTCTTGTTGAGAGATTGTTGATAACGTTAGAGGAGCTACACACAAAACTAGCTTTCCCCAAATATCATTTCAGAGAAACATGGTACACCGACCTAAGCACTCTGACATGTCCTGCCAGCGCTCAGAGGGATAACATATGACAGAGAAGGCAGCCATTATCGGCTGTAGATCTTCCCTGAAAAAAGCCGCATTGATCTGGATGAATTAACTCTGGTATGACTTTGTTCAATCGTGATGTGAGGACTTTAGCGTAGATCTTATAGTCCGTGTTTAATAACGATATAGGGCAACAATTGGCCACTTTCTGTGAGTCTCTTCCGGGCTTTTCGGGGACCATAATAGTAGCATCAGTAAAACTGCCTATGCTTTTTCATGAAGCAAACTGAAGTAAGTTAACAGATATGGGGTCAGTTCTTTCTGAAACACTCTATAAAAAAACCATAGGGAGCCTGTCAGGGCCTGAGGCTTTGCCCAGCGACATCTAGCCAATAGCCTGTAGAATTTCCTGTTCAGTAAGAAGACTATCAAGATCCTGCACCTGGGTTGGGGTAAGGGGAAGGCAGATGACGCCAGAAACAAATTGATCAAACTCATTTGGATTATCTAGTGTTTTGGAAGCATGAAGAGAATTATAGAATTGCCGAAACATTTCCAGGATCTCTGCAACTTGAGTAGCTATGGATCCATCCTCCCCAAAAATCTGCATGATATGAGTAACATCCGTACACACCTTTAGGGAGTTTGTTAATAAACGCCCCGCACGGTTGGATTGTACAAAATATCTACTCTGCTGGACAGTCACTACCCGATGAGCCTCCACACTCAAAAACAAATTGTACCGGTAACGGAGTTGCTGCATATGTAAAAGGACTGTGGGATCTGACCAACGCACAAGAATACGTTCCTCTTCTCTGATTTTGTTCTCCAATTCCAGGAGGGCTGCTTTTGTTTGGCTGCCCCAATAGCGTAGCTAGTAATGTGTGAGCTTGAAGATATCCCTTAAAACCCTTCCACAAAGCCCAACCCGAGGTGTCATGAGGGGAGTTGCAGGAGAAGTAAGTATTGATAGCCTGTTTAGTGGCAGCTATAAAAGAATCCTCACTGAAGAGAGTCTTATTGAATCTTCAAGTCTTACTAGAGGATAATGCAGGGTGTAGATATAGATACAGAGTAACCGCCCCATGATCAGAGACAGTTGTTTCTAAAATATCAGAGGACAGGAGATCAGATAGTAAGGATTTTGATTTTAAGAAGTAATCAATCCGAGAGTGAGATTTATGAGGCAGCGAAAAGAAGGTGAAATCCTTCTCTGTCAGGTGCTGGAGACGCCACGGATAAACCAAACCACATGTACATTAAATGGAATGCACAGTGGTTTGAGTTTTCCCAGTGTGGTGAGTTCGGTCTGGCTGCTTATCTAACGAAGAAATCTAACACAAGATTAAAATCTCCATCTAGGACTACAGGATTAGAGGCAGCCTCCGTCAACTCCTTAGCAATATCCCAAAAGAAGGTGGAGCCATCAATATTGGGGCCATAAAGAGTAAAGAGCATTAACAAAATAAAGTCTAGTAAGACTTTGGCCCACACCCATCTACCATCAACATCTATTCGAGTTTACAGCATGGAAGGAGCTAGAGTTCTCCATATTAAAATGCTAACCCTCCCCTTTTTTGAGGAGTGGGGGAAGAAATGATTAGGAGTATATATTAGACCCTAGCTTAGCAGCCTCAATAGCTGGCAAGCACATTTCTTGTAAATACACTACATCTGCTGCTACAACAGTATCTTTTTCCGTTTAACCAGGTGATTGAGGCCCTTGGTGTTGTGAAAGAAACCTAAGGGGCGTAACCATTGCGCACACAAAGCGATGCAAGGACAGCCTGGTGACCAAGTATTATGGGAGTGCACCCTCCTTGCTACATGAACCTGGCGACAGGGCTGTAGTCGGCAATGCCTCTTAAAGGATACCAAAACAGTGAAATGATAATGAAAGCAACCAGGGACCAAACCTCAACAATAGCCAATACATCTTAGGCAACGGTCGTCTGAAATAGGCAACCAAGTTGGATTAAAAACAGTATATAATAAAACGATTGCCCCTCCCTCTCCCCCACCCACTCCAAAGTTTTAACCCACTATCAACCTCCCCCCCCTCCCTTTCAAAACATGAAAATCCTTAAACAATCCATTTAAACAGTCACCCCACACAGTCAAAGACCCCACCCTCTCCATATACACTCCCATGCACACCATGAAACAATTCCAGACTCAGAAGTTCATCTCCATCGAGGAGACAGAAGCTAAAGCCAGCATTGGTCACCAGATATAAGGCATGCCCAAATTACTGGGAGGGCTAGGTATCCAGGGGCTCAGTTCTACAAAGTCGCCCAAATGACTCTGTATCGCTGACGACGAGGGGTGTAGGGAGCGGGGAGGATAGTATCCTGCACTGCAGAGAAAAGTTGACTTCATACCCAGAAGAAAAATTGAATAACAAAAATTCCAGTTTGATAGCCAGGTGCGCTCATTTCTTCCAAAATTGAAGAAGAAACGTGGCCTCCATATAGGCTCAGCTAAGCCATATAGGCCATTCAGTATCCATGTCTGCTGATTCTGCCAGAAACTCTCTAACTGCTGCTAGGTCTTCAAAGGATCTGGTGTTATTGTGTAGAGTGATCCTAAGTCGGGCAGGGTAAAACATTCCATACTTTTGGAAGTTGGGGGCAGAAGGCTATAAGCTGCTTCCTACGCTCCATAGTAGTTTTGTTAAGATCCGGGAAGAACATGATCTTCTGACCATCCAAGTAGACCAGCACTTGCAGATGTGACGCTTGCTGGATCTGTACTGCTTGAGGATACCTGAGATTTTTAGAACCAGTGGCCTGGGATACTTCGCTCCAGAGGCCCTATGGGATTTTGATTTCAAACGGGTACTGAAAATCCAGATTTAGGAGTTTCGGTAGCAAATGTTCCAGACAAGCAATTGGATCAGGGCCTTCTGCTCCTTCGGATATCCCCAGGATAAGGAAATTACTCTGTGTGTGTTTGTTCAAGTCTTTGAGATCCCTTTCAAGCTTTGCAATCCGTTTGCTGTCTCGGCCAGCATGCTGAAGTAGTTCCTTGTGGAAAGGATCTGATGATGTAGCCCCTGATCGGATGTGCTGCCATCTGTCAGAAAGGTAGGACTTGCACCAATCCAGCGCTTTGTCGGTGATTCCCTTCTCCTTGAGATGCTCCAGCAGAAGCTCATGGCTTACCGAGTCAAACGCAGCTGCAATGTCCATGAAGATGAGGACAAACCCTTGATGGATGTTGTCAGTTCCAGATATTATGCTATTGAATAGGGTGGTGAGGAGTGTTTCAACTCCGTGAGCTTCTCTAAAACCATGTTGGCATGGGTCAAGTGGCGCGGAGGCTTCTATGTGTTCTTGAATTTGCCTTTGAACTTCCTTCTCAATTATTTTTGCCAGTAGAGGTATACTCAATATCAGTCTGTAAGAGTCAACCTTGTATATCCCGGAGATAGTCCACAACAGTGGATTCGTATTTATTCTCCAGGGAAAGATGATTGATCCTCCTCCGTTCAAGAGTCGAGTTGAAGGGTTTAATTATATACGTTTTTAGTTGTACATAGTTGAGTTAATTAGTCTGCGTTCTCTTTAAGTTTATGCTTGTCAATGGTATACTGACTGGATCCCCTAGGGGCACAACCAATCACAGCTCTGGAGTTTTTTTCTCTGTCTCCAACATCTGCTGGCAGGGGAACATAACCCACTTGTCTGGACTGGTCTAGCAGTATTCTTGGAAAGGAAATTAACAGTAAGTGAAATTTCTCCATCTTTTGTATCTTCTGAATATGCAATAGATTGTTTGGAGGTATAAGTTGAATAAGAGTGCTGAAAGGGCAGAGCCTTGAGGTATTCCCTCTTCCTGCGGGAAGGTAGAGGAAGTTTCTTGATCAGTTTGTATATATTGCATCCAGTGGGATATGTATGATTTGAACCATTGGTGGATTGTACCCTTTACGCCTATTTGAACTAATCTTGAAAGAAGGGTGTTGTGGTTCACATTGTCGAACGCAGAGGTCTAAAAAGATAAGAATGAATGCCCGTTTTACGTTGTCAATACCACGTATGAGTGTATTGAATAGTGCTATTAGTAGGGATTCGACACCATGGAATGGGCAGAAGCCATACTGTTGGTCGTCTAGGGGTGCATTTAGGTCAATGAAATCCTGGAGTTGTAATTGGACGACTTTCTCAAATACTTTGGATATGAATAGTATACTGGCTATGGGCCTATAAGAACTAGGGTCATCTTTATTGAGGGTTTTGTTCTTTAGGATAGGCCGAATGGTAGTAAGTTTGTTCTTTTGGCATGATTCCTTAGTGGATGGATTGGTTAACTATGTTGAGGAGGTAGGGAGCTAGATCCATTTTTGTTGCCTTAATCCAGGCAACAGGACAGGGGTCAAGGGGGGAGGTAGTGATATTAATTCTTGTGATTGTGTTTAGGAGTTGTTTTTGGACTATTAAGTGGAAGGTGTGGCTTGAGTTAATGTTGGGGGGGGGTTGGCGTCTGCTGTTTTCTTATTTTTTAGTTTGTCAGCATAGTAGTTGGCTAGGGTTTACGGACTGATGGTGATTTTGTTTATTTCATTTTGCTGGGATTTGGTTAATGATTTAACAATTTCAAATAGTTCTCTTGGGCGCTTAAGGACTTTATTAAAGATCATTGTATGGTGGTCTGTCATTGTATTGTTTAATGCTTCTTTGTAAGTGTTGAGGGCGGCCATGTAGAGAGATTTGTATTCTAGGATTTTTGTAGCTCTCCATTTATGCTCATGCTTCCTTAGTTCTTTCTTTAATTTAATTTAGTTAGGTCTGGAGAGTACCATTTCTCTGACTGTTTGTTGTTGGTTTTTATGTGCGTGTGTGTGTGTTGCAGCTTTCTGGATTGTGGTATTCCAATTATTTAGAGTAATATTGAGGTCAGCTGGAGGTGTTCTGGTTGAGGTAATATGTTTTTTAAGAAGGTGTCTTTATCAAAGCATCTGAAATGTTTATTTTGATGCGGTGCGCTCGGGGATTTGGAGGCAGGAGGAGACATTGGGAGTGTGATGAGCACAAGGAAGTGGTCAGACCGTGGGATTTGTGTTATTTGAGGGGGTGTGTAAAAGGGGTGCTCTGTAACTGTTTTTTATTGCCCTTAATGTGTGTGGGTCTATTTATTATCAGATGGAAGCCCATGTCCTCCATTGAGTCTAGGAATGATGTGGTCTGTGTGAGGTGGAGTGAGGGTAGGTTGAAGTCTCCTAAAATGATGTGAGGTTTCCTTATTGGGGAAGTGCAGGCCGATTCAAAAATTGAAGTTAGGTTGTTGTGATTGGTTAATAGGGTCTGTAGAGTAGGCATATGGCCATGTTTTTATTCTCAATTTTGAGCATATCTATCCCATCAAGATTACTGCAGATGCTGGAAGAGGCGTTTAATTCTAATTCTATTTTGCTTATTATAAGGACTCTACCTCCTCTTTTGGAGTCCTGGGGCAATTGAAGATGTTGTATCCATTTACATTAAGCTGATTTAAAAGAATGGTATCTGAATCAGTAAGCCAATCTCTCTATCTCTATCATATCTCCCCTCTTCCATATCGTCCCTAAAGTCCAGTCCAGATTTCTGGGTTTACTCCCCACTTCCAGCAGATGGAGACTGAGAATTGCAGGCTTCTGTGATGTCATGGTATAGGGGAGCTGAGATCCAGCCCACAAGCCAGTATTCTCACTTCCAACAGATAGGATAAGCTCAGCCCACTTTGGGCTGTGCTGAAGTGTTTAGGTTTTGAAGGGAGAGAGAAAAAGAAGCCTAAGGGTAAAGGAAAGAGTTATTCTCTGGGTGCCTTGCCTTTTCAATTGATTTGGATTGAGACTGGACTTGAGAACTGTCCCCTCAGAGGACTGGTCTTGTTTAGTTGACAGAGTCCTCTGGTGGGGGAAAGGAGTGGAAAGTTGGGCTGCCCATTTAGTCGGGTTCTCTCTTCACTCTCTGGGGCCCACCGTGCTCAGCTCGAGTATTAGCATGTCTGGCCCTTTAATTGTCTGAGCCCAGAGTGTTCAGTCACTCGGGCTCAGCAACAGCATGGCGAGGGACCTCTGGAATCGGTGCTAGGCCGGGTAATTGGTTTCTTGAAAGGAGAAGGTTTTGTCAGGCTTGGGCGGCTCCCTCATGGTTTTCAGTCCAGTTGCTGCAGTCGGCCTTTGGTTTTGTTTTTTTTTTTTTTTGTCAGAGGTCGGCAATCCAGCACTGGCAGAATCTGTGTGCGCGGCTTGTGGTATTAGAAAGGGATGAGACTCCGAGTCAGGCTTCTGCCACTGCTATGAAGCAGAGGATCGTGCCGTGGGAAAAGGCCTGTAGGAGGCAAGTTCGGTGGTAGAGGCACCAGGGAGCTCCAGCTCCATGTTACATGCGGATAAGGAGACTTCTACTCAGACCGAGGATTTGGTGGGAAATGCGGCCATTTTGCAAAGCTTGGCTTTTTCTGCTGAGTTCATTGTCCTCCTCCATCAGGCCTACTGTCTGAGGCAGGGCCTGGGGGGCGTGGGTGGGGAGGGGCCAGTCGACTCCCCCTCTGTTAACCAGAGAGAGTTCTGAATCTTTGCCATTTTTGGAGCTGGAAGAAAAATGATCCGTAGATATCTCAAACGCATGGCATCCTTTCATAAGTCAGATCACCATTTTGTCCTGTTTGGGGGACATCGTAAGGGGGATTTTATTTATTTATTTATTTACATTCTCTTATATACCGCGCTATTCTGCATCAGTGCGGTTTACATTGAACAAACTGAAATTACATTGAACAGGGCATTATAACTTGGAGATAACTATTTTACAGGGAACATGGGCTATGGAGGGTTAAGTGGCTTGCCCAAGACCACAAGGAGCACCTGTGGGACTAGAAACCCCAGTCCTTCCGGCCCAAGGTTGCTGTCCTCTAGTGGGATTTGAACCCCCGACCTTCCGGCCTGAAGTACCTTGCCCCAACCACTAGGCCACTCCTCCACTCCATGCAACTGCCAAGGCCTCCATCACTTTGTGGGTGAAGGAGCGATTTCCTCCGTCTACCTGTTACATCATCGACTGCTGCTGGTGGACTTGGCACACTCTACCAGGGCGCAAGCAACGTTGTGGGTGGAATTTGGTCTGGTTCCGCCAGAGGATATCTGCAAGGCAGCTACGTGGTTACCTCTGCATACCTTTGTGAGATGACATTTGTTAAATATGCAGGTGTGGGGGACGTGCAATTTGGAGCACAGGTGCTGCAGGCCGGGCTTGCTGGCCCCTCCATCAAATACTGCTCTGATTCAACCCAGGAGTCTGGACTGGACTGGAAGGATGATATGGCAGGAGCAATTAGACCTTACCTGCTAATTTTCTTTCCTTGAATCCCACAAGTCCAGTCCAGAACCCACTTGTGGGATTTTCAGGGGCGTAGCGCATCGTCAGTGGTCTGGATCGTCTTGGTCTGTCATTGCTCCCTTGTTTTTGATCTCAGAAGCTGATGTCTGTTCCTTTCCTCTGAGAGGATGGTTCTCAGGCCAGTTCTCCTTGGTCTTGGGGGTAGGTGTATATAATTGCCACTTGTGGTTCTGGTTTAGTTCATCTGCTCTGTTACAGTCATACTGGCTTGGGAGCTGGATCTCAGCTCCCTTAAACTGTGATTACAGAAGCCAGCAATTCTCAGTGTCCATCTGCTGGAAGTGGGGAGTAAACCCAGGAGACTGGATTGGAAGGACTCAAGGAAAGAAAATGAGCAGGTAAGGTCTAATTTCACCATCTTTCTCGTCTTGTCTTTCCTCATTAAGGGTATCATTCCTTCCTTTTATCATTCTGGTCACCCTTCTCTGTACCGTTTCTAATTCTGCTGTATCTTTTTTTGAGATGCAGAACAAAATTTGCACAAAATACTTGAGTTGCGGCCACTTCATGGAACAACGGAGGTATTGTTATTTGAACATTGACGCTAGGAGTGTGCATGGAAAACATCTTTCCTTTTCGTCCACCAAACCATTCCAGAATGCATGGTTTATGCCCATCAGCCAGCAGATAGAGACAAAATCTTTAGAGCTGTGAGCTCTGGCCTATAATGTACTCTTTCTTTAGCAGATGGTGACAGCATGACATGCAGCTTGGACTGATTTGGTGTAATAGCTCTTGGGCCCAGTTGGAGGACTGGAGTCTTCAGTTGAGCACTAGCAGTCAGAGGGAACCAGACCCAAATTCTTGGTGATATCTGGAGAAATCCAGGTTCTTCACCTTCAACCTAGAGGATTCTATATGGTGATATTTATTTTATTTTTCTCTTCTCTATCTAATTTTCTTAATAAAAGTTCAGCAAAGACAACTTAGTTTTTTTCTTGTGGGAAGTTGTGTGTGAATTAGAGGATTAGAGTAGCTGTTCTGGATGTGGGTTTTTTGTCCTGGGCTGTGCAAAGGAAGGCCGTTTTAGGTAGCATGTTCTTGGCTTGCCTGTGCCTGCCTCTTTTCCTCTAACCACAGTTTGGAACGGCATTTCAGGCCTCCCCCAGCTGTGCAGTCAAGCTGGCAGCGGTGAGACAACACTGGGGAAGGGAGCTTCCCTCAGTTTGATTGTGCTTGGCAATCATAGACGGTGTGTTATGTTGGGAGTGGCATATTCATCTTCAGCCTTTTCCTTTTCATGCTGGAGTTTGTGTTGACCTTTAAATGACAGCTTTATTTGGCACGTTGGGAAGCTACACAGAATTTGCTGGTTCAGATCTGATGGAAGCTCCTTCAGAAAGCAGAGTGCTCCTCATACTCCCTGGGATGGAGGGGAAGTGACTGGAATCAGCTGGCCTGTCTGCCACAGTAGTTGGTGAATCTAGCCTACAGCCTTTTGGAGGTGAGGCAGGAGAGTGGGGAGCCGCTTATCTCTGCTGAGGGAGAGTGCTCTTTTAACTCTGTGGCAGGCTGGCTGGGATCAGTGGGCCTTGTAGCCACAGTAATTGTCAAATTTTGTTAGTTTGTTCCTGGAGGCACAGCAGGAAGCCCCTCAGCTTTGCTGGCAGGCTTTGTAACAGCCACAAGTAAACTGCATGGAGGCACCCTTGGCGCGTTCCTGCATGGAGGCACTCTTGGCGTGCTGTTCCTGCATGGGTACTAGTGGTTCCTGCTGCAAGGGGTCCTTGGACTTTTCCTCTACATCATCAGGGGAGAAGTTAAAGGCCAAATGGTCTCGTGTTAGTGCGCATTTATCTGCATTGGTTTCTCCTTAGTCTAGCATGGCTGGGAAGAACAGTGTGGGACAGGAGGCCATTTCATCTTCTGAGAACATGGAGTTTCATGTTGCTGGCTGTGTTTGTAGCTTCTGCAGCTCTCTGTGTGGCTGTGAATGCATCCTCTGTGAGCTCAACAGGAAGGGTTTGCACAGGAATTTATGCTTCTGTTGCACAAGGCTTTACTCGTGAAGCGGGTGCAGATCACCAGTGCGGCTCGGAGGTCTCCAGGTTGGTCAGACTAAGGTCAGGGCTGGACTCTAGCCAAAGCAGAGTCAGTCCACTTAACCTCTACAAATCTCTTGGAGAAGAGATCGTACCTGGCAAACCCTTTGGGGAGGAGTATGACCCATCTGTGGTTGGTTCTGTTGCAGAGAAGAACTCTTGACTATATTTTTAGGTTCTGGAGATCCTATGTTAAAGGGTGTTCGAAAGCTCACTAAGCCTTCCCTGTTGATCGGCTATTCAGGACCTTTCTTCTGTGTGGAATACATTGGAGTCTGGCCTTTAAAGTGGTTTGGGCCATGGGGTGGCTGTAACTCTTGGTTCCAGAAGAGACAGAAGTTCAAACTTCCAAAGGTTGGATGCCTTAGTTTCTGCAGTGTCCAAGAAATCGACTGTCCCTGTTGGGAATGGTACAGTGCTATGGGATCAGCAGGATAGTATGCTCAAGTTATCCCTGAAACTAATTTTTGAAGTGGCTTTCTTGGGCCTGCATCCAGCTTAAGCCTGTCCTCAACTTGTATACACTGCAAAAGTGGTTAGATGGAGATCTACTGGACCCTGAACATACTCGGGCCCAGCCCTTGTGGAACCTGGTTTGCTTCTATGGCAGACGTGTTATATGATCCCATTCGCACTTCTCTCAAATCAATGACAGTGTCTGTCTTGGTCGGGCATTTCTTCCCAGGTCAGCAGTTTCAGCATTTCAGTCTTCCCTTTAGAGAGCATCTGGAGAAGATTGTTAAAAATCAGGGAAAGGGGGTGTTTGTGCTTCTATTACTGAGGCTTTTCCTTTCTCTATGCCCATAAGGAGGCGAACAGAGCCTCAAAAGGTCAGGAGTCCGATGAGATTTTGGGAGTTCTTGCCTCAATGACAAATGACTGCCTATCTGTTCCAATGGTAATAGAAGAGGTGGGCCTAATTACTTCATATCAGTGAGTGATTGAGGATTGGAGTTTTTCCCATCGGTTTGTTAATCTGTATTTAGTTTCTCCCTGTCAGGCTCCATTCATGAGAGCAGCAGTGTATTCCGCATTAGAGCAGCTTCTCTCGCTCAGAGTACTTGTTCCTGGAACCATCCAGGAGCAAGGGATAGGTCAGTATTCCATTTATTCTGTTGGCTCCCTCCCTTCAAGAAAGACTTATTTCGTATTATTCTGCACTTGAAAAGAGCAATCTTAGCTCCAAATTCCAGATGGAGACATTGTAATTAGCAGTTTCAATGTATTTTCTTATCCCCAGTGGAGAATCTCCTAATTATTTATTATGATTTTAAACATTCAAAACAAACGCACAATGCAGTACAAAGGCATACAAACAAGATTGGATTACAGTATTGCCGATACCTAATGAATCCAAACTAACAACCCCTCCCCCAACCTCCCTACCCCAATAGACCCCCCCACCTTGAACATCCCCTTACACTTGAACAAATTCCTCTTAACTCCGACTCACTTCCAAAACTTTCCCCACCCCTCCTCAAACCTCACCTGCCCTACTGTTCTGTTGTGTTGTAAGTTTATTCAAATAGTAAAAGTCACTGAGCTTATGACAAACCTCCAGAGTGTCAAGCAACCGCCCATCCTTCCAATGCAAGGCAATCTCTAATTGTGCCTCAATCACGCCATATTTAAAAAATTCTCCAGCTTTTTTTTTATCTATTGACCCATCATATGCATGCAGCAAAAAAAGTATTTCAGATCATCTGGTAGTTTTACATGCCATAATCGTCTCCAAGATCTGTTTACATTGCCGCAATAGTTTTGTACACCAGGATATCAACCTCACTGCCCACATCATTGCCATCACATTCCACTGACAGTGTTGTATATCTTATTCAGTTGAACTGGCGTGAGATACCATCTATATAACACATCATCCATGGAAGCGTATCAGATGGAAATAGGTTATTTCCAAATACTGCAATAAATCTATTGCTACGCTTTTTCGTCAAGGACTTCTCCCAACTGCTTCTCCCATCTAGAGATATGTAGCACCTTCTGAGATGCTGTATCTACGAGTGTATTATAGATCATACCTCTCCTCCCATGTCCCCAAACATAGCGCCCCAAACACTATATTTCCTCTTCTCAATTCCACCTCCACCCCCTCCCCCCACCACCCTTGTTGCTCCCCCTGTAAATAATGCTTTAATTTCAAAAATCCAGAACTATCACTCTCTTTTAACCCAAGCTCTATCTTTAGGTCATCAAACTATTTAATTTCCCTTTTATCGAACACCTGCCCCACCCATGTTAACCCTGATTTCTCCCATCTACAGAATACACCTTGGCCTATTCCTGGTGGGAAAGCTATTCTCCCTCAAAAGAGTCATAAAAGACCTCTCATGTTTCTCCAAAGGAACCTTCTTCCTTTTTGCCCACAAATGCAGTGTGTGGTCTATAAACAGGCTTCTCCATTCTCCTGCTCCACTAGCCTTACTCAACCGTACTATGTAGTCGAGCCATACATTACCTCCCACTATCTGTTCTATCTAAAACCCACCCCTTTCATCGCCCTGTTTGTATAATTTGACCAATGGACCCAGAAGCACACCTCCAAATGTTTTATAACATTTTGCCAACAGCCTAACTAGCCCAGGAACTGAGCTCCCCCCCCCCCTCCATTTTAGGGACCTAATGGTCACCAACTCCTGCATTCCCTCCTCCTCTAGTATCTGAATATCCAGGTTAGGCGCTGAGGGGATTCACCTGCAGAGCCTAACCAGGTAGCGGTAATATTGGACTGCTACCCAGTTAGCCATCCACGACTAGAACTAGGTGAGCTAAAAGTTTGCCTAGTTTTAGCTGTGGATGGTGAACCAGGTAGCGGTCCAATATTGCCTCTTTCCAGTTACCAGGACTCCCTGCCTCTGTTCTACCCTGGAACACTCCTAATACACCCCATTGCTAACCAGATAGCATCGGGGCGTTTAGGGACATAGACGGGAATATTCAGTGGCACTAACCATGTAAGTGCCTTTGAATATTCCATTCTAAGGTATTTACACGGTTTACAGGGCTTTAAACCTAGTAAGTACCTTTCGAATATCAGGCCTTTTATTTTTAGCTACCTTCTTGTATGTCTCTCACATGATCAAGCGTCCTTGTATAACGGCTTTAAACCAAACCCACACATTGGCCCACTTCACCTTCTCCCCATTATTAGCAAAATATTCCTTGATATCCACTTCAGTATGCTCTGTTATTTTGCTGTCATTAATATGCCATATGCAGTAAGTGAGACTGCAGCGACAGAGTTGTCCATCACAAGAGGAGAACTAACGGTGCCATTTCTTCGGAAAAGCAATAAAAAGAGTTAAGCTATTAAGGCAGGACGTTGAAGCTCCCAGGGACTGGATGCTCAAACCAGATGAGTACAGGAAGTTGGCAGATTTTTAAGCGTTGAAACAGGGCCTGAAACAGGAGTGCGACTCTAAACGCAGTACTGTGTTCGATATGATCTGCAGATTTGGGTTATTGTGAGATAGCATTAAAGTTAAATGCGATTATTTCACAATATTTTACACGGTGGTTAGGTTACCACATAATTGATTAAAAGGGAAGTTACGCTTCAGGAGGAAGTAATCTCTCAAGGAAAAAACCTCCGACAAAAAAATTAGTTAAAGGTGTCAGTCACTTGAACATTCACTCAACGAGTGGGGAATAGTCATTAATATGCCAGCAACCCCTCCCCCCCCATAAGACCAACCACATAAGGACATGATCTGATCAAGAGACTCCTTTTATGCTCACCATCACCACTTTTGCTGTACTCCCGTTCTTCACCAGTAGAAAGTCAGTTCTCATGTACGTGCCATGTGGGGCAGAATAATACCTGGTTATTGATGCCCCATCTCCCTCACGAATCGTTTGTTTAACCCTGTCCTTCCTTCCTCCTCCTTTCCCCTAGAACTATCCAGATTTGGAACTATAACAATATTAAAGTCCCCTCCAACAATTAACTCTCCCCACCTGCCATCATTTTCCCCCAAAACGTGTACTTCCACCTTCCCAAAGAAATCTCCCTGGTTCCCATTGAGAGCATATATGTTAACAATGGTTAGCATTTCAAAATGTATATTAGTCTTGAGAATCAAAAATCTACCCCCTCTATCTCATATAATCTTCAATATTTTGAACTGCACACCTGTTTATTTATTTTATTTATTTAGCTGCATTTATATCCCGCATCTCCAGGAACAAGCAGGAATAAGTCCTCACATATGGGTACGTCGGAACCGACGGAGCCTGCGCGGGAAAGCTCCCCAGCTTCCCAGAAAGGAAGCTTTTGGGGCCTCCCACTGCACATGCGCGCTGCCTTCCCGCCTTCCTGACCAGCTCTCCTCAGTTTCTCTTTTTCCGCGGAGCCAGCAGGTCGTGTTCCTGTCACCGCTGAAGAAATTCTTATTTTAGTTTGTTTCTTTAGACCGCGTACCTGCCTTCCCCATACCGAAACCGGTACCGCCGGTCTCTCTTTTCTTTTCTTTCAAAAAAAAAAAAAAAAAACTTTTATTTAGCACAACTTGGTGACTTCGGTTAGGCCTCAGGCCTACACAAATTCTCCTCATGGAGAAACCAGCCCCTGGTTTCAAGAAGTGTACCAAGTCTAGTGCTGTTATTTCTGTTACAGACACCCATGACTGGTGTCTTAAATGTTTGGGGCCTGACCACTCCATTCCGGACTGCCCATCCTGCTCCCAGATGTCTAAACGTGGTTTGCAGAACCGGGCCAACAAATTCCATGTGCTGTTTGCTTCAGATAATCCAGCATCACAGTCATCCAGGTCTTCCTTTCCAGATGGATCTCAGGTAACCAAACCTTCTTCGGGCAGGTCCTCAAAAGGCAAATCTCCTTTAAAGTATCGAGAGGCCCTCAATCTTGAGTCAGAGGACCCTGCCCCAGCCAAACAACCCCGGCGGGAAGCTCTGGCTTCCAAAGCACCATCTATGGGGTTACAGGTTGACATCGATGGCACGGCCTCGACTGATCACCTGTTAGACTGCTCTGGGGTACCGGCCCATGCCGGTACCGACATCCAGGCAGCAGTGGCGTCTATGGGCAATACTGTCCAGACCATGCAGCAGGCCGTTCTGGCTTTCATTAAAGCTGCGACACCCTCGGTACCGCATCTAGCGGTTCCGGGTCCGGTTCCGGTACTGTCTTCCATACCGGAACCGAGACCATCATCTTCCAAACGCAGATCGGTTCCGCATGCCGGATCTGGGTTTTCACCCGATACCGATCCCATACCCGGTACGCCCAATGTCGATACCGATCGGTATGCGTATCGTGCGTTGGAAGCAAATAGAGGATTCTCTGATTCTTCTGAGGATTTTGACTCCTCTGATGACTCTGATGAGCTGTCTCTAGTTCTTCCTGAAGAGCCTTCTTCCCCAAAGAGGAGAATGTCTTCACCAGAGGATTTGTCCTTTCAAGACTTCATTATAGAAGTAGCTAAAGGACTTTCTATTACTACATCCTCTGAAAAAGAACCTAGATCAAAGAAATTGGATATTTTAGGATACCCTAAGGTTCCTAAAGAGGCAGTCACCCTGCCTATCCATGAAATCCTTCAAGAACACTTGATGGACTTATGGGAGGCTCCTCTAACGTTGTCTCCTCATTCTCGTAGGTTGGACACCATGTACCGGGTCCCTCCTTCTCCTGGTTTTCAAAAAACTCAGCTGCCTCACCATTCCATTGTGGTGAAGTCTGCGCTGAAAAAGATTGAGTACCAAAAGGCACTCTTCTACCCCTCCAGGGCGAGAATGTAAGACCCTAGACTCTTTTGGTAGGAAAATCTTCCAGGCTAGTATGCTTATAGCCAGGATTAATTCATACAGTCTGTATATGGGCATGTTTCTAAGGGAACTTGCCCTAAAGGTACGGCATTTTACCTCCTTTATCCCTGAGGATAGAAAGGAGGAGTTCATTTCTCTGGTGAAACAGCTTCTAGATGTTTCTAAGTTCTCCAACAGACCAGCCTTTGATTCCTTTGAGGGTGCCGGTAGAGCTTCGGGCATTGCTATTGCAGCCCGACGACTTGCTTGGCTCCAGGCCTCTGACCTAGAACCCTGGGTCCTGGATGGCTTACGGAATCTGCCCTGTACAGGTGAGAACTTATTTGGTAAAGACTGGCAAATCAAAGCCACTCAAATGGACGCAGAAAATGCTACCTTAGATAGACTTTCTAAGTCTACCTCTACTCCTGCCAAGAAAAAGTCTTTCAAGAGGCCTTACTACAAGAAGGCCAGATTTTCCACAAATACTGGCCAACAAGCTTCTCAGCCTCGCTTTGCTGCTAAGCGTCAGCAACCTAAACAGGCAAGGTCAAAGCCTGCAGCGTCTGCCACTCCTCAGCAGGCTCAACCCCCTCAAGGGTTTTGACTTGCCCCTAGAGAACTTAACCTTTCTGGCTCTAGAACAACCAGAGCCCCTCACCATTCCCGGAAGGTTAGCTCACTTTGCTCCCAGATGGGAGCAAATTACATCAGAGCACTGGACCCTCTCTATCATCAGAGAGGGCTACAAACTTCATTTTTCCAACCTTCCTCCACATACCATGGTGAGGCACTTCAATTCTCCCCCATCTCTCCTGGCCCTGTTGGGTCAGGAAGTCTCTTCCCTCCTTGCCCAAAAGGCAATAGAAGAGGTTCCTCTTCTTCAACAAGGGACAGGTTTCTACTCCCCTTATTTTCTCATACCAAAGAAGACAGGGGGATTTAGACCTATCCTAGATCTGAGAGAATTGAACAAATTTCTATACAAGGAGAAATTCAAAATGCTTTCTCTGGGCATTCTCCTTCCATACCTTCAGAGTCAGGATTGGCTTTGTTCTCTAGATCTCAAGGATGCGTACACACATATACTCATCCACCCATCCCACAGAAAATATCTACGATTTCTGTTCCAGGGAAAACATTTCCAGTACAGAGTACTTCCCTTCGGTCTAGCCTCTGCTCCAAGAGTGTTCACCAAATGCATGGCAGTTATAGCCGCATTTCTAAGAGGTCTGGGAATTTTTGTATTCCCATATCTGGACGACTGGCTCATCCGAGCTCCATCTCAGTCAGAGGCCCAGATTTCCCTGGACCGCACGAGGCACATTCTGCAGTATCTGGGACTGGTGGTGAACCTTCCCAAATCTCAACTCATCCCTACTCAGTCTCTGGAATTCATAGGGGCCCAGTTGGACACCACCACTGCAAGGGCCTACCTTCCTCAGGTCCGGGTCCAACGTCTGGTGTGCTTGGCCTCCCAAGCTCAGTCCAGCACTCACTTGACAGCCAGGGAAATGCTGCGACTTCTGGGCCACATGGCCTCCACGGTACACGTGGTGCCCTACGCTCGTCTTCATATGAGAGCAGCTCAATGGACCTTGGCCACCCAGTGGACTCAAGCATCAGGAGCGCTCTCCGACCAAATACTCACCTCAAAACGTCTGTTTTGGTCCCTCCAATGGTGGATATCCACCAAGAATCTATCGTTGGGGGCCCCCTTCCAACCTTTGTTGCCCCAAGCAACCCTCACAACAGATGCCTCCCAAACAGGGTGGGGAGCCCATCTTCAACACCTCTCCACTCAGGGTACTTGGTCTCCACAGGAGACCACCCTTCACATCAACCTCCTGGAACTGCGAGCAATCTTCCTTGCCCTCAAAGTCTTCCATACCCTCCTTGTCAACCTGACCGTCCTAGTTCATACAGACAATCAGGTGGCCATGTTCTACGTAAACAAACGAGGGACAGGCTCTCTGTCGCTTTGCAACAAAGCTCTCAGATTATGGGCCTTCGCCAGAGAGCATCAAATTCATCTTCTGGCAGTGTATCTTCCAGGGGTTCAAAACTCTCGGGCAGACAGACTCAGTCGAGTTCTGCTTCCACACGAATGGTCCCTACATCTGGACCAGATACGCAAAATCTTTCAGGAATGGGGAACCCTGGACATAGACCTCTTTGCAAGTCCGTGGAATGCCAAACTTCCCCGGTTCTGTTCCAGGACTCCGTGTCAGGGAGCTCAGGCCAGCGACGCCTTTCTCCTGCATTGGGGTCAGGAATTCCTATATGCCTTTCCACCCATTCCTTTGATTCCCAAGACTCTGTTCAAACTCCAGAGGGATCACGGGTCCATGATCCTCATAGCTCCACGCTGGCCACGCCAAGTGTGGTTCCCTCTACTTCTGCATCTCTCCCAGGGACCCTCCCTGGACCTGGGAGCTGCGCCAGACCTTCTGTCTCAGGAGGAGGGGACTTTGTGGCACCCAAACCACAAGTCCCTACACCTCAGAGCTTGGTTACTGAAGGCCTAAGCCTTCATGACTTCAGTCTTTCTCAACCAGTGAAAGATATCCTTCATGCCTCTAGGAAACCCTCCACGAGGCGTTCCTATGCTTTCAAATGGAAACGCTTTTCCATTTGGTGTGCTCAGCAGGGTCTTGACCCTCTAGCACTTCCTTTGAATTCTCTACTAGACTATCTCCTGCATCTTTCTAATGCAGGCCTTAAGACGAATTCAGTAAGAGTCCATTTGAGCGCTATTGCAGCATCCTTAGAACCTCTAAATGGACAACCTGTCTCCTCTCATCCTCTTATTGCAAGGTTCATGAGAGGCCTGACTCTAACTAAGCCTCCCATCCGACCTTCTCCGGTAGCATGGGATTTAAACCTAGTTCTAGGTCAGCTTATGAAGCCACCTTTTGAACCGTTGGTTTCTACCTCCTTGAAATTTCTTTCCTGGAAGGTCCTTTTCCTTATTGCAGTCACTTCGGCTCGCCGCATCAGTGAACTACAGGCCTTAGTGGCTCATCCACCTTATACTAGGTTTCATCATGATAAGGTGGTCCTTAGGACGAATCCCCACTTTATGCCCAAAGTGGTCTCGCCTTTTCATCTTAATCAAGAGGTATATCTACCTGTCTTTTTTCCGGCTCCTCTTGCATCCAGTGCAGAGAGGAACCTTCATACTCTAGATTGTAAAAGAGCTCTTGCCTTTTACCTCAACAGGACTCAGCCACATCGAAAGTCTTTCCAACTTTTTGTGGCTTTTGATCCTTCTCATTTGGGACTTCCAGTCTCCAAACGTACACTTTCCAATTGGATTGCTCAGTGTATTTCCTTTGCTTACCAGAGTAAAAACATTTCTCTGGAAGGCCATGTCACAGCTCACAATGTGAGAGCCATGGCCACTTCTATGGCTCATCTTCACTCTGTATCCATAGATCAGATCTGTCGAGCCGCCACCTGGGCCTCGGTTCATACCTTCACAGCCCATTACTGTTTGGACAAGGACTCCCGCTGGGATGCCTTGTTTGGTCAGGCTGTCCTCAAACACCTGTTCCATACTTGAACAACTCCTGCCCACCTTCCCAGAATGGATGCCTGAGATCCATACGAAGATGGCGAACCCTTGGAAGGGGATCTCCCAGGCATCTTAGCTAGGGAGTCCCCATATGTGAGGACTTATTCCTGCTTGTTCCTGGAGATAGCACAGTTACTTACCTGTAACAGGTGATCTCTGGGAACAGCAGGAATTAGTCCTCACAACCCACCCACCTCCCCTAGGAGTTGTATCTTCTATCTATCTTCCTTTCCTCTCTCTATTGTCTCAGCTATAAACTCGAACTGAGGAGAGCTGGTCAGGAAGGCGGGAAGGCAGCGCGCATGTGCAGTGGGAGGCCCCAAAAGCTTCCTTTCTGGGAAGCTGGGGAGCTTTCCCGCGCAGGCTCCGTCGGTTCCGACGTACCCATATGTGAGGACTAATTCCTGCTGTTCCCAGAGATCACCTGTTACAGGTAAGTAACTGTGCTTTTTCACCGGGTCAAAGCGGTCAATTGGGGGATACATTTAACATGAGGGGATATGAGACATATACGATAATACTTACAGGGAACATGGGCAATGGAGGGTTAAGTGGCTTGCCCAAGACCACAAGGAGTATAGGACTAGAAATCCCAGTCCCTCCGGCCTGAGATTGCTGTCCCCAGGTGTGACTTGAACCCCCGGCCCTCCGGCCTGAAGTACCTTGTCCTAACCACTAGACCACTCCTCCCTGTTCTGTTATCAAGATACCCACCCACCCTCTTTTTTTCTTTTTTCCCTTCCTTATTTGAAGCAAATTATGCAAAGGGGAATTTCTTAGTTTCATCAACCTCTCATCCTTCACACTATATGCATTTCTTGGATAAGAACTATTTCTGCTTGTAAAAGCTCCATCTCCTTGAAAGCTAATTGCCTTTTGTATGGGGAATTAAGCCTTTTACATTAATTAATGAAATAATTTTTTGACATCAGCTACATCATACTGAATTTTGAGACAAAATAGGTCAAAAACAGCCAGGGACCTCCATCCCTATATATCTCAACAACCCTCTCTCTCCCCTTCAGTAATACCTCCACACTTGCAAAGGAAATAGAACTGTAATCCAGGTATCCCTCACCTCTCTCTCACCCCACCAACCTTCCACAGCACTCCCCATTTTAGCATTCCTGCCACACTCTAGCCATACCTGACTCACTTCTTCTCTCATACAACTTTTAAAACCATAAAGCCACTAAGGCATTAGTCCTAAAGTCCAACAGACCCTGTACACTGTCTACCACTTCATCAGCCTTGCTCATTCACTGGATCTTCGCCCCCTCTGCTTTGATCCTGGCATCAGATTCTCAGGAAACTACTTCAACTGCTTTTCCTCTCTTTGCAACCTGAACCCACTTAACCACCTCCTCCTCCTCCCCCCCCCCCCCTTTACTGATCTTTCACGAGCTGCTTAGCCCCATCTCCAGGAACAAGCAGTAATGAGTCTTCACATATGGGTACATTGGTACTGACGAAGCCTGCACGGGAATGCTCCCCAGCATCCAATCAGAAAGCTTTTGGGAGCATCTCTCGCGCCTGCGCGCTGACTTCCCGCCTTTCCCACTGCCTCTCCTCAGTTTTCGTTTTTCCGCGGAGCCGAGTCACCGCAGAAACTTTTTTCTTTAAAATTCTTATTTCTTGTTTTCTTGTGGTTGCGGCTGTCTTTCCCCCCGATACCGGTACCGCCGGTGCTTTATTCTTTTCTTTTCTAAACTTAGAGAGATTTTTTCTCCTCAGTTTTTGTCTTAACTTTTTTGGGCCTACCAGGCCTCTCCAACATGGAGCCTTCTTCCCCTAAGAAGTGCCTTCACTGTGGAAACATAGTTTTCTTTTTAGACTCCAATGCTTGGTGTCTAACCTGTTTGGGTCCTGACCCTTTTTTCCCTGATCCATCAGGCTGTATTATTGGGAGAAGACCTTCCCTTTTTCGAGTTTCCCTCAATGCTGTTTTTCCTCCTGAGGTGAGGACACCGGTTTATTCTTCTCTCCAGGATCAGGTAACCCTCAAACAGTTTGTTAAGACTAGCCAATTCTTGAAGGGTAAGTCTCATGCCCAGCATGATGACGGCTCCGGCCTTGCCCTCAAGACCCCATTGGCAATAAAACCCCGGCGGGAGTCTTCGGGCTCCAAAGCATTTACGGGGTTTCAGGTTGTTCCTGGGGCTCACCCCTCACAGAACATACCTGAGCCATGCTCGGGGGTGGTATCCGCTTCGAGCGGTACCGATAACCCGCACCGGCACCGGTGTCGAGTGTTCCACTCTTCACCAGGGATTGTCATCTGGTGTCCTCGGTACCTTCGGGGCTGATGGATACGACCCAGATTGGCTTTCCTGTATCTTCGCCATGCTCGGGGTTGGTACCGGCTTCGAGCGGTACCGATACCCCGACATCGGCGCCGGTGTCGAGTGTTCCTCTCTTCACCAGGCATCATCTTCGGACGTCCTCGGTACCTTTGGAACCGATCGATACGACTCAGATTGACTTTCCTGTATCGGCATCGCCGATACCACCACCAACGTCGGTACTTTCTAGACATGCATCGATAGACTCGCTCCCTTCGATGCCGAGTCTAGAATCGATATCCAGTCTAGATGACTTGGTACCGACGCGTTTCGGAACCGATCCATATCGTTTCCGACTACGCAGTACCGGGGATATTCACCAAGGCTCTCGGGCTACCTCGGTACCGCTTCAGCAGCCCCGATTACTGCTTCGATGACCTTACCGTCTCCGATACCGGTATCGGTATCGATGTCGATTCCTGCAGTTCCATCGGTGCCATCGATCCTTTCTATGCCTAGCTTGGAATCGATACCGGGCACTGACGATGCAGTATTAGCTGCCTCGAATCAGAACTGTCGGTATCACTGTCCATCTAGCAAGATTCTTTTTCTGCACCAGTCCAGTATGTCTTCTGGTGCTCAAGCTGCTCCTTCAACCTCAGCTTACCCAGGAATAGTTCCCATTGGAGATCCTTCTTTTCAGAAATTTCTCCTTGACATGGCAACCTTTCTTGCCATTCCTATTCCTGTCTCTACTCTTAACCAAGATCCTGCAGAAAAGGAAAATATAATGCTTCCTTTACATCATTCTTTGCAGGATCTTCTTCTGAGGATGTGGGAATCACCTTTAAAGGTTCCTTCGCCTTCTACAGCCATTAATGTTCTGTATCAGGTGCCTCCCTCTCCGGGGTTTCAAAAAAACCAACTTCCACATCATTCCATTGTAGTGAGGAAGGTAAGAAGCAAGAAGAAGCATTCTTCTTATCCGCCAGGTCGTGCATCTAAAGCACTTGATGCCTTTGGACGTCAAACCTTCCAAACTTCTATGCTGGCTTCAAGAATTATTTCATATATTTTTTTATATGAGTCTGACACTTCAGGAGGTCACAGAGAAATTATCTCTTTTGTCCCCTTTTTTGTCAGAGCCTAAGGCCACTGACTATTCCTTGCTTCTTAATCATAGCAGGAATAGCTCTTGGTTTCTTTCTCGTGCTTCTCTAGACTCTTTTGAGTCTGTTAGCAGATCCTCTGCTATTGCCATTGGAGCACGTCGTAAAGCCTGGCTGCAAGCTTCAGACTTCAGCAGATGGGCACAACATACACTGGGTAATTCTCCTTGTACTGGAGAAAATCTCTTCAATAAAGAGGCTTTACGTCAGGTTGCTCATTGCTCCACTGACTTCCCTGGTTCTGGAAACCATCCTAAGCCTTCTTTTTCCCCAGGACGTAGGAAATGTCCTACCAAACCTTCTTTCCCTAAGAAAAGAAGGTTTCACCCTTCTCCTGCCCATCCTCCAGATGTACCCAAGCAAGGGACATCTCATCCTAGTCTGAAGTCTCCAGACTCTAACCAGTCTAATCATAACCAGCAACCATAGGTTCCTGTATGTTGCAATCTACAGTTAACTTCTTCTTAGCAGAAGTTTATTCTTCAAACTCTACACTGGTTTCAGTATGCTAAACTGTTAGGATTCTTTTGTCCATGGGTTACAGAATTCTCCCCTTCTTACTACTACGAAGGGAGGTTACAACTATACCATGATAGTTTCTGTCCCCACATGGACATCTTTTCCTTCAGCTGACTTACCATATGGTAAGTCACCTTCCAACCCCCTCTCTTCCAGGGTTTTTCCCCTGCTTGAGTTGGTACCATACTGAAACACTTCTCTTTCTTTACAGTGTAGACTTTTTCTTATCCTTCAATGCATGCTCTGAACAACTCATCAGACAGGGATGGGAATATCTCCGCTCCCTTTGTCTGTTTTCTCTCTGTTTTTATACAGGAGAATCCCCTCTGTTTTGTTCAGTTGCTGTGCATGCAGGAGTTCCAGTGATTACTTTAATACTCATTGCAAGCTACTTTCAACTATCTTGCATAATACTACTCACTGCAGGTTATCTTCTTCTAGCCATATCCTTTCCTAGGATGTGGCAACACACCTGACTTCAGTCAGTTTTATCTCATAATTCTCCTGCACAATGCTCTCTGCAATCTTCAGAGAAGCTTTCTACTATGGGCCCTTGCTACAGAGCATTGAACTTTGTCTCTGAGGGTTTTTTCCATATAGTAGAAAAAGCTTATATAATCATTCCATGACTATATGGGTTCTTTATACCCTCTTGTCTCCTGTTGTGATACAGAAGACGAGCTTTTTCTGCGTGAATGTCCAAGGAGTTCCCAATCTTGCAGGAATCTACCCCTTTTTTCCTTACAGCTTGGCATTATGCTTTTCTGCTCCACTTGGACTACGCATACTCTCTTAGTGTACATGATACCCCTGTGTCCCTTGGCTGGGTCATCCTGGTGTCTTAGTCTATGCGTTTTTTTGTCCTTTGGACATGTCAGAGTCCTAAAGTACTCCTGACGTGCTCTTGCCAGACTGCTATTATCCTCTGTTTTTTTCACGCAACCATACTGGTTATTCCACTGAACTACATTCCTGCACCGCAGAAATAGATTCTCTATATATCTTCAGGTGGTTTTCACCCACTTATTAGATGAATCTTTTCCCATCACATTCCCCATGTGAATGTTTTGTGGGACTCAGTTGCAGGCATGTATCCTCAGACATATATTCATGTATGTATATGTCCTATACATACATATTTCTGTAATCTGTGTGGGCATAAGTCATGCCTATCTATCTATCTATATCTATATATATCACACATATCTAGACATATATGCACATATATATAGATATGTATGTATCTCCATATATATATACACATATATATATACACACATATATATATATATATATACCCCCATTGGGAGATGTCCATAGGACGCTATGTATTACCTACTATCTCCCTAACTGTCTGTGCTATAAAGCTTTTACCTTCTTAAGAGGTCCAGACAGTCAACTTGCCTATTCCCATACGGCTCAGTAAGTGGGAGCGGTTATACACACAATTACTGCTGTGATGTCAACAGCTTCTATTTTTGTTATAGATCTCCCTATCTATGAAGTATCAAACTTCAATGTCTTCCTATCTCTTACCAGCTAGGAAAGACAGTGTACATCTTCAGTACTTCTGAGTACACTTCTGTTCTCCTTGAGAATAGGGGCTTTTTTCCATACCCCCTCTTCCCTGCAGGACTGGGCTAATTCTCCAGATCGGTCAGTCTTCTTCTTTTAGTCCTCAATGTTAATAACTCTGTACCTAAAAGAGTTTCAGCTTTTTCCCATAAAGCTTTCCATTGAAGACCTGCCGTTCTTCTCCTGCCCCATTTGACACCTGGGTCACCTGCCCATTCCAGGTTTGGAACTTCATCCTCACTGCTGTGAAGTTACCTTGAGGATTTCGCTACTGCATCTACAGTACACTCCATCACAGTTCTACTTCCTACAATCCAGTAGGTAAGCTCTATATTGTACTAGTTCATTAAATATTTTAATGATACTTGACATACCTTCTAAAGACTCATTTTTTCCCTGTAGTCTTTAGATTAGCTGTTCCTCTACAGCTCTTCTCTATTCAACTCCTACCCCCCATCCCTCAGGGGATGCCGGGGATCCAAGTTTGGGAAATGCCGTCCTGTTCCAGGGATACGCATTTTATGGGATCTCCCCTGGCACCCACAGCTAGGGAGTCCCCATATGTGAAGACTCATTCCTGCTTGTTCCTGGAGATAGCACAGTTACTTACCTGTAACAGGTGATCTCTGGGAACAGCAGGAATTAGTCTTCACAACCCACCCACCTCCCCTAGAAGTTGTATCTATCTATCTCCTTTCCTCTTTCTCTCCTTCTGTCTCAGCTATGAAACTCAACTGAGGAGAGGCAGTGGGAAAGGCGGGAAGTCAGCGCGCAGGCGTGAGGGATGCTCCCAAAAGCTTTCTGATTGGATGCTGGGGAGCATTCCCGTGCAGGCTCCGTCGGTACCGATGTACCCATATGTGAAGACTAATTCCTGCTGTTCCCAGAGATCACCTGTTACAGGTAAGTAACTGTGCTTTCTGGCAGGGCCCCAGAGCCAGCCTTTTTCAGCAGGCACCAAGCCTCAACAAGAGTCCGGACTAGTTTAGATTCCCCCTGCACAGTTAGCTGCAAGCCAAATGGGAACTGCCGTTTTATATTTCACTGTAAGGTGCATTAGCATGGGCATCAGTAGTGTTGTGCTAATCTCTCTCTAATGCTTATGGAGAGCAAGCAGCGCGGATTTCCAGGGTGGAAGAAGATGTGGGACAGCTTCGGGACTTGATGTCCGCCCAGCTTAAGGATAAGTTGGTGTCCACTAAGAAATTGGAGTACTTGGAAAACCAGGCCTGTAGGTGTAACCTATGGTTTCTGAATTTTCCTAGGTCTCCTGTGATGTCAGCTATGGACATGGCGCGAAAGTATTTCGGGGAAGTTTTAAAGATCCCCCCCGGAACAGTATCTGCCTATGACTAGGGCCCAATACCTGTCGGTTGGTGTTAAGGATCAGGTTCCAGGTAGTTCCCCCACTTCCCCTGGATTAGGAGACCTCACTGGGTTTCTAGAAAACTCTTTGGAGGTTAAGGGAAGGCTACCCTGCTTGTTACTATGGTTCTAGAGTCAGATAAATTTTATGTTCTTAAAATGTATTTCAGAAATATTTATTTATTTTATTTACATTCTCTTATATACCGCACTATTCTGCATCAGTGCGGTTTACATTGAACAAACTGAAATTACATTGAACAGGGCATTATAACTTGGAGATAACTATTTTACAGGGAGCATGGGCTATGGAGGGTTAAGTGGCTTGCCCAAGACCACAAGGAGCACCTGTGGGACTAGAAACCCCAGTCCTTCCGGCCAAAGGTTGCTGGCCTCTAGTGGGATTTGAACTCCTGACCTTCCGGCCTGAAGTACCTTGCCCCAGCCACTAGGCCACTCCTCCACTCCAGGCCTCCATATTACTGAGGCTTTTCTAGGTTCTAATGTTAGAATATTGCCAGATGTCTCACGTGATACACTGCTGAGAAAGAAGGGCTTCTTGGCCCTTCGCCCCAGGGTTTTTACTCTAGGGCAGCGATGGCGAACCTATGGCACGCGTGCCAGCTGTGGCACGCGAAAGCCTTGCAGCTGGCACGCGGGAAGGTCCGCAAAAAAGAAAAAGCTGGCTCTGACTGCTGCCGCGGACGCGGCAAGGGCAGAATGCAATGTCCCGCGGGGCCCCCTCCGCTCGCTAAGCCCCTCTGCAAGGGCTTTCAGATTCGCGAGGGAGAGCGTCTCCCTCGCGTCTCTGTTAAGCCCGCAGGGGCTAATGGGAAATTTCCCATCAGCCCCTTCGAGGGACTGATGGGAAATTTCCCATTAGCCCCTGCGGGCTTAACAGAGACGCGAGGGAGACGCTCTCCCTCGCGAATCTGAAAGCCCTTGCAGAGGGGGCCCCGCGGGACATTGCATTCTGCTGCGGGAGTGGCAGCAGCCAGAGCCAGCTTTTTTTTTTTTAAATTTGCCAGGGGGGGGGGGGGTTAGGACTTCTAATGGGCTAGGGGGGGGGGGGGTTAGGACTTCTAATGGGCTAGTGGGGGTTAGGACTGCTAATGGGCTAGGGGGGGGGTTAGGACTGCAAATGGGCTAGGAGGGGGGGGTTAGGAATGAAAATGGGCTAGGGGGGTTAGGACTGCTAATGGGCGGGCGGGCGGGGGGTAGGACAGCTAATGGGCTGGGGGGGTAGGACTGCTAATGGGCTGTGGGCTGATGGGGGCTGTCTGGAAATGGGGTGATGGGGGTTAGGACTGGTAATGGGCTATGGGGGGGTTAGGACTGCTAACGGGCGGGCGGGCGGTAGGACTGCTAATGGGCTGGGGGGATTAGGACTGCTAATGGGCTGTGGGCTGATGGGGGCTGTCTGGAAATGGGGTGATGGGGGGTTAGGACTGGTAATGGGCTATGGGGGGGGTTAGGACTGCTAATGGGCGGGCGGGCGGTAGGACTGCTAATGGGCTGGGGGGGTTAGGACTGCTAATGGGCGGGCGGGGTAGGACTGCTAAGGGACTGGGGGGGTAGGACTGCTAATGGGCTGTGGGCTGATGGGGGCTGTCTGGAAATGGGGTGATGGGGGGTTAGGACTGGTAATGGGCTATGGGGGGGGTTAGGACTGGTAATGGGCTGTGGGCTGATGGGGGCTGTCTGGAAATGGGGTGATGAGGGGTTAGGACTGGTAATGGGCTATGGGGGGTTAGGACTGGTAATGGGCTATGGGGGGGTTAGGACTGGTAATGGGCTTTGGGCTGATGGGGGCTGTCTGGAAATGGGGTGATGGGGGTTTAGGACTGGAAGTGGGTTGATGGGGGGGCTAGGACTGGTATTGGGTTGGGGGGTTGCTAGGACTGGAAATGGGCTGATGGGGGGCTAGGACTGGAAATGGGCTGATGCAGGGACTAGAAGGGAATGGATGCTGGGTGAGGCTGGAACTAGAAGGGAGCTGATGTTGGGGGAGGATTAGAATGGGATGGGGCTGGGAGAGTAAAATGGAGAGGGGAAAAATATTTTGTGTGGGAGGGATAAAAAATCTACAATTGGCCGGGTATTGGGAGAGTAAGTGGGGATTGAGGATGGAGGGGTAAAATTTGAGTGGATGAAATAGGAATGAGGAAAGAGCAAAAGGAGAAAGATTAGTATGTTAAAGCGGATGTAGAGAGAGAGAATGGAAAAAAAAAACTAGAAGAGAGAAGAAAGGACAAATGGACAGCAGATGATGGAGAGTTAGCAGAAAACATGAAGAAACCAGAAGAAAGTGGCTGGAGCAATTGCAACTGTGTAACTGAGCTGAGGTATTCTGTTTATGTAATTCCTTTTTGACATTGCCACTTGTTCTCTTTCCCCAGTAGATCATGTATTGTTATTCTCTGAAATGTATTGGTTTAATATTTGCAGTGTTGCCTTTTGATAGGTATGGTATGGTGCTTTGTGAGTCCTGGTAGTGCTGTTAGGATACGGCGGGTTTGCTATTGGTTCTAAATGGGCAGTGTTTGTAGTAGTTCCTAATGTGCCTGGCGGTTGGCACTGGATTATAGTAATGTAGAAATCTTTTAGTCTGTCTTTATCCATACACTCATTAAGAGACATGTTTACTAAAAGTTAGTGTATGTTAGCATTATGCAAATATTTATGCAAATTGGCGTGCTGGCACTTTGAGGAAATTCTTTGGTTTTGTGCGGCAGTTTGGGCACTCGGGCTCAAAAAGGTTAGCCATCACTGCTCTAGGGGCTACTTTTCAACTAAAATTCCCTGCAAAGTGCTATGTTAAGTATAAACAGAAAGTGTACTTGTTGTTTGAGCCTAGGCAGCTTCAAGAGTTTCTGGAAGCTAGGGAGGAGGTGATAGTAGAAGTGGTTGGGCAACCTCATTCGGCTGATGTATAAGTCTACCTGCTGTTGTGTGTTATGCTTTTTCCTGTTAAGACGTTTTGGTCTTATTTTTCTTGGTACTTCCCCTTAGTTATACTTGGGGTCTAATTAGAAGGGGCAGAGATTTTTTCTATTTTCTTGTTTCTTTTTGTTAAGTATTTCTTTACTGATATGCCCCTGTATTTTCTTATTATTCGATTCTGTATCTGGATGTAATAATAATCATAATAGATAAAAAAAATTTTAAAATGATATGAATGCTCACATTTGATGTTTAGTTTAAAGTTTATTAATGTTAATTGTATAGTGCTACCAGATACGTGAACACTTTTTATAGACATGCATAATATATACTTCTTGAAGCTTGCAGTTTAATAAAAATGGACATCAACTCTTGAGAGTCTTGGAGCTAGAGTAGTGGGTGGAGTCCAATTGAAGATGAGAGCTGTCCCACCCAATTAAGTGAATCAGCAGGGAAGATCTTTGCTCTAAAACAGATGTCTCTCCCCCCTTTTTCCCCCCCCCAAACCCCCCCCCCAAAAAGATGCATCATCAATCCACACAGATTAACAAGACACTATAAATTGGCCTGTGTGACCTCTGTGGGAGGTGGGGACTGCAGCACTGTTGTCAGACAACACTAGAAGTCTGCCTGGAGTGAGGCAGGAAAATAAAGAGGCAGGGCTGGGGTGATGTGAATTTTTAACACTTTGAAATAGGATTAAAGCTGAAAAACCTGGGAAACACTGTCCTAGAAACATTCTATTTAAGAAGAGCAGAGTTATGAGGTGGATAGGAAAGAGACTAAATAATGTTACTAGAAGCTTAGGAGTCCCTGCCTTCTCGTAAAACCAATAGTCAAATTAAATCAATAGTGCTAGAATTAAGGAACTGCCTCTCTGAAAGAGAGATCTTCATGGATGTTTTCAGGTTCTGTTGATTCTTGTATCTTAATGATATGTCTAGGCTTCTTAGGCCAGAGTTATGCCTTGCAAATTTAAATGTTCAGTTATTGAGGTACTGTGGGTCTGTCTAGCTTAAGGGGGTCACATGATTCTGTAGCCAGTTATATAAGCAGTTTTTAAAAATGTTTTATTTGTGTGTGAATATTTCAGTTTTGTCAAGCTGAACAGAAGAAAGCGTTAATGCAAATGCTGTCTGAATTATATAACTTCCTGGCAAAAGAGGCAGGTGAGTTACTTTCCACAGTAGAAATTTAACGATCACTCTCTTTGGTAATATTGATTCTGCATATACAGTGCCTAGTACACTTTTTCATATTCTTCTGTCAAAAAAAATGTAGTTCAGAATGCATTAAAGTAGGAGTTTGTTGTGTAGATCAGTGAAACATATTCTTTTTTTTTTTTGTAATCTATTTATTGATATAAGAATACAGCTCCATCAAAATAAAAACATTATTGCAATAACAGAACCAAAAGAAAAATAAATCTTCCATTGTACTGACCCTAGGGAATAGACATCATTCAGAAATCACAATAAAACACACAGATTATTTAAAAGAAGGGGTGCCCTGTCACATCTCGGTACAAGAAAAAGAGAGAGGAGGAGCTGCACTGAAATCCTCTCATGTGGTAAACGAGCACAAACAAGACTGAACTACTAAAGAGGCACAAAACAAGGCAGATAGCGAAACCCCCACCCCTCCCTGCTCCCTCCCCTCCCTTATTCGACTCATCCCAGAGCGCGGATGATCTGCAATCAAACCTAAGAGGTAGATAACTGTCAGAAGAAACATTAACTCTGGTAAAGGCTACTATCATCAATAAAAAACAAGCCTAATTAGGCATGATGATACTCTGACCCTTCTGAGTCGCATCTCTACATGGGGGTCATGAGTGATGCTCCAGAGCAGGCACTCTATAACGAAGTCATGGAATAGGCTAACTTAGAAATTAAATCTGTATAGGGAGCCCAAATGGTCTGGAAGGATGTACGTTCTTCCCACAAAAGAAATGTTAGCTTTTTCATAATAAAGATATCGGAAGTGTTTTTCAACCACTCAGACCTTGCCGGGGACTCCTTGCCTCTCCAATGCCAAGCCATTACAGTCAGAGCTGCAATTAATAAACATTTGATAAGCTGGGCAATAATCCTGGAAGAAGGCCATGAGTGTTCGTTTCCAAGTATGAACATCTCATAGGAAAATGGAAGGGAGATCCCTATTATAACCTGAATAGTCTTATGGACTTCTGCCCAAAAAGGCAGTCCCACCAGATATGATCAAACTTGGCATAGCACCCACATCCTCATGAGCAGATCAAAGGGATCTTAGGGTTCCATCTTGCTATTTGCACTGGGGACATATAGAATTGCATCAGAATTTTCATTTGAACTGCTACTAAATTTAGTGATATGGACACCTTGTGTGTAGAAAGAAATATACTGTTCCAAAAGGCATCCTCTCTCCCTCCCAAGACATCCACCCACACCACCTGATGTTTGGAAGGATGAACCATCAGGGCCTTGTATAGTTTAGAAATAACATGCCTGTCCGCCTTCTTCTGATATATATTGCATTCCACCCCAAGTGGGGAGTTACAGAACATATGACATTCAGAAAGCCTGGTCACAAAGTGGCAAAGCTTATAATATTGAAAGTAGGTTGAGCTTTTCTGCCAGGTGGGCAGTACTCCTCCCTGAAATATGTACAAGAAGTATAGCAGACCAGTTCCCGTGTGCTTACTCCAAAATCGGTTACCAATCTACCTAATAAAGCTGTGGGCTGTTAGGGGCATATAGGGGGTATAAAAGGGGGACGTATCAACTAAACTTAATAACTGCATCCAGCACCATCTTACTGCTTGTAAAAAGGGGTGGGCATTCCCTCAGACCAGATCGGCAGAGTCGGTGACTATATAGAAAAGCCTCTAATGGTATGGGTTTCAGCCATGAAGCCTCAAGTGCTGCCCAAGCTAGTTCAAATACTGGTCTGCTCCAAGGCAAGCATTCCAGTAGTAAACGATAATATCAGGGAACTTTGTACAGCCCCGTTCCTTAGGAGCAGACAATCTGTCCATCTCTATTCTGGGTTTCTTCCCTTGCCAAATGTAGGTAGCCAGAACCTACCTTACTTCCCTGAAAAAGGATATGGATAACAGGATTGGGAGGCTCATAAAAAGAAATATGAACTGGGGTAGTATCAGCATTTTCTCCACATTCATTCTCCCCAACCAGAATACTGCCTAATCCTGCCAATGTTCTAGGTCCACTCTTATTATGCTTAAGAGGATTGCATAATTCAAGTCATATAACCACGAGAGATTCTAAGTAGCAGAATGTCATCACCACCTCTCCCTGCATAGATCTGCCGCCCCACCAGTCGACATGAAAATTCACAGTATACCCAGAAAAGTCTCCAAACACCTTGATCTCCTGTAAAGGTATGGACAAAGATCTTAGGGCGCCGTACATAAATCAGGGTGTCATCTGCATACAAAGATACTGTATGATCCTGACCTCTATCTTTATCCCAGTGGTGTCAACTAACTCCCGAAGTCTGCAGGCTAAAGGCTCAATTGCTAAGGAAAATAACAATGGGAACATGGGGCACCTCTGGTGCCACGTTTTGAGGCAAAATAAGGTAAGAGATGGCCATTGACTAATACAGCGGCTACGGGTGAGCTATGATTCATACCAAATTACAAAAATTAGCTCCAAAACCAAAATTTTCAAAGACTGAAAATAAATAGGGTCATTTGATTTTGTCGAAGGCTTTTTCAGCATCTAGGAACACAATTGCATAGGTCCCTCCGATCCCTGCAAAGCTTGGATAATATTACCTAGGTGTCGTACATTGTCTGCGCCATACCTGTCCTAAATAAAGCCAGTTTGATCTGGATACACCAGGTCCTGTATAACCTTTTCCAGCCTAAAGCTCAGGACCGCCAAAATCTTATAGTCAGTGTTCAAAAGTGAGATTGGGCGGTAACCGTTACAGAAGAGGGGATCCTTCCCCTCTGTGAATAACTGTGATGAAGGCCTCATAAAAGAATTTAAGGAGATCCTGATGTGATAGCACATCACTGAAGGCATTTATTAGAACAGGGGTAAACTATTCCTGAAACCACTTGTATAACTCAAATGACAGATGGTTAGGGCCTGCAACCTTACTATTTTTAAGGGAGGATATAACTTTTGTCAACCTCACCCAAACTAAATAGTCTATCAAGGGACAACCTCAAAGTTTCAGACATTTTTGGCAGATTTCGTTGACTAAGCCAATCCTCTATCTGAGATGGGGTTCTGGATAGACAAGAGATATGCAACCCCTTAAGTCTACAAAATATTCCATCATCTTATTAGATGATAAAGTGGTATTGCCCTCATCATTCCATATCTGATTAATGTGTTTCTTAGTACGGATTTTCTTCAACTGTCATAGCAACAATTTCCTTATCCGTCCCTCCAGTCCAGTCCCGCACCTCTGGGTAGTGTACCTCTTTCAGCAGCTTGGAGGCTGAGCCTGTCATCTTTTTGATGACACTAGTGTACATATGCAGCTGGCACTGCCCACCAGCCCCAGTATGCTCAGCCTCCAAGCAACTGGAGGAGGTTGTGAGCCAGGGTGCAGGACTCACAGAAAGGACAACTAAGGAGATAGGTTAATTAGTTTTTGTTTTATTTTAGTTCAAGTACTTTAGTGCTCTGTGCCTGAGCCTGTGGAGGTGCACTGTGCTGGGGATCCTGTTACATACCTGGGTACAGATTGAGGGAGTTCCTGGGGAGTGCCCCCAGCCCTTCCCACCAAGCCGGCCAGACCGCAGTGCCTGGTATAGGATGGTATCAAGGGGTGTGAACCCCACTCAGTCCTTAAGCATTCCTTGTGTTATACAGCTCAAAACGTATTCAGTGCACAATGACTTGATGCAGATATGTGGGAAAGGCCTAACAGATAGGCCATTGTTGCTGGGCAAATTTCAGAGTGCTGTGTGCCTGGTCAGGTGATCGAAAAAGGCAGTTGGTTGATACATTGTTTCTTTCTCCTGAGAAGGGTCTGATAGAAAGTCAGAGACAGGAATAAAGATGTATTTTAATAAAAAAAAAATACTGCATATATGTTTGTAGCAGCTACAGCTCTGTGGAAAAACAGGAAGTACCTGCATACAAGAAATGTATGTAATTTAAAAGATAGTGGGTAGGAAGCAAATGAAATCCTTCCATCTGTCTATGGGTCAGTGAGTAACCTGACATGATCATCTCTTGTCTCTTAGCCTAGATTATGTACCTATTAAATCCTTAATATTGCTTGTAAGGGAAGCTGTACTCCCTTATAGCCATTAGTAGTATTAGAATAAAAACTTAAACTTTACTCGGAGAATGTGTCAGTTTTATTGGATCAGGGCAAGGTCCATTTCATATCTTTAAGATACAACACTGTAGTGCAATCTAAAAATCAAGATGTGCAGTCCCTGATGTGGTGTGATCTCCAAGGCAGGTGTCTTCCTAAACTGCATGCAAAAGGAGGTCATGGAAGCAGGACCTGCAGGATGGGATGAGGCAGGAGAGTCCCTCTCAGTTGCAAGAGACCCTGGGGGCGGGGGGTGCCATGTTACCTTCAACGGATCCAGCCCCCGGTCCTTGCACGATGCCCAGACCATCCCCCACCCTCAAGCCCAGGGAGCGATAGGGCTCCCGGGGGAGTTCTCACTGGAGTTTGTCTTACTTTTGCATAAGGCGTATTGCCTACCAAGTGGCTCCTCCCCCGGAACACAGGGCTAAGAGGCTGTCAGGCACAAAAGAGCATGAGTCGGGAGCAGTGGCATCTAAGCAGGCTAGAGGCTTAGAGGAGTGGCAGCAATTGCCGCTGTCAGGGAAGGCTGGATGGGGAAGACCTTGACACAGAGTTAGATCTACAGGAGGAGTTGGAAGGAGAGAGCCCAGAACAGGAGGATCAGGGCTGAATTGTTCGGGTTTTCGGCCGGGAGGAGCTACTAGTGCTCATCTTTATGCTTATGTTTATGCAATTTCTCGATATACCATCCAGGCCGAAGGCTATCAGGGCGGTTTACAATCACTACAATCAGGTACTGATACAGTTCCTCATTCCCAAAGGGCTCATATTCTGTGTACACCTTGGCGATCCTCAAGGCCCTGAATATGCCTGCTAACCTCCCGACAGAGGAAGAGGCGCTGTAGGATCTGCTGTTCCAGGCGTTACGGAAATCGCAGAAATTCTTACCAGTACATGGAGTAGTAGAACAGATGATCCAGGATGTGTAGGATCTGCCAGAGGTTGGCCTTAAAGGGGTGCAATCCATGGCGCCCCTATAACCCACTGCCAGAGCAAGAATGAGCTCCTTTGATTGCCCAAAGTGGGCGCAGCGGTGTTGGCAGCAGTAGAAGAGACCTTGACTTGTCTCCTGCAGCTGAGAGCCGTGGAACTGGTTCCGTGAGACCAGTACGTCTGTGGTCGATGCTTCATGTATTTCGTTTTGTCCAAAAGGAAGGTTCCTTTCGCCCAATTCTCAACTTTGAGGACATGAACTGTGGTCTCCAGATATCGCATTTTCACAGTAGTAATGACAGTAGGAAACTGAGATTTTTGGTGACTCTCGATCTCTCACAGAGGCATATCTGCATGTTTCCTTCCATCCAGAACATCAGCAATTTCTCTGCTTTGTGGTGCCAAGGGGCCATTTCCAGTTTTGAGCATTGCCCTTCGGTCTGGCGACCACCCCCGTACCTTCACCAAGGTCATGGTGGTGATGGTGGCAGCTCTCCACAAGGAAGAGGTTCTCGTTCACCCATACCTAGACGATTGGCTGATCCAGGCGAAGTCCAGGGACGTTAGCGAAAAGAACAACAGCACGGGTGGGAGAGTTCCTTCAAAGTCTCTGTTGAAGTCAACCTGACCAAGAACCAGTTACGGCCAGCCCAGGAGCTAGAGTATTTGAAAGTGTGCTTTGATACCTGTGTGGGAAGGCATTTCCTGCTGGTTTGCCGGGCACAGGAGCTACGACAGTTGATACAGCAGGTCCTGAAGAGGGCAAGACCATCAGCGTGGCATTATCTACAGGTTCTGGGGAACATGGCGGCCACTCTCGAGCTAGTCCCATGGGCAAGGGTGCATATGCAATTGCTGTAGAGGGCTCTGCTCCGTCGATGGTCCCATCAGAGTCAACCCCTGTCCCAAGTACTCCCCTGCCCACGGTGCACCAGGAGAGCCATCAGTTGGTGGCTGCATGTGGAAGGAGTCCCTGGTGTGCGTTCCTCAGATGACTAGCCTGTCAGGTTGGAAAGCCCATTGCAAAGGATGCTTTGTTCAGGGACGAGAGTCTGCAGGAGGCTCTGTGGTCGATCAACAGGCTTGAGATGCGAGCGGTGACCTTGGCGCTAGAAAGTTTCAAGCCATGGTTGCAGGGGAAGATGGTCCAAGTCCTCTCAGACAATGTGACTACGATGGCTTACATCAACCGGCAAGGAGGCATGGGCAGTGCAGCCCTGGAGGAGGAGGCCGAAGGTCTGTTCGGATGGGCAGCGTTTCGTCTCCAGGCATTATCAGCGGTGCACGTAGCAGGAGTTGACAGCGTGAAGGCAGACTACCTCCGTCGAGTGCGCATGGATCTCAGCTCAATCAGGAGGTGTTCGAGCAGGTGGTCCGCCAATGGGGCACACTGGTCATGGACCTAATGGCAGTGTTCGAGTCAGCCAAGGCCTGCCGGTTTTTCAGTAGAAGAAGAGAAGAAGTCCAAGGGCCTGGATTCTCTGATTCAGCAGTGGCTCGAAGAGGGTCTTCTCTGTTTTTCCCCGTGGACGCTCATAGGCCGGTTAGTGCAATGGCTAGAGGTGCACCAGGGATTTGTGATGCCGGTAGCACCAGACTGGCCGAGGTGTCCGTGGTATGCTGACCTGATTCGGATACTGGCGGATTGACTGGTGGCTTCCGGTTCGGAAGGACCTCTTGATGCAGGAGCCACTTCGCATGCCCCAGGTGGATCAATTCTCGCTTATGGCATGGCTCGTGAAAGGGCGAGGTTGAAGAAAGGATAATCAGGCTCAGGGATAGTGACCTTGCTACAGGCCCAGAGGTGGTCTACTAACCTGTCGTGCATCTGCATAGGGCGCATCTTTGAATCATGGTGCGGAGAGAGGCAGCCACGCCCTTCCACTGCCTCCGTCCCGGACATCTTGGCGTTCTTGCAATCTGGTTTTGATAAGGGTTTAGCTGCCAGTTCCTTGAGGATGCAACTGACGGCGATTTTATGGTTTTTGCGGGAAAGTCCACTGGCTGCCATTGGGTACACACCCAGATGTGCTGAGCTTTCTAGGGGTGATGACCCACCTCCGTCTGCCAGAGGGCAGTGGTACCACCTTGGAATCTCAATCTGGTGCTGTCTGGGGAACCCGTTGAGCCATTGAGTCAAGCTTTCCTGCAGGATTTGGCTCTGAAAATGGTATTCCTGGTGGCAAGTTGCTCGGCACGCAGGATTTCAGAGCTTCGGACCCTGTCATGCCAGGAGCCATTCCTTTTCTTCTCCAAGGAGAAAGTGGTCCAGCACCCAGTACCTTCATTTTTGCCAAGGTGGTGTCAGCATTTCATGTAGATCAGGCCGTTTCCTTACCGGCTCTGGCGAGCACGGATGTGGGTGAGAGCGGGTATGGGCTGTGACACTCCACAGCTGTGCCACCTGGATGGTAAGAGTCCTGCAAAGGTATGTGAAAAGGGCATTGTCCTTTCGGAGATCGGGACCGTCTGTTGGTTCTGTTTGGCAGGTCGCAGAAAAGTGAGGCGGCAGCTAAGCCTCCATTTCCAGATGGATCAGTGAGGCAATCACGTCGGCATACATCTTGAAGGGTAGAACAGTGCCGGCGGGGTTGCAGGCGCATTCCATGAGGGCTAAGGCAGCCTCATGGGCAGAGTATACTTTAGTTCCGCCGGTGGAGATCTGTAGGGTGGCATACTTCTCTGAACGTTTTCGCCTGGCTGTCCAGGCGGCGGGGGATGCTCGTTCTGGATCGGCAGTGCTTCAGGCCGGTTGTGCGAGTCCCTCCCGTTAGTTTAACTGCTCTGATACATCCTAGAGGTGTGGGAGTGGACTGGAGGGACGATAAGGAAAGAGAAATTACTTACCTGCTAATTGTTGTTCCTTGAGGAACTCCAGTCTAGTCCCAGAACCCTCCCTGAGTGCTTCTTGTGGTGATTTGTGCACACCCCGGTCCTGAAGCTGGTTCCCTTGGTGGAGGAAGTGGCCAGGAGGAGTCGGGGAGGGGTGTGTAATCAGTGTTTGGGGGAGGGGCGGACCAGAAGAGCTGTCGGTTGCTCGCTTCCTGCTGGTTATATAAGAACATAAGATATGCCATACTGGGTCAGACCAAGGTCCATCAAGCCCAGTATTCTGTTTCCAACAGTGGCCAATCTAGGTCATATGTACCTAGCAGTTTCCCCAAGGGACACAGGTTCCACAATGCTTGTATTGGTTCAAGCATTGATATCCTGGGTCCCTTCTTAATAATGGTTTATGGACCTTTCCTCCAGGAACTTGTCCAAACCTTTTTTAAACCCAGTTACACTAACAGCCTTTACTACATCCTCCGGTAACAAATTCCAGAGTTTGATTACACGTTGAGTGAAAAAATATTTTCTTTTATTAGTCTTAAATAGTTTACCCTGTAGCTTCATTGCATGTCCCCTAGTCTTTCTATATTCTGATAACGTAAACAATCGATCTACGTTTACCCGTTCCACTCCGTTCATTAATTTATAGACTTCTATCATATCTCCCCTCAGCCGTCTCTTTTCCAGGTTAAAGAGCCCTAACCTTTTTAGCCTTTCTTCATAGGAGTATCCTTCCATCCCCTTTACCATTTTGGTGGCTCTTCTCTGAACCTTTTCTAAAATCGCTATATCCTTTTTAAGATACGCGACCAGAATTGCACACAATATTCAAGGTGCGGTCTCACCATGGAACGATATAGAGGCATTATAATATCTTTTGTTTTATTTTCCATTCCTTTCCTTATCATACCTAGCATTCTATTTGCTCTCTTGGCCGCCGCTGCACACTGGGCCGAGGGTTTTAACATGGTATCCACAATGACGCCTAAATCTTTTTCCTGGGTGGTAGTTCCTAATGTGGAACCTTGCATCGTGTAACTATAGTTTGGGTTGTTCTTCCCTAGGTGCATAACCTTGCACTTGTCCACATTAAATTTCATCTGCCATTTTGATGCCCAGTCTTCCAATTTATCAAGATCCTCTTGCAATTTTCCACAATCCTCTTGGGTTTTAACAACTTTAAATAGTTTTGTGTCATCTGCAAATTTGATAACCTCACTCGTTATTCCGCTTTCCAGGTCATTTATGAATATGTCAAAAAGCAGCGGACCCAGCACAGATCCCTGGGGTACACCACTATTCACCTTTCTCCATGACTCTTTAGTTTTGCCAAAAGTCTCTGATGAGGGACCTTGTCAAAGGCTTTCTGAAAGTCCAGATACACAATATCAACCGACTCACCTTTGTCCACCTGATTATTCACTCCTTCAAAAAAACATAACAGATTAGTAAGACGAGATCTTCCTTGTCTAAAGCCATGTTGGCTGTCTCCCATTAGGTCATGACTATCTACATTCTGAGTAATTTTATTCTTTATGATGGTTTCTACCATTTTTCCCGGTACTGATGTCAGGCTCACCGGTCTGTAGTTTCCCGGATCACCCCTGGAACCCTTTTTAAAAATTTGTGTTAAATTGGCGATACTCCAATCTTCAGGTATTAGAGATGATTTTAATGATAGTTCACAGATTACTAATAGCAGGTCTGCAATCTCATATTTCAGTTCTTTCAACACTCTTGGATGTATACCATCCGGCCCAGGTGATTTGCTACTCTTCAGTTTATCTAATAGTTGTAATACATCTTCCCAATGTATTGATATTTCCTTCAATTCTTCCGCACCTTTAAATACAACTTCGGTCATGGGTAACATCCCTACATCTTCCTCAGTAAAGACTGAAGCAAAGAATCCATTCAGTCTCTCAGCTATCGCCTTGTCGCCTCTTAGTGCTCCTTTAACCCCTTTATCATCTAATGGACCAACTGACTCTCTCTCACAGGTTTTTTGCTACGAATGTACTTGAAAAGGTCTTTACTTCGCGTTTTTGCTTCCGCAGCAAGCTTCTTCTCAAATTCTCCCTTTGCCTGCCTTATCAATGCCTTGGTTGGAGTTGCCTTGGTTGGAGTTGCTCAGGCGCTCAACAGGTAGGCCTCTTCATCCTGGAGTGGGGGACGGGGTATCCTTCCCAGGGGATGGAGGGGTACTAGTTTATTTAGACGTAGAAGTGTTTGTTGCATGTTTAACTGCTTATTTGTTGCTCCTCTGAGTCTGCTTTGTCAATAGGTACTGGGGCTGGTGGGCGGTGCCAGCTGCATCCTCCACAGCAGCACCCACAGCAGCTCTCTGATTGATCTCCCGCCTCAGCACTGAAGCCGGGAGACAGAGGCTGACTGCGAGGCAGGGAGGAGCAGCGCATCTGAAAGGTGGCCAAGTTCTGAGATGGCAGACAGTAAGGCAAGCCTTTGAGTGTTAGTAAGGCAGCTACAATTAAGGCAAACCGTGTGGTGAAAGCAGGTCAGCCCAACCGTGCATGAAAAGCACCATTTTGATTGCCCCATTCTCACAGGCTGAGCACATGTGGGCTGACTGGGGGGCTCTTTGGATGTTAAGTTTACTCCTCCACAGTTTTGTTTTTCGCTATAGTCGGCTGCAGGCCTCCTTTTAATGCAGTTTGAATTTTAAAAAGAAAGATAATAATCAGGGAGCTTAAAGCAGGATTTGCCAGGGCACTTAGGCAGCTTCTAGGGAATCCTGTGCCTCTGGCTTGGCCATGCCTTAAAGACCCCAGTGTGTGAGTTGTGGCGCCAGGCATAAGTCACTGTCGGCTGCATGCATTTGCTGTGGATGCGATGCAGAGGCGTGGACAGCAAAGAGAAACCTGCAGGATGAGGGAGCTGTCTCCTTGGAGCAAGTAAGTGCCTCGAGGGCAACAGGGGGGCAGTTCGCAGTCCCAGGAAGGGGGTGGCTCGACCATGCTGATGGTAGGTGAGTCTGGCTCTGCTCCTCCTCTTTTGGAACCCTTTAGTGAAGGTTGCCACTCTCCAAGACCCTCAACTTATCAGGGGTTGGGGGCTGACACTGTCCAGGGAGTCTCTTCACCAGAGTTCATCGTCCTCATGCACAGGACTTTCTGCATGAGGCAGGGGGAACACGAACATACTGCTTCAGTGCCTGGGAAGGGCAGGAAGAGGTAGAACAGAAGATGGACAATGAGCCTGCAGGAGGTAGGCGCAGGCTTGAGGGTGTATGGTTTGAGGAGAGAGGGTTCATCCTCTTGGACGAAGAGGACGTGGCCATGAATGCTGAGCTGGGAGTGACCGCAGAGGAATCTGAGGAGAGGGAGATCCCACAAGAAGAGGAGGTTCACATAGTGCACATCTTACGCCGAGAAGAATTGGCAGCGCTCATAACAGAGTCCTTGAAAATGCTAAACATGTTGGCTGGGCAGGCACTGGAGGACAAGGGAAACATTGGAAGACCCGAACCACAGAGGGTGTTTCCCCTGCATCGGCTGATTAAGCAAATGATCCAGGATGAGTGGGATCTTCTGGAGGCAGAGGCTGGGCTGAGGGGGATTAAGACCAAGTCCCGACTCTACATGCTGCTGCAGCAGGAGGAGTTCCGTTCCCCGAAGGTGGATGCTGCGGTCTCAGTAGTGACTAAGACCACCACTATCCCTATGGAGGATAGTGCGGCCCTCAAGGATGTGCAGGACAGGAAGCTGGACACCCTGTTGAAGCAGGCGTTTGATATCAATGTCCTCTCTTTGGAGGCATCCGTGTGTGGGCAGTTGTGGCCAGGGCCTGCCTGCGCTGGGCGCAGGGGGTGTTGGAGCCAAATGCAGAATCGCAAGAGCCGGCAGCAGCTGTGGCAAAACTGGAGTCCGTGGCCACGTACCTTGCAGACGCCTTCTATGATCTCATCAGAAGCCTTTCCAAGAGCATGGCCTCAATAGTGGCGGCTCGCCACTATCTTTTGGCTGCGGAAGTGGGCATCAGATGTCTCATCCACCTCAGTAAGCTTCCATTTAAGGATAAGCTGTTGTTTGGAGAGAAGTTGGAGAAGTTAGTGAAGGACTTGGGAGTGTCCAAGGTGGAGGATGCTTGCCAGAGGACAAGCAGAGGCAGGCGTGCTCCTCGGCACCGGGGTGGGGCAGTTGATGGATTTCCGGCAGTTCCGGACTGCATGTTTTGCACCCTACCAAAGAGGTCAGCTCTCCATGAGAGGGCTAACATTTAGGGGGTTTTGAGGAGCATGGCGGGGTTATTACTCCTCCTCCCCTTCCTCAGGACCGAAAAAGATGCAATGAAGCAAGGGGGGGCTCAGGTGGGATTGCAGTCCATAGGAAGTCGGCTGTGAGCTTTTTACCCGGCCAGGGTCCAGATTACTTCCGACCAGTGGGTCCTAGAAATCATTAGAAAAGGCTATGTGTTGGAGTTCGCCAGGCCCCTCTCTCCCTCCTTCATGTTGTCTCCATGCAAAGCACATGGCAAGGCCACGGCTCTCCAGGACACCCTGAGGTGGCGGCTGCAGCAGCTGGGTGCCGGGGTAAGGATTCCCCAGGACCACTGTGGGTGCGGTCGATACTCTATTTATTGTGGTGCCAAAGGAGGAAGGTTCTCTTTGACCCATTTTCGACCTCAAAAAAGGTGAACCAGTGTCTGCGGGTACCCCAGTTCCACATGGAGAATCTCCGATCGGTCATTGTGGCTGTGAGAAGAGTCAAGTTCTTAACTTCTCTGGACCTCATGGAGGCATATTTGCATATTCTTATCCAGCCAGAATATCGGCAATTTCTCCGCTTCACGGTGCCCATGGGACACTTCCAGTTTCGGGCACTGCCCTTCGGGGTAGCGACAGCCCCATGTACCTTCACCAAGATGATGGTGACGGTTGTAGCGGCAGCAGCACTGCAACAGGAAGGCAACCTGGTACACTCCTATTTCGACTGGTTCATTCGGGCGAAATCAAGTCATAAAAGCAAATGGATGACAGCAAGTTGGTCCAGATCCTGCAAAGTCTTGGATGAGTTATCAACGTAGCCAAGAGTCGGTTAGTGCCCTCACGGGATTTAGAGTACCTGGTGGCTCGCTTTGACACCAGTTGCGGGAAAGTTTTCTTGCCGCAGCAGAAGCCCAGAGGATTTCAGGCTCTCCCTTGTAGGAGGGAGCCTTTTCTGTTCATCTCTAAGGAAAAGGTGATAATCTGTCTGGTGCTCTCCTTTGTACCCAAGGTTCTATCGGTGTTTCATCTGAATCAGCCAGTCACTTTGCCGGCGCTTACAGAGGCATCGGCAGGGGGGGTGGTCCTCAGCTACGCCTTTTAGACATCTGGAGGGTGTTGAGGCATTATTTGAAGAGGACTACCCTGTTTCGGAAATCGGATTGGTGGTTCATCTTGTTTGGCAATCCCGTGCACAGGGGAAGCGGCATAGAAAACGTCAGTCTCTCGGTGGATTAAGGAGGCTATTGCGCTGCATATTTGTTGAGAAGGAAGCCTGTGTCGCAGGACTGAGGGCTCATTCCACCAGAGCTCAGGCTGTCTTGTGGGCAGAGCATGGCTTGGTTCCACCAGGAGATATTTGTAGAGCGACCACATGGTCCTCCTTACACACCTTTGTTAGACATTACCACCTTGATGTGCAGTCGGCTGGGGATGCTCTGTTTTGGACGGCAGTGCTTCAGGCTGGTCTCACGGGCCCCTCCTGTCATTAGGACTGCTCTGTTAGATCCCTGAGGTACGGGACTGGACTGGAGGGACGATAAGGAAGGTGAAATTAGACCTTACCTGCTATAATTAGTTTTCTTTGAGTAATTCCAGTCCAGTCCTGGAACCCTCCCTTAGAGCATAGATGCCTTCACGACCTTGGGCCTGAAGAGTGTTATTACAAGTTAGGCTATGGAGCTTGCAGGCAGAGGTGTTAGAGTCTGGGAGGCTCTATCGGAAAGTTGTGTTGTGTGGGTGACGCACTTGTTTTTTCTTTTTCTCATTAGGGGTGCTCACAAGTACGGATTGGACAGGTGAGCTTCTTGCTCCAGGGGAGGGCCCCTGGTGGGAGTGGGGGCCAAAGTTGTTTTCACGGTTATTTCCAAGTTTTCGTTTGGATTTTTCTAATCTGCTTATTTGTTGCTCCTGTGAGTCTGCTTTGTCAATAGGTTACTGGGGCTGGTGGGTGGAGTCAGCTGCCTAAGTATACTGATGTCATCAAGAAATTGACGTGCTCAGTCCCGAAGCTGCTGGTGGAGGTTGACTACCATGAGGTACGGGACTGGACTGGAGTTACTCAAGGAAAGCTAGCAGGTAAGGTCTAATTACACCTTCTCCAGAGACTAGTGGGGGGATGCAGTCACACTGTATTGGTGAATCAAAAAATGAGGGCTGCTTCAGAGTTTATTACAGTCCAGTCCAGCGATTCAGGCCCCAAAATGGGGAGGAGGATCATGTGAACAACTTGCAGAGGACTGCTTGCCCGAATGCGAGGTCTTGCACCAGGAAGTGATTGATGCTTTAGTGTTTGGTAAAGATGTGAATCGATGACCAGCTAGCTACCTTGCAGGTATCTTGAGCAGAAACTGATGCCAGGCTGGCTATGGAGGCCACCATAGCTTGGATGTGTTGGCAACCAATGTTCACTTTGGCCTGGCTGTAACAAAGCGAGATGCAGTTCTCTATTCAGGAGGAAATAGACTGCTTGGATGCAGGCTGTCTCGGGTTATTTGGGTTGAAGGTTACAAAAAGCCCAGCAGACAAACATATCCCTGCAGTTGCGTGCAAGTAGTAGAAAAAATTCTTCAGCAGTCCAAAGAGTGTAGCATGTTCTCAGGTGAGCTGGTGTGCTGTCCCGTAAAGAAGGTTGGAAGGGACTATGTTCTGGTTGAGGTGGAAGTTGGAGAGGACTTTAGGGAGGAACTTGGGTTGCATTTGTAGGATGATTCTGTTGTGCAGAAATTGTGTATATGGGGGGTAGGGAATCAAGGCTTGCAATTCACTTACTCGCTGTGCCAAGGTTACTGCGATGAGAAACTCAGTCTTCCACATGAGGTACTTGAGAGAGGCAGACCACAGTGGCTCAAAATGGGTTTCATGAGCTCAGAAAGGACTGTTAAGATCCCATGCTGACATGGGCAGTCTGGTTTGAGGCTTTGTGTTCATGAGTCCCTTCCTGAATCTTATCACTACTTGGTGAACAGATAGGGGCTTTTCATCGACATGGGAGTGGGAAGCCATGATGACGGATAATTGATATCTGATTGAGATGGTCTGGAGTTCTGAGCAGAAGAGTTGCAGAAGGTATGTAAGGACCTTGCTGACAGGGCAGGACACTTTGATAAGAACACTGCATAGCTGGTTTCTGAGGCAGAGATGATGACCAGAACATCGTCAGGGAAGGAATTGCCTATCATAGGGCTCTGAATATTCTCCAAGTGGCTAGGGATAGGCTGCGGAGGTTGGGATGGATCAGGTGTCTGCTGTGCTGTGTGAAGAGAAATGAACAAACATTGCCTGGCAGGAGGAGTGGTCTTGCCACCAGCGCAAGAAGGTGGGGGAAACAGGCCTGTCTTGGCCAGTGTGGAGCAACGAGGATGACCATGGCTCTCTCTTCCCTAATCTTGATGAGAACTCTTGGCAGGAGCGAGAAGGGAGAAAACATTGGCTCCAGGAGACGGTGAAGGCATCGTGAGCCCAGCAGTGCGTACTTGGATGGATAGAGCAAAATAATGCACTTTGCATTATCCTCCGATGAAAAGAGATCCACTATTGGAGTGCCCCAATTGTTGAAAAGGTGCCTGATGACCTGTGAATTGAGGGACCAGTTATAAGGATCAAAGTTGCAGCTGAGAGAATCTGCTAGTTGGTTTTGTGCACCTGGCAGATAGGTTGCTTGTGGAATCCAGAGAGTTGGCGTAGTGTGGCATCCTCCCTACTTGTTGATGTAGAACATTGTGACCAGGTTTTCTGTCTGCCTTATATGACTCGCTGACGGACCCAGTGCTGGAATACAGTGAGTCCATGGAAAACAGTCTGTAGCTCCAAAATATTGATGTGTAGGGTATGCTGTTGTGCTATCCAGGTCCCTTGAGTCCCCTATGTACACTCCAATGAAGAAGAGGATCTGCTGTGGTTCAGGCTCAGACGTTTGGGTGTTGGCGATGAATTTGAGCTCTTGAAGTGTATGTGGACGGCACTGTGCTTAGCATACTTCAACTGGGCCTTTGTGGTGGTGAAGGCTAGCCATTCATCCAGGTAGGGATAGACTCGATGCCTGTATCAGTGAAGATCGGCTGCTGCCACTGCAAGGCAGTTCGTGAAGACTCTTGGTGCTGAAGAAAGGCTGAAAGGGAGTACCTTTTACTGGTTCTGCTAGTCCTTGAAGTGAAAGCAAAGATATTTCCAGTGATGGTGGGTGGATAGAGATATGGGCATAGGTGCCTTTGAGGTCAAGAGAGGCTAACCAAACTTTGCACCAGAGCAGTGGGAGAATGTTGCAGAGGCAGTGCATTTTGAACGTCTTGCATTTGACATGGAGGTTGAGATTGCAGAAATCAAGGATGGACCAAAGGCCATCAGACTAATTTGGAATGAAGAAGAAGTTGAAGTAGAAGCATTAGTTGAGCTGATGTTCAGGACCCATCAGTCTGTGGTTTGGTTTGTATTTATTGTGACTTGATAAACTGCCCTTCACAGCTGCATGGAGACTGGCTCCATCTCTTGTTATAGAATGGGAAAATGCTGAGACGGTATTCTCCCGCTGTTGGAGGCTGTGCAATGAGTCAGAGGTAGGGACCGGAAATTTCTACGGGAACAAGCAGGAAGTCAGTCCTCGCATATGGGATGACGTTGGCACCGATGGAGCCCGCATGGAGCAAATCCCCAGCTTTCAAAGAAAGCCTTTGGTATTGCTACCACGCATGCATGGTCCCCTCCTGCCCAAAAGTGCCATCTTGCTCGGTCGTCTTTTTTTCCGCGGAGCCCACCAGACATCGCTTTCCCCCAGCAAAAGGTTGATTTTTCTCGAGTTTTTTTTTACTCTTCTCCGGTTCTGCACTGGTACCTTTCCTACCTGTTGACCTCGGTGCCTCAGTATCGAGGTCGACACCTTTTTTACTTAAGTTTTACTTTTTTGGCATCTTCGTGCCTTTTTCCCGCTGGCAGCCTGAAGGATCTTCAACCTTGCTAGGGTTCTTATTTCCCCTATGGCGACCAGCGGCTTCAAAAAGTGTGATAGGTGCGCTAAAATAATGTTTCGTCGACACACATGACTGCTGCCTCTGGTGCCTCGGTGCGGACCACGACCCTGTGGTCTGTGGTCTTTGCAAGAAGATGTCTTCCAAGGCCTTGAAGAGCCACCAGCAGCAACATGACAATTTTTCCTGAATCCCTGATTCCTCCGAGAGCCAGGACCTCATCTGAGGCCTCGACACCTCGGGAGAAACATTCCATGCCCGAGCGTCATCGTGGGTCCTCGAAGAGGGGGGTCTCCCTCGAGGGAACTGAAGAGGAAGAAGAAGTCCTCAAAGGCGGCGTCCTTGGACAGCTCTGACCGACCGGGGTCCTCCTGGTCGCAAAACCTCGGGTGCCCACTCGAGCCATCAGAGGGAACAGCCGGCCAAGGTCCCCTGGAAGGATCCAGCTGCAGATCAGCATCGCCAGCTAGACACAGTCCTCGTCAAGGATTCCACTCCGGGGGAGCCAGCATTGGGCCCGTCCCTCGGTGCCCGCACCGAAGGCAGCAGAGCCATCTGGGTTGGAGTCCAGGATGGCGTCCTTGGAGCGCATTGTAACTGCCTTCTTGGACCAGCAGTGGGTGCTGATTTCCAGCACGCCCAGTTCCTCCGCGCCAACCACCGGGCGTTCGATGTCGAAGACATCCCCAGAGACTGAGCCGATCCTCGAGGCCATGCCAGGCCCGAGTACATCCTCGGCCGAGGTTGCGCTCTGTCTCCCGCTCGACGGGGCCATGGTTGTCCCCGATGAGCCCTCCGGGGTTGGGTCACATGGTGCCAGGCCCCTCAAGGCCCGAGGAGCAGCACCCCCTTGAGTCTTCCTCTGAGTGTTCCAACTGGGAGACCGAGGACGAGGAGTCCCCGGACACCCGTAGGCACCGAGATGTCCCCTCAGATTCCCCGGTTTCTGAACCTTGGAGAAGGTCCTCACCGGAGGACATGGACTTCGTCAAAGACATGTCCAAGGCTTTGGCATTTTCCACAGAGTCCGAGGAGGATCCTCAAGCCGACTAACTCGAAATCCTCCAATACAAAACTCCCCCTAGGGAATCGCTCACAGTGCCCATTCCTCCCATCGTGGAGCGGCTCATGTTCTGCATATGGGAGACACTGGCGTTGGTACTGGTGGTCAGCAAACGGCTCGACTCGATGTACCGAGTCCGCCGGAGCCCTGGCTTTCAAAAGTCACAGCTGCCACACATCTTCATAGTGGTGGAGTCGGCCATGTGTTGACTGAAGAGCCAGAAGACGCACTCCTCGGTGCCCCCTGGCAGGGAGGTCCGCATCTTGGGTGCCCTTGGCAGAAAATGCTACCAGGGCTCAATGCTGAATTGCCAGATCCAGGCCTACCAGCTGTACATGGGCATGTACCTGAGGGACCTGGCGAAGGAACTCACTGGGTACTCAGCTGGTCTCTCTGAGGAGCCTTTGCAGCGCTTCAAGAGCCTGTCCAAAGCTGTCCGTGAATGCTCCAAGTTTGTCTTGGGTGGCCTATCATGGTTTCGAATCGGCGGCCCGGGTAGCCGCAGCGAGCATCAGTGCACACCACCAGGCTTGGCTCCAGTCGTCTGACCTCAAGCAATGGGTGCAGAACAAGTTGGTCGATGTCCCTTGCCAGGGGGAGAACCTCTTAGGCAAACCTATGACTGACAAGGCCGCAGAGCTGGAGACTGAGTTCATGACGAGGACCAGACTCTTTAAGAGGACCACTGCCCCTCCCCGACAGAAGGGCTCAGGTAAAAAGCCCTTTTACCTGAGGAAATCAACTGCTTACTGAAACTACCCTCCTTACCAGGCCTCCCTGGCTCCCCAGCAAGGGCAGCAGGCCAAGGGACAAGGGCGTGGCCCGCGTAAGCAGAAGGCTCCCAAGCCTCAGGCTCCGGCCCAGCCAGGAGGGAGCTTTTGACTCCTACATTATAGCCCCTCCCCCTCCCAGGGATCGCAGCCTACAGGGGGTCATCTCACCGGCTATAACCACCGACTCCTGGGCACTAAGGGTGGTCAGGGAGGATTATCTCCTCCATCTGAGCCAAACATCTCCCCCCTTCTTCCCATGAGAGCCCCTCAGGTCTCTCCTCCACCAGGACCTTCTTCTGAAGGAGTTGGCAGGGCTTCTCGAGGATAGAGCAGTGGAACCGGTGCCCCACCACCTCAAGGGCAAGGGATTTTACTCCAGGTACTTTCTCGTGCCAAACAGGACAGGGGGCCTAAGGCCCATCCTCGACTTGCGCAACCTCAATCAATTCCTGGTGAGGGAGAAGTTCAAGATGCTCTCCCTTGGAACATTGCTGCCCTACCTCCACCAGGGAGACTGGTTATGCTCCTTAGACCTAAAGGATGCCTATTGTCACAAGGTAGATGCAGCAGAGCCCATGGAAATAAGCAGAAACGCAGGCAGTGAGACAGATTCTGACAGTTCAGAGGGGCACAGGTCAGAATGTTGCTATTGGCAACCCAAACAAAACAGTTCACGTGCGAGGGAAACACGCCCAAGCAGCAGAAAGGCTAGGAAATCAGGAACTAATGAAAGCCAGCTGGGAGTGGGTGGAGCTGACACGCACGTAGAAAAGCTCAGTGCACATGGAGTTAGACAGAGTAAGAGCAGGAGCACGGGAGCAGGCAGTTGTGATTCTGAAAGCCAAGGACGTAATGAGAGAAACTCTAGTTGGAAGGAAGCTGAGGGCAGAGCTGTGAAAGCCAAAAAGTCCTATTCCAAAGGAGAGAGTGAGAACCCAGGTGCCTGTGGTGAAAGGCAGAGCATGGAAGCGTCAGAGCTCAGCAGAAGTTATCAGAAAGGTAACAAAGCATTTAATTGGGAAGCTAGCTGGAGGAAGCCTGAAGAAAGTCTTTATACAAACAATTGGCATAGAAAGAGTAAAGCTGTTATACCTGAGGATAATCCTGTGTCTAGAAGAAGGTTCAAAAGCAAGAGCCGTGAAAAGCTTTTACTGGATTTTACTCCGGCGTCTGTAGCAGCAGAGAGAAGCCCGAGTCAAAGACTGCTTAAAGGTAGCCCAATTGTTTCTAATAGGGGAAATTATCAGTTTCACTTTTCCCTCTATCTTCCACTGCATTTAAGAGGCTCCCAAAGTAAATACTCTAATGAATATGGTAGCAGCATAGCAAACATTCTCACAGAGAGAGAGAGAGAGTTCCTGAATAGTAAGGAGAGACTGTTCAGTAACGTACCGTATTGTGCAAGGGAAGAATCCTTAACGGCAGAACCCGAAGAGATGCAATGTGAGGCGCAGGGAGACACTGTATGTAATGATTACATGGACTGCATGCTCACAGTTTCGGATAATGTATTTTCTTTGAGATAAACAAGTTGTGATTTACCAAGCTTGAAAGCCACAAAGGCTTTGTATGCTGGAAAGAACTGTTTTGAATACTTTTCATTTACCTGTTAGAAGCTGAAGATAAGCAATTTTTGTTCTCATTTTTGTCACTTTGCTTTTGCCCAAGTGGGGCTGTGTACTTTTTGTTTCACCCACCAAGAGAATCCTCTCGGAAGGGGAATAAAACCTATTTAAGCCTTACCTCGTTGCCACAACTGATTCTTTGAATTGGCCTATAAAAATACTACATATCCCAGAGGGCCAAGCAAGGCTCTGGGCTGGGCCTAGGCTTAACACCCTGCCTGTGCTTGAGGAGATGAGCACTGGAAGGCAAGGGGGTTGATGACACTATACATACATTCTGATCCACCCAAACCACAGGCAATACCTGTCTTTGTGGTGGGAGGTAATCATTTCCAATACAGGGTGCTGCCCTTCAGCCTAGCCTCGGCCCCCAGGGTATTCACAAAGTGCCTGGCAGTTGTTGCCACCTTTCTTGGGCTTCAGGGGGTCTTTGTCTTCCCCTACCTCGACGACTGGTTCATCAGGGCCTCCACGGCCCCCGAGGTGCAGCAGGCAACAGCATGCACCACCCAAGTTCTGCAACAGTTGGGTTTCATTGTAAACTACCCCAAGTCGAACCTTCGTCCGACTCAGGGGCTGGAGTTCATCAGGGCAAGACTTGACACCCTTTGGTCGAAGGCCTTCTTGCCCATGGACCCGGCAGCTTGTCTCATGTCTCTGGCCCAGGACATGCAGTACCGTACCTTGGTGTCTGCCAGGCATCTGCTGCGCCTTCTCAGGCACATGGCCTCCACGGTCCTTGTCACTCCAGATGCCCATCTTCGCATGCAGACAGCACAGTGGGGCTTCTGGGACCAGTGGTCCCAGGACAGAGTCTGAGTGAGCTGCCAGCTGGCAAAGTCTCTGGTCTGGTGGCAGTTGCCCGACACCTGGAGGCGGGCATGCCCTTCCATGCCCCCCAGTAACTTGAGGGTCCTTACCATGGACACCTTCCTGCTAGGCTGTGGAGCCCATTGCGGGGGCTTCCACACCCTGGGCACTTGGTCCCTGGATGAGAGTGCTCAGCAAATCAACCTCCTGGAACTGCGAGCCATTCGCCTCGCCTTGAAGGCCTTTCTTCATCACCTGGGCCACCCGTCCAGACGGACAACCAGGTGGCCATATTCTGTGTGCACAAGCAGGGAGGCACGGGATCCCGTGCCCTCTGTTAAGAGGTACTAGACCTGTGCTCTTTTGCGATCCAGCAGGGCATCCTCCTCAGGGTGGTGTATCTGCCAGGCCAAGACAACCTGCTGGCTGACAGACTCAGCAGGATTCTCCAGCTGCACGAGTGGCAACTGGACCCCAGAGTAGCCAGCAATCTTTTCCAAACCTGGGGGAATCATTGATGGACCTGTTTGCAAGCCCAGACAATCACCAGTTGCCCCGCTTCTGTTCCTGGCAGTCTCACACCGCCAGGGTGGCCGCTGATGCCTTCCTGGTCTCATGGTCGAGGGACTTTGTATGCCTTCCCTCTGATGATACTGATTGCCAGGACTCTGTTCAAGACCCTCCACGACAGGGTCTCGGTCATCTTGGTAGCTCCATGGTGGCCCAGGCAGCCGTGATTTCCGCTGCTTCTGCAGTTGGCGGCTGAGGACCCTATACCCCTGGGGTATGCTCCCCGACTCCTTTCCCAGGAGCGGGGCTCTCTCCTGCATCCCAACCTGGTATCTCTCTCGCTGACAGGTGGGCTGCTGAGAGGGTGACTCTAGCCCCACTCCACTTCCCCAGAGAGGTGAAGGATGTTTTGCTGTCCTCGCGCAAGGTGTCTACCAGATGGGCCTATAACTTTAAGTGGCACAAATTCTCACTTTGGTGCACTGAGCAAGGGTCCGACCCCCTTCTCTTGCCCGGTGGTCATGGTACTGCAGTACCTGCTCCACCTCTCTCATTCGAGGCTCAAGTCTAATTCTGTTAGGGTACACCTTAGTGCCCTAACAGCGAACCACTACCAGGTAGATGGGAGGCCCCTCTCGGCTCATCCAGTGGTGTCACACTTCCTATGGGTCCTGCTCCTGTCTAAGCCCCCGGTCCATCCTTCGGCGACCAAATGGGATCTCAATGTGGTGTTGGGGCAGCTTACTCGCCCTCCATTTGAGCCATTGGCTACTTGCCACCTTCGCTACCTCTCCTGGAAGGTGGTCTTCCTGGTTCCGCTCACTTCTGCACGAAGGGTAAGCGAGCTCCAGGCCCTGGTGGCGGAAACGCCCTACACCAGGTTTTACAAGAATAGGGTGTGCTTCGCACGCACCCTAAATTCCTTCCGAAGGTGGTATCCCCCTTCCACCTCAACCAGGAGGTAGTCCTCCCTACCTTCTTTCCCAGACCTCACGCCAATCGGGCAGAGACGGTCCCCCATACCCTGGACTGTAAGAGGGACTTGTCCTTCTATATACAACACACTCAGGGCCACCGAAAAGTCTCTCAGCTTTTTGTTTCTTTTGACTCCAGTAAACTGGGGGAGGCGGTGACCAAGCGTATGCTGTCCACATGGGTGACAGACTGTATTGCCCTTGCTTACGAGGAGGCGAGGCTTCCATTGGAGGGCCGGGTCACGGCTCACCGGGTCAGGGCTATGGTGACCTCAGTAGCTAACCTGCGTTCGGCCCTGCTGGCACACATCTGCCGGGCCGCCACCTGGTCTTCAGCCCATACCTTCGCAGCTCATTACTTCCTGGATAGAGAATCCTGATGGGACAGTGCCTTTGGCCTGTAACCTTTTCGGGGTCTAGGCAACTCCTACCCTTCTGTGTTCAGGCTACCAGAGTGCTGGTTTCATCGGACACAGGGGTCCTTGTTGGTCTGTCTATACGGACACAATTGCTGCTGCTTCTGGCTCTCCATGAGGGAGCCCTATTTTTGCTATGGGCTTTTGGTAGCCTATAGCTGGGGAGTCCCATATGTGAGGACTGACTTCCTGCTTGTTCCCGGAGAAAGCGCAGTTACTCACCTGTAACAGGTGTTCTCCGGGGACAGGAGGAATCGGTCCTCACAACCCTCCCTCCTCCCCTTGGAGTTGCAGCTGTATCATCTTTTAATTTGTTTTTGCCGTCTTTAGCTATGCCATCTGACTGAGCAAGATGGCACCCTTGGGCGGGAAGGGGACTATGCATGTGTGGTAGCAAGCCCAAAGGCTTTTTATTTTTTTGAAAGCTGGGGATTTGCTCTGTGCGGGCTCCATTGGTGCCGACGTCACCCCATATGTGAGGATTGATTCCTGCTCTCCCCGGAGAACACCTGTTAGAGGTGAGTAACTACACTTTATCTTGTACCCTTCACGGATGATGATGAGGACCCATCGGTACATGGTGATGGATTGCCAAGCCTTCCTGACGTGACGGATCCTGCTTTCCACCGCAAAGGAGTCAAAGGGAGGGGTTGGTCTTACTGCAGGTGCAGTTTGTGTGTTTTTTTTCCTCTCCCAGGAACGGGATCTTTGGTTGTATGCCAGGCCGGAGGAATGTTGTGCTGGAGGATTGGAATAGGGCTGGTACTTTTACATGGATAGAATTGTTGGATGTACTGATAGTGGTATGGCCTGCGAAATTAGGAAAGTTGTTCTCTGCGAGACTGAGATGGAGTGGTTTCCGCTGGTTGGGTGGAAAGTTTCCTCACTGTGGAGGAATGATCTTTGACCTCTGAAATGGCTTCCTGCACTTTGGAGCCAAATAAGCTATCTCCCTGACAGGGTGTGTCAGCCATTGATTGTGAAAGTCTTCACGGAAGCCAGAGACTCTCAGCCAGGCGGTGCATCTAGCTGGGATGGCCGTGGTTATGAACTAGGCACCAGAGTCATATGTGTCATAGGTAGCCTGGATGCTGTGGTATAGAGATTCATGCAGATTGTCCTGAAGCTGCATGTGGTCCTTGACTGCAGAAGTACTGGGATTATCTATTCGCAAGAGGAGATCGTGGGCGATAGCGGAGGATCTTAAGTTCATGCGCCAGAATTCACATCACCAGTAGGGTGCTTTGGTATGTTTTCCTGCTGATGGCATCCAGGGTCTTTTTGGCACAAGCACCTCTTGGCAAGGAATAAGTGACCTTGCGTTTTTGATTAAAAATTTTTTTTTTAGAACACCCTCCAAGACCATTGGTGCAGCAGTTGCTGGTGATAAAACTCTGGGGCAGGGAGTACCTTGTACCTGAGGTCCAGGTGTGTGGCGATTGCATAGACAGATGTTGGTTTTTCCACATGGAGGACTGGAGGACCTGGATGAGTTGGTGCACAGGAAAGATCAGGACTTCTTTTGGGGCACTGCAGGAGCGAATGATGGATTGTTTGTGGGAGTCTGGGATTTGCTGAGGGTGAGCACTCCGGAGATCTTCTGTAGGAATTTGGGGTATGAGTAGTCTACTGCTGACTTGTCGGGGGTCCCCTTTTCAGATGGGGGTTTTGGGAGGTCTTCAGTCACAAGAGAAGAAGCTGTATCCTGGGGCAAAATAGAACTGGAATCTGTGTAGATGTCATCTTCGATTGGAGGGGTGGGTACCAATCCATGAGGGAGGGAGAGGGAGCCTGGGGGTATGATGGGGCTTGAGTGATGACGTTGAGAGGATGGGCCTCCTGGTAGTCTGCACATTGGAGGATGGTGGCACTGTCCTGGAAAAATCGTCTGAAGAAACAGATGAGGCATGAGTTTAGGCTGAGTTCCCCCTTGGGAGGGGGGAGGAGGCCCTTCTGGTGATAGGGCAGGCATTGGAGTCTCTGCCTGTTTGCTGGGAGGTCCCTGGCATGGGGGGGTGCTTCTGACCCATGCCGCTTAAGGGGGTTACTTGCCTTACCTGAGGTGGAGGCAGAATCCCCTGGGCGTGGCAGTAGAACAGCTTTTGTGATGCTTACACAATGAAAGGCACCACCACCACCCAGGAAAAGGATTTAGACATCATTATGGATAATACATTGAAACCTTCTGTCCAATGTGCAGTGACGGCCAAGAAAGCAAACAGAATGCTAGGAATCATAAGGAAACGAATGGAGAATGAAACAAAGGATATTATAATGCCTCAGTATCATTCCATGGTGTGACCACACCTTGAATATTGTATGCAATTCTGGTCACCATATCTTAAGGATATAGCAGAATTAAAAAAGGTACAGAAAAGAGCCACCAAAATTATATAAGGGGATGGAAGGATGCCCCTGTGAGGAAAGGCTTTAAAGGTTAGGGCTCTTCAACTTGGAAAAAAGATGGCTGAGGGGGAGATATGATAGAAGTCTATACAATAATGAATGGAGTGGAATGGGTAAACATAGACTGGTTGTTTATTCCTTCAAAAAGTAGAAAGACTAGGGGACATGAAATGAAGCTAAAATATAGCCCATTTAAGACTAATAGGAGAAAATATTTTTTCAACCAGCTTGTAATCAAACTCTGGAATTGTTACTGGATGATGTATTAAAAGCTGTTAATGTAGCTGGGTTTAAAAAAGGCTTAGATAAGTTCCTGGAGGAAAAGTCCATAAATCATTACTGAAGAGGACTAAGGATAGCCACTGATTACTCCAGGATAAACAATGTGGAATCTCTGTACCATTTTGGGAATCTGACAAGTACTTGTGACCTGGATTGGCCACTATTAGAAAATAGAATACTGGGCTTGATGGATCTTGGTTTGACCCAGTATGGCATCTCTTATGTTGTTATGCTACTTTAATACATTTTGAAGTGTATTTTTTCAAAGGTAGAATATGGAAATGTGTGAAGTTTTTGCAAGGCATTTATGTGGCACAGGATGATGTAACTGAATCCGAGAGGAGGGATGGTGGTGGGAAAGGGGGGGTGAGGCTGGAAGGAAAACAGCAAGGGGGGGGGGGGTGAGGCTGGAAGGAAAACAGCAAGGGGATGGCAGGCCTGTAATAGATACAGCATGGTGAGGCAAATAGCTGCGAGACGGAGAGATGGACAAAGAAGGGGTTGAGAGAGGAAGGAGATGAGGCTGGGAGTACATAGCAAAGAAGTGGAGTGAGGGTATGGGGGAGGACAGCATGCATCTTACTGTTGCCCAGATTTTTCATGACTTTGTTTTTTTTTTTTAAAGGCATTTTTGAGTGTGGAAATCACAAGCAGTTGAAGAGTAAATGTATTCCTGTAGCAGAGGCCAAGCAACATATACTGGTAAGTCACAGCCGACATCCCTGCTTTTCACAGAGGTGGGGATCCTTCTTCCACACTTAGTGAGTGAAGGGGAGGTACACTTGAACTACACATCTAACATAAGTTGAAGGAATATGTTCACTCCTCTCTTGAGTTGCAATACTTGAGTTAATTTTTATATCTGAAGTTCAGATCCTGCCATTGCCAAGCTGGTTCACAGTCTCTTTGAGGTATACAAAAGTATCTCTGATATAACTGAATACAAATGTTCATGTTATGGTTGCCATCAATGCTTTTGTTCAGTTGTCTGTACAACAGGATGCATTAATGCACCGTTAGACTTTGTTGTATACAAACCGCTTTGAATTTAGAAAAATGGTATAGAAATGAGTCAAAATAAATAAAATAAATAAATAACTCTATAGCACTGTGGATAAACCCATAGACAAAAATGATGATAGAGGCTGTAGTGAAGATTCCTTTTCCTTACTGTCTTCCTTTGTCAGTATTTTTAATTTTTTGGGACATCTTTGGATTTACTAGAATCTGCATTTTAAGTAAGGGAGGAGGGGGTGGACTCTGGCATAGCTTCATCTCCTTCATTGTAGACTACAGCATCCCCTCTCATGCTGTCTTGCCGAACATGCACATGGATCAAGTATCTATTTCTGCATAGGAATTTTCATTGAATACATACTGGGTTATATGACTTGTTAGTGATATGCAGCAGAAATAAAGATTGCTTACCTGTAGTGATGGTTCTCCATGGACCCCAGGATAAATCAGCCACACAGATGGGTTTGATATCATCCTTGACGGCCCCAGGCCAAACTTGCTCTCCCAGAGCCTAGAAAAGTCTGAAACTCTTTTGGGCATGTGTGAGTGACAACTCCTGTGCGAGTGTAGCTCCTCCTTCTCAGTCAATCACAGAGTTGTGAAACCTAGGCAAGAACAGAAGCTTCAACCGAGAAGGGGAGGTGGGTGGGATTGTGTGGCTGATAATATCCTGCTGTCCACAGAGAACCGTTGTTACAGGTAAGCAACCTTTCTTTCGCCGTGGCAAGCAGGATATTATCAGCCACACAGATGGGTGAATCCCAAGCTGAAGGTGCAAGGGACAATGTATTGTTTGTGGAAAGTTCTCAATTGCATCTGAGGAGTTGAGCTGAGGTAGGTTGAAACCAGTTCTCATCATGGAGTACCCTCTGGCACAAAAGATGTTCCAAAAGGAGGACAGTGAGTGTGAGTCCTCCCAAGTCTGGTGGCAAGTTCCAAAGTAGGCGGATATGCTGCTCTTCCCCGTGGGGAAACTAGTTACGTGCCCCAAAAGTGACAGGGAAACATGACACTGAAAGTATTTTAGGAAGCCAGGAAAGCTACTCAGGAAATGGAGTTGGAGGATGGATCCCCCTCTATTTTATTTTCTGCTGGGCCTTGTTCAGGCCTAAATATTTATTATTTATTTATTTATTTACATTGTCTTATATACCGCGCTATTCTGCATCAGTGCGGTTTACATTGAACAAACTGAAATTACATTGAACAGGGCATTATAACTTGGAGATAACTCTTTTACAGGGAACATGGGCTATGGAGGGTTAAGTGGCTTGCCCAAGACCACAAGGAGCACCTGTGGGACTAGAAACCCCAGTCCTTCCGGCCCAAGGTTACTGTCCTCTAGTGGGATTTGAAACCCCGACCTTCCGGCCTGAAGTACCTTGCCCCAACCACTAGGCCACTCCTCCACAATAGGGTTGGGATTCAGGAAGGCGAGTAATGCAGTTATTTGACTGAATAGATACAGCCCTGCGCTGAGCCTGGGTAACTCAGCAGCAGAGAATAGGAGTAGATTTGGAACTTTTTTTTTTCTTCCTCCCTCTCCTGCAATGCAGTTCGGCAGGAGGGATCCTATTATTAGAACAGAGCTGAGCAATAGGCCATTTTGGCCAGTGGTGTGGGGATAGAGCAGGTTGGTGATTTATTTATTTATTTATTTATATTTCTTATATACCGCACTATTTGCAATCAGCGCGGTTCACATGGAACAGAAACATCCGACAACTTAAATATGTCTGGTCATTACATTAAACAGGAAATGCAACTTGGAAAAAGGGTACACTATATACATATGAGGTGTACTGAGAAAGGATAATGTTTGGTGTTTACATTGTAGGGGACGCCTGTTGCGAGGGCTTGCCTAGTTGACTACTATTATTGTTGAGGTGCTCGTTATTCGAGTGGGACTGAGGATCGGAGATGTCAGTGAGATATTTGGTGAAGAGGAAATGTTTAAGGGCCTTTCTAAATTGGCTCAAGTTGGGGATTGCTCTGATATGTGCTGGTAAGGTATTCCATAGACTTGAGGCACAGAGTTGGAAGGCTCTGTTAGCTGTTGTTTTGGTGCATTTAGTTAGGGATAAGGTGGGTAAGTGATGAACTGGAGAAAGTAAATGATTGCATGAAGACCCAGTACTGGAACGTTTGGCTCTTTGTAGGGAGAAAGGGGGGTTGGGCCTTGATGGTAAGAGAGCCCTGGGATGTGAGGAAGCTCGGGCACTATATGAGAGTGGACTGCTTACCCCTCAATAAAGCGGGGTGGGCTTGGCCTCGTTTCAGGGAATTTGACCAGTATCCGCAACAAGGACCGGTCAAGCTCAGAAACAGGACACTATGCAGGATGGACTCTGTTCTGACCCAACATGGTATTTCATGTGTTCTCATGTCCAACATAAGACTGAAGACCACATTGCCTGTACGCAGAGATGAGGTATATCAAAAAAAGACAAACACAAACTTCATTATTGTTCCTCCAGTCCAGTCCAGACCAATGGGTTATGTCCCACCACTAGCAGATAGGAGACTGAGCATGCCAAGTTCTCATGATGTCATAGTATAAGAGCCCTGTGCACCTCTCACCAAACCAATATCCTCATTCTCCAACAATGGTGGTAGGCAGCGGAGAAGCAAATTCAAGATACTACTTTTTTAAAAATGTTATCTTTATGAAATTTACAATTACATCCAAGCAAATTACATGCAAATTACATGAACATCTTTGTGCAGAAATAGAGCAAAATCAGGAAAAATACATTCAAAGGAAAATAAAAACAACCAGCAAGTAATCACACTGATTGCTCAGCCTAGCCCACAAATTGGGGGGCAGAACATAAAGAAAATAACTATCGCCACTAAACACAAGCAAGAAGATTAGACTAAAATATCCAATATGACTAAATCACAGCACATCCAATCGTCGAGCATTCACGAAAGCTGGCAGCTCAGAGGGCTCATAAAATATATATGAAACAGACTGGTATTTCACCTAACATTTACAAGAATGTTTCAAGAAAAAGCCCATCGAGCTGCAAAACCCCAGAGTGCAGCAGGAGAAAATCCTTATGGTGCTGCTGGGTATCTCTCGCCAAGTCAGGGTAAATATGAAACGTAAGATTCCTTTTACGGAAAAATAACTTCAGTAGCCATTCTTTATCAGACAAAAGAGCAGCGATAACGATTAAAGTAGATGGAATCTGAGGTTCTTCCTGTGTTGATTCCAACAATTGTGATACATTAAGGACCTCATTTTTTGAGCCCTTGTTTCGACAGGAGAAGCCACTTTTTTACTCATAGGAAAATAATAAATTTTCACTACAGGAGGAAGTGGCTCCTATGAGACTGCCAAAATGTCCATCAAATTTTTTTATGCATTAAACATATCTCTTGCTGACACTGAAAATGCGTTAAATTAATTTACCTCAAATTGTTAGCCCGAGACATAGTCTCTAAATGTTCCAACTTAACATTAACAGAGCAAATGTTCTTAACAAAGCCTCGGACTGGCCTTCCAGTACTGTTGTTTTAGTACGAGTGTCCCAGCAACTCGGCTTGAACCATAGTAAGACTAGTTGAAACTTGTTCAAGTGCAACCAGAGTTATTATTCACCTTAATTGCCAACGAAGATATTTGAGGTAGTAATGCTTCTTCCAAAGATACAATAGCTGTCCAAATGGATTCCAGAGTAAAGTTGGCTGAACGAACAAAGGTAGAGGAAGAGATATCCCCCTGCTTGGAAAGAAGCGGCTTCCATGCCAGCCGACGCAGCTCCACCTTTCTGAACAGCGAACTCTCCTGCTGTCGACTTTCCACCTAGCAACGCACAAGGGTCCAGCGGGATGATAATCTAGGGCAAATTCAAGATACTTCTAATGCAATGAGCAGCTTGCAAGTCTTGGCGAGTGGCCCAGAACAACCTTTGGTATCTTCTCCTGAGGTGCAGGAGCTTTCCTGCTTTGTGGGAGCAGCCACCATTTTGAAAAGTCGTCCGAAGACTGCAGGGGCTAAACAGGACAAGCAGTAACCCATGCCCACGAGGGCTTAGATTCGGGCAGGCAACTGAGGACATTCCTCTGTCAGACAGTACTGGTTCAGCTCCAGAGAATAGCCTTTTTCACCAGTTAGTTTTACTCCTGCACCAGGCCTATTGCTTGAAGCCAAGGCCTGGTGGGAGGTCAGGTTCCAGAAGGTGTCTCTTCAGCCAGGGTTACAGAGGCAGTAGGATCCAAGAAGGCTGCTTCAGAGTCACCTTGTAAGACGCAGATTAGAGGAGGACCCGGTGGAGACTGACGACTGTGCCTCAGTCCATTCAGAGGCCTCGGAGGATCCCTTAGAGGGGCCTTCAGGTCTCTACAGCGATTCTGCAGCTCTGGAAATAAAGGAGGGTGATATTCCTTCTGGGGAGGACCCCAGTATTGTCGGGGCTTGTCTTCAATGGGCTCAGGCTTTGCCCAAAAAAGGACAAACACTGAATCTGGAATTCACTGAGGCTGCCAAGTTGGAGACCTGATCGGCTTACTATGATTTGGTATAGGCCTCAAAATGGTAAAGGGGATGGAAGAATACCCCCATGATGAAAGGCTTTAAAGGTAGGGCTCTTCAACTTGGAAAAGAGATGGCTGAGGGGAGATATGATAGAGGTCTATAAATTAATGAATTGAGTGGAATGGGTAAATGTAGATCAATTGTTTATGCAGTCAAAAAGTAGAAGGACTAGGGGATGTGCAATGAAGCTATTCTGTAACACATTTAGGACTAATAAAAGAGAATATTTTTTTCACTCAACGCTTAATCAAACTCTGGAATTTGTTACCGGAGGATGTAGTAAAAGCTGCTATTGTAGTTTTGGTTTAAAAAAGGTTTGGACAATTTCCTGGAGGAAAGGGCTATAAACTGTTATTAAAGAGGACCCGGGAAATTCACTGCTTGCCTTTGTGGGAACATAACAGGTACTTGTGACCTGGATTGGCCACTGTTGGAAACAGGATACTGAACTTGATGGACCTTGGTCAGACTCGGTATTGCATTTCTTATGTTCTTACTATCACGACATCATCAGAACTTGGCATGCTCAGACTCCATCTGTTGGTGATGGGACATGACCCATTAGTCTGGACTGGAGGGACTCCATGAAAGAAAATTATCAGGTAAGATCTATTTTCCCCCTAAACACAACAGTATGCAGACTATGCCTGCATGGAGGGGTAGTGGAGTACCTCATTGAAGTATACCTTCTGTTGGTCAGGGCAGCAGTCAGCTTATCGTCCTGGAGGAGTCAGCAGAAAATAGGGTGGTATGACTAGCAGATGGTCTGGTGTGAGATCACAATGGAAGTGGGCACAGAGTATATTATTGGGTAGCCAAATCAACGGGTGTTGAATATGCGTCTGACTGCTGGAGCAAACAGTCGTCATGGTCATATGTAACACACTGGACCTCCAGAGAGATGTCTTGCTCTCTTCTTCTTTTTTATTTTTTATTTAAAGTTTGGATGTTGAGGGACTGCTGTTGCTTGCCTGTCCCAGACCGATGGAGGGATGCCACTGTCCATCAGCGGTGCACTGTGATGCAGAGTAGTCTTATGAAGTGAAGCACAACTCGGGTATGTATAAGCTAGTCCTAACTAAAGCCTGCAAGCTGTGGACTATAAACTTTGGCCGTTCTCTTTGAAGTACTGTTTTAATTTTCCCACATTTTTTGGTTGTTTTTCGGTGCAGTTGTATGGCTGCATCCCCTGCCCTTGCACGCAAAGCTAAGTTTACCCATAAAGATGCAAAGAGTACTTTCTTCCTTAGAACGTGAGAGCACTTCTACAGCTCTTGTCGAGGTTGGGACTGGGAAAAAGGGTGATGATGCCGAGAGCCCTCTGATCAATTTGAAGCACAGTTCCTGCTGTAAGCTCTCCAGGGACAAGCAAGGGAGATGTTGGCATACTGCATTTCTCTGCTATCCATTGCAAACCCCTGTGAGGGGGAAGCAACTAGGCTTGACTGCGGGTCCTGGAGGGATCATTTTGCTGCCATGGTTTGGACAATTTGCTATGGTATTGGTAGCTCTTTGATTATCCAGGCACCAGCCCATGCCCCAGACAGAGCTGGGGACAATTAGGTTGGAAGCACCGTTGGGGACAAAATGGTACTCCTGGGGCATAGAGGTAATTTGACTCTGGTCACCTCATTTGAGGAGGAAGCAAAGTCTCTGATGTGACTCATGGGGGTTGCGTGGAGGTGCCGTCACTATGCCGGGAACATGAGTAAAGTGTATGCGGTCTGGTCCACTGGTTTATGGGGCAGAAAAAGAACCAAATGAAGTTCTACAACAATGGATGTGGTCATAATAAGACTCTATCCTCATGGCTTTCAAAAGGAATAAAACAAAAAAGGTACTTAACGCTGGGGGGGTTGCCATGAGGTGTGCCTCCTATATGGAGCATGAAAGACAGGCCTAGTGAGGCTGGTTCTGATCTTGGCAGTGAGAGCCCTGGATAAACTTTTTCTGGAGGGTTTAGCCATTATCCTGGGTCTGGATACGATGACTCCTAAACTACTGTTTTGTTTTTTTAAGTTAAAGAATAGGGAAACTATCAAGATAGCCCCTAAGGAAGTACTTGCTGTTATGTGCATGCTGGAGGTCAATTTGGACTGGACTGGAGCGCAAGTGCAAATCTGGACATGTGATGGCATCACACGAAAGGAGTCTGTACACATGGATGGAGGACCCATCGAAGGAGGAGGGCAATCCGTGTCTTGGAGGAATAGTCCCGGGCATTTGATAGGGGAGAAAATGGATGCATTCCACTTCCCCATTGGCATCTATGATGAGTCCAGGGCTCATGAATGGGGAGAGAATGGAACCATACCCTTTCCCATTGGGAGCTGTGATTGTAGGGTAGGAGGGGAGGGGTCGGATTGAGCCCTGGGTTCCAGACTGGAGTGTGTTCCTGTTGCTGTCTGTACAGTGTTGGTGCTGCACTGTCCAGGCAAGGGGGACTTAAGGCTGAGGAATGTGATGAAGAATCCTTGCTGGATTCCACGTCCCCTGTTTGTTCAGTGATTTATCCATTCATTAGATTTAGTCTGGGGGATGGGATCGTGGCCCGCTCAAGTAGTCTAGTTTTATTACTCCCACCATAATTCAGGAAGCTGCAGTCATAAATGGATGGAAACTCAAGGACCCCCATGCTGTGTGGTTTGAGAAAACACGCAGATCCTTCAGAGTTGGGCCCCTGACATGAAGATGCACATGTTGGCTACAGGGATAAGGGTTCAGGAGGGCGGGGGAATGTGAGAAAAGGAGAAGCTCCTTCTGTGGACAGTGAACACTCCCTAAGATATGGAAGGCATGGAAGAAACCTCCCCTTGGGGGGAGTAGAGGCAGCCACAGCAAGACAGTAACTTGGGCTGTGGGGGAGGGGGCCCTCCAGGGAACCCATGGCACTCCTTCGTGTCTCCATGGAAATCCTCCACGTTCTGGGAGTGAGAGACTGCCGTGGTCACATGTGTTCTCAAGACAAGAGAAAGACCGACCCCAGCTGCCTACCGTTCTGCAGAGCCCAGAGCAGGGAATATGCCCAGCAAGAGGTACGAGCGCCAACACTTTGGAAGGCTCAAAAACTCCCTCCAGTGGCACTTACCTGTTCTGCCACATGGAGGTTGCCGAGGTGCATCAGGCTGACCCCGTGGGGGAGCGGCCAGCACCCTCATTTTTTTGGTAGGCCGTGAACACTCCACTGCAGGAGCAGAAGACAACCCAATCTGACATGGATCCTCTCTCACCATCTCCCGGAGCCACAGGTGAGGCTTCATTTACCCATCTGATGTAGCTATCCATAGATTTGCATGAGTGATGCACTGTCCGCAGGTATATCGCTGGAACCAGGGGCAGCAGTGGGCGTTGCCTCTACTGGGGCTCCACAGGCCAGTAGCAGTAGTGGCAGACATGGCCCCTCCCATCTGAGAACTGGGCCTGCTCCTTTCTTTTTTTTTAAAGCCTGTTGTAGTTCTGGGGCCACGGCTGTGGAGAAGCAGGAAACAGTAGTCCAGAACTAACCAACCATACTGTTGCTCTACAAGAAGGCAGAGACTGCCACAGGTATGGTGTCTCTTTGGGTGGGAACGGCTGGCTGGCATAACAGCCATGGGAGCTGATGTGGAGATTGCCCTGGTCCCTGTTTGTGAGACTTTCTCCCTCCTATGAAAACATCCCAGGGGTATCCAACACAGCCCTCTTGGGAGTTGTAGCTGCTGAAAAGATTCTCTCCTCGCAGGAAAGCCTCCCATGGGTGCAGGGTTTTTGGCCTCCTGGGAGTTTCCAGAACTTAGAGGGTTTGTTTGTTGTGTTTGTTTGTTTTTTTAAATTAAAGCATTTTCAATTATACAGTTGAAATAACCAAGGAATTGAGAGGTTATGTTTTTACAGGCAAATCTCCTGATGGGACTGATTTGGGCCCCTTGGGAGTAGCAGCTCTTGAAATGATCATTTTCTGACAGGAAAAAAAGCATCCCAGAGATACCTTGTCTTGGCCCCCTGGGAGTTTGAGCAGTTTAAGTGGGTCTCGCAGAGAAAAACCCATATCCTTTGGTACCTAGAGGTCCTTTGGGAGTTGCAGCTAAGTCTCTTTGAGTATAAAAGAAACAAAGTAAAGAAAATTAATAGGAAATAACTTTAAAATAAAGATAAAGAGAGAGGGAGAGCAGATTCCATCCTGCTTGATCAGGTGGCTAAAGTAGACTGGGAAAGAGGAGCTACACTCACACAGGAGGAATCTCTCGCTCATTCCCAGAAGAGCAAGTCCAGCCTGGTGTCTTCAGGGATGACGTCAAACCCATCTGTGTGGCTGATTATATCCTGCTTGTCCATTGAGAAAATACCATGCTACCTTTTGCTGTTTTTGCCTTTTTTTTCATGACATTGTTACGTGCAACTTCAGTTGGGTTTTTTATTCCCAGATTTTGTTTCTCAGCTATTTTTGATTTCTTTCTTTTCTTTTAACTACTGATCAAGGAAGACATTGTCAATATTTTCAGACTTGTTCTGCTTCCATGGTTTGCTACATGAGGATCTGATTATTTCCTGAAAAAGCAATATGTGTCTTGCAAATTACTTTCATTTGATTTGACTTTACTTGACTGCACCTATCATAGAGAATTTGTGCCCTCTGTAGAAAGTTTTATCCTCTGCCTCTCATAGTGCTGTGAATTCATGGCAGAAAGGACCCCAACAGTTGATCCTTGAGCCTCAGTGATAAGTCCCTCCATGACATGATGACTGATTTCTACCTCAAAACTTTAAAATTTGACTTAGAGATGTTTTATACTCTGCTTATTCCAAACAAATTGCATTATTAAAACATACAACATAATATAGAAAATCTATCCGATTTAACTTGTGTTCTATTTATAACAAATCCAACGAATGACAATTTTTTAATTTTTCATGCTTGTGCCATAAATTGCTCAAATAAACTACTTGGACTTTCACTAAATGTTGAATTTATTTCCAGTCTGAGTTCTGGCAGAAAATGATTCCTTGAACTAAGTGTTTTGCTGCATAAAGTACCTTCTCTCATAGTTACGTATTGCATTTCCCAAGGAGCCAGAAGCCTAAGATGGTTATCAGCATTAGAACAAAGTGAACATATTGGGACAAAAAGTTCCAAATATTTAGATAGATAAACAAGAGCTAGATCTCTGATTAAAAACACTGTAAGAAATAATTTAAAACAATTTAATAATATATGAGCAGCCAGTGTAGTGCATTTAAGCGTAGTTACTCACCTGTAACAATTGTTCTCCAGGGACAGCAGGAATCAGTCCTCACATATGGGTGACGTCGGCGCTGACAAAGCCCTCGTGTGGAGCAATTCCCCAGCTTTCAAAGAGAGCCTTTGGGATTGCATCGCGCATGCGCGGTCCCCTTCCCGCCCAGGGGTGCCATCTTGCTCAGTCAGATGACATAGCTGAAAAGACAGCAAAAATGGGAAAAAATTAATCAAAGGACTACAACTCCAGGGGAGGAGGGAGGGTCGTGAGGACTGATTCCTGCTGTCCCTGGAGAACACCTGTTACAGGTGAGTAACTACGCTTCCTGATCGTGTCCCCAGTCTAGTCCCGGACCTCTGGGTTGCCCATCTCATCTAGCAGCTTGGAGACTGAGAAACGCCTCCTTTTGTGACATCACTGGTATATCCTCCCGGAGTCCGCCTCCTGCCACCAGTTACCTCAGTCTCCAAGCAGCTGGATAGATGGGAGCCCGGAGGTCCGGGCTCGCTGGAGAAACAATTGAGCATTGGGAGAACCAATTTAAGATTTACCTATAGGTTTTAGTTATTTAAAGAGGAGTCTTATTTTAGGGGACTGTGCCTTTTAAATTGCGCAACAGGCCGGCTCCCTCGTTTTTAAACCCCCCCCCCCTCTCCAATCTTCTTACCCGGCTTAGTCGGTGGAGGTCTGTTAGCCCGGCAGGTTGTGTCTGGAGAAAAGCAGTACCATTTTTCAGCCAAGCTAGTGGAGCAGACCGGGGGAGCTTGCAGCAGAGCTTAGCCGGCGCCGCGCAGAAGCTCTTGCCTGGTAGTGCACCTGGCGGCTCTCCCCAATCGCACGGAGGCTGCGCCTGGATTCGGAAGTGCAGTGAGATCGAACTTGTCCGGTGCAGCGGGTTGGCTCTGGAGCCGGTGGCAAGCGTACTTCAAGTAACTCACTTTGCCGCCGGAGAAGGTAAGGAGGTTCCTTTGAGGCGCGTCTTCTCTCAGTGCGATTTTTGGCGCGAAAGACACTGTAGGCCCAGCCGCGTGGCGTCGGCGTGGGCAGACTCCAGGCCGGTGAGGGCATGTTCTCGGAGCCCTCGGGGAGGCTCTTCTTTGGCAGGAGAAGTTCTTTCTAGCGCTGTGGTGTTAGCGTTTAAAAAAAAAAAAAAGGAAAAGAGAGAAAAAGAATAAATAAACCACAGAGCTAAATACCGACAGGGTTTAATTAAGAAGAGCTGTGCCAGAAGAGTGTTCTTACCTCGGGGCCTGCTGTGCTTGGCAGACCCGGCGGGCCAGGTGTACAGGTAATAGACCAGGTGTACAGGTAACAGGCCGGTGGTTGTCTAAGCCGCAGTACCTTCCAAACCACAGTGTGTGGTGTGTGGGGCTCGGAAGGGCACAGGCTCAGGGGTCTGTAAAGCCTGTGTGAGAGAGTCTACGGCTACAGAGCACACTCGGGCAGAGCAGGAGGAGGCCCTGGAGGTAGAAGCGGACTGCTCGGCATCGCAGGTACCCAAGTTAGTGCAGGAGGAGTCGGTGGCAGGTCCCTCTTCCATCTCGGGCGCGCCATCAGCTCAGATGGGTCTGCCTAAGGATCTCATGTCCATTTTTTTGCAAGAGTTTGTTGCACTGCTGCAGCAGTCAGTGTTTGCAGGTTCTCTGCAGCAGAAGGGCTCAATGGACGCGAGCGGAGCAAAGAAGCGCACGACGTCTCTGCAGTATGAAGGGTCCCCGGGCGGGGGCAAGAGGTCCCGTGGAGAGGGGGATGTGAGAGAGCATTCAGTGGCTTCGAAGGGCCCGCTGTCGGATGAGGAGAGTCACAGCGTGGGCCTAGATGAAGAACTTGAAGGGGAGCTGTCTGAGAGAGAAAAATTAGGCAAGAGTGGTGCGTGTCTTCAGAAGGGAAGAGCTTCCCGCGCTCATCGTAGAGACGCTAAAGGTGCTCAATATGCCGGTGCCAGGGCCAGCGGAGGATGAGACGCTGGAGGATCCTTTGTTGCAGGTGTTCAGAAAAAATCAGAGAGCATTCCCTGTGCACAGGGTGTTTCAGGAGATGATTCAGGAGGAGTGGAACGTTCCGGAGGCTCCTCTGAAAGGCACCAGAGTGATGGGCCGCCTGTATCCGTTGTTGGACCAGGATAAGGAGGTATTTAAGTCCCCCAAGATGGACGCAGCCATCGCAGCTGTGACCAAGAAAACTACTATTCATGTAGAGGGTAGTGCGGCCCTCAAGGATAATCAAGACAAAGTTGGATGTCTTGTTAAGACAGATGTTTGACGTCAATGCTCTATCGCTCCAAGCGGCCATTTGCGGAGCGTGGGTGGCTAGGGCCTGCCTTCGCTGGGCGCAGCAGGTGCACGATGGGCAGCCGAGTGCGTTGGCGGGAGAGGCCTCCCGGTTGGAGTCGGGAGCTGCCTACCTGGCAGACATTCATTATGATATCATGCGAGGTTTGTCAAAAAGCATGGCATCGGCAGTAGCAGCGCGGCATTACCTGTGGCTGTGCAATTGGGTGGCGGATAGCTCGTCTAAGGGTAGATTAAGTAAGCTACCCTTTAAGGGGCGGTTGTTTGGTGAGGATTTAGAGAAGCTGGTCAAGGATCTAAGGGAGTCAAAAGGAGGGAGATTGCCAGAGGACAAGCCCAAGTCAGGTCGCTTGGTCCCGGCGTGCAGGGGTCAGCCACAGGAGTTTCGCTGGTTCCGGTCTCAAAGGTTCAGTTCAGGTCAAAGAGGATGCTTCCCCAGTAGAAACCAGGGGTTTCAGGGGTTTCGAGGAGCGGGAAGGGGTTTCGGGGCTTCTTCCCCCCTCTTCTCTCAACTCCAGAAAGCTGCAATGAGATAAGGGGGACCCAGGTGCCCCTAGTTCCCGTGGGGGGCGTTTGCAGGAGTTTTATTCTGCCTGTGTCCGAATCATGTCAGATCAGTGGGTGCTGGAGCTCATTCGAGAAGGTTACGCTCTAGAATTCTTGCGCCCAGTGAGGGAAGCCTTCGTGCGGTCTCCCGGCGGGTCTATCGCAAAGTGCGCAGCACTGCGGGAGACCGTACTAAGGTTGCTGAAGCTCAAGGCGATAGTTCCGGTTCCGCCAGACCAGTGCGGCTGCGGTCGATACTCCATCTACTGTGTCGTGCCGAAAAAGGACGGAGGGGTTCGGCCGACTCTAGATATCAAAGGAGTGAATCGTTGCCTTCGGGTTTCGCACTTTCACATGGAGACGCTGTGTTCAGTTATAGTGGCAGTGCAGAAAGGGGAGTTTCTCACATCTCTGGACTTGTCGGAAGCGTATCTTCATATTCCAATACGGCCGGACCATCACAGGTTTCTCAGATTCGCGGTTCCGTTCGGGCATTTTCAGTTCCAAGCGTTGCCCTTCGGGCTGGCAACTGCCCCAAGGATTTTCACCAAAGTCATGGTGGTTGTAGCGGCCGCGTTGCGCAAGGAGGGCATTCTAGTGCATCCTTACCTGGACGATTGGCTGATCCGGGCAAAATCGCGGGCCGAGAGCGAAACGGTGATGGCCAGAATGGTAGCTTTCTTGGAAAGTCTCGGTTGGATAGTCAATATGGCGAAGAGTCAGCTGGTTCCCTCACAAAGCCTGGAATACCTGGGAGCTCGTTTCAGCACTCGGATTGGAAAAGTGTTTCTCACAAGGCAGCGGGTGCAGGTTCTGCGAAAGCTAGTGGTGAGGTTCCTGCGGTACAAGGCTCCCTCAGCATGGCATTACCTGCAATTGTTGGATACCATGGAGGCAACAATAGAGACGGTGTCGTGGGCGAGAGCCCACATGCAGCTGTTACAAAGAGCATTGCTCCGCCGGTGGTCGCATCAGCAGGATTCGCTGTCCCGGAAGCTGCCCTGTCTGGAGGAGGCTCGTCAGGCTCTTCAATGGTGGTTACTTCCCAAGTCGTTGGAGCGGGGGAAGTCCTTGGAGGCTCCGGCCTGGGTGGTTTTGATGACGGACGCCAGTCTGCTGGGCTGGGGAGCTCATTGTCAGGGCGCATTCACACAGGGATGGTGGAACACTCAAGAACGAACGTGGTCAATCATCTGCTTAGAGTTAAGGGCAGTGTCTCTGGCCCTACAGGCGTTTTGGTCCTCGCTCGGAGAGCGGTCCGAGTGTTGTCTGACAATGCGACAGCGGTGGCCTATGTCATCAGGCAAGGGGGCACCAGCAGCATGGCGCTAGAGTCTGAGGCCGAAGCCCTGTGCGGTTGGGCCGCAGCAAATCTTTTGGACCTGTCGGCAGCGCATGTAGCAGGGGTGGACAATGTGGAGGCCAATTTTCTCAGTCGGGTAAGCGTGGACCCAGGGGAATGGGTCCTTCATTCCAAGGTCTTCGAGATGCTAGTGCGCAGGTGGGGCTTGCCGGTCATAGATCTCATGGCGATCTTCACCTCGGCAAAGGCCAGTCGCTTCTTCAGCAGGCGCAGGGAATGAATGTCGGAAGGCCTGGACGCCCTCATTCAGGACTGGCCGGAGGGGCAGCTGCTGTATGTCTTCCCTCCGTGGGTTCTGATAGGAAGAGTGCTGCAATGGGTAGAGCGATTCAGAGGTCAAGTAATTCTGATAGCGTCGGATTGGCCGCGCCGCCCCTGATACGGGGACCTGGTGAGGTTGTTGGTGGCAAAGCCCTTGCGGCTTCCCTCCCGGGCGGATCTGTTAACTCGGGGACCCCTGTTCATGCCTCACATGGATCGGTTCTCGCTTACGGCTTGGCTCTTGAGAGGGCGCGGCTGAAATCCCGGGGGTATCCAGCGGCAGTCATTTCTACCTTATTGAAAGCCAGGAGGCGGTCTACTTCGCTTGCATATGTTCGCATCTGGAGGATTTTCGAAGTTTGGTGTCTTGAAAGGCGGTGCGAGGCTTTAAAGACCTCTATCCCTCAGATCTTGCAAGATGGCTTCGACAAAGGACTAGCGGCCGCGTCATTGCGTGTGCAGTTTGCGGCTTTGTCCTGCTACAGAGGCAGGTTTGAAGGTCGGTCGCTCGGGAGTCAGCAAGATGTGAAACGGTTCTTAAGAGCGGTGGCTCTGGTGAGGCCACCGTGTAGACAGATCTTCCCTAAGTGGCATCTGCCGTTCGTGTTGGACGCGATGGAGCGGGAGCCCTTTGAACCGTTAGCTCGGGCATCGCTCAAGGATCTCACTCTGAAAGTGGTATTTCTGGTGGCGGTCTGTTCAGCTAGAAGAGTGTCTGAGTTGCAGGCGCTTTCCTGTAGGGAGCCCTATCTTTCGTTCTTTGCGACTAGGGCCGGCACAGTCCTCAAAACAACCTTTCTCCCGAAGGTGGTCTCGGCGTTCCATGTGAATCAGGAGATTTCCTTACTAGCCTTCTCCAAGAGCGGGGATGGTGCTGCGTCGAGAAAGTTGCATCTCCTGGATATCCGGTGAGCGTTAAAGAGGTATCTTAGCCAGACGTCATGTTTTCGTAAGTCGGATAGACTCTTTGTTCTCTTTGCGGGCCCAAGAAAGGGGGAAGCGGCGTCCATTGCACGATGGATTAAGGAAGCCATTGCGTCGGCTTATGTGTTGAAAGGTAGGTTGGTGCCGGAGGGGCTGAGGGCCCACTCCACTAGGGCTCAGGCCGCGTCCTGGGCGGAATTCCGGTTGGTGTCTCCTGTGGGGATTTGTAAGGTGGCGACCTGGTCATCCCTAAATTCATTTGTTCGACACTACTGTCTGGATGTGCAAATGGCAGAGGAGACCTCGTTTGGATCAGCAGTGCTTCAGGCTGGTTTTCCAGGTCCCTCCCGTATTTGTTTTTTCACTGCTCTGGTACAGACCCAGAGGGTCCGGGACTAGACTGGGGACACGATCAGGAAGATGAAATTAGACTTACCTGCTAATTGTTGTTCCTGGAGTGGAACCAGTCTAGTCCCGTATCCCTCCCAAGCGTTCCTTTTCGGACAGAAGCCTGAAGTGTCTACATGAAGCACAGGTAAGCGCTGGTTTAATTTTGCAGTTTTGGTGCATAAAAAAAAGAAAGAAAGAAAAAGGGGGATAACTGTCAGGATCGACCTTTTCATTGGTGTTCCCTGTTCTTCCTTCCCTGTGACGGAGGGGTCTGTTCCGGTTTCAAGTCAGTCTTTCAGGGGAGTGGGTCTCCTCTGTAAGCCCGGTTAGTAGTGCCAATTGGTGCAGTTCTTGTTACTTCATATTGTTAGATAAATTCTTACTTGTTTCTCCGGTGAGTCTGCTTTGTCAATAGGGTACTGGTGGCAGGAGGCGGACTCCGGGAGGATATACCAGTGATGTCACAAAAGGAGGTGTTTCTCAGTCTCCAAGCTGCTAGATGAGATGGGCAATCCAGAGGTCCGGGACTAGACTGGTTCCACTCCAGGAACAATTAGCAGGTAAGTCTAATTTCACCTTTCTCCAGGAACAAGCAGGAAATCGGTCCTCACATATGGGACTCCCTAGCTATAGGCTACCGAGAACCCATACCTGAAAATGGCTCCCTCTAGAAGACCCGCAGCAGCAGTGATAGGATTTGTCTCCGAGAACGCAACCCCCATGGTAGCCTGACACCAAAGAGTCGGAGGGTAGGAGTTGCCTAAACCTCGAATAGGTTACGGAGTACCGCCTGACTGAAAACACTGTCCCGCCAGGACTCTCTCTCCAGGCAGTAGTGGGCTGCAAAAGTCTGGCTTGAAGACCAAGTTGCGGCCCGGCAGATGTCTGCCAACGGAACAGAACGGTGGTTAGCCACTGATGCGGCCTTAGCCCTGACAGAGTGGGCCGTGATTCGGCCCTGCAGTTGGAGGCCAGCTTCCCTGTACGCCCAGGTGATGCAGTCTGCCACCCAGGTGGATAACGTGCGCTTGGAGACAGGTAGACCCAATTTACTAGGGTCATAAGAAACGAAGAGCTGGGAAGCTCTCCGATGTCCCCGCGTACGTTCCAGGTAGAAGGCGAGCGCCCTCTTACAGTCCAGGGTATGCAGAACCGCTTCTGCCCTGCTGGTATGTGTGGCCTGGGTAAGGAGGTTGGAAGAACCACCTCTTGGTTAAGGTGAAACAAGGAAACCACTTTTGGGAGGAACTTGGGGTGCGTATGGACGACCACTTTGTTTTTTTTTGTAAAACCGTGTATACGGTCTATCCGATACTAAAGCTTGCAGCTCACTCACACGTCGAGCAGACGTGAGTGCCACCTGAAAGAGTGCTTTCCAGAAAAGGAAGCGGAGACGACAGGTGGACATCGGTTCAAAAGGTGGGTAAGTAAGCCATTGCAAGACCACATTTAAGTCCCACTCTGTAGCCAGTGGGCAAATCGGAGGCTTCAAGAGTAGGAGGCCTCTGAGGAATCGGGATACCAAAGGGTGAGCTGAAAGAGGTTGTCCATCCATTGGAGAGTGGTGAGCTGATAGCGCATTCAGGTGAACCCTGACAGAGTTAGACTTGAGGCCTAACTCTGAGAGGTGGAGCAAGTACTGCAGTACCTGAGGTACTTGACAAGTGAACGGGTTCTCCTTATTTTGGGCACACTACCCTTCAAATCTACGCCACTTGAACACATAGGATTTTCTAGTGGATTGCCTCCTAGAGCCCAGCAACACCTCTTCAACCTCCTTGGGAAGGAGTAGAGGAGCAAGTACTACCCTCTCAGCAGCCAGGCCATTAAGTTGAGGGATCTGTGATTGGGGTGTAGCAAGGAACCCTGTTCCTGGGTCAAGAGGTCAGGCTGCACCCCCAGTGGGAGTGGAGTTTTGACCTCCAGTTGAAGGAGAAGAGGGAACCAAGGCTGTCTGGGCCACCTGGGGGCTACCAGGATGACTGAGACCTTGTCCTGAAGAATCTTGAACAGAGTGCGTGCCACCAGGGGCTTGGGTGGGAACGCATACAGAAGGCCCTGTGCCCACGAGATCAGGAAAGCATCTGCTACCATGCTCGGCGGATGCGGCTGCCTTGAGCAGAACCGGGGCAATTGATGGTTTTGCGGACTGGCAAAGAGATCCATGGATGGAGACCCCAGCAGTTGAAGATCTGCTGGGCTACATCCCGGTTCAGTTGCCATTCGTGAGGCTGAAGAATCCTGCTCAACTTGTCGGCCATGAGGTTCTCCTGACCTGGCAGAGAAACTGCCTTTAGGGACATGTGATAAGCCACTGCAAAAGAGCAGAGGTCCATAGTTTCCTGGCATAGGATGCGAAAACCTGTGCCTCCCTGTTTGTTGATGTAGAACATCGCTACCTGATTGTCTGTCTGTCTGTATCAGCACCGACTGATGTGAAAGAAGATGACAGAAGGCTTGAAGAGCTAGGCGGATGGCTCGAAGCTCTAGAAGATTGATCTGAAGTGTGGCCTCTCGCGAAGACCACAGACCCTAAGTGCACGAACCCTGGCAATGGGCTCCCCAGCCCAGCAAGGAGAAATCTGTCGTCACCACTCTGGTGTGAGAGCGAGGTTGGAATGGTACTCCCTGAAGCAAGTTGGGGGGGGGGGGGTGAAGCCACCATTGCAAGGCTATCACCAGTAGCTTGGAAATTGCTACCCTGTATCTGAGGCGGCCAGTGGCTTGCGTCCACTGGTCTCTTGAGTCTCCATTGAGCTGTGCGCATGTGGAATCGAGCATATGGAGTCACATGCACCGTGGGGGCCATGTGGCCCAGGAGGCGTAGGAAGACCCTTGCGGAGACTTGAGGTCTCTGCTGGACCTGCTGTACCAAGTCCAGCAACCGCCTTGCCCTATCCAGCGGTAGGTAAGCCCTTGCCTGAAGTGTGTCCAGTCTTGCCCCTATGAACTCTAAGTTCTGAGTGGGGACGAAAGTGGGCTTTTTGTGATTTATAACAAACCCTAGGTGCTAGAGCAGGGTGACTGTGCGAGCAGTGGCCTGCTGTGCCTCCTGTGCTGATTGGCCCCTTATGAGCCAGTCGTCCAGGTATGGAAAGACGAAGACTCACTGGCTTATGAGGAAGGCCACCACCACTGCTAGGCATTTGGTAAATACTCTGGGAGCGGAAGCTAGGCCAAAGGGAAGCACCTTGTACTGGAAGTGGTTTCCTCCGACCACAAACCTGATATATTGTCTGTGGTCTGGGTGTATGAGGATGTGAGTATAAGCAGAGGGATCAGGACCTCTGTTGAGAGGCGGAGCAACAAGGGGAATCAAGGCTGCTTGAACCACTGTGGGGCCATCAGGATCCTGGAAGCTTTGTCTCGCAGGACCTTGAAGAGGGTCTGGGCGATTAGTGGCAAAGGAGGGAAGGCATGCAGGAAGCCCTCCGACCACGAGATGAGGAAAGCCTCTGCCGCTACCTGGGACAGGTGTAGCTGGCGACAGCAGAGGCAGGGCCACTGAGCATTGGTTGGTCTGGCAAAGAGGTCCAAATTTGGGATGCCCCAGAATCGGAAGAGCCGCTGTGCCACCCTGAGATCAAGTTGCCATTTTTGTGGCTGGAGGAGCCTGCTCAGTCTGTCTGCTAGGGCATTGCCCTGACCTGGAAGGTACATTGCCCTGTGGAGCATTCCTAGACAGATTGCGTATGAGCAGAGGGCTACTGCCTCCTGGCAAAGGCAGTAAGAGCATCGCAACCTGATTGTCCATTTGGACCAGCACCGACTGGTGCTGCAGGTGGTGGTGAAAGGCCCTGATTGCCAGAAAAATGGTCGTGAGCTCTAGCAGGTCGATCTCATGCTGCCTCTCTGCTAGGGACCGGTTGCCTTGCATGCGGAGTTCCTCGCAGTGGGCACCCCAGCCCAGTAAGGAGGCATCCGTGGTAAGGACCCTCTGGGGATGTTAGGGACTGGAAGGGCTTGCGCTCCTGCAGGTGCTGTGTGGTCTGCCACCAGTCAAGTGACTCAGCTTGCAGGACACTAAGACTTTGTCCCCGAGCCTGCCTGTGACTTGTGTGCTCGCATATGAAGGCGGGCATTGGGAACTGTGGATGCCATGTGACCCAGCAGGCGAAACATGGACCACACTGATCCTACATGGTGGAATTGTACCTTGGTGGCTAGTGCCACGAGGCGACCTTCCCTGTCCAAGGGGAGAAAGGCCTTGGCCTGAAGAGTGTCCAGTCGAGCCCTTATGAACTCCAAGCCCTGTGTCGGAGTGAGGTGGGACTTGGGGTGATTTATCATGAACCCCATATACTGTAGGACACTGGTGCGGGCCGTGACCTGTTGCACCTCGGTGACTGTGTCTCCCTTTACGAGCCAGTCGTCCAGATACGGGAAAACAAAGGCCCCTTGGAGACTGAGGTAGGCGGCCACCACTGCCAGACATTTGGTGAAGACTATTGGTGTGGAGGCTAGATCAAAAGGTAGTACTCTGTACTGGTAGTGGTCTCCTCTGACCAAAAACCTTAGGTACTGTCTGTGGTTAGGATGAATTAGGATGTGTGTATAAGCATCCTTTAGGCCTAAGGAGCCTAGCCAATTTCCCTGCTGAAGCTATGGCAGCAATGTTCCAACTTGAACTTCTCCCACACCAAGAACTTGTTCAGATTTTGCAAGTCTAGGATAGGCCTTAGGCCCCTCCTGTTCTTTTTTTGGACCAGAATGTACTGGGAGTAGAACCCCTTGCCCTTGAAGTTATTAGGTACTGGTTCCATGACTCTGTCCATGAGGAGGCCTGTGAGGTCCTTTAATAGCAGGGCCTGGTATAGGGGAGTCTGAGAGGGCTCTCCTGGAAAGAAGCAGGAGACGTCTGGACCAAGTGAAGGAGATAGCCTTCTGTGACTATTTGAAGTGCCCAGGCATTGGTGGTGATGATGGGCAAAGAGTACCAGACACCCCCCTGTTGGTAGCTGCTCCTCCGGAGGTGGTAGAGATGTGATGCTCAGGGAGTCAAAAATCTGTTCCTGGCTGGGCAGGAGCCCAGGGTCTGGGGCTTGGAGCCCTTAGGCTTGCGAAGGCCCTGGCCTGCTCCCTTGCTCTTGTGACCCTGCTGTGGTGTCTGGGAACCTGATAGTGGGGATAGCCTCGGTAAGGTTGGCTCTTTCTCTGGAATGAGGGTCTCTTCCCTGGTGGTTTCTTCTTAGGAAGGGTGGAGGTCTTCATGGAGAGCCAAGTCCTTGTGAGGTTCTCAATCTCCACCGCCTTCTCCTTCATCGGCTTGCCAAGTAGGTTTTTACCGAGGCAGGGGACGTTGGAGTTTCTCCTGGACCCACTGCTCGAGTTGCAACACCTGAAGCCAGGCCTGGCGTTGAGTGCCAATACCCACGGCGGCTACTCTCGCGTTTGATTCGAAGCAGTTGTATGCAACTCGAGACATATACTTCACTCCCCGATGCATTTCGTGAGAGTTGGAACCATTGGAGGTGATCCTCCTCAGAGGCTTGCTGAGAAACCTGTGAGTTCCTTTGTCGGGTCCCGAAGATACATGCCGATATACATTAGGTAGGTTTGTATTCGGCAGGCCAGCATTGAATCTTGGTAGCATTTGCGGCACAGGACTCCCTACCCAGGGGCACAGAGCAGTGTATTTTCTGGCTCTTCTGCCGGCGCATAGTCGACTCCACCACCATGAAGGTGTGTGGCAGTTGCGACTTTTGGAAACAGGGTCCCGTTGAACTCGGTACATGGTGTCAAAGCATCAGCTAATTATGGGTACCAACGCCATTGTCTCCCACATGCAAAGGAGGAGCTGCCCGAGGATGGCAGGGACAGGAACTTCCTCGGAAGTGTCAGGGCTTCCTTGGGTGGGGCCTCATATTGGAGGATTTTGAGTTCCTCCGTATGAGGGTCTTCCTCTGACTCAGTGTTGAAGGACAAAGCCTTTGACATAATCCTGGACAAACTCGAGGAATGATGTGTCCTCAGGTGGGGATCAACGCTGTGACGTCAGAGGAAACGGATCCGATGGGAGGTTGCAGTGCTTCCGCATCTCCAGGGATGCCTCATCCTTGGACTCCCATTCGGAGTAGTTCATGGAGGACTCGGCAGCCTAGAGGGCCTGTGTTGTAGGGCCCTGGTTGGGGGCCCAGTGGCCCATAGTGGCTACGTGGCTAGAGTCATGAACGCTTGCCAGGGAGGATCTCGGGAGTGAGATTGAGACCCTCACCAAGGATCGACTCGAGGCTTCGGGCTCATGAGGATCGGCTTGCTGATCAAGGGAGTCCTCTGTGTGAGGTCACTGTGGTCTTGGCAGATGCACCGGTGGTGCTGAGCATTGGCACCTGCTGCCTGGCGAGGAAGGCAGTGAGATTTATGCTCCAGTGCGATCATCCTGGTTTCCCACTCAGGAGGTGCAGCCTTTGACGTGGACAATGGGGGTCACCAGTTCTGACATCAATGAGGAGAGGGAGTCCTCATGAAACAGGCCTTGGGGTCCGCAACCTGTCGTCGGAAACCTCCGCATCCGTTTGGGGAATTTTGGCTAGCCCCTCCTGCTCCGACAACTCAAGTTCTTTCCACGGGCTGCGGGACTTGCCCGGTGTGTCAGAGTCCCAGGATATGAGGTCCTCAAGGATTTCTTCTTTTTGTATTCCCACTCCAGGGAACCCTTAGTTCTGGTTGGGCACCGCAGGGACATTACATGTGGGGCCTTGGATTGTGAGACTACTGGGGTAGAGTCTGACCTGTGGAAAATATCGTCCTGCTTCTGCTGCTGATGCTGGATGGCCTTCACAGACATCTTTTACAGAAGGAACAGACCTCCAGGTTGTGGTCTGCCTCTAGACACCGGAGGCAGCAGTCATGTGTATCTGTAAGAGACATATTTTTTGCACACCAATCACACTTTTTGAACCCGCTGGCCTTTGGGAGAAAAAGTACCCCGGCGAGGTCAAAGACCCTCGGAGCAGACAAAGAATGGAAAAGGTGCGAATCGTGCCGGGGGAAAAAACAATTACGGTTCCGGGACATGATGCTGGAGCAAAGGCGCTCGGAGATGGGAAAGGGACCGGTCACAATCGGATAGGAGGAAAAAGGTTTTTTTTTTGCACAAATTAACTTTTTTTCTGGGTAAAAGAGAATCTTTTGGGCTCTGAGGAAAAAAGGAGACTGAGCAAGATGGCACCCTTGGACAGGAAGGGGACAATGCATATGTGGTGGCATCTCCCAAAGGCTTTCTTTGAAAGCTGGTGAGATGCTTCCGTGAGGGCTCCATCGGCTCCAACATCACCCATATTTGAGGACTGACTTCCTGCTTGTTCCTGTAAGGTATGGTCTCCAAAACTGAATACAATACTACTATTTATCATTTGTATAGCACTACAAGGCGTATGCAGCGCTATACATGTACAAGTAAGAGACAATCCCTACTCATCAGAGCTTGCAATCTACTCAAGACAGCCCACACAACTGGGGACTAGGGGAAATCTAGGGGCATGGCAAAATACAGATAGGTGGTGAACAGGAAAATAAGGGGATCAGGATCCAAAAGCGGCGTTGAAAAGGTGGATTTTTAGCCTGGTTTTGCGTAAGGCCAGAGAATGAGCCTTGCTTAATATCTTGGGTAGTTTGTTCCATGCATATGGAGCAGCAAGGTGGAATGAATGAAGTTTGGAGTTGGCAGTGGCATAGAAGGGCACAGATAAAAGGGATCTGCCAGAGGAGTGGAGTTCCGAAGGCGGGGTGTAGAGAGTGATAAGAGAGGAAAGATAGTGAAAAGGTGCAGAATGAATGCGCTTAGGTCAGTAGAAGTTTGAACTGAATGTACTGAAGGGAGCCAGTGAAGTGACTTGTGAAGAAGAGTTATGTGAGCACAGCACAGCACTGGCTGAAGATTAGCCGCACGGCTGAGTTTTGAACAGATCGAAGGGAGAGAGATGATTCTGAGGGAGACTGTAAAGTGATTTATTGTGGCCTTCTGAAGAAGGGTATGCAAATGCTACAACTGATTCAGAACACAGTAACCAGAGTTGTGGATGGATTATGGGCTGCCTGTGGAAATCAGGATATGGTTTAAGATGTTGTGTTTTGACATTTAAGACATTTCATAATTTCATTCCAAATTTATATTCCTGGTTAACAGCTTAGATCGTGGTTTTTTTTGTTTTTTTTTAATTTTATTTTTAAATAGGTTATTACAATAGATCAAGAACACTTGAACATAGAAAACAAATAAGACTTGCAACTATAGAAGGAAATACAATTATCACAGCAATACAAACAAGAATTATTTTGTTAGTCCACTATAAGTGGGGGAGAGTACATAGTAACAATACTTGGGGGACTAACCCCTAGAAATACACCAAGGAAAAATCAAGAAGAGGGCAGTGTCGAAGAGCCAATACATACATACAGATGAGCCACACCCATTCAAGAGGAAGAAGATAAAGGCAACAAAGTACTAATAAAGGCTGACAGATCTTCAGGAGATAAAAATACATATTTGTGGGAATCATAGGTTATCAAACATTTACATGGAAATCTTAAAGTAAAAGTAGCACCCACACGAAGTACACCAGGCCGAAATAACAAAAAAGCCCTACGGCGCTTCTGCGTCTCTCTAGACACATCCGGAAAAATATTAATTCTTTTCCCATAGAACAAGGAAGATCTCTTTTTAAAAAACAGTTTCAATAACCATTCTCGATCTGATGGCAAAGCTAAATTAACAAGCAAGGTAGAAACAGATACGACCTCCTCTTTCGAAGTATTAAGTAAATCTGAGACATTTAAAGAATCTAACTCCAAAGAACCCACATTAACTTTCCCCTCCTTCTTCCCCGAAGGGAGGTAATATATCTTAGATATTGGAGGCATCAAATCAACCGGTACAGAAAGGACCTCATGCAAATATTTCTTAAATAAGTCCAAAGGAGCCATCCCAGAAATAATGGGAAAGTTAAGCAGACGAAGATTCGAAGAACGAACCGCATTCTCCAATGCCTCAGACTTGATTCGAAGAGCAATATTATCCTTTACCAAAGAGGTAGTAATATCAGTTACTTTGTCAAGCTTCTGATCGAGCAATAACTGTTTTGTATTAAGTTCTCAAATATCTGTTTTAACCACAGCCATAGATTCTTCCAAAACAGCAATCTTCAAAGAGTGAACAGATAATTGCTGCCCCATAATATTATATAGATGAGAGAGTGCGTCCTAGATACTATCCAGAGTCACAGCTGAAGGTCGAACCAATGGAGGAAATACAGGCCTGAGTGTAGAAGACAGGTCAGCTTAGATCGTTTTTATGAGGACTACCTTTGTTTGGCAGGGAGGGGAGAAGCCTACTTTAGTTACCAGTAAGAGAGCTTTTCAGTAGTACTGCTACTACTACTACACATTTGTATAGAGTTACAAGGCGTACGCAGCACTGCACAGACACATGTAAAAGATCGTCCCTTCTCATCAGAGCTTACAATCTAGTCGAGACAGCCAACACAGTAGCTGTAGACATGTGATGCAGCTAGGGAATGGTAAGGAAACACAAAGGACATCAGGTGAGTCAAGATCCGAAAGTGGCAGCAAAGAGTTGAGTTTTCAGCCTGATTTGAAAAGGATAAGAGAAGGCATCTGACTTAGACTCAGGTAGTTTGTTCCAGGCATAAGGAGCAGCGAGGTGAAAGGAGCAAAATCTAGCGTTGGTAATAGAAGAGAAGGGCACAGATAGGAGTGATTTGCCAGAAGAGATGAGTTCCTGAGGAGGCGTGTAGGGAGAGATAAGATAGGTGAGGTAGTGAGGAGCTGCAGAGTGAATGCACTTACAGGTCAGCAGGAGAAGTTTGCAGAAACGGATAGGAAGCCAATGAAGAGACTTTAAAAGAGGGGGGGGGGGGTGTAATATGAGCATGACGAGGCTGGCAGAAGATTAGCCACGCAGCAGAGTGTTGAACAGATTGAAGGAGAGAAAGATGACTCAGGAAGACCAGCAAGGAGCAGGTTACAATAGTCTAGACAGGAGGTGACTAGGGAGCGGATAAGTGTCCTAGTAGTGTGTTCAGAAAAGAATGGGCAAATTTTGTTGATGTTGTAGAGAAAGAAACGACAGATCTTAGCTATCAGTTGGATGTGTGTGGAGAAGTAGAGAGAGGCGTCAAAGACGATAAGTGACCCCTTTTCTCTAGAGCAGAGATTATTGGGAGATTACTGATCTTTCCTGTTTTAGGAAAGGTTGTAAGATTTAGCTTTTCCCCAAAACTCATTCTGGGGGAATGAGAGAAATGGATAGTGAAGTGGCTTGCTATCTGATTGTGGTTGGAGGTGATATTAGGGAGTGCTTGTTTTGAGGAACTGTTATTTGTTTTAATTCTTCAACAAATAGAGGGTGGAGTGGTGGGTACATCCCTAAACAAAGACACAGAGGGGAATGACTTATACAAAGCAGCAGGTACAACCACTGTAGCCACCTTATTTGGCAGACTAGATGGACCATACTGTTTTTTATCTGCCATGATATACTATGTTACTATGTATGATAATGGATATTGTATATTATGATCTCCAGGAACAAGCAGGAATGTAGTCTTCACATATGGGTATCGTTGGTACTGACGGAGCCCACGCAGGAACGCTCCCCAGCGTCCAATAGGAAAGCTTTTGGGAGCATCCCACAGCGCATGCGTGCTGCCTTCCCACCTCTGTACCTCTCTCACTTCAGTTCTTCGTTTTCTGCGGAGCCAACAGGACACGGTACCCTGTCACTGCAGAAAATCTACCTTTATTTCTTATTTTTTTATGGTTATTTATTTATTTACATTGCGTTTGCCTTCATTCAACGCCTACCGGTACCGCCGGTTCTCCTCTTCTTTCTTTAAAAAAAAAAAAAAACTTATATTTTTCTTCAGGGATCTTTCCCTGTTTCTGGTGCTAGGTGCCATTTTGGGCACTAGGCCCATTTTTCTTCAAGCATGGAGAAACCAGCCAGTGGTTTCAAAAAATGCTTAAAATGTGGCGGTACTATTTCCGTCACCGACACCCATGATTGGTGTCTAAAATGTTTGGGACTGAACATTGTCCAACGGAGTGTCTCTCCTGCACGAGGATGACCAAGAGGGGCCAGCAGAATAGAGCTGCAAAACTCGGTACCCTTTTTTCCTCTGACACTATGTCAGTTGCATCGACGTCTTCCAGAGCTTCATCTTCCTCCCATGGATCTCAGGTAACCAAAAATAAAACTAGCCTGTCCTCGAAAGGAAAATCTCCTTTGAAGTATCGAGATGCCTCGGGCATTTCCCTTGAGGACACTTCACCGGCAAAACAGCCCCGGCGGGAGTCTTCAAGCTCCAAAGCATTAATAGGGCTCCAGGATGTTCCAGAGGCCTCGACCTCTGCGGAACTACTGGTGCCATGCTCTGGGGTCGTGGCCGCATCCACTGGTACTGGCACCCAGGCATTGGCAGGAGCGATGGATCACAGAATCCTTGCTATCGAATGCTGTCTAGCGGCCCTCTTAGCAGCCTCGGTACCGCTAAGACCGCAACAGACGGTTCCAGAGGTATCTGTACTGACATCAGTACCGGTACCGACAATACTTGCTTCAACAGGACTGCTTCCCCCCCGGTATCAGGGATCAGGAACCGAGACACTTCAGTACCGACACCATGCGTCACAGGAGCATCCGGTGCTTGAGTCTTCCGATTCTGATGGCTCTGATTCTACCGGTACCAGAGTGAATCTATTAGAAGATTCAACTCCCTCTCCTCAACGCAGGATGTCTCCTCCAGAAGATTTGTCCTTCCAGGACTTCATACGTGATTTAGCAAAAGGCCTTGCAATCACTGTGATTCCAGAAAAAGAACCTAGGGCAGAGGAATTAAGAAGTCTACAATACCCTATGGCTCCCAAGGAGGTAGCTATGCTTTCCATTCACAATATCTTACATGATCTGATGTTGAGAATGTGGGAGACTCCTTTAACAATATCTTCACATTCCCGACGCCTGGACACTATGTACCAAGTGCCAAGTTGTCCTGGTTTTCAAAAAACTCAGTTACCACGTAGTGGAATCGGCCAATGGAAGAATCAAGAGTGCAAAAACACACTCTTCTAATCATCCAGGCCGTGAATCCAGGACACTCGATGCCTTTGGCCGTTGATGTTTTCAATCCTCCATGCTGGGAGCCAGGATCAGTTCCTACATTCTGTATATGGGAATGTTCCTGGAAGAAGTCACAAAAGACTTGGAGCTCATTAGTCCTTCTGTCTCAGAGGAAAGAGCAGACTACCTTATTCTGGTCAAACATGCCCAAAATGTCTCTAAATTTATGAACCGTGCTACTTTTGACTGTTTTAAATGTCTTAGCAGAACCTCTGCTATATCCATAGGAGCACGTCATATTGCTTGGCTTCAAACATCAGACTTGGAACAATGGGTGCAAGAAAAACTGGGAAACATTCCTTGCACAGGAGAAAACCTCTTTGGTAAGGACTGGCAAGACAAGGCTAATCAGCTTGAATCTGACAATACTACTTTGAACAGATTGTCAAAGGCTACAGCCAACCCAGCAAAAAAGAAAACATTCAAGAAACCTTTTTTTCAGTAAGAAAAAGAAGTCATACCAATCTTACACCCATCAAACTCACTGTCCACTTCATGTTTCCCAAAAGGAACAACAGAACAGACGGCAGAGAAATCCACAAGCTCAAAAAGCTCAACCGGCTCAACAGACCCAGCCCCCCCCCCCCTCCCCCCCGGGTCTTTGACTTCCACCTAGAGAACTTAGTCATTCTGCCCCTAAAAGGTCCAGAACCCTTGACCATTCCAGGCAGACTATGCCATTTTGTTAAAAGATGGCAACAAATAACATCAGAAAATTTGACTCTGTCCATTGTAAGACTGGGATACAAGCTTCATTTCCTCAACTTGCCCCCACCTACAATTCTGAGACAGTTCAATTCTCAGGGCCCTGCCACCGACCTTTTGTGGCAGGAGGTCACGTCACTTCTGGCTCAAGGAGCAATAGAAGTGCCCATATCCCAACAGGGGACAGGGTTCTACTCCCCCTATTTTCTTATTCCAAAGAAGACAGGGGGACACAGGCCTATACAAGACCTCAGAGAATTAAACAAGTATTTGTTCCGAGAAAAGTTAGATGATCTCCCTCGGAACACTTTTACCATACCTTCAAAGTCAAGATTGGCTATGTTCTCTAGATCTAAGAGATGCATACATGCATATTCTCATCCACTCAGATCACAGGAATTTCCTTTGATTCTTGATCCAAGGAAGACACTTCCAGTACCAGAGTTCTTCCTTTCGGACTTGCCTCTGCTCCGAGAGTCTTCACAAAATGCATGGCAGTGGTAGCAGCATTTTTGAGGACTCTGGGAATATTCGTCTTCCCTTACTTAGACGATTGGCTCATTCAAGCATCGACAGCTCCAGAGGCCAGCTTCTCTCTCTCTTGAGCAATGATAATTCTTCAATACTTGGGGTTGGTCATAAACCTCCCAAAATCTCATCTCACCCCCTCTCAATCTCTCAAATTCATAGAGGCTCGTCTAGACACACGGCAGTCAAAGGCTTTCCTGCCCCAGCCACGCTGTCTACGTATAATACAACTGGCATCTCAAGCATCTATGAAGGTATTCCTTACTGCTCGGGAGATGCTTCAACTGCTGGGACACATGGCATCCACTGCCCATGTGGTTCCCTATGCTCGCCTGCACATGCGAGTAGCCCAGTGGACCCTTTCCTCTCAGTGGTCACAAGCCTCGGGTCGACTAACAGACAAAATCAGAACTACCACGCCTCTGATTTCTTCCCTGCAATGGTGGCAATCCCTGGAAAACCTCCTAGGCTCCCCTTTCCAGCAGCCTCTATGCCAAACCACTCTGACGACAGATGCGTCCAAGATGGGTTGGGGGGCCCACTTGCACGATCTCTCCACTCAGGGTCTTTGGACCTCACAGGTAGATTCCCTTCACATAAACCTCCTAGAGCTGAGAGCCATTTTCAATGCTATTCAAGTCTTTCAGGGCCATCTCAGCAACAAAACAGTTCTGGTCCAAACCGACAATCATGTAGCTCTGTTCTATGTGAACAAGCAAGGTGGAACAGGCTCTCTGTCGCTATGCAACGAAGCTTTGCGACTATGGGCCCTCGCCAGAGAGTTACAAATTCACCTGCTTGCGGTATACTTTCTGGGCATTCAAAACCTGTGGGCAGACAAACTCAGTCGAATACTGCTGCCACACGAGTGGTCCCTCCACTCATACCAGCTTGCTCGAGTGTTTCGAATCTGGGGAACATCAGATATAGACCTCTTTGCAAGTCCACTGAATGCCAAACTTCCTTGATTCTGTTCCAGAATTCCGGCTCAAAACTGTCAGGCAAGAGATGCTTTCCTACTCCACTGGGGACAGGACTTCCTCTATGCCTTCCCACCCATTCCCCTCATTCCCAAGACTTTATTCAAACTTCAGAGAGACAGAGATCGTATGATACTCATAGCCCCACGTTGGCCACGGTAGACATGGTATCCTCTTCTTCTGCATCTCTCTCAAATCACTCCTCTGGAGTTGGGGAATTTTCCAGATCTCCTGTCGCAGGAGGACGGATCTTTACTGCATCCCAATTCTCAGTCCCTACATCTCAGGGCCTGGTTACTGAAAGCCTAGAATTCCAAGATGTTAACCTTTCTCAACCAGTAAAGGATATCCTCCTGGCTTCCAGAAAACCTTCCACAAGACATTCCTACGCTTTCAAGTGGAAAAGGTTCTCTATCTGGTGTTCACAAAAGGGACTTACTCTAGTGGCAACTCTACAGGTAGTAAAAGGGGGGTTATCTTCTACAATTATCTACTTCTGGTCTGAAGACCAATTCAGTTAGTCCATCTTAGTGCTATTGCCGCTTTTCATAAACCTTTCGATGGACAACCTATTTCCTCTCATCCACTTATATCAAGATTTATGAGAGGCCTACTTTTAACAAAACCTCACATCAAACCACCACCGGTGGCATGGGATCTAAATCTTGTTCTTGGTCAGCTTATGAAACCGTCCTTTGAACCTTTAGCCACTTCAGACCTAAAGTTTCTTTCATGGAAAGTCATTTTCCTAATTGCCATCACTTCTGCAAGACGCATTAGTGAACTACAGGCGTTGGTAGCTGACCCTTCTTATACAAGGTTTCATTATGATAGTCCTCAGGACTCATCCTCACTTTCTGCCAAAGGTGGTATCGCCTTTTCATTTAAACCATTCTGTTTATCTTCCTATATTCTTCCCTAGGCCTCATGCCTCCAGTGCGGAAAGAAATCTTCACACATTGGATTGTAAAAGAGCCTTGGCTTTTTATCTCCAACGAACTAAGCCACATAGAAAGTCTTCTCAGCTTTTTGTGGCTTTTGACTCTAGTCATTTGGGACTTCCAGTTTCTAAAAGAACTCTGTCAAATTGGATTGCAGATTGCATATCCTATACATATCAGAGTAAGGGACTTTCTCTCGAAGGCCATGTCACAGCTCACAATGTGACAGCAATGGCAGCCTCAATGGCTAACCTTCGTTCTGTCTCTTTTGATGACATCTGCAAAGCAGCCACTTGGACTTCGGTACATAACTTCACAGCCCACTGTTGCTTAGACAAGGACTCCCGTCGGGATGCCTCGTTTGGCCAGGCTGTTCTACAACATCTCTTCCATATTTAATACAACTCCTACCCACCATCTACCGTTTGGATGCCTAGGGTCCATGGGAGGAAGCATAACCCATCTCACCTGGGTTCGCAGCTAGCTGGGGTCACCCCTTGGCATCTTTCAGCTGGGGAGTCCCCATATGTGAAGACTACATTCCTGCTTGTTCCTGGAGATAGCGTAGTTACTCACCTGTAACAGGTGATCTCCAGGAACAGCAGGAATTTAGTCTTCATAACCTACCCACCTCCCCTAGGAGTTGTCTCTATCTCTCTCTTTCTCTACTTCTCTCCTTTGGTCTCAGCTATAAACTCAACTGAAGTGAGAGAGATACAGAGGCGGGAAGGCAGCACGCATGCGCTGTGGGATGCTCCCAAAAGCTTTCCTATTGGACGCTGGGGAGCGTTCCCGCGCGGGCTCCGTCAGTACCGACGATACCCATATGTGAAGACTAAATTCCTGCTGTTCTCGGAGATCACCTGTTACAGGTGAGTAACTATGCTATACTGTTTTATACTTTGTTTTTATTTTGTAAGTTCCATTGAGTAGTTTGAGGTGATAAGTAGAATGATAAAATAAAAAATACAATTTTGAGATTTCTTTCATTGGTGGCCCTTTCCATGTGGGGCGTGTGTGTGTGTATAAGTATCAACATTAAAAAAATATAGATATAAATATATATATCTATCTTAGACAAATCACAGTCACCATTAAAAGCTTTTGAATGCTTCTGCCTGCTTAGTTGCTACCCACCACTGTGATAGAGATAAAGCTGTGTGTTTCTCTGCTGAGCCTTATCAAAAACAATGCCAACGCCATGCCAGTGCTTGAAAGGTACTAATATAGTATCAGCAAGTGCCTAACAGTGAAAGAGCATAAAAATAGGCTTATGGGTATAATTATGATTGTTGTTACTATTGTTTAATTTCTGTAGTGCTTTTATCCAAAGAGCTGTTGCAGGGAAATTAACAAGGAGTGCGTACAACAGAAAATTGATTTTTTTTCCTAGCCTAATTATGTTCTTTCTGCGGGTAATTTCTGCAGGTGTCAGCTGGTACAGCCTGCAGCAGAGCTGGTATTAACATTTCTTCTCCTGCAGACAGGAGCCTAGAATCTGTGCTGTCTGAAGAGGGAGGCTGCCTCTTGTTTTCTGTCTGAAATGTGCTAAAAGGTGGTGCTGTCAGAAACATAATTCCTCCTGCCATCATAAGGTGGTCATACGGCATTGATTTGGTGCTAGTACAATGGCTTTGTTAGAGAAAGACAACTTTTGAATTAAAACTGCTGATGGTGTTGATCTCAAAAGAATGAACAAATATATATAGAAAGATGTTTTTGAAATTGCAAATAAAAGGTTATATCTGATTTAAAATACAAAGGAAGCAGTGTGTATCTGTCATAAAACCAAAGAATTAGCTGGAATCTTCAAAATATCAACTTGACCCTGCTGTTTTTTGTTTAATTCAAAATCTTACCTTTTTTATCCTAATATTTAATTTCTTATGTTTATACATGTTTAAAATAAAGAATGCACTTCCAGCCCAGTTCAGTCATGTGGGTTTATGCACTCCTACCAGCAGACAGACTGAGAACCACTGGTTGATGACATTTATTTATTTATTGGAACTTATATACCGCCACTTCCAAAGATCAGTGGCAGTTTACAGAGAACAAAACTGGAAATTTACATTATAACTTTGAAAAACGTATTTGCAGAACAAAGCGAGATAGTACAGCTTAACAATTTGCATAACTATGTACAATATGGAGATGTTGTATAGCATATATGAAGGTGCGTGAAAGGGAGGGGATGGGGAAGCAAGGGCTATCAAAGGGGGGTGGGAGGTCTGGGGGAGATTTTGTTATTGGTGGAGGGACCATAGTATTCAACAAATAGGTGGGTTTTGAGCTCTTTCCGGAAAGTTTGGAGGTCTTTGATGGCTCTGAGGTTGTCTGGTAATGCATTCCATATGGAAGGGGCTACATAAGAGAAGGCTCTATTGCTGACAGTTTTGTTGGCATTGCGGATGTGGGTGGGGATTATTAGTGTATTTTGGGAGCAGGTCCTCCTGGTTCTTGAGTTGAGTGGGCTAAGGAGGGAGTTGAGGAAGGATGGGGCAATTTTAATATCCAATTTGAAGGTAATTATGAGGTATTTGAATTTAGCCCTCATTGGAATGGGTAGCCAGTGGAGGAGTGGCGTGACGTAGTCGGAGTAGTTAACCTTGTGTATAATGCGAGCGGCTAGGTTTTGAACTAATTGGAGTTGATAGATGGTGTTTTTGGGTAGACCATACAGAATACTCTTGCAATAGTCAAGGTGCGGTGTTATCAGTGCTTGAAGGACTGATCTAAAATCTTGACTGTCTAGTAAGGGACGGAGATGCTGTAACATTTTTAGTTTGAGGTATATGGTTTTTGTGGGGGCGTTAATGTGGGGGACAATGGAAAAGGATTGATCTAGGATGATTCCTAGATATTTGATTTCTTTTTTAACTTCCAGCTCTGAATTGCATAGGAGTAGTTTTGAGGGGGGATTGAAGTTTTGATTTCGGGTGATGAATAAAACGTCCTGTTTTCTTCATGTTGATTTTTAAGTTGTGTAAGTTGAGCCAGGTGTTTGTCAGCCAAACATTCTTGGATATGAGGGCAGATGGGGTTGGTGATGTCTACTGGATGATACAGCATGATGTCATCCACGTAGAGGTGATAGTGTACGTTGTGTTTTTGAAAGTGTGGCATATTTGTTGCATGTACAGGTTGACTAGAAGTGAGGATAGGGAGGAGCCTTGGGGGACACCTTGGCTTTGTTTGAAAGTTGAGGAGGCTACTGTGCCTATTTGGACCTGTAGGGTGCGGTCAGAAAGATATGATTTGAACCATTCTAGGATAGAGCCTTGAAAGCCGAGTCGTCGTAGTCTTGTGATTAAAATGTGGTGGCTGATGCTGTCGAAGGCGGCAGCTATGTCGAGAAAGACAAGTAGGAATGCTTATTTGGTGTGGTTTAGTCCGCGGTGCAGTTTGTCCATTAGGGTGAGTAATAAGGCTTCTACGCTGTGGAAAGGTTTAAAGCCGTGCTGTTGATCGTCTAGTGGAGCATTCAGGTCTATGAAGTCTTGTAATTGGATTTGGACAGTTTTTTCAATAATTTTTGCCAGAAATGGTAGGCTGGCGATAGGCCGGTATGAGTTTGGGAGGGTTTTATAAGTTATATTGGATTTAAGGATAGGGGGTATGGTTGCTTGTTTTAGTGCAGGGAGCATTTGTCCTGTTTGAAGTGACCGATTGACTATATTGAGGATAATAGGTAAACTCCTCTTTTGTTGCCTTGAGCCAGCTAACTAGGCAGGGGTCTGATGGGGAAGTGGTTGTATTGAGGTTTGTGATGGTATTTTTTAGTTGTTTGAGGTTTGTGATGTGGAATGATGACCAGATGTTTTGATTGTGAGGCATCACCCTGTAAGGGTCCTGTGCAGCCTTTGACCAGCCAGCATTTCTCATTCTCCAGCATAAGGAGGCAGTAGCTCCTGTGCAGTCTGTTACTGATCTGGATAGGTCTTTAAGGAATTAGTTTGCTCCTAGGAGGGCCTGGTGCAGCCTTGTCGGAAAGGCCCTGGGATGCAGAACATGGGGCGGTCCAGGACCCTGGGACCCCTGTTTGATTTATTTATTTTTTTAAAGAAACTTTAAAGGCCTGCAGCTGAGTTCTAATAGCGGGGAAAGGCCAATGGGGCCAACTCAGATTCCCTTCAGGGGAGGATTGGTGTGCTGACAAAGCATGGTCTCTTTATGCTCAGGGAAACTAGGAGCACTGTAGAGTGCAGTGAGTGCTGTGCTGTTTGCACTAAATACTGGTGCCATCTGTCAAAGGATAGCCTATGTCGTGGCTGTGAGGAGGACAAGTGCGTAGCTGTGGCTCAGTATGAGATCATGTTGAGGCCTGGTGGTCTGCAATGGGATGCCACAGAAATGGCAACGATCTCTCAGCCTCTAAACTTGATATTTTTGGTGGGAACCACCCCCCATTTGGCCTATGGAGGACATGATTTCCCAGCCTGTGGAGGGGACATTCAGTCCTGTCTGCTGTGGGGGTGTAGACTCCAGGAACTTCACTTAAACATTGGGGGGAGGACCATCGACAGTGACTCTCTTCCCCCTCCCCCCCCCCCCCCAATTTGTACTGTTGCTCCACCAGGCTTTTATATTTTAAGCAGAGCCTGGTGAAGGAGATAGTAGAGTTGCTTGAGCAGGGATTCAGCCTCTCAGTGTCCCATCTAGAGCTAAGTGGCAGTGCAGGAGTATGCCAGAGGACCCGGATAGGTACTCGTGACCTAGATTGGCCATTGTTGGAGAAAGGATATTAGGCTAGATGGGCCTTTGGTCTGACCCAGTATGGCATTTCTTATGCTCTTATCTGGAGGACATGGCTCTGGAAGACTCCTTAGATCCACTCAAGGAGCCCTCAGTGCTTGTGGAAAAAGCTCTGAAGGAGAACTATCTGTGGAGGAAGAACCCTCCTTAGTCTGCATTTTCCATAGGTATGAGCTGCCATCCATTATTACACAAACCTTAACAACCCTAGATGTCACTGAAGAACATCCAGCACTAAAGGACCCGGTGGAAGACCTGCTTTTTGGAGAGTATTTGGAAGTCTCAAAAGTCTTTTCTGCTTCATAAAGCCATAAAGGACAAAATAACGGTGGAGTGAGATGCTCTGGATGGTGGTCTGAGGGGTTGGAAGGTCTATGTCAAGACTATATAGCTTATTCTGGTAGAGGAGAAGGACCAGTTGTGCCTGCCTGAGGGAGGGGCAGCGTTGAAGGTCCTCAAGACCAAAGACTGGAGGCCTTATTGAAGCAGTCCTTAAAAATTTCAGCTCTGGCCCTGCAAGGAGACCTGTGTGGCCAGAGTCTGCTTAAGGTGGACTCGGGAGCTTCCTGAGAGTTCTAACTCTGTGTCTCAGGTCCTTTCGAAAGCAGCATGTTTGGAAACAGGCTCAGCCTTTTTTGATAGATGCCCTCTGACTTAGTATATTTCTGTCAAGAATATGGCCACAGCAGTGACAGTGTGGTGTTTGTGGTTGAGAAACTGGTCAGCAGACATGGACTCCAAGATGTGCCTTAGCAAGCTCCCTTTCACAGGAAAGCTGTTCGGGATGGATCTCAAAGATGATCAAGGACCTAGAGAATCTAGGCACCTTAGAATCTCCTGAGTACAAGCCTTGGGGTTCTGGCTGATGTTCTTCCATCTGAGGCTGGTTTTAAGAAAGCAGTCTATTTCAGTACACCAAATTGAGAAGTCACATTTTCCTGTCCCGGGGTCAGTCCTTTCAGGACAGCTGCAGAGGGAACAGGGATGGAGAAACAGGAGTCTCTGCTGGTTCCAGGGACTCCCAGTGAGGTTTTGGGGGTCCAGATGGGGATACTGCTTGCTGGTAGGTGATCATTGACAGCATCCTTATGTCTGGGGCTAGGTTACAACAGACCAGTGGGTGCTGGAAGTTGTTTGAGGAGGATAAGCTCTTGAGCTGGTGCGGCCCCTCAAAAATGCTTTTATTTAGAATCCTCCTGCCAAGCGCCAGCCAAGGTGCTGGCAGTGAGGGACACACTCTTGAGAGGCTGCTTCAGCTCAATGCTGTGGTCAGAGTTCCTCCAGAGCAGGGGTTCTCAACCCAGTCCTCGGGACACAACTAATCAGTCAGGTGTGTTTGTGTCATGAGTGCACAATGAATGTGTATATGATAAATTTGAATGCGCTGCTTCCATATATGCAAATCTCTCTCGTGTATTCATTATGGCTATCCTACTGTCTTTCCCAGGTAGTGGAGGAGAATGTTTGGTCAGTCAATTGTCTGGAGAGACAAGCGTTTTTTTCTGACACTTGAAGCCTTTTTACCCCTTGATCCAGCACAAGGCAGAGAGGATCTTGTCAGACAACATGACAGCAATCGTCTACATAAATTGGCAGGGTGGTACAAAGAGTTCCAAGGTGGTGGAGGAAGTGGAACCACTTCTGAAATGGGCAGAGGGCCATCTGTTGACGCTCTCATGTAGCAGTAAAGGACAATGTGTCAAGTGGACAATTTGAGTTGGAACACCCTAGATCTGAGGCAGTGGTCTTTAACGGAGTCTGTCTTCCAGCTGATAATGCGATGTTGGGGGAGTTCAGTCATGGATCTGATGGCATTGGTAGTCAGTGCCAAAGCAATCAGGTTCTTCAGCTGGTGAAAGGGGCGGTTGTTGGAAGGCTTAAATGCCCTGGTGCAATAGTGGGCTTGCAGCGGTCTGCTGTTTGTGTTTCCTCCTTGGCCTTTAATAAGCAGAATGATTCAAAGGGTGACTTCCCAGCTGGGCCGGGTTTATTGGTAGCTTCACATTAGACTTGTAGGCCATGGTACGCAGATCTTGTCAAGTTGGCAGTGGGGAAACTGTTGCCTCTCCCTCTGTCAGAAAGTCTTCTGTGTCGGAGGCTAACCCTAAAGTCAGACATGGCTCCATTCTCACTTATGGCATTGCTCTTGAGAGAGCACCCCTGAAGAAAACAGGCTGTTCCTCTTGGGTTATTGGGATGTGGTTACAGGCTAAGAATTGTTCCACCTCCCAGTCTTATGTGTGGGTGTGGAGGATTTTTGAGAGCTGGTGTGAGAATAGTCTTCTCCATCCATTAGGTGCTTCCCTTATAAACATCTTGACCTTCTTGCAGGACGGTGTTGAGCTCTTTGAAAGTGCAGTTTCTCCGGGAACAAGCAGGAAGTCAGTCCTCACATATGGGTGACATCGCCGACACCGACACAGCCCTCGCAGAAGCATCCCCCCATCTTTCAAAGAAAGCCTTTGGGAGATGCCACCATGCATGTGTGGTGTCCTTCCCACCCAAGGGTGCCATCTTGCTCAATCCCCTTTTTTCCGCAGAGCCCGTCGGACGTCTGTCTGGTTTTCCCCAGAAAAAGTTGATTTATTTTTCTCGACCTGAGTTTAATACTATCTCCAGTTGTGCACCAATAGTCTTCCCGCCACCAGAACTTGCTGTCTTCAGCATTGAGTCTTGGGTTCCATCCTTTATTCTGTTTTTTGGCACTTTTGTGCCCTTTTTTCCACTGGCAGCATTGCGAGTCTTCAACCTCGCTGGAGTACTTTTTTCCCCCATGGCTACCAGTGGGTTTAAGAAGTGTGATCGGTGTGCCAAAATCATGTCTTACTGACACATATGACTACTGCCTTCGCTACCTAAGGCCAGACCACGGACCCCGCAGCATGCGGTCTTTGTAAAAAGATGTCCACCAAGGCTCTAAAGAGCCGCCGCCAGCAGCAGCACAACAAGTTTTTACCCAGAGTCCCCCGGTACCTCCGAAGGCCAAAGCTTCCTCTGAAGCCACGGAATACTGGGGCGTCATTGTTTACTCTGACTCCGTGGTTCCTCAGAAAGGGGGTCGGTCTTGAGGGAACCCAAAAAGAAGAAAACCTTGAAGGCGGTGTCCCTGGACGGCTCTTAAAAGGCCGGGTAAGCCCCGAGCCAGGTCACTCAGTCCTAGACGTTCGTCCGAGGGATCGGAGTGGGAGTGGCCTACCAAGATCTCTCAGAAGGAATCTGCCACAGATTAGCCGCAGACGCCAGAACCTATTCTCATTGAGGACTCCCTCTCAGGAGAACTGGTGCCGGGCCCAAGTTTCTCTGTGCCCACGCCGAAGGCTGCAGAGCCTTCTGGACTTGAAACCAGAATGGCAACCCTGAAGTGCAGTCTTTCTGCCTTCATGGACCAGCAGCAGGCATTGTTGTCCAGTACTACCAGTTCCTCCGCCCAGACCAACAGGCCATTGACACCAAAGATGTCCCCGGAGGCCGAGCCGATCCTCGAGACCATTCGGCCTCAAGTCTATCCTCGGCTGAGGTCTCAATCTGGCTCCCATTCGACAGGACCATGGTCCTCCCCGGCTAGTGCACATGGCACCAGCCACAGAGCTTCCAAGGCACGTGGGCGGGACTCGGGCCTGGAGCCCGCGATGGAATCGGAGGAGCTAGAAATCCTTTAGTATGAGGCCCCTCTGAGAGACTCACTCACAGTACTCGTTCCACCCATCCTGGAACAGCTAATGCTCCGTATGTGAGTGAGCTAGCGGCTCGACTCAACATATCAGGTCTGCAGGAGCCCTGGATTCCAAAAGGTCCAGCTGCCGCATAACTCCATGGTGGTGGAGTCGGCCATACATCGACTGAAGAGCCAGAAGACTCCATGTAGGGAGGCCTTCACCTTGGACACCCTCGGCAGAAAGTGCTACGAGGGCTCAATGCTCATTGGCCGGATCCAGGCCTACCAGTTGTACATGTGCATGTACCTGAGAGTCCTGGCGAAGGAAATCACCGGGTTCTCAGCTAGTCTCTCCAAGGAACTCGCTGCAGTGGTTCAAGAACCTGGCCAAAGCTGTCAGTGAGTGCTCCAAATTTATCTCTTGAGCAGCCTACGATGGTTTTGAGTCGGCAATTCAAGTAGCGGTGGCGGGCATCGGAGCCCGATGCCAGGCTTGGCTACAGTCGTCTGACAGTGGAAATACCTGAAGGAGGAGTTGGCAGGGTGGGAGGGGATAAGGGAAGTGGAATTGTAATGGGCTAAACTAAAGGAGGCAATAAAAGGGGCAACAGATACATATGTAAGGAAAGTAAATAAAAAAAGAGGAAAAGGAAACCTATTTAGTTCTCCAAAGAAGTGGCTGCACAAATAAAAGCAAAAAGCACAGCTTTCACAAAATTCAGACGTTCGCAAACAGAGGAACACAGAAAAAAATACAGGATAAAACTAAAAAAGACAAAAAGAGAAATAAGGATAGCAAAATCAAAGGCAGAAGAAAATATGGCTAAAGATGTGAAGTGTGGCGACAAAGCTTTTTCAGGTATATTCAGGAGAGGAGGAAAATCAGAGGTGGAATTGCAGAACTCAGAAGTGCCAGGAACAGATTTGTGGAAAGTGACATTGAAAAAACGAAAATGCTAATACTTCTGTTCTGTTTTTACTAAAGCAAATCCTGGAGAAGGACCACCTGTGATTGACAATTATACAAATGGGAATGGAGTAGATACCACACCATTCACATAAGATGATGTGTTAGAACAGCTTGCAAAACTGAAAGTGGACAAGGCCATGGGACCGAATGGGATACATCCCAGGATACTGAAAGAGCTCAGAAAGGTTCTTGCAGGGCCATTAAAGGATGTTTTTAATAGATCCTGGAGTCTGGAGAAGCTCCACAGGACTGGAGAAGGGCTGATGTGGTATCTCTTCACAAAAGTGGTAATAGGGAAAAAATGACAAACTAAAGGCCAGTAAGCCTTACCTTGGTGGAGGGAAAAGTAATGGAGGTGTTCCTGAAAGAGCGAATAGAGACTTTATGGAAACCAACAAGTTGCATGATCCGAGGCAACATGGATTTACCAAAGGATGATCTTGCAAACAAATCTGATTGAGTTCTTTGACTGGGTGACCAGAGAACTAGATCAAGGGCATGCGATAGATGTGATCTACCTAGATTTTAGCAAAGCCTTTGATACTGTTCCTCATAAGAGGCTTATTAATAAACTCAACAGCTTGGGGTTGGGTCCCAATATGGTGAACTGGATCAGAAATTGATTGACTGACAGATGGTGATGGTAAACAGAACTCACTTGGATGAAAGGAATGCGATTAGTGGTGTGCCCCAGGGTTCGGTCCAGGGACCGGCACTGTTCAATTTATTTATTTATTTATTTCAGTCTTATATACTGCCTTATCCGGCAATCAAGGCAGTTTACAAGGTCTCTGTGGGTGATATTTCTGAAGGACTGAATGGAAAAGTCTGTCTTTTTGCAGATGACATGAAAATTTGCAATAGAGTGGACTCCACTGAGGGAGTGGATAACATGAGGAAAGAGCTACAAAAGCTGGAAGAAAAATCTAATGCTTGACAGTTAAGGTTTATTGTGAAGACGTGCAGTGTCATCCACTTGGGAAGCAGAAATTCAAGGGAATTGTATATGATAGGGGGGCGAGAGGTTGGTGTGCACGGACCAGGAGAAGGACCTCGGCGTGATTGTTTCTGAGGATCTAAAGGTGGCGGTAAAAGCCAGAAGGATGCTGGGTTGCATACAAAGAGGAATTACTAGCAGAAAGGAAGAGATATTAATGCCGCTGTACAAGCCGCTGGTGAGGCCTCACTTGGAACATTGTGTTCAGTTTTGGAGACCATATCTTGCAAAGGATATAAAAAGATTGGAAATGGTTCAGAGGAAGGCGACCAAAATGATTTGGAGCCTGTGTCAGAAGACTTATGAGAAGAGACTTGAAGACCTAAAATGGAGAGGAGAGGGACAGGGGAGATATGATTCAGACCTTTAAATACTTAAGGAGTACTAATAAACAGACAAATACAGGAAAGCTGTAAAACTAGAGGGTATAACATGAAGCTGCAAGGGGGTAAACTGAAAGGCAATGTCAGGAAATACTTTTTCACTGAAAGGGTGGTGGATGCTTGGAATGTCCTCCCGATGGAAGTGGTGGGGGCAAATACAGTGACAGAATTCAAAATGGTATGGGACAGACACAATGGATTCCTTTTATAGTAACAGGACAAATCAAAGTAAATATTTTTATCTCAACAAATATGGGTGACCTACACGGAGTGGTGGGTACACACCTAAGCAAAGGCATTGGGAGGGGTAACTTGCACGGAGCGGCAGGTGCACCTACTCTTGCCGCCTTGCTGGGCAGACTAGATGGGCCATACTAGTCTTTATCTGCCATCATATACTGTGTCTGTGATCTTGTGTCTGATGATCTTAAAGGCGACGGCAAAAGTTAGAAGGATGCTTGGGTGCATATGGAGAGGAATGGCTAGCAGAAAAAAGGAGGTGATAGTGCCTCTGTATAAGTCTTTGGTGCGACCTCATTTAGAGTATAGTGTGCAATTCTGGAGACCGCACCTTCAAAAGGATGTGAACAGGATGGAGTCGGTGCAGAGGGTGGCTACTAAAATGATTAGTGGTCTTCATTATAAAGCATATGAGGACAGACTGAAGGATCTTAATACGTACACCTTAGAGGAAAGGCGGGATAGAGGTGATATGATTGAGATGTTTAAATACCTCCGTGGCATAAATGTTCAGGGAGAGAGCCTCTTTCAATTGAAAGCAAGTTCTGCTACGAGGGGACATGGGATGAGGGTGAAGGGAGAGAGATTCAGGAGTGATATGCGGAAATATTTCTTTACGGAAAGAGTAGTGGATCCGTGGAATAGTCTCCCAGTGGAGGTGGTAGAGATGAGGACAGTAACTGAATTCAAAAAAGCATGGGACAAATACAGGATCTCTAAAGGTAAAAAGGGGACTGTTGTAGTTATGGAAGGACAGACTAGATAGGCCATGTGGTCTTTTTCTGTCGTCATATTTCTATGTTACTATATGACGTCAAGCAATAGGTTCAGGACAAATTGGTCGATGTCCCATGCCAAGGGGAGAACCTCTTTGGCAAACCCATAACCTAAAAAGCTGCTGAGTTGGAGACCAGGTTCATGACGAGGACCAGGCTCTCTAAAAAGACTGCTGCCCCTCCCTGATGGAAGGGCCTGGGTAAAAAGCCCTTTTACCCAAGGAAAGGGGCTGCTTACAAAAACTACCCACATTTTCAGGCCTCCACAGCAGGGTTAGCAGGCCAAGGGACATGGGCAAGGCTGCCATAAGGCTCCCAAGCCCCAGGCGTCTGCTCCAGCCCAGCCAGGGGGGAGCTTTTGACTCCTTGGGCATAGCCTCTCTACCCCAAGGAGGTCAGAAGCCCACAGTGGGTTATCTGATCCACTAGGCCCAAAGGTGGCAAGCCATTACCATCAATTCCTGGGCACTCCAGGTCGTCAGGGAGGGCTGTCACTTCCATATGGCTCAGACACCCCCTCCTTTCTTCCTGGAAGAGCCTCCCAGGTCTCCCCTTCACCGGGACCTCCTATTGAAGGAGCTCACAGGCCTTCTCAAAGACAAGGCAGTAGAACCAATACCCCAACATCTCGGGGGCAAGGGGTTCTACTTCAGGTATTTCCTCATACCAAAAAGAACAGGGGGCCTAAGGCCCATCCTGGACCTGCGCAACCTGAACAGGTTCTTGGTGAGGGAGAAGTTCAAGATGCTCTCCCTAGGAACATTGCTGCCTTATCCTCCATTAGGGAGACTGGTTATGTTCCTTGGATCTGAAGGATGTCTATACCCACATCGTCATCCACCCCGACCACAGGCAGTACCTTCGCTTCATGGTGGGGGCAGCCATTACCAGTACAGGGTACTACCCTTCGGCCTGGCCTCCACCTCCAGGGTCTTCACCAAATGTCTGGCAGTAGTGGCCGCTTTCTTCTGCTTCCGGGGGGTGTTTGTCTTCCTCTACCTGGATGACTGGAGGCACGGCCACAGAGGTACAGCAGGCCACGGTTCGCGCCATCCAGGTTCTCCAACATCTGGGATTTGTGATAAACTATCCCAAATCCCACCTCCTCCCGACACAGTGTCTGGAGTTCATAAGAGCAAGACTGGACACTCTTCAGGCAAAGGCCTTCCTTCCCTTGAACCGAGCCGACCATCTCAGGGCACTGGCCATAGATGTACCTCTGTGTCAGCTCTGCATCTGCTGTGCTTACTCAGGCACATGGCCTCTATGGTCCATGTCACCCTAGATGCCCGTCTGCATCAGTGCGTTTGAAACCAGTGGACACAGGCCACGGGCCATCTCCAGGATAGTGTTTCAGTGACCCACCAGTTGGTGGAATCTCTAACTTGGTGGCAAAATCCCCATCACCTACAGGCAGGGATGCCCATCCAAGCCCTCTAAGGGTCCTCACGATGGATGCCTCCTTGCTGGGATGGGGCGCCCACTGCAAAGAACTTTGTACCCAGGGCAGCTGGTCGCAAGCCGAGAGCAACCAGCAGACCAACTTCCTGGAGCTTTAAGCAATATATCTAACCCTCCAAGCATTCTGCCACTGCCTGAGGCACCAGCTGGTGCTTATCCAAACGGACAATCAGGTGTCAATGTTCTATGTGAACAGACAGGGGCACGGAGTCTCACATCCTCTGCCGCAAAGCAATGACACTTTGTTCTTATACAGTTCAACAGGGAATACTCCTACGGGCGGTATACCTACCAGGCCAGGAGAACGCCCTGGTGGACAAACTGAGCAGGGTCCTCCAGCTGCAAAAGTGGCATCTGGAACCCAGAGTAGCCACCCAGCTCTTTTGGCTCTTGGGAACCCCATGGTGGACCTCTTTGCCAGCCCAGACAACTACCAGTTGCCCTGCTTCTATTCCAGGCAGCCCCCCCCCCCCCCCATTCCAGGTGGCAGCAGATGTGTTTCTCATTCCATGGTTGGAAGATCTCATGTATGCCTTCCCATCCATGCTGCTGATTGCCAAAACACTCTTCAAGGCTCTTCGTGACAGAGCTTCACTGATCCTAGTGGCCCAGGCAGCCATGGTTCCTGCTGCTCCTCCGATTGTCAGTAGAGACCTGATCCCACTGGGGAGCTCCCCAGGGTTCTTGTCGCAGGAGGAGAGCTCTCTCCTGCACTGCAATCTAGGGTCCCTATCGCTGATGGCATGGCTGCTGAAAGGGTGATCCTGGCCCCTTTCAGCCTTTCAGAAGAGGTGGAACAGATCCTGCTAGCCTCTCGTAAGGCCTCCACCAGGAAAGCTTATGCATTCAAGTGACACAGGTTCTCAGTCTGGTGCGCGGAGCAATGGGTGAACCCGTTCTCCTGCCCTATGCAGCTGGTGCTGCAGTACCTTCTCCATCTCTCGCAATCTGGACTTAAATCTAATTCCTTTAGAGTGCACCTCAGTGCCCTAGTGGCGCATCACCATCCTGTTGAAGGCAAGCCCCTTTCGGTCTAGCCTCTGATGACCTGCTTCTTGAGAGGACTTCTGCTGTCCAAATCCCCCATCCACCCTCCGGCAACGGAATGGGATCTCAACATAGTATTGGCACAGCTCACTCATCCATCATTTGAGCCTCTGACTACCTGCAACCTGAAATACCTCTCGTGGAAAGTCGTGTTCCTGGTGGCGCTAACCTCTGCTTGCAGGGTCAGCGAGCTTCAAGCCCTGGTGGCGGAGGTTCCATATACCAGGTTCTATAAGAACAGGGTCGTGCTATACACGCATCCCAAATTCCTTCCAAAGGTGGTATCTACTTTTCACCTCAGCCAGGAAGTGATGCTACCCACCTTCTTCCCAAGGCCTCACTCCAGCAGGGCCAAGACGATCCTTCACACCTTGGACTGTAAGAGGGCCCTGCCTTTCTACATTCAGCGTACCCAGGGCCACTGGAAAGCTGCTCATCTTTTTTGTTTCCTATGACCCCAGTCAACTAGGGGAAGCGGTGACCAAACAGACATTGTCCACCTGGGTGGCAGACTGTATCACCCTTGCCTGTGAGCAAGGTGGGCTCACATTGGATGGCTGGGTCACGGCACTCTGCGCCAGGGCCATGGCCTCTGTGGCAAACTTGCCCTCTGTCCCGATGCTGGACATCTGCTGGGCCACTACCTGGTCTTCAGTCCACACCTTTGCACTTTTGCCTGGAAAAGGAGTCCCAGCGGTACAGCACCTTCAGCCAGGCCATGTTCCATAATCTTTTTGGGGTCTAGGCAACTGCTACCCTCCGACCCTTCTGTGTTCAGGTTACTGGAGCGTTGGTTTCCATTGGACACACGGGTCCTACTGCAGTCTGTATTTGCGGACTCAATTGCTGCTGCTTATGGCTCCCCTTGAGGGAGACCATGGCTTTTTCCCTACGAGCTTGCGGTAGTCTGTAGCTAGGGAGTCCCACATGTGAGGACTTGACTCCCTGCTGGTTCCTGGAGAAAGCATAGTTACTCACCTGTAACAAGTGTTCTCCAGGGACAGCAGGAATCAGTCCTCACAATCCTCCCTCCTCCCCTTGGAGTTGCTTCTTTACCATCTTTTATTTTCTGCTGTCTTTTAGCTATGTCATTTGACTGAGCAAGATGGCATCCTTGGGCGGCAAGGGCACCTCACATGCGTGATGGCATCTCCCAATGGCTTTCTTTGAACTGGGGGGATGCTTCCGCTAGGGCTCCGTCGGTGCTGACATCACCCATATGTGAGGACTGATTCCTGCTATCCCCAAAGAACACCTGTTACAGATGAATAACTACGCTTTGCAGCTCTTGCCTGTTTCAGGGTTGAATCCTTGGTCAGTCTGTCTTCCCATTCAGATAATGTGTATTTTTGAGAGGAGTCTGGCACCTGAGGCCACCATGTCGCTTGGTAGTTCCACCATAGTGATCTTAATTTAATGTTGATGGTGTTGTCGAGCCTGCCCTTCAAACCCCTTTGGGACATTCTATGAAGGCCATGTTTCTAGTGGTTATTGTCTCTGCCAGAAAATTTTCATAGTTGCAGGGGGCATCAAGCAGATAACCATTTTTGGTCACCTTCAAGGATAAGGTGATTTGCCTAGTTCCATCGTTCTGCCAAAGATTGTATTAGTGTTCATCTCAGACTGTTGCCCTTCCAGAGTTTTCAGAAGAGGTGCAGGAGCTACATAAATTCGACGTCCGCAGAATTCTGTGCAAGTACCTACACAGAACCAAGTCTTTCTGAAGTTTGTATCACCTGTTTGGAAGTCCATGCAAATGTGCAGCAGCATCCATGGCTTCTATTGCTCATTGGATTAAGGAAGATATTGCTTTGGCTTATTTGCTTAAAGGGGCGGGTGGTTCCTAAAGCTCATGCATCTTTCTGGGTGGAGTATAACTTGGTCACAGCTCAGGACATTTCTAGAGCTGTGTTGTCCTTACATACTTTTGGTGCCATTTATCAGCTCGCAGGCCAGGCAGGATGCTGCTTTTGGGGTGCAGGTACTGCAGGCCAGCCTGTTAGCCTGTTCAGTCCCTAACACTGGGACTTCAAGGAAAGAAAATTAGCAGCTAAGGTGTAACGTCACCTTCCCCATCATCCCTCCAGTCCAGTCAAGGATTCACTCTGGGGATGTTTAGCTGAAAGCACATCCTCTCTTGGAGGGGAGGGGGAGAAAATGGCCTGCAGATTTGTAAGTAAACAGAAAAAGGGAAGGGGGATCCTTGGCCTTTCTTTCATTAGGGATTCTGCTATGGTGGCGTGATTAGGCTGGGTCTGTGGTACTAGGAAGCGATTGTTCTGCCTTATTGTACTACTACTACTACTACTGATCATTTGTATAGCGCTGCAAGGCGCACACCGTGCTGTACAGACACAGGTAAAAGACTGTCCCTGCTCTTCAGAGCTTACATTCTAGTCAAGACTGACAACACAAGGATATATCTAAGGGAATGGTAAGAAAACACATAAGAGACTAAGCAAATTAGGATCCAAAAGCAGCCTCGAAGAGATGAAGGATTTGAAAAGTGCCAGAGATGAAACCTGACATACAGACTCGGTAGTTTTGTTCCAGGCATAAGGAGCAGCAAGGTGGAAGGATCGAAGTTTGAAGTTGGCAGTAGAAGAGAAGGGCACAGTTAGACGGGATCTACCAGAAGAGCGGAGTTCCTCAGGAAGACCTGCAGGCCCTAAAGTTTGTTTTTTTTTTGTTTTGTTGTTGTTGTTGTTTTTTTTAAAGAGGTGTGCTTTCGGAGTGCAGATAGTGCTTACTTTGTTTTACAAATGCAAAAATGCAATGTGTGCCTTCGAGTCAGTCCTGACTCCTGGCGACCCAGAAGCTCCTGGGTTTTCTTGGCAGTGTCACCGGAAGTAGATTGCCAGGCCTTTCTTCCGAGGAAATGGAGGGTTAAGTGACTTGCCAAAGGCCACAAGGAGTGCTAGTGGGAATCAAACCCTGGTTGCTTGGTTACCAAGCCAGTGTTCTAACCACTAGGCTACTCCTCCACTCATACTGGTTGGTAAGAGGCTGCACAGGACCCTTACAAGGGTAAAAACATCAAATCAGTGGTTCTCAGTCTCCATCTGCTAGTAGGAAAGCAAAAATCCATGCATCTGGACTGGAGAGATTTGAAAAAAAAATTAGCACCTTTTAATGGCATATACTGATCCAAACTTTTCAGATACAATACGTATAGCCAGTTTAAACCACTGCCTCCATAAAAAAATAACTAATCTCCAGGAACAAGTAGGAATGTAGTCTTCACATATGGGTATCGTCGGTACTGACGGAGCCTGCGCGGGAACGCTCGTCAGCGTCCAATAGGAACGCTTTTGGGAGCATCCCTCAGCACATGCGCGCTGCCTTTCCAACTGTCCCTCTTCAGTTCTTCGTTTTCCGCGGAGCCAACAGGATCCATACCCTGTCACCGCAGAAAATTCCATCTTTAAAATTGTTTTCTTGTGGTCGCGTTTGCCTGCCGCGCGATGCTTACCGGTACCGCCGGTTCTTTTCTTTTCTTTTCCAAAAAAACCCAAAACCTTATACTTTGAGCTGTTTCTCTTCAGAAACTTTTCTTTTTTGGTGCTAGGTGCCATTTTGGGCACTATGCCCCATATTCCTAAAACATGGAAAAACCAACTAGTGGTTTTAAAAAATGTACTAATTGTGGCGGTACTATTTCTGTCACTGACACCCATGATTGGTGTCTTAAATGTTTAGGGCCTGAACATTCTCCATCTGAATGTCTCTCTTGTATGGGGATGACTAAAAGAGGAAGACAGAACCGGGCTGCAAAGCTCGGTACCCTCTTTTCTTCGGATGCCAGATCCATTGCATCTACAAAATTAAATCACCACCCCCTTCCTTTTATGAATCAATTCAAATATTTGTCGGATGTTACCAGAAAGGGACAAGTACTACAAACTATGTCCTCCACTCGGTTCCCTCCTTTTTAATAAAGTGCAAACTTCAAAAATTTATTATAATTAAAGACGTGGAGTAGAATTCCACTACTTAGCTCAATCCAGATGTGTGAAAATCCTCAAAAACCTGGCACGACGTGCACGTTTCGGGTTTTCGCCCTGTTTCAAGTGCCACCATCATGTCTTCTCGTAACCGTTCACAACGCTGAAACACAGCTGATCCATTCAAAGGGTTTCCTCTTCAGAGAATGGCTAAACTCTGCCATCAATCAAAAAGATCAACCAATAGAGCCTGCTGGGTATACCCACTACTACGGGGAAACCCCACGGTCTATGGGATGACATCAGATGACGCTAGACCAATCAAGTTCCTTATTTAATCCTGTCGGGTGCACAGTTCGTAATTGAAATATCCAAAATTGTTCCCGTTCTTGAAGAATCCGAACACGGTCCCCACCACGAGGATCTGAAGGAATGTGATCAATAACCGTCCAATGGAGATCTTGAAATGTGTGATTCAAGGCTAGACAATGATCAACAATCGGCGCCGTTTCAGATTTTAGACGGAGTCCTGTCCTCTAATATATGTTGGCAGAACAATTCGTTGGATAAAAACTCGTATAGGTGAACATGCTTCACAACTCCGTCTGAAATCTGAAACGGCGCCGATTGTCGATCATTGTCTAGCCTTGAATCACACATTTCAAGATCTCCATTGTGAACGGTTACGAGAAGACATGATGGTGGCACTTGAAACAGGGTGAAAACCCGAAACGTGCACGTCGTGCCAGGTTTTTGAGGATTTTCACACATCTGGACTGAGCTAAGTAGTGGAATTCTACTCCACGTCTTTAATTATAATAAATTTTTGAAGTTTGCACTTTATTAAAAAGGAGGGAACCGAGTGGAGGACATAGTTTGTAGTACTTGTCCCTTTCCGGTAACGTCCGACAAATATTTGAATTGATTCATAAAAGGAAGGGGGTGGTGGTTTAATTTTGTAGGTTTTATATTGTGATCACTACGGATGGGACTTTTTTTGAATAGATCCATTGCATCGACATCTTCAAGGGCCTCCTCTTCCTCCCATGGATCTCAGGTAACTAAACATAAAAGCCGGCCCTCAAAGGGTAGCTCTCCTGCTAAGCATCGAGAGGCCATTGGCATTGCCCTTGAGGGAACCACACCAGCAAAGCAGCCCCGGCAGGAGGCTTCGGCTTCCAAAGCATCAATGAGCCTCCAGGATGTTCTTGAGGCTCCGACCTCGCATGAACTACCTGTGCCGTGCTCAGGGGTTCCGGCCGTTTTCACCAGTACCGATACCCAGGCATCGGCAGCGTCGATGACCAGAGGTTCCTCGCTATCGAACGCAGCATCGCAGCTCTTCTCTTAGCTGCGGTACCGTTGGTCCAATGGGCACTGACATCGATACCGATGCCGGTACCTACACCGGTACAGACACCGGTACTGGCCCCGGTGGGAATTCTTCCCACGCCATCTTTGGCTGGAATCGACAGATCGGTACCGGATCAACTCGATACCGACTTCGATCGATACTGGGACCGTGCTTTGCATAAGCATCGTGGTCAAGAATACTTCGAATCCTCCGATTCCGAAGACTCTGACAATTCTGCTGGTACTAGAGGGTTTCTCCCAGAGGATCCCTCTTCTCCCCAACGCAGAATGTCACCTCCAGAGGACATGTCTTTTTTTTCAGGATTTTATTCGTGATATGGCCAAGGGCCTTTCAATCACGGTAGCTCCTGAAGAGGAACCCAGAGCAAAGGAATTGGAAATTCTCCAATATGCTAAAGCTCCAAAGGAGGCAGCCACTCTGCCCATCCATGAAATTCTGCATAACTTGATGCTCAGAATGTGGGAGACACCTCTGTCTACATGTCCTCACTCTAGGAGACTTGACACTATGTATCAAGTTCTGCCATGTCCTGGATTTCAAAAGACTCAGCTGCCACACCATTCAGTGGTGGTGGAGTCAGCCATGCGTAGGATGAAAAGTGCAAAGAGGCATGCATCCAATCCTCCAGGTCGTGAATGCAGAACTCTGGATGCTTTTGGGCGCCAAACCTTTCAGGCTTCCATGCTTTCAGCTAGGATCAGTTCATATATACTGTATATGGGAATGTTCCTCAAGGAAGTTCCAGGAGATTTGGAGGCTTATGAGCCCATTTCTCCCAGATGACAAAAGACGAGACTTTTTTGCTCTAGTTAAGCATGCTCAAGATGTCTCCAGGTTTGTAAATCGTGCAGCCTTTGACTGCTTTGAATGCATCAGCAGAACCTCAGCTATTGCCATTGGCGTACGACGGATTGCCTGGCTTCAGGCATCAGACTTGGAGACTTGGGTACAGAACAAGCTAGGCAACAATCCTTGCACAGGAGAGAATCTCTTTGGCAAGAACTGGCAGGAAAAGGCTAACGAGTTGGATGCTGACAATACTACTCTAGATAGATTGTCGAAATCTATAGCCACTCCAGCCAAAAAGAAGTCTTATAAAAAACCCTCTTTCAGCAAAAAGAGGAAATTTTATCCCTCCTATATCCAGCAGAGTCAAACTCAGGGTCAGGTTGCCCAAAAGGGACAAACTAGACAGCAAAAGAAGTCAAAAGGCCCCAGAGCCCAACCAGCTCTTCAGGTTCAGCCCCCTCAAGGGCTTTGACTCCTTCCTAGAGAGCTTAGCCTTCCTGCCTCTGAGGGGTCCACAACCCCCCAATATCCCAGGAAGGTTATGCCACTTTTTGCCAACAGATGGCATCAGATAACAGCAGAAGATTGGACTTTGTCCATTGTAGGAGAAGGGTACAAGCTTCATTTTCACAGCATGCCCCCTCCTACAATTCTAAAGCAATTCTCAAACCTCCGCAAACAATCTGCTAGATCACGAGGTCTCAACACTTCTTGCCCAAGGGGCAATAGAGGAGGTACCCATTCTTCAATGAGGTGCAGGGTTCTACTCCCCCTATTTTCTTATACCAAAGAAAACAGGAGGACACAGACCCATTTTAGACCTCAGAGAATTGAACAAGTATCTGTTTCGAGAGAAGTTCAAAATGATTTCTCTAGGAACTCTTCTGCCATACCTTCAAAGCCAGGATTGGCTTTGCTCTCTAGACTTAAAGGATGCATACACTCACATTCTGATCCATCCAGATCACAGGAAATTCTTACGATTCCTTTTCAGAGGAAAACATTTCCAGTACAGGGTTCTTCCCTTTGGTCTAGCTTCAACACCAAGGGTATTCACGAAATGTATGGCAGTAGTAGCTGCATTTCTACGAACCCTGGGGATATTTGTCTTCCCTTACTTAGACGACTGGCTCATTCGAGCCCCTACAGTTGCAGAGGCCAGCACTGCACTGTCTCGCACAATGCAAATCCTCCAATACTTGGGGTTGGTAATAAACTTCCCAAAATCCCAACTTGTTCCTTCCCAATGCCTGGAATTCATAGAGGCCTGTCTAGATACCAGACAGGCAAAGGCTTTCCTTCCACAGGCCCGGTGTCTTCGCATAATGCAACTAGCTTCTCAAGCAGCAGGGAAAACTCCCTAATTGCTCGAGAGCTACTACAGTTGCTGGGAAATATGGCATCCACAGTTCATGTAGTCCCATATGCTCGCCTCCACATGCGAGCAGCTCAGTGGACCCTATCCACACAGTGGACACAGGCCACAGGTCATTTATCGGACAAAATAATAAACTCTCAACGACTAATTTTGTCCCTCCAATGGTGGCAGTCCCTAGAAAATCTGACAGTGGGGTCTCCTTTTCATCAACCCCTTTTTCAGGCTACCCTAACAACAGATGCATCGCAGGTGGGTTGGGGAGCACACCTGAATCATCTCTCTACCCAGGGTACCTGAACTCCACAGGAGGCTGGTCTACACATAAACCTCCTGGAATTAAGAGCAATCTATTTAGCTCTTCGAGTATTCCACGCCCAGCTCAGCTACAAGAAAGTCCTAGTCCAGACGGACAATCAAGTAGCAATGTTCTATGTGAACAAGCAGGGCGGGACAGGCTCTCTGTCGTTATGCAACAAAGCTTTATGACTGTGGGCCCTCGCCAGAGAGTATCAAATTCACCTTCTAGTGGTATATCTTCCAGGCATTCAAAACCTTTGGACAGACAAACTCAGTCGAGTACTGCTGCCTCACGAGGGTTCCCTCCACCTGGACCAGGTGGCAAAGATATTTCGTCTCTGGGGCACTCCAGACATAGACCTCTTTGCAAGTCCACTGAATGCCAACCTTCCTCGGTTCTGTTCCAGAATTCCTGCTCACAGTTGTCAGACAAGGGATGCCTTCCTCTTTCACTGGGGTTAGGACTTCCTTTATGTCTTCCCACCCATTCCCCTCATCCCCAAAACACTTTTCAAGCTTCAGAGAGACAGGGGGTCGCATGATTCTCATAGCGCCACGATGGCCACGCCAAGCGTTGTATCCCCTGCTTCTACATCTCTCTCAAGCTGCGCCTCTGGAGTTAGGGCATGCTCCAGATCTCCTTTCCCAAGAGAACGGAACACTATGGCACCCAAATCCCCAGTCCCTGCATCTCACGGCCTGGTTGCTGAAGGTTTAGACCTCCAGGATTTCAACCTGTCCCAAAAGGTAAAGGATATCTTTCAGGCTTCTAGGAAACTTTCCACAAGAAAATCTTATGCCTTCAAGTGGAAACGTTTTACTATACGCTGCTCCAAGAAGGGATTAAACCCCCTTGGCATACCCTTAGAATCGATACTAGAGTATCTCCTTCACTTATCGAATTCTGGTCTAAAGACCAATTCGGTAAGAGTCCATCTTAGTGCAATTGCAGCTTCTTATAAGCCTCTGAATGGACAACCAATTTCCTCTCATCCACTCATATCCAGATTTATGAGAGGTCTTCTATTAACCAAACCTCCCATTAAGCCACCACCGGTGGCATGGGATCTAAATCTAGTTCTCGGGCAGCTTATGAAGCCGTCTTTTGAGCCTTTAGCCACTACAACCCTTACGTTTTTGACCTGGAAGGTCATCTTCCTAATTGCAATCACCTCTGCACGTCGCATTAGTGAACTGCAAGCTTTAGTGGCTAATCCTCCTTATACTAGGTTTCACCATAAGGTTGTTCTTATAACTCATCCACACTTTGCCAAAGGTGGTTTTGCCTTTTCATTTAAATCAGGGGTCACCAACCTGCGGCCCGCGGGCCACATACGGCCCGCGAGGTCCCTCTGTGCGGCCCGCGAGACTCTACTCCGGTGCGGCCCGCCAAGGCAAACTCACCAACTCCTTCTTCTGCAGCCGCGGCTCCCTGCCTCTTAGGGAACCACGGCTGTGCTTGTAAATCATCGCGGAGCCCTTCCTGTCTTGACGGGCTATGTGCAGCATTGTCCCGCCTCCAAAGGAAGTGGTAAACAACTTCCTTTAGAGGCGGGACAATGCTGCACGGAGCCCGTCAAGACAGGAAGGGCTCCGCGATGATTTTACAAGCACAGCCGCGGTTCCCTAAGAGGCAAGGAGCCGCGGCTGCAGAAGAAGGGAGGGAGCTGACATGGAAAAATAAAAGTACAGGTATGAGCAGTTTTTTTTTCGCGCGCGCGTGGGGGGGGGGAGGGGGGTGCGGCCCGCGAGTCTGCCGGTAGTCGGCTGTGCGGCCCGCAGCCCCCTGGAGGTTGGTGACCCCTGATTTAAATCAATCAATTTATCTTCCTGTATTTTTTCCGAGGCCTCACCCCTCTAATGCAGAAAGAAACCTTCATACTTTGGATTGTAAAAGGCCCTAACCTTTTACCTACAGAGAACACAGCAACATAGAAAGTTCTCGCAACTTTTTATAGCTTTTGACCCTAGTCATTTGGGACAACCAGTTTCCAAAAGAACTTTATCTAAATGGATTGCCCAATGCATATCATTTTCTTATGAGAGTAAGGGTCTTCCTCTTCAGGACCATGTCACAGCTCATAACGTGAGAGCCATGGCAACTTCCATGGCTGATCTCCACTCTGTGTCTATCGATGACATTTGTCGAGCAGCCACCTGGACTTCGGTACACACCTTCACAGCCCACTACTGCCTGGATAAAGCCTCCCGTCGGGATGCCTTCTTTGGCCAAGCTGTTCTTCAAAATCTCTTTCAGACCTAAATCAACTCCTACCCACCAACCCTGGTGGAATGCCAGAGATCCTTGGGAGGAAGGATTCCCACCTTTCCAGGGTGGCACCTTCCTTGGGCTATCTCCCTGGCATCTTCAGCTAGGGAGTCCCCATATGTGAAGACTACATTCCTGCTTGTTCCTGGAGATAGCGTAGTTACTCACCTGTAACGTGTGATCTCCGGGAACAGCAGGAATTTAGTCTTCACAACCCACCCACCTCCCCTAGGAGTTGTCTCTCTATCTCTGTCTCTTTCCTCTCTCCCTCTATCCTTTTCACTCAGCTACAAACTTAACTGAAGAGGGACAGTTGGAAAGGCGGGAAGGCAGCGCGCATGTGCTGAGAGATGCTCCCAAAAGCGTTCCTATTGGACGCTGGGGAGCGTTCCCACGCAGGCTCTGTCGGTACCGACAATACCCATATGTGAAGACTAAATTCCTGCTGTTCCCGGCCATCACCTGTTACAGGTGAGTAACTACGCTTTTTCACCATGAAATGGTTGCCTGGCTAGAGCGTATTTGCCTCTAATTAAATGTTAAAACTTTTTCTTTACTTTGTTTTTATTAGCATTTAGACAAAATTTAGAAAGAACAATAAGCTTCCAAAGAGGTTTTCCTAGGTGTACCACAGCCGAACACCACAATCCCGTGTTAATGTAAATAATGTAAATATTTTATATGTAAGCCCAGATCATATGTTTTATGTAAACCGCACTATTCTGTAATAGTGCAGTAAATCATGCACATGTAAACCGCACTGATCTGTAATAGCGCGGTATAAAAAAACAAATAAATAAAAGAGGATAATAGGACACTGAAAAAGAAGAAAGTTCCCAGCAAATAATGTAAAACCCTAAAATCGTCCCTCCAGTCCCACACCTCTGGGGTACTGCACCTCTTCCAGCAGCTTGGAGACTGAGCATGCCATCTTTTGATGACCCTGGTACAAATACAGCAGGATCCACCCACCAGCTCCAGTATGCTCAGTCTCCAAGCAGCTGGAGGAGGTGGTGAGCTCAGGGCCTGGACTCACTAAAGGAACAACTAAGGAGGTCTAGTTTGGTTGAGGCTAGTTTAGGGCATTTATTTTCTTCTGATTTTCAGCCTCTGAAAAAGTTCAAAAAAATAAAATAAGGAAAAAAAAGAGCAAGGAGAAAGAGGCAGTTCTTCGGAAGGAGCGGAGGCCCCCTCCGGATCTGGTGGGGTGAGTGTGGTGACTTGCCTGAGGGTTCCGGTGTTAGTTTTGCGGCTCCCGATCCCTTTGTGGGTGAGGAGGCGCATTTGATTGAAGCTGCCATGTAAAACCCTAAATTACATGATCAGGGATACAGGATAACAATTAAACATACAAATTCACACTCACTAACTACCTCCCCCCCCCCCCACACCCAAAACGTTTTCCAATTGTTGAACCTCAAAAAAGACATACCCTGATGTACAATGCAACACTTACAAGGAAATTGAAGTGAAAAATGCTCCCAGAGCCAAAACCTGCAGGCTCAGCTCTAAGAAGGTCTTCCTACTTTGAGTTAATTTACAGTAGTAACAACTGGGATGACTTCTAACTCCTGACCTCAAAATTTGTCATGGTGTTTGGAAAAATAGAGGCATAAAACATGATCTTTATCTACTTCAAACACAGATACTAATAAAGTAGCTATAGAAGAAATTCCGTTTAAAGAGGATTCCAGGAATGCAGACAGGTCTACACTACCTGTTGGAGGAATAACATCCAACTGATCACCCAGTCCCACACGTCACCTCATCGAATCCTGCTTCCCTTTAGAAATATAATACATCTTAGAACACGGCACATTCTCCGCATCCGGACACTGAAGAACCTCTTTAAGATATTTCACAAAAAGAATTTGCGGTGAGAGGAAGTGTGTACAGGGAAAAATTTAAAAAGCGTAGAATTTTAGATCTCAAAACATTATCCAGAGATTATAATTGACGAGAAGTCATCATTGCACCAGAAGAAAAAGTATGCAATGAAGCTTGGAAAATGCTAAATTGAGAATCGGTCTTCTGAGAAAATTGTTGAACATGAGTAAACTTAACATCATGTTCAGCAAACTTCACTACAGTTTCCTTTGAAAAATCAGATCTTTTCCCCAAATATAACTGAAGGGACTGATCCACATGCAAAATAGCTTCCCAAATAGCCTTCAAAAATATCGGATACGACAAGTAGGTCTGTCAGAAGAAACAGAAAACTCTATCGGATTAAGCAAAGGTCTTATGCATTGCACAATACCATTATTTAAAGAGGATTCTACAGATTGCATAGAGGAAGGGGTGGGGGGGGGACTGCCACTCAACTAATGGAGAGGGAAAACCTTCCTTAATGTCACTTCCCTGATTGGGCGGGGTTTGATCACCCTGAATCTTCAGAGGAGAAACCGGAGACAAAGTACTTACGGATCTAAAAGACTCAATCAGTGGAGTCAAAAGAAATTCCATGGATGTAAGACCAACCTTAGCCAAAGCATCCAACAACTTTAACAGCTTTTGCAGATGTCAACTTAGGCAACTTCTTCTTCCGTTTGCCCATAGCAATAAAATACTCCTCTCCTACTCCTCATGTGTTCCAAAGGGGCAGCGCTTGCCCCTTTGGATACACCCCTTCAGGCATGTGCCCGTGTCCCACGGTGGGGCTAGAATTTTAAAAACCCTGGCTGCACACGTCAACCAACGGAGCCTCTCTCTCACAGGACCAGGAACCAATGAGTTAGCAGGTAAAGCAGTATCAGGAAGTACAACACAGCATCCTCCTAAATATTAAAACTTTGGCTATCCTTTGGGCCCATAGATTCAACCATGTGACCCCAATATTAATTCAGCAGCACTGAATTCCTGTTCTCTATTGAATTCATTTCAAGATCTTAATCCTAGCCTATAAAGCTCTTTACACCAATAGCCTCACTCACTTCCTTACAAATGCCTGCTAGAACATTATTTTTTATCCATAGGAATTGTTTGAACATTCCTCTGGCTTCTCAAGCTAAATTAGAGAGTACTAGACATTCAGCTTTTATCTTTAAAGCATCCAGTCTCTGAAACAAATTCGCCCTTCAATTGCGACTTGAGACATCCTTCAAAAACTTTAAAGTCTACTTGAAAGCACACTTTCCAAGCTGGCTTTCAGCAGCCAAGGACAGTTGTACAATGAGCTACCTGATAGTACCAGGAAACCCCTCTTTCAAATTTCTCTCCAGTCTGATATTGGAGTTTCTTTCTAATTTTATTGATTTTAATTACTGTAAACCACCTTGATACCTGCTTAAAAGGCGTTATATCAAATAAAATTAAAACATAATCCAGCGTTTCTCAATCTTGTTTGCTGTCGCCCACTTTTGGTTATTTTTAAAACAATCCCCCCCCCCCAATTCTTAATGAAACTAAAATGACATTTTACTTACTTTGTTTATTCAGTGTGACCCCTGTGCTTGATGCTTTGCTGCTAAATTTTCAATGTTTGGCTTGATATTTGTGAGCTTTAGTCTTATGTCTCCTTGCATGCATATATCAGTTCTACTTCCTTCCTTTGTCAATATTTTATTGACTGCACTAAAGCCACATTCAACCAAATATGAAGTTGGAAAGCACAACAGTACTTTAGCCATTTCAGACCACGTGTTTGGATAGAGCTGTTTAGTTGTATTTGACAGCCACAATGCACTCCAGCTTTTTCAAATTTGTATTTGCATTCATCATTGCATTTTAGTTCAATAAGTTCTTCCTGGATGTTTTCACTGACAGATTCTATATCTCAGTCAAAAGAATCCAGCATCCATGGCTTGACTTCAAAAGAAAATAAATCTGAAAATCGGCTGTTCGGGTCTTCTTTCAATGGCAATAAATATTCTGCGTAATTTTTAAGAGCTTGATATGAGAGCTGTTCAATTATTTCTGTTTACTTGGGCATGCTGTTGAAGTGCTTCTGTAAACCGGTTTGAAAAATACTCTTTTTTTCAGTAAAAGCTTTTAGAACACGTTTACAGCCTAGCAACATATTTAATTTGCCTTGAAGCTGAAGTGAAACTTCATTGAGCTTTTGAAAAATCCAAGCCAAAAAGTAGATGTTACATTTGTGGTTTATTTCCTCTGCCAAATCTTCACTTTCCAAGAAGCTAGCTATTTATCAAATAGGCGTACAAATCTTGCTAGGCAATTTGCTTTTGAAAGCCATCGAACTTCCGTATGCAAAATAAGTCTAATGTGCTGCTCTCGTTATCACTGCAAAACGTTCTAAAAAGTCGGTCATTAACTGTTTTAATAACCATTGCCAATGATTCATGAAGAACTGTGCTAATATGTTTGGCAACTAAATGATGTCAATTGTATGACACCATGCACTGTAAGAATCGAAGGACATACATTTTTTTAAGTGAGCAATAAATCCCTTATGTTTTCCCATCATGGATGGAGCGCCATCAGTTGCGCACAATACTAAGTTTTCAAAGTTGTCTGTTTCCAAAGACTTTAGGAACAACATATCTTCACATAGTTTGTAGCCTTCATCTATAAAACAGACGTATGCCATAAGAATAGCTCTACTATCACTAACTGTTGATTCATCAGTTTGAATTGAGAATTTTCTGCTTTTTAATTTTTCAACAATCTGGGTTTCTACATTAGATGACATTTTATCAATTCTTTTCCGAATTGAATCATCGCTCAATGGTAATGCTTTTAAAATACTTGATGAATCTGGATGCAACACAGTTTTCGTAAGAGTTTCAAAGGCAGGCCATATAATATTTTCAGCAACTGTATGCACACTTCCAGTTTTTGTAATGATTTATGCAATTTCATAAGACATTTGTGTACTTTTTGTAAATAAAGAAGGAACAATTTTTTGTTGTTTAAAATCCTTTCTCAAATTTTTTAAATAGTGGGTTTGTTAGTTTTATTGGATGTTTTCGTTTTAAATGCTCTAAAAGTCTTGATGGCTTCATAGCTTTATTTGAAAATGATCTGTTACATGTAAGACACATAGGTTGTCTTTGATCAAATGGGCTTTCAACAAAGCCATAAGACAAATACTCCTCCAGATACTGCCTACACTGCTTCTTTTCCGCAGCCATGATTAATGATGGGGTATGAAAATATAATAAACAAGTAATGCGTTGTTCGCTTTTAACGTAGGTCATTCAATTATTATCACAACCTCAACACCATTAAACCTCAGAATATCACCATGAGAATTAACCCCTTAATTGGGGAAATACATAGCACCCAGCCAACCGCTCCCTGAGGAATTAATTTTGCAACTGTCGTTCAAACAAGTCAGCTCACTGCTCTGTACCTTCAAATCAAGCGGGCTCCCTGATCTGCTGATGAAGAAATGCCCTGAAGCTTCAATCAAGTCGGCTCCCCAATCCTAGCCGTCATCAGTGATCACTGGCTGAGGGTAGTGTGAGAGAGACATGAAGCAATGGAGGAAATGGAATTTAAACAAATAATAACCCTCCCCACTCACTGCAAAGGTAACACCCTTGATTTAATATTCATACCATCACACTTCACACTCTCATCGACTCCTACTCCACCCACCACAACTCAGGTACCATGGTCAGATCATTTCATGATACATTTCTCTCTCCCTTTACAACCCACCAACTCTACTCAAGGTAACACCAAATTCACAGAACAAAGATTCCGCCAGTTTAACAAGGAAAGTTTTCTGGAATCTATTTCCCCAAAATTAGACAACACCGCAAACAATCTTAACGAATTTGTTTCTACCTGGAACTCTATTATTGAGGCAGAAGCTAAATATTCAACCTCCAATAAAAGAAAATCTAGATCTAAATTGACTGAGAAATGGTACACCTCTGAGCTTGCTACACTAAAGAAAAACCTTCGGAAATTGGAGACTAAGTGGAGGAAGAAAAAAACCACTGAACTCAGAATTCAATACTTCACAAGCCTTAAAACCTACAAGGAAGCCATTAACAACACAAAAAGGCTATTCCACACTAAAACATTAGCCAAGGCCATCAATCGACCCAGAGAACTTTTTGAGATTATTAAATCTCTAACTAAGGTTCCCGATAACACCTCTAACAAAACACCAATAGATCCACAACTCCTTGCAAACCATTTTGCTAATAAGCTTAAACTAAGCGCCCGTCCAAGCATTATCTTGACCTCTCCCACACCAAATTCCATCACGGAGTGGAGCTCATTCCATACAATCACCAACAAACAACTGATAGAGATTATATCAAACCTCAATACCACCACGTCATTACTTGATCCTTGCCCAGTGTCTTGGATTAAAACAACAAAATCCGAACTAGCCCCATACATTTTGAAGCTGGTAAACCAATCTCTACTTCAAGGCTTCATGCCAGATGATCTGAAATACTCGGCAATTCGCCCTTTACTAAAAAATAAAACCCTTAACAGTTCTGACCCTTCCTCATACCGCCCCATTGCCAGCATACCTTTCTTGGCCAAAATTATTGAAAAGGTAGCTCAGACACAACTTCAGGATCATATTGATACCAACTTCCCTTTAGATGAATACCAGTATGGTTTTCGCTCATATCACGGAGTAGAAACCCTACTCATATCCCTTCTTGATTCACTTATCCGAGGTATGGATAATATAAAACAGACCTTCTTGCTCATCTTCCTTGACATTTCCTCAGCCTTTGACAGCGTTGATCATAATACGCTCTTATCTAGACTATCCCAACTAGGTTTAAAAGATACCACTCTTAACTGGTTTAAGTCCTACATTTCTAATCGCTTCCAATATGTCCATTTAGACCATTCCCCCTCACTACCATTCCCCCAAGAACGTGGTATCCCACAAGGATCCTCACTCTCTGCATTACTTTTTAACCTTTATATACAACCTATCTGTACAATCTTTCAACGCCACAATCTAAAATATTTTATCTATGCAGACGACATCATGCTGTTCGCCCCGTTAGACATAGCTAACCTTAATTTCAACAAAATCGCCACCTGCCTCTTTGAAGCTGAAAAATGGCTCCACTCAATCCATATGGATATCAATTTCAAAAAGACCGAAGCACTCTTCGTAACCAGAAGTACCACCTTCACCCCTCCAACTTCCATCAACCTTATGAACATTACTCTCCCAGTCAAGTCTGAAATTAAATACCTTGGAGTTACACTAGACAAAACCCTAAGCATGACCAACCACATAAAACAGACTGCCAAAACTATATTTTCAAACTGAGAACCATACAGCAACTCAGACCCCTCATCGACATCAACGATTTCAGAACAGTTGTCCAGGCTCTCATTATGCCACATTTAGACTTCTGCAATGGCATACTCCAAGGAACATCCAAAAAGAATTTACACATCCTTCAAAGAGCTCAGAATGTCACTGCTCGAATCATTATGAAAGCTAAAATATTCGATCACATCTCTCCTATCCTATACGCTCTCCACTGGCTTCCTATCTATAGTAGGATTCAATATAAAACACTTGTCACCACTTTTAAACTCATTAATGACCTAGCCCCATCACAGTTGGCCACTCTACTCCAAACCCCACAAGAAAATAGAATCAGAAGAAAAACTAACCTCAACATGCTATTAATTCCCATTGCAGTGACAAAATCAAAACAAATAACCACCAACACTGCTTTTTCATATTATGCTCCCAGCCAATGGAACAAACTGCCACTAAACCTCAGAGAGATCAAAGATCTTACAACTTTCAGGAAGGAACTTAAAACCTACCTATTTAGTCAACACTATAGCAACATACAACCTGAAATCAAATTTACTACACAAAAACATGCAACAAACCAAACACAAGTCTACCCCACCTAATTCCATTTTCATATCCACCCAAGTTAGTCTACTCCCAACACTGTACTTATGATCGCAAATAACTATTATAATCTCTTGCTAACCATGTAAAGCTACTTTTTGGTTCTTTGTAACATAGTTTTATGTTTCCTTTTATGTTAATAACCCACACATTGTTTTCCATGTAACCTAGTTCTTATGTAATCTAGTTTTATGTTCACCTAATGTTTAATGTAATGCAATATTGCACTGTTTTGCTATATTGTTGTTTTAAGTTCCTTGTAAACCGCCCCTGATCTCTGGAAGAGGCGGTATAGAAAAGCACACAAATAAATAAATAAAATAAAACAGCGGCAAACTCTCCTGCTAGAACTGGAGCAGCTCTCTTGTGAGCGGCTGAGCTGCTGCTGTTTTGGCGGGAAGGTACACCATTGGAATGCAAGATGGAGACTTTCTGTTAGTAGTTCCGCTTTCTCCTCTGCTGGCGGGACTTGGAGACTTCCATTGGTATAGGAAGAGCAGTGGCAGCAGATAGAGCTGGCAGGAGTCCCCAGCACCCACCAGCACAAGAAGAGGAAGGGCAGGGCAAGCCAGCTAGCTGGGACCTGGGTACAGAATGTTATAGCAATGGCAGTGGATTAGAGACATTAAATGTGTTGAACTGCAAGAAGAAAAGTACTCATTTTCTTAAATATTAAGTGTTTCCTTGCTAAAACAAGCAGTAAGTATATAATCAATACAGAGGTAGAAGTCATACCAACCTGAGGTTGGTAAGGATCTTGTTAAAGTAATTCTGCTCCAAAGTGTTGTAGTTTTAAATTGAAAATGTATTGATTTGCTTTAAAAATGGAATTCATAAAATGTTAGTACATTATTTGTGAAATGTCCGTTTAATACAGGAGTTGGGTGATTGTTTCTTTGTGAGCCAGTACTTATACACATGCTAGAACATTGGCTCTATGTCTTACCAACCCCATGCTTAGGACATTGGATCATTGCTGGCTTAGTGGCAGCGTTGCCCCTATTCTAGGACATTGTGTCAGATTTTCCCTCTGATCCAGCAATACCAGCATAAAATTCCTGTAGCACTCGGTGTATTATGGAGATGTCGGCTGGCCTTTTAGCTTATATCTTATGGGATCAGAACTCAAGATAGCTGACCACAAGGTCCACATCTATTGGTATACAAATCTAGCTAAATAAATACATAAAAACAGTTATATTATGACAACAAGGTGGGGGTAGGGCAAGAAATAAGACCACGAGCCATTTTTCATAATACCTTTCCTTTTGACTAGGTCTTCTGTGAGATGAAGTCATTTGAATTCCAAATGATGCTTAGAAACGCACAAGCACAACTGAGATTTTCATGTTTTCTCCCCTATAGAATGTCACTGGGCATCCACCAGAGAAGTTTCAGGCTGCCCTGCTGTGGATAATTAACAGTGACAAGGACCTGGGGATCTGGTGAGTGCTTGTTGAAAGCAGTTATGCAAATGCAGCTTTTATTGATTTTCTACAATCTGCCATCAACCACTGAGAAATGCAGTTTGAACTTTTGTAAATATTGGTGTTCTGTTGTTGGCAGATAGTATAAAGCAGCGGGGAGGTGAGGGGAGGGTAAGGGATGGTAGTTAGAGCACTTAAGTGAGAAAGCTAGTCAGCCCCACATCTGCAAATGTGTGGTGTTAATAATTTGTGACAGAAGTCTTGCAGTATTTATACAATGAAACTCAGCCAGAATGTGTTCCTTCCTGTGAATATGCCACTTGAAAACACTAAGAAATCTGTCTGCTAGGGAAGAGATGAGAGCAGATACTGCCTTCAAAAATCTGTCTCCTCCCTCATTCACCAACCAAGCCAGTTGCTCTTTATCTAGGCCTTCTGAATTCAGAAGTAAAGAGGTTCTCCATGAACCAGCAGGATTGCGTCAGCCACACCTGGTGACGTCCTCCGGGCGGCGCCATGGATACGGAAGTACTCTCCAAGCTTAGAAGGTGAGCCTTCTGGGCATGCCCAGGTAGCCCACCTTACTGGCCCGCCCCCTAGCCCAGCCATTGAGTTCCTAGCTAGCCTCCAGGCTAGGGCGCGGGCCGATGTAGTCACCTCCTCCAGGGGAGGCGGGTCGGGATTGTGTGGCTGACTTATCCTGCTGTCCACGGAGAACCCTCGTTACAGGTAAGTAACCCCGCTTTCTCCATGGACCAGCAGGATTGCGTCAGCCACACCTGGTGCCTCCCTAGCTGCAGGTGTTTGCTGAGGTGGAGGAGGTAGGGAGTCGGAAACTACTGAGACCATGAGTCACAAAACTTTCTTTACTCAGGATGAAGTGAGGCAGTGCAACAGTTGGTACAAACAGAGTGAACAACACTTGCAAGACAATAGTAATGTGCAATAACTTGGAACAGGTTTTGCAACAGTGCAATAACTTAGCCGACTACAGACATAACAAGGCATAGGTAGACAGGCAAGGGTCCCTGGCAACACGGTTCAGGCAGTGTCAGGTGGCGTAGTAGCCCTGACATCCTCTTTGGTGGTGGAAAGGACAGCTGTGCCGAAGGCGTGGTCCTCCTGAGACCTGAGGTCGAGGCAGTAGTGCCTCTGGAATGTGTGCGGGGAGGACCAAGTGGCTGCTCTGCAGACGTCGATCATGGGTACAGAGCGAAGGTTGGCAATAGAGGTGGCCAGAGCTCTGAGCTGATGGGGCCCCACCGTTGGTTGTTCCCGTGCGTCCGCTGGGTCGAGGCAATAGGAGATACAGGCGGCCACCCAGTGGGAAAGGGTCCTCTTGTGGACGGGTCTGCCCTGCTTGCTTGGGTCAAAAGACACAAACAACTGTTCGCCTTTCCGGATAGGCTGCGTTCTGTGCAAGTAGATCCTGAGGGCCCGGAAGCAGTCAAGGGTGTGGAGGCGTCGTTCTTCCTCCGAAGCATGAGGCTCTGGGAAGAACAAGGGGGAGCTCGATGGATTGGTTGACGTGGAACGCTGATGGCACCTTGGGCCAGAGAAGCCCGGTTGTGGTGCAGCTGCGTATATGGAGGGTGTGATACTAGCACTTGAATCTCACTGATCCTCCTGGCGGATGTGATTGTCACAAGAAAAAGCGTCTTCCAGTACACAAACTTCATGTCGGCGGACTGGAGTGGCTCGAAGGGGTGTTGTGTGAGGCATTGCAGCACTGTGTTGAGGTCCCAAGGTGGGGACCGTCTGTCTGACAGGGGGTTTTAGGTTCGTCAATCCCTTCATGAAGCATGCTGTCAGGGGCAGTGCCACAATAGTGTTTGCCCCTTCGGGAGGTGCATGGAAGGCCGCAATTGCAGAGAGGTGCACGCGGATGGATTGCATCTTCAGGCCAAGGTTGGACAACGAACTAAGGTATTGCAGGACGTTGGGAAGTGGACACGAAGTGGGTTCAAGGCCTTGAGTTGCACACCTTGAGCTGAACCTCTTCCATTTGAGGCCATAGGACTTCCTGGTGGAGGGTCTTCTGGCCGCTAGGACCACGTCCTGCACTTCAGCAGGAAGGTGGAGTGTAGAAGGGTTTAGCCGTTCAACCTCCAGGCAGTGAGAGCTAGGGCTTTGAGGTTGGGGTGTCTCGTGTTGCCCCGGTCCTGCGTCAGTAGGTCTTTATCTTTATCTTTATTCGGTTTCTTGATAAACCGCCTAAACCATAAGGCATCAAAGCGGTGTACAATAAATGGGCTGCAGGGAAGAAAGATAGAAAAGAACGCCATGGTATGACAGGAAAGAAAAGAAAAAGGAGGAGAGAGAGTAAAAAGGGCAGAGTGACACAAATAGAAACTTACAACAAGAGAGAGGGGACTGAGGGGGGTAAACGAGGGTAAAGGGTACTGAAGTGAAGGGTTCTATGAATGGTGATGAAATATTAGAGGGTACTGGGAGCAGTAAGTATAAATGAGGGAGCCAATAGTATCAAAGAGAAACTGGAAGATCAAAAGCTTGTGCAAAGAGGTGTGTTTTAAGGAGGGACTTGAATTGTGGAAAGAGGGCTCAGTACGGAGGGGGAGGGGGAGGGAATTCCACAGGGCAGGAGCAAGGAAGAAGAAAGCGGAGTGGCGAGTAAGTTCGAGGTGCGCTTGAGAAGGGGAAGGGAGAAAGAGACGGTCTGGTCTGAGGGGTAGGCGTTTTGGGGCTCCGTGCGCTAGGCGCAGTAGAAGAGCAAACCACATCTGGCGCGGCCAGTGGGGTACCACCAGGATGGCACGCGCTTTGTCACGATCAATCCACTGAAGAGTTGCCGGGATGAGAGGGGTCGGTGGGAAAGCATACACCAGAGACCACTCTCCCCAGTACACGTCGAATGCATCCGCTGCCAATCGTTTGGCTGATGGGTGCCTGGAGCAGAACAGGGGGCATTTGGCATTCTGTTCCGTGGCAAATAGGTAGATGCTCGGTGATCCCCAGCGCCGGAAGAGGCTGTCGGCGACCTCCGGGAGGAGAGTCCACTCGTGTGGCTGCAGCTTCCTGCTTAGCTTGTCTGCTAGGATGTTCTGGTCCCCTGGGAGATAGGAGGCCCGGAGGGTGCACCCGTTCCTTAGGGCCAGGGACCATATCCGTAACGCTTCTCTGCAGAGTGCGCGTGAGGCCGTGCCCCCTTGTTTGTTGATGTAAAACATGGCCACCTGGTTGTCCGTTTGGATGAGGATAGACTTCCCTCGAAGATGTGGCAGGAACGCTTTGAGAGCGTATCTGACGGCCCTTAGTTCGAGGAGGTTGATGTGCAGGCATTTCTCTTGCGGGGACCATGCTCCCTGGGTGCTGAATTGTGGGATGTGGGCACCCCAGCCGGTGTTGGAGGCGTCAGTGGTGAGGATCACCTGGTATTTCTGAGCGTGGATGTCCTTGCCACCTGAGATGTTCGCCGGTCTCGGCCACCAGCGGAGTTGAGCCTTGACCTTTGGGGTCAGAGGGACGCGGGTGGAAAGGGGCTGGGCATGTTGATTCCAATGGGTACGCAAGTGCCATTGGAGTGTCCGCATGTTCAGTCTCGCAATAGGTAGGACAGCTGTCGTGGCGGACATGTGGCCCAGCAAGCATAGTATGGATCTTGCTGAGGAAGTCCCTGCCGTGGCCGTGCTGGCCGCCATGGAGGTGAGGGTGCTCAGTCTGCGCTCGGAAAGGTAGGCTTTTGACGTTCTGATGTCGATCACGGCTCCTATGAACTTTAGCCTTTGCGAAGGCGTGAAGTGCGACTTGGTGAAGTTGATCACAAATCCCAAGCTGGAGATCAGGTCTATGGTGATCCGTAGGGACTCCTGAAGCTGCGGGGCTGAGGGGGCAGTGAGGAGCCAGTCGTCCAGGTAGGGAAAAATGGAGACGTTCTGCTTGCGGAGATGCACAGCTGCCACTGCCACGCATTTCGTGAAGACCCGTGGTGCTGGCGACAGTCCGAATGGGAGAACTCTGTACTGGAAGTGCTGCCCCAGTACTTGGAAACGGAGATATCTCCTGTGTGTTCTGTGGATGCGGATGTGGGTGTAGGCGTCCTGTAGATCCAGGGATGCCATCCAGTCACCTGTCTGGATCAGCAGAAGGATGGAGCTGAGGGAGTACATTCTGAATTTCTCTTTGATGATAAATTTGTTGAGTCGGCGGAGATCCAGAATGGGGCTTACGCCCCCTGTCTTTTTGGGAATGAGGAAGTACCTGGAGTAGAAGCCAGAGTTTCTTTCGGTCGGGGGTACTGCCTCGATGGCACGGGAAGACAGCAGGTGCATCAGTTCTGCTGTCATCGCTGTGTGCAGGTGCGGGGGAGTGTCGCTGACCGGTTTCCTTTTTTGCTGGGGCGGCGCTGCGAAGCGCATACGGTAGCCTTCTGATTTGCATAACCCAGGAATCTGATGAAATTCGTGACCATTGTGACAGGAAGAGTGACAGGCGACCCCCGATCCGGGTGGCTGCCTGTGATTTGGCGTCAAAAGGAGGGCCCACTCTTGTTCGTGGGCGTGCTGTTGTTTTTTTTTTGTTTTGCGGTCTCTCTGGGAGTTGCGTTGGTGTGAGGGACTGCGGTAGGAGTTGCTCTTGTAACTAGGAATGTGCCATTTCCGGCTGGAGGGGTACCTCTTGCTGGAGGCGTAGTATGGCTTTCGTTGAAAATTTGATTTGTGAGTGTTGGCGCGGTGCTCGAACCCGTCTTCTGCCAGAGTTTGCAGGGTGGTGCAGTGCTCTTTCATATCGTTGACAGTGTCCTTTACTTTGTCGCCAAAGAGAGATTGACCTGTGCAGGGTGCATCCGCAATTCCCTCGTGGGTGTCGTCCCGTAGCCCAGACGCTCTCAGCCACACCCATCTCCTTGCGGAGATAGCCATGCCAGCCGTACGCAGCGCAGTGTTGAAAGCATTGAAGGTCTCACTGGCCAGGTGCTTGTTGCACTCGGACATATCCGTGAGTGCCCCGGATGCTGACGCTTGGGCCTCCTTTGGGAGGGATGTGATGGTGGTCTTGAAGTTCGCCATGCAAGCATCCTGGAAAAGAACTTGCTGGAACTGATGGGTGGCAATTTTTGCATTAAGCATGGCTCCCTGGAATGCTTTCTTCCCGATGTCGTCGAGGAGCTTATGGTCCCGACCTGGCAGGCTGTTGGCATGAGTGCACGATGATTTTACCCGCTTGAGGGCTGAAGACACCACAATGGACTGGTGTGGCAGTTGGGGTGTTGAGAACCCAGGCACCGGTTGTACCTGGTACTTAGATTCAAGCCTCTTGGGAAAGGGCCGGCTGGAAGTTGGGGTCTGCCACAGTCTTAGGTGATTGTCACATAGGGTCTGGTGTATAGGAAGCGTAAACACAGACTTAGGTGTTGCGAGATATTTTAAAACTTCCGGTACTGGTTCCCCTTTGTCCTCCGTGCCTTTCAAGGTCAGGGTGGAGGCGAGTTTGTTTAAGGAACTTGGGGTAAGTGAGGTCCTCCGGAGGGGGTGATTGGTCCTCCGTTGCTGCAGATTGATTCTTGTCAGAGGTGGAGTGTTCGTCAGGCGCCGAACCCACAACATCCCCTTCTATGTCTTGCTCTTCAGCAGTGGTGTCCGGGGAGGAATTGTCCTGGGGCTGCTCGCCCATAGCAGCCGCATGTTGGGGGAGCGGCAGAATCTCTTGAGAGGAAGCAGGAATGATGGGTGCCATGGAGCTGGACTGCCTTAAAAGCTGGGACAGTAAATTAATGATGTCAGAGGAGTCATTGTGGCTGGATCTACGGCTGTACCTGCTCCTGTAGCTGCTCTGGGATGAAGTGGAGGGGCTCCAGTGTCGCTTGCTGCCATGACACTTACGCTTTGAGCTGTGTCCGTGCCGAGAGCATCTAGAGTGGTGCCTCTGATGTCTGGAGGCATCGCTGCAGCTACTGAAGCTCCTGTGCTCTCTCCGAGCGCTCCGATCGTCAGCGCCGTGTCTTCTGTGGCGCGATCGGCTTCTGCCGCTGCTGGCGCTATCGCTGCGCCTGCGGCGTCTGTGTTTCTGGTGCGGAGAGGAGCCGGCGCTGAGGATTTTAACAGAATCCACAGGAGAGAGGGTAATGCTAGACCTGGTGCTAAAAAAAAAAAATAGGAAGAGTTCTTTGATGGCCAAATGTGTATTCAGTAGGTCTTTTGACACAGGACCAGAGAAGTAAAAGTGCAAATAAGGAAGAGGTTGGAAACTTCAAGCTGGTTAGACTGATCTCCATGGCAGAAAAACGAATGCAAATTCTACCAAAAGAAAAGGATAGTAAAGTATTTAGAACTTGGGCAGGTTGTTGGATCCAAAGCAGCATGCTTTTACCAGACATTATGTTAACAATCGGATCAATTTGATTGGCTAGATCAGAGGGGTTGCAGGATGTGGTGAACTATCAGCAAAGGTTTTGTTACTGTCTCATATCACTGGACAATGAAGATTTTGCTTCTTGAACACTTTTGAGTGTTTCTTATGGATTTTGGGTTGCTGATCATGAAAATCATGATTTTTTTCCTATCACACACTATTTTTTTTGCAATCGCCTTTTTTGTGATTTCCTCACATAAGTCTACTCATATGTTGCCTAGAAAGTAAGCTGTTTTATTTAGTCCAGTGCAGACTCTCAAAGTGCAATGGAAATGCTACTGCTCAGGAATGCGTGGACATGCTTAGTCAGGATGGATGCTGTCAGTTCAGGCTATAAAAGCAATTTTTATACACAGATGCTATGTATGACGTTGATATCATATTCTCCAGGAACAAGCAGGAAGTCGGTCCTCACATATGAGTGGTGTTGACACCGATGGAGCCCGCGCAGAGTCACTCCCCAGCTTTCAAAGAAAGACTTTGAGAGTTAGATCGCACATGCGGTGTCACCTTCCCACCCTAGTGCGCAATCTTACCTCGGTCATCTTTTTTCTGCAGAGTCCTGCAGTCATCTTGTCTGTTGTCCCCGGTGAAAGTAGATTTTTTCCAACCTTCTACTTAGCGTCTTTTGCTCCTCTTTTTGCCAGTCAGTTCATGATCACCTTCTCGCTGCCCGAGTCCAATTTCGCCTCAGTGTCATGTTTTTCTCAGGTTCTTTTCTTTTTTATGGGGCATGGGATTTTCCCTCTTGTCCTCCCTGACCGAAACGTGTGAATTTGATCTTACAGGTACCATTTTTCCCGCTATGTCTTCAGTTAGTGGGTTTAAGCTATGGCAGATGCCCCTGCACCATGTCCATCACAGACCCGCCACAGTTGTTGCATCAAATGCCTCTGTGCAGACCATGATGACTCTTGCCCGCTCTGCCTGCAGATGTCAGCAGAGAGCCGAATGAATCGTGTACAGCAGTGGAAGGAGTTGTTTGGCTCGAAGGCCTCTGTGCGGGGCTGGCATAGATTATGGAATCGTTGCCCTCTGGGACCACATCCGATGACTTGGCATCACGCAGGCATGTTCAATCCGAGCCCTGAGGTTGCAGAGCCTCAGACTGGGGATCATCCTCCGAGGACTTTCCCTTCAGGCTCAAGACATCAGTGAAGTTGAAATCTGATCCCATAGTTGGAGGTAAGTCCTCAGGTATCTGGCCTCTGAGCCCTCAATCCGATACTGAGGGCAGTAGCAGGGAGCAGCCCTCGAAGCTGCCCCAGTGGGAGGAGACTCCCACAGCATCGGGGGATCGGACCCGGGCTCCTGACGCGATCACAATCGGTGACTTCCCGTTGAGGGATCCGGTTCCGGGCTTGATGCCCTCAAGACTCGAACCAGTCGCTGCAGAGCCTAGTGGCATCGAAGCCAGAATGGCAGCCCTGGAACACAGCTTGGCTGCTTTCCTTGAACCGCAGCGGGGCCCGACACCCGGATCCTTCGGGTCATCAGCACAGACCACGGGACCTTCCACTGCGAGGACCTCCCTGGAGGATGTTCAGCCTGTGCTGGAACGTTTTGTCCATTTGAAGCTGCATTGGTTGGCCTCCATCTTGAGGCACGACTCGCCCCCAAGCATCTCAGAGCCCGCATATCGGGCACTGCGCTCCCCTCTGGCATCGGTGTCTCATTTATGGAATGACTGCCTGGAATTCGAGGTCTCTTCTGACTCCGAGTCAGGTTCGGAGACCGAGTCGCCCAACACCATGCTGCATAGGGATGTGCCTTTTGAGTCATCTCCTCCACAGGAATACTGGAGGTTCCTTTCTGAGGATCTTGTGTTCCTTGACTTCATCTGCGGAATGTCAAAGTCCCTGGCCTTTGTAGCGGAGCCAGAAGATGAGCCCTGCACCATGGACTTAGAGATCCTCCAGTATGAGGCCCCTCCAAAGGAGGCACTGACTGTGCCGATTGCCCTCATCCTGGAGCGCTTGCTATTCAGGATGTGGGATAGCCCAATGACTGTACCAATAGTGAGCCAGTGACTCGATTCCCAGTGTCGAGTTGGCAACAGCCCCTGTTTTCAGAAGAGACAGCTGCCTCACAACACCATGGTTATAGAGTCGGCCATGCATCGGATAAAATGTCAGAAGAAGCACTCTTTATTTATTTTTATTTATTTAGACAGTTTTGTATACCGCCTTATCCTTCAATCAAAGCGGTCACAACACAATTGGGGGATACATTTTAGGGAGACCCATACCATGAACAGATTTGGCAGAAAGTGCTACCAGAGGGCTCAATACTCATGGCCCGCATCCAGACTTACCAGTTGTACATGGGCATGTACCTGAGGGACCTAGCGGAGGATCTCGCCGGGTTCTCAGCTGGGTTGTCAGGTGAATCCCTAGAGTGCTTCTGGACTTCGTTTCCTCAGTCAAGGAATGCTCCAAATTCCAAGCAAGAGCAGCCTTCTACTGCTTCGAGTCCGTGGCTTGTGTGACTGCGGTGAGCATTAATGCCTGCCGTCAGACTTGGCTACAGTCCTCAGACTTGGAGCAATGGATACAGGACAAACTGGCCAATGTCCCCTGCCAAGGAGAGAACCTCTTTGGCAAACCCATGACTGGCAAGATGGCCAAATTAGAGTCGGAGTTCATGACCAGGATTAGGCTGTCCCAGAAGATGGGTAACCCTTCCCATCAGAAGGCTTTGGGGAAAAAGCCCTTCCACCCGAAGGGGAAGAAGGCTTATGGGATAAGACCCCAGTTTCTGGCCTCCCAGGCTCCTCAACAGGGTCAGTAGGCCAAGAGCCAGGGTCATAGCCCCTGTAAGCCGAAAGCCCCCAAACCCCAACAGCAACGCACAAGAGACACGGGAGAACATTTCGTCCACTTTGCTCACCTCTGGCTGTGCCTCGACACCGATGCCTGGGTATTGCAGGTAGTGCGGGAGGGTTACCTTCTGCACTTTGATCAGATGCCTCCTCCCTTCTTTCCAGGAAAATTTTCCATGACCTCCCTGCACAGAGAGCTCCTGCAGAAGGAACCTGAGTCCCTGCTTGAGGATCAGGCTGTAGAGCCATATACTCCCGCTATTTCCTTGTCCCAAAAAAGACAGGCAGCTTTCAGCCCATTCTGGATCTGCGGGGCCTAAACCGCTTTCTGGTCAAGGAAAAGTTCAAGATGTTATCTCTTGGAATGTTACTGCCCTACCTCCTCTGGGGAAGACTGGCTATGCTCCTTGGATCTCAAAGATGCCTATACCCACATTCTGATCCATCCCTCGGCACCATTGGTACCTTCTCTTTGTCATCAGAGGTTGCCAATACCGGTACAGGGTATTCCCCTTCGGTCTCTCTGTCCCCAGGATGTTCACCAAGGCCCCCCTCCTAGAACGTGGGTTGTGGGGCTGCACGTCACACCGGGATGTGCAGCCCCATAATCCACCTAGACTCTATTACCCCACCAGCTCTCCCCATATGTCCTGTGCTTCAGGATGGGGAGAGCCGGCGGAGGGGGAAGGGGAGGAGCGGAGGCGGGTCGCCCGGCAGCACGTAAAGCGTAGTTACTCACCTGGAACGGGTGTTCTCCAGGGACAGCAGGAATCAGTCCTCACATATGGGTGACATTGATGCTGATGGAGCCCTCAAGGAAGCATCTCCCCAGCTTTCAAAGAAAGCCTTTGGGAGATGCCACAACCCATGTGTGGTCCCCTTCTCACCCAAGGATACCATCTTGGTAGTCAGATGACATAGCTAGAGCTGATAAAGAAAAGATGGCCAAAATGAAGAGCAACTCCAAGGGGGGGGGGGGAGAGGGTTGTAAGGACTGATTCCTTCTGGCCCTGGAGAGCATCTGTTACAGGTGAGTAAATTACGCTTTCTCTAGGAACAAACAGGAAGTCTGTCCTTGCATATGGGACTTCCTAGTTCCAGGCTACTGAGGACCAGTAGAAAAAACATGGCTTAGCCATGAGCAGCCGCAAATGCATCTGAGGACAGACCTCAGAGGATCCCAGTGTCCAGGGAGAACCATGGCTCCTGGTGGCCTGAACAAGAAGGGTCGGAGGGCAGGAGTTGCCTAAACCACCAACAGATTAGAGTGCGGCCTGGCCAAAGGCACTGTCCCGTCAAGACTTCCTCTCCAGGCAGTAGTGAGCTGCAAAAGTGTGGACCAAAGAGCAGATGGCGGCCCGGCAGATGTCGGCCATGGGAACTGAGTGGAGGCTGGGAACTGAGACTCGGCGCTCCAGCGGCAGCCAAGCCCAGTTGTGGGCAAAGGTGATGCAGTTCACCACCCAGATAGACAGGGTCCACTTGGTGACAGCATTTGCCAGAGGACTGAGGTCGTATGAGACAAAAAGCTGTGAGGCTTTGTGGTGGCTCTGAGTGTGCTGTAGATAAAAGGACAGGGCCCTTTCGCAGTCCAGAGTATGGAGAACGGCTGACGTCCTGTCGGTGTGGGGCTGTGGAAAGAAGGTAGAGAGTACCACTTCCTGATTGAGGTGGAAATCTGATACCACCTTCGGAAGAAACTTTGGGTGGGTGCGGAGCACAACCCTGTTCTTGTAGAACCTGGTATAAGGTGTTTTGGCCACCAGGGCCTGGAGCTCACAGACTCAGCATTCTGAGGTGAGTGCCACCAGGAAGGCCACCTTCCAGGATAGATATCGGAGGTGGCAAGTAGCCAAGAGCTCGAGGGGCAGCTTAGTAAGCTGCACCAGGACCACATTGAGATCCCATTCCACCGAGGGTTGCCGGATGGGGGGGTTTCAAGAGCAGTAAGCATGAATCGGGTGATGAGGGGCTGCACGGAAAGGGGCTTGCCCTCTATAGAGTGGTGGTTCACAGAAAGTGCGCTCAGGTGCACTCTGATGGAAATGGATTTAAGCCTGGACTGAGAGAGGTTGGAACAGGTACTGCAGTACTTCTTGTAATGGACAGGAGAACGGGTTCATCTGTTGCTCTGTGCACCATAAGGAGAACTGGCACCACTTGCAGGCATAGGCCTGCCTTGTGGAGTCCTTGCGAGAGGCGAGGAGGATCTCCTCCACCTCCTTGGGAAGGTTGAGGGGGCACTAGGGCAGACCCGTTCAGCAGCCATGGCATGAGAGACAGGGATCCCAAGTTGGGGTGGAGGATTTGAGCCGCCCTCCTGAATGAGAAGCCCTGGTGAGCTCCCGAGAAGGACCGGGGATTCTGTCACGAGATGAAGCAAGAGAGGGGGGAACCAAGGCTGCCTGGGCCACCGCTGGGCCACCAGGATCAGTGAAGCCTTGTCCTGCTGGACCTTGAAGAGGGTCCGTGCTATCAGAGGTGTGGGAGGGAAGGCATACAACAGGCCCTCCGAACACGGTATGAGGAAGGCATCCGGTGCGGCAACTGAGCATTGGTCGGACTGGCAAAGAGGTCGAGGCTCGGGGAGCCCCATAACCTGAAGAGCTGCTGTGCTGCCCTGGGGTCCAGGCACCAGTCATGCTGTTGGAGGACCTTGCTCAGCCTGTCCGCCAGGACGGTATACTGCCTGGAGGAGCATACCCTGTCTGGTCGCATACGAAGAGAGGGCTACTGCCTACTGGCAAAGGCGGTAGGAGCCAGTGCCCCCCTGCTTGTTGAAGAACATCGTGACCTGGTTGTCCGTCTGAACAAGCACTGACTGACTGTTGCAGGCGGTGCTGGAAAGTCTTAAGCGCCAGGAAAACAAACCAGGTTGATTTGCTGCTGGTTCTCCTCGAAGGACCAGACACTCTGGGTGCACAATTCTTGCATTGGGCACCCCAGCCCAGCAGGGGACCATCTGTCATGAGGACTCTCTAGGGGCTCGGGAGTTGGAAGGGCATGCCTCTCTCTGCAGGGTTTGTGGAACCTGACACCAACTGAGGGACTCTTCCAGTTGATGGGACACCGAGACCCTGTCCCAGAGCTTGCCCTTGGCCTGGGCCCACTGTGAGCAGAGACACTACTGAGCTGCCCGCATGTGGAGGCGGGCATCGGGGATGACATGGACCGTGGAGGCTATGTGGCCAAGGAGGCGAAGCATTGACTGCGCAGACACGGTGCGACGGCTCTGTACCTCGGTCGCCAGGGCCATGAGGCAATCCACCCTGTCTTGGGGGGATAAATACCGTGGCCCCTATGAATTCCAAGCCCTGAGTTGGGTGAGATGGGATTTTGGGTGATATATCACAAATACCAGGTGTTGGTGCAGCCTGAGGCTGTGTCCCCTTTTACAAGCCAATCGTCCAAGTAAGGGAAGACAAAAAGGCCCCTTGGAGACAGAGTTAGGCCGCCACCACTGCTAGGCTTTTGGTGAAGACCCGTGGGGCGGAGGCCAGGCCGAAGGGAAGTACCCTGAATCTTAGGTACTATCTGTGACTGGAATGGATGGGTATAAGCATCCTTCAGGTCCAAGGACCATAACCAATCTCCCTGCCGGAGGTAGGGCAGCAATATTCCAATGGAGATAATTTTGAACTTCTCCCGCATCAGGAATTTGTTAAGGTTTCTCAGGTCCATGATGGGCCTTAATCTACCTGTCCTTTTTGGGACTAGAAAGTACCTGGAGTAAAACCCCTTTCCTTTCAGGTGGTGTGGTATGGGTTCCACAGCCCTGTCCCTGAGAAGGCCTGCGAGTTCTTGCATGAGCAGAGTCTGGTGCAGGAGGCCCCCCCTGGAAAGAAGGGTGCATGGTCCAGATGGAGGAGGTAACCCTCCCTGACCACCTGAAGTGCCCATGAATTGGTGGTGATGGAAGGTCACCTGTGCGTGAAATGGACCAGGTGCTCCCCCATGGGTAGCTGATCCACCAGAGGGAGAGAGGCTATGCTGGGGACGTCAGAACCCTGACCCAGGCTGGGCTGGGACTGAATCTGGGTCTTGGGGCCCTTGGGCTTCTGTGGGCCTTTATCCGCTTCCGTGCCCTGGTGGCCCTGCTGAGGGGTCTGGGTGGCTGGGTATGGAGGATAGTCTCGAAAGGGTTGGCCCTTTCTATGGAAAGGAGACTTCTTTCCTGGAGGCTTCTTCCTTGGAAGAGTGGAAGTCTTCAAGAGTGGAGTCCGAGTCAGTACTCTGTCTTGATCTCAGCGGCCTTGTCCTCCATGGGCTTGCCGAAAAGCTGCTCTCCAAGGCATGGGACATCAAGGAGCTGCTTCTGCACCCATTGCTCGGGATCAGATGTCTGGAGCCAAGCCTGGCGTCTGATGTGGCTGCTACCTGCACACTGCACTTGAAGCTGTCATAGGCGACCTAGGAAAGGTACTTGGAGCACTCCCCGATGGACTTCATCAGTGTCTGGAAGCGCCGGAGGTGATCCCCTTGGAGAAACATACTGATGTAAAGTTTGTACGTCTGGATGCATCAGGCGAGCATCGAGCCCTGGTAGCATTTTTTTCTTGAGGGCCCGGGACTCCCTGCCCAGGGGTACCAAAGAGTGTGTTTTCGGGCTCTTCTGTCGGCGCATGGCCATTTCCACTACCATGGAGGTGTGGGGGAGTTGAGTCTTTCGGAAACCTAGCCTGCGCTGGACCCATTACATGATATCCAGGTGGTGGCTGACAATCGGCACCAAGCCCGGGGCCTCCAACATCCGGAGAAGGAGCCTGTTAAGGATGGAGGGGACCGGAACGGGAACCGTCAGGGTCTCTTTAGGTGGTGCCTCGTACTGGAGGATGTCGAGCTCCTCTGTACAAGGGGGGTCCTCCAGCTCTGAGAGAGAGGGCTCGTGCCATGTCCTGGACAAACTCAAGGAATGACGTGTCCTTGAGTGGGGATCGGTGCCTAGCTCCTACCGGCAGGGACAGATCCAAAGTTAGATCCCAGTGGGCCTGGAACTCAAGAGACGTCTCGGTATCGGACTCGCAAGCCAAGTAGTCCAGGAAGACTCAAGGCCCAATGGCTCCAAGGGCACCATTGGCTCCAGTCTTCGATGCTTTGAGGCTGAGGAATGGCCGGCGCCAGAGGCACTCGCCTGTGAAGACCTCGCCCCCGAGGAGTGGGAGCGAGATCAAGACCCTCGCCAAGGATCTATCCGAGGCCTCTGGCTCTCGGGGATTGCTTCGGTGGCCCAGGGAGTCTTTGATATCGAGGTCCCTGAGGTCTCGGAATGAGCACCGGAAGGGACGGGTCTTGACGCCTGTCGGGACATAAGGAATGCAGAAAGGCTGCGCTGAAGCACAAACATGTGCGTTTCCTACTCGGGAGTGGCCGTCAGGCACCAATGCCAGGGTTACTGGGTCTAGTGTTGAGGAGGTGAGGGGGTCCCCGGTGGAACGACCTTCAGGAGACACTGGTCTGATGCCAGAAGCCTCGACTTCTGTCCTAGATATCTTCTGGGGCCGCTCCCACTCCAACTCCTTGGAGACCCATCTGGAGCTGAAGGACCGCGCATGGGATTTCCCTGCTTGTCTGTTTACAGAATGAGGTCCTTGAGCCCCCCTTCTTCTTATGCTTTCGCTCCGGGGACCTTGCTCGTAATATCTGCGAGCCCACTCGGGAACTGCGGGGGTCTTATGCGACTCAGAGGATCTGTGCAGGGCTTTTGAGCATGAGGCTACAGGTGAAATAGGGGTTGAGTCCGCCCTGTGGAAGATGTCGTCTTGCTTATGCTGGTGGCTCTAAATGGCCTTGGTGAACATTTTTTTGCATAGGGGCATTCCTCCAGGTCATGGTCGGTGCCAGATACCAGAGGCAACAATCATGAGCAACATGTTTTTGGATCGCCGATCACATTTTTTGAAACCAGTGGCCATTGGGGCAAAAACGTTCCCTGTAGGGTTGAAGACCTTCGGCGTGGCCAGCGGTTGAAAAAGGCATGAAAGCACTGGAGGAACCTAACAAAAAACTAAGTTGCGAGACCCGATACTGGGGCAGCAGGCCTCGAAGGCGGGAAAGGGATCAGCGAAAGCTGGAAAGGTGTACAATAGTGTACAAAAAAAATCAACTTTTTTGCGGGGGGGACAAGACGTATGTCTGTAGGGCTCCTCGGAAAAAGGGAGCTTTCTCTGCTGTTCCCGCCCTCCCCAATCGCGTTCCCAAAGGTAGCCCTCGCTATATAAACAATGCGCCGGCGGCACTCATCACCATGGCGTGCGACAGGTGCGCTCCTTGGGGCGGCTCCGGCAGGGCCGATAACATCATTCTTCTGGGAGCACTCATCCTTCTACTCGGATCACCCCTTGTCCTCTCGCAATTCCTGCTGAAAGGCTCCCTCTGGTTCCCCTCTACCCAGGTAAGCACACCATTGTTCTTTCACACCTCTTTTCCAAACCGCTCATCTAGCGTTCTCAGTCCTCCCATGGCTGCTATCCCTGTGCTCTGGGGCAATCGCCCTGTTTCCTCCACCCGACTATTTCGATCTCACAGCTCCTTCTGCCGCTCCCCTGCGAATCTCCTCCCCGGCTCGCCTTCTGCTCACTCCCACCTCTTGTCCTCCCCCACTTCTCCTAGCTGCTCCTCCTTTCGTTTCAGTCTCCTAAATTGCCGCTCTCTACGATCCAAAACCTTGCTGCTGTCTGACCTCATCTCCCAGGAATCCCTTGATATCCTCCTGCTTACCGAAACTTGGCTGAAAGATGGGGAAGATGCACTCTTAGGCCATTTGCTTCCCCCTAACTTCACTGGTATTTCCGTTCCTCGTATCGGTCGTACTGGAGGAGGTGTGGCTGCCCTCCTTCGCACTTCCATCTCCTCTACTCCCATCTCCTCTCCTTTGCTACGCTATCCCAAAGCTTTGCTTCCTCAACTTCACTTTGCCCCTCCCATGCACCTTCTCCTTATTTACTCTCCTCCAGCCTTACGGCCCAACTTCTGGGACTCCTTTCTTTTTTCCTTCCATCACCGACCTGTCTTTTGCTTTCCCTCATCTGCTCATTGCAGGTGACTTCAACTTGCACCTTGATCCACCTGTCTCTACCAGAGACCACTGCTTTAACTCTCTTCTCCATGATCTGTCCCTTCTTCAACATGTTCCTTTTCCAACTCACTCAGCCGGGTATACTCTTGACCACCTTCTCTCTCCCTCAGTCCCCACTTATCTCCTTCAGTCTCTCCGTACCTTCCCCTTACCCTTACCCTGGACTGATCATTATTGCCTCACTTTTCACTGTCTTCCCTTCTCATCCACCCCCTCTTCTTCCTCATCATCTCAACCCCCCCCCCCTCCCATTTCTACATCTTACACTCGCCATTAACCCCTTTGACCTTTCAACAATTTCCCCCTGCATCCGACCACCTTTCATCCAACTTCCCTTCTATCTCCTTCCTCCCAAGCTTCTGCCTGGTTCTCCTGCCTCTCCACCACCCTAGATCATGTAGCCCCTCTCCATCCTCGTTCCCTTTCCCGCTGCCCCTCACAACCATGGTTCCACTCTGGCCTCTATCTTCTTCGCTCACGGCTCCGCCACGCTGAGCGCCTATGGCATAAAACTCCCTCTCCCGCCGCGCTCAAGTTTTTAAGTCTGTGCATGCTCACTACCGATCCCACATTCACAGAGCTAAACAAGATTACTTTTCCACTGCCATCTCCTCTGCTCAGTTCTCCAGTTTCTTACTTCCCTCCGGTCCAATTCCCCTCCCTCTCCCCCTCCCCCTCCCCCTCCCTCCCAGTTGGCAACTTATTTCAGTACCAAGATACTCGACCTCAGCCAATCCCTGCCCAACTGTCCTCCCCCTATCTCTGATCCTCCCCCTTGTTCCCCTCCTCCCAATTCCCAACTATCCCACGTCTGGCATTCATTTCATCCAATCCCTTCTTCCGAACTTATTGCAACAATCTCCTCCAAGAAAACATCTTGCACCTTGGATCCCATTCCCTCCTCCTGGCTGCTCACCCCCTCCCTAGCTCTCATTCCACCTGCCCTTGCTATAATCAACTCTAGTCTTTCCACAGGTGTTTTTCTTCAATCCTGGAAACACGCTTTAGTTCGTCCCATTCTTAAAAAGCCCTCACTTAACCCCACGATCTCTGCCCACTATCGCCCAGTCTCCAACCTCTTTCCTCTCTAAAATTCTGGAAAAGGTTGTATTATCCCAACTATCTTCTTATTTCGACTCTACCCACTTCCTCCACCCCCGCCAGTCTGGTTTCCGGCCTGGCCACAGTGTCGAAACGGTTCTTTTGGGTTTTCTGAACAAACTCCATACTGCTCACGACCGTGGTGACCTTTCGGTGGCGGTGTCTTTGGATCTTTCTGCTGCCTTCGATCTCGTTGACCACTCCCTTCTTCTGGCCCGCCTACGGGAGGCGGGTCTCTGCAGCACGGTTCTTCACTGGTTCCATTCTTTTCTCTCTTCCAGATCTTATTCTGTTCTCTCTTCATCCACCCCTGTATCTTCCTCCGAGCCTTTTCCCCTCCCTTGTGGTGTCCCTCAAGGCTCAGTACTGGCCCACCTCCTCTTTAACATCTTCCTCACGCCTCTTGCTCTACTGGTTCAACAACACGGGATCTCTGCTTTCTATTATGCTGACGACCTGGTTCTCCTGCATCATACTTCTCCCTTCCATCCTGATTTCTCCCCCTTAACTCCTGCCTCTTAGCTGTCGCCAACTGGCTTACCACCCATTGTTTGCACCTTAACCTCACAAAAACTCTTGCCATCTGGTTCTCTTGTGGTAGTACTCCTCCTCAGGTGTCCCCTTCCCTCTCTGGCTCTCCCACCCCCCTAGTCCCCTCCTTCCGTTACCTGGGCGTTCTTTTAGACTCTGACCTGTCTTTTCGCGATCACATCTCTCATGTTTCTAAAACTTCATTTTTCTTCCTCCGTCAAATTCGTGCTATCCGTCCCTTCCTCACTGCACAGGCACTTACTACCCTTCTCTTATCCTTGGTTATGTCCCGCATCGACTTCTGTAACTCTGTTCTGGCTGGTCTCCCCTCTACACAACTTCACCGCCTTCAACACATTCAAAACACTGCTGCCCGACTCATTTTCCATTCCTCTCCATGCGATCACATCACACCCCTACTTTATTCGTCTTCACTGGCTTCCCGTCAAATTCCGCTTCCACTTCAAAATCCTTGTACTTGTCCATCATGTTCTCTACACCCACTCCCCCCAGTATTTGGCCGATCTCGTTCACTTTCATACCCCTGCACGCTCCTTACGATCTTTGCATCTCAATCGTCTACATCTCCCTTCCCCCTCGTGCTCATCTCCAGTCCACACGTTCCTCTGCTTACTTTTTTATCGGTCCCGCCTTCTGGAACTCCCTGCCCCCCTCTGTTCAGCTTGAACAACAACATACCACCTTCACGAACAGTTTTAAAACCCACCTTTTTGCCCTCGCCTTCGACCTCCCTGACCCTTCTGTGCAATCTTACTCTCCTTTTCCCCACTCTTCTCTCGCCTCCCCTTTGTCTCGTTATATGATTCTGCTGGTTTGCTTTCCTATCCGCTATTGTAACTTCCTTTCCTTTTTCTGCCATTTGGTTCTCTGTATTTGTTATGTAAACCGCTTTGATGTTATTGTTTAGCGGTATATAAAGTTAATAAACATAAACATAACCAAGATTACACCCTTGGGTGGGAAGGGGACCACGCAGCTGTGGTGGCATCTCCCAAAGGCTTTCTTTGAAAGCTGGGGATGTGCTTCCACAAGGGCTCCGTTGGCGTCAACATCACCCATATGTGAGGACTGACTTCCTGCTTGTTCCTGGAGAAAGAGACGATTTAGGTCATATCCCTGTATGTACTGCTGGGGCATGCTGCTTATACACCTCAGAGGTAGAATAAGCAGCATTTATTTGCAGGGTTGGGACAGGGGAGTCACCGCTGGGTGCAGGAGGGCCCCGCTGCCCGTTCCAGGCTGGGGAGACCAGGAATGCGGCAGTCTGAAGTGCCTGCAGGAAGGACATCCCTGCAGGCAGGAGGGGCATCCTTGGCCATCCTGAGACCTGATTCTGGCTCCTGCAGGCGTCCCCCTTCTGGAATGGTGCTCCAAGTGTCTGGCAGTCGTCGCCGCTCACTTCCACTTGCTGGTAGTCTGTCTTCCCCTATCTGGATGACTTGCTCATAAAAGCAAGTTCGCTAGAAGAGATATCCCACGCACCCTGCCGTACCATAAGGGTGCTGCAACATCTGGGGTTCATGATCAATTTCCCCAAGTCGCATCTGCTCCTGACTCAGCACCTGGAGCTCATAGGAGCCCTTCTGGACTCGACCAAGGCCATAACCTTCCTCCCTCTGGACCGGGCGCAACATCTGACAGCCCTAGCAGTGGAGGTACAGGGCTGCTCATCGGCGTCCACCTGTCTCCTGCTGTGCCTGTTGGAGCACATGGCCTCGATCATTCACATGACCCCGCAGGTATATCTCTGGATGCATCAGGCCCCGTGGACCCTCAGCTCACAATGGACTCAGGCCACAGGCCGACTGGATGATCAAGTCCGGATCACCCGGCCCCTGGGGGCCTCTCTTGCCTGATGGTGGGGCCAACCAAAACTCCTGGCCAGCCTACCCTTCCAGGCCTCACCGGCACAATGCATCTTAAACACAGACACCTCAAAGCTTGGCTGGGGAGCTCACTGCGATGGCCTATCATTGTAGGGTGCCTGGAGGAAAGTGCCCTCCAGATCAACCTTCTGGAACTGCGAAGAACACCCTTCGGGTGTTCCAGGCCCATATCTTAAAAAGTATATAGTGGAATTAGAAAAGGTACAGAGAAGAGCCTCCAAAATGGTAAAGAGAGTGGAAGGATACCCCTATGAGGAGAAGCTGAAAAGGTTAGAGCTCTTCAACCTGGAAAACGAAGGGCTGAGAGGAGATATGATAGAAGTCTATAAATTAATGAATGGAATGGAACGGGTAAATGTAGATCGATTGTTTATGCCATCAATATGTAGAAAGAGTAGGAGACATGCAATGAAGCTACGGTGTAACCCATATAAGACTAATAAGAGAAAAAAAATTTTCCCAACGCGTAATCAAATTCTGGAATTCGTTACCGGAGGATGTAGTAAAAGCTGTTAGTGTAGCTGGGTTTAAAAAAGGTTTGGCCAAGTTCCTGGAGGAAAGATCCATAAACCATTATTAAAGAGGACCCTGGAAATCCATTGTTTGTCCCAATACAAGCATTGTGGAACCTGTATCTTCTGGGGAAACTGCTAGGTAGTTTGGCCACTGTTGGAAACAGGATACTGGGCTTGATGGACCTTGATCTGACCCAGTATGGCATATCTTATGTTCTTATCTTCAGAGAGACAGCCCCATCGCTGCTCATTGCAGCCATTCGTATCTCTTGAAGTCAATAGGCTTGGCGTTGTGGTCTCCAGGTGTCCACCTGTGTAGCAGACTGCATTTCGTTCACCTACGAGCAGACTGGACTCTCCCTGGAACATCATGTTATCGCGCATAATGTGAGCGCCATGTCGGCCTCGGTGGCCCACCTGAATTCTATCCCTCTGCTAGATATTTGCCAAGCCACCACCTGGACTTTGGTTCATACCTCTGCAGCGCATTACTGCTTGGAGGAAAGCTCATGGCGTGACAGCACCTTCGGGCAGGCAGTACTTCGTCACCTCTTTGGGGAATAGTGCAGCTTCTTCCCTCCGGCTCATTGTGTCCAGGCTACCGGTGAGGTGATTCCATAGTCAATGTTGGAGCTGCGTAGCTGGACGTCAAGCCTTTCCAGCGCTTCTTGCTGCCCTGCACAGTTTGCTTTTTTAGGACGCCCATGGCTCCTACAGGTTTTTTTGGTAGCCTGGGGTTTGGGAGTACCATATGTGAGGACTGACTTCCTGCTTGTTTCTGTAGAAAGCGTAGTTTCCTGTAAGAAGTGTTCTCCAGGGACAGCAGGAATCGGTCCTCGCAACCCTCCCTCCTCCCCGTGGAGTTGTTTTAATTTTTCTGCTTGATTGAGCTATGTCATCATACTGAGGTAAGATGGCACACTTGGGCGGAAAGCTGATCGCGCACATTCGGTCTAATTTCCAAAGGCTTTCTTTGAAAGTTGGTGAGTGAATCCACGCAGGCTCTGTTAGTGCCAACGTCGCCCATATGTGAGGACTGATTCCTGCTGTCCCCGGGGAACACCTGTTACAGCTAATTTACATGTAAGCTTCTTGTCTAAACGATGATTTGTTACAGCAGAAATGTCTCATTAATGTCATAACAGCCACAATACATTGTTACATTTTATATATTTATTTATTTGTGCTTATTTACCGACTTTCGAGAATCAAGGTGGTTTACATAGAACTTTAAATGTTAACTTTTACATTAAACAATGTTAACAGGCTTAACAGAATTAATCATTATACAATTTAACGTAAGTAATTGGTAACTTTAAACAGTAACAGTAACTTATACATAAAACAATGTTAACAGAATTATTCATTATACAGATTAACATAATGTAATTGATAACATATGGGTGAGAAGGAAATGCTTAATCAGCAGCTGTTAATTTGGGGTGACAATACATTTAAGCCTCAAAGACACAGAATGACTGCACTTACTAAGAAAAGAAAGCACATAAGCTGCACTTATTAGAGTCTCTTTTATACCGCGCTATTCAGCATCAGTGCAGTTTACAATGAACACTTGGGTTGTAAAGTTGGCAATCAAGACAAATCCTTGGCTATTCACATTTGCTGTGCAACATGTGCTGTCCATATCAGAGCTTGGCTCAGAGGTTCTCGGAAGTCAAAGACAAGACGTTTGCAGTCCCAATGATATGGTGAGAACAGAAGGATCACATGGCAGACTGTTACTTCTGTCTGACCAATGTATCTGGCTTCTCTGCTAAAAATAAGAAATCTGTTGAATACCCCTAGGGTCTGCCTTCAGCCATGAGATCAGTGCAGCATGATGACAGTATGCCAATATCAAGGTCACCAGAGACATGGAGCATAAATTAAAACAGATGTTTATTTATTTATACAGTTTTGTATACCACCTTATCCTTCAATCAAAGTGGTCACAACACAATGGGGGATACATTTAACATGAGGGGATATGAAACACATACGCTAATATTTACAGGGAACATGGGCAATGGAGGGTTAAGTGGCTTGCCCAAGACCACAAGGAGCACCTGTGGGGCTAGAAAAGATGCCACAATACACAGGCCAGACATGGAAAACATGAATCCAGATTTTGAACCATTTATGTCCGGTGTGCCTCATCTGATAACAGTCAGAATTGAATGACTTGGTGAGGGACTTAAGTTTGTCAAAAACAGAAGTAGCTTGGTTCAAAATTTGCAAGGATGTGGTTTGCTGTTGCCAGGTATGAAAATTTTTGTCTTTCGGACCCGCCAAGAAGATATGAAAAATATCTTTGCGCAGGTTGATGACCTCTGTTTCTGCACTGTTCACGGCTTTGGGTTGTGAAATGACCCACAACAATGGCATCTTTTTATCGATTCGTCACTGTTAATCTGAAAGCTGTCCTATTACACAATGGCAATGTCCACCCTTCAATATCTATTGCCTATGCAGCGCACATGAAAGAAACCTATGAAAACATGAAACTGTTGTTGAAACACATACTGTACAACAACTACAACTGGAACATCTATGGTGATCTAAAAGTAATGGCACTGCTATTAGGAATGCAGCTCAGGTATACCAAGTACTATTTCATTTGCGAATGGGATTCCCATGCTAGAAAGTCTCATTACATTAAAAAGAACTGTCTGCTCTGTAAGCGTTTGGTTCCGGGACAGAAAAATGTGACACATGAACCACTTGTTGACACAAGTAAGATATTTTTGCCTCCTCTTCATATAAAACTCAGACTGATGAAAAGCTTCAAGAAAACAATGAACAAGGAAGGTGAAGGATTTTGATATTTGAGAGAGATGTTTCCAAGAATAACTGATGCCAAGATTAAGGAAGGCTGTGAATACCGAAAAATGAATCACTACACTCAATCCCTTGGTATTTGTTGCGTTTTTGGGGAACCCATCTGCCACGAATACCAAGGATGAAGTGTAAATGCATTTCACTCTACACATGAAAAACGTCCTTAATTCAGCTAATATGGTTAAGCTTTACTTCCATGAGGTGCTTCAGATACCTAACAAAGCTATGTCATTTCACTTGGGTATATTGTATTGGTGAACAAATAGTATTTGAGGTACCAAGGATGTGTTTGTGGACAGTAAGTGGAGAAGTAGCCTAGTGGTTAAAGCAGCAGGTTGGAACCGGGGAAGCCAGGGTTCAAATCCTACTGATACTCCTTGTGGCTTTGGGCAAGTACAGTATAAAAAAGAAATGTTACACCAGTCTCTGCCGCAAACGTCCGATGACATTTTCTGCAAGGTAGCCCTGGGGTCTCCGGTGGCTCCTCGCCCGGCCGATCCACTGCTTACAGGGTCCCCCGCAGTGACCCTGCATCCCAGGCGTCACTCCGATCAGGGTTCATCCGATGTGGAGCGGCGAAAGAAGACGACGACCTCGAAGTCGCTTTCGGGGGCTTCGGACAAGCACGAGCGATCTTGTGCTCGTTCCCTTAGCCCTCCCTGGCGTTCCTGAGAGTCGGACAAGGAGCGGCCTCAAAAGGTACCTCGTACGGATATGGAGGCCTCCGGCGATGGCGCCCAGTCTCCTGAGAGTCGTCCCGGCGAGGACTCTCTCTCCTCCTCCACGCCAGACCCGGTAACACTGGCATCGGTGTCACAGGGACCCACTCCCAAGTGGGAGTCCCGTATGCTGGTACTGGAGCTCAGCATTTCTGCCTTTCTAGCTGCACAGCAGGTGCTTTTTCCCAGCATGGCTGGCTCGCACCTCGAGACCGAGGGTCTTCCGACTGGGGTCCCGAAAACTGCCTTGGAAACACCCGAAAGCCGTGGGCCTCGTGAGGGTCCTCAGCATCAGTATTACTCTCCATCCCGTTCCTTGGGGGCGAGATCTTCCAGAATCAGTGCCTCCAGGGATACCCACCCTACCCGCCTACCCCTGCACCGACGACCGGTGCCACCCCAGCCAGCCCCAGGGTTTTGACACCAAAAGCATAGCATCTTGCCCCCTGGGGGCTCTTCTGCCTGTGGGAGGACACCTGTCTCCGTTTGCTTCCGAATGGGTGGCCATTACATCGGACACCTGGGTCCTCCAGGTGATCTGGGACGGGTAACATCCTTGTCTGGACTGACTCCCTTCTCCCCAGCGGAGCCTATTCGGCTTCCTTCACACCAGGCTTGCTTACAGCAAGAGTTGAACAACCACCTCGGTCAGCAGGTGATCGAAAGGGTTCCACTGCACCTCCAGAGTCAGGGGTTTTACTCCCGATACTTCCTCGTTCTGAAGAGGACGGGGGTCTGCACCCCATCCTCGATCTCAGGAGTCTGAACAAGTTTCTGGTGCAGGAGAAGTTCAAAATGCTATCACTTGGTGTCCTGCTGCCCTACCTCTGGCAGGGTGATTGGCTATGCTCCTTGGATCACAGAGACATTTACGCCCACATTCCTGTCCACCCCAAGCACAGGAAGTACCTGCGTTTCAGGGTGCAAGGAGAGCACTTCCAGTACAGAGTGCTCCCCTTCGGGCTCACGTCTGCCCCACGAGTCTTCACCAAGTGCCTGTCAACGGCCGCAGCCCACCTCCGTCTACCCTTACCTAGATGACTGGCTTGTCATGGGCACATCGGCAGAGGAGGCTCGCCTCTCGTTGTTGCGCACAGTCCTCCTCCTCCTCGAGTGCCTTGGTTTCCTGATCAACTACTCCATATCCCACCTCAAACCGGTGCAGATCCTGGAGTTCATTGGTGCTCTTCTCGACACAGAATGTGCGACCCGCCTTTCTCTCTCAAGCATGCGTGGATCGGCTCTGCGCTCTGGCTGCTGAGGTCCAAGGCCGGCCCAGGGTCTCGGCACGGGACATGCTGCGCCTTCTGGGGCACATGGCCTCAACCGTCCACGTCGTCCCCCATGCTCGCATGCACATGCGAGTGGCCCAATGGTGTCTCAGAGCACAATGGGCCCAAGCCTCGGGCCGCCTTCGGGACCCTGTCTGGCTCTCTCTCAGCCTATTCAATTCCCCAGATTGGTGGCAGAACCCCCAGAGCCTCCTTTGGGGCATGCACTTCCAGACTCGGCAAACGAGCTCATCTTGATGACGGATGCCTTGCTGTTTATTTATTTATTTATTTTATTTATTTACATTCTCTTATATACCGCGCTATTCTGCATCAGTGCGGTTTACATTGAACAAACTGAAATTACATTGAACAGGGTATTATAACTTGGAGATAACTATTTTACAGGGAACATGGGCTATGGAGGGTTAAGTGGCTTGCCCAAGACCACAAGGAGCACCTGTGGGACTAGAAACCCCAGTCCTTCCGGCCCAAGGTTGCTGTCCTCTAGTGGGATTTGAACCACCGACCTTCCGGCCTGAAGTACCTTGCCCCAACCACTAGGCTACTCCTCCACGAAGTTGGGCTGGGGATCCCACTGCGGCCACCTCTGCACTCGGGGGCGGTGGTCACCTGAGGAGTCCTGGCAGCAGATCAACCTGCTTGAGCTTCGAGCAGTCCAGTTGGCCCTAAAGGTCTTGGAGTACCCCCTGAAGGGCAAGTCGGTGCTCGTGCAGACAGACAACAGTCGCGATGTTCTACATAAACAAGGAGGGGGGCACGGGCTCCTGCCTCCTCTGTCAGGAGTCGTCCTTCTCTGCTCCTTCGTTGTACTCAGGGGCATGACACTGAGAGTGACCTACCTTCCAGGCCAGGACAACATCCTCGCGGACAGACTCAGCAGGCTCCTTCACCCACACGAGTGGCGCCTGAGGTGGTTCTGCACCTGTTCCGCCACTGGGGGACTCTGTCCATAGACCTGTTCGCCAGCCCGGCAAGCACGCAGCTTCCCCGCTTCTGTGAGCCGATACTGCACCCGATGTGTTCCTCCTGAACTGGACCTCCGGGCTTGTGTATGCATTCTCTCCTTATGAGGACCCTCCACAAGATTCAGCGGGACTTAACCTTGGTGATTCTCATGGCTCCTTCGTGGCTTCAACAGCCTTTGTCCCTGCTTCTACTCCAGCTCTCGTCGGAACCTGCGGTCCCCCTGGGCAGTGCCCCAGGTCTGCTGACACAGGAGGAGGAACGGGTGCATCACCCAAACTTGATCTCGCTATCCCTGATAGCCTGGCGGCTGAACGGGTCTCTTTAGCCTCTCTGCACCTCCCAGTGGAGATCGAGGAAATCTTCCTTGCATCGAGGAAGGACTCGACGATGTGGGCCTACGCCCGAAAATGGCAGCGTTTTTCAATCCGGTGCTCCGAGCTCCAGATCGACCCGTTCTCCTGCTCCACCTGTTGGGTTCTCCAGTATGTACTGCACCTCTCGCAGGTGGGGCTGAAGTCCAACTCGGTCAGGATTCACCTGAGCACCATCTTGGCCAACCACTTCCCCATCGAGGGTAAACCCCTCTCGGGCCAGCCTCTGGTCTCCTGCTTGCTTTCCAAACCCCCCATCCGGCCTTCATCAGCGGAATGGGACCTGAACATCATGCTCATGCAGCTGACACGGCCGCCCTTTGAGCCGATGGCGACGTGCTCACTCAGCACCTCTCCTGGAAGGTGGTTTTCCTTGTGGCACTGACCTTGATGCGGCGAGTCAGTGAACTTCAAGCCCTCATGGCCGAGGCCCCCTACACCAGGTTTTACAGGAACAGGGTGGTCCTTCGCACCCACCCCAAGTTCCTACCAAATATTGTCTTGGATTTCCACCTCAACCAGGAGGTGATCTTGCTGACTTACTTCCCGAGGAGAGACATTTGAATGCCAGGGAGTCCCTAAAACTTGGAAATTCAGTCTTTATGTTGGTGGCCTTTTCGACTTGTTCAAGTTAAGAAACGGGATACGTAGACGGAAAATGACACACTTACTTTGGGAACTAGGGTTGGTGGATTTGTGGCAGGATATGCGTGGGCGGAAAGGAATTATTCTTATTACTCCACAGTGCATGACTCGTTTTCCCTCATAGATATGATCTCCAGGAACAAGCAGGAAGTCAGTCTTCACTTATGGGTGATGTCGAAACCGACTGAGCCCGGCGCGGGAATACTCCCCAGCATCTAATAGGAAAGCCTTTGGGAGCATTCCTCCACGCATGTGTGGTTACCTTAGCTCCTAGTCATCTGTTTTTTTCTGCGGAGCCATTGGGACCATCCCTGTCAGCCACGTCAAGAGACCTCTGTATTTTTTGTGCCTTCCCGTCGCCAACTCAACTCCCCATCAATTCCGCTCCAGTTCTATTTTATTTTGCATTTTTTTTATAGAGTTTTTTCCACTTCTTTTTTTTTTTTTTTTAAGGCCCTTGGTCTACCCCTTCATCATCGTGAAACAATTTGACTTTGCCTCAGTCCTTTTCCCAGAAATGGGAAAAGCCCCGGAATGAATTTATAAAATGCTCAAAGTGTTCTAGTACCATTTCTATCACTGACGAGCATAGCTAGGGCCTCAAGTGTTTAGGCCCAGATCACAATGTAGATTCCTGACCCTCCTGTCACCACATGACTGCCAGAGGTAGGAAGAACCAGGATAAATAGGCTAAGCTGTTTCCAACAGACTCTGCTGCTTTAGTGCAGTCCACAGGGGCATCGACTCAGTCTAAGTCCTCCCATACCTCTAGATCGCAACTTAGTCAAAAGAACAAGCTGAGCCTCCAGGGAAGAAGAAGATATCGAGATCATCGACCTCAAGGTCAGCATCGGACACTGAGCATCGGCATCCTCACCAATACTCCTCTCACTCTGATGCAGACCGTCCAGTGAAGCAACCCCAGTGAGAAGCCTCACCCTCCAAAGCCAAAAAAGGGTTCGGGGATGCCCCCGAGGTTCAATCCTCAGTGGAGCCCCCGATACCGGCGTCAGTAGTTGTGGTCTACACAGTTATGTCCAGAGCCACCCTTCCTCCGGTACCGATACTCTATAGCCGTGTCATCGCCATCGAAAAGAGCATCACTGCGCTCCTTGCAGCAGTCACATCTATGGTATCGGGAATATCGCAGTTGGCACTGGTTCCACAGACGCTGGCGGCCCTTGAGGTACCTCTCGAAACCCTTCCACAGGCATTGCCTGCGTCGCATCGCTCTGTGGACCAACCACCACCAAGGTTTTCTGTGCCGCTGCACTCGATACCCTCTACGTCAAAACTCCCTTCTTCCAAGCACCAGAGCTATAGAGACTCTCATAAAGATTACTTTGATTTCCTTCCGGACTCTGATTCTGTGCCAGAGGCCTCCGATTCCAAATCTGTTGCTTCCAATACCAACAAGGATATGCCATCAGATCCATCGCCTCCTTATGAGTGTCGAAGGTTTCCACCCGAGGACATGTCTTTTCAAGATTTTATTAAAGACATGGCAGCTGCCCTGGATGTATCTGTGGCTATGGAGACAGAACTCAGGGCAGAGGAGCTGCACATTCTACAGAATCCATCAAAACCGAAGGAGGCAGCAACCCTCCCAGTGCATAACATCTTGAGAAATTTGATGGCTAGGATGTGGGATTCTCCAATGTCAACTCCTGCAGTCACCAAGAGACTTCATACTCTTTACAGAGCCCCTCCTTGGTAAGGCAGAGCTAACCGCGAAGCAAGATGGACGCTTGAGGTCTCGGCTCTGGAGGAATCCTGAAAGAATCTGACACCAACTCACTGTAGATTAGGAACTCTACCCTTCCCCCTGATTAATCTTTGTAAGGATCAGGTCTACCGAAACCAGCACGCTTGGACTTCCAAAGTAACTCCAATGCAGGAGTGAGACGTTCGAAGTATGAACCTCCATCCACACAAAAAATGGCGGTCTCTCTGGATCAGCTGGACGGTATGCAGGAACTGCTCACAGAGATTAGAGCAGTGAAAGAACTTAACAATTGAATGGAAATTCGCTATCCACAATGCAAACGTATCTTATGGATATGAAAGATAAACTGGCCTCACTTACTGTTCATATCGACAAAGCTGACAATATGTTAGCGGCCCACAAGGAAAGATTACATCAAATAGATCAGAATACAAAATGTATCCTGCAACTGGAGCGCAGCTTGGAGGACATGAACAATCAATCCAGAAGGAACAACATTTGGATTTTAGGCCTCCCAGGGAAGGCAGAAAATACCAATGCTGTTCAATTCCTGGAAGCCCTTCTACCAAAGCTGTTGCATTTGGAATTCAGTCTTCCCTTTGAGATTGACCGGGCCCATCGAGTTCCCACACACTCAACAGCTTCAGAGAACTACCCGCAGCCCATTATCTTATGGGTGCTGCGTTACCAACAAGTATCCATGAATCTCCAGGAACAAGCAGGAATGAGTCTTCACATATGGGTATCGTCGGTACCGACGGAGCCTGCGCGGGAACACTCCCCAGCGTCCATAAAGAAAGCTTTTGGGAGCATCCCACAGCGCCTGTGCGCTGCCTTCCCGCCTTTCCCAACCGCCTCTCTCCAGTTCTTCTTTTCCGCGGAGCCAGCAGGTCGTGTTCCTGTCACCGCTGAAGAAGTTCTTTATATTTCTTTGGTCGCGCGTCTGCCTTCTTCGACGTCGGACCGGTACCGCCGGTCTTTTCTTCCTTCTTCTTTAAAAAAAACAAAAAAAAAACCTACCGTTTCCCACTTCTGTGCATTTTTTCCTTTTGGGCCTTAGGCCTAGAAAACCTTTCCTCATGGAAAAGCCCGCTTCCGGGTTTAAAAAGTGCACGAAGTGCAGCGGTACTATTTCTATCACTGACACTCATGAGTGGTGTCTAAAATGTTTGGGTCCTGACCACTCCATCACTGATTGTGAGTCCTGTTCCATGATGTCTAAAAGAGGTCGACAGAATCGAGCGGCCAAGCTCAGTACCCTGTTTCCCTCTGATGCAGCTTCGGTGGCATTGACATCTTCCAGGGCTGCTTCTTCCTCCCATGGATCTCAGGTAACCAAACATAAGTCCAGCCGGTCCTCGAAGGGTAGATCTCCCTCTAAGTATCGAGATGCCTCCGGGCTTGCTCTTGAGGATCCCGCACCGGCAAAATTACCCCGCCGGGAAGCTCCGGCTTCCAAAGCTTTATCTATGGGTCACAGGTTGACATCGATGGCTCGGCCTCGACCGATCACCTGTTGCCATGTTCTGGGGTACCGGTGGTTTCCACTGGTACCGATATCCAGACATTGGTTGCGTTGATGGATCAGAATATTCTGACCATGCAGCGTGCCATTACGGCATTCATACAAGCTGCGACGCCTCCGGTACCGCAACAAGCTCCGTTGTCGGTACCGGTTCCGGCACCGATATTGGTTCCGGTGCCAGTACCGATTGCATCGACATCGGCTTCGGTGTCGACTGCAGCGGTACCCTGTTCTGTGATGCCCATCGGTACCGAATCGGTACCGATCACTCCCGATGTCGATACCACTCGGTACGCGTATCGGGCTCTGCAGGAGCATCCAGACAGGCGATACTTTGATTCCTCCGAAGACTCTGATGAATCAGAGGCTTCTGTCGAAGCATCGCTACTCCTTCCTCAGGAGCCCTCTTCTCCAAAAAGAAGAATGTCTCCTCCAGAAGACTTGTCTCCTCCAGAAGACTTGTCTTTTCAAGACTTCATTAGGGAAGTGGCCAGGAGCCTCTCCATTTCAGTGGCCCCTGAATCAGAGCCTACAGCCAAAAAATTGGATATTTTACAATATCCTAAGGTTCCTAAAGAGGCAGCTACTTTACCAATTCATGAGATCCTTTATGATCACATGTTGGGCATATGGGAGACATCTCTCACTATCTCCCCTCATTCTCATAGGTTGGACACCATATACCGTGTTCCTCCTTGTCCTGGCTTTCATAAGACTCAGCTTCCTCACCACTCTATTGTGGTAGAGTCTGCTATGAAGAAGATAGAGTGCAAAAAGACACTCATCTAATCTTCCAGGAAGAGAATGCAGAACCTTGGATGCTTTTGGCCGGAGAATTTTCCAGGCCAATATGCTTACTGCCAGAATCAACTCCTATAGTCTCTATATGGGGGATGTTTCTAAAGGAAGTTACAGATCATCTGCAAACTTTATCTCCTTTTATCTCAGAAGATAAAAGGGAAGAGTTTCTCACCTGGCTTAAACATGCCCAGGATGTTTCCAAATTTTACAACCGTGCAGCCTTTGACTCTTTTGAGTGTGCCAGCAGAGCCTCGGCTATTGCCATAGGTGCACACAGAGTTGCTTGGTTACAAGCTTCTGATTTGGAACCCTGGATCCAGGATGGATTAGGAAATCTTCCTTGTACAGGTGAAAACCTTTTTGACAAGGATTGGCAAGCAAAGGCCACTCAGTTGGATGCTGAGAATTCTGCCTTAGATAGACTTTCAAAGTCTACTTCTGCCCCTGTTAGAAAAAGGTTATTCAAAAAGGCTTTCTTTCCCAAAAAGGGGAAATATTATCCTGTTTATGGTCAGCAGGCATCTTCTGCAGGTCGTTTTGCTGCAAAGCGTCAGCAACAACCTAAACAAGCCAAGCCTAAGGCTGCAAGGACTGCTACGGCCCAACAGCCTCAGCCTCCTCAGTCATTAGAGTTCATAGGGGCCTTGCTGGATACCACAACTGCAAGGGCCTTTCTTCCCCAGGCCCGTTGCGTATGCTTGGTGCAGTTAGCCTCACAAATTCAGTTAAAGTCCCATTTAACTGTTCGACAAATGTTACAACTGTTAGGCCTCATGGCATCCACCGTGCATATGGTTCCTTACGCTCGCCTTCACATGAGGGCAGCTCAGTGGACTCTGTCCACCCAATGGACCCAGGCATCAGGGTGCCTGTCAGACAAAATAGCAATCTCCAGTCGCCTCTTCTGGTCTCTCCAGTGGTGGAGGTCCACTCAAAATCTGTTGCTGGGGTCCCCCTTTCAACAGTCGCTACCCCAAGCAATCCTTACAACAGATGCCTCTCCAAGGGGTTGAGGAGCTCATCTACAAGATCTCTCCACCCAGGGCATCTGGTCTCCACAAGAGACATCTCTACATATCAACCTCTTGGAGCTCAGAGCAATACTTCTAGCTCTGAGTCTTCCACACCCTGCTCAGCTACAAGACAGTCCTCATCCACACGGACAACCAAGTAGCCATGTTCTACGTGAACAAGCAGGGCGGGACTGGCTCTCTGTCGCTTTGCAACAAAGCTTTGAGATTGTGGGCCTTCGCCAGAGAGCATCATCTCGTGGCAGTGTATCTTCCAGGGGTTCAAAACTCTTGGGCAGACAGACTCAGTCGAGTTCTGCTTCCACACGAATGGTCCCTCCATGGGGACCAGATAGCCAGGATCTTCCGAATTTTGGGAACCCCGGACATAGACCTGTTTGCAAGTCTGTGGAATACCAAACTTCCCCGGTTCTGTTCCAGGATTCCGTGTCAGAGTTCAGGCCAGGGATGCCTTCCTCCTTCATTGGGGGCGACTTCCTCTATGCTTTTCCACCCATTCCCCTAATTCCCAAGACACTGTTCAAACATCAGAGAGACAAGGGGGTCTATGATCCTCATAGCACCACATTGGCCACGCCAGGTGTGGTACCCTCTACTTCTGCATCTCTCTCAAGCTCCCTCCCTGGGCTTGGGATCTGCTCCAGACCTCCTGTCCCAGGAGGAGGGAACTTTGTGGCACCCAAATCCCCAGTCTCTTCATCTCAGAGCCTGGTTGCTGAAGGCCTAGACCTTCAAGATTTGCATCTTTCTCAGCAGGTGAAGGATATCCTTCATGCTTCCAGAAAGCCTTCCACTAGACGTTCCTATGCTTTTAAATGGAAAAGATTTACCATTTGGTGTGCACAGAAGGGTCTTAACCCCCTTGCAATACCTCTGAATTCTTTACTAGAGTATTTGCTGCATTTATCCCATGTAGGCCTTAAAACGAATTCAGTAAGAGTCCATTTGAGTGCTATTGCAGCATCCCTTAAGTCTCTCAATGGACAACCTATTTCCTCTCATCCTCTTATTGCAAGATTCATGAAAGGCCTTCTTTTAACTAAACCTCCCATTAGACCACCTCCAGTGGCATGGGACTTGAATTTGGTTCTTGGCCAGCTTATGAAGCCACCCTTTGAACCCTTAGCCACTACCTCCTTGAAATTTCTTTCCTGGAAGGTTACTTTTCTCATTGCAGTCACCTCAGCTCGCCGCATCAGTGATCTGCAAGCCTTGGTGACTAATCCTCCTTATACAAGGTTCCATCATGACAGGGTAGTCCTCAGGACTAATCTACACTTTATGCCTAAAGTGGTCTCACCTTTTCATCTGAACCAGGAGGTGTATTTACCTGTCTTTTTTCCAGGACCTCATGCATCAAGTGCAGAGAGGAATCTCCATACCCTGGATTGTAAGAGAGCGCTCGCTTTTTACTTACAAAGGACACAGCAACATAGAAAGTCCTCTCAACTCTTGGTTGCTTTTGATCCCTCTCATTTGGGACTTCCAGTCTCTAAGAGAATTCTGTCCAATTGGATTGCTCAGTGTATTTCTTTCGCCTACCAGAGTAAGAACCTTTCTCTGGAGGGCCATGTCACAGCTCACAATGTGAGGGCCATGGCAGCCTCTATGGATCATCTGAACTCTGTGTCCATCGACCAAATCTGTCGAGCGGCCACCTGGGCCTCGGTTCATACCTTTACAGCCCATTACTGCGTGGACAAGGACTCCCGCCGGGATGCCTTGTTTGGTCAGGCTGTTCTCAAACACTTGTTCCGTACCTAATCAACTCCTACCCCCCATCCCTGGTTGGATGCCCGAGATCCATGGGGGCAGGTAGAGCCCTTCTCAGGGACTCACAACCTTGGAGATCTCCCTGGCATCTCTAGCTGGGGAGTCCCCATATGTGAAGACTCATTCCTGCTTGTTCCTGGAGATAGCACAATTACTTACCTGTAACAGGTGATCTCTGGGAACAGCAGGAATAAGTCTTCACAACCCACCCACCTCCCCTAGGAGTTGTATCTCTCTATCTTTCCTTTCTTCTCTCTCTCTTTGTCTCAGCTTAAAACTCGAACTGGAGAGAGGCGGTTGCTAAAGGCGGGAAGGCAGCGCGCAGGCGCTGTGGGATGCTCCCAAAAGCTTGCTTTCTGGACGCTGGGGAGCGTTCCCGCGCAGGCTCCGTCGGTACCGATGATACCCATATGTGAAGACTTATTCCTGCTGTTCCCAGAGATCACCTGTTACAGGTAAGTAACTGTGCTTTATGAATGCGGCTAAAATTCACTCTCCAATTGTGTATGAAGGTCACAAACTTATGTTCTTTCCAGATTTTTCAAAATCTACGGTGGACAAATGAAAGCAATTCTTGGCCTTGCATCCTCTGCTCCAACCACTATAGGCTTACTTTGGGATGTACTATCCTGCTTGCATGTGGATCACTCTGCATAATCAAACTAAGACTTTTGAGGATCCAGCAGCCTTGCAAGCCAATTTAGATGAGGAGAAGGAAGCCATGCTGGTGCAGTGAATGCCCTTTTTGGGGGATATAATGGTTTTTCCTCTAAGTGCTGAACTTATAGAACTGGATATTATTCACTGACTGTTATGTCTAGTTACCCTGGTCAGCTCTGTCATGGAGCAGTATCAACTGTTTTCTCCTTTTTTCAGCTTGCTTTCTTTCTTTCTCTTCTTGTGTTTCTGTCCCATTTTTTTTCTTCCTGGTAACGGTACTATTGAATAGACCCTCTCCTTGAGAATGACCCTTTTTGACAGTGAGCATGGAAGGATAACTGTAGTATGCGAGTGGCATTCCCGGGCTAGAAGGATCGCTTATAAGGGTGGGGCTCATCCTATAGGGTTGATCAGGGGTCTTGCGTGGTAACTAAAATGGCTAATATGGTGGTGGATGTTGAGGTAGGTGTGGATGGATGATTGTAGTGACCCTCCACCAGCGGCATAAATGACTACATCTAATAGTCCTCTCAGCCCAATAGGGAGTTTTAACATTTGAAAGTACTGTTTGTGCAATATGGGAAGGTCAGTGGACTTCCCTTATAATATGGTATGTTCAACCAGTTGCTTGTTTGGCTGCGTGCCGTTTGGAAAGGTATACAACAGGCAGTCAAACTAAGCAATCTATTATATAGGGATAAGGGCTTATAGATCTAAGGAATAGCACAGGCTGGTTTATTGGTAGTGGGATTAATGACACAACTAAGATATTCTGATGAGATAAATGTTGATAAGCGCTGTTGATGCAGGAGGGGGAGGGAGAGTGGGAAATATATACATACGTTAATGTGTATGTTGGGTGGTAAATGAGAATTTATAGTTGAGAACCTCTGGTATCTACTTGTCCTTCTATTGGCTCTCCCGAATGATAAGATACGTATTGTTTACTTGCCCATGGGTTCCCCGGGTCATCTATAATAAGCAGTTAGTCACCTACTTCCATGGAGGGTAATTTTCTAATTAATTTTTTTTGCATGGGTGTGTACTCTTGTCTGATGATAATTCTAAGGAGAAAGGGGCCTTATTCTATCCACCACTTGATCAATGGTGGGCAATCTTAAATTTATGTCTCTGAACGTTAAGGGCATTAACAACCCGATAAAGCGCAAGAAGATACTGATGTACTGTTAGAAAGAGAAATTGTATATACTTTATTTCCAGGAGAGATATTTGAATGCCAGGGAGTCCCTAAAACTTGGAAATTCAGTCTTTATGTTGGTGGCCTTTTCGGCCATGCAGAAAAAGAATGACATTGCTACACTCATCCGTAAATCGTTCGCCCCGGTAACTCAACAAACAAGAATTGATGGTGAAGGACATTGGGCAAAGGTACATGTGGGATACTCTACTTTCTTTTTGATGAACATCTACGCACCTAATATTGATGACCCCACATTTTTTCATAAGATTGCAGAGGAGTTGGCTGATGCAAGTTCTCATCTGATAGTCTTAGGTGGTAACTTTATTCTGGTTATGGATCAGTTGATAGGCAGCCATTTTGGCCATATAAACTCCCTCTGTCACATGGCGTGTTCCAAACATTGTATCGGGACACTGGATTAGTAGACTTCTGGAGACTTCAGCATCTTACAGATCATGAGTTACCTTCTTCTCCCTGCATAGACTTCTTTCTGATATCTAAGATGTTGCTTTCTGGCATAGTTAACTCTTCTAGTCATGCTACTCATATATCAGATCATGTGACTGTGTCATTTGAGATAAGAGATTTCCCAGATGATAGCCCCTCTAGAACATAGCGATTCGATAGGGTCCTGCTTTCTGATTCAGACTATTGTAACACTATTCGAGTAGCTACTACTGAATACTTCCAGTTTAATAACCCTATGGCTACCTAGGGGACATAGGATGAGGGTGAAAGGGGATAGACTCAGGAGTAATATGCAGAAATTTCTTTTACGGAAAGAGTGGTAGCTCCGTGGAATAGTCTCCCAGTGGAGATGGTAGAGATGAGGACAGTCTCTGAATTCAAAAAGGCATGGGACAAACACACAGGATCTCTAAGGGAAAAAAGGGGGCTGTTATAGTGGTTGATATGGAAGGGCAGACTAGATAGGCCATGTGGTCTTTTTTTCTGCCGTCATGTTTCTACGTCTGGGTGGGCATGGTGGGAAGCTTTTAAGGCCTCAATGCATGCAACCACTACTAGCTACATGATAGTCATCGCGAAAATGGAAAGCAGAATTGTCTGCCCTAGACGAACAGAGTAAAGCGGGAGAATGTCTCCTAGTAAAACGAAAAGATCCTAATATACTCCTCTGCTTACAATGATTGAGATTCTGTTATAATTCTATTTTATTTGCGGAAGCAGTTCAGATCTTACATGCACAAATCGGGTGATATTATACTAAGGCCAATATGGCTGGGAGACTTTTAGCCCATACCTTGAAAGCACGAAAAGCAACGACAAAAGTAGCAGCGTTGCATGAAGAGGGCATGCAGTACCTAAGGGTTTGAGATGATGAAATTGTGGAAGCCTTTGTTGTTTTTACCTTAAACTGTACTCGGAAGTAAAAATGGAAGCAGGGGCGTTTGAGAAGCTGGTTGCTAACCTTAAAAGTCCTACCCTGTCAGAAGACATGGTCTCGAGGCAAGATGCTCCTATACAAGACAGTGAAGCCCTGCTAGCTATTAAGTCTCTAGTCGTGGGCAAGGCTACTGGTCCAGTTGGAATTCCCCTTAAATTCTATAAAAGGTTTGCAGAGGAGCTACTCCCATTCATTTGACAATACTGTACACTTTTAGGTCAACAAGCTGCATCAGTAGGTGACTTTGCAGCAGCTACGGTGATTGTACTGGAAAAACCAGACAAGGACCCCCAAAAAGTGGGGAAACTATTGCTCTATCTCATTACTAAATGCAGATTACAAAATATATGCATCTATCCTAGCAACTCGCTTAGCGAAGGTTGCTCCCTACCTGATCCACCCAGAACAGAGTGGCTTTATTGCGGGACGATCTACGGCAGACAGTGCAGGAGCGCTATGCCATTTTTTGATGGGGGCGGAGAGAATGAACGACCCTCTAGTTGGGTTATCCTTAGATAAGAACATAAGATATGCCATACTGGGTCAGAACAAGGTCCATCAAGCCCAGTATTCTGTTTCCAACAGTGGCCAATCTAGGTCATATGTACCTAGCAGTTTCCCCAAGGGACACAGGTTCCACAATGCTTGTATTGGTTCAAGCATTGATATCCTGGGTCCCTTCTTAATAATGGTTTATGGACCTTTCCTCCAGGAACTTGTCCAAACCTTTTTTAAACCCAGCTACACTAACAGCCTTTACTACATCCTCCGGTAACAAATTCCAGAGTTTGATTACACGTTGAGTGAAAAAATATTTTCTTTTATTAGTCTTAAATAGTTTACCCTGTAGCTTCATTGCATGTCCCCTAGTCTTTCTATATTCTGATAAGGTAAACAATCGATCTATGTTTACCCGTTCCACTCCGTTCATTAATTTATAGACTTCTATCATATCTCCCCTCAGCCGTCTCTTTTCCAGGTTAAAGAGCCCTAACCTTTTAAGCCTTTCTTCATAGGAGTATCCTTCCATCCCCTTTACCATTTTGGTGGCTCTTCTCTGAACCTTTTCTAAAATCGCTATATCCTTTTTAAGATACGGCGACCAGAATTGCACACAATATTCAAGGTGCGGTCTCACCATGGAACGATACAGAGGCATTATAATATCTTTTGTTTTATTTTCCATTCCTTTCCTTATCATACCTAGCATTCTATTTGCTCTCTTGGCCGCTGCTGCACACTGGGCCGAGGTTTTTAACATGGTATCCACAATGATGCCTAAATCTTTTTCCTGGGTGGTGGTTCCTAATTTGGAACCTTGCATCGTGTAACCATAGTTTGGGTTGTTCTTCCCTAGGTGCATAACCTTGCGCTTGTCCACATTAAATTTCATCTGCCATTTTGATGCCCAGTCTTCCAATTTATCAAGATCCTCTTGCAGTTTTCCACAATCCTCTTGGGTTTTAACAACTTCAAATAGTTTTGTGTCATCTGCAAATTTGATAACCTCACTCGTTATTCCACTTTCCAGGTCATTTATGAATATGTCAAAAAGCAGCGGACCCAGCACAGATCCCTGGGGTACACCACTATTCACCTTTCTCCATTGGGAAAATTGGCCATTTAGCCCTACCCTCTGCTTTCTATCTTTTAACCAGTTCCTGATCCACAATAGTACACTGCCTCCTATCCCATGACTCTTTAGTTTTGCCAAAAGTCTCTGATGAGGGACCTTGTCAAAGGCTTTCTGAAAGTTCAGATACACAATATCAACCGACTCACCTTTGTCCACCTGATTATTCACTCCTTCAAAAAAACATAACAGATTAGTAAGACAAGATCTTCCTTGTCTAAAGCCATGTTGGCTGTCTCCCATTAGGTCATGACTATCTACATGCTGAGTAATTTTATTCTTTATGATGGTTTCTACCATTTTTCCCGGTACTGATGTCAGGCTCACCGGTCTGTAGTTTCCCGGATCACCCCTGGAACCCTTTACGGAAAGAGTGGTAGATCCGTGGAATAGTCTCCCAGTGGAGATGGTAGAGATGAGGACAGTCTCTGAATTCAAAAAGGATGCGGAAAAAGCTTTTGACAGGCTGGAGTGGCCATTCCTTCTCTCTGCTTTCAAATGGTTTGGTATAGAAGAGTGTATTACTAATTAAAGATTTATTTGGATTTTTTTTTTTTTGGATCAGCAAGGATATTGTACTTTACACATCTAGCCTGGGGAGTGTTGAAAGGCCAGAAAGGGAGACAGAATTCTTCCCTTGGCCTTTGAACAATTCTCTTGGCCAATATAGAAACATTTGCCTAGATAATGAACTGCTTCTAAAAGCCATGGGGGGTGTCTCCCTTTGGCTGGAAAAAGCTGGATGAGTGACTTATGCAGTGACTCAACAGCTAACATTTTTTTTCGTGCTGGTCACGAGCACAGGATTTGGCCCTGGCCAATCCTGATTTGAGCATGTAGCCTGTTATCCAATGAATTGTAATATCATGCAGCAGGCACGATCTTAGTTAAGGTACTTTAGGGGGACTCTCAGAAGGAAAGATGGGACTGCAACTGATATACGAGACAGGCGTGTCTCTGTATTTTTTCCCGGATTTTCCTCCTGAGTGATCGCTGAACAGTCCCCCACCTGGAGAGATGAGCTATAATATCCGGTAAAAGTATTAATGCTTAAGCTTTATCATTATTTCAAAAGGACTTAATTTAATAAAACTCATATTGCATTTACTACAGTGTCTATGCATAGTCTGTGAGCTAAATGAATGACAGGGTTAACTCATATTGTATTTGGGCTAATGAGTGACAGAGTTAACTCATACTGTATTTGCCAGAATATTTTTGCCTAGTCAGTGAACTAGTGAGTGATAGGGTTAAAGTAAAAGCGTAAAACTTGGCAATACAAAGAGGCCTTTATTAACCTATTAAAATTGATGTATGCTAGACCGCTTGCCTCCATTGCGGTAAATGGTTTCATAACGTGCAACTTGACGAATCAGTGGTCGCCACTAATGTTATCCTGGTGGGTCCGGCTGGAAACTATAAAGATGACAATCGCTCCCAAAATTAACTACATATTAGAAATGTTACCCCTTCTCTTCCCTAGCTCCTTCTACAGTAAAATTTAGTGAATTCTGATACAATATTTGTGGAAGGGGAAGCCCCCTAGGATTTCTATGCAGAAAATAAAGTGTAGCAAGGAGGAGCAAGGTGGAGTTCAATTTCAAGACTTTCGGTGGTACCATCACGCTTTTCTTCTAAAGCAGGGCTCCCAATGGGTGGGAAACGGTATTTTATTTCAACGACCTGTATGGTTGGATTTGGAGGAGTGTTTGGTTGCTCCCCTTCTATGGATTTGCTTCCAGGCATGACTTTGCTTAACAACTCGCCATCCCTGTCAATTAACGCGGACACGCAGAGAGCTTATCAGCTACTCGCCAAGTTGATAACATGCAGATCATTTTATTTTATTTATTTGGGTGTTTTCTATACCGCTATATCAGGTAATCATAGTGGTTTACAATTGAACAACAAGTACATAGAACATGTTAACAGAATAACTGGCGCTGCAGTCAATAATTTACATGAGTCAGGAGAAAATAACTTATTTACAATTAATATACAAGACATGTTTTGATGCAAAAGGCTAAGTTCAGGGGGTACTGGAGGGGGAGATTGTTATATTAAGGGTTTGTATAGTTTGAATAGTAGGGGGAGAGTAGTTATTTATGTAGGATCCGTGTTGAATTGTGCTGAGTTTTGACCAAAATGTTCCATAAACAGGTGAGTTTTGAGGTGGGAACGAAAGATGGCGAGGTCTGTGATGTTTTGAGGCTATCTGGTAAAGCATTCCAGAGCATAGAGGATATATAATATATATTAATATTAAAAAAAATATATATAAAATTTATATATAATTCCTCTCGGATGCTACCTATATGGAAATAATGGATACAGCTAAAACATTGAATTGAGAAACCAGGAATAGAGCTCTCTACACTCTCACAGAAGAGTTGGGTATGCTGAAGACTTTTCAATCTTTTCAGAATCTCTCTAGGATTGCATCTCAATTTTATCGGCTAATTCGGGAATGCAGTCAACAGCGACCCAGCGGTGTCGAGCGTATCTGGGAATGTGAGGCTGGGAAACTGTCTTCGCCACAGCTGTGGTCTAGGTTTTGGGGTTCCCTGGTACAAGAGTCTCAATCGGCTTCTCTTACACAGTCTCTATATTTTCTTGCCCATAGAGCGTACATTACACCAGTCAAGCGTGCCAAATGGGACAAAACTGCTGGTAATTCCTGCTGGTCCTGCCTGGGCAAGCCATGTACGTTTTCTCACTTGCTCGTCGAATGCCCTAACATTCAGATTTTTTGAGTTTTTGTCTGGGAATGAGTCCAGCAAATTCTTAAATTTCAAGTTCCCTTGACATGGAGAATAATTATACTTTGATCCTTAGCGAATATTCCCTCACTTGAAGCAGACAATTATTTTCTTCAGAGTCCCTCCTTCTCCAGCGTTTCAAAAACCTCAACTCCGTCACCACTGTATGGTAGTGGAGTCTGCCATGAGAAGAATCAAAAGCCAAAAGAACCACTTATCAGTTCCTCCTGGAAGAGAGGCCAGTACCCTCGATGCCTCCAGAATAGATTCCTATATGCTATATATGGGCATGCTCCTCAGGAATATCTCAAGGGATTTGGCAGAATTTACCACCTTACTGCCCCCTGACAGGCAGGCAGCTCATCAGGCTTTAGTCATACATGTCCAAAACACTTCAAAATTTCTAACAAGGGCAACCTTTTTATGCCTTTGAGGCCAGCAGCAGGGCTGCTTCAGCCTGCACTGGAGGTGGAAGAACAACCTGGCTCCAAGATAAGTTAATCAATATTCCATGCAATGAGGAGAATCTTTTTTGGCCAGAGATACAATACAAGCATTGAGGAACCTGTGTCTTTTGGGGAGACTGCTAGGTACTTCTGACCTAGATTGGCCACTGTTGGAAACAGGATACTGGGCTTGATGGACCTTGGTCTGACCCAGTATGGCATATCTTATGTTCTTAGAATGGAGAAAAAAAACAGGTGAGAGAGAAACAGATGACCTCACCATAAAGAGGCTTTCTAGAAAGACAGCAGATCCTTCTAAAAAGAAGACTGCCACCAAAAAAAACCCTCTTCCCAAGGGAAAAAAAGTTACTATCCACCCTATCACTCCTATTCCTCCTACTCTGCTCCACAACGAAAGAGACAGCAGGGCCAAAAACAACCCAGGAAACCCAAGGTTTCCAAACCACAGCCTGCTCCTACTACTTAACCAACTCAGAGTTTTTGACTCCTTCCTAAGGAGCATGGCCAATTCTCCCATGACTTGTCCACCTCCTTCCAAGATCCCAGGGAGACTAATCCATTTCGCATACCACTGGAGAAACATCACCTCAGAACCCTGGACATTATATCTAGTGGGCTAAGGTCTCATTTTGTATGCCAATCCTCCTTATATCTCCATCAAACCACCTTGTTACAACAGGAGATCCACTCTCTACTAATGCAGGAGGCAATAGAGGAAGTCCCTCTTTCTCAACAAGGCCTCGGCTTCTATTCCAATACTTTCTTATGCCAAAGAAGATGGGAGGCCACAGGCCTATACTAAATCTCCGAAACCTCAACAAATTTCTTGTCGGGGGAAAAAATTCAAGATGTTTTCTCTGAGTACCCTTCTTCCTTACCTCCAACCAAATGATTGGCTTTGCTCCTTAGACCTAAAGGATGCTTATACTGAAATACTCATCCACCAGATTACAGAAAGATCCTCAGATTTGTATTTCGGAACAATCATCACCAATATCGAGTCCTTCCTTTCGGTTTGGCTTCAGCACCCAGAGTTTTCACAAAGTGCCTAGCTGTGGTGGCAACCTATCTTCGCACTTTGGGAATCTTTCTGTTCCCCTACTTAGATGATTGGTTGCTAAGAGCAGATACCATTATGGCAGTCACTACTGCCCTGAAACAGACTCTCCACATCCTACAGGAGTTAGGTTTTGTCATAAATTATCCAAAATCACACCTCACTCCAACCCAAAACCTAGAGTTCATAGGAACTCGACTAGACACGATTTAAGCTCGAGCATTTCTGCCAGATGACACATGTGCCCAACGAATGTCCTTGGCATCACAGATCCAACAACAGGAGTCAATAACAGCCAGAACATTCTTACGCCTCCTAGGCCACATGGCCCCCACAGTCCGTCATTCCAAAAGCTTGTCTCAGCCTGCACAGCCCTTTTGAACCCATGGCACCAGCCTCTTTAAAGTTCTTAACATGGAAAGTCCTTTTTCTCATTGCAGTCACCTCTGCTTGTAGGGTCGGTGAACGACAAGCCTTGGTGGACTATACTCTATATACCACATTCCACCACAAGGTAGTCCTTCGGACACATCCTAGGTTCTTACCGAAAATCATCACTTCCTTTCACCTGAACCAATCCATCTCACTACCAAGATACTTTCCAAGGCCTCATACCTCCCTGGCTTAGGCAAAATTGCATACTCCTGATTGTAAGAGAACATTGGCATTCTATCTAGATCATACTAAGGCTCATTGCCAATTCTTTCAGTTATTTGTCTCCTTTGACCAAAGGCATCTGGGGCTACCAGTCTCTAAAAGAACAATTTCAAACTGACTAGCAGACTGCATATATTTTACTTACTCACAAGCTGGTCTATCTCTTCAAAACCATGTCACTGCCCATAATGTCCGAGCTATGGCTACCACTGTAGCTAACCACCGTTCTGTCCCTATTTCTGAAATCTACCAACCAGCACACTATTGCCTGGACAAAGATTCTAGAAGTGATGCTCAATTCGGTCAATCTGTTCTTTATAATCTTTTCCAAATTTAGACAACTTGCCCTCCACCCTCTGGACTACTTTGCGAGGGATGTTCCAAACGAGCTTGGTCTGTTCGATCCTTGCTGCAACCTCTAGTTGTGCCAAGATGCTTCTCTCGCTTGTCAGTCTGTGGCTAGGGAGTCCCATATATAAAGACTGACTTCCTGCTTGTTCCTGAAGATAGCGTAGTTACTCACCTGTAAAAGGTGATGTCCAGGAACAGCAGGAATCAGTCTTCACAACTGCCCACCTCCCCTTCAAGTTGTCCCTTTTTTTCTTTTTATTATTTTGTCTCTGCTATACACCTGACACTGTTGTACAGATCCAAAGGGATATTGAGGACTATCTGAAAATAAATGATGGTCGGTGCTCTCTGGGTATCATCTGGGATTGTTTAAAGGCTGTGATCAGGGAAAAATAATAGCTATTGGGGCCCACAAGAAGAGATTTCAGAGTAAAAAAAAAACAGAGGACCTAAGGAGAGAGATTGGGACCCTAGAACGAGAGCAGAAGAATGGGCATTTGGGGAGGGAAGGGGTAAAGAAGCTTGGGGAGGCATGCATGACCCTGTCTGAATTACAGCTGGGAGAGATTAAGTTTGGGTTGGAGCGTCTTCAGCAAACCTACTTTGAATTTGGAAATAAAAGCAAGTAGACTATTAGCATATTATCTTAGGAAACAGCTAACGAAGATACGGGATTGTAAGAGGGTGGAAGTATGGGGCGAAGAGGGAATTAGAGACTGATTTGTAGAGTTCTTTCAAGAGCTCTATGCCCTGGACACAGAGGCCATTGCTGATTGGCTGGGGTTGCCTTGCCTCTCAGAGGAGGAGATGGAACTGTTTTCTAAACCTATTAGTGCACATGAGGTCTTAAGTGTGATCAAGGGCCTGCCAGTGCATAAAGCCACCTGGATTGGATAGGCTCTCAAATAAGTTCTATATAACTTTTGGGACATCTATTGTAGAATCACTAACCTGGATGTATAATTCCTTGGGGGGGGGGGGTGTATAAGGGTGCCCGAATCAATGCGTCTGGCAGGGGTAGCTATCTTGCCCAAGGAAGTGAAGGACCCAGGATTCTGTGGATACTACCGGCCCATATCTCTGTTAAAGACAGATCTTAAGATTTTCACTAGGGTGCTAGTCGATAGGCTTTTGACCATCCTAACAAAATTAGTACATGTAAATCAATCCGATTTTGTACCAGGTAGGTAAACATGAGACAATATTCATAAAGTACTGAATCTTATGTGGAAGGGGCAAAGGCTGGAGGATGAGTTGCTTCTACTTGCAGTAGATGCTAAGAAGGCCTTTGACAGGGTCTACTGGCCGTTCCAAATTGGAACTTTGGAGAGGATGGGAATAAATGGAACTTTACAGCAGTGGGTTCAAATTCTTTACAAAGCTCCATTGGCCCAGGTGAAGGTTAATGGCATGTATACTGTACTAGGGGCACGTGTCAAGGTTGTCCATTATTCCCTTTAGCTATGGAGCCCCTAGCTCAGCGGATACAGGAGTATGGATGAATCCAGGGGTTGGAGGTGGGTGGCAGAGGTTATAAAATCTCCCCATTTGCAGATGATCTGCTTTTCCCAGCCGGAAGAGTCCCTGCGAGAATTAATTAGAGGAGTGGTCTAGTGGTTAGGACAAGATACTTCAGGCCGGAGGGCTGGGGATTCAAGTCCCACCTGGGGACAGCAATCTCAGGCCAGAGGGACTGGGATTTCTAGTCCTGTAGGCACTCCTTGTGGTCTTGGGCAAGCCACTTAACCCTCCATTGCCCATGTTCCCTGTAAGTATTAGCGTATTTGTCTCATATCCGCTCGTGTTAAATGTATCCCCCAATTGACCGCTTTGACCCGGTGAAAAGCGGGATATAAATACAGATAAATAAATAAATAAATAATTGAGGTGTTGGAGGAGTTATGGGAGTGTGGCAGGATTTAAAATGAATGCTACTAAATCTGAAATCTTTAATATATCCATTCCTGAAGAAAGAGATAAGGTGTTGAAGGAGCAGCTTCTATTTCGATGGGCTAAGGGGAGTATTCAATATTTGAGAATTAACCTCACATTCAATTTGGGGACTCTGTTCGAGGCTAATTATCCCCCGATCTGAAAGATGATTGGGGTAGAGCTGTAGAGCTTGGCAGGAGTTGGGGCTATCTTGGTTTGGAACAATGGCTACTGTTAAGATGATGGTCCTCCTTAAATTGTTGTATCTATTTACCACACTGCCGATTTAGGTCCCTGCCACCTTTTTAGAAAAAGTCCAGAAAAGTATAATGCAATTCATATGGGCTAATGGCCAACTAAGAGTGGCGAGGAGGCTATTATTATGGGGTAAAGATCAGGGTGGGCTGGCGGTGCTCCATATTCTTTATTTTGAAGCAGCTCGATCCGCCCTTGAGTGGTGGGTGCCAGGGCCACAAGAGTGGATGGCGCTGAAGGGGGATGTGGGGTGTAGTTCCATGGGGAAGATCCTATGGGGACTAAGTACAAGTGGGGTGTTTAAAGGGGATCAGAATCCTTTTGTGGTACTTACTCTGAAACTGTGAATGAAATGGAGGAATAAATGCTTAGGGCCCAGGGGGTTATTAGAGGTTCACCCCTCGGGGGGGGGGGGGGGAGATAGCTGGTTTCTTCCTGGTAACATGAGGAGTGCATTTTTGAGGTGGGCCTGGAGGGGGCTTAAATGGGTTGGACAGCTTTTAGATGAAGGGAAGATAACACTTGACAATGAAAATTTTACTTCCTGAACACTTTGGGGTGTATCTGTATGGATTTTGGGTTGCTGATCACGAAAATCACCTTGAAATTTTCCTATCACGCACCACTTTTTTGTAATCGCCTATTTTTGTGATTTCCTTGCATATTTTAAGTCTACTCATATGTTGCTTAGAAAGTGAGCTGTTATGTTTAGTCTAGGCATGCCTGGGCATGCATTCAATGCAGGCTCACAACGTGCAGTGGAAATGCTGCTGCTCAGAAGTGCATGGGCATGCTTAGTCAGGATGGATGCTGGCAGTACAGGCTATAAAAACAGCTTTCATATACAGATGCTATGCATGACATTGGTATCAGTTTGTGTACTCAACAATCGTTACAGCAGAAATGTCTTGTCAATGTCTCAATGGCCGTGATATATTTTGTTACATTTGTGGTGAGTATACACGTAAGCCTCAAAGATGCATCATGACTGCACTTATTAAGAAAGCATATGAGCTCTACTTCAGTTATAAAGTTGGCGATCAAGACAAATCCTGGGGTCCTCACATTTGTTGTGCAACATGTGCAGTCCATCTCAGAGCTTGATTCAGAGGTACTTGGAAGTCAGTGTCATTTTCAGTCCTGATGATAGGACGAGAACAAAAAGGATCACGTGATGGACTGTTGCTTCTGTCTGATCAGTGTATCTGGCTTCTCTGCTAAAAATAAGAAATCTATTAAATACCCCAATCTGCCTTCAGCCATGAGATCAGTGCAGCATGACGACAGTATGCCAGTACCAAAGCCACCAAAGATATGGAACCTAGATGAGACAGATGAAGATGCCACATTACATGGGCCAGACGTGGAAAACAACATGGATTCAGATTTTGAACTGCTTATGTCTGGTGTATCTCATCTGATAACACAGTCAGAATTGAATGACCTGATGAGGGTCATAAATTGTCAAAAACAAAAGATGAACTGCTTGGTTCAAGATTGCAAGGATGGGGTTTGCTGTCACCAGGTATGAAAATTTCTGTCTTTCGGACCCACCAAGAAGATATGAAAAATTTCTTTGCGTAGGTTGACAACCTCTGTTTCTGCACTGACATTGATGAGTTGTTCATGGCTTTGGGTTGTGAGCATTACCCACAACAATGGCACGTTTTTATTGATTTGTCACTGTTAAGCCTGAAAGCTGTCTTATTACACAATGGCAGTGTCCACCCTTCAATACCTATTGCCTATGCAGCGCACATGAAAGAATCCCATGAAAACATCCCATGAAAACATGGAACTGTTGTTGAAACACATACAATCTGTGGTGATCTAAAAGTAGTGGCACTGCTACTAGGAATGCAGCTTGGGTATACCAAGTACTGTTTCATTTGCGAATGGGATTCCTGTGCTAGAGAGTCTCATTACATTAAAAAGAACTGGCTGCTCCTTAAGCGTTTGGTTCCAGGACAGAAAAATGTGGCACACGAACCACTTGTCAACACAAGTAAGATATTTTTGCCTCCTCTTCATATAAAACTCGGCCTGATGAAAAGCTTTGTGAAAGCGATGAACAAGGAAGGTGAAGGATTTCAATACTTGAGACAGATGTTTCCAAGAATAACTGATGCCAAGATTAAGAGGCATTTTTGTGGGTCCACAAGTCAGACACGTCATCAATGACGAGCGGTTTGAAGATCTGTTAGTAGAGCCTGAGAAAATCACATGGAAGGCATTCAGGGATGTTGCTGAGAATTTTCACAGCTTTGGATTGTGAGTACTCAGGACCCACAACAATGGCACCTTTTTATCTATTCATCACTGTTAAGCCTGAACTTGTCTTGCTACACAATAGCAATGTCCATCCTTCAATACCTATTGCCTATGCAGCACGCACAAAAGAAACTTATGAAAACATGGAACTGTTGTTGAAATGCATACAATACAACTACTACAGTTGGAACATCTGTGGTGATCTAAAAGTAGTGGCACAGGTATACCAAGTACTGTTTCATTTGTGAATGGGATTCTCGTGCTAGAGAGTCTCATTATATTAAAAAAAGAACTGGCCACTCTGTAAGAGTTTGGTTGCAGGATGGAAAAATGTGGCACATGAACCACTTGTCAACACAAGTAAGATATTTTTGCCTCCTCTTCATATAAAACTCGGCCTGATGAAAAGCTTTGTGAAAGCGATGAACAAGGAAGGTGAAGGATTTCAATACTTGAGACAGATGTTTCCAAGAATAACTGATGCCAAGATTAAGAGGCATTTTTGTGGGTCCACAAGTCAGACACGTCATCAATGACGAGCGGTTTGAAGATCTGTTAGTAGAGCCTGAGAAAATCACATGGAAGGCATTCAGGGATGTTGCTGAGAATTTTCACAGCTTTGGATTGTGAGTACTCATGACCCACAACAATGGCACCTTTTTATCTATTCATCACTGTTAAGCCTGAACTTGTCTTGCTACACAATAGCAATGTCCATCCTTCAATACCTATTGCCTATGCAGCACGCACAAAAGAAACCTATGAAAACATGGAACTGTTGTTGAAATGCATACAATACAACTACTACAGTTGGAACATCTGTGGTGATCTAAAAGTAGTGGCACAGGTATACCAAGTACTGTTTCATTTGTGAATGGGATTCTCGTGCTAGAGAGTCTCATTATATTAAAAAAAGAACTGGCCACTCTGTAAGAGTTTGGTTGCAGGATGGAAAAATGTGGCACATGAACCACTTGTCGACACAAGTAACATATTGTTGCCGCCTCTTCATGAAAGCGATGAACAAGGAAGGTGAAGGATTTTGATATTTGAGACAGATGTTTCCAAGAATAGTGGATGCTAAGATTAAGGAAGGCATTTTTGTGGGTTCACAAGTCAGACAATATCATCAATGATGCTTGGTTCGAAGATTTGCTAGTGGGGCTTGAGAAAATCACAAGGAAAGCATTCAGAGATGTTGAGAATTTTCTTGGCAGTTACAGGGCACCAAACTACTTCCAGCAGGTTGACAACATGCTTCAAGTATACAAAACCAAGAAGTGCAACATGTCGCTGAAGATTCATTTTCTACATTCACACTTTGACGACTTCCCTGCTAATCTTGGTGCAGTCAGCGACAAACATGGTGAAAGGTTTCACCAGGACATTGCAATGATGGAAAAGCAGTACCAGGGTAACTGGAATCCATCAATGCTGGCCGACTATTGTTGGACACTGAGACGAGAAGCATCAGATGCTGAGTACAAATGAAAATCGGCAGCGAAATATTTTTAGCTCAGGTGAACTGGTGCAATATGTCAGCATCATTGTGCGATTAAACATGCTAAATTCAGTCAAAATTTAATTTCATGTTGCTCCAAATGCCTACATGATACAGTCAATCTGAAATTATATTTCAGATTGGAGTGGAGGAGTGGCCTAGTGGTTGGGGCAAGGTACTTCAGGCCGGAAGGTCGGGGGTTCAAATCCCACTAGAGGACAGCAACCTTGGGCCGGAAGGACTGGGGTTTCTAGTTCCACAGGTGCTCCTTGTGGTCTTGGGCAAGCCACTTAACCCTCCATAGCCCATGTTCCCTGTAAAATAGTTATCTCCAAGTTATAATGCCCTGTTCAATGTAATTTCAGTTTGTTCAATGTAAACCGCACTGATGCAGAATAGCACGGTATATAAGAGAATGTAAATAAATAAATAAATAAAATATTTGTGTTTAACTTGAAGCTGTCCATCATAATTGCCAAATGTTTTCAGGAAGCAAAACTTTTGAACAAATTTGTTGTCCAGTGAATTAGCTTTACGGATCTACAAAAGGAGTATGATTTAAGAGAAGCTGATTACTTTCACTACCTACAGACAGTGCATTATCTCAGGATGAAGGTGCAGAAGGGACTAGGAGACTGTCCCTTAGATGTGGAAGAACTGTTTTTACAGGGGGAAATCAAAGGGGGCTAATCTCTAAGGTTTACCAAATGATGGAAGAGAGAGGGGGGATTAAAAATAATGTCGACTCTCCTGGGAAGTGGACTTTAAATATTGCGAACTGGTTTACAATGGACTCTGTTGAAAAAAAAAGGAAACATAATAACTAAAGTGCACTCTAACATTAGACCATTATAATATAAGAAGGCGGATAAACATATTCATGGGGATATTATCATAAGAAACATAGTAAAGGTAACCAAGGCATAGGTACACACCCTAGACAAATCTTCCACAGCATCTACCACCCCAAATGCCACCTTTCCCCTTACCCACACTCACGGAACCAAGGTCATCTTCAGGTTTAGGAAGAAAGCACGGAGCTGTTCCAGAGAGAAGATATACTTTACATTTACATAAGTAACAAAATATTTAGAGGGATATCTTGAGCAAAGGTTCGCTCCCAGCAATAGTGTCTCTTGTCTCATTGACAAAACCAAGTGTCCCCTTTCCTGAGTGGAGTGACTCATATTGGAGTATATCCTAACTGCTTGCCCCAGAAATGGAATGCCCATTTTCTTAAAGAAGAGAGACAGAATGCAATGTTAATCAGTAATGTTGCTCTCTTGGTAACTTCACTTAAAGAGGTTTCCAGAAAGACTCAGATTTTAACAGCTACAAGACTGCAGATTTATCTTGTGAAGACTTCTTACACGGTAGAAAGTAAACCTTATTTATTGGTGGTATAGCAGTCTCTGGAATCCAAAGCACATCACGTAAATATTTCTTAAACATCTGTAATGGAGAAATATTTGGTACCTGGGGAAAGTTTAGCACCCGCAAATTTTAACTTTTCAGTTTATCTTCGAATTGCTCCAATTTTTGATGGATCAAAATGTTATCTTTAATTGATCAATTACTCCATTAGACTCTCTTATTTCCTTGCCCATTCTCTGGTACGCTGCTCTTTAGTTTCCTTGGTTAATGTCTGATGTTGAGAGATTTGACCCACAGCTTGCACTAATGTTTAAATTTCTAGAGAACATTTAGCTACAGTTCCATCAAGCTCCATGTTCCATGGCTCAGATAGATTAGTGTAATTTCTGGTGGAACTTGAGTCACTGACAGCAAGGAAGACTCAGATTGACTTAGAAACAGAGAAACATGACAGCAGAAAAAGACCACATGGCCTATCTAGTCTGCCCTAGACTTCTTATCTCCTTAGGCGGGAGACCCGGATCCTGCAACAGCTCCGGACTTCTCCAAGCCCAAGCCGGCCACAGCAGCTTGCCTAGGATCTGGGTGAGTGGCATCGAGCATGAGGTGGGATCTGAGGGAAGCAGACAGTGCAATGCTGGAAACAAGGCTCGGGCCTGAACCCTCCAAGCGAAACAGATAACCAGAAAGATGTGGCCGTGTTTCATCAGCTGACTCGCACTCAAGCGTGGGCGTTTTTCCCCCCCCCCCCCCCCACCACGGCATCCCATGCAGTTGAGCTGTCCTTCACAACTTTCTCTGTCGCTAGAGCCTTCAGGAGGAGCGCTTCAAGCTTTTGCTTCCTCTTACAGCTAAAGAAATCACCTTAGCCAATTTGGTTTGGCCTTTTCCCTTTCGTACGGAAGCCATAGCGAGTAGATAAACAGAAAACAGGGAAACTTCTCAAGCGCCGACCTCCTGCGGTGCCGCTATCTTAACTCTGCCCCAGCATGTAATCTTTTGGAATAAAATTATAAGATGCTCTATCGGTGGTATCTTACCCCAGCTAAAATTATACATCTCTGGGGGGGGTCGGTCAGATCAGTGTTGGTGACAGTGGGGAGCTGGGGAGCTTTTACCATATTTAGTGGAGTTGTGTTAAAATTCAGAGATTTTGGAAGGCTGTGTTTGAACTTTTGGTGAATATATGGGACACAACGTTGACTCCCAACCCTGAAGTGGCTTTGTTTAAACATCTTTCCGACGCATATCCCACGGGAACTGGCGCTGTTTGCTAGATAGGGGTACATGGCTGTCAGATTGGCCATGGCCTGGGCCTGGACCTGGAAGCAACTAGAGCCCCAGATTTTGGGGAAGTTGAGAAAGGTTTGGGGTACGTTTATTTGATGAGTAAACTTACAGCCATGAAGTTTCATAGGCTGAGTAATTTTGTAAAGATCTGGAGTAAATACTGTGAATGGCGTAAGGTCTAAGGAGGAATAGCTTTTGGCTTGGTGATGCTTGGTCATTGAATAACCGATAGTATGGTGGGGGAAGGGGAAGGATGGGAGAGGGTACTGTACGGTGAAGAGGGGCATTGACTATGTAAAATGCTGCATGAATTGATGTTGCTTGTCTTATGCAAGATGCCAATAAAAATTTTAAACTGGAAAAAAAATGTAATTGTGATTCTTGGCCTGCAGCCTTGGAAGTGTTGAAATGGAGATTTTACTGTGTAGATTTCAAAGGCAAACCTTCGTGCACTTAGCTTTCAAAGCGCCTAATCTGTGTTTTCAGAATCTTCCCCTCATCCCTATTGCTTCTTTTTTCTCAGGCAGTCTCTTATCTACTTACAGCTTCATGCAAATCTCTCTCATGCATATTCATTGTGGTTCTGCTGAGAACCTGACTGCCTAGGTCTGTCCTAATGATTAGGTTGAGAACTACTGCCTTAGATCAAACCATCTTGGGATGAGTCACTATGTAATGCTACTATCCCTTTTCTTATCACTAGGGACCAACCTAATTCACGAATTCACGGCCGTGACATTTTCCGTGAAATTGGCCGTCTTCCGTGAAAAATGCGCACTTCAATGAAATTCGGTGAAATTCAAGGAAATCCTCGATTATCGAGAACTTCAGTGCACTTAATTTCATCTGTGAAGATTTTCAGAGTTCAATGGACACTATTCTCCGCAAAGTTTGTCGTCGCTGCGTGTCACACTTCGCCGTATAGTAACTGATGTAATTAATTAGTATTAATTAATACAGCATTATCATTGTAATAATTGACACTGCTTACTTCCTACTATTATTGCTGCAAGTCGTCCCACTTTGATTCCTACTTACTTATACAGCAGAGAGCTTCGTGCCATTCGTGACATCACCGAAGGCCTGGTTTTTTTGTTAGTTATTGCTAGTTATTACTAGCTGTTTGTTCTAAGTATTGTCTGAATTAAAAATTGAATTATGTCAAAGTGCATCATGTCGATGAAGAAAGCTGAACATGTCTCTTGTGAAGAACGAGCTAAGCAGTATCCAAAGGGAACTTTACATGCCGATTTTGGAAAATTATTTTGTTCGTACTGTAATGTTACTGTTGATCACACCAGGAAAGGAAGTATTGACAGGCACTTAGAATCGTCAGTTCATGCTTCCAAAAGAAAAGCAGCAGAAGAAGCACAGGATAGAAAGGCAAAAAAGCAGGCGACGGTTACGGGAATGTTTTGATGTAACACGGAAGCGAGGGACGCACGCAATATGGCTGTATTTGAATTGGTTGAAGCATTTACTGAAGCTAACATTCCGTTGGAAAAACTAGGTCATCCCACCTTGCGCGCCTACCTACAAAACCACATCCCGAACCTCAGGCTGTTGCCTGCTTCTCAACACCTGCGAACAGACTTCCAACAAAGTTTTTTCTAACCACAAACAACAATTGAAGGAACTTTTTGTCAGCTGCACCATCCGATGCGATTGTTTACTGATGAAGCCAGCGATTCTCAGGACAGGTTTTGTTTGTATATTTTGTTTGTTACTGAAGTTAAAGCATCTGAAGCTCATCTGACTGCTTATTTAGCTGACTTCATTTATCTTGAAAAGGTAAATGCAGTTACTGTTAGCCAAGCTGTATTTGCCTGTGTGGCTAACATGTGAATTTCTTACAATAATGTTAGTGCTTTCGTAACTGATAATGCGTCATACATGTCCAAAGCATTTGAGAAAATAGCAGCAGTGCTACCGAACGCTGTTCACTGTACATGCAACGCGCACATTGTTAGCCTGGTTGGCGAGACCTGGCGAAGAACTTCAAACACGTCGATCGTCTGGTGGCATTGTTCAAGTCCATTTTTAGTTACTGCTCTGCTACGAAGCGCAGATACAAGGAGTTCTTGGCTGTGAAAACTGAAACAGACGTTCCGCTGCCTTCTATCCCAGTAGTTACCAGATGGAACAGCTGGTTTAAAACTGTTATGCACCATGCCAAATACATCCAGTTCTACAAAGATTTCATTGCTGAAGAATTGCAACTGAGAGATGCAACAAATGCACTGACTGAATTGTACGAGCTTCTTGATGATCCTGCTGTCGTCGCAGAAGATGTGAACTTCATCGCTACGAATGCAGTGAAGCTTGTAGACTTGCTCACATGGTTTGAGTCCACCAATGTTCGCATCCATCTGGCGTACAACAAAGTGGTAGACGTACTGGCTTGGGCAAAATACGAAGCAAGTATTGCCATTGTCGCCAAGTACAAAAAGGCCTTTGAAGATACCACTCACCAGCTTAGTCAATACTACAAACCTACAGGTCGTCAACGATTCTCCCAGCCAGGGCTGAACTTTTTGAAGTCAGTCAGAGTGTTTGACTTTACGCAGGTTTTGCTTTTGCAGTGTGATGAGTTGATACAAACATACCTGGAATGGGTGACTGTCATCTCTTGGCTGAATTTGCAGCTTACAGAGCAGTGGCTGTAGATGTTCCCGCAGAAACGTCTGTCACATCATTCTGGTTTGCAAGCACTGGTAGGTTCCTGCTGTTGAGCCGGTTGGCACTACGATACTTATCGGTGCCCACAAACAGTGTTGATGCTGAAAGGAGTGTGAGCCAATGCACGACTGTCAGTGCACCGCAGCGCCAGAGACTGTCGATGAGCAATTTGACAAATCAAGTGATTATTGCAAAGAACTCAAAACTGTGAATGCCTGAGTATTTGTTGTTCTGACAGTTGACAGCAATTACTAGAAATACACTATAACTGCTAGTTAAGGTTTGCATAAAATGTTGAAATAAAGGCCACAGGGCCCATGAATTTTTTGTGAAATATGTCGAATTTTCAAAGACCTCCCGTGAAATAGCGCATTTTTTCCCGTGAATTAGGTTGGTCCTTACTTATCACCCATGTCAAACCAGTCCAGACAAAGAGTTATGTACCCCTGCCAGCAGATGGAGCCAGATAAATAAAATTTCAGAGCTAACTTCACTCTCCCTTGTAGGAGACTGTTGCTGCCATCAGCTCCTCGGTATTTCTCTGGCTTCAGCAGATGGTGCAGACATGTGATCTGGTCAAGCAGTTATAAGTAGGCCTCTCCTCAGGAAGGCTTTAGGCCCAGTTTCCTGACGGAGCATAAATAGTCTGGGGATGCTCAGGGCAACAATCCTTTGGGGCCGATTCCCTCCCCCCCCCCCCCCCACCCACCAATCCACCCTTGGGAACAGACTTAGTTGGAGTCAGAGTTCCCACACCAGTGAGCCTAGTACTGGGTGGTGTCCAGTGTCTTTTTATCCTTGGTGGGTCCGACAGCACTAGCTACACACAGCACACTCTCCCTCTATCCTTGGAGAGCAATAAGGAGGGCAGTAAATGTTACTGAAACAAAGAGCATTCAACACATCCTCTGCCTAGACTGCCTCCCAGTCTCTTATGATTTGGACTCAGGGGGGTTTGAAATGATCACACTTCCCCGAACCCCACCTGCTTCCAGAATATTTGAGAAAAAGGGAGGTGACGTTGCAGGTAAGTTGTGGCAGTTCAGCACGTCAGCTGGTGCATTTTGCCTGGCTTGGGAGAAGTCAAGCAAGTAGACACCAGGTTAGTACCCAGCCAAAAGCAAAACTGGAGGGTTCCCCAGACTGAGGTATGGCTATTGTGTGCACATACAACAAGGTCTGGTCAGCATGTTAGTTTTGGTGGGATTGGCAGCCCTTTTGCAGCATGCTGCTCAATCCAAAAAAACATTGCCCCAGAAATAGAATGTCCATTTTCTTAAAGAAGAGAGACAGAATACAATGTTAATCAGTAATGTTGCTCTCTCAGTAACTTCACTTAAAGAGGTTTCCAGAAAGATTCAGATCTTACCAGCTAAAAGACTCTACAGATTTATCTTGTGAAGACTTCTTATGGGGTAGAAAGTAAACCTTATTTATTGGTGGTATAGCAGTCTCTGGAATCCGAAGCACATCACATAAAATAAGCAGGTTCTTATCTCCCTTTTTTCCTCCAATTAAAAAAAAATCCTGGGTGGTCTTACTTTGGCAGCACCTTCAGGTTTCTCTTTGAGCTTTTCCTAGCCCTAATCTGCTTCCCTGCATGGAAGGAACCACAGGTTGCCCTTAGCAATGTTTGGGATGCTAGAGGCTGGAGCAAGAGGAAGAAGAGAGAGCCAATTTGGCAGTCAGAGGGGGGGCTGCCTCTTCAGAAGGGGAGGTTGTTTTGGAGAGGGGAGCTGACGACCCATATTTTCTAAGTCATGACCCCCTGATATCTTGAATGGACCATAAAAGAGGGTAATTTGTAGGAGAGTCTATATTCCTGGGTGGTCGTAGGCCCCTTCCCTCCTCTCCAAATGCTTCCTGCTACAGTAGATAGCTGGAGATGGGATCTCCTCTGTCAGAGATACCTTAAAGTGGCCAGATCCAAGGAATTTATATTCTCTTCCTTGTGGAGAGAAAGCTGTGGTCTTGAGTCCTTATCTTGTAAAATCCCAGACAGACGGAAGCACAGCATTCAGGGATCCCCACGGTCACATTATAGGGTGATACTGAGGTTTTATGATATCCTTTCTAACATTCTGTTTGGTTCTTTTGGCTGCAACCGCAAACTGAATGGACGATTTCAATTTATTGTCCTTGGTCCGATTCTTTTTAACATCTTTGTTACTGATATTGCAGAAAGACTGTCTGGTAAGGTTTGACTCTTTGCGGATGATACCTAAATCTGCATAGAGTAGACATCCCGGAAGGAATAGATAACATGAGGGATCGAGCTAAGATTGAAGAATGGTCAAGAATTTGGCAGCTGAAATTTAATGCTAAAAAATGCAAGGTCATGCATTTGAGCTGCAAAAATCCAAGGGGGCGAAGAACTTCTGTCCACAAAAGAAGAGCGGGACTTGGGCGTGATTGTTTCTGATGATCTTAAGGCGGCTAGACAGGTAAAAAAGGCAACAGCAAGAGCCAGAAGGATGCTTGGGTATATAAGGAGAGGAATGGATAGAAGAAAAAAGGAGATGATAGTGCCTCTGTATAAGTCTCTGGTGCAACCTCATTTGGAGTATTGTGTGCATTTCTGGAGACCACACCTTCAAAAGGACATAAACAGGATGGAGGCTGTTGGCTGTGCAGAGGGTGACTACCAAAATGGTCATTATAAACCATATGAGGACAGACTTAAAGATCTTTATATGCATACGTTAGAGGAAAGGCAGGATAGAAGAGATATGATAGATGTTTAAATACCCCTGTGGCATAAATGCACAAGAAGAGAGCCTTTTTCAATTGAAAGCAAGCCCTGCTATGAGGGGACATAGGATGAGGGCGAAAGGGGATAGACTCAAGAGTAATATGCAGAAATATTTCTTTACAGAAAGCGTGGTAGATGCATGGAATAGCCTCCCAGCTGAGGTAATAGAGACGAGGATAGTATCTGAATTCAGAAAAGCATGGGACAAACACAGAAGATCTCTAAAGGAAAAGAAGGGACTTTCGTATTTGATATATTGAAGGGCAGACTAGATAAGCCATGTGGTCTTTTTCTGCCATTATGTTTCTATGATCAGACCCAGATCCTTTTCTTAGGTAGCGACTCCTAATGTGAAACCTAGCATGAAATGTAGATTTTTGACTGTATCAGGTTTGACTTTGATGAATTGGAAACCCAAAACATAGTAATTGCCTTCAGCTATGGTAGAAGATACTGAGGAGCTGAAGACAGCACTAGCACCCTCTATACGGCAAGTGAAGTCGGCTCTGAGATTTTTTTCTCCGGATCCATTTGTTCGCAGGGGGACATAACCCACTTGTATGGACTGGTCTGGCAGGACTCAGCGAAGGAAATTAACGGGCAAGTTTTTAAATTTCACCATTTTTGTGCAGAAGAAACGGAACTTCACAGTGTGTACTTTGTAAGCTGATAAGACCTGTCCATTTTCACTGATGCAACTATCTGGCAATATTTATCCGGAAAGGCATTGCTAATCTGTGTAAATCATTGAAACTGTACAAGATCAGAGTCTACAAGGCAAAATTAGACTTTACCTGCTAATTATCTTTTCTTGAGTCCATGCAGTCCAGTACACGTGTGTTGCCTCCCGATGGAGTATGCCAGGTTTTTGATGTCACAGTAGAAGAGCTCCCTCCTTAGTCTCCAGAAACTAGTATCTTACTGACAAAGTAGTCTCCAGAAGAGCATATTAAGAGAACAAGCCCTATTAACACCAACCCCTAAAACGCGGGGCACAGCTCAATGAGCCCTAAAAAGTTTTTTTCTTCAACCTACAGAACAGTGTGTACAAGGCAAGAAGCAATCAACAGTTCAGGACCATACTTGCCCGCTGCCTGTAAAGATGAAATTCTTGACCAGGTCCACTTGGAATCTCAGCCAGATTTGACAGCACTCCAGTACCTAAAGAAACCCAAAAGACCAGCAAAAGCCACCTGGGAGGGTCCTGGACTGTACTGAATGGACTCAAGGAAAGACAATTAGCAGGTAAAGTCTAATTTCACCTTCCTTATTGTCCCTCCAGTCCAGTCTATGTAGGATGTACCAGAGCAATAAACCATGGGAGGGACCTGCGAGTCTGACTCAAAGCACAGATGCTCGAAAGTTTGCATCTCCAGAGGCTTGCACATCCAGATGGTAATGTCACTTAAAGGTGTACAAGGATGGCCACCTAGCCGCCCTGCAAATGTCCAGGGGTGGAACCAAACCATGTTCCGCCCACAGAGTCGCTTGCAATCTCATTGAGTGAGCCTTGAACCCGTTTGGGACCACCTTGCCTTTGAGCAAATAGGCTGAGGCAATCATCTCCCTTACCCAATGAGAAATAGAAGCCTTGGAGGCCACCGCCTCCTTGCGAGGACTCCCTAAACGAAACGAACAAGTGATCTGACTGCCGCAAGGACTGTCCCCACTTGAGATAGTGTTGCAACCCCCCTGCTTAAATCCAGCCGGTGAAGCAGTCAACTCCTGTCGGCCACTGCCGCATCTGTGAAACACTAGAAGTGTCACCACTTTGTTTACTTAACATTATTATCAATGCAATGTTACACCAACATATACTAATCCCGGATAATCTCCTACTGACTGACAGGACCTCAGGCCTGCTATTGAAACATACAAACAAATTTATTACCCTTCCATGTATCACATCAGTTTAAGCATAATAATGTCAGATAAGTTACATTGACTACTGAGTAATTTAGTATTTATTACCCACTCTATTAGCCTTTTTTCTATGTTGTTGTTCATTATAATCCTTGTTCATTGTAAATCTTAAAATTGTTATATGTAAACTACATTGACCTTAGGAAATGCAGTATGTTTGTTTTACTTGATTAACCAACCTTCACTAGTACAGCAGAGCGGTGTACAATATAAAAACTAAAATTAAAAATCAAGATAGAGTGAAACGCCATTATAGACAGGAAAGATTAAAACACTTCAAACAAGGCGGACTAGAAGGGGGTAAAAGGATCAAAGGCTGAGAGAAGGAGCAGAAGGCAAAGTCGGGGGGGGGGGGAAGTATGACTGGTCATGAAGCAAACAAATTATGAGCAATGTTAAAAAGATGAGTTCTTAGGAGAGTTTTAAACTTGATAAAGGATAGTTTGTCTGGAAACATGAAACCACTTTTGGCAAGAAGGTCCGGCCACAGAAGTACCTTCTCTTTGGACATGACCACAAAGGGCTCCAGGTCAGAAAGGGCCTGGAACTCTAAAATCCACCTAGTGGAACATATTGCCACCAAAAACACAGTTTTTAAAATAAGATCCTTTAGCGACACCTGCGTAAGAGGCTCAAAGGGAGCCTTCATCAAGGCCGAAAGCACCAGATTGAGATCCCAAGGGGGAACCATGACTCAAAATGGCAGGCTAACCTGTTTCACTGCTCTGAGGAACCTGACTACATCAGAGTGCGCCACTAGAGAATGCCCGAGTACACACCCTCGATAACATGAGAGTCACTACCTGGACCCGCAAGAGTTCAGAGCCAGCCCTTTGGCCTGCAGGAAGGCCAAGATGTCTGGAAGTGAGGCTGAAAAAGCTCTTAGGCCCTTGACCTTGCACAAACTCTGTCACCAGACCGAACATATGCCAATGAGGTCGAATGCATGCATACCTGCAACAGCATCGCCACCACCGCCATCGCCAAGTAGCCCTTTCGCCTCAGGCACTCCCCTTCAAGAGCCAAGCCGTAAGTGAGAATTGATCCACATACGGCATCAGGATGGGACCCTGCGCCAGCAAGTTAACCCTATCAGGAAGTCTCTATGGACTTGCAATCAACAACCGGCGAAGGTTGGCATAGTAGGGCCTGTGATACCAATCCAAAGCAGTCAGAGCCACCCGACTGGGATGGCTCGCTATCCTTTGAAGCAGCCACCCTATAAGGGGCCATGGAAGAAACACATACAACAGCCCCTCTGTGGGCTACTTCTGTGCCAGTATGTCCAACCCCTTGGACATGTGCTCTTGACACCTGCTGAAGGACTTGTTTGCTATGGCATTTGACACTAGCCATCAGGTCCATGAACGGTCTATAGGCTTCAGATAATCGTTCATAGAAAGCAGCCAGACTCTCATCTGGGCGCTGAAGAACTTCTGCTACTTTCCCAATATTCATAGCTTTCTGACCTCCCTTCCGCAGGCCCTGTAGTAAAGCCTGGCGAAACCGGGTGAGAGCTTTTTCTCCCGCATCGCTATTTGGGTCCCACTTGGGATCTTTGTTAGGAAAATCTGCAGCTGCTGCCTGCTGGAGATCTAGATTCTGGTCTCTCCCAACTACAGGGTTCTCCTCCAACCATTTAGTGGCTGCCCGCACTATCCGTGTCCGCTCCTCCGTAGTAAAGAGGGTAGCCAGGAGCTGGCGACAATCAGACCAGGTGGGCTGATGGGTTTGCATAATACTAGTCATTAACTCTGTCAATTCATGGGGCTTGTCAGTATAGGAAGCATAATGTGTTTTCCAGTTTAATAAATCTGTTGTGGAAAAAGGCACATAAACTAAACTGGTTGGTCCGTGCACAGCCTGACACTCTTCATTTTTGAAAGGTAATCCTGGGACCTGCCGCAGTGGCATTTGGCGGGCTTCTTTCTGGCCTTTTTTCCGGGATCTGAGGGCGTCCCACAGCTTAGTGGATCTGGAGGTGTCTTTGCTATTGGTATCTGGTCTGGTGGATGGCTCTGGACTGGCATCTGACTCTCCACTAGCGGATTCCTCAGGGGGTGACTGCTCCGCATCAGAGTACTGCTCAGGACTAGGGCTGCGACTTCTATGAGGAGGGGTCTGCTCTTCAAGCTTTGGAGGTGGATGCTCAGGGGGAGGCACTTCGGCTGGAGGCACGCTTGCCACCTCCGGCTCTACTCGGGGTACTGGCGGGGTGGAGCTGACGGGACTGGGGTATATATCCTTAAGTCTCTCCTCATATGCTTTATAATGAAAACCACTAACCATTTTAGTAGCCATCCTCTGCACCGACTCCATCCTGTTCACATCCTGCTAGGCCACACGGCTTCCACAGTCCATGTGGTCCTTAAGGCCCACCTCCACATGAAGTCAGCTCAGTGGTGCCTCTACTCGCAGTGGACTCAGGCCACGGGCAGGCTCTGGGACAAGGTCTCAGTGTCCCACCAACTAGCAGAGTCACTCAACTGGTGGCAGGACGCACAGCACCTACAGAAGGGCATGCCCTTTCAACACCCAAACCCACAGAGGGTCCTCACTATGGGTGCCTCCCTACTGGGCTGGGGTGCCCACTGCGAGGAACTGTGCACGCAGGGCAACTGGTCTCTCGAAGAGCCAGCTAGATCAACCTGCTGGAGTTAAGAGCCATTTTGCTGGCAATCAAGGCCTTCCAACACCATCTGCAGCATCAGTCGGTGCTAGTCCAAACGGATGTCCAGGTCACAATGTTCTACCTTAAAAAAACAAGGGGGCACAGGGTCTTTCTGCCTCTGCCAGGAGGCAGTAGCCCTCTGATCATACGCGATTAGTCAAGGTATGCTCCTCAGGGCACTATACCTTCCGGGCCATGGCAGTGCCCTGGTGGACAGACTGAGCAGGGTCCTCCAGCCACACGAGTGGTGCCTAGACCCCAGGGTGGTACAGCGGCTATTCCAACTATGGGGAACCCCATGTTTATCTCTTTGTCAGCCCAGCCAATGCTCAGCTGCCCCAACTGCGCCCATCCCGGATAGCAGCGGACGCCTTCCTCATCTCGTGGTTGGAGAGCCTTCTGTATGCCGTCCCTCCCATGCCACTAATTGTGAGGACCCTCTTCAGGATCCAGCAGGACAAGGCATCCATGATCCTGGTGGCCCTGCTATGGCCCAGACAGCCTCGATTCCCCCTGTTACTCCGTCTCTCAATGGAGCTCCCGGTCCCCCTGGGGAGTTCCCCAGGACTACTGACCCAGAAGGAGGGCTTGCTTCTCCACCCCAACCTGGAGTCCCTCTCGCTAGCAGCATGGCTGCTGAACGGGTTGCCCTAGTGCCCCTTCAACCTCCCCAGGAAGGTGGAAGATGTCGTCCTAGCCTCTCATGAGAATCCACGAGACGAGCCTATGTCTTCAAATGGTGCAGATTCTCAGTATGGTGTGCAGAGCAACGGGTTGACCTATTCTCCTGCCAGATGCACATGGTGTGCAATACTTGCTCGACCTCTTGCAGACCGGACTCAAGTCCAACTCTGTCAGGGTACACCTAAGCGCACTCTCCGTGCATCACCACTCCATAGAGGGCAAGTCTCTCTGTGCAACCCCTCATTACCCGATTCATGCGGGGCTTGCTGCTCTCTAAACCCCCCATCCGGCCACCTCTAGTGGAATAGGATCTCAATGTGGTTCTGATTGAGCTTACCAAGCCACCCTTCAAACCTTTGGCTACCTACCATTTGCATTACCTATCTTGGAAGGTTAGCTTTGGGCCTTGGTGGCCAAGCCACTTTACAGTAGGTTCTACAAGAACAGGGTCATGCTTCGCACCCACTCATCCAAAATTCCTTCCTAAGGTGGTATCCGCCTTCCACCTCAACCAAGAGGTGCGGCTCCCTACCTTCTTTCCACAGCCCCACGCCTTTAAAGCAGCAGCCATTCTCCATACTCTGGATTACAAAAGGGCCCTGTCCTTCTACCTGCAGCATACTCAGGGCCACTGCAAAGCCTTGCAGCTTTTTGTTTCATACGACCCCAGCTGACTGAGCGATGCTGTCACCAAGCGGACCCAGTCCACCTGGGTGGCGGACTGCATCACCTTCACCCACAATCAGGCTGGGCTATTGTTGGAGCGCCGGGTCATAGCGCACAATGTTAGGGCTAAGGCTACCTCAGTTGTAAACCTGCACTCTATCCCTATGGCAGACATCTACCGGACCGCAACCTGGTCCTCGGTCCACACCTTTGCAGCTCACTACTGCCTGGAGAGGGAGCCCTGACGGGACAATGCCTTTGGCCAAGCCGTGCTCCATAATCTATCGGGGTTTAGGCAACTCCTGCCCTCCGACCCTTCTTGTTCAGGCTACAGGAGCCACGGTTCTCCCTGGACACTGGGGTCCTCAGAGTCTGTCCTCAGATTCACTTGCAGCTGCTCACAGCTGGGCTGTGTTTTTCTACAGGTTCACAGTAGCTTTTAGCTAGGGAGTCCCATATGTGATGAATGATTTCCTGCTTGTTCCTGGAGAAAACATAGTTACTTACCTGTAATAGGTGTTCTCCAGGGACAGCAGGAATTGGTCCTCACAGGCCTCCCTCCTCCCCTTGGAGTTGCTGTACATTTTTGGCCATCATCTTTTGTCGACTCTAGCTATGTTATCTGACTAAGTAAGATGACGTCCTTGGGCAGGAAGGGGACCATGCATGCATGGTGGCATTTCCCAAAGGCTTTCTTTGAAAGCTGGGGAGATGCTTCCCCAAGGGCTCCGTCGACGTCACCCATATGTGAGGACTGATTCCTGCTATCCCTGGAGAACACCTGTTACAGGTGAGTAACTATGCTTTTTCTAGGGTCGAAATGAAGACAGCTGAGGTAATCCACCTGCACGTTTTCTTTTCCTGCTACTTGAGACACTGAGAGCGACTCGAGATACTTTTCTGTCTGCTGCAGGAGAGGGTGAATGTACCACACTGCCCGTGCCCCCCCTAACGGTTGATGTAGGCCACTGTCGTCGCATTGTCTGAGCAGACCTAAACTGATCTATGGTGGATCAGGGAGTGGAAAGACTGAAGAGTGAGTGAGACCGCCTGCATCTCCAACTTGATTGATGGACCAGGCACTCTCCACCAGGGACCAGAGACGAGCAGTGTGCTCGCCAGCCTGTAAGGCTGGCATCCCTGGTTACTAGAATCCAATCCAGCGCTTCTAGAGGCATTCCTGTTGTCAAGCGCTCCTCCTGTAACCACCAAGTCAGACTGTCCCAGGTTTCTGGTGGACAAACCAACTATAAGAAAATAAGAAATGCCATACTAGGTCAGACCAAGGTCCATTAAGCCCAATATCCTGTTTCCAACAGTGGCCAATCTAGGTCAAAAGTACCTAGCAGTTTCCCCAAAAGACACAGGTTCTACAGTGGATCAAGCAGTGATATCGGGTCCCTTTTAATAATGGTTTATGGACCTTTCCTCCAGGAACTTGTCCAAACCTTTTTTAAACCCAACTACACTAACAGCTTTTACTACATCCTCTGGTAACAAATTCCAGAGTTTGATTACACGTTGAATGAAAAAATATTTTCTCTTATTAGTCTTAAATAGGTTACCCTGTAGCTTCATTGCATGTCCCCTAGTCTTTCTATATTCTGATGACGTAAACAATCTATCTACGTTTACCCGTTCCACTCCATTCATTAATTTATAGACCTCTATCATATCTCCCCCTCAGCCGTCTCTTTTCCAGGTTGAAGAACCCTAAGCTTTTTTAGTCTTTCTTCATAGGGGGGTATCCTTCCATCCCCTTTACCATTTTGGTGACTCTTCTCTGTACCTTTTCTAATAACGTATATCCTTTTTAAGATACGGCGATCATGATTGCGCACAATATTCAAGGTGTGGTTGCACCATGGAACTATATAGAGGCATTATAATATCCTTTGTTTTATTTCCCATTCCTTTCCTTATACCTAGCATTCTATTTGCACTCTTGGCCGCCGCTGCACACTGGGCGGAATGTTTTAACATGTTATCCACAATGACGCCTAAATCTTTTTCCTGGGTGGTGGTTCCCAATGTGGAACCTTGTATCGTGTAACCATAGTTTGGGTTGTTCTTTCTAGATGCATAGCTTTGCACTTGTCCACACTAAATTTCATCTGCCATTTGGATGCCCAGTCTTACAGTTTATCAAGATCCTCTTGCGATTTTCCACAATCCTCATGGGTTTTAACAACTTTAAATAGTCATCTGCAAATTTGATAACCTCACTCGTTATTCCCATTTCCAGGTCATTTATGAATATGTTAAAAAGCAGCAGACCCAGCACAGATCCCTGGGGTACTCCACTATTCACCTTTCTCCATTGGGAAAATTATCATCTAGCTCTATCCTCTGCTTTCTATTTTTTATCCAGTTTCTGATCCACAATAGTACACTGCCTCCTATCCCATGACTCTTTAGTTTTGCCAAAAGTCTCTGATGAGGGACCTTGTCAAAGGCTTTCTGGTCAACAGACTCACCTTTGTCTACCTGTTTGTTCACACCTTCAAAAAAACATAACAGATTAGTAAGACAAGATCTTCCTTGGCTAAAGCCATCTTGGCTGTCTCCCTTTAAGCCATGACTATCTACATGTTCAGTAATTTTGTTCTTTATGATGGTTTCTACCATTTTTCCTGGTACTGACATCGGGCTCACCAGTCTGTAGTTTCCCAGATCACCCCTGGAACCCTTTTTAAAAATTGGCGTTACATTGGCGATCCTCCAATCTTCAGGTATTACAGATGATTTTAATGAAAATTCACGGATTACTAATATCAAGTCTGCAATCTCATATTTCAGTTCTTTCAACACCCTTGGATGTATACCATCCGGTCCAGGGGATTTCCTACTCTTCAGTTTATCAAATAGTTGTAATACATCTTCCCGATGTATTGATATTTCTTTCAATTCTTCCACAGTGTCACCTTTAAATACCTCTTCAGTCATGGGAAACATCCCGACATCTTCCTCCGTAAAGGCCGAAGCAAAGAATTCATTCATTCTCTCAGTTATGGCCTTGTCCCCCGCTTAGTGCCCCTTTTATCCCTCTATCATCTAATGGTCCAACTGACTTTCTCACAGGTTTTTTGCTACGAATGTACTTGAAAAGTCTTTATTATGCGTTTTTGCTTCCACAGCAAGTTTCTTCTCAAATTCTCTCTTTGCCTGCCTTATCAATGCCTTGCATCTAACTTGCCAGTGCTTGTGCTGTTTCCAGGTTTCGTCGTTTGGCTCTTTTTTCCATTTCCTGAAAGATGCTTTTTTTGGCAACAGCTGCCTCCCTGACCTCATCTTTAAACCATGCTGGCAGTTTTTTGGACTTCCTTCCACTTTTCTTAAAGCGTGGAATACAGCTGGTCTGGGCTTCCAAGTTAGTATTTTTAAACAACACTCAAGCTTGATGTAAGACTTTAAACTTTGCAACTACTCCTTTTATTTTTTTCTTAACTATTTTCTTCATTTTATCATAGTCTCCCTTTTGAAAGTTAAAAGGTAGTACTGTGGATTTCCTTATCATCCCTCCTTCATTAATTAAATCAAACGTGAACACTATTGCCAAGTGGCCCCAACACACTTATCTCTTGCATCAGATCTGGTGTTCCACTAAGGACTAGGTCCAAAGTGGCTTCCCCTCTGGTCAGTTCATGAACCAGCTGCTCTAAGAAGCAGTCATTTATTTCATCTAGAAACTATCTCCCTAGCATGTCCTGCCATGACACTGGCCCAGTCAATACCGGGGTAATTGAAATCACCCACTATTATTACTGTGCTGTAACTTTTGTTAGCTTCCCTGATTTCATGGAACATTTCATCATCCATATGTTAATTCTGGCCAAGCAATTAATAGTACACGCCCAATGCCATCGCCTTCCCCTTTTTACATGGAATTTCAGTCCATAGAGATTCTACAGCGAATTTTGTTTCCTGCAGAACTTTAATCCTTTGTGATTCAATGCCCTCTCTAACATAGAGCGCAATTTGATCAGCTCTGTCATTATAATATAGTTTGTACCCAGGTATCAGTGTCCCACTGGTTGTCCTCCTTCCACAATGTCTCTGAGATACCAATCATATCTAACTTCTCATTTAGTGCTATATATTCTCTCTCCCATCTTATTTTTTAGACTTTTAGCATTTGAATACAAGCATTTTAGAGACTGTATTTTATTCATATTAATCTGGCTATCTGTAGGCAGGGGTAATTTGGAATCTTTAAGCTCTGTCTGTTCCGTACTCAAGGACATTTCGACCATGTCTTCAACGGGTGATACAGAGGGGATCGAGATATCAGTGCATGCTGCACGGGCCGCATGTGCACCCATGCCCACGGCATCAACTACAGAGCTGCCACCATGTACTCCAGGAGTTAGAGTGCCACTACGACAGAGCTTAGAAAATCTCTGGTCCGGTACAGAATCTTCTGCGTCCTTTTGATCAGTAAGAAGACAAAACTCACTTTGATGTCAAACCATGCCCCCAGATACACCAGATCCTGATTTGGGTTGAGCTGGCTCTTGGCCACATTGACCACCCAGCCTAAGCTCTGGAGAAAGTCTACCACTCTCTGGGTAGCCACCCAGGTTTCAGACTCTGATTTTTCCCAAATCAGCCAATTGTCCAAATAGGAGTGCATCAGGATGCCCTCTTGCCTCAGGGCTGCCTCCACCACAACCATTATCTAAATAAAGGTCTGAGGCGCCGTAGCCAACCTGAATGGCAACGCCTGGAACTGGTAATGCCTCATCGGTACTGCAAAATGCAGGTATTGTTGATGGTCAGGGCGAATTGAGATATGGAGGTACATTTCCATTGAGATCCAGTGTCAATAAAAACTTCTCTTTCTGGACCACCACAATGACGGCACACAAGATCTCCATACGGAAATGTGGAACCTGTAGGAACCAGTTCACATGCTTGAGGTCTAAGATTGGCTGGAAGGCTCCATCCTGTTTGAGCCCCACAAAGTAGATAGAGTATCGACCTAGTCCGTACTGGTCAGGAGGAACTTGTACCACCGCCTCGAGATGCCGCAAGCTCTGTAATATGTCTTGTACTGCCTGACACTTCGCCAGTGCCTTGCAGGGGAGACTGCATGAAGGTGTCAGAGGGGTCAAGCAAATTCCAGCATATATCTGTCCCGGATGACCTTGAGCACCCACTGATCGGTAGTTATCGCGGCACAGGCAGGGTAAAAGTGTTGTAGCTGACCCCCTACTGTAACTACCACTGTGTAAGCCTGCCTCTCTTCATTAGGGCTTCTTGGGAGGGGCTGCAGGAGACAAGTAGAACCCCCTGCTAGAGCCCCTGTAGCCTTGAAAGGGCTGACCTCTCACAGGCTAGCATCCCCACTGAAAGGGAATAAACCACGTGGAGCGAAATTTTCTATAGTCGGGAAGCTGACCCCTGGGCGTGCTGCCCTGCTTAGGCACCTTGGACTGATCCTTCAGTAACTGAGCGCCTTTGGAGTCCCCCAGGTCCTCGACTTTCTTTTCCAATTCTTCAACAAACAGAAACTTGCTCTTAAAGGGAAGTTTGCAAAGTCTAATCTCGATGACACATCTGCTGACCAGTTTCTGAGCCACAGAAAGCGCCTCACCACAGTGATGTAAGCCATGGTCGTCTTGGCTGACGCTCACACCTTGTCATAAAAGGCATCTGCCAGATATGCTGAGGCCGAATCCAACTTGGCCGTCTCAGGTGCTGCCATCTATAGATCAAAATCACCTGTAGACAACACCTGCAACCAGAAGATAGAGGCTCTGGTCACATGTTGTTGTTAAGTGCCGTCGAGTCGGAGTCGACTCATGGTGACCCTCTGGATAGCTATCCCAAATTGTGTTCGGTCTTCAGTCAGGCGGCTCATTGTTGACAGACTGGTACCCGTAGCTGCTGTTATTGTAGCGATCCATCTCATTGCTGGCCTTCCTCTTTTGCGTTGACCTTCTATCTTGCCAAGCATGATTTCTTTCTCTAATGATCTCTCTCTTCGCATGATGTTCCAAAGTATGAAAGTCGAAGTCTTGTCATCTGAGCTTCTAAAGAAAGCTTAGGTTTGATCTCCTCTAGTACCGACTGGTTTATTCTTCGGGCAGTCCATGGTATACACAGTATTCGCCGCCAGCACCATAATTCAAAGGCATCAATTTTCATATAACACCCCACAAATGGCAGCCTGAAGGGTCAGGGCACGTGTCAAATGTCTGCTTCAAAAAGGTCTCCAAAATGCGATCCTGCACATTTCTCAATGCTGCACCGCCCTCAACTTGGATCATGGTCTCTTTTGTGACTGACAATACCAAGGCATCCACCTTAGGCATCCTAAAGCAGCTCCTTTTCCTCCTGAGGGATGGGGTACAGGCGGCCCATAGCCCAACTCCCCTTTTAAGGATGTCTCCAGCACCTCCAATTCCATCTCAATCATCTTTTTGATAACTCAGTGCACTGGAAAGGAAGCCTGTGAGCTCTTGAACCCCTGCAGTAGAGGATCTTCCAAAGGGTTTTCTGCAGCCACCGGCACCTGAACAATGTTGAGGGCCGCCAGCGAATGACTAATTAAGGCTAATAGCTCCTCCCAGTGAAACACCCGAAAAACATTCGGGTCTTTGCCTTGAGGGATCTCATCTTCCTCCAAATCCGGGCCCGTCGCCTCTCCCCAAAGGTCAGATAGCCCTTCCATGAGGTTATCGGAGTTCTGAGACTGAGAAGAACTTTGAACAACCCATAGATCCTCCTCATCTCTCTTCTCCTTACGTGCTGGCTCCCCTTCTTAAGGGGGAGGGGGTGTCTTCAGCCGAGCGACCTCCAGCTTGTCCTGAGGAATGAAGGAAGGAAGAAACTGGGGACTCGCCAGCATTTCCCAACTTAGTTTTAAACAGTAGGCTTGGTGCATGGCCAAATCTGGTGAAAAAAACTGCTTCAGGCAGGTCAAAATAAGTCACTGCTGCTGTTCTTGGTGCTGAATTACCATGTAAAGACTGCTTGTGCTGTGTTTCCATATATGCAGGTTAAATGGCTGCTGCCACCAAAATGGCATGCTTTTCTGCCACAACCAAGGGCCGCTCAACAGAGAAGACCTCCAGGCTGGAACTCCCTGCTGGAGAATCCATGCCCCCCACTGCAAAAAACAAATGCTCCGCGGATCTCCCCCAATGCGCAAACAGCCTGCAAAAACCAATGTCCAACACACCGTGGCTACCCCCCCCCCCCCCCCCGCCAGAACAGCAGGAGGGAGCCAGAAGACGGATCACCACCAGAAATCCGACACCAAAGAAAGAGGGACTGCCAAAGACAATAAAGCAAAGCACCCTGGATCAGAGCCCCTCCTGGGTTCCAAAATAACAAACCGGAGGGTAGAGGAGGCAAATAGCAACTCACTGCTGTGGCAGCCTGCAGTGCATGAAATGTCTCCCACACACGCAAAGCTTTTAAAGGGCCAGAGGCACACAAACTAGCAGAGAGCACTTCAGCATGCTTCCCTTACTTAACTACTATGCAGAGTGCTAGTCTGTTTGCCTGGGGGGGGGGGAAGGGACATGGTGCTGCCCCTAACCCCCTGAGGGTCCTGGTGCTCAAGCAGGCCCTGCCACCTGTTGAAGCCTCCCTTGTACCTGGCGCTGCCAACAGATATTTCCCAGCCACAAACTATAAGGCTTGTCCTTTTATTTATTTGTGTTTTTCTTTGTCTCTGCTCCTATTATTATTTCCCAACGTCCATCCAGTGGAGTCCTACCACATGAAGCTCTTCTCCAGTTGTTGAGGACTGAGATACTGGTAAGGAGGGAGCTCTTCTATTGTGACATCAGAAACCTGACATGCTCAGTCTTCAGCTGCTGGTGGAGAGAGACAACCCACATGTACTGGACTGGAGGGTCAATAAGGAAAAAGAACTTGTAGCCAGTCACCTAAGTAGAAGTCTTCAGAAGGTCTTGCAGCAGCCTGCATATAGAAAAAATAGAAATTACACTTACCTGGTAATTGTTGTTTCTTGAACTCCAGTTCAGTCCTCCACCTCTGGATAATGTACCTCTTCCTGCAGCATGGAGACTGGGCATGTCAAATTTGTGACATCACTGGATGTATCCTGCTGGTCTCTCCCATCAGCCCCAGTGAACTATTGACAAAGCAGACTCAAAGGAGCAACAAATACGTAGCTAAAGTATTAATTACAACTTTAAACTCAACTTTTAACGTCTAAACTAAAGCCCCCTAAAATAAGGGGGGAAAACAACAACCTCCTTCTTGCCCTTTTTTCTTCCCCCAAGCTCAGAGTAAGAAAGAAAGAGAGAAGACAAAGAGAGGTCCGAGAAAAAGAACCACAGCGATCTCCGTAATATCAAAAATATTACACTCTTAGTGACCGGAACCCCCCCCCCCAAACCGAAGGCCAACCTCTGACTTGATCATCCCCGGGCGGGATTGAGGACTGAACTGGAGTTCCTCAAGGAACAACAAATACCAGGTAAGTGTAATTTCTATTTCCTTATCGTTCCTCCAGTTCAGTCCTCCACCTCTGGGATGTAACGGAGCAGTAATCATTGGGAGGGACCTCTCCACCTGGATCGCAGTACCGCTGAACCAAAACAGGCATCACTCACTGCTTGAACATCCAGGCGATAGTGCTTACTGAAGATATGGAGAGACGACCAAGTCGCCGCCCTGCAAATCTCCACAGGCAGAACCAAACTGTGCTCCGCCCAAGATGTTGCTTGCACTCTAATGGAATGAGCCCATAAGCCCTCTGGCATCGGACGACCTTGCAAGATATACGCTGACTCTATTGCCTCTCGGACTAATCTGGAAATTGAAGCTTTAGCTGCTGCTTCACCTTTACGGGGGCCTCCAAAGAGGACGAATAGACGTTCAGACTTACGAAAGGACTCTGAAACCTTCAAATATTGGCGCAGAACTCTCTTTACGTCCAATCGACGAAGACTACGGTCTGAGACGCTTTCTTCCGAAGCACCCAATACTGGTAACGAAACCGATTGATTCACGTGAAAATGAGAAACCACCATAGGCAGAAACGATGGAAATGGACGCAACACCACCCTTTCCCTAGAAAAGGACAAAAAACGCTCTTGGCAAGACAGCGTCTGCAGTTCTGAAACTCGCCGAGCCGAACAAATAGCCACCAAAAACACTGTCTTTAAGGTTAGATCTTTGACTGAAGCTTGTGATAAGGGCTCAACAGGTTCCCTAGTTAATGCACATAACACCAAATTGAGATCCCACGGGGGCACCATTATTCTGCGAGAGGGCTGTATCCTAGAGACTGCTTTTAGAAAATGCACCACATTGACGTGAGAGCCCAAGGAGACTCCCTGGACCCTACCTCTATAGCAAGCCAGAGCGGCCAGCTGGACTCTTAAAGAACTGGCCGCCAAGCCCTTATCAAAACCGTCCTGTAAGAAACTTAATACCAAAGGCACAGAAACCGTGGCAGCATGGACCTGTCGTCGAGAACACCAGTCCTCAAATATATGCCATATTCGCATGTATGCTAGGGATGTGGACCGCTTTCCGGCCCAAAGCAAGGTCACAATGATGGCTCCCGAATAACCTTTTTTTCCTTAACCTTGCCCTTTCAATGGCCAAGCCGTAAGCGAGAACCAATCTACCTGAGACATCCGAAACGGACCCTGCATCAACAGATTCTCCGTTGCCGGCAATCTCCAAGGATCTCCGTCGAGAAGCCGAACCAAATCGACATGACATACAGCCATCTCGGCCAATCTGGTGCCACTAACAGCACCCTTCCCCGATGAGCTTCGATGCACTGAACCACTCGACCTATGAGCACTCACGGAGGGAAGATATAAAGACTGGACGACGGCCAACGTTGCATCAGGGCGTCGATCCCTTCCAACATCCTCTCTCGCCTTCGGCTGTAGAAGCGATTCGCCTTGGCTGAATAAAAGGTCACCATAAGATCCATGATCGGCGGCTCCCATCTGTGCACTATCTGAGCAAAGACGTCCGGATGGAGTTCCAATTCCCCGGCATTCACCCGGACTCTGCTGAGAAAATCTGCCATAACATTGTCTGTTCCTGCGATGTGTGCTGCCGAGATCACCTGGATTTGAGGCTCCACCCAGGCGAACAGCGCCTCTACTTCCTCTTCCATGGCAGCGCTTCCCGTTCCGCCCTGCCGATTGATGTAAGCCACCGTTGCGGAATTGTCCAACAGCACTCACACCGCCTGACCTTTTACCTCGGCTTCGACCGCTTGAAGTGGTAGAGCCACTGCCCGTAGCTCTAGACGGTTGATCGACCACTGGATCTGGTTGCTCCAAGTCCCTTGTGTGAAGGGATCCCCGCAATGAGCTCCCCAACCTGTGAGGCTTGCATCTGTCAGCACCGGAAGCCATTGCGGTTGTTCCAGGGGCAAGCCCGCCTCCAGATTTCCTGGGCAAAGCCACCACTGGAGAGATAACCTGACTCGAAGAGGACACGGGAGACGTTTGCTCAGAGCATCGTTCTGATGAGACCAGTGCTGCAACAATGACTTCTGCAACGGGCGCATGTGAGCTCTGGCCCAAGGCACCACTTCTAGGGTTGCTGCCGTTTTCCCAGCACCCGAAGATAGCTCCATGCTGATGGAGCCGGAGTTGACATGAATCTGCGCACTAGTTGTCGAAGTGCTTGAGCTCGCCGGTCCGGCAGGAACACCGCTCCCTGCCGCGTGTTAAAGCGCACTCCTAAGTACTCTAGAACCTATGATGGGACTAACCGGCTCTTGGCAAATTGACTACCCAGCTGAGGCTCTAAAATAACCTCACCACCTTGTCCATAACCTGCGCGCTCTCGACTTTGGACTTTGCCCGAATCAACCAATCGTTAAGATAAGGGTGGACCTAGATGCCTTCCTTCCGCAGTACCGCCGCAATCACCACCATGACCTTGGTGAAGGTGTGCGGAGCCGTCGCCAGACTGAAGGACAAAGTTTGAAATTGGTAATGTCCCCACGGTAGAGTGAACCTTAAGAACCTTTGATGAGCTGCTCTGATCGGAATGTGTAAATACGCCTCGGTAAGGTCTAGGTAGATCAAAAATTCTCCCTGCCGGACCACCACTATTACCGAACGTAATGTTTCCATCCGGAAGTGAGGCATTTGAAGACAATGGGTCACTTCTTTTAGGTCCAGGATAGGCTGGAGAGAGCCTTCTTTCTTTGGAACCACGAAATAAATGGAGTAACGATCGATGCCGAAATCCGCCAGAGGTACCGGCACCACAGCTCCCAGCTGCAAGAGACGATCCAACGTTTGCCATACTGCCAACATTTTCTGCCAGGGGAAAGCACGAACGAGTCTAGTATGGGATGAGCAACTTCGAGAGCATAACCTTTGTGTATGATTTCCAACACCCATTGGTCGGAAGTTATTTGGACCCAGGCAGGAAGGAACTCCCGAAGCCGACCTCCAATCTTTTGACTTCCTACCCGGGTCCGCCTCACTTCATTGTGACTTTCGAGCCGACGTTGCAGCGGTGCTGCAAAACCTCTACCTGCTAAATATGCCGACTCCGATTCCAGTCTTGTCACCTCCAATAATTGCTCCTGCTCCGGTTGAATGGACTGCCGTAAGCGTTGAGACCACCGGACAAGCTCTCGCTACCCAAGCCCCACAAATGGAAGCTTGCAATGACAGAGCGTTAGCCTCAAAGACTTGTTTCAACAAGCCACCCACCTTCCTGTCTTGTGCGTCCTTCAAGGCCACGCTGCCTTCCACAGGAATAGTGGTCTTCTTTGTGACCACTGACATCGCCGCATCTATCTGTGGGGACCGAAACCTTTCCTTTTCCTTGTCTGCCAAGGAGTAGAGTCTGTTCATCGTTCTAACCCCTCTTAGCCCCGCTTCTGGGAGATCCTATTCATCTTGAATCATGTGATCAACCACCCGGTGAATGGGGAACACCACCTGAGATTGCCTCACTGCTTGAATGAGGGGATCCTCCAACCCCTCTTCCTCTGACGGTTGGCTCGAAGCCAGAATGAGCGTCTGAAGAGACTTGGTAACGAGCGCCGTAAATTCATCCTTCCTGAAAACCCGGATGATTCTCACCTGATCCTCTGGCTCTGGAATTTTGCCTCCTTCCAGTTCATCCATCCCTGATTCCAGATCCAACCCAGCCTCCTCCGTCTCAGGCCACTACCCATTTGAGAGCGGAAGATCAAGGGGTCTTGCCCTCTTAAGGGGTCTTACGAGCTCGCTACCAGTTTGCTCTAGCCCGGACTGCCGTAGTGGGACCGCCTGTGGCTCAGGCACCTTCCCCTGTCGCCGCAAGCAAAAGGCTTGATGCATTGTCAAGACAAAATCCAGGGAAAAATCTCTCAACGACGGTTCCGAAGACATCGAAGGCCCAGCGCTAGATGGTCCCACTGGAGTCTCCTGTGAAGACAACGAAGGGCCCTGCAACAGCAGCTCTCCCTCGGGCCTTGCCGATGGACTGTGAGTCTCTTGGGTGAGCTTATCCTCTAAATGTTGTTTCATAGTGGTTGAAGCTGTAGCGTAGCCCCGACAGATTCCTGCGTCCGATACTGTGCCTCTGCGGGAGCCACACACCAGACACTGGGGCCGCGAAGGCATTAGCTGTGGGCTTCAATAACCCTGTGTCACAAAAAAAAAGGAAATCTCTTGATATTTAAAAAAAAAAAAAAAAAAAAAGATTAATAAACAAAAGGAAAAGTGAGCTGATCTCCCAAAATCTAGGAATTAACCCAAACGGGGCCTTACTTGCTAAATAAAGATGAAACAGAGATTCTGACATGCCTCAGCTGCGTGTCTGCCCTGCCTCTCCCGTCAACGTACAGAGCGGAGCTGAAGCTACCACGAGGCTGTGAAGCACGGGAAGCGGCCCGGGACTGAAGTCTGGCCCTGCTTCATGCTGAAAATCCCGCCGCCAGCTCAAAACCCCGCCAAAAGAATTGCGCGGTGTGAGGGGGGCACTCACCTCCAGCGGCAATGATAAAAGCCGCAAGAACACTCGCTCTGCCGGTCCGGACAGACTCGAAGCCCTTCAAACCGCTACGCTGCTCGGCCACACTGCGAGCAGCGTTCACGGTGAGGGCTGAGCTCCCGGCGTTGCCGGCTCACCTCGACACCCCACGGCGATCTGGGGCAGCAGCAAGCCGATCAATTTCTCTCCTGCCGGGCTCCCCTCCGTACAGTCTAGGAGGGGAGAACCGTCCAAAAGAAACGCGGGCATATAGAAGAGGGAGACAGAGGAAGAATGGCACAGGATCGAGGCTTAAGCTTTGTTTTTGTGGGGGGTTTTAAAGGAATAGCTGCAACAAATGAACAAATACAAAAGTGATCAAAGAAAATTTAAAATCTGCTATCTAACTAATGCTACTTATCCATTCCTCAAGTGAGCCCAGCACCTAGGTTCACTACGTCCTCCTGCTGCATGGAGACTGGACACACTGGGACTGATGGGAGAGACCAGCAGGATACATCCAGTGATGTCACAAATTTGATATGCCCAGTCTCCCTGCTGCAGGAGGAGGTACACTACCCAGAGGTGGAGGACTGAACTGGAGGAACAATAAGGAACTAAGGGCTTAATGTTTTTATAAAATATGTGTTTGCATCCCTGTATAGCATATGTTTTGTTTGTGTGTGGGATCCTTTTTCACTCTCTTCTCTGCATAACTTCTGATCACAATTTATTTCTTCATTTTCAGGCTGAGAGCAGAGGACTCTCTAGAGAGAGCTACAACTATAGAGCAGGTGACATGTCTTGAGTCCTCCCGTCCTCGCATGTGGTTAAGCTGCCGACTTAGACGAGCCTTCATCACTGCTGTTACCAGCTTATTCACCACCACCTTAGGTATGTTTTTCCATCTTTCAATCTAACCTTAAGATCAGAGGTGTCAGTATCTTTCATCATCCCTTCTTTCTTTAACCCTTTAAATGTTTTTCAAAGGGACCACCTGCAGCTGCATTATTCTGGAGACACTTTACAGGAATGCTCTGCTATCTACTACTACTACTATTATCAATCATTTATGTAGCGCCACAAGGCGTGTGCAGCTAATGCCAGCTTCACTAACTAAGCTGCTTATCTCTATAATGTGTAAAGGAGCCATAGAATTGAAACTTGTTGAAAAGATGTGATTTTATTTTCATTTCTAAACACAATGATATTTTAACTTTGCTCGAAGGAGAAAACAGGTCTTGGTTGGTTTAATAAAAAGTAGAGAAGCAATAGGAAATGCTGCGTATGCAGGAGCAGAACTTGGGTATTCTTTCCCTTACAATTCTTGTGAGAGTTTGGAATAGTTCATCTTTATTAATACTATGTGATAAATAAGAATAATGGATACAGCTACTGTTTGTATGAAGGTTGATTTCTTTGTTTCTCTCTTTCCCTGCCTAGTCTTGGCATTCTTCTGGGGAATCTTCCTGCTCCTAAAATGTCATTGGCGGAAGGTGAAAGAGGAGGAGCAGGCAATGTATGAGATGGTGAAGCAAATTATTGGTATGTCTCAGGAATGAGAAGAGCACTTTCATGTCAGCCTTCTCAAAATACTCTGTCAACCTTAAATTTAATGTTAATTGAATTCATATGAAAATTGACTTTTAGTTAGGCTTTGTGCATCTTAAAACACTTGGTCCAGTAAAGGTATTGCCTCTTTCAGCTCCTTTGTTGGTTTCTGTTTTATTACTGGTATTATCGTATTTCCTTGTCCCAGGTGCTGACTGAACTTTTGTGGGCTCTCTTCTCTTGTTGTCTTCACAGCTGTGGTTCAAGATCACTACAAAGACTGGGAGAACCACTTGGAGACTCAGCCATATGTGGGCATTGTACACGTACGCGACAGCCTCATTCCACCCCATAGCAGGTGAGTCAGTGTTCTTTATATAGTCGAGCATCAGGAGACCCTCACACTCATCTCATCACAGAGCAAATGAAATGGTGCTGTCCCATATGTATGCTATAGCTTGGTATATACATATTTTATTTTAGTGGACAGAAGCCAGGACAGTAACAAAAGAAAAATTATATTTCCTGATCGTCTCTCCAGTCTAGTCCCGGACCTTTGGGTTGTCCACCTTAATCAGCAGCTTGGAGACTGAGGAACCTCCCTCTTTTGTGATGTCATCTGTATATCCTCCTGGGAGCCTCTTTCATCCACCAGTTACCTCAGTCTCCAAGCAGCTGAATAGATCGGTGAGCCGGGGGGTCCTGACTCACTGGAGGAACAATTGAGGATAGTGTATAGACAGGGTTTTGTCTAGTGAGGAATTTAAAAAAAAAAAAAAAAAAAGGTGAATGGAAAAGCAAACCTGAAAATTATAAGGGAGAACAATTAAGCTTTCTGCCTTAAATCAACGGTGCTCTTGCTTCAGATGTGCTGCAGGCTCTCCTCCAATCTGTTCAGCGCCCCTTCTCTGCTGAGTGTTCGGCCATAGCCCCGGAGGACACAGATTGTAAGTGCCTTGGGAACCGGAGGCTGATAAGGAGCGGTGCACAGTCTGCGCTCTGCAGAAGTTGTGCCTGCGAACGCGCCTGGTCTGTCCGCGGCAATCGTCCACTGCTGGGCGGTCCCGTGGTGCATGACGTCTCGCCCGTTCTCCGGATTTTCAGTTCGGAGGCGGAGAGCGAGCTCAGCCATGTTGGCCCTTGGCGGCAGAGGCCCGTAGAGGTAAGAAACCTCGGGGGGATCATTTCTCTTCAGCGCACTTTAGGCGCGAAGGGAGGAATCGGCCTAGTCACGTGGGGTAAGCGTGGGAAGCACCCAAGCAGCTTTGCGGACTGCAAAAGTACCCGGTTTCAGGGAGGGGAGTCTTGATTTCAGTGCCTCACCTCCATTTCTCATTCTTGGTGTTAGGTGGTTGTGTAAAAAAAAAACCCAAAAGGGTAAGAATTAGAAGACAGTCGTGCGTTGGTTCTTGCCAGTTGCTCTGGTAATGGTAGCAGAGCGGGTAGTGCCCAAGGATCGCCTCGGATCCTGCACAGCGCGGCAATGCCCTCTAAGCTCCAGTGTTTCGTCTGTGGGGCTAGGAAAGGCTCAGTAGATGCTTCAGGTGTATGTAAGGGCTGCACTAGAGAAGCCGCGGCCGGGGTGGAGGCGGCAGAGGGCAAGGATGTGAGTCTGTAGTCCGTATTGGGTCCCACGGTAGCACAATCCTCGTGTGTTTCCCTAGGGGAGCCAGTGGCAGGGCCGTCGTCCGTCCCGGACGTTCCACCGTAGGCTTCGGTTGGCCCAGGGGACTGGAGTCCATTTTTCCGGCAGAATTTGCGGCTCTCCTGCAGCTCGCAGTGGCAGCCTTACCGCAGGTTTCGCCGAAGGGGCCTACCAAGGGTCGCGGGCTGAAGAGGCTCGCAGCGGGGCCCACTACGGAGGAGCCGGAAGGACTCAAGAGACAGAGGACAGAAGGTGAAATCGCTGATCAGTCGGTTGCCTCAGAGGGGCAACTGTCTGAGGAGGAAGGCAGGTGCATGGACCTCGACGAGGAGTTGGAAGGAGGAGAGCTAGATGATAAAGAAGATCAGTCAAGAGTGGTGCGTGTCTTTCGCAAGGAAAAGTTGCCAGCTCTCATTGCGGAAACACTACGTGCGCTAAACATGCCAGTACCAGGGTCATCGGAGGATGTGACCTTGGAGGATCCCTTGTTGCAAGTCTTCAGAAAGACACAAAGGGCATTTCCAGTGCACAGAGTGTTTCAGGAAATGATACAAGAGGAGTGGAACACTCCCGAGGCCTTGCTGAAAGGGGCCAGAGTGATGAGCCAACTTTACCCTTTGGTGGACCAGGATAAGGAGATTTTTCAAAGCTCCCAAGGTGGATGCGGCCGTGACGGCGGTGATAAAGAAGACCACCATACCGGTTGAGGGCAATGCTGCCCTCAAGGATAGTCAGGACAGAAAGTTGGATTCCTTACTACGTCAGATCTTTGACGTGAATGCCCTCTCTCTCCAGACGGCCACCAGAAAGCACAAACAAATGCTCCGACTTGCAAAATGACTCTGTCTCCACCAAATAATACTTGAGGACGCGGCGTACATCCAGCCTGTGCAGACTGAGGCTGACAGCATCATTTCCTGTCCTCTCCAACACCGGTAAGGAGACGGGCTGATTTACGTGAAAAACCGAGACTACCTTGGGGAGAAAAGATGGAACAGACCTCAAGATGACCTTTTCCCGAAAGAAAGAAAGGCTCCCGGCATGACAGGGCCTGCAGCTCCAAGATCCTGGGTGCGGAGCAAATGGCCACGAGGAAAATGGTCTGCAGCGTTAAATCCTTTAGCGAAGCCTGACTCAGTGGCTCAAAAGGCTCCTTCGTCAAGCCCTCAGAACCAGATTGAGATCCCATGAAGGCACCACCACCCGCCTCAGAGGGCGAAGCTGAGCCATAGCCCAGAGAAAATGCAAGACATCTGGATGGGACCCCAGAGGAATTTTGCGGACTTTACCATGATAGCATGCAGTCGCCGACGGCTGCACCTGCAATGAGCTAGCAGCCAGGCCTTTCTCAAAACCGCCCTGTTAAAAGGCTAAAACCTCTGGAATGGAAGCTGTGGCAGACTGAGCCTGCTGCTCCACACACCAAGCCTCAAAGATACGCCAGACACGAATGTAGGCAAGCGATGTAGATCTCTTCCACACCTTCAATAAGGTTGAGATTACCGGACCCAAATGCCCCTTCTTCCTCAACTTTGCCTTTCAGGCCGTAAGCGAGAACCGATCTACCTGTGGCATGTGCACTGGTCCTTGAGTCAGTAAGTCTTCTTGACCCGGCAGGCGCCACGGCTGATCCTCCAGGAGTCAAATCAAGTCGGCATACCAAGGGCCCCAGTTTGTTTTGATCTGCTGCACCACCCAGCCTATGAGAGCCCAAGGGGGGGGAGACATACAGAAGGCTCTCCATGGGCCAAAGCTTCAATAGTGCATCTAGACATCCTTTCTCGTCGTCTGCTCTAGAAACGGTTTGTCTTGGCATTCTTGGCTGTTGCCATCAGGTCTATGATTGGTGTTCCCCACTGACGCACCACCTTCGCAAACACCTCCGGGTGAAGCTCCCATTCCCCGGGATCCACCTGGACCCGGCTGAGATAATCCGCCGACACGTTGTCGATGCCCACCATGTGAGCTGCCGACAGGGCCTGGAGCCCGACGCCCTATCCAGCTGAACAGCAGCTTTGCTTCTTCCTCTAAAGCCGCACTGCTGGTTCTCCACTATCGGTTGACATATGCCACTGCAGTCACATTGTCTAAGAGGACCCTTACTGCCTTCCCACGCACCTGTGACTCAAAGACTCTGAGAGCTTGGGCAATTGCCCGCAGCTCCAGTCTGTTGATTGACCAACTGGCCTCCTGCCTATTCCAGGTCCCCTAAGCAAACCGCTCCTCACAGTGGCCCCACCCTAGCCCACAAGGCTGGCATCGGTCATCAACTGGGTCTACTGGAGGGATTCAAGCGGCATGCCTAGCGACAAGTGCTCCGGACACAGCCATCAGTGAAGTGCCCCGCGAATCCCGCAAGAACACGGGAGCCACCGAGACAGCGAATCCGACTGGTGCGACCACTGCCAGAGCAGGGCCCGCTGTAAGGGCCACATGTGCACTCTTGCCCTTGGTACCAATTCCAACATAGCTGTCATTGTTCCTAACAGCTGTAGGTACTGCCATGTTGTCGACTCTGGCCGGCGCAGAAAGTCCTGCACCAAGCACTTGGGCCCGGTGCTCTGGGAGGAAAACTCTTCCCCACCCGGGTGTCGAAGCAGGCTCCCAGATACTCCAACTCCTGAGTCAGAACCGAGTACCTCTTGGCCTGGTTGACCACCCAGCCAAGAGTCTCCAGGAGACGCACCACCCGCGATGTCACCTGCAGGCTTTCCTCCCTGGACTTCGCTCGAATCAACCAATTGTCGAGGTAGGGGTGCACCAGCACCCCCTCTTTTCGGAGCGCTGCGGCAACCGCCACCATGACCTTGGTGAAAATGGGAGGAGCTATTGCCAGACCAAATGGCAAAGCCTGAAACTGGAAGTGTCCCATTGGCACTGCAAACCGAAGGAATCGCTGATGCTCTGGCCTGATGGGAATGTGAAGGTACACCTCGGTGAGATCGAGGGTTGTAAGAAACTCCCCTCACCGCCACGATCAGACCTCAAAGTTTCCATGCGAAAATGCAGAACCCTCAAGCAGCGGTTCACTTGCTTGAGATCCAGGATAGGGCAAAAAGCGCCATCCTTTTTGGGAACCATGAAATAAATGGAGTATCAACCGCAACCGTACTGATTCCAGGGAATGGGCACCACCGCCTCAAGCTGGAGCAGGCAAGCCAGAGTGTCCCTGACAGCTGTCACCTTGTCCGGAGCCTTGCAAGGGTAACGAATGAAAGCATCGCCTTCTGGCAACACTAGCTCGAGGGCATAGCCTTTGCGGATTATCTCTAGGACCCACTAGTCGGACATGATCTGGGCCCAAGCGGGGTAAAAATCCCGTAGCTGACCCCCCACAGGTTGAACTCCTGCCTGGGTCCTCCTCACTTCATTGAGGCTTTCTAAAACCCGAGGAAGGGATGGCAGCAAAACCTCAGCCTGCCCCTTGGAAGATACGAAAGCCCTGCCCTCAGGCAGGAAATCTACCCCTCTGGAAGGCCCCCAGACAGGACATATGAAAACGCCAAAAGTCCTGAGACTGGCCCCGCGAGGAAGAGGCATTGCGGCTCTGCTTCGGCTTGTCCTCCGGGAGGCGTCCTCCCTTCGATTCTCCCAAATCCTTCACCAGCTTGTCCAGATCCTCCCCAAACAGCAGTTTCCCCTTGAAGGAAAGCTTGCTAAGCCGCGCCTTGGAAGAGCTGTCTGCCACCCAATTGTGCAGCCAGAGGTAGCGGTGGACCACTACTACCAAGGCCATACTCTTCGCGAGGCCGTGAATTTGGTCATAGTGGATGTCAGAGAGATGAGCTGTTCCCGACTCCATCTTAGCGACCTCAGCTAACTGCTCAGGAGCGGAGTCCCCCGTCTGCTGCAGATGCTGCGACCACCGCAGACAGCCCTCGCCACCCAGGCACCACAAATGGAGGCCTGTATAGACAGGGCATTGATATCAAAGGCCTGCTTCAACAGCATGTCCAGCTTCCTATCTTGTGCATCTTTCAAAGCCGCACTTCCCTCCACCGGGATGATGATTTTTTTTGTAACTGCAGAAACCGCCGCATCCACCCGTGGAGATCTAAACGGTTCGTGCTCCTGCTCTGACAAAGGGTAGAGGCGCGACATGGCCCTGACCCCCTTCAGACCCACCTCGGGCAGATCCCACTCACCCTGAATCATCTTCTTGACTACCCTCTGCACCAGGAAGACTGACTGCATCTTTTGTACCGTCTGTATGAGAGGATCCTCTAAAGAGTCCACCTCAATAGGCAGGCTAGCCGGCAAATTGAGCGCCTTAAGCGACTCCACAATAAGTGCTGGCAGTTCCTCCCGCCAAAAGACTCGGACCACCCGCGCCTGGTCTTCCGGCTCCAGAATCTCTCCCTCTTCGAGCTCCTCGCCCTCAAACTCTGGCTCCAGCTGCCAGTCACCGGTCTACAAAAGAGGAGACTGCTCTGGTCCCCCTACCGAGGACCTGACCTTCTTAACCGACAATTTCACCATGTCATCTCTCCATGACCCCATGCTTTGCACTAGCCACTGCGGGACAGGAAACCTCCCCCACACCTTGCTGGCACAAGCGAAAAGCCTGATGCAATATGAGAACAAACTCAGGGGAGAACTCCCCCATAAGCCCTCCAGCCGCAAGACCCTAGGAGGTCAAGGGCCTGGGAAGCGCAGAAGACATTTCCAGTGAAGGAGGAGAAGAGTCTAGAGACTTGAACTTCCTGAGCTGACAGGCTCACAGGCTCCCGCGGCTTGTCCTATAATGCCTGCTCCATACTCATGGCCTCAGTCGTACAGCCGCGGCAGACCCCTGTCTCGGACACTGTCCCGTGCCAGGATCCACAGACTAAGCACTGCAGACGCACCGGTATGGCGGGTAGGCCGCTGTTCCTAGGCTCCAACTGCCTAGGAGCAATCACCAGGAAAGAGGAGTCTGCAGCTAATTCAAAACTTGCAGCCTAGCAACTCTTAAACTCTCCTGAGGGAACAACACATATGGGTTCTGCTCCTTCTCCTTTTTTTTTTTTTTTAAATAGGCAGTCCCGATAAAAATAAAAAATTTAACCCAGACAGCTAAGCCTCCCAGGGAACACTGCTGGGCAAACGCCTATTGAAACCATGGCTGGACGGGCCTCTCACCCGCTCACCCAGAGGAGCGCCAAAAAACACGGGCAAAGAGGAACTGCGTTGGTTTTCCCATGCTTCAGCAGGAGCAGCAGCCGTCTCCAACAGCACCACGTGGTATTGGGCCCTTTAACTCCTCTCGTGCTTTAAAAGGAATCTCCCCGATGTACCTGTAGCCTTGCTCCATACCAGCCTGAAGAGAGCTACTGGCAAAGAGCGGCTGGCCGCGGGAGTTGAGATGGGAACGCCAACCTCGCGATCAGCCTTACAACGGCTTCGACGTTGAGGTGGCAGAGCAGGCAATGTTCCTCTTCCACCGCTGCGGCACAGAAACAGCGGCTCCTCACCCAATCACGGAATCGGGAGCCGCCAAGCGCCTCAACAGCCACTCTGGGATTCCAAGGGGGGTGGAGAAGCAAAGGATAAGGCTGACCGAGATCCTCCTTCACCAGGGCTTGCCGCTGCTGCTCTGTATGCTCCTGTCTTTTTTTTTTTTTTTTTACTACAAATCAACAAATCCAATCCAAAGGAAATAAAACACCAAACCAAAGAAACCCTAAGTCCTTATTTGTTCCTCAGTGAGCACCCCTGGCTCACCACCTACAGCTGCTTGGAGACTGAGCATACTGGGAGCGGTATTAGTACTGGTGACTTCAGTTCTGGACATGCTCAGTCTCCAAGCTGCTGGAGGAGGTGTACTACCCAGAGGTGCGGGAGGGGACGATAAGGAAACATGGTTTCATGAAACAGATTCTGTACTAATAAACCAACTCTGCCCCACCTCCTACTCAATCAACATATGTAACAGAACAACCAGCAGAGGTGGCGGAGTTGCTGTAATCTCAAGAACTGACCTACACTTCTCTACAGTCGAATCAATCTCCACCTCTGGAATGGATTCCCTCAGAGTCTCCAATACCACCCTCTCACTATATCTCCTATACAGAGCCCCCCAGACTGACACATTCGACCTTTCCTACTATACTTGAGTCAGCAGGCACCCGCAACCCATCACAAGCCCACTTATAATCTTAGGAGATCTTAATCTCCAATCAACCTCACAGAAACAAGCCTCTGCATTCCTAGAAGCTATGGATGCCCTACACTTTTCTCAGATCCTCAAATCATCCACCCATAATAAAGGCAATATCCTCAACATAATCTTTATACCACAGCTTACACTACCAAACTGACAAATCATGCACTCTATCCACCCTGTATCATGGTCTGACCACTCACTCATTCTGTTTTCATTTCCTTCCTATCCCCAAAAAAGACCACATACCACCTCACCGCAGCAGACACGCAAATTCAAACAATTCAACACTGACACATTTCTTGAACAAGTCATTCCCTCACTGGAACTACTTAACAACAAACACGTTAACCTTGACTACCATATTAATGAATGGAATGAAATCCTGACCTCTGCTGCACTACTACCTCCCAGACCACACCCCCAAAAGCAATGCAAAAGAGCCCCCTGGTTTTCTGCCAACCTACGAGACATAAAATAAGAACTCAAATGACTGGAATGTCGCTGGCGACGTTCCCGGGATCCTGACACACACAACAGTTATACAGAAAAGCTTCATTTTTACTGCTCAGAAACTTTAAAACAGAAGAGAGAACACAATGAAAATGTAATCAAGCGTTCCCTAAATAAACCCAGGGAACTCTTTGCCATAGCCAAATCCCTAATAAGCGAACCTCCTCAACAGGAACAGGTTTCAAAAATATCCCCACAAGTCATAGCAGACTATCTCTGCTCAAAATCCCACTCACCCCTCCCACCAACTAACTCCCAATCGTTCTCATCACAACGACGAAACCTCTACAACAACCTGGAACAAATTCGATCCCCTCTCACTTTAGAACATAAGCACGGTCATTAAAAAATCTCAATGCCTCCACCTCTGTTTTAGATTCATGCTGAGTCTCCTGGATAAAGACTGCAAAAGAATCCATCAGCCAATATATCCTTCCCATAGTACAAGCTTCCCTCCAGGCCGGCACTGTCTCAGCACCCTTATAAAGGGCCTCAATCCGCTCCATCCTCAAAGGATCGAAATTAAACCCCTAATTGCCTACTTCATACAGACCTATATCAAGTATCCCTTCCAGCAAAAATAACAGAAAAAATTGTACAAACCCAAACTGCAGAATTTCATGGATGTTCATGTCCCCCTGGATCCGTTCCAACATGGCTTTAAAAGGAACCATGGCGTTGAAACCCTAATAACATTTTTTTTTAGACTCGGTGACATTATACACCCAGAATCCCACTCAAGGTTGTTTACTAATAATCCTCGACATTTCCTCTGCTTTTGACTCACTCCCCCACGAGCAACTATTAGACAGACTTCCCAAAATTGGACTAAGAGACACAACTCTGAACTGGTTCTGCTCCTACCTAGAAAACCGTACACAACAGTTACGCATAGGTAACAACACCTCCCAGCCATTCATCCTAAATCAAGGAGTTCCCCAAGGATCTAGTCTATCCGCTCTCCTGTTTAACATCTTCTTTCAACCCCTATGCAAGATCTTTCAAGACTATGGAATTCAGTACCAAATATACGCAGATGATATCAGGTTCTTCACACCATTCAACATAACAAACCCTATCTTTTCAAATGTAAGCAAATCCTTCACAAATTTAAGGAACTGGCTCAGTCGTCACAATCTCTTAATTAATCAATTAAAAACAGAAGCTCTCCAAATTTTCTCCAATCCTTCTTATATTCCGCCGACAACTCTTACCCTCGGTGACTTCACCCTTCCCATAAAAAAATCAAATCTCTTGGTCTTATCAGAACCTCACTTTCCATGACCAGATAAGGAAAACATCAAATACAATCTATGCCAAATTATGAACTCTGAGAAACCTCCAACCGTTTCTAAACCCAGACTCCTTCCGTACTGTCTGCCATGCTCTCACTACTCCTACCCTTGACTACTGTAACCTCATCTAAGCAAGGCCTCCCTAAAAACAGTATCCACCCCCTCCAAATGGTACAGAACACTATAGCTTGATTAGACATGCTAACAACTCCAATCCTCCATTCCAATCATGATGTGGATGAGCAAACGAAGACACATTTATGACAACACCTGGAAAGATTTGACAGATGGAGAATTTCAACGTTTTCTTGGACTTCTGATCCTCTCAGACGTGTACAAGTCACGAAATGAATCCATAGTTCAGTTGTGGAACCTTGAAGATGGTCGTTCTGTTTTTGGCAAAAATATGGCCTGTAACAGTTTTCAGCAAATTTCTTGTGCTCTCAGATTTGATGATGCAACCATCAGACGTGAACAACGAGGTGTGGATAAGCTTGCTCCAATTGGACACGTTTTTGATACCTGGGAAGCAACTCTAAGTGACACCTTTGTTCCTGGTGAAAATGTTACCGTGGATGAGCAACTGCTTACATTTCGTGGCCGTGTTCCGTTCAGACACTATATTCCCAGCAAACCTGGGAAATCTGGCATAAAGCTGTGGATGTTGTATGACAGTGCGACGTCATATGTTCTGCGTCTTCAATATATACAGGAAGGGAACTCGGACAAAACAGGGAACAAAATCAGGGTGAAAGGGTTGTGCTGCAACTCACTGAAGGATTGACACGATCTGGCAGAAATGTTACTGTTGACAATTTCTTCTGCAGTTTATCCCTGTCACGGAAATTGCTAGAAAAACAAATGACACTTTTGGGGACAATTCGAAAGAACAAAAGAATTACCTCCAGAATTTGTAACAGCAAAGGGCCGAGAGGTATTCACGTCACTGTTTGCCTTTCGTGATGACACTACTCTGGTTTCCTATTGCCAGAAGAAAGGAAAAGTGGTTGTTCTTCTGAGCAGTTTGCATGATCAAGAAGTAGTAGATAACACATGTCCAGACAAAAAAACCACGCATGATCTTGGACTATAATTCTAGTAAAGGTGGAGTAGATACGGCAGATCAAATGTTGCGCACGTATACCACAAAACGAATGACAAGACGCTGGCCAGTGACAATCTTCTACAACATGTTGGACATCAGTGCTTCGAACGCCTTCATTCTTTGGATGTCACTAAATCCAGAATGGCAGTCCAAGTCAAAGCACAGACGTCATCTATTCCTCTTGGAATTAGGAAAGCAGCTGCTTCAGAGTAATTGCAGCGAGACTTCTTCCAGCATTGAAGAAGCCACTGATGCTGTTTGCAATGTCGGGGTCCCAAAGAAAAGGGCAAGGTGTCACTGCTGTTCCAAAAAAAAAGACAAGAAAAGCCTTTTATAGTACTTTACTGTGTTCATCAAGTGCATGCAAAAACTGCTTTTATGGCAACTCTTCTTCATGTAATTTTATGATAAAACATTAAATTTCAAAACATTTAACCTTCATATAATAAATAATTCGGAATAATATTTTGTCTGTTTAGTTTAAATTTTTCATGGTTAACAATTAAAATTCGTCGTGGGGTCATTTATGACCCCAACGGTATTCAGTGTGTGCAAAAAATCTCGGTAATTCCAGGGTTAAAAGGAAGCTTACTAAGCCGCGACTTAGAAGAAACATCCGCCGCCCAGTTTCTTAACCATAGGTACTGGCACGCGGCTACCAAGGAAGCCATGCTATTCGTCAACGACCTAATCAAATCATGGTGAATGTCCGCTAGACATGCCGCACCAGATTCATGCTGTGTCACGTCTATTAAACGCTCCTGTGCCTGCTGAGATGGTCGTTGTAACCTCTGCCACCACCTGAGGTAAGCTCTCACCACCCAAGCTCCGCAAATAGACGCCTGCAATGAGAGAGTATTATCCTCAAAGGCTTGTCTCAATAAACCGTCCACCTTCCGGTCTTGTGCATCTTTCAAGGCCACACTGCCTTCCACCGGAATAATCGTCTTTTTCGTGACTGCTGATACCGCTGCATCTATACATGGAGAACGGAACCTTTCCTTCTCCTGGTCAGCTAAGGGGTAGAGTCTGTTCATAGCTCTTATGCCTCGTAACCCCGCTTCCGGCACATCCCATTCATCTTGAATCATCCGGTCAACCACCCGGTGAGCTGGAAACACCGCCTGAGTTTGCCGCACTGTTTGAATTGAGAGGGTCTTCTAAACCCTCCTCGTCTGCTGGCTGTACCGAAGCAAGGTTGAGCATCTGAAGGGACTCAGTAATGAGCGCAGCAAGCTTTTACTTGCGAAATACTCTTATGATCCTCGCTTGATCCTCTGGTTCCTGTATGTCTCCTTCCTCAAGCTCTTCCATTCCAGATTCGGGTTCTAAGTCTGTCTTCCGTATCCTGCCAATCCGATTTTAAGGGCTGACTGTCGAGAGATCGAGCCCTCTTAAGAGGCCTCACTAGGTTGCCTCCAGCTTTTTCTGAGCTGGATTGCTGTCCCTGAGCTCCCAGCATCCAAGGCTCTGGGACTGTCCCCTGCTGTCGCAAGCAATACGCTTGATGCATTATAAGTACAAAATCTGGGGAAAACCCCCCAAGGGCCGCCCCGGGTCCTAATGTCGCCCCAGCGCTAGCTGGCCCTGCTTGGCCTTCTAGAAGGGACACTGCTGTCCCTTCCAATAGAGACTCACCATCTCCCTTTGCCGATGGACACTGAGTCTCTTCAGAAACTTTAACTTGGATCTCCTGCTCCATGGTAGTGGAAGCGAGCACGTAGCCCCTGCAGACCCCGTCGTCTGAGACTGCGCCCCTGCGGGTGCCACAGACCAAACACTGCGGCCATGATGGCATTAGCTATAAACTAAACAACGCAATATTCCTTAGAAATGAAGGATGCCCCTCCAGAGAAACAAACCTATCACTTTTTTTTTTTTGTGGTACCTTTAAGGCCCCAGAAACAAGCACCACCAAATTGTCTCAAAATAACTCAAACTAAATAACATAAATTAAATTAAAATAACTTCACTGGCATTAATTTCCCCTGTAATCGCTATGTCTCAGCATTAGGAAGGCTAGTGATAAATCGCCGTTTCCTCGCGGCCTGAAAAGCGTGGGAAACAGAGCCTGTGAAAAACCGGCCTGGCCTGCTTCCCTTCACCACATTCCACGTCAGGCCCCGAAGCCTCCCGGCATGACTGCGCTCCGACGAACAACTGCTCCTCGCTACCGGGCCTAACAAAATCCCCGGGTAATTTACCTGATCCGCCGCCTCCGATCACCCACCCTGCAATCTGCACCACTGCACACAGCAAAGTGTGATCAGCAGACGTGGAGAGGGCTTTCCGGCTCCCGGTTTAGTGCCATGAGGCTCACAAACATCGGGGTGCTCAGATCAGTCTTTGCTGCCGCCGCACAACTCCCCCCCCCCCCCCCCATTCCAACTAGGAGGGGAGAGCAGCACAACACCCGAGCCGATCCTGAAAGGGGGGAAGAAGCACCAGAGGTTTGATTTCCCCCCCCCCCCCCCATCTTATTTTTTTTTTTTTTTTTTTAAGTAACATACCCAAAAGAAACACAATAAATGACAAGTAAAGGAAATTAAAGAGATAATCAAAAGGAAACCCCTTAAGACTAACTACGCTACACTAAGGAATGCTCCTTATATGTTCCTCTAGTGAGCCCAGCACCTAGGCTCACGTCCTCCTGCTGCATGGAGACTGGACACACTGGGGCTGATGGGAGAGACCAGCAGAGTACATCCAGTGATGTCAGTTTTGACATGCCCAGTCTCCATGCTGTAGGAGGAGATGCACTACCCAATGGTGAAGGACTGAAATGGAGGAACAACAAGAAATACATTTTTTATAGCCTGGCAAACTTGTTCAGTGAGTATTGTTCATATACTTCTTATTATACAAATATAGAATATGATGATAGCTAGGCCTTATAGTTCTCATCAAATTTTTGCAATGAGACTGTGAAGATATTGTTCATAGTTCCTTGCATATGTTTGTTGTATTATGTTGTGTACTAGGGGATGAAATATGATTGATGGTGGTTACTCTGTAATGATGTAGTGACAAATAAATGCATTGGTTCATCCATAGAAATTGTCCCTATTAGGACAGTCCCCATCTCCCTCCAGCTTCATATCCTGACTTCTTGGTCTAGAATTAGGGGAAAAAGTGTTTGACTCTGCAGTCTGCTCCCTGCTTCTGAAAGCCAATGAATATTGTTAGAGGCACCAGGCTGGTCATGGTCCTGCCTCTGCTTTGTGTCAGCAGGACATACTTGCCTCTACATTGCTATCCCGACTTTGAGAAGTTAGTATACAGAAGAACAGTGGCAGGTAAGCTTGGGACAGGAGGTGCATTTTCAGAGACTGTACCACAGCCTGCCTCCCTAAAAACAACTTTTGTCTTATACTGAGCAGGACGAAAGGTTAAACAGAGAGGGTTACCTGTCGCACTTAACAGACAGGACTGGATTGGAGGGTGGTCCCCTTGGAATGTACTGAAGTTGGGGGGGAGCATTTTTGGCCCTTCTGATTATTTAAAATGGTGGAAAAGGACAGATGTAGAAAGCAGAGTTTCCAGGGGTGTGGCAGATAGTGTAAATATTTCTTGGAAGGTAGCACTCTTCCACAACTTAGGAATCCTGTCCCCTGCTTTCACTTTCTCCTGCGTTACTTCATGAGCGCTATGATTGTGTGTGGCACATGTCCTCCCTTCACTCTCACCTGCCCCTGTCCCTCCTCATTCACTTGTTTCCTGTCCCTTTTCCTCACGTATCCCCTCCCACTTCTAGCATTTTGATCTCCTGTCGGAAGGGCTTGACCTCATAAGAACATAAGAACATAAGATATGCCATACTGGGTCAGACCAAGGTCCATCAAGCCCAGTATTCTGTTTCCAACAGTGGCCAATCTAGGTCATACGTACCTAGCAGTTTCCCCAAGGGACACAGGTTCCACAATGCTTGTATTGGTTCAAGCATTGATATCCTGGGTCCCTTCTTAATAATGGTTTATGGACCTTTCCTCCAGGAACTTGTCCAAACCTTTTTTAAACCCAGCTACACTAACAGCCTTTACTACATCCTCCGGTAACAAATTCCAGAGTTTGATTACACGTTGAGTGAAAAAATATTTTCTTTTATTAGTCTTAAATAGTTTACCCTGTAGCTTCATTGCATGTCCCCTAGTCTTTCTATATTATGATAAGGTAAACAATCGATCTACGTTTACCCGTTCCACTCCGTTCATTAATTTATAGACTTCTATCATATCTCCCCTCAGCCGTCTCTTTTCCAGGTTAAAGAGCCCCAACCTTTTTAGCCTTTCTTCATAGGAGTAGCCTTCCATCCCCTTTACCATTTTGGTGGCTCTTCTCTGAACCTTTTCTAAAATCGCTATATCCTTTTTAAGATACGGCGACCAGAATTGCACACAATATTCAAGGTGCGGTCTCACCATGGAACGATATAGAGGCATTATAATATCTTTTGTTTTATTTTCCATTCCTTTCCTTATCATACCTAGCATTCTATTTGCTCTCTTGGCCGCCGCTGCACACTGGGCCGAGGGTTTTAACATGGTATCCACAAGGACGCCTAAATCTTTTTCTTGGGTGGTGGTTCCTAATGTGGAACCTTGCATCGTGTAACCATAGTTTGGGTTGTTCTTCCCTAGGTGCATAACCTTGCACTTCTCCACATTAAATTTCATCTGCCATTTTGATGCCCAGTCTTCCAATTTATCAAGATCCTCTTGCAATTTTCCACAATCCTCCTGGGTTTTAACAACTTTAAATAGTTTTGTGTCATCAGCAAATTTGATAACCTCACTCGTTATTCCACTTTCCAGGTCATTTATGAATATGTCAAAAAGCAGCGGACCCAGCACAGATCCCTGGGGTACACCACTATTCACCTTTCTCCATTGGGAAAATTGGCCATTTAGCCCTACCCTCTGCTTTCTATCTTTTAACCAGTTCCTGATCCACAGTAGTACACTGCCTCCTATCCCATGACTCTTTAGTTTTGCCAAAAGTCTCTCATGAGGGACCTTGTCAAAGGCTTTCTGAAAGTCCAGATACACAATATCAACCGACTCACCTTTGTCCACCTGTTTATTCACTCCTTCAAAAAAACATAACAGATTAGTAAGACAAGATCTTCCTTGTCTAAAGCCATGTTGGCTGTCTCCCATTAGGTCATGACTATCTATATGCTGAGTAATTTTATTCTTTATGATGGTTTCTACCATTTTTCCCCGGTACTGATGTCAGGCTCACCGGTCTGTAGTTTCCCGGATCACCCCTCGAACCCTTTTAAAAATTGGTGTTACATTGGCGATCCTCCAATCCTCAGGTATTAGAGATGATTTTAATGATAGTTCACAGATTACTGATAGCAGGTCTGCAATCTCAAATTTCAGTTCTTTCAACACCCTTGGATGTATACCATCCGGCCCAGGTGATTTGCTACTCCTGTCGGTGGTGCTTGATGGGGCACAAGTCTGGCCAGTTTTTCTGCTACTGGCAGGGCCTGGGAAACCCCACCAACTTTTCTGTCATCACGCTTGGGGGGGGGGAGGGGACACAAACTAACTACTTTTGCTAGCCAGATACAGTTGCGAGAAAGAAGCACATGGTGGGCCAGGAAAAAAAAAAAACCTTCACCTAGAACTGGGGTCCCAAACTAGCCAATTCATAAACTTCCCACTCTCAGTATGAGAGAGAAGAGAGACTAGCAGACTAGTCTTTTTAGCCATCTCCCCTCACTCCCAGCCTGTGAGAAAGAGACTGCTTTCTCCTTCCTCCCCCCCCCCCCAACACACGCACACGCATTCACACACACACACACTCTGTTGGCAAAATACAAAGATTGTTTATTCTGGTATGCAAAAGGCTGGGGGGAGGGCAGAGATCCTGGTCCACACTGTCCCCCCACCCCACTTTCTCACTCTTTTTCTTTGGCCCTTCAGAATGCAACAAATACATGTTGCTGCTTTTTGTTTGGGGGGGGGCGGGTTTGACTCGGTGCTCATAACTAGCTGACACCTGCTTTTAGTATTTTCTTTCAGCATCCTTGCCTTTTGAAGTATGCGTTTCAGATCTTGGGCCCCCCTCCTACACACACACACACACACACACACACAGACACAGACACACACTTCTCCATTGCATGTTAATGGATTATTGCTGGCTTACTGAAAGGTTCAGGATGGGGATTTGTGTGTGTGTTTGTCATTTATTTATTAAATTTTGCTTCAGTTACAAACAAATACAACTTACACAGTTCTTCAGTCTGAAGCATCTACAAATAAAGAGAGTAAAGAAATAGAACAAACACAGTATAATAAACATTATCAGTATTAAAGCCCCTCTATATTTAAAATTTGATTTGTGTGTATTATTAATTCAGTAATGACTGAGCTTATTTTATCAAACTTCCAGGCAGAAAATGCGCAAGATTTGGGACAAAGCAGTGGATTTTCTCTCTGCAAACGAATCACGGATTCGGACAGAGTCGCACAGGATTTCAGGAGAGGATATGCTGGTGTGGCGATGGACACAGTCCATAAACATCTCAAATTCTGAGCATTAAAACTACAGGAAAGAGTATATTGGGTCACTCTAGACATCCTTCACCACTGGGATATGAAAATCTGCAGCTTGCCATCTCTCTCCTCCTTCATGAAAGGGCAGCTTTGAACTTGTAATGAAGCTATGCTAGCTTGGGGAACTCAATATGCTATGCATTGGGATGAGTAGGGAAGGAGCTTAGAAGCACAATAAAGGTAAACTGGGTGATGTGTTCTGTCTCTAACAGCTTTAGACTCCACGGCAGTGGATAGGCTTATTTGCACACCTCAGAACATAGCAACTTGTGTGGCATGAAGGTAACTGGCTGAAAAAACACTGAACAAAACTGCAGCGCTGCCCAGGAAGTCACAGACAGCCTATTCGGGGAGGTGTTTTTAAGGGGTTATGAGGTAACGATGAGCAGTGTAAGAGCCACTGTAGGCAGTTTATATTGCTAGCAGGCACATAGCCCTTGCCCTGTGGGATTGCAGGAGACACTGCAAGCCCCTCTTTGGTATGTGAGGGAGAAGAAACAGTCTTACTGGCACCTGTGCATGAAAGGGACTAAGTATACAGGAATGCAGAAGGATTTTCAAACAGCTCTATGATCTGTGTGGCACTACTGAGGTACTTGGATCTGACAGCGTACAGTTTAGAGAAGTATGAGCAGCATGACATTTTCCCTAATGGTTTTGTTGAAAGTGGGCATCCCAAGAATATTTGGCATGGGAATTACAAAATATATGAGCCTTTTTAGTACAGGAAGTTTGGATGTGTAGTGTTTAAGCTTTGGTTGAGTTATTGGTATGTCTGAACAGACTTGAACTCTATCCAGTCACTCCATCCTTGAGATCTGCTGCTTTGCTCTGACACCTCTGCAGCACAGCCAGCTCTGTCTGTGAGACAGGTTAAGCGATTAATGCAGAAAACATTCAGTGTGTCTGCTGGTGCATTTCATGATATTAGTGCCTCAGCAAAGAAAGCAATGTAACATTTTAAGATTTAATATCTGTGAATATTTAGCTCTGAAAACTCCACTATGCAAGATAATTACACAACAGAAGGGCCGCTGGTTCAGACTTAAGTGTGCATTGATTTTCCACACTACTATGGTCTGTTTTCATGCCCTGTCATTGCTGGAAAGAGCTGTAATTGTCTTGACTTTTGCTTGCAGTGCACTTACTGAGGTGAGGGAGGGTTGCACAGGCAAAAAGATGAAATATTGCAGATAAGAGACTAAAGCCAGCATTTGTAATCTGTAGAAAAGGGACTGAATAGGGGAGACTTTAAAGACCTAACTGAGAAGAGTGATGAGGTGTGGGAACCCTTTCCCCTCCTAGTGAAGAAAATATTAAAGCAGGGGGTCACACAGGCACTGAGCTCTTCCTGAAGTTCCTGCCCCTGCTTGTATAAAACCACAGTTTTTTTGAGTAAATGGTGAGGGACCTTTTTTATGGTCACATTTATTAAAATGCCCATTTCCAGAGACATGATCTTTCAATCTTTCATCTATGCTATATTTAGGCATAGTAACAGAGACAGTTGTGGGGAAGAAAAACAGTTGGCCCATTCAGTTTATCCAGCTATATCCTTGTAACGTGGACAGGGATATCTCAGAAGGCTCCGACCACCTGATAAAAATGGACTTGGATAAGGAGCTGTATCCTGTTTTCGTCCTTGCTAGTTCTTTACTGTCCTTCATAGATGACCATGTGCCAGGGATCCCCATCCTTAAGCCTTATCTCAAGCTTTGTAATAATCTAAATAGATAGCAAAATTAGCAAGGCTGTTCCCTAAGTGTTCTGCCTTATAGGTCCTCAGGGTTTTGTTGGATGGCACCTACATACTATCAGCCTGCTGGCACAGACCCTGCTCTATCTGCCCACATGAACAATTCCAGCTGTAACGTTGCTGCTCTTCTCTGCACAGTAAGCTTTTTCAAAACTCATGGTCTGGCTATGCTGATCTCATAAATTGTGAGATCAATTACAACTGGCCTTTGAATTTTTAAAAAAGCTTGCAATACCGGCATAGGAAAAGCAGAATAAATGGTGCAGCAACTGCAGTGAATTGGTAACACACATGCAGAAAGTCACTGACTCCCTTGCTCTAGCCTGTCTTCCAGGTGCTTCTTGGTTACTGCTACATACTTTTATGAATGGACACCAAATCCTATGAAATTTGTGACCCAGCTTTTGTTATAGTTAATGTAATGTCTTTCCACAGGCTGTTTTTTAAATACTATTTGATAAAGTTTGTTGACTTGAAAGATTTATATAATATCAACCAGCCTGCCATTACAGCCTTCATCCAGAGCCGTGCTGCAGCAAGTGACTTGAGTTTGTCTCTGGTACTCCACTCTTCCTCTCCACGTCACATTAATGGAATAATAAAGCGACACCTGGTCTAATTTACTGAAGGAGCATTCATGCCCCTTGCTCCTGCTGCCAGCCATCACTCATACCCAGCAGGAGCAGTCTTTCCCTTGTCTCTCTTGTCTTATTCCCGCCAGTCCTTCACTTGCTGTGCAGTTGGGCATTTCATTGACTGCATAGCATGTTAGGTCTGTCTTCTGTCTCTTATGCCCTCTGGTATTTCATGTTATGAAAGTCAGGCAGCTTGGGGTGTTTTGTGTAGTCAGATCAGGTGCTCTTTCTCGGATGCCTCGTATGCCCCATGGTTCCTCGTTCCCCATGCCATCCAATAGCCCCATGGTACACTAGTTGCCTCTCCTGCTTTTGATTCTCTGCTTTGCTTTGCCTCAACCTCCATGATTTTTGTAATCTTTGCAGTGAGATATGTATGAACACTGATGTGCTCCTGCACATAGCACTGACCAGCAACAGACACCATTTTCCCCCATGCACATGATATATATATATATAGAGAGAGAGAGAGAAAATGAGAGATTTTATTACATTAAAGTGTTAGGCACCATATGGTGCAATTTATGATGGGCTATTAGTACAGGTCCAAATGTTTAGCATTTAGTTTTTTCAGCAATTATTTTGCAGTTTCACTATTCCCTTCCTTTTATAATGGGGCAGGAGACCCTGCACTCACTGTGAGACAGGCAAGGCTTTGGAAATGGCCAGAAACACTCTTGCAGTGAGACAAGCCTAGCACTCTGCATAATACCAAAGAGGGGGAAAATTCTTACATTCTACAGAACCTTTTTGCTTTGAGAAATGTCTTGGTGCTGGTACTTAATACCCCCTTTCCTTTTCTGTAGCAGATTGGACTGTCTGGCTTTCTTGATCAATGGGCTTGGAACGGGGTCCAGCAAACCTGCTGCTGTTGCTATGCCTTGTCTTTTTTGTGCCTATGGAATACAACTGAAATACTAAAAAAGTAATTTTCTTGCCAAAATTGTTGGCTTGGTGTCTTATTTAGAGTGGTTAAATCATTTGGGGAATGTTGTCTGATTGCTCTCAGTAGTACTTAGCCTATCATTGCTGTTATAGCAACATGAGAAAATATATTCTCCTCCAGAAACCTCATTGGCTAAAGGACGTTTGTATACCACTTGGATATTTATTTTGTTTCAGGGTGTTTATATATTGATTCTGGATACAAAAATAACGTCATCTTTATGGTATATGCCTATCTCCAGGAACAAGCAGCAATGAGTCTTCACATATGGGTATCGTCGGTACCGACGGAGCCTGCACGGGAACGCTCCCCAGCGTCCAGTAAGAAGCTTTTGGGAGCATCCCACAGCGCCTGCGCGCTGCCTTCCCGCCTTTCCTAACCGCCTCTCTCCAGTTCTTCTTTTCCGCGGAGCCAGCAGGTCGTGTTCCTGTCACCGCTGAAGAAGTTCTTTATTTTTCTTTATTTCTTTGGTCGCGCGTCTGCCTTCTTCGACGTCGGACCGGTACCGCTGGTCTTTCTTTCTTCTTTAAAAAAAAAAAAAAATCTACCGTTTTTACACTTCTGTGCAATTTTGTCTTTTGGGCCTCGAGCCTACAAGATTTTTCCTCATGGAAAAGCCCGCTTCCGGGTTTAAAAAGTGCACGAAGTGCAGCGGTACTCTTTCTATCACCGACACCCATGACTGGTGTCTAAAATGTTTGGGTCCTGACCACTCCATCACCGATTGTGAGTCCTGTTCCATGATGTCTAAAAGAGGTCGACAGAATCGAGCGGCAAAGCTCAGTACCCTGTTTCCCTCTGATGCAGCTTCGGTGGCATCGACATCTTCCAGGGCTTCGTTTTCTTCCCATGGATCTCAGGTAACCAAACATAAGTCCAGCCGGTCCTCGAAGGGTAGATCTCCCTCTAGGTATCGAGATGCCTCCGGGCTTGCCCTCGAGGATCCTGCACCGGCAAAATTACCCCAGCGGGAGGCTCCGGCTTCCAAAGCTTCATCTATGGGGTCACAGGTTGACATCGATGGCATGGCCTCGACCGATCACCTGTTGCCATGTTCTGGGGTACCGGTGGTCTCCACTGGTACAGACATCCAGACATTGGTTGCGTCAATGGATCAGAATATTCTGACCATGCAGCGTGCCATCACGGCATTCATACAAGCTGCGACGCCTCCGGTACCGCAACAAACTCCGTTGGCGGTACCGGTTCCAGCACCGATATCGGTTCCGGTGCCGGTACCGATTGCATCGACATCGGCATCACTGTCGACTGCAGCGGTACCCTGTCCTGTGATGCCCATCGGTACCGAATCGGTACCGATCACTCACGATGTCAATACCACTCGGTACGCGTATCGGGCCCTGCAAGAGCATCCAGACAGGCGATACTTCGATTCTTCTGAGGACTCTGATGAATCAGAGGCTTCTGTCGAAGCATTGGTACTCCTTCCTCAGGAGCCCTCTTCTCCAAAAAAAAGACTGTCTCCTCCAGAAGACTTGTCTTTTCAAGACTTCATTAGGGAAGTGGCCAGGGGCCTCTCCATTTCAGTGGCCCCTGAACCAGAGCCTAGAGCCAAGAAATTAGATATTTTACAATATCCTAAGGCTCCTAAAGAGGCAGCTACTTTACCAATTCATGAGATCCTTTATGATCACATGTTGGGCATATGGGAGACACCTCTTACTACTTCCCCTCATTCTCGCAGGTTGGACACCATGTACCGTGTTCCTCCTTGTCCTGGCTTTCATAAAACTCAGCTTCCTCACCACTCTATCGTGGTGGAATCTGCTATGAAAAAGACACTCATCTAATCCTCCAGGAAGAGAATGCAGAACCTTAGATGCTTTTGGCAGGAGAATTTTCCAAGCCAATATGCTTACTGCCAGAATCAACTCCTATAGTCTCTATATGGGGATGTTTCTAAAAGAAGTTACAGATCATCTGCTAACTTTATCTCCTTTTATCTCAGAAGATAAAAGGGAAGAGTTTCTCACCTGGCTTAAACATGCCCAAGATGTGTCCAAATTCTCCAACCGTGCAGCCTTTGACTCTTTTGAGTGTGCCAGCAGAGCCTCGGCTATTGCCATAGGGGCACGCAGACTTGCTTGGTTGCAAGCTTCTGATTTGGAACCCTGCGTCCAGGATGGATTAGGAAATCTTCCTTGCACAGGTGAAAACCTTTTTGGTAAGGATTGGCAAGCAAAGGCCACTCAGATGTATGCTGAAAATTCTGCCTTAGATAGACTTTCAAAGTCTACTTCTGCTCCTGCTAGAAAAAGGTTATTCAAAAAGACTTTCTTTCCCAAAAAAGGGAAATATTATCCTGGTTATGGTCTCCAGGCATCTTCTACAGGTCATTTTGCTGCAAAGCGTCAGCAACAACCTAAACAAGCCAAGCCTAAGGCTACAAGGACTGCTACGGCCCAACAGCCTCAGCCTCCTCAGGGCCTTTGACTTACAACTAGAGAACTTAGCCTTTCTGGCTCTAGAAGAACCAGAGCCTCTCACCATTCCAGGAAGGTTAGCTCATTTTGCTCCCAGATGGGAACAAATCACAGCAGAGCAATGGACCCTCTCCATCATAAGGGAGGGGTACAAGCTTCATTTCTTAAACCTTCCTCCTCACACTATGGTGAGAGAGTTCAATTCTCCAACATCTCTCCTCGACCTTCTGGGTCAGGAGATTGCTACCCTTCTTGCCCAAAGGGCAATAGAAGAAGTACCCCTTCTTCAACAGGGTTCAGGGTTCTACTCCCCCTATTTTCTTATCCCAAAGAAAACAGGGGGCTACAGACCCATATTAGATCTCAGAGAATTGAACAAGTTTCTATGCAAGGAGAAATTCAAGATGATTTCTCTCGGTGCTCTTCTTCCATACCTTCAGAGTCAGGATTGGCTTTGTTCTCTAGATCTCAAGGATGCGTACACCCATGTCCTCATCCATCCAACACACAGAAGGTTCCTTCGGTTCCTTTATCAGGGAAAGCACTACCAATACAGAGTGCTTCCTTTCGGTCTGGCCTCTGCTCCAAGAGTGTTTACAAAATGCATGGCAGTAGTAGCTCCATTTCTACGCACTCTAGGAATATTTGTATTCCCATATCTGGACGACTGGCTCATCCGAGCACCATCCCAGTCAGAGGCCCAGACTTCCCTAGCCTGCACAAGGCGTGTTCTTCAGTATCTGGGACTTGTGATAAACATCCCAAAATCACAACTCGCCCCTACTCAGTCATTGGAGTTCATAGGGGCCTTGCTAGATACCACAACTGCAAGGGCCTATCTTCCCCAGGCCCGTTGCCTACGCTTGGTGCAGTTAGCCTCTCAAATTCAGTTAAAATCCCATTTAACTGCTCGAGAGATGTTACAACTGTTAGGCCACATGGCATCCACCGTGCATGTGGTTCCTTACGCTCGCCTTCACATGAGGGCAGCTCAGTGGACTCTGTCCACCCAATGGACCCAGGCATCAGGTTGCCTGTCAGACAAAATAGCAACCTCCAGTCGCCTCTTTTGGTCCCTCCAGTGGTGGAGGTCCACTCAAAATCTGTTGCTGGGATCTCCCTTTCAACAGTTGCTACCCCAAGCAACCCTCACAACAGATGCCTCCCCAAAGGGTTGGGGAGCTCATCTACAAGATCTCTCCACCCAGGGCATCTGGTCTCCACAGGAGACATCTCTACATATCAACCTCTTAGAGCTCAGAGCAATTCTGCTAGCTCTGAGTCTTCCACACCCTGCTCAGCTACAAGACAGTCCTCATCCATATGGACAACCAAGTAGCCATGTTCTACGTGAACAAGCAGGGCGGGACTGGCTCTCTGTCGCTTTGCAACGAAGCTTTGAGATTGTGGGCCTTCGCCAGAGAGCATCAGATTCATCTCATGGCAGTGTATCTTCCAGGGGTTCAAAACTCTTGGGCAGACAGACTCAGTTGCGTTCTGCTTCCACACGAATGGTCCCTCCATGGGGACCAGATAGCCAAGATCTTTCGAATTTGGGGAACCCCAGACATAGACCTGTTTGCAAGTCTGTGGAATGCCAAACTTCCCCGGTTCTGTTCCAGGATTCTGTGTCAGGGAATTCAGGCCAGGGATGACTTCCTCTATGTCTTTCCACCCATTCCCCTAATTTCCAAGACACTGTTCAAGCTTCAGAGAGACAAGGGGTCTATGATCCTCATAGCTCCACGTTGGCCATGCCAAGTGTGGTACCCTCTACTTCTTCATCTCTCTCAAGCTCCCTCCCTGGACTTGGGATCTGCTCCAGACCTCCTGTCCCAGGAGGAGGGAACATTATGGCACCCAAATCCCCAGTCTCTTCATCTCAGAGCCTGGTTGCTGAAGGCCTAGACCTTCAAGATTGGCATCTGTCTCAGCAAGTGAAGGATATCCTTCATGCTTCCAGAAAGCCTTCCACTAGACGTTCCTATGCTTTTAAATGGAAAAGGTTTACCATTTGGTGTGCGGAGAAGGGTCTTAACCCTCTTGCAATACCTTTGAATTCTTTACTAGAGTATTTGCTGCATTTATCCCATGCAGGCCTCAAAACGAATTCAGTAAGAGTCCATTTGAGTGCTATTGCAGCAAACCTTAAGCCTCTCAATGGACATCCTATTTCCTCTCATCCTCTTATTGCAAGATTCATGAGAGGCCTTCTTTTAACTAAACCTCCCATTAGACCACCTCCAGTGGCATGGGATTTGAATTTGGTTCTTGGCCAGCTTATGAAGCCACCCTTTGAACCCTTAGCCACTACCTCCTTGAAATTCCTTTCCTGGAAGGTTATTTTTCTCATTGCAGTCACCTCAGCTCGCCGTATCAGTGAGCTGCAGGCCTTGGTGGCTAATCCTCCTTATACAAGGTTCCATCATGACAAGGTAGTCCTCAGAACTAATCCACACTTTATGCCTAAAGTGGTCTCACCTTTTCATCTGAACCAGGAGATGTATTTACCTGTCTTTTTTCCAGAACCTCATGCATCAAGTGCAGAGAGGAATCTTCATACCCTGGATTGTAAAAGAGCACTTGCTTTCTACTTACAAAGGACACAGCAACATAGAAAGTCTTCTCAACTCTTTTTTGCTTTTGATCCCTCTCATTTAGGACTTCCAGTCTCTAAGAGAACTCTGTCCAATTGGATTGCTCAGTGTATTTCCTTCGCCTAACAGAGTAAGAACCTTTCTCTGGAGGGCCATGTCACAGCTCACAATGTGAGGGCCATGGCAGCCTCTATGGCTCATCTAAACTCTGTGTCCATCGACCAAATCTGTCGAGCGGCCACCTGGGCCTCAGTTCATAGCTTTACAGCCCATTACTGCTTGGACAAGGACTCCCGCCGGGATGCCTTGTTTGGTCAGGCTGTTCTCAAACACCTGTTCCATACCTAATCAACTCCTACCCCCCCCATCCCTGGTTGGATGCCCGAGATCCATGGGGTGAGGTAGAGCCCTTCTCAGGGACTCACAACTTTGGAGATCTCCCTGGCATCTCTAGCTGGGGAGTCCCCATATGTGAAGATTCATTCCTGCTTGTTCCTGGAGATAGCACAGTTACTTACCTGTAACAGGTGATCTCTGGGAACAGCAGGAATAAGTCTTCACAACCCACCCACCTCCCCTAGGAGTTGTATCTCTCTATCTATCTTTCCTTTCCTCTCTCTCTCTTTGTCTCAGCTTTAAAACTCGAACTGGAGAGAGGCGGTTAGGAAAGGCAGTAAGGCAGCGCGCAGGTGCTGTGGGATGCTCCCAAAAGCTTCTTACTGGACGTTGGGGAGCGTTCCCACGCAGGCGCCGTCGGTACCGGCGATACCCATATGTGAAGACTTATTACTGCTGTTCCCAGAGATCACCTGTTACAGGTAAGTAACTGTGCTTTACCCCACCTATTGGGGTAGAAATCCAGGCAGGGCTGAGCGCTGGAAGGGTTAATTGAAAAGGATACACCCCTCTTGGTGAAGTCATACCCTGGTACATGCTTGTCCCTCCCCTATTCCTTTGTCCTGCTGCTCTCTCTGCTTGCTAGAGATAACTATTCTTCCTCTGCTTTGCTAGAGATAAGAGTACAGTAGACTTTCTCCAATCGGGACTATACTGTAATAAAGTGACCAATCATGAAGAAATGCTGTAATAACCTGATAAGAAGTCTATATAATCTCTCTCAGCCCTATGGTGGAGGCCCAGAATTTGGGAAAACTATTTTCTCTGGGTCTGTGCACATTAAACTGTTTCCTTCTAAGACTCCTTGGGTGTTTCTTTCTTCACTCGTTTATCTGCTACACTATCACAAAGGTTTTCATAGGGGCAGCCCCATTAGAACTGTTCTGGTGGAAAAGCCTTGCAATAACAGAACATTAAAGGAGAAGTCCCATGTTTCTGATCTCAAATGACCAATTGTCTGTTCAGATGTACATACTCAACTTAGCTGGACAGTGAATTAAGGGCCTAGCAGCATTGTGCCTACTCTTTTATGAAGTTACATAGACCTGCTCAGTATTTTTGGGGAAGGAGGGCAACATATTACTCAGCTAGGAGTATCACCATTGTCTGCACAAAAAAACACTAAAGTTTTCTGAATGTGTGTTCTGCCTCTGAATATTTTTATCCCATTTTTTATTGTGTGATGATGCTTTGGTTTTTTTAGTACTCCCAGTACTGTGTACCATGAATCAGTAAATAAAAGCTTTATGACAATGGAATCTTTTATGCAATAAATCCTGTGTATATGTCATTCTTTGGTATGTTGATATTGCTGAATGTTTGGCAGTGGACATTGCAATGCATGCTTGAAGTCTGTTGAGAGCAGGGGAGGGGGGGTCTTAATCTCACCTTGGCATACATTGGAGTCAGGAGTTAGATGGGGAGGGGAATAATTTCAGGGAAAAATAACATTTTGGACAAATCTGTGGATTATCCTTTCTAAAGAGATACTTGATGGTTTGATTAGCACATTCCAGGGATCCTTCATCTGAGGTGCCTGTTCTTTGGGGAAGGAAAAGTTCTAATCTTCAGGAACAAGTAGGAATGTAGTCTTCACATATGGGTATCATCGGTACCGACGGAGCCTGTGCGGGAACGCTCCCCAGCATCCAATTAGAAAGCTTTTGGGAGTACCCCACAGTGCCTGCGTGCTGCCTTCTCGCCTTTCCCAACTGTCTCTCTCCAGTTCTTCATTTTCTTAGGAGCTGGCAGGTCCCACTTCCTGTCACCGCAGAAAATATACCTTTTATTCTTTTTTGTGGTCGCGTCTGCCTTCCTTTGACGCTATACCGGTACCGCCGGTTCTTTCTTCTTTATTTTCTTTGTAAAAAAAAAAAAAACTTGGAGTCTTTCTACTCCCTTGGTGTGCCACACGCCATTTTGGGCACTAGGCCCAATTTTCCTCTACTATGTTAAAACCTGCTTTGGGTTTTAAAAAGTGTTCCAAGTGTGGCGGTACCATCTCTGTCACCGACACCCATGAGTGGTGCCTCAAATGTTTAGGTCCTGACCACTCTATCTCCGAGTGTGTTGCCTGTGGGATGATGTCGAAGAGGGGCCGGCAAAACCGAGCTGCTAAACTTAGCACCCTTTTTCCCTCTGATGCAGCATCTGTGGCATCAACATCTTCCAGGGCTTTGTCTTCCTCCCATGGATCTCAGGTAACTAAACATAAGTCTAGCCGGTCCTCAAAGGATAGATCTCCTAAGTATCGAGATGCCTCTGGTGTTGCCCTTGAGGGACTCACACCGGCTAAATTGCCCTGGCGGGAGGCTTCGGCTTCCAAATTAACATTGGGGCTCCAGAATGTTCTCGAGGCCCCAACCTCGGCAGAACTACTGGTGCCATGCTCTGGGGTACCGGCCGCTTTGCCCGGTACAGATACCCAGGCATCGGCGGCATCGATAGACCAGAGGTTCCTGGCTATTGAACGCAGTCTGGCGACTCTTCTCTCGGCATCAATGCTCTCGAAACCGCTTCAGACAATTCAACCGGTACCGGCACTGACATCGGTACCAGGGCCAATTGCATCAACGTTGGCAGATGCACTACCAGTTCCGACACAGGCTATGCCCTCCAGTACGGACAAGTCGGTACCGGACCCTGTCAATACCGACTTTGATTGGTACCAGCATCGTGCGATGCATGGTTACCTAGACAGGAGATATTTTGAATCCTCCGAGTCTGAAGACTCTGACAGTTCTGTCGATACCAGAGTACTTCTTCCTGAGGATTCTTCCTCTCCTAAACGTCGGATGTCTCCTCCAGAGGATATATCCTTCCAGGATTTTATCCAAGACGTGGCTCGAGGTCTTTCCATCACAGTGGCTCCTGAGACAGAGCCTAGGGCAAAGGAATTTGAGATTTTGCAGTACCCTAAAGCTCCCAAAGAGGCAGCTACTTTGCCTATTTATGAGATCTTGCATGATCTCATGCTAAGGATGTGGGAAATACCTCTCACCACTTCACCTCATTCTCGTAGGGGCGATACCATGTATCGAGTTCCTCCCTGTCCTGGATTTCAAAAAACTCAGCTGCCACACCATTCTATGGTGGTGGAGTCAGCTATGAGAAAGATCAAGAGTGCAAAAAGACATGCTTCTAATCCTCCAGGACGTGAATGTAGAACACTTGATGCCTTTGGGCGTCGAACCTTCCAGGCCTCTATGCTTTCTGCCAGGATTAGTTCCTACATTTTATACATGGGGATGTTCCTTAAGGAAGTTACAGGAGACCTAGAGCTTATGAGCCCTCTCCTTTCTGATAAGAGACAAGATTATCTTGCACTTATCAAACATGTTCAGGATGTTTCCAAATTCGTAAATCGTGCAGCTTTTGATTGTTTTGAGTGCATAAGCAGAACTTCTGCTATTGCCATAGGCACACGTAGGATTGCTGGGCTTCAGGCATCTGACTTGGAACTTTGGGTAGAGAACAAATTGGGGAATATTCCTTGCACTGGGGAGAATCTCTTTGGCAAAAATTGGCAAGAGAAAGCTAATGAGCTAGATGCTGATAATCTCACCTTGGATAGATAATTATCAAAATCTACAGTGGATCCTGCAAGGAAAAAGTCCTACAAAAAATATTCTTCACTAGAAAGAAGAAGTTCTACCCCTCCTATACCCAACAGGGGCATCGTTCAGGTCAGTCTGCCCAAAAAGGGTCAGCAGCAACCTAAACAAAGAAAAACAAACCGGCTCAGCAGACTCAGCCTCCTCAGGGGCTTTGACTTCCATCTAGAGAACTTTGTCTTCCTGGCCCTGAACGGACCAGAACCTTCCACCATTCCAGGAAGGTTAGGTTATTTTGCCCCCAGATGGGGGCAGATAACAGCAGAAAGTTGGACTCTGTCCATTGTAAGAGAGGGATACAAGTTTCATTTCCTCAGCATGCCCCCTCCTACAGTGGTAAAACAGTTCAATTCTCAGACCTCTCTCAACGCCGTTAGATCACGAAGTCAATCTGCTTCTTGCCCAAGGGGCGATAGAAGAAGTATCTATTCATCAACAAGGTACAGGGTTCTATTCCCCCTTTTTCCTTATTCCAAAGAAAACAGGAGGACACAGACCCATCTTAGACTTCAGAGAATTGAACAAATTCCTGTTTAAAGAGAATTTCAAAATGATTTCTCTGGGAACTCTACTGCCATACCTTCAGAGTCAGGACTGGCTTTGTTCTCTAGATCTCAAGGATGCGTACACTCATGTTCTCATCCATTCAACCCACCGAAGGTTTCTTCGCTTTCTGTTTCAAGGAAAGCACTACCAATACAGAGTTCTTCCTTTTGGCCTGGCCTCGGCACCAAGGGTGTTCACAAAATGCATGGCTGTGGTAGCAGCATTCCTCCGCACCCTAAAAATATTTGTCTTCCCTTACTTGGACGATTGGCTCATTCGAGCCCCATTAGAGCCAGAGGCCAGGATTTCCCTATCTCGTACAATGTGTATCCTTCAATATTTGGGACTTGTCATAAACTTCCCAAAATCCAACTTAGCTCCCACTCAGTCTCTAGAGCTCATAGGAGCCCTGCTGGATACCAGACAGACAAGGGCCTATCTTCCACAGTCCTGCTGCCGTCGCATTGTGCAGTTAGCTTCCCAAGCAATGCTAAAGTCTCACCTCACTGCTTGGGAAATGTTACAGTTGCTGGGCCACATGGCATCCACGGTGCATGTGGTCCCTTATGCTCGCCTCCATATGAGGGCAGCCCAGTGGACTCTATCCACTCAGTGGATTCATGCATCAGGTTGCCTGTCAGACAAAATAGCAACCTCAGATCGTCTTATGTTGTCTCTCCAATGGTGGCAGTCACCCCACAATCTGTTGGTGGGGTCCCCTTTTCAACCCCCACCCCAAATAACTCTAACAGATGCCTCACAGGTGGGTTGGGGAGCCCATTTGCAAGGCCTCTCTACCCAGGGTACCTGGACTCCACAGGAGACTGATCTACCCATCAATCTCCTAGAGCTCAGAGCAATCTTCCTTGCTCTTCGAGTATTTCGCACCCAACTCAGCTACAAAACTGTCCTAATTCAAACGGACAACCAGATAACCATGTTTTATGTGAACAAGCAGGGCGGAACAGGCTCTCTGTCGCTCTGCAACGAAGCTTTGCGACTTTGGGCCCTCGCCAGAGAGCACCAGATTCATCTCCTTGCAGCGTATCTTCCAGGCATTCAAAACTCTTGGGCAGACAGACTCAGTCGAGTTCTGCTTCCACACGAATGGTCTCTCCATGCAGACAAGGTTGCCAAAAGTTTCCAATTTTGGGGAACCCCGGACATAGACCTCTTTGCAAGTCTGCTGAATGCCAAACTTCCCCGGTTCTGTTCCAGAATTCCGGCTCAGGGTTGTCAGGCCACGGATGCCTTCCTCCTCCATTGGGGTCGGGACTTCCTATATGCCTTCCCACCCATACCCTAATTCCCAAAACTTTATTCAAGCTTCAGAGAGACAGAGGCCATATGATTCTCATAGCCCCACATTGGCCATGACAAGTGTGGTACCCTCTGCTTCTACATCTCTCTCAGGATCTGCTCCAGATCTCCTATCCCAGGAGGACAGGATGCTGTGGCATCCCAATCCCCAGTCTCTCCATCTCAGGGCCTGGTTGCTGAAGGCCTATAACTTCATGGTCTTAACCTTTCTCAGCAAGTAAAGGATATCCTTTATGCTTCCAGGAAACCTTCCACAAGACGCTGTTATGCTTTCAAGTGGAAAAGGTTTACCATATGGTGTTCGCAGAAGGGTCTTAACCCTCTTGCAATACCTCTGGAATCGTTACTAGAATATCTCCTTCATTTGTCTAATGCAGAGCTTAAGACCAATTCAGTGAGAGTTCATTTGAGTGCTATTGCAGCTTCTCTCAAGCCTTTAAATGGACAACCTCTTTCCTCTCATCCTATCATAACGAGATTTATGAGAGGCCTTCTTCTAACCAAGCCTCCCGTTAAGCCACCACCGGTGGCATGGGATTTAAATCTGGTTCTTGGCCAGCTCATGAAGCCGCCTTTTGAACCATTAGCCACTACCTCTTTGAAATTCCTTTCCTGGAAGGTTATTTTTCTTATTGCGATCACATCAGCACGTCGCATCAGTGAGTTGCAAGCATTGGTGGCTGATCCTCCTTATACAAGGTTCCATCATGATAAGGTAGTCCTTAGGATTCATCCTCACTTTATGCCAAAGGTGATTTCACCTTTTCATTTAAACCAAGCCGCTTACCTTCCTGTTTTTTTCCCAAGGCCTCATGCCTCTAATGCAGAAAGGAATCTTCATACTTTGGATTGTAAAAGAGCTTTGGCCTTTTACTTACAAAGGATGCAGCAACATAGAAAGTCCTCTCAACTCTTTGTTGCTTTTGATCCTAGTCATTTAAGTCTTCCAGTCTCCAAAAGGACACTGTCCAACTGGATTGCACAGTGTATATCTTTTGCCTATCAGAGTAAGAACATTTCTCTTGAAGGCCATGTCACAGCACATAATGTGAGAGCCATGGCAGCCTCTATGGCTCATCTTCACTCTGTCTATTGATGACATCTGTCGAGCAGCTACCTGGGCCTCGGTTCATACCTTCACAGCCCATTACTGCTTGGATAAGGACTCCCGCTGGGATGCCTTGTTTGGTCAGGCTGTTCTTCAACACCTGTTCCATACTTAATCAACCCCTACCCACCATCCCTGGTAGGATGCCAGAGATCCATGGGGGGAAGTGGAGCCTTTTCAAAAGGGCACACAACTTCTGGGGTTTCTCCCTGGCATCTATAGCTAGGGAGTCCCTATATGTGAAGGCTACATTCCTGCTTGTTCCTGGAGATAGCATAGTTACTCACCTGTAACAGGTGATCTCCGGGAACAGCAGGAATTTAGTCTTCACAACCCACCACCTCCCCTAGGAGTTGTATCTCTCTTTATTTTATTTAGCTGTATTTATATCCTGCTTTTCACCGGGCAAAGCGGTCAATTGGGGGATATATTTAACACAAGGGGATATGAGACACATACGCTAATATTTACAGGGAACATGGGCAATGGAGGGTTAAGTGGCTTGCCCAAGACCACAAGGAGTGCCTATAGGACTAGAAATCCCAGTCCCTCTGGCCTGAGATTGCTGTCCCCAGGTGGGACTTGAATCCCTGGCCTGAAGTACCTTGTCCTAACCGCTAGACCACGCCTCCTCTTTTTCCCTTTCTCTCTGTCTCAGCTTTAAACTCAACTGGAGAGAGACAGTTGGGGAAGGCAGCATGCAGGCGCTGTTGGATGCTCCCAAAGGCTTTCTCATTGGATGCTGGGGAGCGTTCCCGCGCAGGCTTCGTCGGTACCGATGATACCCATATGTGAAGACTAAATTCCTGCTGTTCCCGGAGATCATCTGTTACAGGTGAGTAACTATGCTTTACTTTACAACAGCTGCTGTTAGATGGCATGAGATGCTGCAGAAGTGGGATTGTATGATAAAACTACATGTGTTGAGATAGGGGTTACTTGCTGGTCAGACTGTGATAATCTTCACCTAAGTTTGAAGCTGATCTGTGCAATTATGGTGTCTCTGAATACACAGACTAACTCTACCCTTAAGCCTTTTTTTCTTGCACATGCTGAAAAGCGAAAGTGCTAAAGAAGGAAAGTAAAGAGTTTTAGAGTTTTCTTTCCATGAAGCTAATGAGAAACAGAAGAGCAAGCACTCCGGGTCAGAATTAAAGCATGGTTTGGGGATTGTTTTTTTGTTTTGTTTTGTTAACTGGCATCTGCCAGATTTGGCATCCTAATTTTTTGTGTGCATACACATTTTATGGCCACAATTTTTCTGCAAAGCTAGATTTAGTATGCCACTCTTCAATCCTTTTATGTGCCAGGGTGTTACCTCTTCTGCATCATGCTTATGTAGGTTCTGCCCCAACAGTTTTTCTCAGCCATGCCAAAGGTTCTGTCATGACCAGGTAGGCATGCTGATCTTTGCTAAATGATGACTTAGCTCTGCTGGACCTTTATAGTACATCTGTCTCAATGATATAAATTCTCCAGGACCAAGCAGGAAGTCAGTCCTCACATATGGGTGACATCGGCGCCGACGGAGCCCTCGCGGAGCAATTTTCCCCAGCTTTCAAAGAAAGCCTTTGGGAATTGCAGCACGCATGCGCGGTCCCCTTCCCGCCCAAGGGTGCCATCTTAGCCAGTCTTCTTTTTTCCGCGGAGCCCTTCAGACGTGCCTGTCTTGTCCCCGCTGAAAAAGTTGATTTTTTCGTGTCTAATCACGTTTTTCTCTATCGGTTCGACGCCGGTCCTTTTCCTGCCCGGACTCGCGACGCCGTTGCGAGTCCTTCTGTTATTTTTCGGTTTTTCTGATTTTCTGTCAGTTTCGTTTTCGGTTTTTCACTGGCAGCCCGGTCCTTTGACCTTGCAGGGGCCCTTTTTCCCCCGATGGCTGCCAGTGGTTTCAAGCGGTGTGTTCAGTGTGACAGAAATATGTCACTCACTGACACACATGATAATTGCCTCCGCTGCCTTGGCCCGGATCACGAGGAACTGATCTGTGGGGCCTGCAGCAAGATGTCCTCCAAAGCGTTAAGGAGTCGACGGCATCAGCGGGAACGAATCTTCGCTGACCCCGGCTGTACCCGGACCTCGTCGGAGGCCTCGGCGTCCAGAGGTTCCAGCTCTGACCATCGCCGGAGTTCCTCTGACAGGGGTTCTCCCTCCGGGGACCATCGTCGGAAGGTGAAACCCGCGAGGGCGGCGTCAGTGGACGCTCCTGGTTCCGCAAGGGCCAGGTTGCATAGCCCCGATAGCCGTCCCGGGTCTTTGGAGAAGGAGCATCTGCCGAAGCGACCTCGTCTGGAGTCGGAGTTGCCTGCTCGGGTAAGTCCTGTAGTCCTCCTGGACTCGCCTCAGAGGGGTCCGACGTCGGGCCCGACGCCGTCAGGGCCAGAGTCGGGGGCTGCTGGGTCACCTGAGGTCGGACTCAGGTTGACGGCCTTGGAGAGCAGACTCTCTGCCTTCATGGACCAGCAGCGGGCACTGATCGCTAGCCTCGCTGGCGCCTCTGCCCCGACCGCCGGGACGTCGACGTCTAAGTCGACCCCGGAGACCGAGCCGATCCTAGAGTCCATGCGGGCTCGAGTCGATCCTCGGTCGAGGTCACCCTCGGCCTCCCGTTCAGGACCGAGGTCGTCGACGCCGACTCCCTCGGCGTCGGGGCGGCCGACGCCTCCGCCCGCCCGGACCGACCCCACCGATTCCTCCTCGGAGTCGGCCTGGGAGTCTGAAGAGGAAGAGTCACCTGATTCCTTTCGGACTCGGTGTGTCCCCTCGGACTCGCCTGAGTCCGAACCTCGGAAACAGTCCCCTCCGGAGGACGCCCGGTTCTCGGACTTCGTCAGGTATATGGCCAAGGCTTTGGCCTTCCCTGCGGATCCCGAGGAGGAGCCCCAAGCCGAAGAGCTCGATGCCCTTCAGTACGACTCTCCCGCCAGGGAGCACTTTACTGTACCGGTTCCTCCCATGCTGGAACGACTACTCTTCCGCATGTGGGAGAGTCCGGCATCGTCGCCGGTGTTAAGCAAGCGGGTCGATTCCATTTATCGAGTCCGCAAGAGCCCTGGCTTCCAAAAAGCACAGCTACCGCACCATTCCATGGTGGTGGAATCGGCCATGCATAGGCTTAAGAGCCAGAAGATGCACTCCTCGGTGCCTCCTGGCAGGGAGGCCCGCAACCTGGATGGCCTAGGTAAGAAGTGTTTCCAGGGCTCTATGCTTGCTTGTCGGGTCCAGACCTACCAGCTCTACATGGGCATGTATCTCAGAGACCTGGCTAAAGAGATAGCCGGATTCTCCGCTGGGCTGTCCGAGGAACCTTTGCGGAGGTTCCTAGCCTTGACAACTGGTATTCGGGAATGCTCCAAATTTATGTCTCGAGCAGCCTATGATGGCTTTGAAGCATCGGCACGAGTGGCCGCAGCCAGCATCGGTGCCCGCCGACAGGCTTAGCTTCAGTCGTCTGACCTTGAACCCTGGGTGCAGGACAAGTTGGTCGATGTCCCCTGCCGAGGTGAGAACCTCTTTGGCAAGCCCATGGCTGAAAAGGCTGCCCAAATCGAGACGGAGACTCTCACCAGAACTAGGCTTTCTAGGAAGACCTCCGCCCCTTCCCAGAAGAAGAAGGGCTCGGGAAAGAAGTCCTTTTAACCCGAGAAAGGCGGCTGCCTATAAACACTACCCTCAATATCAGGCCTCCGCGGCTCCCCAACAGGGTCAGCAGGCCAAGGGACGGGGTAACGGGTCCCGTAGGCAGCAAACCCCCAAGCCTGCACCACCGGCCCCTGCTCAGCAGGGTGGGGGTTTTTGACTTCATCAGCATAGCCTCTCCCCCTCAGCTGGTTCCTCCCAGCACAGGAGGCCGGCTGGTTCACTTTGCCCACAGGTGGTCCAACGTCACCTCAGATGCCTGGGTGCTTCAAGTGGTGAGAGAAGGCTATCTTCTCCACTTCCACCAGATCCCTCCCTCCTATTTCCCGGGAGAGCCTCCACGACTCCCTTTGCACAGGGACTTACTCCTTCAGGAGTTAGCAAGTCTTCTTCAGGAACAGGCTGTGGAACCGGTGCCCCACCACCTGCGGGGTCAAGGCTTCTATTCCAGGTATTTCCTAATACCAAAAAGAACGGGAGGCCTCAGACCCATCCTGGACTTGCACAACCTCAACAAGTTCCTCGTCAGGGAGAAGTTCAAGATGCTTACCCTTGGAATCCTTCTGCCCTACCTCCAGCAGGGAGATTGGCTATGCTCCTTGGATCTAAAGGATGCCTACACGCACATCCTCATCCACCCAAGCCACCGACAATACCTAAGGTTTGTGGTGGCAGGAAATCATTACCAGTACAGAGTACTGCCCTTTGGCCTATCCTCCGCACCACGAGTCTTCACAAAATGTCTCGCGGTGGTGGCGGCTTATCTCCGGCTTCACGGCCTCTATGTCTTTCCGTACCTAGACGACTGGCTCATCAGAGCATCGTCCTCTCCAGAAGTCACAAAAGCCACACACCGCACTGTGACTCTTCTGCAATACTTGGGCTTTGTCATAAACTTTGCAAAGTCCACTTTGCTCCCCTCACAAGATCTCGAGTTCATCGGCGCAAGATTGCACACTCTTCAGGCACGAGCTTTCCTGCCTCTCGACAGGGCTCAATGGCTCATGGACCTAGCCGGCCGGTTTCGCAGCCAGTCCCTGGTCTCCGCCAGGCGCTTCCTGAGACTACTCGGCCATATGGCTTCCACCGTCCACGTGACCCCCAATGCCCGCCTGAATATGCGGCCTGCTCAGTGGTGCCTTCGCAAGCAGTGGCAACAGGCCTCGGGTGGCCTAGCCGACTTAGTGCGCATCTCCGGCCCGCTGGCCTCTTCTCTACAGTGGTGGCTTCATCGGCCGAACCTGGTGCTCGGAATGCCTTTTCAGTCTCCTCCGCCGGCTCAAGTGCTGACGACTGATGCTTCTCTCCTGGGATGGGGAGCGCATTGCCAAGGGGCATGTACTCAAGGTCTCTGGACCACGTGGGAGTCTGCGCAGCAGATCAACTTCCTGGAGCTCAGAGCAATCCGTCTGGCTCTCAAGGCTTTCTCCCACCTGACTTCTCACCAGTCCGTCCTTGTCCAGACGGACAATCAAGTTGCCATGTTCTACGTGAACAAACAGGGAGGCACGGGCTCCTTCCTTCTCTGTCGGGAAGCACAGAAGCTCTGTTCTTGGGCCGTCAGCCACGGCATTCTTCTCAAGGCAGTTTATCTCCCAGGCCAAGAGAATTGCCTGGCGGACAAACTCAGCAGAATCCTCCAGCCGCACGAGTGGCGCCTGGATCCCTTGGTAGTTCAGAAACTTTTTCTGAAGTGGGGCCTCCCCACGATGGATCTCTTTGCCAGTCCTCTCAACCGGCAACTTCCTCGCTTCTGCTCTCGGCAGCCGCATCCCCTTCGAGTAGCGGCGGATGCTTTTCTGCTCTCATGGTCGAAAAGCCTTCTGTATGCCTTTCCTCCCATACCGCTAGTCTCCCGAACTCTTTTCAAGGTTCTCCGAGACAAGGCTTCCATGATCCTGATAGCTCCTCGCTGGCCCAGACAGCCGTGGTTTCCACTCCTGCTGCAATTAGCGGTGGAGGATTCGTTCCCTCTGGGGTTTCAACCAGATCTCCTAACACAGGATCAGGGGTCCCTACTACACCCCAACCTCAGATCTCTACATCTGATGGCCTGGCTGCTGAAAGGGTAGTTCTCGCTCCCCTTCTATTGCCGGCAGAGGTGGAAGAGGTCGTCCTAGCTTCCCGGCGACCTTCTACCCGCAAATGCTACGCCCTTAAATGGTGTCGCTTTTCCGCTTGGTGTACCCAGCAGTCTCAGGATCCCTTCTCCTGCTCGGTTCTACAAAAATAGGGTAGTCCTACGGACTCACCCAAAATTTCTTCCAAAAGTGGTCTCCCCTTTTCACATCAATCAGGAGGTGGTACTTCCGACCTTCTTTCCCAGGCCACACTCCAGCCGAGCTGAAATGGTCCTGCATACCCTGGACTGTAGAAGGAACTTGAACCTTGACCGTACGCGGGAGCACCGTAAAGCTGCTCAGCTTTTTGTATCTTTTGACCCCAATAAATTGGGGCTCCCGGTCTCCAAGCGTACTCTGTCCATATGGGTTGCTGACTGTATCGCTTGGGCTTATGGGGCAGCCGGACTCTCCTTAGCAAGTCGAGTCACGGCTCATTGTGTTCGGGCGAAGGCTACGTCAGTGGCTTACCTCCGCTCTGTTCCGTTGGCAGACATCTGCCGGGCCGCTACTTGGTCTTCGAGCCAGACTTTTGCAGTCCATTACTGCCTCGAGAGGGAGTCCCGCAGGGACAATGCTTTCGGACAGGCAGTCCTCCGAAATCTCTTCGAGGTTTGAGCAACTCCTACCCTCCATCCTGGATGGGGGCTACCGGTGGGTAATAATTCAGCGAAGATTCCTTCCTTCTGCACTGCTGAGCTAGAGGGAGCTCATTTTTGTGCTTAGGGTCTCCGGTAGCCTTAAGCTTGGGAGTCCTATATGCGAGGACTGACTTCCTGCTTGGTCCTGGAGAAAGCGTAGTTACTCACCTGTAACAGGTGTTCTCCAGGAGCAGCAGGAATCAGTCCTCACAACCCTCCCTCCTCCCCTTGGAGTTGCGATTATCTGCTTTAGTTTTTTTGCAAATTTTTACGCTGTCTTTTAGCTATGTCATCTGACTGGCTAAGATGGCACCCTTGGGCGGGAAGGGGACCGCGCATGCGCGCTGCAATTCCCAAAGGCTTTCTTTGAAAGCTGGGGAAAATTGCTCCGCGAGGGCTCCGTCGGCACCCATATGTGAGGACTGATTCCTGCTGCTCCTGGAGAACACCTGTTACAGGTGAGTAACTACGCTTTCCTACAAGCAACCCATACAGTATGGCGGGAGAAGGGGATAGAAGGGAGCTCACTTCAAGATGCCCCCAGATCACTTCCATCTTTTCTCTCCCCCCCCCCCCCCCCCCCCCGGCTTTAGGGCCCTTAATTTGAATTTACAAGACCAATCCAACCCCACCAGCAACTTCAAACAGAGGAGTAGAATATTCTGAAACTGGGACTCGTACTTTGAGCCTGATGAGTGTTGCTACAAGAACTACTCTTGCCACTTTGCTATACCTGGATGAGATATAGATTATGCAGAAGGCCTGAAAGGTGCAGTGTCCAAGATCTAGTCCCCAACTGCAACTCTGCAAACACCTGAGACAATGGCACCAGAGTCACTGATCCAAAAATGTAACATATTGACATTAAATTATTTCTACAGCAATATCCTGTATTGCTTGTCTTTTTATTGGCAGTAAATTAACTAATTCAGTTACTGTCCTCATCTCTACCACCTCCACTGGGAGACTAATAGAAACATAGAAACATGATGACAGAAATGGTTGGCAGTCCTGTTCCAGATGAGGTTTAAAGTCATTAGGCATGGGTCAGGAATCATTTTTCTGTTATATTTTTGTTCTTGAACAGGCCAAAAGAATGGAGACTTGTGAAAACAAGGAATTTTATGGCTAAAACTTAGATTTAGCTCATGCCTTGCCCAGAGGTTCAGGGCAAATTAAATTCAGGTGCAGTTCCAGAGGACTTACAACCTCAGTTTGCCCCTGAGGCAATGGAGGGTAAGTGACTTGCCCAATATCACAGGGGCTTCACTGATTTTCAGTCCACTACTACTCCACTCCATATATATAGTGTTATTCCAAATGCACTGTATAATCTACTATTTTGAACTAAAAGATTCTGCAGTTTGCTTGTGCTCTTTCATCATTTTATTGCCTCCAGCTATGCCTTTCTTTTCCTTTTTAATGTTTGCACGCTCTCTCCCTTTTACTATATATTTACACTGGGCTGCTAGTTTCTGTATTTCTCTTCTACCCTGCCCATCTCACATCCTGTTGTCATATCGCCGTACGCCTTCAGACCTTTGCAGCTGTCAGCTGCACATAGCTGACCTCTGCCAGCCATTTGTGGGAAGGGTGACTGAGTTTTGTGTACGCTCTCTCCTCTATTCCTTTTTCTCACTCCCTTTTCCTCTCCATATCTCCCTCTCTTAACCACCTTCTACATCTCTAGACTCTTTTCCCCCTTTCTTGCTTCCCCCTTCCTATCTGCCTCCTCAGATCAACTTATCCCTCTTTTTGTCTGTCTGTCTTGTAGCTCCCCCCTCATTCTTTCTGTCCTTCCCCATCTAACAGTCTCTTTCCCTATGTCCGTTCCCTCGTGATCAGCTTATTCCCCCTTTACAGACCGTTTTTAGCAGGTAGTGTTGTGGAGAAAATCCATAAAACCCCACTAAAGTCCTTTTACTACAGAACTAATGTAAGTTTGCTGGAGCAGGACTGGTGAGTATGTTCAGCGAGGTGGCTTGGCGCAGGTTTGCTATTACAGATTTAATACATTTAGAAAGTGACCTTTAAAGGCCTCTCTTTTTTGTTGTTGTTTTTTTAAGGCAGCTGCTGGGGAATTGAAAGTGGCTTTAAAGAAGAGTTTGCTTTTCCAGTACAGACATATTATTTCATCTGTGCACTGTTTTGAAGTGATCACAACTTTGTGACCTTTTTTAGAGGTAGTGTACTTGTAACCTGTCTTGTCTGACATCTAAGAGAGATATCAAGAAATTCTGTGTACCTAAAGATAGAGTATGTAGAAGAAATTGTGGGGAATAATGGGAAAAAACCCACAAACGTAGCATGGACTACATCGATGTCGCAGGCGCACAAATGTGTGTATAGGACACCACTGACTTTGCATTCAGACTGAGCAAGCTGACTGCTTTAAAACAAAGTGGTGTGTGAGATCTGGTATAATCTTGTAATGTAGGAAGAGCTTTAATGGTTCTTTCTGTAGTGCACTTTTTCAGGAGAAACATGTTCTGCAGATTCATGGGAACACAATGCACGTACCGAGAAATGATTGTGATTTTTATCAGTCGTTATTGGGCTGGTACACGCAGAACAACTGATTGGCTTTCCAGCCAATGGAAGGATTCTGATAGCAAGAGCACAACTGTAATATAAAAATTATACTAATAAGGGTTCTCACGGTTAGTGCTGTAATTACTTTTAAATATAAGATGCTATGTATTGGACTTGCGTGTGTTCATCGTGGTACAAGGTCAACAAGAACAAGTGAAAATGATTGTACTAATAGGTTTCATATTTATACAGAAAGTGAGGCTGTTTTTTACCCAAAAGAGCTGACTGAATAAGGGATATCGAAGATTAAGCAAAAATGTGGATAATACTTCTCAGCTTTAGAGGCCATCTGATGACTGGTAGCTTAATTTAATTTTGCTATTTGCCTGAGATTTTATTTTTATATATTTATTTTATTTAACAGATTATTTTTTATACTGCTTTATCATTTAGTCAAAGTGGTTTAGATTGTAACTTAAACTTGGTAATGCACATTCAACAGGGACAATGATAACTTGGATTCTACTGAGGCAATGGAGGGTTAGTGGGAATTGAACCCTAGTCTCTGTGTTCCCAAGCCAGTGCTGTAACCATTAGGCTACTCCTCCACTCTTTGCATATGAGGATGAGGAAATTGCAGGAAAAGTGAGCTGCTGGAGAACAGCGGCACTAGGTTTATGTTGTCTGTTTTATTTTTTGCCAGAACCAACATGTAACCATCTCTATAATTGATAGCCAGGAAGCCTCAGTGTTTGAAGTGAAGACTGCATTAAGAGTTTCCAAAGAGCATGAGGAGGAAGGTTATTAAGCCTTTTGCAGCTGGGTAACCTGAGTCACAGGCAGCATTTTAAATTATTTTATTTAACTAGGCTTATATATTGCTTTTCTACCAGTCAAAGCGGTGTACATTCAGATACTGCATATGTATTTCCCTACAGATATTTCTAGTATGACTTCTTAATGTACAGACGAATTGAAAGTGTTTTCTGGTGATGGATACTTGTGGGGTGCAGTGCAAAACCCCTATCATTTCTTTCAGGGGTTGACCTTGGCAGCATCCTGCATATTAATCTGTCAGTGTGAGGAATGATCTGTCAAACAGCCTGACCCTTTATAATTTCTGGCATTAGAAGGTAGGATACATATGCAGCCAAGAAGGTTCATTATAAGCTGCAGACACAAGGCAGGACTAATCTTTAGCTGCCTTACCCTGTTGAAAGAGGGCAGAAGACAATTCCCCAAGGGCAGCTAGCAAGATACATCCTGACTAGACCGGCAGGAGGCATGGATAGACAGCATGAATGGCTTAAGGTAAAATCATTCATTTTGGAGCTTCTGGGTCGCCAGGAGTCAGTACTGACTTGAAGGCACACATTGCATTGTGGTGTTAATTGATTAACAAATAAGTGTTTTGTTCAGATTATGGTTCCTTTGTTCCAAGCTAGGCTCCTTGTTATATACCCCCAGTCTTCCCGTAGCAAGGCTGTGAAATATTTCATGAAGGCTTTTTGACAGGCAAGTGGGATGAATGCCTGCTCTATTATGGAAATATAGAATCTAGTAACAAATAAGGATGAAAAGACCCATCTGCCCTGCCCAGTTTCATTTCTGGTACAAAATATAGATCCCAATGTGCAGTTTGAATATTCAGATGGACATGGGTGCTGCCACTCTGCCTATCCCCATGTTTGTGTTTTCAGAAAGCAAGATAGGAACCTTTTATGAGTTACTGGTGCTATGGAAATCCAAATTACTGCTTTGGTCATAAACAAACAAAAGAAAGGCTTTATAATTAGAGGTTAAAGGGAAAACAATAGGGCAGATGCCTAATGATTGCTTGATTCTGAGCAGCGCCAACCATGGTGCTTTCCAAATCTATGCTCATCGCATGCCAGTAACATGAACACCACCCAATTACAATCCATACTGCATGCTTGTACCAGGTTTACTGTATGCACACAGTAGATATTTTGTCCCTTAAAATGTTGAGCAAGAAAGTAAGGGAAAGAAGTAATAACTGCACTTGAGCATCCCCTTTTCCAATTTAGATACATAGAGATCTAGTTTATGTCCAAGTGTTACATGTGTGCATGGTCAATGTAATCTAGCTGGGCTCTTCCTACTTAGGACAAAGATCTTGCAGTCATTCTGGGTAGTTCTCCAAAAATGTCAATCTGATGTGAATTTAGTTGTCAAAAAGAAATCCTATTGAAATGAGAAAATTGTCTTTATGATCAGTATAAAATCCTATTTGTTTACATTTGGAATCTTTCGTTACACCATAGTCTTTTCTAGGTGCACTCTCTACTTCATGTTCATAGAAGTGTCGAGGCACTTCATATAAGGAAAGGATCAACTTTGTCCTTTCAGCTTTGATAACAGATGATTGAGACAGGGTTAGTTGAAGATGTTGGTGCCCTAGGCATGTCTTACATAAGAAATGCCACACTGAGTCAGACTGAGGTCCAGCAAGCCCAGTATCCTGTTTCCAACAGTGGCCAATCCAGGTCACAAGTACCTAGCAGTGTCCCAAAAAGACACACAGGTTTCATAATGCTTGTATTGGGGCAAGCAGTGGATTACCTGGGTACTCTTTAATAATGGTTTATGGACCTTTCCTTCAGGGACTTGTCCAAACCTTTTTTAAACTAAGCTACATTAACAGCTTTTACTACATCCTCCAGTAACGAATTCCCCTCAACTGTCTCTTTTCCAGGTTAAAGAGCCCTAACCTTTTTTAGCCTCTCTTCATAGAGGTATTCTTCCATCCCTTTACCATTTTAGTGGCTCTTCTCTGTTCCTTTTCTAATTCTGCTATATCCTTTTTAAAATATGGCAACCAGAATTGCACACAATATTCAAGGTGTGGTCACACCATGGAACGATACAGAGGCATTATAATATCCTTTGTTTTATTCTCCATTCCTTTTCTTACAATTCCTAGCATTTTATTTGTTCTCTTGGCCACCGCTGCACACTGGGCAGAGGGTTTCAATGTGTTATCCATAATGACAACTAAATCTTTTTCCTGAATGGTGGCTCCTAATGTGGAATCTTGCAGCGTGTAACCATAGTTTGGGTTTTTCTTTCCTAGGTGCATAACTTTGCATTTGTCCACATTAAATTTCATCTTCCATTTGAACGTCCAGTCTTCCAATTTATCAAGATCCTCTTGGGTTTTAATAACTTAGTCAAATTTGCAAAATTATTCAATCTCACTCATTATTCTCATTTCCAGGTCATTAATGAATATGTTAAATAGCTGCGGACCCAGCACAGATCCCTGGGGTACTCCACTATTCACCTTTCTCCATTGGGAAAATTGGCCATTCAGCCCTACACTCTGCTTTCTATCTTTTAACCAGTTCCTGATCCACAGTAGTACACTGCCTCCTATCCCATGCCTTTTTAACTTTGCCAAGAGTCTCTCAAGAGGGATCTTGTTAAAGGCTTTCTGAAAATCCAGATACACTGAATCAACTGGTTCATCTTTGTCTACCTGTTCTTTCACACCTCCAAAAAATATAACCGATTAATAAGATAAGACCTTCCTTGGCTAAAGCCATGTTGGCATTCTCCCATTAAACCATGACTATCAACATGTTCAGTAATTTTGTTCTTTATAATGGTTTCTACCATTTTACTTGGTACTGATGTCTGGTTCACTGGCCTGTCGTTTCCTGGATCACCCCTGGAACCCTTTTTAAAAATTGGCGTTACGTTGGCCATTTGCCAATCTTCAGATACTACAGATGATTTTAATGATAATTCACAGATTACTAATAGTAGGTCTGCAATCTCATATTTCAGTTCTTTCAACACCCTTGGTGTATACCATCTGATCTGCTACTATTTAGTTTACCAAATAGTTGTAACATAACTTCCAGATTTCTCAATATTTCTTTCAATTCTTCTGATGCATCACCTTTAATTACCATTTCAGCCATAGATAACTGCCCTACATCTTCTTCAGTAAAGACCAAAACAAAAAATTCATTCCGTCTCTCCACTATGGTCTTGTCCTCTTTTAGTGTCCCTTTTACCCCTTTATCATCTAATGGTCCAACTGACTCACAGTTTTTTTTGCTATGAATGTACTTGAAAAAGTCTTTGTGTTTTTGCTGCCACAGCAAGCTTCTTCTCAAATTCTCTCTTTGCCTGCCTTATCAATGCCTTGCATCTAACTTGCCAGTGCTTATGTTGTTTCCAGTTTTCGTCATTTGAAATGACACCCCCTCCTCCAGCTGTCAAAATGTATTGTTTAGCTTTGAGTGCCCTGCTCCTTGTGCCTGCCTAAGTTTTGTAATAGTTGGCCAGGCCCTAGCCTGAGATGAGGTATAATATAGATTTATAAAATCATAGACTTCTCTACGATAAAATTAGAAAGCTCTTCATCATGCAGTACGGACACATGCTGTTGTAGAGCTTCTTTTCATGAGATGTGGAGAAAAGTGCCACAGCAGTCCTGAAAAGATGCCAGATGCACTTATGGGCAATTTGACAATAACAGACTATTTAACATGGCAGCTGGAGATCTTATCTCATGTTCCACACATTCCTAAAGCATGATTACTAGAGATTGTAGGAGTTGACATATGGCCTTTCTCACACTTTCTGTACCCTCCTGCTGCTTTCCGCGGTCAGAGACAGAGTGCTAGGTAAGATAAACCTTTAGTATGACCAAGTTTAGTAGTTCCCACTCATATGTTTTTATGTTTCTGTAAGAGCAGAGGCAAGAGTGTGGGATTGGGAAGGAGGATTTATGAAGGATTTTTGGTTGCTGCCATAGCACCTGGGATAAGACAAAGGGTATGATCCTGTCATGGGCTTTCAAAGCAAGATTTATAGATAGGAAACGTTTATAGCTGCTCGTACCAGCTGTGTTCTTGGAAATAGAATGCATGACTAGGAAAGCAAGTAGCTATGGGACAGTGAAATTGATGCAATACTATAATACCACAGCACACTCCAGACGCTGGACATGCAGGTGCTGGATATTTATGCAGGGAGCAATGGTACTGCTTATCATTGGTACAGCACTACAAGGCATACATACTGCTGTATATATACACAAGGTAGTTCCTGCTTGATAGAGCTTATCCATGTCCAACAAACACAACAGAGAGGGGACTTGAAATGGTCTTGAGACACATGGGTGCTAAACAGAAGACTAAAGAGGTCAGGATCCAAAAACAGCTGTGCCTAAACCCAGCAGTTTACAGGAATGCTAAGCATCTTTTATGCGGAGAAGAGTGTAACAGTAAGGTCCTCATACAAGCCCTGATGAGTAATGTGATCTCCATCTTAAACCTGCTTCATTTGTGAATAGTTGGCTACTGCTGCGTGAGAGCTGACTACTAAGAAATGAGTGATATTACCTGATTTGATGCCTTCCTAGGCCTACAGAAGGGATATTCTAGATGGTGGTATAGACAGGGTGGGGAGTGGTTGGGGCCCATCCTGGGTGCTGACCAGGAAAAGGGTGCACCCCTGCCGGGCCCACCCAGCAGAAGCAGCATCACAAACTTACCTTAAAGCCATGGGTGGCTTACTGCACTGCCTCCGCTCCAGGCCTGGTGGCTCTTCCCTCCGAATTGTGAGACTTCGGCTTGGGAGAGAAAAGCTGCCGGGCCTGGAGCAGAGGCAGTGCTGCAAGCCACCCATGGCTTTAAGGTAAGTCTGCCACACTGCCTTCACCGTTTGTGGAGAGGGTGCACCAGCCCTGGGTGATGAAGGGGCTGGGAATACCACTTAAAATACATTAACCGATTTGTGTCCAGTCACAGTAGTCGAGCTGACTGAAAAACTACTGATAAATAGATTATTAAAATAAACAAAAACAAACTTGGGAATGCCTGTATGCAAATGCTAGAAATCTAAAACAATAAGATAGAAGAGATAGAATATATAGCACTGAATGAAGTGGCATTTTAGAAAGGGCATCCAAGTGCAATCTGGGACATCCAGGAAAATGCTGGAACATCCATGTTTCGGCCTTATTTTGGAAACATAGATGTGGCAGCCCTGATGTGGATGTCTCTGCTACAAACACTTGGGACAGGGAGGTCGATCTCTTAGTTTGCATATTGAGACATTCATCAGAATGGCAAGATGAAAACAATTACACAGGTACACTACCAAAATACTGCCTCCAGTTTTGCAACTGAGTCCTATAGATTTTGGGGTGCTGAATCCAGGAAAAATAGCCAAAATGTTCCATCACGTCACGTTTTCTTGCAAAATTAGATTTCTTACCCATATAAGGAATGTTCACATAATTTCTTTTTAGCCGACTGCCTATTTTCTTGGCCCAAAATAGAGGTTGTAATGGTTAACTAACTAGAAACACTCCCTCATGATATTTTAGAGTGTTTTGTATTCATTTTATACATTAACAGGACAATTGGGAGGCGGGGGGCTAAATCCAGTACTCGCGCTGGCGCATGTTCTTTCCTGTTCTCCTCGCCTCGCCTCGTTCGCTCGCTCGCTCAAACACGGTGGTTGCGACATGAACGTTCCTGTCAAATTTCAGTTTCTTGCAAGTTCATTATTACCTTTTGTTTGCTCAGTCGTAATCCAGCTTTATTCCGAAGTGGTTCACTACAGTTGTAGTTTGCAGTGCTGTGTATTTGTGATGGCTCACAGAGCCATAGGTTGCGTCAACTCTCCGGACAGTTTTTGTTTTATTTGTGGGGAATATACCGTGAAAAAGCGGCAGAGGAACATTTCTGCATTTATTAAAAAAGTATATTTCGCCTATTTCGGTTTGAAGTTAGGCGATCAAGACAAACCGTGGGCTCCTCACAAAGTGTGCAAGACATGTGAGGAAGATCTACGCTTATGGATGAAAGGTAAAAAACAAGCATTTCATTTCGGAATACCTATGATGTGGCGTGAACAAAGAGACCACAGCAGTGACTGCTATTTTTGCTCTTGCATTGTGAAGGGATACAACTTAAAAAATAAGAACGTAATAAGTTACCCCAACCTTCCCTCAGCAATTAGGCCTATGCCTCATAGCAACGAAGTACCTGTGCCTGAACCACCAAAATCTTTGGATCATATTTGTGTGGACGGTTCTGATCATGATGAGACTCATCAGATGGCTTTTCCCGATGAGTCCAGTACTTCCGAGTTTGAAACTGAACCAGATCCGAAACCTGAACTTTTCTCTCAAGCTGAATTGAATGATTTAGTCCGGGATTTAGGACTCCCAAAAGATGCTGCCCAACTGCTAGGTTCTCGGCTTAAACAGAAAAATCTATTGTCACCAGGAACAACTTTTTATTGGTACCGCAACCGCGAGAGACAATTTTTGAAGTATTTCAGCAAAGAGGAAGATTTGGTATTTTGCAACGATATATATGGAGTGATGGAAAAGTTTAAACTCAAGTATGATCCTGCTGAATGGCGGCTGTTCATTGATTCCTCAAAAGACAGCATAAAAGGTGTTCTTCTTCATAATGGCAACACATTCGCTTCAGTTCCTATTGCTCACTCTGTTATTCTCCAAGAAAAATACGAGAATTTGGCCCTGATTCTTCAGAAGATTTGTTATGATGAGCATAAGTGGATGATTTGTGGAGACTTTAAAATTCTATCCATGCTATTAGGGCAGCAATCCGGTTTCACCAAATATCCCTGCTTCCTTTGCTTGTGGGTTAGCCGGGCCCGCGACCTACACTGGGGGTAAAAAGACTGGCCAATTCGTGAGTATTTGAGACCCGGTGAGAAAAATGTTCTTCATGAGAGCTTGGTACCTCGTGATAAAATTCTATTACCACCTCTCCACATGTATGTGGCTGTTTTAAGTGCAGACAATTTTGCTACCATCACAGTGTGTTTTGTTGAAATTACTCTATTCTTATGTGCTGCCTTGTTACAATTTTCTTTATTCTTATTTGAATAACTACTAAACAATTAGTATAAAGAATTCATCCAAGAAACTTTTATCTCGATCGCACTCAATCTGAAACGTTCACCTCAAACTGCTAACCCAATGTAGCAAAATATCTGTACGTGATGGAGCAAATTGGTTACCAGATTTGGATTCAGCGCACCAAAAAACGTAAAAATCAATCGAAAGATTAGAGGCAGTTTAAAAAAAATTTTTTTTAGTGTACCTGTGTTATTTGTGATGATTTTTTCTTGTTGAATAGTGAAAGTGGATTGGGGAAATCTACTACTTATCCCTGGGATAAGCAGCATGGACCCTGTAGACCTTTTGGGAATCTGACAGGTACTTCTGGCCTGGATTGTCCACTGTTGTAAATGAGACACTGGGCTTGATGGACCTTTGGTATGATCTACTATGGCATATATCAGGGCTCGACAAACGCCGCACACCAGGTCACCATGGCGACTAAAAAAATATCAGATGGCGTCTGGGGCTCAGAACACCTATTGCAGCATGAAGATCCCATGTGGTAGGGACCAGTTCTAGCTGCCCGCAGAGATGCCATCTCCCATGGGCAGAAGAGAAGGGGATAGCTGTCTGAAGAAGAAGGGATCTCTGTGGGCAGAAAGCTTGCATCTGGCTGCGATCACGACCTTCCCCTTCTAATGCCTATGGCAGATCGGATCTCTGTCGGCAGAACAGGAGGGAATGGCTGCAACTGCTGCCTGGAAGGTAGCAGGCTGCCTGCAGGAATCCCATCTTTTGCAGGCAGAAGAGGAGAGCCAGTTGGGGCCTGCAATAAAAAAAAAAAAAAAAAAACCTAAAAAAGAGTTGAATGTGAGGGTGGAGAGAGGGAACTATAAAATCTTAAAGGGCTAGTAACTACAAAAAAAAAAAAGAGGATGGGAGAATGGAGGGCAGGGGGGCAGAAGTGCTGGGAAGAGGGAAGGAGCGTGCAAGGTTAAAGGTATGAATGCACAGGGACAAAAGAGCACAATGCCACTTTACTGAAAGGTTCATTCCCTTACCCCAAGAACACAAACACACTCACGCATCCCACCTCCATAGGACAGACAGCTCCACACTACGTACACACGTACACACACAGGAACCTCACCCTTGCATTGCACACAGACAAACACATGCAACGCAGCCATGCACCCTATCCACACAAAGGCACCTACCACCACATCCCATGCACAGACTGGCATACCATTGTTGCATCACACCCACAAAGACACTTGCTATCTGAAGCTATAGCTGTTGTTAACTAAAGATGAAGCACGGTGTGAGAACTCTGGCGCTGGTCTCACGAGACTTGAGAACAGGAGACCGCATAAGAGAACTGGAAGGTGGGGGGGGGGGGGGGCATGAGGAGGTCATGAGCGCTGGCTCCTAAGATTTTGGCCTGGCTGCTAAAACTGCACAAAATTTGTCAAGGCCTGGCATATACACATGATTGCTGCTACCACTACTTCCTTACTGTGGGTAAGAAAGTAGGCTTGGTGGTGGGGGAATAGAAATATGATTAGAGAATAGAGATGTTTTGCTTTGATCATTATATAGAGGTCATGTGGATTCTTTCAGTTGTTAAAATGGGGCCATGTGACATAAAAATCATATAGTAGAAGGCAGCAACAGATATGACAATGCCTGGTTTTTTTTAATGTGATTTCAGGACAGCTTCAGCAATGATTGTTCAAATCTAGACAGAGATGGTGGTTTTATGGAGCTAAAGGCAAAGGCGGAGTAGAGAAATCTGATTTCCCCATCCCATCTCCTATGACCAGCCTAAGGAATGCAGTATTTTTAGCCATCAGTGGAGACATGTTACGTGTGGCAGAGAGAAAGTGCAGGTATGCAAGGACAGGTGTTCCCATGATATATTAGGATCTCTAAATAGCACTGCCAACTACTACTTTGTTTGCTGCCAGTGTCCATATCACTTTGTAATGCCATTATACTGGAGCATTCTTAAAGGCATGATACGCTTTCCTCTGCCACCCCCTTCCCCTGGAAAAAGTGAGTCCTGAGATTGGCATATCTGGAGTATATCCCAAAGAGGAATAGATTAAGGCTGTCTGTTATACTGCCAGGAGGAAGGACACAGAGAATGACAGAGAACATCAAAACACTTCCCTTCCCAGAGCCTGGAAACATAGGGCAAGAGAGGCAGTCTGTGTACTCACTCATCACTCCTCCCCTTCCTCTCTCAGGCTGAAAATAAACAAAGACAAAAAAGAGGAATAGAATGAAAAAGAGAGAGAGAGAGAGTACTAACTCTAAGCTAGCCCTCACCCCACTAACGTAAAAAGACAGACAGAGAGTGAATAAGAGGCACAGACACAACACCCCAATCTGGATATAGAGAGGAAGTTTGGAGACCAGGTAGGTTGCTCCCTATCCCCTACTGTCCATCCAGCTCTGGGAAGACAGACTGAGAAGGGGCACTGCAGCTTCCCTACCCCCACCTTCACAGCTGGAGAGACAGTCAGGGGTCAGTCTGTGGAGTACATAATGTGTAATGCTGAAGTATTGAGGATTTTTGCTGTTTGTATTTATGTATTTGGGGTTTTCTCTTTGTTTGATTGTTTTTTGTATGTTGCTTTAATGTTGTGAAGAAAGGCAAATAATTATTTGAAACAATAAGATATCAATTCTGTGGGAGGGGTGGATTAGGATGTGGGAGTACGCATCCTTTAGGTCCATGGAGCACAGCCAATCTCCCTGGTGGAGGTAGGGCAGCAGTGTTCCAAGGGAGAGCATCTTGAACTTCTCCCTCACCAGAAAGAGCTTGATGTCTCTGCTGGGGGGAACAGAAAAGTAAGTCTTCTGGCTTTTGAGTTTTTGCATGGTTGACTCGACAACCATGGAGTTGTGCCGAAGTTGGGGCTTGTGGAACCCTGGCCCCTTCCTGACACAGTACATGTCATCGAGGCACCGGCTGACCACCGGCACCAATGCTGGGGGTCTCTCACATCCACAGTAACAGCCGCTTGAGGATCGGCTGGACTGGCACCGTAAGGGTTTCCTTAGGAGGAGACTCGAACTGGAGGATCTCCAGTTCCTCAGTGCTCGGGTCCTCCTCCACCTTGGTTTGCACTGAGAGGGCTCTGGCCATGTCCCTGACAAAGTCATGGAAGGCCACGTTCTCCGGAGGAGAATGACGCCAGGGCACTGGGGGAGATGGGCCCAAGGGGACGTCTCGGTGCCATCTAGTTTCTGAGGAGGCCTCGTCATCGGTCTCCCACTCAGAGTCTAGGGGGGACAATGAGTCCGAGGCCCTGTGGCTCCTTGCCTCAAGGCCCACACCAAAGTGCTGGGGCCTTCCCAAGGACTTGGGGTCCGAGTCCCAGAAACTGGCCGGGGAGGACAGGATACCCGAGGAACGGGACCGGGACCTTGACCAGAGCAGAGGACTTACCCAAAGCCAGTGGCGCTCGGAGCTCGGCTCAATGACCGGGGACTCCCACACAGTCGGGGGCCCAGCTGTCAGGGTAGATGATGTGGACTGCTGCATGGGCAGGATAGCAGTGATGTTCTGCTGCAAGGCTGCCATTCTGGATTCCAAGCTAGAAGGCTCCACAACATCGAGGACCCTCGCATGTTCTCCACCGGCCGAGACATCCTTCTTGGGAACTTTAGTGGGCTGTTTCTCAGAGTCATCCAAGTCCCTCCGGGCGGTCCTGCCGGGTTTCTCCAATAGAACCTCAATGGACTTCAAGGATTTTTTATTTTTTCATTTGGGGTCTGACCGAGGTCTTCTCAGAGGAGCCGCCACCGTGGGACTCCAAGGATGCTCGGCCCTCTCAGGACGTGCTGGGTTTGGAGCTCGGCGTCAGGGAAGCTGGTGCTGAGTCGGACCTGGGGAACATCTTCCCCTGCAACTCTTATCTCTTCTTATTGGTTTTGGGCGTCATAGCCTGGCACAAGTCGCAGGATGTGCCAGGCAGCATAGGCAGCAGTCATGGGTGTCGGTGACAGACATGGTTGGCTGCAGCGGTCACATTTTTTGAACCCACCTTGGGACATGGTGGGGGGCAAAAAAGGGTGTGAATGCCGGTCGAGGCAAGCCTCAATCAAAAAAATGGAGAAGGTGCCAAGGACAGAGCCGGAGCCAAGGACAGCGCCGGAGCTAAGGACAGCGCCGGGCCCGGCACCAGCTTGAGGTGGGAAGAAGAACTGGTAGGCAAACTGGGAAAGCTGAGTTTTTAAGAATACAGCAAGGATTTTTTCTGGGGAAATTGGGCCGATGTCTGTTGGGCTCAGCGGAAAAAAGGTGACTGAGCAAGATGGCACCCTTGGGTGGGAAGGGGACTGCGCATGTGTGGTAGCTGGGGTTTGAAAGCTGGGGAAATGCTCTGCGTGGGCTCTGTTGGTGCCGATGTCACCCCTATGTGAGGACCGACTTGCTGCTTGTTCCTGGAGATCAAGCATTATACACACTTCAATTAGTGCAAAACACTGCTGTAAGATCTGAACAGGAACATCAAGACGATAGCATATCACACCGACTCTCAAGAGCCTACATTGGTTACCAGTCACACAAAGGTCAAAATACAAAGTCACAACCACCATCTACAAAATCCTTCACAACTCTTCAGCCTCATGCCTGGAAGATCTAATCACAAGAACACCCTCAACAAGGTCCACAAGATCAGTGAATAAGAACCTGCTAGTCATACTCCCCCCTTCCCCTCCCCCCCAAGAACAGAAGCTCTCAGCAAACAAATAACAGAGCCTTCACCCTTTTTGCCCCAACAATCTGGAATGCACTACCAGAACCCATCAGATCTGCATAATCTATAAAAGATATGAAGAAACTCTTAAAAATACATCTATTCATTGAACACTTCGGACCAAATGATATCACATAGCTACATATACCACGCCTCATTCACACACTGCTGAAATCTGTAAACTCCCAAGTTGTTAAATTCAAGTTTGTATCCCCATGAGTTCTATGTAATTTCAACTCCTATGAGTTTGTTATTGTTGTTTTATGTAAACCGCCTTGGTATAAAAAAAATGGCTAAATAAATAAATACTGTAAATAAATTTAGAAATAGGAAGACTAAAACAATTAAACTGGGAACCCCAAAAGCCAAACTTGAAATGTACAACAACACTGGAGAAATAAAACTATAAATTAATTTCCTCTTGTACTAAACAAAATGAAAAAACATTAACAATGCATATTTCCCAAAGCTGACATATTCTAGTTAATAAATTCAAAATAAAAAAGTATTTTTCTACCTTTTGTTGTTTGGGCATTTTATTTTAATTGCTCCACTTACTTTCTTCTGGTTTCTTCGTGTCTTCGGCTAACTCTCCATTGTCTACTGTTCCTTTCTTCTCCTAGTTTTTTTCCATTCTATCTCTAGATCTGCTTTAACATACTGATCTTTCCCCTTTTGCTTTTTCTTCCATTTCTTTCTTTATTCCTTTTTCATCCACTCAAATTTCACCCTTCCATCCTCAATCCCTACTTACTCTCCCAATACCCAGCCAATCATAGATTTATTTTCCCTCCCACACAAAATCTCTTTTCCCCTCTCCATCCTCACTCCCCCAGCTCCATCCCATTCTAGCCCTCCCCCAACATCAGTTTCCTTCTAGTTCCAGCCCCACCCAGCATTCGCTCCCTTCTAGTTCCATTCTCCCATCCCCCCGCATCAGCCCATTCTAGTCCTATCCTAGCCTCCATCAGCCCACTTCCAATCCTCACCTCAGCCATTTCCAGTCTAAGCCCCACCCCATCAGCCCATTTCCAATTCTAGCCCTCCCATCAGCCATTTACAGTCCTATCCCAGCTTCCCATCAGCCCATTTCCAGTCCAAGCCCCCCATTAGCCCATTTCCAGTCCAAGCCCCACTCCATCAGCCATTTCCAGTCCTATCCTAGCCCCCCATTAGCCCATTTCCAGTCCAAGCCCCCCATTAGCCCATTTCCAGTACAAGCCCCACCCCATCAGCCATTTCCAGTCCAAGCACCCCCATCAGTCCATTTCCAATCCTAGCCCCCTATCAGCCATTTCCAGTCCTATCCTAGCCTGCCCATCAGCCCATTTCCAATCCTAGTCCCCCATCAGCCATTTCTAGTCAAAGCCCCCCGAAGAGCCCCACACCTGTCTGATTGGCTTTAGAGGGAGCCGGAGAGGCCCCAGCTCACCTCTATACAGCCGCTGAAGTGAAGAGCGCATTTTTTCTTCACTTCAGCAGCTGTGTTCTAGTATAGGCTGCTGGTACGCTGAGTGCTGGGAAATAGGAAATGCCCTTTAACCTCCAGCGTGCCAGCAGCCTACACTAGAACACAGCTGCTGAGGTGAATAAAAATGGCGCTCTTCACTTTGATGGCTGTACAGAAGTGAGCCGGGGCCTTGGATCTCTGCAGTTCCCTCTGAAGCCTGCCCTGCCGGGAGCCAAACAGCATGTGCAGGATGTTATTGGCGCAGGGCCCACTGAAGCATGGGACCCTGTGCGAACAGCATTCTCGCACAGTGGACAGGCTGGCCCTGCTCCCATCTAGACTGTAACCTCCTCCTTGCTGGTCACCCTCTGAATCATCTCTCTCCCCTTCAATCTGTTCAAAACTCAGCTGCGCAGCTAATCTTTCGCCAACCTCGATATGCTCATGTAACCCCTCTTCTCAAGTCGCTTCACTGGCTCCCTATCCATTTCCATATCCAGTTCAGACTTCTCCTACTGACCTATAAATGCACTCATTCTGCTGCTCTTCGCTACCTCTCTTATATTTCCATACACCCCTCCTCAGGAGCTCCGCTCTTCTGGCAGATCCCTTCTATCTGTGCCCTTCTCTTCTACTGCCAACTCCAGACTTCCATCCTTCCACCTTGCTGCTTCTTATGCCTGGAACAAACCCCGAATCTGTGCATCAGGCTTTATCTCTCGCCCTTTTCAAATCTAGGCTGAAAATTCACCTCTTCGAGGCTGCTTTTGGATCCTGATCCACTTAGTCTCCTATTGTTTCCTTATCCTTCTCCTAGATATATCCTTGTCCTCAGCTGTTGGGTTGTTTGTCTTGACTATATTGTAAGCTCTGATGAGCAGGACTGTTTTTTATGTGTGTCTGTACAGCGCTGAATACGCCTTGCAGTGCTATACAAATGATTAGTAGTAGTAGCAGTAGTAGCAGCAGCAGTAGTAGTAGTAGTAGTAGTAGCAGCAGCAGCAGCAGTAGTAGTAGCAGTAGTAGTAGTAGTAGCAACAGTAGTAGTATTAGTAGTAGTAGTAGCAGTAGCAGTAGTAGTAGTAGCAGTAGTAGTATTAGTAGCAGTAGTAGTAGTAGCAGTAGTATTTATTTTATTTATTTATTTATTTAACATTTCTTCTATACCGCGCTATTTTAGATCAGTGCGGTTTACATTCAACATCAACTATACAACGCAGGCACTCTGAGTTGTATTTACAATGAACGGGGAGATCAACTTGGAAGTAACTGGGGAAACTATCTACATTGTATTTACACTGGTACCTACTTTCAGGCAGGGTCTATCTACATCTTATTTACATTGGGTGTCTAAATTCTGTTTCATGGAGTACTGTTGGGAGACCGAGCTGATTATCCTTTTTCATGCTGGGTCTGATTAGTTAGGTGCAGTGGGTGATTGTCTGAGGGGCACCATGCATGTTTACTAAGGCTGGGTTCGGGGTAGTATGTAGTGAACAGGTGATGCTTTAATGCCTTCCTGAAGTGGGTTAGGTTGGTGATATTTCGAATATAAGTGGGGAGGGCATTCCATGCTCTAGGTGAGTAAATCGTAAAGGCGCTATTTGTTGTTGCTTTTGTACATTTTGTCATTGCTTTTGGGACCTCTAGGGTGTTTTGCATCGTGGGTCTTCTGTTTATGTTATTTGGTGCATTGTGTAACATCTTGCTGATAGCTGTGGGGGTCGGGGTGTTTAAGGCTTTGAAGGTCAAGGTTAGTACTTTGTAGAGGGTTTTTGCTTGAACAGGTAACCAGTGGAGGTTCATCAAGATTGGCGTTATATGCTCTCTCCGTGAGGCTCCTGTTAGTACTCTCGCGGCAGTGTTCATTGCGAGCTGGAGCGGTGCTAGTGTTGCTTGAGGGAGACCGTGTAGAATTACGTTGGCGTAGTCGAAATGTGGTAATATTAATGCTTGATAGATTGATCGATAGTCGCTGAAGTCGAGTAGTGGTCGTAGGTTTTTTAAGGTCCTTATTTTCAGGTATACTGCTTTTACGGTGTTTTTTATGTGGGTTTTCAAGTCCAGCTGTTGGTCCAGTGTAACGCCAAGGTAGCGGATTGTGGGCTTAGTTTTCAGTTCTGTGTTGCCGATTTTTTAAGAGGGTGGAGGGGTGAAGTCCTGGTTCCTTGAGATGAAAAAAACATCTGTTTTGCTGTAGTTGATTTGCAAATTTTGCATGTTGAGCCAGTCTGCTACTGCCTCAAAACATCTTGTTAGAGGGGAGAAGTCTGGTTGGTCGGTCCTGAATGGGATGTATAGCAGGATATCGTCTGCATAGGCCAGACAGTTGACCTTGAACGAGCGTACTAGGGTGCATATAGGCTGCATGTAGATGTTAAACATCAATGCAGATAGTGACGAACCCTGTGGCACACCCTGGTTTTGCAAAAACGATTCTGAGGTCGTGGAGCCAGACCTTACATGTTGCCATCTATTAGTCAAGTATGACTTGCGCCAGTCTAGAGCAGTTCCTTGTATTCCTTTCTCGCTGAGGCGTTGTAGGAGGATCTCGTGGCTCACAGAGTCAAAGGCTGCTGCGATGTCGAGGAAGATGAGGGCGAATCCTTGGTGAATTTTGTTGGTTCCAGAGACTAGGTTGTCAAATAGGTGGTGAGGAGGGTTTCCACCCCGTGTGCTTCTCTGAACCCATGTTGGGATGGATCCAGTGGGGCTTCAGTGTCAATATGCTGTTGAATTTGGCTCTGTACTAGCTTTTCAATTACTTTGGCGAGCATGGGAATACTTGAAATTGGTCTGTATGATTCGACTTTCGTTGGGTCCAGCCTGTTATTCTTCAGCAGTGGTCTGATTGAAGTTTGTTTCAGACTCTGTGGGAACGATCCGGTTGTGAGGGATTGGTTTACTAATTCGCTCAGATATTGGCTTAAGTCGCAGCGTAACTCCTTTATCCATAGCGCTGGGCATGGGTCATTGGGCGCGGTGGTGGGGTTGATTGCAGCGATAGTGTCTTCAATCTCTCTGTGTGATATTTTGTCAAATTTGGATAGTGGCGATGGTTGGGACAAATTATACTGTAGGGTGTTGTCTGCGGGGCTTGAGGTTGCACCATTTTTGATTGTAGGTAGTTGGAGTATGCCTGGGGCTGTGGCATATGTGATTGGTCTGCAGGAGGTTCTCTTATCAGAGATTTCACTATATTGAACAGGTCGTGAGGCTTGTTTAACGACCGCTTCAAGATGTCTGAATGATATTGTTTCCACTTCTTCGTTAATTCATCTCAGTGTACTCTTAGGTGAGCATTGTAAGTACTTTGTGCTTCGGTGGAGCGTGCCCGACGCCATCTTCTCTCGAGCTTGCGCAGGTACAAGGGTGATTCTCGGAGCTCTTTAGTATACCATGGTGTGTGCTCTCGTTTCTTTGTTTTTTTGTGTGTGGCTGGTATGCATGCGACAGACTTGAGGCTATCGTCCCAGGTGGATACCAAAGCATCTAGGTCGTGTGCTGCATTGTTGAGGAGTGGGAAAATCTTCTCTCGAATTTCTTCTTTGTCAAAGGGGCGGAAGCGCTTCAACGATGTTTCGTGGGCAGCATTGGTCTTGTTGGAGTTTCGGTTGTAGGTGTTAATAGGTATCTGGAATTTGAGCAGGCTATGGTCAGACCATGGCACAGGAGTTATGGTTGGTAGCATTGGTTGGGTGGGTTCCGTGTCTGTCTGTGGGGCAAAGATCAGGTCCAGTTTGTTTCCCTTGATGTGAGTGGGTCTATCGACTAGCTGAGAGTAACCCAGCTCGTGTAATGCTTCTAGGAAAGCAGTGGCTTGAGATTCTTGCAGAGTAGGCAGGTTGAAGTCGCCTAGAATCCAGTTTTGGGATCGCGGTCTGTTTGAGTTGCAGGCGAGGCCAATTATCATTGCGAGATCCTCTGAGGACGGTGTTGGTGCTCGGTACAGTAGGTTGATCGTGCAGGTGTCGTTTGTTAGAGTAAGGGAGTCCAGGTGGGCTGTGCTGGTTGCATTGCTCATCTGGAAGCTTAGGCAAGTTTTGACAAGGATGAGTGTTCCACCTCCTCTTTGACTGGTTCTATGGCATGCGTGGACTGAAAACCCTGTAGGTAACATCTGGTTGATGATTGCATTGTCGCATTCCGATAGCCAAGTCTCTGTGATCATGAGGATGTCGAGATCGTGGAGCATAACCAGATTGGTAATTATTGGCCATTTAGTGCGTATTGACCTGGCGTTGATGAGTGCACACTTCAGGACATGTTGGTGTTGCTGACGGTCCAATTGTGACTTCTTGATATGTTGAAGTGGGATGTGTAATAGGTGTGAGTAAGGCGTGTCGTTGGATTCTCTTGGGGAGTGTCGGTGATTCTCTGTCCATCTCTTCCCATTGCTGTGGAGTATTGGGATGTGGTTGGGGTTTGTGTGAAAGGCGTGGGATGTATGGGGGAGCCAGGTGGCTAGGTGTAGACATGCCAAGGCTAGTAGTGGATGCATCTTGTGGTCGACTTTGTGGGGTGACAGATAGTATGTGGGCTGTTCGTTGTTGGGTAGTTAGAGGGGTCTGGTGCTAACTACTGGGGCTGCTACCCACAGGGTATAAATTCACTGCCTGACAATGAGTAGGTATTTGAAGCAATGTGGCAGCAAGCAAAACATGAACAATGCATCAGCGAGCAAACAATGGTAGCAGCAGTAGTAGCAGCAGAAGTAGTAGCAGCAGCAGTAGTAGTAGCAGTAGTAGCAGCAGCAGTAGTAGTAGTAGTAGTAGCAGCAGCAGCAGTAGTAGTAGTAGTAGCAGCTGTAGTAGCAGCAGCAGTAGTAGTAGTAGCAGCAGTAGTAGTAGCAGTAGTAGCAGCAGTAGTAGCAGCAATGCATTCATGTGCTATTGCTATTAAGCAGGGGCATACAGTTATCATGTTACAGCTCCTGAAAACAGTCTGTTCTACTGCAGGGGCTGCTGACTTAGTTTTGTTAGGATAAACATTTCAAAATAGCAAACCTGGGAGGGGCTGGAGACAACCCTTCTAAGATGTCTCACGTAACTTCAATTTTTGCAATTTAAAATTTCAGTTTTTTAATGACCTATGAAGAATGCTCCTGACTCTTATAAGAAAAAAAGAGACTTTTTGAATACATGTATTCATATGAAGAGAAAAGATTTTAGAGGGCATACTGTAGTCTGAGGTCTTCTCCCTCCAAACCATTTTTTAACATTAAAAGCAATGTCAGTCATTACCACTGTCAATTGATGACTGTATATACACAGACTGTCTCCAGCAGTCTTTTTGATTAAATTATTAGTTGCATTTAAATGCTGATATCTGTACAGTTTATGGTCCCATAACTTTAAACCATTTCTACAATGTATAATGACAAACACTGATAACAATCCCTTCGATGTGATAATGGACACAGCTTTATTAATATAATATCAAAACCGGTATCTAAGGAAACCTGAGCCATAAATTCTCATTCTCAAGCTACCAACCATGACATGGCAAGCTAGAGTATCACAGATTCCCAAGTGACCTACCATTTTATGCTGAGCCAAGTTCCCATCCCATATTCTTCACCATTTCTCCCCATCTCCAAGTCGGCCCCTGCCGTGAAATCTAACTAGGTGCCATCACCATGCCAATCTAGCCACAACACATACTCTGATCAGCCTTTGCTTAAAAATAGCTGAGAAAATGTAAGTAACATAATACAGTGCTTATTACATTCTAACCAGTTTTTATGCTTATCTGCCTTATTTAGTATCTTTCTTAGGGAAGGGGGGTGGAATGCAGTAGGAATGTTGACCAAGTAAAAGATTTGTCTGGGAGTCAGTTGGCACATTAGATAACTGAGGCAGAAAAAGGGGACTTAGGGAGGACAAGCTATGCTTTGCTTCAGTTTTTACTAAGGAATATGTGAGGGATCTACCCATGCTAGGAAAGATATTTAATGGTATAAGTTGGAAGAGATGAAACAAATTTCTATGAACCTAGAAAATGTTGTAGAACAAATTGACAAACTAAAGCATAGAAAAACACCTATACCGGATGGTATACACCCAGGAATGTTGAAAGAGCTCAAAGATGAAATTACAGAGCTACTCTTAGTGATTTGTAATTTATCATTATTTATTTATTTATTTAACATTTTTTTATATACCGCACTATTTAACATCAGCGCGGTTCACAGGTAACACAAATGTCCAGTGTGGGAAGTCTACATTGGACTTACAATAAAACAGGAATTTTTAGTTATTATTATTAGTTTTTAGCTCACATCTTTCCAGTAGTAGATCAAGGTGAGTTACAATCAGGTACTGTAAGTATTTCCCTGTCCCCAGTGAACTTACAATCTAAGTTTTTACCTGAGGCAATGAAGAGTTAAGTGACTCGCTCAAGGCCACAAGGTGTGCCAGTGGGATTCAAACCCTGGTCTTTCTGGTCCCAAGCTGTAACATGCTAAATGGTAGAAACTATTACAAAGAACAAAGGGGGATTTTCAGTGGCAGTGATTAATACATTTAAAGCGTCTGGCTGTTGCTGCTTTAACATAGCCCCAGGTATTCAATGCCGGGGTCCTATTCGGTTACCGGCTCCGAATATCTGGTTTGCCAGGATAGCGTATTAACTAACCGAACAGCAGCGATAGTCAGTTAGATAACCTGGCTAAAGTTAGGTGAGCCTTTCAAGTGCCTAACTTTAGCCAGTTTACAATAATCGACCAGTAACTGAATATCGCCGCTGACCATTTATCATCACCGCCCCTGGAATGCACTGACGCTACGCGGTTAGCATCAGGGTGTCTAGCAGAATTAGAGTGGGAATATTCAGCAGTATAAACTGGCTACGTGCCACTGATTATCCTGCTCATCATGATTAACATGGTTAGCAGGTCTGCTAGCTCCATTAATCGTATTGAATATGTCCCCCAAAATTCCTATGTATAGAAACCCAAAGAGAAAAATAAAATAATTATTAATAGAGCGGGATCACCATAAGACTGCACTAGTTGCAGATGATCTTCTTTTTACAGTGACACAACCAATGCTCTTCCTGCCCCACCTGAATGCGGGAACTTGCTCAATTCGGGGCCTTATCGGGCTTCCAGATCAATTGGGATAAGATAGAGGCATTGAATGCTTCATTAGAGCAGGAGGTAGAGAGACAGATAAAGCTTAAGTTTCCCTTCAAGTGGGCACATGACTCTTTGCTTTATTTGGGGGTTCACATCATGCGCTCGCCTGATAAATTATATCAGGCCAACTACCTGCCCTTACTGTGGGAAGTGGAGAGAGATCTGAGTCGGTGGCAGCTCGGTGACCTTTCTTGGTTGGGAAGGGCAGCGACGGTAAACATGAACATGCTCCCTAGACTACTATATCTTTTGCAGGTGCTGCTGGTCATTGTGCCCTCCTCTGTGCTCCAGTGGTTACAGAAAAGGGTTCTGGACTTCATATGGCATAAACACCCACCATGAGTGACAAGACAAATTCTCTACCTTCCACACCATAGAGGAGGATTGGGGGTCCCAGACTTCCATCTTTGCTACCTTGCTTCTCAGGTGCGCCAGGTCATGGATTGGAGGGAAGAGACTGATAAGCAGTTCTGGGGGATAGAGCAATCCTGGGCAGGAGACGTGAAATTGGCTCATTTGCCATGGTTATTAAGGGCAGTCCCAGTGGGTAGGTGGAGGGAAAGTCCTTATATTCAGCATCTTTGGTCCCAATGGCGAAGGGCCTGGAGAAGGGTGGCCCCTAAGGTGTCCTTCTCTCCGTTGGCACCAAGGAGCTCCTGGATTTGCCCTGGGTAGAGAGGCAACCTTCCAATGGTGGGAACGATCAACTTTAGATACATTTTTTTTCAATTAATGGAGCAGGGAGAGTTGCTGGCTTTTGATAAGTTAAGGGAAAGGTACCAGCTCCCAGCTCACGATTTTTTTGCTCATATGCAGGTAACCCATTTTTTGTGACAACAACTGCAGTGGGGAATATTGGAGGAGCGGTGTAATGATTTGGAAGTGCTATGGGTGAGTCACCATAAAAGCCGAACCCTAATTAGCTGACTCTACTGAAGTCTCCAGGGCTCTGCTTTTAGCAAATGACCCTATATGATTGTGTGGGAAAAGGATATGGGGATTGAGTGGCTGGAGAAAGAGTGGGAACAGGTGTGCTTGGGAATTGGCAAACAAGCACTGTTTGTTTCAATTCGGGAAAATTCTTATAAAATTATGATGCAATGGTACTATACCCCTGTAAGATTACATGCTATGTTCCCTTTGGCTTCTGAGTACTGTTGGAGACTCTGTGGGGTGAAAAGTTCACTGTATCATGTTTGGTGAGAGTGTCCAGGGATAATTTCTTTTTGGGAGGACATATGAACAATTATAAAACAAATGTTTGCTATGGACTATGGGTGGGATTCGGCTTTTATCTTTTGGGCAAATTGGCGCAGGAACAACCTCTTCCCTGGGCCCGACCTATCAGGGCATGCATACAGGCAGCCAGAGGAGAGATTGCTTGGAATTGGAAAAATGTAAGCACCCCCACACTAGAGGTGTGGAAAACACGGCTCCGCAGAGTTGTTTTGATGGAGAGATTGACTGCGGTTTGACCCCAGAGGACTGACCAGTTTATTAATCAATGGCATCTGCTTTTGGATTTTTTGCACAAGTGACCTGCTGAGGGGAGGGGGAGAGGGGATAGGGGGGATATATACTGGAAAAATTTGATGAACATTGAGCTCTTTTTTTCTTGCATGGATAATGCTATGATTTGTTCAATGGGACAAAGTCAACAGGGATTCAACCAAGGGAAGCCTTGCCTCACCAATCCACTACATTTCTTTGAATGCAGTTAATATAATATTTTTGAGGCTTTCAGAAAGTGTTTGATAAAGTCCCACATGAGCAACTTCTGAGGAAATTACAAAGTCATGGTATAGGAATCACTGTCCTATTGCGGATTGGGAATTGGTTAAAAGAAAACAGAGTGGGGTTACACAATCAATTTTGTCAATGGAAGAAGATGAATAGCAGAGTACCCCAGGAATCTGTACTGGGACCGTTGCTTTTTAACATATTTAGAAACAATGAGTAAATTGGGAACAACGAGTGAGGTTATTAAATCATATGCAGATTGAGAGAAATTGCAAGAGAACATTAGAGGCTGGGGATCCAAATGGCAGATAAAATTTAGGGGTATGTCAATTAAAGGCCATTAGGCTTTTGCAGCTAACACTGGGAATTAGTGCAAAAAGCATTGTGGTATATGTGAAAGTTGTGCGTTAAGTTAGCGGCATGCCCAGCATATAACACAATGAAAACACAGGGATTACAGTATGGCAGCATCACTGATGCAGCTAACACCACCCACAAAGGAGGTGTAAGCTGCATCCGTGATGTCTGCAATATGTGCCGCTGCTGTGCACTGACACCTGTGGTAACTGCACGGTATAAGCATGCCCACTCTTGCTACTAACATGCAGTATGCAGCTATCACAAAACGTGGGCTGCAGTAGCTGCATTTGGCCCATGTTAGCTGTCACCGCGACGTAAATTTTCCATTAGCGCCGCGATAACACCTAACACCCTTTAGCAAACATACCCCTTAATGTTTGCAAGTGCAAAGTTATGCATGTAGGGAAAAATAACGCCAATTATTGCTACATGATGCTAGGTTCTATATTAGGAGTCACCACCCAAGAAAAGGATCTAAGCATCATTGTGGACAGTATGTTGAACTTTTCAATTCAGTGTATGATGGTGACTGAAAAAGCAAATAAAATGTTAGGAATTAGTAAGAAAGGAAGAGAGAATAAAACAAAGAATATCATAAACCTCTCTATTGACTGCACTTTGAATACTGTGTGCAATCCTGGTCTTTGTATCTCAATGGAGTGGAGGAGTGGCCTAGTGGTTGGGGCAAGGTACTTCAGGCTGGAAGGTCAGGGGTTCAAATCCCACTAGAGGACAGCAACCTTGGGCCGGAAGGACTGGGGTTTCTAGTCCCACAGGTGCTCCTTGTGGTCTTGGGCAAGCCACTTAACCCTCCATAGCCCATGTTCCCTGTAAAATAGTTATCTCCAAGTTATAATGCCCTGTTCAATGTAATTTCAGTTTGTTCAATGTAAACCGCACTGATGCAGAATAGTGCGGTATATAAGAGAATGTAAATAAATAAAAAAAACTAGCAGAATTATAAAAGGTACAGAGAAGGGCAACCAAAAAATGAGGGTCCATGCCATATTCATTTTCTTTTTTAGTGTTGATTTGATTATAGCTACAAGGAGCTGTGTTGGAAGGTTTGAGGTTGTGGCCCATCCCGGGAGGAGGAGAGAGATGCTGGACACCTGGGGAGGTGATACAAGGGCTCATGGCTATAGGTTTGCCTAGCACAGAAGACACCCTTGGGCCAGCCTTGAGTACAAAGACCAGGGGTCACACTATGAAATTAAAAATTAATACATTTAAAACATATGAGAAAGTATTTTTTCAATGGATGCATAATTAAGCTCTGGAATTTATTGTCAGAGAATGTGGGTAAAAGAGTAGCTAGGTTTATAAAAGGTTTATGGACCTTTCCTCCAGGAACTTGTCCAAACCATTATTAAGGTGGATTTGAAGAAAGCCACTGCTTATCTCTGGGGGGTAGGTAGCATGGAAAATTGCTGCTTTTTGAGAGTTAACTGGGTATTTGGGAACTAGATTTGCCACTGTTGGAAATGGGGTACTGGACTTGATGGACCATCGATCTGAACCAGTATGGAAATTCTCATATTGTTATGGAATGATTAACTGCAGATTTAAATAAGGTTATTACTCTATTCAGTCTCTTCCCTTTCCCCTCTCCAGACTGCAGTTCCCACAAGATCTTTTGCTTTCCCAATACATTTGCTTAACAGGCTATTTAAAACCCAATGTTGGCCAGGGAGGAGAGAGAGAGAGAGAGAGAGCGTGCCCTCAATGCTCTGTGTGCCATCTGCCATGTTATAAATAAGCTTGCAAGTACTACAGCTCACAGCTGAACATTACTCTTGTTTTAACCAAGAAATCTTCAATTTTTAAGGGTTTCCTAAAAGGCAGTTTAATCAATAATAATAGCTTATTCATTTATAAACTGTCTTTAGAGAAACAAAAATCATCCAGATGATTTACAAAGATACACAAAAGCATGATCTAAAAACAAGACACAAAAAATGACATGCTAAATGAAAGTATTGGTCCCATGCTTATTGGGTCCACATGTGACAATATAAATTGTTTATGGGGTTTCCCTGTCAAAGGTCTTTCAAACTATTTTTGGAAAACATGACTACGGAAACAATCAAAACATCTCAACCTGTGAAAATTGTCACTACCATCCATCATAAGTATCCTTAGCAAATGCAAGCCGAGCAGTTTTTGTAATAGCTGATGAAATCATAATACAATTGTATGTGCTCACTGTGACATCACAATAGCTGGTGACACCTCAGCCCATACTTATTGTTATGATACAATAGCTGATGACATCACAAAACAAAAACTTTTATCATGGGGTGCAGAGATCTATTTATTATATAGGTGTCTGTGATATCAGGAGCCCACCATGAATGTTTAAAACAGATATATTAAAAAAAAATCAAAAGTTAACTTTTTTTTTTTTGAAATATCTGTTTATTGATAGTAAAAAAGACAATAGCAAGCAAACAACCAAACAATATCCAACTAGGTACAATCGGCCTGTTCCATAGCACCTCCCGGGTAGGGCTGTGTCTTGTCCACCACCCTGGGAGCATAGCAGCAGCAACAGATACAGTAAGGTATCACATCAAGGGCACCCAATTATCTCCCTCTTACCCCCCCCTTATCCCCCCCCAACCCAAGGTCACCGGTGCAGTCCTAGCTATGGAGCCCCCCCCCTTTATTCCTCCCACGGCATTATGCTACCCGGAGTATCTCGCTGCGGATTTTGGGCTCCAGTGATTGTATATAAGGCATCCAAATTAATAAGAAGGTAGCCCATCTCCGGGGGTGCCGCTGCGCACTCCGCCGTTCCATAAGCATAAACTGATGCAGGGTATTGCGCCATTCCCAAAACGTAGGGCCCGTAGGTTCCCTCCACCGGCGAAGGATAGGAGCCTTACCCACCAGACAGGCCTTTCGCACCAATAAACCTTCCCATCTGCCCTTAGGGTGGAGTGGTCCCATCTGATCTAAGATTACCGACAGCCCGGACCAGCTGATCCGCTGATGTAGCAGGCCACCGAGGTACTCACTGATCCGAAGCCAATACCTGCGGATGACCGGGCACCCCCACCACATGTGGCCCAAGTCCGCCAGGCCACAGGAGCATTTGGGACACCCCCCATGTGTTGTAAGACAGCTTCTCAGTGCTCTTTGCGGTGAAAAATGGGCTCGAAGAATGCTTTTAAACTGAATTTCGCGCCACCGGGCCCCCTCCACAAGGCATGCAATTCTACCCAACGCGCCCTGGATCGAGCCCGCGGGTAGCTCCCTACCTAAATCTCTCGCCCATGCTTGTGTTACCGTCGCATGATCCGGGGGTGGGTCGAGGGAATCAAGTTTTCTCTTAAACAGAGCAATCGTCGGGGGCGTTTCCGACCCCAGGGCAAAAAAATCCAGAATCTTCGCAGCGCGCTCCGCTTGTAGTTCTCGCCCAGGCAACGTGCCAATATAATGAGACAATTGCATATATGCAAAGACTGAGTTCCCAGGGTTCAGATCATATTCCCCACAAAGAACGTCCAGGGCCTTACAGCGCCCCTCGGTGTCCACCACATGCCCTAACCGCGTAATCCCCGATTGCTCCCAGCACTGAAAAAGCACCGAGTCCGACCCCGGCGTAAAGGAGGGATTGCCCCGCAGGGGTAGCCAGCTGGAGACCTCCGGGCTACTCCCCCAATATCTGTTCAACTGTTGCCATGTACGTCTAGTAGCCTGCAACAGAACACTGCCACCCAGGCGTGCCGGCAGAACCCTCTGCCCAAGATGCAAGACCGCATCAAGAGTCTGCGGCGCCACAAAGGCCTCCTCGAAGGCCCGGGGGGTGTAAACCTCCGTATCCCCCATCCAATCGGCAAGATATCGGGCCTGGCACGCCAAGGCATATTTCCCAATGTCCGGAACTCCCACCCCTCCCGACTTCCAGCCCCCCTTCATCCGGACCAACGGAATACGTGCTCGGCCACCTTTCCAAAGAAACCCTCTAATAGCGCTTTCAACCCGCCGCAAATCCCGTTTCAATAGCCAGACCGGGAGGGTCTGCAGCCAATAAAGCATCCGGGGAAGAACCACCATCCCTAAAGCTGCTACTCGCCCCAGAAGGGACAATGGAAGGGGTGCCCACGCCTGCATCTGCGCTCTAATTTTAGAGAAAATGCGTTCAAAATTCGCTTTGTAGATCTGGGATGGTGTTCGAGTCAGCAAAATGCCGAGGTAGACGAAAGAATCCGTAGCCCATCGAAGCGGAAAAGTCCCAGGCCAGCTATCTTTCAAGTTTCCACCCACATCTAGCGCCTCCGATTTAGCCAGGTTAAGTCTTAAACCTGCGAATCTACCGTAGAGGGAAAACTCCTCCAACAACCGGGGTAATGTTTGTTAAGGCTTCGTAAGATGCATCAGTAGGTCATCGGCAAAGGCCGCCACCTTGAACCCGTAAGAGCCAATGCGCACCCCCGGGATATCAGGCGACTCCTCTATGCGCCGTATCAGTGGGTCCAGGGACAGCACAAAGAGCAGGGGGGAGAGAGGGCAGCCCTGACGCGTGCCCCTCTCCAGGCTAAATTTCTCCAACACCTCCCCGTTGTACAATATTCCCGCTGTGGGGTCCGCATACAATAACTTCACCATCCTACAGAAGGAGTCGCCCAACCCGTAATACGGTAAAAGGCCGTGCAGATAATCCCACTGTACTTGGTCGAACGCCTTCTCCGCGTCGAAGCTAACTAACAACGATGGCGTCCCGCGCTCGTGCACCCATTCCATCGATAGCAAGATTTTACGCAGGTTGCGCACGGCATACCGCCCTCGGACAAAACCAACTTGGGAATCATGTACCAGATCCCCCAATACCGATGCCAACCTGTCCACCAGAACTTTAGCCATCACTTTGAGGTCAAAGTTCAGCAAAGAAATCGGCCTATAGGACGACGCCTGCGTGGGGTCTTTGCCGGGTTTGGGGATTAAAGTAATATAGGCATGATTGGGGCCCCATTGAAATCTACCCTGTGCCACGCGCTGGTGGTACATTGCCACTAAGGTGGGGGGCACGCAATCCCCCAGGATTTTGTAAAACTCTGCCCCGAATCCATCTGGACCAGGCGCCTTACAGCAGGCAGCTGTCTGTATAACCCTACAAACTTCCTCCACCGTGATCGGGGCATCCAGATAGGCCCGTTGGTCCGCCCCCACCTGGGGCAGGTCCAGGTTGCTTAAGTAATTCTGCATGGCAGCCGGGGACCCGTCCCGCCGTGCGTATAGCTGTTGAAAAAAGGCACGAAACGTATGGGCTATTTCCCTCTTCCCCCTCTGCAGTCCCCCCCGCTCATCCCGAAGTGCCACAATCAGCCTAGATGCCCGACTGCCGCGGAGGCAGCGTGCCAAGAGTTTCCCCGGCTTGTCTCCAAGCCGGTATAGCTGATAGCGGTAGTACTCATGGGACTTCTTCGCCCTCTGATGCACCAATTCATTAAGTGAAGTTTGCAATTCCCAAAGCCTGCGCTTATGTGTTCTACTGGGATCCCCCGCACAGCGTCGTCGGGCACGAACTACTTGTTTTTCGAGCTGCACGATTTGCGCCGCAAGCAATTTACGCTTCCGCGCGGCATATTCGATAATATTACCACGCAGTACAACCTTGGCCGTCTCCCAGAACAGTTCTGATTCTGATTCTGATTCATGTTGCTTATTGTACGCAATGAAATCCTGCCAACACTGTCCGAGATGAGTGCGAAAGTTAGTATCGTAATACAGGTCCATGGGAAACCGCCAAATACGCGTGGAGGTGGACAAGCCCCCCCATCGGAGATCCACCCAGACTGGGGCATGGTCAGAGATTACCAACGGGGCTATGTGTGCATCCAATACCCTTTCGAAAAGCCTCTCCGATACCAAAACATAGTCAATGCGCGCATTGGAGCCGTGCGCCCGCGACTGGTGGGTAAAATCCTTTTCGAGGGGATGAAGTAAGCGCCAGGGGTCCACCGTCCCCAAACGACGACACAACCCTCGCAGCGTTTTAGTAGTCGCGGCCCGCGTTCTCACACTCCCCCCTCCACATGTATCCAGGTCTATGTCCAACACTCCGTTCAGGTCCCCAGCCAGGATTAACGGCACATCTGGCAGCTGTTCCACCCAGGATGCCAGTCGGGCATAGAACGGCCGATCCACAACGTTGGGTCCGTATACATTGCCCAACACAATAGGCCTACCCTCCAAGTAGCCATAAAGCAGGATAAATCTCCCCTCTGGGTCCGAGCACTGCTGTTCCAACTCAAAGCGGACCCGGGCGTTGACCAGAATGACCACTCCACCCTTTTTCCCCTTAGCCGGGGCGCCCCAACTCTGCCCCACCCACATTTTCTGTAGTTTGGCGTGCTCATCGGCCGTCTGGTGGGTTTCCTGTAGCATGGCAACATCGCATTTCAGTCTGGCTAGATTCTGCAACACTTTATATCGCTTTATGGGATTCCCTATACCACACACATTCCAGGAGACTACCTTCAGGGTGGATCATATTCAAGCAGGAGATATGTTTCCAGTATGTGATAGTAGTAGGGTAGGACCTCCCCAGCCTGAGGCCTCCCCCTTAGGAAGACATTGCTCCATCCATCTGTTACTACGAACAATCTAAGTGCACTCGGTGACCTTGGACCCTCGCCCCCCCAATCACCCACCCCCCCTTCCCCCTCCCCCTCCCCTCCCAACCCCCCCCCCAGACCCCCTCCCCCCTCTCCTTCGTCCCTCCATAACCCACTCTTTCTCCCATCATCTACCTCCCCTCCCTGCTGCAATTAACCTCCAGAGATACGCCCCACCATCCCCCCCAACTGCGATACAACACCCACGAAGCCTACCCGCCAAAGCACCCAGTCCCTCTCACGTAAGCCCCAATCGCTAGGGCAAACCCCCTACTAGCCCAAGCCCTCTGCCCACCCTTCCCGCTGCCCTGGGAGCCCCGACCACCCGCCCACTACCCCATTCAAGTCACCACTCCCCCCCATCCCTCCCCCTCCAGCCGCAGTCAGACATAGCCAGCTACACCATAATATGAAACAATCATTCAATGCACAGCTGAAGGGGCGCATGCATATCCCCTAAAGCTGTCACCGCAAACTTTAAGTCAGGAGAGAGCAAAACAAAACAGCAATAAATACAAGCATTTCTCAGCTGGGATCAGCAGTTAAATTTCACACTGCCGTAAGTTGGCTACTTTCGGAGAAGGCCTTGATCCCCGGACCCCCACCCCACGATGGCACAAGGGGGGGGGGCGCCCCATCCGTCCCTGTGTGCGGACCAACAGAAAATTTGTAGTCCCAGGGAGGGATCACCCCCCCGTACCCCGGAGGCGCTCCAAGTCAGAGGGAGCTCAGGGCAAAGCGCCCGTCCGCACCACCTACCTGCAACCTCTCCGGGCCGGTCGACCCACCGCCAACATCTCACGAGCCCCGTCAGCCCATCCGTGGGGAGGGGCTCCCGGGGGCCCCAGGATGACCCCGGCACTCCAACTCACCCACTTACCAGCCGGTAGCTACCAGCTGCTGGTCTCCCGGGTCTCCCCCCGGGCAGCCAAGGCAAGCCCACCCCCCGATACCCGACCCGGTACGGGGTCCTGAGGTAAGAAGCCCCAGTCTCGTCCAAGGGGGACCCCCCTCCCCCAGTGGGCCAAGCAGGGCTAACATTATGAGGCCACCCAAGTGCCCCAGAACACTATAGTTGAACAAACAGGCCGTCCAAACTGTGGACGTAGAATAACCCCGCTCTAAAACACTAGCAGTCGCTTGAGGGCATTCAGCGTGGTGCACCGCCCGGGAGCTTAGCGTCCACATATCGGGCCGCCTCTTCAGCAGTCTCGAAGGTCTTGCGTTGTCCCTCAAAGAATACGTGGAGACGCGCCGGGTACTGGACAGTGAATTTGATTTGGGCATCAATCAGTTTCTGGCAGACAGATGCGTAGGCACGCCGGCGCTGGCTCAATGCGACTGAATAATCTTGGGCTATCCGGAGCCGCACATTCTCCAACTGTATGGAACCCTGCGTTTTAGCGGCTCGCAGAATAGCTTCTTTTTGTGGATAGCGGAGCAGCTTAAGCAGAACCAGGCGAGGGCGAGAGTCCTGGGCCTTTTTGCTCCCCACGCGATGCACCCTCTCGATCTCGATGTTCCCGCCGGCACCAGACTCGCCTAGCAGTGCGTCGAAAAGCCTTTCCAGGTACTTCCTCAGGTCTTTATCCAGCACCGCTTCAGGGATTCCCATTACTCTCAAATTATTTCTTCGAGAGCGATTCTCGAGGTCATCGAGCTTGGCCTCCTGGGAGATCAGTCGGGCCTCAAGGCCTGCCACCGTCTGGTTCAGCGCGAGCAGGGTGTCCTCAGCCCGGCCCACTCGCTCTTCTGCTTCTTGCAGGCGTTTCCCAAAGGCATCCACCGAGCTCTGCACAGCGTCAAGTTTGTCGCGGAGGGTGGTAAACTGTGCCGCTAGGACCTCTGCTACGGCCGCCGAGATTTCCTCTACCCTCGCCGGGGAGGCCGGCGAGGCAGGCGCCCCTCCGCCGTCCGCCATCTTACTTTGAGCAGGGCCCCGATCTCGCTCCTTCTTCCCGGTTCTGAGTGCCGCGGCCATCCCCGCCGAGCCCCCTCCGCGCGATCAGCAGGTAATAGGTATGCGGCACCGGGGTTGATATTTGCCAGGTTCTCTGGGCTAAAATACGGCGCTATTATGCCGGTTTAGGCTGGGGGTAGTGGGAGCGCGATCAGCACGCGTCCGCTCGCGCTCACCGCATCACCGGAAGTCCCCAAAAGTTAACTTTAATGGGACTGGAGAATAGGAATGAGGCAGACCAAAAGTAAAAAGAAAGATTTGTTAATAATCCTTTTTTCAAATACAATCAAAATAGCTCAAGTTCTGTATTACTGATTTATAACAAAAAAAAAAGTTCATCTGGTTTAAAGAATTAAGTTCAGCCACCTAGAAGATAGCTCAGAGATTAGCTGCAGTATTTATCTGCAGAGGATTTGTCAGCAGTGAGAAAGTTTATTACTGTTTTGGGTTATTTGACAAGTAATCCCCTAATCTAAGTGTACTGCAAGGAACAAGGCAGCAGATTTAGAGCATATCCTGCTCTTACGATCCTTCTTGTTGTGTGCCATCAAGTTTATGCTGATTCCTGGCAATCCATCCTATAAGTTTTCATTGCAGGATTCGAGGCAGCATGGTTTTACTAGAGGCAGGTTTTGTCAGAAAAATCAAATTAATTTCTTTGACTGGGTGACCAGAGAGATGGATTGAGGGAGAGACCTAGATGTGGTGTACATAGATTTCAGTAAAGCCTTTACACCATTCCGCAAAGGCAGCTCAAATAAATTGAGCACCCAGGAATGGACCCTAAATTGACTGACTGGATTAGAAATTGGTTGAGTGGGAGGTGACAAAGGGCACAGGTAAATGGAGCTCAATCTGAGGAGAAGTGGTGATTCCAGTGGTGTGCTGCAGGGATCTGTCCTTGGTCCAATTCTTTCTAACATTTTTGTTAGTGATTGCGGAAAGGCTGTCGGGTAAGGCTTGCCTCTTTGCAGATGATACCAAAATCCGCAATAGAGTAGACACCCAGGAGGGAGTAGATAACATGAGGAGGGATCTAGTTAAGCTTGGTTGAGAATTTGGCAGCTGAGATTTCACGCTAAAAATGCAGGGTGGTGCATTTGGGCTACAAAAATCCAGGGGAGTGGTACAGAGTAAGGGGTAAAGTACTTCTGTCCACAAAAAGAAGAGTAGGATCTTGGCATGATTGTTTCTGATTATCTTAAGGTGACTAAACAGGTAGAAATGGTAACGGCAAAGCAAGAATGATGCTTGGGTGTACAGGGATAGAAATGGTCAACAGGAAGAAGGAGGTGATAGTGCTTCTGTATAAGTCTTTGGTGTGACCTTATTTGGAGTATTATGTGCAATTCTGGAGACCGCACCTTTAAAAGGCTATAAACAGGATGGAGTTGGTGCAGAGAGTCGCTACCAAAATGGTCAGTGGGCTTCATCATAAGGCATATGGGGACAGATTAAAGATCTCAATATGTATACTTTGGAGGAAAGGCAGGAGAGAGGAGATATGATAAAGATGTTTAAATACCTTCATGGCATAACTGTATAGGAGAGCTTCTTTCAATTGAAAGAAAGCTCTGCAATGAGGGGGCATAGAATGAAGGTGAATGGGGATAGACTCAGGAGTAATATGCAGAAATATTTCTTTATGGAAAGAGTGGTAGATGTGTGGAATAAGTAGAAATTAGACCTTACCTGCTAATTGTCTTTCCTTGAGTTGTCTCCGGGCCAGTCCAGATGAATGGGTAGTCAATCTCCCTCCTCTAGCAGCTGAGGACTATATACAAAGTCTTGTTGCCAGGATACCAAGCCCCACCTCTCTGAGGCAGCAAGTCAGTCTTTACGTAACAAGCCAGTAGAAACCAAAAAGAAAGAAGACGAATAATATACGAAAACCCTGGAAGAGGCACCCAGAGGACTATAAACCACGCCCTGGCCCGAATAAGAAGCCTGGACTACGTGGAAGGTTTAGATGTTGGGTTTTTTTTTTTTTTTTTTTAAACACCAGAAGGTACCCATATAAATACCCTTATCGACAACCCCGATATTCTCGAAATCGACTATCCTGAAACACCGCCAAAAAACTCTTAGGGTGGGCTCTGGACTGGCCCGGAGACAACTCAAGGAAAGACAATTAGCAGGTAAGGTCTAATTTCTACTTCCTTATCGTGTCTCCGGGCCAGTCCAGATGAATGGGTAGTACCAAAGCAGTAACTAACCCTGGGAGGGACCTGTGAGCCCCGCGATGATAGCCGAAGCCCCCACAGAAGCATCTCGACGCGCGAGCACATCCAGACGGTAATGACGAGAAAAGGCATGCAGAGAAGACTACGCCGCCGCCCGACAAATGTCCCCAGGAGGCACCAGCGCTGATTCCGCCCACGACGTCGCCTGACCCCGGGTAGAATGAGCTCGAAGCCCGCCCGGTACCGACTTACGCTTGGATTCATACGCCACTCTAATGGCCTGCTTCACCCAACGCGCTATGGAAGCTTTTGAGGCCGCCTTTCCCTTCGACGGACCCCCATAGAGCACGAACAAACGATCAGTCTGCCGAAAAGAGGCGGTCAACCTAAGATACCGACGGAGTACCCGCCCCATATCCAAGCTCTTCAGAGACCTATCCAAGGGAGCCTCGGCCCCCACCGCTACAAAGGTGGGAAGAACAACGGACTGATTGACATGGAAAGCCGACACCACCTTTGGCAAAAAGGACGGAACCGGACGCAGAACCACTTTCTCTTCTGAGAACTGCAGGAAAGGCGGGCGACACGAAAGCGCTTGTAAATCAGAGATGCGACGAGCCGAACAGAGGGCTACCAAAAAGGTAGTCTTCCAGGAAAACTCCCGAAGGGAACTGGCAGAATGCGGCTCAAACGGAGGCCCCGTGAGAGCTTCAAGAACAAGATTCAAGTCCCAAGGGGGAACCACCGGTCGAAGCGGCGGACGGATATGTCGAGCTGCCCTAAGAAGGCGAAGAACATCAGGATGGACAGAAAGACGCGACCCGCGAATCGGACCTCGAAACACCGCTAGCGCCGACAACTGTACTTTTAAGGTGCTGAGAGCAAGACCCTTCTCAAGACCGTTCTGCAGAAAGGCCAGAATATCCGGAATAGTAGACCCACGAGCCCGCAGCGAGCGATCGGCACACCAGGCTTCAAAGACACGCCACACGCGGATATAAGCCAAGGAAGTAGATCGCCTACGCGACTGCAACAAAGTAGAGATCACTGCGGTCGAGTAACCTTTGCGGCGCAACTTATCCCGCTCAAGAGCCATGCCGTAAGCGAAAACTGATCCGCCTGAGGCATCGGCACGGGCCCCTGGTGCAGCAAGTCCGGTCGCGTGGGCAGACGCCAGGGCGGAGCTACCAACAGTCGCATCAGATCCGCGTACCACGGCCGTCTTGGCCAGTCTGGAGCAATCAGAATCACCAGGCCGTCGTGAGAGGCTACCCTCTGCACTACTGGACCGATCAACGGCCAAGGGGGAAACACATACAGAAGGAGGTCCGACGGCCAGGGCTGAACTAGACCGTCGAGGCCTTCCGACATGTGCTCCCGACGCCTGCTGTAAAACCGCCCGGCCTTGGCATTGTGCAGCGTGGCCATCAAATCGATCACCGGGAACCCCCAACGCAAGGTGATCTCGTGAAAGACCTCCGCATGGAGCTCCCACTCTCCCGGATCCAGCAGATGACGACTTAGATAATCGGCCTGGATGTTGCTCTTTCCTGCCACATGGGAGGCTGACAGCGCCGTGAGGTGCAATTCCGCCCATTGGAACAGACGCTGACTCTCTTCTAGGAGAGGCAAACTGCCCGTGCCGCCCTGGCGATTGATGTAAGAGACCGTCACCAGATTGTCGGAGAAAATCCGAACCGGCTTGCCCTCGAGAAGCTCGGCAAAGGCCAACAGCGCCAGATATACCGTGCGAAGTTCTAGTCGATTTATCGACCAACTCATCTCCGCTGGCAACCAAACCCCCTGCGCAATTCGTGCCAAACAATGCGCCCCCCACCCCGTCAGACTGGCATCGGTAGTGACTAAGACCCATTGCGGAGTGTCCAGTGGAACGCCCGCCAAAAGATGGTCCGGAACCGACCACCACTGCAAACTGAGTCTGACGGAGTCGGGACAACTCAAGCGCCTGGAGAGTGGATGCCGTTGCGGAGACCACCGAGAGAGTAGAGCCCGCTGAAGAGGCCGCATGTGCGCTCGAGCCCATGGAACCAAATCCAAGGCCGCCGCCATCAGGCCCAGCAACTGCAAGTACTTCCAAGCGGTCGGAGCCCGAAGACGCAAAAAGGCTGCCACATGCGCGAGAAGCTTCCGTACCCGCTCCAGGGGCAAGAGGACGAGTCCCCTGTCGGTGGCGAACAACGCACCCAGATACTGAAGCCGCTGAACCGGCTGCAGATGACTTTTGGACTGATTTATCACCCATCCGAGACTCTGTAACGAGGACACCACCCGAGCAGTCGCCGACAGCGACTCCGCCCTCGAAGGTGCTCGAATCAACCAGTCGTCCAAATAAGGATGAACCTGGATCCCGTCCCTGCGCAGTGCCGCCGCTACTACCACCATCACCTTTGTGAAGGTGCGGGGCGCTGTCGCTAGCCCGAAAGGCAAAGCTCGAAACTGGAAATGCCCCATAGGCAGCGCAAATCGAAGGAAACGTTGATGCTCCTCCTTTATGGGAATGTGAAGATAAGCTTCGGTCAAATCGATAGAAGTGAGAAATTCCCCCGGGCACACCGAGCGAATCACTGAACGTAAAGTTTCCATCCGGAAGTGTGAGACCCGCAGACAGCGATTGACATGCTTCAGATCCAAAATGGGACGAAAGGCATCTCCCGGTTTGGGAACCACAAAATAAATCGAGTACCGACCGAAGCCGCACTGGTCTGGCGGTACGGGTACCACGGCTCGGAGCCGCAGCAAGCGAAGCAACGTGTCCTGCACTGCTTGCCGTTTGAGAAGCGGACCGCAGGGAGAGAAGACGAAGGCGTCCGCCAGCGGACAATCGAACTCGAGGGAATAGCCTTCGCGGATAATCTGAAGCACCCACCTGTCTGTGGTAATGGCGGTCCAAGCAGAGAGAAACTCCTGCAAACGCCCCCCGATGGGAATCTCTACCTGGACCTGCCTCGCATCATTGCGGCTTTTTAAGACCCCCAGGGGAGGAGGATCCGAAGTAACCTCTTCCGGACCCCCGAGCGCCTCGAAAGGACGGCCCCCGAGCTTGAAAACGCCCCCGCTGATAAGGAGCAAAACGAGCCCCCCGAAATCGGCGAAAGTCACGGCCTTGACCCCGCGAAAAGGAAGCCTGCTTAGATGCCCGAGGACGGTCTTCAGGAAGGCGACCTCCCTTAGAGTCCCCTAAATCTTTAACAATCTTCTCCAAAGCCTCTCCAAAGAGCAATTTACCCTTAAAAGGTAACTTACTGAGTCGGGCTTTGGAAGACGCATCGGCTGCCCAACTACGCAACCAAAGAAACCGACGGGCTGCCACCGCCGATGCCATAGCTTTCGCGGAAATCCGTATCAAATCATAAAAGGCATCCGCCAGATACGCCGCCGCGGACTCCAATTGAGCCCCCTGAATGGGAGGAGAAGAATCTCCCTCGGGCATCGCCGTCTGCTGACTCCATCTAATGGAAGCCCGAGAGACGTAAGCACCACAAACGGAAGCCTGCAGCGCCAAGGCGCTGGCTTCAAAAACTTGCTTCAAAAGTGCTTCAAGTCTACGGTCCTGCATATCCTTTAGGGCCGCAGCCCCCTCTACCGGAATGGTGGTTTTCTTGGTGACCGCAGACACCAGAGCATCCACCTTTGGCAACCGCAGGAGATCCCTCTCCTCGGTAGGCACCGGGTATAACTTAGCCATCGTTCGAGCTCCCCGCAAGGAAGCCTCCGGGAATTCCCATTCAGATTCCACCATCTGCTTAATCACTCTGTGGAAGGGAAAACATTTCTGCTCCGCCCGAACCCCCTGCAATAAGGGGTCTTCCAAAGGCTCCTGCTGGGACGCCGGAGGGATCAGGCTGAGAGCCGTGAGCGACTGAGCGATTAGGGCGGACAACTCGTCCCGTCTAAAAACCCTAAACACGTTAGGGTCATCCCCTGGCCCTAATTCTCCGTCTTCCAGTTCCTCAGGCCAGGAATCGGCCCCTGGGTCTGGTCCAAGCTCTCCTTCCTCCGGCCCCAAGAGGTCTGTGAATGATCGCGAATCCAACTTAGCCTCAAACTTAGTCTGCCCACTAGGCAACTCAGAAATCCCCTCTGCCAGCTCTGACCCACAAGGCTCCCTAGTCTGGGGTGCCATGGGAAAGTCTGCCCTCCCCGGCACAGAAACCTGCTCCCTTTGCAGTAAATAAGCCTTATGAAAGGCAATAATAAACTCCGGGGACAAAAGAGAGTCAGAAAGTGGAGGCAGAGCTGAGCTCTCCGGAGCAACCGGCTGTTCTTTAGCATGTTTAGTTTTTGCCCTGCGCTTTGCTGGCTTAGGCACAGGGACTGCCGAGACGGATGCAGCATCTAAAATGGCCGCCGTTCCCGCGCATTTCGCTGACGAGGGAAGTGAAGAGACGCGGTCTCCGTTAGCACCGGAGGCGTCCTGCATGGCCGCACACACTCTCTGCACACAAACGCGGCTCCAAAATCCCCCTCGCGCCAAAACACAAGCCCCGAAAATCGCCGCGGTGAAGAAAACACAAAAAGAACCCCGCTGCCGAAATAAAAGCAATTTTACCTGCACGGGTTCCGGAGCCCTGAATCACGCTGTCAGCTGGGAGAAGGAGCCGCGAGACAAGCAAGGAACCAGCCGCTGAGGCCCCCAGGTCTGGTCCCACTATCGGCCTGAAGAGAGCAGAGGAGGCAGGCCCTGCCGCATGCTCTAACAGTGCTGCTGAGTCCCAGAATCGCTACAAGTTCAGACTTATAAGCCCCGTAGTGTGAAACACCCTGCCAGGGTGACACTAATTTCCTCTGGGCCTCTCTTCCATGAAAAGAACACAAAGCCAATATATAAGAAAGGCTCTTAAAAAGACAAGAAGGGAAAACCCCCCACAGATCGATGGGGAGCCAATCTCCACACGTCTAGCCCAGCTGCTGAGGACGATAAGACTGACTTGCTGCCTCAGAGAGGTGGGGCTTGGTATCCTGGCAACAAGACTTTGTATATAGTCCTCAGCTGCTAGAGGAGGGAGATTGACTACCCATTCATCTGGACTGGCCCGGAGACACGATAAGGAATCTCCATGTGGAGGTAGTAGAGACCAGGACAGTTATCTGAATTCAAGAAAACATGGGACAAACACAGAGGATCTCTATAGGGAAAAAAGGGACTATAGTAATTGGTATGGAAGGGGAGAATGGATAGGCCATATGGTCTTTTTCTGCCATCATGTTTCTAGGTTTCTAAAGTACAATTTAGAAGTAGATTACCAGGCCTTCTTCCACACAGTAAACGTACAGCACCTGGTATTCTAAGGTGATCTCCCATCCAAATACTAGCCAGGACTGACCCTTGCTTAGCTTCCAAGACTGGGCTCACTTAGGGTGGCATAACAATCCTTTTTAGAAGGAAGAATTTTATCAATGCCCTGATGTTAGTGGGCAGAGAATGTCTCAAACTGGGACTGTTTTGGAAGGGGGAACTTTATCAGTACCCTGGTAATAGCTGACAGAAATATGTTCTGATCTGAGAATCCTTTAGGAAGAGCAGCTTTTATCAATGACCTGGTATTAGCAGACAAAGAATATGCTAATGGTGAACTGCCTTAGTATGAATTAACAAACACAGATTTCATAATACTTTATTATTAACAAAGTGTTACCTGGCAGTTAGTGGTCTGATCTGGTCTAAGGTGCTCCAGACATTTTGGCTCCCACCTTGCCTGCTGATAATAACACAGGTCTTTTGAGGTCTCTTGGCTTTCACATCTGACTCTCATCCAGGTCTGAGCTCAGGGTCATCAAATAACCAGCTGTAAGCGACTATTTAGGCTGGCAGTGCCCTGTTATTACCTCTTTATTGGCAGTCACACAGGCCCTGAACTATGACAGTGGTGAGGGGGAGAGGAGAAGGCGAGAGGGATGAGAAAGGAATCTGCAGTCTAGCTCTGTGTGCAACTCTGGAGACCACATGCATACAAGGGGCATTAATAAGGTGGAGGCAATTCAGAGACACCAACATGGTGCATGATCTGCATTACAAGATACTGTATACCTGAAGAAGCTGAAGAAGCTAAAGATGGACTTTATAGAAAGCAGAAGGAAAAGATGAGTAGACTCAAACATTCAGATATCTAGCATGCTTCAGTAGAAGGAGGAAACATTTTCCATAGAATAGAAAGCTCAAGGGCAAGATAGTACCTCCCAAATGGAAGGGAAGGCGTGTGAGAAAAGGCATTTTCACTGTGAGGGTGGTGGCCCTTGGAACTTACTTCCAGTGGAGAGTATAGAACAGCAACTTAAATAATGAGAGAGTTCAAGCGTGGAGGAGGAGTGGTCTAGTGGTTAGAGCTGCGGGCTGAAAAAACAACAAAGCCAAATTCAAATCCCACTGACGCCTCTTGTGGTCTTGGACAAGCCGCTTCATCTTCCACTGGCTCAGGTATAAACTCAGATTATAAACCCCCTGGGGATAGTGAAATAGCTTACTGTGCCTGAATATAACTTAGTTTGAAATACTACTGGAATGGCATGAGCTGAATATTTAAAATAAAAGCATGCTGGGGGAGAGAAGACAAGAGATTAAGCTCCTTTACTGCAGTAATTAGGCAAAATGGATGGGCCAGTTGGTCTGTATCTACCACTGTTTTCTCTGGGCTAAATATTCAGCAAACCAGTAACTATATACAATTAAGTTATCTACATGTCTTTATACAGGTTTTCAGGAAAGATATGTGTTCAGGTCTGGTTGCTGAATATACTAACAGATGAATTATACAGATAACGTTATCCCTGTAATCATTTGGATTTAAATACATAAGTTCTACTAATAACATCTGAATATCGTCACTGTCTGTGTAACTTCTGGCTTTGCCCTCTAATCATCTCAATTGCCTACATTACCCTGTACATAATTCATGTTTCAGCACTCCAAGTTCCCCCCTCCCTCTGCATGCTATGAAGTTGTACAGTTATGTTTAAATTGTTAGTTGTAATTATCGCAAGTTCTCTGTAAAACTGAAGTTACAATGTAAACCGCCTTGATTTAAGATAAAGCGATATTAAAAAAAAAAACCCTGTTAAATAAATAAATAAATAATTAATTAATACAATCCCATCCCTAGTTATTTTATTATTACTTTTTGTTATCTTTATTGCTGAATCAGGACTTATCATGAACTACATGCCATGCCAAAGAAAACATTGATTATCTCTTGCCCATTCCAATGTATACAGATACATTTTGGAAATATAGTGACTTAGGGGCATGTTTACATACAAGAGTGCTGTTAGCACGTGGATCGGGCCATGAAACCACCATGGAGGCCTGCGCCAACTTCAGGGAACATGTGCATCCATCTCACTGCAACTGGCGCATTCTAACATGAGGCGCTGCAGTAATCCCAAACACATCGAGATTGTGTTAAGTGCACCCATGCTAACATCCACAGTCATGGCCAAAATGGCTGCGCTTATTGTGACATGCCGTAAATGCCCATGTTACACCCTGACTCTGTCCTGTACTATTTAACGTAGGAATTTTTGCATAGGGTCATGCTACATTTTAGCATGGCATGCTTACTGCACACTGAATCCTGTGCTACTGGTTAGTGCAGTTTAGTAAACATGCCCCTTAATGCAGTCTGGCTAATTAAAAAAAGGTAGACAGCCAGCTGATGCTGGCCACCTAAGTATTTTTCAATATTGCCTTATATGTTTCTAATAATTGGACTTATCTCATGCCTTGTTGCACTTCGGTGAAATCTGGAGAACAGAACCATAGCACCTGGCCACTATTTTGACCATGGATAAAGAAAGAGAATACTCATCATAAGGTACTCACACATTTTATTTCATCCTTCAATTTATCTTTGTTCTTTGCCTTTCAGAGACTCTGCCAGTGGCATGTTAAGTAGTCCCAAGGAGAAGTCAAGGTAGACAAATCTTCTAGTTACCTGCAGAACCAGCCGTCCCGACGCACACTTCTAGCCTTGCCACCACAGCTCCTCCTGAGGAGCAGGCGCTGTGTCTTGCTGAGCGAACGTTGGACAGCAGTATTACACACACCATGGTGGTGCATGATGGCAGGGAGATGGTTGACCCCAAAAAAGGGGTGCTGCTGGAGCCCTTCCATCACCAGGTTGGTGGCCATATGAGCTTGCTGAAGTATAATGAACACACAATTTGCAAGCCGCTGGTGTCGCAGGAGCATCGCTTCTATGAGTCACTCCCCAAGGAGATGAAACGCTTCACGCCTCAGTACAAAGGTAAGGTTGGGGCCCCCCTAAGTCCTTGCTACTTATCCATGTGCTTGGATTTCATCTTTCTGAAAATGAAACCTTAGCCTTACCATGATGTATATGCTCTGAGATTTCAGTGTACATAGCATGTGCTGGTTATGAGAAGTAGGGGTCAGTTACTAGTTTAATCACTGAAATATACCTTGGTAAAACAAAGGCATGGGTTTAAATTCTGCCCTTCCATTGCCTGTGTGAATTTACCAAATAGCTTTCTTCATGCCTTCTGGGTGACCTTGAGTAAAGTTTCTTCTCTTGTATCTGTTTAACCAGATTACCTGAGAGGTAATAGGAAAAGTTTGATTATTTCCACTGCTCCATATGCTTTGGAAGGCTTTGTGCATCCCTGTCAGGGTTACCTGCATGAGTGTTTTCCAAAACACTCATGCTTGGATAAATGTTGACTAAATCCAATTTCTTTTTTTGCAAACTTAAGTTTGGTCCTTGAGGACCACAAACAGGTTAGATTGTCAGGATATCCCTAATAAATATGCATAAGGGAGATTTACATACAATTGAAGTAGTATGCATGCAGATGTTTTAAAATAAATAAATAAATAAATCTACTTCATGCATATTCACTAGGGACATTCTGGAAGCCTGACCTATTTGTGTCCCTCTAGGATTGAACTTGGGCATCCGCAACCTAGAGGAACAGAACCACAAGGTTTTAGGCCTGTTTTTGTACAGCTGATGCAATTGGACAACAGGGTTGACATTGCCAAGTGCTGTCGGATCATAATTAGAGGAGGTCTTCTCAGCAAAGAACACATCTGCAGATTTTTAGTTTGCTTTCACCATGCAGACGTGAACCTACCATGCTTTAACAACTGGTCCAGCACCAGGTGATAATTTATTTGGCACAAAACCAAAAGCACAGCTCCAAGGATCTACGTGCCCAACAACATGGCATAGTGAGTGTTCTCCTCCACTTAGGTTTCTCTTAAAAAGAAATGACTGAAACTGAGCCAGGAGCTGTCATCCTGATGTTCTTGATTCTTTAACTTTCTAACCTTTCACTGAAGCTCTGAGAATTCAACATAAGAACATAAGATATGCCATACTGAGTCAGACCAAGGTCCATCAAGACCAGTATCCTGTTTTCCAACAGTGGCCAATCCAGGTCACAAGTACCTAGCAGTTTCCCAAAAAGACAAACAGGTTCCACAGTGCTTGTATTGGGGCAAGCAGTGTATTTCCCAGGTCCTCAATGGTTTATGGACCTTTCCTCCAGGAACTTGTCCAACCTTTTTTAAACCTAGCTACATTAAAAGCTTTTACTACATCCTCTGGTAACGAAGTCTAAAATTCGCCCTTTCTTACACACTACTAAAATACTTATCCACTCTTTAGTTACCTCCCATCTAAACTATTACAACCTCCTCCTTGCTGGTCTCCCTCTGAATCATCTCTCTCCCCTTCCATCTGTTCAAAACTCAGCTGCGCGGCTAATCTTCTACCATCCTCGATATGCTCATAGAATCCCTTCTTTTCATTGGCTCCCTATCCATTTCCATATCCAGTTCAAACTTCTCCTACTGACCTGTAAGTGCACTCTTTCTACTGCTCCTCACTATCTTTCCTCTCTTATCTCTCCCTACCCCCTCATTGGGAACTCCGCTCTTCTGGCAGATCCCTTCTATCTGTGTCCTTCTCTTCTGTCAATGTCAGACTGCAATACTTCCACTTTGCTGCTCCTTATGCCTGGAACAAACTACTAGAGTCTGTACATCAGGCTTCATCTCTGGCCCTTTTCAAATCCAGGCTGAATGCTCACTTCTTCAAAGCTACTTTTGGATCCTGATCCATGTAGTCTCCTGCTCTCCAATTATATATTTCCTTACCATTCCTTAGACATATCCTTGTCTGCAGCTATTGTGTTGTCTGTCTTGACTAGACTGTAAGCTCTGATGAGAAGGGGACCATCTTTTACATGTGTTTGTATAGCGCTGCATATTCCTTGTAGCGCGATACAAATGATCAGTAATTGTAGTAGTAGCAGTCTGCTCACATGTTCACTAAAATAAAGTAATGGACAGAAGCACTTCTCAAATGACCCAGTTCCTTGAATAAGATTTTAGATTTATTTATTTACATTTCTTATATACCACGCTATTTTAATCAGTGTGGTGTACATTTGAACATAACACACCACAATGTGACAGGCAACATTGGGTTTACAATAAACAGATACCTGACAGACCCCATCCTGATACCTGTGGATCATGATAGTAGCCATTGGGATAATTCCAAAATGGTAAAAAACAAGGACTACAACTATCAGAATTCACTGGGATATAAGTTGAGAGAACCAGGACTAATGTAAAGTCTCCCAGTAAGAAGTGTAAGAGGGTCACTTGGCAGCTTTATATATATAGGAAAAGGCAGACCTTGTCATAGTGGCAGCTAACCAAATGCAAGGAAAGATGGTCCTCTTCTAATGGAAATTGTAGCATCACAGGGAGATCACTGTATAAACCCTGTAGACTCCTGCAAAAGAGGGTGCTATTTTCTACAGTGCCACCTATGTGCCTAAGGCAATACTGCTTGGACATTTCAGTACCCTGGGGGCTGTCTGTTCTTCCATCTCTGGGATACATGAAGAGTTTAAGGGCTGAGCAAGCGGGTTAACTGATGCTGCCTTGAGGATAAGATAAGGTGGAGAGTACCTATGATCCCATACAAGGAGCCATGCATACTTTATTTATTTAGACAGATTTGTATATCACCTTATCCTACAATCAAAGTGGTTACATCACATTGGAGGGTTATATTTAACATGTGGGTACTTTACAACATTTAACATGAGGGTATTTAACAACATTTAGACAGCACAATTGGTGGGTTACAATTAGCATGAGGGTACTTAACAACACTATACAATGAACTTCTATGTCTAGTTGGGATGATTGGATATTGAATTGGCGGGGGTAGTTGCAATACCGTCCGGGTGGGGACTTTTGTCTGTCTGCTCATAGGTTTCTGTAAAGAGCAGGGTTTTAAGGGCCTTGCGGAAGTCTGTGATGTCTTCCAATGCCCTCGGGCTCGTTGGGAGGGAGTTCCAAAGTGTGGACGCCAGTAGTGAAGGAGCTCTTCTTGAAGTATTTTGTTTAGTCTTGTGGTATCCTGCAGGTGTGCCGATCATGTTGTCATTATTGGTCCTTCTTGGTCTATTATTGATATCCCTTGTTATGATATCTTGGAGTGCATCTGCTGAGAGATGGTGAATGATTTTAAAGATGATCAGGACTGTTTTAAATTTTGCTCTGGCCACCATTGGGAGACAGTGCAGTTGCTGTAGGACGGGGGTGATGTGCTCAGTTCTTGGAGTGTCTGTAATGATGCGTGCTGCAGTGTTCTGCACCATTTGGAGTGGGTGTAAGGTCTGCTGAGGGAGGCCTTGATATAACGAGTTTCCGTAATCAAGCAGAGGTGTGATGAGTGCTTGGCACACTGTGCAGAAATGGTCCTCGCGGAGTAATGGTTTGATCTTTCTTATGGTCCTCAAACGTTGATAGGCCTTGCTTGCAGTTTTGGTGATATGAGATTTCAAGTTCAGCGCTCTTCGATTACTATGAGTTTGTTTAGAATGCTGATAGTCTGTGGTGGAATGAAGGTGGGGTTCCTGGTGATGAACATTGCCTCAGGTTTATTGTAGTTGACCGTCATGTTATTGGCTGTGAGCCAGGCATATATTGTTTTACAGTACAGCAGAAGTGTGATTTCATTTTTGTGCTAAGAGAGGGGCTGCAATGCAAAAAAGGCAAGCCTTACCACTGACATGCATTCCTCCTCTGTACCCCCCTGATTCACACCTACAGCTGCTGACTCCAAGCTGCAAGCCCCTTCATTTCAGTCACTGCCCATATCCCTGGAGGCCCTAATCCTGGCAGTCCTATAATGGCTGCCAGGACTCACCCTAATGATAGTATTACAGTAACCAAGACTCTGGTATTAGGGGAGGGGGACAGAGTGATGAGGAATTAATCTGGAGTGCAGTTAATGAATCTCTCTGCCCTGACTCACGAGGCAGTAAATTTCATGGAAGCATAAAATAACCAAACTCTAAATGTGCCAGTGTATGGAGCTTGCATACTACATAGCAAAGCAGCTCTGTGGCGAAGGGAGGGGAGAGTGGTGATCGCTGGAATGCTTTTGGGGATGTAAATCCTCCCCTAAACATTCCTCCTTTGCTTAGTTTGTCTGGAATGACTGGAGTCTGCATGAGACAGAAATAAAGCAGAAATTGTCTCTTGTGTGTGTCTGCAAAGCACTGTGAACATCTTTGTAATGCTGTGCAAATAATAAGTAAGATGTCTGGACTGCAGAGCATCCAGTGAACCACACCATGGGAAAAGCAATGTATTGACTGACTAATTCATAGCAGGAAAGGCGTTGCTAGGACTCTGGTGAAGGACCATTTGCTCAGCTCTAAAGCATCAGCATTTTAGAGGCAACATCATGCCACCTTCTCCATAAATTTCCAGCTCACAAGAATCCCTTTCATGTGCTTGAGATTGCCTCCAAATAAATTGATCTACAGCAAATTGGCTGAATGATCAGGGGATTCCGTGTCAGTGTTGTGTACTGCTCTTCAAGAGACTCAGATTTGATTCTTGAGCCTGACTACTGCTCCTCCTGCCCAGTGGGGCTAAGGCTGCCTGAACCAGGTTATGTTTCCTAGTGTTGCTACTTCAACCAAGTCACTCCAGACAGGCTGATCCACTCTTAGTTTTAACCCATTGCATGCATGGAGGTGTGATTCTACTTTTCTTAAGAAAATTAGGAACCAAGTTTTCATATTAAATAACAGTCATGCTACATAATACTTATTTTTATGGTGCTACTATAATATGCAGCGTACGACATCAGGAAACACCTCTTTGGGATGACCTGGTTGAGACTATGATCCCAATGCTTACAAGCAGGGCTTCACACACCTGCCCTGGGAAGCATACAGCAAGTCAGAATTTCAAGATATCCATAATGAAGAGGCATAAGGATTCACTTGCATGCTTTGAAACCTGGCATATATACCGGTTTTCTCATGCGCATTCACTGCAAATATCCTGAAAACCTGGTGTCTCCAGAATAGGTTTGGAAAGCCCTGGTTTGTTCTGTTTAATAGTATCAGTCTTATCTTTCTGCTCTCCTCATTAGTTTTGGCTACTGTATATCAGTCATGTTAAGATAGCTCTCCCTACCTACCTGGCCCACCAGCTTCCAGGGAAATCCATAATTTAGGCTTCTCTAGAAAAGAGAGAAGATATTTATAGATGTATATGTACTGTATGGAGTGACCTAATGGCTAGAGCACTAGCTTAGGAACCAAGAGACCAGGATTTGATTCCTACTGTACTCCTTGTGACCTTAGGCAAGTCACTTAGCCCTCCATTGCCTGGAAAAAAAAGGCCTGGCAATCTACTTCTGGTCATACCTTGCCAAGAAAAACCAGGGGCTGCTGGGTTGCCAGGAGTCAGCATTGACTTGACAGCACTTAAAAAAATGTACTGTATATATTTCACAGGCCTTGTACAAAGTTGAAACTCTATATTGTATTTCCCTTATTTCCTGCATGCATGACAGTTGCTGTTTTCATTTAGGGTGACTGAAGGGATAGAAAAGTTCAGGGAAATGAATCTCAAAGTCATGCTGGCTTTGAGGCTTCAGTGATATATCCCCAAAACACGGTCCTGCAATAGCAGCTGAGTTTTTAGCCACACAATAGTTACAGCTACAGGGAGAATTCCAAAAATGCAACATGTGAGATGGCTCAGACTATCTGGAGTCTCTTTCCAGTGGCAGAAATCTTCAAAGCCTTCTTGCCAGCAGTTAATATGACATGGCTTGGATTCACTAATCTATATTGGCTCTGATGCACTGAAATTCTTTAACCCATTTCCCTTATGATTTGCACCACTTCATCTAATGTCATAAATTACATGACTCAGTATAGTCTAATAAGATACTAACATATCAATGTCACATATAGCATCATCTAAATTGAAACCCAGTCAGATCTGGTATGTGTGCCCTTGCATGGTTGACACATCAGAGATTTCAGATGTTCATCACAGCCACCAACAAATGCCAAAAGACAGTTTGAGTCAACCTTAAGTTCAAAAAGAAAGCTGCGTCCACAGGGGATAAACTATTAACCAGAATGGTGCATGTCCAGTGAGCAATGCCCCTTGTTTACAGTGCCTGCAAAAATATTCATCTCCTCGGTGTTTGTCCTGTTTTGTCGCATTACAACCTGGAATTAAAATGGCGTTTTGGGGGTTAGCACCATATTATATACACAACATGCTTACGACTTTGAAGGTGCAAAATATCCTTTATTGTAACACAAACAATAAGGAAAAAAAACTAAATCAGGAGTGTGCATATGTATTCACCCCCAAAGTCAGTAGGTTGTAGAACCACCTTTTGCTGCTATTACAGCTGCAAGTCTCTTGGGGTATGTCTCTATTAGCTTAGCCAGGGTCGGCCCATCCGTTGTGCAAGAATGATGTTCGCACAGGGCCCTGCGCTTCAGGGGACCCTGCGCCAGCAACATCCCGCACATGCCATTCGGCACCAGCAGGGTCAGCTTTAGAGGGAGCCAGAGAGGCTCCGGCTCACCTCTGACAGCTGCCGAAGTGAAGAGCGCCGTTTATCTTCACATTGGCAGCTGTGTTCTAGTATAGGCCGCTGGCATGCCGGAGGTCAAAGGGAATTTCCTGTTTCCCAGCACTCAGCGTGCCAGCAGTCTATACTAGAACACAGCTGCTGAAGTAAAAATAAATGGTGTTCTTCACCGGCGGCTCTCAGAGGAGAAATGGACAGCAGACAATGGAGATTTAGCAGAAGACACGAAGAAACCAGAAGAAAGTGACTGGAGCAATTGCAACTGAAAAATAAAATGCACAAACAACAAAAGGTAGAAAATACTTTTTTTATTTTGAATTTATTAACTTGAATATGTCTGCTCTGGGAAATGTGCATCGTTAATGTCTTTGCATTTTGTTTAGTACAAGAGGAAATTAATCAATAATTTTATTTCTCCAGTGTTGTTGTACATTCCAAGTTTGGCTTTTGGGGGTTCCCAGTTTAATTATTCTCTTCCTATTTCTAAATTGTGATCCCTTTTTCTTTGTTTGGCGATGGTCTATATGTAACCGAGCTGAAGTATCCTGTTTATGTAATTTCTATTTGACAGCGCCACTTGTTCTCTTTTCCCAGATGTATTGGTTTAATATTTGCAGTGTTGCCTTTTGATAGGTAGGGTTTGGTGCTTTGTGAGTTCTGGCAGTGCTGTTATGATACGGCGGGTTTGCTATGGGTTCTAAATGGGCAGTGTTTGTAGTACTTCCTAATGTGCCTGGCAAAATCTGGTGTCTTTCTTTATTCATAAACTCATTACGATGCATGTTTACTAAAAGTGCACAATATTATGCAAATATTTTTGCAAATGAGGCCCGCAATGAGTCTCCACACATGGTCCCACGCCCACCTTGTGCTAAGCTCAGGGGCGGCCCATCTAGCCACTGGGATTTTCACCCTTTCCTCAAGGCAAAACTGTTCCAACTCCTTCAAGTTAGATGGGTTGCATTGATGTACAGCAGTCTTCAAATCATGCCACATATTCTCAATTTGATTGAGGTCTGGGCTTTGACTAGGCCATTCCAAGACATTTAAATGTTTCCCTTTAAACCAGCTTTAGCAGTATGTTTAGGGTCATTGTCCTGCTGGAAGGTGAATCTTCGTCCCAGTCTCAAATCTCTGGCAGACTGAAACAAGTTTTCCTCAAGAATTGCCCTGTATTTAGTGCCATCCATCATTCCTTTAATCCTGACCAGTTTTCCTGTTCCTTCTGATGAAAAACATCCCCACAGCATGATGCTGCCACCACCATGTTTCACTGTCGGAATGGTGTTCTCGGGGTGATGGGAAGTGTTGGGTTTGCGACACACATGGCATTTCCCATGATGGCCAATAAGTTCAATTTTCTTCACATCTGACCAGAGAACCTTCTTCCATGTGTTTGCCACATGCTGCTGTGCAAACTCCAAACATGTTTTCTTCTTTCTTTCTTTAAGCAATGTCTTTTTTCTGGCCACTCTTCCATAAAGCCCCACTCTGTGGGGTGTACAGCTTAACCCTTTCAAGGCCTACTTTAAATTTTTTTTTTTTTAAACTTTTATTTTCATTTTGCAACAAACAAAAGAAACAACACACCAAAGGAGACAAAACAAGTATACAATAAAGAAAAATAAACCCAATTACCCCCCACCCCCACGCTTCTTCTCTAGCTGATTATGTCAGCATGTGAACGCTTCTAAACAACAGTGATTATACATCAAAACAATCAAAAGAGTATCTGCGATACAGAATAATCATGGGACAAAGATATATACAAATTTAGACAGTCAGATGAGAGCATTGAGCAGAATGTACATAGTCATTGAGCATCTTCCATTTAGACCGATGATGAGGAGTCTGAATGGGGGAAGCAAACATACGAGGTATTTGTTCATATTTACTGTAGAGACAGACATGATTCCACCATTCATTGGGGCTCAGATGAGAGCTATTTTTCCAGTATTTCGTGATTAGGGAAATAGCAATGCCAAGCATAAAGTCCAAAAGGAAGTAAGCCGTTTTTGGAAGAGAGGGGATCCCCGCAGCTGAGCGAAGTCCCACTATCCTCCAAGAAAGGGGCTCTTGAAAGTGTAATATAGACTGGATACGACCCCAGACCCGACGCCAGTAATACTGTAGTGCGGGACATTCATACATAACATGAGGTAGGGAACCAATGGCCGCATGACATGTCCAACAGCTATTGCCCTGAGTAGTGTTCCATTTGGCTAACCTGTCAGGAGTGTAAAAACACCGGTGGGCTAGAAAGAAGAGTGTCTGAGTGAGTGAGGCGGATCGGGAGACCCGTGTCACTCTACTCCAGACAAGGCTCCATTGCTCCGGGGTCAAAGTCACATGCAATTCTCTCTCCCATGCTTTCTGCGCTATAGGGGTATCTCTAGTTATAGCATTACATAAGGTTTTGTAAAAATTGGATGCTACGCCCGGTGAATTACCGATAGAGCGGATAGTCTCCAACCAACCTTGTGTAGGGGAGGCCGATGGCGGGAGCACCTTAGCACTCCGAAGGCAATGCTGAAGTTGCACCAACTGAAAGTAGTGTTTCGCTGGGAGACCAAATTCAATTTGCAATTCACTAAAAGTTTTCCAGCGACCTTCATGGAACAACTGACTAGGAATCCAAATGCCCCTAGTGTACCAGGGGCTCCACGCCATCGGCTTATTTTGTATTCGAAATCGAGTATTGTACCAAAGTGGGAGCTTGTCTAACGGACAGAGTCGGGAGTCTAAAGATTGCATAAGAGTATTAAAGGCACCTAAGGTGTCTAAAAGCATTGGTGGAAAGTGGGAGTCTGATGGGAGAGTCATACCAGGGAGAAAAGTAAGAGGAATCGGTTTGCAAAGGTCCTCTTCTATGTCTAGCCATACAGGTCTACTCGGTACTGGATCTTCCAGCCAACGAGCGCCTTGTTTGAGAAGAAAAGATTGATGATACTTCAGGAAATCAGGGAATCTGACACCCCCATTTTCCTTATCTGCTTGCAGCTTATGTTTCGCTATCCTAGGTGTCTTGTTTTGCCACAAGTATCTAGTCAGAAGGCCCTCTATATCTTTATATATACGTCGAGGTAAGAGACAGGGCAACATTTCTAAGATATAATTCACTTTCGGAACAATCATCATTTTTATGGTTTCCAATCGACCCCACCAGGTAAGTGTTAAAGGAGTCCAGCGGTGAGTAAGCGCCCGGACTTTAGAGGTTAAGTCTTTGGCATTGAAGGAGATAGTGTCTTCTAAAGGAGAACAATAGTGAACCCCAAGGTATTTGACCATGCGAGGTTGCCATAAAAAGGGGAAGGGTTGCATATCTGCCTGATGAAGCAACGGATTTAAGGGAAAGGCTACCGACTTGGTCCAATTTATCTTATAACCGGACAGTTGTGAGTATTTACCAATTTGCTCTAGGACAGCCGGTACTGAGTCTATAGAGACAAAAAGCATAAGGTCATCAGCATACGCGGAAATTTTGATTTCCCTATGGGTGAAGGGGACTCCATGAATCTCCTCCGATTGCCGGATTAGTAAAGCCAAGGGTTCGAGTGCAAGATCGAAGAGAAGTGGAGACAGTGGGCATCCCTGGCGAGTGCCGCGTTGAAGGGGAAAAGGCTGAGACTTTAAAGCGTTGGCACATATACTGGCTGTAGGCTGTGCGTACATGGTGCGAAGACAACGGAGAAAACCTTCCCCGAATCCGTACCAGCGGAGGACTGCAAACAGGAAGGGCCACTCTAAGCGATCAAAGGCCTTCTCAGCATCAAGTGAGAGACCAACAAATGGGCGATCAAGATTAACTGCGGTAGTCAGTACATGGCATAGAGTCCGAGCATTGTCAGCAGTTGATCTACCCGGAATGAAACCGCATTGATCTGGGTGTATTAAGGTAGGCATCCTATCAGAGAGCCGGGTAGAGAGAATGGTGGCAAATATTTTATAGTCCGCGTTGAGGAGGGAAATTGGACGATAATTAGCTGTTAGTTGCGGGTCTCTCCCCTCTTTCTCAAAAACTACTACATTTGCCATTGAAAAGGACCCAGAAGGAGAACCCTCCTCGGCCAGAGCAGAAAAATAAAGTTTCAAAACTGGAGCTAAGTCAGCGTGAAAGGTTTTGTAGAATTCAGCAGGGAGACCGTCTGGGCCTGCGGCTCGACCTGAGGCACATTTCTTGATAGCAGAGTGAATTTCTGAGACAGTAAATGGTGTGTCCAAGGCCACTCTATCTTCGTCAGATAGGGTCGGTCTTTGCACCCCTGAAAGTAAGCGTTCAAATACATCTGGCTCAAAATCACATTCAGATTGATAAAGCCGAGTATAAAAATCACGAAAGAGTTCTAAGATTTCGGTATCTTTAGTGACCAAGCCCCCCCCCGACGGATTACGGAGGGCGGTAACACGCTTGGCTTCTTTTTGACCTTTTAGGGCATTTGCTAATAATTTGCCAGCACGATTATTTTCCCGATAATATAGCCCTTGTTGTGATTCAATATTTTTAACAGCAGCAGTGTACAAAAGCTGATTGTATTGAAAACGCAAGCGTTGTAAACGGAGTAAAATACATGGGTCAGTACGGGACGTGAGAAGACGCTCCCCAGCTTGTATCTGCTGCTCTAGAATCAGTAATTGCTGCTTTCTTTGTTTCCCCTGCCGAATTTGATAGCTAGTTATAGTTGCGCGGATAGATGCTTTAAAACCCTCCCACCAAGCCCAGCTCGCTGTGTCATGGGGTGAGTTAAAATGAAAATAATCTTGGATAGCGGCCTTTATATCAACCTGAAAATCTTTTTGACCCAGTAAGGATCTATCAAAAAACCAAGCTCGGGGAGAATCGTCCCGCGCAGTGACATGTAATGATAAAGATATGGCAGCATGATCTGAAATATGAAGAGGATGAGTCCTAGCCATGTCCACTTGAGAAATCAGTGCTTTGGAAATGAGAAAGAAATCTATTCTAGATTGGGAGTGATGGGGGGCAGAAAAGAAAGTGAACTCTAAGTCGGAGGGGTGAAGCAGCCTCCATATATCTACCAGCGCAAGATCTTGCATCAGAGCTGTAAGGGTAGCAAGACTCTTGGGTGGACTACTCGTTCTAGGCGGCTGTCTATCTATCAGAGGGTCTAACACTTGATTAAAATCACCACCAAGTATTAATGGAGTATTGGCAGAGGCCTGTGCCAACTGCGCAATACTTGCATAGTAAGCAGGGTTGTCCACATTCGGGGCATAAATGCAAATACATGTAAATTCACTATCTCCAACCTTAAGACGTACTCGGGCCCATCTACCCTCCTTGTCAGCGCTAGTATCAATTACAGTAGCTTGCAAAGATTTCTTAACCAGAATGGCTACCCCGCACCGTTTGGAAACGGCGGGAGAATAGGCAGCCACCATGTAAGGCTTAACATTGAGTTTCAGTGTTTCAGCAGAGTTTAAGTGCGTCTCCTGAAGAAACGCTAAATCAGCATGCTCATGGCTAAGATAGCTAAGGATTTTCTTTCTTTTGATTGGACTATTAATGCCCTTTACGTTGAGTGATAAGATTTTACATAAGGCCATTCAGACAAGTTAAAAATTCTGAGCATGATAGCGCACATAATTTCACAATGTCCCTCATATTGACTGTATCTGGCTGTACATATGGCATAAAAGAAAATAAGCTTAGATAATACAATGAAGCGCCCCACATTAAAAAAGAAAAACCGCAGCGCGGTAGAGAAGAAGCAGAACCCCAAAAATTACTGGCGACCATGTGTCTGCGGGGAGAAGCCCCAGAGAAGGCCGAAATTGAAAAAACACATAACCTGTAGGACTGTGCGTGCTCCGAATCCGACCGAGGCACACATCATGGAGGGATAGGAGACCAAAAAACAAAAAAGTCATAGAAAGAAAGAAAGAGAGTCCAGGTAGTCTCTGTGCTTGACTATGAGCGCCGCATCGGGCCCTTCAAAATGGCGGACAGAGCCGGCAAATAAAAGTCCAAGTCATTGGATTAGCGCATCTGCTCTGCTTCTTTGGAGTCTAAAAAAGTTGATAGTAGATCAGGATCTTCGAATGTCCTGGTTTGGTTGTGGAGAGTCACTCGGAGCTTCGCGGGATACAACAGGCCAAAGCGAGCCTGTAGCTGTTGAAGTCGAGGGCGAAAAGCAAGGAGTTTCTTCCGTCGGTCAACGGTAGGCTTTGCCAAATCAGGGAAGAAGGAGACTTTGTGACCTTCAAATTCCAAATGATGGTTCGCCCGAGCAGCATTTAAAATTTGTTCCACTTGTTGATATCGTAGCAAGCGAAAGATAATAGGCCGGGGGGTCGTTCGGTTGAGCGCCATGTGGGTAGGAACACGGTGTGCACGATCGATTTCCAGTTCTTTATGAAAGGTGATCTTCAGCAAGGAGGGAAGAGTTTTGAGCAGGAATTCTCTCATATCTCCCGCTTCCACCCCCTCCGGTATTCCAATGAGCCTCACATTGTTGCGACGGGCTCGATTATTGCTATCTTCTAACTCCTTTTGAAGATTCTGTATCTGGCGCTCAGCCTTGTCCAGTGTGCCCAAGCGCACCGCGTGCGAGTCGAGGACCCCCGCCATATTGTCCTGCCGTAATGAGAGACTTTCAAGTCGGTCCTGGAGCACTCCAAAGTCTTCTCGCAGGGCTCTAAGCGCTTCTCCATTGGACTGCACCAATTCCTTCACGCCGCGTATTTCCTCTAAAATCTCCAGGTGCATTTCGGGGTTTTCCCGAAATGGAACCATCTTCTGTGGGGAGGACACCTCTGTTTTGGAGCGTTTTCCGTGAGAAGAAGAAGGAGACCCGAAGTCCAAGCGCGCTGGTTTATGGGCCGCCATCCCCCCGAGGTACCCCGGTCAGCCCGGAGCGAAATAGTAAGTTTGTATAGGTATTAAGTCAGGATTCTAAGTAGGCCTCTCGGGAGCTTCAGCGCGAAGCGTCTTACCCGCTGGACATCAGGCTCCGCCCCCCTACTTTAAATTTTTAATCCACATTCTGCAGCCTGGTTAATTTTTGCATATTTCAGAAAAATTGTACCCGTCTTATTCAATATGTTCTAATAGTGATTTTCCTTCTGCTATGGTCATGTATATAGTTTCCCCTGTTATCTCCAAGTTACCAACCCTGTTATAATGTAAGCAAAGGATTGTCCCAATGCAAAATTTGTTAACTGTAAACCGCACTGGTACCAAAGAGCGCGGTATATAAGAACTGTAAATAAATAAATAAATAAATAAATGTATTATATACCATTTCATAGGAATATTTCATCAGAATTTTGGATCCCAAGAGTTTTGGGCTCGGCCTGGAAAGGGTTAAAGTAGTCTATGGATAGATACTCCCATCTCCGCTGTGGATCTTTGCAGCTCTTTCAATGTTATCCTTGGTGTCTTTGTAGCATCTCTGATTAATGTCCTCCTTGCCCGGTCTGTGAGTTTTGGTGCGCGGCCTTCTCTTGTCAGATTTGTAATGGTACCATATTCTTTCCATTTTGTTATAATGGATTTAATGGTGCTCCGTGGGATATTCAGAATTTGGGATATTTTTTTTTATAATCCAACCCTGATCTATACTTCTCCACAACTTTGTCTCTGACCTGTTTGAAGTGCTTCTTGGTCTTCATGATGCTTGCTTAGTGGTGTTGCAGTTAGGGGCCTTTCAGAACAGAATTATTTATACAGGCATCATGTGACAGTGACTGCACAGAGGTGGACCCTAATCAACTAAATATATGACTTCTGAGGTTAATTGGTTGAACCAGATCTTATTTAGGGGTTTCATAGCAAAAGGGATGAATACATATGCACTCACAACTTTTCAGTTTTTGTTTTTTATATATACAAGGTATTTTATTGTCATTCCACTTCACCAATTTGGTCTATATTGTTAGGTCCATTACCTAACATCCAAATGAACCTCCATTTTCATTCCAGGTTGTATGTAATGCGACAAAACAGGACAAAAACCAAGGGGATAAATACTTTCACAAGGCACTGTATGTCATGAAACGTTTGAGCCTTGAGAGAAAGGAGCAGGGTTTGCTCTGTGCTACATTGTGTAATCTCCTTTGCCACAGATCTAGTAAATGGGAAGATTAGTCAACCACATCAAGAATCCACCATAGGACCCTTGGTGCAACAGTTGTTATGATGAAGAGTCCAAACTATACAGTGGGAGTGCTGGAACATGCTGTACAGAGCAGGCCTAGGACTGAAGAATGGAAAATGGGGGCAAGCCAAAAATATCCCTAGGCGACTTTCCTAACATATCACTTTAGCCAGGGTACAGAGATGCAGGGTCAGTGCTGGAGGATGATATAAATTTCAGTGTCTGCGACACTCTAACCTACTAGAGTTACTGTGAAAACATGTTTTGACGGTTACGTAATACCTGACAGTGTGATGTGCCATGTCAATTTTTGGGTGTGGCTGGGTTAGTTGAGGTGATAGCTTGCTTGTTTTCCCTATTTCAAGCCCTTTTACTATTCCTCCTCCTGTCTGAAGGTGTTATAGCTGTGATTCTGAGGAAGGACAGCAGGGGTCGTCTCTGTCTGATTGCCAGCCCCCAAGCAGATGGCCACACCTCCATTGACGTGGGTACAGAATCTTCGCTGTCGATTTGGAGCAAACTGAAACAGGAGAAGGCAAGCAGTGGCGAGTGCTCTCTGACCAGCTGGAAAAAGATCAAGAAGGCCACTGTTAGCGAGAGGTGAGGTCCATCATGTCAGTAAATGAAGCTCATTCAGCTGTTAGTGCACCCTGCCCCTGTACTGGGGGTAGGGGTAGTGAATCCCATATAGGCTTATGCTGTAAATATTCATCCTGTGCCAGTCTAAAATGTACCCAGGCCAGCACCATCTTCTTGTATAGCAAATATTAACAATGGTGTCAGCCTTAACACTAGAAGCCCCAAAGTGCGTCAATTGACGCAAATGCATCTTCGAAGTTGTATACCAGCGCCACTGCTAGAACCATGTCACTCATGTTCCATGACTTTGTTAGCAAGGTCAAGATGTTCAAATATGTGCATCAAAAATTAATGACAGATGCACCACCTAGTGGGAAAATGAATTTATACCAAGAAGCCCCAAAGTACGTCAATTGACGCATCCAAGACAATTGAGTGCGTCAATTGACGTACTTTGGGGCTTCTAGGTATAAATTCATGTTCCTGCTAGGTGGCGCATCTCAATCACTGTTTACAGTTTTACTCTGACATTACAAACAATAAACAAATAATGATGTCATGTAATGACATCACATACTGCACGTATTTAACAAATAAGTAACTTCACATTAATTCACATCTGCATTTCATGCTAAACGCAGTCATGGTGATAATGCGTCAATTGACGCACTTTGGGGTTTCTAGGTAAAATGCCTTTTGGGGCTTCTAGCGTTAATCTGCCAAAGCCATTTGTAATCGCTGCACCGGCACTAACTGGGGACCACTCCTGCCTCTGAAGAAATAATATGGTGAAAGTTTGGAGGAGGGCGTGGGTAGATTTTTTTGTGGGGTGGGGAGGGTGTGCTGACCTAATCTGAAGTGAAAAAAACAAAAAAAATCTCATTCATGTTTGTTTAGCTTCATTTTAATTATGAAATGGAAACTTTTGTTGAAATGTATTGTTTTGTTTTAAATGAAAATGATTTCCCAATCAAAAGGTACAAGGTAGACAACTCTCTTTTTAATATAATTGTAGACTTCAAAATGTATAAGGTACAATGCCGACAAACACAAAGTGAAGGGCCATCCCATAAGTTCTTTGTCATTGCTATGACTGTGCACAGATATTTCACAGCATGTGTTCCATATCTTGCATACTGTCAGATGAGTCTCACAGTCGGTAAGGCAAGTGCTGGAGCAGACAAATCTGAGACAAGTCCCTCCTAGTAATCTTCCCACCCAAGTTTGAATGTCTCTGTCCAGCTTTAACATCTCTGTTCTGTGGCTCTCTGACAGGCTGGGAGAGGGGGGATTAGGTAAAAGGATGGGGGCACAGTGGTGGTATCAACTGCCTGAACTTGCTTTGCTGGTACATAGTGACGGCCATTGCTGTAGTTTAGTTTTTCCAATTCATAGGGGGTTCTGAAGCTTCAGAATTTGTCTGTGTGCTGTTCCTGCCCTAACACTATTGGATTCTCATAGAGGGGGGATGGTCAGATGCTGGCATCCTTTTGACTCGGGATTGGAATATTTCCCTATCTGGTGTCAACAAGATAAATGTGCTGGGGCTATTTAAGGTGCCTTCTGATATCAACCATTTCCTTTCTTGGAAATTCTTCTTTCACCTCCTTTCCTAGTGTCCAGATATCCTCCAGGTTTTTCCTTGACACTCACAAGCAGTCCAGAATTGCCAAGTTACCCAGTTCCAGGAGTGAGATTTTAAGCCAGTCCTGGATTTCTGACAATCTTATTTTGATGCATTATAGCACCTGCAGCACTGATGCCAATGGGTACAATCAAGGACTACAAGTACTATAGTGCATTATATGCAACTTTAAAACCAGAAATGGCAAAAAATCTCACTCCTGGAACAGCGTACCTTGGCAACTCTGGCAGCCCCATATTATAGGCTTACTTTTATTCAGGTTTGCAACAAGGGGGCTGAACCATGAAAAAAAATAAAAAGAGGACTGTGCCTGTTCAGTTTAGCTTGTATATGCTGTTTATTTCACCTGTGCTTCGAGCTCATTAAAATTATCAGCCCAATATTCAGCAGTAGCGGTTAGCCATTGTAGAGCGGTTAGACGTCACCACTTAACCTAAGACTTGGATAGTCAATGATGGGGCCATATCTGGCCACCAGCAATGAATATCCAGGTCAGTCGGATAGCATGGAAGCTAAATAGGCAGTGGTGATATTCAGCTCCTGCCCAGATAGCTTCTGCAGTAGAAGTTTAGCCATCCTTTAAGATGTCTAGCTTTTGCCACTTAAGGATAACCGGGCAGGGCTGCATATCACTGCTTTCCGGTTATCGCTGGGTGCTGCCTCACACTGGGACATTCAGCAGCACTAACCCCGTTAGTGCTGCTGAATATCCCGGTCACTGCGATTAACACAGTTAGGGGTCTGCTAACCACATTAAATATCGTGCCCTACAGTTTTAGAGATTAAAGTGCACAGTGGCATGAGGAGTGCCTAGGATAGCAATATCGAGCCTCAGGTACTGCGGAGGAAAAGAGCACCTAGGATAATGATCTCTGCAGTGCCTTGGACAGGGTTTCACCATTTTAGATGTTCCTTTCCTCTACAGTGCCTGAGGCTGGGTCAGAGGAGCATCTAGGATGGTAATAATCCAACCTGAGACTTGGATACTCTGCAACTATGCCGCTTTATTTATATTTAGCTCAGGCCTTTTCAGTAATTGTTCAAAGTGAGTTACATTTAGGTAGAGTAGGTATTTCTCTGTCCCTGGAGGATTTATAATCTAAGTTTGTACCTAAGACAATGGAGGATTAAGTGACTTATCCAAAATCACAAGGGGCATTGATGACATTTGAATCCTGGCTTCCCTGGTTCCTAGCCTGCTGCTCTAACCACTAGACTACTCCTCTATTCCACTGCTGTGTACTGTACCAAGCACTGGTAAACCATATACATATTCAGAATTTCTTGCTCACTTACCTCTGATCTGTGACTTTTTCCTGTCTATACCCCAACGCACTTACAATCTAAACTCATTTTTAGGGAGCATCTTATTTATTTAAAAGGATTTAATATACCGCTTTATCTTTAAATCAAGCGGTTATCACATCAAACAATCAAGAGTGGGAGGGTGAATACATGCAGTGGATACATCGACTTGTGTGGTGTGGGTGAGCAGTGTGATTGATTAACCGGTGAGCTATATACATTGTGAACTGTCAACAGGGGTTATATACAGGTAGCAGGGCGCTATATACATTGTGAACTATGAACAGGGGCTGTATACAAGTAGCAATGGGGGATGCAGGGGTCATTTATAGATTGGAGAAGGCTGGTAGCTGGTTCATGTGAAGTCCTTATAGTGTTCATGGCTTGTGTAAATCAGCTTGTGGGGTGATTGGTGTTTGGTGGTCTTCATTGAATTGTTCAATGAATAGGGTGGTTTTGAGCAGCCTTCTGAATTCTTTTATATCAGTTGTTGATCTTAGAATATCTGGGAGGGCATTCCAAATAGTGGGTGCAGCAAAAGAGAAGGCTTGCATGGATGTGGATTTGTTGGTTTTTGTGAATAGAGTAGGTGTTGGTATGTTGTTTTTGGTGCTGTTTCTGTCTGGTCTTTTGCTTGCTTTGGTTCCGATGAGTTCCTGTAGTATTTCTGCTGCCATGTTGTTTTTAATTTTGAAGATGGTGAGTGCTGATTTATATTTTGCCCGTGAGTGTCTCATGTCACCACCTAAAACTACACCAGCACCATGGTCAGATCACCATGCCATATTATTTGAGCTCCACCACAATACCCAACAGGCAGCTCAGAAAACTGAACAGCCAACCAGCCGCTTCAAAGCCTTTAACAAAGAGGACTTCCTCAAAGATACCGTGCAGGCCCTACCCCAAGATTTCACCGACCTGAACAAAGCTGTAGATGCATGGAATACCACCATCCTTGCTGCATCTCAACTCACATCTCGAAAGAATCCACACCACAACAAAAACAGGCCCAGATCTACCCCATGGTACTCTAACACAATAAGAGAATCCAAAAGAAACCTATGACAACTTGAACGTCGCTGGAGATGGAACAAAGCAGAAACTATTCTGAAATAATACCAAGAGAAGCAAAAAGAATACAATAACCTAATAAACAAACATAAACAACAATACCACACAAACCTCGTAATAAAAGCCTGTAATAAACCTAAAGAACTATTCAACATCGTTCGTACCCTAACAAATGACCCAGCCATGAAAGACGAAAGCAAGATGCACCCACAAACATTTGCTGATTACCTAATAGCCAAGAATAGTACTACCACACCCCAAAAGAACATCTCTCTGATGGACACAGCAACTAAAGATGGCTCTGCAGCTACCAATCAATGGAAGAACTTCCTCATCCCATCAACGAAACAAATAGAACAAACCATCACTGCTCTAAACACCACCACCTCTCCATCGGACCCCTGCCCGGTGACTTGGATCAAATCCACCAAAGAAGAATTCAACACATTCATCCAAAAGATAGTAAGCACCTCTCTCATTCAGGGCTACATGCCCAAAGCACTCAATCAATCTACTATCCGCCCCATCCCTAAAAGCACTTCATCTAATAGCACCGACCCTTCAACCTACCGCCCAATAACCAGCCTACCATTCCTGGCAAAAATAACTGAAAAAATTGTACAGCGACAGCTCCAAGATCATATTGACGGATTTGCCCCACTAGATCCCCACCAGCACGGATTTCGTCCAAATCATGGTGCTGAGACACTTGTCATACATCTACCTGACAATTTAATCAAAGGAATAGACAAGAGAAAGCAAGGCTTCTTACTAATATTTATCGACATATCAGCGCCTTCGACACAGTTTCCCATCACATCCTTTTGAAGTGACTAATGGAGATTGGTCTACAAGATACCACCATCAAATGTTTCCAATCATATCTCGGAGATAGACAACAGAAAGTAAAATCTGGGATACCTCACCCCAGCACCCTTCAGTACCACTCAAGGAGTTCCCCAAGGCTCATCACTATCAGCTTTTCTCTTCAACATTTATATTCAATCTATATGCAAAATAGTCAACAAATACAAGTTACAATATGCCATATATGCTGATGATATCATGGCATATACGTCTATTCAACTGGACTCCCCAGACTACACCACTATATCAACCTGCATCTATGAAATAACAACCTGGCTTACTAACAACAACTTAAAAATCAACATAAAAAAATCTGAAGCAATCATCATTACAAGAGACTCCACATTCATTCCTCCTACTTCTATCATCATATCCAATACACCGATTACAATAAAAGGCGAAGTCCGATATCTTGGAGTGATTCTAATCAAGCAGCTCACCCTACAACCACATATCAACAAGATATCCAAAACAGCCTTCTTCAAACTTGCAACACTCCGGAGACTAAAACCCCTCCTCAATAAGGAACATTTCCGCACAGTATGCCAGGCCATCATTACACCTATGTTGGACTATTGTAATATCCTATTCCAAGGCCTACCTAAACAAACCACCCGTCCACTACAAATAGTCCAGAACACCGCTGCCCACATCATTGCTAGCACTTCAATACAAGACCACATAACTCCAATACTACATGAGCTACACTGGCTACCAATCTCCTCACGGGCAAAATATAAATCAGCACTCACCATCTTCATCTTCTGTCAGTGCTTTTCAGTTACCTCTGTATGCTTGTCCTAGAGGACAGGAGTAATTACACTAACCCCATGAGCTACTTAGTATGCGCCATCTCCTTGGGAGGTTAAGAGACAGATCCTTAACATAGTAGCATAGTAAATGACGGCAGATAAAGACCAGTATGGTCCATCTAGTCTGCCAAGAAAGATGTCAAGTGTAGGTGCACCTGCCGCTCCGTGCAGGCCACCCCTCCCCATGTCTTTGTTGTAGGGGTGAACCCACTGCTCCGTGTAGGACACCCCTGTATGTTGAGAAATTAATTAATTAAGTTTATTTTGATTTATCCTGTTGCTGTAAAGGGATCCACTGTGTCTGTCCCATGCCATTTTGAATTCTGTCACTGTATTTGCCCCCCAACACTTCCATCGGGAGGGCATTCCAAGCATCCACCACCCTTTCAGTGAAAATGTATTTCCCGACATTACCTTTCAATTTACCCCCTTGCAGCTTCATGTTATGCCCTCTAGTTTTACAGCTTCCCCTTCTTTGAAAGAGGTTTGTTTGTTCATTATTTCTCTTTAAGTATTTAAAGGTCTGAATCATATCTCCCCTGTCCCTCCTCTCCTCCAGAGTGTACATATTTAGGTCTTCAAGTCTTTTCTCATAAGGCTTCTGACGCAGGCTCCAAATCATTTTGGTTGCCTTCCTCTGAACAGTTTCAAGTCTTTTTATATCCTTTGCAAGATATGGTCTCCAAAACTGAACACAGTATTCCAAGTGAGGCCTCACCAGTGACTTATACAGTGGCATTAGTACCTCTTCCTTTCTGCTGGTAATTCCTCTTTGTATGCAACCCATCTTCCTGGCTTTTGCCACTGCCTTGTTGCACTGTTTTGCCACCTTGAGATCTGCAGAAATAAGCACACCAAGGTCCTTCTCCTGGTCCGTGCACACCAACCTCTTGCCCCCTATCGCGTACATTTCCCCTGGATTTCTGCTTCCCAAGTGCATGACACTGCACTTCTTCGCATTAAATCTTAACTGCCAAGCATTAGACCATTCTTCCAGCTTTTGTAGATCTTTCCTCATGTTATCCACTCCCTCAGGGGAGTCCACTCTGTTGCAAATTTTCGTGTCATCTGGAAAAAGACAGACTTTTCCATGCAGTCCTTCAGCAATATCACTCACAAATATATTGAACAGTGCCGGGCCCAGGACCGAAGCTTGGGGCACCTAGCTAATCACCCTCCTTTCATCCGAGTGAGCTCCATTTACCATCACCTTCTGTCGTATGTCAGTTAACCAATTTCTGGTCCTATTTACCATCTTAGGATCCATCCCCAAGCTACCGAGTTTATTGATAAGCCTCCTATGAGAAACAGTATCAAAGGCTTTGCTGAAATCCAGGTAGATGACATCCATCGCATTATTATTGTAAACCGCTTACATGTTTCGACCAAAGCGGTATATTAAGTTTGGGAATAAAGATAAAGATGCCCCTGATCTAGTTCTCGTCACCCAGTCAAAGAACGCAATCAGATTTGTTTGGCAAGATTGTCCTTTGGTAAAACCATGTTGCCTCAGATCATGCAACCTGTTGGTTTTGAGAAAGTCCACTATTCGATCTTTCAAAAGCGCCTCTATTACTTATCCCGCCACCGAGGTAAGGCTCACAAGCCTATAGTTTGTCACTTCTTCCCTGTCACCACTTTTGTGTAGAGGTACCACATCAGCCCTTCTCCAGTCCTGAGGAACTACTCTTGTTTCCAAGGATCTGTTGAAAACATCCTTTAATGGCCCTGCAAGAACCTCTCTGAGCTCTTTCAGTATCCTGGGATGTATCCCATCCGGTCCCATGGCCTTGTCCACTTTCAGTTTCGCAAGTTGTTCTAACACATCATCTTCAGTGAATGGTGTGGTATCTACTTCATTCCCATTTTTATATTTGGGCGTCACAGATGATCCTTCTCCAGGATTTTCTTTAGTAAAAACAGAGCAGAAGTATTTGTTTAGCAATTTTGCTTTTTCAATGTCGCTTTCCACAAATCCGTTCCTAGCACTTCTGAGTCCTGCAATTCCATCTCTGATTTTTAAAAACTAGATCAGCATTCAGCCCAATGATTTCCAAAGCTATCCTGGCGACACCACACCTAGTCCATTTATTTTGGGATATCCACAGTGAACATACATGAAATCAGTCAGCATGTGATGGAGACAGGGTTATCGCCTGCATCTTCATTTCAAGATATCCTGAAAACTTGACTGGCTCTGGGGTCATTGGGACAGATGTGGGAACCACTGTAGCTGAAGCCTTTTTTCCAGATATATTTTGTTTAGCTCAAAGAGAGAGAGTTCTGCTTTGGTTTTTGCTATAATACCATTCAGGTTTGAGTTTCCCAAAGCTTAACACATTTGCTTCCTTGCCTTCAGAAAAGCAAAGTACTCACGTCTGTTTTCGTTTTTGCTATCTGCTTAGCTGTTCAGGGAATGCATTGCTGAGGGCAGAGTTCCATTTGCAGACAGAAGTCTCCTGCTATACAGAAGATTTCACCAGAACCTCTACTGAAAAAATCAGCTATAACCCTTGGGGACTGCACTGTCATGAGGAGCAGCTGACACGCATGTTAACCGAGTGCCATGAGAACACACTGCACCGTATCCTTTTCTCAACCCAGTGTGCATGTTGCAGGTTGTGTGCCAAAAGGACAACTCTTTGATTCTTTGAGGGGGAGGGGGTGTAATGACAACTAACTTCAAACTATCCATTGAATTCTATATAAGTGAGTGACACAGAAGGCGGATTCTACTCAAGTGTGTGGCTAGAACAGGATTTTCCAAACCTGTCCCAAGGACCTCAAAGCCAGTTGGGTTTTCAGAATGTCCACAATGAATATTCAAGTGATAAATTAATATATGCTGGGTTTCCAAAGTATGAAAATTTATTGTATGCATATTCATTGTGAACATGTTAAAATCTGACTGGTTATAGGGTTTCTAGAACAGGTATGGGATGGCTTGGATTAGAAGATACCTTGGAAGTCTCTGGAGGTGAGTGTTTTGCCTAGGAGAGTGACATAATATGCCTAGGAGAGTGACACAACAGAAGTTTCCAGAGGCAAGTCATATGGGTAGGCAGATGATGTCACTGAAGTTCTGGAGGAGGGGAGTGTGGTGGAAATTTTTAGAAGTGAATGATACTGGGAGGAAAGCGATACACGGAAGTCTCTCATAGTGACTGATGTGCCGTTAACTTCTGGAAGTGAGCCACGAAGGTAGGTGGAATAACTTCTTTTCATGAGACTGTAATGCTTGAGTTGACAGTCCTGTTTTGGCAGAGAACAGGGTTTTCCTTAACTCAGAGTAGGGTTTTTGTTGCTGGAAAACGTGGCTTCCCAGTTCAAGTATCCTTGTATCTTGGACCTGAAGATGGGCATACGACAGCATGGTGATGATGCCACAGAGGAGAAGAAAGCACGCCACATGAAGAAGTGTGCACAGAGTACATCCAGCTCGCTGGGAGTGCGCATCTGCGGCATGCAGGTAGTAAACACTCCTCCTCCAGAACTGGAGAGATGCAAAATCTGTACCAAGAGTCCTATGAAATTAGATATAATGACCTAAATATGTTATACTCTAGAGAACAAAAGGGAAAGGGGAGATATGATAAGAGACATCCAAATACCACAAAGGTATAAATAACACACAAGAAGCAAACATTTTTTAGTGATGAGGAAGTTCGTGGTCAAGATATGAAGTTCCAAGGGGAGCAGACTCAGGCATAAAGTTAGAAAGTATTTTTTTATGGAAAGGTGGTAAATGCATGGAACAACCTTTCAGGGGAGGTGATGAATGCAAAAACAGGAAAAGAATTCAAGAATGTCTGCTATAAACATAGGGGATCCTGATTTGCAAAGAAGTAAGGGAAAACAGATCAAGTGGGGTCGGTGTCACTGGAAGAGGAAACAGCTTGAGCAGAGTAAATGGATCTCATGGTTCTCCTCTGCTGTCGTGTTCTGTGTTTCTGTAATCAAGGCCTATCTGAAGAGCAGTTTGTCGGCAGAGTCTCCTGTGTTTATCAGTTACACATACGATTAATAATTTCTATTCAATGTCTTTGGGCCTACAACAAGCTGTACAGTCGCCACACCTCAGGAACATAAATTCAATATCTCAGAAGAGAAAATTACATTTCTCTTTTAGTTATGAGGACATCTGAGAACTGCTAGTGATACTGGGAAGTAAAAGGTCCTCACTGTCTCTTCCTTTCAATCATGTCCTCTCAACATGTAATCAAACTCTGGAATTCATTAGCAGAGGATGTGGTAAAAGCTCTTAGTGTAGCTGGGTTTAAAAAAAAGGTTTGGACAAGTTCCTGGAGGAAAGGTCCATAAACCATTATTTAGGAGGACCTGGGAACTCCACCGTTTACCCCAGGATAAGCATCGTGGAATCTGTGTATCTTTCTGGCAACCTGGCAGGTACTTATGACCTGGATTAGCCACTGTTGGAAAAGGATGATGGATCTTGGTCTGACCCAGTATGACATTTCTTATATTCTTATGTCACTAACAGGGTGGTTTTAAAGTGATTCTATATTGGTAGCATGGAATGGCAGAGGTTCTCCTCACTAATTAATGACTTATCTACGGCTCCCTTTTAGTTGTTTAGTTTATTGTTATTTGATATGCTGCCCTCCTGCTAAAATTAGGCAGAAATAATCCCAGCATCTCATCCCAGGTAATTTTACAATACAAACATTTCCATCTGTGTAAATTTGACAGTGGCCTCATGTTGTTAGAATTTAACAGAATGCTGATCCAAGTCTCTGTGAAACAAGGCAGGCTTTGGAGGTCTTAAGAGAGTAGGGCGAAGTGAAAGCCTTATGTATCCTCTGGTTTCTACCCTATTAACACTGCTTTATGCAGAGTAGACAAGATTCTATCAAGCTCAGCCTTCACATAATATTAGTCATTGCATGACCTACAGTTTATCCACTATGGTTTTTCTTTCTGTTTATGGAAACTAACACAAGCAGGTTAAAATCTGCCCTAACTTCGGACAGTGATTGCCTGTCATAAGTCAGATGCAGTACTCCATCAATGTTCCAGCTATGGCTTAGGAGAGCCTGGAGTAAATACGTTTTCAGGATGAATCTTCCTCTTTTTGAGTTACTTTTAATTGAATGTGCAGTCCCCAAAGGCTGAGGCCATAAATTAGCTTCCCCAAGGTCCAGGGGAAGGCTGAGGCAGTTTTCCTATGGCTGAGGTGTATCAATTGTGCTGCCAACTCTCTCTCTTTCCAATTGCTTGCTTTCCCAGTATTGATCCGATTTTCATTGCCTTTTTTGTCAGAGACTTAGGCAAGCTTAAAGAAAGATCCAATTGCCTCACAGGCAATGGTACTTAAAAGTTTCCTTCATAAGTGATTTGCTCCACATATACTGGAAAAGTTATTAGTGCCCTAATAAACAAGTCCTTGTCAGTTCACTATGGAAAAAAGTATGATTTGATCAGTGTGCAGTATACTGATGTGACAATTAGGAAGTCTCCTAAAATGCTTGTTCAGTTAGCAAACCCATGCACATTTCAGGGCTGAAATTGGAAGTATAGGACCCTTAGGTTTTTCTTTTTCCTACCGTGAGGTCACGGGCTTGCACCATATGTCTCTCTCCCTTTTCCCTCCCTCTCATCCTTCCTTGGGTAGAAATACAGGCAATCACCATGGGGGTTGTGCACTAAACCAGGGATGCCAAATTGTCATCCTCAAGAGCTTCAAACAGAGTGGGATTTCAGGACATCTCTAATGCATGTGCATGAGGTATACAGTTTGCAGTTCATTGAAAAATGTGATATACTGACTTTTATGATGTATCTAGGTGGTTTACATTAAAATTATACATTAAAAGGTAGGGTGAGGAAAGAAGCGGTGATAGCGGCAGCAGCTCATGTCCCAGTATCTTGGACACCTCAACATGTCCCAAAGGCCAATTCAAAACAGAGATTCCTTTTAAAAATGTTTTAAGGAAGTTTTGATCCTAATGTGTAGAGGGAGGGCATTCCAAAGTAGGTAGGGCAGTACAAAGAAAATGGAATGCTTCAATAACTTGTAGTGAATTAAGCTATGAGAAAGGACTACAAATCTATTGTGTCCCTGAAACTGGAATGTACTGGATGGAGTATAAAGGCAAAGAGAGTCAAATAGATAGGTGGGAAGGCCACTATAAAATGTTTTTTGTGCTAATAGTAAAATTTTAAATTTTATTTGGTAGGAAACAGGGAGTCAATGGTGATCTCTTGGGGGTGACACGACTGAATTTTCTTAAGAAAGTAACTAATTTAATAGCTGTATTTTGTACTACTTAAAGACGATTAATTGAAGAGTTGGTAAACCATTATAGAGCGAGTTACAGTAATCAAGTTGAGTGATAAGAAGAGAAAGAGATAATGTTAGCAGAGAAAGTTTGTCTAAAAATGACAGAAGGGCTTCCACAGCTCTAAGTGAAGCAGAAGAGGACTTGACAAATGATAAGCCACATTTCAGATTCATGCTTACCTCCTTCCAATCTGCCATAGCATTCACCAAGCAAGAGTATTATGTCCATCTGACTTACTCTTGCTTCTGACCCTTGCCATCTCTTTACAACTCTCAACTCTCTCCTTAAAGTGCTTCTGTCTCCTTCCCCTCCTTCCCTTTCTGCCCAGACCTTGGCTGCTACTTCCATGACAAAGTCCACAAGATTACTCTTGAGTTCCCCCAGGGGTCATCTCCATCCCCCCTTCCCCCTCTTCACTCTCAAATCCTTCTCTAAATCTACTGTATGTTGCCCTCTCCTCCTTTTCTAAGATCACTGAGGAAGAAACCAGATAAATTCTCTCCTCCTCTAAACTTACTACTGCTCCTCTGATCCCATTCCCACCCATCTACTAAGTTCTATCTCCTCTACTGTTGTCCCTTCCATCTGTCATATCCTCAACCTATCATTTTCTACAACTGTTCCTTCAGCCTTCAAGCATGCTGTGGATACAGCTCTTCTCAAGAAACCTGATCCTATCTGTCCTTCTACTTATCGATCCATCTCTCTCCACCGGTTCATTGCCGCTGTCTTGACTTCTATCCTCTCAATCCTTTCTGGATCTACAATACTGCAGTCTTTCACCCTCTACATTCTACTGACTCTTGCCAGTCTCCAATGACATGTTCCTTGCCAAATCAAAGGACTTTTACTCGATCCTCATCCTTCTTGACCTTTCTGCTGCTTTTGACACCATTGATCACCACCTTCTCCTTGATACCCTGTCCTCGCTTGGATTTAGGGGTTTTGTCCTGTCCTGTTTTTGTCCTCTCTCCCACTGCACCTTTAGTGCATGTTCTCATGGATCCTCCTCTACTGCTATCCTGCTTTCAGTCGGTGTTCCCTAGGGCTCTGTCTTGAGACCTCTCCTTTTCTCTCTCTACACTCAGTCCCTTGGTGCATTCATCTCCTCCCATGGTTTTCAGTACCATCTCTACACTGATGATTCCCAAGATCTACCTTTCTGCACCTGAAATCTCTCCAGGTATCCAGGACTGGGTCTCTGCCTGCTTATCTGACATTAGTGTCTGGATGTCTCATCACCATCTGAAATTGAAAATGGCCAAAACTGAGTCCTTATCTTTCCCCTTAAGCCCACCCCTCTTCCTCCATTTCTGTACATAACACTCTACTCCTCCCTGTTTCTTCATCTTGCAGCCTTGGGTCATCTTTGACTCTGCCCTCTCCTTCTCCACTCATATCCAACAAATAGCTAAAAGCTATTGCTTCTTTCTCTATAACATTAGCAAAATTTGTCCTTCCTTTCTGAACACACTACTAAGATCCTTATCCATTCTCTTGTCACCTCCTGCCTAGACTACTGCAACCTCCTTTTCACTGGTCTTCCTCTGAATTACTTCTTCCTACTTTGATCTGTTCAAAACTCAGCTGCATGGCTAATCTTCCGCCATTGTTGCTATGCTCATGTCACTCCCTCTTTTAAAGTTACTTCATTGGATCCCTATCCATTCCCTGACCTATAAGTGTGTTCATTCGACTGCTGCTACCTACCTTTCCTCTCTTATCTCTCCCTATACCATGAACCAAGGAAAGTTAGAGGTGGTCAAGAATGAAATGGAACGTGTACAACTTGATCTGTTGGGTGTCAGTGAACTGAAATGAACTGGCATCGGGCACTTTGCATCAGATGATCACATTGTCTTTCATTTCCAGCATAGTAGACTAAGAAGAAACGGTGTTGCACTTATAATTAAGAAGAAATTTGCAAGAACTGTAATGAAATTTATTTATTTATTTTATTTATTTATTTAACATTTCTTCTATACCGCGCTATTATAATCAGTGCGGTGTACATCGAACAAAACATACTACAATGCATACAAGCAACATTGAGTTTACATAGAACAGGAAAAGAAACATAGGACAACCGGGGTAACTATTCACAGGGTAACTATTTACAGGTTAAATTACAATACAATGCAGTCAGTGAATGCTTAATTTCTACTCGTCTACAAGGAATGCCTATCAACACAGCTATAATTCAAGTATATGCCCCAACAATAGCTGCAGAAGAGGATCAAATTGATGAATTTTATGAACAAATACAAGCTGAAACTGACAGAACATGCAAACAGGATATCCTGATAGTCATGGGTGACTGGAACGCAAAAGTTGGCAACAATGAAGAAGGCAAAATAGTTGGAAAATATGGATTTGGCAACAGTAATGAAGCTGGAGAAAGACTGATAGAATTCTGCAAGACCAATGATCTATTCATCTCAAACACCTTCTTCCAGCAACACAAGCAGTGACTGTACACATGGACTTCACCCAATGGATTGTACAAAAATCAAATTGACTACATCTGTGGAAGTCAACGATGGAAAAGCTCTATAACATCAACAAAGACAAAACCTGAAGCTGAATGAAAAGAGCTAGCTACTCATCAATGTAGCAAAATATGACCTTGAGAATATACATACCACTGGAATTTAAAGACTGCCTGCAAAATCGATTTGCTGCTTTCGATACAAATGACGGAGCTCCAGAAGAGTTATGGAATGACATAAAGAAGATTGTGTTGGAAGAAAGTGAGAAGTCTCTACAAAAGGTGAAAAAGCAAAACGGCCAAAATGGATGACAGAAGAAACTCTGAAAATTGCCCAGAAATGCAGAAAAGCTAAAGCCAAAGGAGAAAGAGAGGCAATCACAGAACTCAGAGATTTCCAACGTGCAGCAAGACAAGGCAAGGAAAAGTACTACAATGATGCATGCAAAGAAAAAGAAGCAGAAACTATTAGAGGAGGAACAAGATCGGCTTTTCTAAAGCAACGAGAGTTAAAGAAAAAATTCCAGCCTTGAATTGGAATGATACAAGATTCTCAAGGATCTGTGTTGAATGATGCTGAGAAGATCATGAAAAGGTGGAAAGAATATACAGAGTTTTTATATGATAAAGATCAAGTGGACCAACAGCCGTTTCAACCTGTATCTTATGATCCGGAACCATTGGTGATGAAAGAAGAAGTCAAAGCAGCATTGAAAGCCTTATCAAAGAACAAAGCACCAGGCATTGATGGCATTCCCATAGAAGTATTACAGCAATCTGATGCAGCTGTTAACATACTTAAAAGGCTCTGCCAGGAAATTTGGAAGACAACATCATGGCAATCATCCATCACCTCTACCCCTCTCCATGCTCCCCTCAGAATAGGCCTCCTGAACTGTTGCTCTCTCAGAACCAAGTCTCTCCTCATTCAAGACCTTATCATGCAAGCATCCTTTGACCTTACCCTCCTCACTGAAACTTGGTTGAAGGATGGGGAGGGTGCCCTTCTTGCTCGCTGCCTTCCTGCGGGCTTCTCTGCAGTTTCTGTTCCCCAGATTGGCCGTTCAGGTGGTGGTGTGGCAGCCATCCTCTGCCCCAACCTCCCCTTCACTCAGATGTTTTCACCCTCACTTTCTTATCCCGAGGCCCTTCTACTTCATCTTCACACCTCACCCCCAACACATATTCTTCTTATTTATTCACCTCCTGCCCTTCGTCCCGATCTCTGGGACTCTCTTCTTCGGAATCTCTCTGATCTTTCCTTAATCTTCCCCCACCTCCTTATTGCTGATGACTTTAACCTTCACCTCAACTCTCCCTCTTCGCCCAGGGATCACGCCTTTCTCGCCTTTTTACAGGACTTGTCCCTTATACAACATGTTCCCTTTCCCACCCACTCTGCCGGCCATACTCTTGACCTCTTCTTGACCTTATCCTCTTCTACACTTTACACCTCACAATCTGTCCTCTCTTCCTCTACCCTGGACGGACCACCTCTACCTCTCTGTCTCCTGCTCCCACTCGAGAGCATCCTTACCACTCCTCCCCCCTGCATCACCCCCCTCTTCACGCTTATCACGTACTATTACACCGCTCACTGTCCAGCAATTTCCCACGGCGACCGAAATTCTGCCCACCGACTTTTCCTCCCTATCCCCTAACTCTCAGGCATCCATCTGGTCCTCTGCCCTTTCTACTGTGCTTGATCGCATTGCCCCCCGTCGCCCTCGCCCTGCAATTCGCCGGATCACACAGCCCTGGTATCATGCCGGTCTCTATCTACTCCGCTCTCAGCTCCGTAGAGCTGAGAGGATCTGGCGCAAGACCCCCTCACCAGTTACTTTATCGTCTTTCAAAGCCCATCACTCACACTACTGCTCCCAAGTTCACCTTGCTAAATCCACATACATCTCGGATGCCATCTCTAACGCCCCCAACCAGACTCGTCATCTTTACTCCACTCTTAAGTCTCTTACCTCTCTTCGTCCTCCCACATCTGCCATACCTGCTCATCCTATTCCTGCTCCCTCACTTCTGGCCTCGTCTTTCAGCTCCAAAATTTCTACCTTGAGGGCATCTTTGCCCTCCTGTCCCCCTCCCATTCTCTCTCCCCCCCCCCCAGTCACCTCTCCCCCTCCTGCGTCCCAACTCTCGCACACATGGTCCTCATTTGCTCTGACCACTACGAGTGAACTCCATTAGCTTATTTCTTCCTCTAACAAGACGTTCTGTCCTCTTGACCCCATCCCCTCCTCCTGGTTACTCACTCCCTCTCTTTCACTCCTCCCCTATCTCCTTTCCATGCTAAACTCCAGTCTTTCTACGGGGACGTTTCCCCACTCCTGGAAACATGCACTGATTCGCCCAATCCTTAAAAAACCTTCTCTTGACCCTCTGGACCCTGCTAACTACCGACCAGTTTCTAAACTCCCTTTTCTCTCCAAACTTCTTGAGAAGATCGTTTTCGCACAGCTTTCTCACCACCTTGACTCTATCAACTTTCTCCACCCCCGTCAATCAGGTTTCCGTCATGGCCACAGTGTTGAAACTGTTCTTCTTGCTTTCACTAATTCACTACATGTAGCTCACGACCGTGGTGATATTTCGGTGGCGGTAGCTCTTGATCTCTCTGCTGCCTTCGACTTGGTGGATCACTCTCTCCTTCTACTTCACTTGCGTGAAGCCGGCCTCTGTAGCACAGTCCACCGGTGGTTCCACTCCTTTCTTTCCTCCTGGTCCGGTGCAGTTCTTTCTTCCTCTCCCTCTATTCCTCCCTCAGACCCATTCCCTCTCTCCTGCGGGGTTCCCCAAGGTTCTGTCCTGGCCCCACTTCTTTTCAATCTTTTCTTAGCCCACCTCACTCTGTTGATACAACAATCTGGGATCTCGGCCTTCTACTATGCAGATGATATTGTTCTTCTCCATCATACCTCCCCCTCCTGCCCTGATCTCACTCCACTTAATTCCTGCCTAACTTCCGTTACTAACTGGTTGACCCAGAACTGTCTTCACCTCAATCTCACGAAAACCACCGCAATTTGGTTTCCTCACGTTCGCCCATCCCCCTCATTAGCCCCATCTTTCTCTGGTACTCCCATATCTCTGGTTTCCACCTTCTGCTATCTTGGTGTGCTCTTTGACTCTGACCTTTCCTTCCACGCTCATGTTTCTCATATCACCAAGACTTCTTTCTTTTTCCTTCGTCAAATTCGTGCGATCCGCCCTTTCCTCTCTCCTTCCGCCCTCACAACTTTACTATTATCGCTTGTCATGTCACGCGTCGATTTTTCTAACTCTGTTTTCACTGGTCTACCCAAATCTCAACTGACCTGCCTTCAAAGGATTCAGAACACTGCCGCCCGACTTGTCTCTCACTCCTCCCCTAGAGACCACATAACCCCCTTCTTCTTCATCTCCACTGGCTACCTGTTTCTTTTTGCACCCAGTTTAAACTACTTACTCTCGTCCATAAAGCACTTCACACTTCCACCCCGCAATACCTGGCAGACCTTATCTACTTCCATACCCCCAGACACACCCCTCGATCTTTTCATCTCAACCGCCTCTCACTTCCCCCTCCCTCCCTTGCCCACCTCCAGTCCACCCGCTCCTCAGCTTTCTTTTTTGTAGGCCCTGCCCTCTGGAACTCTCTTCCCACTTCCCTCCGTCTGGAACCCCATCACCCCACTTTTAGACGTGACTTAAAGACCCACCTCTTTTCCCTAGCCTTCTACCTTCCCACCCCCTTTCCTTAGCCTCCTCCCCTGTGCCTTGTATTCTTTACGAGCTCTTTTCTTTCTATCCTATTGAGAATTGTAAATTTCTTTTCTATTTCCGGCCTCGTGCCCTACTTTGTTAATTTACGTATTGTGAACCGCTCTGACTACCACTGAAGGGAGGTCAAGCAAATGAAATAAACATAAACATAAACATGGCCAACTGACTGGAAAAAAATCTGTGTTTATACCAATACTAAACAAAGGTGATCCAAAAGACTGTGGAAATTATCGCACAATCGCTCTGATCCCACATGCCAGCAAGATTCTATTGAAGATTATTCAACAGAGACTACAACCATACCTGGAACAAGAACTACCTGAAGTGCAAACAGGGTTCAGGAAAGGGCGAGGAACAAGAGACATCACCGCGGATGTGAAATGGATCCTCGAAAAAGCTAAAGTATACCAAAAGGATATCTATTTGTGCTTTATTGGCTACAACAAGGCTTTTGACTGTATAAACCATGAGAAACTCTGGGCCACATTAAGAAGCAGGGGTATACCAGAACACCTGATCATTCTCTTGCACAAACTTTACATTGATCAAGAAGCAACAGTTTGAATGGAACAAGGAGAAACAGAATGGTTTAAAATCAGCAAAGGTGTATGACAAGGCTACATACTTTCCCCCTACCTGTTTAATTTATATGCAGAACAAATCATCAGAGAAGCAGGATTGTATGAAGACAACAGAGGTTTGAAGATTGGTGGAAGACTGATCAACAACCTTCACTATGCTAATGATGCCACATTACTGGCTGAAAGTGAAGACGATCTGAAACATTTGCTTCTCAAGATCAAGGAACATAGTCTTAAAAAGTGCCTGCACCTTAATGTAAAGAAGACAAAGATCATGACAACTGGCAAAATCAATAAGTTCATCACTGATGGAGAAGAAATTGAAATAGTGGACAACTTTAACCTACTTGGATCAACTATCAATAAAGAAGCAACAAGCAGTCAAGAAATCCAAACAACGCATTGCTCTTGGAAGAATGGCTATGAAGGACCTAGACAAGATTCTCAAGAGTAGAAATGTCTCTCTCCATACAAAGATTCGACTCGTTCAAGCAATGGTATTTTCAATAACATCATATGGATGCGAAAGTTGGATAGTGAAAAAGATAGACAGGAAGAAAATTGATGCCTTTGAATTATGGTACTGGCGGCAAATATTGTGTATACCATGGACTGCCAGAAGAACAAACAGAACAAACCAATCAGTACTAGAGGAGATCAAACCTAAAATCTCTTTCTTTAGAAGCTCAGTTGACAAGACTTCGACTTTCATACTTTGGACGCATCATGCAAAGAGACAGATCATTAGAGAAAGACATCATGCTTGGCAAGGTAGAAGGTCAGTGCAAAAGAGGAAGGCCAGCAATGAGATGGATCGATACAGTAACAGCAGCTATGGGTGGCAGTCTGTCAACAATGAGCCACCTGACTGAGGACCGAACACAATTTAGGACAACTATCCAGAGGGTCGCCATGAGTCGACACCGACTCAACGGCACTTAACAACAACAACAACATGCCTGTAATAAACTACTTGAGTTGGTACATCAGGGTCCATCTGTAGCCCTATTCAAATCTAGGCTAAAAACTCATTTCTTTGAGACTGCCTTTGCATCCTGATTCCCCTAGTCTCCTGTTCACCTCCTATGTGTTTCTTTACAATTCCCCTAGATATATCCAGTCCCCACTTTTGTTGTCTGTCTTGATTAGACTGTAAGCTCTCATGAAAAGGGACTCTCTTATATGTCTCTGTACAGTGCTGCGTACACCTTGCAGTGCTATACCAATGATAAGTAGTAGTAGTAGTAGTAGTAGTAGTATGTGACAGCCCAAGATTTTCAGTGAGGAGACTAATGGTACGATAATTCCTGCAACAGTGGGGACTAGTGAACATTGTATTGTGTGATCTGCTATCCACATGGCCTTGGACTTGTCCAGATTAAGTTTAAGACAATTTTCTCGGAGCCAGTGTGCAGCGGCAGAAAGGCATGAGTTAATATTCTGAAGATCGGGACAATGAGAGTCCATATATACCATTAATGACATGTCATCTGCAAAATAATGTCCTGAAATGCTAAAGAATTACACTAAATAGGGCTGGGGGGCTAAAGGAGAGGTTGAATAGAAGTAGAGAAAGGATGGAGCCACAAGACAGCTGTTGAGTGGATGATGTGACTGAATTAGGACTAATTGTAAAAGAATGGTTAGATAGAAAGGAAATGAACCACATAAGGACTAACAGAGACACCAAGTTCAATTAAAAGGTTTACGAGACAAGAGCTGATTAAATCAAAAGATGCTGAAAAATCTAAAGATACAGTAAGAGCTGTTTTGCCAGAGTCCAAAAATATATCTTGCTACTGAAATGCGCTCTAAGTCTAGATTGGCAAGGGTGGAGAATGTTCTTTTCTTCCGCAAACACAGTTGAAAAAACATAATTTTATCAGCAATTTTTGCTAAAAGTAGCAATGAGGAGACTGGTCTGTAACTTCCAAGCAGAGGGTTCACCAGAATGCTTTTTCAGAATCTGTCTGACTGAAGCTGATTTCCATGCTGTTGCTAAATGCCTCAACACAGGTTATTGTTCACCATCAACATAATGGTGGAAAATAAGTCTTGAAGGTGATTTTTTAACATCTTAAATGGAAGAAGATCATAAGGAGATGTATTCAAGTTCATATGAGAAAGAATGCGGTCTAATGAGACACGTGATGAGACTAAAGGTCAACCACAAATTTGATGGCAGTGACATAAGGAGATGAACGTTCAGAGAAATACCGAAATAAATTTGGTTTGGCAGAGAGTTGCCTAGTGCAGGGCTCGACAAACCCCAGACGTCAGGTAGCCATGGCAACTGAAAACGCAGACCTGGCCCCTGGGGTTCAGAGCACATGTAGGCTGGTGCTGTGTGCCTGAGAGCTGGGCTAGATTGCAGCCGAGATTGGCAAAAATTGCCAGCAGGTGTCCTATCATCCCCCATGGGCAGAAGGGCTATGAGACTGGTGTAATCTACCCACTCCGTTCATTAATTTATAGACATCTATCATATCTCCCCTCAGCTGTCTCTTTTCCAGGTTGAAGAGCCCTAACCTTTTAAGCCTCTCCTCACAGGGGTATCCTTCCATCCCCTTTACCATTTTGGTGGCTCTTCTCTGTACCTTTTCTCATTCTACTATATCCTTTTTAAGATGTGGTGAACAGAATTGCATACAATATTCAAGGTGCGGTCACACCATGGAACAATCCTTTGTTTTATTCTCCATTCCTTTCCTTATGATTCCTAGCATTCTATATGTTTTGTTGGCCGCCGCTGCACACTGGGCGGAGGGTTTCAACATATTACCCTTGACGATACCTAAATCTTTTTCCTGGTTGGTGGTTCATTTGAGTTGTTCTTTCCTAGGTGCATAACTTTGCATTTGTCCACATTAAATTTCATCTGCCATTTGTACATCCAGTTTTAGAATTTATCAAGGTCTTCTTGCAGTATTTTACAATCCTCTTGTGTTTTATCAACTTTGAATAATTTTGTGTTATCTGCAAATTTGATCACCTCACTCGTTATTCCCATTTCCAGGTCATTTATGTAGATGTTAAAAAGCAGCGGGCCCAGCAGATTCCTGGGGTACTAGGTATTCTAGAATTTTAAAAAGTTCTTTTGAAGGATTTAGACTCTTGTGAATACAGATGGAATACTATATAAATTAGTCTCACTAAAAACTACCATCTTCTGTCGCAGGGCCGGGACTACCATTAGATGAACTAGGTTGTTGCCTAGAGCGCCAGCCCTTCAGCGGTGCCTGCTGTAGCCCATTGCTGCCCCTCTCTGGGGCCAGCAGTGCCGGCCATAGCTTCAAAACCATGACACAACACTTACCTATCATCTCCAGGGCTGCATCATGGTTTCTCTCTTGCACAATCTGCTACTTCTGGCCCCCTCCGATGCAAACTTCCAGCAGTGGTGCCGGTGGGGGGAGGGCGCTGCAGGATGGCAGGCCTACCTAGGGCGTTTCCAGTCCTTGCACCAGCCCTGTCTATCCGGATTAAAACATAAAAATCGATGACAGATAATAGTGCTCATGGATGAGCAGACCAGATAGGCCATATGGTCTTTAAGTTCTACAATCCCTTCCTCTCTCTCAGAGATCCTTTGTGTTTGTCCCATGCTTTCTTGAATTTAAATGTATTTTGTGTCTCCACCACCTCATTTTGGGAAGCTATTCCATGCATCCACCGCTTTTTCTGTAAAGAAATATCTCCTTAGATTACTCCTGATTAATAGCTTAACTAGTACTGCCTTGGTGCCTCTGCCATCATGAACCTGCTTTGCAAACTAACTTCAACAAAACATAGTTATTATCCAGATTAAAAATAAACATCACCTAGAACTCAGGAATCTAATCAGCTGAAATAAATACATTTCCAGGAAAAATGGAGGGGTCTGTAGGTCACATGAAGAAAACATGCACACATTTCATTTTCAAAGCTACATGAATTGTTTTACCTTCTATTATCCAACATAAGGGGAAATAACAATGCAGGCAAGTTTAAAATTACCCCTGCCCTGTGCTGCAGCTAATGTTCCCTCTGTGTTGTACAATGACTATGAATGCTCCCCTACTATGTGTTACCACCATTAATGAGCCTTGCCCTGTGTTACTGCTATTAATGCTTTCCTATCCTAAGCTGCTAATGTTAATGGCCCATCCTCAGTTGTTGATATGAAATCGCCCAGCCCTGTACTCTTTCTCTTTACACCTAGCCAGTCATATGTTTTTGTTTGCAATTGGCAATCAAAAAATATCTTTGGTTTCTAGTGCTGTCCATCTGGCTCCCTGGTCCTCATTAACATTCAAGTAATTAGATAAATAACATGAGAAATAAGGTAAAATTAGACCTTACCTGCTAATTTTCTTTCCTGGGGTCCCTCCAGTCAAATCCAGCCCAGTCCAGACATGTGGGTTATGCTCATCCAACAGCAGATGGAGACTGAGAAAAGCAGAGAGTTGAAGCACTCCCCCTTAAGTAGCCTGTGCACATAACTCTAGCCAGAATGAACCTCAAAGCAGAAGAATAGAGTCCCAAAACCACCATTCTCCTCCAGCACCTCAGCAAAGAACTTTGGCTTTGAAATACACAAAAACACTCTTTTTTTTTTTTTTTTGCAAAAAAACCCCAAAACTGTCCCTACCGGTCCCAAAGGTCCACACAGGGAAGAAACAGAAGAAACACAGTGGAAGGCCCGGAAAACCACCAACCACCGGGAGCCTCCCCCAAATCAATAGCTACCTCATCAGCACCTGTACAAGAATTGACATTCTGCAAGAAAAATAGACATTAGACAGCACAGCCAAGTCTCGGATGGATACCGGACTGGATTAGAGGGACTCCAGGAAAGAAAATGAGCAAGTAAGGTCTAATTTAACTTCCTAATTGTCCCTCCAGTCCAGTCCAGACATGTGGGATGTAACAAAGCAGTACTACCGACGGGCAGGTACGGAGACACCAGCTTGTAACACTCGTGCTCCAAAGGCCATATCCTGTCTGTCATGCACATCCAGCCTATAGTGACATGAAAATGAATGCAGGGACGACTACATCGCTGCTTTACAAATGTCTTGAGACGAGACAAGACTAACCTTCGCCCAAGAAAAAGCCTGAGCCCTCGTGGCCCACCTCTACCGAATGACCTTTCAACAAATAGGCCAAACATAAGAACATAAGATATGCCATACTGGGTCAGACCAAGGTCCATCAAGCCCAGTATCCTGTTTCCAACAGTGGCCAATCTAGGTCATACGTACCTAGCAGTTTCCCCAAAAGACACAGGTTCCACAATGCTTGTATTGGGTCAAGCATTGATATCCTGGGTCCCTTCTTAATAATGGTTTATGGACCTTTCCTCCAGGAACTTGTCCAAACCTTTTTTAAACCCAGCTACATTAACAACCTTTACGACATCCTCCGGTAACAAATTCCAGAGTTTGATTACACGTTGAGTGAAAAAATATTTTCTTTTATTAGTCAAATAGTTTACCCTGTAGCTTCATTGCATGTCCCCTAGTCTTTCTATATCCTGATAACGTAAACAATAGATCTACGTTTACCCGTTCCACTCCGTTCATTAATTTATAGACTTCTATCCTATCTCCCCTCAGCCGTCTCTTTTCCAGGTTAAAGAGCCCTAACCTTTTTAGCCTTTCTTCATAGGAGTATCCTTCCATCCCCTTTACCATTTTGGTGGCTCTTCTCTGAACCTTTTCTAATAACGGTTCAGAGAAGAGCCACCAAAATGGTAAAGGGGATGGAAGGATACTCCTATGAAGAAAGGCTAAAAAGGTTAGGGCTCTTTAACCTGGAAAAGCTTCCCTAATCCAGTGAGAAATGAAAGCTTTCAAAGCTACCTCACCTATCCTGGGCCCTCCAAACAGAACAAAAAGTCGCTCTGAATGCCAAAACACTGCAGTCACTTTCAAGTATCATTTAAGAGTGTGACAAAGGTCCAAAAGATGAAGTTCTCTCAATGCAGCTGACTTCAAAACTCCAACAAAGAATGATAACTTCACAACTTGAATCAAACAGAAAACTAGCAGAAAGGAAGGCACTGGATGAAGAACCACTTTTTTCCTAGAAATCATCAAATAAGGCTCCCTGCATGAGAGGGCCTGCAACTCTGAAATACGACGTGCTGAGCTGATAGCCACCAAAAACACCACCTTCAAAGTCAGATCCTTCAGAGAGACCCCCTAAGGGGCTCAAAGGGAGGTGCCGTAAGCGCAGAGAGAACCAGATTGAAATCCCCAAAAGAAACAACAAAACAACATGACGGGCATAGATGATTGAGCCCGCCGCAGGAAATGAACTATGGCCCCATGCGAAGCTAGGGTCTGACCCTGCACACAACCTCAGAAATAAGCCAAGGCCGCCACCTGCACCTTCAAGGTGCTCAAGGCCAATCTTTAGTCCAACCCAGCCTGCAAGAATGCCAAAATCTCAGGGAAGGAAGCCCCAAGAAGTCTACCCCCTCCCCCTCCCCCACTCTCCACATCAAGCCTCAAAAATGTGCCAAACATGCACACAGGCCAGCGACATGGACCATCTACAGGCTTGCAATAAGGTCTCGATCACCTGTGAAGAATAGCCCCTACGCCTGAAACGTGCACTTTCAAGAGACAGAGTCAGAAGATTGTCCACCCAGGGGAGGAGTAACGGGTCCGCCACCAGTAGATGCACCATAAGAACATAAGATATGCCATACTGGGTCAGACCAAGGTCCATCAAGCCCAGTATTCTGTTTCCAACAGTGGCCAATCTAGGTCATATGTACCTAGCAGTTTCCCCAAGGGACACAGGTTCCACAATGCTTGTATTGGTTCAAGCATTGATATCCTGGGTCCCTTCTTAATAATGGCTTATGGACCTTTCCTCTAGGAACTTGTCCAAACCTTTTTTAAACCCAGCTACACTAACAGCCTTTACTACATCCTCCGGTAACAAATTCCAGAGTTTGATTACACGTTGAGTGAAAAAATATTTTCTCTTATTAGTCTTAAATAGTTTACCCTGTAGCTTCATTGCATGTCCCCTAGTCTTTCTATATTCTTTTTTTTTTAAAAAATTTTATATTTATTGAGCATTTCAAATGAAAATGACAAAAATCAATAATATATATATAGAAAATTTACAGTCCACATCACAGGGAGAAAGAAATTAGCACACACAAGCAGTTAAATAAAAGGAAAAAAAAAACCCAACATTTCAAACAGTGTGCAGAGAGAGGTGCCTTTAACCTAAACAACATAAACTCAAATTATTTCTAGCATGCTGGTAAATACAAATACACCAAAGCACACAAATTATCCAGGGAGGGAATGACTACTAAGAAAAGCTTCTAAGGATGGTATCTCTGAAAAAACATATTTAGTTCCCCCCAATGTAACTAGGCACTTGCAAGGAAATTTTAAAAAGAACGTAGCACCAATCGCTAAGACACGAGGCTTTAACAAAATAAAAGCCCTGCGTCGAAGTTGCGTTTGCCTAGATACATCAGGGAACAAACTTATAGTCCCCCCACAGAAAGTAGCATTCTTATTCTGAAAATAGAGACGCATAACGGTATTCTTATCCGTCTCTGAATTAAAAGAAACAAGAAGGGTAGACCTTGTAGAAATCAGATCTTGCGAAGATTCTATAAATTCAGATATATTTACAGAGTCGAGTATCGGCATAGCATTAGGACCCTGCAGATCACCGCTGGGAGCTAATGCTGGTCGAGGTAAATAATAAAGCTTATTAATCACAGGCTTAGTATCATCTGCATACCCCAAAACCTCTCTCAAATATTTATCAAATAAAATTGCAGGTGATAGCAAACGCGTACAAGGAAAATTTAAACATCTTAAATTTTTAGCCCGAAAGCTATTCTCCAATAACTCTTGTTGGGCATGCAAAGTAGCACTATCTTTGATAAAGGATACATTTACATTCTGTAAGGTAACAATCTGCGACTCCAATTTCTGACATTTAGTATCTAACACAAAAATCTGAGACTCGTGTTGAGACAATTTCGCAACAGATTCTTTAGAAAAATCTGAAAATTGAGAAACTACAGTCATTAGTGAAGACTCAATCCGTGAGAGGACCTGCCAGAGATCCATTAAAGAAATCTGTTTATCCCCGGACAAAGCAGGCATAGACGAAGAAGCCTGTTGAACCTGAGTGACATCCCCAGGAGCATGAAAGATACGTGGCATAGGAACCACCACTATAGCCGAAGCCTCTAAGGGAGACGCTGAAACAGATGACAATTCCGGCAAACTTAACTGCTCCTCCATAACCGGAGAGGAAGTCACTGGGCCAAGACTATCCATACCAGCAGGCGGGGCTGAGTTAGAAACCCCCAAAAGAGATGAGGAGCCGTTTGAAGGGGGCGGGGATCTGGCGGCAGAGTGAGATAGCACAGCAGGCCCTTCCAATGGGACTAAATGCTTATCCATTGGACCGACCACTTTTACAGTTTTAGAAGGATTAACTGTACTCACATTCAGATGCTTCTTTTTCCGCTTGCCCATATCAGATTCTCAGCTCCACGGCTCCTCGTGCGCTGAAGGGGCGCTAAAGGGGCTTAACAAGCCCCTTTAATCGCGCCCCTTCAAGCGCGACCGCGGCCGCGAGACCGCGGTAAAGCCGCACTTTAAAGGCCCCCAAATGACGTCGGGGCCTGACACCGCTCAGCTGGTCCGGCGAAATCCACCTGCTGCCTTCAGACAGCAATCACGGGCATACGGCAGAGTAAGGCTCCAACTCCCCAGGACACACAGCTCCCAGGAACCGCTGCACTCCTCCACACTTTAAAGGCCCCCAAATGACGTCGGGGCCTGACACCGCTCAGCTGGTCCGGCGAAATCCACCTGCTGCCTTCAGACAGCAATCACGGGCATACGGCAGAGTAAGGCTCCAACTCCCCAGGACACACAGCTCCCAGGAACCGCTGCACTCCTCCACACTTTAAAGGCCCCCAAATGACGTCGGGGCCTGACACCGCTCAGCTGGTCCGGCGAAATCCACCTGCTGCCTTCAGACAGCAATCACGGGCATACGGCAGAGTAAGGCTCCAACTCCCCAGGACACACAGCTCCCCAGTCTTTCTATATTCTGATAAGGTAAACAATCGATCTACGTTTACCCGTTCCACTCCGCTCATTAATTTATAGACTTCTATCATATCTCCCCTCAGCCATCTCTTTTCCAGGTTAAAGAGCCCTAACCTTTTTAGCCTTTCTTCATAGGAGTATCCTTCCATCCCCTTTACCATTTTGGTGGCTCTTCTCTGAACCTTTTCTAATAACTCTATATCCTTTTTAAGATACGGCGACCAGAATTGCACACAATATTCAAGGTGCGGTCTCACCATGGAACGATATAGAGGCATTATAATATCCTTTGTTTTATTTTCCATTCCTTTCCTTATCATACCTAGCATTCTATTTGCTCTCTTGGCCGCCGCTGCACACTGGGCCGAGGGTTTTAACATGGTATCCACAATGACGCCTAAATCTTTTTCCTGGGTGGTGGTTCCTAATGTGGAACCTTGCATCGTGTAACCATAGTTTGGGTTGTTCTTCCCTAGGTGCATAACCTTGCACTTGTCCACATTAAATTTCATCTGCCATTTTGATGCCCAGTCTTCCAATTTATCAAGATCCTCTTGCAATTTTCCACAATCCTCTTGGGTTTTAACAACTTTAAATAGTTTTGTGTAATCTGCAAATTTGATAACCTCACTCGTTATTCCACTTTCCAGGTCATTTATGAATATGTCAAAAAGCAGCGGACCCAGCACAGATCCCTGGGGTACACCACTATTCACCTTTCTCCATTGGGAAAATTGGCTATTTAGCCCTACCCTCTGCTTTCTATCTTTTAACCAGTTCCTGATCCACAATAGTACACTGCCTCCTATCCCATGACTCTTTAGTTTTGCCAAAAGTCTCTCATGAGGGACCTTGTCAAAGGCTTTCTGAAAGTCCAGATACACAATATCAACCGACTCACCTTTGTCCACCTGATTATTCACTCCTTCAAAAAAACATAACAGATTAGTAAGACAAGATCTTCCTTGTCTAAAGCCATGTTGGCTGTCTCTCATTAGTTCATGACTATCTACATGCTGAGTAATTTCATTCTTTATGACAGTTTCTATCATTTTTCCCGGTATTGACGTCAGGCTCACCGGTCTGTAGTTTCCCGGATCACCCCTGGAACCCTTTTTAAAAATTGGTGTTACATTGGCGATCCTCCAATCTTCAGGTATTAGAGATGATTTTAATGATAGTTCACAGATTACTAATAGCAGGTCTGCAATCTCATATTTCAGTTCTTTCAATACCCTTGGATGTATACCATCCGGCCCAGGTGATTTGCTACTCTTCAGCTTATCTAATAGTTGTAATACATCTTCTCGATGTATCGATATTTCCTTCAATTCTTCTGCACCTTTAAATACCACTTCAGTCATGGGTAACATCCCTACATCTTCCTCAGTAAAGACTGAAGCAAAGAATTCGTTCAGTCTCTCTGCTATCGCCTTGTCGCCTCTTAGTGCTCCTTTAACCCCTTTATCATCTAATGGACCAACTGACTCTCTCACAGGTTTTTTGCTACGAATGTACTTGAAAAGGTCTTTACTTCACGTTTTTGCTTCTGCAGCAAGCTTCTTCTCAAATTCTCCCTTTGCCTGCCTTATCAATGCCATGCATTTGACTTGCCAGTGCTTGTGCTGTTTCCAGGTTTCGTCGTTTGGCTCTTTTTTCCATTTCCTGAAAGATGCTTTTTTGGCAACAACAGCCTCTCTGACCTCAACTTTAAACCATGCTGGCAGTTTTTTGGACTTCTTTCCACTTTTCTTAAAGCGTGGAATACAGCTGGTCTGGGCTTCCAAGATAGTATTTTTCAACAACAGCCAAGCCTGATGTACGTCTTTAACCTTTGCAACGGCTCCCTTTAGTTTTTTCTTGACTGTTTTCCTCATTTTATCATAGTCTCCCTTTCGAAAGTTAAAAGGTAGTACTGTGGATTTCCTTACTATCCCTCCTCCACTAATTAAATCAAAGGCGATCATGCTATGATCACTATTGCCAAGTGGCCCCAACAACCTTATCTCTTGCACTAGATCTGGTGTTCCACTAAGGATTAGGTCTAATATGGCTTCCCCTCTGGTTGGTTCATGAACCAGCTGCTCCAAGAAGCAGTCATTTATTTCATCTAGGAACTTTATCTCCCTAGCATGTCCTGACGTGACACTGACCCAGTCGATACCGGGGTAGTTGAAATCACCCATTATTATTACTGTGCTGTAACTTTTGTTAGCTTCCTTGATTTCTTTGAGCATTTCATCATCCATTTGGTCATTCTGGCCAGGCGCTCGATAGTACACCCCCACTGCCATTGCCTTCCCCTTTTACATGGAATTTCAATCCATATAGATTCTACAGCAGATTTTGTTTCCTGCAAAACTTAATCCTTTCTGACTTAATGCCCTCTCTAACATAGAGAGCAACCCCTCCACCAATTTGATCAGCTCTATCATTACGATATAGTTTGCACCCAGGTATCACAGTGTCCCACTGGTTGTCGTCCTTCCACCATGTCTCTGATATTCCAATCATATCTAACCTTTCATTTAGTGCTATATATTCTAACTCTCCCATCTTATTTTTTAGACTTCTAGCATTTGCATACAAGCATTTTAGAGAATGTATTTTATCCATATTAATTTGTCTGTTAGACATGAGTAATTTGGGATCTTTAAGCTCTGTCTGCTCCATACTTGAGGGCATTTGGGCTACTTTACTCTTTTGTGGAACCTCTCTGCTTTTGGTAGTATCCTTCAAAGATACATTCTTCCGAACCATCTGCTCTTGGGCGACTGTCGGCTTTCCCCTAATATCTAGTTTAAAAGCTGCTCTATCTCCTTTTTAAGGGTTAATGCCAGCAGCCTGGTTCCATCCCGGTTAAGGTGAAGCCCATCCCTTCGGAAGAGCCCCTCCTTTCCCCAGAATGTTCCCCAGTTCCTAACAAATCCAAACCCCTCATCTCTGCACCATTGTCTCATCCACGCATTGAGACTCCGGAGCTCTGTCTGCCTTTTGGGTCCTGCGCGTGGAACAGGAAGCATTTCGGAGAATGCTACCCTGGAAGTTCTGGATTTCAACTTCCTACCTAAAAGCCTAAATTTAGCCTCCAGAACCTCCCTACCACATTTTCCTATGTCATTGGTACCAACATGTACCAAGACAGCAGACTCCTCCCCAGCACTATCTAAGACCTTATCTAGGTGGCGCGTGAGGTCCGCTACCTTCGCACCAGGCAGGCATGTTACCAGGCGATCCTCACGTCCACCAGCCACCCAGCTATCTACATGCCTAATGATCGAATCACCAACTATAACGGCTGTCCTAACCCTTCCCTCATGGGCACATGGCCCTGGAGAAACTTCCTCGGTGCGAGAGGGTTTTACATCACCTGGAGGACAGGTCCTAGTTACAGGATCACTTCCTGCCACACCAGGGTGATGCTCTCCTGTCACGTGACCTCTCTCCTCCATGGCAACAGGGATGCTGCCAGACTGGAGGTGGGACTTCAGGACTATATCCCTGTAGGTCTCGTCTATGTACCTCTCTGTCTGTCTTATGCTTTCCAAGTCTGCTACTTTAGCCTCTAGAGAACGGACTCGTTCCCTGAGAGCAAAGAGCTCCTTGCACCTAGTGCACACGTAAGACCTCTCACCAACTGGGAGAAAATCATACATGTGACACTCAATGGAAAAGACTGGAAAGCCCCCATACCGCTGCTGGACTGCTGTCTGCATCTTAGTTTTAAGTTTGTGTTTATATCTAAGTTCTTTACTTACTAAGGGTTGCTATGGATATTTATACTAATAAAACTGAACCTAATACGTGTAATATACCTTGTTCACCTGAAGCTTAACTAATCTCAGGTCCTTAGTGTATGACTGATTTGGGTAATGAGCTTCACCTGAGAGCACCTCCTGTCTTTTAAGATGTGTAAGTAACTATAAAGCTACGATTATCCCAGGGGTGGGAGGGAATTAACACTTATTAAAAGAGGGCTGCTACACAGTACCCTGTCTTGTGCTGCTGAGGTAAGCTATATTCTGATTTGATTTAAATTATAGCTCTTAGCTGCTGCTAGGCTCTAACTTCTTATGAAATTTAAAGTACAAGCTCTCTGCTGGGTTCTAAATTTAACCAGAAAGCTCTTTTCTGTGTTGTAAATTTAAGCTAAAAGAACTTTGCTGATGCTAGGCCCTGAGTGACTATTAAATGTAAACTACAAGCTCTCTGCTGGGTTCCAAATGTAACCAGAAAGCTCTCTTCTGTGTTTTAAATTTAAACTAAAAGTACTTTGCTGTTACTAGGCCCTGAGTGACTATTAAATTTAAAGTACAAGCTCTCTGCTGGGTATGAAATGTAACCAGAGAGTTCTCCTCTGTGTTTTAAATGTAAACTTAAACTGCTGCTACTAGGCCCTGACTGATTTAACAAAAATAGTGGATCACAGATTAATTAGCTTTAATACAAAGAATTCCTTTTAGAAAATTACCAGAAGTAAATACTCACAGTTGCAGATCTCCCTCCAGAAGCAACAGTCCCCCTTACCAGTCTTTCAAGACCAGATCCACATACCAAGGCCGCCTGGGCCAATCTGTGGCCACCAATACCACATGCCCTACATAAGCCTCGACCCTCTGAAGAACCCAACTGATCTGTGGCCACAGGGGAAACAGGTATCCCTTTACAATGGATCCCTTTACAACAACAGGATAAAAACAAAATAATCTGCGCAGACTAGATGGGCCATACTGGTCTTTATCTGCCGTCATTTACTATGTTACTATCTACAGGAGGCCATTGGAGGTCCATGCCTGCACCAGCACATGTGCTCTCTGTGCCAGCTGAAAAACTGATTGGCCTTGGCATTCGCCACTGTCACCATCAAGTTCATAGCGAGAATGCCCCAGCACTTCACCACCAATTGACAGGCAGATTCTGACAGAGACCATTCCCCCAGGTCCTAAGGATGATGACTCAAATAATCCGCTTGCACGTTCTCCTTCCCAGCTACATAAGCCACTGACAACACTAGTAGATTGGCTTCCACCCACTGAAGGAGTGGAATTGCTTCCACTGCCACTAGCAAACTCCTCGTACTGCCCTGGCGACTGATATAAATGACCATAATGGCATTGTCAGCCAGCACCCTCACTGCCCACCGACAAACAAGAGGAAGGCTTCCAGGGCCCGCTGCTCCACTTGCATCTCCAGGCGATTGATGGGCCACAAATATTCCTCCGGAGACCACCTGCCCTGGGCCACTTGCGCCAGGCAATGACCCCGCTCCCCCAGACAAACAGACTGGCATCCATGGTCACCACCACCTAGTCTGGTGACTCCAGAAGCATTCCGGCAGAAAGCTTTGCCAGATCCAGACACCAATCCAGACTCGCTTTGGCCTCACCCTGGAGGATGAGCCCGACTTCCATTGATTGTGACTGTGGGGGCCAACGCGACAGGAGAGGTCGCTTGCAGGGGCTGCATATGCAACTGAGCCTAAGGGACTCCAGCGAGGCTACCATCGACCAAAGAACCTGAGGATAGTCCTACACCCTCGGACAAGGTGTCCTCTCCAGCTGCTGCACCTGGACTTGAAACTTCGCTCTCCTGTCCTCTGGCAGGAAGACAGTTCCCCACCTGGCCTCCCAGGTACTCCAAGGACTGAGACGGACTCAGGCTGCTCTTTGCAAAGTTAATGACCCAACCTAACTTCTGAAGTTGATTAATCACTCAGGCCGTTGCCTCCTGACTCTCCTGAAAGGACTTCACTCAAATTAACCAATCTTCCAAATACATGATGGACCAGGATTCCCTTCTTTCTCAGCACTGCCACTACCACCACCATGGTAAAGGCAAGGGGTGCCATTGCCAGATCAAAGGGCAGAGCCTGAAACTGAAAATGCCCCTGCAGGACTGCAAAACACAGAAACCACTGGTGCTCGGGCTGAAATCAGTCTTGGCAAGATCCAAGGAGGTCAAAAATTCTCCTCGCTGAACAACCACTATCACAGACTGCAAGGTCTCCGGTCTCCATGCAAAAGCACGGGACCTTAAAAGGGCCCCGTTTACCCCCTTTAAATCCAAAATGGGATGCTAGGAATCCTCCTTCTTGGGGACCACAAAATAGATCAAACAATGACCCATGCCCTACTCATCCCTGGGCACTGGGATGACCACCTTGAGCCGAAGATGGCAATCGAGTGTCAACTGTACAGCCCGCATCTCTATCATGCCGATGGTTCACTCGAAAGGAGTTACATCTGAACCTTTGCAGGTTCACTACCCTAGCCAGGCGAAACTTCCACGAATTAAGGCCCTGACCACGAGAGGAGGCCCCTCGGCCAGCCCCCTTTGGCTTATGCTCCGGAAGCCGAGGAACCTTGGTGTCCCCCAGATCCTTCACCAGCTTTTTCAAATCCTCTCCAAAGAGCAACCAACCTACAAAGGGCAGCTTATACATCCAGATCTGCCGATCAGTTACACAACCACAAGAAGGACCGAGCAACCACCACAGTGGCCATGGACTTAGTCAAAGCCTGAAGCGAGTCATACAACAGATCAGCCAGAAAAGCAGTCCCCAACTGCAAGTGAGCAGCCTCTTCACAGGCATTGGCATCTACCACAGCCTCTTCCAGGATCTGCTGAGACCATCGTAGACAAGCCTGAGCAACACAGGACCCACATATGGCTCCCTGTAGGGCCAAAGCTAACACTCCAAAAGCCTGCTTAAACAAGGCCTCCATCCAATGGTCCTGCAAGTCTTTTGAAGCCGTGCCCCCCCCCCCTCCTCTACTGGAATAGTCTTATAAGTGACTGTTGCAAGCAGCGCATTGAAGACACAACTTTTCTCGCTCATCCAGCAGAACAGAATACAGCATAGCCATACTTCTCCTGACGGGCAGCCCCACATTGAGCACCTTACACTCAGCATCAATCATTTCCTTCATTGCCCTGTGGACAGGAAAGGAGCACGCCGGCTTACGAATACCTTCGAGCAGTGGGTCCTCCTCCTGTCCAGCAGGTTATGAACATGGATCCTCCACAATCCTCAATGCTGAAAGAGTCTGAGCATTGAGGATGGGAAGTTCATCCCTATGGAAAGCGTAGTTACTCACCTGTAACAGGTGTTCTCCATGGATAGCAGGAAACTGTCCTCACATATGGGTGACGTCAGCACCAATGGAGCCCTCGTGCGGAGCAATTCCCCAGCTTTCAAAGAAAGCCTTTGGGATTGCCTGCACATGCGCAGTCCCCTTCCCTCCCAAGGGTGCCATCTTGCTCATTCAGATGACATAGCTAAAAAGACGGCAAAAAAGAGAAAAATTCTAATTATAGGACTGCAACTCCAGGGGAGGAGGGAGGGTCATGAGGGCTGATCCCTGCTGTCCCTGGAGAACACCTGTTACAGGTGAGTAACTATGCTTTCTCCATGAGCAAGCAGGAAGTCAGTCCTCACATATGGGACTCCCCAACTATAGGCTACCGAGAACCTTAGCTGAAAAATGGCTCCCTCTAGAAGAGCCGCAGCAGCTGTAAAAGGATTTTCTCCGAGAACGCAACCCCTACAGTAGCCTGACACCAAAGGGTCGGAGGGTAGGAGTTGCCTAAACCTCAAATAGGTTACGGAGTACCGCCTAGCCAAAAACACTGTCCCACCGGGACTCTTTCTCCAGGCAATAATGGGCTGCAAAAGTGTGGCTTGAAGACCAAGTTGCGGCACGGCAGATGTCTGCCAACGGAACAGAGCGGTGGTTAGCCACTAACGTGGCCTTAGCCCTGACACGGTGGGCCGTGACTCGACCCTGCAGCTGGAGATCAGCTGCCCTATATGCCCAGGCGATGCAGTCTGCCATCCAAGTGGATAACATGCGCTTGGAGACAGGTAGACCCAGCCTACTGGGGTCATAAGAAAGGAAGAGCTGAGAAACCCTCCTATGTCCCTGCGTACGCTCCAGGTAGAAAGCGAGTGCCCTCCTACAGTCCAGGGTATAAAGTACCGCCTCTGCTCGGCTGGCATGCGGCATGGGAAAGAAGGCTGGAAGCACCACCTCCTGGTTGAGGTGGAACAAGGAGACCACTTTCGGAAGGAACTTGGGGTGAGTGCGAAGGACCACCCTGTTTCCATAAAACCGTGTGTACGGTCTATCAGATACCAGAACTTGCAGCTCACTCACATGCCTGGCAGATGTGAGTGCCACCAGGAAGAGCACTTTCCAGGAAAGAAAGCGCAGATGACAAGTAGACATTGGCTCAAAAGGTGGACGAGTAAGCTGCTGCAAGACCACATTCAAGTCCCACTCAGTTGCCGGAGGACGAACCGGGGGCTTTAGAAGAAGCAGACCTCTGAGAAATCTGGACACCAAGGGGTGAGCCGACAGAGGTTGTCCTTCCACTGGATAGTGGTTTGCTGACAAAGCACTCAGGTGGACCCTGACAGAGTTAGACTTAAGACCTAATTCTGAGAGATGAAGCAAGTACTGCAACATCACCGCTACAAGGCAGGAGAAAGGGTTTTCCTTGCGTTGCGTACACCACTCTGCAAACCTACGCCACTTGAAGGTGTAGGACTTCCTAGTGGTTTGCCTCCTGGAGGCCAGTAACACTTCTTCCACATTTTTAGGAAGGAGTAGAGAGGCCAGCATTACCCTTTCAGCAGCCATGCCATCAAGTTGAGGGACCTGAGGTTGAGGTGCAAGAGAGAACCCTGCTCCTGATACAGCAGGTCAGGCTGCATCCCCAGAGGGAGTGGGGTCTCCAATGCCAACTGTAGAAGGAGCGGAAACCAAGGCTGTCTTGGCCATCTGGGGGCTACCAGGATGACCGAGGCCCTGTCCTGAAGGATCTTGAACAATGTTCGGCCCACCAGAGGCGTGGGAGGAAATGCATACAGGAGGTCCACTGACCAAGAGAGGAGAAACGCATCAGCAGCCACCCTCTGAGGGTGTGGTTGTCTGGAGCAAAACCTGGGCAACTGGTGATTCTGCGGATTGGCAAAGAGATCTATGGACGGATACCCCCAGCAGTGGAAAATCCGCTGTGCCACGTCCGGATTCAGTTGCCATTCATGAGGTTGGAGAATCCTGCTTAGCTTGTTTGCTAGAACGTTCTCCTGACCAGGCAGATAAATTGCTTTGAGCGACATACCCTGCCTGATTGCAAATGAGCAGAGGTCCAGAGTCTCCTGGCATAGGAGGCGAGACCCTGTGCCCCCACTGTTTGTTCACATAGAACATTGCTACCTGGTTGTCTGTCTGCACTAAGACAGACTGACCTGAGAGAACCTGACAGAAGGTTCGAAGAGCCAGGCAAATCGCTCGTAGCTCTAAGAGGTTGATTTGGTGCGTAGCCTCCTGAGGAGACCACAGCCCCTGAGTGCATGAACCCTGGCAAAGTGCTCCCCAGCCCTGCAAGGACGCATCTGTCATTAGAACTCTTGTGTGCGAGGGAGGCTGAAAAGACACTCCCCCGAGCAGGTTGGATGGCTGAAGCCACCACTGCAATGACTTCAGGAGTCGCTTGGACACCGCTATTCTGTCTCTGAGGTGGCCTGTGGACTGTGTCCATTGGTCTCTGAGGCACCATTGAGCTGTTCTCATGTGCAGACGAGCATTCGGTGTTACATGCACCGTGGAGGCCATATGGCCTAGTAGGCGGAGGATGTTTCTCGCAGAAATCTGAGATTGCTGACTGACCTGGCGAACTATCGCCAGCAGCTGGTTTGTCCTGCCCTCCAGCAAGTAGGCCCTTGCCTGGAGAGTATCTAGACTTGCCCCTATGAACTCCAAGTTCTGAGTGGGGAACAAAGTAGACTCTGCGTGATTTATGATAAAACCCAGATGCTGTAGCAGGTTTACTGTATGAGAGGTGGCCTGTTGGGCCTCCTGGATCGACTGGCCTCTGATCAGCCAGTCGTCCAGATATGGAAAAACAAAAATCCTTGGCTCCTGAGGAAGGCCGCTACCACAGTCAGGCATTTGGTAAATACCCTGGAAGCGGATGCTAGAACAAAGGGAAGTACCCTCTACTGGAAGTGTTTTCCTCTCACCACAAATCTGAGATATTGTCTGTGGTCTGGATGTATGAGGATGTGTGTATAAGCATCCCTTAGGTCTAAGGAGCATAGCCAGTCTCCCTGCTGGAGGTATGGCAGCAATATTCCAAGAGAAAGCATCTTGAACTTTTCCCTTACCAGGAACTTATTCAGATTCCGCAAGTTGAGGATGGGTCTGAGGCCTCCTGTTCTCTTTGGTATGAGAAAATACCTGGAGTAGAAGCCTCGCCCTTCCAGGGGGTGGGGCACCGGTTCCACCGCCTGATCCTTCAAAAGACCTGCCAACTCCTGTAGAAGGAGGTTCCTGTGAAGAAGGGGCCTTAGAGGCTCTCCTGGAAAGAAGGAGGGTGGTACCTGGTCGACATGGAGTAGATACCTCTTCTGCACTATTTGCAGGACCCAGGTATCGGTGGTAACAGCTGGCCACCTGTGGGCGTATAGGGTCAGCCTTCCTCCTGTGCAGGGCCATACCAGAGATGGGAGAGAAGCCAGGCTGTGGGAGTCAAAAAAACCCTCCCGGCTGGGTGGGAGCCGGAGCTGGAGGCTTGGGGGTTTTCTGCCTACGCGGGCCGTGCCCCTGTCCCTTGGCCTGCTGCCCCTGTTGGGGAGCTGGGGTGCCCTGTGTCATGGGGTAGATAGGGCAGAGCCTATGGAAACAGGAAACTCTGAGCAAAACAGAGCTAATGCTGACAGATCAGATCTACACATGGCCCAAGGTTGCTATGAGCAACGTACACAAGCTGCACGAGGTGTGAGGGAACGCCCGAACACTAGGCTAGCTCAGAACTCATTAGGAAATGAGAAGCAGGTGGGAAGGGGTGGAGCCCAAACAGACACCAGAGCCTACGCAGTTAAAAATCACTTACCAGGGAGTAGTGAGGAGAGACCACCAGGGAATTCAAGGACGGTTGCTGAGAGCAAGAGAGCACCGGGGAATTCAGGAACTGTGGCTGATAGAGAAAGACTACCAGGGAAGTATAGAGCTGTTGAATCCTCGAGGGACTGCTTTGGAAAGCAGTGCACAGCTGAACACTGTCCCAGGGAACCTTGCTACGGAGGGAGCAGAGGAGGTAGTCCGGGAACCAGGCTGAGGAAAGTCAAGTTGCCCAGTATCAGGTACCAGGAGGGAGAGGGTCCCTATCCTGAAGAGAGTTTTGTAACCAGAGGGAAGCTGAAAAGAAAACCTAGTAAAAGGTTTTCATATGTGCCCAGCTCTGCTCGGCTGAGAGATGCTGAAGAGAGAGTGCTGGAAGGTAGGCTTATTGATCCTAATAGAGGGAGAACTGAGTATAACGAATTGCCCTGCACTTACCAAGAATTGTGTGGCTCTTCTGAAGAGAAATACAGAGAATACGGTAGCTATCCATTCCCTTCTAGTCAGGAGGAGAAGGGGAACTCCCGGAGCTATAGGGAGGATCTTTGCAACCACAACGGAGGTTTCAGTCCAAGAGAAACTTACTCCGGGGTTGAAGATATGCAATGTGAGTCATACGAGGGACCCATTGATGACAGTTGCATGGACTGTACGTATACCCTGGCTGAGGGTGTCACTTCTTTGTGTTGAAGAACTGTAAAGTGTTTGTAAAAGAAAACAGGAAGAAACGTGTTTGCTTTTGAAAGAGACTGTTTTCTTTTTTCCTTTTTGCCAAGCTGAAGTTAAGCAGAGTTTTTGGTTCAAATGTTTCTTTAATTTAGTACCAGACGCATGGTCCTTATGTTACTTTGTTTCAATGTGCTGAGAATCCAACCCTGGGAAGGGGAATAAAAAGTCCTGTCTTAAAGCCTTACCTCTTGACTACAACTACATTCTTTTGCTAGTGTGTGGAACTATAAGTACCAAGGGGCATTGCAACGCCTTTATAACACTCCACAGCTACTAAAGAACACGCCCCGCTGAATTAACCCATGCTTATGGCCTCTGGGGACCTTCACGGGTGACACCTGGTAAGTGGGATAGTTGCGGTAGGCATTACCCTTCCTCGGGAAAAAGGGCTTTTTACCCGAGCCCTTTTTGTGAGAAGGGGCAGAAGTCTTCTTGGAGAGCCTTGTCTGGGTTAAGTACTCTGACTCGATCTCCGCAGCCTTTTCAGTCATGGGTTTGCTGAATAGGTTGTCACCTCGGCAAGGGACATCGACCAACTTGTCCTGAACCCATGACTCCAGGTCTGACAACATCAGCCAGGCCTGACGGCGTGCACCGATGCTGGCCGCGGCTACTCGGGCCGAAGCCTCGAAGCCGTCGTAGGCTACTCGAGACATAAACCGAGCACTCTCAAATCCCAGTTGACAAGGCCTTGAAGTGCTGCAAGGGTTCCTCGGAGAGGCCAGCCAAGAATCCGGCAATCTCCTTTGCCAGGTCCCGTAAGTACATGCCCATGTACAGCTAGTAGGTCTGGAGAAGGCATGACAGCATCGAGCCCTGAAAGCACTTTCTGCCGAGGGCATCCAGGTTCCAGGCCTCCCGGCTGGGAGGCACCAAGGAGTGCGTCTTTTGGCTCTTGAGCCTTTGCATGGCCGATTCCACAACCGTGCGGCAGCTGTGCTTTCTGGAACCCGGGGCTCTTGCGGACTCGATAAATGGAATCGACCTGCTTCCTGAGAACCGGCATTGAGGCCGGGGACTCCCACATGAGGAGCATTAGCCGTTCCAGCATTGGAGGCACTGGCACAGTAAGGGCTTCCCTCGTGGGAAAGTCATACTGGAGGGCCTCGAGCTCCTCGGCTCAGGGCTCCTCCTCGGACTCCGCAGGGAATGCCAAAGCCTTGGCCATGTCCCTAACGAAGTCTGAGAACCTGGTGTCCTCTGGGGGGGGGGGGACCTTCTCCGAGGCTCCAAACCCGGTGAGTCCAATGGGATACACCGGGTACGGTGGGTGTCTGGAGACTCCTCATCTTCCGTCTCCCACGCCGATTCCTCCGAGGAGGAATCGAGCAGCTCCGGCTGTGAGGGCTTCGAGCCCAATCGTCCTGACGCTGAGGGCACCCGCGTTGACGACCTCGGCCCCGAACGGAAGGTCGAGGGAGACCTTGGCTGAGGATCGACTAGAGCCCTGATTGACTCGAGGATCGGCTCGGCCTCTGGGGTCGACTTGGACATCGAGGTCCCGGTGGTTGGGGCGAATGGACTGGTGAGACCGGCTATCAGTGCCCGTTGCTGCTCCATGAAGGCAGCCATGCTGCTTTCCAGGGCCGCCATCCTGAAACCGAGCTCAGAAGGCTCCGCAGCCTCTGGCTCGGGCCCCGACGTCATCGGGCCCGACGCCAGCTCTCCCGGAGGAGAGTCCACGAGGACAACAGGTGTTACCTGACTTGGCGTCTCTGGCTCCTTACGAGGTAGTTTGGCCGGATGCTCCGACTCCGAGGACCCGGGGCGACAGTTGGGGCTGCACGTCCTGGAACCCGAGGGCCCAGGCCGATCAGAGGCCTCCAACGACATCGCCCTCACGAGCTTCTTCTTCCTCTGGTGTTCCCTGGAGGGAGACCCCCGCTCAGAGGACCCACGACGCTCAGTGTCGGACAACTCCCGAGACGACGAGGTTGCGGACTCCGAGAAAATCCTTTCACGTTGATGCTGCCTGCTCCTCAATGCCTTGGAAAGACATCTTGCCATACGGGCCACAGACCACTGTGTCATGGTCGGGCCCAAGGCATCGGAGGCAGCAGTCATGTGTGTCGCTAAAGGACATCAACTTCTTACACCGATCACACTTCTTGAACCCGCTGGCAGCCATCGGGGGAAAAAGGGCCCCTGCAAGGTCAAATGACTGGGCTGCCAGTGAAAATGAAGAAAAAAAAAGAGCGTGAACGCTAGTCACTAAGGACAAAAACGAAAAATATATCTGGACTCGATACCGGTGTACCGAGCCGAAGGCGGGAAGGGGAACTGGCGTTGAACCTGGTCGAAGAAATGATTCTTGAAAAGTTTTGATGCACTTTTTCCCTGAGGACAGCGAAACAACGTCCGTTGGGCTCCGCGGAAAAAGGGAGACTGAGCAAGATGGCACCCTTGGACGGGAAGGGGATTGTGTATGCGCATGCAATCCCAAAGGCTTTCTTTGAAAGCTGGGGAATTCCTCCACACGAGGGCTCCGTCGGTGCCAATGTCACCGATATGTAAGAACTGACTTCCTGCTTATTCCTGGAGAATATGTGAATCGTGGTCAGATCCTCTTCTACCAGAAACTCTTCCTCCCCTATCTCCTCCTGGACAGCCAGCCAACCTTACATAGGCCCCAGGGACCCCATAGAGGCCCCAGGGATTCCACAGAGGCCCCATCATCCTCATTTGGGGAATGAACCCTGCAATGATGTTTGGCAGAGGCCAAGAGGGGCTGACCCCCCACCAATAGAGTTAAAACCCACCTCGAGGATCCTTCACTGATGTCCTGCTGCAAATAAAGCAATTTGGGGGGAGGGGGAAAAGAAGTTCTCCCACTTTCTGACAGCTCCATCATGGCCCCCGAGGGAATCGGGGGAGGATGAAAGAAGACAGCTGCCATCAACCTGCCCACCCCAAAGGATCAATTGAAGGGTGGTTAGGGGAGAAGAGGGGGAGGGACCTGAATCCACCGGGTTCTGCACCCATAAATCCTGTGGCTCAGCACCCAAAGACAAGTTCAGCACAGGCTATGCTCATCCACCTGCTGGAGACTGAGAAATACTGGCTAGGGCTATGTGCGCAGGCTACTTAAGGGAGATTGCTTCACTCTCTGTTTTTCTTAGTCTCCATTTGCTGGTGGATGAGCATATCCAACATGTCTGAACTGGACTGGACTGGAGGGATGATTAGGAAGCCCCTTTCTAATCTCTGAATCAATAAAATTCATCCTAAAACAGCAATATAGACTAATAGTTTCTGATTCTTAATAATAATAAAATATATTTGATTAGGTCAGAGACTTGCAGAAAGGGTTTATGATTTATTCTGGGTTGTCTTTTTGTTTCAAGGTTTATCAAGCAGATAAGGGTCACTTCTTCTGTAAAGACAAATATTATGGAAGAAAGCTCTCAGCAGATGGCTTCAGACAAGCTCTCTACCACTTTCTGCATAATGGGAAGCGCCTTCGAACAGATCTCTTGGAGCCCATCCTCCTCCAACTAAAGGCTCTTAAATCTGTCATTGAGTGCCAGAACTCCTACAGGTTCTATTCCAGTTCCCTTCTCATTGTCTATGATGGGCAAGAACAAGCAGATCATAAAGTAACCTCAGATCACCAAGGATGTATTCAGAAGTCCTATGTTGTGAACAGCCTCCCCAAGGTCGATGTCCGCATGATTGATTTTGCTCACACCACCTACAAAGGCTTGAGAGACAACCAAACCACTTATGATGGGCCTGACCAAGGCTACATTTTTGGAATGGACAGTCTTATCCAAATTCTGCAGAACATTCAAGTAGGGGAATGACAAAGGCTGAAAACTGTATGAACGGTGTTGTAGGAGATATATCAAATGGCTATCAAGCTGGGACGACTTTCTAGCTACCCTAGTTTTTCATTCCTGTCATTGGGTTGCCTTTGACTATCCAACTATATTTATAGAAGAGCACAAGGCACCTGTAGGCTACCTAGAACAGAGACAAGGAACAGTTCCTTGTCTGTGTTCTAGGTAGCCTACAGGTGCCATGTACTAACCACTGTTTTTGGCACACCTGTTTCTTGTCTGTGTTCAACTATATTTATATACAGATATACAATATTTGTCTAAATAAAGTATGGATAGCTTGCAAAGAAAAGGAAAGCATAGGTGATGCTAAATGCCACACACAGAATGGGATTGAAGAAAGTGCTGTGCATTTTATCCCTGCTCCATTATTAGCAACCAACCACAGAATTTCATTACTTGGATGAGTCTTACAGATAAAAGTATGAACTAACTGTTGCTTGAATGACTAAACTTAATGCTCTTGCAAAAAAATATAAACCCAGCAAGGCTGGCAAATTGAAAACCTGCAAGGATTGATGAAGGCAAACTTCCAGAGAAATGTTTGACTATATCTTAATATATTGCATTATTGATGTTTGTTGAACTTCACAAGAACATTTTACTGATTGCCTACCAATAAACATGGCCTATTGAAGGCTGGCACAGAACCCACAAGATGCTAGGCTCAAAGCTGAGAATGGGCTGCAAAGAGTCTTTTGCATGCTGCCAGAGCATATCTCCTTTTTTTTTTAATATGTGAATGTCGATAATATACGCTTTACTGGCTAAAGAGCAAAGACTAGAACATATTTCTATAACGTTTACAGAATCTGTGGACGCATACCCCAATGAAGAACAGTGTATTCTCTTCATTCCCACTGTGAAAAACACCCTCCTCAGAGGTATGAGGAATGGTGGGTGGGTCATTCATATGAAGCTAAATTCTCAATAAATTTTCTCTTTTTCACCTCTGTTTTATTCATCATTCTCTGAATGCTGGGCTTATCTTTGGGCCTGGCTATCTGTCTCATAAGAGCTCTCCCTTCAGGTGGAAGAATTAGCAGAGAGGCCCTTCCATGACGAACACTCAGCAGTTATGCGCCACCTCGGAAATGGTCAACTACTAATTCTCTCCAAATCCCAGCTCTCTTTGTTCCATTGTGATTTGGTCTAAATGCAAGCCTCCTTATCCCTAATCTGGCTTGGGTTTCATTTCTAGCCTTAATTTGGATTTAGCTGGTACCTTTTTCAAGAGTACTTCAAGGTGAGTTACATTCAGTTATATTAGATATTTTCTTATCCCTGGAGGGTTTACAATCTGTTGCTGTTGTTAAGTGCCTAAGTGGGTCTTATTCAAAAGGGTTTAGCTGGTTAGCAGAATTTGCTAATCCTCCAGATTACAGAAGAGAAACCCATTTAAAGCTACGTGATCTGTGGCAAAGCAGGGACAGTCTCAGCAGCAATCCGGTTAGTGGCGATATTCAGCTGCTAACTGGATTCCTCAACTGCAGAAAGGCTGTCCTAACTTTATCAGGTTTTCGCTATCCAGCTAGCAGCTGAATATCGCCACTAACCATATAAGCAGCACTGTTTAGCAAAACCAAATATTCAGCAGCAGACGCTGGATAAGTTCTGTCGTTGAATATTCTGTTATAATTAAAGGGCGGAGGCCATGAACTTTAAAAGCGCTGACCACTACTGCTGAATATTAGCCCCCAAGATTGCCTCAGATACAATGAAGGGTTAAGTGATTTGCCCAAGGAGCAGCAGTGGGATTTGAACTTTGACTTCCCTGCTTTTTTCTCACTGCACTAACCATTAGGCTACTCTACTCCATCAATTCAGTAGCCAGGGATTAAAAGTTCTCAAAATCACTTATACTGAGCTACGATTATTCATAAAGGTTCATCAGTGTATAGAGAACTATTTTTTAACAAACTACTGAAACCTTGTTGGAAGCTGTAAGAAATGCCTAGATTTCAAGAAGTATAGAGAAAAAAGTCTGGGACTAATTTTTGTCACTCTGGAACTGACAAATGTGACAGAATGAAGGGGCAAGAAAAAGGGAGTGACTATTTGATCGTTCTGCAGTTTTTGGGTGATAGTGGAGGAATTGCCTAATGGTTAGAGCACTGGCTTGGGAACCAAGAGACCAGGATTTGATTCCCACTAGCACGCCTTATGGCCTTAGGCAAGTCAACCCTCCACTGTTCAGAAAATTCCAAGTTATCAATGTCCCCGTTTAATGTACATTATCAAGTTTAAGTTATAATATAAACCGCTTTGAGTGAAATGATAAAACAGTATAAAAAACCTGTTAAATAAATAAATAAAATAAACAGTGAACTGCACAGTAGCTGTTCTCAGTATTGCACTGTATAAGGTTACCAGATTTTTTGCAGGCAAATCTGTGACACTTATCTGAAGTGCTGTTGGGAAGGTTGGGGGGAGAAGGGGTGCAAGAGAGGAAGGGATATCTTAGTTCCTGGTCTCAGGAACAAGGCATGGAGGAAGGAAGAAGAGTCATTACCTTGCCCCCACCCCCCTAATCCATCCCATGAAGGCAACAATAACACTTCCAAACAGACAAATTCACAGAGAAACATGTGATGCATTTCCCCTTTAAAGTGCAAAAAATAAAGATAATGGATGTAAATTCTAAAAACAGACATATTTGAATCACTAAATTGAAAATAATTTTTTACTGCCTCTGTGCCCATTGCTGGAATCAGGGTCAGGAGGCTGCCAAATGGGTGGGAATCGGGGACAGAGCTCTAAAATCGGGGACAATCCCAAAACTGTGGACATCCGGTAACCTTAGCATTGTACCATGCAGACATGTGGCAAGATAATAATCTTTCAATATAGCAGTTGTCTGTCTAGGAGGAGTGGGCAAGTCAATACTAGGTACAGATTCTAAAAAGCAGGGCACACACACTCAGAGGTGGTTATTAAGTGATGTTAATCCCTACCAGGAATTTCATGAGTATTTCAACTCCTAAACTTATAGTGGTAAACACTAGTAAATGTCAGAAAATGAGCAATGGTCAGCCATGTGGCATCCTCCACCCACCCCATAATACCCTTGTCCTCCCTGGTCCTTGGAAAAAAAAGCCAGCAGAGGGGGAGGGCATCTGTTTGGCCAGGAGATAACTGCAGCAGCATCAACAAGCAAACTCCAAAAATAGAAATTACACTTACCTGGTAATTGTTATTCCTTGAGTAACTACAATTTAGTCCTCCACCTCTGGGTTGTGTACCTCCTCCTGCAGCTTGGAGACTGGGCATGTCAAAATCATAACATCACTGGATATAGTCTGCTGGTCTCTCCCATCAGCCCCCAGTGATCTATTGACAAAGCAGACTCAAAGGAGCAACAAATAAGTAGCTATCATATTCATTTCAACCGTATACTTAAACTGAACTCATAACCTAACGTATTTAATAACTAAACCCCCTTCCCGACAGAAGGGGACTGCGTTTTGCACCTTCTGTTTTCCGCTCTATGCCTAGCCAAGGACAAGAGAGAGAGGAAAAGACAGAAAAGAGACATTACGAATGGAGACTACTAAGCACCTATCAAAAACTCTACTCACCAGTAGTCTTACACTTCTCCCAGCGGAATAAACCCTGCAAACCAATCCATCCCCGGGCGGGAATGAGGACTAAACCATAGTTACTCAAGGAACAACAATTACCAGGTAAGTGTAATTTCTATTTCCTTATCGTTCCTACAGTTTAGTCCTCCACCTCTGGGATGTATCAGAGCAGTAATTATTGGGAGGGACCTTTCCAGCCGGCTCTTAACCCCGCCGACCCGAAACAGACATCATTCGCCGCCCGAACATCCAGGCGGTAGTACTTACTTAAAGTATGAAGAGAGGACCAGGTGGCCGCTCTACAAATTTCCACTGATGGAATCAAACTGCGTTCTGCCCAGGATGCCGCCTGCGCTCTAGTAGAGTGAGCTCTTAAACCTGCTGGCACTGGGCGGCCTTGCAACAGGTATGCTGAAACAATCGCCTTCTTAATCCATCTGGAAAAGGATGCTTTTGCCGCCGCTTCCCCTTTGCGGGGACCTCCGAACCATACGAACAGACGGTCCGACTTGCGGAAAATTTCTGAGACTTTTAAATACTGCCGCAGCACCTTCTTTACGTTTAAACGACATTAACTACGGTCTGAGACGCTCCCCTCCTCTGAACTTAGAGATGGAAGAGAAACCGTTTGATTTAGGTGAAACGGCAAAGCTACCTGTGGTAAAAACTACGGAACTGGTCACAACACCACCTTTTCCCTGGAAAAAGACAAAAACGGCTCTCTACATGATAGCGCATGCAACTCCGAAATTCGCCTCGCTGAACAGATGGCTACCAAAAACACTGTCTTCAAAGTTAAATCTTTAATGAAGGCCTGGTGTAAAGGCTCAAATGGTTCCTTAGCTACCGCTCCTAAAACCAAGTTAAGATCCCATGGCGGCACCGTAATCCTATGTGAGGGTCGCAGCCTGGATTCTGCTTTAAGAAAAAATGCAACACATCTGCATGCGACCTAGAGCCACCCCCTGGACCTTGCCTCTATAGCATGACAGGGCTGCTAACTGACCTCTCAAAGAACTGGCTGCCAGACCCTTATCAAAATCGCCTTGCAGGAAACTTAACACCAAGGGAATGGATACTCTAGCTGCGCAGACTTGCTTCTGCGAGCACCAGTCCTCAAAAATACGCCATATGCGCACATATGTAAGAGACGCGGGCTTTTTCCTCGCTCGAAGTAAGGTAGCAACGACCGCTGCAGAGTCACCTGCCCTTTCAATGGCCATACCGTATGCGGGAACCGATCCGCTTGAGTCATTCACAGCAGACCCTGTAGCAACAGAGTCTCCGACATTGGTAACCTCTAAGGATCCCCGTCGAGCAAACGAATGAGATCGGCGTACCATGGGCACCTTGGCCAGTCCGGGGCCACCAACAACACGTTCCCCCGATGAGCTTCGATACGCTGCACCACACGTCCTATGAGCGCCCACGGAGGAAAGACATAGAGGAGCCCTGACGACGGCCACCGTTGTATCAGGGCGTCGATTTCTACTGTCATCCTCTCTCGCTGTCTGCTGAAGAAACGACCCGTTTTTAATGACTGAAAGTTCGCTATGAGATCCATGATCGGCAGCCCCCATCTTTGAACTATCTGCGCTAACACGGATGTAATTCCCATTCTCCGGCATCCACTTGGACCCTGCTGAGAAAATCTGCCATCACATTGTCCTTCCCTGCAATGTGCGCCACCAAATCGCTGGCAGTTGAGGTTCGACCCAAGAAACAGAGCATCTGCTTCTTCTTCCATGGCCACACTTTATGTACCGCCCTGTCGATTGATGTAGGCTACCGTCGCGGAGCTGTTGGACCGCCCTCAAACCGCCTGACCTGTCACCGCAGCTTCGAACGTTTTCAACCCCAGACAGACCGCTCTCAATTCCAACCGCTTGATTGATCATTTGCTCTCTTGTACGGCCCAAGTTCCCTGCGCGAAGAGATCTATGCAATGAGCTCCCCATCCCGCAAGACTTGCATCCGTCAGCAAGGGAAGCCACTCCGGCTGTTCTAGAGGCATTCCCACCTTCAGAAACCCTGGAAGCCGCCACCACCGAAGGGACTGTCTGAACCGAAGGAGACAGGGAAGCCGTTTGTTCAGTGAATCGGACTGATGCAACCCACGGCGAAGCAGCACTCTCCGTAATGGTCGCATATGAAATCTGGCCCATGAAACTACTTCCAAAGTCGCCACCATTGTCCCCAGCACGCGAAGGTAACTCCACGCTGTGGGCGCTGGAGTGGACCTGAACTTGCACAACAACTGTCGAAGCATTTGTACTCGACGAGTCGGCAGAAACACTGCTCCTTTCTGAGTATCGAACCGTACCCCTAGATATTCGAGATCCTGGGACGGAACTATTCGGCTCTTGGTCAAATCGACCACCCAGCCGAGACTCTGCAAAAACATCACCACTTTGTCAGTAACTCGAATGCTCTCGGCCTTGGACTTTTCCAGAATCAACCAACCGTTGAGCTAAGGCTGAACCAGAACTCCTTCCTTTCGCAATGCCGCAGCTACCATCACCATGATCTTGGTGAATGTCCAGGGGCCATCGCCAGACCGAAAGGCAATGCTTGGAACTGATAAGGTCCCCAAGGAAGAGCGAACCGCAGCAACGTTTGATCACCCTCTTTGATTGGGATGTCTAAATACGTTCCGTGAGATCAAGGGAAGTACTCCCCTTGGCGCACCGCCACAATGACCACCTTCAATGTTTCCATCCTGAAATGCGGTACTCGAAGGCAGCGGTTCACCCCTTTGAGAACCAGAATAGGACGGAGAGACCCATCTTTCATTGGCACCACAAAATAAATGGAGTAACGACCCACACCGTAATCCGCTATTGATACTGGCGCGACTGCTCTCAACTGTAAAAGTCGATCTAACGTTCGACGAACTGCAAGTGTTTTCTGTTGGCCTTTGCAGGGAGACATCACAAGTGCATCTAGCACCGGTCTTTCCAATTCCAGCGCATAACCTCTGTGAACGATCTCCAACACCCACTGGTCGGACGTTATTTGGGTCCCGGCAGGAAGAAATCTCTGAAGCCGTCCTCCCACCGGTTGGCTTCTCATCGGGACCCACCTCTTTTCATTGTGGTGTACGAGTCATTGCTGCGGGAGCCACTGCGAAACCTCTATTTGCTCCACAAAAACCCCTGAACTCTAGAAGCAAATCTTCCCCTTTGGAAAACCACCCAAGCGAGAAGTACGAAATCTCCTGAAATCTCTAAACTGACCCCAAAAGGCCAGCAAGGACTTCCCTTGCCTTGGTTTATCCTCTGGGAGTCTTCCGTCCTTAGACTCTCCTACCTCTTTAACCAACTTGTCAAGATCTTCTCAAAACACCAAAGAGAAGATATGCTTACCTGGTAAGTAGACAGCGGACCAGGCAAAGGCACATTTGGAGAATACAATGTACTTAAACTGAAGACACTGGTCAACATTGAAATTGTTACTGACTTTAAAAGGCCCTAATCTGTAGCATCTTAGTGAGCTGAACACAAATATAACATTAAAAAAATTGTATTGGTTCTCGTTTTGAAGATATTGCATGTAGTTCATTTTTGACGTTTCACCGTGTAAATTTATCCAGTAGGACAACATCTCAAATAAGCCTTGAATGATGTAATATTGCATTACACTGCATAATACCAGCATGCACACATCATCCAGAGTTGATTGCATCATTTTCTGATGCAATGCAATACAACTGCCAGATAGCTGCTGAAGCCATCTGACGTCAGCAGTGTACTATACGCAGTCGGAAAGGTTGAGCATTTAAAATATTTCAGACTGTGTGCGAGACAGTTTAAGCTACTGTTACATGTAACTTTTATTAATCATATAATTTTAGCCATTTAGGTGCAATACAGAACAGTAATACCGCAAAAGTGCGTTAATACCATTGACAATTTCTGCTACATTTGTGGGGAAGTGACATTTGCCAACCAGAAGAAAAGCATCACTTCTCAACTGAAGAAGGCATATCATCTTTACATCGGATGCAAGATTGATGACCAAGACAAGCCTTGGGCCCCGCATATATGCTGCGCTACATGTACAACACAGCTTTCACAGTGGTTGAATTGCAAAAGACCATCAATGCCGTTTGCAGTCCCCATGGTGTGGAGAGAGCCAAGCAACCACATAAATGACTGTTACTTCTGCTTGGTTCCTCCTCTTTCCAGCGGAATAACGAAGCAAAAGAAGTCGAGCATAGTCTACCCAAACATTCCGTCTGCATTGAGACCAGTTCCACATGGTGAGGGGCTTCCTATTCCAGAACCTCCATCAGAATATTCTCTTGATTCATCTGATGAGGACAAGGGTGAGCCGACCTGTTATTCTCCTGGTCCATCAGCATGCAATGACCCAGATTTTCACTGGGATGCATTATCAACACCACACAGAATAACACAGGAAGAACTAAAATGACCTGGTTTGTGATTTGGACTTATCCAAGAACAAGGCAGAATTGCTAGGATCAAGACTCCAACAATGGAATCTTCTAGAAGATGTCAACATTACTTCATATCGAAAGCGCCACCAGCAGTTGGAGCCTTTCTTCAGAAAGGAAAGTAATCTGGTATTCTGTTCTGTTATTGAAAGCCTCATGAATGTCTTAAAAATCACTCATGACTCACAAGACTGGAGATTATATAGACTCTTTGAAACTGAGTCTGAAGGCTGTGCTTTTAAACAATGGAAACCGTCTTCCATCTATTCCAGTAGCGCATGCCGTCCACATGAAAGAGACATACGATAACTTAAAGCATCTACTGACTTCCATTAACTATGACAAGTACAGCTGGCACCTCTGTGGTGACTTGAAGGTAGTTGCCCTTTTAATGGGACTGCAGCAGGGATATATAAAATACTTGTGTTTCTTATGTGAGTGGGATAGCCGAGCAAGGGATTGGCACTACTTGCAAAAGGAATGGAATCGCAGACAAAATGTAACAGTTGGAGAGAAGAATATCCAGCACCCAGTTCTGGTTGAGGCTCACAAAATCCTGCCACCACTCCTTCACATCATAGGTTTGATGAAAAACTTTGTGAAAGCCATGGATCGCACTTCGCCGGCTTTCCGATACCTGCATGAAAAATTCCCTCGACTCAACGAAGCAAAGATTAAAGAGGGAGTTTTTGTGGGTCCTCAGATTCGAGAGCTCTTCAAAGATGACTGGTTCAACAACTTGCTGCAGGGTGATGCGAAACAAGCATGGAATGCTTTTCGCCAAGTGTCAACAAACTTTCTCGGGTATGTTAGGGCAGAAAACTACAAGGAACTAGTAGAAGACATGCTGATGCAGTATCAGAAACTTGGCTGCAATATGTCTCTAAAGATCCATTTCCTTGATTCCCATCTTGATTTCTTTCCTGACAACTGTGGTATGGTTAGTGATGAATAGGGCAAATGTTTTCACCAGGATATCGCAACGATGGAGCAAAGATACCAGGGAAAATGGTCCACTACAATGCTGGCTGACTACTGCTGGACACTCCCCAGAGAAGCTCCCAAACAGCTGTACAAGAGACAGGCGAAAAAAATCTAAGATGTAGTCTATGACTTGGTTTTTTACAGGTATTAACCGAAGGCCTATTATATTTACTATTGACATGCATTTCGTGATGTAAACATTAATTCTTGTAGATTACAAAAAAACTAGAGCCAACTTTGCAATTTCAGTGTCATATTCGTGTTCAGCATACAAAAATTGATAAGAATGACTATTTTTATTTCAGTAACATGACTTTTGTAAACATTTGTTGACCAGTGAGATCAATGGAAGGGAAGAAGATCAGAACGCTGGTCTTCCTGACCCCAAGCCCCTACTCCAACCATTAGGCTGTTATGTCTCCCAATTCCGAAATACTATTCTGGCGATCTCCATATGGCTGCCCATGTCGCACACCCCATCCTTTAAGAAGGCGTGCCCGACCTTGCCTGTGCCTGTTTGCTATTCACATGTTCCAACTGCATGTCCCAGAGTACCTGGACAATTCTCTTAAGACGTATCCTCCTGTGTCCAGGGCTACTAATAACTCAACTTGGGATCCCCTCTAAAGGAACCAACCATTCAATTAAATAAAAGAAACAAAAACACCTTTATGCCATTCTTAAACCCTTATGAGGGACTCACCAACTGTAGCCTCCATCCCGCTTTTGAACCTGCAAGTCACTTTAGTGGTTGCCGCCTTTGCACCTAGCCAGGTATGCCATGCATACCCCAAATGGAAGAAAATCCTCATTACCTGTGGCCAGCATGCCATGGATGATAGGCGACTTACATTCAATACTGGTCATGTTTACTCCGGCTTGAATTTGATGAATCCAGAAACCAAAGGAAGACAGTAGCCCCAATACGGTTTCAATTTACTTTTTCTTTCTTTTTTTTTTTTTGAAATATTGAATCTAGCCTAACATACTATGAGGCTTCAACTTACTCAGAGCCTTACCCCCCAGTAGCCAATTGGCTGTGTGCAACCCCCTGGATTATGAAACAAACACCTAACCCCTGGGTGAATTCAGAATCTTTTATGTTTGCGCTTCTCCACCCAGAGGATGACAAAACACCCAGCTTGAATGTAAAACTCCATTCCACATGCACTAGTCCTTTCGTAAATCATGGAATCCTTCCCCCACTGGCCTTATTTAGCGTTCGTACGAAGAAGAGGCCCAAATCCAGTAGATAGCGGGAGAACAAGAACACAATTGAAATAAAAATAAAACCCTAGTGTGTAAGGTGCCCACTTGGAGGCAAGGCCCCCTCAGTGAACTGGCCTGCACCTGAGCTGAGAAGCCAGGTAGCGTCAGGTCTGGCCAGCACCCGGGTGGGGCACACCCCACCGCTGGCAAGCATATCAATGTCCTCTCTACCCGATGCCGCCTGCCAAGAAATCCAGGGAATGAAAGCTGAGGTTGGCTAGAGGGAACCCCCTGAGCATTCTGCCTCCCATTAGCTCCCCCGCTTTTTTTTTTATGTTGCAAACAAACGTGCTACTGAACTAACCCAAAAGACACAGAATCTGAACCCCAGCATGCCAACAAATAAATTGAATTTAAGCTCTCACAGAGTCTATCTGCCTAATCAAGCACCTGCGATGTTCTCCGACTTCCATGACCGCGTGTCGTTCCACGCTGCTGCCTGCCTGAGACAGCGGAGCACGGGAAATGGTCCAAGCTTCAAACCGCTGAGTCTTGTGCCAAATTTTATAGTGCCCGCCCAAGCTCTAGCGAAAAAAACTTTGCTTCAGCCACGGCACTCACCTCAGCGATTACAGCCCTCCAGTGTTCACCTCTGCCGCGGGCCGAATCGCTACCCTGCAAACCGCCACACTGCTCGTCTCCACTGAGAGCAGCGTTCACGGTGAGGGCAGGCCACGCCATCTTGCTGGCTCTCCTCGCCGCCCCGAGCGGTCTGGGACAACATGCGGGCCGCTCACTCCTTCCCCCTGCCGGGCTCCCCTCCGTGCAGTCCGGGAGGGGAGAGCCAACCGACGGCATGCCAGTAGAAATAGAAGGGGAGGATACCAAAGGCACTGGATCAAGGCTGGAGCTGTAGAACCCCCCTCCCCCCTTGTTTATTTTAATTTTACTTTTACTTTCTTCTTTTTTTTTTTTTAAACGTATAGCACCCTAAAAGAAAAAGAAATGCAAACGTCAACTGAACAAGCAAACAAAAAATCCAATTTAACCCCTAACTAACTGCTTCCTATCCGTTCCTCAAGTGAGCCCAGCACCTAGACTCACTAAATCCTCCTGCTGCATGGAGACTGGACACACTGGGGGCTGATGGGAGAGACCAGCAGGCTATATCCAGTGATGTCATGATTTTGACATGACCAGTCTCCAAGCTGCAGGAGGAGGTACACAACCCAGAGGTGGAGGACTAAACTGTAGGAACGATAAGAAAATACACATTTGCAAAGCCAACATAGAATTTTAGGTAGTCTTATGTTTTGCTTATAAAAATAAAACTTTAAGAATAAGAGGAATGATGAGTAGCTGGGATTCTCTTGCTATTTAATCTTATGAATGTAGAATCTCTCATTGACAGAGCACAGCAACCAAGAGACTCTTGATAAGATACTGGTAGGCAATCAATGCGTAGGAGTAGCTCCCCAATGGGGACACACTCCAGAGAAATATGGGATTAGCGTAGATGATCCTTAGCTATGGGGAAGGAAAGGAAAAGCCAGAGGTTAAGCAGGGTCAGTAAGAATGGGAAACAGATAGCAAAGATGTACCTTGTGGCCATTGTTTGTCATATTATTCCAGGTATCTGTATTAAAATTGTTGAAAAAAAAAGTCATGGCAGGTGCTGAGAGAAAGGCCATATGAGGCCATGCAGACTCCATGAAAGGATATTGTGACAACAAAGGGCTAGATTTACCAAAAGGCGCTAGCATGCATTAACACATGTTATTTACCACATTATCCATTGTATGCAGTGGGACCTATTTACTAATAAAGTACATTCATGGTGTTAGTGCATGCTAATATTCAATGCACTAAGTTTAATTAAGTTTATGTTTAACATATTTGTATCTCATCAATCCAGTGTACTCAGTGGGTTTCAAAAGACACATACATACAAGAGTGCAACAAATTAATGCAATTCCAAGTAAAACTAACAGCAACTTGAATTAAGCGCACTCATAAAACCAGATCATATTATGATTTTCTACTGAAGATTATTCAAAAGAGACTACAACCATACCTGGAACAAGAACTACCTGAAGTGCAAGCAGGGTTCAGGAAAGGGCGAGGAACAAGAGACATCATTGCAGATGTGAGATGGATCCTTGAAAAGACTAAAGAATACCAAAAGGATATCTATTTGTGCTTTATCGACTATAGCAAGGCTTTTGACTGTGTAAACCATGAGAAACTCTGGGCCACATTAAGAAGCATGGGTATACCAGAACACCTGATCGTACTCTTGCATAATCTGTACATTGATCAAGAAGCAGCAGTTCGAACGGAACAAGGAGGAACAGAATGGTTTAAAATAAGCAAAGGTGTAAGACAAGGCTACATACTTTCCCCCTACCTTTATTTTTATTTATTTATTTTATTTAGCATACATTTGTATACCACTACTTCCAGCGATCAGTAGCAGGTTTGATTACATATTGGAAACTGTCAAATCAGGACAGAAAAATTTGAAGTATATACATGTTGATTTGTAGGGTAAGCACAACAGAAAAATTTGAAGTATATAGACGTTGATTTGTAGGGTAAGCACAACACAGTACTGGTTTTTTTTTTTTGTTTTTTTTTTGTTTTTTGTAGAGAGGAGCAATAACTTGCATATGTACATTTTTACAATAAGTGCATCCCTGTCTCCCTGGGTGGGATATCTTAGACCACTTAGATTTAGATCAAATTGTACTGACTTTGAAATAGGTGAGTCTTGAGTTTTTTCTAAAGTCAATTAGGTCTTTGATAGCTCGTAGTTCCGGCGGCAGTTGGTTCCAGAGTGTCGGTGCTGTGTATGAGTATGCTCTGTTACTAGTACTGGCTTTGACAGATCTTATATCAGCTGGAACTTGGAGGGTGTTTGATGGTTCTTCTGCTTCTGTTGGGTGTTTAATTTATATGCTGAACAAATCATCAGAGAAGCAGGATTGTATGAAGACAACAGAGGTGTGAAGATTGGTGGAAGACTCATCAACAACCTTCGCTATGTTGATGATACCACATTACTGGCTGAAAGTGAAGATGATCTGAAACATTTGCTTCTCACAATCAAAGAACATAGTCTCAAAATGGGCCTGCACCTTAATGTAAAGAAGACAAAGATCATGACAACTGGCATAATCAACAGGTTCATCGTTGAAGGAGAAGAAATTGAAATTGTGAACAACTTTAACCTACTTGGATCAACTATCAATAAAGAAGCAACAAGCAGTCAAGAAATCAGACGACGCATTGCTCTTGGCAGAATGGCTATGAAAGACCTAGATAAGATCCTCAAGAGCAGAGATGTCTCCCTCCATACAAAGATTCGACTTGTTCAAGCCATGGTATTTTCAATAACATCATATGGATGTGAAAGCTGGACAGTGAAAAATATAGACTGGAAGAAAATTGATGCCTTTGAATTATGGTGCTGGCGGCAAATACTGTGTATACCATGGACTGCCCGAAGAACAAATCAGTCGGTACTAGAGGAGATCAAACCTAAGCTTTCTTTAGAAGCTCAGATGACAAGACTTTGACTTTCATACTTTGGACACATCATGTGAAGAGAGAGATCATTAGAGAAGGACATCATGCTTGGCAAAATAGAAGGTCAGCGCAAAAGAGGAAGGCCAGCAATGAGATGGATCGCTACAATAATAGCAGCTACGGGTACCAGTCTGTCAACAATGAGCCGCCTGACTCAAGACCGAACACAATTTAGGATAGCTATCCAGAGGGTCGCCATGAGTCGACTCCGACTCGACGGCACTTAACAACAACAACATTATGATTTTTACCTTACCTTACAGCAAGGAAGGGATTTAGTTTTCGAAAAAAAGAGTCTTTAACTTTCTCCTAAAATCAAAACATATCAGACATCATCTGAAGATTAGAAAATCAGCAAATGACGACATCTGGCGGTGGGTCTCTACAGTATTCAATAAAGTCAAAGCAGGCACTAGCAAGAAGTCCTGGTCGTGACCGGAGCACTCAAAACAAACCTTAATTCCAAACAAAGACCAAGGTGTAATGCCTTAAAAATCAATCAACTTTAGTAAATCTAGCCCTTTGGTTGCCTGAACTATCACAATGTCTGCAAAATTGCCGTGACATCTAGTAATAAATCTGCTGGAATAATTTAACAATTTCTCCAAAATAATCACTATATAATTCTAAAGCTTTACTATTGAATCATAGGGCAAAATTTCCATCAATAATGAAAATGGAATAGGGTAATACTTTTCATCTACTCAAATTAGCTGATGAAATGAGTTTTATTTTATAACTGTTTGCTGAATTTTAATGCGAGCCACTTTGTTGTTTCTATGAAAGGTGGGATATCAAGTGTAATGAAGGTGAAATTAGATCTTACCTGTTAATTTTCATTCCTTGAGTCCCTCTAGTCCAGTCCAGACGCATGGGTTTTTGCACGCCTACCAGCAGATGTTATGCACTCCTACCAGCAGATGGAGACTGAGAAGCACTGATTTGATGATGTCACAGCATAAGGTCCTGTGCAGCCCTCCTCTGGCCAGTACTTTTGTAACAAAACAGACTCCAGAGGAAACTACCATTAGATATACTCTCATTCCTTACGTAACTAATTATACTCACTGAACACCACTTCTGAGCCAAAACAAACCAACTGGTGAATATAAACCTTCGCAAGTTATCCTGAAGGACCAACTACGGCTTTCATACCAGCACATTGCATTACAACTCTGCTGGCCATGCCAAAAATACAAGCTGGTACAATCACCATGGAGGCCCAGCGCCACAGCATTGGTGCGCTTGCATTCAACGCAACAGCCACAAACCATAAATTTGAATACTCCAAGCGGACCCTACCCCAAAGGCATGTAGGAGGCGCTCTTTCTCTTAAAACCAAACAGGAACCTAAAGTACTTAGGGTGGGTCTTGGACTCAACTGGAGGGACTCAAGGAAAGAAAATTAGCAGGTAAGGTCTAATATCATCTTCCTCATTGTCCCTCCAGTCTAGTCCAGACACATCGGATGTACCAAAGCAGTACCCAAACAAGGGGTAGGAACCGATGATCCCGGCCTGCAGCACTTTCAGCCCAAAGTATGCAGTCCTACATGTCTGAGCATTCCAACACTCCAAAAAAATGAAGAAATTAATGCAGAGGACATCTGTGCCCTAGGGCAGAAAGGAAGGCTTCTGAGCCAAATGCTGCCTCTGAGAAAACTGACTCTTGGTGGGAAGAAACCTAGTGGCTTACCAGAAAGGTCTCTATTATCCAAGCACAAGATATGATCTCTATTAACCTAACATACACTGTGGAAGATGGTTCACTCTGTGCGACTTCCACACCTCCCATCAAAGGAAATGACCTCTCTAATAACTTATTATATGATCTGCCGGTAGAAGTATGAGGTCAGTATATTGGGTCTGCAAAAAAAGTGGCAAATTCCTCCCTGATCTTCTTCTCTGTTTGTAGGACTTTGCCTCCCGTGCTCTTAATCCACAAGATATGCGATTGCAGCTTTTTTGCTTAAGTTGCTGTGCCATATATTTTCCCGCTTTATTCCCCCCTTCAAAAAATTTCTGCTGGAGTAATTGCAGCTGATAGCGAATGGCCTCCATCTCTAACGCGTTTAGCTGGGCATACTGCCAGAACCTGCCCCCTATACTGCCCTCCTGGAGCTCTAGCATCTGCCTCTTCCAAACACATCAGCTCCCCCCCCCCACTCCTGCTTAATTCAGAACCCCCCACTTAACAAACACCCCCCTCAAAACAGTTTTAAACCCATCCCCCAACCAACCTCCCCATTATCATTTATACAGAAATACTCTGGAATCAACTGTTCAACCTCACGCACCATTCTCTCATCTTCCAACAGCGATTCATTCAGCATCCAAAACTTAGGACCTGTTCTTCACCTCACAGCTCCAAACTTACCTCTGCAGGGGCTTGGTCAGACCAGAGAATAGCCTCCATATTTCCTCCTTCAATCTCCCCACCACCTCCTTTCCTATCCATCCAGCTTAGAATAGGACTCCCCAGTGAGTACAAGGAAAACTGGCAACTGCAGTTGCCTCCCTATGGGAGGAGTGGCCTAGTGGATGGGGCAAGGTACCACAGGCCAGAAGGTCGGTGGTTCAAATCCCACTAGAGGACAGCAACCTTGGGCTGGAAGGATTGGGGTTTCTAGTCCCACAGGTGTTCCTTGTGGTCTTGGGCAAGCCAGTTAACCCTCCATTGCCCATGTTCCCTGTAAGTATTAGTGTATGTGTCTCATATCCCCTTGTGTTAAATGTATCCCCCAACCGCTTTGACCCAGTGAAAAGCAGAATATAAATGCAGCTAAATAAATAAACTGCTCAGATGGAGATAGTGCCAAGCATCTAGCAAGCAATGCCTCTTGGCAAACTGCTTATAGTGCACTCTGTCAGCATTTCACCCCTCCCCCTCCCCATGGCATCTCTCCCTGGATCCTACATGAGGTTGAAGTCTCCCCCATAAATTAGTATCCCCTCACTAAAATTTGGTCAATCCATCCTCTAGGTCCCCCCCAGAATTCTCTCTGCGTCCCCATAGATGCATATACATTTGCCATTTGAAACCATTCCCCAGCAATTTTCATATGCGCTAGCAAAAAACTCTCTACCCAGTCACGGATTACTTCATACACTTTCACCCATAGTTTAGAGTCAACCAAGAATGCCATTTCACCCTTCTTCCCCCCCCCCCCCCCACTGTATTTGATGCATAAAGGCTAACAGCATATCCCCAAAGGTTCACCAGGGCTTCATGCACCCTCTGGAGAAGCATCTCCCGTAGAAAATAAAGAGAGTCTCTCTGACAAGTCAATTCCCTGTAAAGTTTCTGATGCTTGTATGGAGAATTTAGACCCTTAACATTCAATGTAACAACTTTCAGCTCACTCATTTTTCATCCCCCCCAACCAAGCTCTACCAACCCTTCCCTCCCTACCCAGCCCTTCCCCTAAACATCTGGACATCCACACACTCCCTCTCAGACAGCCCAGGCTACAGCCAGCATCACTCGATGGCCTGGCCAGCCCACTCATCCTCCTGTCGCCCTATGCCCCCCTCTCCCACCGATAAAACACCTCCTTCATCATGTTACTATCACCATCTGTGAAACAGCAGCCCCAACAATGTAACACAAACATACCCACTTCACAATCCTTACCCTCTTTATACCCACCTGTCTCCCCTGCCCCTAACTGCAACATTTCAAACAAGTCCAGCATGAACAGTTTCCATAGTCTCTCTGCCCGGACAAGCATGACCCGGGGCATAGAAAGTGCAATTAAAGCGTAGTCTCCACCTCATATCCAAGCATTCAAGTTTGCGCCCCTGGATCCCTCTGGGATTCACCACTCCCCCGACAGAGGTCAAAGCCACCGGTGGCCATAGGAGACCCGCTGCCACCACGGAGGTTCTTTTAGGGCATCACTCCATCCCCTGGATACAAGTCTAAACCAGTCACTCCAACATTCAGAAGGGCATGCACTGCCTCATCCCAGAACCTCACTTATATCCTCCACCCTTTGATCATAAAAAACAGACCAAAGGAAAAGGTCCAGCCATATATCAAAAAAGCATCCACAACAAGTTGAGGACACTCCAACACTTACAGCCCCTTCTTGAACCAAACGCCCCTTCTTGAAACAAGCACTGATATTACCTCACTTGATTTCTGTAATGCCATCCTTCAAAGTATTTCGAAGAACTCCTTACATCCCCTACAGTTCGCTCAGCATGCAGCCACATGAATCCTGATGTACTCAACTCAGTACAGTCACATAATACCCATTCTAAAAGGGCTATACTGGCTACGTCTCCTCAGTCAAATTAAGTATAAACTATAATGACAACATTCAAAATAATCCATCAGTTATCTCTGCAATATCTGCAATCCATCATAACAAAGACTCCAGAAAATCTCCAAAGAAGAAATCATACATCTAACCTTCTGGTCCTACCCCCAGCATTGACTAAGAGTAACCAGACAACCTGCACCCAGGCTTTTTCCCTACATGCTCCTCACCTTTGGAATGCCTTACCAAATCACATCAGAGATTCTCACGACCTCACTACATTCAGGAAAATGCTGAAGACCCACCTGTTCATGGAACATTTTGATAGTGTAACATGATCCGGTCCTTATCTCTTAGTCCTGTCACTCCCCAACCTCCACCCCCCCCCCCTTCACCCCCAGTCTAAGATAAAGCATTGGACCACAGATTGCTATAAGCAACCTCGTTACTTTGTACATAGCACAGAACAGTGTAAACTCTCTCTATTCCATCCATGTTATAATGTTAATACAATGTAAAACTGTTCCATGTAATGTTGAAGTTCTGTTCTCTGTAAACCACATTGATCCTCGGAAACGCAGTATATAAGAATGAATAAATAAATATCTCATTCCTTCCGCCCTTAATTTTAAAAGCACATCTCTCACATGGCACCACTTCTACAGCATTATCTGGGCTAAATCCACAAAGAGTTCTACAGTACAGGTCTTCCATTTGAAGGGTCCCAAGGATCGAGCGCAAGCAAACACTTGTTCCTTTACCTCGAAGTCATGAAAGCATGCGATAATATCTCATGTTTTTTATTATTCTGGCCATGCGTGCCCGCCACTCTATGCGTCCTTTGATACGAAAATCCCGACCAGCAGTTTCCTGTCCAGCTTCATGCAAAATCGCCTTGTATATAGCTTGAAGCACTGTGGTGCAATCCATGCAAGCCTCTCCCTCCAGTATCCCCTTGAACCGTAAATGATTCCTTCTGGACCTATTTTCAAGGTCCTCCACTTTTTCTGTCAGGTCTGCCCACTGCTTCTCTAAAAGATTTAATTTATTCTCGAGGGCTCCCATGGTCTCAGCATGGTCCTCCAGTCGCTTTTCCACCTGCTTCCCCAGATTGCCTAATTCAGAGCGCAGGGTTCAATGCCTGCCATAACATCTTCATGGACCTGTGAAATATCTGCTTTCAGGACTTTGAACCATGCATGTACCTCTGCATGAAAGGTGCAATCGTGGGCAGGCTCAGTTGCAGAATCCTCTGCGAGTGAAAGCGCGCCCCATTCCCCAGGCTGAGCACTCAGGCTAGCATTTCCTGTGGCTTGCACCCCTGCCATCTTGACCTGCTTCCATTGCGGCATGTTTGAGCTGGTCACACTCTAGTAGACAAAGTCCTTAAGATAAACTTCCTTTGCCCTTGCAGTCATCTCACTGACCTGCCCTTTCCCTGGAGCGAATTTTCCACCAGCTGGAGAGGTTGGTGCAAGCCTATAAATGCTTTCTTATTCCATGGGCCAACCAGCGGCCATCTTTGATGATGACCCATAAAGTGACCGCGCAAACTTTAAAGTACAGACAGAGGGCTAGCGGCAACCGCTGTTAGACAACTTTCATCTGCTGGAGACTGAAAAATACTGGCCAGAGGAGGGCAGCACAGGACCCTTTTGCTGAGACATCATCAAACCAGTACTTCTCAGTCTCCATCTGCTGGTAGGAGTGCATAAATCTAAACGTCTGGACTTGACTGGAGGGACAATGAGGAAATATGAGTTTTGTTATTGTATCTACCATATTTTATTAAACCAGTTGGCATGATTTAGTTTAGAAGGAAACTACTAAATAAGTCCAGATGCTTGACCTGGACAGAATTACATTACAAAATTTGAGAATAGTATTGGATTTCAAAAGGGGTTTCATATTTAAAAGTCAACTTATTCACGTATTAAAAATTTAATTGAGTTATTTTAAATAAATGGCTTGTCGTTTAGGAAAAGTGTCCACTTGATCTAATATTGAGACCACAAAAGCAGGGGTCAATCTGATCAGCAAAGCTTTAGATATAGAAAGGGCGATTTTTATACCATTCGCAGTTGGATAATGCCTGCAGTTGCTTTTTACTAGGGGACCTTGCCCCATTTCTTAAACTTTGAAGCTTTTCCTTCCATCAATTGCAATAGTGCCCTTTTTTCCTTTACAGATCCTCTGTGTTTGTCCCATGCTTTTTTTTTTTACTTCAGATACTGTACTCGTCTCTACCACCTCCACTGGAAGACTATTTTACTTATCTACCACTCTTTCCGTAAAGAAATATTTCTGCATGTTACTCCTGAGTCTATCCCCTTTCACCCTCATCCAATGTCTCCTCTTAGCAGAGCTTACTTTCAATTGGAAGAGACTTTCCTCCTGTGCATTTATGCCATGGAGGTATTTAAACATCTCTATCATATCTCCCCCATCCCGCTTTTCCTCTACAGTATAAATATTAAGATCTTTAGGTCTGTCCTCATATGCTTCATAACAAAAACTACTAACCATTTTAGTACCCACAGTCTGCACCAACTCAAATCTATTATATCCTTTTGAAGGTGCGGATTCCAGAATAGCACACAATACTCCAAATGAGGTCACACCAGAGATAGAGAGGCATTATCATCTCTTTCTTTCTACTGGCCATTCCTCTCCCTATGCACCCCAAGCATTCTTCTGGCTTTCGCAGTCACCTTTTCTACCTAATAGCTTCTTTAAGCTCGTCAGACAATTACGCCCAAGTCCCGCTCTACTTTTGTGGACAGAAGTACCTCACTCCCTACGCTGTACTGCTCCTTTGGATTTTTGCGGCTCAAATGCATGACTCTGCATTTTTTAGTATTAAATTTTAGTTGCCAAATTCTAGACCATTCTTCAAGTTTAGCTACATTCCTCCTCATGTTATCTACGCCTTCCTGGGTATCTACTCTATTGCAGATTTTGTTATCATTCGCAAACAAGCAAACCTTACCCGATAGCCCTTCCACAATATCACTAACAATGATGTTAAAAAGAGTACAAAATCCCGCTGACAAGCAATGGACGCCTTGTAGAGCTATACAAATGATTAGCAGTAGTAGTGTGTTTCCTTACCCTCCTCTTTCCCCTTTGTCTTGTCTGTCTTAATTAGATTGTAAGCTCACAAGCAGGGACCATCTCTATCTATGTTTGTAAAGCGCTGCATATGCCTTGTAGCACTTTATAAATGATTAGTAGTAATAGAGGGCAAACTAGATAAGCTTTATGGACTTTATTTCTCTTCAGCTACTTTTTCTGAGAGTGTTTTTGAATGGGGAAAAAGGTGTGTAGATTTGCAAATGTAATCTAATTTATTATTTATCAATGCTTATTTTACAGCTTTTAACCAAGTCAAAGCTGTGTACATTCAGGTATGGTATATATTTCCCTTGTCCCCAAAGTATACATTTCCATTTCCTGACCTAATTTCCCTTAGGAGTGCTACCTCACGATTTGGCTAAAATTACACATACAAGGGAGGGACAGCTTTTCAGTCAAATAACGTAAGTACCTGCATTATTAACTTTGATCACTGTAAACAGACCATATAGATATATACTTGAGGTTACATACCGAGTAATGATACAACATCTTTCCGCCCTTCCACCCAAGTTTATCAGAGCGTTTAACAGTGAACTAAGTTATAAGAATGTAAAACAAGAAAATGAGATTACAATAAAAGTGATATCAATTACAACAGAGGAAGATCATATGAAAGACTCATATCGGCAATATAGTAAGGGGGAATCCATTATATTTTAATTTGTTCAAGACTGAGAGTCAATCAGGAACAGACCTCAAGAATCAAGGAGACATTCCTCAGCTATGGCAAGTCCATGACATTTTGGCAATGCTTCCGCAAAGCTTCATGGGAGTTTTCCACACGCGCCAGTGTCGGTGGGAGCAGACAGCAGCCTGGGTGGAAGACGCTCGTGCGCAGCTTGGCGGGAAGGTTGATCAACGGTTACAACAAAACGTCTGGTGATCAGTCTTTTTCTTTTCAGTCGTAGACCGACTCCGTATGCTTTAGCACCTCATAAAGAGCTATCCTATGTGTCTATACCAGATTGACACCTTCAAAAGAAGAGCTGGCATTTTAAAATTTGTTTGCAAACTGAAGCTGTGTTTTTCAAATCAGACTGGTTTTTCAGACAGTTACATCTGTGAGCAGGTGCGTGCTGCAGTTTTTCTGGATTCGAGTGGAAGGGCTTTTGGGATTTTGATACAATGAAAAATGACTTTTTATCAACGTATCTAAAAATGAAAGAGCTGCTCTGTTTAACTTAATGGCAAATAGTTCAATAGTCATTAAGATCACATGTAAAGCTGGAGAAGTGTTGTGATGGATAGACAGAAGAATCCAGCTGAAGCCAAGAGATGATTTATCAGATGCAAATTATTATTTACATCTAAGGAGAAAACGTACTGCTTTTAGATCATTAGGACAATTCTGTCTGAAGACATGGTTCTTGGACACCTTATAGAGAGAGAATATTCTTTCTTGTTTCAGCAATTCCAGTCACTCTATTTATCTAAGGTAATTAGGCAATCCATATGGTAAGCCAGTTGGTTCCTAAAATAAAATAATTCTATTCTTGAACCATTATCAGTGTAGTAGATACCTATCCACATTCCCCAGACGCTCAGTAGTTTGCTAATCCTAAGCCCAGTTACAGTGGCTCTGCTCAAAAGGAGCCTTTTCAGAGCGGGATACAGATGTATGCTAACCTCAACGTCGGTGTGACCTAGTAGTTGAACTAGGCAGTCACACAGAGTAGCAGTGTTCCCAGGGCGCCCACTGCTGACACTCCTCTCTCGGACCCACAGAGGCAGCAATGCCATTTAAATGACAACGCAGCGCTTTCACAAACTCCAACACTGTTTGGCTCTTCCTGCTCTCTCTAACCTACCGCTTCTGCGTCCTCTATTTAAATGGCATTGCCATCATTGTGGGTCCCAAAAAGGGGCAGCAATAGTGGTGGGGGTGGAAGCAGGCGGGGCAGCAGGATTGATGGTTTGCCTTGGTTTCCTCATGTCCTTGCACGGGCCCTGGCTAACCTCTACAGCCACACACCACCAATCTGTGGTGAGGAGAGTAGGGCGGTATGCACGCCCCACTGTCTGCTCATAGACCCCACAGTGACCTAAGTGCATTATGTATAGAAATGGATTATTTTCTGAAATCATATGTCACCAAACAAGAATCCTATATTACAATCTCATCACAGTTCACTGAGAAAAGCATTATGCTATGGAAGAGAGGTGTTTTGAGCATCTCTGGATACAGAATCTTTGCATACAAATAGCTCTCAGGACATAGCATTGATACTTGGAGAAATTTGCAAGATAGTTCATTTCCATATTTTTCTTCCAAATTCATTTCTGTGTATTTTAGCTAATTTTACCAGATGTCCCCGATTTTCAGGGATTGTCCCTGATTTTGATGTAATGTCCCAGACTCCATAGACTATAACCAACTCCTATTCGTGATTTCAGTAGGGACAGAAGAAAAGGATATTGTTCCTCCTGCATACCCATCTAATGAAGTCTTCTTGATCCTGGTAGGAGAAGATGTAAAATTAACTTATTTTCTGAAAAAAGAGGAGGAATTTTAAAAAGATGTGGAGGCCCATTCCAATCAGGGCACGTCCAGAAGTCTAAAATATGGACGGTCCAAATGTGTACCCAACTCTGCACCTGCGGGACCTAGACGTGATGTGATGTGCCGTGCCCTGATTCTGCTGCACTGAACGTCCATCATCCTCCCTGGCTAGCCCTCCCTATGCTCTTGCTGGAGCCCCAGTGCCATGGATTCTCATCACCACAGCGCCGGGATGCCATGCAGGAGCGCAGAAAGGCATGACACCATCCTGCTCCTCTTTCCCCGCTGTCCAGCCCTCGGTGGGAGCAGCCAAGGCCAGGATCGGGTGGCGGGGACTTGCCTCTGGCTGCCCTAGGATTTCTGCGGGCTGCAGGCTCCAATCTCCGCTGCGCATGGGACTTATTCCACCTCCAAGGTGAATAAGTCCCATGTCCATCCTGTCAACGCCAGACGTACAGGGCCATGACCTGAATAGGCCCTGTATGTCCAGGTTGTGCAGCCCACCCCTGCTCCGCCCTGTCATTGCCCCTTCCTGCCCTGTCTGGAGCTCCTCCCCACAAAGGCCCTATGCATGCGGAAAGCTAGATGTGCAGAATCAGGTCCCTTCGAATAGCGGGGGTTGTATGTCCAAAAATGGACGTACATTCCCGCTATTCACTGTTCAGAATGACCCCCATAAAATATTTATATGTATAAAATAAAGTTTAATTAAGCAAAAACTAAGAACTACCACATACAAAAATAAAGGACATTCACTGGGAATATCCTGGCAATTAACCAAAAGGCACAGTCGGGGCACTGAGATTAAAAGGGCCTCAGTCTCAGGGAGCATGTGTCTCATAAGCAGCGTTTTTTTACACCACCTAGCAGTAACACATAGGCACCATAGCATATTTTACGAATTTGCTGTAAATGCATTTAAAAACTCCAAAAACACTTAGCTTGATGGCGAACCATCTCAGAATCCCAAAGGGAATAATGTTGAGGACAATGCAATGACTGAGGCCCCTTTAATCTCAATGACCCATTGTACCTTTTAGTTAATTATAAATAACTTCAAGCCACCTTTGTATTGTAAACTGAAAGTAAGATGTTCTAAACGAAAACTGTCATCATCTCTATCGATGAGACATTATTTTATGGCAACCAAGTGGTCTCAGTATCTCGGGGTGTAAGTTAAGACTTGCAACTTATTCTCCCCATATATCACATCAATGACCACAAACACTGCTGCTGCCTTTTTTTTGATAATTTTTAAAGATGAAAAATTAAAAATGCCTCTCTTATTAATTGTCAAAAATAAATCGCTTAGCTTTAAGTTGATGAATCGTGAACTTCTTTCACTCCACTTCTATTCGTTGACTGTGCTCCCAACGCTACCAAGCGCTAAGCGTTTCTCCAATTACGGGTTCCTTTTAGTTAATTGCCAGGATACTCCCAGTGAATGTCCTTTATTTTTGTACGTGGTAGCTCTTAGTTTGATTTGTATATAAGGGCTACAAGGATTGAGTTTACTTTGTATTAGTATAAAATAAAGTTTAAGCATTTACATATGCATGTATATGTGCTCATAACTCGAGAAGGGCTGCTACTGGCTTTTTTAAACTTTTGAAATTACTGAATGCTACTTAAACTGGTCATTTCAAAATATATGGGGAAATGATGCTCGAGGAGGGAAAACCTCTGCCCCCACCCAGCCCAGCTCAACCCTGCCCAGGTGTCTCAGATTTCCTCCCCAAAGATCTGTCAGTCCTAAATTTTGCAAAAGAATCATTACCAAAAACATATTTTTGTATTACAAAATAATTATTTATTTTCACCAACCAGACCAGAACGCATGAGTTGTGTCCGTTAGCCAGAAAATGGAGACAACGGCTTTCGAGCAGTGAGCTCTGGCCTATATTAGGCATCTGTCTTGATGGTGACAGCCAGGGCTGGCCCAAGGGGTTCTGCTGTCCCAGGAAGAAGCCCCAGCCAGAATTCCCAGCCATGACAATTCTTATGCATTCTGAGCTGCAGCGCTCTTGTCCTCACTGTACTAAGCTGCACCACCACCCTCCACTGTCATTGATTCCGGAAGCAGGGTCTGGGGGGTGGCTTGGCTCAGTGGCAACGGCAGGCCTTGTGCTTCAGCACACATGGCCTGCCGCTTCTGACCATCCTCCGACACAACTTCGAGGGGTCAGAAGCAGCAGGTCATGTGTGCCAAAGCACATGGCCTGCCGCCGAACCTAGTCACCCCTCAACCCTACCTCTGGAATTAGTGACAACGTGGCTCAGCACAGGGGGCAGCAGGCCAAGTGTGCCAAAGCACATGGCCTACCACGGGAGCTGTGCTGCCCACAGAGGTCTGCCACCGTAGTTGGCTGCCTAGCCCGCCTAGTGGACGGGACAGCCTTGGTGACAGCACCCAATGCAGCTTGGACTGATTTGATGGCATAGCTCCTGGACCTACAGTATATAAGAACATAACAAATGCCATACTGGTTCAGAACAGGTCCATCAAGCCCAGTATCCTGTTTTCAACAATGGCCAATCTAGGTCTCAAATACCTGGCAGGTTCCCAAAAAGGCACACAGGTTCCACAATGCTCATCCTGGGGCAAGCAGTGGATTTCCTGGGTCCTCTTTAATAATGATTTATGGACCTTTCCTCCAGGAACTTGTCCAAACCTTTTTTTAAACCCAGCTACACTAACAAGTTTTACTACATCCTCTGGTAACGAATTCCAGAGTTTGATTACATGTTGAGTAAAAAAATATTTTCTCTTAGTCTTAAATGAGTTACATTGTAGCTTCATTGCGTATCCCCATGTCTTTCAACTTTTTGATGGCGTAAACAACCGATCTATGTTTCCTCATTCCATTCCATTCACTAATTTATAGACCTCTATCAAATCTCCCCTCAGCCGTCTCTTTTCCAAGTTAAAAAGCTCTAACCTTTTAAGCCTTTCCTCATAGGGGTATCCTTTCATCCCTTTTACCATTTTGGTGGTTCTTCTCTGTACCTTTTCTAATTCTGCTATTCCTTTTTAAGATATGATGATCAGAATTGCACACAATATTCAAGGTGCAGTCGCACCATGGAATGATACAGAGGCATTATAATATCCTTGGTTTTATTTTCCATTCCTTTCCATATGATTCCTAGCATTCTATTTGCCTTCTTGGCTGATACTGCAAACTGGGCAGAGGGTTTCAAAATATTATCTACGATGACACCTAAATCTTTTTCCTGTGTGGTGGTTCCTAATGTGGAACCTTGCATCGTGTAACCATAGTTCCTTATCGTTCCTCCAGTTTAGTCCTCTACCTCTGGGTTGTTCACCTCTTCCTGCAGCTTGGAGACTGGGCATGTCAAAGTCGTGACATCATTGGATATAGCCTGCTGGTATCTCCCATCAGCCTCCAGTGTGTCCAGTCTCCTTGCAGCAGGAGGACATCGTGAGCCTAGCTTCTGGGCTCACTTGGGAACAGATAAGGAGCATTTAGTGTGACAAATTCTATTCTGATTTTACTTTTGATTTTTACCTTTAATTTACTTTTAATTTTACTTTTAATTCAGTTACCTTTGGTTAATTGGCAATCAGGGATTAGTTCCCTTTAGTTGTTAGGAGCAAATTTCCTTATTTACAGTAATTTTAAATTTGAGCCTGGCTCTTTAAATGAGTAGCAGCTCTCGCCTTCCCTCCTTCTCAGTTATTTTCACTTCCTGCAGGCATTTGCCGGTGCGGATCTCTCTCCCATGACTGTACGGGAGAGAGCTCCGGGACCCGTACAGCCACACTGAAGCTGTGTGAGACGGAGCCTCTCCATTGCTGCGGGATTTTAATTTTACCCTGTGGAACTGGCTGAGCGATCCTCGCCGCGTCTGCCAGGTGCATCAACGTGGCTTGAGGATCGGAGGAATTCAAGGTGGTAGGAGCAGGCTGTGTGGCTTTCTGCCCTGCAGGTAAGGCCTTCGGGCTCGGTCGGTCTGCTGAAGCCTCATTTTTGCAGCGGTTGTTGTTCTTGGCGCCAAAATTCATTGGCGAAGGGGGCAGCCATTTCCTCTCTAGGTATTTGGACCGCATGGCGAGAGTTGCAGTGAGCTGCCTGTGTGAGGAAAACAGGCAGAATAGCTAGATTTTTGGGCCTAGTGTTTGTTTCTTTTGTTTGTAGGTTGTTGTTTTTTTTAGGCTCAGGGGGTTCCTCAGCCTTAAGGGGGACTGTTGCCAATCATCTTTATAAAATAAATAAGAATAACCTTAAAAATAGGACAGCAGTTTTGGCATTGATCCCTGATACCACATGTTCTTTCCCTCCTAATCATGTCTCTGAGGAGCATCTGTTAAGTCCCAGGATATTAGGCAATTTGCCAGCTTTTGGGTTCAAGGGCAGAGCCCTAACTTGTAGTTGGAAGGAGGGACAGCCTGAAAGTGTGCTTTTATGTATTCTATAGTGAAAGTTGCCCAAAATTCACAGGGACAGGTTTAGGAAACCTTAGGATATAAAAAAAATAGACTGACAGTTAAACTGTCAACCAAGAAGTGCCTCTGCTACGGTCTATGGCCACCAGAGGGCAGCTGGTACACTCAATAGTGCCTTTCTATGACTGTGTGTATGCAGCCATTATCTGCAAGTCAGGAAAGAAATGCCACAGAGCAGCTGTAATGTTCTGAAAATCAAGATTATATGACCGAGATTTAAAGCTCTTAACTTCTGTATCGTTGGTTGGGCTCTGGAGCCCTAAAGGCCGCCGAATGGCAGCGCTGCTCATGAATCACATATAGTATTCATTGCCCCCATCCCTGGGGGGGGGGGGTGGTAAAATACAAAATCATATTACTCATCAGGTTCACACAGGCAGCAACCTCTAAGACCTCCATTTGCAAGGTGGTCGGTGTATTCCACTGCTATTTCTCTGACTGCAGGAAGGCTGGGGGAGGTGCCTGTGTGTTTCATAGCAACACTTAGCATGCCCTTTCCAGGAAATTCTCATCTATTACTAGAGCAGGGTTTAATTTCATTTCATTTCTCTGGTTGTGGTTAGGAGCTGTGTTCGAAAGCTTGGGTCCCACGGACTTTGGTGGGATTTCAAAAAGAAAAAGAAATTTGCTTTAGTGAGAGAGAGCCTTGTTCATTTTTAGCTAACACTGTTGATTTTACTTTTGATTTTTACCTTTTGCGTCCTGAATCCCAAGGACGGGACACTGTTTGCTTCTAGGGGTTCTACTTTCTATTTTGCTCTTCAGCTCCCTGGCAGATGCAGCAGGCTGGCAGGGGGTGTGCAACGCCTTCTGCAATGCAGAATCCCCCAGGATAAGGGGGGAAGGATAACTGGGTGCAGTGGGGGCTGGTAGCTTCTTGAAAAGCTATAGGAGCAGTTTGGGTAATTTTAGCTGATCTGCTTTGATTTCATTGGAGTTGGCGGAAACTTGGTTTTTGGAGTCCTATACTTAAAAAAAAAAAAAAAAAGGGGCATAGCTATGTTGATTTACAAGAATCTCCTTCCGTTATCCATAAAAGGTCCTATAAAGCGTTAAAGTCGGTTTATATGGCAGGGTAATATTTTTGCTTAGCTGCTGTGATATAGCGCTATGATCCACTGTAAACATATTCAAGTCAAAAGGAATTATGGTGATAACTCTCTTGGACAGGTGTAACAGGTGCTTGGGTGAGCGCCATGGCCAGTCCACAGATGTGGAATGCTCTGCCATAAGTATTATGTCATGAGAGGGGTTTTTATAGTTGTGTGGTTTCTCAATGGAAAATTGTTCCTGTTTAGTTTGGCTTTGCCCAAATTATAAGATTTTACGGTAGATTTGTAATGTCTTAATTTTGGCTATATGTGGTTTAATTTTACATATGGAAAAGGCAGCTCAGCGGAGAGACGTTGCAAAATAGGACTCTGGCCATTAAAGCTATCTATGCTCCCATTCCATTTATCAGAGGTTCTCCTGTACGGAGAGTCTCTGCTAGTGTTCAGCGAATGCCTTAATGGGGGGCCAGAAGCACGCAGCCCGGCTAGTTCTCTAGCAGCAATGGCAGCGGCTCAGACTCTAGTAGGCATACTTCATATGCTGGGCTTACAAGATGGCTTCCGCGCTGATCGGCATCAGCCAAGGTGACTGCCGGTTTAGACTGTGAATGTGGAGTCAGCCTGAAGGAGGGGCCTTGCTTTCTCTGGACAATGCCCTGCGTACACTGAATCACTTCAATTCGATCAGCTACTGGCAGGACACAAGGCACTCTCGCATGCTTTTTTGCTTCAGTGGTCTAAAAGTGCAGTCTTTACCAGGTGGTATAATGGGAACTTGTCTGCAGTTTCTCGGCTTCTTCATTGCTGACTCAATTGCCACTGCGGAATGAGAGCTGTATTTCATATCACCAGGTGCTAGTTGAACTTAAAATATAAAGTCCATCTTTGTGCAGTCAGACGGAATGGGGCGTTACTCTAGCAGGTAGGCCGTGGATTAGTATACCTGTGTTTGGGAGTTCTTTCTACTTCATATTGTTGGCACGGAAAGAGCGTCTCTTAACATATGCTGAAGAAATTTGTGGTTAAGAGGTGTCTTTGTAAAAAAAAAAAAAAAAAAATATTCAACTGTCCTGAATTCGCCTATTCTTGATTGACATTTTGAGGCTAAGCAGGGGCAGGCCCGGGTACTACGTGGGTGGGTGCACACCTTGCACTACCAGGGGGTGTGGACTCACTGTATGGAAGAGAGCCCTAGCAATCTTCTTTATTGCAAGATAGGAAGGTAGATGGTTTACTGAAGCGATCGTTGAGGGCAATGCTCTGGCCTTACAAGCTCCCATTTGTGGAGCCTGGGGAGGCGAGACCATGCTTCAGGTGGTCGCAGTGTTTACGGCAGTCCACTCGCCTGGAACAGGAAAGGATCAGGGAGTTGAATCGACTAGAGAGCCTGATTTGCTTTATGGGGCAAATGTGCATTATGGCTTGATTCAAGCGCTAGCTAATATTATTGGCTTCCTTGGGGTTCACCCGGAGGTCTCTCTGGTGGAGGAATGGGGCAGCTGATGGTTCGTCTCAGTCGAGGGTCAGTAAGCTCCCATTAAGTCTGTCTTGTCCTTTCCCCGTGGGCTCTCATAGGGCAACTAGTTGGCATATCGGGGCTTTCAGAGAAAGGTGCTCTTGGTAGCGCCCGGTTGGGCGAGATGGCCATACTAGGCTTTTCTCTTTCGCCTACTCGACAGGCTTTTCCTAGAAGTTGTCGGTAGCGGACGTTCTGCTGCGGCTAGGTCCGTGACGAATGTCTCAGGTGGATCTGTGCCCGCCTACGGTTTGGCCTTTGAATGGGCGGGGCTGAAGAAGAAGGGTTATTCTGCGGCAGTCTTCGCCGCCTTGTTGAGAGCAAGGAGGCAGGCTGCTTCTGCTACGTAGGTCCGTGCTTAGCGCCTTTTGGAAGGCTGCTGTTCACGGCGGCAAGTCCGGGCGACAAAGGTGTCTGTATCCTTGGTCTGAGTTCTCTTCAGGACAGTGTCTGAAGGAACTAGCGGCCAGTTCCTTAGAGGATCCAGCGGGCGACTGTTTCCGGCTGTAGGAGTCTGTGAAGGGAATAGCGCTAGGTGTTCGGATCGATGTGTAGTGTTTCCTTAAGTTGGGATCCGACTGCGCTCCTCAAGGAGAGTTCGGGTGTCGCCGGGGGATCCCGATTGGGCCTTAGAGGCGTTAGCTAAAGAGTCCTTTGATTCTTTACTCCAGGCTTCGGTAAAGGATTTGCTGTTATAGACAGTGGCTTTGATAGCTCGTTGTTCGGTGCGACGAGTTTCGGAGTTTCAGGCGTTGTCATCTAATGAGCCGTTTTCACCCTTTCTGGATAGAGGGTGGTGTTTGCGAGCAGTCCTGTCGTCCTTCCAAAAGGTGGTTTTCTGATTTTTCTCCTGAGCCTATTGGTTTCTCTTCCAGTTCTCGGTTTTTCTGGAAGGGGAGGTTTTTATTCGTAGCTTACGCCGATAGGAAACATTAAATGCAGGGTGCGGCGTTCCTTTCTTTGTTTTTGTGTGCTGGTTGGAGGTCCCCACAAAGGGGAAGCAGCAGCGAAGGCGGCCATTTCGCACTGAGTTAAGGCGGTGGTTGCCTCAGCTTTCTGCTGGCGAGGTTGTATGATTCCGGGGGGCTTTCTGACTCTTGCTACCAGGGCACAAGCGGCTTCATGGGTGAATCACCGTGTCATTCCACCAGGAGGGATTTGTAGAGCAGCTTCCAGGTCGTCTCCATTTCCTCAGTAACCACTACTGCCTAAATGTTTTGGCAGTAAAGGAAGCCTGTTCCGGGTCGGCGGTGTGGTGAGTTGGCTTGATAGGTCCCTCCCAGTGATTACTGCTCTGTTACATCCCAGAAGTAGAGGACTAAACTGGAGGAACGATAAGGAAATAGAAATTACACTTACCTGGTAATTGTCGTTCCTTGAGTTACGACAGTTTAGTCCTCATTCCCGCCCAGGGGTGTGATTTCTTCAGAGTTTATTTTCAGGCGGAGTGAAGCATCAATCTCAAGGAGTAGACAGATCCTTTCAGTTTCTAGATCGCAGTGAGTATCCCTCTCTGTTCTTTCTTTCTTTTCTCTTATTTAAACGAGGTGATGGTATAGGATACGTGTTTGCATAGGGGGGACATGAATGTAAAGTAAAAAAAAAAAAAAAAGAGAGAAAAGAAAATATAAGATGGATACGGTTTAAAAAGCTCCTCCGGTTGAAGAATGGGGAGTTATTTAAAGTTATGGTATAGTTACTTATTTGTTGTTCCTTTGAGTTTGCTTTGTCAATAGTACACTGGAGGCTGATGGGAGATACCAGCAGGCTATATCCAGTGATGTCACGACTTTGACATGCCCAGTCTCCTAGCTGCAGGAAGAGGTGCACAACCCAGAAGTAGAGGACTAAACTGTCGTAACTCAAGGAACGACAATTACCAGGTAAGTGTAATTTCTATTTGCATCCCATGCATTCTGGACAAGTCTGTTGGATGAAAAGAAAGGTGAAATTTTGCTTCCTCTTCGTCTCTCCGGGCCAGTCCAGGAACCGATGGGTAGTCAATCCCATTCAGCAGCTGAGGATTGAATAACAAAGTTTTGCTGACTGCTGCTCCAGCTCCCCCTGGTGATCACAACTCAGTCTTTCAGTCCTCAGCAGCTGAATAGGACGTGGCTGCCTGGCTCCCGGAGAGAAGAAGAAGATTAAAGCGTGTTTTTGTTTTAAAAAGTGTTGGATTGTCTTGCCGGTGGTCCTAGCAGGGCTGCTAAGGCAGATTCTGTAGGGGTTTGGCTGTAAAAAAAAAAAACAAAATGCAGAAGTGCAGGGGTTTACAGGCAGAGCCTGCCTGGCTTAAAGCCCTCAGTCATTCCCAAAGGGAGAGTGAGTAAACCCGGGAGCCCCGGGTTGTAACCCTCTGCCCTCCGTGCCTTCTCTTTTTTCTCCCGCAAGCTGCAACGGTGAAGAGAGGGGCAGATTGCAGTGCGGATAAGGTAGGAGAGCTTCTGGGGTTCTTCCGTCGTAGAACGGTCAGTTCTTACACCTTTCCTTAGGCGCATGCGGGCCGGGGCGGCGGTGTGTGCAGAGTGCGGCAGTCGGCGGGGGCTGTCAGGACCGGGGCTTTGTAGGTTTTGCTACCGCACGGGCAGTTTGCTTGAGAGGTTTTTCGGTGCGATGGACGCTAAACCGGCGTCAGGAAATACATTAGAAAGTGTGCTCGGCTCGGAGGAGAAGGCGGGAACGGCGGCCATTTTGCCGATGGCAGTAGCTGCTCCCGCGCTTTCTAGCAAAGAGGGAAAGAGAAAACCTGCTACAGAGGACGGTTCCATACCGGCTCCTGGTCCTGCTGCCCAGAGCACTTTAGAGTCCGTGTTTTCCGTGGATTTCATTCTATCATTACACAAGGCCTATTGTTTGAAGCTCGAACAGGGCCTGGCTCACTCGGTCTCAGGGACTGCGGTTATGGGACAGAAGGCAGAAGCCCTGAGACAGGAGGCTGCTGAACCTCCTCTACCAAGCCAGGGGCGATGGATGCCGCTTCCGATGCGGTCAGAGCGCAAACCTGCGAGGCTAAGGCCACGGAGGAAGGAGTCCTCCTCTCTGAGGGAGACTTGGATTCCTGGGCCCTTGGGGAGTTGGAGGAAGGCGAAATAGTGGCTGGCGAAGATCCTAACGTGTTTCGGGTCTTCCGTAAGGAAGAGCTGGCGGCTCTTATTGCGCAGTCATTGGGGGCGTTAAATATTTCGCTTCCTGTGGTGCAGGAGGAACCGTTAGAGGACCCATTGCTCCAGGGGTTTAAACTCGAAAAGTGCTGTTTCCCGGTGCATCGAGTCATTAGGCAAATGATTGATTCCGAATGGGAGTATCCGGAGGCGTCCCTGTGGGGTAGCCGGGCGCTAGCCAGGCTCTACCCAATCCCTCAGGAGGACAAAGACTTGCTGCGGATGCCCAAAGTGGATGCTTTGGTAGCAGCGGTGACTAAGAAAACCACGATCCCTGTTGAAGGCGGGGCCGCCTTGAAGGACCTGCAGGACCGCAAGTTAGAGGCGCTGCTCAAACAAGCGTTTGATACTAGTGCTTTGTCTCTTCAGGCCTCCATTTGTGGTGCATATGTTTCGCGGGCGTCTATTCGTTGGCTTCAGGGAGACGCTGGGCCGGACAAGGAGGAAGCGGTCATTTCGGATGCCGCAAGGTTGGAATCGGCGGCGGCGTATATGGCAGATACCTTTTATGATTTGGTCAGGATTTCAGCGAAGTCCATGGCTTCGGTGATTGCGGCTAGGCGGTTCCTTTGGCTGAGGAATTGGGCGGCGGACTCGTCCTCCAAGTCTCGCCTATGCAAACTCCCCTACAAAGGCAAGCTGCTGTTTGGGGAAGCCCTCGAGAAGATAGTAAAGGATTTGGGTGATTCCAAAGGAGGGAGGCTCCCAGAGGATCGCCCGAGAAGCGCTAGGCCTGGCACGGCTACTAGAGGGCAAAGTCGTGATGTGCATAGATTCCGGGGTTCTCGGTTTACGCCTTATCAAAGGGGGCGTGTCGGAGCAAGAGGACAGTCCTTTCGCAGAGCAAGGGGTTTCGGCAGGGGTTATTTTCCCCCTCAGCAGACCGCTCCCAAGAAACCGCAATGAAGGGCGGCTGGCTCAGGCGGAACCTCCGATAGGGGGACGGTTGCAGGAGTTCCGTTCCGTCTGGGCCGACATTACAACGGACCAATGGGTCCTGGAAATTATCCGCGAGGGCTATGCGCTAGAGTTCACGCAGCCGCTGTCGGACGCCTTCCTACCTTCTCCTTGAGGGTCTCTCGCGAAGACAAAGGCGGTACGAGACACGCTTCAGCGTTTGATCCAGCTCCAGGCAGTGGTGCTGATTCCCCCAGACCAGTACGGGTTAGGTCGATACTCAATTTATTTCGTGGTCCCCAAAAAGGGGGGTCCTTTCGCCCCATTCTGGATCTCAAACACGTAAACCGGGGTTTGCGGGTTCCACATGGAGACCCTGCGAGCCGTCATTCAGGCGGTGAAGCCAGGAGAGTTCCTCTCCTCGATAGATCTGACGGAAGCATATCTTCATATCTCGATCAGGCCAGATCATCAGAAGTTCTTGAGGTTTGCGGTGCCGATGGGCCACTTTCAGTTTCGGGCGTTGCCGTTCGGGCTGGCTACTGCTCCCTGCACCTTCACCAAGGTGATGGTGGTGGTGGTGGTGGTGGCGGCGTTGCGAAAAGAGGGTATTCAGGTACATCCGTACCTGGACGACTGGTTGATCCGGGCGGAGTCCCATGTAGAGTCGGTCTGGGCTACCGAGAGGGTAGTGCAGTTTTTGGAGGGGCTCGGTTGGGTGGTCAACCAGGCCAAGAGTCAGTTAGAGCCCGTACAGCGGCTAAAGTACCTTAGGGCCTTGTTCGACACAGCGAAGGGGGTGGTTTTTCTGCCCGAGGAAAGAGTGGAACAGCTGTGGAAACAGATACGATCGTTTTTGAGTCGGCAAGCGCCCACGGCGTGGAGGTATCTGCAGTTGCTGGGGACCATGGCGGCGGCGTTGGATTTGGTGCTGTGGGCCAGGGCGCACGTGCGGCCTCTGCAGCAGGCGCTGTTGTCCCGGTGGTCTCCACAGCAGCATTCTCTGGCCAGGAAGCTTGTATGCCCGATGGAGGTGCGGCTCAGTCTGATGTGGTGGTTGGACCCACAGCAGGTTTCTGCGGGCGTTCCGCTCGCGGAACCAGAGTGGGTTTTGGTCACCACAGACACCAGTCTGTTCGGCTGGGGTGCTCATTGTTTATCTCAAGTAACCCAAGGAGTCTGGTCCGTGGAGGAGAGTGCTTGGTCGATCAATCGGCTGGTGATGCGGGCGGTCAGTCTAGCGCTGCAGGAGTTTCTCGGGCTCATCAGAGGGAGAGCGGTTCGCGTTTTCTCCGACAACGCAATCACGGTGTCTTATATCAACAAGCAGGGCGGCACAGGCTGTGCAGATCTGTTGGAAGAGAGTCAGAGGCTGATGCGGTGGGCGGAAGCCAAATTGCTGGCTATCTCGGCAGCACATGTAGCGGGGAAAGACAACGTTCAGGCCGACTATCTCAGTCGGAGCCTCCTAGACCCCGGAGACTGGGAGATCAATGCAGCGGTGTTTCATGACATAACTGTCCGCTGGGGCCAGCCGGTCATGGACCTGATGGCCACCCTCAAGAATGCCAAGGCAACACGTTTTTACAGCAGGTACAGAGTGCATATGTCTGAGGGGTTGGACGGTCTGGTTCAACCCTGGCCGGTGGATCAACTGCTGTATGTGTTCCCCCCGTGGCCGTTGATCGGGCGTGTGGTACGGAGGATTGCGAGGCACAAGGGCGATGTGATTCTTATCGCTCCGGACTGGCCCAGGCGGCCGTGTTATGCGGATCTGGTACGGCTGATGGTGGAGGGGCCATGGAGGCTTCCCATCAGGAGCAACCTGTTGAGTCAGGGGCCAGTCCTGATGCTTCAGGTGGATCGGTTCTTGCTTATGGCTTGGCTATTGAGAGGGCGCGGCTCAGACGTCGGGGGTACTTGTCGTCGGTGATTGCTACTCTGCTGAGTTCCAAGAGAAGATCTACTTCTCTGGCATATATTCGCGTCTGGCGCGTGTTTGAAAATTGGTGCACGGATCGCCAGGTTAAGCCATTCTCTGCGTCACTCCAGAGCATATTGGCCTTTCTTCAAGCCGGTCTCGATAGGGGCCTCGCGCTCAGCACGCTCAAAGTGCAACTGGCAGCGCTAGCTTGCTATAGAGGAAAGGTAGGTGGCAGTGTTCTGTCAACGCACCTGGATGTTCAGCCTTTTCTCAGGTCGGTGAAGATTCTTCGGCCTCCTTGGCAGTCGGTGGTGCCGGCTTGGGACTTGAACTTAGTTCTCGAGGCGTTAACTCAGCCACCGTTTGAGTCTGGTTCCGCTGTAAGTCTGTGGGAACTTTCTTGGAAGACCGCCTTTCTGGTCGCTTTGTGTTCGGCAAGGAGGGTCTCGGATCTTCAGGCGCTCTCGTGTAGGGCTCCTTACATTCAGTTTACGGAGGAAAAGGTGGTATTGCGGCCGGTGCCGTCGTTTCTACCTAAGGTAGTGTCCAGTTTTCATCTGAATCAGGCGGTGTCGCTTCCGACTTTTCAGAGAGACTCGGGGGGTGACAATTGGGATGCCCTTCGTCGGTTGGATTTGGGTAGAGTGCTGCGTAGGTATCTCCGCAGGACGGATTCCTTTTGGAAATCGGACAGGTTATTTGTGATCTTTGGGGGGCCTCATAAAGGGGAAGCTGCTTCCAAAGCTTCCATTGCCCGTTGGGTGACGCGGGCGATTGGAGCAGCCTATGAGGCACAGGGCAAGTTGGCTCCGCAGGGGCTCAGAGCTCATTCCACCAGAGCGCAAGCGACTTCGTGGGCGGAGTTTGCCTTGGTCCCGCCAGTGGATATTTGTAGGGCGGCAACCTGGTCGTCCCTGCATACTTTTACGAGGCACTATCGATTGGATGTTCAGGCAAGAGCGGATGCGAATGTTGGCACAGCGGCAGTCTTAGGGGGGCTCGCCAGTCCTGCCCGTAGTTAGGAACTGCTTTGATACTTCCCATCGGTTCATGGACTGGCCCGGAGAGACGAAGAGGAAGGAGAAATTAGGCCTTACCTGCTAATTGTCTTTCCTTGAGTTCTCTCCGGGCCAGTCCAGGGCCCTCCCAGGTTAGATGGAAGCCTTTCGTTGGCGGACCATTGTGCGCCGTTGTCGGTTTGTTACAGAAGAAGAAAACGTGGTCACCTCGCGGCTTACAGGCTGGCGGGGCAGAGTGGTTGGTTGAGGTTCCCTTCCGGAAGGGGGAAGGGGTGCACTGATGCACAATAATAATAAAAAAAAAAAAAGAAAGAATAATAATAATAACCCGAAAAGAAAATGGGGTAAATTTGTTTGTCAGAAGCATCTGGTAAGAGAATTCAACACTGTACGCCAGAGGTTCTCTGGGCTAAATCCGATTTTTTTTGTTACGTTTTTTGTTGGTTTTTTTTTAGTTCTGTTAACGGTTTTAGAGTTGGCGTTTTATGTGAATGGCTGCTTTGTCAATAGGAGACTGAGTTGTGATCACCAGGGGGAGCTGGAGCAGCAGTCAGCAAAACTTTGTTATTCAGTCCTCAGCTGCTGAATGGGATTGACTACCCATCGGTTCCTGGACTGGCCCGGAGAGAACTCAAGGAAAGACAATTAGCAGGTAAGGCCTAATTTCTCCTTCCCTTTCCTGGAGTCCTGCTAGACTAGACCAGTGGGTTGTGTTCCCCTGCCAGCAGATGATGAAGACAGAGAAACAAATAGAATCTTCTAGTGACATCATCACTGGTACCTGTGTTAGTACAACTAGGGGCACACTTAAATATTTCTGTCTTTATAGATGGTGGTTGCTGGACTGGTGTAGCTTGAAAATTTGGGGCTCTTAGGCAGCCATCCTGCGGGGCATCTTCCCAGTTGAGCCAGCTTTTGGCATAGTGAATAACAGAAGATAAAGACCAGCATGGTCCACCCAGTCTGCCCAGCAAGGCGGCAGTCTCCAGGGTATATCTGCAGATACCCTCTGGAGAATTTGCCTGGGGGGGGGGGCCCTTAAGAGAAATTTTGTCTTTCTTTCTAAATTTCTTTCTTTGAGGATAACCAATCCAGTGGCACCACCCTTACTTTTGGATTTTCAATACTGTGTGGTTATTGAGATTTGCAGGCTAATCGGATGCTAGGGGGGCCCCGAATTTGCTTACACATTTGGTTCCTCAGGTTATGTTTCAGGATTCCCTCCATCTTGGAATGCTGCTTTAAAAAAAGAGTAATAATGAAGTCATGAATAGACAAAAGGGAAGGTTTGTGTTTCATCATTGTTTCATTATAGAAATACCATAGAGCAAATGGTTGCACGATGCCTAATATAGGCCAGAGCTCAGCTCTAAAGTCTCTTAGGTCATTATGTAAACTCTGCAAATGTCGTCTTTTTAAGCACCAGTCATGGCATTTAAAACTAAATGGGATATTCAGGGCCAGAATCTGTATATCTTCTGGTGCTGAACATCCTGTTTCAACGCTGAGCATGGCAGCTATCCAGATAGCAGCAATATTCAGCATAAAGTTAAGCCAGCTTTGTTTTGTCCTAGCTTTATGCAGTTACTTATCCAGTTAGAGGACTAAAATCATCACTAACCAGATAAATGCTGGGACCACCCTTGCCCTGTACAAAGACCTCCCCAGCACTATCTGGATAATGCCAAGGTGATTAGAGGGGATATTCTAATGTCGCTGAATATCAAGCTCAGCAGAGTTTATCTAGTTAGCAGGTTGTGCTAGCTGGATAGACCCTTTTGAATATTGGGCCCTCTGTCTCCGTCGGCTGGCTGACAGGCACAGTTCATACTTTCTGGACTGGTCTGATTGGACTCAAGAAAAGAAAATTAGCAGGTAAGACCAAATTTCTCCTTATGAGCAAGTGAGGGTAATAGCAATGGGAGCAGTGCTGGCTCCAGATATAGAAAATTTATATGTTGGCTAGTTGAAAAAAATCTTGATTTCTGAATTGCACTTCCAAAGAAAATTGGGGTTTATCAGTACAGTATAAAACCAAACTTTTATGTAATTTGGAGTGGTCTTTGGAAGAAAGGTTTATTGATTATAATACATTAGACAACATAATGAATGAGAAACTCTTAAATTCAAGGAGCTAAGATTTTGCTGAATGTTGGGTTTACAGCTTTCAATATGCTCCTTGAATGAAATCAAGGTGAACAACATGATTGACATATTGGGGTATTTGACTTTCTATCTAATCTATCTGTACAATCATAGTAGATAGGTTCCAGCTATGTATCACAGAAGGATGCTGTGGTCATGCACACATTAATATGCTCATTCATGTTGCCCCATGCAATGGCTTTGGTAGGCATTTAGCCAGAATGAGCAATATGTACAGCAATGAAGGAAAGGAACCCTATCTTTCACGGGCTGTGCCTGAGCAGCCACAAGGGAATAGGTCCTCAGATGTAGTAGTTACAGGGTTGCTAGCCTGAGAGTAAGAGTGATTCTCCAGGAACAAGCGGGAAGTCAGTCCTCACATATGGGTGACATCGGCACCACCGGAGCATGCACGAAGCATTTCCCCAGCTTTCAAAGAAAACCTTTGGGACATGCTACCACACATGCATAGTCCCCTTCCCGCCCAAGGGTACCATCTTACTCAGTCTCTTTTTTTCCATGGAGCCCAATGGACGTCTGTCCTGTTTCCCCAGAAAAATCCTTGCCTAATTATCTTTAAAAAAGTTACTTTCCCAGTTTGCGTACAGGTTCCTCTTCCCGCCTCAAGCCAGAGCTGGCACCAGCACTGCGCTATTCTTGGCTCCTTTTGTCTTTTTTGATCGAGGCTCGCCTCGTCTGGCGTTCGCACCCTTTTTCGCCCGAGGGTCATTGACTCTATCTGTGTGTTTCCCCAGTCCCCCGGTGGGTTTAAAGAATGCACCATGACTGTGCTGCCTGTGCCCAGACCATAACAGCACCTCCTGTGAACTGTGCCAGGTCATGACGCCTAAGACCAATAAAAAGAGGTCGGAGTTGCAATAAAAACTGTTCCCCTGGTCTGACTCGGCACCTGCCTCCCCAACGCCGAGCTCCAAGCCCAATACTTCCCATAAGGCCCAAGCATCCTTGGAGTATTCAAAATGATCTCCCTAGGAACTCTTCTGCCATACCTCCAGAGACACGATTGACTCTGTTCTCTAGACCTAAAAGAGGCATACATGCATTTACTGATACATCCCTTGCACAGACAGTATCTGCGCTTCAAGTTTCAAGGAAACCATTATCAATACCAGGTTCTCCCCTTTGGTCTCGCCTCTGCCCCAAGGATCTTTACAAAATGCAAGGCAGTCGTCGCTGCCTGCCTACACACCCTAGGGGTATTTGTCCTTCCTTACTTAGATGACTGGCTGATCAGGGGAGACTCCCTCCAAGAGGTAAAACACTCCCTTCATCATACCATCATGGTGCTCCAACACATGGGTTTCACATAAACTTCCCAAAGTCCCACCTCGCTCTGACCCAATGGCTGGAGTTCATCAGAGTGCTCCTAGACACTCGACAGGCCCAAGCTTTACTCCCAGAGGATCGCTGTGCCCACCTCATCGAGCTGGCAAGAAAGGTACAACATCAGAACCATGTAACAGCTCGAGACATGCTATGGCTATTGGGATACATGGTCTCCACAATCCATGTCATCCCTTACGCTTGATTACACATGCGTCAAGTGCAGTGGACTCTGTCTTCCCAATGGACATAAGCAACGCATCGCCTCAGAGGCAAGATCCACTTCACACCTCAACTTATCACGTCCCTTCAGTGGTGGTGTCTCCCACAAAACCTACTCCTTGGGTCACCTTTTCAGATGCCTTCATCTTGATGCAGCCTGATGACGGATGCTTCCAAACAGGGTTGGTGGGCTTATTTGAATGACCTGACTGTACAGGAACTGTGGACACAAGAATCTGCCCTGCAGCTCAACCTCCTAGAGCTATGGGCACTGACAAATGCTATTCAGGTTTTTCAACCCCAGCTATCGGGGCACCTGTTCTAGTCCGAACGGACAACCAGGTTGCTATGTTTTACATAAACATACAGAGGGAACGGGATCCTGTCCCCTCTGCAAAAAGTCAATTTGCCTATGGTCCTTTTCCGTCTCTCACCGCATCCACCTGAGAGCAGTGTAATTCCCTGGCAAACTCAATATCCTAGTAGACCAATTAAGCCGTATCATTCATCCACACAAATGGACCTTGCATCGAGAGATGGCTGCTCGGATCTTTCAGATTTGGGCAACCCCACTCATAGATCTCTTCACAACTTCACTAATTATGTAGTTTCCTCGATTCTGCTCCAGGGTGCCTTCTCTACACCGACAGGCCCAGATGCCTTCCTTCTCCAATGGGGAAAAGGGCTGCTCTATGCATACTCACCCATCCTCTTGATACCCAAGGCACTATTCAAGCTACAGACCGACAAGGGCTTGATGATTCTCATAGCTCCCTTTTGGCCCAATCAGCCATGGTTTCCTTTGCTTCTTCACCTTATACAGACTCAGCCGCTCAGCCTAGGATGTGCACCCGACCTCTCTCAGGATCACAGGACGCTCCTCCATCCTAATCTTCAGTCCTTATGCGTGACAGCATGGCTGTTGAAAGGCTAGTGCTCGCCGACCTTGACCTACCACAGGCGGTCAAGGATGTCCTGCTTGCATCACGTAAAGATTCTACCTAGCGATCTTATGCATTCAAGTGGGGTAGGTTTGCCCTTTGGTGCTCCCAAAAGGACCTTAACCCCTTTTCTTGCCCGGTGAAGTCGCTTTTACAATATCTCCTCCACTTGAAGGACTAGAAAAAGGGACTGCTACTTCTGGAGAGAGATCTGCAATTGTGAATATATACTTCTGGGAATTTTCTAAAGGACTTCTTTGTATTAAAGCTAATTAATCTGTGAACCCAGTGTTTTTTGTTAAATCAGTCAGGGCCTAGTAGCGGCAGTTTAAGTTTAAATATAAGACACAGAAGAGAACTTTCTGGTTACATTCCATACCCAGCAGAGAGCTTGTAGTTTAAATTTAATAGTCACTCGGGGCCTAGTATCAGCAAAGTACTTTAGTTTAAATTTAAAGCACAGAAGAGAGCTTTCTGGTTAAATTTGGAACCCAGCAGAGAGCTTGTAGTTTAAATTTAATAGTCACTCAGGGCTTAGTATCAGCAAAGTAATTTTAGTTTAAATTTAAAACACAGACAAGAACGTTCTGGTTAAATTTAGAACCCAGCAGAGAGCTTGTAGTTTAAATTTCATAATAAGTCAGAGCCTAGCAGCAGCAAAGAGCTGTAATTTAAATCAAATCACAATATAATTTAGCATAAAAGGCAAAACAGGGTCAGTACTCTGTGCGCAACAAATTAAGTCTTCTAGAGACCTTTGCAAAGAGGCCTTCTACCTAATGACCCTACCCTTACACCTAAGGGGCAAGAGACCTGTGAAACTTTTTCAACAGGTGTTAACACCAGGTGGCAGGTCAAAAGGCCATTTTGAAAGACTCCTTCTATCCAAGCAAGGACTGTTAATCACCCAGGAAGTTGGTCACAGCTTATCTCAGAAGCACAGGACAGGGTACTGTGTAACAGCCCTCTTTTAATAAGTGTTATTTCCCTCCCTCCCTCCCTAACACCCACCCACCCCTGGGATAATCATAGCTTTATAGGTACTTACACAGCTTAAAGGAAAGGAGGTGCTCTCAGGTGAAGCTCGTTATCCAAATCAGTCATACACTAAGGACCTGAAATTAATTAAGCTTCAGGTGAACAATGTATATTAAACGTATTAGGTACAGTTTTATTAGTATAAATATCCATAGCAACCCTTAGTAAGTAAAGAACTCAAAGATCTAAACACAAGCTTAAAACTAAGATGCAGACAGCAGTCCAGCAGCAAGATGGGGGCTTTCCAGTCTTTTGCATTGAGTGTCACATGTATGATTTTCTTCCAGTTGGTGAGAGGTCTTACGTGTGCACTAGGTGCAAGGAGCTCTTTGCTCTCAGGGAACAAGTCCGTTCTCTAGAGGCTAGAGTAGCAGACTTGGAAAACATAAGAAATACAGAAAGGTACATAGACGAGACCTACAGGGATATAGTCCTGAAGTCCCACCTCCAGTCTGGCAGCATCCCTGTTGCCATGGAGGAGAGAGGTCACATGACAGCATCACCCTGGTGTGGCAGGAAGTGATCCTGTAACTAGGACCTGTCCTCCAGGTGATGTAAAACCCTCTCGCACCGAGGAAGTTTCTCCAGGGCCATGTGCCCATGAGGGAAGGGTTAGGACAGCCGTTATAGTTGGTGATTTGATCATTAGGCATGTAGATAGTTCGGTGGCTGGTGGACGTGAGGATCGCCTGGTAACATGCCTGCCTGGTGCGAAGGTAGCAGACCTCACACGCCACCTACATAAGGTCTTAGTGCTGGGGAGGAGTCTGCTGTCTTGGTACATGTCGGTACCAGTGACATAGGAAAATGTGGTAGGGAGGTTCTGGATGCTAAATTTGGGCTTTTAGGTAGGAAGTTGAAATCCAGAACTTCCAGGGTAGTGTTCTCTGAAATGCTTCCCGTTCCACGCGCAGGACCCAAAAGGCAGGCAGAGCTCCGGAGTCTCAAGGCGTGGATGAGACAATGGTGCAGAGATGAGGGTTTTGGATTTGTTAGGAACTGGGGAACATTCTGGGGAAAGGAGGGGCTCTTCCGAAGGGATGGGCTTCACCTTAACCGGGATGGAGCCAGGCTGCTGGCATTAAACTTTAAAAAGGAGACAGAGCAGCTTTTAAATTAGACAATAGGGGAAAGCTGACAGTCGCCCAAGAGCGCATGGTTCAGAAGAATGTATCCTTGAAGGATACTACCAAAAGCAGCGAGGTTCCAAAAAAGAGTAAAGTAGCCCAAATGCCCTCGAGTATGCAGCAGACAGAGCTTAAAGATCCCAAATTACCCATGTCTACCAATAGCCAGATTAATATGAATAAAATACAGTCTCTAAAATGCTTGTATGCAAATGCTAGAAGTCTAAAAAATAAGATGGGAGAGTTAGAATATATAGCACTAAATGAGAGGTTAGATATGATTGGAATATCAGAGACATGGTGCAAGGAGGACAACCAGTGGGACACCTGGGTACAAACTATATCGTAATGAAAGAGCTGGTCAAGTTGGTGTAGGGGTTGCGCTCTATGTTAGAGAGGGCATTGAGTCAGAAAGGATTAAAGTTTTGCAGGAAACAAAATTTGCTGTAGAATCTCTATGGATTGAAATTCCATGTAAAAAGGGGAAGGCGATGGCAGTGGGGGTGTACTATCGAACGCCTGGCCAGAATGAACAGATGGATGATGAAATGCTCAAAGAAATCAAGGATGCTAACAAACGTTACAGCGCAGTAATAATAATGGGTGATTTCAATTAAACCCGGTATCGACTGGGTCAGTGTCACGGCAGGACATGCTAGGGAGATAAAGTTCCTAGATGAAATAAATGACTGCTTCTTGGAGCAGCTGGTTCATGAACCGACCAGAGCGGAAGCCATATTGGACCTAGACCTTAGTGGAACACCAGATCTAGTGCAAGAGATAAGGGTGTTGGGGCCACTTGGCAATAGTGATCATAGCATGATCGCGTTTGATTTAATTAGTGGAGTAGGGATAGTAAGGAAATCCACAGTACTACCTTTTAACTTTCGAAAGGGAGACTATGATAAAATGAGGAAAATAGTTAAGAAAAAACTAAAAGGAGCAGTTGCAAAGGTTAAAGACTTACATCAAGCTTGGGTGTTGTTGAAAAATACTATCTTGGAATCCCAGACCAACTTTATTCCACACTTTAAGAAAAGTGGAAGGAAGTCCAAAAAACTGCTGGCATGGTTTAAAGATGAGGTCAGAGAGGCGGTTGTTGCCAAAAAAGCATCTTTCAGGAAATGGAAAAAAGTGCCAAACGACGAAACCTGGAAACAGCACAAGTACTGGCAAGTCAAGTGCAAGGCATTGATAAGGCAGGCAAAGGGAGAATTTGAGAAGAAGCTTGCTGCGGAAGCAAAAACGCGAAATAAAGACTTTTTCAAGTACATTTGTAGCAAAAAACCTGTGAGAGAGTCAGTTGGTCCATTAGATGACAGAGGGGTTAAAGGGGCACTAAGAGGCGACAAGGCGATAGCGGAGAGACTAAATGAATTCTTTGGTTCAGAGAAGAGCCACCAAAATGGTAAAGGGGATGGAAGGATACTCCTATGAAGAAAGGCTAAAAAGGTTAGGGCTCTTTAACCTGGAAAAGAGACAGCTGAGGGGAGATATGATAGAAATCTATAAATTAATGAATGGAGTGTGTGATAAGGAAGCTTATCATAGCTCAGGAAGGAGCTATAGAAAAGGTGAAGTGACTCTGAACAAGCAACCTGTCAGTTCTGGTAGAAATAAGAAAACAGAATTTTCCCATAAAAGACTACCAGTCCCAGAATGCATCAGGTTTCCAACAGCCATTAGAGGAGCTGAAGTGGGGAAACGTGTGTTCAATCAGGAGGGCTATGAGGTAATCCCTAAGCACTCATCTCAAAGGGCAGGGCCTGATTCAGCACAGCTGCGCTGTGTTAGGGAGGATCACTCATCTAAGCAGAATAAGAGTAGAGTTTATTCTACAGATGACCATCTTCATGATCACCTTGGATATCCAGAGAATTGTCCTCAGTATCCTGAGAATCAGCTTGAATTTGATCATCAGTTTCATCTGAAGGATCATCAGAAGCAGAAGCCAAACCGGACGGACAGAGAGGGAAAGAGACCCTCTGGAAGAAAGAGGAGAAAAGCCTTTGAGAGGTCTAGAAGAGTCCAAAGCAGTACGTATACTGGGAGGCATTTCAAGGGCCTGCATACACCATTGGACTGGAGAAAGCCAGAGGAATGGTGCTGCAGAGCTAGGAATCACCAGAGGCTACCTGTGAGGGAGACGGCTGCACGTGGAAGGGACCCTAAGACCTATGCCAGAAGGTATGTGAAGAGAGATCCAGTGTCCAGGGATCTGGATTGGAAGGCTGGACATAAGAACTGGACTACATACTGGCCAGGCTATATAGAGAGGAACTCTAGCAGCAATGGAAGCTCAGGTATGAACACTGATCTATGCCCTAGCTATAACCTTGAAAGACAGCAGGGAAACAAGTATTCTCCTGAAAATGTTCCATTGAGAGATTCATCTGTGCCAATCCATGATATTGAACCCATGCTTGTTGAACAAGGGGGAATAATAGCAGATGAGGATCCTGTTTATATGGACTGTTCTCTATCCAAACTCCGTTGGTAACTTTCTGTTATAAAGTACAGCAACCATCACAAAGAAATAAAAATTTGTTCTTTAATCTACTCAGAAAAGCTCCTGAAGCAGGATTTGACCCACACAGTACAAAGCAAGCCAGCTAAGGGGTTTCAGCTGGATAACTACTAGCAATTAAGCCTTACCTAATTGCTTGTGAGCTAGGAGAGAATCACTTCTGTATCTATGTGGGAAGTAATCAGAAGTTAACCTGAAAAGAACAGTTTGTTTCTTGCTTTGTGGCTTTTCATTTGTTGTTTTCCTGATTTTGACTTTGTTTTTCCAAGTTAACACTGAAAGCAAGTTACCTGATTTATGTGCTACCAAGCATATCTGTGTTGGGAGAAATAACCCCATAAATAAATATCTTTTTGGCTTTACCCAAGAGCACAACTAAATTATTGTCAGCAGCTGTGTCTGGTGTGAATGAACTACATTGCCCACAATCCCTTGCAAATCATAGAGAGATATGCACTTGCCAAGACAGTGAAGATTCTCACCCAGGCAGCCGTCTGACAAATGGCGTAGTTTTTCGGATTGCTTTCGCACAAAAGGGATTTACTTGCTGAGGATTACAACTAAAGTTCAAGTTTAAAGCTGGAAAAAAAGATTTTCCCTCAACTGCACTTTGGAGGAGAAGAGGTTGTTCCAGGAAGCTGTCCCAGGAGGAAAAGACCCTGTGCAGAGCTGGATTCATCACTGAGACAAGGTAATAAGTACCTAGGCATGTCTAGTGGTGGATGGGAGTAAGGCACAGGGGTAATTGAAAAAAAAAAGTGTAGAAAAAACACCTGTTTGGAAGGTGGTGCACTGTGTTTTTTTTCTCTTTGTATTTCTTGCAAGAATCAAGATGGATTCAAGGGAACTAGCTGAGTGGATGGCAGCCCAGTTCAGCAGGCAGCAGGAGCTAGCACAGCAGGCTCAGGACACTGCTATGAGAGCCTTAATGGACCAGCAGAGGCCAGTGCTTGATCTGGTGCAAGCCCTAGTTGAGCTGAAGAACCAAAGTGGAACAGATGCAAGACCAGCAGTAAACACTGGTACACCACATGTGGACAGTGTGGGACTCAATCAAGGGATTGGGGCATTTAGTTTTGGGAAGCTAACTCCAGATGATAATGTTGATGATTTTCTAGAGTCTTTTGAAAGAGTGGCAGAAGCATTAGCATGGCCAGAGACCCAGTGGGCAGTAAGGCTGGCAGCCTCATTAACTGGAGAGGCGCTTGCAGCTTACAGAGCAATGCCAGCAGCCCAGGCTTTGAATTATAAGGATGTAAAGGCTGCTATTAGAGATCGCCTAGGGTTGTCTATTTCAGAGTATAGGCGAATGTTTAGAGCTACTACATTGAGAGTGGGTGAGACACCCAGGGCTCTGAGTCAGAGAATCAGAAGTTTAGCTGTAAAATAGTTGGAGCCTGAGCAAAAGACGGTAGAAATGTTATTAGACATTATAATGCTGGAACAATTTATGTCTGGGGTGCCTAAAGATTTGCACACTTTCCTTATACAGCAAAATTGCCAAAATCTTGGAGAGGCAACCATGCTAGCAGAGAGATTCTTGGAAGCCACGCAGGCTTGCCATAGAATGGGTAGCCCTCTGAAGATTGGTGCTGAGGCTAGATGTGCTGTATCAGAAAAGAAAATAATTAAAAATGTTTCTGAAAATGAATGTACTGTATCAAACCAGATGACACAGTGGAATAGAAAGAAATGTTTCAAATGTGGAAAATGGGGACATTTAGAAAAGAGATGCCAGACACACACTAGCTTAGTGGGTGTGGATTTAAAACAGCCCAAAGAAGGATTTCTTTTGATGGTTGATGTGCAAGGAATTACCACAAATGCTTTGTTAGACTCTGGGGCAGACCAGAGTATGATGTCAAAAAGGCTTTGGAAGAGGATAGAGGCCCAAGAAGGATTTGTGCCTAAAACCCCTGAAAGCCAAGTTCACATCAGATGCATTCATGGTGCTGCAACATCATATCCCACCTATAGGCTAAAGGTTAAGTGCCTGGGGGGACAAGAGAAAGTCCTGTTAGCAGTGGTGCCTAGGCTACCCTTTGATTTGGTTCTAGGAAGAGACTGGCCAAGATTTAAGCAGGGTCTAGTGGAAGGACTAGGAAAGAAGGAGGGAGAAGGTTTAATGGTAATAGCTCCCGGGCCTTTATTTGGAAGTCCTCAGACCCCAGCTAAAAAGATGGTTAAGCGTCCAGAAGACCAAGCTACCCCAAAGCAGACATTCGTTCTAAAGTACCATAGGGTCACAGAGAAGGCCCAAGCTCCTAAGCGGGCAACCCCTCAAGCTGCTGGGTTTGACCTGTGCAGCATAGAAAATGTGACTGTACCTAGCCAAGGGAGAGCCCTGGTTGACACCGGTCTCCAAGTGGAAATACCTTTTGGATGCTATGGGAGAGTAGCCCCAAGGTCCGGATTAGCCCTTAAATATTTCATCGATGTGGGTGCGGGAGTAATTGATCCCGATTACAGGGGCAATATTAAAGTTCTGTTATTTAACTTTGGACAGAATGATTATCACGTGAAGACAGGAGACAGAATTGCCCAATTGATCTGTGAGAGGCTGGGTTTTCCACCTGTGGAGGAGGTCACATCCCTGGAGAATTCTGAACGTGGAACCAAAGGCTTTGGTTCTACTGATGCCAAAGGGGTTAAAAGCCTAGCTGCCACCTGTGCCCGAGAGAGGGAGGTGAATGAAGAGGAAGATTTGGGACCCCAGGTATCTGATTGTAAAGAAAAATCAGAGCCCCAAATAGGTGAGGACCTGACAGTGGTACAACAGGAAGAAATTAGGAAGTTGCTTAAAGAATTCCCAGATGTGTTGACACCCATACCTGGGGAGACACATTTGGTTGCCCATGAAATAATAACTCCACCTGGGAAATTAGTTCGTCAAAGGCCATATCGCTTGCCTGAAGCCAAGAGACAGGAAGTAGTGGCACAAGTCCAGGAGATGTTGGACATGGGAGTAATAGAGGAGTCAAAGAGTCCCTGGAATAGCCCCATAGTCCTGGTGCCGAAGCCTGATGGATCTTTAAGATTTTGTATTGACTTCCGGCAGGTAAACGCCATATCAGTTTTTGATGCATATCCAATGCCAAGAATTGAAGAGCTGTTGGACCAGCTGGGACAGGCTCAATACTTAACCACCCTTGATATGACAAAAGGATATTGGCAAATCCCTCTCACCAGGGAGTCGAAGCCGAAGACTGCGTTCAGCACCCCCGTTGGCCTTTTCCAGTTCAAGAGGATGCCTTTCGGACTGCATGGAGCAGCGGCTACCTGCCAAAGGTTAGTGGATCAGGTACTTCGACCCCACCAAAACTATGCTTTTGCATATATGGATGATGTCATAATCCATAGTAACACCTGGGCGGAGCATCTAAAGAGGATCAGGGCAGTCTTGTGCTCCATGAAGCAAGCGGGAATCACTTTAAACCCGAAGAAGTGTGCCTTTGCAAATAGGGAGGTAAAATACCTGGGCCACCTAGTGGGAAGAGGAAAAATTAAACCTCTAATGAGTAAAGTAGATAGCATCAGGAATTTTCCTCCTCCAACAACAAAGAAACAACTAAGAAGTTTCTTAGGACTTATTGGATACTACCGCAGGTTTATACCGCAATTTGCAGAGAAAAGTGCAATTTTCACAGATATGCTGCGGAAGAATTGTCCAAACCAGCTAAAGTAGACACCTGAAGCTGAAAAAGCGTTTTCAGTCTTAAAAGGAAAATTGTGTACAGGACCGGTACTGAAAGGGGTGGACTTCAAGAAACCCTTTCTGGTTCAAACCGATGCATCGGATGTAGGGCTAGGAGCGGTTCTATCCCAGTGTCATGATGGGGAGGAGCATCCTGTGATGTACCTGAGCAGGAAGTTGTCACCGGCTGAACAAAAGTATTCCACAATAGAAAAAGAATGTTTAGCTATTAAGTGGTCAGTGGAGGCGTTAAGGTTTTACCTTACAGGGAGAAAGTTCCAGTTGGTCACGGACCATGCCCCACTTAAGTGGTTGCAGCAAATGAAGAACCACAATGCCAGGTTGACACGCTGGTACATGGCCTTACAGGCATTTGATTTTCAAGTTGAACATCGTGCTGGGAAGTTACACAAGAATGCGGATGCCCTTTCCCGGATTACGGACTGTAGAGAAGAAGTTTCACCAGTTACACCAGTCCGTAATAACTTAAGCAGGGGGGTATGTGATAAGGAAGCTTATCATAGCTCAGGAAGGAGCTATAGAAAAGGTGAAGTGACTCTGAACAAGCAACCTGTCAGTTCTGGTAGAAATAAGAAAACAGAATTTTCCCATAAAAGACTACCAGTCCCAGAATGCACCAGGTTTCCAACAGCCATTAGAGGAGCTGAAGTGGGGAAACGTGTGTTCAATCAGGAGGGCTATGAGGTACTCCCTAAGCACTCATCTCAAAGGGCAGGGCCTGATTCAGCACAGCTGCGCTGTGTTAGGGAGGATCACTCATCTAAGCAGAATAAGAGTAGAGTTTATTCTACAGATGACCATCTTCATGATCACCTTGGATATCCAGAGAATTGTCCTCAGTATCCTGAGAATCAGCTTGAGTTTGATCATCAGTTTCATCTGAAGGATCATCAGAAGCAGAAGCCAAACCGGACGGACAGAGAGGGAAAGAGATCCTCTGGAAGAAAGAGGAGAAAAGCCTTTGAGAGGTCTAGAAGAGTCCAAAGCAGTACGTATACTGGGAGGCATTTCAAGGGCCAGCATACACCATTGGACTGGAGAAAGCCAGAGGAATGGTGCTGCAGAGCTAGGAATTACCAGACGCTACCTGTGAGGGAGACGGCTGCATGTGGAAGGGACCCTAAGACCTATGCCAGAAGGTATGTGAAGAGAGATCCAGTGTCCAGGGATCTGGATTGGAAGGCTGGACATAAGAACTGGACTACATACTGGCCAGGCTATATAGAGAGGAACTCTAGCAGCAATGGAAGCTCAGGTATGAACACTGATCTATGCCCTAGCTATAACCTTGAAAGACAGCAGGGAAACAAGTATTCTCCTGAAAATGTTCCATTGAGAGATTCATCTGTGCCAATCCATGATATTGAACCCATGCTTGTTGAACAAGGGGGAATAATAGCAGATGAGGATCCTGTTTATATGGACTGTTCTCTATCCAAACTCCGTTGGTAACTTTCTGTTATAAAGTACAGCAACCATCACAAAGAAATAAAAATTTGTTCTTTAATCTACTCAGAAAAGCTCCTGAAGCAGGATTTGACCCACACAGTACAAAGCAAGCCAGCTAAGGAGTTTCAGCTGGATAACTGCTAGCAATTAAGCCTTACCTAATTGCTTGTGAGCTAGGAGAGAATCACTTCTGTATCTATGTGGGAAGTAATCAGAAGTTAACCTGAAAAGAACAGTTTGTTTCTTGCTTTGTGGCTTTTCATTTGTTGTTTTCCTGATTTTGACTTTGTTTTTCCAAGTTAACACTGAAAGCAAGTTACCTGATTTATGTGCTACCAAGCATATCTGTGTTGGGAGAAATAACCCCATAAATAAATATCTTTTTGGCTTTACCCAAGAGCACAACTAAATTATTGTCAGCAGCTGTCTGGTGTGAATGAACTACATTGCCCACAATCCCTTGCAAATCATAGAGAGATATGCACTTGCCAAGACAGTGAAGATTCTCACCCAGGCAGCCGTCTGACAAGTGGAACAGGTAAACGTAGATCGAATGTTTACGTTATTAGAATATAGAAAGACTAGGGGATATGCAATGAAGCTACAGGGTAAACTATTTAAGATTAATAAAAGAAAATATTTTTTCACTCAACGTGTAATCAAACTCTGGAATTTGTTACCGAAGGATGCAGTAAAGGCTGTTAGTGTAGCTGGGTTTAAAAAAGGTTTGGACAAGTTCCTGGAGGAAAGGTCCATAAACCTTTATTAAGAAGGGACCCAGGATATCAATGCTTGACCCAGTACAAGCATTGTGGAACCTGTGTCTTTTGGGGAAACTGCTAGGTACGTATGACCTAGATTGGCCACTGTTGGAAACAGGATACTGGGCTTGATGGACCTTGGTCTGACCCATATCTTATGTTCTTACGTACTTATCCTTGTCAGGTCTTAAGACTAACTCAGTGAGAGTTCACCTTAGTGCCATTGCGACCTCTCACAGGCCAGTTGATGGTCAGCGTATCTTCTCACACCCCTTAGTAGAACGCTTCATGTAAGTTCTCCTGCTATCAAATCTACCCATTAAGCCCCCTCCGGTGACCTGGGATCTGAATGTGGTACTGGCTCAACTTCTAAAGTCACCTTTTGAACCTTTAGCCACAAAACATGCTCTAGTAGCGAATCCTCCCTATACTTTATTCCACCATGTCAAGGTAATTCTGTGAACCCATCCGCATTTCCTTCCAAAGGTGGATTCCTCCTTCCATCTAAATCAGTCGGTAATTCTCCCGAGCTTCTTTCTTAGTCCACATGTGTCTCGGGCTGAAGCAGCACTACGCACCTTAGACTGCAAGTGAGTGTTGGCTTACTATTTGGATAAAACAAATGATCACAGAAGATCCTCTCAGTTATTCATCTTTGATCCTAGTCACCTGCGTCTACCAGTGACAAAGTGTACTCTGTCTAAATGAATAGCAGATTGCATCTCTTTTGCTTATGTACAAGCAGGATTCTCATTGGCAGGTCATGTCATCGCTCATGATGTGCGGGCTATGTCAACATCCATAGCTATTCTCCATTCAGTGGCCATTGAGGACATCTGCCAGGCAGCTACCTGGTTCTCCATTCATACTTTTGCTGTTCACTGTTGTCTGGACAGAGACTTCTGTCAGGATGCTGTTTTTGGCCAGACCTCTTTAGGACTTAAACTCAGCTCCTACCCTCTGTCCCTTACTGCTATAGGATACCAGCCTGTCATTGAGGGAGTATTGGCTTCTGGAATCTAATCCAATAGCCCAAAACTCTTCCAAACTCATTGGCTACAAGATTTTACCTCAGGGATCGCACTACTCTCCCCTCCTTAACAGTCTGGTATCTGGGAGCTAGTGAGTCCCATATGTGAAGACTGCATTCCTGCTTTTTCCTGCATTCCTGCTTTTTCACCTGTAACAGATGATCTCCGAGAACAGCAGGAATCAGTTTTCACAACCCATCCTCCTCTCCTAGGAGTTGCAGGGTTCTTTTTGTCTTTCTTTCTCTTTATCAGCTGCAAACTCAACTGAGGAGAGAAGTTGGGAAGGCAGGCATGCAGATGCAGAGGAGTGCTCCCAAAGGCTTTCCTATTGGATGCTGGGGAACATTCCCATGTGGGCTCCGTTGGGGACATTACTCATATGTGAAAACTGATTCCTGCTGTTCCCGGAGATCACCTGTTACAGGTGAGTAACTACCCGTTCCCAAAGAAGATTTTCACCTCACCAACTTTTGAGCTAAAGTATTTCAAGTGCCTCCATAAAATCTAAACCTAACATGCAAACGTTTTCCTTCAAGAAATCAGCTGGGTCTTTGTTTGTTTCCATCTCTCAGAGCTTGCTCAGTGCAGTATGCTCACACACTGCCACTGTGCGGTGTGTAAATATTCTCTCTCTGGAAGATTAAACCAAACAAATGCAATGTTAAGAGGCTTCCAAATTGTGCTAGCACTTAGCAGAAATGTAGTAATTATACGGTGCTATTTATGAAACAACTGGAGCATAGAGCGGGAATTCAAGCATGTAGATAAACATCTATCTCGGCCATCAAAGACGCTGCTTATAGTGTTATGCAAGGATGGGAAATGAACCCTGTTGACCAGTTAAGTGATCTTATATCTCATGGAACGCATCTAGTTTTGCCAGCTGGCTTCAGTTTTGCCCAGCAGGCTTAATCCAGCTCTGGGTTTATTCTATTACATAGGAATGTGTAGTGTGGCTTTTCTTGGGGACTACATTTGGGAAATGAGAACCACAATTCCCTGTATGCAACGGGGTACAGACTAGAACCAGGTGCTACCCTAAACGCATTGCAGACTGTTTTCCGTGTGTGTAGGAAGCAGAGAGAGTTCATCATTTGTGAGGTAATATACTTATCTCCTGACATGGCAGCTGCACAAACATGCATGATGGACATAAGAAGTCTGAAGCACTGCAGGTTTCATATCACCAGCCTTTTCCACAGTTTTTCCACAATTCAATTAATATTGAAGGGATTCCGTTGCAATGCCAATAATGAATGTTCTTTCAGATACCTATGTTTATAGGTATTCCATGTTTCAGGTTTATTTTCAAAAGGTTGCAATCACCAAGCAAATCATGAATTCGAAACCAATAAAGAAATATAGGGAGGCATATTCAAAACGACATGGGACAAACACAGTGGATCCCTTTACAGCAACAGGATAAAAGCAAAATAAACGGTACCATCTAACTTCTGAACTATCTAGCGTCTCAACAAATAAGGGTGTCCTACATGGAGTGGTGGGTTCACCCCTAAACAAAAACATGGGGAGGGGTGGCCTGCACAGAGCGACAGGTGCACCTACTCTTGCCATCTTGCTGGGCAGACTAGATGGACCATGCTGGTCTTTATCTGCCGTCACTTACTATATGTATATTCAAAACATTTTAGCTAAAACGCGCTCAGCCTGATATTCCATGGCACTAACCAGTCTGTGGATGACTCAGGGGCAGTGACGGTGGCTATCCAGTTAGTGGCGATATTCAGCTGCTAACCAGTTAGAGCTGTCTGCTTAGCAGCTGAATATCGCTGCTAACCATATAGCAGCATTACTATCCGTGAGCCTGGATATTACGTGGTGGAAACTGGATATGTTCTGCTGCTGAATATCCAGGTTTTCTTAAAGTGACTGCAGCTAGGCATATCATGTAGCCTAGCTGTCACCTCTGAACATGCCCTCCATAGAATATAGAAACTGATGGCAAATGTTTTAACCCTCCTGCTTTGGTGATTGGCATATCATCACTAAGCTTGAATGGAGTTGGGTAGTAGGGTCCTAATCCTCTGTATTATACAGATTCTTATTGACTATCAAAAGACCAAGAAGGAATCACCCTCAGCTCTGTACACTTGTATCTTAGCCAACATATCAAGAAGTGATGTGATCTGACTAATGACCTATACAGCAGCTTATAATTTCCTCTGCTAGTCAACTCTCGCCCTGTCTACCATAGCATTTCACTGGTTTGTCTCGTGCTGTTCGGCAACCTTGAGATCATGAGATGTAGTTCTCTAACTCTCCTGTTTTAGGAGTCGCCATTACCTTATTCCCCATTCTGTGTCATGAAGTTTTGACTATGTTCTTCTTAACCTCCTCTGAAAATTAGAGATTAAAAAGTGAGAGATTGGTTGGGATGAAGCAAGAGTTGTGGCTATGGAAAAGAATAAGAACAGAGAAGTGACTGGAATCAACGTTCTTGCCAAATTGTGTGGGAGCTATCTGGCTGCGATACTGCCAGTAGGAGGAGGTGCTATGATACTGCATTTTTAGTTTAAATCATTTTTATTAATTTTACAGCTCTCAACACTTCTATAATCAACACTGAGCCATATTACAAGGCATTCTTACATCATAACAAAAGGAAACCCTCGGATAAAAACTATACTCCCCTTCCCTCTCCCTCCCCCTCCCCATACTGCATTTTTAGTTGCGAGGAGCAGGCACTGTCTCTGGGACCCTGTTGCCAACTAGGTGCTTGAGGAATGAGGAAGAAAATAAAATTTGATTTGGATGCGGGCTGATCTCCTACAAGCACTCAAGTTTCTAGGCTGGCAGCTAAGCTATGGGGATTATTTTAGAAGTAGCCCCACGTGTAAATAGCAGCATTTGAGAAAAGGCCTATTCCTTATCACTCCTCCAGTCCAGTCCCACACCTCTGGGTAGTGTACCTCTTCCAGCAGCTTGGAGACTGAGCATGTCATTATTTGATGACACTGGTACTAATACCATGGGACCGCCCACTCTCACCAGTATACTCCGAGCAGCTGGAGGAGGTGGTGAGTCAGGGTGCTGGACTCACTGAAGGGACAACTAAGGAGCTTTGATTTAGAATTCAGTTTAAGCTATATATTTTCTTTGCCTTATCTTTACTTTTAGTACATTGCTTTAACAGCAGAAATGGGGTTCTTTTTTTGCTTGAGCTCAAAATAAAAGAAAGGAGAGGAGTCCTCCCCCCACCTTGGTGAAAGGGGGGGGGGTTGAGGTGGTTGGGAGTGAAACCAGGGCTTGGCGGCTCCCGATCCCGTGAGCGGGTGAGGAGCCGCCTGACTAACAGAACTGCAGAGCAGACATCCCAATGAGGCCCTCCCTGCAGCCAAAGTCGCATTAACAGCTGAGCTCGGGACATACAAGAGAGGCAGAACCACAGATTGGTGTGCTTAATCAGAGGGAGATTTACTTACTGGTGGTGTCGGGGCGGTGCAAAGTCGGGGGAGAACATTTCGCTGGAGGCCGCCTTTGCCACTGAAAGCCTGCATTCTGCCAGGGCTTGCAACCGCATGGTGAGCAGTGCAGCGCTGCGCAGGAAAGAGATCGCCGGTCTTTTTCTTTTTCTCTCTGATCTCCTCCCTTCTCATTCTCTCCTTTTAGCGTGAGCACAGGGGCCCAAGGAAATTTCTAAGATCAGTAAGGAGAGAGTTCTAGCAACCATATTTCCAAAAAAAAAAAACCAGAAAAGAAAGGATTTGAACAGTATAATAGATTGTGAAGCGGTTTGTGTGATTTCAACCCTTTGTTCAGGCTAGCAGGCTGAATAGTTTTTCCCGGGACTTCGGAGGGGTCAGGTACTGGTCCGGGACTGGACCCCTGATCAGGGGCGGCCCAAAGGGGGTGCGGGGAACATGTGCGGAGATTAACTGCGGGGCCTCATTTGCATAAGGAACCTCATTTGCGTAAATATTTGCATAATGTTAACATGCGCTTTTAGTAAACATGCCTCTTAATGAGTGTCTGAATAAAGAAAGACTAACAGATTTCTACATTACTATATTGCAATGTCAACCACCAGGCCCATTAGGAAGTACTACAAACACTGATCATTTAGAACCCATAGCAAATCCACCGTATCATAACAGCGCTATCAGGACTCACAAAGCACCAAACCCTACCTATCAAAAGGCAACACTGCAGATATTAAAACCAGTATATCTCAGAAAATACCAATACTTCTCACTGGGGGAAAGAACAAGTAGGACTTTCAAATAGAAACAATATGAATAGAATACCTCAACTTGGTTACACATGCAGAACATAGACTGTCACCACACAAAGAACAAGGGATCACAATTTAGAAATAGGAAGATGATAATTAAACTGGGAACCCCGAAAGCCAAACATGAAATGTACAACACTGGAGAAATAAACCTATAAATGAATTTCCGCTTGCACTAAGCAAAAAAGCGAAGATGTTAGCAATACACATTTCCCAGACCAGACATATTCCAGTTAATAAATTCAAAATAAAAAGTAGTTTTCCACCTTCTGTTTGGGATTTTATTTTTCAGCTGCAATTTCTCCAGTCACTTTCTTCTGGTTTCTTTGTGTCTTCTGCGAGCTATCCATTTGTCCTTTCTTCTCTTTTAGATTTTTCCATTCTCTATATCTGCTTTAACAAACTGATCTTTCCCCTTTTGCTCTTTCCCCCTTTTCTTTCCTTATTCCTTTATCATCAACTCAAATTTCACCCTTCCATTCTCAATCCCCACTTACTCTCCCAATACCCAGCCCATCGTAGAATTTTCTTTCCTCCCACACAAAATATCTTTTACCCTCTCCATTCTCATTCTCATTCTCCATCCCCAACCCTTTCTAGTCCTCCCCCAAAATCAGCTCCATTATAGTTCTAGACCCACCCAACATCCGCTTCCTTCTAGTCCCAATCTCCCAAGCCCCCAACATCAGCCCATTTCCAGTCCTAGCCCCCCCATATGCTTTTTTTCCAGTTCCATTCCAGCCCCCCATCAGCTCATTTCCACTCCAAGCTCCCCCATCAGCCAATTTCCAATCCTAGCCCCTTGTCAGCCCATTTTCAGCCCTATTCCAACTCCCCTCAGCCCGCTTCCAGTCCTATTCCAGCCCCCATCAGCCCATTTCCAGTCCTATTCCCCAATTAGCCATTTCCAGTCCTATTCCAACCCATCACCCATTTGCAGTCCAAGGTCCCCCCATCAGCCCATTTCCAGTCCTAGCCCCCCATATGCTCTTTTCCAGTTCCATTCCAGCCCCCCCATCAGCCCATTTCCACTCCAAGCTCCCCAATCAGCTCATTTCCAATTCTAACCCTCTCATCAGCCCATTTCCAGCCCCCATCAGCCCATTTCCAGTCCTATTCCAGCCCCCATTAGTCCATTTCCAGTCCTAGCCCCCCATATGCTCTTTTCTAGTTCCATTCCAGCCCCCCATCAGTCCATTTCCACTCAAAGTTCCCCATCAGCCAATTTCCAGCCCCCTCGTCAGCCCATTTCCAGTCCTAGCCCCCCATCACAGCCCATTTCCAGTTCTAACCCCCCATCACAGCCCATTTCCAGTCCTAGCCCCCCCCCCCCCGAACAGCCGTGCAGCCATCTAAGAGACTGCAGAGGGAGCCGGGGAAGCCCGTGCGGGGCCCCGGCTCCATCTGCACAGCCGCTAGCATGAGGAGTCTTTTCCCTCACGCTGGCAGCTGTATCTGTGAAGCCGTGCATGCTGGGAAAGGTTAAAGGGCATTGCCTTTAACCTTTCCCGGCATGCGCAGCTTCACAGATACAGCCGCTAGCGTGAGGGAAGGACTCATCACACTAGCGGCTGTGCAGAGAGAGCCGTGGCCTCGCGCGGGCTTCCCCAGCTCCCTCTGCTACCGTCCACAGTGTGCATTAATGGTGTTCTCGCGGGGCCCCCTGAAGCGCGGGGTCCTGTGCGAACAACATTATCACACAATGGATGGGCCGGCCCTGCCCCTGATACTGGTTGCTGTGATGCTTACGATCCCTGCTCATCAGAGCTTACATTCTAGATAAACAAACAGCTGAGGCTCCTAAATACCTGGGGGCCCGATATTCAAAGGGATTTACATGATTTGCAGATCTGTTAACCATGTAAATAACCCTTAGCGGGATATTCAGTGGCACTAATGCAGTTAGTGCCGCTGAATATAGTAACATAGTAAATGACGGCAGATAAAGACCAGCATGGTCCATCTAGTCTGCCCAGTAAGATGGCAAGAGTAGGTGCACCTGCCACTCCGTGTGGCCACCCCTCCCCGTGGCCACCCCTCCCCGTGTCTTTGTTTTTAGGGGTGAACCCACCGCTTCACTTTGTTGAGAAATTAAATAGTTAAGTTTATTTTGATTTTATCCTGTTGCTGTAAAGAGATCCACTGTGTCTGTCCCATGCTATTTTGAATTCTGTCACTGTATTTGTCCCCACCACTTCCATCGGGAGGGCATTCCAAGCATCCACCACCCTTTCAGTGAAAAAGTATTTCCTGACATTGCCTTTCAATTTACCCCCTTGCAGCTTCATGTTATGCCCTCTCGTTTTACAGCTTCCCCGTCTTTGGAAGAGGTTTGTTTGTTCATTATTTCTCTTTAAGTATTTAAAGGTCTGGATCATATCTCCCCTGTCCCTCCTCTCCTTCAGAGTGTACATATTTAGGTCTTCAAGTCTCTTCTCATAAGGCTTCTGAATATCCCCAATTATCTCCACTACATGCTCCAATGCTAACCGCTTATCATTGGGGCGTGTCGTGGGCATTCCGGGGGTGGCAACAGTTGCTAACTGGAGAAACACAAAGGGCAGGAGACGTCGGATGAAATAAAACTTCTTTATTATAAAGGGACCCCAACGCGTTTCGGCAACGCCTTCTTCAGGGGGAATATCTCCAATTATCTCTTAATTGGCAAACAGAATAAATGCATAATTAGAATAATAATAAAAGATATAATTAGAATAATAATGATAAAAAGTATAAAACAGTAAAACACCTGGCATGTTATATAATGCAGATGGAAACATACAAACATGTAGCATGAGAAATGTAAAACATACACATACCATATGAAAAGCATATAAATAAATAAATAAATAATTATATGAAAAATATTGTATAAGAAAACTATTAAATAAAAAATTGTTAAACAAAAACACAACAAAACAAACGCAGGGCTGAGCAACCACAGATAAAAACTATCAATAGGTATCTTAAAACAGACATGGTAAAACTAAAAAGACCAAGTGAAGACATGCATTGAAAGAATCCACAGCACAGGTGAAATCATTAAGGGACATGAATAAATATTATTGATAATATCAGTAAATGAATATTAAAAACAATAAATATTAAAAGTCATAATACGGTTATAATAAACCTTAAAAGTGAATATTTAAAACAATAAATAGTGAGAATCATAGTACAGTTATAATAAACCTTAAAAATTGAAAAGACTAGACAGCTGTACTAATAATGAGTGAAACTCATTTAAGGACCCATAACTATGTGTGTAACTAGGGGAAGGAATAATCCATTGCATTAAAAATTAACCTAGAAAGGAATATCTATTGGCCATAGGTAGACATCTGCTAAGGTAGAGAAGATTTTTTAATATAGATTATGGTGGTAAACTTTAGATATCCAATAGCTGCATTCGATGTTAAAAGGCTTAAAAAATATACCTCATAAGAGATGAATAATGATAAATAAAGTTAAAAACACGGCTGTGTGAAAGTGAATAAAACCGGTGTCTAACCTAATGTATAAAACAACATAAAACGGCACTGAAAATAAAATGCAGACTGATTTGTAGAGGTAGCACACTAGTGAGCCTATAAGTTAAAAAGAATCACTTGCAGTATAAATAATAGTAAAACAAACATAAAATATTGTCAAAAAAAATATACTATAAAAGGAATGTATGATACTGAAAGTACTCCGGTGTAGACCGTAAACAAACGGTTAAAACAGCAGCGCTAATTTAAGTTCCTGTATAGCCTGACTCAATAACGAAAATACAGGCAATTCAAGTACATCTCAGAATAAAAACATTTAAAACCGGACTCCAAGGCTCGGAAAGTTGCCAAGAGCACATGCATGTGCGTATGAAAACTATAGTGTACAATAAAGGAAAGTGCATTGGATCGCAAAGATCACGGTGGATAGTAGACATTAAATCTGTCGGCAATCAAATTGCAACATCACATTGCGTGTCAAACGATATTGAATACCCCATAGAGCGAGCAGTCATAAAACAGAGAAGTTATGTGTTTGCCTATAGACTAAAATTGATACGCACATGAGACGTGTAGCACTTACCCAAATGCTCGTATTAAGTATACGTATAAAGAAAACCGTTATTGTAAAACAGTTGAAAATTTGACACTGCAACAAAAACCAGAGAAATAGAATGAATAGAATTAAAACATCTACTTATTGTAGCAAGTGGCCTCATTGTATATAATAGAAGGGAACTCTGTACATTGCAGAAAACAAATATAAGAAAAAAGTGAGACGCTGTTAAAAAGGATTCATGTTGGACAAGAGCATTGTAATGCTGAAGAATTAATCGGGTGCAAAAGTTAGTAACTAAAGCTATCATAATCTGCTGAAGTTGGTTGTAAACGAAAGGAAAATATGACAAGAAACAAACCTGTAGGCTCTGCTCCGTCGATAGAACTAATGCACAACCAGCACTGTGTGCAAATGGGAAAAAGAAAAGCCAGATCAGACTAATTTAGGACGCCGATTTTCCCGCCAAACAAAAGTAACCCGATACTGTGGGAGGAGTTGAGAGCAACCAGCTATAAAGGCATAGCTTTGCGTTTCCTGTGAGAAGACCAACTCTATTGAAAACTGAATGGCTTGTGACTGCGAATGATAACATGTGTGCAAATCTAGCCGTAAAAACTAAAAAGATAAGACTGTGTGCACAAAGTGCATACTAAAACTGACTCATTAAAGTTGTAGTGTCCTGGACATAAACTATAAAACTAATAACAGTGAATAATAAATTTCATACAAATATGATCTTGAGGAGCAAAACCTGGGACCGTGTGTATAGAACACATATTATAGCTGACCTTTAAAAACGTGTAAAAATGAAAAATATTTTTTTATATATAAAGAAACGTTTTATATATATGAAAAAAGCAAAGACAAGAAAGGAATAGCTACCCCAGAAAAACTGTTAGGTCTGCCTCTTGATTTAAACCATGTGGTTCTAAGTTATTAAACTCGTAAATAAAACGTTGTTCAAACTTGAGCAAAGTTTGAGCTACGTTCCCACCTCTCCAATGTGGAATAACTGTTTTAAGAACTACAAATTTAATATCACTGATAATGTGCTTCTGTTCTAACCAGTGTGTAACTAATGGTTTATCAGACTGCTTCCTCTGAATGTTGCTTCTGTGCTCTATTATACGTGTTCGAACTTATTTATTTAAAGTCTCTTTTATACCGCGCTATTCAGCATCAGCGCGGTTTACAATAAACAGTGAACATGTGAACAGTGAACTTGTCTCAAGGTTTTGCCTATATATAATTTATTGCAAGGACATTGAATGAGGTAAACAGCATTAATGGTTTTACAGTTTGAATAATGTTGTAAGAAAAGTTTGCGGCCAGTCAGTGTATGTGTGAAGTAATTCTTAACCGTAGTGACGTGCATGCAAACCGAGCAGTTCCCACAGCTGTAGTGTCCCTTAACTGTGGGAGATGGTCTTGGGGCTGTAAGAGCAGATGGAACTAGAAGATTAGTCAAATTAGGGGCACGTTTATAGGCAATCATCAATCGCTTGGTAGCAAAGGAAGGTAAGAAGGTGACACTCTTGTTTAAGAATGTCAACAATGGACTTAGAAAGTCCGGAGAAGGTCAAGGCACAAACGATTTTATCTGTGTGTGTGCGTGACGTCTTACTCATAAGAGTGGAACGATCAGTTGTACATGCTCTGTGATAAGCCTTCTGAATGCAAGATTTAGGATACCCACGTTGTTGGAACTTATTCATCATGTCATTAGCATGTACTTCAAAATCAACATTATCCGTACATAGGCATTTAATTCTTAAGAACTGGCTAATTGGAAGGTTCCTCTTGAGGGATGGATTATGATGACTGTCATACTTAAGTAATGTGTTGCGGTCGGTAGGTTTCCGATATAAGGTGGTTGAGAAGCCTGTGTTGGATTTTTTGATCAAGATGTCTAGATACGGAATTTCTACCATACTAAAATTGCCCTCAAACTGTAAGTTGGGATCTAATGAGTTGAGCCAAGTGTGGAAAGTATAAAGTGCATCGACTGTGCCATTCCAAACTACGAGAACATCATCGATGTAACGCTTCCAAAGGCAAACATTCGATTGGTAGGGATGAAAAGTCAGAAATTTAGACTCGAATTCGGTAACGTACAAATTGGCCACATCAGGTGCCATAGGCGACCCCATAGCAACCCCTTTTATCTGCTTATAAAAAACCCCTTTAAAACAAAAATAATTTTCCGTCATCACTAAGGCTGCAAGCTGAGTTAGAAAGAAAGTGTGTGTGCGTGTCGGTTTAGATCTCTTAATTAAAGTATTTGCTAACACCTCTAACGCAGCACATTGAGGAATATTTGTGTATAAAGTACTCTTGCCTTTAGAAGATTGTGAGGAAGCTGGTGTGATCCACCTATACTGGAAGGAGGATCTAGCAACGTTGATTGCCAGGGTCTCATCCGTCTTGGCACGGAGTTAGAGCTGAAGGTACACACACTCCTTCAAGGGGTGCGAAAATCCACTACTGTCTTCCCATTTCTGGATGTGATCAAAGATATGATCCGTTCAGACTGGGACTTTCCCGACTCCCTGCCTAAAGGGCTAAGGGTGTGTAAGAAGATCGTCACTCTCCTGGAGAAGGAGTGCGTTGAATGGTTTGGCATTCCCAAGGTGGATGTGCTGGTCACAGCAGTTACCAGTCGGACCACCATTCCCATGGAAGATGGATCAGCCTTAAAGGATTTTCTGAACAGTAAGGTGGATTCATGGTTGAGGAGCCAGTTTCACCATGGTGACAGCTATTTGCAACTGGCAGTATATATCAGCCTGACGTCTCGAGCCCTGCTCCAGTGGATTCAGTCTCTTCTGCAAGGTGATATAAACCCTCTTTGGGAGTCAGCTACAGCCTTCCTTTCTGATGCTATGTATGACCTGGTACATTTGGTGGCTATGGATGGTGCCCTGACGATGATGTCACGGTACTGGATTTGGCTCTGGTACTCAGCAGCAGACACATTTTCCAAAGTCCAGTTGGCCCAACTGATTTTTAAGGAGAAGCTTCTGTTTGGAGCCTATTTGGAAAAGCTGGTGAAGGACCTGGGTGAGACAAAATTTACTGCCTTCTGGGAAGATGGGTCCAAGGGGCCTATGAAGTGGGCTGGTGTCTCTTCTTGTTAGCCTCCGCCTGGCCACTGAAGGCGTCCTGGCCGGATTCCCAGAGGCCTCGAGACTCTCATGTTACTGATCTGGAAAACCTTTTTTCCCCTCTGCTTCTGACTTGTTCTTAGTCCTTTGATGGAGTGCATGGGCCCAGGGACAGTCTCTTCCAAACGAGGACCCTCCCAGACTGCACAGTGAAGGTTTTGGGGCCCATTCCCTGGTTCCTCCAGTTGGAGACAGGCTTTGTTTTTTCTTTCAGGAATGGGCCCGGGTTACCAAGGATTGCTGGGTGCTGGATGCCATTCAGTTCATCTATATCTTGGAATGCAAAGAGCTGCTTCCAGGTGCTTTTGTCATCTCCTTTTGTGGGTCTGTGATCAAACGTGTCGCTATGCGGATCACCTTTGACAAGTTTCTGCACCTAAAGGCAGTGATGCCCTTCCCGCTGGACGAGTGGGGCTAGGGCAGATACTCCAACTATTTCATGGGACCCAAAAGGATGATTCCTTCCGGCGCATTCTGGACCTCAAGGGGGTTGACGAGCACTTGCCTGTCCTGTGCTTCCGGATGGAAACTTTGGGCTCTGTGATTCAAGGGGAGTTCTTGGCTTCTTTGGATCTAGCCAAGATCTCTCCTTCTCCACACATATCCAGCTCGTAGCTAAGACCTGCCGCTTCTTTCTCTACAACATTAGCAAAATCCGCCCCTTCCTCTCGGAACACACTACCAAAACACTAGTCCACTCCTTAATCTCCTCTCGCCTCAACTACTGCAACCTACTCCTTGCTGGTCTCCCCATGAGCCATCTCTTTCCCCTTCAATCTATACAAAATTATGCTGCTCGACTAATCTTCCACCAGTCTCGCCATGCCCACATTATGCCTCTTCTCAAGTTACTTCACTGGCTCCCTATCCAATTCCGCATCCAGTTCAAACTTCTCCTGCTGACCTGTAACTGCATTCACTCTACGGCCCCTCAATACCTTTCAACTCTGATCTCTCCCTACATCCCCTCTCAGGAACTTCGCTCTTCAAACGAATTACTTCTATCTAGGCCTTTCACTCGCACCGCTAACTCCCGACTTTTCTACCTTCACCATGCTGCACCTTATGCCTGGAACAGCCTACCTGTATCTATATGCCAAGCACCCTCCCTGGCCCTCTTCAAATCCAGATTGAAGATCCACCTCTTTACTATCGCTTTCAGATCCTGACTTCTATCCTTTATCCAGACCTAACTCCAGTCAATTGTCATGACTGATTGTAAATACCATATTTTGTTTTGCCCCAAATTGAATAATGCTCTGTATTGTCTTGATTAGATTGTAAGCTTTGATGAGCAGATACTCTGACAAGCAGGGACTGTCTCTTACAGGTATGTCTGTACAGCGCTGCTTGCGTGGCGCTATATAAATGCTGAATAGTAGTGGTAGTAGTAGTAGTTTCATATCCTGATCCAGGTGGATCAGCAAAAGTATCTGCGTGTTACCATGCTTGACTCTCACTATCAGTTCGCCGCCCTTCCTTTTGGACTTTCCACCGCCCGATGATGTCTCCCAGGTCATGGTGGTGGCGGCTGCTGTGCCAAGAGATATGTGTCCTTCTTAGACAACCTCGGCTGACTGATCAATCGGGGAAGAGCCAGCTGTGGCCTTCTCAGTCCTTGGAGTTTCTGGGATCACATTTTGACTCTCGAGTGGGCAGAATTTTCCTGCCAAAGGAGAACGTCAAATCTGTTGAATTTCCTAGTGCTGTTCTGTGCGCAGCAGGCACCCAGAGTCTGGGATTCTCTACAGGTTTTCAGATTGATGGCAGTGACCATAGAGATGGTCCCGTGGGCACAGGGTCACATGCGACCACTCCAGAGGTCCTTGTTGACTCGGTGGTCCCCGAGTTCTCAGTTCAAGCGCAAGCTCCTGCTTCCATTGTTGGTGAAGTCTAGCCTGCAGTGATGGCAACATCTCTGTCATCTGAGGAACAGCATGCCATTGGACGATTTATCCTAGATCCTCTTGACAATAGATGCCGATTTGTCTGTCTGAGGAGCCTGTTGCCAAAGCTGTATGGCCTAGGGCCATCAGAACTGCAGGGAAGTGGTGTGGTCCATCAACCACTTTGAGGCAAGGGCCATCAGGTTGGCTCTTCTACGTTTCTGGCCTCTTATTGAGGGCTAGGTGGTTTGACTGTTTTCAGACAATGCCACAGCAGTGACTTATGTCAATCGGCAAGGCGGCACGAGGAATGCTAGGGTAGCTCTAGGGATGGCTTTCCTGTTTGCCTGGGTGGAGAAGAACCTGCCAGCCTTGTTGGCTCAGCACATTGCCAGGGTGGACAGTGTGGAAGCGGACTTCCTCAGCTGACACTCTCTGGATCCTGGAGAGTCAGGAGGCATTTCAGTTGATTAAACTGCTGTGGTTGCTCCAAAATGGATCAGATGGTGACCCGCTCCAGTGTTGAAGTTTGCTGCTTCTTCAGTCACTACACAGAGACGGGGTCAGAGGGCTTCGACGTCCTGACCCAGCCTTGGCCAGGTCAACACTGGCTGTACATGCTTCCTCTAAGGCCCCTGGTAGGACATGTGATTCGGTGTATAGAACGCCTGGATTGTTCTGGTGGTGCTGTATTGCCAAGGGGAACGTGGTTCGGAGATCTGATGTGGCTACTGCAGGCGCCTCTTCTTCGGTTGCCTCTTTCTCTGTTGCAGCAGGGACCAATCATCCTGGAGGACCCTTGATTATGACTTTGCTCTTGAAAGGAGACGGCTAGCATATAAGGGCTACTCTCCAGCCATGGTCTCCACTCTGCTTGGAGCCCAGAGGAGGTCTACCAAGCTAGCATACATGTAGATCTGATGTCTCTTTTGAGCAATGGTGTGGTACTCAGCAGTTGGCTCCTGAGGCACCCAAGCTGCCATCTCTGTTGGACTTTCTACAGGATGGCCTGGAGAAGGGCTTTTCCCTTAGCTCCCTGAAAGTTCAGGTAGCAGCTTTGGCCTGTTTCTGAGGTCCACTAGCTGGTAAGTCTCTAGCCTTGCACCTGGAAGTCTCACACTTTCTCCAGAGAGTTCGGCGTCTGTGATCCCTTCCTAGGATCTGAGTCTGGTGCTCAGGGCCCTAATGGCAGCACTCTTTGTGTCATTGAAGCACGCTACTTTAAAGGATTTGATGCTCAAGACGGTCTTGTTGGTCATGTTTTGTTCTGCAAGGCGGATTTCTGAGCTGCAGGCTCTGTCTTGTTGAGATCCTTATCTGTCTTTTTCAAGGAAGCCATTTCCATTTGGCCTGTGCCTTCCTTCTTGCCTAAGGTGTTCTCCCTTTCACGTGAACCAGGTCGTACGCCTGCCCTCCTTCTCTAAGGAGTAGTGTCGTGGGAAGGAAAAGGATCTTTGCCTTGTGGTTGTCCAGAGGGTGCTTCTCAGGTACTTAGAGGTTATGAATTTCTTTCATAAGTTTGACCATCTTTTTGTGCTGTTTGCTGGCCCACGCAAGGGTGACACGGCGGCTAAGTCAACTTTGGGGTGCTAGATTAAGGAAGCCTTTGCTTGGCATATCTGTTATGGAGCCAGTTGGTTCCAGAGAGTTTGCACGCCCATTCAACCCAAGCGCAAGCATCCTCATGGGTGGAGTGGAGCTTGGTAGCCCCTGCAGACATTTGTCAGGCAGTAACATGGGCATCACTTTCCTTTTGTCAAGCAGTACTGCTTGGATGTCCACACGAAGGCGGGCATGGCCTTTGGCTCACGGGTTTTGTAAGCTGCTCTGTCTTCTTCCTGTCTAGTGGAGTTGTAGCTTTGGTACATCTCACTTGTCTGGACTGGTCTAGCAGGATGATATGGAAGGTGACATTTTACTTGCCAGTTCATGTTTTTTCCTTGAGTCCTGCTAGACCAGTCCAGGGCCCACCCCTGGAACTGTATTGCTCTGTTCTTTTGCTGCGGTGCCCTTGGGTCCACTCTGATTTTTATACTTGGCTCTGCAGGTTCATTGTCTACTGACAGCCTTATGTTTATGCTTTCCTGTACATCTCTTTAACTTGCTCATGTATATAGTTAAATGTTTATTATACCACTGTAAATAGTTCTACATTGTTCCATGTAAATGAGTATATAACTGTTCTGTATTACTCAAATTGTTGTTACTTGTAAACCGTGATTGATCTTTTGTAAATTGCAGTATAGAAATGTTAATAAATAAATAAAAAAATCTGCTGTTGATCATTCATTGTTGCCCACTGTTGAGATTGTGTGAGGCTTGCCATGTTTCTCCCATGTGCTTTGGGACGAATACTGAAGTGACTTTGGTGGCAGAGGCGAATAGAGGCATGGGAGTGATGCCATTAAAACCTGGGTTTTCATTGGTTCTTTGTCTCCACCAATCTGCTGGTAGGGGAACACAGCCTTCTTGTCTGGACTGGTCTAGCAGGACTCAAGGAAAAGTAAAATGTTACCTTTTAGGTTTAATCCTCCTGCTTTGACAATTGTTACTAAATCATTCCATCCCCAGTGGAGTTGGATGGTAAGATGTTAGCACCCCTGTACTATACAGGTTCTTGGATCTTAGACAAAACGCTTGAGAAGTGATGACACCCAACTCCTACTGCAGTTTTTGATCAACAGCTGTCTGTAACCAACTGCCTCCTCACTCAGCAGAACATACAGTAGATATCACAGGAAAAAAAGTCTCTGTAGCCCCATTTCTGTAAGTCATTTCTGTAAGTCATGTGATGAGCTGTGGGAGTCTTGCCTTTGGTTTTAGTACCTTTCTGTGCCTATACTGTATTTACTTTTGCTCCAAGACTGGACCTGGATGCACAAGGTATGTTCAGCACATAGAGAAATACAAGGCAAAGGGCAAACGACTCAAATATGAAACAAGAGTGCCAGTGACCCAACGGGTCACATTTATATTGAATTAGGAAATTCCACGTCTTTTGCTGAGCTGACCAACCTACCTTCTCTATTTTCTTTGGATTCCTGCATGGTGCCTGGGCTAATGGGTCCAATTTAGTGACTGAATGGATATGTGAGATGCAACTGTACAGATCTTCTGTGCCTACAAGAGCTAAGGAATACCTGAATCTTTGGTGCTCAGTTGCTCAGGGAGTCTCTCACCAGTATGAACAGCAGTTGTTCTGAGGTGCAGCACTACAAGTTCCCCTCAGCGCATTGCCACTTGTTTGAAAAAGAGGCTCAGTTATAATTAATTATAAGAACAATAGTCTGGAACTATGATAGTTTTGGGAACCTATGAAATGATACCATGTATGGTAAATGTGATGCCACAGTTTATGACCACATAATCTGAAAGTCTAGCTAGAGCAGAGCATGACTGTTAATGCACTTTACAGCCATAGGGTGGCACAATTACTCCATACAATGTGCACCTTCAAGTCAATGCAGCTCCTGGGTTTTCATAACGGTGTAAGAAGAAGTAGATTGCCAGGCCTTTTTTCAGAGGCAACTTGACCAAGGCCACAAGGAGTGCTAGTGGGAATCAAACCCTGGTCTCTTGATTACCAAGCCAGTGCTCTAACCACTAGACTACACCTTCACTCCTTCAGTGTCTGAAATGATCTAGCAAGTGATTCTTTAGGCTTTTCATGTGGGTTTCTTTTTGAGGGGATGGATAGGGGATTGGGAATAGTATAAGGTGACAGAATGCTACATGTGGTGAATAAGATGTTTAGTTTACTGCACCGCTTCCCTTTCTTTCTTGTATACAGTTCAATGCATCAGTAACTTTTTTCTGTTAAGTTGGTGCCATCCCCCATCAAGCACATTACACTGTTCTTAAGCTTGTACCAAACTTCCCTAAGGCAGTAGAATCTAAGACTTGTTTCTTAGTATAATTTTAGCTTTGTTGGTATAAAAATATTTAGCTATATTTTCAAAAGAATTCCAGTTTTTATAAGCACTTTCTCTATACCTGTCCTGATTTTAGCACTATCATATTTCCCAAAGCGATACTGAGGCAAGGAATGAGTCTACATCTAAAGGACAAATACCAAAGATTAGGCACAAATAGGCAGTATTACTATGTACTTACACATCACTGCGATGCTGGCTACCTGGTAAGCGGAGCACAAACCAAGGAGACATCCCCCATAAGAAGCATCAAGGCGGAAGAAGCTCAGCAGGGGAAAATACCAGGACTCCAAGGAATGCACTATAAACTTTATGTAAGGGTCATTAAATACATTTTATAGTGCATTCCTTGGAGTCCTGGTGTTTTCCCCTGCTGTGTTTCTTCCACCTTCCTACCTGGCAAGTGAGCCTGAGGAATGTTTAACAAGGTGTCATCCATGGTCGCTGTCTTGTGTATGTATGACCTGAGTTCCTTTAGTACTAAGCAACTCTGTTCTCAGTATTCACGTCTGATAGACACGGTCTTGGGGACATTGACTAGGGAACCCTTTGAGCTTTTGCATCAAGCTTCCATCAAGGATTTAACTTTAAAGACAGTGTTTTTAGTGACCATTTGTTCGGCAAGGCAAGTTTCGGAATTTCAGGTGTCCTGTCGAGAGCTGTTTTTGTCTTTTTCTAGGGAAAAGGTGGTGTTACGGCCAGTACCATATTTTTTGCCCAAGGTAGTTTCTCCTTTTCACATGAATCAGGCCGCCTCGTTGCCAGTATTAGGGCATACGGAGGAGAATGCCTTGGACCGTAGTCTACGTCGCTTGGACATCAAGAGAGTTCTGCGGCAATACCTATCAAGGTTTCAGAAACCTTTTGTAAGTCGGAAAGCCTATTCATTCTGTTTGGCAGTCCCCGTAAAGGAGAAGCAGCAGCCAAAGCTTCAATTTCCAGATGGGTCCGAGAGGCAATAGTGTCCGCATATATTTTGCAAGGTCATCAAGTGCCCGTGGGGTTGCGAGTTCACTCTACTAGAGTGCTAGCGACTTCGTGGGCGGAGCATAGTTTGGTTTCGCCAGTGGAGATTTGCAGAGCGGCCACTTGGTCGTCTCTCCATACCTTCAGTAAACACTATCGCCTGGATGTTCAGGCGGCGAACGATGCCTGTTTTGGGTCGGCGGTGTTGCGATCCGGGTGGACAGGTCCTCCCAATGATTACTGCTCTGTTACATCCCAGAGGTGGAGGACTGAACTGGAGGAATGATAAGGAAAGAGAAATTAGACTTACCTGCTAATTGTTGTTCCTTGAGGAACTCCAGTTCAGTCCTGATTCCCGCCCAGGGAGAAGTAGTTCAGAGGTTAGTTGGTTCTGGGGGGGTACCAGTCACAAAGGGTGTAAAAACCGTTACTAGTCTCTGGATCGCTGTAGTTCTTTTTATTTTACTCTAGCCTTTCTTTCTTTCTTACTTGGTTCATGGAGGAAAGAAAATGTAAGAGAAGAAGTTTCCTTCTTAATTAGGGGAATTTCGTTTAGGAGTTAAAAGTTGAATTTAAAGGTTGAATTTAATGTTATAGCTACTTATTTGTTGCTCCTTTGAATCTGCTTTGTCAATAGTTCACTGGGGCTGATGGGAGAGACCAGCAGGGTACATCCAGTGATGTCACAGTTTTGACATGCCAGTCTCCATGCTGCAGGAGGAGGTACACTACCTAGAGGTGGAGGACTGAACTGGAGTTCCTCAAGGAACTACAATTAGTAGGTAAGTCTACTTTCTCTTTAGACCTTGCCTGCCGTATTCCCTTTTTAACCTTTTCACAAGAAGGCGTCACTCTTTGGACAGTCCCATTCATCTCCAGGAACAAGCAGGAAGTCGTCTTCACATATGGGTGATGTTGGCATCTACAGAGCCCGGCGTGGGAACACTCTCCAGCATCCAATAGGAATGTTTTTGGGAACATTCCTCCACACATGCATGGCAGCCTTCCCTCCTAGTCTCCAAGTCATCTTTTTTCCACAGAACCTCTGGGACCTTGTCCCTGTCAGCTGCATCTAGAGACTTCAAAAAATTCTTCCAAGTACTGTCGAAAGTACGCTGGTTGCTTTCCCATCGACCGACTTGACTCCCCTTGTTTTTTTTATTTTTTCTTAAAGTTTATTTTACTTCAATGTTTTCGATAATTCTTGTCGAGTCCTGTCTCTCCTATTGCCATATGTCTTCCAGAGATCGAAAGAACTGGGACAAACAGAAGGTTAAGCTGTTTCCTACAGACTCAGCTCCTTCAGTGCACTCCTCAGGGGCATCGATTCCATCAAAGTCATCCTATGCGTCTAAATTCTCACCAGCAAAGGAGAAGCATTGCTCAGAGTCACCAGTGCTTAAGAAGAAGAAGACATCGACTTCGGCATCGATATCATCGACTTCCAGGTCGGCGTCGGCTTCCAGGTTGGCGTCGGTTAGCATTGTCATCACCATTCATCGCATTCTGATGCAGACTGTCCATCTAAACAACCTGGCAGGAGGTGTCACCTTCCAGAGCCATATAGGGGGGTTTGGGGATGCCCCCAAGGTCCAATCCTCAGTGGAGCCCCCGATACTGGCATCGGGAGTTGTGGTCCAAACATCTGTGACTGGAGTCACTCCTCCTCTGGAACCATCATTGGATGACTATGTCATCGCCATCAAGCGTAGCATCGCTAAACTCTTAGCGGTTGTAATGCTGATTGCATCAACTGCTCCGCAGTTGGCACCAGTACCGGTTCCACCAATACCATCAGTGACCACAGACATCGGCACTCTACCGCAGGCATCCCCTGCTTCACATAGCTCAGAGCAACTGATACCGAGGCCCTCGGTGCTATCGGTTCTGATACCCTCAAAACCAAACAACGAACATCTGAACATCAAAGGTATTGAACATCTCATAGAGATTATTTTGATTTCCTTCCAGACTCTGATTCCAAGGAGGCATCTGAGGTGGACTCCATCAAGTCCGATACACACAAAGATGTACTGTCGGATCCGTCGCCTCCTTATGAACGTTGATGTTCGCAGCCCGAGGACATGTCTTTTCAAGACTTCATTAAGGACATAGTGGCATCTCTCGATGTTTCAGTGGCTACAGAAACAGAGCCAAGGGTGAAGAGCTCGATATACTCCAGTATCCATCAGCACTGAAGGAGGCTGCTACCCTCCTGGTACACAACATCTTAAAAAGCATGATGGTTAGATTGTGGAAAGCCTCTATGTCAACCCCTGCGGTAAGCAAGAGGCATGATACCCTATAGAGGGTTCCTCCCTCTCCAGGTTTCCAAAAGCCACAACTTCCCCACCATTCCATGGTTGTGGAGTCCGCCATGAGGAGGATCAAAAGTCAAAAGAATCACTCCTCTGCCAGAACCCTAGATGCATTTGGAAGGAAAACATTCCAAGCTACCATGCTAGCCTCGAGAATAGACTCAAATATGCTGTATATGGGTATGTTTCTTAAGGATGTATCGAGGGATTTATCAGAATTCACCTCCTTGTTGCCCCCTGATAAGTAGGCAGCTCATCAGGTCTTGGTGACACATTCCCAGAATACATCAAAATTCTTAACAAGAGCAGTATTTGATGCTTTTGAGGCTAACAGCAGATCTGCTGCAGCTTGCATAGGGTCTAGAAGGACAGCATGGCTTCAAGCATCTGACCTGGAACAGTGGGTCCAGGACAAATTAATTAACATACCCTGTAATGGTGAGAACCTCTTTGGAGAGAGATGGAGAGAAAAGGCTGGGGGAGATAAGAGACTGACGATCTCACCATGAAGAGGCTGTCAAGGAAAACGGCAGACCCTTATAAGAAGAAGGCTCCCACCAAGAAACCTTCCCTAAGAAAAAAGAGGTTTTATCCTCAATATCAGGCCTATGCTGGCTACGCTGCCCCACAACAGCAACAGAGGCAAACAGGCCAGAAACAGTTCAGGAAACCCAAGGTTACCAAACCACAGCCTGCGCCATCTACTCAACAACCTCAGAGTTTTTGACTGCTTCAAGAAGAGCATGGCCAATTCTCCCATGATGCTCCCTTCTCCTCCCATGATCCCAGGAAGGCAAATGCAATTTGCACACTGCTGGATCAGCATCTCTTCCAAGTCCTGGACCCTACATTTAGTCTGTCAGGACCTACAACTAAAATTCTAGACTCATTCTCCCACTCACTTTGTGGAACAACCCACCCTGGATCTCCTTCACTCCTCCTTGCTCCAACAGGAAATCCTCTTGCTGCTGAAACAAGGAGCCATAGAGGAGGTACCCTCTGCTCAACAGGGCCTGGGTTTCTACTCTAGATATTTCCAAATTCCAAAAAAGGAGGTCACAGGCCTATATTAGATCTCTGAAATCTCAACAAATTTCTTATCAAGGAGAAATTCAAAGTGATTTCTCTAGGCACCTTTCTACCATACCTCCAACAAAATGATTGGCTATGCTCTCTGGATCTAAAGGATGCTTACTCACAGATCCTCATTCACCCAGATTACAGAAGGTTCCTCAGGTTTGTTTTTCAAAACAACCACTATCAGCACCGAGTCCCATTCAGACTGGCCTCAGCACCCAGAGTCTTCACAAACGGGGTCATTCCAAGCTCTGAATAGCGGAGATGGATGTCCCGTTGGGATGTCCATCCCCACTATTTGGCCCCTCTGCCGACCCCAGCTAACTTTCCTGTACGTTGTACGGGGAGGTTAGATAGGGGCAGGAAAGGGGAGTTGCAGGGGTGGAGTAAGGGCAGGCAGTGGGCGGTCTGCGGCCCCAGTTGTACAGGGCCGATTCCAATGTTGATCCTGTACGTCCGGGGCCAGCAGACTGAACGGGGAACTTATTCCACCTCTGAGGTGGAATAAGTTCCCCTAGTTGGCGGGGGATGGCAGGCCCAAGCGGCAGAGGAGGTAAGAGGGGATAGAAGAGATTCCCCACAGCTCTACCTTGGCCTTGGGAGGGCAGATCGGGGGGTCGGGCTGCGGGAAATACTAAATCTGTTCGGCAGCTGGGGATTGCGGCTCCTGAATGGTACCATTGCAACTGGACACCATGGCGCCATGGCTCCATTCAGGAGCCTTGACTGAGTTAGCCAGGTTAGGCCTGCATGTACAGGCCGACCGGGATCGGGGTCCCGGCCTGCATGTACAGGCCTGGATGCGATTCTAATCCAGCAGGGCTAGACGTGCCCCGTGGGATTAGAATCCTGTCTAACTCTGCACCCGTTTCTGACCAGGTGCACAGAGGGACAGGGCGTCCAGGATAGAATCGGTCCCAAAGTGTTTAGTCATTGTGGCAAGCCTACTGTGATGAGGAGAGCCCTGCTGAGCCGATGGAAATAGGAAAAGATAGTGAATATACCTTTAAGGAAAGAGACATTCCTGAAATTCACAGGTTCCAGACTGCAGTCAAAGAAAGAAAGCACGGAGTTGATAGAGCCAGTTTGCCACACCCAAGCTCTGCTGACGTAAGTGCAAGCTTAGGGGGTAATGGCAAATACCTGTGCAGAGACAGAGAAAGGCTAGCTAAGAAAAAGCCTTATAAACCCTGCTCAGAAGGGGAGAAGGGGGTTCAGGATCAGGTTGCAGTTCAAACTGTTTTTGTTCCAGTTCCAGTCCAGAATCGTGGGCAGGTTCAGAGAGTTCAGCGTGTTTCAGCTGTTCCAGGAGTTCAGAGAGAGGAACTCAGAGGAGGAAATATCAGGGGAAGGAGAAGGACGTGGAAGGAGCCTGAGAGCCAAGAAACCACGTGTGCTTTGCTTAGAGAAAGAAAGCAGGGAAGTCTTCTACCTCAGGTCGCGGACCGAAGGTTTCAAGCTGCTCAAAGGTGGGTGAACAAGGCTATAGCTAGAAGTAACCAAAGCCCAGCCTGGAGCCAAGAACCGTGGCTGAACAGCAGAGAGGAACCAAGGCAACTGAACCAGGGAGAGATATCCCATACTAGAGGTACAGACATTCCTTACCGGGGAAACCAGTGCTGGAGGGAGGTCCAGGGATTTCCCCAGAGCATTCACTGAGGAGCAGATTGTGGGAGTCCAGAGCCAGACGTATATGCTTTAGAACAAGAGGATATGCAAGTGGACTGTGCGGAGCAAAGCTCCATATCAGGTGAATTGCCAATGGATTGTACATTATGCCAGACAGAAGCTATGAAAGTCTGTTGATAAGAAATGCTTGATAAAGAAAGGTCTTGAGAAGCAGTGTGAATGAACCTAGTTTTGTTTTACTAAGAAATACCTACTAACTCAAGAGAACGTTGCCAGCTTCTACATTTTTGTGTTTAAAGGAGCAGAAGGTAAATGAGGACATTTATCTTTGCTTAAACAGAGAAGCTGTATTTTGTTTTGCTGATTACCTTATGAAAACAACTGCACATGTTTTAAAAGCTTATAAAGCTTCCTCAGTTCCAGCTTATGTATAATTTCTGAAGTATTGCTTGGAGAAGAATATCCTGATGTTGCATGTTTGAACCTTAGTGCTTTTTGGGGAAAAATAAACTTTTGTCTTTGCCTTTAACCCTTGGCTTACACGACTATCCTTGAACGAGGAAAAACTACAAGTCCCAGAATGCCTCACTGTGGACAAGAATAGTGTTTAATTCCTTTATTAGAGGACTAAAATTGGCAGCCCTATGCCTCTAGGCCAGGGGTGTCAAACTCAAATACACAGTGGGCCAAAATGTAAAACTTGAACAAAGTCGCGGGCCAGCATTGAACAAATGAACCTTTTAATATGGACCCAAACAAGATTTGCTTTAACACTGAATATGAAGCAACACTTATTACTATACAATTTATAACTTAATAGTTCAGATATGCAAAAACCAATTTCAAATAAAAAAAAACATCAATGACATTCATTTATTAAATAAGATTTAAATAATAATAAATAAATTTTAAAATAAAATAACAATAATAAAATTAATCAACCATTCAAGCCCATGTCTTGGAGTAGCAAGAAAAAGTGCATAAAGAAAACGTTAATTATTGCTCAGTTTGCTGCACACTGATCTAATCTGATGTGCCCAAGCCAGATACCTGGCATCTCTTCTTGGATGATAGTTCATCAATGTCTGGGCTCAGGCTTTGAGCTGAGGAAATCCTCAGTATCGAGCGAAGGTGTTCATCAGTCAGACGTCTCCTGTGAGATGTTTTGGTCATCTTCATCGAGGAGAAAAGTTGCTCACATAGATAAGTGCTGCCGAACATGGAGAGCATCTGAGCAGCTTGGGTGCGGAGCTGAGGCATTGTGTCAGGGATGAACTGTGGAAACTGGGCGGCGCCCACAGCATCATACTTTGACTTCAGCGTGTCATTACACTGGAGTTCAATTAGCTCCATTTGGAGGTTGGTTGGTGCGTTTTCCACATTAACTGCAAAGGGATTACTGAGCAGTTCAAACCTACATTTCTGGACATCAAAGTCGGCAAATCGCCGGCTAAACTCAGCGCCGAGTACACTGAGTTTTTCAGCAAACTGTGCGCATGGGAACAAGTTGGTAAAGAACTGCGTTTTCATGGTTTGGCAGCAGGGAAAATGGCCAAGGTTTCCTTGCAGCATCTGATTCTTCCACAGGCACAGTTTAGTTTTAAAAGCCCTCACTGCAGCGTACATGTTTGTGATGATGCGCCCCCGCCCCTGAAGCTGCAGGTTCAGCGCATCGAGATGGCTCGAGATGTCACACAGAAAGGCCAGCTCACACAGAAACTTTTTCTCCCGAAGCTCTGCTGTGTCCTTCCCTTTGCTTTCCAGAAACTGACATATTTCCTCATGCAGCTCAAAACATCTATTCAGTACTTTTCCTCGGCTTAACCATCTCACCTCTGTGTGATACGGCACGTCTGCGTATTCCGAACCACACTCCTCCAGAAAAGACTTAAACTGGCGGTGATTCAGACCTTTGGCTCTTATAAAGTTAACTACTTGTGTTACTGTGGTCATAACATGTTCCATCTTTAGGGCTTTGCCACATAATGATTCCTGATGTATGATGCAGTGATAAACAGTTAGTTCACCTGCACAGTTCTCTTCCTGCATCTTCTCCCGGACCCTGCCCACCAGTCCACTTGTTTTACCGCACATCGCTGGCGCACCATCTGTCGTTAATCCCACGAGTTTATCCCACGGCAGCTTTATTTCAGTTACGCATTTAGAAACCTCCTCAAAAATTTCCTTTCCTGTGGTTGTGCCATGCATTGATTTGAATCCCAATAGCTCCTCCGTAACACACATATTTGAGTCCACTCCACGGATGAAGACTGACAGCTGAGCAGTATCAGATGCGTCGCTGCTCTCATCCACAGCAAGGGAGAATGCAACAAAATCTTTTCCCTTTTCCAAAAGCTGGTCATACAGATTGGTGGCAAGATCACATGTGCGATCAGCTACTGTGTTTCTGCTCAGGCTCACGTTTGAAAAGGCTTGCTTTTTCTCTGGGCACACGATGTCACAAACTTTCAACATGCACTTTTTCACAAACTCTCCCTCATTAAAGGGCCGGGCTGATTTTGCGATCTCTGCTGCCACAATATAACTAGCCTTTACAGCAGCCTCACTTTGTGATGTGGCTTTTTTGAACATATTCTGTTGTGAAACCAAACTTCTTTTCATCTCCTCCACTTTCTGGCTCCTTTGAGTCATGTCCAGGTCCTTGTACTTGTCATGGTGTTTTGTTTCATAGTGTCGTTGAATGTTATACTCCTTAGTTATAGCCACGTTGACTCCACAAATCAGACAAACAGGTCTGTCTTTTACATATGTAAACAAATATTCTGTCTCCCACCTGTCCAGAAAGTTCCTGTTGTCTGCCTTTCTTTTTGCCATTTTTGGGAAGGGGTTCCACAGTGACAGTTGTAGCTTGAGATCGCTATGACTTCTGTCACACAGGAGAGGGCGTTTCTGGGACCTGTCCTGATTGACGCGCCAAAACAACAGCAAGGCATTATGGGATTTGTAGTATTAGCGATGAATGAATGCGCTGTATAATACCGGCGGGCTAGCTCTAGTAGTCATTTGGTATAGCCTCGCGGGCCAAATATAATTACACTACGGGCCAAATTTGGCCCGCGGGCCAGAGTTTGACACCTATGCTCTAGGCCAGGGGTGTCAAACTCAAATACACAGTGGGCCAAAATGTAAAACTTGAACAAAGTCGCGGGCCAGCATTGAACAAATGAACCTTTTAATATGGACCCAAACAAGATTTGCTTTAACACTGAATATGAAGCAACACTTATTACTATACAATTTATAACTTAATAGTTCAGATATGCAAAAACCAATTTCAAATAAAAAAAAACATCAATGACATTCATTTATTAAATAAGATTTAAATAATAATAAATAATAATTTTTAAAATAAAATAACAATAATAAAATTAATCAACCATTCAAGCCCATGTCTTGGAGTAGCAAGAAAAAGTGCATAAAGAAAACGTTAATTATTGCTCAGTTTGCTGCACACTGATCTAATCTGATGTGCCCAAGCCAGATACCTGGCATCTCTTCTTGGATGATAGTTCATCAATGTCTGGGCTCAGGCTTTGAGCTGAGGAAATCCTCAGTATCGAGCGAAGGTGTTCATCAGTCAGACGTCTCCTGTGAGATGTTTTGGTCATCTTCATCGAGGAGAAAAGTTGCTCACATAGATAAGTGCTGCCGAACATGGAGAGCATCTGAGCAGCTTGGGTGCGGAGCTGAGGCATTGTGTCAGGGATGAACTGTGGAAACTGGGCGGCGCCCACAGCATCATACTTTGACTTCAGCGTGTCATTACACTGGAGTTCAATTAGCTCCATTTGGAGGTTGGTTGGTGCGTTTTCCACATTAACTGCAAAGGGATTACTGAGCAGTTCAAACCTACATTTCTGGACATCAAAGTCGGCAAATCGCCGGCTAAACTCAGCGCCGAGTACACTGAGTTTTTCAGCAAACTGTGCGCATGGGAACAAGTTGGTAAAGAACTGCGTTTTCATGGTTTGGCAGCAGGGAAAATGGCCAAGGTTTCCTTGCAGCATCTGATTCTTCCACAGGCACAGTTTAGTTTTAAAAGCCCTCACTGCAGCGTACATGTCTGTGATGATGCGCCCCCGCCCCTGAAGCTGCAGGTTCAGCGCATCGAGATGGCTCGAGATGTCACACAGAAAGGCCAGCTCACACAGAAACTTTTTCTCCCGAAGCTCTGCTGTGTCCTTCCCTTTGCTTTCCAGAAACTGACATATTTCCTCATGCAGCTCAAAACATCTATTCAGTACTTTTCCTCGGCTTAACCATCTCACCTCTGTGTGATACGGCACGTCTGCGTATTCCGAACCACACTCCTCCAGAAAAGACTTAAACTGGCGGTGATTCAGACCTTTGGCTCTTATAAAGTTAACTACTTGTGTTACTGTGGTCATAACATGTTCCATCTTTAGGGCTTTGCCACATAATGATTCCTGATGTATGATGCAGTGATAAACAGTTAGTTCACCTGCACAGTTCTCTTCCTGCATCTTCTCCCGGACCCTGCCCACCAGTCCACTTGTTTTACCGCACATCGCTGGCGCACCATCTGTCGTTAATCCCACGAGTTTATCCCACGGCAGCTTTATTTCAGTTACGCATTTAGAAACCTCCTCAAAAATTTCCTTTCCTGTGGTTGTGCCATGCATTGATTTGAATCCCAATAGCTCCTCCGTAACACACATATTTGAGTCCACTCCACGGATGAAGACTGACAGCTGAGCAGTATCAGATGCGTCGCTGCTCTCATCCACAGCAAGGGAGAATGCAACAAAATCTTTTCCCTTTTCCAAAAGCTGGTCATACAGATTGGTGGCAAGATCACATGTGCGATCAGCTACTGTGTTTCTGCTCAGGCTCACGTTTGAAAAGGCTTGCTTTTTCTCTGGGCACACGATGTTACAAACTTTCAACATGCACTTTTTCACAAACTCTCCCTCATTAAAGGGCCGGGCTGATTTTGCGATCTCTGCTGCCACAATATAACTAGCCTTTACAGCAGCCTCACTTTGTGATGTGGCTTTTTTGAACATATTCTGTTGTGAAACCAAACTTCTTTTCATCTCCTCCACTTTCTGGCTCCTTTGAGTCATGTCCAGGTCCTTGTACTTGTCATGGTGTTTTGTTTCATAGTGTCGTTGAATGTTATACTCCTTAGTTATAGCCACGTTGACTCCACAAATCAGACAAACAGGTCTGTCTTTTACATATGTAAACAAATATTCTGTCTCCCACCTGTCCAGAAAGTTCCTGTTGTCTGCCTTTCTTTTTGCCATTTTTGGGAAGGGGTTCCACAGTGACAGTTGTAGCTTGAGATCGCTATGACTTCTGTCACACAGGAGAGGGCGTTTCTGGGACCTGTCCTGATTGACGCGCCAAAACAACAGCAAGGCATTATGGGATTTGTAGTATTAGCGATGAATGAATGCGCTGTATAATACCGGCGGGCTAGCTCTAGTAGTCATTTGGTATAGCCTCGCGGGCCAAATATAATTACACTACGGGCCAAATTTGGCCCGCGGGCCAGAGTTTGACACCTATGCTCTAGGCCCTCGGCCGGGGCTGGGGTCACGACAAGTGGCGTAGTTCTTGGATTTTTTCACGCATGCGCCAGGATTTTCCAAACACCTCAGGATTTGCATAGAGGACAAACGCACGGCTGAGCTGCGCAGAGGATTACAGTGGGAAAATGCAGGCAGGTCAACTGAGTCACAGAGGACAGCTGAGACCTTCACTTTTGAGAGGCTTGAATCTATGCCTGTTCTCAGGTAACCTGTAGATAATTGGGCTAGTAAAGGATTCAAGTGCAAAAGTGCAGGAATCCCAAACAGCTTAAGCCAAGAGACTAGCTGAAGTGTTGTTGTCGTACCGCACGTGGTGGTATTTTTCTTTCTTTTCTTCCTTACAGAAAACTACAGCTATGGAGTGCAAGGACGTACTGCAATAGATGGCAGCTCAATTTGAGAAACAGAGGGAGATGTCATACCAGGCCCAGGAGCAGGCCGCAGCGGTGATGCAAGCACAACAAAAACCTGTATTGGACATGATGGAGGCATGGCTGGCTATCCAGAAGAAGACGGCAGAAGCAGCATAAACCCATCCAGGCTTTGCAGGGACAGTACATACCTGTGGGGTAGGACCACAGTCTTGTGGGACATTTACTTTTGGACAGTTGTCTGCAAATGGTAACAGACGATTTATTGGAATCGTTTGATAGGGTTGCACACATAGTAGGCTGGCCAAAGGAGCAATGGGCTGTACGCCTGACCACATCCCTCACTGGTGAGGCATTGGCGGCGTATAGGGCCATGCCTGCGGCACTTGCTAACGACTATGATGAGCTAAGAAAGGCCATTAGGGATCGCCTAGGATTAACCCCGATGGTTTATCATCGCTTGCTAAGAAGTACAAAATTAAAACCTGGTGAGACGCCAAAAGCTCTTTGCCAGAGGATCAGAAGCTTAGTAGAAAAGTGGTTGACACCAGAGGGAAAAACCATAGAATCTGTTATTGATAATATTGTGTTAGAACAATTCATGGCCGCAGTCCCTAGGGACATACAAGCCTTCCTGATATTGCAAAACTGCCGAACCGCAAGTGAAGCAACCTTGCTGACAGAACGCTATATAGAAGCGGAATTGGCGGGTCAGAGAAAAAACGACGCTTCAAAAGCGGCAGGTTTTGAATTATCAGAAAGGAAGTTAGGGCCAAAAGAGGATGGTATGAAAGTGTGCATTCCTATGCAAAGAAGCCACTGTATAAAGAGAAAATGTTTTCGGTGTGGTGTTGAGGGGCATTTGCAAAAGGATTGCAAAGCACGAACAGCACTGATAACTGCCAATGGAAAAGGAATCAGGGAAGGTTTTCTTCTGTCTGTAGAAGTGCAGGGCATTGCTACTGATGCTTTACTAGACTCCGGAGCAGATCAGAGTATGATTTCTAGAAAACTCTGGCGAGTGATAGAAACCCAGGGTGAGGCAGGCCCGAGCCAACCTGAAGGAAAGGTTAAGATTAGGTGTATTCATGGGGCATCGTCCTTTTATCCCGTACATAAAGTGATAGTAAAAGGCTTAGGGGTAAGAAAGGAAATCCAGCTAGCACTAGTCCCAAGGTTACCATATGACCTGGTGCTGGGTAGAGATTGGCCCCAATTCAAGAGGGGATTAGAGAAGGGTCTGCATCCACGGGCAGGTTTGGTATCTACACGTGCCCAGTCAGAAGCTTTAGATAGAGAGGAAGAACCGCCCGATGAGTCTGTATGTGATCTTCCCTCTCATGAGGACCTAGTAACTCCCCCGTCGGATAAGAATAAGAAAAGAAAAGGGGAGAAGCGCCGGGAAAGGCAGTGCAGGGCCCAAAACAGAGCTGAGTTAGAAGAGGGACAAGGGTTGCCTTGGATCCCGGCTGAGCTAGTGGAAAAGTTCCCATCCTTTCCCAAGGAGCAGCAAGCTGATCCCGCTCTTATGCAGGCATTTGAATACGCCCAGGTGGAAAGGGATAGCTTTCCAAAGTTCCTATTAGATCAGGGAGTGTTATACAGGGAAAGTCTGGATCCCCGCTCTGGGACTCCGTAAGCAGCTGGTGGTGCCTATGGCGTTTAAAACGGTGGTTTTGAGATTAGCTCATGACCACCCGGTAGGAGGTCATAAAGGAGTACAAGGGACTCTGGACCAGATATTAGCTCGTTTTTACTGGCCGGGCGTTTTCAAAGAGACCTCACGATTTTGTGAGTCCTGCCCTTCTTGCCAACGAGTCACCCCCGTTCGTCCATCAGAGGTACCCATGCTCCCCATGCCCGTAATATCAGAGCCCATTCGCAGAATGGCAATGGATATAGTGGGCCCTCTAGTAAAGACACCCCGAGGGTTTCAATACGTTAGTCATAGTGGATCAAGCCACCAGGTTTCCCTGGGCCATTCCCCTGCGTAATATATCCGCCAAAAAGGTAGCTTCCTAGGTGATAAAATTATTCTGCGAGGTAGGTTTCCCACAGGAGGTGCTCACAGACCGAGGCAGCAATTTCATGTCTAAGTATTTGGCCTAGGTGTGGGACGCCTTCGGGATCCAACATGTTAAAACTGCCGCGTATCACCCGCAGTCAAATGGCCTGGTAGAAAGACAAAACCAGACATTGAAGCAAATGTTAAGGCGAGGCTTGGATGGTAACATGGCAGAGTGTTTTCCCTCACTGGCCCAGGCAACCATTGTTTCCTCTCCTGCTTCAACCTGCTCAAGCCCCTCCCCTCCGGCTTGGTTACTCACCAATGCTACTCTCCCAGGATCAATGGACCCTTTTGCACCCCACCCTCAAGTTGCTCTGCTTGACGGCCTGGAAGCATGGCAGAGTTGGATACGATGCTTCCCTTTGTCTTGTATGCCTGCCGAGAGCGAATACAAGAATCCTTGGGAGCCTCCCCTTATGAATTAATGTATGGGCAGCCTCCACGAAGAGTTTTGGATATATTGCGAGAGCAGTGGGTTGAGCCTGAGGTGGAGGAAACAGGAGTACCCCATTTTTTGAGGGATTTAAGGGGACGGTTGCACCAAACCTCTCAAGTGGCGGAGAAAAATTTAAGAGCCAGTCAGTTGCGCCAGAAAAACTACTACGATCGGGGTACAAAACCCCGCCAACTAGTTGTAGGTGAGAAAGTAGTAGTAATGGTGGTGGGCGCCAGCCCAAAATTTGAGAGCCGGTGGAAAGGGCCATATAAAGTGGTCAAACAGGTAGGTCCCGTATCTTACGCGGTAGAAAACGGGAGGGGCCACAAACAGGTGTACCACGTAAATGTTTTGAGGCCCTGGCATGAACGAATAGCATTCGCTCAGCTGGCTGAAGTACAGAGAAATACAGACGCCCTAACAAGAATTACGAGCTGTGTGGGTAAAATCTCGCCAGCCCGTAATATCTTAAGGGGGGGATATGTGATGAGGAGAGCCCTGCTGAGCCGGAAATAGGAAAAGATAGTGAATATACCTTTAAGGAAAGAGACATTCCTGAAATTCACAGGTTCCAGACTGCAGTCAAAGAAAGAAAGCACGGAGTTGATAGAGCCAGTTTGCCACACCCAAGCTCTGCTGACGTAAGTGCAAGCTTAGGGGGTAATGGCAAACACCTGTGCAGAGATAGAGAAAGGCTAGCTAAGAAACAGCCTTATAAACCCTGCTCAGAAGGGGAGAAGAGGGTTCAGGATCAGGTTGCGGTTCAAACTGTTTGTGTTCCAGTTCCAGTCCAGAATCGTGGGCAGGTTCAGAGAATTCAGCGTGTTCCAGGAGTTCAGAGAGAGGAACTCAGAGGAGGAAACATCAGGGGAAGGAGAAGGACGTGGAAGGAGCCTGAGAGCCAAGAAACCACGTGTGCTTTGCTTAGAGCAGTGGTTCTTAACCAGTCCTCCTTGAACCCCTAGGCCAGTCGGGTGTTCAGGATAGCCCTAATGAATATGCATGAGATATATATGCATTAGAGAGATCCTGCCAACCTGACTGGTTTGTGGCCCTCTAGGGCTGGATTTGGAGACCCCTGCCTTACACCTCTGTCATTTAAGATTGTGAGTGGGCAAGGTGCAGATGTCCTAGACATCAAAAGGGTAGATAAAATGTGTCACATGCCTCCTCAATTCTCACCACCACCAAAAGGTTGTCTAATAGACAATATTTTGGTGGTGGTGAGAAGCAAAGAGGCATGTGACAAATTCTGTCTAACCTTTTTGATGTCATGGAGATCTGCACCTTGCCCACTCACATTCTTAAATGACAAAGATGTAAGGCAGGGGTCTCCGAATCCAGCCCTAGAGGACCACAAACCAGTCAGGTTGGCAGGATATCTCTAATGCATATATATCTCATGCATATTCATTAGGGCTATCCTGAACACCCGACTGGCCTAGGGGTTCAAGGAGGACTGGTTAAGAACCACTGGCTTAGAGAAAGAAAGCAGGGAAGTCTTCTACCTTGGGTCGCGGACCGAAGGTTTCAAGCTGCTCAAAGGTGGGTGAACAAGGCTATAGCTAGAAGTAACCAAAGCCCAGCCTGGAGCCAAGAACCGTGGCTGAACAGCGGAGAGAAACCAAGGCAACTGAACCAGGGAGAGAGATCCCATACTAGAGGTACAGACATTCCTTACCGGGGAAACCAGTGCTGGAGGGAGGTCCAGGGATTTCCCCAGAGCATTCACCGAGGAGCAGATTGTGGAAGTTCAGAGCCAGACGTATATGCTTTAGAACAAGAGGATATGCAAGTGGACTGTGCGGAGCAAAGCTCCATATCAGGTGAATTGCCAATGGATTGTACATTATGCCAGACAGAAGCTATGAAAGTCTGTTGATAAGAAATGCTTGATAAAGAAAGGTCTTGAGAAGCAGTGTGAATGAACCTAGATTTGTTTTACTAAGAAATACCTACTAACTCAAGAGAACGTTACCAGCTTCTACATTTTTGTGTTTAAAGGAGCAGAAGGTAAATGAGGACATTTAACTTTGCTTAAACAGAGAAGCTGTATTTTGTTTTGCTGATTACCTTATGAAAACAACTGCACATGTTTTTAAAGCTTATAAAGCTTCCTCAGTTCCAGCTTATGTATAATTTCTGAAGTATTGCTTGGAGAAGAATATCCTGACGTTGCGTGTTTGAACCTTAGTGCTTTTTGGGGAAAAATAAACTTTTGTCTTTGCCTTTAACCCTTGGCTTACACGACTATCCTTGAAAGAGGAAAAACTACAAGTCCCAGAATGACTCCCTGTGGACAAGAATAGTGTTTAATTCCTCTATTAGAGGACTAAAATTGGCAGCCCTATGCCTCTAGGACCTCGGCCGTGGCTGGGGTCACGACACTACCTACAAACTTTAGGGATCTTTCTATTCCCGTACTTAGATAACTGGCTGCTAAGGGCAGACTCCGCTTCATCAGTCACCTCCATCCTAAATCAAACCATTTATGTCCTCCAGGAGCTGGATTTTTTGATAAGTTATCCAAAATCACATCTCAGCCCAACTCAGGACGCTGAGTTCATAGGAGCTCATTTGGATATGATAAGAAGCAGAGCCTTCCACCTAGACGACAGACACCTCCATCTCATTACCTTAGCCACACAGGTGCAGCAGCAACCATCAGTTGCTGCCAGAACATTTCTACGCCTCTTAGGCCACATGGCTTCTACAGTCCATGTCGTTCACTATGCACATCTCCACGTGAGGATCACACAGTGGACTCTCTTACACCAGTTGAAGCAGTCCACAGGTCATCTCTCAGACCCTGTCAACATCACTCCGCAGATTAAGACAGACCTTCAGTGGTGGGTCACACCACAGAATCTAGTTGAAGGGTCCCTTTTCAGAAGTCTGCACCGCAGTCTATCCTAATCACTGATGCATCAAAACTAGGCTGGGAAGCGCATCTCAAAAGGCCTCACAACACAGGGCCTTTGATCCGCTCAGGAGAAGCTCCTCCAGGTCAATCTTCTGGAGCTCAGAGCAGTCCTCAATACCATCAGAGTCTTCTCTCCCCAACTCAGGGGGCATTCTCTTCTTGTGCAGACCAACAGCCAGCTGGCTATGTTTTATATAAACAAACAAGGGGGGACAGGCTCTCAAGCCTTATGCAAGGAGGCCATTTGCCTTTGAAACTGGGCAATTCCCCAAGGTATTCACCTTCACACAGTCTACCTTCCGGGAGCACAGCATCAATTGGCTAACAGGCTAAGCCGGATCCTCTATCCAACACTTGTTCCAACTCTGGAGGACCCCACTAATCGACCTCTTTGAGTCTCCCCTCAATGCCCAACTACCTCGATTCTGCTCGAGGATTCCCTCTCCCCACAGGGAATCATCGGATGCCTTCATCCATTGAGGTCAAGAGCTCCTTTATGCTTTCCCTCCTGCTAATTCTAAAGACACTCTTCAAGCTCCAGGCCGAACAGGGACAAATGATTCTCATTGCCCCTCACTGGCCCAGGCAACCATTGTTTCCTCTCCTGCTTCAACCTGCTCAAGCCCCTCCTCTCCGGCTTGGTTACTCACCAATGCTACTCTCCCAGGATCAATGGACCCTTTTGCACCCCACCCTCAAGTTGCTCCGCTTGACGGCCTGGAAGCAAAGAGCTTTGTCCTCTCACACTTAAATCTCCAAGAGGACATGCTGTATGCCCTTTTATCGTTAAGAAAGGATTCAACCAAACGCTCTTACACCTTTAAATGCCACAGGTTCTCCATCTGGTGTTCTCTTAAAAACACTGGATCCTTTCACATGTCCCATTCCAGACTTACTTCAGTACTTGCTACATTTGTCTTCTTTTGGTCTCAAGACCAGTTCGGTGAAAGTGCATTTATCCACTATTGCAGCCTCCCACCATACTCTAGGGAGCTGCCCTATCTCTGCGCATCCCTTAGTGGCCAAATTCATGCAGGGTCTTCTCCTGACCAAGCCATCTTTCCATCCACCTCCCACTCTGTGGGATCTAATTGTTGTCCTTGCACAACTCATGCGCAATCCTTTTGAACCAATGAGGTCAGATCCATTAACGTTCATCACATAGAAGTTTCTCTTCCTCATAGCAGTTATCTCAGCTCGCAGAGTCAGTGAACTGAAAGCTTTAGTAACCTATGCGCCTTATATCACTTTTCATTATGACAAGGTGGTCCTTCCCACACATCCTAAGTTCTTGCCGAAGATCATCACCTTCTTCCACCTGAATCAATCGGTCTCGCTACCGACTTTCTTTCCAAAATCCCATGCCTCTCTGGCTGAAGCCAAACTTCATATTCTCGATTGCAAGGGGCTAGAGCAGGGGTCTCAAACACGCGGCCCGCGAGAGAACATTGTGCGGCCCGCGACGGAGGGAAAGAAAAAAGCCTTGCTTCTGCTTCTGCCGTTGCTGCCGTGGCAGCGGCAGAATCGACTGTCAATTTTTTTTTTTTAAACCTGGCTTCTGCTGCTCAAGCAGCAAAATCAGCTGTGCTGCGGTCCCTTCCTCTCTGCCCGGAGATCCCTCATTGTGCTCCATCAGCGTGTGCTTTTCAAGCCGCGAAGAGAGTATTCCCCTCTCGCGAGGCTTGAAAAGTGAATAGGATTAAGCCGCGCGAGAGGGAAATACTCTCTTCGCGGCTTAAAAAGCACGCCGCTGATGAAGCACAATGAGGGATCTCCGGGCAGAGAGGAAGGGGCCGCGGGACAGCTGATTTTCTGCTGCAGCAGCAGAAGCCAGGTGTTTTTTTTATTTACCGGGGGGGGGGGGGGGAGGACTGGAAATGGGCTATTGGCAGGGGGGGGCTGTAGGACTGGAAATGGGCTATTGGCCGGGGGGGTAGGACTTTAAATGGGCTATTGGCAGGGGGGTTATGACTGGAAATGGGCTATTGGCAGGGGGGGGTTATGACTGGAAATTGGCTATTGGCAGGGGGGTGTAGGACTGGAAATGGGCTATTGGCAGGGGTGGTTATGACTGGAAAGGGGATATAGGCAGGGGGGGGTGTAGGACTGGAAATGGGCTATTGGCAGGGGGGTTATGACTGGAAATGGGCTATTGGCAGGGGGGGGTTATGACTGGAAATGGGCTATTGGCAGGGGGGTGTAGGACTGGAAATGGGCTATTGGCAGGGGGGGGTGTAGGACTGGAAATGGGCTATTGGCAGGGGGGTTATGACTGGAAATGGGCTATTGGCAGGGGGGGGTTATGACTGGAAATGGGCTATTGGCGGGGGGGTTATGACTGGTAATGGGCTATGGTGGGGGCTAGGACTGGAAATGGGCAGGTGGGGGTTAGGAAGGACTGGAGGTGGGCTGATGGGGGGAGTGAGGACTGGTAATGAGCTATGGCGGGGCTGACTCTGCTGGGGGACTGGGGGTTCGGGCTGGAAGTGGCCTAGGGGCAGGGGGGGTTATGACTGGTAATGGGCTATGGTGGGGGCTAGGACTGGAAATGGGCAGATGGGGGTTAGGACTGGAGGTGGGCTGATTGGGGGGTTAGGACTGGAGGTGGGCTGATTGGGGGGTTAGGACTGGTAATGGCCTATGAGGGGAGGTAAGACTGAAAATGGGGTGATAGGGGGTAAAACTGGAAGTGCGCTATGGGGAGGTTAGGACTGGTAATGGGCTATGGGGGGGTAAGACTGAAAATGGGGTGATAGGGGGTAAAACTGGAAGTGCGCTATGGGGAGGTTAGGACTGGTAATGGGCTATGGGGGGTCTAGGACTGGTAATGGGCTGGGGGGGGGGGTTGCTAGGACTGGAAATGGGCTGAGTGGAAGGGGGGCTTGAACTGCAAATGGCTGATGGGGAGGGGGGCTTGGAATGGAAATGGGCTGTGAGGGGAGGGAGCTAGGATTGGAAATTGGCTGATGGTGAGGCTATGATAGGACTGGAAATGGACTGATGCAGGGACTAGAAGGGAGCGGATGCTGGGTGGGGCTGGAACTAGAAGGGAGCTGATGTTGGGGGAGGATTAGAATGGGATGGAGCTGGGAAAGTGAAATGGAGAGGGAAAAATATTTTGTCTAGGAGAGAAGACAAATCTACAATTGGCCAGGTATTGGGAGAGTAAGTGGGGATTGAGGATGGAGGGGTAAAATTGGAGTGGATGAAATAGGAATGAGGAAAGAGAAAAAGGAGAAAGATTAGTATGTTAAAGCAGATGTAGAGAGAGAATGGAAAAAAAACTAGGAGAGAAGAAAGGGCAAATGGACAGCAGACGATGGAGAGTTAGCAGAAGACATGAAGAAACCAGAAGAAAGTGGCTGGAACAATTGCAACTGAAAAAAAATGCACAAAAGGTAGAAAAATCTCTCTTTATTTTGAATTTATTAACTGGAATATGTCAGCTCTGGGAAATGTGCATCATTAATGTTTGCGCTTTGTTTAGTACAAGAGGAAATTAATTTATAGTTTTATTTCTACAGTGTTGTTGTACATTCCAAGTTTGGCTTTTGGGGTTCCCAGTTTAATTATTGTCTTCCTGTTTCTAAATCTTTTAGTCTTTCTTTATCCATACTCATTAAAGAGGCATGTTTACTAAAAGTTAGTGTATGGTAACATTATGCAAATGAGGCCCCTTATGCAAATGAGGCCCCGCGTCTTATGCGGCCCCCGGGTTACTTTACAAGTCCTCATTTGGCCCTCAAAGCAATTTGAGTTTGAGACCCCTGGGCTAGAGCTAACTAAGGACCAACGCCAATCATCTCAGTTGTTTTTCTCATTTGACCAAAGTCATTTGGAGACACCAGTATCCAAAAGAACACTTTCAAATTGGTTAGAAGATTGCATATCCTTCACTTATTCATGAGCTGGACTTTCTCTGCCACACCATGTCACAGCTCAGTGTCAGAGCCATGGCAACTACTGTAGCTAACCTTCGCTCTGTCCCTATCTTAGACATCTGCCAAGCAGCAACATGATCTTCTCTGCATATCTTTGCAGCGCATTATTGCCTGGATAAAGACTCCAGAGCTGATGCTCAATTCGGACAAGCTGTTCTGCGAAACCTCTTTCAAATTTAGACAACTTGCCCACTGCCCATCCAACTGTCTCGCAAGGAGTGCTCTGAACAAGCTGTGTCTGTAGCTAGGGACTCCCATATGTGAGGACTGACTTCCTGCTTGTTCCTGGAGATAGCGTAGTTACTCACCTGTAACAGGTGATCTCCGGGAATAGTAGGAATCAGTATTCACAACCCGCCCACTTTCTCATTCCTGGTATACAAATTTTTTATTCTCCACTATACACCTGACTGAGAAGACCAGGAGGGAAGGTGGGAAGGTAGCCACACATGCATGAAGGAAGTCTCCCAAAAGTATTCCTATTGGATGCTGGGGAATGTTCCCACGCCAGGCTCCATCAGTGCTGATGTCACCCATATGTGGACTAATTCTTGCTGTTCCCTGAGATCACCTGATACAGGTGAGTAACTACGCTTTCTTGCCAAAGATGGTGTCCGAGTTTCACATAAATCAGCTGGTCTTCTTGCCTGCCTTCTCAGAAGAGTAATGCTCTGGCCATGATGCGCATCTTTGTTATCTTGATGTCAGCAGGGTTTTATGGCATTATCTCAAGGTCACTAATTCCTTCAGACTCTCTGATCAGCTGCTTGTGTTACTCTCAAGCCTCTTCTGTAAGGGCTGTGCCGCCTCCAAATCCATGATTGCCCACTGGATTAAACAGGCCATTGAGACGGCCTACATCCTTCAAAGTAAACCAGCTCCACTGGGGCTTCATGCACATTCCATGCGAGCCCAAACGACTTTGTGGGCGGAAAGGTCCAGGGTGACCCTGCTAGACATATGCCATGTGGTGACATGGTCCTCTCTGTCAACCTTCGCCAGACACTATCGCTTGGAACTCTAAGCAAGGGAATCAGTTCATTTCGGGGCCACTGTGTTAACTGCAGCTGTCTCTTCCCGCCCAAAGGTGGAGTAGCTTGGATACTTCCTACGAGCCAGGACTAGTCTAACAGGATTATTCAGATGGAGAAATTTCACATACCTTTAATTTCCTTTCCTGAAATCCGGCTAGACCAGTTCAGAACCCATCCTCTTCTGTTTGAGAACAAGCTGGACCGACAACCAGATGAGATCTTCCACATGTGTCGGCCTGCCTTGGGCTTGTGCTGTTCTTCATTCATTCTACCTTGTACATAGTTGGCCCGCAAACGGCCATGGGTGTAGTTCATCGTTATGAATCGTAGCCTGGCAAGTAGAGTTTTTTGTTTCCTCTGTTGTGAAGTCCTTTTGCTTAGGAGTGGCATACTGAAGCTGATCCCTAGGGGTCCTGGGTTTTATACTAGGAGTGATGTTACTCAAACTTCTGGAATATTCTCTGTCTCCATCATCTGCTGGCAGGGGGTGATAATCCACCAGTCTGGACTGGTCTAGCAGGATTCCATGAAAGGAAATAAATGGTAAGTGAAATTTCTCTATATGGCAGTCTCACACCAATCTCAGGATGCACCACATGGGGTCATGTGCCATCATTTTTCAAGATGGCACAGGAGCAGGAGCACATGGGCAATGCTCTCGCTGCTTTGTAAAAGTACCGGGAGGGAGGAGGAGGGTTCGGAGCCGCTGGGCCACCAGGGCTATTTTTAGTTGGTGGGTGGGGGGGGGGGGGGTGTCAGAGTTGCTGGGCCACCACGAGTATTTTGAATTGGGTGGGTGGTGGGGATCGGGACCACTGGTCACCAGGGATTTGCTTTCTTGGGGGCACTAGCCTCCTAACAGTTTTTGATGGCCTCAGGGGCTTTCCTCAATGTTTAGATCATCTGAGGGGAAGTTTGATACTTCCCCTCAGATGATCCAGGCATCAGGGACAGCCCCTGATACAATCGAATTACTGTCGGGGGTACGCACAAGATGTTTAAGCCACCTCAGACCCAGGCATAGAATACTGGAGTTTTGGCTGGTTACACAATCCTCTACAGGTTTCTCTGTATCAGGTACAGACAATATTAGCATGCTATTTTAATACGTGCAGCTCATTTGTCTATGATTTAAATATGCTTGACGTTACTGTGTGCGCTTGCTTTTCCTTTGCTGTTTACATGCTCGCCAATCTCTTTTCTGCATTTGGCATGTCAGAACTTATGCTTATAAGTTGTGTTACTTTTGCGCAAAGGGTGCATTGGTCTTTCTGCATCGGTCTGTTGGGAATTTCTCTGACTTTCTTAGGGAAATCAAAACTACAGGTCCTTAAGTGCAACAGTAGGAAACTAGAATTGGCTTGGCATGCCCTGTATATTGCTCTCAGGATCTCATATTAAAAAAATGAATGATTTCCCTTTTCTTGCAGTGTTGTTCTGCATTCACAATGGTTTCTCCTGCAGCAATTGTCATCACCATGCTGGAACATGCAGATGTGCACTACATAAAGAATCTGTTAAATGTTTTCCCTGCCCTGCCCTCTGCAACAACATTTGCAGCCCTTATTTCTGAAAGATGGCTTTGAGGGGTCCCTTTTGTGACGGGGTCTACAGGAGATGTAAAGTGCAGGATAAACATTATAGAAACATTTTCATTCTATAACAAAAATGTAGTGGGGGTGGTGTTGATGCATTATTTACCAGCAGCAATCGTTATGAAGATATGGTTGCTGCTTCTCTATTTGCTAGCAGTACTGTGCATGGAGAAAAATGAAAACAGCGTGAACAAAGCAAAAGGAGGCAGACATCCTTATGTAGGAGAGGTTGTGCCTCTACCACCTCCACTGTAAAAATGGCCCAAGGCAGAATACATATTAGGAATATGTTACTGTCCACGAAAAGGAAGAAGGAATTTTTTTGACGACAAAATCAGAACCCGTTTTCAAAATTAGCACAGATACATTTTGCTTGTAATTTTGTCTGTCAGTTCACTAGTCATTAAACAATGTTGTAGTGTTTTCAACCACTTAGTTTTATTTTCCTTGTTTGTATTTTCTGTCAAAACGATTTACATCTTTGTTTTTAGGATAAAAAGATTTGTAAAACAAGCAAACCCATAAAGCTGACACCCCTTTTTCGCAGTGAGCCCTTGAGTTCTCTCTCTCCCTCCCTCTGCTCCCCAGCATCCATGTGCTCCACTGAGCGGAGAACTATCCAGGCCCACAATACTTCCCCACGTCCTGTTTGTGCAGGAGAGGCCTGGAGGGCTCCAGTCTTATGCCTACATCTGGATTGGGTTCTCTGAGTGCTCACAAGGCAGAAGCAGCCAGAAAAACACCAAGGTTCAATGGTTAAGATACAGACCTTGTACCACCTGCCGAAAACTCTGTCACCAGCCTCCTCTGCTAATCGGTAAAAGGAATTGTACCACAGGCTCATGGGACGTAGTGTGCTGTATTCTAAAATAAAACCTGTAAGCCCAGTCCTGGTTAGCCATATAATGTATTAAAGCAGTTAAGCAAGGTACCGGAGTGAGGAAACTGTCATTAAATAAGTTATTTTTATACAAGACACAAAGGTAGCTTCATAGCTAACTCTGGAAGACATTTCTCTGGTGTGTCCACTGGTTGCAAATAGTTTGTGTATCCATTTGCCAAGTTTCACATGGCTGATCAAGTTTTAAGATTTCCAGTATACTGTAGTCCAAGTCATCTGAGCTTTTCATATAAACAATTATCCATATGTGAAGAAGTAGGATGCCCTTAGCTGTACCTCAAAAGGTGAAACCCAGCTGTACCTAATTAAGGTCATAGAAAAAACTGGAACCACACAGCATGCTGTACGGAAGAGCCTTCGGTGTATCTGGTAGAATGGACAGAATCTGAGATGCTATCATAAGGTCGCCATGAATCCCTTGAAGGCTGCACACTGTCACAACAAGAGCCACTACCCTTAGCATGGATGCTTGTACAGAGGGTTGTTTATTTGTTGGTGTCGGCTTGGGATCTGGCCATCTGGGAGCCTGGGTTATTCTGAACGTCCACAAAACCCATACGCTGTCGACGTTTACGCTGCTCTGTCATCTGTGATTCAAGAAGGAGAATGAGATTAGTCATATTAAAGGTGTCATATTAGGATGTTTATTCCCCCATTCTGTATTGTTGGCTAGCAGGGAAGCCTAATATGCCACTATAAATGACGCATTTCATTGGACTGCATATAGGATGCGTAATATCATAACACTTGTACTAACATGAACAGGCTGATGCAGAAAGCCAGCATTGAAGTTGCGCATTATCAACATTTTTTGCTGATTTGTAGCACGCTGATAGTGTGCAAATTTAATGTTAGCGTGCAGAGAGTGACTCATATGCAAATTAGCCATACGTTAGCCATTTGCTAAACTGTGCGCAAATGGCAGCGTTAAACTGGGAGAGCGAGCCAAACACATGTGCACAGAAGTTGGCACTAGTTTGGCATGCTCTCCCAGAGAAACAGGAGCGCTGCATGGCTAATTTGCATATGAGTCCCGACAGTATTTTGATGTCATCGGGGGCTTTCTCCGATGCCTGGAGATGATGCAGGCATTGGGGAAAGCCTCCGATGCCATCAAACTACTGTTGGGGTACCAGTGCTCCTGTCAAAAAGTAAATTCTAGGTGACCCAGCAGCCACGATCCCCCCACCCGCTCAACTAAAAATAATCGCTGTTGGCCCCGTGGCCGTGATCCCCCCCACCCGCCCAACCAAAAATAACCCTGGTGGCCCAGCAGCCCCGCACCCCTCACCCACTCAACTAAAAATAAACCTGGTGGCCCAGCAGCCCCGAACCCCCAACCCCCACCCAACTAAAAATACATCTAATGGCCCAGCGGCCCCCCCACCCAACTAAAAATAAACCTGGTGGTCCGCGACCCCGAACCCCCCCCCCCCCCACCAGCCCAAGTAAAAATAATCCCTGGTGGCACAGTGGCCACGATCTCCCCACTTGTCCAACCGAAAATAACCATGGTGGCCCAGAGGCCCCGAGCCCCCCACCTGGTTCCTTTACAAATGAGCAGGAGTGCTTCCCACACACTCCTATTCTTCTGCTGCCATCTTCAAAAATGGCAGCACCTGGCCCCGCGCGGTGCATCCAGGGATGCACCGGGCGGGGTCAGACTGCCATATATGGCCCCATATATGGCAGTCTGACTCCACCTGGGGCATCCCAGGCATTTGGCAGTAGCAGTATGTGTGCTTAAAAGTGTCATTATCTTTGCTTACAGGCCATGCTAGTTTTCTGGATTGGTCTGGAAGTTTGCAAATCTCATCATGGAAGTGAAACACCAGCTTTATACTGGGCTTGCTTGAACACTGACCAATGGAACCTATGGAATACTGAGAGGGGCAAAGCAGGATATTTTCAACAAAACGGTGGCATACGCTTGGGCGGGTGAGGGGCTGCTTAGCCTCCAGTTTTTTTTTTACTTGGGTGTGGGATTGGGGGTTCGGGACCGCTGGGCCACCAGGGATTATTTTTACTTTGGCGGGTGGGGGGAATCGGGGCCGCTGAGTCACCAGGGATTATTTTTACTTGGGTGAGTGGGGGGATCTGGGCCACCAGGGGTTTGCTTTCTGTTGGGGTCAGCGGCCCCCAGACTGTATTTTGATGGCATCACGGGCTTTCCTCGATGCCTGGATCATCTTTGACAGATGATCCAGGCATCGGGGAAAGCATCCGATGCCATCAAAATACTGCTGAAGGCATGCACTAGATGTTTAAGCCACCTCAAGACCAGGCTTAGAAATATTGGTGCTAAGGCTGGCTGCGCAATCCTCGATGCATTTCTCTGCATTGGGTGCAGGCAATATTTGCATGCCACTTTATTATGTGCAGTTCATTTACTTCTAATTTAAATAAAATGTAAATGCTCTTGACATTACTTGTGCGCTAGCTTTTCTTTGCTGTCCATGCACGCTTCGGTCTCTTTTCTGCATTTGGCAGTAGCAGTAAGTGTGCTTAAAATTGGCATTATCTTTGCTTAAAGGCCACACTAGTTTTCTGCATCAGCCTGGAAGTTTGCAAATCTCATCATGGAAGTGTAACACCAGCTTTACATTGGGCTTGCTTGAACACTGATCAATAGAACCTATGGAATATTGATAGGGGCAAAGCAGGATATTTCCAACAAAACAGTGGCATACGCTTCAGCAGGAAATTGGGGGCCTTTAGAGGAAGGTGAATCCCCTGCCTGGACTGTGTGGCATTTGTCCAATGTGCCTCTCCATCCTAGGAGCTTGTGGCAAGACAGGACTTGCTGTTTTAAATACTCAGTGAAGTAACCCCCACATACAGCTGCCCCAGACAAGCAACAGTGCAACGTTCCTCTTAAGAGATGTTACCTGCTCCTTTAGCTCATTCAGCTGCGAAGTGAGATGCGTCACCAGTCTCATGGTAGAGTTCAGCTTGTCCTGCAGGCAGCGAATCTCATTCTGCTCACCTTCCCCTTCATTAGTGACCAGAGACATTGCTCGCATCCGAGGGAACCAATCCAAGTTCTTACTCTGTAAGAATGGCAGAGAACTCAAATAGCCTCATTATTTCTCATACACTCCCCTTCCCCAGAGCATCGAGTCGAAGTGCACAAGCCCATGCCCCTCCTATCCATGTGGACCAACCAAGCCCCAGAAAAACTGCCTGCGTGAAATCATAATGGAGCTTTGATGAAGCTGAAGTGTTCCTGGAAGGTGGCAGTGAAGATTACTCTTGATGTAACAAAGTAACATATGTATCTCCAGGAACAAGCAGGAATGTAGTCTTCACATATGGCTGACGTTGGTACCAATGGAGCCCGCACGGAAACACTCCCCAGCATCCAATTGAAAAGCTTTTGGGAACATTCCACTGCATCTGTGCGACTGACTTCCCATCTTCCCAACTCCCTCTCCTCAGTTCTTCGTTTTCCGCAGAGCTAGCAGGAAGCAAATTCTGTCACCACAGAAAAAATTATTTTTGTGGATAGCGCCTCTGCCTTCCTGTTGACACCATAGTCAGACTATATAAAAATATTTCCTCAAGGAGCCAATATTAACAGAAATCCAAACAAAAAACCCCAAACTAGGCTATGAACATGAAAAATACAAAATAAAAATTAAATAATCACGTGAGAACAAAAAACAAGAACAGACTGAATAGGCAGACTGCTAACCAATGTGGAGAAAACCTCAGCATCAAAAGGAAAAAAAGACCTCAGCAGCCCTCCGACTGACAATCAGGAGGAATCGAGTCTTATCAAGGGGTACGAAACGCCATCAATAATGACCAGACTCAGCTTACATCAAAGGTCAGAAAAAACCGTGGATCATCATCTTCATCAGTATCATCTTCCACGACCTTGGGTCATCGGAGTTGCGGACACTGTTCGGTATGTTTTCTGATGGAGACGTGTTCTAATTTTCATCATAATCATCATAATTATCGTTTATTTCACTCCACAACCTGCAGTAGTTCGAATGTAGTGTATCTACTTCGTTGTCCCTGTGGTCTCATCTACATCGGGAAAACCAGTCGAGCTTTACGGACGCGGCTCATAGAGCATCGGAGTCGCCTTCACCATCACGTAGAAGGAGCACCTCTTGTCCAGCATTTTCAATCCTTTGAAGATCTGAAATGTTTAGTGATAACGCAATGTGTACCATCCATTTATGGTGGAGATCTCAATAGAATTTTGACACGATTGGAGCAACGCTGGATTTTTTCTTTGAACATGGTGGTTCCACACAGATTGAATGAATCTATCGAGTGGAAGAACTGTTTGTGAACATTACTGATTCTTTTCTTATTTTTCTTGCCTTTTTCTGTTTTTGCATTAGTTTTTTGGGCAGGTGGGTGGTTTTTAAGTACGTTTACATAGGTAGTTTGAAGCACCATAGTTGGACCATTTGATTTGGTCTTTTTTTGACGTCATCGGTTGCATTGCTTTATAGCGCATGCGCTGGCGTCTTCTGTCTGGCGATTTTGAGAATTTGTTCGCCACACCTCCAGCTTCACTTATGGTGCTTCTACATACTTCTTTGTATAACTTCACGTGAGTATCCTGGACCTGCTCTATGTCGGAAGTTGTTTTTTTGTTTTTGTTTTTATTTTTATTTTTTTCACGTGAGATTGTTCATATTGCAACTTCAGCGTTTTTTTGTTTGTTTAGGTCTGGTGTGTATTGGAGCTCCCTGAGGAAGCTGCAAGGCGAAACATCTGATGTCGGGGCTCCCGTCCATCTTCAATTTCAACTTTTGGGTTTCATCTTGTTGATCTGAACTACAGCTAAGTTTTTCTGTCTGCTTTTCAGTGACTGCCATTATACGCTATCGAAGTTGACATGCTGTTGTATTTGTTTTAGAAGTAGGCTGCACCTACGTGGGGATTGTTTTTGCCTTAGGCTTAGAGGTTTTTTTTCTACTGGTGCCATGCCATACCCATCACCAATACCCAAGCACCGGCAACCTCAATAGACCAGCGCATACTGGCCATCGAGTGCAGCTTGACAGCCCTACTTGCAGCCTCAGTACCCATAAAACCCTTGGCTACAGGTACCACCCTGTCGATACCAGTTCAGGTACCGATATCGACACCAGTTCCCGGTACAACATCGGGGCTGCTGCAGATGTCATTGACATCACTCCCAACCATATTCTCCCTGGAAACTCTTACTGATACCGGTGCCAGACCCAAGCAACTCACCGAGGACGATGCATTGGAACATCGGTACCAGCATCTAGCTTCTGGAGAGCACCGTACCCATCTACTTCAAGTCCTCCGATTCAGATTCCCCTGATTCGGATGTAGAGTCACTCAATTCATGGGAGTCTGAGACCTTCCTTTGGACCCTTCCCCACCTCAAAAGTGGCACATGTCGCCGCCGAAGGATATGTCCTTACAGGACTTCATTCGAGACCTAGCTACAGGTCTCTCTATCACAGTGACATTGGAGAAGGAGCCAAGGGCGGAGGAATTAGAGATCCTCCAATACCCAAAATAACCTAAGGAAGCAGTCACCTTACTGATGCACTGCATCCTTCATGACCTTATGCTCCATATGTGGGAGACGCCTCTCATGGTCTCACCCCAAAGTAGCCGTCTCGATACCATGTATCAGGTACTGGAGTGTCCAGGCTTCCAAAAGCCACAGCTTCCCCACCACTGGAAGATAAATTGGCTGATTTATATGGAAGGGAGAATCCACCTTTGGCATAAAGTATGGGTGAGTCCAAAGGACTACTTTGTCATGGTGGAAGCGGGTATAGGGTAGATCTGCCACCAAAGCCTGAAGCTCACTAATGCGTCTAGCTGAAATGAGGGCAATTAGGAAGATCACTTTCCACGAGAGAAATTTAAGTGAGGTCGTGGCTATGCGCCGAATCAAAAGCTCAAAGACTCACTCCTCTAGCCCTCCAGGTAGGGAATCGAGAACCCTCAACGTCTTTGGGCGTTTCTAAGCATCGATGCTCTCAGCTAGGATTAACTTCTGTATACTCTATATGGGAATGTTCCTGAAGAAGGTCTCCAGGAATCTTGAGGCCTTTGCCCCTCTCCTCCCAGATGACAAATGGGCAGATTATCTTGCCCTAGTTAAACATAGCCAAAATGTATTGAAGTTTGTCAATAGAGCTACCTTTGATGCTTTTGAGTGCATGAGCAGGGCCTCAGAAATTTGCATTGGTGCACGTTGCATTGCATGGCTTCAAGCCTCAGATCTTGAACAATGGGTTCAAGATAAGCTAGGCAATATTCCTTGCACAGGGGAAAATCTTTTTGGCAAAGGCTGGCAAGATAAGGCCTCTCAATTAGAGTCAGAAAATACTACTCTAAAGAGACTGTCCAGAGTAACAGCTGACCCTGCTAGGAAAAGACTCCTGCAAAGAAGTCTTTCTACAATAAGAAAATATTCTTCTCTTCCTATCCTTCTGCTTCTCAGTATCAGGGTCAAGCCCCCTCAAAAAAGGCAGCAGCCTCCTAAACAAAAGAAGCCACAGGTGGCTAAATCTCAACCAGCTCCACAGCCACAGCCTGCACCTGTTTTTTGACTCTTTCCTAGAGAACATTGCCACTCTGCCTCTGTAGAGGCCCAACCCCTTCCACACTGCAGGCAGACTGTGTCACTATGCCCATAGATGGCACCTCATCACCTCACAGCAGTGGACACTCACCATAGTTCAGGAGGGGTACAGCCTTCACCTGCAAACCCTGCCCCCCTCCACATTCAGGAGGTAATATCAAATGCAAACCCCATTCACTGCTCTCCTACAAAACAAAGTGTCCTCTCTTCTGTCTCAGGGCACCATAGATGTCCCAACATCCCAACAGGGAGTGGGCTTCTACTCTCCCTACACATATCCTTATTCATCCAGGACACAGGAAGTATCTACGCTTCACCTTCCAGGGAAAACATTATCAATACAGAGTCCTTCCCTTCGGACTCGCCTCTGCCCCAAGAGTCTTCACAAAGTGCATGGTGGTCGTGGCCACATATCTAAGAACTCTGGGGATATTCGTCTTTCCTTACTTAGATGACTGGCTTATAAAGGCAGACACCTCCCAAGAGGTACTGCTTTCCTTGCATTGTACCATCACAGTACTACAACATTTGGGATTTGTCATAAACTTCACAAAATCCCAGCTTGTTCCAAATCAAAGACTAGAGTTTATCAGAGCCCTACTAGACACTCAACAGTCCAGGGCATTTCTGCTCCAACTCCGTTGTACTAGTCTAGTCAAACTAGCGTCCCAGACACTCCTATGAGACCATTTGACAGTCTGAGATACTGCAGCTCCTTGGGCGCATAGCCTCTATAGTACATGAAGTGGAGGAGTGGCCTAGTGGTTGGGGCAAGGTACTTCAGGCCGGAAGGTTGGGGGTTCAAATCCCACTAGAGGACAGCAACCTTGGGCTGGAAGGACTGGGGTTTCTAGTCCCACAGGTGCTCCTTGTGGTCTTGGGCAAGCCACTTAACTATTTTACAGGGAACATGGGCTATGGAGGGTTATCTCCAAGTTATAATGCCCTGTTCAATGTAATTTCAGTTTGTTCAATGTAAACCGCACTGATGCAGAATAGCACGGTATATAAGAGAATGTAAATAAATAAAAATAAATAAAATATCGTTCCACATGCCCAACTACATATGCGAACAGCCCATGGACTCTTGCCTCCCAGTAGAAGCAGGCCTCCAGCCGTCTCGTGGACAGGATACAGGTCACTGCCCATCTAACCACATCCCTTCAGTGGTGGTGTTCTCCAGAAAACCTGCTGGTAGAGTCACCTTTTCAGATGCCTCCACATCAATGCACCCTGATGATGGATGCCTCCAAACTGGGCTGGGAAGCCCATCTGGGCAACCTGACTACGCAGGGGCTCTGGACATTGCAGGAGTCACAACTCCAGGTCAACCTCCTAGAACTTCAGGCTATCTCCAATGCTCTCCAGATGTTCCAACACCACCTCAGAGCACAACAGGTCCTGGTCAGGACAGACAATCAGGTTGCCATGATCTATGTGAACAAGCAGGGAGAACAGGCTCTTGGGCCCTCTGCAAGGTGGTGATACACCTCTGATCCTTTGCCATTGATTATCAGATACACCTCCAAGCAGTGTACCTCCTGGGGGAATCCAACGTCTTGGCAGACAGACTGAGTCGCATTCTTCTTCCCCACGAATGGTCTCTGCATCCGGACACGATATCCTACATCTTCCAGACCTGGAAAACTCCAGAGATCTGTTCACGACTCCGCAAAATGCCAAGCTTCCTCACTTCTGCACAAGAACTCCAACATCCACCACCCAACAAGTGGATGCCTTCCACCTGCACTGAGGTCAGGGTCTGCTTTATGTGTTCCCTCCCATACCCCTCATTCCCAAGATGCTTTTCAAGCTTCAGTTCAACAGGGGCTCCATGACTGTCAAGGCCCCTCACTGGCCACAACAACCGTGGTTTCTGTTGCTACTACGTCTGACTTATATTCATCCTCTACGATTGGGATGTGCGCTGGATCTTCTCTCTCAGGATAACGGCTCACTACTCCATCCCAATCCACAATCTCTCCGCCCCACAGCTTGGCTGATGAGAGCATAGCTTTACAAAGTTTGGACCTTACCCAAGAGGTTAAGGACATCTTGTTGGCTTCTAGAAAGCCCCCCCCATCACACATTTATTTATTTACATTCTCTTATATACCGCGCTATTCTGCATCAGTGCGGTTTACATTGAACAAACTGAAATTACATTGAACAGGGCATTATAACTTGGAGATAACTATTTTACAGGGAACATGGGCTATGGAGGGTTAAGTAGCTTGCCCAAGATCACAAGGAGCACCTGTAGGACTAGAAACCCCAGTCCTTCCGGCCCAAGGTTGCTGTCCTCTAGTGGGATTTGAACTTCCAGCCTGAAGTACCTTGCCCCAACCACTAGGCCACTCCTCCACACCACTTTATATGCTTTCAAGTGGTGTAGATTTTCTGTGTGGTGTTCCCAGAAAGATCTCAATCCCTTTTCTGCTCCAGTGGAGTCACTCCTCTAATATCTTCTCAACCTGTCCTCGACAGGTCTAAAAACAAACTTGGTGAGAGTCCACCTTAGTGCCATTGCGGCCTTTCATCATCTGCTTGATGGACAGCCCATCTCTTCATAACCGCTAGTAACGCGTTTCATGAGAAGTCTCTTGCTGTCTAATCCTCCCATTAAGTCACCTCCAGTAGCTTGGGACCTCAATGTTGTTCTGGCGCAGCTCATTTCTCTCATGGAAAGTGATCTTCCTAATTGCCCTCTCTTCAGCTAGACGCATTAGTGAGCTTCAGGCTTTGGTGGTGGATCCACCCTATACCCACTTCCACCATGACAAAGTAGTCCTTTGGACTTACCCACATTTCATGCCAAAGGTGGTATCTACATCAGTCAATTTATCTTCCAGTGTTCTTTCCTAAACCGCATGCTTGGCTACAAACGTGCGTTGGCTTTTTACACCCAAAGGACTCAGGGTCATTGTAAAGCCTTGCAATTGTTCATCTCATTTGATCCCAGTCACCTGGAATTACCTGTCTCTAAGTGTATGCTCTCTAGGTGGATAGTGGACTGCATTTCATTTGCCTATGACAAAGCAGGGCTCTCCCTAGAAAGGCATGTCACTGCTCACAACGTTCGTGCCATGGCCACCTTGATGGCAAACCTATGCTCAGTAGCCATTGACAAAATTTGCAAAGCAGAAACTGTGTCTTCTGTCCATAACTTTGCTGCCCATTATTGTTTGGACAAAGACTCCCGTCGGGATGCCATGTTTGGTCAGGCTGTACTACAACACCTCTTTCAGATTTAAATGTAACTCTTACCCTCCATCCTGGATTTTGAAGATACCAGAAATCCATTTGGGATCCATGACCTCATCATGCCTACTCTGAGGTGAACCTCCACTGGTTCTGAGGTCACTTCATAAGGCATCTGGGAGCTAGGGAGTCCCATTATGGAAGACTACGTTCCTGGTGATAGCATAGTTACTCACCTGTAACAGGTGATCTCTGGGAACAGTAGGAATTTAATCTTCACAACCCACCCTCCTCCCCTAGGAGTTATAGGGTTTCATTTACTCTCTTTTTCTCAGCTGCAAACTCAGCTGAGGAGTTGGGAAGGCAGTCACGCAGGCGCAGTGGAGTGCTCCCAAAAGGTTTCCAATTGGGCGCTGGAGCGTTCCTGTGCAGGCTCTGTCAGTACCTACATCACCCATATGTGAAGACTAAATTCCTGCTGTTCCCTGAGATCACCTGTTACAGGTGACAAACTATGCTATGTTGGAGAATTACCTTCTGTGCTGACCTGAGATCATACACGCTGGATAACAGCTAATGTGGGAACCTGTGGGCACACACCTACTTTTCCATAGGGAGCAGTAGGAGGGAGCTGATGCTATATCGTGGCTTTAGCAGCTTTCAACTGTTCTATGTTACAGGCTGAATCTGACACTAAAAATAAATGAAATAAGAATTTTTGGCTTTACAGCCCACCTTTCAAAATAATGCTCATGGTGACTTATAGCCTTATTAGGATTCAGTTACAATAAGCTCTTGACCCAAAGGGCTATAATCTTAGGGAGCACCTGAAGCTAAAATGATCTGTGCCTAAGGTCAGTGAGGGCAGTGGGAACTGAATCCTCGTTCTTGGCTCATTGCTGTAACCACCATGTCATTCTTCTGCTATTAGTGAAAAGCTGCCTGATTCCATGAAATTAGGGAACTAAGATAGAAAATTTTCTGCTCTTCCAACCCCTTCCCTGGGCCCACAACTCACCTTGATCATCTGTGCTACATAGCTCTCCGGCCCTGTATAGTCTGTCTTATTCTTCACTCGGACAAGGACGATGAAGTACAGATAATTCCAGATGTTATGTTCCTCCTTAATGTGTTCCTCAAAGGACACAGTCTTGTTATCAAACTTGTCCCGTTCTAGCCCTGGGAGGAGAGAATTACAGGCAGGAGGTGAGTGCCACTGAGTTCTGCATGAATTCTGATCCTTCCAACATCTTTCTCATCATCTAATGGGGTACCATCCTTGTCCCTCCTGCCTGCCATGGGAGGACCTTTTTGCCTAAGGAAGGAGCCAGCAGAGAAGGTGGGAAGAAGGCCTGAGTTACAGGACATCCTGGGCAGCCCCATCACTCAAAGGTCAGCTTTTTTTCATTACATGCACCCAACCCTGTAGCGTCAGCAATTGGTCCTAACCCACATTTTTCAATTTATGAAACAAGCTGTGACCACTGGATCACTGGAAGCCTGAGCTTTGATTTAGAGCCATATCTCCACAACAGAATTAGACTTTAGAATATAGTTCCATGGAGAACAATTCTAAGAAAACAAAGCAGCCACATAGCAGGATTCTCAATCAGGCAGGACTCTTGACAGGCTCCTCCATCACTGCCCCTTTCTAAGGGAGTGTGGTATCACTTGGGTTTCCCCAGGGCTCCAACGTAGTACTTCAGGTGCAGGTATCTCATAGGAGATGCAACTTCAGTCCCCTTTTTGGAATCATCGGCACAAGGTAAAAAAAATCAACCTGATTAATAAAATAAAATAAATTTTTGTTTCACAAAGCTCCAGCCTGGCCAACCAATTTACAGTGTGTATGTAAACTACCAAGCCCTCTCCAACTTCAGTGATGATGAGATGGACAACTGTTGAGTGTCACATAGAGGTCTTAAATTTATCCCCTTTCTGTAATCCCACTAAATTCTAGACACCCCACAGGAAATGGTAATAACTTCTCCCTCATCCTACTTACCACATATGAAGCAGGTCGTCTTCAGCACTTCTTCTTTCTTTTGTTTCTCACTTCTCAGGTCAGCAAATGTGTCAATAATGACCCCAAAGATCAGATTTAGGACAATGATGATCACAATGAAGAAGAACAGGAGGTCATAGACCACACGTGCAGGAAACAGGGACTCCTGCAAGGAGAGAACAGGAGACAAAGATAGAGACTCCTTTTTGTGCAGTCTGTGTAAGACCCAGCATGCCATAGAAAAAATTAATGAGTTCCTCAGACAAGGAAATCCTCAAAACCTAGCATGCAAACATAGTTAACCCTGGTGCAGGATTAGGTCAAAGAAGTAAATATGTGTATAGAATCCAAACTATGCACATATTTACACCAATAAAATCCCTGTCTAACAGTCACTTTCACAACAGGATGCTGCTTCAAACTAAGTTGTAAGCTACTGTGAATAGTTAAAATGTTGTAAACTGTTAAATGTAAATAGTTGATATTGTACTGTTCTATGTAATACTTGTTCTATTTCACTGTAAACCGCTTTGATAAGATTGAAAGGCGGTATATAAAAAATGTTAAATAAATAAGAATAAGTGTAAATTCCCCTTAGAAAAGTACCCATACAGAGCATAACTTCAAAATAGGACATCTAAAGCTTTTTTTAAGTGCCTCTTAATTAAATTTAAAAAACGATACTGTAGACCGAGCCAGCACTACCCAGTAAGTGGGATAAGTGCAGCAGAGGGACGCCAATCTATGGAGGGTGCTGTCACTACCAGCCCCCATACCCCAAGCAGGAAGACAAGTGCAGTCGGAGAAGCAGAACCTGCCTACGGTACCAGCATATTCCATGCGATCACTGCCTTAAAACAGCCTCTGCCTGTGGGACACACTACTCCCACGAGCAGGCTCAGCCCTCTCTCTGCCATGATCGCTGCCAGGCTCAGCCCTTGGCAGCCTTAAACCGCTGTGGGCTGAGCCCAGCAACGATCGCAGCTGAGAGAGGGCCAAGCCTGCCTACAGAAATAGCATGTCCCGCAGGCAGGGGCCCTTTAAGGCAGCAATTGCAGCGCAGAGAGGTCCAAGCCTGCCCACAGGAGTAGCATATTCTGCAGGCAGAGTCTGTTTAAGGCAGCGATCGCAGCCTTGCACATTCTTCTGCCTGCAGGACATGCTAGTCCTGTGGACAGGCTCTGATTCTCCAGCCACACTTGTCTTTCTTCTTCGGGGGTGGGGGCGGCTCAGCTCTCTTGGCCGTGAGAGCAGGGGAAGTAGATGAGGGGGGATTGGGAGGTGGAGGAGATATACTGGACACTGGGAGACAGATGGGAGATGCTGAATGCATGGGGGCAGATAGGGTGGCAGAGGAGACAAACTAGAGGTGGGGGGGGGGAGAATAGGGAGGCAGAGGGGACAAACTAGAGGTGGGGGGCTAGGGAGATGAAGGGAAATAGTGGACATGGGAAGGGGACATAGGAAGAATGTGCATATGGATAAGCAAGAAGGGGAGATGGAGTGGTGATGCTGAATATGGGTTATAGGGAGACTATAGGAAGATCCTGGGCATGGGGGGAGGGGCATAGGGAGACAGAAGAGATGCTAGACACAGGGGTAATAAGGGAGGGAGGGAAATGTAGAACATGGGGGTAATTGAGAAAGAGAGGGGAGAAGATTATTATTATTTATTATTTATAAAAGATGTTAATAAAAGCTCTATTCATTGTATATAATTTCATAACATATATGTACATAGTTTCCCTAAGTTGAATCCCAGTTGAATTTTCCTGTTTCTTGTAAACCTGTTGCTTGCTGTGAGTATTCTTGTTCAATGTAAACCGCGCTGATGAAAAAGAGCGCGGTATAGAAAAGCTATAAATAAATAAATAAGATGGAAAGAGATGGCAAAATGCTTGACAGAGGATGGTATGATAAGGGGTTGGAGGTGCTGGACACAGGAGAATAGGAAGGGGGAGGGAAGACATGGAGGGATAGGGATAGAGAAAGCAGAGATTCTGGATTGAGGGAAGGAGAGAGAGAGACTGGATGGGGGGGGGGGGTAGAGAGTGAGTGAGACTGGGGAATAATGGACCAGGAAAAAAGAGGTGGGGAATGGGAGGACTGGGGTGAGAGTTGAAAAGTGGTAGGGAAATGGAGTAAAAAAGAGGGGGATTGAGGGCTGGATAGTAAGAAGAAATAGTGAAATCTGAGTGGACAGAAAGAGAGAAAAATAAATGGAAGGAAGCTGAAGGGAAAGATCAGTATCTAAGATGGAACAAAGTGGAGAAAACAAGAGGAGACAAGAAATGGAAGATGGACTAGAGACCATAGAAAGAAAGCTAAGAGAAGACAGAGGAAAGCAGAAACCTCAGATTGGGCCCAGCATGATCAGAGAATAAAATGGTCAGACAACAAAGGTAGAAAAAATAATTTTATTTTCAATTTCATGATTGGACTTTGTGCTATCTTAATTTTTTATTCAGTACAGGAAAATGTATCTCTTTCTATTTCTCTGGTGTTACATTGTATGCAGAATCTGGCTTGTTGGAGTTGCAGTTTAATTTTTATCTACATATTTTTATTTTTAGGTTGTGGTCAGTTATTCTGTACTTGGTAAGGGTCTGTGTTCTGAGTGTGTGACCAAGGCCAGGTGTTCTGTTAACATGAAGTTTGTACGTAGGGATCTGTACTTTAGTAATCTAAATTGTTCAGCTTTTCAAATAGGTGTTTCGATGTTCCAGGGCCCGCTGTAGTATTTATAGTGCTGCTTTTTTTGGGTAGACTCTTTATGTTTATGTTTGTTTATGTTTATTTGTTTGATAAACCGCCCTTCTGTAACAATCAGGGCGGTGTACAATCTACAAACAGTCAGGAAAGGGCCCAAGGCCAACGAAATTGAAAAGAAAGTTTACAATTCTTTGATAGGATAGTAAAAGAGAAGAGAGAGACAGGACAAGACATAGGAAAATATAGTTTTGGGAGGGAGATACAGAGGTAGGCGTAGGAAGGCAAATTACATAAAAGGTGAGGGAAGGTGGAAGGCCAGGGAAAATAGATGAGTCTTCAGATTTCGTTTAAAGGTGGGATGGTGGGGGTTCCAGATGGAGGGAGGAAGGGAGGGCATTCCAAAGGGCAGGGCCTGCAAAAAAGAAGGCAGAGGAACGGGTGGATTGTAGATGAGCGCCGGAGGGAGAGGGAAGGGTAAGACGGTTGAGGTGAAAAGATCGGGGGGTGTGCCTGGGAGAATGGAAGGTGATAAGATCCGCTAGATATTGTGGAGTACTGGTGTGGAGAGCTTTATGAACCAGAGAGAGCAGTTTAAATTGGGTGCGGAAGGGAATAGGTAACCAGTGAAGGTGGAAGAGAAGGGGTGTTATGCGGTCTCGGAGAGTGGAATGAGTAATAAGGCGAGCGGCAGTATTTTGGATCCTTTGAAGTTGAGTCATTTGAGATTTAGAGATACCAGTGAAGATGGAGTTGGAAAAATCAACGCGTGACATGACCAGAGATAGCAGCAGGGTAGTGAGAGCGGATGGGGAAAGAAAGGGACAAATCGCGCAAATTTGACGGAGGAAGAAAAAGGAGGTCTTGGTGATGTATGAAATGTGAGCGTGAAACATAGAATCATGATGACAGAAAAAGACCACATGGCCTATCTAGTCTGTCCTTCCATATCAACAACTACAACAGTCCACTTTTACCTTTAGAGATCCTCTGTGTTGCTCCCATGCTTTTTTGAATTCAGTTACTGTCCTCATCTCTACCACCTCCACTGGGAGACTATTCCATGGATCCACTACTCTTTCCGTAAAGAAATATTTCCGCATATCACTCCTGAATCTATCTCCCTTCACCCTCATCCCATGTCCCCTCGTAGCAGAACTTGCTTTCAATTGAAAGAGGCTCTCTCCCTGAACATTTATGCCACGGAGGTATTTAAACATCTCAATCATATCACCTCTATCCCGCCTTTCCTCTAAGGTGTACATATTAAGATCCTTAAGTCTGTCCTCATATGCTTTATAATGAAGCCCACTAATCATTTTAGTAGCCACCCTCTGCACCGACTCCATCCTGTTCACATCCTTTTGAAGGTGCGGTCTCAAGAATTGCACACTATACTCCAAATGAGGTCGCACCAAAGACTTATACAGAGGCATTATCACCTCCTTCTTTCTGCTAGCCATTCCTCTCCGTATGCACCCAAGCATCCTTCTAGCTTTTGCCGTCGCCTTTTCTACCTGTTTAGCTACTTTAAGATCATCAGACACAACCACGCCTAGGTCCCGCTCTTCTTTAGTGGACAAAAGTACTTCACCTCCTATACTGTATTGCTCCCTTGGATTGCTGCAGCCCAAATGCATGACCTTACATTTTTTAACATTAAATCCCAGCTGCCAAATTCTAGACCATTCTTCAAGCTTAGCTAGATCCCTCCTCATGTTATCTACACCTTCCTGGGTGTCTACTCTATTGCAGATTTTGGTATCATCGGCAAAGAGGCAAACATATTAAGAATCAAACGCAAGAGTTCTGCACTCAGCCTCCAAGCTCTCATACTCCCTGACCCCAGCACTAGACCTAGAAGAAGAACCACAGCAGACACACTCAGCACACCAAGCAACTACACAAAAGTATGCAATTCCACCACTCAAAGAGCCCTTTCACTGGCAGCTCCGACAATCTGGAACAAACTCCCAGACGACCTGCGATCAACTGAAGATCAGAAGGACTTCCGGAAACTCCTAAAGACAGTACTCTTCACTGAGCAGTACGGCACCAGCACATAATCAGACTCCACAATCTTGTGCCAACCTCAGACTCCATGAAGACGAATCACAGCATGCTGTGGATCCAGCAAATCTTGTATATAGCTGTAAAGAGCCCTCATTGTAAATAGCTCACACTAATTAGCACACCTGCACCCACGCACCCTCACTGTACATAGACTGATCCAACATAAACTCCACTGACTTTGATTGTTTGCTGTGTACACCACCTTGATTGAAGGATAAGGCGGGACAGAAATACCCTTTAAATAAATTTAAATAAATAAATAAACCTTACCCGACAGCTCTTCTGCTATATCACTAACAAAGATGTTAAAAAGAATCGGACCAAGGACAGATCCCTGGGGCACACCACTGGTAACATCCTTCTCCTCAGAGTGAGCTCCATTTACTTGTACTCTTTGTCGCCTCCCACCCAACCAATTTCTAACCCAAGCAGTAACTTTAGGGTCCATCCCTAGGGTGCTCAGTTTGTTTATAAGTCACCTGTGAGGAACAGTGTCAAAGGCTTTACTGAAATCTAAATACACCACATCTAGAGCTCTCCCTCGGTCCAACTCCCTGGTCACCCAGTCAAAGAAATCAATCAGATTTGTCTGACAAGACCTGCCTCTGGTGAATCCATGCTGCCTCGGATCCTGTAATCCAATGGACTCCAGAAACCTCACTATTTTCTCTTTCAGCAGCGTTTCCAATAATTTACTCACCACCGAAGTTAAACTAACCGGCCTGTAGTTTTCAACCACATCCTTACTTCTGCTTTTGTGTAAAGGCACCACATGAGCCTCTCTCCAGTCCTTTGGCACCACTCCCAACTCCAACGAGGCATTGAAAAGGTCAGTCAGTGGAGTTGCTAGAACGTCCCCAAGTTCCCTCAGTATTCTCGGGTGTATCCCATCCGGTCCCATCGCTTTGTCTACTTTAAGTTGAGCTAGTTTCTCACAAACACAGTCTTCTGAAAATTGTTCAAGATGTCCCTCGCTTCTGTTCCTATTTGTGGGTGTTTTCTGAGGTCCTGCTCCTGGTTCTTCATCTGTGACCACAGAACAAAAATATTTGTTAAGCAATTCTGCTTTATCCTTATCAGCTTCTACATATTCCTCCCCTGCACCCTTGAGTCTGACAATACCACTTTTGCCCTTCCTCTTCTCACTAATATATCTGAAAAATGTCTTATCCCCCCATTTTATTGCATTGGCTATTTCCTCCTCCTTTTGAATCTTTGCCTTCTTGACTACTTTGCTAGCTTCTCTAAGTTTTTCCAAATACAGATGCCTGTCTTCCTCTCTCTGTGATCTCTTGTATTTCATGAAGGCCTCCCTCTTTTTCTTCACTTTTTCAGCTGCTTCCTTCGAAAACCATAGCGGTCTCCTTTTCCTTTTGCCTTTATTTACCATTTTAACAAAAAGGTTGGTTGCCCTTAAAATACCCCCTTTCAGTTTTGCCCACTGTTTTTCTACATCCCCCAGCTGTTCCCATCCCACTAACGACTCCCTGAGGTATTGGCCCATCTTCGCAAAGTTAGTCTTCCTAAAGTCTAAGATCCTCACCTTGGAATGGATTCTAACAGCCCTAGTCCTAATACTGAACCACACCATCTGGTGATCACTGGATGCAAAATGATCTCCCACTACAACATCAGAAACACTTTCACCATTGGTAAGCACCAAGTCCAGTATGGCCCCTTCACGTGTGGGGTCTGTTACCAATTGCCTGAATAGTTCTCCCTGTAGAGAATCCAGGATCTCCTTACTTCTAGATGATACTGCAGCAGGAATGTGCCAATCAACATCTGGCATATTGAAATCTCCTATCAGTAGCACTTCCCCTTTCCTAGCAATGCTGCGTATGTCTTCAATTAACTCTCTGTCCAGCTCTTCCTCTTGTGAGGGAGGTCTGTATATCACACCAATGCAAATAGATTTCTCTTTCCCTCTTTCTAGTTTAACCCACAATGCCTCCTCTCTCCCTTTTAAGCTCTGTAATTCCAAAGCTTTAATAGTAGTTTTTACATATAGTGCCACTCCTCCTCCCCTTCTTCCTACCCTGTCCTTTCTGAATAAAGTATAGCCAGGTATAGTTACATCCCAGTCATGGTTTTCTGTGAACCATGTTTCTGTAACTGCCACTAAATCCAAGTCAGCCACTCCCACCAAAGCTTCAACATCAGGGATCTTATTTCCCATGCTACGGGCATTTATACACACTGCTTTCCATATGTTACCCCTGTTACCCACTTCCATAAAGGTATTTAATGTATCACCTACCTGGGGGCTTTCACTTACCTGGGGGCTTTCTTCACCTATCCCCAACGAATCTAGTTTATAGTCCTCTTCAGTAGATTAGCCAGTCTACTACCGAAGATGCGTTGACCTTTCTTGGACAGATGGATGCCATCTCTGCTCTGCAACCCTTGGAACAGCATCCCATGGTCAGTGAAAGGATAGGTCAGAGTCAAAATGTACACCTAGGTATCGGAAGGTGGAAACCAAAGGGACTGGGGTACCGGAGAAGGAAGGGGCCACCGAGGGAGATGGGCTGCAATGGGAAAACCAAATTGCGATAGTCTTGGCTAAGTTGAGGTGGAGACAGTTTTGTGTCAACCAGTTAGCCACCTTGGAAAGACAGAAATTCAGTGCAGAGAGATCTGGACAGGAGGGAGAGGTGTGATGGAGGAGGACTATATCGTCTGCATAGTAGAAAGCGGATATTCCAGATTGTTGTATTAGTAGAGCAAGGTGGGCCAGAAAGAGGTTGAAGAGAAGGGGTGCCAAAACAGAACCTTATGTAAGTTTTGGAAGATGGTATGGGTATGGTATGGTAGATTTGCTCTATAGATCCTCAGTGACTTTTGTAGGTTTTTGTATTAGTTCCCAATATGCCTGTACTGGAGAATGTTTATGTAGGTGAGTGAGATGACCAGAATCAGATTTATTGTTTTAGATACTGAGTTCTGTGGATGAATGTCTTAGTTCTGCTCTGCACCCACTGTTGAGGGAGGGGGTTCTGTGGATGCAGAATATATGTTCAAAAAGAAAAAGCGAGAACCATAATGCAATTTATAACAACAAAATAAAATGAATTATAATTTTATACTTTGATGTTATAAACTGTGCTATGGTTCTCGCTTTTTCTTTTAATTCCTTGGTGTGTGAACATTTTGTATCTCCTTTGTTTTTTGCGGAATATTTATTTACATTAACGCCATGCTGGTGCAGTGCGCAATTTCAAATTATGTTGGAGATATAAAATCCCTCTTGGTGTTTATGTTGGAATGGGAAGTGTTGTATTGGGATCATAAAGCCACTCTTGTTTTTCTGAGGATGGGAAGTGCTGTCTAGGGGCCACTGAGACTCTCTTGTTTTTGTGAAAGTGGAAAATACTGTGTTGGAGCCACCAAGTCGCTCTTGTTGTGTTTGTGGAAGTGGTAGCTGCTGTGTTGGTGCTGTTGAGCCCCTCTTGTTGTTCGGCACATTTAGCAGCATGTTTCCTAAGCTCTGTGCTAGAAACACATGTGGGGCCGCATTACCGGCGTGGGGCCGTAGGCTAATGTCAGGGAAATAATTAATCCCCCTGGCTACAGTAGCAACTAAGACAACCCAATGAGATGGCATTAGTTACACCTATGCTCTCTAACTTCTCGAGAACTGCTACAATTACTGGGATATATGGCCTCCACAGTTCACGTAGTTCCCTATGCTCGCCTCCACATGTGAGCAGCCCAGTGGACCCTATCCACACAGTGGACACAGGCCACAGGACGTCTGTCAGACAAGATATCAAACTCTCAACGACTGATCTTGTCCCTCCAATGGTGGCAATCACTGGAGAATCTTCTAGTGGGGTCTCCTTTCCAGCAACCCCTATTCCAGGCCACCCTAACAACAGATTTATTTATTTACATTCTCTTATATACCGCGCTATTCTGCATCAGATGCATCACAGGTAGGTTGGGGAGCACATCTGAATCATCTCTCTACCCAGGGTACCTGGACTCCACAGGAGGCTTGTCTTCACATAAACTTCCTAGAATTAAGAGCAATCTATCTAGCTCTTCGAGTGTTCCATGCCCAGCTCAGCTACAAGACAGTCCTAGTCCAAACGGACAATCAAGTAGCCATGTTCTATGTGAACAAGCAGGGCAGAACAGGCTCTCTGTCGTTATGCAACGAAGCTTTACGACTATGGGCCCTCGCCAGAGAGCATCAAATTAACCTTCTCGTGGTATATCTTCCAGGCATTCAAAACCTTTGGGCAGACAAACTCGGTTGAGTACTGCTGCCTCACGAATGGTCTCTCCACCTAGACCAGGTGACAAAGATATTTCACATCTGGGGGACTCCAGACATAGACCTCTTTGCAAGTCCACTGAATGCCAAACTTCCCCGGTTCTATTCCAGGATTCTGACTCACAATTGCCAGGCAAGGGACGCCTTCCTCCTTCACTGGGGTCAGGACTTCCTCTATGCCTTCCCACCCATTCCCCTCATCCCCAAAACACTCTTCAAGCTTCAGAGAGACAGAGGTCGTATGATCCTCATAGCACCACGGTGGCCACGCCAAACGTGGTATCCCCTGCTTCTACATCTCCCTCAAGCTGCACCTCTGGAGTTAGGGTGTGCTCCATATCTCCTTTCTCAAGAGAGCGGGACCCTATGGCGCCCGAATCCCCAGTCCCTGCATCTCACGGCCTAGTTGCTGAAAGCTTAGATCTTCAGGATCTCAACCTTTCCCAACAGGTAAAGGATATCGTTCAGGCTTCTAGAAAACCTTCCACAAGACGATCTTACGCCTTCAAGTGGAAACGTTTTACTATATGGTGTTCCCAGAAGGGGTTAAACCCCCTGGTGTGATACCTTTGGAATCGATACTAGAGTATCTACTTCATTTATCAAATTCTGGTCTAAAGACCAATTCAGTAAGAGTCCATCTTAGCGCAATTACAGCTTCCTATAAGCCTCTAAATGGACAACCAATTTCCTCTCATCCACTCATATCCAGATTTATGAGAGGTCTTCTATTACCAAAGCCTCCCATCAGACCACCACCGGTGGCATGGGATTTAAATCTAGTTCTCAGGCAGCTCATGAGACCACTTTTTGAACCTTTAGCCACTACTACCCTAAAGCTTTTATCCTGGAAGGTCATCTTCCTAATTGCTATCACCTCTGCACGTCGCATTAGTGAATTGCAAGCGTTAGTGGCTGATCCTCCTTACACTAGGTTTCACCATGATAAGGTTGTTCTCAGAACTCATCCACACTTTATGCCAAAGGTGGTTTCGCCCTTTCATTTAAATCAATCGATTTATCGTCCTGTATTCTTTTTGAGGCCTCATGCCTCTAATGCATAGAACCACCTTCATACTTTGGACTGTAAAAAAGCCTTAGCTTTTTACCTACAAAGAACGCAGCAACATAGAAAGTCTTCTCAACTTTTTATTGCTTTTGATTCTAGTCATTTGGGACTTCCAGTCTCCAAGAGAACTTTATCCAAATGGATTGCACAATGCATATCCTTTGCTTATGAGAGTAAGAGTCTTCCTCTTCAAGGCCATGTCACAGCTCATAATATGAGAACCATGGCAGCCTCTATGGCTAATCTTCACTCTGTATCTATTGATGACATTTGTCGAGCAGCCACCTGGGCTTCGGTAAACACCTTTACAGCCCACTACTGCCTAGATAAAGCCTCCCGTTGGGATGCCTTTTTTGGCCAGGCTGTTCTTCAAAATCTCTTTCAGACTTAATTCAACTCCTACCCACCAACCCTGGTGGGATGCCAGAGATCCATGGAAGGAAGCATGGCCCACCTCACTATAGGTGGCAGCTTCCTGGGGCCATCTCCCTGGTATCTTCAGCTAGCACCCCCATATGTGAAGACTACATTCCTGCTTGTTCCTGGAGATAGCGTAGTTGCTCACCTGTAATAGGTGATCTCTGGGAACAGCAGGAATTTAGTCTTCTCAACCCACCCACCTCCCCTAGGAGTTGTCTCTCTCTCTCTTTCCTCTCTCCCTCTATCCTTTCACTCAGCTACAAACTTAACTGAAGAGGGACAGTTGGAAAGGCGGGAAGGCAGCACGCATGTGCTGAGGGATGCTCCCAAAAGTGTTCCTTTTGGACGCTGGGGAGCGTTCCCACGCAGGCTCCGTCAGTACCAACGATACCCATATGTGAAGACTAAATTCCTGCTGTTCCCGGAGATTACCTGTTACAGGTAAGTAACTAAGCTGTACCGCTACACTTAGTGCACTTTTTAAAACCACTAACTGGTTTTTCCATCTTTAAGGAAAAATGGGGCCTAATGCCCAAAATGGCGCCTAGCACCGAAAAAGAAAAGTTTCTGAAGAGAAACAGTTCAGAAGTGTATATATAATTTTTTTTTTTTTTTTTTTTAAAGAAAAGAAAAGAAACGGCGGAACCGGTGGGCGTCATGCAGAGGCAAACACGACCACAAGAAAACAAGTTTAAAGAAGAAATTTTCTGCGGTGACAGGGTATGTGTCCTGTTGGCTCCGCGGAAAACGAAGAACTGAAGGAGGACAGTTGGAAAGGTGGGAAGGCAGCGCGCATGTGCTAAGAGATGCTCCCAAAAGCGTTCCTATTGGACGCTGGGGAGCGTTCCCGCGCAGGCTCTGTGGGTACCGATGATACCCATATGTGAAGACTACATTCCTGCTTGTTCCTGGAGATCTACACTGTACCTGCATATGAGAATTCATCTCACACCTCACTCTGGAGGAAAGTATAATGTTGGGAAAGAAATCCTGAAAACTTAAGAGTAATGGAAAAGCATGGAACTTGTACCGTGGTCCGTTCGGAAAGTGGCCATATTATTTTTGCTTTTCTGTTGCTCCAGCTTCACTTCTTACTGCCAGTCCATTGTCTGCATGACTGCCAGTAGAACGTGAAGCTAGAGTGAGAGAAAACTAGAATAACAAATGCTTGATCAAGAAATGAAAACACATCCTATGATCCTGTAAGGGGAAAGCATGGATTCATTGGTTTGTCATTGAAACCTGCTTTACACATGTGGTTTAAATCAGCAATATATTAATGCTGTCACTGTATTCCTATATTGTGACTATTATTTGCATCAACATTATACTAATTCTGCTTATAGTTTCTAGATTTACATTGACTGTATGGATATCATGTTTTTGATTGCTACATTCTGTACAAAATCTTTCTCCTGCATATTTTTTCAGTGAGTAAAATATTTTTGAGCTGTCCATATGGCTGAGCATTTTACTTTTGATCCATATCTAAAATTGACTATGCTCTTGGACTATCATAGCCTATTTATATGATGCTACAGTAAGTATTTATTGCTCAGTATAATTATTTATCTTCAGGAACAAGCAGGAATGAATCTTCACATATGGGTATCGTCGGTACCGACGGAGCCTGCGCGGGAACGCTCCCCAGCGTCCAATAAGAAAGCTTTTGGGAGCATCCCACAGCGCCTGCGTGCTGCCTTCCCGCCTTTCCCAACCGCCTCTCTCCAGTTCTTCTTTTCCGCGGAGCCAGCAGGTCGTGTTCCTGTCACCGCAGAAGAAGTTCTTTATTTTTTCTTTATTCTTTTGTGTCGCGTCTGCCTTCTTAGACGTCGGACCGGTACCGCCGGTCTTTTCTTTTCTTTCTTTAAAAAAAAACCAAAACTTATACTTTCTTCACTGTGCATTTTAGTTTTTGGGCCTTAGGCCTAAAAATGTTCTCCTCATGGAGAAGCCCACCTCCGGGTTTAAAAAGTGCACAAAATGTGGCGGTACTATTTCTGTCACCGACACCCATGATTGGTGTCTAAAATGTTTGGGTCCTGACCATTCCATCACGGATTGTGTGTCCTGTACCATGATGTCTAAAAGAGGTCGGCAGAACTGAGCAGCTAAGCTCAGTACCCTGTTTCCCTCTGATGCAGCTTCGGTGGCATCGACGTCTTCCAGGGCTTCTTCTTCCTCCCATGGATCTCAGGTAACCAAGCATAAATCTGGCCGGTCCTCGAAGGCCAAGTCTCCCTCTAAGCATCGAGATGCCTCCGGGCTTGTCCTCGAGGACTCCGCACCGGCAAAGTTACCCCGGCGGGAAGTTCCGGCTTCCAAAGCATTGTCTATGGGGTCACAGGTTGACACAGATGGCTCGGCCTTGACCGATCACCTGTTGCCGTGTTCTGGGGTACCGGTGGCTCCCACTGGTACCGACATCCAGACTTTGGTGGCGTCGATGGATCAGAAGATTCTGACCATGCATCGACATCGGCTTCGGTGTCGACTGCAACGGTACCCTGTCCTATGATGCCCATCGGTACCGAACCGGTACTGGTTACTCCCGATGTCAATCCCACTCGGTACGCATATCGGGCTTTACAGGAGCATCCAGACAGGCGATACTTCGATTCCTCCGAAGACTCTGACGAGTCCGAAGGATCTGTCGAGACATCGATACTTCTTCCTCAGGAGTCTTCTTCTCCTAAACGAAGAATGTCTCCTCCAGAAGACTTGTCTTTTCAAGACTTCATTAGGGAGGTGGCTAGGGGCCTCTCCATCACAGTGGCCCCTGAGTCAGAGCCTAGAGCCAAGCAGCTGGATATTCTACAATATCCCAAGCCTCCTAAAGAGGCAGCTACTTTACCTGTTCATGAGTTTTTGTATGATCTCATGTTGAGCATGTGGGAGACACCTCTTACTACCTCTCCTCATTCTCGCAGGTTAGACACCATGTATCGTGTCCCTCCTTGTCCTGGCTTTCATAAGACTCAGCTTCCTCACCACTCTATTGTGGTAGAGTCTGCCTTGAGAAAGATAAAGAGTGCAAAAAGACACTCATCTAATCCTCCAGGACGTGAATGCAGGACCCTAGATGCTTTTGGCCGTAGGGTTTTTCAAGCTTCTATGCTAGCTGCCAGAATCAACTCCTATAGTCTCTATATAGGGATGTTTCTAAAGGAAGTCACAGATCATCTGCAGACTTTAACCCCTTTTAATTCAGAAGATAAAAGGCAGCAGTTTCTCACTTGGCTCAAACATGCCCAGGATGTTTCCAAATTTTCCAACCGTGCAGCCTTTGACTCTTTTGAGTGTGTAAGCAGAGCCTCGGCTATTGCCATAGGTGCACACAGAATTGCTTGGCTACAAGCTTCTGATTTGGAACTCTGGGTCCAAGATGAATTAGGAAATCTTCCTTGTACAGGTGAAAACCTTTTTGGCAAGGATTGGCAAGCAAAGGCCACTCAAATGGATGCTGAGAACTCCGCTTTGGATCGGCTTTCAAAGTCCACCTCTGCTCCTGCTAAGAAAAGATTGTTCAAAAAGACATCTTTTTCTAAAAAGGGAAGATATTATCCTGCTTATGGTCAGCAGGCATCTTCTGCAGGTCGTTTTGCTGCAAAACGTCAGCAACCACCTAAACAGGCCAAGTCAAAGGCTGCTAGGCCTTCTACGGCCCAGCAGCCTCAGCCTCCTCAGGGCCTTTGACTTGCAACTAGAGAACTTAGCCTTTCTAGCTCTGGAAGAACCAGAGCCCCTCACCATGGTGAAACAGTTCAATTCTCCAACATCTCTCCTCAACCTTCTGGGTCAGGAGATTGCCACCCTTCTTGCCCAAGGGTTCAATAGAAGAAGTACCTCTTCTTCAACGGGGCTCAGGGTTCTACTCCCCTTATTTTCTTATCCCAAAGAAAACAGGGGGCTACAGATCCATATTAGATCTCAGAGAATTGAACAAGTTTCTATTCAAAGAGAAATTCAAGATGATTTCTCTCGGTGCTCTGCTTCCATACCTTCAGAGTCAGGACTGGCTTTGTTCTCTAGATCTCAAGGATGCGTACACCCATGTCCTCATCCATCCAACACACAGAAGGTTCCTTCGGTTCCTTTTTCAGGGAAAGCACTACCAATACAGGGTGCTTCCGTTCGGTCTGGCCTCTGCACCAAGGGTGTTCACGAAATGCATGGCAGTAGTAGCTGCATTTCTACGCACTCTGGGAATATTTGTCTTCCCTTACCTGGGCGACTGGCTCATTCGAGCTCCATCCCAGTCAGAGGCCCAGAATTGTCTAATCTGCACAATGCGTGTTCTCCAGTATTTGGGACTGGTAATAAACATCCCAAAATCAAATCTCACCCCTATTCAGTCTCTGGAGTTTATAGGGGCCTTGCTGGATACCACAACTGCAAGGGCCTATCTTCCTCAGGCCCGTTGCCTACGCTTAGTGCAGTTAGCCTCCCAGATACAGTTAAAGTCCCATTTAACTGCTCGAGAGATGTTACAACTCTTAGGCCACATGGCATCTACCGTGCACGTGGTTCCATATGCTCGCCTTCACATGAGGGCAGCTCAATGGACTTTGTCCACCCAATGGACTCAGGCATCAGGTTGCCTGTCAGACAAAATAGCAAACTCCAGTCGCCTTTTTTGGTCTCTCCAGTGGTGGAAGTCCTCTCCAAATCTGTTGCTGGGGTCCCCTTTTCAGCAGTCACTACCCCAAGCAACTCTTACAACAGATGCTTCTCCAATGGGATGGGAAGCTCATCTGCAGGATCTCTCCACCCAGGGCATCTGGTCTCCACAGGAGATTTCTCTGCATATCAATCTCTTGGAACTCAGAGCAATATTCTTAGCTCTCAGAGTGTTCCATTCCCTGCTCAGCTACAGGACAGTCCTCATCCATACGGACAACCAAGTAGCCATGTTCTATGTAAACAAGCAGGGCGGGACTGGCTCTCTGTCGCTTTGCAACGAAGCTTTGAGACTGTGGGCCTTCGCCAGAGAGCATCACATTCATCTTCTGGCAGTATATCTTCCAGGCGTTCAAAACTCTTGGGCAGACAGACTCAGTCGAGTTCTGCTTCCACACAAGTGGTCCCTCCACATGGACCAGGTAGCCAGGATTTTTCGAATTTGGGGAACCCCGGACATAGACCTCTTTGCAAGTCCATGGAATGCCAAACTTCCCCGGTTCTGTTCCAGGATTCCGTGTCAGGGAGTTCAGGCCAAGGATGCCTTCCTCCTTCACTGGGGTCAAGACTTCCTTTATGCCTTTCCACCCATTCCCCTAATTCCCAAAACACTATTCAAGCTTCAGAGAGATCGAGGAACCATGATCCTCATAGCACCACATTGGCCACGCCAAGTGTGGTATCCTCTACTTCTGCATCTCTCTCAAGCTCCTTCCCTGGACTTGGACTCTGCACCAGACCTTCTATCCCAGGAGGAGGGAACGTTGTGGCACCCAAACCCCCAGTCTCTTCATCTCAGGGCTTGGTTGCTGAAGGCCTAGACCTTCAAGGTTTTCATCTCTCTCAGCAGGTCAGAGATATTATTCATGCCTCTAGAAAGCCTTCTACTAGACGTTCCTATGCTTTCAAATGGAAAAGATTTACCATTTGGTGTTCAGAGAAGGGTCTTAACCCTCTTGCAATACCTTTGAATTCTTTACTAGAGTATCTCCTGCATTTATCTCATGCAGGTCTTAAAACGAATTCAGTAAGAGTCCATTTGAGTGCTATTGCAGCGTCCCTCAAGCCTCTCAATGGACAACCTATTTCCTCTCATCCTCTTATAACAAGATTCATGAGAGGCCTTCTTCTAACTAAACCTCCCATTAGACCACCTCCAGTGGCATGGGACTTAAACTTGGTTCTTGGCCAGCTTATGAAGCCACCCTTTGAACCTTTAGCCACCACCTCCTTGAAATTTCTTTCTTGGAAGGTTATCTTTCTCATTGCAGTCACCTCAGCATGCCGCATCAGTGAGTTGCAAGCTTTGGTGGCTAATCCACCTTATACAAAGTTCCATCATGATAAGGTAGTCCTCAGGACCAATCCACACTTTATGCCCAAAGTGGTCTCGCCTTTTCATCTAAACCAAGAGGTATATTTACCTGTCTTTTTTCCAGGACCTCATGCATCAAGTGCATAGAGGAATCTTCATACCTTGGATTGTAAGAGAGCTCTTGCTTTTTACTTACAAAGAACACAGCAACATAGAAAGTCTTCTCAACTCTTTGTTGCTTTTGATCCTTCTCATTTAGGACTTCCAGTCTCTAAGAGAACACTGTCCAAATGGATTGCTCAGTGTATTTCTTTCGCCTACCAGAGTAGGAACCTTTCTCTGGAGGGCCATGTCACAGCTCACAATGTGAGAGCCATGGCAGCCTCAATGGCTCATCTAAACTCTGTGTCCATCGACCAAATCTGTCGAGCGGCCACCTGGGCCTCGGTTCATACCTTCACAGCCCATTACTGTTTGGACAAGGACTCCCGCCGGGATGCCTCGTTTGGTCAGGCTGTTTTTAAACACCTGTTCCATTCCTAATCAACTCCTACCCACCTACCCTGGTTGGATGCCAGAGATCCATGGGGGGAGGTAGAGTCCTTTTCAAGGACACACAACCTGGGGTCTTCCCCTGGCATCTGCAGCTAGGGAGTCCCCATATGTGAAGACTCATTCTTGCTTGTTCCTGGAGATAGCACAGTTACTTACCTGTAACAGGTGATCTCTGGGAACAGCAGGAATAAGTCTTCACAACCCACCCACCTCCCCTAGGAGTTGTATCTCTCTATCTATCTTTCCTTTCCTCTCTCTCTCTTTGTCTCAGCTTTATAACTCGAACTGGAGAGAGGTGGTTGGGAAAGGAGGGAAGGCAGCGCGCAGGCGCTGTGGAATGCTCCCAAAAGCTTTCTTATTGGACGCTGGGGAGCGTTCCCACGCAGGCTCCGTCGGTACCGACGATACCCATATGTGAAGACTTATTCCTGCTGTTCCCAGAGATCACCTGTTACAGGTAAGTAACTGTGCTTTATTCTGGCTATGCATTTACTCCTTCGCTTTTTTTTTCAACACTGGACTTGAAGGAGAAATACTAGCATCATGTGAAGAGTTCACAAAGGAGTTTTGGGAAAAAGTGGGGTGGGATGTAGCCAGCATTGATAATAATGAGGGAGGCGGGCACCGATCTATAAGTTGCAGGGGAGTGCCAGAAACCCTAGCGCCGGCCTTGACTGTAGACCCTTTATAATGCAACTCAATATAATGCTGGATTGCTTATAACATATTCAAGGGCTGGACCCTTTATTATATTACATATTATACTGTAGACTCAATATAATGCGGATTCACTTATAGTATGGTCAAATATCTTGAACCTCAATCTCAACATTATATGGGGTCTACGGTGTGTAAGATTCTCCAGGACCAAGCAGGAAGTCAGTCCTCACATATGGGTGACGTCGGCGCAGACGGAGCCCTCGCGGAGCAATTTCCCCAGCTTTCAAAGAAAGCCTTTGGGAATTGCAGCGCACATGCGCGGTCCCCTTCCCGCCCAAGGGTGCCATCTTGCTCAGTCTTCTTTTTTCCGCGGAGCCCTACAGACGCTGTTTGTGATCGCCGCAGAAAAAGTTGATTTTATTTCTTATTATTTTCTCGGTTCGACGCCGGATCCTTTTCCCGCCCGGACCCGCTACGCCGGTATCGGGTCCGTTCTTTATTTTTCGTTTTTTTGTCCTTCGTGACAAGCGTTCGCGCCATTTTTTTATTATTCACTGGCAGCCCTGTCTTTTGACCTCGCAGGGGCCCTTTTTCCCCCGATGGCTGCCAGCGGGTTTAAAAAGTGTGATCGGTGTAAGAAACTTATGTCTCTTAGCGACACACATGACTGCTGCCTCCGCTGCCTCGGACCCGATCATGACCCAATGATCTGCGGTCCGTGTAGCAAGATGTCTTCAAAAGCATTGAGGAGTCGGCAGCATCAAAGAGAACGAATCTTCTCTGACTCCGCGTCCGGCCGGGCCCAGACCTCGTCAGAGGCTTCGACGTCCCGGGACTCCGGTCCTGAGCATCGTCAGAGTTCCTCTGAGGGGGGTCTCCTGCCCGGGAACATCATAGGAAGAAAAAACCCGCGAGGGCGTCATCGGTGGACGCTCCTGGTTCCTCGAGGGCCAGGTCGCATAGCCCCGATAGCCGTCCCGGGTCCTCGGAGTCGGAGAGGCCTTCGAAACATCCTCGTCTCGAGATGGAGTCGCCTGGACACATGAGTACTGTAGTCCTCGTGGACTCGCCTCCGAAGGAGCCGATGTCGGGCCCGACGCCGTCGGGGCCCGAGTCGGGGGCTGCTGGGTCTCCTGAGCTTGGACTCAGGTTGACGGCCTTGGAGAGCAGTTTGGCTGCCTTCATGGACCAGCAGCGGGCATTGATCGCTGGCCTCGCCAGTGCATCTGCCCCGGCCACCGGGACGTCGACGTCCAAGTCGACCCCGGAGACCGAGCCGATCCTCGAGTCCATGCGAGCTCGAGTCGATCCTCGGTCGCGGTCTCCCTCGGCCTCCCGTTCGGGACCGAGGTCGTCGACGCCGACACCCTCGGCGTCGGGGCGGAGGGCATCGGTGCCCGCCCGACCGGAGCCGCTCGATTCCTCCTCCGAGGAGTCAGCCTGGGAAACGGAGGACGAAGAGTCCCCTGGTACTTTTCGGACTCGGTGTGTCCCATCGGACTCACCCGAGTCCGAACCTCGGAGACGGTCCCCCCCGGAGGACACCCGGTTCTCAGACTTCGTGCGGGATATGGCCAAGGCCTTGGCATTCCCCGCGGATCCCGAGGAGGAGCCTCGAGCCGAAGAGCTCGATGCCCTCCAGTATGACTCTCCCCCGAAGGAGGCCTTTACTGTACCGGTTCCTCCGATGCTGGAACGACTTCTCTTCCGCATGTGGGAGAGCCCGGCGTCAGCGCCGGTGTTAAGCAAGCGGGTCGATTCCATTTATCGAGTCCGCAAGAGCCCCGGGTTCCAAAAGGCACAACTGCCGCACCATTCCATGGTGGTGGAATCGGCCATGCATCGACTCAAGAGTCAGAAGATGCACTCCTCGGTGCCTCCCGGCCGGGAGGCCTGGAACCTGGATGCCTTCGGTAGGAAGTGCTTCCAGGGCTCTATGTTTGCTTGTCGAGTCCAGACCTACCAGCTCTATATGGGCATGTATCTCCGAGATCTGGCAAAAGAAATTGCCGGGTTCTCTGCTGGTCTCTCCGAGGAACCTTTGCAGAGGTTCCAAGCCTTGTCCACTGGTATTCGAGAGTGCTCGAAGTTTATCTCTCGAGCAGCCTACGATGGCTTCGAAGCATCGGCTCGTGTGGCCGGAGCCGGCATCGGTGCCCGCCGACAGGCTTGGCTTCAGTCATCCGACCTCGAGCCATGGGTACAGGACAAGTTGGTCGATGTCCCCTGCAGAGGTGAAAACCTCTTTGGCAAACCCATGGCTGAAAAGGCTGCACAGATCGAGACCGAGACTCTGACCAGAACTAGGCTGTCCAGAAAAACCTCTGCCCCTTCTCAGAAAAAGAAGGGCTCAGGGAAAAAGCCCTTTTACCCGAGGAAGGCGGCTGCCTATAAACACTACCCTCAGTATCAGGCCTCAGCAGCTCCCCTAAAGGGTCAGCAGGCCAAGGGACGGGGTAATGGGTCCCGTAGGCAGCAGGCCCCCAAGCCCACAACACCGGCCCCTGCTCAGCAGGGTGGGGGGTTTTGACTCCATCCCATAGCCTCTTCCCCTCCGCTGGTTTCTCTCAGCACAGGAGGCTGGCTGATCCACTTTGCCCACAGGTGGTCAGCCATCACCTCAGATACCTGGGTGCTTCATATAGTTCAGAAAGGCTATCTTCTACACTTTCACCAGGTACCTCCCTCCTACTTTCCAGGGGAACCTCCAAGACTCCCTATGCACAGGGACTTACTCCTTCAGGAGTTAGCAAGTCTTCTTCAGGCTGTGGAACCAGTGCCCCACCACCTGCGAGGTCACGGCTTTTATTCCAGGTACTTTCTGATACCAAAAAGAACAGGAGGCCTCAGACCCATCCTGGACTTGCGAAACCTCAACAAGTTCCTGGCAAGGGAAAAGTTCAAGATGTTTACCCTTGGAATCCTGCTGCCCTACCTCCAGCAGGGAGACTGGCTATGCTCCTTAGATCTAAAGGATGCCTATACTCACATCCTTATTCATCCAGACCACAGACAATATCTCAGGTTTGTTGTGGGAGGACATCATTACCAGTACAGAGTGCTGCCCTTTGGCCTATCCTCCGCCCCCAGGGTGTTCACCAAATGCCTAGCAGTGGTGGCGGCCTATCTACGGCTTCAAGGCCTCTTTGTGTTTCCATACCTGAACGACTGGCTCATCAGGGCCCAGTCTTCCCAAGAGGCCACTCAGGCCACTCATCACACTGTAACTCTGCTCCAGCACTTGGGCTTTGTCATAAACTTCACAAAGTCCACTTTGCTCCCCTCTCAAGATCTCGAATTCATCGGCGCAAGGTTGAGCACACTTCAGGCACGGGCCTTCCTGCCTCTAGACAGAGCACACAGGCTCATGGATTTCGCCAGCCACCTTCACAGCAATTCCCTGGTCTCTGCCAGGCAATTTCTGAGACTGCTCGGCCATATGGCTTCCACGGTCCATGTGACCCCCAATGCCTGCCTGAACATGCGACTGGCTCAGTGGTGCCTTCGCACTCAATGGCATCAGGCCACGGGGAGCCTGGCGGACTCAGTACAGGTATCCAACCTGCTGGTCTCTTCTCTGCGGTGGTGGCTTCATCTGCCAAACCTGCTGCTGGGAGTGGATTTTCAATCTCCTCCGCCTTCTCAGGTGCTAACAACCGATGCTTCTCTCCTGGGTTGGGGAGCACATTGCCAAGGGACATGTACTCAAGGCCTCTGGACTCCTTGGGAGTCTGCTCAGCAGATAAACTTCCTGGAGCTCAGAGCCATCCGCCTAGCTCTGAGAGCCTTCTCCCACCTCACTTCTCACCAGTCTGTGCTGGTCCAGACGGACAATCAAGTTGCAATGTTCTACGTGAACAAACAAAGAGGAACAGGCTCCTTCCTTCTCTGTCAGGAGGCACGAAAACTGTGCTCGTGGGCCGTCCAACACGGCATCCTCCTCAAAGCGGTCTATCTCCCAGGTCAGGAAAATTACCTGGCAGACAAGCTAAGCAGGATCCTCCAACCACACGAGTGGAGGATGGATCCATTGGTGGTTCAGCGGATCTTTCTCAAGTGGGGCCTCCCCACCATGGATCTGTTTGCCAGTCCTCTGAACCGGCAACTTCCCAGATTCTGCTCTCGACAACCGCATCCTCTCAGAGTAGCGGCGGATGCTTTTCTGATTCCATGGTCCACAGGCCTCTTGTATGCCTTTCCTCCCATGCCGCTAGTGTCTCGAACGCTCTTCAAAGTTCTCAGAGACAGAGCCTCGATGATCCTAGTGGCTCCCCGGTGGCCGAGACAACCTTGGTTCCTGCTTCTAATGCAGCTGGCGGTGGACACTCCTCTTCCTCTGGGGTTTCAGCCCGATCTCCTGACACAGGATCAGGGGTCTCTCCTACACCCCAATCTCCGGTCCCTTCATCTGATGGCCTGGCTGCTGAAAGGGTAGTCCTTGCTCCCCTCCAGCTGCCTCGGGAGGTGGAAGAGGTTGTCTTGACCTCGAGGAGGCCTTCCACCCGGAAGTCCTACGCTCTTAAGTTGCGTCGGTTCTCCATTTGGTGTGCTCAGCAGTCTGAGAATCCCTTCTCCTGCTTGATTGCAGTGGTCTTGCGATATTTGCTTTACCTCTCCAATCTGGGCCTTAAGTTCAACTCTGTCAAGGTCCACCTCAGTGCTCTCTCTGCGCATCACGCACCGGTGGATGGCAGGCCTCTTTCCCACCACCCTTTGGTGGCTCGTTTTCTCCGAGGCCTCTGTATTACTAATTAAAGATTTATATGGATTTTTGGATCAGCAAAGGATATTGTACTTTATCTGAGCCAACTTGCTCCAGAGATGAGAGATTTTTACACATCTAGCCTGGGGAGTGTTAAGAGGCCAGAGAGGGAGACAGAATTCTTCCCTTGGCCTTTGAACAATTCTCTTGGACAGGATAAGAATTCATCAATTATAATGTAAAAGCTTTGAGATGCTTTTGGGTGTCTCCCTTGACAGAGACCCATTAATGATAACAAAAGAACACTTAGGCCATGGAGGATGTGTCCTTTGAGCATTTTCAGATGTCTGACCATGTCTGACTGTGTAAGTTTGAGCTTCTAACACCAAGGGGGGTAATCAAAAGCCTGCCCGGAAACCGAAGCAAAAAAGGTGGATGGGGTGGAGAGAAGCTCATGGGTGAGAGCTGGCTGCAACACATTTGTGCCTATATAAGTACAGAGAATATCCAGAACAGACAGAGCGTAGATCTGCTTGGCCAAGCATGAAGTATCCTAGACTGTCATCAGTTCCTCTCGCTGAGCGCTCCCAGCTGATGTGTAAAGGGGTTATGACAAGTTTGGTGAAGTATATTCTTTGTACATAGCTGCATTCTCTCATAACTCTTTCAGTACTGTAATTAAGTGTGCATTCTAGTTATCTTTTCTAACTACTCATGTGTAACTAAGAGAATTACTTGTCTTTCTGAATGTCTTCTTACTTTGTTTGTAAATAAACTGCACGTCTTCATTACAAGGTGTTAGCCTTTGTTGAAGTAAGACAATTGGTACCAGAAGTGGGGTTCGGAAAAAAGGCTTGGACAATGTTGAAAAGAAAAGAAAATAGTGTAAATACTGTGAATATTGTAAATATTCATAGCGGGTATCAGGCTTTTTATGAAATATTAGCTAGAGAGTGTTATTATGGGTCAGGACTAAGTGAGAATTCGGAATCTGTTTTAAAAGATGATGAACCTGTTAATTCCCTTACATGCTTGCAAAAAATACCTGTTGAAAAAGGAACAGAATTGCATACCTTAGGGAGAAGGAGATTGCTTTTGTTGTCTGCATATTGTAAGATGCATCAGACAAATTCTAGCAAATTAGATTTGATTGCATGGACAGATAAAATAGACATTTATCAGCAAGTTGCTGAGAGGGTGGCTCAGTATAAATACCGTAGGAGACGGGGAAAAAGAAAGAAAAAGAAAATGCACGTCTATTGCTAAGCAATTTATAGGAGGAAAGTGCTGAGTACTCCCCAAAATCCTGGAGGAGTTAATCTAGAACAGGGGTCTCAAACACGCGGCCCTTAAAACCCTGGCTTCTGCTGCTGCCGTTGCCGCCGTGGCAGCGGCAGAATCAATTGTCAAATTCAAAAAAAAAACTGACTTCTGCTGCTCAAGCAGCTGTCCTGCGGCCCCTTCCCCTCTGCCCGGAGATCCGACTCTGCTCTATCAGCGGCGTGCTTTTCAAGCCGCGAAGAGAGTATTCCCCTCTCGCGCGGCTTGAAAAGTGAATAGGCTTAAACCGCGCGAGAGGGGAATACTCTCGTCGCGGCTTGAAAAGCACGCCGCTGATAGAGCAGAGTCGGATCTCCGGGCAGAGGGGAAGGGGCCGCAGGACAGCTGATTTTGCTGCTTGAGCAGCAGAAGTCAGTTTTTTTTTAATTTGACAATTGATTCTGCCGCTGCCACGGCGGCAACGGCAGCAGCAGAAGCCAGGGTTTTGGGGGTTTTTTTGTTTCCCTCCTTCGCTGGCCGGTAATGAGCTATGGAGGGGCTGACTGAAATGGGGTAATGGGGGTTAGGACTGGAAGTGGGCTATTGGCAGGGGGGGGGGTTAGGACTGGTAATGGGCTGGGGGGGTTATAACTGGTAATGGGCTATGGTGGGGGCTAGGACTGGAAATGGGCAGATGGGGGTTAGGACTGGAAGTGGGCTATTGGCAGGGGGGGGGGTTATGACTGGTAATGGGCTGGGGGGGGTTATAACTGGTAATGGGCTATGGTGGGGGCTAGGACTGGAAATGGGCAGATGGGGGTTAGGACTGGAGGTGGGCTATTGGCAGGGGGGGGTTAGCACTGGTAATGGGCTATGGTGGGGGCTAGGACTGGAAATGGGCAGATGGGGGTTAGGACTGGAAGTGGGCTATCGGCAGGGGGGGTTATGACTGGTAATGGGCTATGGTGGGGGCTAGGACTGGAAATGGGCAGATGGGGGTTAGGACTGGAGGTGGGCTGATCGGGGGGTTAGGACTGGTAATGGCCTATGAGGGGAGGTAAGACTGAAAATGGGGTGATGGGGGTTAGGACTGGAGGTGGGCTGATTGGGGGGTTAGGACTGGTAATGGCCTTTGAGGGGAGGTAAGACTGAAAATGGGGTGATGGGGGGGTAAGACTGGAAGTGCGCTATGGGGAGGTTAGGACTGGTAATGGGCTATGGGGGGTCTAGGACTGGTAATGGGCTGGGGGGGTTGCTAGGACTGGAAATGGGCTGAGTGGAAGGGGGGCTTGAACTGCAAATGGCTGATGGGGAGGGGGGCTTGGAATGGAAATGGGCTGTGAGGGGAGGGAGCTAGGATTGGAAATGGACTGATGGGGGGCTAGGATTGGAAATGGGCTGATGGTGAGGCTAGGATAGGACTGGAAATGGACTGATGCAGGGACTCGAAAGGAGCAGATGCTGGGTGGGGCTGGAACTAGAAGGGAGCTGATGTTGGGGGAGGATTAGAATGGGATGGAGCTGGGAAAGTGAAATGGAGAGGGGAAAAATATTTTGTCTGGCAGAGAAGACAAGTCTACAATTGGCCAGGTATTGGGAGAGTAAGTGGGGATTGAGGATGGAGGGGTAAAATTTGAGTGGATGAAATAGGAATGAGGAAAGAGCAAAAGGAGAAAGATTAGTATGTTAAAGCAGATGTAGAGAGAGAGAATGGAAAAAAACTAGAAGAGAGAAGAAAGGACAAATGGACAGCAGACGATGGAGATAGCAGAAGACACGAAGAAACCAGAAGTGGCTGGAGCAATTGCAACTGAAAAAAAATGCACAAAAGGTAGAAAAATATCTCTCTATTTTGAATTTATTAACTGGAATATGTCAGCTCTGGGAAATGTGCATCATTAATGTCTGTGCTTTAGTACAAGAAATTAATTTATAGTTTTATTTCTACAGTGCTGAGGTATTCTGTGTAATTCCTATTTGACATTGCTACTTGTTCTCTTTTCCCAGTAGGTCATGTATTGTTCTCTGAAATGTATTGATTTAATATTTGCAGTGTTGCCTTTTGATAGGTAGGGTCTGGTGCTTTGTGAGTCCTGGTAGTGCTGTTATGATACGGGGGGTTTGCTATGGGTTCCAAATGGGCAGTGTTAGTAGTAGTTCCTAATGTGCCTGGCGGTTGGCACTGGATTATAGTAATATAGAAATTTTCTAGTCTTTCTTTATCCATGCACTCATTATGCAACATTATGCAAATATTTATGCAAATGAGGCCCCGTGTCTTATGCGGCCCCCGGGTTACTTTACAAGTCCTCATTCGGCCCTCAAAGCAATTTGAGTTTGAGACCCCTGATCTAGAAGATACTGTGGAGGATTTTAATCAACAAGAGATTAATGATAGATCATGGTGATAAGAAATTCTGTTTGATTAGTTCTGACCCACTGATACAAGATTAGGTATAATGCACTTGTAAGCTTTGATTTGTTCTGTATTCAAATGTTTGTAGTAAAAACCTGTTTTTCTTTTATTACTGGCTACTCCAGTAGATTTTATAGTCCCTGAATGCTGAAGTGACTAGAACAAACAAACCAGGCATGAAACATTTTTTTTTTACCTCCAAAGTGGAGGTTGAGAATCCTGACAGGACAATGGGGCATTAAATCTTGAGTAAATAAGAAGGTAATCTTTATCATTAATATGTTATGCATCTATTCTTTGTCTTTGACTGTATATGCTACCAAACAAACTTAAAAGTTAAAGGAGGATTTTTTTTTAAACTGTGGCAAGCACCCCAGGGGGCATAGTTAAACATAAACAGCTATAACTATAGGTTAATTCTAGTAGCCACATTTGCATGAAGGACAATGGTTCGTTCTACTGGCTGTGTTGAAGATAACATGTTAATTTAAAAGTAACACCTTTTAGAAGTTTTATGTTGCCTGTTTCCTGCACTGTAGGATTCAAGATAATTACTTTGCCTTGTTAAGCTTTATGCTAACGACTGAGGGACAAGATAGTAACATCACAGTTTTTATTTGTTACAATATTGGATTTTAGGATAAATGCATCTGTTTTCCTGTATTTGAATTTTAGAGAAAAAGTGTACTTTGTTCTAAAAGTTTATATTTCATTTTCAGTACAGTTCCTGAGAAAATAGATATAAAACAGATATATGTTGCAGCATTGTGAGATATTAAGTTGGTAGTTTATACACTTGCACTTATGACACTTGTGGTAATAGTACATTACGCAGAGGTCCAGTACACACACAGCAATTAAAATATTAATAAGTTTGATGAAATTTTAGACAGAGGCTGATATGAAATTGCTCTGTTCTCAAGCTATATAGAACAAATATAGATTAAAGATGGAACTGAGTTCCCAGAAAATGAGAACTTGAGTTGATTGGATAAAACCAAATCTTGCTTGTCAGCAATGATCCAGGAGGTTTGAGAAAAAGAATAAGAGAGCGAGAGAGAGAGAGAGGCAGAAAGGTGAGGCCACAGCCTAGGCTAAATGTGCTGCTTCCAGTGTGATGATCTGGGCTACCAAGCTCTAAGACTCCTTGAGGACCCACAAGGCCTGAAGAACAGGAACCTTGCATATTTATGCCTCTGAAGAGACATAAATAGGCAGGGGGAGCATAGGCCGAGAAGAACCCGAGGATAGTCATGAATGCCTTGCAATCCAAGAAGGACCTGAAGATGAGGCCTAGCCACCAATGCCTTGTACCCTCTCGGATCTCTCACCTCAAAAGGATCTCTTTTTGACACCATAATTAATGAGTAGCTTATACAAATCCTTGTGAACACTGCAATTTTAAAATCAGTCTAACAGCACTCTCACTGAGGACAGGGTATACGATAGATTCTAGTTATACGTGAGAGATGAGCCATATTTCTTTCTATTGGGGTTGATGTTATAGAATGCTGCAAAATAATAGTTTTATATTGTAAGGATTTTACCCAGATTGTTCCTATTTTAGAATGAGTATATGTCTACTTAGCACTGGACCAATTAAGTTGATGGGAAAGGGACACTGTTTACTCATACTGTTATCTTATTGAGAAGAATCTAAATTTAAGTTATTAACAATTGTTTGATATTCTTAGCAGCCTTGCCAAATAAGGATACATTAGTGTGGTATAAAAGAAACAGGAAAAGGACCTATGTAAGTAGTTGGTGGAATGATGCAGGTGATGAAAAAGTGTTGTGTTATGAGGGATGAAGTGGAATATTAAAGGGGAAACTGTGATAGACAAGAAACTGATGAAGGTAATTTGAAGTGATGTATCTGCCTAATGAATATGTAAACAAAAAAATTATGAGCACTTTATTCAACTATGCCGTCTCCAGAAGCTTCAATTCAGGAAGTCATACTCAACAATTGGAAGAAATAGATATTTGGAGACAGGCTAGGTGCACCTTGCACCCTGATGAGCTTTGGAAAACCCACACTGGCCATGTGGTACTTCTGGATGCTTTGTGCCTCACTTTTCCTCTGTATGTCCTGGCCAGGCATGCAGAGGCAAAGGGGGATGATTTGATGACAAATTCTCACACAATTGGGTATAATTCTAAAACTTGTCAAAATTGCAGAACACGTATGTGCAGCTTGTCTGATCTGAAACATGTAAAGGTCATTCAAGGGCAAAATGGAATATTTCCTACAAGCAAAATGAATTTCCAGTGATAGAGAGACAAGGAGTTAATCAAACTGCGAGATAAGATTGACACCATACGAGATAGTTACTAATAGATCACTGAAAGTTTATAAAAGCAATATTTATTATCTGTAGGATATGATCTTAGTAAATATAGATGAAATTAAGTTTGTCTTATTGTAAAGTCTAACCTAGAATTTTTTTAGTCTTTTCATTTAATATTGGCGCTGCTCTTCTGAATGAGGCCTGGAGCCATGTCACCAACTGCAAGCCGGAGAGTCTAGCGGAGGAAATTGACCAGAGTCCAGATGGAGCAGACCATCCCGAGAGATCTGGACTACACACCGCAGAAACGTGTGAGGAAGTCCCTATCTACTTCAATGTGTCGCAATGAAAGAAAGGCCAAGATGTCCACCTACGAGAATGAGAGGTTCAACTGTTGAGAGAGGCCAAGTTTAAACTTCAGAGAAAGGTGAAAATGACGCTACGGAGTCCTGAAAAACTGCTGAGAAGCAGGCCAAATTATCTGAAAATAGGAAAAGGACTATTGGACTTTTGTGAATGATTTTTTTTTTCTTATGTATTGTTATTGTTTCCTTGGAAAGTAACTGTAATTTTAGTATCTCAGATTTTTTCTGCTGAACATCATGTGCCCAATTGCTTATGTCACCTGTTCCCCAGATTTTAGTTATTAGAGTCTATGGGGCAGATGTACAGTGGGAAAAAGTTCTGAATGTGCAGGTGAAATGAGTCCCCCACTGCATGGGGAACTGATAAAGATAGCTGAGACCTACAAGCCATTTGGCTTTGACAATTGTAATGCTGAGGGGGGGGGGAATGGGAAAATATCACCCAAATTACACTGAGGCTTGTCCCCTCCAGCGTTTGCCTTAATGCTATCCACTATGTTTAAGCCCATGTTGTTATTATTGTATTTCTAAATGAATTACAAATGCGATTCAGCCATTGCTTACGTACAATATCCTTGTTGATCCAAGGGTGGAATGTATTACTAATTAAAGATTTATATGGATTTTTGGATCAGCAAAGGATATTGTACTTTATCTGAGCCAACTTGCTCCAGAGATGAGAGATTTTTACACATCTAGCCTGGGGAGTGTTAAGAGGCCAGAGAGGGAGACAGAATTCTTCCCTTGGCCTTTGAACAATTCTCTTGGACAGGATAAGAATTCATCAATTATAATGTAAAAGCTTTGAGATGCTTTTGGGTGTCTCCCTTGACAGAGACCCATTAATGATAACAAAAGAACACTTAGGCCATGGAGGATGTGTCCTTTGAGCATTCTCAGATGTCTGACCATGTCTGACTGTGTAAGTTTGAGCTTCTAACACCAAGGGGGGTAATCAAAAGCCTGCCCGGAAACCGAAGCAAAAAAGGTGGATGGGGTGGAGAGAAGCTCATGGGTGAGAGCTGGCTGCAACACATTTGTGCCTATATAAGTACAGAGAATATCCAGAACAGACAGAGCGTAGATCTGCTTGGCCAAGCATGAAGTATCCTAGACTGTCATCAGTTCCTCTCGCTGAGCGCTCCCAGCTGATGTGTAAAGGGGTTATGACAAGTTTGGTGAAGTATATTCTTTGTACATAGCTGCATTCTCTCATAACTCTTTCAGTACTGTAATTAAGTGTGCATTCTAGTTATCTTTTCTAACTACTCATGTGTAACTAAGAGAATTACTTGTCTTTCTGAATGTCTTCTTACTTTGTTTGTAAATAAACTGCACGTCTTCATTACAAGGTGTTAGCCTTTGTTGAAGTAAGACAGCCTCCTTCTCCTTAAGCCTCCTTTACGCCCACCAGCCCCTGAATGGGATCTGAATGTGGTCTTGCAGCGGATTACCTGTCCGCCATTTGAACCTATGGCTACCTGCCCTCTTCGTTTTCTTTCCTGGAAAACCTTGTTCTTGGTAGCCCTTACCTCTGCTAGGCGCGTTAGTGAACTGCAAGCCCTAGTGTCTGATCCTCCTTACACTAGGTTCTACAGGAATAGGGTCGTCTTACGGACTCGCCCTAAGTTTCTTCCAAAAGTGTTTTCTACTTTTCGTCTCAACCAGGAGGTTGTTCTTCCGACTTTCTTTCCCAGGCCGCACTCCTGCCGGGCTGAAATGGTCCTGCATACCCTGGACTGTAGGAGGGCTTTATCCTTCTACCTTGACCGTACGCGGGAGTATAGAAGGGCTGTTCAGCTCTTCGTTTCTTTTGACCCCAATAAGTTGGGGCTACCTGTCTCCAAGCGTACTTTGTCCATATGGGTTGCTGACTGTATCGCTTGGGCTTATGGGGCGGCCGGCCTCTCGTTGGAGGGTCGAGTCACGGCTCATCGTGTTAGGGCGAAGGCTGCGTCAGTGGCTCATCTCCGCTCTGTTCCGTTGGCAGCCATCTGCCGGGCCGCTACTTGGTCTTCAAGCCAGACTTTTGCAGCCCATTACTGCCTGGAGAGGGAGTCCCGCAGGGACAATGCTTTCGGTCAGGCAGTCCTCCATAATCTTTTTGAGGTTTAGGCAACTCCTGCCCTCCGGCCCTGGTGTTGGGCTACCGGTCGGGGGCATTTTCAGAGAAGATTCCTTCTTTCTGTGCTACTGAGCTAGAGGGAGCTCATTTTTCTGCTTGAGGTCTCCGGTAGCCTTAAGCTAGGGAGTCCCATATGCGAGGACTGACTTCCTGCTTGGTCCTGGAGAAAGAGTAGTTACTCACCTGTAACAGGTGTTCTCCAGGAGCAGCAGGAATCAGTCCTCACAACCCTCCCTCCTCCCCTTGGAGTTGCAGTCATATCTTTCGTTTTTGTTAATTTTTTGCTGTCTTTTAGCTAGGTCATCAGACTGAGCAAGATGGCACCCTTGGGTGGGAAGGGGACCGCGCATGCACGCTGCAATTCCCAAAGGCTTTCTTTGAAAGCTGGGGAAATTGCTCTGCGAGGGCTCCGTCGGCGCCGACGTCACCCATATGTGAGGACTGATTCCTGCTGCTCCTGGAGAACACCTGTTACAGGTGAGTAACTGCTCTATATCTGGTATATAGAAAACTGGAGAAATTAATCGATAAGGTATTAGCGATAAGGAAGTGTGTTGATTGTAAATTTTATAAAGGCCACATAAGTGCCTTTATGAAAGAGGCTTCTACAATAACCCCCAGCAGTACAAAAACTCACACAACAGTGTAAATGTGTGTGTGTGTGTATACTCTATGCATGTACACATGTGTTTTAACAAATAAGCAGATACAATACAACTATGCCTCTGCTCCACCCAAACAGGGCCAGTCCAAAAGGTATGAGACGTCCTAGGTGAACTGTCTGCTATACCCTGCACCCAGGGGTGACCAAGGTCATATACCAACTCTCCACATATCTAGCATTTCCCCTTTGCATGCACTTGTCAGCACACATACTCTGTCTGCATATAATAGCTATTTTCTGTGTCTAAGAAATGCTTTACATGTAGAAAAAACTTTAAAAAATTATGGGCCTGATATTCAGCGCTGGCAGCTAGGCACGAGTACAGTGCCTAGCTATCGGTGCTGAACCTTAAACCCAGATATTCAGTGCCAAAGTCATATGCGACCCTGGTATTGAATATCCAGGGTTGCCACACAGCCTCAGAAGCGAACCAGGCAGAGGCAATACTGAGCTTCTGCCCAGTTAGCTCCTATGGGTAAAGCTAGACCAGCTTTTTCTGCACCTAGCTTTACCCAGGTGTTGCTAACCAGCTAGTGCTGCAATATTGCCGCTATCTGATTATTTTTATTTATTTAGACAGTTTTGTATACCATCTTATCCTTCAATCAAAGTGGTCCCAACACAATTGGGTGATACATTTAACATGAGGGGATATGAGACACATATGCTAATACTTACAGAGAACATGGGCAATGGAGGGTTAAATGGCTTGCCCAAAGACCACAAGGAGCACCTGTGGGACTAGAAACCCCAGTCCTTCCGGCCCAAGGTTGCTGTCCTCTAGTGGGATTTGAACCCCTGACCTTCTGGCCTGAGGTAACTTGCCCCAACCACTACGACACTCCCCTGCTAGATTAGCAACTGTTGCCGCCCATGACATGCCCCAGAAGACCCACGACACGCCTCAATGCTAAGCGGTTATCATCAGGGTGTGTAGCGGTATTAGTAGGGGATATTCCGTTGAATATCCCGTTCATTGGCATTTACATAGTTTACAGGTCTGTAAACCATGTAAATGCCTTTGAATATTGGGCCATATCTGTACAAAAAACAGGCACAAATTTGTGCAGGTACTTTCTCTTTGGTAATAATGAAAGCTAAACTGCCAATGTTGTTTCCTTTTCATTACGGAGTTGCCAAGTTACCCAATTCCAGTAGTGAGTTTTTGGCCAATTCAGGTTTTAAATTTACATTACAGTGCTGTATGGTATTTGTAGTCCTTGATTTTACCCATTGGAATTACTGCTGCAGGTCCCCTTAATGCATCAGAATGAGATTGTCAGAAATCCAGGACTGGCTTAAAATCTCACTCCTGGAACTTCGTAACTTGGCAACTCTGTCATTATCATGATAAATCTGCCCATACAAACTGTCTGTGTGGTTTTGGCAGGCTGTGGGTAGGTTGATTATTTACCTCATAGGGTGATCTGATATTTAATAAACTTCTAAATACTCGTATACTCCCAGAGCTATCAAGTTACCCACTTCCAGGAGGGAGACATTTTGGCCAGTGATGGTTTTGAATTTACATCCCAAAGAAGTGTGGTAGCTGTAGTCTCTGATTCTACCCACTAAAATCAATGCTGCAAGTCCCATCATGCATCATAATGGGACTGTCAGAAATCTAGGACTAGCTTAAAATCTTCCTCCTGGAACTGGGTAACTTGGGAGCTTTGTACTTCTGCAGAAAATCAAAAGGGATCAGATATACGAGAATTTTCCATCCTGGGCCTGTGTATCCAAAAAACTCACATCTTTGGATGGCTTTCGGAGGATGTCACCCACGCCGCCCCCATTGCGCAGTCCATGGTTCAGCACTGTGACGATGCACATGAGCAGTGTGTCACAGGCACGTTCCGAGGAGTCATCCTCATCTGCAAAGGAGGAAGAGGGGCTCAGAGGAAATGAACAATCTGTCTCTCTCTGGTACCAAGAGATCCTGTGTCCCTAACACCAGTGCCTCTCTTTATCTAGCACCAGAGCATTTTCTTTCTTTGGTGTCAGGGGCCCTCTCTTTGAGACAATGTGTAAGTGTCAATGGCAGGAGCAATTCAGAATGCTGAGTTCAGTTTTGGAGGGGAGAAGGTACCATCTTCACCCCATGATGTGCTGCTCATTTCTTATGAAGTGGCTCTTTACATTTCTCTTCTTCCTGAGTAGACACTTCTTTACATGGATTCACTTTTTATTGGCCCAATATAAGAATCATCTGAAGAAACTTTACCATTTTGAGACAGTGGAGGTCCTTTCTATGTGATCTAGAGAGGACAAAGTTTATACGCTATGGTATTCTTGGATAATTCTTAGACTGGTCTAAGGAGAGATCCTTGCTCTCTCCCGAACCAGTATGACTGCCAGGCCTCTGTATGATCTGTATTCATAATAGCCATTAAGGGACTCATACAGCAGATGACTGGCCTTCCCTTTGCCTCCCTCACCTCAGTCAGAACCATTTGACTGTAGTAGGATTATCAGATGACAGCACACCACACGACGAGTACTACTGAATCTACAGACTTTCTTCCCACTTCTTTGTCCTTCCCTAAACCAACCTGCCCACTTTGGGGAGGCAATATTCAAACCATATATAAGCCACCATTTTATCCTGCTAATCACTCAACCACTTGCTCTGAAATTCTCAAACTGCCATTCTTTTAATTGTCAGTGGAATAACTCCGGAAGACATAAGTCACACTAGAGCAGAGGCTCTCAACCCAGTCCTTGGGACATACCTAGCCATTCAGGTTTTAGGATTACTACAAATATATGCATGAGAAAGACTTGCATACAGTGGAGGCAATGCATGCAAATCTCTCTCATTCATATGTATTGTAGCTAACCTGAAAACCCAACTAGCTAGTTGTATCCCAAAGATTGGGTTGAGAGCCCCTGCTCTAGTGCAATCTGTGCAGGGCTATGACTGATTCCCCTCCACTCCCTCCCCTTGCATACCTTCAGGTGACTCCAGTGCAGTGATACTGGAACTGCAGCTGTCCCCGCTACATGAGTCCACAAATGCAGCCCCGCCTACAGTCTGCGCCATGCCCATCGTACCTGCAAGGGACACAGGAGACAAACAGTACCATCATCACAGCAGCTGTGGTCACTTAACACACTGCAGCAGAGGGCAAAACTCAAAATCCTTTCTGTAGATAATATTCTGATTTACTAAGGGAAATTGTATGCAGATAAAAGTAAGACCATCCATACAACGTGCATACTTTTACCACAGGGTTTGATTGGAGTTCCTGGGGAAGAGAAGTGCATGCTTAATTTTGCCTTCAAAAAGTAACTGCATAAAGCAGCGGGCAAATTTACAATGCAGGAAACGCTGAGGCTGGGGATGTTATGAGAATAATGGGGAGGGTAATTTTTATACTGACTATGGTTTCTGCATGCCTGTGAGCCTGCAAGCCAAGTTTCAAACTGCCTGTGAAGTTTCCCTCTGAAAATGGCAGCAGGCCAGTGCCAAATAGATTCTGTTATCCTCAGAAATTCTTTTAAAAATTAAGACCAAGACTGAAACAGAGTATCTTAGTGTCCATGGATCCACCTGGTCACTAGTTTCGACAGACCTTGGCAAAGGTTTGTGCAGATTTAGGAGCCAGGCCAAAACCTTAGGAGACAGTGTTTGTGACCTCTTCTCCCGCCCCCCTTCTTGTTCTCTCACGCTGGTCTCATGTTCTCATGAGAGCTGCGCAAGAGTATCTACACTATGCAGCATCTTTAGATAATATTAATTATAACTTCAGATAGCAAGGGTCTCTGTGGATGTGTGCTGCAATGGTGGTGTGCATGTGTGTGTGGTGCCCTTGTGTTTGTCATGCAAAGGCGGGGTAGTGTATGTATGTGTGTGTGTAAAATGCTTGTATGTATGTTCTGGGGGGGTGGGGGATGCACCCTTTGGCATATACAAATTCTAAGTTTTGTCTCCATGCATTCATCCCTTTAACCTCCACTTTGCACTCTTCCCTCCCCACTCTTTATTCCCATTCTGGACTCTCTCCCCTTCTCCCTCCCCCAGCACTCCCACCCCTGCCCTCCATTCCCCCATCCTCCTTATTTTTTTTAAGGTATTGCCCCTTTAATTTTTTTCTGTCTCTCTCTCTCGTCTTACTTTTTTTTGTTCTGAAGGCTACAATCCCCAACAGGAGTGATCTTTGCCACATTTAAGCCCCGATCGCAGCAAAGATCGCTCCTATTCTGCCCGAGGAGATGCAATCTCCCCTGGGCAGAACAGGAGGGATCTTTGCCATAATTGGAGCTTAAAAGCAGAAGAGCCCGCAGGATCAGATCTCCGCAGGCTGTCTGCTGCATCTAAGCCCGATATTGGCAAAGATTGCTCCTGTTCTGCTTGCGGGCGTCCGATCTCCCGCTGGTAGAACAAGGGGGGTTTTCTGCTTGTGATTGTGAGGGGGAGAGAGCAAATCCCATGTGCTAGATATAAATTTCTGGTCGCCATGGCATCCTGGCACCTGGACTTTGTTGAGCCCTGAGTTTGGAAATATAAACTCTATCGGGAACCTTTCATGCCAGCCTCGGGCAGGCGGTCCACCTCCATAATGAAATCATCTTTCAGGAAGAGGAAGCCCACGATGGAGAAAAGGTAGACAAGGATGAGGGCCAGAAGAGCAGTTAGCAGGATGGAGCGCCCATTGCGGGTCACACTCTTGATTACGTTGAACAAAGTTTCTTCCCGATAAATCAGATCAAACAACTGCAAGGTGGGAAGAAAAGAGAGTGAAGGGTGAGAGAAAACACAAACCAGGACAGAAGAGTTACAGCATTTGGTGACCTATATAAAGCTTGTCAGGGCAACTCAGTCTATAGGAGAGCCCTAGTGTTTATCATCTCGTGCTGTGGGAGCTGGAAAGAGTAGGAGTTCAGGAAAGGAGAATGGTTTTGCTGTGGCCATCACCCTCATCATCTCCAGAGTAATCCCCTTTCATTATAAAGCTGTCACCCTCTTTACCCCATCCTTTCTGCTAACCTTAAGAGCCTCTTCCTTCTTAATTACAGAATGAATGCCTAGTGATTCCACAACTCCTCCTTTAATTACAAAATCAATTTTGGAAGCATTTGTGGTACTAAACATGGGAAAACCTGAGATTTTCTTGATAAGACACATTTAAAAAAATTAAATCCACATGTTAAAATTTACCAGAGCATAAGTGGGGACAGAGGGTAGCACTTATGCCTAAAAGTGACACCTGTGATTAGGAACCATGACCAGCTATATCAGAGAGGAATGATGTGATGCCCAGACCCCAGAGAGGCAAGTGGCATCTCATGCCTGAGACTGAGCACCTGAGCCAAAGTATGAAAACGCAGCACCTTTGGCTCGGTGTGATACGCACCAGTATGCTGTAGAAGAGCTCGTGTGCAAAGAGGCCCAGGACACTGGTCAGGATGTAAGCGACGTGGTACAGGAACTCCATGTCCATGATCATAGCTTTGTACCCCCGGATAAATGTGCCTCGGTTCCCCACAAAGCTCACCACAAACACAATCTTATTGGTCAGCTGGGAAACAGTTTAAAGAGAGACAAAGGGAATGGGAATGGGGTGGGGGGAACATTAGTAACAGTCCAACCTGTAACACTGCTCAAGAAAACCACAGGATTTTTTTTCAAAGAGGAAAACTTACAACATTACATTGAATATAAGAAAAGCGGTATAGAAAAATTGTTAAATAAATAAATGACTGTTTCTAACTCTGCGCCCTTCCTCATTCACCTTCATAAGCATATTTGCAAGACTACTGCAGAATAAAACCATGTGCAGGGGAAATGCAGACTAAGGACATGTGCCAGGCAGACCTGCAGAGTAAGGGCACATGCAAGGAGGAGCTGCAGAGTAATGGCACATGCAAGGAGGAGCTGCAGAGTAATGGCACATGTCATGGAAGCTGCAGAGTAAGGGTGCATGCAAGGGGGAGTTGTAGAGTAAGGGTGCCTGCAGAGTAATGGTGCATGTCATGGAATCTGCAGAGTAAGGATGCATGCAAGGGGAAGCTTCAGAGTAAGGGCGCATGTGAGAGGGAGTAGCAGAGTAAGGGTGCATGCAAGGGGGAGTTGCAGAGAAGGACACATATCATGGAAGCTGTAAAGGCATGTGCTAGGCAGACCTGCAGAGTAAGGGAATGTGCAAGGATGCATGTGAGGGGAGGTGTAGAATACTTGTGCATGTCAAGGGGAGTTACAGAATAAGGATGCACACTAGCAGGATTTGCAAAACAAAAGCACATGCCAGGGAGAGATGCAGATTATTTATTTATTTATTTATTTATTTTAGTTTTTTTCTATACCGCGCTCTTTAAAATCAGCTCGGTTTACATTAGAACACTTTTGTACAGTGCAGACAGCAGATTAGGAATGTTTTTGACATTAACTGCACAGTAAAAGCACGGGTGTCAGGGGAACTGAAGAATAAGGTGTCAAAGGAGTTCTCCTAGGACAAGGAGGATGAATCAGCCACACCAGGTGACGTCATCCGACGGCGCCGAGGACGGAAGTACTCTCTCTCTATCCCAGAAGGGATTTCCCTTCTGGGCGTGATCCACCTGGCCCTACCCCTAGGCCCGCCCCTAGCCAGCCACTTTTACCTCTTCCACCTTGCCAGCAAGATGGACTCTTCTGCTCTCCACATATTTTACTCAAAACTACAGATCTTCAATCACATTTCTACTTAAAACTACAGACCTTCAATCAAGATGCCCAAACCTGGGTTCAAAAAATGCCCAGGCTGCTCAAGAAAGATGAATTCCACGGACTCACATGATCGCTGCCTTGGGATCTCCCACAAACTTGAGGATTGTGCAAGGATGCCTCCGAGGGCGAGAAAATCCCGCAGGAACGCACTCCAGGAACTCTTCCCAGAGACACCGGCTCTCCCTTCCTGCTCCAGAGCCCCTCCTGAGAGCATTCAGGGCCTTGCGATTTCTCCCGCAGTCTCCCTGCCTCTGCCGATTCCTCCAACGGTTCCGGATGTGCCTGCCTTGGCCTCCATCCGCAGCCGCTCAGCTTGGGACCACCTCTCCCCTTCGGGGGAACCCTTCTAGGCAGCCCGGCAGCCCCAAGGAATGCTCCTCTCCCCAGCACACGAGGCTCCCATGGCGGTGACCATCTTGGCTGATGACATCACGCCCGGCTACTCCCACCGTGGCACCATTGGTTGGCGCCGAAGCCAGTGTCATCGCAGGAGGGGCAGCTCTCAGCACCGGCATTCCCACCACCAGAGATCATGCTTGGCAAGGAGGCACCGCTCCAGCCCGCGCCGACACTCCTGGCAGCACGGAAAACGGCACTGCAGCAGGAGCACCAACAGCTCAAGCAGCAGCCACCCCAGGAAACACTGCCACATCGGCAGGAGCCGCCATCGGCATCGCACACACGCCAGCTTTTCTCCAGCTTCCAGCAGCAGCGGACAGAGCTCCAGCTTCACCTCTGCAAGCAGGTATGCCTCTCCTCCCAGCCTCCAGCAGGTCTGTGACTTTGACCTTTCTCCACCGCATGCTACTGTTTCTCCTCTAACGGCGCCCCCCCCCCCCCCAAGGGCAGCCAGGGCAGCTGGAGCAACCAGAGCTTCTAGAATCCGCCAGTGCTACACTCGGGCCACCCGGAGTGCCCGAAGCTTCTGCTCAATTCTTCAGCCTCCTCTCCAACCTGTTTCACCAGTGGGCCCGTGCCTCACCGGACTTAGCGCAAATCCTTTCTACTCCAGGAATCTCTCACCATAGCAGCATGCACCTCCTCTCCCCAGCACCTCCCAAACGTACTACCCATGCCCGGCTCCAGGGAAGCTTACAGCGATGGGGAAGAGGACACGACCCCTGAGTCCCTGGCCTCAGGGGGGGGGAAACCCCCCTTCTGCAGATCTGGAGACCTCTGCACCATCAGCAGAGCTCCTGCCCAGCACCCTGAGGACCTAACCTATCCCAAGTTCCTCCGAGAGGTCGCAAACGCCCTGAACCTCCCCAGCACCTGTGACATGTCCGACCAACGCCCTGAAACTCAGGCAGCGTGGAAATTCCTGGAGGCCCCTAGATCCCCTGCACCTATCCCTGTGCACCCTCTGTTTCGAGAAAACCTCCTCGCCTTGTGGCAGAACCCCACCTCGGGGACCCTGGTGTCTCGGAAACTGGATGCCAAGTACCAGGTCCAAGCCTCTCCAGGATTTGACAAAACCCAGCTCCCTCACCACTCCATAGTGATGACGTCCGCGCTCAAATGCTCGAAGTCCAAGCGGATACACGCCAACTACCCCCCAGGCAAGGAACTAAAACTCCTTGATGACACTGGTAGAAAAGCGTTCCCAGGAGCTATGCTGTGCGCCAGAGTCTCCGCCCACCAGTTGCAGCAAGCCCTGTACCAGGACGTCCTGGTAGACAACCTTCTCCACCTCCAACCAGGAGACGCAGATGGCTTCCTCCTCCACCATCCTAGACCTGCAGGAATGCACGAAACAGAGGTTGCTGCTGTGCGAGCCGCTGTGTCAAAGGCATCAAAAGCTGCCCGCACCTGATATTTCCGCCTGCCGCCTAGTCTGGCTCAGAGCTTCGGGACTGCGAGAGGACACTCAGGATCGCATCGCAGATGCTCCCTGCACGGGGGATACCTTGTTCGGCAACAAAATCAATGATGCTGTCAACACCCTGAAAGACCATTGCAAAATGCTGCAGACCCTCGCGGACAAGGGCTTGGAACGTTCCAGCCACAAAAGCTCTTACCACCAAAAGCCCTAGTCCTTTTCTTCTTCCAGACACCAGTACAGCTCCTACCAAAAATGGCAGCAGCCCCGCTACAAGCCGCAGCTCCCTCAGCCCTCCTACCGGCAGAAGCCCCGCCAGCGAGAAAGGAAGCAGCAGAAGACTTCAGAGCCCGGTCAGGGAAGGCCAACCAGGCTTTTTGACGCGAGGGCCAAGGCCAACCTCCCTACAGGGGGACGGTTGGCCATGTTCATGCCGGCCTGGAAGTCTATCACTACGGACAAGTGGGTCCTAGCAATCATCAAGGATGGATGCCGAATAAAGTTTCTTTCACCCCCTGTTCAGCACAGTCTTCCTCCCTGCAAGACATCTGCTACGTCCCTCCTCTCCCTAGCGGCGGAGGTTCTGTCCCTCCTATCTTCCAATGCTATCGAACCTGTCCCGGTGAGGGAGCGGAACACTGTCTTCTACTCCAGATACTTCCTGGTCCCCAAGAAATCAGGGGGCATGCGCCCCATTCTCGACCTCCGCATGCTCAACAAATTAATTGCCAAGGAGTAGTTCAGGATGCACTCGCTCAGATCCATCCTTCCTCTTATCCAATGGCTGACATCCCTGGATTTGCTGGAAGCATACACACACATTCCGATACACCCAGACCACAGGCAATATCTACGATTCCAAGCCATGGGGAACCACTTCCAGTACAAAGTCCTTCCATTCGGCCTGTCACCCGCTCCATGGGTATTTACAAAGTGTGTTGCCGTCGCAGCTGCACATCTCCGCAAGCGAGGAATTTGCGTTTTCCCCTACCTCGATGACTGGCTTATCTCTGCCTCTTAGAGGAAGCCACACAAGCGACTCGTGCAACCATTGCCCTGCTGTCGTCACTGGGGTTTCTGGTGAACTACCAAAAATCGCACCTGCATCCCTCACAGCGGCTTGAGTTCATCGGAGCTCTCATAAATACCACCAGTTCAAAGACCTTCCTTCCCCACCAATGAAAGGGAACCATCATGGACCTCGTATAACGGGTACAAGCGGAACAGACCTCCACCACTTGGATACTCCTCCGCCTCCTGGGCCACATGGCGGCAACCACCCAGACAGTGCCCCTAGCAAAGCTCCATATGCGCCATCTCCAGTGGCACTTGCGGGCGCACTGGTCTCAACACTCGCAGCCCTTGAACACCACCGTTCCATTGAACGAAGCAGTAATCACCTCCCTCCAATGGTGGGCCAGCGAGAAGAACCTCTTGCACAGGAGACTCCTCTCTCAACCAGTGCATCAACTGACCATCACCACTGACGCCTCCCCAGTGCGCTTGGGGGCACACTGCCTTCATCTCCGGACACAAGGGGCCTGGTCAGCACAGGAGCAGCAGTGTCACATCAACCTGCTCGAGCTCAGGGCCATACGGTATGCAATGGAGGCCTTCCAGGTTCTGATCAGTGGGAGGATAGTCCTGCTTCAAATGGACAACCAAGTGGCCATGTTTTACGTCAACAAGCAGGGTGGGACGGGATCCCGGGCCATCTGCGGGGAGGCCCTTCAGATCTGGGCCTTCGCTATCTCCAAGAACTGCCTCCTCCGGGCCTCTTACCTGCCCGAGCTGGAAAATGAGCTGGCGGACAGATTTAGCCAACAGCTCAGTCCGAACTAATGGTCCCTCAAGCCCCAGGCTGCCTGTTCCCTCTTCCAGGAATGGGGCCACCCGGATATCGACCTCTTTGCGTCAGAGAGGAATACGAAATGCAATACCTTCTGTTCGAAACGTCCCTCCACGCACAGCCATGTAGCAGATGCATTCGACGTGTCATGGGGGGGGGTGTCTCTAGTGTATGCCTTCCCCCCATCCCTCTGATTTCCATGACCATCCAGCGCATCATCTCCGACACAGCACACGCCATCCTGGTGGCCCCACACTGGCCATGCCAAGGATGGTTTCTGCTCCTCAATCGTCTGGCGCTGTACCCCTTGATCCAGCTTCCTCTGGTGCCGGACTTGCTCTCCCAGGAAGACGAGAACACACTCCATCCCAATCTGCGGACCCTGGCTTTAACAGCCTGGAGGCTGAGCGGGTAGCCTTGTCCCCCTTCCACCTGCCACGGGAGGTTGAACAGGTGGTCCTCGCTGCACGTCGCCTGCAACCAGGAAATCGTACGGCCTGAAGTGGTAGCGTTTCACCTCCTGGTGCTCCTCTCAAAAACTAGACCCCTTCTCATGCCCAGTACCACAAATCCTGCAGTACCTAGCCTCATTGTCACAACAAGGTCTGCAGACACAATCCATCCAGGTACACCTGGCAGCCATCACGGCCTTCCACGACTGCTCTGGAGACAGCTCCGTCGCACAACTGCCCATCGTTGCACATTTTATGAAGGGCTTGGCAAACCTCCATCCTCTAGTCAGGAAGCCCATGCCGCACTGGGACCTCAACACAGTCCTCAATCAGCTTACGTTGCCCCCCTTTGAACCCATGCAGTTGGCGTACATAAAGCTCGTCTCATGGAAGACCTTGTTCCTGGTCGCCATCACTTTGGCCAGACGAATCAGCAAGCTCCAGGCCCTGGTGGCGCACCCACCGTACACGCGGCTCGCCAATGATCACACCTCCCTCTGAACGCATCCAAAATTTGTTCCGAAGGTAGCCTCTGCCTTTCACATCAACCAGACAATAGAGCTTCCTACTTTCCACCTGGAACCCCACTCCTCCCCAGAGGAGGAACGGCTCCACATGCTGGATTGCGTCAGAGCTCTGTGCCTCTACCTCCTCAGGACTGCGACCTGGAGGCGTGGCATGCAACTTTTCATCTCCTACAACCAGAACAAGCCCAGACACCCGGTCACCAAGCGTACCCTGTCCCTCTGGATCTCCTCATGCATCGCCTTCTGCTTGGACCAAGCCAGCGTTGGACCCTCACCCCCAGTCAATGTTCATCAGCTGAGGGCGCTAGCCACCATCATTGCCAATCTGCGTTCGGTACCGGTAGCCGATATTTGCAAAGCGGCCACCTGGTCCTCCCTTCAGACCTTCCAAAGGCACTACTGCCTTGACCTACAGGCTGCCTCCTTCGGCCAGGCAGTCCTAACGACAGCCAACGGACCAACGCCTTGACCTTGCCTGGACTGATGTTGCTAGTTTCAGTTCTTGACTTACCCTTGTGGCACATATTGTCATACTGCCCTGTTTTGCACATGTTGTTTGCTATTGCACATGTTCTGCACCTGTTTTGCACTTGTTCTGCACCTGTCTATATAACCTTGCTCATGCTCTGTTTCACCACAGCGTGACCTTGCACTGTTGCACTTTATCATTCATGTGGGTGTTACTCGTTAATAAAACCATGTTAATGCATCCCTGTGTTTGTGCTATGTCCTGACAGGGCCCCTTCCACCTCAGCCCTTCGCAGCTAGGGAGGCACCTGGTGTGGCTGACTCATCCTGCTTGTCCTAGGAGAAATCAAGGTTACTTACCTGTAACGGGAGTTCTCCATGGACAGCTGGATAAGTCAGCCACATGCTCCCACCCTACCTTCCCTGCAAGGGGCCCTTCTCCTGGCCTACCAATGCCCCCTAGCAACTGGCTCAGCTCGGGACATAGTGGCTGGCTAGGGGCAAGCCTAGGGGTAGGGCCAGGTGGATCACGCTCAGAAGAGAAATCCCTTCTGGGCTAGAGAGAGTGTATTTCTGTCCTCGGGGGTGTCGGATGATGTCACCTAGTGTGGCTGACTTATCCTGCTGTCCACGGAGAACTCCCATTACAGGTAAGTAACCTCGATCTGCAGAGTCTGTGTGTGTGCAGAGGACTTCAGCAGGGGTTCTGGGCCTCCCTGCTGAGACATTCTCTAGTTTAGAAACTTAGTAAGAGTGTAACATGGTGAATAATGGCAGATAAAGGTCAAAATGACCCATCCAATATGTCCAGCAGCTCCTTGTTCATTTTGGGCCCAGCTTTTCCTGAGACATTTTGATACATTGGGCTCTTCACTTGCATTCAGTTCTATGATCTTGGTTTCAGCAAAATTGAGTTTCATGCACTGGAATCTGAACTGAAATCCCTGAATATTTCACAAAATTATGAACAGGTATCAGACACCAAATACTTCTGGTTACTGCTAACTTGAGGCATCTCTGAACTAGCGGCAAATCCTGTATCCCCTCCCCTAAATACTAGAAATGAGAGGCTCCATATCCCTGTGCCGATCCCTGATCCTTAAAGCCATGAAATACCTGTGTCAATCCCCTGAGCCTTTCAGCCTCTGCTACCTTGAAAAGTCTAACATGCCAGTTAAGTTCTTAGTAGCCCAAAGGAGTATAGTCCAGTTAACAACATTTGTGATCCTGAAATATCCTGGCCTTGTGTGGGAATTATAACTGCCAGATAACTGCTGCTCTAATCTGCAGTGACTTACATTGAGTGCTCCCAGTAGAGTGAGCGTAGGCCCAATGCCCAGGTAATACACGGAGCGCAGAATCAACGCCACAATGAGAGGTCGGAGGCCATAGCGTCGTGTAAAGAGGGACATGATGGAGAAACAAATCAGGATCCAGAAGAGCAATGAGGTCAGAGGGGAGTCCAGCACTCCTAGACAAAGACAAGCACACAGAGGAACTATTAATTATAATGGATAGGGAGGGGTGCAAAAGCGGCAACAGCAGAGGGCTTAATGTGATGCACTTTGCCTTTAGATCCTATCCAAAAATACTTAATATGGTAGAGTCCTCAGGGGTGCTGCTATGAGAGAATGTCCATGAATATGCAGGGTGATTTATCAGTGGAGGCAGGTCTTCTGGCATCTTTAATGAGACTTGCTAACAGAAGGGGATTTTACCCACATAAATCAATTGTCTGAATATTGCCCTCCCACAATGTGTCTGTCTGCGCCTTGTGCAACAATATGCCAATGTCTAGCCTCACCTAGAAGCAGCATCCCTGGAGGGGTGTTTAGGGTGGGGGGTTATAACACTGTTGAGCAGACGATAGTTTATTTGCTTGTTTCAAATAATTGCCTGGCGAAAGGGGTCTGGCAAGAGTATATTCTCCAGGAACAAGCAGGAAGTCAGTCCTCACATATGGGTGACGTCGGCGCTGATAGAGTCCACGTGGAAGCATCTCCCCAGCTTTCAAAGAAAACCTTTGGAAGATGCCACCACACCTGCATGGTCCTCTTCCCGCCCAAGGGTGCCATCTTGCTCAGTCTCCTTTTTTCCGCAGAGCCCAGCAGACGTGTGTCTGATTCCCCAGAAAAAGTTGATATTTTTCTTAGAGTTAATTCTCTCTCTCTAGCCGCAGCCGGTCCCTTTCTTGCCACCAAGTTCGCTTGCCTCGGCACCACGTCCTCAGGTCCATGAATTTTCTCTTCAGTATGATTCGTGCCCTTTCCTGCTGGCAGTTCCTCGGGTCTTCGACATCGCTGGGGACAATTTTTCCCCATGGCCAGTGGCTTTAAAAAGTGTGATCAGTGCTCCAGTAATTTTTCTATCACCGACACACATGACTGCTATCTCCATTGTCTTAGTCCCAACCAAGACCCGGAGACTTGTGGATCCTGCAAGAGGCTGACCGCCAAAGTAGTCAAATGTAGGCAGAAGCATGACCGGATGTTCAAATCAGACTCTGCCTCAGAAACCCCTTCCAGGACGCAGTCCAAGACCCTAGGATCACGCAGTGACTTTGCAGCCACCAGTCAGGACTGTGAGTCCTCCGACCGGGTGTCCCCAAGCCGTATCCCAAAGAAGAAGAAGAAAGCATTGCAGGACTCCCTACAAGACTCAGGGAAGGTGGTAAGTCCCGTGCCAGATCCCTGAGCCCCCAGAGGAGGACTGAGGTGTCGGAGCAGGAGCGGCCGCCAAAACGTCCCCAGACAGACTTGGTGGACCCCGGCGATCTGGCCCAAGTCCCTGCGGCCATCCTCAATAGGGACTCTCCTCCTCCACTGGCGCCGGACCCGATACCCTTGGTGTCCATGCCAACTGCTGTGACCCCATCCAGGCTGGAGACCAGGATGGAGGCCCTGGAGCGCAGCTTGTCTGCCTTCTTGGCCTCTCAGCAGGCAGTACTGTCCGCCTCCACCGGTTCAACTGCCCGAAACATCGGGACCTTAACCTCAAGGATTTTCCTGGTGTTGAGTTGATCCCTGGAGCTCCCTCGCCTGACCCAATCATTGGAGGTCACATTCACTGTCCTGTTCCTCGGGACCCTAATCCTCCCTGGCCAGCAGTCGTGGCTCCAGCCACACTGCTGAGGCCTATGAGCCTCCGACCCCAACCCAGGTCCACTCAATCATCGAGTCCATCTCCAACGACTCCGATTGGGAATCCGAAGATGACACTTCCTTGGACACCCAAAGGCATTAAGACCTCCTGTCAGTCCCCGCACAAGGACAAGGCCTTTCTCAACTTCGTGCAGGACTTGGCCAAAGCTCTGGCCTTCATCACCAAGTCGGTAGATGACCCTTGGTCAGAGGATCTCGAGATTCTCCAATTCGACGCCCCCCTGAAGGAGTCCCTATCAGTGCAAGGCCCAACGATCCTCAAGAGGCTGCTCCTCCATATGTGGGAAACACCGGCTACAGTTCCCACAGTTAGTTACTCAACCTTAGGTATAAGGTCTGCCTGAACCTGAGCTTCCGCAGCAGCCAATTACCACACAACTCCATGGTGGTCGAGTCAGTCATGTGTCAGCTCCAATGCCAAAAGACACACTCCTCGATGCCTCCCAGCAGGGAGGCTCAGAGCCTTGACACCCTCAGCAGAAAATTCTACCAGGGCTGGGCTGCCGGGTCCAGGCATACCCTCCTCTACATGGGAATGTTCCTCTGGGACACCATGAAGGAGCTAAAGGGCTACTCCGCTGGTCTCTCCGGGGAACCCCTCCAGAGGTTCCAAACACTTCCAAAACTGCTGCTGCTTGCTTGAGGTTTATCACCCGGGCCGCCTACGATGGCTTTGAGGCCATGGCCTGGGTCGCCGGGGCCTGTATCAGGGCCAGGAGACAGGTTTGGCTTCAATCCTCCATCCTTGAGCAATGGGTCCAGAAAAAGCTCCTGGGCATCCCTTGCCTGGGAGAGAACCTCTTTGGCAACCACCCCAAGTCGCACCTCATCCCAACACAGAGCTTGGAGTTCTTTGGGGCGTCCCTGGATACCCTTCCTGCCCAGTGACAGGGCCAGATGGCTTATGGCCCTGGCTACAAAAGTCCAGGGCAGACACTCCGTGCAAGCATGCGGCATGCTCCACCTGCTCGGCCATATGGCCTGACAGTACACATCACACTGAATGCCTGCCTTCACATGAGGGAGAGGCTCAGTGGTGCCTCAGGTCTCAGTGGATGAAGGCCACTGGTTGCTTCCGGGACAAGGTCTATGTGACTCATCTTCTGGCGGAGTCGCTCTGCTGGTGGCAGACCCCATGCAACACCTGAGAGCAGGCATGCCTTTTCAATCCCCCACTCCTCAGCAGGTCCTCACCACGGACGCCTCACTGTTAGATTGGAGAGCCCACTGTGGGAATCTCTGCACACAGGACACCTGGTCCTGGACTGAAGCCCAACAACAGATCCATTTCTTGGAGCTCAGGGCCATATTCCTGGTGCTCAAGGCCTTCCACCACTGTCTCCAGCACCAGCCGGTGTCCATCCAGATGGACAATCAAGTGGTGATGTTCTATGTGAACAAACAGGGAGGCACAGGCTCCTATGCCCTCTGCCAGGAGGCAGTAGCCCTCTGCTCATAAGCAATCAGCCAGGGGACGCTCCTGAGAGTGGTCTATCTTCCGGGCCAAGATAATGTCCTCGCGGATAGGCTAAGCAGAGTCCTGCAACCGTACAAATGGCAGCTAGACCCCAGAGTATCCCACAGGCTATTCCAGCTCTGGGGACCCCCCAGATGGACCTCTTTGCCAGCCCGGTCAATGCCTAGCTGGCCCACTTCTGCTCTCGCCAACCTCACTTATCCTGGGTAGCTGCAGATGCTTTTCTTATCTTGTGGTCTGAAGGTCTTCTGTATGCCTTCCCACCCATGCTGCTGGTCACCAAGACCCTATTCAAGGTCTGTCAGGCCAGAGCGTTGCTAATCCTAATAGCCCTCCCGGTGGTCCAGGCATCCATGGTTCCCACGGCTGCTCCGCCTAGTGACGGAACCTCTGGTCCCTCTTGGGAACTCCCCGGGGCTGCTGATTGAGGAGGAGGGCTCCCTCCTTCATCCCAACCTGGGGTCTCTGGCATTAACAGCATGGCTGCTGAATGGGTAGCTTTAGCTCTCTTTAACCTCTCATCGGAGGTGGAGGAGGTCCTCCTGGCCTCCCACAAGTCTTCCACAAGACATGTTTACGTCTTCGTGGAGATTCTCCATGTGGTGCTCGAAGAAATGGGAAGACCCCTTCTCCTGTACAGTGTAACTAGTCCTGCAATACCTGCTGCACCTCTTCCATTCTGGACTCGTCCAACTCAGTCAGGGAGCACCTCTGTGCCCTTTCAGCACACCACCACCCTATCAAGGGCAAGCCTCTCTTGGCTCAGTCCTTCATCACCCGCTTCCTGTGTTGGCCTACTGCTCTCCAAGACCCCAATCCACTCACCCTCAGTGAAATGGGACCTTAACGTAGTGCTGACACAGCTCACCCAGCCGCCGTTTGAACCCCTAGCCACCTGTCACCTGTGGTACCTCTCCTGGAAGGTTGCCTTCCTGGTGGCGCTCACCTCTGCTCGCAGGGTCAGCGAGCTCCAGGCTCTGGTGGCAGAGCCACCATACATGAGGTTCTATAAGAACAGGGTTGTGCTTCGCACACACCCCAAATTTCTGTTGAAGGTGGTCTCCTCCTTCCACCTCAATCAGGACGTAGTGCTCCCCACTTTCTTCTTAAGGCCTCACGCCAGCAATGCAGAGGCTGTATTTCATACTCTGCTGTAAGAGGGCCCTGTCCTTCTACCTGCAGTGCATCCAGGGCCACTGCAAAGCTCCACAGCTTTTTGTCTCCTATGACCCCGGCTGGCTTGGGGAGGCGGTGACCAAGCAGACCCTGTCCACTTGGGTTGCAGACTGCATTGCCCTCACCTACGAACAAACTGGGCTTCCGCTGGAGTGCTGAGTTACAGCTCACAGTGTCAGGGCTATGGTGACCTCCATTGCAAACTTGCGCTGTGTCCTGATAACAGACATCTGGCCACCTGGTCTTCAGTCCACATCTTTGCAGCTCACTATTGCCTAGAGAGGGAATCCCGATGGGACTGCGCCTTCAGCCAGGCCATACTCTGTAATCTTTTCGGGATTTAGGCAACTCTGACCCTCCGAACCTTCTGTGTTCAGGTTACCGGCATGATGGTTCTCCCTGGACACTGAGGTCCTTTCAAAGTCTGTCCTTTGGAATCATCGGATGCTACTCACGGCTTGACCGTGTCTTTTCTACAGGTTGTTGGTAGCCTGTAGCTAGGGAGTCCCATATGTGAGGACTGACTTCCAGCTTGTTCCTGGAGGAAACATAGTTACTCACCTGTAACAGGTGTTCTCCAGGGACAGCAGGAATCAGTCCTCACAAGCCTCCCTCCTCTTCGTAGAGTTGCTTAACTATACTAATTTGTTTTTTTGCTGTCTTAGCTATGTCATATGACTGAACAAGATGGCACCCTTGGGCGGGAAGGGGTCCATGCATGTGTGGTGGCATCTCCCAAACGCTTTCTTTGTAAGCTGGGGAGATGCTTCCCCATGGGCTCCTTCGGCGTCGGCGTCACCCATATGCGAAGACTGATTCCTGCTGTCCCTGGAGAACACCTGTTACAGGTGAGTAACAACACTTTACTGTATTTGATTTGTATGGATTATGGTGGCTATTACTGTATATAAGCTCTGATGAGCAGGCACTGTCTTTTATATATGCCTGTACAATGCCTCATACGCCTTGTAGCACTATAGAAATGATTAATAGTAGTAGCAGTAGCAGTATTTAACAGTTTTTTTATACCGCTTTATCATTATTCAAAGCGGTTTACATTGTAACTTAAACTTAGTAAAGTACATTAAACAGGGACATTGATAATTTGGATTCTTCTGAGGCAATGGTTTAAGTTTATGTTTATGCTTGTTTATGTTTATCATAACTTTCTTAACCGCCCTTCACAGTTGCACCAGAGATGTGTACAATATAAAAAAAACCCAGAAATGAAACGTCAATAGTCATAGGACAGAGGTCTGCCCATGGCCACAAGGAGCGATAGTGGGAAATGAACCCTGGTCTCTCCATTTCCAACCATGTGAACCAATTTAAAACAGCAAATACACCAGCATTAAATAAATATATGCATACAAAAAGAAAGACATTCTAATTTAATTTAACTAAAAAATGTATCATCCGCCTTCTCATTCTTTAGACTTTAAAAGGCAACATAAGAAACAATATGACAACATTCTCATTAGTAAGGTTTAATAAAATAACAGCGTAACAGCATGCCTTGCATTCACAATGTTCCCTCTAATTTTCTGTAGGCTGTGTGCGCATAAAATATGAGCTGTGTGCAGCTTTTGAAGGAAGGTTACATTTTTGTGCGCTACATAACGACACTCGGAGTTATATACTTTTAAAATTTGACTACATGTCAGAATACAGTATGTACACCACATTAATTTTAATCAAATTAAATGAAAATAGACGATTACTAAATGAAGTGGGAAATTTCTAGTAATTACAATCATAACTTTTAAATTTTAAGACACCTGTGTTGTTTTCTATCAGAATCAGAGCTGTAATTTTTGTGCGCTCTGTTGTAAAGTATGTGCGCTCTCTCGGCGAGGTGTGTGCGCGCGCACACGCGCACAGCTTAGAGGGAACAGTGATTCACAGCAATTTTCAAAGTTCAAGTTGGTGCAGAAACATGGGTAAAAAGTGCACACAGACTTTGCATCAATCTTGGCAGTTTGAATATTGCTTCCTTTTGATTTTAAGGGACGCATAAGGTGAATTTCTCTATTTAGGAAAGGCTCTGTAAGTACATTTAGCCAGAAGTGACCACCACTCAGTGTTATGGAGGAACCTGACTTTATAAAGACCTTCAGGGGCCTGCTGCTGGGCTTGCACCCAGAGGCATTTCCTTGAGGGACTTACCCATTGAGGTAGCCTCAAGGTAAGGGTAGAAGAAAGCAATGATTAGGTTGACAAAGACAGCAAGGTTAAAGGAGATAGTTCCCCACAATGTCATCCTCCGAGAGAACCAGAACATCAGCGGCATACCTTTGGGGCACAAAGAGAGAAAAGAGATTCTGTTAATATTTCTGAACTGGCCAAATCTCCCCACTGCTACTAAGCATTATTAACTCTACAGTCCTTCCAGCCCCTGCTGAGCCTATGGAAGGAAGTGGTTATGGCGCACTAGATTTTTGAGGCATAATCCAACAGCACATTGTCAGCTCTTACTACGCAGCTTCCGTTGCCACTCCATTTCATTGTGCAGGAAGGATGACTGGTCGAAGAAGTCGCTAACTTTGCTTCCCTGCTCGTCCTGCTCAGTGGTGGTGAAGACGCGATGCTTGGTCTCCTCTGTAAGGAACTCACAGATGCTGGGAACAGGAAAGACTATTTGCTCCATGCTCCGGTCCAGCCGTACTATCTGCACACAGAAGAAATGAGGAGTGTTATTGAGGCAGCCATGAGGCTCTTACACAAGTGCCTGACCCTTCCCCCAAGCCATGAGGCTCTTACACAAGTGATCAGCCTGACCCTTCCCCCAAGCCATGAGGTAATCAGCCTGCTAAGAGAAGGCATTGAGATTTCAGTAGACACCCTTCCTCCACTCCAGGTCTGAGCACAATGTCCCCTAGCCCAGAAATCAACAGACCAGAGCACACCGGTTTGGACAGGTCACCCAGGTACCTTCCCCAGGGACTGCTGATTGGTGGGCAGGAAATACCTGTGGCAAATGGGATTGTAGAATGAGTTTAAAAACTGTACTGTATATAAGACATTGTAGGACGTCCCTCGGGGCTCAGACTTTTTGTTGGAGGGTACCGGCTCTCTGTCTGATCCTGTGTGCACATTAAAGATCCTGTTTGCATTCCAGCCTGTCTGTGAGTTTTCCTTCTGTGGGTGAGTGATTGAATAAGAGCTTTTCACAGAGTTTGCTATAACATTTCTGGTGCATTGGCCGGGAAATTTTAAAGAAAAGCCTCTCTCATCACACCCACGGTGGGAAGACTACTGCTTTTTGCAGGATCAGGGCTTCCACCGGTCAGGGACCGACCCCTCCAGGTGATTAACGATCCTTGGCGCCACGGGGCCCCTTTGTGCTCCGAAGGACTCTTTGACTTGTGTGGTCAGTCGGTCCCTGCGGCTGAATCCCCGATTGAAAACCGGCTGGATAGACTGGCATCCAAACTCTTCCAGACCAGAGGCCTGGTAAGTACTGCCTTACTGTTTTGGGTAGTAAATTCTGTGAACCTGTAGCGGCCCGATCACCCGCACGAACGGTCCTAGTAGGGGGGGGGTTTCTGAAGCCATCGTTCGTCCAGTTATGAGTAGAAAATCAGAGTACCAGTAAGATAACTGCAGTATGAATTAATTTTGCTACCTTGGGCCCCTTAAAAGGTATTTAAAGTGCAGCGCTGCCAAAGATATTGAAGAAAAATTGCCTAGGATATTAGTATTAACTCCCTTAAGAATCTTTTAAAAGCGCTGCCAAAAACTTCTAAAAGTAACCAAAATATAGCACTTGATAAGCTAAACATACCTGAGATAAAGAATAGATCGCTGCTTCTCTTCTTTCCTTTCTGCTTGTGGGGAGTTTTCTGAAGCGTGACTGCAAGGAGAGAGTTCTCTAATATGCTCCCGTTGTGCTCCGATGTTAATTTGTGCTGTCCCCATGCTCCCGTTGTGCTCCGATGTTAATTTGTGCTGTCCCCATGCTCCTGTTGTGCTCCGATGCTAATTTCTGCTCCCCCCATGCTGCCGCTGTGTTCCCGCTGTTAATTTCTGCTCCCCCATGCTGCCGCTGTGTTCCCGCCGCTAATTTGTGCTGCCCCGATGCTTCCGTTGTATTCCCGCTGCTAATTTGTGCTGCCGCTGTGCTCCTGCTGCTAATTTGTGCTGCCCCGATGCCTATCCCTGTTTTTCCCTTTGAGCCCAGAATCGGCAAGAACGGAGCCATTGGAGGAGAAGCCTGGAGGTCCATAATTTTTCCTTCTTTCCTCATCTGAGTGGAGAGTGAGCCGGTGTGAACGCACGTGGAGGCAGCCATCTTGAAAAGACCACGTGTAAGCTACACTCCAATATACTTAAAGCGATTCTGGAGCTCCATCTAGTGGACATTAGCTGTATTTACTACTATTCCTCATGGTTAAAGTGATCCTGGAGCTCCATCTGGTGGACATTTAAGAACAGCTAGCTTACTCTTATCTAAATCAAATCTGAGTGTATATTTTGTAAAATTGCCAAGATCTATATTGTAAAAAATTTTGTGTTTTTTTGTCTCTCTTTCTCCCCTCCTGAATTAGGACTAGATAGGGTCTGTATTGTAAATTGTATTATTTTTCCTGGATTAAGACTAGTTAGGATCTGTGTTGTAAATTGCATTTTTTTCTTACTGTAAATTGCATTTTTTTCCCCTTAATTGAGATTAGGTTAGAAGACCTGATCCACATTGTATACTGTACTTAGTTATTGAACTAGAATTAGAGCATGGGGTTGGGAAAGTCAAAATAAAAAACGCCCCTACAGTGCATGCTTCTCAATTTTAAATCTGGGTTTGGAGAGGATTACGGGGTACCTCTCTCCGCCTCCAGATTATCCTTTTTGTGTGAGAGGGAATGGCCAGCCTTAGTTAAGTTATGGCCTCCCCAGGGGTCAACTGACCTGTCCACTGTGTCTTTGCTCTATCAAATTGTTGCAAAAGAGCGCCCTGACCAGTTCCCTTATATTGATTCATGGCTGGCCATATGCCAGCTCAGACCAAGATGGTTCCAGCGCTGTCACGAGGACCAGTGTAGAATAATGGTGGCGGCCAGTGGTCGCCAAAAGGGATGGACACCCGCCTCTATCTACCAGGGGCGGGACTCTCCAGACATTCCTCCACGCCCTCTCCCTCTGCTTCAACCTCATGTCCCATCTGCACCACTGCAGGGTCCGCCCCTAGCTGAAAAGTCAGGAAGACCTCCTCTTAGGGTGGGTGATGCCAGATTTAGGGAAGATTCTGCGGATTCCAGCCCCTCATCTTCAGACTCCCCTCCCACTCCTGGTACCACCTCTAGTGCCACCATCTCCTCCCCTGAGAGCACACAGGCTGAGCTTGAATCGTCCACCCCGGTAGCCTGCCGCCTGCGGTCGCATGATCTCCAATTGCCACTACGACAAGTACAGGGGCTCCCGTACCTTGATGCTGCTGGGCGTGTGACACTGGGACCATCCAGCCTGATTTATGTCCCTTTCTCCACCACGGACCTGTTGAACTGGAAAACCCACTATGCTTCCTATACTGAAAAGCCCCAAGAACTGACAGACCTTATGACCAATAGTATGCAAACACACCAGCCTGCCTGGTCAGACACTAGACAACTGCTTTCTACTTTGTTCAGCACAGAAGAACGAGGGCGAGGCCGCGGATACGGGGGGCCGAGGTTTCCCTTAGCCCCCAATCAATGTGCCTACTGCAAAGAGGAGGGACATTGGAAGAATGAATGTCCAAATCGTAACACAAGACGAGGGAGATACCTATCCACAAGGGGCGCGAGAGCACCTGTACGTACTACACGGGAGCAAAAACCAGTATGATGCTTTCCCGCCTCCACCGGAACCAGCCACTGGAGGCCTCGTAACCATGGAACATTATGACTCAGATGACTACTAGGCCGGACCGGGCACCAAGTTTCTGTTGGGTCCCCAGGAGCCTATGGTCAACGTGAATTTAGGGGGCCAGAGAATGCAATTCATGGTCGATACCGGAGCAACGGGGGAGAGGGCCCAGAGACCTTTTTCTGCAAAACCGCATGTGCCAGTTGGGGGGGACGGACCATCACTCACCAGTTCCTGTATATGCCTGAATGTCCCATACCCTTGTTGGGTCGGGATGTTCTGGCAAAACTCCAGGCCCAAATCTCATTCGGGTCTGACGGCCAGGCTGAGCTCGAAATACCCCGCCTGGGCCCAGCAGTTTTGGTACTGTCCGTCCCCCGAGAAGAAGAATGGCGGTTATATGAGAACAGGCCCAAATCTGATGTGGCTACCCTGGTTACGTGGGAATCAGTGCCCCCTGGAGTATGGGCAGAAGAAGACCCCCCCGGAATGGCCATTAACATCCCTCCCGTATGTGTTGAAATGAAGCCGGGAACCTCCCCGGTACATGTGCGACAATACCCGCTGCCGCGGGCAGCTGTAGAAGGAATTCATCATCATCTGGTGCAGCTACTACAGCATGGTATCCTGCGGCCCTGCCAACCGGCATGGAACACTCCTTTGCTGCCAGTTCGAAAACCTGGAACCACTGACTATCGACCTGTTCAGGACCTCCGTCGTGTCAATGAGGCCACTGTGACTCTGCATCCAGTAGTACCAAACCCTTATACACTGTTGGGCCTCATCCCGGCGACTGCTTCTCACTTCTCAGTACTGGACCTAAAAGATGCCTTCTTTTGTATACGCCTGGCTACTGCGAGCCAGCACCTGTATGCTTTCGAGAAAAAGGACCCTGCTACTGGCAGAAAGTCCCAAGTTACCTGGACTCGTTTACCACAGGGATTCAAGAACTCCCCTACCATTTTCAACACAGCATTGGCACAAGATCTCACTAGTTTCCCTTCGGGGAGCCCGGCAGACGAGTACTTCTGCGGTACGTTGATGACCTACAAATCGCTGCTGACTCTGAGGCTGAATGTGTACTGGCAACCACAGAGCTTCTCCAACTTCTGTACGATGGGGGATACCGAGTCTCCAGAAAAGGCTCAGTTATGTCAGTCGGAAGTGAAGTATCTGGGATTCCATCTGTCAAAAGGAAGCCGACGGTTGGGCAGCTGAGGGAGGAAGCAGTGTGCCGGATCCCAGTGCCAACAACCCGCAAGCAAGTACGTGCCTTTCTCGGGGCCGCTGGGTATTGTCGAATCTGGATTCCCAACTTTGCAAAGATCGCAAAGCCCCTCTATGAGTCTACAAGGGGCCCAGAGAAGAGCCCCCTTGAATGGGGTCGTGACCAACAGGAGGCCTTCGAACATTTGAAAAGGGCATTACTGTCATCACCAGCCCTAGGCCTTCCAGATGTCACCAAGCCTTTCACCCTCTATGTGCACGAGGCAGCAGGAACAGCTTTGGGGGTCTTGACCCAACAACTGGGGTCTTGGCCGCGACCAGTCGCCTACCTGTCTAAACTGCTGGATCCAGTGGCCAAGGGATGGCCACCTTGTCTGAGAGCAACAGCAGCAACAGCCTTGTTGGTGGAAGAGTCTGATAAACTGTCCATGGGCCAAGTCCTTCCAGTCACCGTCCCACATTCAGTCCGAACATTGCTGGAGCATAAAGGAAGTCACTGGTTCACCAGCTCCCGGATGTTGAAATACCAGAGCATGTTATGGGGAAATCCCAGAGTGCAAATAACTACCAGCCAAGCCTTAAACCCTGCTACATTCCTGCCTGTTGGCCCAGGACCACCTGATCACGACTGCCTGGAAGTGATGGATACAGTCTTCTCCAGTCGCCCTGATCTGACGGACGTGCCGTTAAGCAATCCGGATGAGACCTACTATGTAGATGGAAGCAGTCTGGTGCTGGAGGGCCGCAGGTGTGCTGGGTACGCGGTGGTGACGATGGAAGAGATAGTCGAAGCTCAGCCTTTACCCCCTGGAACATCCGCACAGAAGGCGGAACTCATTGCCCTTACCCATGCCTTAACCCTTGGGACTAACAGTTGTATAAATATATACACAGGCTCAGGGTATGCCTTTGCCACTCTCCATGCCCACGGGGCCCAGTACAGGGAAAGAGGGTTAGTTACTGCAGCTGGCTCTGAGATAAAGAACGGCCCCCAGATATTGGCCCTGTCCCAAATACACCCCTCTGCGGCTTGCCTCCAGTAATACAGCCCTCTACCGCCTCTAGCGGTTGAGGTCTCACTTAAAAAGGGGGGAATGAGGCAGCCATGAGGCTCTTACACAAGTGCCTGACCCTTCCCCCAAGCCATGAGGCTCTTACACAAGTGATCAGCCTGACCCTTCCCCCAAGCCATGAGGTAATCAGCCTGCTAAGAGAAGGCATTGAGATTTCAGTAGACACCCTTCCCCCACTCCAGGTCTGAGCACAATGTCCCCTAGTCCAGAAATCAACAGACCAGAGCACACCGGTTTGGACAGGTCACCCAGGTACCTTCCCCAGGGGCTGCTGATTGGTGGGCAGGAAATACCTGTGGCAAATGGGATTGTAGAATGAGTTTAAAAACTGTACTGTATATAAGGCATTGTAGGACGTCCCTCGGGGCTCAGACTTTTTGTTGGAGGGTACCGGCTCTCTGTCTGATCCTGTGTGCACATTAAAGATCCTGTTTGCATTCCAGCCTGTCTGTGAGTTTTCCTTCTGTGGGTGAGTGATTGAATAAGAGCTTTTCACAGAGTTTGCTATAACATTATCTGCTCCTGTAGAGCAGCCAAGGGGGAGCACTTTTTAAGCAGGAGCTTTTTCAGCCCCAACTTTACTCCCTCCCCCAGAGATTTCTGAGCTGCAGGAGTGAAGACCCAACATGGCTCCGTCTGGTGATGATGCTATTCCACTTCTGTGGCTAGAGGGATCCTGCTTGTCCATGGAAAACATTCCTTACCTACTCACTTTAGCAGCCAAGTCCATTTCAGTAGAATTTCTCTTCTGCTAGCACTGTGACTGCAAGCAGTTTCAAACCTTGCAGCTGATACTTCCTGCTTGTTCATCATGTGAGAGAAGCTCAGGAAGAGTCAGATGCAAATTTAAACCCCCTTCACTGCAACCATGGGCAGTTTTAAATCTTGCAGCTGTCACATCTCCATGTGGCAGAGTTAAGTTTAAATATCACTACTGGACAGTAGTGATATTTAGCAACTATGACATTAAATGTATCCAGATAAATTATCTGCAGATATAGAAGACCTAAGACATCTGGCTAAAGATATCAAATTTACAAATGAAAGAAAATTATTCAAAGTTGTTAAAACCCAAGAGGATTGTGAAAAATTGCAAGAGGACCTTGATAAATTGGAAGACCAGACGTTCAAATGGCAGATGAAATGTAATGTAGACAAGTGCAAAGTTATGCACCTAGGAAAGAACAACCCAAACTATGGTTACATGATGCAAGGTTCCACATTAGGAACTACCACCCAGGAAAAAGATTTAGGCGTCATCATGGATAACACGTTGAAACCCTCCGCCCGGTGTGCAGCGGTGGCCAAGAAGGCAAATAAAAAACTAGGAATCATAAGGAAAGGAATGGAGAATAAAACAAAGGATGTTATAATGCCTCTGTATTGTTTCATGGTGCGACCGCACTTTAAATATTGTGTACAATTCTGGTCACCGTATGTTAAAAAGGATATAGCATTATTAGAAAAGGTACAGAGAACAGCCACCAAAATGGTAAAGAGGATGCAAGGATACCACTATGAGGAGAGGCGTAAAAGGTTAAGGCTTTTCAACCTGGAAAAGAGACAGCTGAGGAGAGACATGATAGAGGTCTATAAATTAATGAATGGAGTGGAACGGGTAAATGTAGATCGATTTTTTACGCCATCAAAATGTAGAAAGACTAGAGGACATACAATGAAGCTTCAGTGTAACCCTTTTAAGATTAATAAGAGAAAATATTTTTTCACTCAATACATAATCAAACTCTGCAATTTGTTACCGGAGGGTATAGTAAAAGCTGTTACTGTAGCTGGGTTTAAAAAATGTTTGGACAAGTTCCTGGAGTAAAGGTCCATAAACCATTATTAACGAGGACCCAGGTAATCCACTGCATGCCCCAATACAAGCATTATTGAACCTGTGTGTCTTTTTGGAAAACTGGTAGGTACTTGTGACCTGGATTGGCCACTGTTGGAATCAGGATACTGGGTTTGATGGACTTTAGTCTGACCGAGTTTGGCATATTTTTAAGATAGCTCTAAAATATCCAGAGAAAGAGATCTGACTTATTCAGACATCCTTTTAAATATATAGTCAAAGATATCTAGATGACTTTATCCAGATATCTTTAACTGGATATTTATTGGCTGAATTTTGGCTCCAAAATCTTCAGCAAGATCAAACTAGAAATTTGTGATCACAGAATAAGAGTGTACAGAGAAACATTCAGGATTCAGATGAGCAGAGGAACACTCAAGCCCATCAGTCAGCAAAGAGAAAAATTCATGTCATTGAAGCTTCTCTAGATGTCATCTCAAAGTTATATGGAAGCTCAGAAATACTTAGGAGATGCCACAGCACTCAAACACTAGTACCCAACAGATCCATCACAAGCTTTTGGACAATTGATGTTTGAGAAGTACAGCCCAGGAATCTGACTGACACTCAAAAAAGCCACGTATAGCTGCTTCTCTGGAGTGAAGCAGATCCTCAGGGAGCAAATTCCCAGAGAGAATGTGCCAAGCCTGGAGAGACTGACAGAACCTAGAAAAAGAGAGAGGGATGAGTGGCTCAGTGGTTGGGACAGGTTATCTCAGGCAGGAGGGCCAGGGGTTCAATTTCCACGTAGGGACAAGTAACTTCAGGCTGCAGGGACTGGGGTCTCTTGTCCCATAGCCACTCCTTGTGGCCTTGGGCAAGCCACTTAACTCTCCATTGCCTCAGGTACACTTAGATTGTGAGCCCTTCAGGGATGAGGGAATAAACAGTGCCTGTTAGCATACAGGGTGGCCCAAAAAAGTGAGAACATCTCATAAATTAAAAGCTTAAATAGTTTACTTATTTACCTTCCTTAGCTATAACAGGTCTTTATTTCGACAATTTCCGGTCGCCATCTTTTTTTTAAATTTGTCAATCGTTTACATCTGTCTTTTTGAATTTTTAAATAACTTTTATGCTATGGGATGTTCTCACTTTTTTTGGGCCACCCTGTATATCTGTAAACCGCTTTGACCCGGTGAAAAGCAGTATATAAGCACAGCTATATAAATAAATAGAACAACAAAATAAAAGAACAGTGAAAGTAAGAAGATCCTTCCACAGTCATGGAAGAAGAAGCAGAGGAGTAGAGTGAAGGATTCACTGGTGGTTACAAAGAAGAAGTGTGATATGCTTTGCTGTTGACACGGTCCATCATTGTACATTCATGGAAAACTTCAACCCTTTGGATATCATCCCACTAATTGGGGGTAAAACTTCTTGAAGTACTATTTATGCTCCAGCTAACCTGAAACCATTCCCACAAACAATGTTCCCGCCAAGCTGCAAGAGAGTTCTCTGGCCCCGCTGCTGCTAGTAGGGGAAGGTGCTGTAATATCGCGCTTGTAGTAGTGAAGCTCCTCACAATTAAAAATGCAGTATCATAGCACCTCCCCCTACCGGCAGCAGCACGGTCAGAGGATTCTCATGCAGGTTGGTGGGAACACTGTCCAAAAAGGGTTGCAAGATAGCGAAGTTACTTACCTGTAACAGGGGTTCTCCGTGGACAGCAGGATAAGTCAGCCACACCTGGTGACATCCTCCGGGCGGCGCCATGGATACAGAAGTGCTCTCCAGAGCTCAGAAAGGTGGACCTTTCTGAGCATGTCCAGGTAGCCCACCTCACCGGCCCGCCCCCTAGCCATCCAGTGTGTTCCTAGCTAGTCCTATCGGCTAGGGAGCGGGCTCTGTCAGGCTGACCTCCTCCAGGGGAGGCGGGTGGGATTGTGTGGCTGACTTATCCTGCTGTCCACGGAGAACCCCTGTTACAGGTAAGTAACTTTGCTTTCTCCATGGACTAGCAGGATTGCGTCAGCCACACCTGGTGCCTCCCTAGCTGCAGGTACGTGCTGAGGTGGAGGAGGGAAGCGTGAGGCATGCTAATAGACAACTATGGAGACGTGAAGTAGGGGCAAGTTTCTTTACTCAAAGTGGGAACAGTGTAAACAGCGCAACAAATCGTTCACCCAACAGTGCAACAGTGACAACAATTGTGATGTGCAAGAGATAGTAGTGCAATAACAGGCTGCGCAAGGATGTGCAACAGGTAGCAATAACTGTGGTACAGGCAGCAATAACAGTGCAATAAGAGACATAATGCAAGAGTCAACGATTCTTAACAATCTTTGTGAGTCATGGACAGTGCGCCTCTGCTGCGGTAGCGAGGACGGCCGTGCCTAGGGCGTAGTCCTCCTGGGAACTGAGGTCGAGGCAGTAGTGTCTCTGGAAGGTGTGCAGGGAGGACCAAGTGGCCGCTCTGCAGACATCGATCAGTGGGACAGAGCAAAGGTTGGCTATTGAGGTGGATAGCGCTCGGAGCTGGTGAGGGCCCACTCTTGGATGCGTCTGGGTGCTTGTAGGGTCGAGGCAAGAGGAAACGCAGGCGGTCACCCAGTGGGAAAGAGTCCTTTTGTTGACGGGCCTACTGGGCCTGTTTGGGTCGAAAGATACGAACAGTTGCTCGCCCTTCCGGATGGGCTGTGTTCTGTTCAGGTAGATCCGAAGAGCCCGGAGACAGTCCAGGGTGTGCAAGCGTCGCTCTTCGGCTGATGCATGAGGCTCCGGGAAAACAGAGGGGAGCTCGATGGACTGACTGACGTGGAAAACAGATGGCACTTTAGGCACAAACCTTGGATTGGTCCTCAGGGATGCGTGGTCCTAGTGCAGCTGTGTGTAAGGAGGGTGCGCTACCAGTGCTTTCAGTTCGCTGATCCTCCTGGCAGATGTGATGGTTACCAGAAACAGCGTTTTCCAGGAAGCAAACTTCATGTTGGCGGACTGAAGTGTCTCGAAGGGTCCCTGTGTTAAGCATTGGAGGACCGTGTTGAGGTCCCAAGGTGGAACTGGGTGCCTGACTGGGGGTTTTAGATTTGCCAACCCCTTCATGAATCGGGTTGTCAGGGGCAGAGACGCAATAGAGTTTGCTCCCTCAGGCAGTGCATGAAAAGCAGCGATCGCAGTGGGGTGGACCCGGATGGATTGCATTTTCAGACCAAGGTTGGATAGAGAACTGAGGTACTGAAGGACAATGGGGAGTGGACACGTAGTGTGTTCCAGGCCCTGTGTTGCACACCAGATGTTGAACCTCTTCAATTTGAGACCGTAGGACTTTCTGGTGGAGGATCTCCTGGCCGCCAGAACTACGTCCTGCACCTCTGTGGGTAGTTGGAGTGTAGAAAGGCTCAGCCGTTCAACCTCCAGGCAGTGAGAGCTAGGGCTTTGAGGTTGGGGTGCCTCGTGTTGCCTCCGTTCTGCGTTAGTAGATCCGGTCTGAGGGGCAGGTGTTTCGGGGCCCCGTGTGCTAGGCGTAGGAGAAGAGCAAACCATATCTGGCGCGGCCAGTGGGGAACCACCAGGATGGCGTGAGCTTTGTCGCGCACGATCTGTTGAAGTGTCGCCGGGACAAGGGGGGTCGGAGGGAAGGCATACACTAGAGACCACTCTCCCCAGCACATGTCAAATGCATCCGCTGCCAGTCTCTTGGGTGATGGATGTCAGGAGCAGAACAGGGGGCATTTGGTATTCTGTTCCGTGGCGAATAGGTCGATGCTCGGTGATCCCCAGTGCCGGAAGAGACTGTCGGAGACCTCTAGGAGGAGAGTCCATTCGTGCGGTTGCAACTGTCTGCTTAGTCTGTCTGCCAAGGTGTTCTGATCTCCCGGGAGATAGGAGGCAAGGAGACTGCACATGTTGTTTAAGGCCAGAGACTATATCCGTAGGGCTTCCCTGCAGAGGGAGCGGGAGCCGGTTTCCCCTTGTTTGTTGACGTAAAACATGGACACCTGGTTGTCCGTCTGGATGAGAATGGACTTGCCGCGTACATGTGGTAGGAACGCTTTGAGAGCATATCTGATGGACCTTAGCTTGAGGAGGTTGATGTGCATGAGTCTCTCTTGTGGGGACCACGCTCCCTGGGTGCTGAACTGCAGGATGTGAGCGCCCCAGCTGGAGTTGGATGCGTCCATGGTGAGGATCACCTGGTGTTCGTGCGCGTGGATGTCTTTGCCTCGCGAGAGGTTCGTCGTTACCGTCCACCAGTGTAGTTGAGTCCTGATCTGGGGAGTCATCGGGATGTGGGTGGAGAGGGGTTGAGAGTGTTGGTTCCAGTGGGTACGCAAATGCCACTGGAGTGCGCGCATCTTCAACCTAGCAACGCGTAGGACTGATGTTGTGGCCGACATGTGGCTGAGTAGGCGTAGAATGGACCGAGCCAAGGAGGTTCCTGTCGTGGCCAAGCTGGACGCTAGGGAGGTGATGGCAAGCAGTCTGCATACGGGAAGGTAGGCTTTCGAGACCCAGGTGTCGATTACTGCTCCGATGAATTCTAGCCTCTGGGAAGGCATGAGGTGTGACTTGCTGAAGTTGATGACAAACCCCAAGGAGGAAATCAGGTCCGTGGTTTTCCGCAGGGACTCCTGCAGCTCCGGGGCCGAAGGGGCTGTGAGAAGCCAATCGTCCAGGTAGGGAAAAATGGAGATATTCTGCTTGCGGAGATGTGCTGCTACCACAGCCACGCACTTCGTGAAGACCTGTGGGGCAGGTGACAGTCCGAAGGGAAGGACTCCGTATGGCTAAGTGCAGGTGTGGAGGGATGTCGCTGACGGGACGAGTGTTCTGGCAGGGTGATGATGCAAAGTGCATGCGGTAACCCTCCCGGATTACCTGTAGAACCCAGGAGTCTGAGGAGATCCATAGCCATTCGTGTATGAATTGTATCAGGCGACCCCCGATCTGGGTGGTTGCCTGTAGCTCGCCGTCAAAAGGAGGGCCCACTCCTGTTAGCGGGCGCATTGTTGCTTTTTCTTCTGCTTGCGGTCCCTCTGGGAGTTGCGCTGGTGTGAGGCACCATGAAAGGAGTTGCTCTTGTACCGGGAATTCTGCCATCTCCGGTTGGAGGAGTATCTTTTATTGGAGGTGTAGTATGGTTTTCTCTGAAAATTGCTTTTCTGAGTGCCGCTGCGGCATTCAAACCCGTCTTCTGCCAGAGTTTGTAGTGTAGTGCAATGTTCTTTCATGTCATTGACGGTGTCTTTGACTTTGTCACCGAATAGCGACTCGCCCATACATGGTGCATCCGCGATCCTATTGTGGGTGTCGTCCCGCAGGCCGGACGCCCTCAGCCATGCCTACCATCTTGTGGAGATAGCTGTGCTGGCGGTTCTCACCGCTGTGTCGAGAGTCAAAGGTTGTGCTGGCCAGATGCTTGTTGCACTCGGACATATCCACCAACGCCTGAGACTCCTTTGGGAGGGATGCAATGGCAGTTTTGAAGTTAGCCATGCAAGCGTCCTGGAAAAGTATCTGCTGAAATTGATGCGCCACAATTCTTGCGTTGAGCATAGCTCCCTGAAAAACTTTCTTCCCGATGTCATTGAGGAGCTTTTGGTCTCAACCTGGTGGGCTGTTGGCGTGAGTGCGCGAGGATTTGATGCGCTTGAGAGCTGAAGATACTACGATGGACTGGTGAGGCAGTTGGGAAGTTGAGAACCCTGGTACAGGTTGCACTTGATACTTAGACTCGAGTCTCCTGGGGAATGGTTGGCCGGACGCCGGGGTCTGCCACAGTCTTAGGTGGTTGTCCCGTAGTGTTTGGTGTATAGTGTGATGCAGTGGGTAATATAGAGCCTATGGAAATTCAGGAAAGTGAAGAGCTTACCTCAGATTCAGCTGTAGGAAAAGACACAAGGCACAGAGAAACAGCTGAGCAGAAAAGGCTGTTAGTGCAAGCAAAGCCAAAAGCTCATCAGGAGCACCTGTGTTCTAACTCTCACGTAACGTGCAGGGCAAGGAACCATATAAGGGAGAGTTTTAGTCAGAGAGAGAGGAGGAGAGATGGAGACAGGAGCAGGAACAGCAGAGGAGTACTGGGAAAGGAAGCTGCAATCCAGGAACCAGGAAGTGAAAGCAGAAACAGTGCTCGTGAGAGAAGGGTTGGAAGGAGCAGTGCTGGGAAAAGCCATGCTACAGAAAGCAGACCTGGAGAGAAGCCAGGAGGGGCCAGCAGCTCAGGAGGATGGTATGGGCAGCCAGTAAGCACAGGTCAGCCCAGAGGGAGTTTACCAGGTAAAGGAAACTTCAAACGTGGCTGTAAACTAAGAAACAGCTGGGAAGCTGATACAGAGTTTGCTAACTCACAGCTTGACCGGAAAGCTGGGGAGAGAGTCCACTACAACCCAAGAGCTAATGCTAGCAACAAGATAAAAAGGTGGGAGCCTTATACTTTTGAAGAAAGGTTTAAAAGCTATGACTGTTGCAAAGGGCGTGGCCCTGAATATAATGTTATAAGTGAAAGGTATCCAGAGCTCTCACTCTGTGAGGGGAACAAGCAGAAAGCATTCCTCAGGCCAGGCAGACATAATCCTGGGATTAAAGGAACCTTTGCAGGAAGCGATAGTGAACTATCACAGGAGGCTGTGCCAGATTTTAGCACATCTGAAGAGGCTGATTCAGACGGTTTTGGGAGCGAAACTGAAGGGATGTTATGGGAGGATAACAGCCACCCTTCTGACCCCATGCCAATGGATTGTACTATATGTTGTAAAAAGTAACTACACTTCTTTATGCTGACCTTCTGAAAAGAAGAGCTTTGTGAAGATAACAAAGGAAAGAAGTTTTCTGTTACCATTTTTCATTGCTGTGTTTGTATTTTTGTTCCTTGAAGAATGTCTGTTCGGAAAGGGGAATAAAACCCATACTTAATTTTTCCTTACCACTTGACCACAAGACTCTGTTTTTATATCAAGAGCAGAGTAAACTTCAACAAACCCTAGGCAATCGCCTAGAACAGGGTTTAAAAGGGCTCTACCACACGGGCCCCATCACAATAGGCAGCACGAAGGCAGGCTTTCGGGTTGCGAGATATTTAAGAACCTCCGGCACTGGCTTCTCCGTATCATCCGAGACCTTCAGGGCCAAAGTGGAGGCAAGCTTATTCAGGAACTTGGGGTATGTGAGGTCCTCCAGAGGGGGTGGTGGATCCTCTGGCTCCGGGGAGTGTCTCGTCTCGGAGTTCGTGTGTTCGTGGGACGCAGACCCCACAACTGCCACTTCAATGTTGCGCTCCTCCGCTGTGCTATCTGGGGACAGATTGTCCGGGGGCTACTCCTCCGGAGTGCACGTCTGATTGTCTGGGGTGGACGTCTGACGGTGGTCCGATAGGCTCTCTGCCGTGGAAGCCGTTTGGATGGGAGGCAGAAGGAGAGTCGTGGAAGCTGTGGGGGCGGATTGCTTTAACAGCTGAGACAGCAAGTTCAGGATGGCTGAGGAGCCTGTGTGGCTGGATCTGTGTCTGGATCTGCTGTCGGAGCTTGAGGGACTACGGTGTCTACTTCTGCGGCTCCGGTGGTGACTTACTCAGCTCCTGCAGTGCTGGGAGCGGTGGCCGCACTTAGAGCTCTTGGAGCTGTGTCCTTCTTGGCTGGATGCACTGCCGCTGCTGCCGCTGGAGCGTTGTGCTTCCTGCCTCTGCCCCGTTTACTGGCGCCAGTCCTGTGCTGCGATCGGTTTCTGCAGTGTCTGTGAGCAGTCCTTTGATGTGATCAGCTGCTGCTGGATCTGTGCACACGGCGTGGGTGCGCGCCGGCGCCGATCGGGCTCACCGGAGCAGCGAGTTGCATGGGCGGACTCTGGGCGGAGCTTCGGATGCCGGAGATACAGCGCAGAGGGCTGATTCCCGGGCTCTCGCGGCTGCGGCCAATGGTAAGCGACCCGCTCCAGAAGTGGGCGGAGTTGGAGGACTGAAGGCTGGCGCCATTACTGGGAGCCGCATGGGCGCGCGAAGAGGACACTGCGGGCCAGGATTCAGCCACCGCATGTGTAGAGAAGTCCTTGAGTGCGATGGGAGCCACCGGAGACACGGAGGAGGGAGCAGCAGCTACACGGCTGGGAATGGAGGCCCCAACTGGCACATCCTGAGCCGGTGCGATCGCAGGAGAAGGGACTGGTTGAGCAGCTGAAATACCTGCATTAGAGGTGAGGTAGTCCTTCAACGTGTGACCCCTAGATTTTCTGGCCCTTGGAGACATCTTCCCGCAATGGGAACAGTCCTCTACATTGTGATCTGGGCCCAACCACACAAACAGATGTCGTGAGTGTCTGTGCTGCTCATTTTCCATTTGCAACGCTGACATTTCTTGAAGCCGGGTATAGTAAAATTTCTTTAGAACTTGAGTGTTGGAGACTTATCTTGAGCTAGTAGAATCTGTAGATCTTATAGTGTCGAGCAGAGCAGGGTCCGTCTTGCTGGGCAAGGCGGAAGGAAGAAGACTGGTCGGCTAGGAGGCAGGCCGGTGAGGTGGGCTACCTGGACCTTTCTGAGCTCTGGAGAGCACTTCTGTATTCATGGCGCCGCCCAGAGGACGTCACCAGGTGTGGCTGACGCAATCCTGCTAGTCCATGGAGAATGCAATATATCTTCATCATAAGCTCCCTTCCTAGCAAATGCCCTTCTTTTAATAAGAGCTCTTGTTTCTCCTGGCTTTTGAGCTCTGTAATCTTTGCAGGCTGTATTCAAAAGCAGTTGCTGGGCCTTAAGCTTCTTACTAGGCCAAGCAAAAGGTCCAGGTAGTACTGTAGAGGGAGACACTGACTGGGTACACAGAGCTACTCTCATGGATAAAGAAGGTAACACTTTACCATGTGGAAACTTTCCAGAGTAGGATGCTGGTAGAAAGGGAGGAGAGCCAGTGAAAGAGCATAGCACATTATCTGACCTTTGCATGCTGTTGACACCCTCCCTACGCCGCAGGTAGGGAAATGGAAAATATAAAGAAGAAGATAAATCTACCTCGATCTGAGCTGTATGATTCTCATAGTAAGCCAGTGGGTCCTCCTCTTCCTCTTGCACAGGCGTTGTAGACTTCAACATCTGGGATAGCTGTTTGTTGTTTAATCTGAGCTGAAAGAACCAGAAAAACCGGGCATGATCACAACAGGGACAGCAATAGTTAAAGGTCATTCGTAGGTATGTACTATAGCATTCTAAAAACGGAGGTGGGGGGCTAAATAGTTCATTAAGACGTTTCCATTTATGCCAATATATTATCACTTAGAATATACATGCCCAGTGTGCACAAAAGTGGGCATCAGGTTTAAACATCTGGGTGTGGAAAATAACCACATCCAGATGTTTAAACCTGATGCCCACTTATTTAGACTGTGTTTGACTAGACACTCTAGGTTAGATCTGGTTTTGCAGCACCTAAACCAAATGCATAGTCTAAGGGCCTAATATTTGAAAGGCATTTACATAGTTTACAGCCCAGTAAACTGTGAAAATGCCTTAAACGGGAATATTCGACGGCACCTACATGGTTAGTGCTGTCAAATATCTCCATGCCCCCCTACGCACCCTGATGCTATCTGGTTAGCATCAGAGCGTGTTGGGGGCATTCTGGGGCAGAACGGGGATGGAGAATGGCTGTAACCAGGTAGCAGCAATATTGGACTGTTATCTGGTTAGCACTCCACAGCTAAAGCTCGCATAGTCTTAGCCGTGGATGCAAACCAGGTAGTGGTCCAATATTGCCGCTACCCATTTAGGCTGTGTGGTAGTATCCCCAGGGCGCCCAAACCAGATATTCAATGCCATCGGCGCGGCACTGAATATCCGGGGTTAAGGGTGAGCGGGCAGGGCTATGCGATGACACGGCGCATAGCTCGCCCAACTCAATATCAGGCCCTAAGAGTCTAGATACCAAAAATTAATGCTTGGACATCTAAATGAAGTGTTTCAGCTGTCCCAACACTGGAACATCCCAAACACACCCTCCCCACAAAACACACATTATTATACCTGGAGCGAGATATTTAAATCCCACTCTATGTATAATGCCGCCCTTTGAATATCACCTCTAGGTATCTTGCATAAGTCTCAGTGCCAGCATTTATTTTATTCTATTTCTTATTGTCCCTCCAGTCCAGTCCCGTATCTCTGGGTAGTCAATCCCCACCAGCAGCTTGATGAGATTAGTGTACTTAGGCAGCGGGCTCCTCCTACCAGCCCCAAAAAGCTCAATCTCCAAGCAGCTGGAAAGGGCGATTCCAGGGCTGGACTCACTGAAGAGACAACTAAGGAGCAATTTCAATTTCATTTTCTTGTGTTTGGGCAGATCCCAGATTCAGGTCTTGGTGCTCCCAGTTAACCCTTGATCCTTGGTGGGGGCAAGCAGGGTTTTGATTGTGGTGCCTGGCTAAGCAGAAAGTCTGTTGGGAAAAAAAAAAAGAAGATAAGGGAAAAGCAGGACCGGATCGGGACACCAAGAGAAGCAGGGGCTCTCTCTCTATCCAGTACTAGGAGAGACTTCCTCAGATTGTGTGTGCCTGCAGTAGCTCCTGAATCCTATCCTGGGTGAGAAGCTGCTAGCGCTGCAGACCCGTCACTTCACTTGTCAGGCAGGCTCCCGCCTCGGCGCTGATGCCGGTGAGTAAGGCTGAGTGCAAGGTGGGAAACGGTGCGTATGAGGGGAAAGCACGTGTGCTGACAGCCCTCGTGGCAAGCTACCTCGGCAGCATTTTTTTTCACTTTTACGGCTTCAGCAGGGCAGGAGGAGCACTGCCAGGGACCGCATCTGGATGGCAGTCATTTTGTGCAAGCACGGGAAAATGGCACCATTTCCCAATCGGATTAGTAACATGCCAGGGAGCCCGTGAGGGGGAGGGAAGGATTAGGACGCTGGGGCTGTTTCCTCCGTGATGTGTTTTGCTTTATTGTTTTTAGTGGGTGTCATTGGTTTCCCAAAACCGGATTATATTGCTGTGGCAGGTTTAGGGCCAATAAAGACAAAAAAGGCATAGGAAAGTCTAAAGGAGCCAGGAAGAAACTGTTACTGCTCCTAACTCTATCATGCCTGCCCGGGCGACGTGTTTAGCATGTGGAGCATGTAGGGGCAAGGTCTCAGCAGCTGGGATATGTTGTGGCTGCAAGGCGGATGCCTGCACAGCGGAAGGAGAGGTGGATGCGGACAAGTCGGGTAGAGCGGATTTCTCGGGGGAGTCCAAGAGGTGCTCACAGACAAGAAGAGGACAGGTTTCACCCTCTGCGGGGGCAGGACTGCCCACCCAGCTGAAAGGCAGAGACTGATCCACACCACCAGTTTTGGAATGTTGGGAGCAAGGATCTCCCACACCTTTGATGATGCAAGAGCAGGGGGCAGATATCTCTCTGGGGGGGGGGGTTCCCTGAGTTCGCCCTCTTCATGCACAAGTTGTTCTGCATGAAGCAACATGGTAAGGACATGTCTTCCCCAGCTCCAGTGCGTGGGAGAAAGTGAGCAGCAATGGCGCTACGGTCAGAGGCCGCACAGGAAGAGGAGCCGGCCTCCAGCAGGTGGAGACTGGAGCGCGACCCAGATGAGGACACGGGCTCTCTTCATTTGGATGATCAGGGGGACTTGGAAGCAGAGCCCCCAGAGGATCTGGAAGAAGGGGAGATCCTGCAGGAGGAGGAATCCCATATTTTCCGGGTTTTCCACCAGGGGGAACTGGCAGCCCTCATAGCTCAGTTGCTTAAAATGCTCAATATGCCAGCAGGGACACAGCCGGACAAGGATGTGCTGGAAGACCCGTTGTTTCAAGCTGTCTGGAAGTCGCAGAAGGTGTTTCCCTTGCATCGGGTGATTAAGCAGGTGACTCAGGATGAGTAGGAGCTTCCAGAGACCGGTCTTCAGGGTACTCGGACCATGGCATGGCTTTACCCGCTCCCAGAGCAGGAAAGGGAACTTTTGCATACTCCGAAAGTAGATGCTGCAGTTTCAGCAGTAACTAAGAAAACCATCAGGGAAGGGCAGGATAGGAAATTAGATTCTTTGCTAAAGCAAGCCTTTGATATTAATGCCCTGTCCTTAAAGGCATCCGTCTATGGTGCTTTTGTGGCCAAGGCTTGCCTGCGGTGGGCCCAGGGCATTCTGGAGCCGGCGGAGGAGGCCCCGAGTACTTCCGCATCAGTGGCAAAGTTGGAATCAGGGGCTGCTTATTTTGCAGACATTTTCTACAATCTTATCAGGGGCCTCTCGAAGAGCATGGCCTCGGTGGTGGTGGTGGTGATGCGCCACTACCTGTGGTTGTGTAATTGGTCAGCAGATATCTCCTCTAAGTCATGGTTAAGTAAGGTCTCGTTTAAGGGTAAGATCTGTTCTGAAACATGTTGGTTAAGTTGGTCAAGGATTTGGGGGAGACCAAAGGAGGATGCCTCCTGAAAGATAAACAGAAGCAGGGGCAAGCCTGGGAATTTTGGTCTTTCCATACTGTGCGATTTGCGCCATACAGAGGGCGCATTTTCCCTCTCAGGGACAAGCCTTTCTGGGGTTTCGAGGGGCTGGGCAGGGTACTATCATGCTTCCTCTGCTGCTGCCCCAAAAAAAGGCATAAAGAAGCAAGGCAGATCTGCCCAGGGGTGGTATCCTTGGGGGGTTGACTACGGGCCCTCTACCTGACCTGGGTCCGAATTATGATACGAGAAGGCTAAGATCTCAGGTTTGTCAGACCCCTGGCTCTTACCTTTGTATGGTCCCCATGCAAGGCACGAAGCAAGGCACAGGCACTGCAAGACACTTTGGAGCGCCTGCTGCAGTTGGGGCTGTGGTACGCATACCCCAGGACCAGTCTGGAAGCAGTCGATACTTCATTTATTTTGTGGTGCCAAAGAAGGAAGGCACGTTCCGCCCCATTCTATACCTCAAGAAAGTGAACCGGTGCCTCCAGGTGCCTCAATTCTATATGAAAACACTCCGGTGGGTAATTATGGCATTCGAGAGGGCGAGTTTCTCACCTCACTCGACCTCACAGAAGACTATCTCCATCCGGAGAAGCATCATCAGTTTCTCAGATTCGCCGTGCCAATGGGGCATTTTCAATTCCACGTGTTACCCTTTGGCATGGCAACAGCCCCGTGGACCTTCACCAAAGTCATGGTCATGGTGGCGGCCGCAATGCACCAGGAGGGAATTTTGGTCCACCCTTTCCTCAACGATTGGCTCATTCGGGCACAGATAGGAGAGCGAGCGAGCCACCGCAAGGGTTGTCGAGTTTCTGCAAAGTCTTGGCAGGAACTGCAAAGACGGGTGCAGAGGTTCCTGCAACTGCAGATGCCGATGGCTTGGCATTATCTGCAGGTGTTGGGCACCATGGCGGCGACAATTGATCTCCAGGAACAAGCAGGAATGTAGTCTTCACATATGGGTATCATCGGCACCGACGGAGCCCGCGTGGGAATGCACCCCAGCGTCTTATAGGAAAGCTTTTGGGAGCATCCCACTGCGCCTGCGCTGCTGCCTTCCCACCTTTCCAGCTCTCCCTCTTCAGTTTTTCATTTTCCGTGGAGCCGACAGACAGCAAATCCTGTCACCGCAGAAAATTTTCTTTTTTGTGGTTGCGTCTGCCTTCCCATCGACGCTTATACCACCAATGTCTTCTTTATTTTCTTCTTCTTTCTTAAAAAAAAAAAAGAAGCTTTTTCCGAGGGTCTGTCCCCTCTTGGTGCTTCAGCGCCATTTTGGGCACTAGGCCCTATTTTCTTCCAAAATGGAGAAGCGAACTAGTGGTTTCAAAAAATGTTCAAAATATTGCGGTACCATTTCTGCTACCGACACCCATAACTGGTGTCTTGAATGTTTGGGCCCTGACCATTCGCCATCGGCGTGTCTCCTTTGCAGAAAGATGACTAAGAGGGGCCTGCAGAATAGAGCTGTGAAACTCGGCACCCTCTTTGCCTCAGATGTAATGTCCGCTGCATCGACGTCGTCCAGGGCTTCATCTTCCTCCATGGATCTCAGGTAACCAAACCCAGGTCTTCCTCGAAGATCAGCCGGTCCTCAAAGGGTGGATCTCCTTCTAAGCATCGAGATGCTACTAGCATTGCCCTCGAGGAGAATACACCGGCCAAACAACCCCGGTGGGAGGGCCTTGCCTCCAAAGCGTTAATGGGGTCCCAGGATGTTCCCGAGGCTTCCACCTCCAGAGAATTCTTGGTGCCATGTTCTGGGGTCGTGGCCCACTCTGCCGGTACCGACACCCAGACTTCGGCAGGCTCCATGGATCAACGTATCCTAGCCATTGAGTGCAGTCTTGCGACATTGTTAGCAACCTCGGTACCGCTAAAGCCGCTACAATCGGTTCCGCAGCCATCGGTACCGATACCGGTATCGGATGTATCTGCATCTACCGGTGCGCCACTCTCCATGCTTCCACCCATGCCGGCCCTAGAATTGGTATCCGGCATAGAGGGAACGGTATTGAGGCATTCCGAGGTCGACTTCGATCAGTACCAGTGACAGGCAGTACAAGAGCACCCGGCCCATAGATACTTTGAGTCTTCCGATTCAGATGATTCCGATGATTCTATCGGTACCGGAGTGGTTCTCCCGGAAGATCCCTCTCCTTCGCTGCAGCATCGGATGTCTCCTCCGGAGGACATGTCTTTTCAAGACTTTATACGGGATATAGCTCGGGGTCTCTCGATCACTGTGACCCCCGAGAAAGAACTGAGAGCTGAAGAACTAGAAATTCTTCAGTATCTGGCAGCCCCTAAGGAGGCTGCAATCCTTCCCATACACCGAATTTTGCATGATCTCATGGTAAGGATGTGGGAAACACTTTAAACGGTGTCTCCACATTCTCGAAGGTTCTATACAATGTACCGGGTACCACAGTGTCCCGGGTTCCAAAAAGCGCAGATACCACACCATTCCATGGTGGTGGAATCGGCGATGTGCCAAATCAAAAGTGCCAAGACGCATTCCTCTAATCCTCCGGGCTGTGAGGCGAGGACTCTCGATGCCTTTGGTCATCGATGTTTTCAGGCCTCTACGTTATCAGCCAGAATAAGTTCTTACATACTTTATATGGGTTTCTCCGAGAGGTTGCTAAAGATTTGGATCTCATGGCTCCTCTTCTTCCCGATGACAAGAGGGCTGATTTCCTTATTCTTGTTAAGCATGCCCAAAATGTTTCTAAGTTCATGAGCAGGGCAACCTTTGATTGTTTTGAATGCATTAGCAGGACCTCTGCTATTTCTATCGGTGCACATCGGATTGCTTGGTTACAAGCATCTGATTTAGAGCAGTGGGTGCAAGACAAGCTGGGAAATATTCCTTGCATGGGAGAAAACGTCATTGGCATGATAAAGCTTCTCAGCTTGAGTCCGAGAACACTACCTTGAATAGACTATCCAGGACCACTGCCAACCCAGCTAAGAAAAAGGCAGTTAAGAAACCCTTTTTCAACAAGAAAAAGAAATTCTATCCATCTTACACCCAAACTGTCCACTGCCCAGTCCATGCTCCCCAAAAGGGGCAGCAGCAGCCTAAACAACAAAGTAAGGCTCAAGTCCCCCAAGCTCAAACAGCTCAGCAGACACAGCCTCCACAAGGTCTTTGACTCCTTCCTAGGGAACCTAGTCATCCTACCTTGAAAAGGTCCAGAGCCTCTCAACATTCCAGGCCGACTGTGTCATTTTGCCAAGAGGTGGCAGCAGATAACATTAGAGCAGTGGACTCTCTCCATAGTGACAGAAGGGTACAAACTCCACTTCCACAGTATGCCCCCTCTCTCTACTCCGAGAGTTCAGTTCTCGGCCCCCCCTCACCACTCTCTTGTGTCAAGAGGTCACCTTTCTCCTTGCTCAGGGTGCAATAGAGTAGGTACCTGTTTCTCAACAGGGCCTGGACTTTTACTCCCCCTACTTCCTCATACCAAAGAAAACAGGAGGGTACAGGCCCATTTTGAACCTCAGGGAGTTAAACAAGTATCTATTCAAAAAAAATCCAAATGATCTCTCTCGGAACACTTCTCCCTTACATTCAGTCAGCATTGGCTATGTTCTGTAGACCTAAAAGATGCCTATAAACATATCCTTATTCATGCAAAACACAAAAGATTTCTTTGATTCCTTTTTCAGGGAAGACATTACCAGTACAGAGTTCTACCCTTTGGCCTGGCTTACGCCCCAAGAGTCTTCACAAAATGCATGGCAGTAGTAGCAGCATTTCTAAGGACTCTAGGGTTATTTGTCTCCCCCTACTTAGACAACTGGCTGATCCGAGCATCAGCTCCAGAAGCCAACTCCACTCTTTCTTGCACAATGCAAATCCTGCAATATCTGGGACTAGTCATAAACCTTCCAAAATCCCATCTCGCCCCTTCTCAATCACTAGAATTCATAGGGGCTCTTCTAGACCCACGGCAGTCAAGGGCTTTCCTGCCAAAACTCCGCTGTGCTCGAATAGTTCAACTGGCCTCTCAAGCAGCTATGAAAACTTTCCTGACTGCTCGAGAAATGCTTCAGTTGCTGGGGCATATGGCGTCCACTGTTCATATGGTCCTCTATGCTCACCTACACATACAAGCAGCCCAGTGGACCTTAGCCTCTCAGTGGACACAGGCGTCTTGTCACCTGGGGGACAAAATCAGAAACTCTGCACGCCTCATTTTGTCCCTACAGTGGTGGCAATCACTAGAAAACCTTCTCGTAGGGTCACTTTTCCAGCAGCCACTACACCAAGCTACCTTGACGACAGATGTGTCCAAGTCGGGCTGGGGAACTCATATGGACAATCTCTCCACTCAAGGTCTCTGGACCGATCAGGAGGCTTGTCTTCACATAAATCAACTGGAACTCAGAGCCATTTTCTATGCTCTCAGACTTAGAACAACTCCTACCCCCTGTCCCGGGTTTTGATACCAGAGATCCTTGGGAGGAAGCATGACCCACCTCAACCTGGGTTTCGCAGCTTTCTGGGGTCATCTCCCTGGCATCTCTAAGCTTGGGAGTCCCCATATGTGAAGAATACATTCCTGCTTGTTCCTGGAGATAGCGTAGTTACTCACCTGTAACAGGTGATCTCCGGGAACAGCAGGAATTGAGTCTTCACAACCCACCCACCTCCCCTAGGAGCTGCATCTCTATCTCTCTCTCTTTCTTTCCTTCTCTCCTTTTGTCTCAGCTACAAACTCAACTGAAGAGGGAGAGTTGGAAAGGTGGGAAGGCAGCAGCGCAGGTGCAGTGGGATGCTGCCAAAAGCTTTCCTATAGGATGCTGAGGAGCGTTACCGCGTGGGCTCCGTCGGTGCCGATGATACCCGTATGTGAAGACTCAATTCCTGCTGCTCCCGGAGATCACCTGTTACAGCTGAGTAACTACCCTAACTGGTCCCTTGTGCGCGAGCCCATATGAGGCCGCTGCAGAGGGCACTGCTCTGCCGGTGGTGACCACAGCAGCATCCTCTGTCGCAGTCACTACCCTGTCTGTGAATGACTTGACAGGTGTTGCGGTGGTGGCTCTACCCGGAGAAAATATTGGCAGGGATGCCCCTATGGTCACCACACAGATGCTAGTCTGGCCGGGTGGGGGGCTCATTGCGAAGGCAGCATTGCACAGGGTCAGTGGACACCAGAAGAGAGCGGCTGGTCCATCAACCAGTTGGAGATGTGGGCAGTCTTTCTTGTACTGTAAGAGCTTTTCCCCTTGCTTCGTGGGAAGGCAGTTCAGGTTTTTTCCTACAACGCCACACATAGCCTACATCAATCGACAAGGCGACACAGGAAGCCTGCACCTGGAGAACGAGGCCAGTGTGCTCTTGGTTTGGGCGGAGAGCAATCTGCAGGCAATCTCAGCGGCTCATGTTGCTGGAAAGGAGAACATGATGGCTAACTACTTAAGTCGAGTTCATCTGAATGCCAGGGAATGGACACTCAGTGACACTGTCTTCTCGTGGATAGTTCAGAGGTGGGGCACACTAATGATGGATCTCATGGTGACCTTCACGTTGGCCAAGGTGAGCCGGTTCTTCAGCAGAAGGAGAGAGTGGATGTCGGAGGGCCTGGACATCTTGGTGCATGCCAGGCCCATGGACGAATTACTCTATGTCTTTTATCCGTGGGCACTCATCAGAAGAGTGGTGCAATGAAATGCATCAAGGGCCAGTCATCCTGATTGCCCCAAATTGGCCAAGGTAGCCGTGGTATGCGGACCTAGTCCAAATAATGATGGATTGGCCATGGTGCCTGCCATTCTAGGCCGATCTACTGACCCAGGGGCCAGTCCTCATGCCTCAAGTGGATCAATTCTCATTTCCGACATGGCTCTTGAAAGGTTTAGGTTAAGAAAGCATGGTTACTTGGTGCCAGTGATCTCCACTTTCTTGACAGCATGCAGGATCTCCACATTGCTATCTTATATCAGGGTGTGGCACATTTTTGAGGCCTGGTGTAAAGAGTGTCGCTGTCGGCCTTGTCAGTCTCAGTGCCTGTGCTAGCTTTCCTGCAGGCAGGCCTAGAAAAGAGGCTTGCCTGGGGGACCTTAAGAGTGCAAGTGGCAGCTATAACTTGTTACTGTGGCAGGATACAAGGAAGGTTCTTAGAGTTTCATCTGGACATGATGCCTTTTTAAGGGCTGTTAAACAGATCTGGCTACCAAGGCATTCGGTGGTGCCTTCTTGGGACTTAAACTTGGTCTTATCAGTGTTAGTGGAGGAGTCGTTTGAGCCTATGGCCTCCTGCACACAGAAGGACTTGACTCTTAAGATGGTATCCCTGGCAGCTATCTGTTCTGCCAGGAGAATCTCAGAACTTTAAGCACTATTGTGTCGGGAGCAAAGGAGAAGGTGGCACTGCATCTAGTTCCTTGTTTTTGCCTAAGGTACTGTTGGTTTTTCATGTGAACTAGCTGTCACGCTTCCAGTACTATCGGAGGTGTCCGAGGAGAGGGCCGATTTGCAGTTGTGCTGGTTAGCTGTGAAACGGACGTTGCAACATTATTTGAGGAGGACGGCTCAGTATCATAAGTCCGATCGCTTGTTCGTTTTGTTTGGCGGACCACGGAATGGGAAGGCGACTTTGAAAGCCTCCATCTCTAAGTGGATCAATGAGACTATTGCGTCAGCTTACCTGTTGCGACAGTGGTTGGTCCCCACAGGGCTACGTGTCCATTCAACCCATGCTCAGGCAGTTTTGTGGGTGGAGGCAAGTTTAGTTCCACCAGGGGTAATTTGCAAGGTAGCCATGTATTCATCGTTTCATACCTTTGTGAAGCATTATCGCCTGTATGTTTAGGCAGCGGGGAATGTGAGATTCAGCGTGACGGTGCTTCAGGCTGGGCTCGTGGGTCCCTCCCAGCATTAGTACTACTATGGTACATCCCAGAGGTATGAGACTGGACTGGAGGGACGTTAAGAAAGGTGAAATTAGACCTTACCTGCTAATTGGTTTTCCTTGAGTACCGTCCAACAAAGAGCAAATAGCACCCATAAAGGAGCAGAAAACACAGCAGGAATGGGTGTAGTGAGCGGCCGTTCCTAATAAAGTTTTTTGACCGCTTCTCACTATACCCGCTCCTTTTGCGTTTCCATGAGTACCTCCAATCCAGTCACAGAATCCTCCCTGATTAAGCGGCATAGCAACCCCAGGGCCTGAAGAAAGTCATCAGTACATAAAAGGTCTGGGAGTGGTCTTGCAGAGCCACAACAGAACAATGGAGAGAAGGACGAAGTGGAGATGTGGCATCTGGTGGCATTTGAAGATTCTTTAGGTGAGCTTTCCCCTTCTGGGGGAAGAGGGTCCCTGCTCAGGTGGGGGTGGGGGGCCATGTTTTTACTTGGTTAAAGTTTGACTACTTATTTGTTGCTCCTGTGAGTCTGCTTTGTCAATAGGTTTACTGGGGCTGGAAGGAAGAACCTATTGTCTAAGTACACTGATGTCATCAAAAGATGACATGCTCAGTCTCCAAGCTGCTGGTGGGGATTGACTACCCAAGGGTACGAAATTGGACTGGAGATACTCAAGGAAAGCCAATTAGCAGGTAAGACCTAATTTCACTTTTATGCTGGCTTGATATCTTGCCTTTCCACACATAGTACCAACAAGGCAGTTTACAAAGTCAGTATGTTGGAAAGGAGAGATAAAATAGGGAATAAATCCACAGGTAGCTGCGAATGAAGTTGATGGTGCCAAAATCCCAACCCTGGTTATTATTATTTTGTATTTAACTCACATCTTTTCAGTAGTAGTTCAAGTCATGTTACATTTAGATACAGGAGGTATTTTCCTGTTCTTGGAGAGCTTGCAATCTAAGTTTGAATCTAAGGTAACAGATAGTTAAGTGACTTGCCCAAGATCACAAGGAGCAGCAGTGGAATATGAACCTGGCTTCCCTGGTTGCTACTCTGACCACTAGGCTACTCATGACTTGGCAGTTGAAAATAACAGGAGAAAGAGGGGTTAAATTTACAAAAACCTTGCTAGTGTAAGACTGAGACTGTTTAGTGGCAGTACTGGAGAGAGACACCATGTAGTCCTACCATGGACGAGATGCTCTCTTCCTCCTCCTGGATACGCTTCACTGGCTTCAGCAGATGCTGCAAGTGCTTGTTGTGACGAGAGAGCTGGAAAGACAGAAAGGGAAACCTATAAAAGTTGTTTACTTCGGAGGCCCTGCTTGTCAGTGCAGCAAGCCCAGAGGCCTCAGTTCCTCAAAAACACTACAACACCTGAAAAATAGGGGAATGCACCCTAATAGAAGATCTGCTGTCAGAGATGTTCACTGGTTGCTTCTGAAGAGGCTTCCAAAGGGGTCTGCCCCTTCAGGTTCATGCCTGTGAGCTTCTCTAGAAGGAAGTGTCCTGACATCAGGCTAGCATGAGTAAGTGGCAAGGCTCAGTCTTAAAGCTCTGTGGCAACCTGCATATTTTGTGCTTTCCTAGTGAAGTGCGTGCAAGAACTGCCTTGTACTAAATCTAAGATTTAGCCCTGCATACTGATTCTTAGGACCAATATTCATAGCTAACATCTTGGTGCCAACCCTCAATACCAACCCCTTGAAACCAGTTCTTCAGTTTTAACCCCGTCGTACTAGCTCAATGTAACTCTTGACACCAATACCTAGGCACTAAGTCCAGGTTATTGATCTTTGATGGCAAAGCTCTGTATTGACCCTGAGATACACACCTGCAGTGCTAAGATATAAATGTTATGTCCAACTTCCCGGGGCGACACCTCTGAGTTCTCACATTCATTTTCCTCATAATAGGCCTTCTTCATCACATCAACCTGTGAAGGATTGTCCACCAAGACATGATTGTTAGGGACAGGCAATATAAAGAACTGCATAACAAAGTGTAAAAGCACATCTGTAATAGCATTGGCATTTGCATTCTGTGATGCTAGTCAGGGGATAAGCAATGGGAAATTAGGGAGGAAGGAAGTGGCACATAACCAATATAAAGGGTAATGACTTGGAGGCAGGAAGAGAGAACTATACTGGTCCTGTCCACTGATCTCTGGTGGTCCATTGCAGCATGTAATAGGAAGCTGAGTCCAGATCAGATCATCCACAAGTTGGCCAAGAAAGGTGGTCACAGAACGTCTCCATTCAGCTTCCTTGGCCACACCATCTGTGGATGTCATATATGCAGGGGGCAAGTTTCAAGCTGTCTACAGTGGGACAATGTCTATGGGTAATTTGTACATATGTTCAAAGCAAAAGCACACATGTATTTTCCCTTTGAAATTTATTGTGGGTTTCTGCTTTTTATGCTGGTACTTGGGTAATAACATGTATAGAGAAGTATAAGAATATATCACGGTCACAAGAGATGATACACCATCCCCAGGAGGGACAGTTTAAGGCATCACAACCACAGGATATGATACAAGTTACATCATCCCAAGAGATTCTGGGAACTCCATGCCAATGAGGAAGTCCTTCTCTAGCTTCCACAATTCCCATCCGTCATTTCCTACCAGTTCCTGGGGACGGAGGCTGATGAGAATCCTCTCTGCATTCTCGCTGTCATGGCGGCTCTCCATCAGCGCCAGCAGCAGTTTCGAGGCATGGTCCTGAAAATAGACACCTGAGTGAAAGGTTAGTGCCTTCTGACTACATCCAGCTAAATCGGCAACCAGCAACTATACTTGACTATACTTCTCCCTGCTTTCTCGGTAACTTGAGACATCTGTGCACATGCATGCACACCCGTGTACACAGCCACATGCATCCATCTGTCTCACACACACACGCATATGTGCACAAACACACACACACACACGCATATGTGCACAAACATGCAGCTTCTCTCTCACATACACATGCGTCTGTCACACACACGTGCGTGTGCCACCTTTTACCTTCAATTGCAGCACCAGGTCCATGCGGTACTTGCAGAGGGGGCTAATGTCATTCAGGATGAGTGCGGCAATGATATCAATGCCATTGGACTCATGTGTCACAATACAGCTCTGTAGAAAACATACGTATATGTTACAGACAAGCAGAGTATGTGTGAATTACAAGAAAGGAGCACATACATGGGCATTACAAGCATGATATGCATGTGCACATGAACCACATCCATATGCAGTCCAGGTAAGATGCACACATGTACATGTTACAGGTATATGGAATACAAACATATGCACTAATGATACAGAGATCACATGTAGTTAGAAGTATGTGGAATGCACATATACGCACAAGTGATAGGTACGGAAACAGGTGAGAAAGCTGTCTGACTCCTGGCATTACAGTACCTGGTTTTCATGGCAGGGACCCTGACAATACTCGGTCAGGGTCTCCAGTGTTTGGATAATGAGGGGCACATTGTTCTCATTGATGTAAAGGCCGAGCAGCCCCAGGCCTCCTGTGGTGCTGCCACACATGATGTCCAGGAACTGCAGTGTCTCACACACCAGGTTGTAGTTTGTCTTGTTGTTCTGGCTCCGTAAAAAATCCTGCAAGGAAGGAAAATGCTGAACAGCCTGGAGATTAAAGGTTTTAAAAGTCAAGAGAGGGTGGGCCTGTGCTTAAGGAAATAAAGCCCTGTGGGTCCACACAACATGCAAAAAGGGCTGACCCCTCTGCTCAACAAGCACACATTCCAGTAAGTAAAGCTTCTCAGCATACTAGACAGAAATGGCCACCAGCAGTGCTCCCACAACCATGATCTAAGCATCTACTGCCATCTGCCTCTGGTAGTGTTCCAACAATTCATTCCAGTAAGGCTTACAGAGCTCAGAAGAAGACACAGTCCACATCTTGTTGATAGAGGCAGGTGCATGTGATGTCAGGAACGTGAGAATGATTTACATTATATAACAGCCAGGACCAGCCCCAGAGTTGATTCAGTGGTTTAGTACCCTAGGCCACACACACACACACACATTACTCCCACTCATCAAAATCTTTTGTTTAGCTATGAATGCCCTACTCTTTGCCATCCCCAGAGGTTGTCGTTCTAAGTGGTTGCCTACTTTGCTTGGCCCTGCTAATGGCATACTTTACATCAGATGCACACACATGGCCATTTCAGGAGTGGATGGTGTGGCTACATGGTTTTAGCATTCTTAATGAATGAAAGCTTTCAACAAGGAGAAGGCAAAAGAAACAATGGGCCTGATATTCAGAAGATAGAGTATTTAAACGCTGAAGCAATCATCCAAACATGCAGAATGCAATGTGTGCCTTTGAGTCAATGCTGACTCCTGGTGACCCAGCAGCTCCTGGAGTATTCTTGGCAGTGTGACTGGAAGTAGATTGCCAGGCCTTTCTTCCAAGGCAATGTAAAGTGACTTGCCCAAGGCCACAAGGAGTACCAGTGGGAAAAGAACCCTGGTCTCATGGTTACCAAGTCAATGCTCTAACTATTAGGCTACTCCTCCACTCAGCCATGGAGTTTATATATCATCTGGGTATTCAGCGCTGGTATCCAGCTAGTCAGTAGTGCTAAATACTGGGTCAGTACTGGCAAATATCCAGATAGTAGTGATATTCAGCTGCTATTGGATAGGCTATGCAGATAGCACTTAGGACAGCTCTATTGCCATCCTAAGTTACTTAGATAAACTATCCGTTTGGGGGTAGAAATTCCATATCATCCTGCTAGACCAGTCCAAACCAAGAGGGTTGTGTCTCCTAACAGCAGAATGGTGGAGACAAAGAACCAGTGAAAAGCCCAGGTTTCACTGACATAACTCCCATTCCTCTATCCACCTCAACCACCAGAGGTCTCTTCAGTATTCTTTTGCCTCCAGCAGATGGTGGTTAAAATTTCACCAATCTGAAGAAAATCTGAATAATTGAGAGGAAAAGATTGAATTCACTAATGAACAACCACCTTGAGGGTGGCTCTTTCACTTGAGTGCAATATGGGAGGCTCCACTAGACTAAGGTCTTTTCAGTAGCCATAGGAGGAGGGAAACTTGGTTCAGCTCCACGATCTTGTCATGATAAGAGCCTATTGAGCAGTCAGAAAATTGGAAGGATTGGAAGAGTTCAGCAGCTTCACACAACCTCAACGTCCCCTCCCTCCTCCTCTGTCCCCCTTGCTGTCTCCCAGAAGATTGTAGAGGAATCTGCCTGCCTGCCAGCCACCTTAAACGCAGTGCCTGCAAAGCAAGAGAAATCATATCTGGGAAGTTGAGCTGAGCCCAGCATGGATTTTCTGCCTGGGGCTCTCAAGGGATGTGTATCAAGGCTTGACCTTGTCATTGTCCTTGTTGGGGGCTCCCAATTCCATCTGTCTGGGGCGCGATTCAAGGTGGACCACTGGTGACCACTGGCACAGTGTGGGGGTGTGCGTTAGGATCTTCTTTACTATAGTGCACCTGGCTGTCGTACGGTTCTTGTGTGTGTTCTGCCTGAGCAGCTCCAATGTGTGTTCCTATGCAAGCGCCCGTAATTCACGTTGCTGTGTAATCACTGTTAACTTGCACCTTCCAGGCTGCCACAGTCATAGTGTGCGCTGTTGTGATACTTGCCTTAACTCTCTATGTCTGTTTCCAGGAAAGGTTGTTTGGCCTGTGGCAAGCGAGGTTCCTCATTTCTGGCTTTTGGACTCTGCTCTTCTTGCATGGCAGCTTCTGAGTGGTCCCTGGAGGGCTTACTCTCCCTCTCTCTGCTGGGTGGGGGGTGCAGTTAGTCCTGTAATGGCTGCCTCAGGGCAGGAGGTGGTGGATGGAACTGTGAGTAAGGATAGCCAGCCAGCCGGAGGTTCCGGCAACCATGCTGTTGGCCGCTGTCCTTCCTCTAGGGGCTTGGCAGCGGCTATGACCCCTGATATAGTGAGGTCATTTCTGCGAGAACAGCTTCCAGAGTCTGGATTGTCCTCTCCAGAATTATTTTCCTTTTTACAACAGGCCTGGTAATTCTGGCGTGGGAATTTGGACCCTGCAGCCTCTGAGGGGCAGGCAAAGAAGGGAAGCCCTTTCATACATCTTGAGCTTGGCGGATGCTCCAGGCACAAAGCAGGAGCCGAAGGTACATTCACTCCTGTAAGGGGTGCAGAAATCCACAACTGTCTTCCCATACGTAGAGGTGGTCAAGGACATGATTCAGTCAGAGTGGTATGTCCCCATCTTCTCACCTAAGAGGCTAAGAGTGTATAAGAAGAAGTATGCTGTCTCGGAAAAGAAGTGCATTGTGTGGTTTGATATTCCCAAGATGGATGTGCAGGTCACAATGGTTACCAGATGATTGGCCTTAATCTGGACTGAAAGGTGGATTCATTGTTGAGCCACCAGTTTGCTGCAGCAGCTGCTGTTCTTTAGTTACCGGTATGTGCAGGCCTGATGTCGCAAGCCCTGCTCCAGTGGATTCAGTTCCTTCTACTAGATTATACTAACCTTCTTTTGGAGTCGGCTATACCTTTTCTCTCTGATGCCATGTACAACCTGGTACGCCTAGCGGCCAGGGATAGTGCCCTGTCAATGGTGACATAGCGTTGGATTTGGCTCCGACACTGGAGAAGCTGGTGAAGGACCTGGGCAAGATGAAATCTTGCCGCCTTCCAGAGGACAGGTCCAAGGGGCCTGTGAAGCAGGCAGGAGTCCTTTTCCGTCAGCCTCCACCCACTCCTCATGAGTGCACTGGTCAGACTCCCAGGAGTCTTGGGACTCCCGTCACTACCAGCCTGGAAAGCCCTTCTTCCCCTCTGCTTCCGGATTTCAGGCTGGTTCTCAGTTCTTTCATGGAGCACATGGGCCCAGGGACTCAGTCCCCTGCAGAGAAGGACCCTCCCGAGCTGCGCAATGAAGGTTTACGGGCTCATTTCCTGGTTCCTCCAGTTAGGAGCAGGCTTTGCCTCTTCTTTCAGGAATGAGCACAGGTCATGAAGGATCGCTGGGTGCTAGACACCATTCAGTACAGCTATGTCCTGGAATGCAAAGAGCCTATCCCAGAAACTTTCATCATCTCCCTCTGTGGGTTTGCGAACAAAAGGGCCGCTATGCAGATCACTTTGGACAAGTTGCTGCTCCTGAAGGCAGTGGTACCCGTTTGCCCAGACGATCAGGACAAGGGCAGATATTCTGTCTATTTTTGGTGCCGAAAAAGGATTGATCATTCCGGCCCCTTCTGGACCTCAAGGGTGTCAACAAGAACTTGCATGTACTGTGCTTCCGGATGGGAACTTAGCGATCTGTGATCCAAGTGGTGCACTGGGAGGAGTTCCTGGCCTCTTTGGATTTGGCTGAGGTGTATTTTCATATCCTGATCTGGGAGGATCAGCAAAGATTTCTGCATTTTGCTGTGCTCGACTCTCACTTTCAGTATGCCGCCCTCCCATTCGGAATCTCCACTGCTCCAAGGACGTTCTCCAAAGTCCTGGTGCTATGGCACCAAGGGATTTGTGTGCACCCATATCTGGACAACTGGCTCATCCAAGCCTGTTCTCTTACAGAGACATCTCGGTTAGCAACCTGAGTGGTGTCCTTTTTGGAAAGTCTCAGCTCAGTGATCAATTGGGGAAAGAGCCAGTTGAGGTCTTCCCAGTCCCTGGAGTTCCTGAGAGTATGTTTCAATACTTGAGTGGATAGAGTCTTCCTGCTAAAGGAGAATAGCAAATACAAACTAAACTAAAGTCAAAAGGTTGCTGGATTTTCTGTTCACAGCAGGTTCCAAGAGTTCGGGATTATCGTCAGCTCCTCAGATTGATGGCGTTGGCGATTGAGAGGGTTACATGGGCATATGGGCACATGCGGCTACTCCAATGACCCTTGTTGAAGCGTAGTTACTCACCTGTAACATGTGTTCTCCAGGGACAGCAGGAATCAGTCCTCACATATGGGTGACGTCGACGCCGACGGAGCCCTCGTGCGGAGCAATTCCCCAGCTTTCAAAGAAAGCCTTTGGGATTGCATCACACATGCGCGGTCCCCTTCCTGCCCAAAGTTGCCATCTTGCTCAGTCAAATGACATTGCAGAGGCCGACCAATTAGTCATGAAACTAAAGAAAGCTGAGTCGGAAGACACGTTTAAACAGAAATGGGAAGAAATAAACAAACAATTGACAACATTACGACAAGAAGTCACCCTAGTCAAAAACAAAAAATTCAAAAGAGATCATGAAGATTATACCAAGGGGTACGTATACCCTTGGATGAATCAAAATCGAAGACAAAAAACAAAGAAGAAAGTGACGTTTTCAGCATCATCCGAGGATAACACTAGCACTGAATCCAATAGATCATCTACAGAGGATTTTTCGGAAGAGGCCTCAGACAAAAAGAAAAAGAAAAAAATCATCACGAGAAACAGAACACGCGATTAACTACAAGAAAAGGTGAACAACTAGATAATATTTCTACAGCAGTAATAAATATTTTGGGTATTCCTCTTCCGGGAGATCAACTTCAAGTATTAAATAAAGGCTTGTCCTTTGTACCCGTCTTGATTCATGATCCGTTTCAGTTTCGTATAGATTTCGAGGCCTTCATTAGAAAACTCAACTTAAAGGGTTATTTTCATCAGAATCCAATTCCAGAGTCCATTCTTTCTGCTCGTAGGATACCTCTTCCATTAAAATCGACATGGGTCCCTCCTGATCCACTAATCCCGGCTATACAAACTTTTAAAGATGTCATCCTAAAAGATCTTTTACAGCTCGAAAACCAACATAGACTAACACATAATGTATTAACAAAAAATGAGAGGAAATCATGGAGAGAATTAAAACAACGAAATGACATCATTATCTCTAGAGCCGACAAAGGAGGTGCCATAGTCATTCAGAACAAAAGGGATTACCTACAAGAGGCAGTCAGCCAATTGTCTGACATCCAGATCTACCAAATGCTGCCAACAGATCCTACTGAGGAAGTACAAGATATCATCAAAGATTTAACAACAACAGCCTTTCAACAAAAATTGATTTCTAAGAAAGAGATGATTTTTTTGAACACTAAAGCTCCATCCATTGCTCAATTATATCTAGTCCCGAAAATACATAAAAGTCTTTTAAGACCACCGGGCAGGCCGATAGTGTCGACAAGAGGATCCATTCTGGAACCACTCTCCGTTTATCTCGATAGTTTTTTGAGACCTTTACTGAAGGAAATTCCATCTTACCTTCGAGACACTTCCCACTTCATAGAGAAATTGGAACAGCATAATCAAAGGGCGTTAGAGACAGATGTATTACTTATGACCTTAGACATCACGGCGCTCTATACCAGCATACCCCAACAAGAAGCCCTTTATACAGTGGAAAAATCATTACGGAGCAGAGATGACTTGTCTGACACTCACATTGCATTTCTTATGAATTTATCTAAACTAGTGATACAAAACAAAATTTTTCACTTTGAGAATAATATATATCTACAAACATCAGGCATTGCAATGGGGGCCTCGTGTGCCCCGTCAATAGCGAATCTATTCATGGGGGATTTTGAGCGAGAATGGTTACAAGCATCCCCATGGGCTTCACACATCATACTATGGATGCGTTTTATAGATGACATCTTTACACTTTGGAAAGGATCAATAGAGGCAGCTGAGGCATTTGTTACCTGGTTAAATGGATGTAATATGGCCATCAAGTTCACTCATACCATAGCTTCACAAACAATAACATTCTTGGATTTGACAGTAGTTAAAGGGCTGGCAAAATGGGAAACCACTATATACAGAAAACCTATAACCAGAAACACATTCTTACACTATACTAGCGCACACCCAATGAAATTAAAAAACAGCCTTCCTTTTTCACAATTTCTGAGATTCCGACGAAATTGCTCTGACAAGTCTGATTTCAAAAACAAATCAAAACAACTGATTAAAGATTTTATTGACAGAGGCTATCCTGAACACATTGTAACACGGGCGTACAAAAGAGCCCTTAACAATGATAGAACCTGGTTAGTACGTTCTACTAGCAGAAACAAGTTGGATGACAGTGTAAATCTTGTTACGAGATATTCTCCTCTCAGTTACCGAATTCAGAGGCTTGTCACAAAGAACTTACATATATTAAGAACAGTCCCCGGGTTGACAGAAAATACTATCAGATGTGTCTGGCAAAGAAATAATAACTTAAAAGAACAATTAAGTCCAATTAAAGCATTTCCTTCATGAATACCAATAGAAGATTCAAAATCTGCTGGTCATACAGCATGTGGACAATGTACCATTTGCCAGATAACAGAAGAAGTCTCTGAGTTCACTCATGCCGGTAAAAAGTACATACTCAAAAAAACCACCACTTGTAATACGACATCAGTGATCTACGTAATTAAATGTCCCTGTCAAAAATTATATATCGGTAAGAACAGTCGTAGGTTCAGGGTCCGGATACAAGAACACAAGAGCCGGTTGAAAAACAAAATCTTGACAGCACCTTTAGTGCAACATTGTATAGAACTGAACCATGACTTTTTACATCTTCGTTGTTTTTGTATTGATCATATTTGTAAATCTAAAAAAGGCAAAACATTGGATGAAACTTTGCTGTTCTATGAACAACGCTGGATTTTTTAATTAAATACTGTCCAACCATCAGGTTTAAATGCGTGCATAGAATGGCAAGTATGCAAATGATTTCCGATCTGGGTGGATCAGCTGAGTACTTTAAAAGGAGGTAGTGAAGATAAGCCCGCATGCGTGGCGTTTTTTGATATGAAAACCACAGAGAGACGTGGGCAGCAGTTAACACAGAGCCGGTAGAAACACAAGGAAACAGGTTTGAACAGTTAACTAGCTTTTTAAATATAGTTTTTTACAACATAGATTTTAAAAGTTTTTAAGGTCAGCACGTTAGTATTAGGTTTTGAAAAACAACTTGCTAATCTAAGTGGATTTTTGTCTCTTTATCCATAATGCTATTTTTGCTTATACACAGATCTCCTGATGAAACTCTCACAAGAGAGTGAAACGCATAGGCGCCAAATGGGGCGTTGAGTAAACATCAGTGCATTTCGCCAAGGACAAGAATTAGCATTCTTAAGTATAAGAAGAGTTGTCAACATCAAAAGATAAGTTTATTAACACGAATATATATATATTTTGAGAAAAAACAACATAGTTGTGATCAAGGAGGAGAATTGGTATCCTTAAATATTAACCAACACGGATATATATATATTTTGTCACAAGGGAAGAGAAATATAGAGGGTGTGAACCAGCATCACAAAAAAAAAAAAAAAAGAAAAGAAAAAAACCCAGTAGTCATTGATGTTTTCTAGGCATGTTGATTTTCATTGATTCTTGTGATAATCAGTGCCGTGTTAATCTGAGACTACAAATTGGGTAATAGAAGATGTATGAGGAATGATCATTTGAACACCTCAGATTCAGTAGTAAGTTAGAGTGGAGCAATTTACTTATATTAGTTCATATATAGCTCCAAAAAAACCACATATAGTTTTTGTATAGCTAAAAAGATGGCAAAATGAACAAAATATAATAAGACTGCAACTCCAGGGGAGGAGGGAGGGTCATGAGGACTGATTCCTGCTGTCCCTGGAGAACACCTGTTACAGGTGAGTAACTACGCTTTCTCCAGGAACAAGCAGGAAGTCAGTCCTCACTTATGGGACTCCCTAGCTATAGGCTACTGAGAACCCATAGCTGAAAAATGGCTCCCTCTAGAAGAGCCGCAGCAGCTGTGATAGGAATTCAGCGGAGACATAGGAGACGGGACCCTGTACCTCCCTGCTTGTTCACATAGAACATTGCTACCTGATTGTCTGTCTGCACCAAGACAGACTGATGTGAGAGAACATGACAGAAGGTTTGGAGAGCTAGGAGGATCGCCCGAAGCTCTAAGAGGTTGATTTAGTGTGCACTCTCCTGAGGACACCACAACCCTTGAATGCATGATCCCTGGCAATGGGCTCCCCAGCCCAGCAAGGAGGCATCTGTTGTCAGCACTCTTGTGTGCAAGGGAGGCTGAAAAGGCACTCCCTCAAGCAGGTTGGACGGCTGAAGCCACCACGCCAACGACATCACCAGTCGTTTGGACACTCTGATCCTGTCTCGGAGTCGTCCTGTGGCTTGTGTCCACTGATCTCTGAGGCACCACTGAGCTGTCCTCATGGGGAGACGGGCGTTTGGGATCACATGTATCATGGAGGCCTTGTGGCCCAGGAGGCGTAGAAAGTGTCTCGCTGAGATCTGAGACTTGTGGCTGACTTGGTGCAGTAGCGCCAGAAGCCTTTTTGCCCTGTCCTCTGGCAGGTAAGCCTTCGCCCAAAGAGTGTCTAGCCTTGCTCCTATGAACTCTAAGTTTTGAGTGGGGAGCAAAGCGGACTTTGCTTGATTTATGACAAAGCCTAGATGCTGCAGCATGTTGATGGTGCGAGCTGTGGCCTGTTTGGCCTCCTGAGGCGACTGGGCCCTGATGAGCCAGTCGTCCAGGTAAGGGAAGACAAAAATTCCTTGGTTTCTGAGGAAGGCCGCCACTACTGCCAGGCATTTGGTAAACACTCTGGGAGCAGAGGCTAGGCCAAATGGAAGTACTCTGTACTGAAAATGGTTTCCTCCCACTACAAATCTGAGATATTGTCTCTGGTCTGGATGTATGAGGATGTGCGTGTAGGAATCTTTCAGGTCTAAGGAGCATAGTCAATCTCCCTGGTGGAGGTAAGGCAGCAATATTGAACACATCGACAACCACGCACAACTGGACCTCAACCAACACGGTTTTCGCCCCAACCACGGAGTCGAAACACTCCTGCTATACCTATTTAACGACATACTACACCTCATAGACAACAGAAAGAAAGGAATACTCATGATCTTCATTGACATTTCATCAGCATTCGACACAGTGGCCCACGGAACCCTACTAGCAAGACTACAGAACATCGGATTACACGGAGCCACACTGAGATGGTTCCACTCCTACTTAACGGACAGACAGATACAGGTCAAGATCGGTCCCAATACATCCCGAACCATAAAGGTCATGCAAGGCGTACCTCAAGGATCCGCCCTATCAGCACTATTATTTAACCTTTACATTCAGCCAATATGCAGCATCATAAAAGAACACGGGATAAAATACACAATCTATGCGGACGACATAATGATATACACACCACTCACTCTCAACAACCCAGACTACACCAAGATAACAGAATGTCTTATGCACATGAACAGCTGGTTTCAACACAACAACTTGAACATAAACTACAGCAAGACCGAGGCTCTAATCATCACACAAAACTCCGACTTCATCCCTCCTCGCAACATCAAGATAGACAACACAACCATACCCATACGACCAGAAGTGAAATACCTCGGAGTGACCCTGGATAAAGAACTGAACCTTCAGTCCCACATCAGCAGAACCACCAAAAATGCATACCACAGGATGAGACTAGTCCGACGCCTCAAACCCCTCCTCTCTCAGGAACACTTCCGCACAGTCTGTCAGGCACTAATAACCCCAATCCTAGACTTCTGCAACCCAATCTATCTTGGCCTAACAAAACAGACACTCAGGCCACTGCAACTGGCCCAAAACACAGCAGCTCGCATAATAACTGGCACCACAAGACAAGAACACATCACACCTACCTAAAAGATCTCCACTGGCTACCAATCAGCTCCCGCATCAGATACAAGACAATCATAAACATATTCAAAATCAAGCAACAGTCGTCAGCTTTCAGCCAACACCCACTCATACAACCCGACAGCAGCACAAGACCGAGGAGGAGAGGCACATCCAACCGTGTCAACACACCTAAAGACATCAACAAGGTACGCAAGGACACCGAAAAACGAGCCTTATCAAAGGCGGCACCAACAATCTGAAAGGCCCTCCCTGACGAACTACGGTCAACAACAGACATTAAGGACTTTAGGAAACTGTTAAAGATGACCCTCTTCATAGAGCACTACGGTGTCGTCACTTAAACGGTGCAACAGACAATACCCCAACTCAACACCCCACCCTAGCAACATGATTTAGTATTAAAGTAAAGTCCTGATGTACATAGTATTGTAAATAGCGCATGTTGTAAATAGCTCACCAAGAATCAATGTCCACCTACACACACATGCACTCACTGCTCAATGCACGCGCACAATAGACACTGTATCTTGTTGATTGTTTGCTGTGTAGACCGCCTTGATTGTAGGAAAAGGCGGTATAGAAATCCGTTTAAATAAATAAATAAATATTCCAAGGAAAAGCATCTTGAACGTTTCCCTCACCAGGAACTTGTTTAAGTTTCGCAGGTCGAGGATGGGTCTGAGGCCTCCTGTTCTCTTTGGTATCAGAAAATACCTGGAGTAGAAGTCCTGTCCCTACAGGCTGTGGGGCACCGGTTCCACCACCTGGTCCTCTAGAAGACAGGCTAACTCCTACAAGAGGAGGTCCCTGTGTAGAGGGGGTCTGAGAGGCTCTCCTGGAAAGTAGGAGGGAGGTACCTGGCTGAAGTGGAGCAAATAGTCCCTTTGGACTATTTGAAGGACCCAGGTATCTGTGGTAATAGCTGGCCACCTGTGGGCGTACAGGGCCAGCCTTCCTCCTGTGCAATGCCTCACCATTGGTTGGAGAGAGGCTATGCTTTAGTAGTCAAAAAACCCTTCCAGGCTGGGCCGGAGCTGGGGCCTGAGGCTTGGAGGTCTTCTGCTTACGTGGGCCATGCCCCTGTCCCTTGGCCTGCTGCCCCTGTGGGGGAGCTGGGGAGGCCTGGTAAGTGGGGTAGTTTTATTTATTTATTTATTTAGCTGTATTTATATCCCGCTTTTCACCGGGTCAAAGCGGTCAATTGGGAGATACATTTAACATGAGGGGATATGACACACATACGCTAATACTTACAGGGAACATGGGCAATGGAGGGTTAAGTGGCTTGCCCAAGACCACAAGGAGTGCCTATAGGACTAGAAATCCCAGTCCCTCCGGCCTGAGATTGCTGTCCCCAGGTGGGACTTGAACCCCCGGCCCTCCGGCCTGAAGTACCTTGTCCTAACCACTAGGCCACTCCTCCCACAACTTAGTTGCGGTAAACAGCACCCTTCCTCGGGAAAAAGGGCTTTTTACCCAAGCCCTTCTTTTTAGAAGGGGCAGAAGTCTTCTTGGAGAGTCTTGTCCGGGTCAAGTACTCGGACTCAAGCTCAGCAGCATTCTCAGTCATGGGTTTGCCAAAGAGGATATCACCTCGGCAAAGGACATCGACCAACTTGTCCTGAACCCATGGTTCCAGGTCCAACGACATTAGCCACGCCTGGCGGCGGGCACCAATGCCGGCCACGGCTACCGGGGCCGAAGCCTCGAAGTCGTCATAGGCTGCTCGAGACATAAACTTCGAGCACTCTTGAATCCCGGTGGACAAGGTCTTGAAGCGCTGCAAAGGTGCCTCGAAGAGGCCAGCTGAGAACCTGACAATCTTCTTTGCCAGGTCCCGCAAGTACATGCCCATGTACAGCTGGTAAGTTTGGACCCGGCATGACAGCATCGAGCCCTGGTAGCACGTTCTGCTGAAGGCGTCCAGGTTCCGGGCCTCCCGGCCAGGAGGCACTGAGGAGTGCGTTTTTTGGCTCTTGAGCCTGTGCATGGCTGATTCCACAACATGGAGTTCTGCGGCAGCTGTGCTTTTTGGAACCCAGGGCTCTTGCGGACTCGATAGATGGAATCGACCCACTTGCTGAGAACCGGCATCGAGGCCGGCGATCCCACATGTGGAGCATCAGCTGTTCCAACATCGGATTCCCGAGGAGGAAATTCATACTGGAGAGCTTCGAGCTCCTCAGCTCGAGGCTTCTCCTCAGTGTCCGCCGGGAATGCCAAAGCCTTTGCCATGTCCCTGATGAAATCCGAGAACCGGGTATCCTCCGGAGGGGGCCTTCTCTGAGGCTCGGAACCCAGCAAGTCCGATGGGTCTGGTGGGTGTCCGGGGGACTCTTCATCTTCCGTCTCCCATGCCGATTCCTCCGAGGAGGAATTGAGCAGCTCTGGCCATGAGGGCTTCAGTCTCAACCGCCCCAATGCCGAGGGCACTGGCGTCGACGACCTCGGTCCCAAACAGGAGGTCGAGGGAGACCTCGGCTGAGGATCGACTCGAGTCCGAAGAGTCTCGAGGATCGGCTTGGCCTCCGGGGTTGACTTGGACATCGAGGTCCCGGTAGTCGGGGCAGATGGACCGGTGAGACCGGCCATCAGCACCCGCTGCTGCTCCATGAAGGCAGACAGGGCCACGATTCTGAGATCGAGCTCAGAAGGCTCCACAGCCTCCAGGTTGGGTCCCGACGCCGGTTCTCCTGGAGGAGAGTCAACGAGGACAACAGCAGTTACCTTCCTCTGTGTCTCCAGCTCCATGCGAGGCACTTTTGCAGGCCGCTATGGCTCTGAGGACCCAGGGCGGCGGTCAGGACTCTGCGACCTGGCATGTGAGGGCCCATGTCAATCAGAGGCATCCAACGACGCAATCCTCATAGGTTTCTTCTTTCTCCGGTGTTCCCGCGAGGGAGACCCCCGCTCAGAAGACCCCCGACGATGCTCGGAGTCAGACAGCTCCCAAGACATCGAGGCTTCTGAAGAGGTCTGGACCTGGGTGGATGCAGACTCGGAGAAAATCCTTTCATGCTGCTGCTGCCTACTCTTGTGTGCCATGGAGGACATCTTCCCACACGGGCCACAGACCTTCAGGTCATGGTCAGGCCCGAGGCAGCGGAGACAGCAATCATATGTGTCGGTGAGAGACATTAATTTCTTACACCGATCACACTTCTTGAACCCGCTGGCAGCCATCGGGGGAAAAAGGGCCCCTACGAGGTCAAACGCCAGGGCTGCAAGTGAAAAAGAACAAGAGTGCCAACGCTAGTCACTAAAGACAAAAACCGAAAAACAAGTGGCCGGACTTGATACCGGAATACCGAACCGAGGCGGGAAGGGGAAATGGTGTCAAACTGGGTCGAAGAAGAGAATCTTCAGCAGTTTTGACGCACATTTTCCATGAGAGAACTTGGACTATGTCCATTGGGCTCTGCGGAAAAAAGGAGACTGAGCAAGATGGCACCTCTGGGCGGGAAGGGGACCGTGCATGCGTGATGCAATCCCAAAGGCTTTCTTTGAAAGCTGGGGAATTGCTCCACACGAGGTCTCCGTCAGCGCCGTCACCCATATGTGAGGACTGACTTCCTGCTTGTTCCTGGAGAACTCAGTGTCCCCGAGTTCTCAGGGGTTTGAGCTCAGGCTCCCCATCCTAATGATGATGAAGGCCAGCCTGCGGTAGTGGCAGCAGCCCAGTCATCTGAGAAAAGGCATGCTGCTGGATGATTACTCGTGGATCCTTTTGATGATGGATACCAGTCTCTTGGGCTAGGGAGCTCACTATCAAGACCACATGGCCCAGGGCCATTGGAAATGCAGGGAGGTAGTATTGTCCATCAAGTGCCTCGAGGCAAGGGCCACCAGGTTGTCTCTTCTGCATTTCTGGCCCCTGGTTGAAGGCCTGGCGGTTCAGATGTTTTCAGACAATGCCGCGGTGGTGGCCTATGTCAATCGGCAAGGGGGCATGAAGAGTGTTGGGGTAGCCCTGGAGATGAATCTCCTGTTTGCCTGGGTGGAGAAGAACCTCCTAACTTTGCCGTTGGGGTCGCCCCGAGATAGATCTGATGATGACCTACTCTAATGCCAACGTGTGCCACTTCTTCAGTTGCTGCATGGAGATGGGGTTCTAGGGCATAGATGCCCTGGCTTAGCTTTGGCCAAGTCTACGCCTGCTGTATGTGTTTTCTCTGTGGCTCCTGGTGCGGTGTGTGATTCAGCATATAGAGCACCTCCCAGGAAGGATTATTCTGGTGGTGCTGGATTGGCCAAGGAGAGCATGGTTCAAAGATCTGATGTGGTTCCTGCAAGTGCCACCTCTTCATTTGCCTCTGTCTCGTGGCCTTTTGCATCAGGGAGCAATTGTCCAGGAAGACCCAGCTCCCTTCTCACTTATGGCTTGGCTCTTGAAAGGAGACAGCTAGTGCATAAGGACTGTTCTCTGGCAGTGGTATCCACTCTGCTCAGAACCCAGAGGAGGTCTATCAACCTGTCATACTTGTGTGTCTGGTGCCTCTTTGAGCAATGGAGCTATTTCCTGAGACAGCCAAGGTGCCGTCTCTGCTGGCTTTTCTGCAGGAAGGTCTAGAGAAGGACCTTTTTTTTAGCTCCTTGAAGATTCAAGTGGCAGCTTTGGCCTGTTTTAGAGGTCCGGTGACTGGTAAGTCACTAGCTCTATACCTGGATGTTTCACACTTTCTTCAGGGGGTTCAATGTTTGCGTCCTCCCCCTCCGGTCAGTGGTCCCTTCCTGGGTTCTGTGCCTGGTGCTCAGGGCCCTGATGTCAGAGCCCTCTGAGCTATTGAAGCAGGCTATTCTGAAGGATTTGATACAGACAGTCTTCTTGGTCACGGTTTGTTCCAAAAGGCTGATTTTGGAGCTGCAGGCTCTGTCTTGCTGATATCCTTATCTGTCCTTTTCAGAGGAGGCCATTTCCATTTGGCCTGTGCCTTCCTTCTTGCCCAACGTGATTTCTCCCTTTCATGTGAACCAGGTGATTTGCCTGCCCTCCTTCTCTAAGGAGCAGTGTTGGAGTAAGGATAAGGGTCTTCATCTTATGGATGTCCGGAGGGTGCTTCTCTGTTACTTAGAGGTTATGAATTATTTTCATAAGTCAAACCATCATTTTGTGCTGTTTGCTGGCCTACACAAGGGTGATGCGGTAGCTAAGTCTACACTGGGGCACTGGATTAAGGAGGCCATCACCTTGACATAACTGTTGCTCAACCTGCTGGTTTTGGAGGGTTTGCGTGTCCATTCTACCCGAGCACAAACGACTTTGTAGGTGGAGCAGAGCTCGGTAACCCCAGCAGCCATTTGTCGGGCAGCAACGTGGGCATCACGTTCCACTTTTGTCAAACATTACTGCTTGGATGTCCACACTTGGGCAGACCCGGCCTTGGCTCAAAGGTTTTGCGAGTTGCTGTGTCTTCTTTCTGCCCAGCGGAGGCATAGCTTTGGTATGTCACATTGTCTGGACTGGTCTAACAGGACTATATGGAAGGAGACATTTTTTTTTTTTGTAAATTTATTTTTATTGATTTTCAAAATAAAATCCAACAAATACAGCACAGATTTCAACCGCAACCAGTGCCAACTTCAATAGGAAGGAGACATTTTACTTACCAGATAATGTCTTTTTCTTGAGCCCTGCTAGACCAGTCCAGGGCACACCCCTGGAACTGTGTTTGCTCTGATCTTCTGAGGCAGTATCCTTGGGCCTGCTATGATTTATATACTTGGCTCTGCAGATCCATTTTCTACTGACAGCCTTCTGTTTATGCTTTCCTGTACATAGTTCTCTACTATTTGATTACTCTATGTTACCCATTTTGAGATTGTGTGAGGTTTGCCATGTTCTCCCATATGCTTTGGGACGGATACTGAAGAGACCTCTGGTGGCTGAGGTGGATAGAAGCATGGCAGTGATGTCATTGAAATCTGGGATTTTCATTGATTGTCTCTACCAATCTGCTAGTAGGGGAACACAACCGACTTGTCTGGACTGGTCTAGCAGGACTCAAGGAAAGAACATTATCTGGTAAGTAAAATGTCACCTTTTCTAGATAGCAGCTGAATACTACTGTTTTCTGGATAGTCACTAGTACTGTCTATGCTCTGCTCACACTCCCCCCTCCCCCTGCACTATCTGGATAGGGCCAAGGTGGTCTGTGGAAATATTCAGTAGCATTTCAGATACTGCCACTGAATATTTCTCTCAGTTACCTTATCCGGATAACTTCTATGGTTATCCGGATAAGACTTCTAAATATCAGTCCCAATGTCGATGTACAGGAAAGTAAAATGATCTGTTCTAGGCTTAGTAACAGTAGAAGGCGGTGGATCTTGGACTCACACCCTAGAATTTCTATCTAATCACCACAGGACCCCTGTTGAGGACCCCACAGGGTGGTTTTGTCTGCCCCATGAGACCCTCTGAATGGATATATGTTTCATTCATTGCTGTCACATCTGAAGAAGGGATCTGTGTGACCTTGAAAGCCACAGATTAGCTGGAGTCTGACTGAAATCAGGCAGATCTAATGAGCCTTATGATTCTAGGTCCTCAGGCCTCATCTGCCTTACATTCTGTTTCTCTCTTTGGGTAATTCTTATGCTGGTACAATGGGAAGTGTGGCAACCTGCATAAGATCCTGACTAGACAGTTGTTTAGTGCTTGGAAGTTTAGTGACTTTTTGCCAGAGTCTCCTCCTCATGTCTCTTAGGGGAAGAGGAACAGCATCTCAACCTCCCTTTGCATTCAGGCTCAGTCTGGTCAAGCATGTAATGCTCTATAACAGTGATGGCGCCAATGACCCTGAAAAATACTACACTATGCCCTATATGCTGCCATCAAATAAAATTATACCCAAAAATCACATATCCCACATCTATAGACCCCAACAATAAGGAATGTGTGTACTAAACTACTTTTTTGTCAGGACCATTGCCGTGAAGATGTAACACCCTCTCGAAGCAATTAGGTTCCTTTCAGTCTATTTAAAAGTGGGGACGCAACCCCTAACCAACGACCCTTAAAGATACTCAAATCACAAAGGGTCACCTCGAGACCCACATGAATAAACTTTTGGAGTCTGGCGACGGAAAAGCTAAGTAACTCCCGTTTTTACATATTGGCTTTGTTACCCCAAAAACTTGGCTAGATTGAAATTAAGCACTAAATCGAGGTGACCCTTTGTGATTTGAGTATCTTTAAGGGTCGTTGGTTAGGGGTTGCGTCCCCACTTTTAAATAGACTAAAAGGAACCTAATTGCTTCGAGAGGGTGTTACATCTTCACGGCAATGGTTCCGACAAAAAAGTAGTTTAGTACACACATTCCTTATTGTTGGGGTCGATATGCTGCCATAGCACAGCAAAGGAGGTACCTTGTCCCTGGATTTAACTCTGTCTGCTCTGTATTTTATTTAACAGGTTTTTTATACCACTTTATCATTTCAGTCAAAGCAGTTTACATTGTAACTTAAACTTGTAATGTACATTAAACAGGGGCATTAATAACTTGGATTTTTCTGAGGCAATGAAGGATTGCTAGTGGGATTGAACCCTGGTCTCTGGATCCCAAGCCAGTGTTGTAACCATTAGGCTACTCCTATATAGAGGACACTCAGCACTGGACCCTGTAGTCACTCACCTGCAGGTCTGGGTTGTGGTTCTCACACAGAAGCTGTAAAAAACGGAGGATGGGTTCCATGATCAGCACCACAGGCCCCATCTCATTGCTCTCGCCATGTTCTCCACCCTCATGGCCCTTCCGGAACGCAGTGCTCACGGCATGACGGGAATGAGCATTCACTGCTAGCAAGTGAGAATTGCGTCCTAAGGAGAAATCCAGTACTTGGTATTACATCAAATACAACCCCATGTGAAATTCTGTCTTCTTGGGCAAAGTCCCAGCCCGCAGGCAGGTTGAATTCCAGGGAGAGATTCAGCATTTTTCCCAGTGCAGCTGCTGTAAGGGAAGGGAAGGGGAGGGGAAGGGGGCAGTTGAGAAACCAGGCTGGGCTCACATGCTGTGACCCTTCCTAATGCAGACCTGAGAGGGTTGTTCTGACGGTTTTAATGTCATCACAGAAGAGTGCAGAGTGCCACCAAGATCTGAATTTCACATTCCACTTGAAACTGTTGATGGACAAATATTCCTCTCACTTTCCTTTTTTGGCTTACCTAATACTCCAAATGCAACTCTGTTCTCTAAACCAATATTGACATACTGAAACGAATATAGCAGAACCAAAGCAAACAAATCTGATTATTTACCTGTAACTATTCTTCAAAGAAACCTACCCAATAACCATGTGACCTCTGAAAATTCAGGCTGTTAGAGAAACAAGGAAAGTGTAAAGTACCCATATGAAAGTACGTACAGGGACTGCTCAGTGAAAGCCCTGCATGTACTTTTCCTTCTAACCTTTCAAGAATAGGAGCGGGAACAAATTTGAAAATTTCCCTCTCCACAAATTCCAGTAACAGCCTAGGTGCAGGTTCTATGGTGATCTCTTGACTCATTCCCTTGCTGCTCACCTTTTGATGTGGGCTCGTTGGTGGTCTCCCGCTCCTCCCGGGTCTTGCTTCCCAGGTCATTCATGTTCACAGAGACGGTGGATTTGATTTCCTGCTGGGCGCTCTTTATCCGATCATGCAGGACTTTGAAAAATGTCTCAGACTTGTTGTCACCTTTCATGAGGTTGTAAAAGGAATTCTGCAGAATCGGGTCACAAGAGTGAGACTCTCTAACCATGAGCTAGCTTACATACACCCTCACAAGCCCGTGCCTTACTTCTGGAGTCCTCAGAATACATTATTGTGCTTCCTTCCATCCTTCCTGTCTCTCCAATCAAATTCCTGGCTGAGGAAGGACCTTCCAACTGTCCTGTATCTGCATCCTCGCTGCTTCCAATGGTAATAATAATACTGACTTTTATAATGCTACTGGATATACACAGTGCCCTACAGTGATGATAAGTATTCTCACTACAAAATGTGCCTGCCCCAAAGAACTTGCCATCTATGTGTGTGCCTGAGGCAACAGGAAATAAAGTGACCTGTCCAAGATCACAAGAAGTGCCAGTGGCGGCAGCAGGACTTGTAACCTGGCTCTCAGCTCATGCTCTAACCACTAGGCCCTCCTATGTACCTGCCATATACCTCCATCTTCATAACTCTTCAGCTCTAGATGTACGTTCCATGCTACCTACATCAGTGTTCCCTGCAACAATAGTAGTTCCTTCCAGCCAGTTTGTTTTTGTCCCCACCCAACTGCAGCAGTATCTTCCATCTACCTAAATTTCTATATATCCCCTATATCTTCCATCCCACCTGCACTGAGTCCACCTGATTGTGGTCTTATCTTCCATCCTACCTCTTCCTCTGTTAATCCCCTGTTTGTGGTGTGACCTTACAGTGTACCTATCTGTGCCCATCCCCACCTCCTGTTGCAGTGGTACTTTCCAGCTTACCTGTATCTCTGTATTTCCCCCATCCAGCATTCGGATAGCCAACAAGATGCTCTCCTGGAAAATCTTGTCATTCTTGGAGTTCATGATAAGGTCAGACACCAGCTTGGTAGCCCCCTCCCTGTCCAATTTGCACTGGATTGCAGCAATGAGGGCCCAGTCATGGTCCTGGCCTACAGAAAGAAAAATCGGGAAGTGTTGAGGGTGTCCTGAAACCTCCCACATTCCCAGAGAGATATTTTGCAGGTACTGCGGTCACCCCCACAGCATAAATAAAAATAAATCAGTCACCATCACTACAGACTTTCATCCCAGCCCTGTATGCACAGCAACTATTAGCATTTCCTTTTTCATGGACTGGATCTGATGTCACTTGCATTCTTATGTATTTTATAATCTCCAGGAACAAGCAGGAATGCAGTCCTCACATATAGGGTGACGTTTTCCGATGGAGCCAGCGCGGGAATGCTCTCCAGCATCCAATAGGAAAGCTTTTGGTAGCATCCCACTGCACCTGCGTGCCTGCCTTCCCGCCTTCCTCCTCAGTTTCTAGTTTTCCGTGGAGCCATTTGGACATCTGTCCTGTCATCGCTGTTAAACTATTTTCTCTGTGCCCTTCAAGGTACACTATACTTCATTTTTTGCCTTCCTGCCAGCTCTAGTACTGTGGCTCGACACCAGAGTCCATTTTTCTTTTCTTTTTTGTTTTATTTTTTTCGTCTTTTACCACAGCTCCCGCCGCTGGTCTCAATGGCCTAGGCCACCATTGCCTTTTTTGACCTGCCAATGGCTGTGTTCCAAAGTATGGAAAAACAAGCCAGTGGTTTAAAGAAGTGTTCAAAGTGTCGGAACACTATTTCAGCCTCCAATAAGCACGACTGGTGCATGACCATGAGCCGGCCACTTGTCCTTTGTGTCAGCAGATGACTAAAAGGGGATTAAAAAAATGTGAAAGACAACGTGGGTCTCTGTTTACATCAGACTCAGCTGCTTCAACTCACTCGCCAGTGGCCTCCACATTTTCACAGGCATCAACTTCTTCACGCGGTTCCCATACGATGAAGTCGAAGAACCTAAGCACAAGTCCTCTACTAAAGTGAAGGCTTTGACATCGAGAACCAATGTCGATTCCAGAGACCGGCTGGGACAGCAGCATCGGGACTCCCCCAGAGGTGAATCTGACTCTGATCGGCCAGCCAAACAGCCCCAGCGGGAAGACGTGTCTTCCAAAGCAGAAGAGGAGCTCCAGGATGCTCCCAAGGTGCTGACTTCAAAGGAGCTACCAGTTTCGTGTTCTGGGACAGTGACTCATAGCCCTGTGCAGCAGTCCACCCAGACTTCGTCCATCTCCCTCGATCAGTGTATGCTGGCTCTAAAGCAGAGTGTGGCAGTGATCTTGGCAGCATCAGAGCCGGTGGCCTCGAGGCCCTCTGGATCCCAGGTCTCCATGCCGAGCCTGGATGCCTGTACCTTAAGGCCTTCGACGTCATCCATACCGTATTTGGAACTGCTATCGTCGAAGCCGATGCCGATGCCTCCCTTGAAACCGGTCCGTACCCGAAGTGATCAGGCGGACCAGGTGTCGGCATAACTTGGTTCCAATACCTCATAGCATCGATACCAAGACCATCAACTGGCATCGTAACAGCATCGGCGCCGAGACTCTGATCACCACTACTTTGAGTTTTTGCCTGATTCTGACTCAAGATTCCTCGGAATCAGACATAAGAGCATAAGAACATAAGATATGCCATACTGGGTCAGACCAAGGTCCATCAAGCCCATTATCCTGTTTCCAACAGTGGCCAATCTAGGTCATACGTACCTAGCAGTATCCCCAAAAGACACAGGTTCCACAAGACGTCAAGTCCCTCAGTTTCCAAGGCCGTGTTGATATTCCTTCTGACCCTTCACCACCACATGAGCGGTGCCGGTCCCCACCGGAGGATATGTCCTTCCAGGAGCTTATCAGGGACATGGCAAGGACTCTCTCAATTACAATTGCCATGGAGAAGAAACCGAGGGTAGAGGAGCTGGAAATACTCCACTATCCCTCGACACCTATGGAGGCTGCCACACTCCCGGTGCATCGCATTCTACATGTACAGAACCTCATGCTACGCATGTGGGAGGCTCTTCTGACTGTGGCCTCAGTTAGTAAGAGACTGGACATGATGTATAGGGTTCCTGAGTGCCCAGGCTTTCAGAAACCCTAGCTTCCTCACCATTCCGTGGTAGTAGAATCATCAATGCACCATATTAAAAGTTCAAAGAATCATTTTTCGGCTCCTCCAGGTAGGGAATTGAGAACTCTGGATGCCTTCAGATGTTGATGTTTCCAGGCAACAATGCTGGTCTCTAGGATTAACTCCTATATGTTGAACAAAGGAATGTTCCTAAAAGATATTACTAAAGATCTTCAGGAATTTTTCCATCTCCTACCAGCAGACAAGCAGGCTGCATACCAGGCCCTGTTGTTGTTGTTAAGTGCCGTCGAGTCGGAGTCGACTCATGACGACCCTCTGGATAGCTATCCTAAATTGTGTTCGGTCTTCAGTCAGGCGGCTCATTGTTGACAGACTGGTACCCGTAGCTGCTGTTACTGTATCGATCTATCTCATTGCTGGCCTTCCTCTTTTGCGTTGACCTTCTATCTTGCCAAGCATGATGTCTTTCTCTAATGATCTCTCTCTTCGCATGATGTGTCCAAAGTATGAAAGTCGAAGTCTTGTCATCTGAGCTTCTAAAGAAAGCTTAGGTTTGATCTCCTCTAGAACCGACTGGTTTGTTCTTCGAGCAGTCCATGGCATACACAGTATTCGCCGCCAGCACCATAATTCAAAGGCATCAATTTTCTTCCTGTCTATCTTTTTCACTGTCCAGCTTTCACATCCATATGATGTTATTGAAAATACCATGGCTTGAGCAAGTCGAATCTTTGTATGGAGAGAGACATCTCTGCTCTTGAGAATCTTATCTAGGTCTTTCAAAGCCATTCTGCCAAGAGCAATGTGTCATCTGATTGCTTGACTGCTTGTTGCTTCATTATTGATAGTTGATCCAAGTAGGTTAAAGTTGTTCACAATTTCAATTTCTTCTCCTTCAACGAAGAACCTATTGATTATGCCAGTTGTCATGATCTTCGTCTTCTTTACATTAAGATGCAGGCCCATTTTGAGACTATGTTCTTTGATTGTGAGAAGCAAATGTTTCAGATCATCTTCACTTTCAGCCAGTAATGTGGTATCATCAGTATAGCGAAGGTTGTTGATGAGTCTTCCACCAATCTTCACACCTCTGTTGTCTTCATACAATCCTGCTTCTCTGATGATTTGTTCTGCATATAAATTAAACAGGTAGGGGGAAAGTATGCAGCCTTGTCTTACACCTTTGCTTATTTTAAACCATTCTGTTTCTCCTTGTTCCATTCGAACTGTTGCTTCTTGATCAATATACAGATTGTGCAAGAGTACGATCAAGTGTTCTGGTATACCCATGCTTCTTAACGTGGCCCAGAGTTTCTCATGGTTTACACAGTCAAAAGCCTTGCTATAGTCAATAAAGCACAAATAGATATCCTTTTGGTATTCTTTAGTCTTTTCAAGGATCCATCTCACATCCGCAATGATGTCTCTCGTTCCTCGCCCTTTCCTGAACCCTGCTTGCACTTCAGGTAGTTCTTGTTCCAGGTATGGTTGTAGTCTCTTTTGAATAATCTTCAGTAGAATCTTACTGGCATGTGGGATCAGAGCGATTGTGCGATAATTTCCACAGTCAGTTGGATCACCTTTCTTTAGTATTGGTATAAACACAGATCTTTTCCAGTCAGTTGGCCATGATATTGTCTTCCATATTTCTTGGCAGAGCCTTGTAAGTACGGTAACAGCTGCATCAGATTGATGTAATACTTCTATGGGAATGCTATCAATGCCTGGTGCTTTGTTCTTTGATAAGGCTTTCAATGCTGCTTCAACTCCTTCTTTCATCACCAATGGTTCCCGATCATAAGGTACAGGTTGAAACGGCTGTTGGTCCACTTGATCTAACTCTCGTAGCTTTAGGAAAGCAGATCTTGTTCTTTCTCTAATAGTTTCTGCTTCTATTTCCTTGCATGCATCGTTGTAGTACTTTTCCTTGTCTTGTCTTGCTGCACATTGGAAATCTCTGTTGAGTTCTGTGATTGTCTTTCTTTCTCCTCTGGCTTTAGCTTCTCTGCATTTCTGGGCAATTTTCAGAGTTTCTTCCGTCATCCATTTTGGCCGTTTTTTCTTTTTCACCTTTTGTAGAGACTTCTCGCTTTCTTCCAACACAACCTTCTTGATGTCATTCCATAACTCTTCTGGAGCTTTGTCATTTGTATCTAAAGCAGCAAATCGATTTTGCAGGCAGTCTTTAAATTCCAGTGGTATATTCTCAAGGTCATATTTTGCTGCATTCATGAGTGGTTTGCTCTTTTTCAACTTTAGCTTGAGTTTGCATACTAGTAGTTGATGATCTGTACCACAGTCAGCTCCAGGTTTTGTCTTTGTTGATGTTATAGAGCTTTTCCATCGTTGACTTCCACAGATGTAGTCAATTTGATTTTTATACAATCCATTGGGTGAAGTCCATGTGTACAGTCACTGCTTGTGTTGCTGGAAGAAGGTGTTTGAGATGAATAGATTGTTGGTCTTGCAGAATTCTATCAGTCTTTCTCCAGCTTCATTTCTGTTGCTAATTCCATATTTTCCAACTACTTTGCCTTCTTCTTTGTTGCCAATGTTTGCGTTCCAGTCACCCATGACTATCAGGATATCCTGTTTGCATGTTCTGTCAATTTCAGCTTGTACTTGTTCATAGAACTCTTCAATTTCATTCTCCTCTGCAGCTGTTGTTGGGGCATATACTTGAATTATAGTTGTGTTGATAGGCATTCCTCGTAGACGAATAGAGATTAAGCGTTCGCTGACTGCACTGTATTTCACTACAGTTCTTGCAAGTTTCTTCTTTATTATAAATGCAACACCATTTCTTCTTTGTCTTTCATTTCCAGCATAGTAGACCATGTGATCATCTGATGCAAAGTGCCCCATGCCAGTCCATTTCAGTTCGCTGACACCCAAAAGATCAAGTTGTACATGTTCCATTTCATTCTTGACCACCTCCAACTTCCCTTGGTTCATGCTTCGTACGTTCCATGTTCCAATGTGCAAGACATCTTTACAGCTTCTTACTCTCATTTCATGCGCAGCTACATCAGCAGTCAGACGTCCCGAGGGCTTTGATCCAACCACATCATAAATGCTGGCTTTACTCTGAAAAGTCTTCAGCTCTTCCCCAGTAGCTAGTTGAGTGACTTCCGACCTGGGGGTCTCATCTTCCAGCACTATAGCGCAATTTGTTTTGATGTAACTATCCATTGGGTTTTCATGGCAAGATACAGAAGTAGATTGCCGGCCTTTCTTCCGCGCAGTTTAAGTTTGGTGTTGTTGCCGTTGTCACAGAAATGTGATCCTCCGCTGTCAACACTATCCCATTCTGCTGCTGCCCAGATGGGTGGTTTGTCTTGGTCTGGCACCTCAGCTGAGACCTATCCATCTTGGGAGACCCTGCCAGTAGTTAAACTACCGATAGTTTAGCTCTCAGCATCACTGATGCACACAAGCCCTCACAGCACGACAAGCTGCAAACCAGGCCCTACTCAAGCATAATCAAAATATTTCTCTGTTTCTCACCAGAGCTGCTTTTGACTGCTTTAAATCCACTAGCAGAGCTATAGCGGTATATATTGGGGCCAGGAGGATGGCATGGTTACAAGCTTCTGATCTGGAGCAGTGAGTCCAGGATAAATTGGCTAACATCCCCTGTACAGGTGAGAATCTCTTCGGGAGAAGGCCAGTGAGAAGGCCAGTGAGATTGAAACAGATGATCTCACTCTCAAACGCCTCTTTATAAAGACACAGCTGATCCCTCTAGAAAGAAGGCCTCAACCAAAAAGCCCTTCTACCCTAAAAAGAAGAGATATTATCCATCCCATTATTAGCCACAGCAGCCTCAACAAATGCACCAAGGCCTACATCAGCCCAAGAGGTCTAAGGCTCCCAAACCTCAACCAGCTCCATAGGCACAGCCTACTATTCATTTTGACTCCTTCCTGGATAACATAGCCATACTTCCCCTGAAGGATCCCCATCCTTCTCACATTGCAGGCCACTTGGTCCACTTAGCCCACAGATGGCCTCTCATAACAACAGAGCAGTGGACCTTGAATGTGATCCTCAAGGGATATCAGCTCCACTTCAAAAGCGTACTCCCGACCTTTTTCACAGGGGGGGTTCCCATGGAACCCCTTCACTGCATCCTGCTACAGCAGGAAGTAGTTTCTCTGCTTTCACAGGGTACCATAGAAAGAGTTCCTCCTGCACAAGAGGGGTTGGGCTTTTACTCTCGTTATTTCCTCATCCCCAAAAAGACTGGGGGATTCAGACCCATCCTAGATCTCCGAGCCCTCAACAAGTTCTTGGTTGGAGAAAAATTCAAGATGGTCTCCCTAGGAACTCTACTTCCATACCTTCAAAGGGATGATTGGCTTTGTTCTCTAGATCTCAAGGATGCCTACACTCACATATGCATCCTTCTCAGCATCTCATCATAGCAAGGGACATGCACTGTCTGCTGGGACACATGGCCTCCATTGTACATGTGATCCCATTTGCTCATCTCCACATGCGTCAAGCACAGTGGACCCTTTCTTCTCAGTGAATACAGTCGAAGGATCGACTCAGAGACAGGGTCATCATCACACCTCAGTTAGCCAACTCCCTCCAGTGGTGGTGTATCCCTCAAAACCTGCTCATCGGGTCACTTTTTCAGATGTCTCCACCTCAATGTACCCTCAGGACAGATCTTCCAAGTAGGGGTGGGGAGCTCACCTGGTTGTCTTAGCTACACAGGGCCTGTGGTCTCAGCAAGAATCTGTCCATCAGATCAACCTCCTTGAACTGCAGGCAATAGCCAATGCCCTTCGAGTTTTTCATCCTCAATTGACAGGACAAACTGTCCTCATCTAAACCGATAACCAAATAGCAATGTTCTATATCAACAAGCAGGGAGGCATGGGGTCTCACCTCCTCTGCGAGGAAGTAGTCCACATCTGGACATTTGTCATCTCTCACCACATGCTACTTCGAGCAGTTTACCTCCCAGGGGAACTCAATGTCCTAGCAGACAAGCTCATTTGAGTCCTTTTACCTCACGAGTGAACTTTCCATTGAAGTGTGGCCGATCACATCTTCAAATTATGGGTAACCCCCATAATCAACCTTTTTGCCACCCTGTTAAACACATAGCTCCTCACTTCTGTTCTAGGGTTTCGTCTCTACAGAGTCAAGCCTCCAATGCGTTCCTCCTTCATTGGGGGAAGGGTCTTCTTTACGCTTATCCACCCATTCCTCTGATACCAAAGATTGTTCAAGCTAAAAGCTGACGGGGGGGACAATGATACTCATAGCTCCATTCTGGCCACATCAACTGTAGTTTCCCATGCTCCTTTGACTAGCTCAGCATCAGCCTCTCAATCTGGGATTCACATCCAACTTCCTCTTGCAGAACCATGGCACACTTCTCCATCCCAATATTCGAGTGCTCCGCCTGATGGCGTGGCTGCTGAAAGAGCAGTCCTTTCGGAACTAAACCTGCCAAAGGGCATTAAAGATATCCTCCTCGCATTCCGAAAGGACTCCACCCGATGTACCTATGCATTCAAATGGCAAAGATTCGCGCTATGGAACTCTCAGAAGGATCTCATCCCCTTCACTTTCCTGGCGAATTGTTACTTGAATATCTCCTCCACTTGCAGTTCTTAAGACCAATTCCTTTAGGATCCACCTCAGTGCCATTGCGGCCTTGCACCAACCGATGGATGGACAAACTATCGCTTCTCATCCTTTAGTGACTCACTTTATGCGTGGTCTTGACTAAACCACCAATCTGGCCCCCACCAGTGGCCTGGAACCTCAATGTGGTACTCGCTCAACTGTCCAAACCTCCCTTTGAGCCCTTAGCCTCTACTTCACTGAAATTTCTAAACTGGAAGCTCTCCTTCCTAGTTGCGCTCACCTCGGCTCACAGGTTTAGCGAGGTGCAAGCTCTAGTGGCTCATCCACCCTATACCAGGTTCCACTATGACCGGGTAGTCCTGCACATGCATCTGCGCTTCATGCCAAAGGTAGTTTCCCCCTTCCATCTTAACCAGTCGGTCATCCTTCTGACCTTTTTCCCAAGACCACATGCATCTCCGGCTGAAGCATAACTCCATACCCTAGATTGCAAGCGAGCTTTAGCCTCCTATTTAGACAGAACCAAGGTTCACAGAAAATCTTCTCAGCTCTTCATCTCCTTTGATCCTAGTCACCTGGGCAAACCAGTGACAAAACGGACTTTATCTAACTGGATAGCAGTCTCCATTTCGTTCACTTATGCACAAGCAAGTCTTTTCTTAAAGGGTCATGTAACAGCACACAACATTCATGTCATGACCACCTCGGTTGCCCATTTATGTTCCATCTCAATATCAGATATCTGCTGGGCCACCACATGGTCTTCCATACATACTTTTGCAGCTCGTTACTCTCTGGACAAGGACTCCCGTAGGTACATTGACTTTGGCCAAGCCGTACTCCGGCACCTCTTTGGGATTTTGATACACCTCCTTCCCTCAGGCCCTCTGTTTCTACCAGATACCGTGCTACCATCTATGACAACAGTGTGCTCAAGAAGTCGAGTCTTGAGGATTCGCAGACTCCCCACGTTGTTGTTCAATGGGTTTTACCTTTTGGTCGCACCCTGCTACTTGCCACAAGGGTCTGGTAGCCTTGAGCCAGGGAGTCCCATATGTGAAGACTGCATTCCTGCTTGTTCCTGGAGATAGCATAGTTACTCACTTGTAACAGGTGATCTCCGGGAACAGCAGAAATCAGTCTACACAACTCACCCTCCTTCCCAAGGAGTTATAGGGTTTTATTTTATTTTATTTTCCTTCTCAGCTACAAATCTCACTAAGGAGAAAGGGTGGAAAGGAGAGAAGCAGGCACGCAGGCGCAGTGGGATGCTCCCACAAGCTTTCCTATTGGATGCTGGGGAGCATTCCTGCATGGGCTCCATTGGAGGATGTCACCCCTTATGTGAAGACTGATTCCTGCTGTTCCCGTAAATCACCTGTTACAGGTGAGTAGCTATGCTTTTCCCTGGTTTTAGTGAAAACTGAGGGCACCTTTCAGAGGGATTTTCCAAGGGAACTAGATACCTAACAACTGAGAAACCATTTTCAAAATGCTCTCTCCTAGTATGAGAAGAAGGAGCAAAGACAGGCCTGTCATGGCAAAGTACGCGTGTGAATTTTTCAATACATTTATTACATTTAGTAGGTGCTACTACCATAGAGACGAGGACTGTATCTGAATTCAAGAAAGCATGAGACAAACATACAGGATCTCTGAAAGAAAAAAAGGGTCTGTAAACTTGGTAGTTGGTATGGAAGAGCAGACTGAACAGGTCATATGGTCTTTATCTGCCATCATGTTTCTATATTTCTACTCTAAACAAAACAATAATAGAATACAGAAATCAACAACAGGTATAAATAAATTGCCAATGAATGCTAGCTCCATCACCAACCCTCCTCAATCACCAAAGGAGGCTGTGAAAAGTCATGCTTTCACTCACTTCTAAAACATTTGAAAATCAAACATCAGCCGTACATCCTGAGGCAGCACATTCGACAACGTTGGTGCTACTAGTGCAAATGTTTGATCCCAAATTGTCTGTAACCACGCCCCCTTTCTTGAAATGAGTACTAACCTCCTATCCCATGATGAACATACGTGCTGTCCAGGCACAGATATTTATATTAACTCTTGCACATAAACTGAAGCTTCCCCCACCAAAGCTTTAAAAAACTGTATAATATCCTTACACTGGCATCTAGTTTTCACAAGGAATCCATGACATTGCTGCAGTACCAGGGTCATGTGCTCCCTATTTTTCAGTATCCCCAGCAATCCTGCTACCATGTTCTGCAGATATCATGGAGGTTTGGATTTCCCATGGGGATCCCGTGTTACCTGCCTTGGAAGATACCTGCCTAGCATCCTTGCGGTAAATGAAAGGGGAGGGATGATAGTGAGCGGGTGCACAGAACTGTCAGCAGCTTTGTGCTCCAATCGCTGCCATGCCTCCACAAAACTGCCACAATCGGGCTTGCTCTCCCACCCACAATATTGTTGGTGTCGCAGTGCAGTGACCCGTGGCACTGACAATATCAAAAAGTGCAGAGTGTATGGATAGTCTTTCACACCAGTGGAGGCAGGGCTACTTGCCTTGGCTGGGCAGGATAGCAATAATAAAGATGCTCCTGTCCCGCTTTCTCTATCTCTTTCAGGAACTGTCTGTGGAGGTACCAGAGAGGACGTTGTGGATTATCCAAAAGAAAGTTGATAGATTTATATGGAATGGGAGGGTTCCTAGGGTGGCCCAGTGGGAGCTGCAGTTAGCGGAGAGCGAGGGTGGGCTACAACTGCCAGACTTGGCTTACATTCACTTTTTTAAGGGAGTGTGGCAGCCCAACTTAAAGGTGTCTAATCTTGGGTTTGGGAGCGAGATAAGTGATGGGTTGTGCTGGAGGGGGACTTGTCCTCAGGGGGCTCCCTAAATAATATGTTATGGGGTGGTAGGAGGCAAGGGGGAAAAACCCATATGTGAGGTATACCCTAGAGGTTTGGCAAAGCTACAAATGTAAGCTTTTAGCAGGGAAAAAGGTATTAGCTATGATGCCGCTGACCACCTGCTTTCAGGCAGGAGAGGGCCCCAGAATCCACAGCTTACTGCAATGGGCCGTGAGTGGCATCACACTGGTTGGATAGTTGATCCATCGGGGAAAAGTCTGGCCCTTTGAGGGACTGAAGGTTGCACATGGGCTGGAGAGGAGAGAATATTATAGCTTTATCTTTATCTTTTATCTCTATCTTTATTTAATTTCTTGATATATCACTCAGGCTGAAAGGTATTAGAGCAGTTTTACAAATGCTACAAACAGGTACTGGATATATTATGCCACTTCTTGGGTGGGAAGGAGATAATGAAAGATTTGGCTTGGGAGAGATCTTGGTTTGAAGTCCTGTGCCTGAGGACTCTTGGGTGCAAAAGGTTGCCTTCTCATATATATAGAGGATTGAACACTGGGGAAGAGGTAAAGTTAGGACACATAGTTAAGTGGGAGCATCATTTCAGCAAATGTTGGGAGGAGAAGATGTGGGATGATATTACTAGTGGGATAGCTGGGCTCTCAGTGGCTGCAAATCTGATAGAGAATGGCTATAAGCTCCTTTACAGGTGGCATTTAACCTTGAAGAAACTCTGTAAGGCGGGAATGCTCAGGTTAGATAGGTGCTGGCGAGACTGTGGAGGTAAAGGGACTCTATTCCATATGTGGTGAGAATGTCCCAAAGGAAGGCAATACTGGTGATAACCCCAGTGGAAGAAATCGCAGGAGTCCCTCTGCCTAGGAGCCCAACATACCTTTTGTTGCATAAAGGTGTCGAGCGGGCCCCCACAACCGCACATGAGTATTACAACACTGTATAGTGGCAGCCTGATGTGAAATTGCGGTGCATTGGAACAGACAGCGCCTGCCTGGGTTGAATGGGTTCATTAAGTGATTGTCCAACCTGTACTCGATGCACACATTGACGGCTCTCAGGAGGGGTAGGGGGTAAAAAGTCCAATGACAGTGGGAAAGTGTGTGGACGTGGCTGAGGAATAGGGGAAAAGTGGATTAGTCCTAGCAGAGAGAGTGGGGGTTAGGGGGTGGGGGAGCTTCCCGCCTCTTATCCCATGTTCTAGTGAGGGATATGCTTTAAGGGGTGGAATGGATATAAGGAATGGTGATGGGAGGGGGGTGGGGGGAGTGATCTTGTTGCTTTGTATGGTTTTAAAGACTTGTAACTGTTTCTGGTTGGAAAAAACAATACAATTTGAAGTTCAAAATACAAAGTTCAGTGTGTACCGCCCCTTCAGCATTCATCCCCCCTTGACAGCGCCTGATCCCCATTGGGAGCTGCCCAGGGGGGATTGGTGCAACCTCCGATTTAGAAAATGTGCGGACGGAAGAATGAGTGGGAGTGCTAGAGAAAATATGAGAGGGATTTTATACAAAATTTAAATAAAATTTTACTGGAAGGATAAATGGTGAATTTTTATTTATTTTATTTATTTGCATTCTCTTATATCCCGCGCTATTCTGCATCAGTGCGGTTTACATTGAACAAACTGAAATTACATTGAACAGGGCATTATAACTTGGAGATAACTATTTTACAGGGAACAGAAAAGAATTTTACAGGGACTAGAAAAGAATATTCTGATTCCTGTGTTATTTCAACAAAACGAATACAAACTTCCTACATTACCAAGCACTCTGTGACCCGACATAAAATCATGCAAAATCTAGCAGCTATGTAGTAAATCTGCCAAACCTAAACAGTACTAACTCCCTAGACTCAAACAGCAACAAACTTATGAAAACATAGCATTCCTAATATCACACCAGGCCCTTTCAAAAACCTGTAAACTTTGAACCTACTTTTCCAGGGGGAAATAATCAGATGTTTTTATGTGGAACATGACTATAATAGCTGGAGCAGGACACATCACATTAGGAAGGGCGGCAATGACTGCAAAAGGAAGACCCCCTTTCCCCCCAAGCTCTTTTATGCTGCCAAATCTCACCTCCTTGGAGAAGAGGCAGGGAGAAATTCCTGGAGATGTGTTTAGGTCCGGGGAGAAAAAAAATGGGTGCCTGGGATTATTTATTTATTTATGTCAACTCTTTTCTATACCGTGCTTTTTAACATCAGCTCAGTTTACAGTTAACAGCATATTTGTACAGTTACAGGCAGCTCCCGTACTGGACTTACAGAAAGCAGGATTATTCAACTTGGGCTAACTGGGATAACTATGTACATTTTGAAATCTTTGTGCACATTCTTCCTGCAAATTTCTAGCTTCAGAGAAGCAAGTGGAAGCAGCCACAAGACCTGGTGAAAGACCTTGGTGTGATTATCTCTGATGATCTCAAGGTGGCAAAACAGTGCGACAAGGCGGTGGCAAAAGCCAGGAGGATGTTGGGCTGCATACAAAGAGGGATTACCAGCAGAAAGGAAGAGGTACTTATGCCACTGTATAAGTCACTGGTGAGGCCTCACTTGGAATACTGTGTTCAGTTTTGGAGACCGTATCTTGCAAAAGATGTAAAAAGACTGGAAACGGTTCAGAGGAAAGTGACCAAAATGATTTGGAGCCTGCATCAGAAGCCTTATGAGAAGAGACTTGAAGACCTAAATATGTACACTTTGGAGGAGAGGAGGGATAGGGGAGATATGAGTCAGACCTTTAAATACTTAAAGAGAAATGATGAACAAACAAACCTCTTCCAAAGACGGGGAAGCTGTAAAACTAGAGGGCATAACATGAAGCTTCAAGGTGGTAAACTGAAAGGCAATGTCAGGAAATATTTTTTCACTGAAAGGGTGGTGGATGCTTGAAATGCCCTCCCGATGGAAGTGGTGGGGGCAAACACGGTGACAGAATTCAAGAAGGCATGGGACAAACACAGTGGATCCCTTTACAGCAATAGGATAAAAACAAGATAAACGGTACCATCTAACTTCTGAACCATATAACATCTCAACAAATAGGGGTGTCCTACATGGAGTGGTGGGTTTACCCCTAAACAAAGACATGGGGAGGGGTGGCCTGCACAGAGCGACAGGTGCACCTACTCTTGCCATCTTGCTGGGCAGACTAGATGGACCATGCTGGTCTTTATCTGCCGTCATTTACTATGTTACTATGTTTCATAAGTAAAAGTATACATGACTTTCTTCTTGAGACTTGGGCAAAGCCCACAGGTAAAAATTGTGTGTAGTTTTGTCCCAGTGCAGACAGCTTGAAAATTTCCCCCAGAATGAGGACAGTGAGGAAGCGCTGGGAGGAAAAAAGAGAAGATAAAAGTAGAGGGAGCAAGGATGAAGGTTAGAAAGTCAAAAAGAAAATGAAATCAAGGTTTGCCTGCCAGCATTTCTCACCTCCAATCCCACTGTCTATCACCTCTCCTTTTGGGCTGGATTTCTTGTTCTGCAGATAGTTTGTCAGAAGCATTTTTCTCAAGGCATTGCCCTGTAACCAAAGAGGAAAATTGATTCGTGAACCCCAGAAAATCTTGCAGTGAGATAAATCTGCCTTCCTTTATACCTCTATGCACTAAAGTGTTTGCAGATCCTTCTTGCGTGGACTCAACTCTGATCCTCCTTAATACCTCAGTGCAGTACTGTGTGTGTTTACAGACCCCCTCCTTTAAGCATGGCCATCACCAGACTAAGTATTCCCAGGCAATATAGGGAGTAGGGTCCCCTTCTGATATTGTGGTTGGCTGCTCTAATGATATCCTGCCCACCTCTTCCAACAGGCCTGCCTGTGGGATCTCCCTGTGTCATCACTCATCATGTCTCCCCTCAGTATTTCCATGCAATACCCTGCCTCTATGCAGACCCCTCCTGCAGGATCTCCCTGGGTCACCGCTCACCCTTTCTCCATAATTGTTCTTCTTCACAAGCATCTGCTGGAGAGTTCTCAGAACCTTGATGCACAGCTTCTCTTCAGAGGACATCAGATTCTTAGTGTGCTGGATTAGCCTGTGTAGGATAAGCAGCAAAATACAGAGTCATCTCTTGCCCACTTAAACACCTCTCATTTCAGAACTGGCCACTCTCAGGGCTGGCCCAACCGCTAGGCAAACTAGGCAGCTGCCTAGGGCAGCAACCTCGGGGGGGGGGGCAGTAAAAGGCAGGGCATTCAAAGCTAAACAATAGATTTTGACAGCCAGAGGAGGAGTAAAGCTTAAGGTTTGCCTAGAGCAGCAAAACCTTGAGCCAATTCTGGGCCTGGCCCTGGCCACCTTAACACTAAAAGCCAAGATTTTGGTACAATAATGCACGCAGCCCATAGGGCTGAGTCATCGTAAAGCTTGAAGAAGCACATCTTTTACCTAGGAATTTCATTTCTTGAAGCTTCAGGATGAGAAAAAATTCCACACTGAACATTGTGGAACATGCTGTGAGGCTGTAACTCAAAAGCGCTAAATTTAAGAACCTGACAGTAGTTCACCAGTGTTTTTTCTACAAGAATTATTATTTTTTTAGTTGAGACAGTTTCCCCCTTTTTCTTTCAGCTGAATCAGAATCGGGACCAGGATCCGGTACTCTGAACCTTCGGGGAAATCTAGGGATTTTAACCCTGCTTTATATTACCTGTGAACTCTGCCAAGTTTTTACAGCAGAGGTCCTGGGGCTAGCAGCCAAACACTACAAAGCCTGCTAAAACTGTACAATCATGGCTATACCATCAGATGTCACCATTGCATGATGACTGACTCCCTCTCCCACTGCCATAAGGGTTGCAATGTTAGCTCCACAATCTAGAAACCATTATAAACAACAAAATGTCTGAACATGAAGATAGTCATGGCTTAATGGGAGACAGCCAAAATGGCTTTAGCCAAGGAAGGTCTTGTATTACTAATCTGTTATGTTTTTTTGAAGGTGTGAATAAACAGGTAGACAAAGGTAAGTCGGTTGATATAGTGTATCTGGATTTTCAGAAAGCCTTTGACAAGGTCCCTCATGAGAGACTTTTGGCGAAATTAAAACGTCATGGGATAGGAGACAGTGTACTATTGTGGATCAGAAAATGGTTAAAGGAGAGAAAGCAGAGGGTAGGGCTAAATGGCCATTTTTCCAATGGAGAAAGGTGAATAGTGGAGTACCCCAGGGATCTGTGCTCGGTCCACTGTTTTTTAACATATTCGTAAATGACCTGGAAATGTGAATATCGAGTGAAGTAATCAAACTTACAGATGACACAAAATTATTCAAAGTTGTTAAAACCCATGAGGATTGTGTAAAATTGCAAGAGGACCTTGATAAATTGGAAGACTGGACATCCAAATTGCAGATGAAATCTAATGTGGACAAGTACAAAGTTATGCACCTAGGAAAGAACAACCCAAACTATGGTTACACGATGCAAGGTTCCACATTAGGAACCACCACCCAGGAAAAAGATTTAGGTGTCATCATGGGTAACATGTTGAAACCCTCTGCCCAGTGTGCAGCGGCGGCCAAGAGAGCTACTAGAATGCTAGGTATCATAAGAAAAGGAATGGAGAATAAAACAAAAGATATTATGGAGAATAAAACAAAAGATATTATCTTCATTGGCTCCCGATACGAAATAGACTCACTTTCAAAACTTTACTAATTACATTCAAAGTCATCAAAGAGCTCTCATCTGCATCATTATCAGATATGATCCAAACAACACCCCTCAATAGGGATAGAAGGTCAGTATCACTCAATTCTCTGTTAGTCCCTAAATCAATAACACAATACACCAAAACTACTACTGACAGGGCTTTCTTTTTCTGTGCACCAAGGTGTTGGAACAGCCTTCCTCAAAACATCCGATCAATACCAGACCTTTTGCAGTTTCGAAAAGCTTTGAAACACTACCTCTTCCTCTTGTCTTATCCATTAAACAATCCAGATAACACAACCTACCCACAGACCTTCCAAACATACAAATTCAATACAGACACCCCACAGACCTCCCATACACAATACTGAAGCCAGGATGAGATCATGTCTGTTATATTAATTAATTACCCTGTTATCCGAGTTGTATTTCCTGTTTTTTCTGTAAACACAAAGTACCATTGAATTGTGTAACTCCTTGTTTATTGTAAACCGCGCTGATGCTGAATAGTGCGGTATATAAGAGACTATAAATAAAATAAATAAATAATAAATTATAATGCTTCTGTATCATTCCATGGTGCGACTGCACCTTGAATATTATGTGCAGTTCTGGTCGCCATATCTTAAAAAGGATATAGCATTATTAGAAAAGGTACAGAAAAGAGCCACCAAAATGGCAATGGGAATGGAAGGATAGCCCTATGAAGAGAGGCTAAAAAGGTTAGGGTTCTTCAACCTGGAAAAGAGACGGCTGAGTGGAGATATGATAGAGGTCTATAAATTAATGAATGGAGTAGAATGAGTTAACAGATTGATTGTTTACACCATCAAATTATAGAAAGACTAGGGGACATGCAATGAAGCTACAGAGTAACCTATTTAAGACTAATAAGGGAAAATATTTTGTCACTCAACATGTAATCAAACTCTGGAATTTGTTACTGGAGGATGTAGTAAAAGCTGTTAGTGTAGCTGGGTTTAAAAAAGGGTTGGGCAAGTTCCTGGAAGAAAGGTCCATAAACCATTATTAAAGGGAACCTGGGATATCCACTGCTTGCCCCAATGGTTTGTAATTTGTGGTTTATAATATGTGTTGAAGTATTTGTTTATTATTTGCCTTATTTATTCATTTCATTGTTGTCTCATATTGCTGATGTTACTTTGTAACACCCCCCTACAGTGTCCATGGATCAATGGGCATGTGTTAAATATGATAGAACAATTAATTACTTCAAAAAGTTGATAAATAAGTCTTAATAAACAAATAGATGAACTACAATTGACCCTACTCCAGTCATCTCTTTTCCATCATCCTCTGTATCTGTCCCAAGCTCACTTGAATTCTGTCATTCAATCATCTCTGATCGTAAAGCTTTGTGATGGGTTTTGTCCCCCTCCTCCCTACTTGCACCTCTCCCAGGTTCTTACTTGGAGATGAAGCCCCCACTCTCACATCTCAGACGTACGTCGGTCCCTTCCATGAACAGCAGCTCCGGGCGGTGCAGGACATCCACCAGCACAGAGAGCTCTGCTTCCACTAGGGGTTTCAGTCGCTCTTCCAGCGTGTTAATGATGTCCTAGGAGACAAGACAATACCAGTTCACCCAGGAAGATCAAATGAAGGTCTCTGACTTTGTCTGCAGCCCCACCCTCACCTCCTCACCCTTTCCTATAATCTAGTTTTATATCCATCTCTCTCTCCCTCTCACCTTTACTCCTCTGGTCAGTCTGAGCTCTGCTAGTCTCCCTAAGTCTTGTTGTACCCCTGCCTCTCCTATAGTCCTGGCTGAGCCCTAGCCTCCCCCCCCCATAAACTGACTAAGCTCAAACCTCCCTCTCTCTCCCTCCTACAGTCTGTGTTCCTGCCTCTCTTTCTCTCTCCTAAAACGTCTCTGTACTCAGCTCTGTAACTCTTATCATTCCACTGTACCCATTCTCCTCAGTTCCATACTTGCAGCTTTTCCACAATGTTTTTGTAGTCCCACTGGTTCTGGGTTGTAGTGACTCGTGGGAAAGCCCTGGTTGAGGTGGTTTTATAGGTGGATGGGTTTCTTTGTAAACTGCTGTTGGCGCTATTCAACATGGAGCTGACATGTGAGTCTAGGTCCATCGGAAGGGCAATGGAGCGACTCTTGGCTAAAAACAGAGCAAAGCAAGACAGAGGAAGGGTGAGATGTGACTCTGACAACTAAAGCAGAAAACATCACATCAGAAAGGGTAAAACAGGACTAATAGTTTGAGTAGGACACATTGCATTAGACGGGTGAGATATATCTAGCGTATGCTGTAAATTATAACACATGACTAACACCTAGAGTAAGGCACATTACATCAGGAACGGCGAAAATGACTGTAACAGGCAGTCTCCTCAATGCTTTCATCTCCTTAGCGAAGAAACACGGAGAACTAAGAGCTAGAAAAGGGCCCTTGGCTTCCTCTCAAGACACTTACTCTATTTACTTCACTTGTAAATGCATCTCTTTTTGTTCCCATCCTACTCAATGAGCTCTCACACACAGCCTCTTTCCTCCTTTTCTTCCCATCTATCTTTCCTCAGAGCCATCATATATAGTCTTCCTTCTCCCATTCTTTTTATCTGATTCTCTTGTCTTTCTCCCACATCTCTCAAATATTTTTGGGCCTTCCTGTGGCCAAGATAGCAGGGAGCAAACCCTTCCAATGCTGCTTACAAGAAGTTCAACAAATGTCACTTTTCACAATGCTGAACTCCTTCCTCCTACATCAGCAACAATCCTGGGACCCAAGTGAGTGGGGAAGCAGGAGCCGCAGCTAAGCATGGTTTCAGAGATCCTGCTTGGTACTTTCTCTCTCCACAGAAACATGACAGGAAGCGAGCAGGGTAAGTCCCTGTAAGACATCCAAGTGATGTCCTTTGGGACCTTCCATGACCACAGTTGCCTATTATGTTCAATGAACTACAATATAACTATCAATTGGTCAATAAGCTGACTGCCCTTTCCCACCTCCTCCCCTCACCACCACCACCACTTTCTTAAAAAAGGTAGATGTAATGCAGTTGGCCACTGCCCTTTCATCAGTCTCAGACATTAATCTCATATCTTCCAGCAGGGCTCAGCCTCCGGTCTCCTCCCTATCTCAGATCTGCCAATCAGAGACCCACCACACCAGGACCCATTTCAGATCTTGCACCTCCATCTCCTCCGATGTTTTACACTTAGGAGAAAACTGTAGCCAAATGTTAATGTTAGCATGATGAGCACTAATTTAAAATGATGATTACTGATGCTCTTTCAGTGGTTCTCATGTGAGCAGTCTCGTACAGGGGATCTGATTGGTTTATACTGGCTGAAGTGTCAGAATTCATATTGTGAACCAATCATATCACATAGTACATGAGGTCATGGGCGATACTGCTTGGAGGAACTCAAGGGCAGCATCAGGAACAGCTGTTGGAATCACAAGGCCAAAGCATCTTTTTCATGAACAAAGGGAGGCCATTCCTATTGGCCATAATGATTATTGTATTGATTACTTCTTTTCTAAATACAGTGAAGAGAATAGATAAGGCAAATTTTAATTTCTTCCAGTGTGTGCATAAACAAGGAAATGTCAGATGGGATTTCTAGTTCTTCCTTACCGACCATGGCCAGGGCCCGGATACAGGCCTCCACAGAGCTCCTATGCTGTTGCTGAAGCCATGGACACTCCAGTAGCCTCATGGTAGATTGCAGGAGCTGAACTACGATGGTCTGGTGGGTCTGCAGGGGAAGAGAAAGATGGATCACTTTCCTAGTCTCTCTCTTTCTATACAGGCTCCTCAACTCCCCTATGGCCACTCTACTTCATTGGTTCTAATAGTGAAATGTTTGATCCCAGATTGTCTGTAACCACGCCCCCTTTCTCGAATTGAGTACTAACCTCCTATCCCATGATGAAAAGAAGTACCATTCAGGCACAGATACTTATATTAACTCTTGCACATAAACCGAAGCTTCCCCCACATAATATCCTTATACTGGCATCTAGCTTTCAGAAGGAATCCATGAAATTGCTGCAGTACCAGGGTCATGTGCTCCCTATTTTTCAGACCCTCCCAGCAATCTTGCTGCCATGTTTTGTACCAGCTATAATTAATGAATCTCACGCTGAGGTAAACCCAAATAAACTACATTACAAATGTCCAGCCTCAACAAAATCAAAGTTCCCCTGCAACTACTTCCCAGGCTTTCAGGACCAGGAGAACTCTTGGAGTCCTAGTGAGCATAACTGAGAGATGGAAGGATTTAAAAAAGGGGCTTCCACCTTTGCAGGAACCTATGAAACATGTAAGTGAGACAAAGGACAAGTACTTTCACTATAAGTTGGCATAACCATACTTACCTATCCAAGACAAATATCCCAGGTGACACACACCTGCACCATGGCAAGGAGGAGAACATTCGGGGAATGGGAGACAGGTGCATAGAAGGTAATGAGACACATAAAGAATCAAACTCAAGTTTAGGATAAGGACAAAGGAGACTTAGTGGGGGGGGGGGGGGGCAATAAAGCCATAGACAAGCCTGGATAATAAATTCTAACAGTGCTATTGCCAACCTTTGAACTGCAGATTGCATGGGGCTAACCTACTCCTTACCTGTAGGGAGGTGCTATTTTCAGAGAAAGGAGAGTTGAAGAAGGATCGAATGGTTTCCAGGACAACAGTGAGAACATATTTCTCCAGGGTAGGATCTGATAAACGCTTTTCCCGTCTGTTACAGACCTGAGGGGAAGCCAGAGATTATACATAAGCAATTTTACATGGCAGAGTCGTTTGAAAATTGCTCCAACCAGTGGCAATGTTCAAATTATTTGCGTGCATTTTTTTACTCACAGGCTTTGCACCAAGTCCCAAAGCAAAATCATGTGCATACTTTCCATTTGAACACTACCACAAGTATGAAGTGCACATGCTCACTTGCCCCTGCATTTTCAGCAGGTAGACATTTATGTGACAAGTACACGGGTAGATTTGAAAACTCAATCTACTTGCATACCTTTCCTTTCCCAAAGTAAACCTGCCTCTGGGAACACCTCCTTTCAATAGGGCTAAAAGAACATGCACTGTGGAAGAATGTGCACATGTTTAAGCACATTTGGGTTGGCAATTTCCATACAGTCAATTCAGGTGGGCAAAACACTTTGAAAATGTCCTTCATTATGAATGACTGTGGTGCTAAGGCAGATGAAAGAAAGCACCTACCCTGGCCATATCCAGAGTGAAATTCTCAAAGAGTGTCCAGATGTGGTTGCTGGTATAGATCTCCTTCATCTCCACCTCCGTGTCCACGTAACAGTGGTTTACAAAGTTTACATAGGCAATTTTCACCTGCAGTTGAAATGGTGATAGATACCATGGTGTTGAGAGAAAAGAAAGAAAGATGTAATGACTGTTTCCTCTCCAATAGTGGGGTCTGCTCAAATGCCAGAGTATCAAAGCCCTCTGCAATGCCCTCCCTCGTGCTTATTGTCCCAGTCTGTCCCCTTTCCTTTTCTGCATATCCATCTACTTACATCTATCATCTGCATGCTGACTTCCCCCTTTCTCATCAAAACCCTTCCCATGTTTATCAAAGGGCAGGTTACAGTTGCTTTCAGCTCCAGGGCAAAATGAAGATTTGGCCTAACTTCTGGGGAGGGTCACTGCCGAGGAGGTAACCTAAAGGGGCTATGCCCTTTGAATGTAATCTTCAAGGATACTTTCAGTTTGAGAGCAAATATGGCTCTCATTTAGCATGATGGTGAGCATTTTGAGTTAGGCTGCGGATGGGCAAATCTTAATTATATCCAACGGGGGAGAGGGGATATTCAGCGGCAGCAGCTAGCCATCACCACTGAATTCCAAACCCTGATATTCAATACTGGACCATATCTGGTTACCAGCATTGAATATCGGGGTCAGCCAGACAGCGCCAAAGCTAACTGGGCAGCAGCAATATTGAGCTTCAGCTTCAGCGGTGAAAGTTGGGTGAGCCTTTCAGGTGCCTAGCTTTCACCACTTAAGGATAACCAACTAGCTGCTGAATATCGCCATTCGCCAGGTATGCCCGGGTGCTGTCTCTGATTACCCCCGGAATGTCCTGACGCAAGCTGGCTAGCATCAGGGCATTTCACTGGTGGCAACCGGGGACACAGTTAGTGCTGCTGAATATCCGGCAGAGTGCTGTTTAGGCAGGTTGCAGACTAGCAAACTGCGTAAATGGCTTTGAAAATTTTACTGGAAGGATAAATGGTGATGGCGTGAAAGGAGAGAGGATATTAATTCAATAATGGATGAGGATGGATGAGCGGGGGAGCGGTGGGAGAGGGTGGTTAGAAAGAGAATGATATAAAGAGTATTTAGAGTAATATTATATGAATTAATAAATAGAATATATAATTGTTAATAAATATAAATGTTGTGGGAAGTTTGATACATAAATGTTATATGTAGTTTGATACATATTAAGTGATGTTTGTAATGATACTAAATACTTAATAAAATGATCAAATGGGAAAATACCCCCCAATTTTTATACTGATACTAGTAGGGATATTCTTAGAATCATTTGTTTATTATAATATTATTCAATTGTATTTTTGTATATGCTTTACAGTTTTGTATTGAATTGTAATTGCTGTTAGTTGCTTTGAGATGTCTTGCATACAGAAAAATCAGGTCATGAATTGAATTTAAAAATATTGAGGATGATTTTCAGATTTAGGCACCTAAGCTCTTGAATTTAAAAATTTGCTGACTTTCAGTGTCTAAATTTAGGCACCTCAAATCACAAGGCTGCTAAACTGAGGTGCCTTAAAAGGAAATAGGGCCAAAGGTGGGGCCGCAGAAAAATGAAGTTAGGTACTCAGAGAGCTAAGCGTCTAACTTAGGAGCCTTATCTCAGACATCCTTATAGTGGGCTTAACTGTAGGATCCTCTGTTTAAGGTACCTAAAGTTATGCCCTACATTTAAAAATTTATTTAGGCACCTTTACCTTCTAATCTTAGGCCCCCTAACTTTAGTGCCTAACTTAGGCACCCCTACGAGGCTCCCAGTCCTCTTTAAATATTGGCCTTTTAGTAATTGTTCTTAATATTATTGACATATCATGCAAATAGAGGTGAATAACATTAGGCACAGACAGTGGTGTAAAGCTGGCTTGCCGCCCTGCCTCCATGGGTCCAGCTGCTCTTCTCTCCTGAACCGAAGTCTTGCAATTCATGAGACTTCAACCAGGAGAGAAGAGCAGCCAGGCCCACAGAGATAGCATGGCAAGCCAGCTGTATGGTAAGCTTGCCGCGCTGCCTCCCTTGACCTGGTGAGGGTGCACTCCGTTCCTGGCTGGCACCTGGGGCAGGCTGCACCCACTGCCCTGCCTTTGGTACGCCACTGGGCACAGATAAGCAAAATCACATATAGACCCAAAAGCAGAGCTGGAATTTCAGCCCCAGACTTCTCAAGTGTTTTTCCTACCAGCCCACTGCTCCTATGGTATGAGCCTTCTGGACCACAAGGGCTCATGTCCTCCTCTCTCTATCTTCCTTTCTTTCTGTTTCTCTCTTTGGTCACTCTCTTCCTGCATCTTTATTTCTATGCCATCCATTTCCATTGCTCATTCTTTCAATCGCCCTCTCCTTTTCTTGTCATCTCTATTTCCTTCTCATTGTTCACATCTCCCTTTCTCACCATCTATCTCCATCTTCCTTCTCTCTTTCTCTCTCATTCTGGAGATAAATGTCAGTAATACCAGATAGCTCTTAGTTTCCCTCTGCTCCCATCGCAGTACCTCAGTGATGCAATCCTCATGGGTAACTACACGCACGACGTCTTCCAGCGGCAGGAGTGAGGTACATTTGATCTCTGTGTATACATTCTTGCCCTCGGCACAGGCGGCCAGCAGCTCCACAAGTGAGATGTGATACATGAGGGGGCTATTCTCTTCCACGCCTTCTCGCGCTGCTGCCATCATCTCCAGCATGCTGGTGAAAGATGCCTTGTCATTATAGAAGATCACAACATCATCCCCAGCATTGGTCAGCTGTGGTAGGGAGAAAGAAAAGCAGGCACTACTCTTACTCAATGACCCAAGAGCAACAAGAAGAGCTTCAACCCATGACACTTACATCCCCATCTCAATGTATTATGCAAATGCATTCATATTTTGTACCAATCAGAGCAAGGATCACACAAGCTTAGCCTCCTGCCTCCTGCGCTAGAGGAAGCCTGTCCTTCTCAGACCTCTAATACTGGGGGAAACCGTCAGCTTCAAACAAACAGCAGCACCAAATAAGCAGAGGCCATATGCCTAAAACATCACAGGAAATCACACTTGGGTCACATGCACAGGCATTGGAAATATCTGGGGTCCCCACTGCTTTTAATGAATTCAGCACAGGTGAATTACTTGTTAATGATCTCAGATCTGGTAAGCTGGCTATTGAGCAGTGCTCCTTCTCCCAGAATCTCCTCCCCACCATTAATACAGAACAGGCCTGTCACCTCTGTCATGATCATATCTTGGCACTTCTTAATGTATTTGCCCTCTGCCTTGATGATGGTGTGTAGGAAGTCCAGGTACTGCACATGGCGGCCATGGGTGGCCAGGCAATGGATGAAGTGCTGCAGCACCGCCTCACTAATCTCAGAGCACAGCTGGTAGTTGTTCAGGAAGATGTGCTGCATCGTCTCTGCCTCCATGAGCTGCAGAGAAATTGAAAGCCCACTTACATCAGGCCGAGCGCCAGAAGCTGCAGTCATCCATACACTTCACAACTGACCTCTATCCCCAGCCTTCTTCCAAGCACAAATGCTCCACTCACTATCTGCATAAAGTTATTCAAATAACTTGTACAAACAAACTTAGCACAAGGGTCATTTTATAGCAGGTCACCTCAGTATGGAGACTGAGAAGATGCCTATTTTTCACCTATTTTATAAAGACACTTAGGAATCTATGGGGCATGTTTACTAAAGGTAAAGGAATGTTAATGAACGCTAACGTAGACGTCCAGCCCCAACCCCAAATTGTGCAGGTAACTTTGTCCACACATATAGACTGTAAACACAAAATTAATCAGATGAAGAAACAATACTTTTAAATTGCCAGATTTATGTAGATAGAACAATTTAACTTGTATGACAGCAATTTCAAAGGAATTTAAATGTATAAAACAAGGATTTACATGTAGAAATAACTTTATTCAAAAATATCTACCCTATATGCATGTAAACTTATGCACATGTAAATTTATGCTCACATAAGGGAGGCGGTCCTGTGGGCATGGTTGAGGCAATTGTCAATTATGTGCATGTACTTTTCCTGAGTTGATTTTCAAAAGGGGAAAAACTTTCTCTTTGAAATCCGTGTAAAATCTACAGGCAAAAAATATCCAGACTTTATATTTACATGCATAGTCTGAAAATTGCTCCCATAAAACATTAATTTTGAACATGCAGTAGAACACCAAATCACATGTTTCTTTAGCCAATTTTTAAAGCGAGATTGCCCAGGTACCCAAGCTAAAGACTGTCTTCAACAAAAAAAGGAGAAACCCTGTTTCTGTTTTGTAATACTGTCATTTATTTTTGTTTTTACAAAAGACAAAAAAAATTAAAAAAACAGCACCTAGCAGAGATGTCATTGAGTTCTATCCCTTAAAAGATTGTGAAAAATGGACAGTTTGACCCTACTATCCTGCCAGGATGCCATGTCTAAACAGTAATGGGATGTGCATGTGTAGCCTGAACTCCACATTGCAGACTTGCAAATCTCCTCAATAAAGGAAGACTTTGGATAGGCAGCCAATGCCACCATTGCCTTAGCAAAGAGTCACAATGCTATGCAGTTAGAAATATTGGCTGTAACGTTAGGATCAAAAGAAACAGAAGGGATGGGTGGACCTCCTATGGACTAGTCTGCTCCAGATGGAAAACAACAGCTCTCTTGCAATTCAGGGAATGAGGAGCCTTTCATGTTTACAGAGATGTAACCCAAGAAAAAAGGTTGGCAGGAGGACAGGCTAATTAAGGTAGAAATCCAACACTACTTTAGTCTGGAGCCTGAGAAGTACACACAGAACCACCTTATTATAAAGAAATCTGTATAAAGTGCCTCACATCAGGTACTTAAACTCTCAAGAGTCTAAAGGTACCAAAGAATGAGAATCATGCTGATATTCCATGACACATAAATTTGACAACAAAAGAGTTTCCTTCTATATGATAATGGTTGTTTTGGGACCAGATTCTGAAAGATCTAGAAGGTATTCAAGTAGCTTTTATGTGAGGACAAGACAAGAGATTTAGGGTCTTGCCTTCACACCAGATGGTAAATCCCCATCACTTAAAAGCATAAGTCATCTTGGTGAACTCCTTTATGGCAGATAGAAGTATTTTAGACACCTATTTTAAGGAAATAGAGATCTAATTACATCCCCTCAACATTCAGATATAAGGGTCAAAGACTGCACGCTGGAGTAGAATAACATTCCCTGGTTCAGTGTGATAGAAACTGGGGAAGTTCCCCAACCTGATAGTTTTCCTCAGTGATAAACCCCCTAATAAATGGAAATCAAATCAGTCTTGACCAAGGAAAAGCTATGAGGCTCATAGTTCCCTGGTTCCTTCTGGTGGTATGGGAGAATATGCATACAAAAGACCCAATGGAGGGAAATGTGGTCTGGTACTAGTCTACCTTCTGATCTCTTGGAGCAAGAGACTTGCACCTTCATAAGGATGAGAAGAGGCTGCTTTACCTTCTCCCCCTTCAGCATGAGATGCTTGGGAGGCTTCTCTCATTACTCTTTCTTACCCCTGAGATGAGGAGGTCCTCTAAGTGAGGCTTCCCCTGTTCCCTCTCTTACCCCTGGAGTGAGGAACAGCTGGAGGTGCTTGTGTAGCAGTGCCTGGTTTTCCTGGTTTCCAGCACAGAATTTCTGCAGGAACTGATGAGTGTATTTCAGAATTTCCAACATCTTTGTGTCACTCTGAAAACAGAAGAAGGAGAAAAGAGCACAAAGGGTTAATATGACCAGTAAAAGATGAGAATGGGGAGGAGACTTTTTCTCTTGAACTGTATAAACAGGGTGGTGGTGGGTGATGAGGTGTCCTGGGATTGCTTGAGTTTAGACTTGCCTGTAGGTACCTGTTGCAGTATACATTTAGCTGGTGGACTAATATCTTTGCCTGATCCCTAACAAAATTACCACTAGGAGTTACAGCTGCCATTTTGAAAACCAGAGAGAGAGGAGCAGGTGCAACTTGGGATCGCTTCTGCTTTTGCTGAACACGAGAAACCCTGACGAAAGCTGGAATAGGGAGATCAGGGAAGGTATTGTCTCCCTGGAGGCCTTTGGGGAAGGGGTTATGCCATTGGGGAGGGGTTGAGCAAGAGTTTAGGGATGCTGGGTGGGGATCGGATACTTTGGGGATGGGGCCAATCACCTATCAGGGTGGCGATTGTATGCCTTGGAGGAGCTGGGAGGGAATCGAGAGGAGGTTCTGACCTCAACCTTTACATCTGTCCCTTTAAGAACGCACTTCTTCCTACATTATGTTTGTGTTGCTTTTATTGTAAACCGCATAGGTTGATTCAGATATGTAGTATATCAAATAAAGTGAAACATAAATATAAACAGGACAGGTGTAAAAGCTGATATCTATCTGTTCATCATTAATGTAGATTCTCCTTGTAAGATGGGGAATCCACGTAAATATTGTAGGCCTGCTCAACCATCGTTGTAGTTTGCCTTCTTACTTTGGAGGGGCTAAGGCTATGGAAGTCTATGACAGTAGGGACAGGGATACCAAATCATCATTAGTGCCTGCAACATTTGGGGGCCTACCATCCCACCATGTGCCCTCCCCCCAAACCACTCCCTTTCCTGCCCTTACCACGCCTCCAGCCAAACTAAACGTGATATGCATAAATAATCCCTTTTCTGAAACAGCAGTTATATTCTTATGCCAATCTACACGTGCAAATGCTGCTATCTACATGTGGGGATGCTTCTAAAATAACCTCCATAGTCTAGTCATTCCAGTGACGGTTCCCTTGACTGGAGACCACGAACCAGGGCTCTTTCTGAAACCTTTCAATGATGAGCTCTAAATCTGGCCACTGAATATCACTCTTGAGTAATGCCCATGACTTTCACCCCACTCCTCCAGAGCATCCCCAGCTCCAGTCAACCCAGTAAGCAGAAAGCCCAACTCAGGGACTGAACCAGGGGCAATCTGCAGGAATGTGCATATTTGCTTCTCCGGTACTTCATCTCCCATCCACCCCTTATATTCATTTCTTCTCCCCACAAAAGGTTCCGCTCTTCCTTCTCCTGCTCTTGGATTCCTTTTTCTCCTTTTCCACATCTTCCCTTCATCCCCCCAGGGTCCTGCGATCTCCTTTACCTTTCCTTCAGGTTCCTGTCAGTTTCTTGGAACACAATACTATAGGCAGAATGGTGGCAGTTCAGTAAAATAAGGACATGGTTAAGTATGCACTTCCAATCCCCTCAGCTGCTTTTCTGCCCATGGTAAGAACTTTCTCTCTAATCCAGACATGTAGGCGGAGGAGAAAGAGTACAGCTATTAGCAGCATATGCTTCATGTATCCCATGCTGCTGGCCTACCATCACTGCCACTGATCTGACTGCCAGAGATTAGGAGAGGTGGAGGAAGATTAACCTGTTAAACAAGGCAGCTTTTGATATGGCTTTTGTCAAGAGAATTTCTTGTGTTCCGGGGATGTGTCAGTGGCCATTTTTCAAAACTCATCTGCTCGAAGAGGACAAAAAGAAGGGGCCCTTGCCTGACCTCTCACCTCCTTAAAAGAGATCTGCATTGGGGACTCCAGCCCAACCTCTCACCTTCTCATAGGGGACCTGCAGAAGATCCAGCATCACTTTGTGTGCATCCATGTTTTTCAGCAGCCGCTGCTGTTTCTTTCGCACCTGCTCGCCAACACCACACATTTTATTCAGTCTCTCCAAGATCTGTGAAGAATTGCAAAGGTCGAGAGGTTGTCAAGAGCTGGAAAGGGCACCAACCACTGACCCATGTCAGCCAAAGGCAGCAAGAACACCAAATGAGTCTGCATCCAGGCAGAGTCACATGGAAGGCAATTTTCATCAGGTCACATAATGTAGTGATTCCTGTATTCATGTATCTTTCACAAGTTTTCAGATAGAAATGACCTGCTCAGTTTCTCTTTAAAAATCTTCCTAAAGGTATAGGGGTACAAAAGTATCTGCTCACTTACACCTGCGATATTGCAGGTGGAAGATATGTGTCAAAAACCAGGCACATGCATTTGCAGATACAAGGTATGTGTGCAATTTTATTCCCTGACCCAAGTATACCACTAGAAATACCTCTTTTTAATTATTCTGAAAGTACATACATTGCAAAAACATTTGCACTTGTGTCAGTATGCAAAGGTAAATTTTCAGATGTCAAGTCTAACTGTCCAATTCACAAATTTCAATGGCTGATGCTGCCGCTACCGCTGCCACCATATAGTCCAACTAACTCCTCTACTTTCCTTCCATTACTAAGGGGTAATTCTGAGAAACCTTCCCAGGCACAAGATCCACATAGCATGTATCTTGTGGCTAATTTTCACAGGGAAACTACATAAGTGTGACAGACTTGCACTAGTTTATTTAATTATTATATCGCTTTTCTCAGCGTCAAAGCGGTGTACATAGAACACAGGTTACAGTAGTTGCAACAAAAAGGAATTAACTTATATACATGGGACGTAAGCTTGTGTATTTAGGTAAGGGACATGCAAATTGGCATCTTGCTGTTTGTTTGGGGGGGGGATTAGGTGGAGGGGCCAAAGTGTTCAATAAAGAGGAGCGTCTTTAGGTATTTGCAGAAAGTGAGGAGGTCATTGGTGCATCTGATTAGTTTCAGAAGGATGTTCCAGATAGATGATGCATACAATTCGAAGGATCGCGTGCAGGCTTGTTTGCTGCTCTTTGTTCCTGCATTAGGGATAACAAGTGTGTTGCTTGTGGATTGTCTTATAGTTCTGCTGGGCTGGAATTCTTGGAGTAAGGTATGGAGGTGGGATGTGGGAGTGAGTAGCTTTGCATTTAATGCGTCTGGTCACAGGTATTTATTTAACAGGTTTTATACACCGCCTTAGGGCCAAGGCGGTTTACAGAGAACAATTAACAATCTCAATTGAGAAACAGTTACATAGAACATAAGGGAGTATAACTTGGGGTTAACAGAAACAGGGGTAACTTATTTGGAGGCGTGGGGAAGATTATTTTCTAGGGTGTTATGCAGTTTCATTGGTGCCTTAGTACTCAATGAAGAGGTGTGTCTTTAATAGCTTCTTGAGGTCTTGGGTTGACTGAGCAGAGTGTATTGGAGCTGGGAGTGAGTTCCACACTGAGGGGCGAAAAGGGTGAAGGCCTATTGTTTGTTGCTGAGTGCATTTTGTCTTGAGCGGAGGGATAACTAGTAAATTTTGAGTGGTTGATCTTTTTTCTCTTGTTGTAGGAGCTCTTCTGGTTAGTGGGTTGAGGCAGAGTGCTGATAAATTATGTACGATTTTGTGGATGGTCATTATCACCTTGTGTTTTATCCTCTGTACTATTGATAACCAGTGTAGGCTCTTAAGGATGAGCGTGATATGCTGGAGTCTTGATACTGCTGTTAGTATTTTGGCTGCGATATTTTGTACTAATTGGAGGGGGTAGAGAGTGTGTTTTGGGAGCCCTTGGTATAAGATGTTGCCGTCGTCTAGGTGAGGTGTTATGATGGCTTGGAAAACAGTTCTGTAATCGCTGTTGTGTAGTAGCGGTAGTAGGGGTTGTAGTGATTTCATCTTGAGGTATGCTGTGTTGGCTGCTTTCTTGATGTGGGAGTGCATGTTGAGGTTCCTGTCAAAGGTTATGCCTAGGTATTTGATGTCATCTTTTATCGTAATTTCCGTGTTTTGGAGTGTTAACTTTGCTGGTGAGAGAAGGAGTGTCTCTTGTGACTAGTAGAGCCTCGATCTTTTTACTGTTCACTTTTAGGTTTAGACTTCCAAGGAGGTCGGTGATGGCTGAGATGCAGTCTAAGATGTTGGAGAAGTCCGAAGCTAGGGTATAAAAGGGTGTGTAGAACATGATGTCATCTGCATAGAGGTGGACGTGCATGTTGAATCTTCTGAGTAGGTCGCAGATGGGTTGTATGTAGATGTTGAAAAGAAGTGCTAACAGGGATGATCCTTGGGGTACGCCTTGATTTATGCTGAACTGATTGGATCTGAAGGAGCCAATTTTTACTTGAAGATATCTGTCAGTGGGGTATGAGGATAACCAGGTTAGGGTGCTGTTCTGGAGGCCAATGTTCTTCAGTCTGATTGGTCAAGAGACGGATTTTTGAGGATGAGTCTGATAGAGGTTTGTTTTAGAACAGAGGGTAGGTATTCTTGTTGAAGGGAGGTGTGGATGATCTTTTGTATTGTTGTGCATAACTCTGCTCCAGGAGACTGCATATGGGTCAAGAGGTGAGGTGGTGGTATTGATGTCTTTGATGATGTCTGTGAGTTCACGGGTTGAGATCAGTCTGAAGGTGTCCCAGCTGTGGGCATGAGTTGGCTCATCGTATGAGTGTAGTGAGGCAGAGGGGTGGGGAGTTGGAGTTGGGGAGGAGTGTTTTTTGTGTAAGAAGTTGCCATGGTCTGTGGTCAAGTTGTGGTTTGGTGTTCATTGCAGTGGGATCTTTTGTAAGGGTGGAGACTATGGAGAATAGTTTTCTGAGTCAGTTGAGGGATTTCTTAATTATATTAGTGTAATATTTCTTTTTGCTGCTTTGGATGAGGTTACAGTATTCAGTGTGTTTTAAGCTGTAGTGATCCTTGATTTGTTTGTCTCATGTTCTTTTCCATTTTCGTTTGATGGTCCTAAGTTGTCATCTGATGGCTCTGATTTTTTGGAGTACCACTGTGGTTGTGAGTGGTTTGGGTGGATCATTGATTGTCATGATGTGTAGGTGGCGACATTGGATATCACGGTGTTACAAGAGTGAATTATGCTGTCCAGGTCTTAGATGTCTGGGTCAAGGAGAGGGGTGACGTCTTCCAAGAAGGTTTGCTTGTTGAATGATTTGAAGCGACGTATGCTTGGGTGTTGCTGTGGGGGTTGCGGAGTGAGTAATCCTGCTGGTAGGGTAAAGAATATCACTGCATGGTTGGACCAAGGGACTGGGTCAGTTTGAATGCTGAATTGGGTTGTTGAGATGTGGCTGGCTGCGAATATAAGGTCTAGGGTTGCTCCTTTGTGATGTGTGGGTTCCTTAACAAGCTGGTGAAAATGAAGTGCTTCCATGGTGTTGGTGAAGGTCAAGGCTTGCTTATCTGAGGTGGATGCGAGGTTGATGTCTCCGAGGAGGAGGAAGTGTTTATTGGTAGCAGACTGCATACAGGCCTCGTCGAGGGGGTCTGCGAGATCATCCGTCTTTGGGGATGGCGTCCGGTATGTCAGGCAGATTGTGAAGTCACTGTTGGAGATTGTGAGGCGGTCAAGCATTTCTGTGGAGTGGGAGTAGAGCGTGGTGAAGTTCAAGTACTCTTTTGCCACAATGAGGACACCTCCTTTACTGTTTGTTCTTGGGCAGTTGAAGAGTTTAAAGTGGGGAGATAGTATCTGGTTGAGGGGGAGATAGTATCTGGTTGAGGAGAACATTGTCTGTTGAAGAAATCCATGTTTCAGTGATGAACATAAGGTCGATGTTGTTGCTCAGTATGTAGTCCAATATTATGGGAGTTGTGTTGCAAATGGAGCAGGCGTTTATTAGTGAGCAATTGATGGGATGGTGGGGTTGTTTCTTTTTCAATGGTAGTTGTTGAATAGTGTATCTGATTTCGAGCAAACGGCGTGGAGATTTGGTGCATGGTGTCTTAAGGTTTGTGGCTGGAGTGAGGTGTCTGAGTCTGTAAAGAGTAGGAATGTTATTGTTGTAGGTTGTAGCCGCAAGCAGGGGTAGGAGGGGTACAGGATGGCAAGTATCAACACTGAGGGTGTTGTTAAGCACATGTAGAGCATTATGTGATGCGTGGGGTATCTTCAGTGAAGCTGTTTTAGGATGGGTGTGATGTGGTATTTTGAGGCTCCTTGTATAATGTGTGCTGTTGTATGGAGAGCTGTGCGTAGAGGGAGTAGGGCAGATTGTGGTAGGACTTAGTAGATGGAGTTGCAATAGTAGAGGTGAGGAACAACCATGACCTGGAGGGCTGAGTGGAAATCCTGTGGTTCAAGGAGGGAGTGCAAGCGTTGTAAAATTCTGGCTTTGAGATAGATTGCTCTGGCGGTTTTGTCTACTTGTGATTTGAGGAAGAGAGTTTGATCTAGGGTGAGGCTGAGATACTTTATTTGGGATTAAACTTTTATTTGGGTGTTGTTTAGAGTAAGGTGTGTTGGGGGTGTGAAAGTGCTGTCTTTTGTTATGAATAGGTCTTCCGTCTTTTTGTAGTTGATGGTGAGGTTGTTATAGTTGTTATGGCATATAGTTTAAAGTGCTAGGCTTAGTTTTCAAAGAATTTTGGGGATTATTTTATAACAGATCACTGAGGTTAGGAGGGTAAGAAGTGTCCACTTTAGCTTATGTGTCTTTCTAAATTAGTAGGGATAAACCGGCAGAAATGCTGGGAAGATTGAAGTCATGAAAATTTACATCAGCTTGGGTCCAGTCTGCCCAACCACACATGCATACTTTGTAACTCTGACCACATTTGCCAGAACTCCACCCAAGTACAGCCTACAGGCGGGTCATGTGTAAAAAACCATATTGCTGTCACTGTGCATGCCCTGTAGTTTTATAAAAGCCATTTTATACATGGGAAGGCCTTTCTTCCGAGGCAATAGAGTGTAAAGTACCTTGCCCAAGGCCAAAGGTTTATATAATTACCCCTGCATGGCGAAGGGGAAAATGTTTGGAAATGTTTATGTCACTTTGTCTCCACTCACCATCGGACATTTCCTTCTGAAAACTGCTTGCAGACCGAAGCATTTCAAAATGCCTCTTTTCACTGCGAGGAAACGTATGTGCACTGTGAAATTATATGGGCATTTTTAACTTTTTGAAAGTCCGCTTACACTGATTCAGCCACAATACCTGTATAACCCTTCACTTAACCTGCATAGATATCAATGGAAGCTAAGAAAATATTTCCCCAAGTGACTGAGTTCACCCTGTGGATGAAGGCAGATGATTGTTGAAATCCGCAGGATCATGGCTCAGTGCTTCTGTCACACTACTGCAGTGACAACCCAAAAACATGAAAGAGGAAACTCTTCAGGAAACATCCTATAGACATGTCACCCTTAGAGTAATTCTGGGAGGGTATTTAATGTTGCATTGGCTTCTTTATAACAGACATTCCCACTCTGTGATCCAGAAAATACAAGCAGAGCTCCCATAGCTCAACTGGGACTATGTCACTTACCCCTTTCACTATCTTATAGTTCTCGCTACTCTTCTCACCAACAGGTTTCAAGAAACCTTCTTCATCTGCAGTGCCCTAAACCAGGCAGAGAATGAGAAGATGAGAGACAGATGTGATATGGCAGAGTGAAGAGGAGGGATAGGAGGGAAATATGTGGTAGAAGTGGAAAGTGCAGCACACATTGTGAAGATTAGGATGGGACTGGGTGGAGTAGTGGCTCATGCCACCTTCTGAGGCTCAAAATGTTTCCATTTAGGAAAGTTCATTCGACTGATAGGGAAGACCACCACCCTAAAACAAGAAAGGAGCACAGAAATGTATCATCTGCTGCTTCTCCTTTAGATTTCCAGTTCTGAGGGAAGGAAGCATTTCTGTACCCACCTGGAGGAGTCTCTTCAAGCAAGAACCCAAAATACATTTCTGTATTTAACTGGAATGGCAATCGAAGTCTCCTCGGGTCCCCCACTACCACCCCACTGCTGTGATTCTATCCCAGATGTTTATAACCAGCGTATTACCTCTTTCTTCTCCTTCTTGCCCTCGCTGTTCCCACTGCCTCCTGAGATGCCCTTTTTGTCCACCCATAATTCTGATTTCTCCACCATGGTGCGCAGACGGTCCAGATCTGACTTTATCACTTTGTAATTGTCAACATCCTGGGCAGAGATAAGAAGCTGAACCTGTGGGAGGGAAGAAGTGAAAGGAGAGAAAGAGAGAGCGAGGGGAAAGAGTGACAGAAAGATCATGAGGAAAGGAACCAAGAAAGAAGGAAGGTACAGATGGTAGAAAATATGAAGGCATAAGAGGAAAAGTGAAGATAGGAAGAAAAAAAAAGTAAGAAGAAGAAGGAAAAGTAATGAAATAGGAGAGGAAAGGGAGCAAGAAGAAAACGGATAGTAATAGGTGAGAAGAAACAGCAAAGGATAAAGTCTGTCAGACTGTTCTCAATGTGTTCTCACAGGTCCATCAGCTTCTCGTTATTATGAAGCAGATAAAAGATAATCTCCTGTATCACACAGCCACACACATAAACATATGCATACAAAGAGATTCATGCATATGAACACACAAACCTATCCAGATGGCTAAGCTGTTGTATGAAAAAATAAGTAGAATTCTTAGACCTTAGTTAGATTTCCCTGGAAGAAGAGTCTGAGGATTCCCGTTAGGGATGTGCATCCGTTAGCGAGCTTAAACATTTTAGCATGTGCAAAATTGATTGTATGCACATTAACCTACAAATTAACACGTACTATCAATCTGCATGTGTAAAACGTTCTAACTTGCATAAAAATGTTATTAAAACAAATCAAAAATATTCTGCCACTGCAGAGGCTTAATTCATGTAGAAATGTATGCTGTGTTCCTCCCTGTCACATCTATAAAGATGTGCCATATCTCTGCCTGAGCTGTCACTGTCAGGGTGTGCTGTGTCCATCCCTGTTTCCTGCATAAAAATGTGTTAGATCACCTGCATAAAGATGCACGTTTAGCATTCTGTCACCTGCAAAAAGGTGCACCTTGTCTCTGCCTGTCACTTGTAGAAAGATGAGCTGGGCTCCTGTCCTGGTACCCACCTGTTTGAAGGTGTGCAGAACCTCCTGCCTCTGGCTGAAGTGCTTGAAGAGGAGTTGCAGGGAACCAGATATGAGTGAGGGATAGTCATTCATGGTCAGGTGAATCAGGACTCGCAGAAACATCCTCCCTCCTTCATCATCAACCTCCAACATGCTGGTGCTCTTCCTGCAAGCAGAGTCACAGCTTCACAACAGCACAACAAGAAGCAGCAGGGGAGTCACAGCCCTCCTACGGCACAGCAGAAGGTGGCAGAGAAATCACAGCCATACAACAGCACAGCAAGAGGAAGCAGAGGAGTCACAGCCTTACTGCGGCACAGCAAGATGAGGCAGGGAAGTCACAGCTACACAACACAGCACTGCACTGCAAGAGAAAGCTGGGACTCACAGTCTCACAATCACAGCAAGAGGAATCAGGAAGTCACAGCCACACAGCAGTTATCACAATAAGAAGAGCCAGAGGAGTAACAGCCACATGATGGCACAGTGAGAAGAGTCATGGGAGTCACAATGTCATAACAGCACAGCACAGTCACACAACAATATAGCACAGTGAGAGGAAGTAGAAGAATCGAAACCTCATAAGAGCACAGTCAGAGGAGTCACAGGCTCAGAAGAGCACAGTGAGCAGGAGGAGGTAAGGATCCCCACAATCAGAAGGCGACTAGGAAGCAGCCGTAGAGCAGGAAGGGATCAGGACCGAGGCCCAGTGTGTGAGAGCTCCCTGATGAGAGACAGATGGGAGGAAGTACTTAGACTGGGTATGAAAGCTCCTTGAAAGATGAATGTAATGAAGTAGGTGGGGATGGGGCATGCATAATGGTTTTTCTGATGACAGTCAAAGATGATGAAACAGAGAAATTGTGTGTGGTGATCCCTGAAGAAAGCAGCATATGAAGAAGAATTAAAAAGCCTGTCTGGGATGGCTTTCTGATGAGAGCCATTTGTATGAACAAAGGACAGAGAGAGTGTATGTAAAGGCAGCCAGCCAGCATGAGGTTATGTAGGAAAAACAGACACAAAGATATAGGGCCTGATATTCAGCAGCAGCGGCTAGCGCAAGTACAGCACATAGCCATCTCCGCTGAAGACTTAACCCGGGCCCATATCCAACCACTGCCATTGAATATCCAGGTTTGCCAAGCAGCTGCACATGGTGGAGAAGCTAACCATACAGTGGCGATATTCAGCCGCTGCCCGGTTAGCTTCGGTGGCAAAAGTTAGGACAGCTTTTGCTATGCCTAACTTTCACCAATGAGGGAGAACTGGGCAGCAGCTGAATATCGCTGCTGCCCAGTTATTCCCAGGCACCGCTCCCATAACTCCCCCAACATGCCCTGATGCTAAGCAGTTAGCATCGTGGCATATAACGGCATTACTCAGGGATATCCACTTTGGGGCATTTACACGGTTTACAGCTCTGTAAATCATGTAAATGCCTTGCAATATTGGGCCCATACATTCTATTTATTGGTACCTACCTATGGTCCCTCACAAGAGCATAGCAAAGCAGACTACAACTGCATGAACTTACTCAGTCAGGGTAATGAAAGCAAGGTACAGGGAGAAAGAGACTGCAGGAGGTGGCTGGGCATGAGATGTTAAGTAGAAGAGAGGCAACTTTATCTTGAGCAGGAAAATGAGGTGTGAAGACACAGTTGAGATGCCTACAATCAGTTTGATTCAGAGACAGGGCAAACAGGCAAAAGTGTCCAGTTAGGTTGGAGTATCAAGGAGGTCATTACTGGAGTCCACAGGTGGAAAGCAGGTCACTCACCCAACACCAAACATTGCCTCTGCCTGTTCCCCAATGCGATCCAAATTCAATGAAGCACCTGCAGGGCAAAAGAGGCAGTATTGCTCAAACTAAAGGCACACGGACAACTTATTTGTAACATGGTAACCTCCAAAAAATGTGAGACCAAGAGGATTATTTATGAAAGACAGGCCAAAAGAAATAAGGAAAAGTTGTTTTTAAATGTAAATTGTAGCAAAGCCTCTTGCAAGAGAAAGGCAGGACGCCTCATCCCCAGCTCACACAATGCACTCAGTGAGAGAGGCACTGAGATGGGGGGTGAGAAAATTGTGCAGGCTCTTTGATGTCACACAGTCTCCAGGATTCCCTACCACTCACAGGCTCTGTGATGTCACACAGTCTCCAGGATTCCCTACCACTCACAGGCTCTGTGATGTCACACAGTCTCCAGGATTCCCTACCACTCACAGGCTCTGTGATGTCACACAGTCTCCAGGATTCCCTACCACTCACAGGCTCTGTGAAGTTACAGTCTCTCTAAGATTCTCTGCTTCTTTGCTGCCACTATATCTAATGATACACATAGTCTATAAGTGGCAGGGAATACTGAGGATAGCATGAGATGCTAGAATAAAAGGAAGGAGCCCACTGAGACCTAAACTGGGGCTACTGTGCCTTTCCTACAATGTATGAATTTTACAGCTCGTAAATGTTAAACTCTGAAATGGGAATTCTGAAAGTAGAATTTCTAAATAGGCATAGATCAGGACAATGGTTCATATACCATTCAAACATTTCCCCTATAAAGGTCATATGAGAAGGGTAAATTACAAACTACCAACTAGGAAGTCTACATAGTACAACAGGCATCTGAACTGCAGGTTAGAAAAGACATTTACTCGAAGAGTCGAAGGCTGGGGCAGTGCCATCAGCACCACTGTCCTGCATGGGGTAAACCTCCACAAACTCCTTCTTGAAGACAGAGAGCAGGTAGGAAATCCTGTAGTCCAGACGCACATTCAGGATAAACTGCAAGGAGAAAAGCACAAGGGTGAGATAAGAGAAGGCCAAGAGTGGGCCACTGGAAAGACACACGGGTGGGATGGAAGAAAGCCAGGAGCTGGCCACTGGGGAAGCACAAAGGTGAGACAAGAGGGGGCCAGAAGGAACAAAGGATCAAACTGACAGGAAGTAGGGGTCAAAAAAAAGGCAAAGATGAGACAGATGAAAGAATGTGATAGTAAGGGAGGCGTAAGGATGAGTGGAGAGCTATGAGAATGGAAAAGCCCAGTTAGAGAAGGGTTGGGATAGCAAGAGAGGATATGGGGGAGATGGCAGTGAGAGGATGGAGAGGTAAGATGGAAAGTGAGTGGGGTGAGAGGGTGGAAAGGAAGGGGTGTATCAGTTGTGAGAGGGCTTGAACCAGGGGTCAGGACAGAAGAGAAGGAGAAGGAAGGAAAGATGGATACAGAGCAGCAGGAGAACTCAAAAAGAGAAAGGTGGGGTAGAAAGCAGTTTATCAGTATTTATCTCTCTGTACAACAATTTATCTATAAAGTATAAAATAAGAGTAAGCTCTAATTTCTTCATCTGTCCTGCAGTATGACTGCCAGGAATGTGCCTTCACGCCATGCACCCCAGAGATGCCTGAATGGTCATTTCAGAGGTATCCAACTGTAAAGCATCCTGGGACCCTGCCTGGATGATAGAAATATTATAAATGTAAAGGAAGGAATGGAAGAAGAACAGGGAGCTTCACACCTGTAGGATCTCCAGGATCTTCAGCTTAGTCTCCATTACACAGATGTCAGCACTTTGCACGTTCTTGGGCTTGGGAGGTGTCTCAGAGCTGACGACGGAGCTCAGGCTGGGGGCAGAGAAGATGGACTGCTTTCGGCTCAGCACCATGGTGGACATTATCTGTCCCACACCCTGGATAGACCTTCTCACATTCTTCCCTAAGTGCCCAGTCATGCAGGGGAGCAAGAGAAAGAAGGCAATGAACAAGGTTCAAGATCAGACCCACAGATGTTTCAGTCAAAATGACAATTATATATCCTGCAAGAGATGCTATGGGGGGGGGAGGGGGTGGCGCTTGGGAGCAGTGGCAGCAAATTATGGATCCCCAAACAACAATCTTGAAAGGGCCCCAGAGTTGGAAGGGTCCACCTCAAAAGATCTGGAAGCATCTGCAAGTGGGCTCCATTCTGCCCTGGGGCCCTTCTACATAGCAGGGACCACTTGGGCAGAATTTATGCCACTGCTTGGGAAGGACTCTGGAGATGACACGTTCAGAACCTTGGAAAGGGCGGTCATTTCTCATTAAAGGGAAAACACAGTAGCAAAGTAGCTATTGGCAGCTAATGGCTTTATGTCCATGCAGATTGCTCTGTTGCCCCATGCCCACTGTTATCACCACCGCAGACCAGACAAACTCTGATCTTCACTGCCACAAACTGATCTTGTGTACTGAATTTCAACCATGAATCTTCATGAGACATAACTGCATACATACAAGGTTACATTTATAACAGCTCACCCATGTAAGCACCTATTTTTAGCCTATCTTACAAAGACACAAAGGTTATAAAGATACATAAGTGCCTATTAGCACAAATCCAGCAGAAATAGTGGCTACACTGAAGCCACAGACATTTATGCCTGCTCGGGAATAAGCATAATTTTTTAGCGCATAAAGTACGCGCGTACACACTGGCAGCTTCTCACTTAAACACATTCCCAGTATTAGAGCTCAGCACAGTGTGTCTGTACACCACAGAGGCAGGGAGCTTCTCTGTCACTAACATGTTGACCCCAGCTGCCATGTTACTTATTGTCTTTTTCTTCCCCTACCATGTTGTCCTACCCTTCTACATGTACCACATTGTTCATGCTCCTCCTTTTCCAGTCACATTGACGTCACCCCTCCACCATCTGTCATGTTGTACTCTCCACTCACTCTCATGGAGCACTTTCCAGGCCCATACCAGCTAGAATTCTATCTGCACCCATCCTTTCTACCACGATGTCCACACTCACCCCACCTGCTATGAAATCCACGCCCCTCTTATCACCATGCTGCTCACTTTCCCATATCCCTCCTTCATGTGTCCCCCATCTATAGTTCACGCTCCTAGGCCTTGCTCTCACATGTCACACTTTCCTCGACCATATCCCAACATTTCCTTCCATACCGTCTTAAACCTGCTGTTCTAACATGGTAAGTCCTCCCCAAACTTAGAGAATCCTACCCTTGTCTGGCAGTTTTCTACCACCATGTCCCCTATACTTTCACACTTTCTGATACCCTGTCCTCACCTGGTACATCTTCCCCCATATCCTATCATTAACCATACCCCCTCCACACACACATACACACACCTAGCACATCCTGCCCAAGGATGTCCCACCATCACCTTTCACTTTCGCCTCGCCCTGCCCATCCTTCCATGTGCCACCATCATCTTACACAACCGCCTAAGCCCCCAGCCTTTTTCTGGCATGCCCTGCCTTGCTATTTTCCATTGTGTTTTGCAATCTTGTATAGATCCCACCACACTCACCTGTTACATCCTCGTTATACAAGGCTGGCAGCATCATGTGTGGGTTCTGCACACAGTCTATGATGCCCAGCAGAGTCCGCGTCAGCCTCAAAAGCTCACTGAAACTGTAGAACCCAAAGTAGATGAGATGGCGAGCAAGACTAACAACCTGCAGGAGATAGATGGATGGACAGTAAGCCATAAATAGCAAACCTCTGTCCACACACAGTACCAATAAACCACAGGAATATGGAGTTGCTTCCATGCTATTACTACTTCTACTAGCAATCATTTATATAGCGCTACAAGACATAAGCAGCACTGTACAGATACAGAGCGTACAATCTAATCAAGACAGACAGTACAACAGATGAGAACAAGGGTACATATAGGGAAAGATAAGGAGACACAAGGGGGGGGCATTCTGAACCATGTTTAGCAGGTCTGGATGTCTGATCCAGATGTCCAGGCCTAATAAACGCCTGGCCTGCATCCTGGAAACAGAGATCCTGGCATGTAGATCTGAGCTGTGCGGGGAGCTCTGTCTATGTCATTTGCAGATGACACAAAACTATTCAAAGCTGTTAAAACCCACGAGGATTGTGCAAAACTGCAAGAGGACCTTGATAAATTGGAAGAGTGGACATCCAAATGGCAGATGAAATTTAATGTGGACAAGTGCAAAGTTATGCACCTAGGAAAGAACAATCCAAACTATGGTTACACGATGCAACGTTCCACATTGGGAACCACCACCCAAGAAAAAGGTTTAGGCGTCATCAATAAAACCCTCTGCCCATCATTAAAACCCTCAGCCCAGTGTGCAGCGGCGGCCAAGAGAGCAAATAGAATGCTAGGTATCATAAGGAAAGGAATGGAAAATAAAACAAAGGATATTATAATGCTTCTGTATCGTTCCATGGTGCAACCGCACCTTGAATATTGTGTGCAATTCTGGTCGCTATATCTTTAAAAGGATATAGTGTTATTAGAAAAGGTACAGAGAAGAGCCACCAAAATGGTAAAGGAGATGGAAAGATACCCTTATGAAGAGAGGCTAAAAAGGTTAAGGCTCTTCAACCTGGAAAAAAGACGGCTGAGGGGAGATATGATAGAGGTCTATAAATTAATGAATAAAGTGGAACAGGTTAACATAGATTGATTGTTTATGCCATCAAAATATAGAAAGACTAGGGGACATGCAATGAAGCTACAGGGTAACCTATTTAAAACTAATAAGAGAAAATATTTTTTTCACTCAACGTGTAATCAAACTCTGGAATTTGTTACCGGAGGATGTAGTAAAGGCTGTTAGTGTAGCCGGGTTTAAAAAAGGTTTGGACAAGTTCCTGGAGGAAAGGTCCATAGATCATTATTATAGGGGACCCGGGATATCCACTGCTTGACCCAATACAAGCATTGTGGAACCTGTGTCCTTTGGGGAAACTGATAGGTACTTGTGACCTAGATTGGTTATTGTTGGAAACAGGATACTGGGCTTGATGGACCTTGGTCTGACTCAGTATGGCATATCTTAAGTTCTTATATATGAGCCTCAATGGGGAGCTGGGTAGTGGATCAGAGGTGAGGGGGCGCAGGGTGGTCCCCACAGCCCGGCCCTGGCCATGGCAGGGCCGATTGGGGGTCAGGCTGTAGGGAAAAGCAGAATGCTGTGTCTGCCATGGATCGTGGTTCCATGCAGGAGTCAGGCTAGGCTAGCCGGTGAGTTCAGTGGATGTCCAGGCGGCCAGAATCGGGACACAGTCTGCACATCCAGGCCAGTAGACCCGATTGTGATCCTGTGGGCATGTCTAGCCCCTGTGAGAGCAGAATCGGGTGCAACTGGAGCACATCTCATTTCTGACCAGCCAGACAGGCAGGGGACGCACAGAACAGAACTGGTCTCCATGAGAACAAGTGTATCATTGATAATGGCCACTAGATGGCTCTATACAGCATCAGATAATGCTTTCAGGAGCTGTGCCGCTAGCAGACAATAGGAAGGTTCTCATGAAATCTTTGGATAATAGGAAGAAACCAGGCAAATTCTAGAAGCAGGAATGATCCAGAACATTGCTTCCAGTACACAAGAAGGGCTCCTGGAAGAATCATCTTCAACATCCCAATATCTTTCCTTATTCAATATCTGGGTGCTAAATTTGAACTAAAAGACTGTCTTCTCTAATCTATCCACTGATCAGATTAATAAAGTGTATCCTTCGAATATCATTTTCACAGTATTAACAAAGGAGTGCTCCAAAAGGCCCCATGGTGAGCTGATGGCATTGGTAGGTTTTACAGGTCTCCATCCTCTAGCCATGTGGCTAGAGTGCAAACACACAGCTTTCCATTTACTGAGGCATTAGGGTGACTGCTATCCTGTATCCCCAGGGAAAGGAACTTGGGATCAACACCAAGTCCTTCGTTTCCACATCAGAAAGTGTAATCCACAGCCTGTCACAGCTGCCAGTCTCTGATGTGGCTATCCTGAGAATATGAAGGTGGCCCCAGCACTTCATCACTTACCTCAAAGGTAAGCTTATTTTTCTCATCGTTGGAGAAAGGCATGGCGTCATTCACCACGTTGTTCAGGTAATCCTCCACAAACTCCATGGTGTTGGCAAATGTGTTCTTCTTGTCATCCCGTGAATCATTCAAGTTGGAGTCATAACTGAAAGATGAACAAGCAAGGAGGGGGTATAAGGAGGCAGTATTGCCTGAAGGCAAGAGAATACACACTTCTCTCCCCTCATCTGCACAGGGATATTTCCCTTCTTGACATTGTGAAAGCAATTTTCAAAGCCATTTAAACGGGTAAAAGACATTTTAGCCACATAAAATCGGTATCTTTAGGCTAGGGGAGGAAAAGTATATACGTAAATTGTAGATTCAAATTTACAAGCGCACTTTCCAAGACAAAGCAGGTGAAAGTGACTGTGCACACGCTATACCCAAGGCGAGTCTCAAAGTGAAAATTAGTACAAAGACTGCGTATAGACACAAAATATGATGGCAGAAAAAGACCAAGTGATGCTATCCAATGATCTCAAGATGGCCAAAAGCCAGAAGGATGCTTGGATGTTTAGGAAGAGGAAATGCCAGCAGGAGGAAGATGGTGATAGTGCCTTTGTACAAGCCTCTAGTGAGACCTCATTTGGAGTTCTGTGTGCAATTCTAGAGACCACACCTTCAACAGAATATAACCAGACTGGGGTTGGTGCCGAGGGTGGCTACTAAAATGGTCAATGGTCTTCATCATAAAGCATATGGGAACAGACTTAAAGGTCTCCATATGTATACTTGGAAGAAAGGTAGGAGAGGGGATATATGATGGAGACCTTTAATGCCTCCATGGCATTAATGCACAGGAGATGGGCCTCTTTCAGTTGAAAGGCAGCTGTGGAATGAGGGGTCATAGGATGAAAATGAAAGAGGATAGACTCAGGAGTAATGTAAGGAAATACTGTATTTCGTTATGGAAAGAATGGTGGATGTATGGAATAGCCTCCCAGCGGAGGTGGCAGAGACAAGGACTATATCTGAATTCAAGAAAGCATGGGACAAGTACAGAATATCTCTGAGGGAGAGGTGGAATTATAGAAGTAAGAAGTTGGTATGGTTGGGAAGACTGGTTGGTGTTTATTTGCCCACTGCTCAGTTCAACAATCCCTTCCTCTCCCTCAAAGATCCTCGGTGCTTGCCCCATTCTCTCTTAAATTCTAACACAGAGCATGTCTCCACTGGGAGGATGATCAACACATCCACCAATGCAGGCAGTTTGAAAGGCCCATACACAGTTCTGTCCAAAGATGGTGCTCCCAGTACCAAGATGCCCTTAATACCATGCTTGGCTCAGAGGGAAGAGTGTTTTCCATCACCATACTGGGATACTGGATCACTGCTGACTAGATGGAAGAATATCATTTAACAGTTTTAGCATTAATAGATAGTGCTTCTCAACCCAGTCCTCAGGACACACCTAGCTAGTCAAGATAACCATGATGAATATGCATAAGCTGGATTTGTATGCGCTGCCTCCATTGTATGCTAATCTCTCTCTTGTATATTCATTGTGGCTATCATGAAAACCTGACTGGCTAGGTGTGTCTCAAGGACTGAGTTAAGAACCCCTGATCTAAAGGCAATGAGCAAGAAAATCAATCATGATCATCTTAATAAGGTGCAAAATCCTTGTATCTTTAATGACTAAGAACACTAGAGCCTTTAGAAGCTTGAAACAAAAAGAGGATTTGAATGTAAGTATTGTTACAGTGGATCACATAAGCTATTATATCCCAACCCTTCTCATCCTGCAAAGGCAAACTAGAAATATGATTCACCTCCTTTGATGTGCCATAGCACTATTATGATATTCTAGCAGACACCTGATTTCTAAATCACTTTCCTAGTCCAAAGACCACCCAAGGTGATCTACAAAATAAAATATAATACTTTCACAAATAAAATCTAACACATAACACAGCATTTGCATACTCTCTACCCCGTCCAACTCAAGCACTTGCTGCACCAGCCTGACCACAGTGGTGTCCTGTTCTCTCTCCCCCTATGCCTGCCTCCCTTGGCTGACTTAAAGAGGCATTATCTTGTGGCTATGCTGCCACCTGTTCTGGCCATGTGGGCTGGAGGCCAATGCATGAGCCTTCTTCCAGTCTGCAGATCTACAAGGCTACTTAGGCATGTTCCTTGGTGGGGTGGGAATACTGATCACTAATAGACAGACCCCACTGCAGTACACTTACACCTTTTACTGTATATGTATAGATGCCCATGAGAACCTTTTTGAGGTGGCAGCTTGTGAAAGGAAGAGCAGAAGACAGATGGCATGAGAGGAGATTTTCAGTCCAAAGGGCTTTCAGAATTAAGTATATTTGAGGAAGCACAGTGTCACCAAAAAGTACATGTGTACAGGTTCCCAATCAGAACTGGTAGGATCTTACACACATGCCCTGTAGGAAGACACTCCTAGAATAGAGGGCAGGTGAATAACAGAGCTGTTCCCTTCACCACCCAGGCATCCAATGAAAAGGCATCTCTCAGAAAACTCTGGAGTGACAAACGTAAATAAGGAAAGAGGAAGAGAGATGGTGCCTTACTCTTTGATGGTGATTGTGGTAGGGATCTCAGTCCAAAGGCGTGCAAATTTCACTGGTGTCACGAGCTCCTGGGGGTCACGGTCCACATGAACATGTAACATGAGGTGGCAGAAAGAGGCACGAATGTCAAAGGGCAGCATCTCGTCTGCCATGCACAGGAAGATGAGGTCCACACCTAGCTGCTTGGAGATCTCATCAATGGCCAAGTACTGGCGGTCCAGGCACATGCGGGCAAAGAGCTTCAGCTGGTATCTGCAAACATAAAAACATAAGAACATAAGATATGCCATACTGGGTCAGACCAGGGTCAATCAAGCCCAGTATTCTGTTTCCAGCAGTGGCCAATCTAGGTCACTAGCAATTTCTCCAGAAGACATAGGTTCCACAATGCTTGTATTGGGACAAGCAGTGGATTTCTTGGGTTCCCTTTAATAACACAGGTACACTAAAAAAAATTTTTTTTAAACTGCCTCTAATGTTTCGATTGATTTTTACGTTTTTTGGTGCGCTGAATCCAAATCTGGTAACCAATTTGCTCCATCACGTACAGATTTTTTGCTACATTGGGTTAGCAGTTTGAGGTGAACGTTTCAGATTGAGTGCGATCGAGATAAAGGTTTCTTGGATGAATTCTTTATACTAATTGTTTAGTAGTTATTCAAATAAGAATAAAGAAAATTGTAACAAGGCAGCACATAAGAATAGAGTAATGTCAACAAAACACACTGTGATGGTAGCAAAATTGTCTGCACTTAAAACAGCCACATACATGTGCACAAACATTGAGCATATAAGAGCGAGGTTAGACACAAAGCAAAGCAAAGAAATGTGCAAAAAATGTTGTACAGGTATGTATGTAAGAATAGAAAACGCAAACCGCACCATTGCAATACATGAAGACAAACACCCGATGGTGTGAAAATAAAATTCTAATAAATGAGATCCGACACTGTGGTAATAACTAGCAAATTTTTATTTCAAAGTTTAGTAAAAACACGATATTTGTCAACACAGTTTAGATTTTAAAGTCATTCTTGGGTCAATCAATCTCCTGGTGGGCCCGTTTCTTCTTCCCCCGAATGCTTCTCTTGGTGCGCTGCTTGGCGTATTTTTCATCTGGGGTTCCCCGCAGCAGCAACCAGCAGAAATCAGCCATCATAGTGGTGTTCCATCTTCCTTGGTACCTTCTCTCTGCGTCCTTGATGTCCTGGTGAAACCTTTCACCTTGTTCTTCACTGTACGCCCCCAAGTTTTCGGGAAAGTAGTTCACATGGGAGTGCAAGAAATGGACTTTCAGGCTCATGTTACAGCCTTGTTCTTTGAAGGCATTGAGCATCCTGGCAACAATATCCTTATAGTTCTCATCCCGCCTGTTCCCCAAGAATTTGAGAACAACATCCTTGAAGGAATCCCAGGCTTCTTTTTCCTTCTCAGACATCGTTTCAGCGAATGCTCCATCTGAAATGAGTTTCCTTATATCAGGGCCAACAAACACTCCTTCCTTTAGCTTTGCTTCAGAAAGTCGGGGGAACTTTGAGCAAAGGTACCGAAAGCACTCACCATCTTTTGGAAGGGACTTGATGAATTGCTTAATGAGACCCAACTTAATGTGGAGAGGTGGTAATAGAATTTTATCACGAGGTACCAAGCTCTCATGAAGAACATTTTTCTCACCGGGTCTCAAATACTCCCGAATTGGCCAGTCTTTTTTCCCCCAGTGTAGGTCGCGGGCCCGGCTATCCCACAAGCAAAGGAAGCAGGGATATTTGGTGAAACCGGATTGTTGCCCTAATAGCATGGATAGAATTTTAAAGTCTCCACAAATCATCCACTTATGCTCATCATAACGAATCTTCTGAAGAATCAGGGCCAAATTCTCGTATTTTTCTTGGAGAATAACAGAGTGAGCAATAGGAACTGAAGCGAATGTGTTGCCATTATGAAGAAGAACACCTTTTATGCTGTCTTTTGACGAATCAATGAACAGCCGCCATTCAGCAGGATCATACTTGAGTTTAAACTTTTCCATCACTCCGTATATATCGTTGCAAAATACCAAATCTTCCTCTTTGCTGAAATACTTCAAAAATTGTGTCTCGCGGTTGCGGTACCAATAAAAAGTTGGGCAGCATCTTTTGGGAGTCCTAAATCCCGGACTAAATCATTCAATTCAGCTTGAGAGAAAAGTTCAGGTTTCGGATCTGGTTCAGTTTCAAACTCGGAAGTACTGGACTCATCGAGAAAAGCCATCTGATGAGTCTCATCATGATCAGAACCGTCCACACAAATATGATCCAAAGATTTTGGTGGTTCAGGCACAGGTACTTCGTTGCTATGAGGCATAGGCCTAAAATTGGGGTAACTTATTACGTTCTTATTTTTTAAGTTGTATCCCTTCACAATGCAAGAGCGAAAATAGCAGTCACTGCTGTGGTCTCTTTGTTCACGCCACATCATAGGTATTCCGAAACGAAATGCTTGTTTTTTACCTTTCATCCATAAGCGTAGATCTTCCTCACATGTCTTGCACACTTTGTGAGGAGCCCATGGTTTGTCTTGATCGCCTAACTTCAAACCGAAATAGGCGAAATATACTTTTTTAATAAATGCAGAAATGTTCCTCTGCCGCTTTTTCACGGTATATTCCCCACAAATAAAACAAAAACTGTCCGGAGAGTTGACGCAACCTCTGGCTCTGTGAGCCATCACAAATACACAGCACTGCAAACTACAACTGTAGTGAACCACTTCGGAATAAAGCTGGATTACGACTGAGCAAACAAAAGGTAATAATGAACTTGCAAGAAACTGAAATTTGACAGGAACGTTCATGTCGCAACCACCGTGTTTGAGCGAGCGAACGAGGCGAGGCGAACAGGAAAGAACATGCGCCAGCGCGAGTACTGGATTTAGCCCCCCGCCTCCCAATTGTCCTGTTAATGTATAAAATGAATACAAAACACTCTAAAATATCATGAGGGAGTGTTTCTAGTTAACCATTACAACCTCTGTTTTGGGCCAAGTAAATAAACTGCAGTCTGCTAAAAAAAAATTATGTGAACATTCCTTATATGGGTAAGAAATCTAATTTTGCAAGAAAACGTGATGTGATGGAACATTTTGGCTATTTTTCCTGGATTTAGCACCCCAAAATCTATAGGAATCAGTTGCAAAACTGGAGGCAGTTTTTTGGTAGTGTACCTGTGTAATGGTTTATGGACCTTTTCTCCAGGAACTTGTCCAAATCTTTTTTAAACCCAGCTACATTAACAGCTCCGGTAACGAATTCCAGAATTTGATTACGCATTGAGTGAAATAATATTCTCTCTTATTAGTCTTATATGGGTTACACTGTAGCTTCATTGCATGTCCCCTAGTCTTTCTATATTTTGATGGTGTACACAATCAATTTACGTTTACCTGTTCCACTCCATTCATTAATTTATAGACTTCTATCATATCTCCCTTCAGCTGTCCCTTTTCCAGGTTGAAAAGTCCTAATTTTTTAAGCCTCTCCTCACAGGGGTATTCTTCCATCCCTTTTTCCATTTTTGTGGCTGTTCTCTGTACCTTTTCTAATTCTGCTATATCCTTTTTAAGATAAGGCACCCAGAATTGCACACAATATTCGAGGTGCGATCGCATCATGGAACAATACAGAGGCATTATAAAATACTTTCCTTATGATTCCTAGCATTCTGTTTGCTTTCTTGGCTGCCACAGCACACTGGGCAGAGTATTTCAACATGCTATCCACTATGATGCCTAAATCTTTTTCCTGGGTGGTGATTGCTAATGTGGAACCTTGCATCGTGTAACCATAGTTTGGTTGTTCTTTCCTAGATGCATAACTTTGCACTTGTCCACTTTAAATTTAATCTGCCATTTGAGCGTCCCGTCTTCCAATTTATTAAGGTCCTCTTGCAATTTGTCACAATCCTCTTGGGTTTTAACAGCTTTGAATAGTTTTGTGTTATCTGACCATCTCACTCATTATTCCTATATCCAGGTCATTAATGAATAAGTTAAAAAGCAGCTGACTCAGCATAGATCCCTGGGGTACTCCACTATTCAACTTTCTCCACTGGAAAAATTGGCCATTTAGCCCTACCCTCTGCTTTCTTTTAATCAGTTCCTGATCCACAATAGTACACTGCCTCTTATCCCATGACTTTTTAATTTTGCCAAGAGTCTCTCATGAGGGACCTTGTCAAAGGCTTTCTGAAAATCCAGATACACTACATCAACTGACCCATCTTTGTCTACTTATTTACACCAAAAAAATATAACAGATTAGTAAGACAAGACCTTCCCTGGTCAAAGCCATTTTGACTGTCTCCCATTAAAACATGACTATTTACATGTTCAGAAATTTTGTTCTTAATAATGGTTTCTACCATTTTTCCCGGTACTGATGTCAGGCTGACCAGTCTGTAGTTTCCCAGATCACCCCTAGAACCTTTTTTAAAAATTGGCGTTACATTGGCAATCCTCCAATCTTCAGGCATTACTGATGCTTTTAATGGTAGTTCACAGATTAGTAATAGTAAGTCTGCAATCTCATATTTCAGTTCTTGCAACACCCTTGGATGTATACCATCCAATCCAGGTGATTTGCTACTCATTAGTTTATCAAATAATGGTAATATATCTTCCCAGCTTATTGATACTTTTTTCAATTCTTCTTCTGCATCAGCTTCAAATGCCATTTCAGGCATGGATAATTATCTCTACATCTTCTTCAGTAAAGACTGAAGCAAAGAATTCATTCAGTTTTACTGCTATGTCCTTGTCCCCTCTTAGGGCCCTTTTACCCCTCTATCATCTAATGGTCCAACTGATTCTCACAGGTTTTTTGTTACGTATATACTTGAAAAAGTTTTTATTATGCATTTTTGCTTCTACAGTAAACTTTTCTTTGCCTGCCTTATCAATGCCATGTATCTAACTTGCCAGTGCTTATGTTGTTTTCAGTTTTCGTCATTTGGTTCCTTTTCCATTTCCTAACAGATGCTTTTTTGGCTACAACAGCCTCTCTGACCTCACCTTTAAACCATGCTGGCAGCTTTTTGGACTTCCTTCCATTTTTCTTAAAGCATGGAGTACAGCTGGTCTGGGCTTTCAAGATAGTATTTTTAAACAATGACCATGTTTGATATAAATCTTTAACCTTTGCAGCTGCTCCTTTTAGTTTTTTTCTTAACTGTTTTTCCTCATTTTATCTCCTCTCCCTTTTGAAAGTTAAAAGGTAGTACTGTGGATTTCCTTGCCATCCTTCCTCCATTTATTAAATCAAACGCAATCATGCTATGATCACTATTGCCAAGTGGCCCCAACACCCTTATCTCTTGCACCTGATCTTGTGTTCTACTAAGGACTAGGCTCAAGATGGCTTTCCCTCTTGTCAGTTTATGAACCAGCTGCTCCAAGAAGCAGTCATTTATTTCATCTAGAAACTTTATCTCCCTAGCATGACCTGCCGTGACACTGCCCCAGTTGATACCAGGTTAATTGAAATCATCCATTATTATTACTGTGCTGTAAATATTGTTAGCTTCCCTGATTTCTTTGAGCATTTCATTATCCATTTGTTCATTCTGGCCAGGCAGTCGATAGTACATTCCCACTGCCACTGCCTTCCCCTTTTTACATGGAATTTCAATCCATAGAGATTCTATAGTGTAATTTGTTTCCTGCAAAACTTTAATCCTATATGACTCAATGCCTTCTCTAACATAGAGCACAATCCCTCCACCAATCCTATCATTCTAATATAATTTTTACCTAGTTATCACAGTGTCCCATTGGTTGTCCTCCTTCCACCATGTCTCTGAGATACCAATCATATCTAACTTCTCATTTAGTGCTATATATTCTAACTCTCCCATCTAATTTTTTAAACTTCTAGTATTTGCATACAAGCATTTTAGAGGCCGTATTTTATTCATATTACTCTGGTTACTGGTAGGCGGGGGTAATTTGGAATCTTTAAGTTCTGTCTGCTCTGTACTTAAGGGCATTTGGGTTACTTTTGTCTTTATTGGAACCTCTCTGTCGATATGCCCTAACTTCAATCTTTTGCAGTATCCTTCAAGGATACATCCTTCCAAACCATGCGCTCTTGGGAGACTGTTGGCTTTCCCCTATTATCTAGTTTAATAGCTGCTCTATCTCCTTTTTTAAAGGTTAATGCCAGCCGCCTGGTTCCATCTCGGTTAAGGTGGAGACCATCCCTTCGGAAAAGCCCCTTCTTTTCCCAGAATGTTGCCCAGTTCCTAACAAATCCAAAACCCTCATCCTTGCACTATTGTCTCTTCCACGCATTGAGATTACGGAGCTCTGCCTGCCTTTTAGGTCCTGCGCGTGGAATGGGAAGAATTTCAGAGAATGCTACCCTGGAAGTTCTGGATTTCAGCTTCCTACCTAAACACCAAAATTTGGCCTCCAGAACCTCCCTACCACACTTTCCTATGTCATTGGAACCTACATGTACCAAGATAGCAGACTCCTCTCCAGCACTATCTAAGACCTTGTCTAGGTGGCGCTAAGGTCTGCTACCTTCGCACCAGGCAGGCATGTTACCAGCGATCCTCATGTCCAGCAACCACCCATCTATCTACAGGCCTTTTCCTCGTGGGCACATGGCCTTGGAGAAACCTCCTTGGTGCGAGAGGGTTTTACATCGACTGGAGGACAGGTCCTAGCTATAGGATCACTTCCTGCCACAACAGGGTGATGCTTTCCTATCATGTGACCTCTCTCCTCCATGGCAACAGATATGCTGCCAGACTGGAGGTGGGACTTCAGTACTATGTCCCTGTAAGTCTCGTCTATGTACCTCTCTGTCTTCCTTATGTCTTCCAAGTCTGCTACTCTAGCCACAGAGATCAAACTCGTTCCCTGAGAGCAAAGACCTCCTTGCACCTATTTCACACGTAAGACCCCTCACCAACTGGGAGAAAATCATACATGTGATACTCAATGCAAAAGACTGGAAAGCCTCCATCTTGCTGCTGGACTGCTGCCTGATCTTAGTTTTAAGGTTGTTTTTATGCATTTAAGTTGTTTACTTACATAGATCTGCTGGGGATACTTATACTAATAAAACTAATAAAACTATATCTAATACGTTTAATGGACATTTCACCTCAAGATTAATTAATCTCAGGTCCTTAATGTATGCTTAATGAGGATAAACAGCTGCACCTGAGAGTGAATATGGGCACCTCCTTTCCTTTAAGAGGTTTAAGAGCCTATAAAGCTACAATCGTCCAAGGGGTAGGTGGGAGTGGGGAGGGAGGGAGGGAATGAAGACCTATAAAAGTTGGTTTGCTTCTAAGGTAAAGACTTACCAATTTTCTGGGTGATTCATGCAGCCCTTGAATTGATAGAAGGGGCCTTTTAAATTTCCCCTTTGATCTGTCACTTGCCTTTATAAGGAGAGCAGAAAAAGAGTGCAGCATATGAGAAAGAGAGAGAGAGGAGGGGAAGTGTGGGAGAGGAGCATGGGAGAAAGAAAGTGAGGAATAGGAGAGACTCATGGGCAATAGAGGTATGGATGGCAATACAGAAAAAGATAAAATATAGACAAGGGGAAAAGAGAAAGGCATGGAAACAAATAGCAAGGGAAGGTTCGGAAGGAAACAGGAAGAAATAGTCACAGGATAGTGAAACAAGAAAGAGAGAAACAAAAATATTTAAAGATGGTCAGAAAAAGCGTAGTAACTCACCAGTAACAAGTGTTCTCCAGGGACAGCAGGAATCAGTCCTCACATATGGGTGACATCAGCACCGACAGAGCCCATGCAGAGCATTTTCCCAGCTTTCAAAAAAAGCCTTTGGGAATGCTACCACGCATGCATGGTCCCCTTCCTGCCCAAAGGTGCTATCTTACTCAGTCAGGTGCTATAGCTATAGACCTTTCAAGAAGATGGCAAAAATATACAGCAACTCCAAGGGGAGGAGGGAGGGTTGTGAGGACCGATTCCTGCTGTCCCTGGAGAACACCTGTTACAGGTGAGTAACTACGCTGTCTCCAGGAACAAGCAGGAAGTCAGTCCTCAGAAATGGGACTCCCTAGCTACAGGCTACCGAGGACCTGTAGGAAAAAACACGGCATCGCTGTGAGTAGTTGTCAGTGAAAACCGAAGGCAGCCTGAGGACCTCAGGTCCATGGATGGCCACGCTCCTGGTAGTCGGAACAAGAAGGGTCAGAGGGCAGGAGTTGCTTAAACCTCTAACAGATTATGGAGTACAGCCTGGCCGAAGGCAGCATCCCGACAGGACTCCCTCTCCAGGCAGTAAAGCACTGTGAAGGTGTGAGTGGAAGACCAGGCAGATGTCTGCCAGTGGCACCAAGCGCAGGCTAGCGACAGACGTCACCATCACTCGGACATTGTGAGCCATGACTTGGTGGTTTTCTAGTGGAAACCTGGACTGGGCCTGGGCAAAGGCGATGCAGTCCACCACCCAGATGGACAAGGTATGCTTGGTGACTGCCAGCCCTAAACGGCTGGGGTCGAAGGAAACGAAGAGCTGCCCAGATCTGTGGTGGTCCTGAATTCACTGCAGCTAGAAGGAGAGCGCCCTCTTTCAATCCAGGGTGTGGAGAATTGCTGACACCGGGTCGGCGTGGGGCTTCAGGAAGAAAGTGGGCAGTACTATCTCTCAACTGAGATGAAAATCCGAGACAACCTTCGGAAGGAACCTGGTGTGACTCCAAAGGACCATCTGGTTCCTATAGAGCCTCGGACATCAGCGCCTGAAGCTCACTGACTTTCCGGGCGGAGGTGAGAGCTATCAAGGTGGCCACCTTCCACAAGAGGTGCTGCAGTGGGTTGGTAGCCATGGGCTTAAAAGGCAACTTGGTCAGCTGCGTGAGAACCACACTGAGGTCCCATTCCAGCAGAGGAGGGCGGGTCGGGGGCTTGGAAAGAAGCAGGTCTTGCATGAAATGAGAGACAAGCTGTAACCCTGAAAGAAGTCTGCCCCGAAGCTGGGGGTTGTGTCTTGGGGCCCTTCGGCTTGCGAGGGCCATGGACTGTGGACTTGCCCTGGCCGCCCTGAACGGGAGTAGATGCTGGCGGATAGGCCGGGTAGCCCCTGTACGGAAGCTCCTTTCATTGGAAGAACAGCTTCTTATTCTGCTGCTTCTTCCTGGGGTTCTTCCTGGGGAGGGAGGAAGTTTTCCAGGAGAGGCGAGTACAAGTCATGTATTCTGTCTCAATCTCTTTGGCCTTGTCCTCCATGGGCTTGCCAAATTGCTGCTCCCTGAGGCAAGGGACATCCAGCAGCTTCTCCTGGATCCACTGTTCCAAGTCCGAGGACTGGAGCCAAGCCTGCCAGTGGGCTCCGATGCCAGCCGCCGCCATCCAGGCGGAAGACTGAAAGCCATCGTACACTGCTCACGAGAGGTACTTTGAGCATTCCCTGATGGACTTTGAGAGGGCCTGAAAGCATCAGAGATGGTCTCCGTCAAGGCCTGTCGCAAAGCCTCCAAGCTCCTTAGCGAGATCACTGAGGAACATCCCAGTGTATAATTGGTAAACTTGGATGTGGCATGACAGCAAGGAGCCCTGGTAAGCCTTGCGCCTGGGGGGCATCGAGAGTACGAGACTCTCTGCCCGGAGGGACTGATGAATGAGTCTTTGGGATCTTTAGCTTCCGCATGGCTGATCCGACCACCATTAAGGCGTGGGGAAGCTGGGCTTTCCGGAACCCTGGATCTCACTGGACCTTATATATAGCATCCAGACGCTTGCTCACAATCGGGACAGAGGCTGGGGTCTCCCACATGCAGAGTAGGAGGCAGTTCAGAATGAGAAGAACCGGCACTGAGAGCGCCTCCCTTGGAGGAGCTTCATATTGCAGAATATTGAGCTTCTCAATGCGGGGCTCCTCCCCCGACTCAGTGGCGAGCACTGGGGCCCATGCCATGTCCTGGACGAACTCCAGGAAGGAGGTGTCCTCGGGAGGTGACCGCTGCCTCTGGGTAGGCAGGGAGGGGTCGGAAGGGTGATCTTGGTGAGATCGAGTCTCCAGGGAGTCCTGTGGAGGACTCGAGGTCAAGAGGCTCAAGACAGGTCGGTGACCCACGCCGGATCTCCAAGGCCGAAACTTGCCCGGAGCCAGAAGCACCTGCCCGCTAAGATCTTGCGCCCAAGGAACAGGATGGAGATCAAGACCCGTGCCAAGGATCCTCACGAGGCTTCTGGCTCTGGGGGGTCACAATGGTGGCCCAGGGAGTCCTCAAGGTTGAGATCCCTGTTGTCTCGAGGTGCGTGCCAGCGGGGTCGGGAATCAGCACCTGCTGGGCAGCGAGGAATCTCCCAAGACCCAGCATCCGGGCCTCCCACTTATGAGTGGGGCGCTGCGACACTGACGCCAGGGTGACCAGGTTGGGTGTCGAGGAGGAGAGGGGATCCTCGCTGGGACGACCCTCGGGAGACCGAGCGCCTTCAGAGGACTCCGTATCGGTTCGAGGTACCTTACTGTGCTGCTCCCTCTCCAGAGACTGCCGAGGGGGGCTGAGACCATGTGCATTCTCTCTCATGCTTGTCTGATGCCCCTGACAGTCCTCGAGGCCTTCTTTTTCCGCTCACATTCAGGTGACCCCTGATCACAGTGTCGCCGCAAATTGGGAGGAGCCTTGGGAGACTCCAGAGGTTGCGGAGCTGAAGAGCAGGAGGCTACCGGGGATACCAGAGCAGCCTTACGGAAGAGATCATCCAGCTTCTGCTTACTACTCTGGATGGAAGAGATCATCCAGCTTCTGCTTACTACTCTGGAGGGTTGTTCTTCCCTAGGTTGCGACGCTCCTGCCTGGGCCCTAGAGCTTACAGGCAGGAGTGGCCTTATATAATGTCCCTTATGGATAAAGGTGGTACTGAACCCTCTGAATGCTGGGATTCGTAGTACACTTGTTTTTTTTCCTTTAGGGATGAAAGTTGTAGTTGTGACTCGAGTGATAAAGCTTGCAAGAAATTTATTTGTTGTGGGGATATTTTCAACGCATTACAATTCAAAGGTGCATAACGTAAAGGTGCAACTTTCAACATAAAGGTGAAATCAGGAGGTCAGGAAAACAACTGAAATCAAATAGCTTTAACTCAGCTTTACACAGACACGGTAGCTTCTACTCAGCTTTGCCTCGTGTGGTTGCTTGGGATTATTGCAGCCTCACAGTAACAGCTGTTCTCCTCACAGCGTGGCTTTACAGAAACAGGTGAAAACAATTTGTGAACTTTCACGGCTAGGCAACAGGTATAGCAAACGTTTTGTATTCTTCTCATACAAACTCCAGATGCTTCTTTACACTGCTACTCTCTAAAACATAAAGAGCAGTCCATTGCACAAGGATCATAACTCAAGGTAGGCACATCATTATCTATCTGCATACATTCATCTGGGCTAAGGCAATTGTTCTCTTCATCAGGTTTCTTATGTTTCCCTGACTTTAGCTCCAGAAATTGCTGAAACTCTTTTAGAAGCAATTCAGCCTGTAGCTGCTCTTTAGCTGCTCGATAGTCTCCGGTAAGGGTCACACCCTTCCCCACTCACTATCTGCTCCTGTTGCAGAGTTTGGCTTAGGGAGGTCAGCACAATAAAAGGGTTTCTCCAGCAAGGCATTAAAATTAGGAAATTCAGCTTTACCTTTATCAGAGACATTGGCATAAGAACAGGCACCTTTCTTCCAGGACTTTCTCCTCTTTAGAAACTCAGGAGTTTTATGGCTAGTTCTTCTGCTAGGAGAATTTCTCTCAGAAAAACTTCTTTCCTGTTTTGGTTTCTGGCTTTTATAGCACTGCTCGCCACCAGACAAAATACCTTTTCTCCAAGAGCTGGGTTTGCTAGCCTTCCCACGTCTAGGCTCTACCATGTGGTAAGGATCTCCTTGAGAGTATATTGGGCTCCAAGGCTTACTGCTCCAGGGTTCTGCCTTCTCCCAGGGTTCTAGCATTTTTCCCCTTTGATTCCAAGTTCCTCCTGAAGACCAACGTGCACTGGAAGCTGCTTCTCGTCTGCTTCGTTTCTTGCTGCTCTACTTGTCAGCCTTGCTGCCTGCCTTGCCAGCCTTGCTGCCTCCTCTGTCAATCCTGTCTGAGGATTTAAAAAGGGCTTCATTTCCCGGCACTCCCTGTCGTTCCCCTGGGCGTGCCCAATCAGTACTGAAGCCTAACTCCTCCCCTGGGCTGGGGCTTGTCTTCAGCTCAGCCAATAACTGTGATTTTCCAAGTCAGTTTTGGAAATCCTGTGTGTGTCATCCCTTCTATCAGGATTTTCCCCTATCTCCATTTCCTCTGGAGGGGAGTCTTCACCACAAGGTGCATAACTTTGCACTTGTCCACATTAAATTTCATCTGCCATTTTGATGCCCAGTCTTCTGATTTATCAAGATGCTCTTGCAATTTTCCACAATCCTCTTGGGTTTTAACAACTTTAAATAGTTTTGTGTCATCTGCAAATTTGATAACCTCACTCGTTATTCCACTTTCCAGGTCATTTATGAATATGTCAAAAAGCAGCAGACCCAGCACAGATCCCTGGGGTACACCACTATTCACCTTTCTCCATTGGGAAAATTGGCCATTTAGCCCAACCCTCTGCTTTCTATCTCTTAACCAGTTCTTGATCCACAGTAGTACACTGCCTCCTATCCCATGACTCTTTAGTTTTGCCAAAAGTCTCTGATGAGGGACTTTGTCAAAGGCTTGAAAGCCATAGCTGGCTATAATCTATTCAGTAGAGACAGAGAAAATGGAAGAGGAGGAGGAGTAGCCTTGTATGTCAAAAGCAATATTAAATCTACTGAAATGCAGGGGGTATGGGGCTCTGGGTTGTGTTGGAAAGAGGAGATGGCACTGTCATCCATACTGCTGTAGTCTACAGACCTCTGACTCAAATTGAAGAACTAGATAACGAATTGATTATAGACATTGTCAAAATAGCCACAAAGGGGGAAGCGATCATATTGGGTGACTTTAATCTACCCGATGTGGATTGGATTACTCCTTCTGCAAATCTGGAAAGAAGCAAAATAATTGTGGACGCTATCCAAGATGCGTTACTTAGACAAATGGTGATGGAACCAACAAGGGAAAGCTCAACGCTGGATTTAGTCCTCACCAACGGTGATAGCATGTCGAATGTCTGTGTGGGTGCACCTGTGAGCAACAGCGATCATCACACGGTGTGGTTTGAGATAAAAACCAAGGTGCAGTCCAACTATAGCAAGCTCAAAGTCCTAAACTTCAAAAACACTGACTTCAATAAAATGGCCATGTACCTAAAGGAGGAGTTGATAGGGTGGAAGGAGATAAGGGAAGTGGAATTGCAATGGGCTAAACTAAAGGTGACAATAAAAGGAGCAACAGATAAATATGTAAGAAAAGCAAATAAAAACAAAAGGAGAAGGAAACCTATTTGGTTTTCCAAAGAAGTGGCTGCTCAAATCTTTCGCAAAATTCAAAAGCTTGCAGAGGAACACAGAAATGAATACAGGATCAAACTCAAAGAGACAAAAAGAGAAATAAGGATAGCAAAATCAAAGGCAGAGGAAAAGATGGCGAAAGATGTGAAGTGTGGCGACAAAACTTTCTTCAGGTATATTCGGGAAAGGAAGAAGATCAGAGGTGGAATCGCAGGACTCAGAAGTGCTGGGAATGGACTCGTGGAAAGGGACATTGAAAAAGTGGAATTGCTAAACAAATACTTCTGCTCTGTTTTTACTAAAGAAAATCCTGGAGAAGGACCAACTGTGACTCCCAAATATAAAGATGGGAATGAAGTAGATACCACACCATTCACAGAAGATGATGTGTTAGAACAACTTGCGAAACTGAAAGTGGACAAGGCCATGGGACCGGATGGGATACATCCCAGGATACTGAGAGAGCTCAGAGAGGTTCTTGCAGGGCCATTAAAGGATGTTTTCAACAGATCCTTGGAAACAGGAGTAGTTTCTCAGGACTGGAGAATGGCTGATGTCGTACCTCTACACAAAAGTGGTGACAGGGAAGAAGTGTCAAACTACAGGCCCGTGAGCCTTACCTCGGTGGTAGGAAAAGTAATGGAGGCACTTCTGAAGGAGCGAATAGTGAACTTTCTCAAAACCAACAGGTTGCAAGATCCGAGGCAACGTGGTTTTACCGAAGGACGATCTTGCCAAACAAATCTGATTGAGTTCTTTGACTGGGTGACCAGAGAACTAGATCAGGGGCGTGCGATGGATTTCATCTACCTGGATTTCAGCAGGGAGGAGTGGTCTAGTGGTTAGGACAAGGTACTTCAGGCCGGAGGGCCGGGAGTTCAAGTCCCACCTGGGGACAGCAATCTCAGGCCGGAGGGACTGGGATTTCTAGTCCTATAGGCACTCCTTGTGGTCTTGGGCAAGCCACTTAACCCTCCATTGTCCATGTTCCCTGTAAGTATTAGCGTATGTGTCTCATATCCCCTCGTGTTAAATGTATCCCCAATTGACCGCTTTGACCTGGTGAAAAGCGGGATATAAATACAGCTAAATAAAATAAAATAAATAAATAAATAAAGCCTTTGATACTGTTCCTCATAGGAGGCTTATGAATAAACTCAGTAGTTTGGGGATGGGTCCCAAGGTGGTAAACTTGATCAGAAATTGGTTGACTGATAGACAACAGAAGGTGATGGTAAATGGAGCTCACTCAGAGGAAAGGAAGGTGATTAGCGGGGTGCCCCAGGGTTTGGTCCTGGGCCCGGCATTGTTCAATGTATTTGTGAGTGATATTGCTGAAAGACTAAATGGAAAAGTCTGTCTTTTTGCAGATGACACAAAAATTTGCAACAGAGTGGACTCCCCCGAGGGAGTCCTTAACATGAGAAAAGATCTACAAAAGCTGGAAGAATGGTCAAATGCTTGGCAATTAAGATTTAATGCAAAGAAGTGCAGAATCATGCACTTGGGTAGCAGAAACCCAAGAGAAATGTACGCGATAGGGGGCGAGAGGTTGGTGTGCACGGAGCAGGAGAAAGACCTTGGGGTGTGATTACTTCTGTAGATCTCAAGGTGGCAAAACAGTGCAACAAGGCGGTGGCAAAAGGCAGGAGGATGTTGGGCTGCATACGAAGAGGAATTACCAGCAGAAAGAAAGAGGTTCTAATACCACTGTATAAGTCACTGGTGAGGCCTCACTTGGAATACTGTGTTCAGTTTTGGAGACCGTATCTTGCAAAGGATGTAAAAAGAATGGAAACTGTTCAGAGGAAGGCGACCAAAATGATTTGGAGCCTGCGTCAGAAGCCTTATGAGAAGAGACTTGAAGACCTAAATATGTACACTTTGGAGGAGACGAGAGACAGGGGAGATATGATTCAGACCTTTAAATACTTAAGGAGAAATAATGAACAAACAAACCTCTTCCAAAGACAGGGAAGCTGTAAAATGAGAAGGCATAACATGAAGCTGCAAGGTGGAAAATTGAAAAGGCAATATCAGGAAATACTTTTTCACTGAGAGGGTGGTGGATGCTTGGAATGCCCTCCCGATGGAGGTGGTGGGGGCAAATACAGTGACAGAATTAAAAATGGCATGGGACAGACACAATGGATCTATTTATAGCAACAGAATAAAATCAAAATAAACTGAACCATCTAACTTCTCAACAAATAGGGGTGTCCTGCATGGAGCGGTGGGTTCACCCCTAAACAAAGACATGGGGAGCGGTGGCCTGCACAGAGTAGCACCTACTCCTGCCATCTTACTCCGGCCATCTTACTGGGCAGACTAGATGGACCATACTGGTCTTTATCTGCTGTCATTTACTATGTTACCATGTTACTATGCAGAATTTAGAGATAAGAGGGGAAGGGAAGTACTAAATATATCTTCCTCCACCATCCCTTTCAATACTAAATCTTTCTCTCTAATGTTATCAGTTGGCTCCATGTAATTGAAATCTCGATCAAGCCAGTCCTGGTTTAACCCCAATGCATCTATGAACTTATGATACAGTCTGTCTTAAAGAAATAGTAAGAAATCCATAGATACAATGGGGTAAAAACAGGAACCGACCAGCCATGATGATATGAGCCATCTGGTAACCTTTTTCATTCCTATACTGAACCTATCACTTCCGGTTTTAAACCCCTCCCTCTCTCATCCCTTTCAGTACTTAACCTTCCTCCTTTCCCACCCTTTCTTTAATGAGCCCATCTTCGGTCCTTCCAAAACTAAACTCCTCTCCTCCTCCCCCCTTCACCATCTCTCCTTATTCATTCTCATAGCTCACGATGTGTACAGTGTCTGGGAACAAGGGAAGGAGCACAGCACAGGCAGGACGCAAAGAAGATATCTGCACTGTATCACTATGCCACATAGGGAGGGAATCTTCAAACCACACCCTTAGGTAAAACAGTGGGCACAGCAGGCAACAGCCCACATATTTTTGGATTTTCAAGACCACACACATTGTTATGGCTGGAAAAAGTACAAGAAAGAATAATTTTTCCAAAGGTAAGAATCTAAGCCAAATTGGCCATAGTTTAGCTTTGATTAGTGTAAATCCTGTGAGTAAAATGTGCCCGCAGAGTTTGACTATTAACCCAGTAACATATTACTGTTGGGAAGCCCAACACACCCATATATCAAAGAGTGTAGCCTATGTCTGTATTATGTGAGGGTGTCAGGGAGCATAGCACACACTTACTATATGTCAGAAAGCATTGCCCATGACTGTATTATTTCAAGGTGTCAGACCTATTCTAGGTCAGGGAGTCTAACCCATGTTTGTATCATATGAGGGTGTCAGGGAGCACAGCACGCACCTATAATATGTCAGCACATTCTCATCATGGGCATTCCCTGCCCGTGCCTCCTGCGACAGCTGTCGGATGCTCTTCTCGTGAAGCTCATTGTTCTTGTCAGTCCAGATAAGGTACACTTCCTCCTCACAGTACTCGATGCTCATGTACTCTGGGGACTGTGACATCTCCTTCACAGGTCGCAGCCTGTCAGGGAAGAGCAAAGCACCATCAGAGCCCCCAATGAACCCATGCTGGAGAAATCTTTCACCTGTATAATCCAGGAAAGCTCACAGTGTCTGAAGAACCTCATCATACATGGAACAAGCACTAGGGAATGGTTTTATCCGCTGACATTAGAGCCTCTTGACATAGGTTAGATCTGTAGAGTAACGGTGTGCGCAAGGCCCTGCAGTTATATCGGAAGCCTGACTGCAGAGTTCCTGCTTCATATCGTATGAAATAATATAACAGATGAGATCTCTGTCTACTGAGAGAAGATCCAGAAATACCAGGCTGACCATCCAACTTGTCATTTCTGCCACTGTAGAAGGAATGGGATCCACACTGGGTTTTAGGGAGCATGAAAAGAATGTAGGGAGATGGGGGTCTAATGGCTTGCTGTCCTTCATCTCTAACATAACATCGACTCTACAACTAAACCATCCCCTGGGTAAAGGGAATGTAGTCAGCTGGACCTGCCATCTCAGGGTATCTTTATCCAAGGTTACAAGAGATTTGGATTAGGTTTTAGAACTGATTACTTGTCTTTGAAAATCTGAGCTCAATGCAAATTCAGATCCTGTATAGAAAGCATTTCTCTGCCCAAGAGGATTTACAATTTAAATTTGTATCTGAGGCAATGAAAAAGCCATAAGGAGTATAAATGGGAAAACTGGGATTTGAATCCTGGCTTCCATAGCTCACAGGTGCTGCTCTAACCACTAGGCTACTCTTCCACTCCCATAGAGAGATCTATCAGACCTGTCTCTCATGGTATCAACTAGCACAGTTACAGGAAAGGAGGTGAGTCAGGCCTTCCCCCTCATGGTATCCTTTCCCGAGGTTAAAGGCATGGGGTCAGTTAGACCTCTTCCAGAATTACAAATACTCACTCAGTTTTGATAAGGATGTCATTGTTTTTAGGGTCAAGCACACACTTGCAGATCAGTTCCTGGGTTACAGGGATGGCGATATGATTGGACACACAGAGGTCAGAGAGATAATCCAAGAACCTGCAACAAACAAAGAGAAACTTCACCACATAAACAGAGCATTTCACAGGAGGGGCATCATCATTCTGTATACTGAAAGGGGGCATCATATTTTCCAAAGCCCTCTTAGAGGAGTGCCCAAGCCAGAGGAAGCTGGATCTTGTGTAAACATTACCAACATTCACCTTGGCTCACGGTTCTTGCGCACCAGGTTTACAAAGGTCTCCACCTCAGTTTTGGTGATGTGTTTCTCCAGCAGTTTGCGATTGTTGTGTAGGAGTGCTGTGATTGTATCCTCTGCCAGGATGTCATAGCCGATTTGAGACTGCATCACCCCAAACTGTTTGGCAATATGTTCCTGAGAAGAGAGGGTAGAGTTAGCACACAGAAGATGCCACCATGCCAGCAGCAATACCAAGAAAGCACTACAGGTACCCTGGACAGGGAGAGGGGAGCTACAGTTTCCAGATCAGTGGGTACAGAGTGATTATGTGAAGGGAATTGCCACCTAGAGCACAATTCTCCCTTTGGAATGTTGTGGAACTGAGATCCCAAGTCTGCTTCTGACCATGGACAGGGTGAAGCTCTTTCCATAATCTGGGCAGTAAAATCAAATGGGTGGCACAAACCTGGTTCTTGCGGTAGTCTTCCTGAGAATGCCGCAGAACACGATAGCAGAGGCGGAACATGTACTGGTAGGGGGCATTCTTCTGATCCGACAGCTCCTCCAGTCGCAGCAGGGGGCCATCCCCTCCCTTATCCTTAAATGGCGCTTTCAGGATCCCAAATATCTAGTTACGAGTGAAGAGATGGACACAAACGTGATCAGTGCTTCTTTTGTATCACAATATACAGACTAATAGATATATTATATGAGCTAATGAAGCATCTGGAGACTCACTCCTGTAACACAGTAGAATTATTAAATAATTGAGGACCAGATCAAGATGTGCTGAGGGTACTACAGCCCCAGGCTTCGATGTCCCCTCATACACATTACAGAAAATGCCAGTTAGTGCCCTGGCATGGGTGAGGTTGAATGGCGCTGAGACCTCATTAGTTCTAATGACTTGTATTCACATTAAGTCATGAGATGACATTAGATCCTCAGGGCCAGTTTGAACCAGTTCTAGTAACCCAATTGAATGCATCTAGTTTTGGTATTAATGAAATTACAGTCGAGGATTTCTTAGTCCATATCTCTAGCACATATTCATAGTGAACATAAGAACATAAGATATGCCATACTGGGTCAGACCAAAGGTCTCAAATACCTGTCAGGTTGTCAGAGGTAGACACATTCCATGCTGCTTGTCCCTGGGGTAAGCAGTGGATTTCCCTGGTCCTCTTTGATAATGGTTTATGTACTTTTCCTCCAAGAACTTGTCCAAACTATTTTGAACCCAGCTACACTAACAATTTTTACTACATCCTCCAGTAATGAACTCCAGAGTTTGATTTCGTGCTGAGAGAAAAAATATTTTCTCCGATTAGTCTTAAAATATGCCACATTGTAGCTTCATTGCTTGTCCCCTAGTCTTTCTACTTTTTGAAGGAGTAAACAATCAATCTGTGTTTACCTGTTCCACTCCATTCATTATTTTATGGACCTCTATCATATCTCCCCTCAGCTGTCTCATTACCAAGTAGAAGAACCTTAACCTTTTAAACCTTTCCACATAGGGATATCCATCCATCCCCTTTACCATTTTGGTCGCTTTTCTCTGTACCTTTTCCCATTCTGCTATATGCTTTTTAAGATATAGTGAGCAGACTCAGCATGGAGGAGTAGTCTAATGGTTAGCGCATTGACTTGGTAATCAAGGGACCAGGGTTTGATTCTCATTAGCACTCCTTGTGGGCTTGAGCAAGTCACTTAACCTCCATTGCAATCCTGGCAATCTATTTCTGGTCATACTGCCAAAAAAACCTAGAAGCTGCTGGGTCACCAGGAGTCAGCATTGACTTGAAGGCACACATTGGATAACCAGACTTGCACACAGTATTCAAGGTGCAGTCACATCATGTAGAGGTATTATAATAGTCTTGGTTTTATTTTCTATTTCTTTCCTTATGATTCCTAGCATTCTATTTGCTTTCTTGGCTGTAGCTGCACACTAGACAGAGGGTTTCAATGTACTATCCATGATGATGCTCTGATCCTTTCCCTAATATGGAATCTTACATCATGTAACTGTAGTTTGGGTTGTTCTTCCTATGTGCATAACTTTGCACTTGTCCACATTAAATTTCATCTGCCATTTGAATGCCCAGTCTCCCAATATATCAAGGTCCTCTTCCAATTTTTCAGAATCCTCTTGGGCCCGATATTCATTTGGGCATGCAATGCACGTGTTGGCGCATAGCTATTCCCATCAACCCTTAAACCCGGATATTCAATGCCACGGCGATAGCATTGAATATCTGGGTTCTGCACCAAGCTGACAATGCCACAGAGCCTAACCGGGTAGCGGCAATATTGGACCATTTAATCACCTTTCTTAAAGCATGGAATGCATCTGGTCTGGGCTTCCAAGACTGTATACTTAAGTATCGCCGAGGCCTTGATAAACTCTTAACTTTTGTAGTTGCTCCTTTTAGTTTTTTCTTAACCATTTTCCTCATTTTATCATAGTCTCCTTTTTGGAAGTTAAATGCTAGTACAGTGGATTTCTTTGTTATCCTCCCACCATTTATTAAATCAAATGTGATCATGTTATGATTGTTATTTCCAAGCGGCCCCAACATCATTATCTCTTGCACTAGATCCTGCGTTCCACTAAGAACTAGATCTAAAATAACTCTCCGTCGAGTCAGATCTTGAACAAACTGCTCCATGAAACAGTCATTTATTTCATCTTGAAACTTTATCTCCCTAGCAGGGCCTAATGTAACATCAGCCCACTCAATACTGGGGTAACTGAAATCTCCCATTATTACTGTGTTGTAAATTTTGCAACCTTCCCTAATTTCTTTTAGCATTTTATCATCTAGCTGTTCATTCTGGCCAGGTGAGTGGTAATCTCCAGGAACAAGCAGGAATGTAGTCTTCACATATGGGTGACACTGGGTACCGACGGAGCCCTGCAGGAAGCTCCCCAGCTACCAATAGGAAAGCCTTTGGGAGCACTCCATTGCGCCTGCGCTACTGCCTTCTTGCTCTTCCAACTCCCTTTTTCAGTTTTTCTTTTTCTGCGGAGCCAATGTGTCAATACCTTGTCACCAGAGAAAAGAACTTAAAATCTTTTTTCAAAAAGTGCTTCTGCCTCTCGGCACCGGTATCGCTCGATTCCGGTATCATTTACTTTTTATTTTTTTTCCCCTAAAATTCTTTTTTTCTTTTTCTTTTTCAAAACGTTTTCCTCAGGGTCTTGTGCCCACCGGGCCTTGCCCACAATCTTCATGATGGAAAAACCTACGAGAGGTTTAAAAAATGCACCAAGTGCTCCAGCACCATTTTGGTGACAGATACACACGATTGGTGTCTGAAAAGCCTTGATGCCGACCATTTACCCCAAGTCTGCTCCCTCTGCAAACAGATGACAAAGAGAGGCCTAGGGAACCAGGCCAAAAAGTTTGGAGAACTATTTCCATCAGATTCAATGTCATTGGCCTCAACTTCCTCCAGAGCATCCTCATGCTTTCAGGGCTCCAAGCAGTCTAAAGAGTCCAAACACTCAGAGAAAAAGACTAAAAGACCCATGTTTCCTTCTAGGTCTTCCAAAGAAAAGCAAAAGCCTCGAGAATCCTCAGAGAAGTCGAAGAAATCAAAGGAAAGGTCCAAGGATGCCTCAGGCGAGTCTCGGGAATCGAAGGAAGTCTTCCAGCACCTCTTTTAACTCTGGCAATCAGCCCAGGCAGCCCCGGTGGAAGGATTTGTCCTCCAAAGCCTTGGTGGGAAATTGGGAGGCACCTGAGGCCTTAACCTCTGGAGATCCCCTTATGCCTTACTCTAGTATGGTGGCAGCAAGCCCCATTCTTACATTGGACCAGACGCAGGCAACCTCCTTGGAGAAGACTTTGGCAGCCTTGCAGCTTCGGTTCCTCTTGCACTAACAGCTGGGGGACTGCATACTGGGCCATCTACATCAGTGACCCCATCGACACCGATCCTGGCATCGACATCAGTACCACCATTGGCACCAATACAGTCTGCATTGAGAACCAAGGCCTTGGTACCAACACCAACCTCAGTATCGGCCACCGAAATTCCATAGGGAAGAACCACAGTTCTAGACCCTGAAGGTATCAAGGAGCATTGACACCGGTCATATGGATATCGACATCATTGATACTCATCAGTGTAAGACTTGGATTCATCCGATTCTAACCACCACTCCTTCGATTCCACAGACCTCCATGATCTCACCTCCGAGCCCTTGCCTTCTACCGCGAGCACGCAGAGAAAATCTCCACCAGAAGACAGACATGTCTTTTCAGGAATTTATCCGAGACATGGCGGTGGGACTATCGATTCTGGTGGCATCAGAACCGGAACCGAGAGCAGAAGAGCTGGAAATACTCCAGTACCCTACACTCCAAAGAAGGCTGCGATCCTCCCAGTGCATCGCATCCTCCACAACTTGATGCTCCGGATGTGGGAGACTCCTCTCACGGTATCCCCAATTAGCCGTCAGCTTGATACCATGTGCAGGGTACCGGAGTGTCCTGGTTTTCAGAAACCACAACTTCCACACCACTCTATGGTAGTTGAATCAGTGATGTGGCGCATCAAAATCACTCTTCCATACCTCCAGGAAAAGAATCCAAGAATCACGATTCTTTTACCCGCCGATCCTTTCAAGCATCAATGCTAGCCAGAAGAATCAACTCTTACAATCTCTACATGGGAATGTTCCTCAAATAACTTAATAGGGATTGGGAAGGTTTCTTTCCATTCCTTCCTGAGGAAAAGAGACCTGCTTTTCAAGCTTTACTTGCACAGTCAAAATGTGTCAAAATCTGTAAACAGCAGTATTCGATGCTTTTGAATCCACTAGAACAGCCTCATTTATTGCCATCGGTGCATACCGGTTAGTTTGGCTCCAAGCCTCAGACCTGGAACAATGGGTCCAGGACAAGCTTGGCAATATTCCTTATACAGGAGAGAACCTCTTCAGTAAGACCTTGAGGAAAAAGGCTGGAAAGCTGGAAACAGATGACAACACTGAAATGGTTCTCCAGAAAGACTGCTGACCATACAGCAGCTAAAAGGACCTTCTACTCAAAGAAGAGGAGGTTCCACCCCTCCTATTCTCAGCCGGCTTATCAGCCCCAGCAAAAACAACAGGGTCCTAAGCAAGCAAAAAAGCCCAGGATAGCTAAGCCACAGCCAGCCACCCAGGCGATGGCAGCACCCAGTTTTTGACTCCCACCTAGGGAGTACAGCCAGTCCATCCCTGCACATTCAGGAAACCACTACCATCCCAGGAAGACTCTGCCATTTTTCACATCAATGGCACTCCATCACCACAGAACAGTGGACCCTGACCATAGATCAAGAAGGGTTACCAGTTAAATTCCAGGCCACCCAACCTCCCCTCAACACTCTGCTCAAGCAGAAGGTCAACAAGCTCCTTTTCAAAACCAACTACTAAAAGGCTTCTACTCCCTCTACTTCCTCATTCCAAAGAAATCAGGGGGCTAAGACCCATTTTCGACCTCAGAGAGCTAAAGAAAATTCCTCGTCAAGGAGAAATTCAAAATGATCTCCCTGGGAACCCTCCTTCCCTACCTACAGGAACACAACTGGCTTTGTTCCTTAGACCTCAAAGAAGCCTACACTCACATTCTGATTCACCCAGACTACAGGCAGTATCTTCACTTCACCTGTCAGGGCACCCATTATCAATACAGGGTCCTTCCTTTCGGCCTTGCATCTGCACCAAGAGTCTTCACAAAGTGCATGGCCGTAGTGGCAGCATATCTTTGAAACAACAGTCTTCATCTTCCCTTACTTAGACGACTAGCTAATAAAGGCAGACTCTCCTGGAAAACTTTGCTCATCTCTTCAGCAAACTCTTGCACTGTTGCAGCATCTGGGATTTGTAATAAACTTCCCAAAGTCCCAGCTCACTCTAACCCAAAGGCTAGCATTCATAGGCACCGTACTGGACACTCAACAGTCCAGAGCCTTCCTTCCTATAGACCGCATGAACAGATTGGTGAACTTAGCCACCCACATGCGCCAACAGCAGACTGCAATGGCTCGAGCCTTCCTGCACATAATACCTTATGCAAGACTGCACGCGCGACTAACACAATGGACCCTCTCAACCCAGGGGACCCAAGCCAAAGGGAATCTATGAGATATCATTCAAGTAACACGTCTTCTGGCCCAATCACTCCTATTGTGGTGCACCCCAACAAATCTTCTCGAAGGGTCACCTTTTTGGATGCCCCAGCCTCGACATACCCCGACTACAGATGCATCCAAGCTCAGTTGGGGAGCCCATCTAGATTCCGTCTCCACACAAGGACAGTGGACAAACCAGGAATCAACTCAACAAATCAACCTCCTCGAGCTTCAAGAAATCACAAATGCCCTCCGAGCTTTTCAGCACCACCTCTCCAACAGCCAGATCCTAGTCAGGACAGACAATCAGGTGACAATGCTTTATGTAAACAAGCAAGGGGGACGGGCTCTCTTCCTCTCTGCCAGGAAGCCTGCTGCCTATGGAACTTCACTATTCTCCATCACATACACCTCCGTGCAGTTTATATTCCAGGAGAGATCAATCACTTGGCGGACAAACTGAGTCGGATCTTGCAGCCACACAAGTGGACCCTAGAGCTGAAGACAGTGGCGCAAGTCTTCCAAGCCTGGGGAACCCTAGTCATAGATCTCTTTGCCACTGAACAGAACTCTCAACTTTCACAGTTCTGCCCCAGGATACCAGTGGAGTGCTCCCAAAGACTTTCCTATTGGTAGCTGGGGAGCTTCCTGTGCATCGGTACCCAATGTCACCCATATGTGAAGACTAAATTCCTGCTATTCCCGGAGATCACCTGTTACAGGTGAGTAACTACGCTGTACATCCCCACTACTATTCCCTTCCCCTTTTTACATAGAATTTCTATTCATAAAGATTCTAGTATATTTTATTGCCTGCAAAACCTTTATCCTGCTTGACTCAATGCCTTCGTTAATATATAGTTCCATCCTTCCACCTACGTGATCTACCCTATCATTGCTATATAGTTTGTAGCCTGGTATCACAGTGTCCCATTGGTTATTCTCATTCCACCAGGTCTCTGAACTCTCCCATTTTAGTTTTTAGACTTCTAGAGTTTGCATACAGGCATTTCAAAGTTTGTTTTTTGTTCATATTAACAGTCTGGCTATCGGTTGGCAGGGATAATTTGGAATCTTTCAATTCAGTCTGGTTTTTATTTAAAGGCACCTGGGTTGCTTTTACCTTTACTGGAACCTCTCTATTGGGATGCCCTAACTCCCCTGTTTTGCAAGTTTCTTTCAAAGATACATCATTCTAAACCATGCGCTCTTGGGCTACTGTCGGCTTTCCCCCATGTTCTCGTTTAAAAGTTGCTCTATCTCCTTTTTAAAAGTTAATGCCAGCAGCCTGGTTCCACCCTGATTAAGGTGGAATCCCCAGACTGTTGCCCATTTCCTAACAAATCCAAAACCATCTTCCTTGCACCATCGTCTCATCCACGCATTGAGACTCCAGAGCTCTGCCTACCTCTTGGGTCCTGCACATGGAACAGGAAGCATTTCTGCGAATGCTACCCTGGAAGTTCTGGATTTCAACTTTCTACCTAAAAAGCCTAAATTTAGCTTCCATAATCTCCATCCCACAATTTCCTATGTCATTAGTACCAACATATGCCAAGACAGCAGGCTTCTCCCCAGCACTATCTAAAACCTTATCTATGTGGCTCATGAGGTCTGCTACCTTCACACCAGGCAGGCATGTTACCAGGCAGTCCTCACGTCCAGCTATCTATATGCCTAATGATAGAATTGCCAAATATAACGGCCATCCTAACCCTTCCCTTATGGGCACATGACCCTGCAGACCCGTCCTCGGTGTGAGAGGGTATTACATCACTTGGAGGACAGGTCCTAGCTATAGGATTAATTCCTGCCACACCAAGGTGATACTCTCCTTCCACATGACCTCTCTCCTCCAAAAAGGCTAGTGAATGGACTAGTAATGCCATAGAATCTCCCTCTACAGTGCCTTTCACTGACACATTTTTACAAAGGTCGTATTCCTTAGACTCCATAGAACTTTTGTTCCTCATTCCATTCTTCTATAGTGGAGAAGTAGCCTTGTGGTTAAAGCAACAGGCTGGAACCAGGTTTCCAATCCCACTGATGCTCTTTGTGACATTGGCTAAGTCACTTAACCTACCAATGTCTATATATCAACTTAGACTGGAAAGGCATGAGCTAAATGCAAATATATAAATTGTGTTCCTCAACCCGTACTGCTGTCCTGCTTTTTACAGAGTATGTATGAACATGCAGATGCCTTCTTTGCATCACGACCTAAACCTGTGGCCACAATTTTATATCAGACAGACAAGTCCCTGTAAAAAGTTATTAAAATAATAATTGTAAATCCCAGTTTGTTTATTTTTGCCTTTCCTCCAGGTCCTCTCTGCTTTTTCAGCTCTGTTATGAGGGGACACTGAAGCACTGCCCCGGAGGAGACTCATCCCAAAGCCAGCGGCCGGCACATGGGAATCCACCCTTTCATGTACCTGTTTCAGGATGTTCTGCTCCCGCATCAGTTTCTGCCTCTCACGGTTGGCCTTGCTCATGACGATATCCAAAACATTTTGCCCATTGTTGGGGACATCCACTACAAAGAAGACCAGGTCCTCCAGAAGCTTGATGGCAAATCTACAGCAAGAGACCATCATAGTAAATTACCCCCACACTTATCCAATGCACCTTACTATTTACCCTTACATGATGCCACCTCTTGGGTGCAGGCAGAAGCTGTACATTTCTAGCACCCAGACTGAATGGGCGTTTGAAAAGGGGAAGAAAATCGTCACTCCTAATAACAGTGATTAAACAGATGCTGTGATTTACCCAACGTGACACTGAGAATCAGTGTTACTGGGATTAAAACTTAGGCGATTAGGGATTTAATGCCAGAACAGACTTGAACCCATGTCCCATCACTTGCAGTTGAATGTCCCCTAATCACTATTCCACCTACTGTAACTGTATGCTGGAAATCAGTCTCAAAGACAGCATTGCACCCACACCCTGAGGACCATCCCCCAGAGACAGGCACTGTAACTACATTGAGATATGTCAGTCCCCCAGAGGCACGCACCATACCCACACCACACCAAAACTTGATACATAGGGACCCTAGCTTCCGCCATTAGGTGTCACCATGAAACAGTTGTTCGGACAGCCTCACTCCAAATTTACAGAACATTTCTCTACAGCCCAATAGTACATTTACCTCCGGTCATTCTGGCTGATGAACCCCTCATTCAGTTTCTCCACAATGGTTGCCAACATTGAGCTGGCATCATTGGCAAAATCCAGGTCTCGTATTTCCGACACTGGAACTGACACAATGGCAAAAGCCTCCTTATCCTCCTTAGTAGGGCAGGTGCCAAGCTGAAAAAGAAAATCTGATCACCCTAAAATCCACCAGAGATGAACAACCAGCAACAGATTCCTGTGTTCACCTAAAACTGGAGGTCTAAATGATTCCATGAACATTGTGTGCCAGTCCTGGTTTATAGCTCCCACTTCAAAGAATGCTGCGATCTGTAGCCTTGCATTTAAGCCAATAAAAATTCAATGGTAAACTGCACAATATTCAAAAACACTTATCTGGGTAGCAGCACCTGCTATCTGAATAAGTGCCGCTGGTGGGGTCTCCCTGCTGATTTGAGACATCGTTATCCAGATAGTGCCATTAGACATCATTACTGACTACCCACACTATCCATATACTTCTAGGACGCAGCAGGGGCAGTCCTTGAAATTATCCAGATTTTATTTGATTTATTTAATTTGATAAACCGTCCTTCTTAAAGGTACATAAGGCTGGTGTGAAACCCAGTTTTATAGCAGAAAGATCATATTCAGATAATAATTTTAAGACAGAAATAAAGCTGTCCTACGTTCTTTGGACAACAGACTGCATATCAGTACTACCCAGATAACTCCAGTGCTGATCATGTTATATGCATATTCAGTGGGCTACTATTCAGATAGCAGTGCTGACTATATCTATATTATTTTAATGTTGTGACCAGTATTTTAAAAGGTGCCTACAGCAGAGTTTAAATATTAGGCCATCTGGTTATAGTCACTGGAAGGAAAAGACTCAGAGATGGTTCTCTGTTTCGCTTAGGAGCAGCTCCTGAGCCAAGGAAAGGACCTGGAGCTGGGCTTCTGCTTCCTTTGGAAATGTACTCTTAAGTGCTACTACTGAGTGCAGGCAGGGCTGGCAGACCTAAGGTGGCAGACCTGTGTGGGCAGCATGGCAAGGTGCCCGTGGAAGGCCATGTGCTTCAGTGCACAAGGCCTGCCGCTTCTGACTCCCCTCCGAAAGGAAGCTGTGTCGGGGGGGAGGGGGCAGAAGCGACAGGCTATGTGTGCCAAAGCACAAGGCCTGCTGTGGGTCATTGCTGCTGCTGCCACACCAAGCTGAACCTTCCTCTCTCCACCAACCCCACCAACAGAATTGGTGGCAGCAGAGGGTGACGGCGGCATGGCTCATCTCGGAAGGGGGGGGAGCGGCATAGCCAGAGCGTCTGCAGAAACCCTTGGGCCAGCCCTGAGTGCAGGGAATCAATATAAACCTTATTTCTGTTTCCCATGGAAGGGACCCTGGGAGAAGCCTGGGAGCAGGGGAAGGAAAACCTTGGAGCTGGATTTCTGATAAGAACTTCCTCCAGCACTATAGAAATACAGGTTGTCACAGACCATGAGGCGTATGGGTCTCTCTTCAGCCACATCGATGGGCACATTGGTGCTCTGGATCCAGGTGTTAGTGCAGAGGTGTCGCAGTCGCACAAAGGAGTTCCTACAATCATTTAGGCAAAGGAAAACTAGGTAAGGCAAGGTCCCCTGAGAACCTGAGCTTGAATCCTAATCAGCACATAAGACTTGTCAGTGGTACTGGCACTCCATCTTCAAACTTGCTGATCCCTCCCTAGCTCCTACCCCTGACCTCTTGGGTCTTGAGTATAACGTAGTAATTTTACAGAAGAAGAGGCATGCAGGAAAAGATTATTTTTCTATGAAGCATGCAAGTGCATCCAGGGAAAGTGACTATAGCATCAAACGGGCAAGAAGAAAGAGGCCATGTCAGCCCAGCGAGAAATTATGCAGTTACCAGGACAAAAAAAAAGGAGGGGAGGGGTTTAATTCACTGAAACTCATCTTACACACTGGAAGTGAATAGAAGGAAATATTTAATTCTGACGAGTAGCAAACAGTTGAACAAGAAGACATTTAAGAACAAACAAACAGAAATATGTTATGTGCAGGAGGAGAAGCTTTCATAAAGGTTCCATTAAAGACCTGCCGCAGAAAAAAAACATTTATCCAAATCCGTATGTGCTTCTATATTCACCTCTGGCGTCCCTCAGACCCAAATATATCAGCTTCTGCTCTGGACTGGTCTGGGGCACTGCTGCAGCAGCAGCCGCTAGGCTGAGAATGATTTGGCAAGGCAGGTCCTTATATTTAAACCAGAGGATAAAGTTTTGCATGGAAAAGTCACTTTTAAAGGGCTATCTTATTTTAGGCCCTCCTTTTCTTGAAATCATAAGTTTGCATCCTCTCTCACTCGTCACCAACACTGTATATACATTCTTTAAAACAAAATCTTCATCCATATTTCCCTGCCCTTTTCTGTGTGGTTAAAAGTACACACACTATGCACCAGCACATGCACATCTGTCTCTGGAGGAGGGCAATCTTCAGACCTCAAAATCTGCCCAGGTAATTATTTAGCAACCCAGGCAAATTCCTTTGAAAACTGTTCTTTTTTATACTCCCTGGCATTTTCAGCCCCTGCACTCTGAATTTTACTGAAGTCTCCTCCAGGGTCTGTGGCATTTTCAACCCTGTTCTTGAGTTTGGATACCTAAAACTGATAGACAAATCTCTTTGCAAGCTCCTGCTGTACCTACCGTGGGACAAAGGAGTCTGTCTTCTGCAGGGTGGTGGGATCCAATTCAAAGAGGGAAGCAATATCATTGCCATGGGGCACAGCCACAAGCCTGTATTTAATTTTTTCTCCTACATTTCTCCTGTTGACTCGATTACTTCCACCCTGTATGAGACACACAAGATCAGCACTGATATGGAGCAGGTGAGGAGGCACCTCTCTTTCTGGTTTCCTCTTTCCTATTAATGGCATTCTTTTCCTTTCCTTTACTTGTATTTATATTTGTAAACTGCTTTACGTCTGCACAGAAGAGTGGTATATAAAGTCTCAAATAAGCAATCTGTGAACTTAACCAAGGTGGTCCTCTCATTGGAGGTCTTCTGCCCTCTGAACACAGATGATGGAGCGCAGTCCCCCAAAGCCAGACCTTTTAATCATTCCTACATTAGGATTACCAGATCTCTCTGCTTTTTGAAGACTATCCCCAAATCAGCTCTTGAAATTATTACTCAGACCTGCCAAGTCCTATGAGATTGTGAAGAAACAGAGTCGTCAACACATGCTTTGTTCCAGTGAGGTGGAACGAGGAAGATGTTAGCGATGTCAAGTTGGTCAGTTCCTTGTGCCATCTTATTAAGAAGAGAGCCAATTGGAGGAAGTGGAGAACTGAAGGGAGCATGCCAGGCCTGCCAAAGGGATGTAGGTGCAGAGTCATAAAGTGAAAAGGGGTGACAATTAAGAAGGCTAAAGCTGGATGACCCAGGATTTCAGACCGCAAGGGGCAGGATACTGCAGCCAGGGTAGGAGAAGCAAGAAGCTCAAAGTCCAGAGGTAAATGGAGAATAGCTGCAAGGCCTACAGATGCAGCAGAAGAGTAGTGGGTAACTCCGAGACCCACTAGAATTACACGATACTAGCAGAAGACAACCAGTGGGTGGATCTGAGGCCCACCAGCTTTGAAGAGGCTACAGTGCTGAGAAACCAGCAGGAGACCTGCCACAGATGAAGGGGACTGAGGAACTATGGAGATGGCAGAAGTTGAAGAGCAGCCATTAGTTCCAAGGCCCAGCAAAGAGGGAAAAGGTGACCCCCAGGAACTTTAGTATGGAGCTGGGCAGTGGGAAAATGAAGGCCTGATGAAAGTTAATAAGCAGTAAGTGTCTGTTTCAGCTGTTGGAGGTGTGTAGAATGATAAAGAGAGGGGATGTGAAACAAGGGAATAGGAAGAGGAAGAAGCACTGGTAAACACAATCCAACATCTCTTCCCAGCCCCTGAAATACCCACCCACCCTACCCAAATTAACTGTTCTTTTTCTATTACTAACAAGGGGAACAAGTATCCAAGATTTGACTACCAAAAATCTGGGTAACTTTATCATGTGTGTTAGGATCTACACATGAGGTTCTTTTGACGCTATCTCGGTTCCAGATCACCTGCCCCTCTCTTCATGTACTGGATGTTCTATGAGTGATCAATTACTCAGCTGAGGAAGCTCTGACATCATTAGAGAGCAAATGGCACTGGGAACTGATAACCAATCTTCTCCTACTTCTCTCCCATGGTCAGGGCCAATGGAAGAGTATGATCGCAAGCAGCATGTGAGTTAAACAAGGCACAAGGGAGGACCCACCGGGCATGGGAGAGACAGGACCGGGTCTCCACACACACAATGCTCTGCCCCAAACTGTGACTTCAGCAAGCCATGACTCCAGCACCCTCCCTTAGAGCGAACGTGCAGCCCACAGATGGATCCCACAATGGCACAACTCACAGCTCCCAATCCCAATCCCACTGGCACCACTTACAGCTCCTGATCCCACACTGGCCCCACTCACAGCTCCCAATTTCAGCACGTGTTAAACAGGGCACAAGGGAGGACCCACCGGGCAGGGGAGAGACGGGACTGGGTATCCACATGGCACAACGCTCTGCCCCAAAGAATGACTTCAGCAAGCCGCAACTCCAGTACCCTCCCTTTAAATTGAAAAAGCTTCCAGCGCGCCCGCACCTAGACCCTTAGAGTGGGTCCCAAAAGACTTCCAACTGTAACTAACAACGTGTTTTAAACAAATACAATGTCATTGGGATCACCAACTCCTATAAGGTATGCAATACCCTAAGCCTCTTAAGATCACCCGAACTACTATCGCTCTGTTAATGCCCAAAGCTTACTGGCTCAAGCACATATAACTGTAGCCAGGAGCTCTCTAAAACCACCACGTCACAGCTTGATCAACCCACTGCACCAACAACATAGCAAAAAGTAAACATGCACACTTGGCAATCATTTATAAGCATCCCAATAGGAATCACCCTACTAGCCACAATTACAGAAGCACTAATACATGATACTCAGTATATCCCAATAATACTCAGTACTGGCCACCACAGAGCTAACAACATACACAAAATATGGTGCAGAAACGTGCGTCATCTCATACAAATACATCCTTCCTTCCATGTTGCTAATATCAAAGCAAAATATGGAAAATAAATGCAAACGAATAAAATGTATGCTTATCAATGCACATTCAGCACAAAATAAAATACCTATCTTCACTGACTACCTCAGAAACAACAACCTGGACATATTATACATAACGGAATCATGGCTTTCCACAACTGACAAGGTACTAACTAATCAAATAAATACATCAGACTACAATCTTTATAACTATTCCAGAAGCAGCAGAAGAGGAGGAGGAGTATTTATTCTAGAGAAAACCAACCTAAAATTCCAAACAATAACATCCGAGAACACAGATGAGATGGACATCCTAGTAATATCAAAGAAGCACCTCAGAATGGGCCCGATTCAGAGACATGGGATGCGGGGCTATGCAAGCTGCCGGGACCCTATTCCCCCTCCGTTCTCCCTGCATGTCCTGAGCAATAGGACAGGGAGAGCCAGCAGGGGGCGGGAGGGGTCGGGGCAAATCGGAGCGGGGGCGAGCCAGCCCGGCAGGACTTACAGGGCCAATTCAGGTCACGGCCCTGTACGTCCTGTGGAGTCAGTGGGGGTGTGCTGTTTATTACACCTCAGAGGTGGAATAAGCAGCACCGACCTGGCAATCGTGGCTGGAGATCCCTCTCCAGGGCCGGGTGCAGTGGGGTCCCAGCCACCTGATCCAGGTCCCGGCTGGCCAGCTGTGGGTCGGGTGGTAGGGAAGAGGGGGCCTAAGCCATGGGACTCTGGGGCACCTGCGGGGCGGATGTCCCTGCAGGCAGCAGGGGCATGCCAGGCCATCCATGGGCCCAATTTTATGCACCGCAGGAACATTTTGTTCCCGCAATCCAGAATCGGGTCTTCATGGGCCCGTCTTCCTCGGGGATGTCCAAACGGCCCAGATGTCCCCCCTCTCTGAATCAGGCTCAATATGTTTAAATACAGATCCTCAACAACAAATACTGAAAACCTCCCAGCACTACTAGAAATAATCTGCAGGAACACCTTCCAAAACAAGCACCTAATACTACTGGGAGACTTTAATTTCACAGCACTCTCCACAAAACATGCTAAGACATTTCTAGAGGCCATGAGTGCACTAGAATATCAACAAATAGTGAACAAACCAACACATATAAAAGGAAACATACTAGACCTAATCTTCACCCCTAAAGAAATGGTCACCAATAACAGCTTTCCAGCTCCCCAATCTCAACCAGTACCATGGTTCTATCATAGCATACTAAGCTTCACCATACCATAGGTACACATAGATCGTGAGCCCTTTGGGGACAAGGGAATGTATCCAGTACCTGTTTGTAGTGATTACATAATGTAAACAGCTTTGATTGAAGGATAAGGCGGTATAGAAAACTGGTTAAATAAAATAAATAAATAAATAAATACCGAGTAACAAAAGCATGCAAGCTGAAAACACAGCAAATCGCAGATTCTGGATCTTTGGCAAGCAATCATTCCTGATGGAAATCAACCCTCAGCTAAACCCGAACACAATACACATTGACAATGAACGACGTCATAAGCAACGCAGCAGCAGCACCACCAGCAAAACCTACCCTGAGACACAAGCAGAATGAAAGCTGGTATACAAAGGAACTAAGGAACAGAAAGAGAAAACTCAGAAAAATAGAGCGCAAATGGAGGCACTCAAAACTACCAGAAGACCAAATAAATTACATGCGCAAATTAAATGAATACCGCAACAGCATCAACACACAGAAAAGGGAATACCATACTAAACTCATCCAAAGTTCTCTGAGCTGTCCAAGGGAACTATCTGACATAGGGAACATACTAACAAAAGACCTCAACCAAGAAAAAACAGACAACATCCCCTGCCCACAAATACTGTCAAACTTTTTCCAAACAAAATCAAATGCAACCTAACTAAAATACAAACAAAAAAACTCAACACCGCTAGCGCACAATGGTAAGCCTTCAATCCAGTCACAAGAGAGGACATAGAAAACATAATCAACAATCTGACCACCACCACCTCACCACTTCATCCATGTCCGGTCAGCTGGATTAAGATAACTAGAGCCGAGCTATCCCCTATGCTCTTGAAACTAATGCAACTGTCTCTTGAACAAGGTTACGTACCAAGGGACCTGAAGTTGGCTTCAGTGCATCCAACGCTAAAAAACACCACCACAAATAAAAAAGACCCAGCATCTTGAAGGCCCATATGTAGCCTATCCTTCTATTGAAAATTATTGAAAACGTAGTACTGCAGCAATTTACAAAACCACCTTGACACATATGCTCCACTCGACCAACATTAGCATGGCTTCAGGCTGCATCATGGAGTTGAAACTCTACTAACTTCGCTCATGGACACACTCATAAAGGGTATTGCCAAACCTAAGCAAGGATTTATACTAATCTTCCTAGATATAGCAGCAGCATTCAACTCCATCCTGGACAACCTACTACATGCAAGACTAAGATCAATTGGAATTGAAAACACCCCGCTTAAATGGTTCCAATCATATCTAATGGACCGCTACCAACAAGTGAAACTAGAACCACATAGATCCACACCATATAAGCAATACCAAGGGGTCCCACAAGGATCAGCGTTATCAGCGGTACTCTTTAACATATACATACAACCTATATGCAACATATTCCAAAGACACAAAATACACTACCATATTTATGCCAATGATATCATGCTATACACACCCTACAACACATTGAATCCAGACCAAACCAAAATAGTAGCCTGCTTCAAAGAAATAACACAAAGGCTAACAGAATACCACCTTGCAATAAACTACAAGTGGAGTGGAGGAATAGCCTAGTGGTTGGGGCAAGGTACTTCAGGCCGGAGGGTCGGAGGTTCAAATCCCACTAGAGGACAGCAACCTTGGGCCGGAAGGACTGGGGTTTCTAGTCCCACAGGTGCTCCTTGTGGTCTTGGGCAAGCCACTTAACCCTCCATAGCCCATGTTCCCTGTAAAATAGTTATCTCCAAGTTATAATGCCCTGTTCAATGTAATTTCAGTTTGTTCAATGTAAACCGCCTTGATATCATGAAAGGCGGTATATAAGAAATGTTAAATAAAATAAAAAATAAATAAATAAAATAAAACAGAGGTACTATACATTGCCAAAAACAAAACATTCACACCTCCTAAAACTCTAAGTCAATAATGCACAGCTGGGAGTCAAACAGGAGGTAAGCTACCTAGGTATAATACTGGACCAGTAATTAAACTTCACATCACACATCAGCAAAACCACCAGAACTATATACAGCAAAATAAGAATCCTACAGAACCTACATCCTCTTTTAGTTACAAACGACTTCCGCACAGTATTCCAGGCCCTAATCTTCCCACATCTTGATTTCTGCAATAACATACTCCAAGGACTTTCCAAATACACCTTACATCAACTACAAATAGTGCAGCACAAAGCAGCATGAATTACAATGGGAGCAAAAAAATCTGACCATATCACACCAATACTCAAGCAATTACATTGGCTGCCACTAATAAGTCGGATAAGATACAAGATTCTAATAAGCATATTCAAGATCATACACAATCTATCCACAACATATTGGAAAACCCTCATTCATGAACCGACTATTAATAGATGCAGAAGAAAATGCACGCAAAACATGCTGGCCCTACCAGCAGAAATAACAAGAAGTAACCAGTCAACATGCAATACAGCCTTCTCCATGTATGCCCCAGATCGCTGGAATGCCTTTCCCAAAAAGCTCAGAAGTATCACCGAACTTATAACATTCCGTAAAGAATTAAAAACCCACTTATTCAGAGATCATTTCAAAGACTGAACATATGACGCCCTAGTAATCAATCACTAATCACTCATCCACCAGACACAATCTTCCCAGAACCCATCACCAGGAGCCATGCGAACAGAGCAGTAGCAAGCCATACCCACAAGAAACCTTCAAAGAACACTGAACAGCCACATACGCTCAATACACACCCTACAGAACTGCTCCAAACTATAAATACATTCATGCACCTAGTCACCTGATACCTCTCAGGATAAGAAGTCTGTAATAATTTGTCCATAGTTATACATTTATGTTACCTGTAAGTATGTTAATAAAAGTTGCACGTAGTCCATAGTTTCATGTAACAAAGTGCAATTTACATTATTTTATGTAAATTGCTTTGATTACCAGACTAAGCGGTATAATAAAAAAACCCAGACAAATAAATAAATAAGCGTATTGAGTGCCCTATGCAAGCCTTCAGTTTTATAGCCTCCCCACAACCCAAGATTTTGATTATTAAATTCAGCTCTCGTACTGATCATTCCAACACCACCCTCCTACAACTATTGGGTAAAAATCCGTAACTTTGCTTTCTTTGTATATATGGCTCACACTCCCTACAGGTAAAAGAACATGCTTATGGCCCTTTCAGTTTGTGTGTCCCTGTTAGGATCTATTGGTTTGCTTTGACTGCTGCTGCTCTTTGCCTCTCTTCAGAAGTGCCTTTATGGCAATGATCAAGTCTTGCCTGATGGTTAAGTCAGTCCTGCCTATGGGCCCCTCATTGCAGAGTCAAGGAGTTTCAATGACTCAAAGTCAACAACATCCCATAACAGCAAATATTCTCCTCCTACCTCTCTAGTGTCTCTCAGTGCTGCTCCCTAAAGTCTCTATATTCAGGCCTGAATACAGAGGGTAAAAAGCATACAGCCTCAAGAGGCCCCCTCAATTAATTATTTAATAAACTTTTATTCCGCTCATTCACAAAAAAGATTTAAGTGGGTAAAAAATTAACACAAATATTCATAAAACAACACAACAACAACAGATAGTATTCATACAAAACATAATTACAAATCAGTACCAAAATATTCCTTAAAAAGATAAGTTTTCAATGCCCTTCTAAATCCCAGTACGAAAAACAAACTAAGTGGTAGCATGAGCATCACATCTGCATAAATAATGTTACCCAGGCATCCTCAGAAATTGATTTCAGAATGTAATAAGTCTGAGTTGTAAATATGAGTCTCATAAAAGCAAACTAAATATTAACAAATAGAACAGTAACGGATTCAGTACAATGGTAGGAAAAAATATTTGCATCACCTCCTTGGAGATTTTTAAATGGAGGGAAAAAACAGTGTCGCCTTTTCCTTGGTTTGCCCTTGTGTCACAGTCCACCTTATAGATCAGGTCTTTAATGAATTTCTTCAATACCACCCTGTCCCCTATGACTTCAGGGAAATGGAGGTGAGGGCTTTACAGATCCAGCTATACAATGGCTCTATGGACCCAAGAAAGTCCGTATCCAGCCCTGAGTGCAGGTGCAACAGTGTGTTCTGATATCCTCAAAATTCAGGGGAGAGGCTAACAAGATCTACAGCCAGTACCCTCCACTCCAGTCCTAACTTTACAGAGGACGTTACTCATTCCATATTAGTGCTTCTTAGATTCCTCTCTGTCTGTTCATCTCCTTGACATTGTGTCTGTACTTCTCCCAGGGTTTGCCGTCAGTTTCCCTCATTTCATGTCTGTCTATCCTTCTCCCTTAGTCTGAGTCATAAGCCTATTTCTCTTACTCTGAGTTCATCTTTTTTTTCTCTTCTTCCTTCTTAGGTTTCTTTCATGTCATGCATAAGCAAGTATCTTCAAAGAGATTTCCAGTGCATTTTCTAAGTCCCCTTTCTTCTTTTCTTGGAGCTGTGATGATTAGACCAGGTCCTGGCACACTTCCCATGCTTGCTGTTGTTTGGGATTCTGAGGTAGGGCTTGTCCTTAAAATAAACCCAGGATTTAAGAAAACTCAGTTTCACTTCCGGCTTTCTGTGGCACATATCTGGCATTATCTGTTGCACACTTCACTGGGTATTATCTTCATCTTCCTTAGGTTTCTGCATCACCCAAACAAAGCTCTGACACATTAAGATCAGGAAGTGGGAGGTGCAACTACAGCAAAGTGCTTCCATCTACCAAGCTCAGCTTCCAGTCTATATTTAACAGGTTTTAGGCTCTCATCTCATTGATGTTCACAAAAAGAGAAAAGATAGCAGCTAGCCAACTGTCCCTGGAATGGGAAACACTAGCCAGCTCTGAACTCTATCGCCATCTCTGCAGACACCGTGGACAGAGGGCAATGCACCAACTCCCTCTAGTCCTGGGATGGAGGTCTAGAACCAGCTCTCTCATCAGCCCTCAGATTAGGGTCATACACCAGCCCTTGGCTATGGGCCATACATCAGCCCCCTCTCTATCCCTTGGCTGAGGACCATACACCAGTCTTGGGATGAAGCTCATACTACAGCTCCCTCTCCAATCCTACAATGGGGGGGCCATATGCCACTGCGTGCTCTGTTCCTTTTCGTTACTCTCCTAAGAACCAGAAGACAAAGGCTGCCTTTCTGCACTGATACTGTCAAAAGTCCAGAGCACAGAGATAAGCTGTAAGCATCATGGAAAGTATAGTTCAGAAAATTAAAATGTCCAACGAGTTATTCTCCACTTAACGATAACTGCATGACTTACTTGGTTATCTTGAAAAGGATTTTCAGTGAAACATCCACTTATCTCAGCAGTTTACAGATAGACTGATATGTTTTTCCATTTATCTTAGGTTCTGCTCTATTTGCAACTGAGATAAATGGGGAAAGTTATCCAGACAGCAACTGAATATCGCCACTTACCATAACTTGAAACCACGTCCCCTGAACACTTCTGTTGCTGCCTCCTTTTATTCAATTAACTTTTAGCCAGACCCAAGTATTCAAACCAAAAAACTTAGCTGGTTAGCACCTTATGTTAACCTGATACGTCATTCTGAATATCACCCTCTAGTGTACAGGGTATCTTCAGAGCTGTATACCATAACTCCCGTATTCTATAATTTTGGATATTCTGTTAGCTAGTCTGTGGTGGCAAACAGGCAAAAAGATAGGAATTATAAAATCAGAGACAGACATTTATTTTCCCAGGATCCAGACTAAAATTAAGTTCTCTGCCTTAAGTCCATAGATCTCTTGGCATTGCTGTGTAGGGAAAACATTTTGCTGACTCCTTTCAGCAGTCCATGAAGCAATGCTGATCTAGTGGAAGAAAGCAACCCCTTTGTCTCTTCTCCCTCCCATTGGTCCTACTTTCTTGGCTTGTGAGTCCTTAAGAAATTTTTAAAGACCATCAGCTGCCCCTGTCCCATGTGTCTGAGTCTGTGTGCGGGAAGGATCAGCTGTGATTGTCCTATGCTGCTGCCCAGCCTTCCTCAGAGAGTTCCTTATTTGAATGTGAAGCCTCTGATTTTTGTTCTCACTACATTTTTCTCTATTTCCTTCTGGGAATCTCATAGTTCTTACACATGTGTTATATTTGTGGGTTCTGTCATGTATTATTTATTTATGCAACCACTTTTTTGTTTTTTTAAATACCGCTTTATCCTATGGTCAAAAGCAATTTGCAATAAAACAGAACACAATACATTAAAACAAGGTAATAAAACTTGGAGCAAACTTAAAATGAAAGTGAATCAAGAAATGAAAGGTAGGAGGGGAAAAGGGAGCATATGAGTAAAGGGAGTAGGAGGAGACAGAAAGAGTGGGCTTATATGCTGTCATCTGGTAACAGTTCACAAAAAGATGGGTCTTAAGGGCTTTTCTAAATGCGAGTAGATCTTTTGTAGCTCGGAGGTTGAATTTGAGCATATTCCAGAGGGATGGAGCATATAAGGAGAATGCTCTCTTATATGTGGTGGTATTAGATTTGGCTAAGAGAACTGGGGTGCTTCGGGTGTTTTGGGAGCCAGATCTTCTCGTGCGGTTGCCTTTGGTCTCATGTAATAACATTTTAAGGTGGCTGGAAGATAAGCTATTGAGGACCTTGAAGACTGTGAGAATACATTTGAATTTGGTGCGCTCAGTAATGGGTAGCCAATGCAATTGTTTAAGTAAGGGAGTAATGTGATCGGTCTTGTGTGCATTGAAGAGGGTGTGGGCTGCTGTATTAAGGGCAAGTTGGAGAGGATGAATTGCAGACTTTGGTAGGCCTTGGAGGATGAGGTTGCAGTAATCTAGATGAGGGAAGATAAGAGCTTGAAGGACTGTACGGAAATCTTAATGTATTAGAAAAGGCTTGAGGAGTTGTATAGTTTTAAGCTTGTAGTAAATAGTCTTGGCAGTGTTTTTGATGTGTGTAGAGAAGGATAAGTGTTGATCAAGGGTGACACCTAGATAGTGCACCTCTTGTTTTACATGAAATTAAGTTCCATGTAATATAATAGTATCCAGTGGAGTGAAATTGCTGTCTCTAGTGATGTATAGGGCTTCCGTCTTTTTGAGTTTTATGGTCATGTTGTGAGTTACAAGACATGATCTAATGCTGGAGAAGCAATTTCTTAAGTTTACGATGTCAGGGTTGAATATATTGATAGGTGCATAAATCATAACATCATCAGCATATATATGATTGTTCCAGCTAGTCTATGACCACATACCTTAATCAGGACTCGCACAAGGCCTGTCACCCCCCCCCCCCCCACCTATGTAACGTTAGATACTTCTTCTGGCCAGCCTGTATTTAGTTCTCCCAGTTCTCCCCTAACTCCCCCCTGCCACCCAAGTTCATATCCCCGTTAATATTTAAATGTTAAACACTTGTTCCTGTTTAATAACTGTTCTATGTAAAATCGGTTCTACTGTTCACGTTCTATGTAAACCGTGCTGATTTTGAAAAAGTGTGGAATACAAAAGCAAATAAATAATAAATATTGAATGCTTGTATGACAACGCAGATGCCAAAAGAGCTGAACCTTGGGGAACTCCTTGTTCCTGGGTGTAAGGTACTGATTTTGTTGAAACTGATTTTACCTGAAGTTGTCTGTTTGAAAAGTAGGATATGAACCATTTTAGAACAGTTTCTGCTATTCCAATTTCTTGCAGCCTCTTTATTAGGGCGTGAGGAACTGGGTCATATGTTGTTTTGATGTCCAGGAGAATGAGCAGGAATCTTGTATTAGGTTTGTTTGTACCCGTTATTAACTTATCTAGGAGTGCTGTCATGAGGGATTCCACATCATGGTGGGGTCGAAAGCCATATTGTTGGGGATCAAGTGGAGAGAGTGAGTCTATGTGGTCTTGAGGTTGGCAGAGTACCATCTTTTCAATTATCTTTGTTATGAAAGGGAGGTTGGCTATGGGTCTGTATGATGTTGGCTGGTTGATGTCATTGTTGGTTCCCTTTCTCACAGTGGCCATTTTGAGTTCAAGCGGAATATATCCTTGTCTTAAGGAAAGCTGGGTGATCCTAAGGATTGTTGGTGTGAGTTCTTGCTTGGCAATCTTAATCCAGCTGACTGGACATGGGTCAAGGGGAGGTGTAGTTGTATTGATGTTGGAGATGGTTTCTTTTATGTGGTCAGGTGTTACTACTGAGAATGTTTGCCACTTATGCTGTGGTTTTGCTAATTCATAAGGTGGTACATTTATAGGAGTACCTGTGTAGGTATTGCTGGGAAAAGTTAGGGTTTGGAAGTAGTTAGCCAATTCTTGAGAGGAGAGAGATATACGTTATGTCTGTTGGAAAGTGTTTTTGGTGAGGGTTTTGACAATCTCAAAGAGTTCATGTGGGTGGTTGATTGAGTTTTGGATCAGCTTAGTATAGTATTCCTTCTTTGCTTGGAGAGTGGCGATTTGATAATCTTGAAGTTTGGTTTTGTAGGAGGCAAGATTGTCAGGTGATTTAGAATGTCTCCATTTCCTCTCAAAAGCTCTGAGGGTACGTTTCATGTCTTTTAGATGTATTGAATACCATACAGCAAATCTGCATTTGTATTATGGGGCCAATATTCAAACTATTCTGTCCAGTTAACTCTGTATAAATATTCAGTTCAAATATTCTCTAGCTAGTATAAAGTTAACCAGATAAAGCTATCTGATTAAACTTACATCTACTACTTGCCCACACAGAGTTAGCCAGCTAGCACTCAACAGCTGACATTAAACATACCCCAGGAACTCCCAAACTGCTGCCTCTTTTGGTCTGGCTGAATTCTGACTAAGCAATGTTTTTTTTCTGCAAAGAGTACATTTTAAAATGGTAGGTTGGTCTGGCTAAGGTTCAGATTAGCCGAAAAAAAATCTTCCAGTATTGATGCTATCTGAATATGAATAAATAAATAAATGAAATACAAATATTTCTAAAAAAGATTCACATGATAAATAGGGGAGAGAGGACCAAAGAAAGAGAGAGAGAAACATTGGGAGAGATGAAAAGGCTCACAGACAGAAGCTTACTCACATCACCAGCTGAGGCTCCAGCTTTACTCTCTGGGGCGTCTCCTTTGTAAGTTGGGTTTTCCTACGAGTTAAAGCAGAAGTAAACCCTAGAGTTACAAAATACACAGAAGTAGTGTGGTCGGGACACTCCATGGTTCTTCTCATAGTAAGTAGGGAATCCATCACAGTTTCACCGACTGCATTACAGATAAGCTACATTTATTTATTTATTTAACCATTTTTATAGACCGGTTTTCTTAGAGTCAAAGCGGTTTACAGATAACATTAACTTACAAAGTTTACAAAGAACACATTCCAGCTTTTGGAATATATGTACCAGAGTTGTAACTGGGATGAGGGAGAGCTTTCAACAGGATGAGGGGAAGGAATTAAAAGGACAACATAATAACCTTGTTTGGGTTTGTATGAATGTTATTGTATGTGTTATGTTTCACTTCCAAAATGTTCAGTGACTAGGTGGGTTTTGCAAAGATCAGTTATTTATGCAGTGGATCTTAAGTCCTGAGGGAGTGTGCTCCAGAGTTTGAGTGCATGGAATGAGAAAGCTTGGTTGCAGACAATTTGGCTGCTTGTGGGTTGGAGTAGGAAGTGTGTTTTGTGTATTTGCTCTTCCAATTCAGTTGTTTGGTGCTAGGCATAGGAAACACTGGAGGCATTCTAGGGATAGATTGTGGGTTATCTTGAAAATGGTGAGCAGAGCTTTATATTTTGCTTGGGTTATTAAAGGGAGCCAGTATAGTTATTTTAGTATGGGTGTTATGTGTCTCTGTTCCTAAACATCAGCATGTGGATTTTCTTCACTTTCAAACTGTCCATTATAACATATTTGCAATTACACTGTTCTATATGCATACAGCTGCACTTATTATACCCTGAACTAGCTGAGCTATACACAGAGGCTGAGGCTGGGAGTCTCTGAGATAGTTCAGGGACTAGCAGGACAAGATCTAGCATTGGGGGGTTTCACAAATAGCTCAGGAATCATCAGAAGAGGGGCTTGAGGTTTCAGAAAGTGCTTAGAGAGAAAGGGGTAAGTATTGTCTGGGCCAGTGCAAGCATATTAAGTTTCGTAGGTGAGCCTTCAGCCGTATACTCCCCCCTCCCCCCGATTTTGCTAATTAAATTCTACAATCAGGATCATCTGTCCACCACCACAACAATCCTCTAAACTGGACATTATACTTTTAAATATTAAAGTTTGCTTTGTATGTATGTGTGTGCCTGCTCTCCCTACAGATAAAAGAACATGCTGATAGATCCTTGAGTTCTGTGGCTGTCAGGAGCTATTGTTTTGCTTTGACTGCTGCTGCTGTCTCCTTAGGCAACTGCCTAATCTTTCCTGATGGACGGGTCAGATCTGGGCATCAGGAATCTCTGAGAAAGATCAGGGACTAGTAGTACAAGGGCTGGGTGTAGTGTGGGTCTCTGATATAGGTCGGAAACAAGCAGAGCAGGAGATGCATTTGAGGTGTCTGAGATAAGTCAGGATCAGCACCGTGAAGGTAATTCTATAAGAGGGCCTGTTCACCATTCTGAAAGTACACATAGCAGGCTGATTATACGTACTTTCGGCTTGGGTATAGCCATGCGTGGAGCTTAGATAGGGCATGGGCAGAGTGCATATTTTATAAGATACGGCTGGATGCACATAAGATAGGCGCAATCATTTGTACCGGCTCTAGAGCTGGTACAAATGACCGTGGCTTTATTTACATGCTTTAGTGGCCTCTTGCGCTGCTGCTTTATAAAGTCAAATTCATGTGTTAATCCAGCCGTCCCTTACAGAATTACCCTCTATATGGGGTAGAGACTGGAGCCTCTGGGTGTCTCCAGCAGTCATTCCCTGCTCCAGTTCTGGCCTCACTCCCAGGATTTAGCACATCAGTACTTGCACAACCAGGGCAATCAGAGCTCTGGAAGAGAATCAAAGGCTTTACTCAGGAGGCTTTATTTGAGTCAGTACATGCAGCAAGTGGGGTGAGAGAGTGAACGCAGACATACACCGCACCCCACAGACAGCCAGAACCTCCCTTACAAAAGAAAGTCATTAGACAATGCCTCTAGAATTATTCAAAGGAGAACACTTGGGATTAAGGCGGCAGCTGTGTGTTCGAGTTCTGGGTTTATTCCATGGGAAAGACTTTAAGGCAGTAATAACACATAACTAATAAGAGACCCTTTGGACACAGAGTCAGAGAAACACATTCTCTTTGATGCCTGCCACTGGGGTTAGTACAAGGGCGTTAGACACCTTAGGTGAACCGTCAACCTTGTGCCCCTCTTCAATTAACTTTCAAACTCCTAGGAGGCCTCCAATATTTTGATAAACTCAACAAACATAATCAGCCCTTGCAAAACAATCCTGTAAAAATGAATAATTGGATAGCATACGTTTTAATGTTAAACTTTGTTTTGTATATATCAATAATAAGAAAATAAAAAAGTGGTGGCGGTGGCAGGGCAATGTAGGGGGGGGGCGGGCAGGGGCAGGCAACTGGCGCGGGGGTGTGCCAGATGTAGAAATAGCACAGGACGTAATTATGGCTTAGTACGGCTCTGTGTTTGGATATACAAGAACAGGTGACTATGGCATCTTGAATATTTAACTGGGTTATTTTTTTTATTTGCACAACTGCAAAACTAAAAAAATATAATTAAGTGATTTGGAACCAAATGATTACATTTTAAGATAAAGTATGGTGAACATTAGCCATACAGTCGCAAGAATCACTGTTACTATAATATATATGATGGCCCTTTCATTTGATGCAAATTAAAACGGTTTTAGGAAATGCCACGGCACGATTTCAATTATTTTTCATAAATGAATGAAGGTATTTTTGCATCTCTCTATTTAAATACTGCCTACCATCCCTGCAGGTGTTGGTTCTTTTTTTGTACCCCATCCATACCCCCTATCATGGAGTCTCCCTCTCTTTTCATCTCTTCCCTAGTTACCTCTGCCCTCTCACCTCTGCTGCCAGGTAGTTGCCCGTGGCAAGGTGCTTGAAGCGATAGAGACTGTTCCAATGGCCGGCGCCCCCTTTGCAGGGATCATGGTGAACGACCTGGATGAGAAAAGGAGAAGGAATGAAATTCCCAAGTGGGGTAGAGACTGCACCCAGCTTGTACAAGAGAACTTGCATTAACACTAAAGCTCTGAGCAGGGAATGTCTCTTATTTGTACATGTACAGCGCTATGTATGCCTTCTAGAACTATATCAATGATAAGTAGTAGTAATGAGGTTGAAACTCAAAAAAAAGCCAAGCTCCTCAGTTAGTGCCTCATAAGGAAACTGTCAGTCCTCTGCAGGCATCTGCAAACCCCATGGGTAATTTTAACACACAGCAATATCAAAAGAAAAACTAGGTACTCATATAATTTTGCTTTTATTATTTGTCCAATTAAAAATTATCCACAGAGATTTATGCCTGCTTTCTCTGCAGGTAATTTTTCTGGGCAAAACAATGGGCATAATGTGCATTTTTCTGACCCCTCACTTTCTCAGTCCCTGCAAGCGTCTCTTCAGGTCACAGGTAAAGCTTAAGGGCCTAAATTTAGACTTGCTATTCATTTGCGTAGTGCTAAACACCTAACTTTTTCCCCTGTCCCATCTCCACTGCCAGAGACTCCCAAACTTTGGGATCCGAAAGTTAGAAATCTAGCCAGAACTGGATTTACATTAAGGATGCACAGAGACAACCTGGGAGGGGGAAGTAATATCCCAACCTTCTGACTGCCCCTATCCAGATTGTCCCTTCTCCCATCATCCTCTTATCTCTGTTGTAGTGCCTCTGTATTGGAGAGCAGAGTGTGGGGCCTACCAGTCCTCCAGTGGTGCCCTTCTGCAAGAGCTTCCTGTCACCAGGGTGCCACAGAGCCTGTCAATGCTAGAGGAATGGCAGGACCTGCGCTAAATTTCTTTCAGCAGAACAGTTGCTGCTAAGGGGTCGGCTGCTCTTCAGCACATTGATGCCACATCTTCAGGCTTCCACCAAGGAATGACAGCAGCAATGGTGCTCTAGTTCCTTTCAAACGTCTGTGCCGGCAGTAGTTTCCTACATTGCTGATACCTAAATCCAGGTCTAGCTCCGGTGAAACTAGGATCCTAAATTTAGGCACTCTGCTCTTGCCAATTTTCCAACATAAGGCATTTAAACCCTTTGAAAATCACCCTAAGTGCAACTCTCAGGGCATCAGACCAAGCCATATGAGATGTTATTATAGTTATCCGGTGCTAATAGCATGCACAGCGCCATATGAGATGTTATTATAGTTATCCGGTGCTAATAGCACTCATAGCGCCATATGAGATGTTATTATAGTTATCCGGTGCTAACAGCATGCACAGTACCATATGAGATGCTATTATAGTTATCCGGTGCTAATATTATAGTTATCCGGTGCTAATAGCATGCACAGTACCATATGAGATGTTATTATAGTTATCCGGTGCTAATATTATAGTTATCCGGTGCTAACAGCATGCACAGCGCCATATGAGATGTTATTATAGTTATCCGGTGCTAATAGCATGCACAGCGCCATATGAGATGTTATTATAGTTACCGGTGCTAATAGCACTCATAGCGCCATATGAGATGTTATTATAGTTATCCGGTGCTAACAGCATGCACAGTACCATATGAGATGTTATTATAGTTATCCGGTGCTAATATTATAGTTATCCGGTGCTAATAGCATGCACAGTACCATATGAGATGTTATTATAGTTATCCGGTGCTAATAGCATGCACAGTGCCATATGAGATGTTATTATAGTTATCCAGTGCTAATAGCACTCATAGCGCCATATGAGATGTTATTATAGTTATCCGGTGCTACAAGCATGCATAGTGCCATATGAGATGTTATTATAGTTATCCAGTGCTAATATTATAGTTATCCGGTGCTAATAGTACCATATGAGATGTTATTATAGTTATCCGGTGCTAATAGCATGCATAGCGCCATATGAGATGTTATTATAGTTATCTGGTGCTAACAGCATGCATAGTGCCATATGAGATGTTATTATAGTTATCCGGTGCTAATATTATAGTTATCCGGTGCTAACAGCATGCATAGCGCCATATGAGATGTTATTATAGTTATCCGGTGCTAACAGCATGCATAGCGCCATATGAGATGTTATTATAGTTATCCGGTGCTAATAGCATGCACAGTACCATATGAGATGTTATTATAGTTATCCGGTGCTAATAGCATGCACAGTACCATATGAGATGTTATTATAGTTATCCGGTGCTAATAGCATGCATAGTGCCATATAAGATGTTATTATAGTTATCCGGTGCTAATATTATAGTTATCCGGTGCTAATAGCATGCACAGTAGCATATGAGATGTTATTATAGTTATCCGGTGCTAATAGCATGCACAGTACCATATGAGATGTTATTATAGTTATCCGGTGCTAATAGCATGCACAGCGCCATATGAGATGTTATTATAGTTATCCGGTGCTAATAGCACTCATAGCGCCATATGAGATGTTATTATAGTTATCCGGTGCTAACAGCATGCACAGTACCATATGAGATGTTATTATAGTTATCCGGTGCTAACATTATAGTTATCCGGTGCTAATAGCATGCACAGTACCATATGAGATGTTATTATAGTTATCCGGTGCTAATAGCATGCACAGTGCCATATGAGATGTTATTATAGTTATCCAGTGCTAATAGCACTCATAGCGCCATATGAGATGTTATTATAGTTATCCGGTGCTACAAGCATGCATAGTGCCATATGAGATGTTATTATAGTTATCCGGTGCTAATATTATAGTTATCCGGTGCTAATAGTACCATATGAGATGTTATTATAGTTATCCGGTGCTAATAGCATGCATAGCGCCATATGAGATGTTATTATAGTTATCCGGTGCTAACAGCATGCACAGCGCCATATGAGATGTTATTATAGTTATCCGGTGCTAACAGCATGCATAGCGCCATATGAGATGTTATTATAGTTATCCGGTGCTAACAGCATGCACAGCGCCATATGAGATGTTATTATAGTTATCCGGTGCTAACAGCATGCACAGCGCCATATGAGATGTTATTATAGTTATCCGGTGTTAACAGCATGCATAGCGCCATATGAGATGTTATTATAGTTATCCGGTGCTAACAGCATGCATAGCGCCATATGAGATGTTATTATAGTTATCCGGTGCTAACAGCATGCACAGCGCCATATGAGATGTTATTATAGTTATCCGGTGCTAACAGCATGCATAGCGCCATATGAGATGTTATTATAGTTATCCGGTGCTAACAGCATGCACAGTGCCATATGAGATGTTATTATAGTTATCCGGTGCTAATAGCATGCATAGCGCCATATGAGATGTTATTATAGTTATCCGGTGCTAACAGCATGCACAGCGCCATATGAGATGTTATTATAGCTATCCGGTGCTAATAGCATGCATAGTGCCATATGAGATGTTATTATAGTTATCCGGTGCTAATAGCATGCACAGTACCATATGAGATGTTATTATAGTTATCCGGTGCTAATAGCATGCACAGTGCCATATGAGATGTTATTATAGTTATCCGGTGCTAACAGCATGCATAGTACCATACAAAAGGTTATTCTAGATTATACAGAGCTGAAGGTGTGTGCAGGGTCATAAAAGGTGATATTATATTTATAGACCACTGACAATGTGTGTGGCACCCAAGGAGGTGTCAATACATTTATACAGTGTGGACAGTACCATGTTATTATATTTATACAGTTGATAGTATGTGTGGGACCATACTACTCATCATTATGGGCTAAATTTTTTAAGTAATCTAGTCACTTAACAAAGGAATTAGGTAGCTATATCAAAGGCTTTGAAAATTTACCCCCACGGAGTGGCTACTTATAAACACTGTCTTTCAGTCGGCAAAATATTAGTGCTAATTTTCAGCGGCAGCTGGATATGTAAAGTCAGCTCTCTCTGTACGCAGGGACAGTGGGCTTAAATCTAACCTCTGACACCCAGTCCACTTCCCCTACTTGGCATTCCTATCTTACCAAGAAGAGCCCCTACCACATTCAATGCACATACCTACTCTGCCTGATAACCTAACCTAAGAAAGGTCCCCTGCACTCAATCCATCTTCCCTCCCACCCAAGCCACTGTTTCCACAGCCCATCCAAAAGGCTGCTTCCTCCCTGTTTCTGCACTACGTTCCTGATAACACTGAGCTTTATAGATAAGCTACAGGAGTGAAGATGGTCAAATAGGAGGGGAGTGTGTGGTTTCAGAGAATAAAGAAGAGTTATATCCTTGACATTTTTAAAATTATTCACATTATTTTAGCATCCTTCCTCTCCCCACCCTCCACAAAAAAAATATACATGGGGGTCATTCCGATCACGTTTAGTGAGTCTGGACGTCCAATCCAGACATCCAGACCCACTAAACGCCCGGACTGTGTGCCGGGAACAGAGCTACCTGCACATATTGCCGGTTTGTGCAGGGAGATCTATTTGTAGGCAGGAGGGGGCGGGCCGAGGGAGGAGTGAGGGCAGGCAGTGGGCAGAGACTGACCCCAGACGCAAAGGGCCAATTCCGAAGTCGGCCCTGTACGTCCGGGGCCGGCCATGTAAACGGGGGACTTATTCTACCTCAGAGGTGGCATAAGACTCCCTGGACGGGGGCTGATGCAGGAGCCAGGGCCAGAAAAAGCAGTAAGAGGTGCAGGGGGATCCCTGCTGCCAGACCCTGGCCATGGCAGGCCCGATCGGGGGTCGGGCGGCAGGGAAAGGGGAATCGTGGATCTGCCGGGAATCGCAGCTCCTGAATGGAGCTGTGGTGCCATGGCAACAGGACACCATGGCACTGCAGCTCCATTCAGAAGCCTGACTGGGCTCGCCAGGCAAGTGCAGGACGTGAGGCCAATCAGAATCAGGGCCCCAGCCTACACATCCAGGCCGGTAGACCCGATTCTGATCCCACGGGCACATCCAGCCCAGCAGGTCAGAATCGGGTACTATCGCTGTACGCACCGATTCTGACTGGCAGTACAGGGGCAGGACGTGTAAAACAATGTACACCAGCTAATTTTCCAAAAGGCAGTATCCACACAGTTTACTTTGAAACTTTTCTAAAATGCATGCAGAATTGTTTGTAACTATGGCGCCTACTCAAAACTACCTCCAGCAGGGCCAGTGCAAAGGGTTTGAGTGCCCTAGGTGAACCTCCACCCAGCCCCACCCTGAGAATTTAAACTTTGCTTTGTACGTATGTGTGTGTGCCTGCACTCCGTGGTGCTGATGGCTTTTCGAGTTTGTGGCAGTCAAAATCCATCGTTTTACTATGACTGCTGCTGATCTTTGCTGTCCTTCAGAGACTGACGCCCTAGGTGACCACACAGTCCTGTCCTCGTATTTGAGCCTGCCCTGGATAAGTGTCTCTTATCATATAAGTCACTGTCTGTACCTTCTCCTCCTCATCCATGCTCCCTGCCGCTATAGCTATATCTTATCTACCCCATCCCATGAGTCTTTATCCCCTCTCCTCTGTCTCTGTCCTATGACGATTTGTAGTTCCTTTCTATCTTTGATTTTAGTTTGCTACTGTAAACCGCTGTGCCATGTATTTGAAAGGCGGTATATCAAACCTTAATAAACCATAAACCAAATAAGAGTTCAACTGTGCATGCCTGCCACTGTCTACTCCTTTGACATCAACACTCACATAATAAGAGATGCTGCCAGCACCAGGTGAATTTTGGATTTGAGATTTAATTACTGGCCTGAGTTTTAATTATTGAGATTTTAATTATTGAGATTTGAGATTTAATTACTGAGTTCAAGATGAGAAACAGACAGGTGTACACAAGTCATTTCCCTTTTGAAATGGACATACAATATATGTTGTACCTGAGGCAATGGAGGGTGAAGCTACTAGCCCAAGGCCAGAAGGAGAGTCAGTGGTAGAAGCAGGATATGAATCCTGGTTTTCCTAGTTCTTGGCCTGCTGCTCTAAGCACTAGCCCACTGGTTCTCAAACCTGTCCTGGGGCACCACCAGTTAGTCAGGTTTCAGGATATCCACAATGAATATGCATGAGCGATTTGCATGGCTACTACCTCCATTATATGCAAATCTCTATTACGTATATTCATTGTGGATATCCTGAAACCTGACTGGCTGGTTGTCCTCCAGAACAGGTTTGAGAACCACTGCACTAGGCTACTTACAATTGCATTCAAACAATAAACAAACGGAAGAATATTTTATCAAGTCCCCTTAACTACCCCACAAAACACACATTGAAAATATTTTCTTTACAAAAATGCCTTGTGAGCTCCGCCAAAGGCTAGTCCTTTTCTCTCTCACCTCCACTTCCCAAAGTGCGTTGGAGCTGGTGGCGGATGTAGCGGACTGGCGCAGTGTGGTGCGCAGGAAGACATGATGCTTGGACTTATACTCATCACAGGTCAGAAACTTCTCCTGCTCGGCGTGAAACAGTCGCACAACATCACCCTGCAGATGAGAACCAAGCGAGAAAGGCAAGAAGCATGAAATGCCGTAACCCAAAAAGGGGCGGATGGGAAAGTTCAGGGTGAGGAACAGGGAGCGAGGGAGCATGAGATGTTTATGTTTATTGCCACAAGAGAGATGGAGGTATGCGGGCGGCGGTGCTCATATAAACCACTCTTCCTTCATGATGCTCATTTACAACAAAATTAACGAGCATTCCATCACTGCTTTCAGCCCTCCTGCTCAGCTTGTGCACCCCTAAGCACTTCCATTATTAGCTGGAACCAAACTAGACTCTGAGATTACAGACCGTTTGACTGAAAGGTAGAACAACATGACAAAACTAGAAAAAGTGTAAAGAAGGAAAGTAATAATGAAGAAGGTGGAATGGCTGCCCTATGAAGGAAGGCTAGGGCTTGGAGAAGAGACGGCAGAGAGGGAATAGGACAAAGACTTATAAAATCATGAGTGGGGTGGAACGGTTAAATAGGAAACCATTATTTCTACTCATTCAAACAGTACTAGAACTAGGGGACACTCCATGAAAGTAGACAAGCTTGGGACAGATATTGTAACAGTGACAGGGATAGATGGTGGGGGTGAGGTAGGATAGAAAAAATGGCAGTCCTGGATCTTTTATTTAGTTAGACAGTTTTGTATACCACCTTATCCTTCAATCAAAGTGGTCCCAACACAATTGGGGGATACATTTAGCACGAGGGGATATGAGACACATATCTATACTTACAGGGAACATGGGCAATGGAGGGTTAAGTGGCTTGCCCATGACCACAAGGAGCACCTGTGGGACTAGAAACCCCAGTCCTTCCAGCCCAAGGTTGCTGTCCTCTAGTGGGATTTGAACCCCCAACCTTCTGGCCTGAGGTATCTTGCCCCAACTACTAGGCCACTCCTCCCTCTTGGTATATGGATCTTGGTATATGTATAGAAGCTGCTCATTCACCAAAAAGGGGAGACAAAAAGCAGATTTATATAGAGTGGTGGCACAGCTCAGTCAAGTTCCCAGAAAGAACTGTAAAGGTCATTCAGCGAGAAGCAACAGTAGGAGCTTGGAATCCTCTTGTGTATAATGGAGGAGGCGTAAAGGAGATGGTAGCTCATCTAATATGGACAGAAGGCTGGCTTGACCACACTTCCTAGCTATGGACAACTTCCTGCAGGTGATCAAGCATGTCTGCACGACAGCTGGGAGATACTGTCGCTAACAGGTGAAAACAAACAAAAAGCCTCATCAAGCTATATAGTCCATATCAGCTGGCAAATACAATGTTACTATACAAATATGCACACACATATGCTACACCCACACACATGTACACATACACAGGCACTACAGTACACCAACATGTACACACACACAAAAGATTTACAAATACACTGTACTTTTATGTATAGTTTCATGACTGCAACAGCTGCCCCAGCTTCCTCTGCGTACACCATACATTGAGGGGATCACTTACCCCTTTCAAGACCTCCTCCATGTAATCCCGGAATTGCATAAAAAGGTTGATCTTCCAGCTAGTGTTACAGTTAACAGAGTTTACCTGAGCAGAAAGGAAGCAGAGTTACGGCAACATTAAGAGACCAGGGAGCAGAGTTATAGAAGACAAGAGTAGAGTTGGACCTTCTCCATCACAGTTTTACGTAAAGGACATCAGGTGTGTGAGAGGGATCATGCAACTTCCACAGGGAGAGATGTATCAGTTTACAGATGTAGAACAGGTTGGAATGGGGAAATTCCCCACCTTATCCATACCTCCTTACAGCCAGGGTTGTCACTCAGCTCATAGTTGCTGGCATGTAGCGGCTGCCCAGCATTCACTGGATTCAGAATCACTTTATCCCCTACAACTACCTATGTCAGGAAATGAAAGAAAACCATGAGAAGGGACCAGCTAGGCATGTGCATAATATAATATAATATCATTTCAGATTATGCAGAAATGCATTGAGAAGATGTCAACATGATGCGTGTCACATTATATGAGAATAGGCATCAGCGGGACAAAGGTATAAACTCTATTTTAAGTTTTTGCAGTATGAAACCAATAAAAACACATACAAGACAAAAAGACAATAAACCAATGACAAATACTCATTGTAATGACAGACATCAATAGATAAATATTCAATCAAACGATACAAAACTTAATAAAAACAAAAAGATATAGAAAAAAAATAAGAAAGAGATGAAACAATTCTATAAGAAAGAAAAGAAAAGAAGGAAAGGAGAGAGTGATGAAGAGATCAACTAATCTCCCAGGATTCTTAGGAGCATGTTTACTAAAGGTTTTAATGCGTGTTAATGAAATTAACATACATTAAGTAATCACAGCTCTTTTATTTCTGAATGCAGTGGCACGTAACGCATGTTCCATTAATGTGTGTTAACCATTAGTAAACATGCCCTTTAGACAATTTGCAGGCAGCCTTTATTCCTGAGTTTGATCAGGGCTCAGTATTCTAAATCTTCTTACAATTTTAAGCTGACTCCTTTCACCTTTCTAATGTTTTCTGGGATGCCTTCTGAAAACCCACCCTACATATTGATAAAATCACTTCTTTTCTCCCCTCCTTTCTAAAGACTATACCCAGAGCTTCTGCAAGGATATTAAGCACCTTAGGCATTCATTTCTGCCTTGCATCCCTTCAATTAAGTTTTAGGTCCCCAGGATCCTCTCCCACACCCACCCACTCCAGAGATTTTAATAATTAAACTTAACAGTTATGACTGCCCCAATACCATCTCTCCTAAAATGATCCTGTAAAACATAGATAAAAATGTAAGAATATGCACTGATGGTTCTTTGTATCACTATAATGTTAGGAATAGAAGAGTAGCCTAGTAATTAAAGTAGTGACCTTGTACCCATTGAGACAAGGCTTCAGATCCCACTGACACTTGCTGTGACCTTGGGCAAGTCACTTAACTCTCCACTGCCTCAGGTACAAACTTAGATTGTAAGCCCTCTAAGGACAGGAAAGTACTTATTGTACCTGATTATAACTCATCTTGAGCAACTACTAGAACAGCGAGCTAAATAAATAAGATGTATCATTTCACTTTGACTGCAGTTGCTTTTTTGCCATCCAAGTTTGCCTGATGGTTAAATTGGCTCTGACTATACAGTAGCTCTCCTTGTTGGTACCCAAATCATAGGCCTGCTCCATTGTGATATACACTCAGGGATATTTACTAAAGCTTACTAAAAGCAATAGTGCCTCACAGTGAAAATGGGATTTAGCCAAGAGTCTTAAGCCCTTAGTACTTCCCGTACTTGTGTCGGTCATTGGAGGACTGGCCTAGTGGTTAGAGCAGCATCCTAGAGCCAGAAAGAGCAGGTTTTAAATCCCACTGCCATTCCTTGTGACCTCGGGCAAGCACCTAACCCTCCATTGCTTCAGGTACAAAGTTAGATTGTGAGCCCTTTGGGATGGGTAAATGCCTATTGTACCTGAATGTAACTTGCCTTGATGTTCTCCTGAAAAGGCATGAGCTGAATGATAATAGTAAATAAATAAAGAAATAAAATATTCCTGCAGCTGGACACCCAAGTATTTTGCTGGCATCAGTACTTCAAACAGCACATCTCAGGTAATGTTCATGGATTAAGCACACCCGCTCTTTGGGGCTTGTTTACAAAGCCGCGGTAGCGATTCGCGATCATTATCGGAGCCGCGGCCCCATTGAAATCAATGGGGCCGCGGCTCCAATAACGATCGCGAACTGCTACCGCGGCTTTGTAAACAAGCCCCTTTGTCTTTAAACACTGGAGTCTTGTTATTTTGAGAGTTTCAGAAAAATGGATAGTTCTTAACTTCCAAAACATAAATTTGAGAGCATCTCAGAATATAACCTCATCAATGCTCTGCCTTCCCCTCAGACTGCAGTGAGGGGAGGAAGGGCAGTCATCAGATTTCAGGTAAACCCATGGTAATTGATATAACACATTTTATTTCTTCCCTAAATAAAGAAAATATCTGCAAAAATGGTGAAAGAGGATTTAGAAATAAGACCAAGAGAAGCATAAAGCAAGTCCAGTAACATAGCGTATGCAACTTAGAGAAATATAGCTTATATTGTCGCTCTAAGGGGGGGGGGATGCAAAAAGGATGGGGGGGGCAGGGACCACTGACTGGGCAACCACATAATAACAGAGTTGCTAAGTTACCCAGTTCCAGGGGTGAGATTTTAAGCCAGTCCTGGATTTCTGCCAAGATCATTATGATGCATTATGGGACCTGCAGCAGTGATTCTAAGGGGAAGAATCAGGAAATGCAAATATCATACTGCATTGCAGTGCAAATTTAAAATCAGAAATGGCAAAAAATCTCACTCCTGAAACTGGGTAAGTTGGCAACTCTGTAATTAGGATCATCAACTGGCTCCAGATTTCCAGAAGACACCGATTAGGTTCTGGTTTTATTGCCACTGTATGAACAGACTTCTTAAGGTAAGGAATGCCATAGGGAAAGCACAACTACAAGTCTCCGCATCAGTCAGGGAAAACCAGGACTGGATCTGCTGGACCTGAAAACCTGAAGCCAGCTCATAATCAAATCCATAATACCAGTACTTAGGTCTTCTCCATTTCTCCACTGAATAGAGCTCCCTGATGAGAGTCAGACTGAAAAGTTAATCAAAGAGGCTTATGTGATAGCTTCATGATGAGAGTCTGAAGGGAAGCAATACTAAGAGAGGCTATGAGTGATGGATCCCAGATGAGACCCAGATGGGGAACAGAGACCGTGCGTAGGGTTGCCAACTGGCTCCAGATGCGCCCGACAGGCTTGATCCAGTCCTGGGTTTTCTCCATTGCATGCAGGGACATGTAGTTCTGATTTCCCCATTGCACTACATAAGAAAAGCAAGACTACAAGTCCCTGCATGCAATGGGGTAAACACAGGACTGGATCAAGCCTGTCGGGCGCATCTGGAGCCAGTTGGCAACCCTAACCGTGCGTGATGTCAGTTGTACAAGCAGAGAGCTCATCTGTTAACGTTCGATATTCCCCATGTATCATTTTTTTGCACTCACATTGTCGCCATTGCTCCTCAGCTTCCAGAAGGGCTGAATGAAGAGCCAGGATCCCTCGTTTCCCGTGGCGTCCAGCGTCACCCTCATGGCGTTCTTCTCCAAGAGTGCAGGCAGGCGCTTATTCACTGTCAGATATTTATTACTCTTCATATGCAGCAGCTGGAAAAGAGACAGAAATCTCATCAAAGAAGAGAACCACCTGAGACAGAATGAGAAAGAGATTGAAAGAGGGAAGACCCCAGCAAAGAGAGAAAGTGGAAAGTGTGTGAGTAGAAACTGAAAGAGAGAGAGAGAGAGAGAGAGAGGGGAAGTTTTATCTGAAAGAGGAGACTCTGAGAGAAAGCATAGTTACTCACTTGTAACAGGTGTTCTCTGGGGACAGCAGGAATCAGTCCTCACATATGGGTGACATCAGCACCAACTGAGCCCTCATGCGGAGTAAATCCCCAGCTTTCAGAGAAAGCCTTTAGCAGTTGCCATCACGCATGCGCGGTCCCCTTCCCGCCCAAGGGTGCCATCTTGCTCAGTCAAATGACACAGCTAAAAAGACGGCAAAAGAACAAAATATAATAATCATAATAGGACAGCAACTCCAAGAGGAGGAGGGAGGGTCTTGAGAACGGATTCCTGCTGTCCCCGGAGAACACCTGTTACAGGTGAGTAAATATGCTTTCTCTGGGAACAAGCAGGAAGTCAGTCCTCATATATGGGACTCCCCAGCTATAGGCTACCAAGAACCCATAGCTAAAAAAGGCTTCCCTCTATGAGAGCCGCAAGTAGCCACAATAGAAATCCAAACTAAGGGAATAGCACTCCCGTAGCCTGAACACAGAAGGGTCAGGAGTTGCCTAGACCCTGAAAAGGTTACAGCCTGGCCAAAGGCACTGTCCCGTCAGGACTCTCTTTCCAGGCAATAGTGGGTTGCGAAAGTCTGACTCAAAGACCAGGTGATGGCCCGGCAGATGTCCGCCAGTGGAACAGAGCAGAAATAAGCCACTGATGCTGCCATGGCCCTGACCTGATGGGCTGTAACACAACCTTCTATCGGAAGCTCGTCTGCCCTGTATGCCCAGGCAATACAGTCTGCCACCCAGGTGGACAATGTACGCTTTGATACCGCCACCCCCAGCTTACTGGGATCTTAAGATACAAAAAGCTGAGAAGCCTTCCGATGCGATTGCATATGCTGGATATAGAAGGCCAATGCCCTCTTACAGTCCAGGGTATGCCGGACCAACTCTGCCTGACTGGCATGCGGCCTGGGAAAAATGGTAGGCGAAACCACCTCCTGGTTGAGGTGAAACGAGGAGACCACTTTCGGAAGGAACCACCACCAGGTTCCTATAGAACCTGGTGTAGGGTCTTTCTGACACTAGGGCCTGGAGCTCACTCACCCGCCGAGCGGATGTGAGTGCCACCAGGAAAGCCATCTTCCAAGAAAGATAGCGTAGATGGCAGGTAGCCATTGGTTCAAAGGGCGGCCTAGTAAGCTCCCCTAACATCATATTTAGACCCCACTCAGTCGCCAGGGGGCGTACCGGGGGTTTCAAGAGAAGTAAGCCTCTCAGGAACTGAGAGAACAAGGGGTGGGCAGAGAGAAGCTTCTCATCCACTGAAAAGTGGTGCACCACAAGGGCACTGAGGTGCACCCTGACAGAGTTGGACTTGAGGCCCAAATCAGAGAGGTGGAGAAGGTATTGCAGAACCACCCCTACCAGGCAAGAGAAAGAATCTATCTCCCGCTCCTTGCACCATGATGCAAACCTGCGCCACTTCAGGGTGTACGTCTATCTAGTCGACGGCCTCTGCAATGCCAGCAAGACCTCTTCAATATTCCTTGGAAGGAGGAGCGGAGCGAGAATTACCCTTTCAGCAGCCATGCCATCAAGTTGAGGGAGCTGAGATTGGGGTGCAGAAGAGAGCCCCCCTCCTGAGACAGGAAACGTGGGGAGGACCCCAAGGGGATTGGGGCCTCCACCGCTAGCTGCAGAAGAAGTGGGAACCAGGGTTGCCTGGGCCAACATGGGGCAATAAGGATGACCGAGGCTCTGTCCTGGAGAATCTTAAACAGTGTCTTGGCTACCAGAGGTGTCGGGGGAAACGCATAGAGAAGGTCCCCGGACCATGATATCAGAAATGCATCGGTGGCCACCCTGTGCAGGTGGGGGTCTCCTGGAGCAGAAAAGGGGCAACTGGTGATTGTCCGGACTAGCAAACAGGTCCATCACCGGCCACTCCCAGGTCTGGAAGAGCCAGTTGGCTACCCCGCGGTCCAGCTGCCATTTGTGGGGTTGGAGAATCCTGCTGAGCCTGTCGGCTAGCCAGTTGTCCTGGCCCGGCAGGTAGACTGTTCGAAGACGAATGCCATGCCGGGCTGCAAAGGAGCAGAGGTCCACGGTTTCCTGACATAGGAGAGGGGACCCCGTACCACCCTGTTTGTTCACATAGAACATGGCCACCTGGTTGTCTGTCTGCACCAAGTCAGATTCGTGGGCCAGGAGCTGTCTGGAAACTCCTAGTGCTAGGCGGATGGTACGTAGTTCCAAGAAATTGATTTATTAGGTCCTCTCGCTCGGGGACCACACTCCCTGAGTACGGAAACCATGACAATGGGCCCCCCAGCCCAGCAGGAAGGCATCTGTGGTCAGGACCCTTGTGTACAGAGGAGCCTGGAAAGGCATCCCCACCTCCAAGTGATGCGGTTGGAGTCACCAGGCCAGGGACCTTACCAGACGTCTGGATACTTTGACCCTATCCCAAAGGTGCCCTGAGGCCTGAGACCATTAGTCTCTGAGATACCATTGAGCGGTCCGCATATAGAGGTGGGCATCCAGGGTCACATGGACTGTGGAAGCCATGTGCCTGAGGAGGCACAGAAAATGTCTTGCTGACATTGCAGACCTGCGACTCAGTTGTCCTGCCAGAGCCATAAGTCTGCCTGCCCTGTCTGCAGGCAGATGGGCCTTCGCTGAATCGGAGTGAGGCTGGATGGGGTAGTTGATCACGAACCCTAGGTGCTACAACATCTGGATGGTGCGAGTTGTGGCCTGGTGGGCCTCGATGGCTGAGGCGCCTCTGATGAGCCAGTCGTCGAGGTAGGGGAATACAAAGATCCCTTGGAGCCTGAGAAAGGCGACAACCACAGTTAGGCACTTTGTGAACACACTGGGGGCCGAGGCAAGGCCAAAGGGGAGTACCTTGTACTGGTAGTGATTGTCCCCCCCCCCCCACCACAAAGCGCAGATATGCCTGTGGCTTGGGTGTATTAGGATGTGTGTATACGCATCTTTTAGGTCTAAGGAGCATAGCCAGTCTCCCTGGCGGAGGTAAGGCAGCAATATTCCAAGGGAGAATATCTTGAACTTCTCCCTCACCAAGAATTTGTTGAGGTTGCGTAGGTCGAGAATGGGTCTGACGCCTCCTGTCCTTTTTGGCACCAGAAAGTACCTGAAGCCCCTCCCCTGCAAGTGGTGGGGCACCGGTTCTACCACCTGATCCTCAAGAAGACCTGCTAACTCCTTCAGAAGAAGTTCCTGGTGAAGTGGAGACCTGATGGGCTCTCCTGGAAAATAGTGAGAGGCACCTGGGCTAGGTGAAGAAGATAGTCCTCCCGAACTAACTGCAAGACTCAGGCATCGGTGGTAATGACTGTCCACCTGTGGGCATACAGAGCAAGCCGGGCTCCTGTGATCTCCCTGTCTCCTGTGGGAAGAGTGGCCATGCTGTAGGAGTCAAAAGCCACTGCCAGGCTTGGGTTTGGGGGCTTTCCGTTTACGCGGGCCATGCCCCTGTCCCTTGGCCTGCTGCCCCTGTTGGGGAGCTGAGGAGGCCTGAAAATGGGGGTAGCTTCGGTAAGCAGCACCCTTCCTCGAGTAAAAGGGCTTTTTACCCGAGCTCTTCTTGTGAGAAGGGGCAGAGGTCTTCTTGGAGAGCTGTGTCCTCGTCATGTACTCGGTCTCCAACTCTGCAGCCTTGTTGGTCATGGGTTTGCCAAAGAAATTCTCCCCCTGGCATGGGACATCGACCAACTTGTCTTGAACCCATTGCTCGAGGTCTGATGACTGCAGCCATGCCTGGCAGCGTGAACCGATGCCAGTCGCGGCTACGCAGGCCGCCCACTCAAACCCGTCACAGGCCGCCCGAGACATAAACTTTGAGCACTCATGGATGACTTTGGACAGGCCCCTGAAGTGCTGCAAAGGTTCCTCGGAGAGACCAGTCGAGAACCCGGCAAGTTCCTTCACCAGGTCTCTCAGGTACATGCCCATGTACAGCTGGTATGCCTGGGTCCAACAAGTCAGCATTGAACCCTGGAAGCACTTCCTGCCGAGGGCATCCAAGTTATGGGCCTCCCTGCCGGGAGGCACCAGGGAGTGCGTCTTCTGGCTCTTCAGCCAGCGCATGGCCGATTCCACAACCATGGAGTTGTGCGGCAGCTGTGACTTTTGAAATCCAGGGCTCCAGCGGACTCGATACATCGAGTCGAGCCGTTTGCTGATCACTGGCACCGACACCGGTGTCTCCCACATGCGGAGCATCAGTCATTCCAGGATTGGAGGCATGGGTATAGTAAGGGCCTCCCGAGGGGGGCCTCATACTGGAGGATCTCGAGCTTGTAGGCTCGAGGATCCTCCTCAAACTCCATGGGGAACGCCAAAGCTTTGGACATATCCCGCACAAAGTCCAAGAGCCTCATGTCCTCCAGAGGGGACATTCTCTGAGTCTCAGATACTGGGGAATCAGAAGGGACATCCCTATGCCAGTGGGTATCCGGGGACTCCTCGTCTTCAGTTTCCCACGCCGACGCCTCCGAGGAGGAATCGGGGGGCTCGTCAGGCATTGAGGGCGCCAACTGCCCCTACGCCAGCAGGTTCAGCAGCGATGACCTCAGTCCCAAATGGGAGGCCGAGAGAGACCCTGGCCGAGGATCGACTTGAGCCTGAAAGGCTTCGAGGATCGGCTTGGCCTCTGGCGTCAACTTCGATGTCGAGGGCCCGGTAGTCAGGGCGGAGGAACCAGACAGGCCGGCTATCAGCGCCCGCTGCTTCTCCATGAAGGCAGTGAAACTGCACTCCAAGGCCGCCATTCTGAACTCAAGTCCAGAAGGTTCCGCAGCATCCGGCTCGGGCCCCGACACTGGTTCCCCCGGAGGGGAGTCCTCAACAAGGACAGCTGGTACTTGCCTCAGCTGATCCGTCTCCCGATGAGGCATCTTTGCCGGGCGCTCTTTCTCCGAAGATCCCGGCCGGTGCTCGGGGCTCCGCGACAGTCCCCAGAAGGAACTGGGTTGCTCGGAGCCATCCAGAGACGCCACCTTCGAGGATTTCTTCCTCTTGTGCTCCCTCGAGGGGGACCTCCCCTTCCGAGGAACCTCGACGCTGCTCGGGCTCGGAATGCTCCCCCCGAGATGTGGAGGCCTCGGATGAGGTCCGGGCTCTCGGAGGTAAGGACATGGAAAAAATCCTATCATGCTGCTGCTGGCAGCTCTTCAGGGCCTTAGAATACATTTTCCTACACGGGCCACAGACCAATGGGTCATGGTCGGGCCCGAGGCACTGGAGACAGCAGTCTAGCGTATCGGTGAGAAACATAAGTTTCACACACCGATACCATTTTTTAAATCCGCTGGCAGCTATCGGGGGAAAAAGGGCCCCTGCAAGGTCAAAGACCCGGGCTGCCAGTGAAAAAGAAAACAAAAGACGCGAACGCCAGTCACGAAGGACAAAAACCGAAAATAGAGACGGACTCGATACTGGCGTACCGAGCCAAAGGCGGGAAGAGGTACCGGTGTTGACTGGTTGAGAAAAGAAGAAAAAAAATCAACTTTTTTATGGGGACACAAGGAATACATCCGAAGGGCTCCGCGGAAAAAAGGAGACTGAACAAGATGGCACTCTTGGACGGGAAGGAGACCGCGCATGCGTGATGGCAACTCCCAAAGGCTTTCTCTGAAAGCTGGGGATTTGCTCCACATGAGGGCTCCGTCGGTGCCAACGTCACCCATATGTGAGGACTGACTTCCTGCTTGCTCCCGGAGAAGAGGTATTCCACCTGGGAAGAGAGAGACCCCAAGACAGAGAAGAGACAGAAAGAAGCCCTGTGAGAGGGCATGCACCACAATCCATAAATTGTCATTGTTGTTACCCTTTTTGTACTCTATCATTTTATTTTATTCTTACCACTATAATGTCACTTTTCTTTTTTAGTTTAATCACTTTGAGGACAATAATGAAAGCCACTGACACAGATAAAAAAGGTTTTACCCACAAAAAGGGTACGACGGAAAACCCCATGCCTCGCATTGTGTAGAGGCATTCCAAGGGGGAGGGGGAGGACAGGGGACTACTGGGCCAATTTTCAGAGCCTATATCTGCATAGCCTATGGGGATTATCCAGATAAGGGCACCGAGACAGATAATTCAGCGGTAGTATCCATACAGTGCCACTGAATATATCCACAGACTACCCCAGCATCATTGGCGTAAGTTCAAATGAGGGGCCCCCAAGCAAAATGTGCCGAGGGCTCCCCATAATAGCTGTGGCTAGGGGAAGGGGTGTCACTACCCTGTGAAATGATAGAAGCCATGCCAACCAATAAACATGCTATGTTTGCTGTGCCACCTTCCGCTGCCTCTCTCCAGGGAAAGCACAGTTTCTCAGCAGTTGGAGAAGAGCCTCCCGCTGCCGGACTGAAGTCTTGGGAATTGTGAGACTTTGGCTCCACAGTGGGAGGTGTTTCTCCAGGCCGGGAAAGGCAGCAAATTCAACACAATTCGGCTTCTGCTGCTGCGTTGTGATGATCACTGGTCCTTGTGGGCCCTCTTCTTGCCTGGCTTCCCCGTAATGTAGTGGCTGCTTGGGCAGAAGTTTTGCCACTGCCCTGCACTATCCAGTTAATGGAGGGGTGGTCTGTCGGTGGAGCTAAGATGACGTGGCCACTAAACAGGTGAGTGGTTTCTCTTATCTGAATAGTGGCAATTTTATCTGGATTCTTTAGGCGACCTGAAAGTGGTTGAAAGTCACTACTATCCAGATAAGGCTGGCATTTATCCGAATATTCAGAAGCTGCCACTGGTCTCTGTAAAGCCCTTTTGAATATTGGGTGTTCCAAGATTTGCCTAAAATAATGCCTGTAGGGGCCAAATAATTACCCATAGGCACAAATCTCTGCAGCTAATTGCAAGAGGATAATAAACATAGCAAATCTACCTGCAATTATTGGTGAAAACCCATAGGTACTTTGATTAATGCCCCTTTTATGTATACTGCGTTGGCAAAACATGTAGAAATTGCCATCCCTCAAAGGTTATTAAACCAGATTATCAGAGAGAGAATGTTTATTTATTTATTTAGCTGTACTTATATCCCGCCTTTCACCAGGTCAATGAGCAGATGCTGTGAGAGAGGCAAAGACAACTACTACTGATCATTTATACAGCACTACAAGGCATATGCAGAGCTTCACAGATACATGTAAAGACGGTCCCTGCTTGTCGGAGCTCTAGTTAAGACAGACAATACAACAGCTAAAGACAAGGACACAACTAGGGAAGGTAAGGAGATATATAGGAGACTAAGCGGATCAGGCTCCAAAAGCAGCCTCAAAGAGGTGAGCTTTTCGAATGGCTTTGAAAAGGGCCAGAGATGAAGCCTAACGTACAGACTCAGGTAGTTTGTTCCAGGCATAAGAAGCAGCAATGTGAAAGGAGAGAAGTCTGGAGTTGGCAGTAGAAGAAAAGGGCAAAGAGAGAGGCAAACTAGTGGAAGAGCGGAGTTCACGAGGAGGGGTGTAGGGAGAGAGGAGAGAGGAAGGTAGTGAGGAGCAGTAGAATGAATGCATTTATAGGTCAGAAGGAAACGTTTGAATTGGATACGCAAATGGATGGGGAGCCATGAAGTGACTTCAGAAGAGGGGTTATATGAGCATATCGGGGTTGGCGGAAGATTAGCTGTGCAGCTGAATTTTGAACAGATTGAAGGGCAGAGAGGTGATTCAGAGGGAGACCAGCAAGGAGGAGGTTGCAATAGTCAAGATGGGAAGTGACTAAACAGTGGATAAATATCTTAGTAGTGTGTTCAAGAAAGGAAGAGGCAACTTTTGATGATGTTATAGAGAAAGAAATTCGAATGTTAGTGTTACTCTGTACTATATCAAAGAAGTGTAGAATATATCGTACTAGGACTCATGGCTATAGAGGTCTCAGAAACCATAGGCTGCCATTGTTTTTTAATCTGCAATGGACTAATGCCTAAATGCACATCAATGACCTCATTCTTAAACTGATAGCCAAAAATTATTTTTTATACAAAAATTTTGTCTGCTTCAATATGTTATTTCCATTGGCAAGCTTTATATCTATATAATAAACCAGTGAACCAGTGCTTATCTGTATGGTAGTTTCCCGACGCTTGTTCATGCGCTATGTCACGCATTTCACCACTTTGGTTTCATCAGGGGAGTATTACGAATCTGCACTCTGGTATCACTGAGATGGTTCGAATTTGCGCTATCTGGTGCTTGCTGTTGAACTAACAGAGAAAGAACTAATAGAGAAAGAAATGACAAGTTATAACTATCAGTTGGATGTGTGTGGAGAAGGAGAGGGAGGAGTCAAAGACGACCCCAAGGTTGCGGGCTGAGGAAACAGGGAGTAGGAGAGCATTATCCACAAAGAGAAAGGAGGCAGGGGGAGGTGAGTTTTGGGGGAAAAATAAAAAGCTTGGTTTTGGCCATGTTCAATTTCAAATGACGGTGAGACATCCAGGCAGAGATCCAGGCCTAGACTGATAGAGAGATTTCAGGTGTAGAAAGATAGATCCGAGAGTCATCAGCATAAAAATGGTACTGAAAGCCTGGGGAGGAGATGAGTGCATCATGGGAATGGGCATACAGAGAGAAAAGGAGTGGGCCCAAGACAGACCCTTGGGGTATACCAACTGAGAGTGGGAAAGCAGTAGAGGAGGATCTACCAGAACGAACACTAAAAGAGCGATGAGAGAGATAAGAAGAGAAGCAGAATAGCACAGAGCCCTTAAAACCAAGCGAGGACAAGGTGTCAAGGAGAAGGTGGTGGTCAAGAGTGTCAAAAGTAGCAGAAAGGTCAAGATGAAAAGTACCTTACCTGATTGGTATCTGTGTGATGGGTAATGGAAGGCACGAATCTTACTCTGTATGTATTTACGCAGATATCTTACCTTGTGCGTACCTGGCCTTTTGGACAAGGGAAGGCATATATAAATCTCGCACATATCCATGTGACACATAAGAAAAAGTGTGAATCTTAGTCTTTATGTGTCTGAGTAATTGGTAAGAGAAGGTGTGTATCTTACTCTATATGTATACAGGTGACCGTTAACGGAACTGTGGGTATTTGCCTGTTCATACCTGGATGACACTTCCATATTTCACCACTTCACCGTGTACTTTCTTGTTCTCTGTATCGTTTTGCTTTTGTTCCAGCTGAGCTGCATGCTGGCAGACAGAAAAGAGGAGGAGAAGCAATAATAAAGAGAAAGGTCAGAGGTTGAATCCGGAATCAAAGATGGACGCTATCCATAGCGCATTTAACATCTGCTGGCTGGTCTGGAGGGCGCAGAACACACAGAGCCCTGTTCTCTGCTGATGTGACATACTGGGGACCTGCTTCTCCCACTGACCCAAGCTGGATGCCCCGTGAAAGCAGATTACTAGTAACTTTTCAGTGTATTGCTTGTTCATCACCCAACCTCTTCCATCATCCCATACGTGCTGCCTAGAGACACATACAGTGTCCTGGCTCCGGTCTCATCACGCTCCCCCTCTGCTGTGCACACACCACATAGCTAAAAAAAACAATCTCCCAACATGTCACTAAACCCAGAGCAAGCAAGGCTCCTTCTCACAGCACCGGTGCTGTATTTTAACTAAGCCAAAATTGTTCTCATCATGATTTGCTTTTTAATACTGCTTCAATGATGCCCAGATAACATGTGTGGTCCAATCTTTAACACTTCTGCCCGAATACACAGTGCGCCAGGAAAACATGTCCACTTCCAGGCCTCCGTACCAGGGCAAGGATTGGAAGCAATAATAAAGATTACCTGTCACTGTGTAGTAACAGCTGACTACATAATACTACTTGTAACTGTGCAATATTACTTGTTACTGATAATACTAGACCACCTACTGCAAATTATTATTTGTTACTGTGACGTGCATGCTGATACTAGGCTACTGACCGCGAAACATTACTTGTTACTGTAAAGTGTCTGACAAGACTAGGCCTCTGACTGCATTAGGCAACTGACTGCAAAGTATCATTTGTTACTGTAACGTGCATGCTGATACCGAGGCTCTGACTGCAAAATATTACTTGTTATTGTGAAGTGACTGTAGCTTCCAGGTCACGACCCATATACAGCTATCCACCAAACATCTGTGGAATGGCACCCCTCAACTTTTTTCTAAGCATATATCTGCTCTTACTGGTTCCCTCATATGCCTTCATCTCCAACTTCTACTACTCTCTACCACACATATGCACTCCAATATACATTCTCTACCCTATCCAAACACCCACACTGCCTCCACTCACCCCTTACCACACTACCTGCAAAGATCCAACACTCGCTCCATCTCCAAGACCCTCTATTACCAGGCATAACAGAGCACAGAGGCACCGCAACCCTAAACCAAGAAGGACAAATGTAGACAAACCCATGCTAGCCCAGAGCATCCACATACATTCACCACAAATGCCTCATGATGCATGCAACATCATCCTCATTAACGCCAGATCTATCAGAAACAAGACCCACCTAATCTACGACATCATCACTGATGAGCAACCTGACATCCTCTGTATAACGGAAACCTGGATCACTGACACCGACTCAGCGATATTAAACCAGATAAATAAACCCGGATACAAAATATACAACTGCCCCCGCACCAACAAAAGAGGAGGAGGAGTTCTCATCATCGCCAAAGCCAACCTGCAATTAACAAGCACATACCAGCTTTCAAATATGGACATTGACTTGCTTAAAGTTGAAAACACAGCTCTATCAATCTGCCTAATATACCGACCACCCTCGCCACACCATGAATCACTTGCCACAGCACTAGAGAGCATCTCCTCCACACAACTCAGGAAATTCCAAATCATCTTGGGAGACCTGAATTTAGCATCAATGCCGCCTGCTCACGCAAACACCTTCCTGGAAGCCATGAATCAACTAGGATATCAACAACTAATACATGAGGCCACCCACGACAAGGGCCATACCCTAGACATGGTCTTCACACCCATATATCAGCAGCACAATGAAGAGAAGCCTCTAATAAAGATAACTCCAGTACCATGGTCCGACCACCATCAAATTGATCTACACTTAAGCCTGCCATCCTTACCCAAAGACGCAAAGGCTCGGAGAACGGTACACCCACAAAGGGGTTTCAATAAATTCAACTTGGAAGACCTTATAAGTACCATTAACGCCCACATAGATTTGGAATGCATGGACCTCGACCTACTAACAAACAGCTGGGACACTGGAATCCAGGCTGCATCACACCCAACATAGAAGACCCCCCAGAACTCAACTAAACCCAGATCCGAACCCTGGTACACAGAAACGCTGACCAGAATGAAGAGGGAACTCCGAAGACTGGAGAGAAAATGGAGACGAATCAAATCCATTGACCACAAGACTGAATACCTCGATTATCTCACAAAATACAAAAGCGAGGTCAACTCTGCGAAAAGGACACATCACACCAACTTATTAAACAAAGCCATCAATAAGCCTCGTGAACTATTCGAACTAGTGAAATCACTGACGAAAGTATCTTTGGAAGACCACCGTGACACCATAATCAAACCCCAAACTCTGGCAGACCATTACGCAAGGAAACTCACTGCAAACACACCCACTCACTGTTTGAACGCAACCTACCTGGAACATCGCCCCAATGAGATGACCAATAAAGACCAGGAACAAGCATGGAGCAACTTTCACAACATTGATGCTCAGCAAATCATCAACATAATAACAAGCATCCGTACCACCACCTCCCCGCTAGATCCCTGCCCAACTGCTTGGGTTAAGGCGGCAAAACAAGATATTGTGAACCAAGTCTCACATATTGTGAACCAATCGCTGCAACAAGGAGTCATGCCCACACAACTCAAGAAATCTATAATAAGACCAATCCTAAAGAACAATTCACTCAACAAGGATGACCCAGCCTCCTACCGCCCCATTTCCAGCATATCTTTCCTGGCAAAGATCATTGAGAAGGCAGTCCTATGACAACTACAAGACCATCTGGATGAACATGAAACCCTAGATGAACAACAATACGGTTTCCGAAAACGTCATGGGGTGGAAACGCTGTTGATAGCACTGCTTAACAACCTCCTCAAGGGCCTCGAAGACAAAAAAGAAAATGTTTATACTCATTTTCATTGACATCTCTGCCGCTTTTGATACAGTCCATCATGGAATCCTCCTGCAAAGGATTGAATCAATAGAAATATTGGGAACCCCCCTGAAATGGTTCTCTTCTTACATAACCAACAGAATGCCGCAGGTTCACTTCAATGGCGAAGAAGCAGAAGCTTTCCCGCAAACGCAAGGCATACCTCAGGGCTCCGCTCTCTCGGCACTCCTTTTCAACGTCTACATGCGACCCCTCTGTAATATTCTCCAACGACACAATATCAACTACCACATTTATGCGGATGATATAATGCTCTACACACAGTTGGATAACGAGAACCCTAACTATACTCAGCTTGAAACATGCCTAAACGAGATGTTAAAATGGATACAGCAAAACAACATGGAGATCAACCATAAAAAGACTGAGGTGATGTATATCTCCAGAAAACCAAACTTTGACCCTCCTGCGTCAGTCACCCTGTGTAACAATATATACAACACGAAGAATGAAATAAAATATCTGGGTGTAACGCTTGACAGCAATCTAAAGATGGAAAAGCACCTCCGCAAAACCAACAAGGCCATTTTCCACAAACTTAGAGTCCTACAACCTCTACGGAACATCCTTGAACCTCACGATTTCAGGTCTGTTGTGCAAGCACTAATCATTCCACACCTCGACTACTGCAACGCCATCTTACAGGGCCTTCCAAAGAAAACCCTCAACATCCTCCAGATGGCCCAAAATGTAGCAGCTAGGGTCATCATGAAAAAAAACCTTACTGATCACATTACACCTGTATTAATCAAGCTACACTGGCTCCCCATTGCAGCCCCGATAAAATATAAAATACTAATAACCACCTTCAAGCTTATACATAACATTGCGCCATCCTTTCTCTCCACCCTTATCAGCACGCAACCACCCAACAGAAGCAGGCGAACATTCCACTCAAACATACTCCACGTTCCCCCCGATATCAGATCTGTAACAACCAGTACTAGCCAACGAGCATACTCCTACTCGGCCCCTGTCCTCTGGAACCAATTACCACCAGAGCTAAGAGCAATCAAAGACCTTATGGATTTCAGAAAGAAACTCAAGACACATGTTTTCCAGTGCCAATACAATCTGATATAGTCCCGGGGTAAAAAGTTTCCTCCCAATGAAGCATTGTTGCAGTTATGTAAATATGTAAATATGTGCATATGTATATTCCGATTACTCTCTGTAAGTCCTTCACCGTGTGCTGTGCTTCTCCCTTCAAATCAATGTGTGTATACCGCAAAAATTCCTGTCATGATTGACAAATTCATACATGTAATCAAACCGCTACTGATTGCTGGAAGCAGCGGTATACAAATATATACTAAATAAAAATAAGCACCCAAGGTGAGCTCTCCATCCTGTCATATCCCCCCGCTGCCCCCACATCCCCATTGCTACCACTGCCGTCCTTCTCTGGGGCCTACAGTGACCGCAATGGCCTTAAAACCATGATGCAGTGCTAACTTAATGTGTTGCCGTTCCTGCCTTCTAAGACCTGCTGCTTCCATGCCCCTCTGATGCAGATTTCTGATTTGCATAAACTGGAAGTCTGCATTGGAAGGGGGGGGAGGGGGCAGAAACAGCAGGTCTTAGAAGGCAGGAACCGCAACGCAGCGCCAGAGAGCTTAAGCACGTGCTGCTTGGTTTCAATTTATTGTATTTAACTGTTTTCTATACCGCTGAATCAAGAAATCTAAGCGGCTTACACAGAATTTTAGCTTTAGATGGAACAATGCCATTGCCACCACTGCAGGCCCCAGAGATGGGTATTAGTGGCAGCAATAGGGTGCCCCTAGAACATCAGCACTCTAGGCGACCTCATAATTTGCCTAATGGTAGCTCCAGCTCTTCTCTGTACACAAGGCATTACGAAGGTCTCCTGCTCTCTGCCATTTTTCCTTAACCTGTGATAGTTAATTTAGTGTCATGGAAACCTGCAGAATCCAAGCAGAAAGTGGGAACTCAGGGTAATCTCTCTATTTCTTACATGCTTAAACAAATACAATCTCCAGGAACAAGCAGGAATGTGCAGTCTTCACATATAGGTGAATGCCACCGACTGAGCCCCTGCGGGAACGCTCCCCAGCATCCAATAGGAAAGCCTTTGGGAGCATCCCACTGCGCCTGTGTCTTCCTGCCTTTACAACTCCTCTCCTCAGTTTGTTTTCCATGGAGCCAGCAGGATGCTCAATCCTGTCACTGCCAAAAAACTTTTTTTTTTTTTTTGTGGAATATTGTGCTTCTGCCTTCCCATCACTGCCAGTTCTGTCAAATTTGACACTGGTCCCAATCATTTTTTTTCTTTTATAAATTTTCCTTTTCTCTTCATTTTTAACATGGTTATCACCACCAAACTAGGTCTCTAGGCCTCCACAGCCTTATCTTCAATCTCGAAGACAACTTTTTTAATGCATGTAAAAGCCAATTAATGGTTCTAAAAAATGTACCAAGTGTGCCAGTACCATATCAGTCACTGATAAACATGACTGGTGTCTAAAATGTTTAGGCCCTGAACATCAACCTAATTCTTGTCCTTTGTGCCAGCAAATGACAAAAAAAGGCCTAAAGAACCGAGACAGACAGTATGGATCGTTGTTCACCCCGGACTTGATTTCAGTGGCTTCCACTTCATTGAGGACATTGACTTCCACTCATGGGTCTCAGGTTTCTTCGAAGTCCAAACATAAAAGTAAGACAAAGTCTTTGGCCGCTCCCAAGTCATCAGCATCGGCATCGAAGACCAGTATCAAGACCAGAGAAAAGCCCCAATAAAAGCATCACAACTCCCTTAAGGACGCCTTCGATGCAGACTGGCCAGCCAAACAGCCCCGGAGGGAGGACCTATCCTCCAAAGCACAGAAGGGGCTCCAGGATGCTCCCAAGGAATTGACCTCTGGAGAACTACCAGTTTCATGTTCTAGGACGGTGGCTCAAAGCCCCGTGGATGATTCCACCCAGACATCAGCCATCTCCCTAGACCAGCACATGCTGGCTCTCGAGAGGATTATGGCCACACTCCTGGCAGCTTCAGTACCGATACCTTCTAGAGCTCCAGGAATTCAGGCTTCAGCACTGAGCCTACAGCCAGGTGTATTGGCCCCAATGCCGGCCCTCAAACCAACATCATCGGAACCCCCAAGGCCATTGCCTTCATTGGAACTGACCGATACCCCCCAGTACCCAACAGGCTCAAACTGTCAGGGCCCTTGATTCTGATACCTCCGAGCACTGGTATCGGCATCGACCCTCGGCATCGACCCTCGGCGTCCATGAAGCATCGAAGTCAAACCCAAGACCGCCTATACTTCGACTTCTTACCAGACTCTGATTCCATTTCTTCAGAATCTGACGAGGGATCACTCGATTCCCAAGAACATCCAGACATCCCTTCAGACCCTTCACTGCCTCAGGAACAGCGTTGGTCTCCACCAGAAGATATGTCCTTTCAGGACTTCATATACGACATGGCAGCAGGGCTTGCCATCACAGTATCCTCGGAGAAGGAACCAAGAGCAGAGGAACTGGAGAAACTCCAATACCCTCCCATGCCCAAGGAAGTGGCTACATTACTAATGCATCGGATCCTGCAGGATCTCATGCTCTGCATGTGGGAGGCCCTGCTCACGGTTCCACCTGTTAGCCTGTTAGAAAGAGGCTCGATACCGAGTACTAGAGTGTCCAGGCTTCCAAAAACCTCAGCTTCCCCACCCTCAATGGCAGTAGAATCAGCGATGCACAGAATAAAGAGCTCAAAAATCCATTCATCCATGCCTCCTGGCAGAGGCCCGAGGACACTCGATGCCTTTGGGCATTGATGCTTCCAGGCATGCATGCTGGCCTCCAGAATAAACTCGTACATACTGTACATGGGCATGTTTCTGAAGGATGTCACCAGGGACCTGGAGACTTTTGCCCCCATGCTTCCTGAGGATAAATGGAGTGCATTCCAGACTTTCATCAAGCAAGGCCAAACCACTTCTAAGTTTATTACCAGGGCCTCTTTTGATGCCTTTGAATTGACAGGCAGAGCTTCAGCAGTCTGCATTGCGGCTTGCAGAATGGCCTGGTTACAGGCATCAGATCTCGAGCAATGGGTCCAGGATAAACTGGCCAATATCCCATGTACTGGAGAAAACCTTTTTGGAAAAGATTGGAGGGAAAAAGCAGGAAAGATTGAGACAGATGATCTCACCCTAAAACGCCTTTCCAAAAAAACAGCCGACCCATCCAAGAAGAAGGCTCTCCCTTTCTATTCCAAAAAGAAGAGATACTATCCTTCTTACCCATATTCAGTGGCCTATCAACCTCAGCATCCTCAGCAGCGACAGCAGAGCCCTCGCCAACCCAAGAAGCCCAAGGCTGCTAAGCCTCAACCAGCCTCACAGGTACAACCTGCACCTGGCTTTTGACTTCTTCCTAGAGAGCATTGCCAATCTGCCTCTGGAATGTCCCAAGCCCCTCCACATGGCAGGCAGACTCTGTCACTATGCCCACAGGTGGCACCTCATAACATCAGAGCAGTGGACACTCCAGATTGTCCAAAGAGGTTATCAACTTCAATTCAAAATCTTATCCTCTACCAGCTTCGCAGGGGATTATCACACCCATCCCCTTCAAAGCAGTCTCTTAAAAGAAGAGGTGACCACCCTGTTGTCCCAGGGTGCCATAGAAAAAGTTCCTCCTTCTCAAGAAGGGATGAGTTTCTACTCTCTATGTTTTCTCATTCCAAAGAAAACAGGAGGATTCAGGCCTATCTTGGATCTCAGAGACCTAAACAAGTTCCTGGTCCAAGAAAAATTCAAAATGATTTCTTTAGGAACTATCTTCTTCCATTTATTTTATTTATTTATTTATTTATTTTATTTGTTACAATTTCTATACTGCGATTTCCAAAGATAAATTGCGTTTTACAAATAACAACAATTTGAGTAGTACATAAACAGATACATACTCGTACACATGGAATAGTAGAAAACTATGTACATTAAAATAAGGTCCATTAAGCTAAATGCATGAAGATAATAACAGACACGCAAGTGAACTAACATTAACTATTTACATCTTTATGTATGGAGGGGTGGAAAGTCCTGGGTTATGTTTGAGAAGGAGAAGGGGTTGTTGCTGGTGTATTGTGTTGCTCGTGAATGCCAAAATAGAGGTTAAATAGATGGGTTTTGAGATTCTTTCTGAATGTTTGTAGGTCACTTAATTCTCTAAGGTGGTAAGGGAGAGCATTCCAGAGATTAGGGGCAGAAATATGATTGGTTATGTTTTCTAGACCTAAAAGAGGCATACATGCATTTACTGATCCATTCCTTGCATAGAAAGTGTATGCACTTAATGTTTCAAGGAAACCGTTTTTAATACCGGGTTCTCCCCTTCGGTCTAGTCTCTGCACCAAGAGTCTTCACAAAATGCATGGCAGTGGTTGCTGCCTACCTATGCACTTGGGAGTATTCATCTTCCCTTATTTAGAAACTGGCTGATCAGGGGAGACTCTCCTCAGGAGGTGAGACTCTCCCTTCATCGCACCATCATGGTGCTCCAACATATGGAATTTGTCATAAACTTCCCAAAGCCTCACCTCACTCCATCGCAATGACTGGAGTTCATTGGAATGCTTTTAGACACTCAACAGGCTCGAGATTTCCTCCCACAGGATCACTATGTCTGCCTCGAGCTGGCCGAAGGGGTACAACAGCAAAGCTGAGTAACAGCTCAAAAGATGCTATGACTATTAAGACACATGGCCTCCACAGTCCATGTCTTTATCTTTATTGTCATGCTTAATATACCGCACATTTACCCATGTTGTCCCCTATGCTCAACTACACATGTGGCAAGTGCAATAGAAAGCAGAGGGTTGGGCTAAATGGCCAATTTTCCCAATGGAGAAAGGTGAATTAATGGTGTACCCCAGGGATCTGTGCTGGGTCTGCTGCTTTTTGACATATTCATAAATGACCTGGAAAGTGCAATAACGAGTGAGGTTATCAAATTTGTAGATGACACAAAACTATTTAAAGTTGTTAAAACCCATGAGGATTGTGGAAAATTGCAAGAGGATCTTGATAAATTAGAAGACTGGGCATCAAAATGGCAGATGAAATTTAATGTGGACAAGTGCAAAGTTATACACCTAGGGAAGAACAACCCAAACTATGGTTACATGATGCAAAGTTCCACATTAGGAACCACCAACTAGGAAAAAGATTTAGGCGTCATTGTGGATAACATGTTAAAACCCTCGGCCCAGTGTGCAGCGGCGGCCAAGAAAGCAAACAGAATGCTAGGTATCATAAGGAAAGGAATGGAAAATAAAACAAAAGATATTATAATGCCTCTATATCGTTCCATGGTGAGACCGCAATTGTTTGCAATTCTGGTCGCCGTATCTTAAAAAGGATATAGCGTTATTAGAAAAGGTTCAGAGAAGAGCCACCAAAATGGTAAAGGGGATGGAAGGATACTCCTATGAAGAAAGGCTAAAAAGGTTAGGGCTCTTTAACCTGGAAAAGAGACGGCTGAGGGGAGATATGATAGAAGTCTATAAATTAATGAACGGAGTAGAACGGGTAAACGTAGATCGACTGTTTGCCTTATCAGAATATAGAAAGACTAGGGGACATGCAATGAAGCTACAGGGTAAACTATTTAAGACTAATAAAAGAAAATATTTTTTTACTTAACGTGTAATCAAACTCTGGAATTTGTTACCGGAGGATGTAGTAAAGGCTGTTAGTGTAGCTGGGCTTAAAAAAGGTTTGGACAAGTTCCTGGAGGAAAGGTCCATAAACCATTATTAAGAAGGGACCCAGGATATCAATGCTTGACCCAGTACAAGCATTGTGGAACCTGTGTCTTTTGGGGAAACTGCTAGGTATGTATGACCTAGATTGGCCACTGTTGGAAACAGGATACTGGGCTTGATGGACCTTGGTCTGACCCAGTATGGCATATCTTATGTTCTTATGTTCTGTCTTTCCAATGGACTTCCTTTGGGTCCCAGCTACTACGGCTTGGGACTACTTGCAGATTCTTGGGTACACGGCGGCCACCTTGGAGGTTATTCCATGGGCATGAGCACACCTGCGCCCCCTTCAACAGTTCTCTCTTGTCCCGCTGGTCTCCCTGCTCCCAGGACTATCAGGTCCGCCTCCCTCTCCTGTTTTCAGTGCGCCGCAGCCTTCGGTGGTGGTTGTATCATTGGAATCTATTGCGAGCAGTCCCATTGGAGACCCCACAATGGGTGCTGATCACCACCGACACCAGTTTGGTGGGCTGGGGGCCTCATTCTCTAGGGCGAATGACGCAGTGTAAGTGGTCCACGCAGGAGGTGTCCTGGCCAATCAATTTCCTCGAGGCCCGGTCTTTGCAACTCCATACTTGAATGGCTGGTCTGGTCCCTCCCTCCTCTGACATGACCTATGCCAGAGGAGGGAGGGACGGACGAGAACTGCATACAAGTGCAGAGTCGGAAAGACCAGCGTGTTTTGTTTTTTTTAAATTTGAGGTCAGGTCTGCACTGCTGCTGCTGCTAGCGGTGCCGCTGCCAAAAAAACACAAAAGGTGGTGGCAGGGCAATGGCAGGCAGCGTGGGGGGGAGCAGAGGCCAGCAACCCTAATTTGTGTCCCTAATTTTTTGCACACTGTGCAGCTGCACCACTCGTACAGAGCTAGGTATGGTATTGACGTCACCCATACGTGAGGACTAATACCTGCTGTCTATGGAGAACACTTGCTACAGGTGAGTAACTACCTTTTCCTGCCAATTACTGTACTGAACAATATCTTAACATGCTTCAGTGCTATGCATAATTACCGTGGAAGCACAACTCCACCTATTGAGGTGTGTGATAAGGAAGCTTATCATAGCTCAGGAAGGAGCTATAGTAAAGGTGAAGTGACTCTGAACAAGCAACCTGTCAGTTCTGGTAGAAATAAGAAAACAGAATTTTTCCATAAAAGACTACCAGTCCCAGAATGCACCAGGTTTCCAACAGCCATTAGAGGAGCTGAAGTGGGGAAACGTGTGTTCAATCAGGAGGGCTATGAGGTCATCCCCAAGCACTCATCTCAAAGGGCAGGGCCTGATTCAGCACAGCTGCGCTGTGCTAGGGTGGAGCACTCATCTAAGCAGAATAAAGGTAGAGTTTATTCTACAGAGAGACATCCTCAGATTCATCTTGGACATCATCCTCATCTTGGACATTTTCATCATCTGGAGGATCATCAGAAGCAGAAGCCAGAGCGGACGGACAGAGAGGGCAAGAAACCCTTTGGAAGAAAGAAGAGAAAAGCATTTGGGAGGTCTAAAGGAGTCCAGAGCAGTACGTATACTGGGAGACATTCAAAAGGCCAGCATACACCATTGGACTGGGGAAAACCAGAGGAGTGGTGCTGCAGAGCTAGGAATCTCCAGATGGTACCTGTGAGAGAGACGGCTGCACTTGGAAGGGACCCTAGGACCCGTGCCAGAAGGTATGTGATCCAGTGTCCAGGGATCTGGATTGGAAGGCTGAACATAAGAACTGGACTACGTACTGGCCAGGCTATTTAGAGAGGAACACTAACAGCAATGGAAGCTCAGGTATGAACACTGATCTATGCCCTAGCTATACCCTTGAAAGACAGCAGGGAAACAAGTATTCTCCTGAGAGTGCTCCATTGAGAAATTCCTCTGTGCCAATCCATGATATTGAACCCATGATTGTTGAAGAAGGGGGAGCGGTTATAGATACAGGCTGTAAATACATGGATTGCTCTCTGTCTAAACTCCTTTGGTAATTTACTGTTACAAAGTACAACAACCATCACAAAGAAATACAAACTTGTTCTTTAATCTACTCAGAAAAGCTCCTGAGTAGGATTTGAGCCACGCAGTAGAAAGCAAGCCAGCTAAGGGGTTTCAGCTGGGTAACTGCTAGCACTTGAGCCTTACCTAATTGCTTGTGAGCTCTGAGGAAATCACTTCTGAGTCTATGTGTGAAGATATAAGAAGTTAACCTGAAAAGAACAGTTTTTCCCTTCTTTGTGTGTTTTGCTTGTTGTTTGATGCACTGCTAAGAAAATATTAGCTAGAGCCTACAGAAAAGACCCGTTTGTTACCAACCAGGTCTTTATTCTTTTCATTTGATTGCCTGACAAGTTCAGCTGTTGTTTTCCTGATTTTGTTTTTCTAAGTTTAACACTGAAAGCAAGTATCCTGTTTTATGTGCTACCAAGCATATCTGTGTTGGGAGAAATAACCCCATAAATAAATATCTTATTGGCTTTACACTCAAGCACAACTAATTATTGTGAGCGGCTGTGTCTGGTGTGAATGGACTGCATTTCCCACAATCCCTTGCAAATCATATTCATATATGCCTTTGCCAAGACTGTGAACATTCTCACCCAGGCAACCGTGTGACAGGTGGCATTAGGCGAATCCATGCTAATTGCAAAGGTTGCAGTTAGCATGTCGTGTTTATTTATTTATAAACATTTAATATACCACCCATCACATCTGTTAGGGTAACATCTAAGCAGTTTACCCCTGCGCTAATTGTGTAGTGCTCAACACACCCATTCTGCTCTCCCAAACCCGCCCACTTGCTCCCCTAATGCACCATGGATAGTTAGCATGGAAATCCGGCCATGCTAAGTGTCATGGACTCACACTAGCTTTCATTGTGGGTCTCTGCTTGCCTTCAGCGCGTGCTAGAACATGCACTGAAAGTTGGAACCCTTTAGTAAAAAAAACCCTTAGGCAAATAATAGCAATTTACTATCTTTAGCTCATCTGCATTAGGCATTTGTAAAATCTCTTTTAATATATTTTAAAGAGTATTTCAGGTGACACGTAAATAGCAGGAAAAGTCAAAAAACATAAATTTCTAGAACACATAGAATTTTCTAGCTCCTCCAGTTTATGGTACAAAATTAAGCTATCTTTAACAGCACTCCATCCCAAGGCTTGTAAAGCTGACACACGTTTATCCAGTGATTTCATATTATTAGCCATAGACTTAATTGCACCATCCATTTCCTGCATTTTAGTAACAGTCTCTGAGGAAAACTGACACAGTTGAGCTATTAAGCCAGCCTGCCTTTCATTCTTCCCAGGGTCCCCTACCGATGAAGTTAGCAGAGACTGCATACATCACCGGTAGATCTTACAGGAAGGGTCTTCGGCAGGACTACCACCTAGCCCAGCCCAGCCTATCTCCCCCTCTGCTACAGAGATATTTAAACATCTGAATCATATATTCCCTCTCCCAGCTTTCTTACTACATATTGAGATCCTGAAGTCTGTCCCCACATACTTTAAAAGATATCAATATACTGAAAACATAATTAGAGTTTTGCAGCTTGAAGAAAATGACGAGTAGAGAAAGTCTATTCAGAGAAATGAGAAAACTTCAAGTTCCTGGGAAACATGATGAGCTGAGACTCCCCTTCCTCCCCCCCCCTTCCCCCCCCCCAAAAAAAAACCCCTGCAAAAAATCTTTGAGCACACCATGAAAAGTATTAAAAGCAATGCTAAGCACTTCAGATAATACTGAGAATTAAGAGCCAGGATTCTTTGCACCTTTCATTGCACTCATATTAATTATCTAGATCAGTGCTTCCCAATCTGTGGTCCGTGAAACCATTTCACGGGGTCCATAGGAAAGAAAGCAAAAGAAAGAGAAGCTGGTGGAGTCTGGCTGTGGGGAAGAGAGAAATTGTTAGGCTTTGGCTAGTGGGGGAGAGAGAAAGAGACTGGAGGAAACTGGCTGGGGGAGGAAGACAGAAAGAGACTGAGACTGGTGGGGACTGGATGAGGAAAGAGTAAGAGACCAAAGAGACAGGAAGGGGAAGGGAGGTAAAGAGTGTCAGTGGGGACACGCTTGGTGCTGAGGGGAGGAGATCTAGGAAGAGAGGTGGGGATTAACTGCTGTCCCTGAACTTTCTGGAAGGGGTCCCTACAACCAGAGAGGTTGGGAACCTCTGATCTAGATGTTGAACCTAATCTTGGACGACATGTGTAGAAAGGACGCGTGTGTTTTCAAAGTTTCCAGACATAATTCTGTTGCCTCCCTGCCATTTTATCACTCTGCTACCACATTGATCCTCACCCCCTTCCATTCCAAACCAGCAAGGAATAGCACCTGTGATTCAGGCATGCACTCAGAGAAACACAGAAACATGACAGCAGAAAAAGACCACATGGCCTATCGTCTGCCCTTCCATAACAACTCACACACTCAGACAGTCATACTTCCCTCTGACCTGCACAGTCTATTCTGAGCTAAGGAAAAGAGTGTTAGCTCTCAAAAGGGAATCAAGAAAGTATCACCATATTATATCCTTTATTATTCTTTATTTCTGCATCAGTTCACTATAAATATACTCATCTTTGGATAATTCCTATGCTGGTCTCCCAGTCTGGAAATTCTAGCTTTCTCTGGGACTGATGGCACTCTGAATCCTGTGCAGTTCAGGGAAAAGCTCTGAGAAGCATTGACAGCATGCTTGGATTGCTGTAACACAGCCTTTTCACAAGAAGGATGCAACTCCCTGGGGACTTTCCAAAGTCTCTTCAAAGCCAGATCCTGGACTTCCTGCTTTTAGGAGTGACTCAGGAGTCAATCAGCAGCACACCCTGAGTCAGCAGGGCAGCACTGGGCCCAGATACACAATCCAAAGGGAGGGAAAGGCTCCGACCCAGCCATGCCCTGCTCCCAAAACCAGGTAGCTGACAAAGTTCAATATATGTATTTATAACTCCCAAGAAAGCTATTAATCATGGCGGCAGCTAAATTCCTGCTGTGTATTCTGCAATCAAACCCCATCAAAGCAGCTGTTTCTCATCCTTATCTCAGATAAGTATAATATATATTGAATATACAAATAATTACAGAACACCCACCCTACCGCCCTTTGAGCTGGAAACCCACACCCCCCCGGGAAGGAAGAATAACAGAACCTGTTCAATCGCTGGCTCACAACCAGAGGAGGACAGAACATACAGGCGCCTCCAGAGTGCAAACAAAGCTGAAATTGATTTTTTTTCTGCTACTATTTATGGTGAATTAAATGCTCAGTCAAGCTAATGGCCTGCAGCTCTGAAGCTGAAGACTGCAGTTTTGCACACAACAGGTACAACATGGACAGCTGCAGTGCAAACTTCCCTCACACACACACAAAATAACACAATCCCACCACAAGTGGAGTTTTTGTTCTGCAAGGACTTGATGGTGGTACCTTTTTTCTCCATGGACAGGCAGGATGAATCAGCCACCCATGGACAGATTAGCTCTCCTAAAGCTTGGAAAAGCCTGCCTGTCTGAGCACGTGTTGCAACCTCCCCCATCACCCACTATCACCATGACCAGCCATTTTAGCTATCCACTTGACCATGTGGACATATATTCCTGCTCTCCTTATATTATTTATTTGTTTTGTTTTCTGTTTTATCACCATGCCCAGCCATTTTAGCTATCCACTTGACCATGTGGACATATATTCCTGCTCTCCTTATATTATTTATTTGTTTTGTTTTCTGTTTTAGTTTTCTTCTCTTTGTTACTTATCTTTTTCCTCCTAGATCTGCCTGTGATGTAAGCTATTAGCTGCCTGAATAGAAGTGCTGGAAAGGGACACTCACGGCCAGGGATCCTGCCTGTCTTGTGCCTACTCATGGTGGTCGACAAAGACAAGACGACCAGTCCCTCCAGGGACCCGTCTCTCAGGCTGGACTGCGCCTTTGCATAGAGTTAGGAGACTGCCCTTTCGGGTAAGGTGGGGCACAACCCTTACCTCCAGGGACCTCTCCCTGTCTGAGCCCGTGACCACAGCGGTTCTTGTAGCTGACCTCCTGTGCGGCCAACACCCTATGGTCTCCTATGTTGGAGCATGAAACACCTTGAGTAGCAGTGGATGATCCTCCACCCCACTAGGCACTGGCCGAGATCAATTCCTGGCCTGGAAGCCTTGCTAACAGTAATGATTTGGAGCCTCCTTATGCTCCACTGAAGACACTGGTGGGCACTCTCAGCCGAATCTCATCCCCTGAGAACCCCTAGAGGGTGTTACAAAATGCTGATGCCTCATCTCTCTATGATGCAGAACCAAGGCTGTGCAGGGCTGCCTACATAAGAGGCCCTTGCCATCTCTAAAAGCAACTCAGATGCCAAGATGGAGCAGAGAGCTTTCAGTACTGTGTTGGAGGAGCCCCCCACCCCACCCCTGCAGAAGACCTAGCACTGAAATAAAGAACTGAGTCATCACATTGTGCTTCGGGACAGCATGGAGCCGCACACCCTGTTACAGAGTCTTGTTTGCTTCCAGCTCCAACCTGCATTGCCACTGCGCTGTGCTCCATGCTGGCCAACGCCAAGTCCCAGATACTTAAATAGATACTTGTGCCTTTGATTCTCCAGGTACTGATGTCCCCACTGGTTCCCTGTGGCATTGTTTCCACTGCACTGTCACTGTGCAGGATGAAATCTATGGTGCTGAGAGATTCCAACTCGTGCCAGCAGAAGAGATACAAAAGCGGCTGCACATCCCCCCCCCCTGCGGCACGGCCTGACAGGAAACTCAGTAACAGACCATTTGTTGATGCTCTTTGTGCCCTGGCACCAAGCTCTTGTGCAGCCTACACTATGGCTCCATCTACAGCAGCATTCCCATTCAGGCTGAAATAATACATGCTCTACGCTGAAAAGGTCTGCTCATCAAAACTCCCACAATGGTCTGCAAGTCAATCAATCTCTTCCTTAAAAGCTGCTGGAATGTATTCACCTAATCTGCAGGATCAGACTGCTGCCTCCCTTTTGCCAAACACAGGGCCTCTTGTGACTACTTGATGCTCCAGATGCACAGGCCTAGTCCTCAGGACTGGGTTGCATGTTCTTGCCCCCGACTTTTCAAAGCAGTGCTCCTCAGCTTTTAGCCCTTCTTCACTTCATTTGCATTACTGGGACTAGTGACAATGTGACCTGTAGCCTGCACTATTCCCTTTATTGTCCTCGTTTCACCTTCTTAACATGGTCTGCAATCTGTTGTACTGCAAAAAGGGCTCCATCACTATCAGGATATATCCTGGAGCATCATGTCCTTCTCAATTTCATCCTATCACAGCCGACCATAGACTGTAAAAGGTGGATGCACAGAGCTCCACATAAGGATCCTTCGTAGCCCTCTACTTGGCAGTCAGCTATGTGTGGTTGACTCATCCTGCATGTCTATGGAGAAAATGGAATTACTTACCTGTCACAGGGGTTCTCCGTGGACAGCAGGATAAGTTGGCCACACAATCCCACCTATCTCCCCTCTAGGATGAACCTGCTTGCAGCAAGAGAACAAACTGAGAGGGCGCAGTGATGGGGAGGCTGCATCACATGCCCAAAAAGGCCTTTCAAGGCTTTTCTGAGCTTTAGGAGAGCGAATCCATCCACGGCGCCATCGGATGATATCACTTATGTGTGGCTGACTTATCCTGCTATCCAAGGAGAACCTCTGTTACGGGTAAGTAACTCCGCTTTATCAACTCATCCTTTCCCCCTGCACAATTCTTTTTAATAGGTGCCAAGAGAGACTGCAGGCTAGCAGAAGTAACAGCCTCTGCAGATAACTTACCTCAGCACCTGCACAAATCACAACCTTCTTACCTCTCTATCCTGATCTGCCTCTTGCTTTGTTTGGTTTGCACTTTTTAATTTAATTTAATTAGATGTGAGCGGAATGCATATGAGGCAAAACACATGCAAACTGCTGCCTGAGCTGCTTCTCTTTCTAGCCGTGCATCATGTGATGGATAGAGGGGTGGGGAGTCTTGACACCTGACCAACCTACACACACACACCTCTCAAGCCTGGTACAGCACAGGCAGGAGTAGTGCAAGATTTATACAGATGCATGCTTACACCGGCCTACTGCTGAAAACAGCCAGCCAGTTAATATTTAATGTAAGCAGCAGTCTAACTTTCTTGGACAAGCCTGAGGTACCAGCAGAAAATTCTCCTAGTAACAGTGATAATGTTCATGGGGGCCTGAATAATTACATTCCGCTGTCTCCTTTAAACACTTTTGTTCCTTCTCTTTCCCTCTGGCTCTTTTCCTCCTTCTCTTCCTTACCCTCTCTCCCTGTTCTTTCTCTTTCCCTCCTGTCCCTCACCTGGAGTTTCTGCAGGAGTAGCACATCAGCAATCTGGTCCTTGTCCTGTTTGCTCTGCTTGGCTTTCCAGTATTGTTTCTGTGCAGAATAGCGGCTCATAGGACAGACTTTGAACAGACAATCTGTGAAGAGAGAGTATAGGATTAATGCAGAGACCTCAGCCAGCATCATCTGTGCAGGAAAGCACTCCAGGGCCCTCTATCCTTTCCCTAACAATAACCCAACCAACTGTAGAGAGAAAGCACAGGATTAATACAGACACCAGCATCTCCCTACAGGGCAGTGCCCTCAGGGTGGCTGGACCAGCTATTGCTCACGGCCTGAGGGGTTCTGTGATGGGAATCTCCTTGGCTTGCAGAACTAATAAGGCATTACTCATGTAATAAGCTTATTGCATAGCAGAAATGTTTTTTTGCATGCTATTTATTTATTTATTTATATATTTGAGACGTTTATATACCACATTTCCAATGTTCAATACAGTTTACTTAGAACAGAACAGAACATTAAATGGAATGTGTTAACATTATAAAGACCATTTAACTACATGTAAGGAACCCTATAACTATTAGAATCTAATATAATAACATTAATGATAAATGCCAGTACATCCAAGGCATAAATAACATATATACAAGTACTGGGCATGTGTTTTGGTTGGTGTAATTGTTTTGTTGTGGTGTGAGTGATTTTATTGTTGAGGGGTGAAGGTGGGCTATATCTTAGCGGTATCTTTGTATATTGATTTAGTGGTGCGTTTTCAGGAGTTTCCTGAAATCCTTAGAGACAGTGGTTGTGCAGATTTTCGCTGAGAAGGGAGTTCCAAACCTCTGGAGCATACCATGAGAACGCTCTTTCGCATGCCGATTGGTTGCATTTCGCAAAGTTTGGGTATGCTGCAAGGAGGTGTTCTGTGGTGCTTCTTCTCTGTCTGTTATTGGGAAGTTTTGTTATTATAGTTTGTAAGTACTCGGAGGACTGGTCATGGAGGATTTTAAATATAGTGACGATGTTCTTGTATTTGATTGTATTTGCTTATTTTAGTGAGGATAATGTGACAACGTGCTTCACAAAGACACCGGAAGTCCAAGGTGTAAAGCTTCTCTAATCCAGATGAACTGCTCTGTTCACAATGGGCACATCTGTGGCTTGCATGCTTTGATATTTGCAGTTTGAAGAGCATGCCATCTGTCTTTCCTTTTATTAATTTAGAAAATTTTTCCATTTCCATAATTACAGAAAAATATTTGAGTGGTACAAGAATAGCAAAAAGAAATAATTAGAACCCCCTCCCCCCACACACAATATACAACTCAACTGTAGCCGACAGCATTAGAGTCAAATCAAATAAAGAAAACTCCCTGAAGTAATCTAAAGGGAACAAGACCTAACCAGCATTACACCTGCTTTTATTTCTAGTCTTGTAATTCCCTTCACTCTGCAAACAGAGATTCTCTCTCACGCAAACCACTCTCTACCTGAACTAATCATAGAAAACAGATTAATGCCTTACAGGCACCTGTAAGGAAACTTCAGGAAAAATAAGTTGCACCCAAAGCAAGGGCTTGACTTTTTAACCAAAGAAAACCTTTCCTCCAAGTTTATGTTGCCCTATCAACATCTGGAAATACTGGAAGTTTCTGTCCACAATAAGAATAATCCTTCTTTTTAAAATAAGCTGTCAACATAGCCATCTTATCAGCTTCCGAGAACAAGGTAATGAGAAAAGCTAATGGGGTCATGTGAAGTGTCAAGAAATTCTGACAAATTAAATATTTCAGTAGGCTCCACTGAATCAATTCTGCCTACTACTGTAGTTGATACGTAATATAAATTAGTCTATATTTTATCTGCATTGGGTAGGCTTGAAATAATTAGGTAGCAATATTTCTGGAAATAATATATGGCAAATTAGAAATTCCAAATTCGCCAATTCCTAGATTTATATAACTCTCAATTGCCTCAAGGTTGCAATGAACACTTAAACTATCCTTAATTGCAGAAACCGAAGTGGATTGTAATGTTTGGATATGGAACACTAGCATCCTAATAGGAGACTCCATTTTAAATAACCCGTTATCCACTTCACAAATTTTATCTTTTGTTTGCTCATAAAAAGCAGATAGCCCAAGAAACCACTCTCCAAATTTCCTTTAAGGAAACTTGCAGATTAGAAGGTGCTACCATTGAGTATGCTCTTCCAGATAGAGTTTACCCAGCAGACATGTCCCTTTGTCACCTCTGATGGTCTGTTCTTGTTCTCCTGGCTGCATAGCAAGGGGAAATGTTTCAAAGCAATACAAGTACTTTAAACGATGGACTGGGAATCGATTCTCAGGGGAAAAAAGTATCTGCAAAGATCTGCACCTGTTTTTTTCTGCAAGTATTGGTTTGCTAGAAAACAACATGTGAACGTTGCCCACATGGAAGATGAGAAATTTTCAAAGAGCTCACTTCTCGTATGTGTAAGTAGCTATTTACCCATGTAAATGCCTTTTGAAATGTTGCCCCCAGAATGTGATCCAGGTAGACATAGCACATCCGTTTTCCATCCTGATTTAGGTACACCACAGATCCAAAGTGCTGAAGTTTTCTGATCTTGTGACCCATTTTCATTTGCTTTTGAGGTCCAAGACCTACACTAAATGATCATAAAATTGTTCCCTTGTTTTCTCCAAGGCTAGCTCCAACATTCCATCATGGTCTGGTTGCAGGAGACTGATCCTGGTTCTTGAAATAACCTGGTGGTCTGAGCTATAGCTGTAGGATTATCAGGAGTATGTGGACACCGCAGTAGTTCAGAAGAAAAATGGGAAACTTGTATATCAGTGTCCCTCCACTTCAAGGCTTCTACCAGTGCTGCATGGCCTGGCCCAGTACAGACATGCTTTACTCCCTTATTTTGCATGAAGTTTGCAAATCAAGCTGTAATGAATCATGGCCCTCTGCCAGAGAACTCCGTTTCTGGCTGCGTGAATTACACAAAAAATATTATGCAGCATCTGAATAGCTATCAAAAAGGGAACAGCATGGTGACATTTTACTTACCAGTTAATGTCCTTCTTTGAGTCCTGCTAGACCAGTCCAGACAAGTGGGTTGTGTTCCCCTACCAGCAGATTGGTTGAGACAAAGAACCAATGAAAAGCCCAGGTTTCAATGACATCATTCCTATGCCTCTATTTGCCCCAGCCATCAGAGGTCTCTTCAGTATTCATCCCAAAGCATATGGGAGAAACATGGCAAGCCTCACATAACCTCAATCATGGGCAACAATGAGTAATCAACAGTAGAGAACTATGTACAGGAAAGCACAAACAGAAGGCTGTCAGTAGAAGATGAACCTGCAGAGCCAGGTATAAAATTCATAGCAGTCCAAAGGGTATTGCAGCAGAAGAACAGAGCAAATACAGTTACAGGGGTGGGCCCTGGACTGGTCTATCAGGACTCAAGGAAAGGACATTAACTGGTAAGTAAAATGTCACATTCTACATCATCCTGCTAGACCTGTCCAGACAAGTGGTACGTACCAAAGCTATGACTTTACTTGGCGGGAAGAAGATGCAGCAGCTTGCAAAACCTTGAGCCAAAGGCTGTGTCTGTCCACACGTGGACATCCAAGAGGTAATTCTTGACAAAAGTGGAAAGTGACGCCCACATTGCTGCCCAACAAATGTCTGCAGGGGCTACCGAGCACCGCTCCACCCACGAGGACGCTTGGGCTTGGGTAGAATGGGCACGGAAACCGTCCGGAACCAGCTAGTTCTGCAAAAGAGACATTGAGGCAATGGTCCCCTAAGTCCAGCACCACAAATTTGATTTAACCCCTGCATCACCCTTGCATGGGCCAGCAAAAAACACAAAATGATGGTCGAACTTACAAAAAGAATTCGTAATCTCTAAGTACTGGAGAAGCACCCTCTGGATATCTACAAGGCGAAGATCCTTATCCTTCCCCCAACACTGCTCATTAAAGAAGGAGGGCAGGCAGACCTCCTGGTTCACATGAAAGGGAGAAATCATCTTAGACAAGAAGGAAGGCACAGACCAAATAGAAATGGCCTCCTTCAAAAAAGACGGATAAGAATTTTGCCAGGACAGAGCCTGCCGCTTGGAAATCAGACTTGCAGAACAAATCGCAACCAAGAAAACCATCTTGAGCAGCAAATTCTTCAAAGTAGCATGTTTCAATGGCTCAAGGGAAGCTGACATCAAGGCCCTAAGCACAGAAACAGATCCCAGGAAAGGATCACAGACTGGTGGGGAGGACACAGATGCTGAACCCCCTAGAGAAAGTGTGAGACATCCGGGTACAGGCTAGAGACTTACCAACCAGTGGACATCAGAAACAGGCCAAAGCTGCCACCTGAACTTTCAGGGAACTATGGGAAAGGCCCTTCTCCAGGCCATCCTGTAGAAAAAAAAACAGAGATGGCACCTTGGCCGCCTCAGGAGCTGACTGCCGAGTGCAGCACCATCGCTCAAAGAGGCACCAGACTCGCACGCATGCTAGCTTGGTAAACCTCCTCCGGGCTCTGAGCAGAGTTGAAAACCACTGCTAGAGAGTAGCCCATACACATTAACCATCTCCAAGTCGTAAGCAAGAAGGGAGCTGGGTCCTCCAGGATGATCAGTCCCTGCTGCAATAGGCCCTGAGGCGGAGGCAACCGAAGAGGAGGAGCCGCATTAGGTCTCCAAACCAGGCTCTCCTCAGGCAACCTGGCACCATAAGGACAATCCTGCCCTGGTGCCTTTCTATATACCAAATAACATGCCCCACCAGGGGCCATGGAGGAGACGTATACAGCAGGTGCTGACTTGGCCAAGGCTGGGTCAGGGCATCGATGTCCTTGGACCCTGCCTTTGTGCAGGGACTGAAGAAGTGGCAAACCTTGCCACTGGAGCGGGTCACCATCAGATCCATTTTGGGGCAACCCCAATGGCGCAGTATCAACTGTAGCGCCTTCTGACTCAACTCCCACTTTCCAGGATCCAAAGAGTGCCAGCTGAGGAAGTCTGTTTACACACTGTCTATGCTGGGAATGTGCTGAGCCGACAAGACTAGGAGGTTCTTCTCCACCCAGGCAAACAGGAGAGCCTCTCTAAAAATATCCCATTCCTCGTGCTGCCTTGCCGATTGACATAAGCCACCGCCAAATCCAAGGGCTGCAGATCCAGGGGCTGAATCCGCAGAACAGCCAACTTGATTGCCCTCACCTCAAGGTGGTTGATGGACCACCTCGCTTCCCTGCAGTTCCAATGGCCCTGGGCTGTACAGTCTTGGCAATGGGCTCCCCAGTCAGAGATTGGTATCCGTCGTCAGGAGGATCCAGGAAAAATCGTCCAGTGGCACACTCTTCCTCTGATGACAGGGCTGCTGCGACCACCATAGGCCAAAAACAGCAGTGAAAGTCTGGGCTCAAACTCCTGAGAACTCAACGACCAATGAGCCAGCAAGGACCATTGGAGCAGTCACATGTGAGCACGTGCCCACGGCACTGTCTCTATGGTCGCCGCCATCAATCCAAGGAGCTGAAGATAATCCCAGACTCTGGGAGCCTGCTGCGCATTGAACAGCACCAGGCAATCCAAAAATCTTTTGGCTTTCTCCTCTGGCAGGAAAATTCTGCCCATTCAAATGTCGAAGCATTGTTTCCAGAAACTACAGGGACTGGAAAGGCAACAGTTGGCTCTTTCCCCGATTGATCACCCAGCTGAGTCTTTCCATAAAGGGCACCACTCGGGACACCACCCAAGATGCTTCCAAAAGGGAACGGGCCTGGAAAAGCCAGTTGTCCAGATATGTATGGGCATAGATCCCTCAGTGCTGTAGTGCTGCTGCCGCCACCACCATGACCTTGTAGAATGTCCTTGGACGGTGGATTGCCCGAGCGGAAGGGTGGGACATGAAAATATGCCTTGCCCAGATCCAGAGAAGCCAAGAACTCCCCTTGGTGCACTGTTAGAATCACAGAGAAAAAGATTTCCATCCGGAAGCACAGGACGCACAAGTACTCAGTGACCCCTTTGAGGTCTAGAATGGGCCAGAAGGAACCTTCATTTTTGGGCACCATGAAATAGATGGAATATCTGCCCTTGCTCCACTTGTCTGGGGACAGGCACCACCTCCTTTAGGTGCAGCAACTTGTCCAAGGTGGCAATTCTGATCACAGACCCACTAGGGGGACAACAAAGGCATCTGGAATCAGTTCTTTGCATTTCAGGATATAGCTAAACTGAATGGTGTCTAGCACTCAACAATCCTTGGTAATTCAGACTCATTCATGAAAGAAAAGGCGAAGCCGCCTCCAACCGGAGGAACCAAGGAACGGGCCCCCAGCCTTCATTGTGCATGCTGGGAGGGTCCTCCTCTGAAAGAGACAGAGTCCCTGGGCCCACGCGCTCCACAAAAGGACTGAAAATGAGCCTGAAGCCCAGAAGCAGAGGGAAAGAAAGGTTTTCCAGGTAGATAACAGCAAAAGTCCCAAGACTCCCAGGGATCCAGGCAGCACGCTCTCAGTGTATGGGTGAAGGCTGATGAAAAAGGGGCACCAGCCCACTTCATAGGCCCCCTGGACCTGTCTTCCAGGTGATGCTAAGATTTTGTCTTGCCCAGGTTCTTCACCAGCTTTTCCAAATTGACTCCAAAAAGAAGCTTTCCCTTAAAAGCCAGTTGGGCCAACCGGGCTTTGGAAGATGAGTCCGCTGCCCAGTGCCAGAGCCAAATCCAATGCCATGACACCGACATCAGGACACCATCCCTGGCTGCCAAACATACCAGGCACACAAAGAGGAGCAGGTACTCCTGCAGGAAATCCAAAGAATCACAAGGGGCAGGAGACGTCGGATGAACAAAATCTTCTTTATTGTAAGGAGACCCCAACGCGTTTCGGCAACGCCTTCTTCAGGGGGAGAAGCTACAATTATATCTTAAATAATAAGCAAAATAAAATAAATGCAAAATTAGAATAATAAAAACAGTAATAAAATAACATAACACACCTGGCATGTTGTGTAGTAAAAGACAAACAGTCATATAACATGGAAAATAGGATACCATTGGAACATATATATACTGTGTGACAAGCATATAAATAAATAATCGCATAATAATGATTAAAAATACAACAGAACAGACAAACGCAGGGCTGAGGAACCACCAGATGAAACCTTGCAGAGGGTATCAAACAAATTAGGTGGAGAAAAAAGGAGATAATGAGGAAAAATAGATAAAAATATATGTTAATACTTGATCCTAGTGAAACCATTGAAAAACATAGATCATTATAAATAATATCAATAAATAAATGTTAAAAAGTCATGTATAATAATTATATAATATAATAATAATAAATGTAACTGTATAAAAAAGGATGATAAGAATATTAAAGGACATGTACAGTAAATAATGATAATACTCAATAGTTATTAAAAATAATAAATAGTAAAATGGAAGTCCTAATAAAATAAATATAATAATAATAAAATGAATATGAACAGCAATAATAAAAATTAAAAAAATACATAAATACAAGTCATATTATGAAACATAACACTAAATAGTAAAACCTATAAATAATGAGAGTCAACTCATAATTATAAAATTGGGAAAAAAGTTTTTGGTAATTAAAGTAACATCATGTATTTTGTGTTTAAAATTAACTCGAAGATGACTTCTCCTGAGGTTAAGTAACCATATGTTATGTGAAAAAATATATTATGTATGGTTAAGAGAGTTTTTATTAGAGACTTTCTTTTTTTATAAAAATATTTAAAAAAATATTTTAAAAAAAAAACTTTGAATGACCAGTACCAGCATGTGGTATTAAAAAAAACTGGTGAGGGCACACCAGAGAGACTCTAAGAGGAATAAACAATAATCGGGTATGAATAAGGAATGAATAGTTGTGTCACAAACAGAATGATGAGAGTCTGACGACAGGGTTAGTGAAATACTTATTAGCAGAATCACGGGCAGTTCACGTGCTATACTAACATAAGAGTGTTCAAAAACAAACTGCAGAAGTCAGGAGAAGGCGTTCTAACCATACATTGTGTATGTACGGGCTAAAATTGAAAGTAGAAACAAGTCCTGAACATTATAATATCAGCGGTCAGACAATGTGAATTCTGTCATATTGAATGAAATTAAAACCTCACAATATGGGTTGTAGTAAACCGAAACGGAATTTGTGAATCTGCCTTAAGGTGCGCATCAGCGTGCACGTAAAAAATGTTACACTTACCCAGGTAATTGTATCAAATATACATGTGCAGCTAAGTAGTGATGTCAAACCGGTAAAAGTAGAATGGCACTGTAACGGGATGAAATAAATAAATGATTGAACCAAATGTGCGTCGTTATTGATCTCAGAGACGGAGGTGAAAAGATATACATTAATTTAAAAGGAAGGTGGTGTTTTAAGGGGTATTTTAGACGAAAGACAAACCTGAAAAGGAAGTTCCGTCGATAGGACTACTGCACAGCATATACTGCATGCGAATGAAAGAGGGGACAAGCTGATGCAGTTTCTTTTAAGAACGCCGATTTTCCCGCCAAGTGAAGGTAACCTGATACTATGGGAGGAGCTTCAGATTACTAGCTGTGATGTCATAGTTTGACGTTTCTTGAAAAAATGAAGAACGGCTTATAAATACGATGTATATATATATCTCCCAATCTAACTTTATTTATATATATGTATTAAAAAACTAAGAAGGATTGTACCGATATATGGGCAGAGTAACAAACTCATGACAATATTAAATAGAATCAGTGCTATAGAAGACCTTAGTGAGGTGAAGATGCATGGCAGATGGCCTTTAAATGTGTGTGAAGAGGACTGGTTAGAACATAGAAGCAATATTCAGAGGCAACAGATGGATAAACCATTAGTTACACACTGGTTAGAACACAAGCATACCATTAGTGATATAAAATTTGCAGTCATTAAAACAGTTATCCCACATTGGAGAAGGGGGAACATTGATCAAACGCTGCTTAAATTCGAGCAACGCTTTATTTATGAGTTTAATACCCTAGAACCACATGGCTTAAACCAGGAAGTAGATCTCACAGTTTTTCTGGGGTAAGCCTGTTCTACTTTTTTTCTGCTGTCCTTTTCACACACATTTAAAGGCCATCTGCCATGCATCTTCACCTCACTAAGGTCTTCTATAGCACTGATTCTATTTAATATTGTCATGAGTTTGTTACTCTGCCCATATATCGGTACAATCCTTCTTAGTTTTTTAATACATAGCTTAGCCAAAGGCAATTGAACAGGGCTTCCACTCTCCACCTGCCCTGCATGAGACTGCGCCCGAGGGTATACAGATGCTGCAAGGTTTGAATTTCCAGCTCCAAAAGGGCAAGGCCTGCTGCAAAAAAGAAATCCAAGGAGGACAATCTGGAGTCCGTAAGCTCTCCTCTCAGAAATGACGCCCCAACATCAAGGGGCATAGCCACCGCAGACCCCTTTGAGGATGAGAAGCGGCTCACAGCACGGCCGCCGGATCCTCCGGCCACCTGGATATCCTTACCCATAGCGCCATCCAACACCTCCTGCCAGAGCTGGCCCAAAGGTTTCTGCCGACCCAGGCAGAACCCTTGGCCATGCCCCCCTGCTACCCCTGCGCTGCTGCAGATTCTGTCTTGTGGTGGGGGAGGTGGGCAGTGGCAGCGGCAGCATTTTAAAAGTAGCAGCTTTGTGCCATCACTCTGTTGCCCACAGCAGGCCATATGCTTCAGCACACATGGCCTGTTGCTTCTGACCCCCCTACAAGAGTAAATTGTGTCAGAGGGAAATCAGAAAAGGCAAGTCATGTATGCCAAAGCACATGGCCTGTCACAGCTGAGAGAGGGGGAGCAGGTCCTCCAGGGATGATTCAGAAGCTGCCATGCAAGAAGAGCAGAGTCCAGAATATGGAGAAGAAGCTCCTCATTTCCCAAAGGCCAAATCAACGTTTCCTGGAAGAAGACAGAGAGAGTTAAGGTAAGTAGCACAACAGCATGCGCAAAGGCAATGGTTCGAAGGCATGCGTTAACTGTGCTTTTACTGCAACGCACATTACAGGTACTAACATAGGAACGAGTTTTGAACCACATGACTGCCAGGTGCACAACAGGAGAAAACATGAATTATGCATGCAGAAAACAGTGGGAAACCCTCACTGCGCCAATGACCATGCTGGGCTCAGCTCTATTCATCTGATACTGTTTCACTGGCTTTTGCAGCACTGTGTTTAAGGTAGCTGGCAGACAGATCCCTCTGAGAGCCTTCTGCAATCTTCAGGAGAGAGCAGAGGGGAGCAGAGGGGGATGGAGGGGCGTTGAGGTTGTTTGAGGCTGCTGCACTCTTCCATATCCTTCCAAATCCTTCCAATTTCTGGCTGCTCAACAGGGTCTTATCGTGATAAGTGCATGGAGCTGAACCAATTTTCTCTCCTAAGGCTACCAAAAATACCGCAGTCCAGTGGAGCCTCCCACGTCACGTTCAAGTGAGACAGTCACCCTCAAGATGGTTGCTCACGAACATTAATCAGTCATTTCCTCTCAATCTTCAGATGTTCTTCAGAGAGGAGAAAATCCATCCACCATCTGCTGGAGACAAAGAAATACTGAAGAGACCTCTGGTGGCTGAGATGAATACAGGCATAGGAGTGATGTCATTGAAACCTGGGCTTTTCATTGGTTCATTGTCTCCACCAATCTGCTGGTAAAGAACACAACCCACTTGTCTGGACTGGTCTAGTCCAGATTACGGAGATCTAGTGGCATAAGAAGACCCAAGATAGCATCCAGCAAATGTATGGCACCCGGATCGCCACATTTTACTTAAATGTCTTTTCTTCTTAGAATCTTGGTGGACTCTTGCAGTCTTTTTCTCCTTGTTGCCTTTTTGACCTTTTGGGATTATTTTTCTTTCAGCTCATGATGAAAGGGAAACACAAGACCTGCATATTTTCTGCTGAGAGCAGCAAGAGGCAGAGCCTGAAAGCCCAATAGAGACTGAAAATATTCACACATCTGCCGTTAACATTTCTGCCTTCTGTCTTACAGGGAAAATCAACAGACTCAGGAGATTCAAAGGGGGAAAGACAAACTCCTGTGGTTGTGTTCGAGTAGTTCTAGTGAAAGATAACATATATCAGTTCAAATATGTCTTCCACCTTTCTACTGTGTACACAAGACAATTGCATTATATAGTAGATGCAATAAAACAGTAAAATATCTCTTTATAGAGAAAAGTACAGGACCTTGGAATATGAGCTGTAAATTTCCTCAAAATTAAAACTATATCAGGAATTGGGCTTTTTAAAAAGTATGTAGCAGCATGTCTGCAAAGCCTTAAAGAAGAACCCTAGTACATCAAGCCAATTTAGGAGTCTAAAAATTTAATTAAATTTTTCAGAAACTGGACTCATCCTTAAAATCAGGTTTGCCTGATTTATCTCAAGCTATTCCAAAGAGAAAAGATGTTTCTAACCTTTACACAAAGAGTGAACGACCTTGGTGATGACTTTGCGCTGAGATAGCCAGCAAAGTGCAAGATAAATATATCTCGTTTTTGGGATCCAGAACAGCCTTCTTCACATATTCAGAGGAATATGCCTGGAGCTTGTGCTGAAGGTTCATTGAATTCCAGCTATTTCAATTTTTTTCCTTTTTTGGTTCTACTTTAATACCTCTAAAGAACTTGAACATTGATGTTCGGCTTCTCATTTTTATTGAGCATTGTTTTCTTAATTACTTTTCTATTTAACGTTTTGCACAATTATTCACCCTATCAATGGAGACTTGCACTTTTCTAACCCATAACCCATATATAATTATGATATATAAATAACTGAAACATTTATAAAAATAAAATTAAATAAGTTGGGAAAACATGCACAGTATTGCTCATAGAACACTCTCAAAACGCAGGTGCGCAAGCATGCACGAGTGTATGTGTGTGTACCTGTGCTGAATCTGTGTGTCTTTGATTTATAGAAGGGAGGGGCAATTTTGTTTATAGGGAGTGAGAGGTTCATTTTGGGGGGTAAAGTAGGTGGAGAAGTAGTTACAGTGGGTGGAGTAACAAGGTGGGGAGGTAATTTGGGGGATGGGGAATTTGGGGGTGGGTAATTACAGGGGATAATTGTGGGGGATGGGGTAGCTGTGGAAAGGTGTTGACGGGACATAGGTGGTATGGGAAATAGTTGTGGGAGTAGTTTTGCAGGTGGGGTAGTAGAAAAGGCAGGGTAGTTGAGATGGGTAGTTCTGGGGGTGGGTAGTTGGTAGATACTTTTGGAGGACAGTGGTAGATGTTGAGGTAGATCTGGAGGATGGGATAGTTTGGAGGGTGGTAGGGTAATTGCATGGGTAGTGGCAAAAGTAGTTTTAAGGGATGGTAGGGTAGTTCTGAGGGTGGTAGCTTGGGATGAAGCAGAGTAGGGGGTGAGGCAATTGCAGGGCATAGTTTTAGGTATAGCAAGTGTGAGGATGGTGGGGCAGTTGCAGGAGTATTTTGGGGAGTTTGTGGGCAGTTTGCGGGTGGTGAGGCAGTTGTGGATGGTAGTTTTCGAGGGTGGGAGCTTTTTGTGGGTGGTGGAGTAGTTGCAGGAGGTTGGGGCCAGTTTTTGAGTGGTACGGTAATTGCAGGGGTAATGTTGGGCAGTTTGGGGTGGAAAATTTGCAGGTGGTAGTTTTTGCAGTGGAGACTGTTTGGGGAGTAGGAAGCAGTTACAGGGGGAGTGTAGTTTTGGGGGTGGAGCTGTTTAGGAGTGATGGGGCAGTTGCAGAGGGATTAGTTATGGGGGTAGATTCGGGACTGGAGGCAGTTGTGGAGTTGAGTGGCAGTTATAGGAGCAATTTTGGGTGGAGGACATTGTGGGGTATAGTTTCAGTGGGGGGAGGGACAGATTTTGTGGTTAGGGCAGTTGCAGGAAGTGGTTGAGGATAATTAGCTGAAAGGAGAAATTCCCTAACTGCTATGTTTCGCTTTAGGTTTCTAAGAACACGAGATCTGCCATACTGGGTCAGGCCAAAAGTCCATCCAACCCAGCATTCTGTTTCCAACAGTGGTTAATCCAGGTCACAAGTACTTGGCAGGATCCCAAAAGGTAGACCAATTCCATTCTGCTTATCCCAAGGATAAGCAGCAGATTTCCCCAAGACAATCTTGATAATGGCTTATGGACTTTTCCTCCAAGAACTTATCCAACCCTTTTTTTTAAGCTGAGCATGTTGGAACTGCTGCTCTCATAGACCTAGAAATGCATTGAGACTTTTTGGAGGGGGAGGGGCTTATTCCAATAGAACCCTAGGTCTAATCTATGACACTTTTGAACTCAATGTGTCTTTTCATCATTTTCTCCCATACCAAGTTCCACCCCATTCTGTTAAATTTTTTAAATCAATTTGCCCACAGACAGACAGACATTCTCAACCCTTTTGTATAATTCTTTCCAACTCCCATAAGGTTGGAAAGAATAAAAAAAATAATTGGATGGGCTTCTTTTTCAGCAAAGCAACAGACCGCATGGTCCCAGACTATTTCTGACTTTTTCATCACCTTCAAGTGCATTGTGGATAGTTGGCTCCAGCAGAAGGGACAGACCTGGCAACTCTTATCACGCGCTCCTTATCTTTATCTAATGCTGATCCTTAAGGTAACTGTGTGCGATTTTTTACATTTTACAGTCCCAGGGTGTTCAGTGAAGTTCTTTCTAATCATGATCTGTCAGGATAGTCGGAATCGGAACTCCGTTTCTTTACCTGGACTTAGCTTTCCTCCTTGCTGCTAAGCTAAAAGATAAACGTAAAATATTTCTTGACAGCTTTCTTAGTTACATGTGAAAGCATAGGATGGCTATTTTTAGCCACCTCCCCCTCCTCACATGTATTTTGCAGGCACCATGAGTTTATTTTTTTGTACCTGTGGGCCTCTCCATGCAGTTTCCCTTTGAAAATCTCACAATGCTCGGTATCACGTGGATGTCTTTACCCCTCATATTTTGCAGGCAGGGTAAATAATGAGTGGGATTTCATTAAAAAATCTCTGTGTATACTTCAGCTACCTTGCTCTAACCCCACCCATTTTCTCAGGAAAACATACACAGATTGCGGACAACGTAAGTAATTTTTCCTGTATAGAGCAAAGGCCAACTTTCAGTAGGTTATTTTCTGCAGGTAATCACCCGTTTAACCACAGGAATTCCTTTGAAAAGCATAACAAGTCATTCGAATTGGCAAATTGGCATCATAAGTTAAAATGAAAATTTGGGCTGAGAGGAGCTGATTTAAACTGCTATAAAGGCTGACTTAGATTCCATACTAGTTTTCTTGTTTCAGTTAACAAGTGCAACGGGTGTAAGAGGGTGGGCAGGTTTATCAAGATTTCTCAGTGTGAATCATTCCTAAAAAGAGTTGGAGTTCTGATATGTTTTGGGGTTTGAAAGCCTCCATGATGACTTTAACATTTTCATAGGTTGGATGTAACCTCCTTGGACCGATGGCATGACCTAGAGCAAGGCTTCCCAAACCTGTCCCAAGGAGCTGGCAGCCAATTGGGTTTTCAGACTATTCACAATGAGTATGCACAGTGCATTTTTCCTAGCAAAAAAGGTGCTGGAATTCATATTCAAGGCTCTTTCATTAATACGTGAGCACCAGGGGTCAGCTTTAGCAGGCAATGAAAAAGGTGTTGGTACTCGTGCCATGGAGTACCCCCTTAAAAAAAGCCTTGAGTATGCATGAGATAGATCTACATGCAGTACCGGCACTGTAGGCAAAGTTATCCCATCTATATAGCTGCGGTCGATTTATCAGAGGGGAATATACTGTTGAAATTTAGAGTGAAACCCTCTATGAATGAAGATAGCTCTGATTGTAAAATATTTATGGGCTCAGATATCAAACAAAAAACATGTACCCTCTAATATTCATGTATAAATGCAGATAATTAAACAAAAATGAACCAATGGTCTCAGTTCAAAATTTTTTCAACTCGGGATAACTTGTCCCAAAGTTGTAAACTCCGATTACATCAACGACCATATGTGCGGTTCATAGATCTGCTTATTGAGCTTTCATAAATGTAATGGAAATCAGACCTTATCTGTATAATTGAAATTTGTTTCAAATTGCAAGAGATAGTTGTGCTGCTGACAAACAGTAGTTGTATACCGTCCCCGATGTCACCTCTAAGGTACCAAGTTGTTGCACGTTTCAGTTCTTCCTCAGGGGGTAAACATTTTTGAAAACGGCACTATCTACAAAGAAGCATAGTAACATCAGAGGTTAAGAAGACTTGTGTAATAGATCATACTAAATAGGCCATGTAAAGCAGCATAGATCTCACCTTCTTATCTCCAGAAACTATCCTACAAACCAACATCAGGTATAACATTTAGCGTGTTACATTGAAGCTCTCCAGCTTTCTCAAAAAACGCCGCGCATGCGGGGAAGAACCTGATATTTTATAGGAAGTTGGAGTGATGTGATAATGAGTTCACATGCACGCTCGCCACTCAATCATGTTGTTAAGACCGCTAGGGATAACCGTCTGTAATCGATAGATCCATCGTTGTTCTAATAGCAGTAGGGTTTGTGCTCTTGATCTTCTCCCTTTACCAGCCAATATTTTATCTATTGCAAATACACGTAACTCCTCAAATGAATGATGATTTTGCAAACAATGAAGCACTATGGGGGCCTCTTGTGCTTTACACCGGATCCTGCTACGGTGTTCATTAATTCGGACTCACAATGGATGTGTGGTCTGTCCTACATATAAGAGGCCGCACGGGCATCTAATGCCATATATCACGTGGTCAGAACCACAAGTGGTAGACTGTCTTAGAACATAGTGACGATCATGGTAATCAAAACTGTCTACATCATCCATAACAATGCAGACATTGCAGTCGCCACAACTGTGATGCCCCGGAGTACTAATGTGTGAAGGTATAGGATCTCCTCGTAATTTCGCTGGACTGAGGATTTCTTTTAAATTTTGTTGACGGGTCCACACACATCGGATATGTTTGTCAGATAAACCTGGTAGTGTGCTTAACACGTTTTGATGTCTCTTTATAATCTGGATGATATTTTTACTAAATGGGGAGTACTGAGTGATGAGATTTATATGCTCTTCTTCAATCACTGGCATAGAAGCCTTCTCCCGGTTTTGCAATAGCAAGGCTCTGTTGTTGTAAAGGGCCCTTTTATAGGCTGATTTAACCACCGCTGTAGGATACCCTCGGGCGTGGAAATCCTTCATCAATGCCTTGGCTTGCTTCTTATAATCTTGTGTACGAGAACAATTCCTTCTGTATCTAATAAACTGGGATAAAGGCAAACTATCCCGTAATTGTCGGGGATGTTTGCTACTATAATGTAATAGTGTATTGCGGTCCGTAGGCTTCTTGTACACCCTAGTGTCCCATCCCAAAGCGCTCTTTTGGATTTCCACGTCCAGGAAGACAATTTTCCGTTCATGATGAGTACTAGTGAATTGAATATGAGAATCCACTCCATTTAACCACGTAACAAATTTCTGCAGATTTTCAACTGTGCCATTCCACAGGACAAAGACGTCATCAATAAATCTTTTCCAAAGGACTATCTGATGTTGATATGGTGACAGGGCCAACCAATGTTGTTCATATTCTTTCATATATAGGTTCACCACTGAAGGGGCACACGTGGCTCCCATGGCCACCCCGGATGTTTGCTTATAAAGTATTTCTTCAAATTCAAAAAAATTTTCAAAAATAGTAAGCTCAGCCAACTGGGAGATAAAGGTAATTAACTCTTCTGTTAGATTTCCGTGATTCCACAAAGATGTGCTTATAACTTTATGAGCTGCAGGTTGAGGGATGCTCGTATACAGAGCAGAGACATCCATTGTCACTAAAAGTATTGTTTAATTATCTGCATTTATACATGAATATTAGAGGGTACATGTTTTTTGTTTGATATCTGAGCCCATAAATATTTTACAATCGGAGCTATCTTCATTCATAGAGGGTTTCACTCTAAATTTCAAAAGTTATCCCATCTACATAAATTGTAGATATGCTGAAAAACCGATTGGCTGTGAGGTCCGCAGGACAGGTTTGGGAACCTCCGACCTAGACAGACATTCAACCCGAATTTGCATAAACTGGCATTTTGCTACTCCAACGTAAACACTATTTCACAGGCCATAGTATATAGCACACAGTTAATGGTCTGCAAATATTCATCTTGGTTCCCAGTGATAAGCAAAAAGTCATAAGACAGAACATTGCAAACCAAACAGAAGCAACAATACCCATGTCAGAGATCAATTACATACATACGATTACAGTAGTGTAGACAAGAATATCGCCGTTGCCAACGCATGAGCCTTAGCGTTAATGCTTATTGCAGGTTCATATGTTCTCTTATCAAGTCTGTGAGTGATCTCCAACACAGTGTTCAAAAAAACCACAAGCATTTATTTTTATAGATTATTATTTGGGCCCATTTTACCTTATTGACAAGGCAGCATATGACATCACTGAACATATTGTAAAATTGTTCTTTGACCAACTAAAAATATACTGGTGCATTCACAATGCTAAAAGGGATCTTAAATTTTACTTCTAGCTAAAATATAACCTTCTAACGAATGGCTCCATTTTTTGCTATGTTTACCACCTGCTAATACTATAGTGAGAACCTAGGGACTGAACGAAGGATATCTGTCAATATCCAAACATTTATTTATGGTCAGTTCATAAATTCTCACACAACTTTGATACAATCACTAAACTTAGATGGAGAGAGAATTCCCTCACCTTGCAGGTACAGTACAAGTTTCAACTGTAAATCCTCCGGGGACAGGGAAATAACTACTGTATCTGAACGTAACTTGCCTTGAACTGCTACTGGAAAGGCATAAGCTAAATACTAAAATACTAATCACTTTAATCTAATCTCACTAGTGCCTTAAAGCTTACGATGCTGGTAGTGACTTATCACATTTTGGTTTGGCTTCTATATCATCCTTAAAGAGTACCTAGTGTTTCTCTAGCACTATTTTTTTATTATGTCCATTGCAAATATTTTTAAAAAATATTGCTCCAGTCCTGGGTTTTCTAAAAACAATTTCTACCTACTATAGGATGCCATCCCTTATTTTGGCTAGTCAAGGGACCGTCTCAAACACCCTCATCAGGTAGACCAAGCAGCATCCCATCTAGATTCTAAACCAGTGATTCTCAACCCAGTCCTCAGGTTCCCCAAATCAGCTGGATTTTCAGGACATCTATAATTAATGTGCATGAGACGGATTTGCATACAGTGGAGGCAGTGTATGCAAATCTCTCTCATGCATATTCATTATGGATATCATGAAATCCTGACTGATTGGGGGTATCCCAAGGACTGGGTTGAAAACTCCAACTCTAACCAGATGGCTTGACTTTAAAAGTTTGATGTGCAACAAATTCTGATAGTTCACATCTGCAGAAATGTTAATCCACTTTAAGACCTGGGATGCTGACATCAAAAGTCTAATAAACAAACCACTCAAAGGGAATATAATCAACACACAGCTAACCCCTTTGTCCCAGAAAAACCCCTATTCAAAACCTTCAACTATTTTTGTCGGAACGCTTGCCATGACGGTTAGAGGGTTATCTCATGGCAAGTGTTCCGACAAAAGTAGTTGAAGGTTTTGATTAGGGTTTTTTCTGGGACAAAGGGGTTAGCTGTGTATTGACATCAAAAGTCTGGCACACAGAGCCTTCACTCATGCATCTTGTAGTGGTTGATGTAGCCTTACAAAACAGGAAGCAAGCACCCCATTATCTTACAGAAATCCCCCTCTGGATTGCACTTGTAGCTGGCTGGGTTACGATCCCCTTTACTGCAGTGATAACATGCTCTCTTCTGATGTGAAACAGCTCAATCAGCACGCAGTGGTTCACAGACCTCTCCTGGGAGACTCCTAGCCAATCATGTTTTCAAGACATCTCCAGGGAAGATGCATGAAATATCTTTGCATGCAATGGAGACAGTGTGGGGGTAATTTTATAAACCTTTACCACCAATAAAACACTGATTTATCCACAGACAAGGTGCTTATAAAATTAGATCATGCCTATAAGATTAGGTTAAGCCAGCGCATACTTGAACAGTGGCATATTTAGGGGCAGAGTTTGAGTGCAGTGTGGCAGAGTCTGAGCCTCGATTTTGGGGATGATGTCTGCAGGATTTGGGCTAGTCCTTTATGAAATCATACAGGCATCTCTATGTCTTTATTTAATAGTTGCTTTCCCCATCCCCAAACGTAAGCGCCCCTGTTATAAAATTACCCTCAGTCTATCTCATTCTTATTCATCATCCATATCATGAAACCTAATTGATTCTAGGACACGGGGAGGGGTTTGGTGACCACAGTCCTAGAGTTTAGGACATTTTATTAGGTTTAGTTCAGATTTGTGCCCAGGGTTGAGATTGGAACTTTTCTCTGACATTTCCATTTTCAGCGCTATTTCCACGGCTTTAGTGACTGTGAGATCTGTTAGTAGAGAATGTTTCATTTTCTTTTTTGTAGAGCTCCACATCTCTGTCCACACACAATTTATGTCCCAGTTAATCTTGTACAAAGCTCTAAAGTCACAGTGAGCGGAGATGTATCAGCGCTGCAACTTGTAAAGCAATGCAAGGGTCAAAATGCATTACAAGGAGGATGCCAAAAAGCCTCCAGGATGGAGTTACTTGGCAGGTTCTACAGCTTGTGAAGCAGAGATATCTCCCTGCCTCTGACTGCACAGATTCAGTTGTCATGAGTGTTGCAGTCAAATGATTTCAGCATCATGAGGACAGAGCTGCCATCTGAGCCCATTTCTGTAGACAGACTTATTTTCAGAAGTACATCCCAGTGCACTATAGGATTTGTAGTTCTCCTTCTTCCATGTGAAATTAGACTTTCAGGAACCAGAATGCACCAGAAAGAGTCCCCCACTACAAAAAGGGGATCAAAACTCAAGAACTGATCTCAAGTCGCCCTCCAGGAATGGAATCAATTAAACATTTATTTAAAAGTTTTATATTACACCACATCTAACATCCTAGATGGATTATAGCGCAGCATCTGACATAAGTAACACATTGAAAACAACATCACGTATATTGACAGCAATCAAACATACATAATCATGATAATTACAAGTTTAGAATGCTTCGAAAGGTTCTTAACATCATCATATCAGGAAGGAGGAGTGGCCTAGTGGTTGGGGCACGGTACTACAGTGGTTGGGGCAAGGTACTACAGGCCGGAAGGTCGGTGGTTCAAATCCCACTAGAGGACAGCAACCTTGGGCTGGAAGGACTGGGGTTTCTAGTCCCACAGGTGCTCCTTGTGGTCTTGGGCAAGCCACTTAACCCTCCATTGCCCATGTTCCCTGTAAGTATTAGTGTATGTGTCTCATATCCCCTCGTGTTAAATGTATCCCCCAACTGCTTTGACCTGGTGAAAAGCGGGATATAAATGCAGATAAATAAATATCATCATAGCAAACAATCCTCATCTATTACATACCAAAAGTCTCAGTGAACAAGTAAGCAGGGCTAGCCTCACCATTAGGCAAGATAGTCAGTCACCTAGGGCAGCAGCTTCTGAGGGGGGGGGGGGGCAAAGAGCTACAGATATGAAAGCTAAACAATAGATCCTGTCAGGCACACAAACTCAAAAAGCCATCAGCATACACTGTTACCCACAGGAAAAAGAGCAGACGCACGCATACATATAAAGCAAAGTTTAAAATTTTGCAGGACTGTTGTAGGAGGGGTGGTGTTTTGATGATCATGGTTATTGAGTTTAATTATCAAAATCTCAGGGGGTGTAAGGCTAAAGGTTTACCTAGAGCACCCATTACCCTTGCACAGGCCCTGCAAAATTAATTTAAACATTCCAAAGAAAGACAATCAGATCGTCTTCATCCATTAAGTGGTAAAGAGTTCCACAATAATGGACCTGCTACAAATAAAATGTGAGTCTATCATTTTATCCTCAGCACTTGACTTACAGGAGGAATACACAATTTGCCATGCCTAGACCGTAAATCCCAAGAGGGAACATACTGGTGCTGTAAATTAACTAATCCTTGACAACTCTGTAGGACGTTCATCAGCAGGCAGAGCACTTGACTTATCTGGAGTTAAGAGACTTAAGCAAGTTGTAAGTACAAGTTCAAGTTCCACTAACACTCAAATGCACTTCTCAGCACTTATATTCTTGGCAGTGAGGAACCGGGAAAGCCTCTCCTCATAGCTTGCCAAATCCCCTGGCTCAGCATCCAGCTGTTAACATCTTCCAATCAAACTCATGCTCGATATCTGCATGAAATCCAGAATGCACAAAACATAGCACACAGACATTCCAAATCCCAGGCATCAGAGGTCCTTTGCTGTTCTGCTCCTGGAGTCCTCCCTACTTCAGAACCAGGCAAACTCACAGACGGGTCAAAAGACAGAACTCAATTCACCCAAATTCAGGACAGAAAAAAATAATCATATCCTTTTTTAAAACACATATGGGATCATTCTGAGGGCAGGGATGGATCTCCCACTGGGACATCCATCTCTGCTATTCGGCCCCTCTGCCGATCCTGACTAACTTCCCCATACATTGTACAGGGAGGGGAGACGGGAGCGGGAAAGGGGTGTTGCGGGGGCAGAGTTAGGGCGGGCAGTGGGCGGTCCATCAAAATATAGAAAGTCTAGGGGACATGCAATGAAGCTACAGGGTAACCTATTTAAGACTAATAGGAGAAAATATTTTTTCACTCAACGTGTACTCAAATTATGGAATTTGTTACCAGAGGATGTAGGAAAACCTGTTAGTGTAGCCGGGTTTAAAAAAGGGTTGGACAAGTTCCTGGAAGAAAGGTCCATAAACCATTATTAAAGGGGACCCAGGAAATCCACTGCTTGCCCCAATAAAAGCATTGTGGAACCTGTATCTTTTGGGGAAACTGCTAGGTACTTGTGACCTAGATTGGCCGCTGTTGGAAACAGGATACTGGGCTTGATGAACCTTGGTCTGACCCAGTATGGCATATCTTATATTCTTATGATTTCAATGTCGGCCTTGTACGTCCGAGGCCAGCTGCCTGAACAGGGAACTTATTCCATCTTTAAGGTGGAATAAGTTCCCCTAGATGGGTGGTTCAGGTAGGCCTGGGGTGCAGCAAAGGCGGGAGGGGGTAGAGGAGATTCCCTGCTGCCTGATGCTGGCCTTGGGAGGCCCGATCGGGGGTCGGACTGCGGGGAATGAAGATGGGATGTGGGATGATCAGAATGTTCATCGTGGTGGTACGCTGTGATCTACTTGGTTGGGGAGTCTGCACAGAGAGCCGGGACGTCCAGTACAGAATCGGGCCCACAGCTAAGAGACCATGGGGCTTGTTTACAAAGCCACGGTAGCGGTTTGCGATCGTTATCGGAGCCGCGGCCCCATTGATTTCAATGGGGCCGTGGCTCAGATAACGATCGCGAATCGCTACCGCAGCTTTGTAAACAAGCCCCCATATGTATTGTGCAGAAACTTCATAAATCCCCTTTAATAGGATTTTTAAGCTGACCTCCTGCTCCAAATCACATAACACATTATTATATGATAAATGTAGGACTACCTGAGTGAGTATGACAGGCTCCTTCTCTAGCCCTATTCAAATCTAGGCTTAAAATGACTGCTTTTGGATCCTGATGCTCCTCACTCTCTTGTTCACCACTTAGGTGTATCTTACCACTACTACTTTAAACATTTATAAAGCGCTACAAAGCATACACAGCGCTGTACAGACATATATAAAGACAATCCCTGCTCGCTAGAGCTTACAATCTAATTAAGACAAACAAGACAAACTATAAGAATAAGGGGAAAAGTGAAGAGTGAAGAGACATAAGGAATAAGGGGTCAGGATACAAAAGCAGCTTCAAAGATGTGAACCTTCAGCATGGACTTGAAAAAGGACAGAGATAAAGCCTGACACACAGACTCAGGGAGCATGTTCCAGGCATAAGGAGCAAAGATGAAAGGACTGAAGTCGGGAGTTGGCAGTGGAAGAAAAGGGTAAAGAGAGAAGTAAGCTAGTAGAAGAGCGGAGTTCACGAGGAGGGGTGTAGGGAGAGAGGAGCAGAAGAGTGAATGCATTTATAGGTTAGAAGAAGAAGTTTGAATTGGATACGGAAATGGAAAGGAAGCCAGTGACGTGATTTGAGAAGAGGGTTATATGAGTAAATCGAGGATGGTGAAAGATTAGTCGCGCAGCAGAGTTCTGAATAGATTGAAGGGGAGAGAGATGGCTAAGAGGGAGACCAGCAAGAAGGAGGTTGCAGTAGTTGAGATGGGAAGTAATTAGAGAATGGACAAGTGTTTTAGTAGTGTGTTCAGAAAGGAAGGGGAAAATTTTGTTAATGTTACAGAGAAAGAAACAAAAGATTTTAGCTATCTGTTGGATATGCGAGGAGAAGAAAAGGGAGTAGTCAAAGATGACCACAAGGTTGCGGGCCGAAGAAACAAGAAGTAGAAGAGTGTTGCCACAGAGATAGAGAAAGGATGCAGGCTTAGTGGGGGAAATAAGAAGTTTAGTTTTGACCATGTCTAATTTCAAACGGCAGTGAGACATCCAGGTGGCGATTTCAGAAAATCAGGCAGAAATACAGATCTACAGTGACGAGATATCAGGTGTAGAAAGATAGATCTGAGAATCATCAGCATAAAGATGATACTGAAATCCATGGGAGAAGATGAGAGCACCAAGGGACTGGGTGTAAAGAGAGAAAATGAGAGGGCCGAGAACAGATCCCTGGGGTACACCAACTGAGAGAGGAATAGCAGTAGAGGAGGAACCACCAGAAGAAACACTAAAAGAGCAATGGGAAAGATAAGAAGAGAACCAGGACAGTAAAGAGTCCCTAAAAACAAGTGAGGACAATATGTTAAGGAGAAAGTGGTGGTTAACAGTGTCAAAAGCAGCAGAAAGGTCAAGAAGAATGAGGAGAAAGAAAAGGCCCTTGGATTTAGCCAAGAACACGTCACTGGAGACTTTGGCAAGTGCCATCTTGGTAGAATGTAAGGGATAAAAGCCAGATTGAAGTGGATCCAGTAGGGCTTGAGAGGAAAGAAATTCAAGACAACAGTGGAGGACTGCACATTCATGAAGTTTAGAAATGAAGAGAAGAAGGGAGATGGGTCAATAAATTAGAAAGACAACTAGGGTCAAGAGAAGGTTTCTTAAGGTGAGGTGTGACCACAGCATGCTTGACGGCTGCAGGGAGAGCGAGAGGTTGAGAATATGTAAGATGGAAGGGATGATAGGGGAGGAAATGGAGCTAAGGAGACGGCTGAGTATAGGATCAGAAGAGCAAGTAGTAAGTTTAGAGGAGGAAAGGAGATGAGAGGTTTCCTCATCAGAGATCATAGAAAAGGATGAAAGGGTAACAGAGATTAAGGGGAAAAGTTGGTATTGAGGTGGGGGAAGAGGGGATGAAGCTGATCTAGCGGGGAATTGGACTGTAATCTTGTGAATTTTGTCATGGAAATGGTAGCAAGGGTTTAGGCAGAAAGAGAAGGAGGGGGAGGAGAGGGCAGTATTATAGGAAACTATAACCTCGTCAAAAGATTTAGAAGACAAGGTGGGGGAAAGAGATGAGACAATAGTAGAGAAAGACAAAAGATCAATACCATGAAGATTCCTGAAATGATAGGAGGAGACTGGGTGAGACTGAGGAGGGGAGTGATGAAGGGTGGTTAAGAGGTGATGATCAGATAAGGGAAGAACTGAAGTGCGGAAATTGGAGGGTAAACAGTTAGAGAAGAAGACCAGGACAAGGCAGTGACCGTGCAAATGAGTGGGAGCAGAAGAGCAAAGTTGGAAGTTGAATGAGGAGGTAAGGGAAAGGAGTTTAGAAGCAAAGGGGTCAGAAGGATTAGTGATATGAATATTGAAATCGCCAAGAATAAGGAAAGGGGAAGAAGAATCAAGAAAAAGGGAAAGCCAGCAATCAAAGTCAGTGAGAAAGGTAGAGGTGGATTTATCGGAGGCTCTCAGATAGCAGCTTTATGGAGAGATAAGGTGTTAAAAAGGCGGATGGAATGGACTTCAATGGAGGAAAAGAAGTGAAATGGAGGTAGAAGGAGGGGTTGGAATTGACAGGAAGGTGAAAGCAGAAACCCAACCCCACTACCATGGCTAGTGGCATGAGGAGTATGGGAAAATTGGTAGCCACCATGACAGAGGGCGGCAACCGAAGCAGTGTCGTTGGGGAGGAGCCAGGTTTCAGTAAGAGATAAAAGATGGAGAGAGATAGAAATGAAGAGATCATAGGTAAAAGGGAATTATTGTATATGGAATGACTGTTCCATAATGCACAAGAGAAAGGGAGAGAGGAGGGGGAAAGGAGAGGAACATGGATGAGATTAGAGTGGTAGAGAGAGGAGTGGGAGAACATAAGAACATAAGATATGCCATACTGGGTCAGACCAAGGTCCATCAAGCCCAGTATCCTGTTTCCAACAGTGGCCAATCTAGGTCATACATATGGAGAATAGTCTAGGGGGGGGGGCAGGGTTCATGTTAATGTTACCAGAGGAAAGGAGGAGGAGGAGAGTGCGAGGGAGAGAGGCGAAAGAATGGTGGAAATGAGGATGAGATTATTTAAGAGAGAGGGGATGAATGAGATAAAGAAAAAAGATGAAGTTCAAAAGCTGAGAAGAGGAGGAGGACAAAATGGGAGAGGAAATGGGAAAGGTTGAGAGAGGGTGATAAGGAGGGGAGGTATGAGGAAGTTGGTGTAAGGGAAGAAGGTTAGGGAGTGTCAAACAATAGAAAGAAAAAATGATATGGAGTCATAAGGGAAGAAAGGAGAGGAAGAGTTAGAAGAAGAGATTACGTAACACTATTTATTATTAATAGTGCTAACAATGATTAATCCTACAACACAATAAGGGTAAGTAGCACTGCACAGATATATGTAAAAGACAGTCCTTAATCACAAATAGGTAACAGGAGTAGGTTGTATTCATATATTAACTGAAATAGCCACTGATATTGAGGCAGGGACGGTTCTATCATTAGGCAGATTGAGGCGATCGTCTCAGGCGGCAAAATTTTGGGAGCGGCAAAAATGCCCCGAAAACCCCCTAGCAACACTCTGTCTTTTCTTTAAAAAAAATCAAAGACTTTGTTGCAGCAGCAGCAACATTACTCCCTCTCCTGCTGCCGCCGATTCAGAGCCGACAAGAAGGAACAGCAGCCCTCCACAAAAAGCAAACCAGCAAACAGACGTGAGGGCCTGTCACACGCTTGTAAGGCTCTGCTGATCCCGCCTCTTTTGATGCATCTTTGCGTCAGAGGAGGTGGGGCTGGCATGGCCTTTCTAGCGCGCGGCAGACCTAAAGATTCCGCATGCATTTATTTGGGGTTTTTTTTATCTTTTTTAAATCTTTTCTGAAAGCTGAAGCTGCTGCTGCAGACATCAAGGGAGACGGCAGCAGGCAGGGAGAGAGGCAGTGAAGGGGTTCGAGAGGAGCATGACAGGTACTGGACACGGGGAGAGGGACATAGAGGGAAATGCCAATACTTCAGCAGCTGCATTGGCTACCCATCCACTCACGGATAAGATATAAAGCAACCTTAAACATCTTTAAAATCTTTCATAACCTCTCAGCCTCTGCACTACTGCACATTATAACCAAGGACTCCAGCTCAAGACCCAGATGAAGCAACATGACAAACAAAATCATCACTCCACCCGGCTTCCAACATGCCAACCAATCCAGCACCAAGAGTCCCTTCTCTCGCTTCACCTACACTTTGGAATGCCCTCCCCGAACCAATGCGCTCAAAGGAGGACCTTAAGGATTTCAAGAAGATGCTCAAGACACTACTCTTTGCTGAACACTATGGCTCCATCAACCAATAAGCCCCACACTCTATTACCTTAAAGCATTGTTTACTGTTCTGTATTGTTTTCCTCTCCTCCTCTTAAATGTCCCCTCTATCCACCCTTTTTTGTAACCATTTTGATTGAAGGAAAAGGTAGTATATAAAACTCAATAAATAAATAAATGGCGGCCAAAAATACATGGAATGGGGGTGGGAGATGGATGCTGGACATGAGGTGAGTGGGGGTTAGAGGGTAGATGATGGCCACAGGGAACTGGAAGGTAGATGTTGATCACAGGGTGAGGGGGCAGAGGGAAGATGCTGGATATGGGGAACGGATCTAAGGGAGAAAGGGCAGATGTTGGGTATTGGTGGGTGGGAGAAAATGAGAGAAGAGAAGCTGGGAACAGGACGAGGGAGAGAGGAGAGATGGTGAATAAAGGGGAAGGAGAGAGAGGGAAGACGCTGGGCATGTGGTGGAGAGCTAGGAGGAAATGCAAGACAGGAAGTGAGAAGGAGAGGAAGATGTGAAATGCTGGGCATGGAGTGCGGGGCGATGCTGGGCACAGGAAGGGAGAAGGAGAGGAAGATGTGAAATGCTGGACAGGGAGTGCGGGGCGATGCTGGACACAGGAAGGGAGAAGGAGAGGAAGATGTGAAATGCTGGACAGGGAGTGCGGGGCGATGCTGGGCACAGGAAGGGAGAAGGAGAGGAAGATGTGAAATGCTGGACACGGAGTGCGGGGCGATGCTGGGCACAGGAAGGGAGAAGGAGAGGAAGATGTGAAATGTTGGACACGGAGTGCGGGGCGATGCTGGACACAGGAAGGGAGAAGGAGTGGAAGATGTGAAATGCTGGACACGGAGTGCGGGGCGATGCTGGGCACAGGAAGGGAGAAGGAGAGGAAGATGTGAAATGCTGGACACGGAGTGTGGGGCGATGCTGGACACAGGAAGGGAGAAGGAGTGGAAGATGTGAAATGCTGGACACGGAGTGCGGGGTGATGCTGGGCACAGGAAGGGAGAAGGAGAGGAAGATGTGAAATGCTGGACACGGAGTGTGGGGCGATGCTGGGCACAGGAAGGGAGAAGGAGAGGAAGATGTGAAATGCTGGACAGGGAGTGCGGGGCGATGCTGGACACAGGAAGGGAGAAGGAGAGGAAGATGTGAAATGCTGGACCCGGAGTGCGGGGCGATGCTGGGCACAGGAAGGGAGAAGGAGAGGAAGATGTGAAATGCTGGACACGGAGTGCGGGGCGATGCTGGGCACAGGATGGGAGAAGGAGAGGAAGATGTGAAATGCTGGACACGGAGTGCGGGGCGATGCTGGGCACAGGATGGGAGAAGGAGAGGAAGATGTGAAATGCTGGGCATGGAGTGCGGGGCGATGCTGGGCACAGGAAGTGAGAAGGAGAGGAAGATGTGAAATGCTGGGCATGGAGTGCGGGGCGATGCTGGGCACAGGAAGGGAGAAGGAGAGGAAGATGTGAAATGCTGGACACGGAGTGCGGGGCGATGCTGGGCACAGGAAGGGAGAAGGAGAGGAAGATGTGAAATGCTGGACACGGAGTGTGGGGCGATGCTGGGCACAGGAAGTGAGAAGGAGAGGAAGATGTGAAATGCTGGACAGGGAGTGTGGGGCGATGCTGGGCACAGGAAGGGAGAAGGAGAGGAAGATGTGAAATGCTGGACACGGAGTGCGGGGCGATGCTGGACACAGGAAGGGAGAAGGAGAGGAAGATGTGAAATGCTGGACACGGAGTGCGGGGCGATGCTGGGCACAGGAAGGGAGAAGGAGAGGAAGATGTGAAATGCTGGACAGGGAGTGCGGGGCGATGCTGGGCACAGGAAGGGAGAAGGAGAGGAAGATGTGAAATGCTGGACAGGGAGTGCGGGGCGATGCTGGACACAGGAAGGGAGAAGGAGAGGAAGATGTGAAATGCTGGACACGGAGTGCGGGGCGATGCTGGGCACAGGAAGGGAGAAGGAGAGGAAGATGTGAAATGCTGGACAGGGAGTGCGGGGCGATGCTGGGCACAGGAAGGGAGAAGGAGAGGAAGATGTGAAATGCTGGACACGGAGTGCGGGGCGATGCTGGGCACAGGAAGGGAGAAGGAGAGGAAGATGTGAAATGCTGGACACGGAGTGCGGGGCGATGCTGGGCACAGGAAGGGAGAAGGAGAGGAAGATGTGAAATGCTGGGCATGGAGTGCGGGGCGATGCTGGGCACAGGAAGGGAGAAGGAGAGGAAGATGTGAAATGCTGGACACGGAGTGTGGGGCGATGCTGGGCACAGGAAGGGAGAAGGAGAGGAAGATGTGAAATGCTGGACACGGGTGTGGGGCGATGCTGGGAACAGGAAGGGAGAAGGAGAGGAAGATGTGAAATGCTGGACACGGAGTGCGGGGCGATGCTGGGCACAGGAAGGGAGAAGGAGAGGAAGATGTGAAATGCTGGACACGGAGTGCGGGGCGATGCTGGGCACAGGAAGGGAGAGAAGGGGAATAGTGTACATGGTGGCTTGGGGTGAGAAAAAGGGGGGGTGGTGCAGGATGGAGGAGAGAGAGGCGAGAGACAATGGCTAGGGGAGGAGAAAAGGGGAGAGATGATGGATACTGAATGAGGAAGAGAGAAAGGGAAGAGTCAGGGCTAGCCCAACCAAGCAAACTAAGCGTTTGCTTAGGGCGGCAACTTCTTTTGGGGGGGAGGGGTGCAGCAAAGAGCAGGGTATTTAACGCTAAATAATAGATTTTGATGGCCAGGAAGGGTATCAAGCTCAAGTTTTCCTAGGGTGCCAACACGTTGAACCAGTTCTGGGGCTGATCCTAGGGAAAAAGAGGCTGTGGAATGATAGAGAGGCAGGGAATGAGAGGTAGATGCAGTAATGAGTGAGGGTTGAGGATGGATGGTAAGGAGGGAGTGTAAAATCTGAGTTGACAGAGAGAGAGAAAAAAAATTAAATGGAAGAAAGCCGAAAGGAAAAGATAAATGCCAGAGATATATAGAACGTGAAGATGACAAGAGGGGAGAGAAATGGCAGATGGGCCGGAGACCCTAGAAAGTGTGTTAAGAGCAGACAGAAGAAAGCAGAAACCAGAGGCTGAGATCAACAAATTAGAGAATAAAATAGTCAACAAAAGGTAGAAAAATGAATTTTATTTTCAATTTAATGATTGAAATATGTCAGTCTTTGGAATTTACATGTTCTGTCTTTCTATTTTGCATCGTACAGAGGCATATGCATCTTTCTTTCCCAGGTACTGTACTGTAAGCAGGGATGTAGCCAAGGACTGACCTGGGTGGGCGATGGCCTCTCCACTTTGGCAAAAGACCCATCCAGTCAGTGACAGAAAAACAGTTGAATGAGAGGATAACTGAAGGCAGTGTCAACATTTGCACTATTTTATGCCCAAGTATGTTAATCCCAGGCCTCACCAAAAAATCAGTCCTGACTACACCACTGATATAGGAGCTGGTTTCTGGGGGTTTCAGTTTCAGTTTTGTCTTTGTACAACTGTTTTTAGTTTGTGGTAATCTATTCCCTACTCGGTGAGGCTCTATATTCAGAGTGTGTGACTAAGGCCAGGTACTCTGTTAGCATGAGTTTCTATGTAGGGACTGGTAGCAATCTGGTTTGTTCATTTTTCTGAATAGGTGTATGGATGTTCTAGGGTGTATTGCAATATTTATGGTGCTGCTTTTTTCTGGGTAGGCCTCCTGTGGGGCCGCAGAAGTGGGGAAGCTGCACGTTCACCAGACTGGCAAACAGGTCCATGGATGGGGTCCCCCACCGATGGAACAAGACGCCGGCGACCTCTGGATCCAAGCACCATTTGTGTGGGCGGAGGATCCTGATGAGTTTGTCCGCGAGGACATTCTCCTGGCCTGGGAGGTAGACTGCTCGCAGGGTCATCCCCTGGCAAGACGCAAAGGAGGGCCACCTCTAGGCAGAGGAGGCATGATCCTGTTCCCCCCTCCTTGTTGATGTAAAACATGGCTACCCTGTTGTCAGTCTGCACGAGCACCAACTTCCTGTTCAGAAAGCCCTCAGGATCGCCCGAAGCTCGAGCAGGTTGATCTGCTGCCGAGACTCCTCAGGCGACCACTGCCCCTGGGTGCAGAATGTGCCGCAGTGGGCTCCCCACCCCAGCAGGTATTGCCTGTTCTGGGGGTGAACTAGGATGTGGGCGTAAGTGGTCCAAGGAGTATAGCCAATCGCCCTGCTGAAGGTAGGGCAGCAGGATGCCAAGCGATAACATTTTGAACTTCTCCTGCACCAGGAACTTGTTGAGGTTTCTGAGGTCGAGGATGGGGTGCAGGCCCCCCGTCTTTTTTGGGATGAGAAAGTAGCAGGAGTATAACCCCTGACCTCGAATGTGCCGCGTTACCTTCTTGACCGCCCATTGGGTAAGGAGGTTGGACAGTTCCTGCTGCAATAAGGTCTGGTACACGAGGAGCCGAGCAGGCTCTGCTGGGGAGGGCGCCTGTCCAGGCGGAGACGGTATCCATTTCAGATTACCCAGAGGACCCAGGTGTCCGATGTGATCGACACCCACTCTGGGGCGAACAGGGACAGGCGTCCCCCCACCGGTGGGAGAGCTGCCGGGGGTGGGAGGCTATGTCAACGGCGTCAAAACCCCTGCCTTAGGCCCTTTAAGTTTACGGTGGCCATGTGCACCTCCCTTGCCCTGCGTGCTGGGAGTCAGTGCAGAGGTGGGAGGGAAAGGTGGTAATCCCAGTAAAGGAGCCCCTTCCTTTGGAAGAATGGCTTTTTGGGCTGCTGCTTCTTCCTAGGGAGGGAAGAGGTTTTGCACGAGAGACAAATTTGAGTCATGAACTCCGTTTCTATCTCAGCGGCCTTATCCTCCATAGGTTTACCAAACAGCTGCTCGCCAAGGCAAGGGATGCACAGGAGCTTCTCTTGGACCCACTGCTCCAGGTCCAAAGACTGGAGCTATGCCTGGAGCCAGGCCACAATGCTGGCTGCCACCACCCGGGCAGAGGACTCAAACCCGTCATATGTGGCACGGGAGAGGTACTTCAAACACTCCGCGATGGATTTGAGGAGGGTTTGGAACCTAAGGAGGAGTTCACCCCCGAGGCCTGTGGCGAAACCGCCGAGCTCCTTGGCAAGGTCCTGCAGGAACATGCCTATATAGAGTTGGTATGTCTGGATATGGCAAGTGTGCATGGAATCCAGATAGGTCTTACTCCCTGCCTGGGGGGACCGAAGAGTGAGACTTCGGGCTCTTCTGTTTCCGCATCGCCGACTCCACAACCATGGAGGTGTGCGGGAGCTGAGCCTTCCAGAACCCCGGGCCATGCTGAACTCTATATATGGCGTTGAGGCACTTGCTCACAATGGGGACCGAAGCAGGAGTCTCCCACATGCGGAGGAGAAGCCTTGACAATATGGGGGGAACCGGGACAGTAAGAGATTCGAGACATGGACTCGTACTGTAGAATATCGAGCTCCTCAGCTCGTTGTTCCTCTTCAGTCTGCATAGCCATGCTGAGGGCCCGTGCCATGTCCCGCATGAATGCCAGGAACAATGTGACCTCGGGCAGCGAATGCCTCTGATAGGCGGGTGGGGACGGGTCCGAAGGGAGATCCCTGTGGGCACGGATCTCCGGGGAAGTATCCCTGTCCAACTCCCAGCCCAAGAGGTCCGAGGAGGACGACTCGGGCAGGTCGCCCTGTCCAGAGGCCTTGGAGGATCGCACTCCTGAACGAGACCGATGCCGAGGACCCTCATGAGACCCGGGGCTCTCGGGCATTTCCAGAGCAGATGTTGGTGTCCCTCTCGAGGGAACTTCGGTTTCGAGGCGCAGGCCAGCCATGCTGGGCACGAGCGCCTGCTGGGCAGCTATAAAGGCAGAAACGCTGTGTTCTAGTGCTAGTATTCGGGACTCCCACGCAGGCGTGGGACCCTGCGACGCCGACACCAGGGTTACTGGATTTGGCGTGGAGGAGGAGAGGGGGTCCTCACCGAGACGACCCTCAGGAGACCGGGCGCCATCGCCAGAGGCCACTGTATCTGTACGAGGTACCTTTCAAGGCCGCTCCTTGTCCAACTCTCGGGAACGCCGCGGGGGACTGAGCAACCGAGTGCGGGAGTGCCCATGCTTATCTGGAGCCCCCAACTTCAAGGCCTTCTTACGCTGCTCCACTTCAGGGGACCCCTGGTCGGAGTGCTGCCGAGAACGCGGAACTGAAGTGGGAGATCCCACCAGCAGGGGGGCACCCTAGGGTGCCGCCAAGGATTCCGGGGCCACCTCCCTCAAAATGTCATTGGACCTCTGCTTACTGCTGAGCAGGGCCTTGGAGGACATTTTCTTGCAAAGAGAGCAGAGCTCTGGGTCATGGTCGGCCCCAAGATACCGAAGACAACAGTCATGGGTGTCCATGAGCGACATGTTCTTGGAGCATCTGTCGCATTTTTGAAAACCAGTGGCCATAGGGGCAAAAAGGACCTCCGCTAGGTCGAAGACCTTCGCAGCCAGCAGTTGGAAGAAAAAAGGGTGTGAAGCCTTCAACAGGAAAAAAACTTTAAAGAAGGATATCCCCTCGTTCGAGGAAAAGAGGAGAGCAAAGGGGGGATGGAAGAGGACCGGTGCAACCGTAAAGAAACATGGTCCAAGGGCCGAAAATGAAACTTTTTTCCGAGGGGCGAGGACGTGCGCCCGAAGGGCTCCACCGAAAAAGAGAAACTGAGCAAGATGGCACCTTTGGGTGGGAAGAGGACCACGCATGCATGGCAGCAATCCCAAAGGTTTTCTTTGAAAGCTGGGGAATTGCTCCATGCGGGCTCCATCGGTGCAAATGTCACCCATAAGTGAGGACTGACTTCCTGCTTTTTCCTGGAGAAATCCCCTATAAAAAATAATTGGAATTCAATAAAAAGATCAGGGTACAAAAAAAGTAAGATATTGACAGAAAAGGATCACTTAGTCCATGTGCCTTGCTACTGCGCTGTCGTACACCTTACTCAATCTGTGGTCATCTCCTTCCCTCCACCACTAAGACCCCTTTATATCTTTCCATTCATGCTTGAGTTCTGTCCCTATTCTGGCTCCTTACCACCATTGTTGAAGGTCTTTTCTAGATGTCCAGCCCTCTTTCATTGAAAATATTTTTTCATATTCCTTTAGAGCCTCCCTCCCTTCACCTTTACACGATCATCCTTTGTCCTTGAGATTCGCATTCTATAGAAAATTCCATCTTCTGTCGTTTACTGAAGCCTGCTAGATATTTAAATGCTTATATCATATTTCCCCTTAAAGAAACATGAACCATCTAGTCTAAGATGAGGCAAAACCAGGACTGATTTCACTTGTCCTCAAAGACATGGAGCCAGTTGGAAACTCAAATTTTCAAAGTATTCTTTCTGAGCAATCTGGGATTTGCAGACAGAAATCTTGCACAGCATAGGCAAAGCCAACCAAGAGCGCATGCGTGCATGCACACACACACACACACACACCTGGTCATTAGAACACTGCCTGACATCAGCTCCGAGTGCTGGATGAGTCTGAACAGCTCTCCCCATCTCATTCTCAACATGTACAGACATGGGGCTGAATCTTAGGGACGAACATGGGTAGGAGGGGAGAGAGAGAGACTTAAAACACAAAGGATAGGAAGATCAAACAAGGGAAAGAAAAAAAAATGGGAAATAAAGTTTTGGAAATAAAGTAGAATTCTGTTCTAGCAATTTTCTTGAATCAGGGAATTTACTTTGATGTCGATTTCCCACATAGTATACTTCAATAGAGTTAATTTACCTATAACAGCAAACACAGTCATAACAAAAAATGTTGCAAAAACACAACCCCAAAAAGTGCCAAAGTATAAAAAATAAAATATATTATAAGAAATATAAAAGTAGAATCAGGAATAAAACAAAAAATACATAAAGAGGCAAGTTGCACCTAATAACTGCAGCTTTATTTCTACTACCCAAGGCCTCTCTTTTTAGCTCCTTTCTCTCTCCACCTTTCCCTCTCTTTCTGTCTTGTAACAGGATAGAACTTGCTGCTGGAGAAGCTCAGTTGGTTTACGTTCTGGGGGTTTTTGATGTGTATCCATTTAAGGGCTACTATAGGCCAAGAAGATGAGATAAATGTTCCTAACTTTAGAATTTGAAAAACTGACAAGGAGAGACGAGTTACTGTAAGACTATTACAATGACAGTCCTCAAGACTGAGTCTACAGAGGAGAAAAATACTTCTTTACTAAGAATGTGATAGATGCCTGGAACAGGTTACCAAGAGAGACAGTAGCAACCAAAACCATAACAGAATTTACACATGCTTTGGACAATGTATTCTGTTAAGGGCAAGTGGGTGCTAACAGTAGAAGAAATGGGGGAGGGGTCCTGACTGTTTGCTCAGACATATATAACTCAGAGTGCAGAGTGCTTTTATAGCTACAGGAAGTTTCCATGAAGATTCGGCACACAATGACCATGGTTACAACCCCAATAAGCATAGGGCAGCTGGGTGTTCAGACAACATTCCTATTCGTTTTTGTAACTGCTGAAAGGGAACCTGGGCGAGGCATCAAATATAGGATTTGTAAGAACCAGGACAACAATGTTTGAAATAGTCTACCAGTGGATGTGCTGAAGATCAATATTCTGATAGAATTTAAACATGCTTAGGACCGAAACAGAGGAATGGGGCTCAGAAGCTGGGTAAAAAGCAAAGGAGGAAAAGATAGTGTGGATCTGGAATTTTTATGTTCCAGCTCCACGAAGTGGCAGAGAACCAGAGAGAAAGAAGACAGACTGCATAAGCCAAATGGTCCTTATCCAGCATCATCTTCTATTCTAGCTAGGATGTTTTGCCTTAATTTTTAAATCCCCTCCCATTCCTTCTAGCTCAGCCGCTACATTGGTGGCCCTTGGCCAGGGGTCATCCATTCATGCAGTTCCATTCAGAACACATCATTAAAGACCCTGAATCCGAAGCCAAACGGCAATGATTCAGACTTCCCTACAATTAGGGAATGTGAACTCTGCTTCTACAGCAGCTCCAGCCCTGGTCATTCCAGGGACTAGGATCCTGGTCCAACAATGAAGCACAGGCTCTCCGTATCACAGCATACATTCCTGCTGCGGGGTCATCAGGCTAGCCCTCATGGATTACTTTAATTCGTTCTGGCAACAATAGAACAAATGGAAAGGTCATTATGTCACTGCAGCAATAGTGGGGAATATACAGATAAGTTATATAATTAGTTTAGACCCGTTGAATAGCAGCGGCAGCAGACACTACACTATACTCGCATTCATCACCGCTCAACATACATAGAGCAATGCCAAATATACATAATAAACGCCGTGGCCAGTCCTTAAACTGAAATGGTGACCATCACCACTGAAAATTGCCCCTAAAGGTTTTCTATTTTGAGGCTAATATTAAGTAAAACACATGCAGTTAAAAGATTTTTAGATCAGGTTTTCCAGATATCTTTGGGGATTCAGCTACATCTGCGGTGATCTTAGCACAGCTGCATATTGTAGGTTAAAGATATCTAGATAATTGCATTCAGATATCTTAGGCTTGTTGTATCTGCAGCCAAGGTAACTGCATAAAGTTAAATGGATAGTGGCTGAAAATTGCCTCTGAAAGGTTAAACAGCATAGCTAAGGACTAAACAGTAAAAGACTATGCACACATACAGAAATGTCCATCACATACAGAAATGTCCATCAGTGCTAAAGCATATGCATTTATACAGGCAGAGGATTACTACACACAGCACATGTGCGCGCAATACCATACAACTTTCAAAAATGCCCTCTCTCTGAAAAGTAGCTCATGCTCCTGACATAAAATGCAGTGACTCGCTGGCGTGTGACCGCGCAAAAATTTTGCTAAAGCCCAGACGAAGAAATAAAAAACACCAGATCGACAAGAAACACCCAAGATTGACAAAAATGACATAACCGGAAGTGACGTACCAGAAGTTGCGTTGACCAGAAGTTGCGTAACAGGAAATGATGTACCCGGCAATGACTAGATTGGCGCGCTTACTATAGTGTGTGTGTTTGTATATATATGACTAATATTGTATATATATTGCGCAAAGTACAGTCTTAAAAAAACCCAAGATTGCCAATGGAAATCCCCAGACCCCAAGATTTTTCCAAAAATCACTAGATCTCATGAAAAAGCCAAGAAGTGGTCACACCTCTCTACTACAGCTGAATCCAAACCTCTAGACTAGAGGTTCCCAACTCCAGTCCTGGAGAGCCAAACACCATTCAGGTTTTCAGGCTGTCCCTAATGAATATGCATGAGATACGTTTGAATACAATTGGGGTAGTGCATGCAAATGCATCTCATGCATATTTATTAGGGACAGCCTGAAAACCTGAATGGTGTTTGGCCCTCCAGGACTGGAGTTGGGAACCTCTGCTCTAGACCTATTACGAGAAACCTAGGTCAATACAAATTGGTAATTTAAAAATAAAAATGACTGGGCAGTTTAAAATTAAATCAGATTTTATAATAGTCTTAAAGCATTTTGTAAAAAAATAACCCTAGTTGAAAGATATTGTATTATCATGAAGAGTAATCATAGCTTCCTGGTTTTACCCACTGGAATCAGTGCTGCAGGTCCCATAATGCATCAGGATGAGACTATCAGAAAGCCAGAACTGGCTTAAAATCTAACTCATGGAACTGGGCAACTTGGCAACTCTGTAAATGCACACACATATAGTCAAGCCCTCACCTCTCTCTCTAAAAGTACAAAGACAAAGCAGGTCAATAAATAGGATTATGAGGGATAGAGAAGATATAGCAAGGAGGAGAAGTCTGGATATACATGCAAGAAAGAAGGGACAGGAATAGGAAACAAAACAAAAAGTGAGCAGCAGAACCTTCTGCAGCCTAGAGGAATAAGTTTAAGCTAAATACACTCTTCATTGCTTTTTAAGATCGCCTGTGGAAACTGTAGAAAGGAAACTTTAGCATGAAAGCAGGCTGTAAAAGAATCTCCATTTGGAATAGTTTAATGAACTTCCTGTACCCACAGTACATGTAAAACAGACATGCATGCATACAACAAAGAAATGCAAGGTCCGAGGGCTCAGCTGAAAGAACTCATGAGAATTGCTCCTGCTTTGAAAGGAGCATGTGAGTATGCAGGATCTTCTGGCTAGTACATATTCTTATGTCTTCCCTAGCCGTAACTTTTGGACAAGCATCTGAAGTTATTACATGAGGAGCATATTCAGCGGCAGCGGCTAGGTTATTTAAAGTGCTGCTGCTTTATTTAAATATAGATATTCAGCACAGGGATTTATCTGGTTTCCAGAGCTGAATATCTGGGTTCGCTGACAGCAGCATCCTTATCCAGTTAATGGCGATATTCAGCTGCTGACCAGATAGCGAAATCTAGTTAGTTAGGACAGCTATTCAGATGACCTAACTTTAACCGGTTAAGCTGACAATCGCCACCAACTGGACAGCAATCGGTAGTGTCCCCATCCGCCCACTGGCTTCCTTGGTTTTAACCAAACGTTTTTATGCAGTTAGTGCTTCTGAATATCAGGCTTAGTTTAAAATATCCCCCTCCCCCATAGTTTTTACTTCATGGTGGTATCATTTTAGTGCATCTAAAATAAACAACAGATATTCCTTTTGCAGTTGCACTGTAATCAGTACAAATCTTCCTAACTAGTGATTTAAATTGATTTGACTTAAATCAGATCTGCCCTGCCAGGAACCCCACCAAGCATAAGTCAGCCTTGCCTCCCAGGCTAACCCAGAAGAGCAAACGTACCTCGGAATTTCTTGGGGGGGGTTTCCAGATCTCCAGCTGCCGGTTCCACCACACAGCGATCGTCCACTAACCTGAAAGAGTAAAACAAGTTACAAACTCTGTGCCCCAGTGATGACAACATGTGCATATACATTGAGAAGAAACAAAACCAGATGGTTTCCTCAGAATCTTCTTCTTAAATGCACATCCCAGTTCCCTCTAGACAGCACCAGCAGGAGATTAAGTGGCAACGCTCAAGGTTACTGATTGGTGTAAATCATTTAACTTTGTTGTGCTTTAATAATTCCAATTGTGTCACTGATTTTCTGGATGACCTTGGGCAATCCATTACCCTATTCCATCCCACCAGCTTCTGGATCTGGAATCCCTCTAAGACATAGAAGGTAACTGTATTATCTTTGACCATGCCAGGCATTTTTGAAATTCCTGGTTAGCACCCAGAGTGGACTGAAGACGTTTTGCAAGTTAGGCCAGTTTTATAGCCTTCTCCCATTCCCACACACATATACTCGTGATTTCACAAGTCTCTCCAATAAGCACAGAGCTGGTTAAACAAGTTTTACCCCACTAGAGGGGCCATCACAGGGTAGAACCACTTTCATCCTGCAAAACAGCTGCAGGAGAAGGTAACCACCAAAGTAAGCCCATACACTGCCAACATCGCTCATCACCAGCATGCCCACACCTGAAGGGAGATCGATAGTCTTGCCCACATATTCTTTTATTGCTAATATGTGTGCTTGGGTAGGAAGACGACATTACTGGGACCTAACAGTCTCCCAGTTTATCAGAGAGTTGATAGCCTTTCCTGTGTGTCAATACATGAATCCGATACAAGTTTGACAAAATCTTCAGTAATCTTACTGCAGTGCAGCCCTCCTGCATTTGTCAGTCAGTCAATGTACATGTCTACACTGTCTCTTCTCACGTCACTCTGCCAATGTGTCGATTCAACACTTTACACCCTGTGCCATCCATACCCTGTCACACTCCTCCAAGTCCAGTGCTTCACCTCATCTGTACAACCTATGTATATCTCCATAACATCTGTGCAACTTGCACCTTTGGCTCATCAATTTCCTGTCTGTGCCACCTCTGCCCATCCTCCACCACTCACAACTCATCTGTGCCCACGTTCCACCATAAGCAGCCCATGGTATCCAAACCTCATCCCACCTTGTCTTTCATCACACGTCATTACTCTTCTTACTATTCATCTCCATTGCTGCTTCTCTCTCTCTTATTGCCAAACCTCAAAATCAAGCTAGATGTACAGAAATAAGACTCACACACGATCAATGAAACAACCATCATCTGTAGAACTCTACAAGCTGTTCTCCTACAGGTTCCCTGGAGGTGGCCATATTTGAAAGAAGCGCCACACATTACTTCCCAGGGAATGGGATCTGCTTGGTTTGTGCTGCATGTGATGTCGTGGCCAACAAGGGTCTCCTGGATTCAGAAGTCATGAGGTAACTTGTTAAAATGGCTTCTCCGTGGGATTGAGGGGAATGCAGGCTATCAGGAAAATTAAGAAATAATGACTACAATCAAATGGAGATGTGATGGAAGGTGACTATCGCTGCTTGAGTCTGAAATGACACCAATACCGGAAAGGTCTCCAAGGGCACAGCTATGCCATATAGGTCCAGAGCTTCCCCTACCCCTGTACAAAATAATTTTGAGTTCTTTCATACATCAGAACTTCCTTTCTCAGTTCCTTCTTAGTGCCTTCCTACCCTCATGACCCGCCTAATGGAAACTGTGGGACCACATGGAGAGGAGCTCAGGCAGGTGCTCATATTTCCAGGAGATCCTTCCAAATCAGAGTATTGTTTTAAGTGTTCACAATTTGCACATAAATAGAGCTCAACAATTTGTTACATGGCCATAAATGAAGATCTGACTTTCAGAACATAAAAATGCTTATTTATTTTTTGGCGTTTGAGACCTCGTGGGCAAAGATCTTCACAAAGTCGAGCTAAGAGTTTCCTCGGGCTGTGCTCCCACACAGCTGCACTAAGTTCGTATTAGATAATAAAATGATTCTCAGTCTTGGAACAACCAAGGAGTTTCTTGGTATGCTGAGATTCAGATGTTTCACACTTGTAGTAAGTATCCTGGGAATTCAGGAATTTCATGTGTCAATGGGTCAGAGGACTACGGCAAAGGAGCAAGGCCCATGGCATAATGACTTAAGAAAACTTCCAGCAGGTCCCTTTCCATGACAACACCACTCTTCATCCCATCTCTCCCTCACTGTTCAATCCACTAGAATGTATGATGCTAACAAACATTTAATATTTATTTATTTTTATTTTATTTAAAACTATTTCGTATACCACAAAACTAATAAAATACCTTTCAATGTGATTAACAATAATAATATACACAAAATATTGTAAAAATACAACACAAGACATTCAATATCAAACTACTTTGCAATAATGCCAGTAAGGCCTGGGGCAGTCCAGGATTGAAATGGGATAAGATTCTCAAACTGTTCTGCTGCATGCCCTCAAAAAGACAGTCACTCCAGCTCAGGGCAGTAGTTATCTCTCTAAAAAGAGTGAGATGAGAATAGAGTCCGAGCCTTAACACTCTCATGCCCCTGGAGAAGTCAGCAAGCTAGGTCAAGGCAGAATAGATGGGGAAACACACAGTTTCCATTTCCCATCATACCAGTTTTCAACCTTCCCAGGCAGAAATATTTATACAAATGCAAGAAAATAGCCTGTTATAAACATTAGAGATTTCACGCCTATATCCTGTCTGATGTGTAATAATTGTTTCATAAAAGGAATTTGTCCTCCTCCTCCCTCCCAGGCCCCTCTCTAATGGAAGGGCACCTGAGGCTTGTGAAATCTTTTAAAACTGATCTAACTTGATAACAAGTTAAGAAACAATTAATCTTTCCCCCACATTCATATCCCTCCTGTTTTCACCAAGAGGTTCTACAGTTTGCAGAATATGATGGCCATTTCCAGATGCCCCTTATGACTTTGCGTAAGTCATTTAATCCTCCATTGTCTCAGATGCTAACTTGATTGTAAGTATGCCAAGGACAGGGAAATATCGACTGTACCACGCCTAAAACTACTACTGGAAAAGCTTGAGCTAAAACTCTGATCAATTAATCAATCAATCTCCATAGTCATTCGTTCTATAGGCAAGCCTCACTTTGCCTCCATCCCAGTCTTCCCTCACAGGGTCCCATATTGAGGAAAGACATCTCAGCAACCAAGGTCCTCGCTGCAAAAGACTTTTAACCTTCTCCTCTCAAAGGCAGGACCGACAGCAATTTTCATGTCAACAGGGAACTGTGATGGCCGTGTTTGACTGTGTCTACTTAAATATGTGGAAATAAAGGTGAACAAACAAGCTATATAGGTGATATCTTTTTATTAGACTAACTTAAAATACCTTTGACAAGGTTTTTAAGAGTTGGCAGACAGCCTAAGACCTAGAGGAGTCTGTACTATTTGAATTCAATGTAACTGCAGTTTCTTCACTGACCTGATGAAGAGAGGATAACTCTTCATAGCCTGTCAAAGATATCATTTTATTGGATTAATATATAACCTACAACATCTTTGTTGACCCTTATTTCCATAGGTCAACAGGGACAAACTGAGCCAATCTTGGCTTTTATGGGTGTAGTTTGGAGGGGGGCAGTCCCCCCCCCAAATGTTGCAGACACTAATGGAGAACTGGTCCTCCGGCCCCTACTGCTGGTATGATGTCCTTATTCTATGCCCCTCCAAAGTAAAAAGGCAAACTACTCAATGGTTGTATTCCTATTGGATCTGCAAACTTGTGGCATGATTCCTCTCAGTGAAATTGGAAGACATGCCTGGCTCATCCTGTCCCTCATGAAGTGGAGCTTGTTGGCAAGCGTACTGGAGGTGTCATCTACTACTACTGAGCATTTATATAGCGCTACCAGTCGTACGCAGCACTGCACAGACATGTAAGAGACAGTCCCTGCTCGTCAGAGCTTACAATTTAGTCAAGATAAAACACAGAAGGTGTAAACAGGATAAAATTGGGGGAAAGAAAAGGAGATCAGGTGAGTCAAGATCCAAAAGCAGCAGCGAAGAGGTGAGTTTTCAACCTGGATTTGAAGAGGGCTAGAGAGGGTGCCTGGCATACAGACACAGGTAGCTTGTTCCAGGCTAAGGTGCAGCAAGGTGAAGGGAGCGAAGTCTGGAGTTAGCACTAGAAGAGAAGGGCACAGATAGAAGCAGTTTGCTAGGAGAGCGGAGTTCCCGAGGGGGGTTATAAGGAGAGATAAGAGATAAAGGTACTGAGGAGCCACAGAGTGAATGCATTTATCAGTCAGGAGAAGTTTGAACTGGATGCGGAAATGGATAGGGAGCCAATGAAGTGACTTGAGAAGAGGAGTAATGTGGGCATGGCGAGGCTGGCGGAAGATTAGTCGCGCAGCAGAGTGTTGAACAGATTGAAGGAGAGAGAGATGAATCAAAGGGAGACCAGCAAGGAGTAGGTTACAGTAGTCAAGACGAGAGGTGATTAAGGAGTGGATAAGCGTTTTAGTAGTGTGTTTAGAAAGGAAGGGGCGGATTTTGCTAATGTTGTAGAGAAAGAAACGGCAGGTCTTAGCTATGAGCTGGATATGTGTGGAGAAAAAGAGAGGAGTCAAAGACAACCCCCAGATTGCGGGCCGAAGAAACAGGAAGGATTACAGAGTTATCCACAGAGACTGAGAAAAGAGGAAGAGCAGGGGAGGTATTGGGGGGAAAGATAAGAAGTTCAGTCTTGGCCATGTTCAATTTCAAGCGGCGGTGAGACATCCAGGCAGCAATGTCAGAAAGGCAGGCAGAGATCCGGGTCTGAATTGCCGGAGAGATTTCAGGTGTAGAGAGGTAGATCTGGGAGTCATAGGCATACAGATGGTACTGAAAGCCATGGGAAGAGACGAGTGCACCAAGGGACTGGGTATAGAGAGAGAAAAGGAGCGGACCCAAGACGGATCCCTGGGGTACACCAACTGGGAGCAGGGTAGCAGAGGAGGAGGAGCCACCAGAACACAGACTGAAAGAGCGATGGGAGAGTTAGGAGGTAAACCAGGATAGTACAGAGCCCCTAAAACCAAGCGAGGACAGGGTATTGAGGAGAAGGTTATGGTCAACAGTGTCAAAAGCAACAGAGAAGTCAAGGAAGATGAGGACAGAGTAGAGGCCCTTGGATTTTGCCAGGAACAAGTCATTGGAGACTTTGGTAAGAGCCGTTTCAGTAGAGTGTAAAGGACGAAAACTGAACTGTAAGGAGGGCATGAGAGGAGAGGAAGTTGAGGCAGCGGCGGTGGACCACACATTCAAGTAGTTTAGATATGAAGGGAAGGAGAGAGATGGGTTGATAGTTAGAAGGACAGATGGGATCAAGTGAGGGTTTTTTGAGGAGAGGTGTGACCACAGCATGCTTGAAGTCTGCAGGGAAAGTTGCAGTGGAGAGCGATAGGTTGAGAATATGAGAGATGGAAGGGACAATGGTGGTGGAGATGGGGCTTAGGAGACAGGTGGGGATAGGATCAGAGGAGCAGGTGGTGAGTTTGGAGGAAAAAAGAAGGTGTGCGGTTTCCTCTTCAGAGATCACAGGAAAGGAAGCGAGTGTAGTAGAGGTAGGGGGGAGAGTTGGGAGTGGAGAGGGGGAGGAGGGGAAGTAGCTGACGTAGTGGGGAATTGGAGGGTGATCTTGTGGATTTTGTCATGGAAATAGTCAGCCAGGGTTTGGGCAGGAAGGGAGGGAGGGACTAGAGGCGGAGGCACTTTGAGAAGAGAACTGAGAGCAGTAAAGAGATGGCGAGGATCAGAGGCAAGAGAGTTAGTCAGATGGACATAGTAGTCTTGTTTGGCAAGAGGTATGGCTGACTGGAAAGAGACAAGCATGAATTTGAAGTGTAGAAAGTCTGCACAGGAGCAGGATTTGAGCCAAACACGCTCAGCAGAACAGGCACAGGAACGTTGATAGCGGGTAGTGGATGAAAGCCGGGGCTGGTGTGTAGAATGTCTCACAGGACATGGGATGGGCGGAGCGAGAGTATCCAGAGCCGAGGACAGTGCAGCATTATAGGGAGTTACTGCCTTGTCAACAGACTTAGATGACATAATGGAAGAAAGAGATGAAGAAATGGTGGAAGAGAGAGCCAAGGGATCAATAGCATGAAGATTTCTAAATAGGTTGAAGGAGACAGGATGAGGTTGAGGCAGCAGGTGATGAAGATTAAAAGGTGATGGTCAGATAAAGGGAGAACTGAGTTACAGAAGTTCGAGGGTAAGCAATTCGAGAAAAATATCAGGTCAAGGTAGTGGCCATGCTGGTGAGTGGGGGCAGTGGAAAAAAGTTGGAGGTCAAACGAGGAGGTAAGGGAGAGGAGCTTTAAAGCATAAGGATCAGAGGGGTTATCGGCATGAATGTTAAAATCCCCTAGAATAAGAGTGGGGGAAGAGGAGCCCAGAAAGAAGGACAGCCAAGAGTCAAAGTCAGTGAGGAAGGTAGAAGTAGATTTGTCATGAGGACGATATATAACAGCTACCCGGAGAGGAAGAGGAGTGAAAAGGCGGATGGAGTGGACTTCATCTGAGGGCTGCACCCCTCCCTTCCATGATTCCCAGCTTCACAGCAATCCCACATAACATGCTGAAATCAAACCCCAAAAGTAAAGCCCACTACAATCATCCTGAAAGTCCTTCACAAATGGGACACAAATAAAATGTTTTTATATACATGCTATTGGCGGCTTCCCACCAATATCAGCGCAATCCAACTCCAGATTTGATTTAAGGCTTAAATAAAACTAAACCACTTGGCTGGCCCAGTGGATGAATGTTCAAGAGAACCCTTTGTTGTTCCTCAGGCCAACAGTGACTAAGGCAGCAAAAGCCTCCAAAACAAGAAGTAAGAGAATCCAAATCAAGACATATTTGAAAGGATCCACGATGTAGGTACCCCAGGCTCTGGGGAGTTGTCCTCTGTGGCCCCTGGTCAAGGAATGGCTGGGATGGAGGAGAATGGGGCCTAATCTAAAGAGGAGGAAAGAAAGCAATGAACGAAGGCTCACAGTGCCTCTCCTCTCTCTTTCTCTCTACCGTCTCACCCCGCGGTCGGGAGGCAGACTCTAGCTGAACAGGAAGCTCAGGTGTGAAGAAAGGCAAGTCCAATGAAAATAATAAAATTAGAAGCAGAAATGAGCTGGTCCTGGTTTTACCTCCAGAGCATGAATGGAATTATAGCCTCAATCCTCATTAAGTCAGGCAGGATGCTAAATCCACAGCTTGCATGGGTCAGGAGCTTGACAGAAATCCTAGAGGAAATACCTTATATTGTACTGTCTATATGATGACAAGTAACTGTAATGTCTAAACGTCTAATGTCTAACTTTAATGTCTAAATGTTTACACGTACCCTAATGTTAAATGTAACCCTCCAATTGTGATGTGACGTGACCACCTTGATTGAAGGATAAGGTGGCATACAAATCTGTCTAAATAAATAAAGAGAGCCAGTGGTGTTGAATAAAAAGAGGTGTAATGTGATCATATTTCCGAGCTTCTGACAGGATTTGAATAGCGGGGTTTTGGATAGTTTGAAGGCATTTTTATCATGTAAGTAGGTAGACCAGAGTAAATGGAATTACAGTAGGCAAGGCGTGTAATGATCAGACAGAGGATTACAGTGGTTAAAGCATTTGTGTCAAGAAAAGGCCATATAGCACATATGTGATGAAGGATAGTAAATGATGTTCTAGCGTCTGTACCTATCTGTTGGGAAAAAGTAATCCCAGAGTCTGTACTCATAAGTATCTAAAGGAAAGGGCCAGAAGTAATAGACTAGGTGCCGATACATACGTAGAGCAAAAATAGGTGTTTTGGGAGATCCTGAAAGCCAGGTAGTGGTGGTTTTAGCTGGGTTTAATTTGAGATGGTTGAGTTCAAGCCAAGTAACCACCACAGCCAAACAGTGATTAATGGGAGTAAGATCAAGGGAACAGGGGTCAGTGTAGAAGATCAAGAGAATGTCATCTGCATAGATATAAATGCTAATGCCCAACTCTTGAATTAGGATTGTAAGGGGGTTAATGGAGATATTAAAACATACAGGGGCCGATACTGATCTCTGAGGGACACCACAGGTGAGTGGTTGATCAGAGGAGAGTGAAGAGTTAGCATACATAGCAAAGAAACTGCCAACTAGGAAGGAAGCAAAGCAAGAGTATACCATGACGCATGGTGCATGATGGTGCTGAGCCCACCCTACAGGATGGGTAGGAACATTTCTCCAAGTTATTGCTGTACTATTTTGATCATCTTTTTAACAAAAGGAGGATGGTTCAGTTCAGCAGGTTGACCAGCTGACTCAAGTTTTGCAGGACACGTTGATGCAGTCCTGTTTTTACCCCAGTTCTTATATGGAAAATGTGGTCCTGATTTCCCTAAGAAAAGCAGAATGGGTTGATTTGGTGGCCGTGCTGTTCATAGCTGTACAGAAGGTCCCTGGTTCACGTGATCGCTGAGTCACTGTGGAGACAGCATTCAGAGGCCTTTAGGGAAATAAGGGGTAGGGAGGAGTCCAAGTCATTGCTTAAGAGTAACACCTAGTAATCGAGTTTATGGCTCATGACTGCAGAGTTCCAAAAGGAGGTTTGGTAAATGGGTCTGAGCTGAAAACTATCACACTTCAATTACCAGATTAGGTATGTGTTGGGGGGGGGGGGAGGCATATAAAGTAGGGGGAGAATTCCTAGGTAGTTGCAAATGACAACTCAAGGGCTAATTCTGATTGAGCAGGAGGAAACTGCTGGGTCAAAAGTAAAAAGCAGGACTATGTGTCCTACATGGGGATAAAAGCAACACAGGATCGGTCTGCTCTGTAAATCTGTAGCCAATCTGAAGTCAGACTAGGTATAATTTACTGCCTGACTATAAGCTATATCACATCTTTCTGTTTATTCTGTTCAACATTTTTCCTGTTGGTGTCTATGTAACTAGTCCATGCTGTGACTTGGCCCTACCCAGAAAGAGTAGAGTATTTTACACCCACTGCATAGGAATTTTATCTGGCAAGGCTTGGGGGAGGTATTAGTGAGGAAATTAAGTGTATCCTTCACCATCTTATCTATCGCAGTTTATCAACAGGCACCTCCTTCACATGCATTTCTTGCATTTACCTGAAGTGTCCCCACCCCTTAAATCCACCAGCTACCAAAGGCCTGATTCCAATCCAAGCACTCCAGGCCCGTTCAGCTGTGTGTACACAATGCCCATCCCTCTCTGGCAAGCTCAGAATAAAAGAACTCAAGAGCACAGCTTTACGTGAGAGAGGAGTCTCTAGCAGCGGGAGAGAGAGAAGCTTTAGATAGGAAAGGGAGAGAGAGTGAGTGTGAGAAAAAGGAGTCGTTGCCAGGAGGAAAGAGAATACTGCCTTATGTGAGAAATGTGTCCCTGCCGTCACGCAGGGCGAGTACAAAGGCATCAAGTGCCCTATGTGAACCTTTAGTCTTGCACCCCTCTGCCTCAATTAACTTTTAGGCCCCTAGGTCTGCCCCACCCCCTCCAAGAGATTTTCATAATTAAACTCAACAATCTATCACCCCTTCCTGAACCATCCTGTGAAAATGTGTAATTGGACATCTTACTTTTATATATTAAACTTTGACTGCAGCTGCTTTTTGCCCCCTCTCCCCCAGGACCCGCTGCCCTAGATGACTGCCTACTCTGCCTAATGGTTTGGCCAGCACTGCCATCATGAGAGAGAGCCTTATGTGAGAATGCAGTAATCCCAAATGCTTTCACCTCTAAAACACTTCTAACTCTGTTTCCTTATGTCTCCTGTGTAGACTTACAGCCTACTGGCAGATTAAATAAAGAAGTAGATTGGTCTCTATGATAATATTAATATTCGAAGAGAGTAGGGTAGGTCGTGAAGTAATCGGGGTTACTTACCTGTAACGGGTGTTCTCCGTGGACAGCAGGATAAGTCAGCCACACCTGGTGTCGTCATCCAACGGCGCCGAGGATGGAAGTATTCTCTCTCAGTAGCCCAGAAGGCTTGGCCTTCTGGGCGTGACCCAACTGGCCCTACCCCCGGGACCACCCCTAGCCAGCCACTGTGTCCCGAGCAGAGACAGGAACTAGGGGCACGGAGTCCAGGAAGCGGATGGGGTCCCTTGCAGGGGAGGAGGGTGGGAGTATGTGGCTGACTTATCCTGCTGTCCACGGAGAACTTCTGTTACAGGTAAGTAACCCCGATTTCTCCTAGGACAAGCAGGATGAAGTCAGCCACACCTGGTGCCTCTCGAGCTCCGAAGGGCTGCGGTGGAAGGGGCCCTGTCCAAAAATAGTAGGGACATAAACATGCAGTGCAAAACAAGAGCTTATTAACGACCACAGGCATGTGCAGGCAATAACAAGCGTGGAAACAAGCAGAGATGCGCAAAGGTGGAATGTGCAAAGGTGCAACAGTAGCGGTGCAATAACAGTGCAAGGTGCAAAAACAATACAGAGCAATAACAGTGCAACAATGCGAAGACATAAAGTGTGACAACATGTGCAAGCAGACATAGTTCGCACGCATACATTGTAAACAGGTCGTTGTAACATGTGCAAAGCATACATTGTAAACAGGTTGTTGTAACATGTGCAAAGCATGCATTGTAAACAGGTTGTAGAGGACTTCCGGTCTAGCCACGGAGGTGGAGAGACGTGTTTAAGAGAGCTCCCGGTCCCGCACCCCTAAAAGCGTGGTAGAAACGGCTCCCTGCGGGCCCCCGCTTTGATAAAATATGCCGAAGGTAGTGAAACTCAAGCCGGGCTCGACTATTAAAGACCTGTATGCGGCGAAGGCTGGAGGAGGGAAAAAAGTGGCGGCGAGCTCGGGCGCGCCTTCGGCGCCTGTCTCCCCAAGCAGTTCCGAGGCGGCGGACGGGGAGGAGAGTGTAGCGATGCAGCAGGTTGATCTGGAGACGATCCTCAGAGAAATCCGGGAAACGAAGGAGGAGATTGTGGATCGGATCTGTGGGAGACTTGAGGAGAAATTTACAGTGATCGGGCAGCGGTTGGAGGAAGTGGAAATCCGTGTGAGTCAGGCTGAGGACGCTCAGGCCTCCACCGACCGCGTGGTGAGCTCTTTGCAACAGCAAGTAAGTTGGCTGCACGCCAAAACGGAGGACATGGAGAACAGGGATAGACGCTCCAACCTGCGCATATTCGGAGTCCCGGAGGGGGCCGAAGGGGACAATGTGATTACTTTTGTTCAGGACTTGTTGGTTACCTGTTTCCCGGACCCCCCCTCGTCGCCGCAGTTTGAAATTGAGCGGGCTCACAGGGAGCTTCGGCCTAGACCTGCACAAGGGGGTAAGCCACATGCCCTCATTGTCAAGCTGCTGCGGTTCCAGGACAGGGAACATGTTATCCGGGCGGCAAGGAAATCTAAAAGTGTGCAATATAAAGCCTGGACAGTGTATGTGTTTCCAGACATGGCTTCGGAGACTGTGAAGCGGCGAAAGGATTTACTACGGCTGCGAGACCAGCTGGCAACGCGGGGAGTGCAGATTGCGATCTGGTACCCGGCTCGGATTAAAATGGTGGTGAACGGGGTGCGACGTTTTTTTGCTTTGAAAGAGCTGCTGGAGAAATATCTGCAGTCCCGCCGGAGCCCACCGCGTGCCAGCCCAACGCGCCAGACCGGAGAGGACCAGCAGTCAGCGAGCGGGGAGGCCGATGGGCGGCAAAGCTCCGGAGAATGAGGAACTGCTCAGAGAGACACTGGACTGATTCCAGGAGGGGAAGGCTGGGTGGCATAGCGGGATAACTTGCTGTGGGTAGATGTGAGTGTGGTTTGTGGGGGTGGGGGGGGGGCTGTGGGGGGCCGGGGCAGGTTTGAATGGAAGGGGTGCGGGGGGGAGGGGAGCGGATGGAGTTGGGCGGTGGTTGGCTAATGGAGGTCTGTAACCAACAAAAATGTGAGGGACGAGGGGGGACTGTACAGTTTGGAGGGTTGTGTTTGGAGCAAATTATGTGTGCTAGGGGGGTGCTGGGGCTGATGCTAACTAGGTGGGATCTACTGGCTGCAGGGAGGGGGGCACAGTGGCAGGGTGCGCGGTACATATATGATGGGGGGTCATAAAATTGCCTCGTTTAATGTAAGGGGGATTCATAGCCCCATTAAGCGGAAGAGGATTCTCACGCAGCTGGCCAGGCACAAGGTAGAGGTGGCCATGCTGCAGGAGACTCATTTGGTGGAGGAGGAGCAGGTTAAGTTGAAGGCCCAAGGCTATGAGCAACTATTTGGGGCCCCCTATAACTCTAAGAAGAGAGGGGTGGTGATTTTGGTGCATAAGAAGTTGAAGTTTGTTCCATTCGCATCGGGGGGGGGGGACAAGATGGGGCGGGTGGTGTGGGTGGTGGGGCGGGTGGATCAACGGGAGATATCCTTTCTAAACTTGTATGCACCCAATGGGCCGAAAGGGTCTTTCTTCCGGAAGGCACTGCGAGATTTTGAACGGCATGCTCGGGGGGAGTGGGTGGTTGGGGGAGACATGAATTGTGTGGTGGGGCTGGAGGACCGGTCTAATTACCAGCGGGTGAAGCATAGACGGGAGGGGAAGGAGTTGAGGCAGTGCATGGTGGATTGGGGGCTGGTTGATATCTGGAGGTGGGAGAACCCTGGGGTGCGGGGCTACACTTGTTACACGCCCAGATTGGGGACTTACTCTAGGACTGACATGCTATTCGGGAGGAAGGGGCAGATGGGAGCCTTGGAGAATGTGCAACTACACCCTGTGCTCATTTCGGATCATGGGATGGTTACAGGGGAATGGACACCGGGTGGGGGTGGGGTGGATGACCCAAAAGGGGGGTGGAGGGGGAACATAGCCTTGATCCAGTCTGCGGAAGGGCAGGAGCGGCTTAAGAAGGCCTGGCGGGAGTTTCTGGAATGGAATGACAACGGGGAGGTCTCGGATGCCACGGTCTGGGACAGTGGGAAAGCGTATATGCGGGGGTTGATGATACAGATGGGGAGTCAGAGGAAGCGGGAGAGGGAGGCGCAGCGGGAGGAGTGGATGAGGGAGTTAGAAGAGGTGCAGGGGGAACACAGTAAGACCGGATCCAAGGCCGCTCGGGCGCGGGCTGCTCAGTTAAGGGCGAGCATGAACAGGTTGGATGTGGAGGGGTTGGAGAGGATGATGAGAGCGTCCAAGCGAAACTTTATGGAAGGTGGGAATAAGGCGGGGAGGATGCTTGCGCGGCAGCTCAAACAACGCTGGGAGAGTAGGGTGGTGGCGGAAGTTAGGAACGAGAAGGGGAAAAGAGTGGCGGAGAGTCGGGAGATTTGCGGAGCCTTTCGTAGATTTTATGAGCAGTTGTACACGGGACAGAAAGAGGCCTGTAGGGCGAAAATAGGCAGGTACTTGGAGGGGATGAACATTCCGCGGCTTAGTGCGGAGCAGGCGGAGTGGTTGGGGAGACCTATAGAGGTGGGGGAGGTGCAGAGGGAAATCCGACGGCTTCCCAGGGGGAAGGCGGCCGGGGAGGACGGGTATCCGGCGGAGTATTTTCAGGTCCTGAGGGAGGAGGTGGCGCCGTTCTTGGCTCGGCTATTTACGAGGTTTTTGAGGGGGGAGAGGTTGCCAGAGATGATGTCCCGGGCGAACGTGGTGGTTCTTCCCAAGGAGGGGAGAGAGCCGGACAGGTGTGAGAATTACCGGCCGATTGCGCTGATTAATTGTGACACGAAGCTATATGCGAGGGTGCTGGTGGGGAGACTGGAGGGTCTCCTACCGGGATTGATACACCCGGATCAGACCGGGTTTATCAAGGGTAGAGTGATAGCGGACAATGTGCGGCGGGCGATGGGGCTACTCCACTATGTGAAGGTGGCCCGCATACCGGCAGTTTGTGTGGCCTTAGACGCCGAGAAGGCTTTTGACCGGGTGGAATGGGAATTTTTATTTGCTATGATGGATAAGATGGGGCTGGGGGAGGGCTTTGTGCAGGGGGTCCGGGCACTTTATAGGGGCCCGACGGCCCGGATATTGGTGAATGGGCAATGTTACGAGTGGTTTGATTTGCAGAGGGGGACGAGGCAGGGTTGTCCTCTTTCCCCCCTGCTCTTTGCAATTGCCATCGAGGCTTTGGCGATCCGCATACGGACCCGCAAGGAGATCTGTCCGGTTCAGGTAGGACAGGGGGCGCATAAGATCCTCCTCTATGCGGACGATACATTGGTTTTTATGGAGGACCCGGTGGTATCTCTTCCGGCGCTGGTGGACGAGTTGGAGGCGTTCGGCGGGGTGTCGGGTTTTAAGGTCAATATGGCCAAGACGGAGGTGATGGCTCTCGGTGGGGTCAGGAGGGAGGTGTTTGGGATCTTTCCTTTTAAATGGGCGCCAGGGTATTTTAAATACCTGGGGGTCCAATTATCAGCGGATCCTGACCGCTTATATGAGCTTAATTATCGGATGTTGGGGGGAAAGATTGGGAGTCTATTGGATAGCTGGAAGGCTCTGCAGCTGAGTTGGGTGGGGAGAATTGAAGCTTTTAAGATGAGCGTTCTGCCTAAGTTTCTGTACTTGTTTGCGCAGTTGCCCCTGAGGATCCCGGGGGGGGGGGGGGGGTATTTCGAAGGGGGGAGGAGCAGGTTCGCAGATTTATCTGGGGAGGGCGGAAGGCGAGGATCAGGATTAGCCAGCTTCGGATGGCTAAGGACAGCGGAGGTGTCCGGTTGCCTTCCCTGCGGTGGTACCATCAGGCATGTATCCTAAGAGCCTGGCGGGACCATTACCGGAGGGGGGGGGAAGCGGCGTGGGTGGGCCTGGAAACCACCCTGATGGGGGCACTGTCATTGACTCAGTGGTTGGCTTCCCCAAGGGGGGTGGGTGTAAGGGTCATGGGGAAGGGCCACCCTTTTTTGGGGGCCATGTGGAGGGTTGCACTGCGGGGGGAGGGGCGGAGGTGGTTTCCCAGTCCTGTGTCGTTCTGGACCAGGGTGGGGGACCTCTTTCCCTTTGGAGGGTCGGATTGGCTTCAGGGTAAGATTGTAAAATTTGGGGACTCTTTGGTGAATGGGGTGGTGGGCTCTCATCGTGAGTTGGAGTCCAGGGCACAGCTTCCCATACCATTTTATCAGTATTTTCAAATTAGGCACTTTCTACACACGGGGGAGACCGTCCAGTGGATTAGCCGCCCCAGCACGGCGATGGAGACGGTGTTGTTTCAGGGAAATAAGGATAAGGGGATTATCTCGAAGATTTATCGGGTGTTGTTGGAGGAGGCGACGGAATCCGAGGATAAAGCGGGGTGGGGTCATTGGGATTGGTGGCACAGATGGGTAGGGGCGGTTTGGGACGAGGAGCAGTGGCAGGGGATCTATAGGGCTATTTATCAGTACACGGCGGTTTCCTCTTGGAGGCAAACGCAATTGCAAATCGTGCATGGGGCCTATGTTACCCCGAGTAGGCTAGCCTGGAGGGGGGGGCAAGGGGCAGGGATGTGCTGGCGGGGGTGTGGGGAGCGGGGGGACTTTCTGCACATGTGGTGGGGTGCCGGGTTATACAGCGGTTCTGGCGGTTGGTGCAGGAGGGGGTAGGTAGGAGGGGGGGTGGGAGGGCGGGAGGGGAGGGGGAGCTGGATGGGGGGCCCCGGGTGTGGGTGTTGGGGGGAGGGGACCAGGAGGGTTTGGGGCGATGGGCTAGGTTGCGGGAGCAGAAGCTTCTGTTGGCAGCGCGGATTGCGATAGCTTGGCGCTGGAAGGGGGAGGGGGGCCGGCGGCGGAGGACTGGCAGAAGAAAGTGGAGGAGATGATTCAGTTTGATAAATTGACATATCGGTTACGGGGTCGGGAGTGGGAATTTCATAAGATTTGGGACCCTTACCTGCAAGGGTCAGTGGGGTGATATCACTGGGGGGTGTGCATCAGCGCCCAGCACACAGCACATGGCACACGGGTTAAGTGTTTGTTTAAGTTTATTAGTTTGTTATAACTTGTTATTGTATTCCTATGTTCACTGGGCTACGAGGTTCTTTAGCTGAGCCTTCGACCCCAGATAGTTGCTGGCTGTGGAAGATGGTTTAGTACATCGGGGGATGCTGCCTGGAGAGGGAATGGCTGTGGGTCTTGTACTTGTTGGTCATGTATGCTATTATCCTGTCTTTCACATGCTTAATAAAAACAAAGTTTCAAAAAAAAAAAAACAGATTGTAACAGGTTGTAAACAGGAGCCGAAAACAGTCATGGTCTTGGGGCTATATCAGGGCACAGGTTGGCGGGCGGCCGTTAGGACCACCTGTCCGAAGGAATGGCTGGGCTGTATATGAAGGCAATAATGTTTTTGAAAGGTCAGCAGGAATGACCAGGTGGCCGCTTTACAGATATCGGCTACTGGTACCGACCGTAGGTTGGCAATGGTGGTAGCCAGCGCCCTCAGCTGGTGAGCGTTGACCGAGGGCAAGTGCTCAATTCCAACTTGGTTCAGACAAAAGGCAATGCAGGAGGAGATCCAGAGTGACAGGGTGCGCTTGGAGACAGGATGCCCTGGTTTGTTAGGGTTGTAGGACACGAAGAGTTGTGATCCTCGTCTCTGGTTCTTGGTCCTGAGAAGGTAGAGGCACAGAGCCCTAACACAGTCCAGGGTGTGGAGCCACTCCTCCTCTGGAGAGGAGTTGGGGCCCAGGTAGAAGGTAGGGAGCTCAATAGTCTGATTGATGTGGAAGGCAGAGGCTACCTTTGGAACAAATTTTGGGTGTGTCCATAGGGATGCGCGATCATTCCCAAGCTGCGTGTACGGCAGGTGTGCCACTAGGGCCTGAAGTTTGCTGATGCGTCTGGCTGATGTAATGGCAACTAGGAGCAAGGTCTTCCAGGAGACAAGCTTCATGTCCGCTGACTGCATGGGCTCAAAGGGAGGCAACGTGAGTTGGTTGAGGACGGCGTTGAGGTCCCAGTGCGGTACCGGCTTTCTGACCAGCGGGTGGAGATTTGCTAAGCCCTTCATGAAATGGGCTACAATGGGTAGCTGCGCCACGGAGCTGTCCCCGGGGCAGTCGTGAAAGGTCGTAATGGCTGCCAGGTGTACCCGAATGGACTGTGTCTGCAGGCCTTGCTGCCAGGTATTGCATCAATTGGGGCACCGGACAAGAGAAGGGGTCGAGTCCTTGGGAGGAGCACCATGAGGTGAAGCGCCGCCACTTCAGGCCATACAATTTTCTGGTTGCGGGGCGTCGAGCAGCAAGGACTACTTGCTCGACCTCCTGGGGTAGGTGGAAGGGTGACAGGGCTACCCGCTCAGCCACCAGGCTGTTAAAGAAAGGGTCCCCAGGTTGGGGTGGAGGATATTCCCGTCTCCCTGGGAGAGCAAGTCCGGCACTGGTGGAAGGCCTATTGGGGGATGCAGTGACAATTGGTTGAGGAGCGTGAACCCCCCTGACGTGGCCAGTGGGGGGCCACCAGGATAGCTTGTGCTCTGTCGGAGATGATGTGCTGGATCGTCATGGAGATCAGAGGGATGGGGGGGAAAGGCATACACCAGTGACCACTCCCCCCATGACACATCGAATGCATCCGCTGTGTAGCTGAGTGTGGAGGGGCATTTCGAACAGAAAACCGTGCATTTTGCATTCCTCTCTGAAGCGAAGAGGTTGATCCTCGGGTGTTCCCACTCCTGGAAGAGGGAGCAAGCCACTTGTGGCTTGAGGGACCATTTGTGTGGATTGAGCTGTCGGCTGAGCTTGTCCGCTAGGTCGTTCTCAAGTCCGGGGAGGTAGGAGGCCTGGAGGAGACAGCGTCTGGAGATCGCGAAGGACAAGATCCGAAGAGCTTCTCTGCAGAGGGTCCGGGACCCTGTCCTGCCCTGCTTGTTGATATAGAACATGGCGACTTGGTTGTCTGTCTGAAGTAGGATGACCTTCCCATCGATCAGAGTCTGGAAGGCCTTCAGGGCATAGAGTTGGCGATGGCGCTTGTGATGGCTGCTGAGTCCGCTGCTGCTGCTTCTGTGTCTTTTGCTGCAGCCGGAGTGTCGGCGCTGTTGGAGCGGTGCCTCCGCGCCGAACGGGATCTCCTCTGTGGGTTACGTCGGCGCGAAGAGCTGTCGCTCCTTCTGTGCTGTGGACTGCGGTGCCGACCATCGGCGCGGTAGGGGGTTGAGCCAGTGCCAGACACAATGTCATCGATGAGGGCAGCCTCCCCGGAAGCGACATAAAGAAAGATGGCCGCCTCCATGGAAGCCTCGTGTGCGGGAGCAACCGGAAGCTCGAAGAGGTGCAGGCTTTCCACGGCAGGGTCCAACGAGGAGGAGAGATGCCCTGGGGCACCGCGGCTAAGGGCGGAGGCCAAGGAAGGCACACCCAGAGCCGCGGGGAGCATTGGCACATGCAGGGGAGCCACAGCAGAGATCGCTGAATCCCGGCTGACCACTGAAGGAGCTCCAGAGCAGGCTGGGGGAGCCGGCGTCAGTGGGAAGAGTTCAAGGAAAGCATTCGATCTGAACATCCTCGCTCTGGGAGACATTTTTGCGCAGTGCACACAGTCTTCCACCTTGTGAGCTATCCCCAGACAGCGGATGCAGCAGGTATGAGAATCCATAGAGTTAATTTTTCTAGAACACTGTGGGCATTTTTTGAACCCAGGTTTAGGCATGTTGCTTGTAGATCTTAGTTTTAGTTGTAGAGAATGGAGAGGAAAACGTCTTGCTGGTAATGCAGAAGAAGTAAAAGTGGCTGGCTAGGGGCAGTCCCGGGGGCAGGGCCAGTTGGGTCATGCCCAGAAGGCCAAGCCTTCTGGGCTACTGAGAGAAAATACTTCCGTCCTCGGCACCGTAGGATGACATCACCAGGTGTGGCTGACTTCATCCTGCTTGTCCTAGGAGAACAGTGTTAATATTCTCATTCATTTTGTTCTGGAAAATTCATTTTAATCAACTGAAGACCGTGTTCTTGGCTCGCTATCTTTTCAGCATATGACACACAGGAGTGGTTCCAGCTGGGTTGCTCAGACATCAACTGAAGTCTAAAACTTTGTATCATCAGCAGGAAAAAAAAAAACATGTTGGTAAAAACGCCATTTTCTGTCACATGCAGAACTTGGTGTAAGCTTCCCACCTACTGAACTTTTTCAAAAATACTTATTTTCTCATGGGGACAACGTTTTCAAATAGGTTAGTTTGCACATACCAGACAGTAATGAACTTCACTCCTAAGCCAGAGTATGCAAAGTAGGATCTCAATCTCTCAAATTTACTGCTAACGCTCGCAGTAGTAATTACATTGTGACAAAGAGAGCTTCTTTCTGGAGTTTGTAAGATATAACATGTATGGGCAACATGTGCCTTTGAGTCAAAGCTGACCCAGAAGCTCCTGGGTTTTCTTGGCAGTAGATTGCTAGGCCTATCTTCCAAGGAAATGGAGGGTTAAGTGACTTGCCCAAGGCCATAAGGGGTGCCAGTGGGAATTGAACCCTGGTCTCTTCATTACCAAGCCAGTGTTCTAACCACTAGGCTACTCCTCCACTATGGGCAACATATCAAATATAATTTAATTATTTTAATTTAATAACATCACTCAATCTATATTTAGAATCATAATATGTGCAGAGTACACTGATAATATCAATTCACACAAAATGTTTACATAAAAATCCAAAATCAATCCTTAATTTCTTTAAAATATTTCCCAAACAGCCAGGTTTTCAGTTGTTTACAAAATTCAGATAATTTGTCAGATCTCTAATTTCACAATCTTGAAATATGTGCTTGGAAAATGCTTGTTATCAGAGCTGTGGCACACAATACAATAAAAAATATTTCTGTATCTTTCTGCCACGTTTTCTTGGTTTCTGATTGCTTTGTTTGGTACTCAATCTTCTCCCTTTCCACAAGATTCACAGAATGTTCACTCAACACTGACATATCTACGATCAATGCTGCTCTCATGTTTTTCTCCTTTACCACTATGTCTGGTTTCCTTGCCTCGAGGTTTTTGTCAGTCAGAATGAGAATGTCCTTTGGAGGCTGCTCAATGTTTTATAGTGATGATCTCCAACCAGTACCCTCAGTACTCTCCATCCTGGAATGTTAGTACTCTCCAATTAGAGCTTTCCATCTAGTGTTTCCCATTCTTGCATGTAGGTGCCCTCCATTTACTGTTCACCATCTTTAGGTAATGATGCACCCCATGATTTAAAAGTGAGGACACAGAGGCTGTTGTTGCCAAAAAGGCATCTTTCAGGAAATGGAAAAAGGAGCCAAATGACAAAAACTGGAAACAACATAAGCACTGGCAAGTTAGATGCAAAGCATTGATAAGGCAGGAAAAGAGAGAATTTGAGAAGAAGCTTGCTGTGAAAGCAAAAACGCATAATAAAGACTTTTTCAAGTACATTTGTAGCAAAAAATCTGTGAGAGAGAGTCAGTTGAACCATTACATGATATAGAGAGGTAAAGGGGGGCACTAAGAGGAGACAAGGCCATAGCGGAGAGATTGAATGAATTCTTTGCTTCGGTCTTCACTAAGGAAGATGTAGGGATGTTAAACATGACTAAAGTGGTATTTAAAGGTGATGCTGCAGAAGAATTGAAAGAAATATTGATACACCAGGAAGATGTATTACAACTATTTGATAAACTGAAGAGTAACAAATCACCTGGACCGGATGGTATACATCAAAGGGTGTTGAAAGAACTGAAATATGATATTGCAGACCTACTATTACTAATATGTGAACTATCATTAAAATCATCTGTAATATCTGAAGATTGGAGGATGGCCAATGTAATGCCAATTTTTAAAAAGGGTTCCAAGGTGATCCAGGAAACTACAGACTGGTGAGCCTGACGTCAGTACCAGGAAAAATGGTAGAAACCATTATAAAGAACAAAATTACTGAACATGTAGCTAGTCATGGCTTAATGGGAGACAGCCAACAGAGCTTTAGCCAAGGAAGGTCTTGTCTTACTAAACTGTTTTTTTTTTTGAAGGTGTGAATAAGCAGGTAGACAAAGGTGAGTTGGTTAATATAATGTATCTGGATTTTCAGAAAGCTTTTGACAAGGTCCCTTATGAGAGACTCTTGGCAAAATTAAAAAGACATGGGATAAGAGGCAGTGTACTACTGTAGATCAGGAACTGGTTAAAAGATAGAAAGCAGAGAGCAGGGCTAAATGGCCAATTTTCCCAATGGAAAAAGGTGAATAGTGGAGTACCCCAGGGATCTGTGATGGGCCCTCTGCTTTTTAACATATTCATAAATGACCTGGAAATGGGAATAACAAGTGAGGTAATCAAATTTACAGATGACACAAAATTATTCAAAGTTGTTAAAACCCATAAAGATTGTGAAAAATTGCAAGAGGACCTTGATAAATTAGAAGACTGGGCATCAAAATGGCAAATGAAATTTAATGTAGACAAGTGCAAAGTTATGCACCTAGGAAAGAACAACCCAAACTATAGTTTCATGATGCAAGGTTTCACATTAGGAACCACCACCCAGGAAAAAAGGTTTAGGCGTCATCGTGGATAACATGTTGAAAACCTCTGCTCAGTGTGCAGCTGCGGCCAAGAAAGCAAATAGAATGCTAGGAATCATAAGGAATGGAATGGAGAATAAAACAAAGGATATTATAATGCCTCTACATTGTTCCATGATGCAACTGCACCTTGAATATTGTGTGCAATTCTGGTCGCTGTATATTATAAAGGATATAGTGTTATTAGAAACGGTACAGAGAAGAGCCACCAAAATGGTAAAGGGGATGGAAGGATACTCCTATGAAGAAAGGATAAAAAGGTTAGAGCTCTTCAACCTGGAAGAGATGGCCGAGGGGAGATATCATAGAAGTCTATAAATTAATGAACGAGTAAACGTGGAATGCGTAAACGTAGAATGGGTAAACGTGGAACGGGTAAACATAGATCGATTGTTTACGTTATCAGAATATAGAAAGACTAGGGGACATGCAATAAAGCTACAGGTAAACTATTTAAGACTAATAAAAGAAAATATTTTTTTACTCAACATGCAATCAAACTCTGGAATTCGTTACCAGAGGATGTAGTAAAGGCTGTTAGTGTAGCTGGGTTTAAAAAAGGTTTGGACAGGTTCCTGGAGGAAAGCTCCATAAACCATTATTAAGAAGGGATCCAGGATATCAATGCTTGGCCCAGTACAAGCATTGTGGAACCTGTGTCTTTTGGGGAAACTGTTAGGTACATATGAACTAGATTGGCCACTGTTGGAAACAGGATACTGGGCTTGATGGACCTTGGTCTGACCCAGTATGGCATATCTTATGTTCTTATAGAATGTAGTAAAAGCTATTAATATAGCCGGGTTTAAAAAAGATTTGGACAAGTTCCTGGAGGAAAGGTCCTTAAACCATTATTAAAGGGGACCGGGGAAATCCACTGCTTGCCCCAATACAAGCATCATGGAATCTATGTTTTTTGGGGAAACTGCTGGGTACTTGTGACCTAGATTGGTCACTGTTGGAAACAGGATACTGGGCTTGATGGACCTTGATCTGACCCACTATGACATATCTTATGTTCTTATGTCCTTATTTAGGTTCTCCATTGCTAAATGTTAGACCTCTATTTAAGAGTTCCTCCATTTGTTGTTGTTAAGTGCCGTCGAGTCGGAGTCGACTCATGGCGACCCTCTGGATAGCTATCCTAAATTGTGTTCGGTCTTCAGTCAGGCGGCTCATTGTTGACAGACTGGTACCCGTAGCTGCTGTTATTGTAGCGATCCATCTCATTGCTGGCCTTCCTCTTTTGCGTTGACCTTCTATCTTGCCAAGCATGATGTCTTTCTCTAATGATCTCTCTCTTCGCATGATGTGTCCGAAGTATGAAATTCGAAGTCTTGTCATCTGAGCTTCTAAAGAAAGTTTAGGTTTGATCTCCTCTAGTACCGACTGGTTTGTTCTTCGGGCAGTCCATGGTATACACAGTATTCGCCGCCAGCACCATAATTCAAAGGCATCAATTTTCTTCCTGTCTGTCTTTTTCACTGTCCAGCTTTCACATCCATATGATGTTATTGAAAATACCATGGCTTGAACAAGTCGAATCTTTGTATTCATTTAGTGTTCTCCATTCTAGGGTGGCGGTTCTCTCCATTTATTGTCTACCATCTTTAGGTACTGGTGCTCCCCATTCAGTGCTGTCCCATTTAGGTTCTCAATTTTTAAATGTTAGATCTCTGTATCTGGAGTTCTCCTGTCTAATGTTCTCCATCTTTGGGTCTCAGTGCCTCCCTCTTGTGTTCTTCCATCTAGGTTCTCCATTGTTGGCCAGTGGTCATCAGCACATTCCAGCTAATGCTTTCTCTCTGGTGCTCTCCATTCTTGGGTGTCAGTGCTCAGCACCTAGATCACGTCATCTAGTGTTCTCCATCCTCAGGTGCAACTGCTCTCCACCTAGAGCTCTCCCATCTAGTGTTTGCTATACTGGGCATAGGTGCTCTCCATTTAGAGAAGCATATGAGCTTTGGCAATAGCAGAGACAGTGAGATTAAGAATTTTTTTAACCACGATCCATCCTGTTTTATGCAGCTTTATCCTGCTATGCAGACTTCTAGTAGCCACACCACAAAAAAATGGATCTCTTGGAAACTATGATACCATTTATTGGACCAACATAAGAACTATCCCAAAACAGTGATGAATATAAGTTTTCAATCCCCTCCTCCCCCCCAGGTCATTTCCCCAGATGTCAGCTCTGACGTCAAGATAAAGCATGTGAACAAATTGTCTATGAAGGCCTGGAAAGTGCCTTTGAGTAAGTGTCATTTCAGCAAAAGCAACACAGCCTGCAAACAATCCAGCTCCTCTCCAATGAGAATGCAGTTTGATTTCACATCGTAGCCAGGGGCTCTTCCAATCTGCACGGCCTGACATGGGACATGTGCCTGACTGGGGACATAATACAGGAACCTGCAGATGCTACACTGACTGGGGATTTTTCATTTGCTTCTGCTACCCTTAAGAAACTGTCTCTCATCCAAAACCCTATTGTATAACCTTCTAAAATTCACTGAGGCCGCAGTGAGAAAAATAAGCACACCAAGATAAGAAATCTGGGGCTTCCACCGCTGTCACTGCATGCTCATACTTCCTCAGTCTGCTTGTTAGCATCCCTCTCTACACATTAGGTTACTGCCTACTTGTGGAAATGCATTGGAAAGCTTGGCATGTGTTCTTGCTCAACAAGGCTCAGACAGACTTGGGATGATCTGAGGATGACAGCACAGCGAAAAACACTTTCTCAATCTGTATGTTACACTCTAACACAGGGACAAAGAAGAGGAAAAGTTAGAGTAAACACTGCAGACAAGTGCAGGAAGTCACAAGGAAGCCACATGCCACCCTGCTGCACATAGAAAGAGTACCCACAGAACTCACTGCCCAGATACACCTTCACAACCTAGACTCCATGCATATCTTGCACTGAAACACACCTAGAGCCTGCAGTGTACCACTGCATGGCATCGCCCTGAGGATTAATACTTTACTGTATCTATGCATACTGTATGTCCCCCACATCCACTCACACACCCTTGTGTATTTCAGATCTGTAGCGCATCCCCACAGCCACTCACACCCTTCTGTATCCCTCCCCTGTGACACATCCCCACATCTACTCATATCCCTCTAGTATTTTAGCCCTGTAACACATTACCATAAGAGTTTGCATTCCCCAAGCCTGATTGGCTAATAGTTAACAATAGACTTGTTACACGATGCAAGGGTCCACATTAGGAACCATCACCCACGAAAAAGATTTAGGCGTCATCGTGGATAATACGTTGAAACCCTCCACCCAGTATGCAGCGGCAGCCAAGAGAGCAAATAGAATGCTAGGAATCTTAAGGAAAGGAATGGAAAATAAAACCAAGGATATTATAATGCCTCTGTATTACTCCATGGTGTGACCGCACCTTGAATACAGTATGCAATTCTGGTCGCCGTATCTTAAAAAGGATAAAGCAGAATTAGAAAAGATACAGAAAAGAACAACCAAAATGGTAAAGGGGTTGGAAGGATACCCCTATGAGGAGAGGCTATAAAGATTAGGGCTCTTCAACCTGAAAAAGAGACGGCTGAGGGGAGATATGATAGAGGTCTATAAATTAATGAATGGAGTAAAACGGGTAAACGTAGATCGATTGTTTACTCCATCAAAAATAGAAGGACTAGGGGACACGCAATAAAGCTACAATGTAACCCATTTAAGATTAATAAGAGAAAATATATTTTCACTCAAAACATAATCAAACTCTGGAATTCGTTACTGGAGGATGTAGTAAGGCTGTTAGTGTAGCTGGATTTAAAAAAGGTTTGGACAAATTCCTAGAGGAAAGTTCCATAAACTATTTTTAAAGAGGATGAGGGAAAGCCACTGCTTATCCCGGGACAAGTATCGAGGAACCTATGTACCTTTTTGGGAACCTGACAGGTACTTGTGACCTAGACTGGCCACTGTTGGAAACAGGATACTGGGCTTGATGGACCTTGGTCTGACCCAGTATGGCATTCCTTATGTTCTTATGTTCTCCAAAACTTGCCCAACCTTTTTTAAATGCACCCATGTCCTTCAGCAACAACTTCCACAGCTTAATTATACATCAACTGAAAAAAAAAAAACAGGTTCTTAAATTTGTTTTAAATTGCAACCAGTTAGTTTCATAGCATGGCCCCTAGTCTTGTACTGTTTGAAAGGGCAAACCACTGTTCCCGATCAACCTGTTCCATGCCGCTCGGGATTTTAGAGACCTCTGTCATGTCTCCTCTCGAACATTTCTTCTCCAGGCTGAAAAACTCTAATCTGTTTATCCTTTCCTTGTAGGGGAGCTGTTCCAATCTGTTTATCATTTTGGTTACCCTTCTCTGAACCTTTTTAATCATTTTTGAGATGAGGCAATCAGAATTGCACATAATACACAAGGTGCGGTCACACCATGGATCAATAGAGAGGGATTATATTTTCCATTTTCTTCGCCATCCCTTTCTGCATAATTCCTAACATTCAACTTGTGTTTTTTGACTATCACCACACGCTGAGTTTGCAGCACTATTGTCACACCCAACATAATTTTTTTTTGCTATAAAACCTGTACAGCTTACTTCAAATTGAATTAGCATTTTAGCCATAATTACTTCCATTGGCAAAACTTTCCACAATTTCATCAAATCGAATCTGAATAAAAATCTACTTTTTTTGACACTGTAAAATCAGTGACCTTATGATCATGATACTAAAAAAAGAACTTCAAAACTTCCCAGGAATTGAGATCTTTTGAACACTTTGAAAAGGAGTTAATAAAGGAATCAATTTACTCATCCATTACCATAAAAATGGCCTCCAAGAGCCGTGAATTCTGCAATTTACTGTCTCTAGTTTTCTTGCCCTCTGTAAATACATCATCTTGCCCTTCCCCGATCCTATAATTTTACAGCTTTCAAAATAAGCCCCTACCATACCACCATTGTAATAGAACCTGTGAAGTACTTCTGCATTCAGGAAACATCATCCTTAGCACATTCCATACTGTCCCTCTGAGCTATGGAGAGTACTTCCGTCTCATCACCGTCGGATGACATCACCACGTGTTGCTGACTCATCCTGCTTGTCCTAGGAGAAGCAGAGTTCTCCAAAACTACTTGCAAACGTATGAGGCTAATCCAATAAAAGGGTGTCCCTCCAACATATTTGTTGACTTGTTTCTTTCTAAATTAACTTACTCTTCACCTGGATTCCTAAGTTCCTGCAAAATCAATGAAACCTTCTATATATTTACAGTATGATAGAGTTTGTTGTCTGCCTTAGCAGTTTATTCCCACCTCTAGATCAGTGCTTCCCAAACCTACCTAGGGGACATCCAGCCAGTCGGCTTTTCAGGATATTCACAATGAATATGTCTAAAATAGATATCCAAGTACTGCCTTCATTCAATGTAAATCTCTCTCATGCATAGTCATTGTGGTTCTCCTGAAAACTCAACCAGCTTGGTGTGACCCAAGGACTGGGTTGAGAACTGCCATTCTAGATAATTGCTGGATTCCCCCTTCCTGCCAGCATTCCAGCCTCTGTGTTCTAGAACTATTTTTCCCAAATTTGTGTCCTCTACCTCACCATCTTGATTCAGGTTGCTATTGCCCATTTTGGAACAGAAGGGAAACCTTCTCTAAGGCAGAGCACAATCATACAATAGATAACACTAGATCAGGGATTCTCAACCCAATCCTTGGGACATACCTAGTCAATCAGGTTTTCAGGAGAACCACAATGAATATGCATGAGAGAGATTTCCATGCACTGTCTCCATTGTATGCAGATCTAGCTCATGCATATTCATTGTGTTTCTCCTGAAAACCTGATTGGCTAGGTGTCCCGAGGACTGGGTTAAGAACTCCTAAACTAGATAAAGACCACTTGGTCCATCCAGTCTAGACAGTTCTTCCGGTCTGCACAGCTAAGGCTATCTCCCAGCTATTAGCCATACAAGTTTTCCCTCCTGGAGGATATTACTTCTCCAAATCAGTTTCTATTGTCTTCTTTTTCAGTACTCTACAAAATTCCCCTATTTACTACAACAGCTAGCTCCTCCCCCAAATCTTATCACCAGGCTTTGTAGTAATCTAAACTATTACCAAAATTAGTAAAATTGTTGCCAACATATCAAGCCTCATGGGAGGCACAGTTTTGCTGGATAGTAGCCAGCCATCACCAGCTTGCCAGGATCAAGCCATTGTTTTGTGGAAGCTGTAGCATGCTGGTGTCACTGAAGCCCCTGGGGCTCATCTCCATGACCCAACAAGACCCTGTCTTTTCCAACAAAAGGCAAGCTTGGGGCCCCCACTTTCCACAAGTCTTTGCCAAGCTTCCATGGCACCTCGGGCTCAGTGCTTTGAGCCTTTCAGAGCATACCGCAGTTACAAAGGCCTAAGAAAATCTAGTCTTCTCCTTTTTGCTTTCGATGTCAGATGAACGTAGTTGCTTCTAACATCCAGATAAAGCCACAGCTCAGTGAACACAGCAGTCTTTGCTGGTGTGTAACCGCTGACTGCATTTACCAAGGCCTTTTTTCTACAGATGTTTGAAATAAACCCTTTTGAAACTAAAAATGAAAAAAGAGTGGTTCAGCAAACTATGCAAACATATAATCCGGAAAAGCACATCAGATGCAGCCTGGAGGCCCTGGATTTACAATGCGACTGTTCAACCACAGGGCTGGGTAGGGCTCCCCTGGCAGCAGAAGCCATTTCTAGTTTGCAGTCCCATATCCCCATTTGTTCCCAGTATGATACAGTGGGTGGTAATATTAATGCAGACACCTCTCCCAAACCTGCTGTTCTAGGATCCTGATTATTAAGAAACCCAATGCCCCTTAAACCTTTCTGACAGCACCCCCTGCTACTCTAATACTGACACCTCCCCCGTAACACACACACACACAACTCTGCCAAGGCACCTCAGTCCCCCTGAGCTGCACTCCCTTATATGCCAGTACTGAGACCTCCCCCCTATATAGCTTTACCAATTTATCTCAATCGTGCCCTGCAGCACCTCCTGATGTTTCATCACCGAGATGCCCCACACAGCTCTGATAATACACCCAGTCTTGTCTTGAAGCACACTCTACTATTCCAGTACCAAAACACCCTATACAGTTCTGACAATGTATCTCAGTCCCGCCATGCAACATTTACTCCTGTTGCAACACTGGGACCCTCCCCTCACACAGCACCAGCAACACATCTTAATCCTGACCCACAGACAACTCTGCTAGCGCAGCTCATTCCTGACCAGTAGCGTCTCATGTTATTTACAAATAACATATATTTCTATCCCAGAGATACTGTGACAAATGATTACTTCCATATTCCTGGTATGGGGGGGAAGCATTTTCCCTGTAAATGAGAAGGTTTGTGAAACAGGATTGAAGGATGGGTGCTTGCAGAGGACTTTTGGTCGTGGAAACAAAGCCGCAGGGAAAAAGCCTACTCCAAAAACTCAGAACAGGAAAAGCCAGCAACAGAGAGCTCTTTGTTTCCACGAGCACTAACCCCTGCAGAGCACTTTCAAAGGAAGAGTTACAAAGAGGAGCTGATTGTGTGTGTCCGTGTTTGCATATGTAAACACACATGTATATTGATTTATATGTATGTATATGTGCAATTGTGCATGTATGTAAACAGATTTCTAAGAGCAAGTGGTTATGGACCCGTGTGTGCCGAACAGAACAGGAATGAGGAATGTGCCCAATACCCTCAATGACATCCTTACAACACACCAGTGAAATCGTCAGGAAATGTTCACAAGCATATACTACACACATGATAGCGTCCACACACAGAGGTTGAGAGCACAAGCTTTAAACTTCTCAGTAATATACAACTGGAGCCGCTGCTCACGGGATTCCAGCTTGTGCTAACTCAACTCCTTTGTTTGGGCTTTTTTTTCAATATACTATAAATGCATCTCATGGTTTTACAATGCAAGTTTCTGATGGCTTTAAAATACTATTGGTAAACTCTGAGAAAAGATCCATTTACACAATATACAGCTTTCCCACTCCGACTTCCGCTCTGTAGCTCAAGCACTGATTTGCCCACACTTTGACTACAGCAACAGCATACTTCATGGACTCCCCAAGAAAACACTAAAGCCATTACAACTTGCTCAAAACACGGTTGCACATACAATTATGCATCCCCAAAAGATCCGACCACATAACACCCATTCTGTTCCACCTCCACTGGCTCCCGATTCTTCAAAGAATCAAATTCAAAGCCCTTACAAACATCTATAAAATAATATACAACATTGCACCAACATACCTCAGCACACTAATAACCATGCAGCAATACACAAGGACAACAAGAGACAACCTGAAAAATACTCTATCCATTCAAAAAAAACCCAAGAAAAGCTAATCAATCAACCACCAATACAGCTTTCTCCTTCTACGCACCTGTCCTTTGGAATAACATTCCCAACGCTATAAGAGAAATCAAAGACCTCACCCAATTCAGAAAACATCTCAAGACTTTCATCTTCACAGACTACTATAAATGTGATCAACAGCAATACTATCATATGTACCTCCAGTCCATATTACAATGACTCTCACAATTGTAGCACTGTGACCACGTTCCCTCTTGTAAAATAATGAGAATAGGTAATCATGTAAACAGTTTCATTATTTATTGTTATTGTTAACTACAATTGTTATATGTAACTGTTTCCTGATCCATGTAAACTGCATTGCACAGCAGTTCAAAAGTTCCATGTAAACTGCTCTGATTTCAAAGACAAAGTGGTATATAAAAACAAATAAATAAACATAACAGAGAACGCTTTAGCACTGTGTTGGCACATTGGTCAATGCTGGCTAAGTGGAAAAGTAGCTCCTAATGCCAGGTCGGGACAATGGGTCAGCACTGGCTTAGATGAAAGCGTGCTCCCTATCACCATTCTGGGTCATTACATCCATGCTGGCTCATAGGAAAAGCGCCAAACAACAAACAAGTGGGTAGTCAGGTGGATGAATGAAGTTGTTATTCAGGGGTACATTTCAACCACACCCAATATGGCCATGTTTCGACACCTGTCTTCCTCAGGGGTGTACTGGCACTACAAACTAACAAGTGTATTAATTTAAAACACATATATAAATAATAAATAAATGTAAAATTACATTGAATATAATAAAATAACAGAAATTATATGTACTTTGAGTCAAAAAATAAATAATAAAAACAATTAAGTATGAAACTTAAATAATGAGATATCATTCAAAAACAAATGATGTGTTGAAATTATATCATATGGTAATAAACATGAATAAGACAAAAAGTGACCAGAATCTATATGAACATGCATGTGTAATAACTCTCAAAAATCATATTACTCACCTCTGATTTTTGTTTATTACTGCCGTTTCTGACCCTCCTCCAACAGGAAGTTGGGTAAATTCGGCTTCAGTACTGATTCAGGAGACAAAGGTCTCCTAATAGACCTCCACTATACCTTCCTGCAGCATGCAGTGTTCCCTGGAGTCCAATAAGCTTCTGAGACCATACAGCAGCAAGGCACAGGGATAAATTGATTCCTGTTTTTCTCCTCACTAAGTTGTATTATATATATACTCCATGGTGATGCTGTAAAGCCATACAAATCACAACAATCTGGCCACAATTTTTAAAGGGTTTTACCTCTCCTAAAATGCCAGAACATGTTTAACAAACTCCTCATGCTATGAGCTCATCTTCCTAAAGATGCTTTTGGGAGCAGGCATGGAAGCTGATAGACCATCAAGGGAATTTAACTGGAAGTGGGATAAAAACACATCTCTCCAAAAACTGTGTTTGTATATCCTGTTCAGCTCCTGCCCATGCTCTACCCCATCCAACTCTTATTAAGGACCTATTATAAACAGCCTCTCTCCTTATATCCTCTTTATCGATGTTGTATCAAGGGAACGTCTTTATCAGACAGCAGGAAGCATCTCCTTAAAGAGTACTAGTGGTCCCACTAAAGGAGAATTCCATTAGCAGCAGCAGGCATAGAACTGTCATCCCCTCATTTCAGATCTCAGTCACAAAAGAGTGTTTATTGCAGTGGGCATAGTGGAACAATTTCTCCTTCATCAGCCAAGGGGTTCAAAGTGGGCAGCAGGAGCACAGCCCTGCTCTGTCCAGCCAGCATGCAGAAGGCGAAATTTGCATTTAGGGGAGGATATGTTGGCACAGAGTCAGATCAATTCCAGAGAATAATAGGCTCGGCAAATTAAGGAGAGCAAAGTTAGTGCTGTTTTAACTTGAGAAAGCGATGTGGGCGTGCTGTGCTTCAGAGAAGGGGAGAAAGAGCCTCTGTTCCTCATCAAACTCAGCAAAACTAACCATCTCAATTTAAGAAATGCACAAAATAACCCTGTTCTGGCCTATAATGTCCAGTGTACTGCAGGGTATAAAGTCCCGGAGCAATAACTCATGCCTACAAGGTGAAAAGACTCCCGCTCTTACCCCAAGAGATTACGTCACACCCATCACCAGGAAAATTTCCACCAGCAGCTAAAAACCTGACTCCCATTCTCAGCTCAGGCTCCCACCTCTGGTCCTGACAGTAATACAGATGAATCACTTACACCCTCGCCAATTTTTTAAGGAATTCAGGAAACAGAAGTCCTGACTCTTTGGAGGCTTTTTAGCTTGGCAATTCTTCCTTTCAGCTCATGCCCAAGCTGAGCGCTGGGATTCTGGCACCAGAAATCATCCTTCAGAACTACCCAGGGATTTCCCCCCTATTTTAATAGGTCTATAGGAACCCATTTTGTGAAAACAATTAGGAGTGCTCAGTCTAAAACAAATGAGTCCTCTCTGGACACAGAGAAGACATTTGATCAGTACTAAGAGGGGGTGTTCAAGCATCCAGGAAACTGGCACCTAGGAACAGACAGACCCTCCCTCCCACTGTCCCTAGTCTGATTATTGCTGCACCCATCCTTAGATGCCGGTGCTGCTTCAGTGGGCTCTATATCCAGGCTGCAGTTGTCACCCTTAATAATCACCATTTATCCCTCCTCCCCTCTCCCCCTCCCAGAGGTCGTGAAAATTGCCACTGCTTCATCCCCAGCCAACTGACTTGGGTATTAAACTGAACTGGAGACCTTCTGCATGGCTGTACACAGCTCTACCACTGAGCTGTCCTAACTCCTTTCTGATATGCACTGACAATTTATTAGTAGCATAGCCAACCCTCTGTTGTGACTTTCACAGCTCACTTCCTTCTGCACAAGGCTACATCCTGCTGGCAGAAGTCTAAGAACATAAGATATGCCATACTGGGTCAGACCAAGGTCCATCAAGCCCAGTATCCTGTTTCCAGCAGTGGCCAGTCCAGGTCACAAGTACCTGGCAGTTTCCCAAAGGACACAGATTCCACAATGCTTGTATTGGGGCAAGCGGTGGATTTCCTCTTAATGCTTTATGGAACTTTCCTCCAGGAACTTGTCCAAACCTTTTTTAAACCCAGCTACACTAACAGCTTTTACTACCTCCTCCGTTAACAAATTCCAGAGTGTGAATACGCGCTGAGTGAAAAAATATTTTCTCTTATTAATCTTGCATGTCCTCTAGTCTTTCTGCTTTTTGATGGAGTAAACAGTCGATCTACATTTCCCTGTTCCACTCCATTCATTCATTTATAGACCTCTATCATATCTCCCCTCAGCCGTCTCTTTTCCAGGTTGAAGAGCCCTAACTTTTTAAGACTCTCCTCATAGGAGTATCCTTCCATCCCCTTTACCATTTTGGTGGCTCTTCTCTGTACCTTTTCTAATTCTGATATATCCTTTTTAAGATACGGTGACCAGAATTGCACACAAAATTCAAGGTGCAGTCACACCATGGAATGATACTGTGTTCAAGAGAGGACATTTGCAGGAAAAGGTTCTCAGTAATGTCCCACAGTCCACTGCACTGGGTTTGGTACTACAAGTAGGAGACTTATGGTGTCCTTGTAGAGAGAAAAACATAAGTCATTTTAGGGGGAAGCTCGCTTTCCTTGGCTTCTGGGATTTGAAGATCAGATGAGAGACCAAGACTGCAGCGGCGACGATGAGTCAAGACCCTGGCATTCCCATGGCTATGTTGTGACTACTGAAATGTCTGTGAAACAAGCCCAGCCGACTAGGCTATGGTACACTTCCCCAATGTTTCTTTACAGGCAGAACCACCTTCATCTGATATTGGTTTATGAAGAGACTGGCTTATAGGAAACCCCTGATCACCACTCTTAGGTGGGTATAACATTTTTGCTCAGTTTTCTGATTCAGAAGCAGAGGTGGAAGGGTAAGCTCTCAGGGGCAAGGATTCTCTGCTTCCCGAGTCTCTGCACTGACTGGTCTATTCTGAGCCTATTCCTGTCTGCAATTAGTGCTTCCCTAAAGAAAGCAGAGCGATAATATATCCATATATATGTTCTCACTGGTGTATGCGTTACACCCAGCCTGATTCCATGGTATCACAAGACCTTAGCCCAGTCGTGTTTCCCTCCTATTCCAACACAGTCTGATCCTTGTTGCCCTACAGAAGTTGTTAAATCCTGCCTATTCTTGACTGCACGCCCCATCCTCTCCTGACTCCCAGGGCAGAACGAAGGCTTTCTGTCTACACTGGGAGAGAGAATTCCTTTCCTTGGCAGGTAACACTGCAAGCTGCAAACTCCTCCCTGTCCGACACCCCAAAGGGCTAACAAAACCAGAGCCCCTTCCCGGAGAGCCAAACCAGAGTCTTCCCTGCTGCCCCACTGGGGCTGGTGACACCACTGTCCCGTCCCTCAAGGCCACACCAAGCTAATAAAGCCATGCACGTCTCTCGGAACGACCCCTGATCATTCCCGAGTGCTGAAACTTCAGCTCCCTCCCTCTCTGCCCGAAGAGTCCGCACTGCCTTTTGCCAGGACTTACCCCAGGGTGCTGATGAAGCCGCAGACAGAGCCCTCGGCATAAAGCGACACGATGTCTCCCACATGCAGGAAGCTGGCCATCTCACTCATGTTGCTGGCCCCCTACGAGCTGCTCGGACTCGACTCTGTGCCCGAGATGCAGGGGAGGGTCCCGCACAGGTGATCGAGCCGAGCTGGGAGTCCCGTGGCCCTCGGACGGATCCCAGGGGATTTGCATGGGGCTCGGTCTCCTGCACAGCGCTCGCTACCTGAGCCAATGGCAGGGCACCAGGAAGGAGCCGCGAGTCCATGCAAATAGTGTCTGACTGACCACACCTTCTTCCTCTCGCGAGCTCCTCGGGCTGGCTGGCTGGCTCTCGGATCGGGTGTCTGCCTTTCTCTCTCGTTTCCACGCCGAAACTTTCGTTTCAGACGCGCTGCCGGAATTGGAGGGGCAGGCAATCCGAGTGCGGGGGCATCTTGCATGGCAATAAGGATGAACATGCATGACACGAAGCTCCTGCTTGGAGCCATTATTCACGCAGATATGTGTGCTCCATGTTCACACACGTGTGCGGGGGGCGGGTGCACTTGCACAGGTGCCAAGGCTGATTCCCGAGTTGCCACAACTCTCTGTAAGCGCACATGCTGTTATGCCGGTTCCGTGCTACAGCCATGCACAATGTCACGAGTTCCCCTATAACCCGCAGCTTGCTGTACGCTGCATTTGCTCTGACTGTCACATGGACACTGGCACACCGAGATTCCTGTGTAGTCATGGCTCGCTCTACCTTTGCACACTTAACACTGCTTGTTGGATAGCCTGGACTAGCTGGACGCCCTGCGGCAAGTGGTAAAAGCAGGGGTGGAGCCGAACTAGGGCAAAAGGAATGAAAATCCCCGGTATTGGTTTGGGGATGGCAACTTACACGCTCAGCTACATAGAACAGAAACGGTCCAAAAAAGGGCTCACAAGAAAATAGCAACTAGCAGAGCAGCAACCTGAGGAGAGGTGGGGGCATCAACCAGGGGATAGGACCTGGAAGGGAGAGGGTGAGCACCGGTCACATAGGAGGAGCAGCAGGTTGATATAGCTAACATCCCTAGCCATCAGGTAAGGTGAAATAATAATAACACGATCGCCTGTAGGTGATCAAGCCTGTGCAGCTGACAGCTGGGAGATATCCTCAGAGCAGCATAAATAGGAGTCACATGATCTCCGGCCACTTATTGTAGCTGTGTCACCATGACTGGCAGGGCAGTCCCTCTGCAGAGGTTCTTGTGTTCTCAGTGTCACAGCAGCTCCTGTGTGACCCCACTTGCTATATTCCTGGAGACATCACTTGCTTCCTTCGCCTTGCAAATGTGGCATTATGACTGGCATCCTTCTCCCGTGTGGCCCGTGTTTTATGGCTACATTTTTCCAATAAACCGTTTAAAGGTACAATGAATATTTCATTAGAATAACATCTGAGCATATGATTTTCTTTGAGACCAGATTGAAGCCCTCTTCAAATGTTTAAGACCGAAAAGAAACCCCATGCATAAAATCCCTGGTTTTGACTGGAAAACAAGTAGCAGAAGCCTTCTACTGCCTGAGTTATTTACCTACCTTTAATGCACTGGATGTTGATATGTATACACTCTGTAACGATTTATTAAAACAGCGCCTCAAGTGCCATTTGCTGTGAAAATCTTTGTTGCTTGTGCCTCCATGTTCCAAAACGCTGGCTGTTACAGGTATGCAACTTTGTTTTCTCCATGGACAGCAAGGATCACTACAGCCACACCAACTGTGACTCCCAAGTGGAGAGTTGTAAGTGTTGTGCTATTCAGTATAGTCCACAACCTGTGTCATTGAAAGAGGAGTTTTGATTAACAATTCAACATGAGTCTTCAAATATTGTTTGTCCAAAGGAACTGCCAAGGGTAAACGGCTGATACAATCAGTAATGCTCGGCAAAGGTATGGACAGTTGACCAAGTTGTGGTCTTACAGATATCCTAGTAAACGTCCTCAGAAGATAAGCCTTTGTCGCTTCTGTGGCTCGGAGAGAGTGAGCAGCCATCCTCCCTGAGAGTTGGTGAGGTGCTTTGTAATAACAAAGAGAAATGCAGACTGGAAGTTGTTTCCTGTTATCAGCACCATACCTAGGCCTGTGCAAGCAGTGCAGCCGCACAGGGTGCAAAAAATAGTAGCACATTTGGGGATGTCAACCACCAGCCTTGGCTCCTCCCCCCATGCTGCCTGCCTGGCTTGCCCTTCTGTCACTTTTCCTGTTCCCTTGGTAGTCACAGTGGTGGCAGCCTAGCAGAGCAACAGCCTACTACCCAGGAGATCCAGGTTTGATTCCCACTGGCACACCTTGGGCAAGTTACTTTGCCCTCTATTCCCTCAGAAGAAAAGGTCTGCCAATCTACTTCTGGTCCTATCTTGCCAAGAAAACCCAGGGGTTGCTGGGTCATCAGAAGTCAGCATTGACTTGAAGGCACTTAAAAAAAATAGTGGACTAAAACAGCTGTCACATTTCTTTGTCTTAGGGTTTATAAATGATTTTTTCTCAGCTCGAAAAACAGAAAAATCATAGAAGACTTACAGCTGCTATTTCTGGAGTATAAATTACTGAAAGAAATATTCCCCACTCCTTCAGTATTAGCTTTCCAGCAACCACCTGACCTAAACAAAAACTAGTAAGAAGCAAATTGAAACACATTTAGTTAGGAGTCAAGGAGAAAGGCAAATACAGAGAGGCATAGGAAGAAACAGGCAGGCTGTTACGTTGGAATCTGCACTCTCCTTTACACAAGCAAACCATGCATGGTGTTACCGTGCTGTTTATCATCCTGTCCACAATGGCACCCTCATCATAGAAACAAAAAGCAGCCAGGAGCCATTCCAGGCTCGGGCCTAAAAATAAACTGTGAAAGTTGTAGTTTTGACGTTCAAAGTTATCCATTGCTTTCCCCCTGGAACTATGCATTCAGAGCTGGTTGTTGGAAGGGAGCAGACTGATTTATTCTGTTCTAGAATAAATGCTGCATTGAAGCATTACTATAGTGTTACTGATGCCAAATTTGACTAAGGAGCTCCTTCTGTGAGTAAAGTGCTGACCTACAGTGCTATGCTTAGTTGGGAAGAGAACTGTGTCTGTCTTTTCTCTGTAATTTGTGGCTTGGTTTGTGTTGGGAGCTGTAGTTCCCCTTTGGATGGTGGTGAGGTGCCAAACCTCTGCTGAGTCAGTCAGGGACAACTCCTCTACAGGCTGAGCAAGCACTTATAGGGAAGGGTTGACTCAGTAGGGTGTGTAGCAAGCAATAGGTTGAGTTTATTTGCCCTCTTTATGATGTGTGGTACTGTGTGCTTGATAATGAGGAGGTCACGTTATTCACATGCACGAGTCATGTAACCATGCTGCTTGGCACCAAATGAACGGATTCTTCTAGAGCTTTCTAGAAAGGCATAAAAGTCCTTCACTCCTCATGCTCAGTATTGTTGTTATCCTCTGAGACCCTCAGCTGTGTTTGTGTTTCTTTCATATCCCATTCCTGCCTCGACTCAGCCTCTTGCCAGGCTAGGACATTTGAACTGTATGTTCTCCATTGCTTCTTGTAGGGATAAAACTCAACTCCATTTTAGAATTTCAGGTTGCTTTCCTATTTAAGCACAAGATAGGTATATATTCCCAATCTGTTGGCAGAGTTTGTGATTCTTTTTTGTTTTTGTTATTGAAGACAGCTCTTGACTCAAGAGTCCCATCTGTGTGATTAGGTATACTGCTTGTCTTAGAGAAAGCAAAGTTGTTACTCCCTGAAGACAGCAGTACACCAGTCACACAAACCTTCCCTCCTTCCATTCAGAGTTGTTCATACTCCCAGGTCTCCTCTCAGTATTTCTCCTAGTATATTTCTACCACATTTTCCATTTGTTTGGGGTATACATCTCGATTGAGACCACCACCAGATGTTAAAGAAAATCTCTCCTGCTAAGCTCGCTCGGGAATGTTTCAAGGAACAGATTTCATATCAACTAGGAAGACATTACATTTTGCAAAAGTCATTTAAAGCCGTAATTGTTTTGCAAGTATAAAAGCATCATAAATCATAGCTAAACATTTTTCGATAGCATTTTGCCTTGAGCATGCTGTCTTTCCTCTGTACAGAGAGGCAATGTCACACTTCAGCATTTGTCTCTTAGGAGGGTGTTTCCAAGTTTTTAGATCCCCAGATCTAGTGACTGACAATTTGAAGGGAGGATGCTATCTTAATTACAGCACAGGAAAATACAATCTGTTTGAGGACGATTAGGACCTGTATACAGCAGCCTTTCAGCACTGTGAACTGAAAAGCCTTAGATGAATGATGTGTCTCAGTTCCTAACTGCGAAGACAAAGGGAGCACAGGAGCTTTCTATATCAGAGATTTTCTCCACAGAATTCTGTCTTTCCAAAAAAAGATTGTCTGGCCAGCAGGGCTGGCGTTAGTGGGTGGCAAGCAAGGTAATTGCCCTGGAACCCCGTGCTACAGAGGGTCCAAGCCTGTCGCAAGCTGAAGGAAGCATAGCCTGCAGGTTGGTTTTGGGAGTCCCCACATCAGTTTCTGCCCTGGGCCCTCTGCATGTCTAATACTGGCCCTGTGGCTCAGTCCTAACTACGGAGTGAAACTCTTGTTTCTTCCAGAGGCTGTAAATCAGAGTAATTAGCAATTGATTGTTTTCTAGGAAAACCAAACTGCAATCGGCAATTTATCCTCCTGTGTTGTTATGTTGGCAATTAATCTATTACCAGTGTCCTAATGTACTTCTATGAAAAGGGAAAGGACTACCAGACACAACAAAGAGTTATTTTGTTTTGAGAAATAATGATTTTGCCTCTTCAAATGTTTAAAGATATTTTTGTTCCTCTTGCTGGAGTTTTCAGCAGGAATTATCAAATAAAAAACCTCAATGTATCAGCATGGCTCGAAAGAGACACAGAACTTGTGAAAGAGGGTTTTGCATGTTTAAAAGTCAGGACAAGGGAAAGAGTTTGTTTTGGGACATGTGTGCGTCAGATACTATATGTGCACCTGATGGGAGTGGGCCGATATGACGCAAAACTGTGTATGGATCTCAGCCCTTATAATTTACAGAAACATAATGAAGTGAACAAAACCAGAGTTCATTGGCAGGGTTGTGTGGGGGGGGGGGGGGGTAGGGCTTCAGTACTGGAATGATGACGGGGTTTTGCTGCAGGATGTGACTGAGGTGCATTGGCAGTCAGAGCTTGTATGTGTGTAAAGACTAGAATGATGTTGCAAATGCCTACCAGGGCCAGGCATCTGCCTAGGGCAGCACAATTCCAGGGGCAGCAGGGTGCCAGGGCAGCAGAGGTCAGCGGTATTAAAACTGAGTTAGGATGCCAGCTCACGGCTGCAAGCGCAGGCACATGCTTAAACTCTGTCCCCTCCAAACTTCTTGTTTCAGAGGGGGTGAGACACAGTGTGTCTAGAGCACATGTATATGCTCAAAGGCCCTGCACTGGCTGCCCCTAGTCTTCTTTGGTGCTGCAGAGGGGGGATAGTGATGACATCGGTGATGGCAGCGGCAAGGGGTAAAGGTAGGCCTGGCAGCGGTAAGGTAAGGGGGGAGAAGATGATGGACACTAGGGAAGAAGTAGGAAAGGGGAGCAGCTGCAGATCTGGGAGGGTAGAAAATTAAAGGAAAGGGAAATGCTGGACACTTGGGGGTAGGGAAGGGAAGGGGAGATGCTGTACAGTAGGGGAATAGGGAAGAAGAGGCAAGATGCTGGACACTGGGGGGTAGGGACGGGAAGGGAAGGGAAGGGGAGATGCTGTACAGTAGGGGAATAAGGAAGAAGAGGCAAGATGCTGGACACTGGGGGGTAGTGAAGGGAAGGGGAGATGCTGTACATTAGGGGAATAGGGAAGAAGAGGCAAGATGCTGGGCACTTGGGGGTAGGGAAGGGAAGGGGAGATGCTGTACAGTAGGGGAATAGGGAAGAAGAGGCAAGATGCTGGACACTTGAGGGGAAGGGAAGGGGAGATGCTGTAAGTAGGGGAATAGGGAAGAAGAGGCAAGATGCTGGACACTTGGGGGTAGGGAAGGGAAGGGGAGATGCTGTAAAGTAGGGGAATAGGGAAGAAGAGGCAAGATGCTGGACACTTGGGGGTAGGGAAGGGAAGGGGAGATGCTGTACAGTAGGGGAATAGGGAAGAAGAGGCAAGATGCTGGACACTGGGGGGTAGGGAAGGGAAGGGGAGATGCTGTACAGTAGGGGAATAGGGAAGAAGAGGCAAGATGCTGGACACTTGGGTGGTAGGGAAGGGAAGGGGAGATGCTGTACAGTAGGGGAATAGGGAAGAAGAGGCAAGATGCTGGACACGGGGGTAGGGAAGGGAAGGGGAGATGCTGTACAGTAGGGGAATAGGGAAGAAGAGGCAAGATGCTGGACACTTGGGGGTAGGGAAGGTAAGGGGAGATGCTGTACAGTAGGGGAATAGGGAAGAAGAGGCAAGATGCTGGACACTGGGGGGTAGGGAAGGGAAGGGGAGATGCTGTACAGTAGGGGAATAGGGAAGAAGAGGCAAGATGCTGGACACTTGGGGTAGGGAAGGGAAGGGGAGATGCTGTACAGTAGGGGAATAGGGAAGAAGAGGCAAGATGCTGGACACTTGGGGGGTAGGGAAGGGAAGGGGAGATGCTGTACAGTAGGGGAATAGGGAAGAAGAGGCAAGATGCTGGACACTGGGGGGTAGGGAAGGGAAGGGGAGAAGCTGTACAGTAGGGGAATAGGGAAGAAGAGGCAAGATGCTGGACACTGGGGGGTAGGGAAGGGAAGGGGAGAAGCTGTACAGTAGGGGAATAGGGAAGAAGAGGCAAGATGCTGGACACTGGGGGGTAGGGAAGGGAAGGGGAGATGCTGTACAGTAGGGGAATAGGGAAGAAGAGGCAAGATGCTGGACACTGGGGGGTAGGGAAGGGAAGGGGAGATGCTGTACAGTAGGGGAATAGGGAAGAAGAGGCAAGATGCTGGGCACTTGGGGGGTAGGGAAGGGAAGGGGAGATGCTGTAGAGTAGGGGAATAGGGAAGAAGAGGCAAGATGCTGGATACTTGGGGGGAAGGGAAGGGAAGGGGAGGGGAGGGGAGATGCTGTACAGTAGGGGAATAGGGAAGAAGAGGCAAGATGCTGGACACTTGGGGGGTAGGGAAGGGGAGATGCTGTACAGTAGGGGAATAGGGAAGAAGAGGCAAGATGCTGGGCACTTGGGGGGAAGGGAAGGGAAGGGGAGATGCTGTACAGTAGGGGAATAGGGAAGAAGAGGCAAGATGCTGGGCACTTGGGGGGTAGGGAAGGGAAGGGGAGATGCTGTACAGTAGGGGAATAGGGAAGAAGAGGCAAGATGCTGGACACTTGGGGGGGTAGGGAAGGGAAGGGGAGAAGCTGTAGAGTAGGGGAATAGGGAAGAAGAGGCAAGATGCTGGGCACTTGGGGGGTAGGGAAGGGAAGGGGAGAAGCTGTACAGTAGGGAATAGGGAAGAAGAGGCAAGATGCTGGACACTTGGGGGGTAGGGAAGGGAAGGGGAGATGCTGTACAGTAGGGGAATAGGGAAGAAGAGGCAAGATGCTGGACACTGGGGGGTAGGGAAGGGGAGATGCTGTACAGTAGGGGAATAGGGAAGAAGAGGCAAGATGCTGGGCACTTGGGGGGTAGGGAAGGGAAGGGGAGATGCTGTACAGTAGGGAATAGGGAAGAAGAGGCAAGATGCTGGACACTTGGGGGTAGGGAAGGGGAGATGCTGTACAGTAGGGGAATAGGGAAGAAGAGGCAAGATGCTGGACACTTGGGGGTAGGGAAGGGAAGGGGAGATGCTGTACAGTAGGGGTATAGGGAAGGAGAGGCAAGATGCCGGACACTGGGGGGTTGGGAAGGGAAGGGGAGAAGCTGTACAGTAGGGTAATAGGGAAGAAGAGGCAAGATGCTGGACACTGGGGGGGAGGGAAGGGAAGGGGAGATGCTGTACAGTAGGGGAATAGGGAATAAGAGGCAAGATGCTAGACACTTGGGGGGTAGGGTAGGGAAGGGGAGAAGCTGTACAGTAGGGGAATAGGGAAGAAGAGGCAAGATGCTGGACACTGGGGGGGTAGGGAAGGGAAGGGGGGATGCTGTACAGTAGGGGAATAGGGAAGAAGAGGCAAGATGCCGGACACTGGGGGGTAGGGAAGGGAAGGGAGATGCTGTCCAGTAGGGGAATAGGGAAGAAGAGGCAAGATGCTGGACACTGGGGGGGTAGGGAAGGGAAGGGGGGATGCTGTACAGTAGGGGAATAGGGAATAAGAGGCAAGATGCTAGACACTTGGGGGGTAGGGAAGGGAAGGGGAGAAGCTGTACAGTAGGGGAATAGGGAAGAAGAGGCAAGATGCTGGACACTTGGGGGGGTAGGGACGGGAAGGGGGGATGCTGTACAGTAGGGGAATAGGGAAGAAGAGGCAAGATGCTGGACACTAGGGGGTAGGGAAGGGAAGGGGAGATGCTGTACAGTAGGGGAATAGGGAAGAAGAGGCAAGATGCTGGACACTTGGGGGGGTAGGGAAGGGAAGGGGGGATGCTGTACAGTAGGGGAATAGGGAAGAAGAGGCAAGATGCTGGACACTTGGGGGGGTAGGGAAGGGAAGGGGGGGATGCTGTACAGTAGGGGAATAGGGAAGAAGAGGCAAGATGCTGGACACTTGGGGGGGTAGGGAAGGGGGATGCTGTACAGTAGGGGAATAGGGAAGAAGAGGCAAGATGCTGGACACTTGGGGGGTAGGGAAGGGAAGGGGAGATGCTGTACAGTTGGGGAATAGGGAAGACGAGGCACGATGCTGGACACTGGGGGGTAGGGAAGGGAAGGGGAGATGCTGTTCAGTAGGGGAATAGGGAAGAAGAGGCAAGATGCTGGACACTTGGGGGGTAGGGAAGGGAAGGGGAGATGCTGTACAGTAGGGGAATAAGGAAGAAGAGGCAAGATGCTGGACACTGGGGGGTAGGGAAGGGAAGGGGAGAAGCTGTACAGTAGGGGAATAGGGAAGAAGAGGCAAGATGCTGGACACTGGGGGGTAGGGAAGGGAAGGGGAGATGCTGTACAGTAGGGGAATAGGGAAGAAGAGGCAAGATGCTGGACACTGGGGGGTAGGGAAGGGAAGGGGAGAAGCTGTACAGTAGGGGAATAGGGAAGAAGAGGCAAGATGCTGGACACTGGGGGGTAGGGAAGGGGAGATGCTGTACAGTAGGGGAATAGGGAAGAAGAGGCAAGATGCTGGACACTGGGGGGTAGGGGAGATGCTGTACAGTAGGGGAATAAGGAAGAAGAGGCAAGATGCTGGGCACTTGGGTAGGGAAGGGAAGGGGAGATGCTGTACAGTAGGGGAATAGGGAAGAAGAGGCAAGATGCTGGACACTTGGGAGTAGGGAAGGGGAGATGCTGTACAGTAGGGGAATAGGGAAGAAGAGGCAAGATGCTGGGCACTTGGGAGTAGGGAAGGGGAGTTGCTGTACAGTTGGGGAATCGGGCAGTAGATGCATGTTGCTGGGCACTTGGGGTGTTGTGAAGGGAAGGGGAGATGCTGTAGAGTAGGGGAATAGGGAAGAAGAGGCAAGATGCTGGGCACTTGGGGGGTAGGGAAGGGAAGGGAGATGCTGTAGAGTAGGGGAATAGGGAAGAAGAGGCAAGATGCTGGACACTTGGGGGGGTAGGGAAGGGAAGGGGAGATACTGTAGAGTAGGGGAATAGGGAAGAAGAGGCAAGATGCTGGACACTGGGGGGTAGGGAAGGGAAGGGGCGATGCTGTACAGTAGGGGGAATAGGGAAGAAGAGGCAAGATGCTGGGCACTTGGGGGGTAGGGAAGGGAAGGGGAGATGCTGTACAGTAGGGGAATAGGGAAGAAGAGGCAAGATGCTGGACACTTGGGGGGTAGGGAAGGGAAGGGGAGATGCTGTACAGTAGGGGAATAGGGAAGAAGAGGCAAGATGCTGGACACTTGGGGGGTAGGGAAGGGAAGGGGAGATGCTGTACAGTAGGGGAATAGGGAAGAAGAGGCAAGATGCTGGACACTTGGGGGGTAGGGAAGGGAAGGGGAGATGCTGTACAGTAGGGGAATAGGGAAGAAGAGGCAAGATGCTGGACACTTGGGGGGTAGGGAAGGGAAGGGGAGATGCTGTACAGTAGGGGAATAGGGAAGAAGAGGCAAGATGCTGGACACTTGGGGGGTAGGGAAGGGAAGGGGAGATGCTGTACAGTAGGGGGAATAGGGAAAGAGGTAAGATGCTGGGCACTTGGGGGGGGGGGTGGAGAAGCTGTACACAGATTAAGGCCTTGAGCTTCCCCTGGTTGGGGGGGGTGGGGCATGGCTGAAGTTTTGCTTAGGGAATTTGATATCTTTGGACTGACTTGATGCCTAGAAGTGCTATAGAAAAGATATGTACTAGTGGAAGGTTCCATTAGGTAAGACTGAGATGAACTGGTAGAGTTGAGGCTGAAGGATCCTTACACAGCACCTGCCTTCACTATACCTGAAATATGAATAAAGAGATTGAAATTGAGTTCGGGTTGGTAGATGGGAAGGAGGAAGGGGATTCTGCTGACTCTGTAGCAACAGCTGAAATGGAGAGAGAGAGACTTTACATGCTCTGTTGGGATGGTCTTCCATTTTTTGAGTAAGAAAACTCCACCCTCTTCCCCTCCATACCACACACAGGATGCTCTCGGCCTAGCCGGTTTATCTTTGAGCCGGACAGCTATGACTGCCTGTCAGTGCGTGGCTGGGGGGGAGGGGGAGATAGAGTTAAAAATGGATTTCCTTTCTTCTCCTTTTCTCCCTGAGAGCATGATAAATAGAATAGGAATTTCAGTAAATCCTACATGCTGCAACAATTGAGTGACTTAGAAGCACATTTCACAATGGGACGTCCAAGTCCAATCTGGGATAGCAAAGCCAGAATGTCTGAAAGAAAAGCAGGGGCATGCAAGTTCAGACTGCCCGATATGCATGTATATCAAACAACTATATAGACATCCCCAGGATAGCATTTCAGAGCAAAGATGTCTAATAGCATAATGGTTAGAGTAAGTAGCTTAAGAGCACGGTGGCCAGGGCTCAAATCCATGGGTAACCCTTTGTGATCTAAGGCTAGTCACTTAATTCTCCATCGTCTCTGGACCTTTTTTATCATTTTGATTTTTATTTAGTACGCTGCAAAGGAACACAACATTTTTCAACTGCTTTACAAAACACTGGCATAACTTACATCCAACTATATCCATCATCACAACATGCATCTGCTTACCTTTCTAGCCTTACTGTACAATACTTAACAGTCTAGGTTCCTCTCCATTTTACCTGTACAATTTTTATTATGTTAATATTCCCTTCTACTCCCCTCCTTCCCCCCCCCCACCCCGGATCCTGTGGTGTTCCCCTTCTCCTGATTAACAATTTCCTTTGATATTCTTAATTAGCATCAGCCCACTACCTCATTATTCTCCCTCTGTAAACACTCAGTGTACTTTTGCCATCTCCTTTGAAAGCTCTCAATCCTGTGCGTTTTGTATTAATTAATCTCACTCATCCTATAAATAAATAATATCTTTTCAGGTGCTGGTGCTCTCCCAAATCTCCGTCCCTTCGCTATTTCCATCCACACTCCAGTTGCAAGCATCTTCAACATATACACCATATTGCTCTTCGAATCTCCCCCCATTCATTCATTAATATTTCCTCTGGTGTAATATCTCCCACCCAGCCCACCATCTCCCGCATAAGATTCTTCAGCCACTGCCACGTTTGCTGTAGGACTGGACAGCTCCACCACGTATGCATATACTCTCCCCGTTCTCCGCACCCCCTCCAACACATCACACCATTATATCTCCCCATCTTACACAACCTTTCTGGGGTTAGATACATTCAGAACATCATTTTATAACAGTGTTCTTGGATTGCTGCCGAAACCACTGGTATTTTAACCCCATCATATACTTTTTACCATCTCTGTTCATCCCAATGACCCCCCCAAATCTGCCTCCCAGGCCTTCATATGCGATCCTTGATCCATGGGGCTACTCGAGGCCTTATAGAGCCTAGAAATCACCCCTCTTGATAAGTCCCCCACCCTAAACATCTTCTCAAAGAGTGTCTCTGGCTTTTCAGGCCTTCTTTTATATCTTTTCCCCCTAAAAAGTGTGACAATTGAAAATAGCCCAACCAATCACTCTTCTGTATTTGGAACTTTCGCTGGAGCTCAGCAAACAGCCTTAATTGACCAGCCTCAGTTAATACCTGCCCCATACTCTGTAAACCAGGAATTAAGTCCTTTCACATTTATGGTTACAATTTACATTCATCCACTTGTTTTTGATTACTACCCATAACTGCCATTTCACCTTAAACTCACTTCATATCTTAATCCCCCCTTTCTTATCACTTCACGTTTAACTTTGCACCCTTTTCCCTCCTCACATCTCCAACTCAGTCCATCTTTCCGGCTTCTTCAACCTTGCTGTTGTTTTCCATTCTTTTTCCAATTCTCTTTCCTCTGCTTATTTACTCAGTCCTATGTCTTTTCTTTTTTGCATCACACATTTACTTTTTCTCTCTTTGCTTTCCACTCTCTGCCACCTTGTTGTCTGTCCATTCGCAGGTCTCCTCATTCTTCCATCTCTGGTAAACGTCTCACTCCTGCCTCCTTCATCTCTGCCGCCAACTGCGCTGCTGTTAACGCCTGCCTTGTGATGCCTTGACTGGTGAACGCAATTCCTGCGGGGTACAGCCATTTATAATGTTTTCTTCTCTTAACCTCATTGTAAATCCTCTCCATTCTCTTTGTCGTTGTAGCATGGCTGCAGCTAAGTCTGCAAAGATTGCGTCCTTATTGCCTTTCCACTCTAGGGGGCCTGCTCCCCTCACCTTACTTATTATTTTGTCCTTAATTTTAAAGTCATGGAGGCAGATAATAATGTCCCATGGTGCCTCCCCTCTTCTTGGGCCCAGCGTGCGGTGTGCTCTGTCTATTTTGACTTCCAGTGCCTGCCCTCCTTCCTCGGGCACCTCCAGCACCGCCATACATATGTCTCGTGCAATCTGCTCACAATCTCTGTAATTCTCATGTTCCGGCACCCCCTTTATTCTGAGATTTTGCCTTCTCGCATGGTTTTCCAAGTCTTCCAGCTTTAACTCAATCTCTTCTTTCGCAGCCATTTCTGAGATCAAAGAGGGACATATAAGTCCATTGCTCCTCCCCAGACACACCTCTATCACACCCCTGTGCCTACTACTTGGACACCCCTGAACTGCAGACGTCTGTAAATGTCATTTGTGGAATGACTATGGAGATGTGTTTTGATGTGCAGGTCTTCAGACATCCAAATCACTACTAAATCTTTTAAAATAACCTTTTAGTGTGTAATAAATGCCCCAGATTAAGGAGTGGCTGCAACATCAGAGCTCTATATGTACAAAAATCTACAATTAGAGATGGCCCTAACAGTGACATAACTGAAAGGGGAGTCTTCGATTATTTCAGAGACTCACTACAATATAAGCAGCATAAGCAGCAGTACTGCAATTTTCATCTACTTCCCCCCTCCACCCCAGCCCCCATAACAGACAGCAGCAGTGCAAACCTCTCACATACCCACTGCCCCAGCACAGGACAGATACAGCATAGACAGCAGCAGCCGGGTAAGATGCATCAGTGCCATCTCAAAGCTTTCATACCTAACAATATACATCAGGTTAAGCTTGCGGTAAGTCCAGAGGCTAGACGGCATTCAAGTGTATATGCACATATATATTCTTTTTTGGGGGGGAGGGGAGGAGGGCTAAACACACACATGAACACTTCTAAAGTGCTATATTCTGAGTGAAAAACAAATAGCAGGCTTTGAACGCCAGAAAAAAAGCCCCGTTACTCTTACTGCTCCTCAGCAACATCAGGTAAAGCGAGGTTACTTACCTGCAACAGGAGTTCTCCGTAGATAGCAGGATAAGTCAGCCACACTTGGTGATGTCATCCAATGGTGCCATAGATGGAATACTCTCTATAGCTCATAAGTCTTTGTCTTCTGAGCATGAGCCACAAGTCCAATCCCCTTGGCTCATCCCTAGCTAGCCAGTTTGTCCCCAGCTGAGACTGTGTCGCTAGGTAGGTAGGTGCCAGGGCTGCAGGTCGATCTCCTCTATGGGAGGAGGTGGGTATGTGTGGCTGACTTATCCTGCTGTTCATGGAGAACTCCTATTACAGGTAAGTAACCTCGCTTTCTCCTAGGACAAGCAGGATGAGTCAGCCACACTTGGAGACTCCCAAGTTGAATGATTGCTGACGTAGAGCGGGAGGGAGGCTGAGGCCCCAGACAGGCATAAGAAGGACACTTCCACAGTGAACATGAGGAACGTTTATTCACAGTAACCAGAGGAATAAAGGGAACAACAGCTGTGTCCGCAATATCTGGGAAACAATTGTGAAGTGCAACGTGCAGGAACAACAGGTGCAATTGGCAAAAATGGCAATAACATAAGCAACAATCTCAGCAAAGATAGAAGTGTGTAACAATCAACAGCAATGTGCAACAACTCAGCAACAGTAGAAATGTGCAACAATTAACAATGTGCAACAACTCAGTAACAATGTGCAACAGCAGTAACCATAAACTGTGGTGTCAGGCACAGCTGTAACTGGAGGTAGTCCTTAGTAGGGTGCGGCGGGATAGTGGGAGGCAGTGCACCTGTCGGGGGGTTCCCCACATGTGCTGGCTGTGGACTTGTGGTCTAGCTGAATTGGGGACACCGCTGTGGCTAGGACTGCTTGGCCGAAGGACGTTTCTGTCTGTGCTGTGAGGTCGAGGGAGTAATGTCTCTGGAAGGTGTACACAGAAGACCAGATGGCAGCCTTGCAGATGTTGGGCACCGGAACAGAGTGCAAATTGGCTATGGTGGCTGCTATGGCCTGGAGTTGATATGCGTTGATCCTTGGCGCTGCCCCTGCCACGGCCTGGTCTAGGCAAAAAGCGACGCAGACAGAGATCCACAAGGAGAGAGTCCATTTGGCAACTGGGTGACCCAATTTGTTGGGGTTGAAAGAGACGAAGAGCTGCAACTTCCACTGCTGGTGAACTGTCCACTGCAGGTAGACGCACAAGGCCCTGATGCAGTCCAGAGTGTGGAGCCTCTGTTCCTCCGGGAAGGTATGTGGTTCTGGGTGGAAGTAGAGAAGAGCAATGGCCTGGTTAATAAAGAAAGGGGATGACACTTTGGGGATGAACTTTGGCTGTGTCCAGAGGGTGGCATGGTCTAGAGCAGCATGTATGGGGGATGGTCCACTAGGGCCTGCATTTCGCTGATCTGTCTGGCCAAGGTGATCGCTACCAGGAATAGAGTCTTCCAGGAGGCAAACGTGAGTTCCGCTGACTGTAGTGGCTCGAAGGGCTCCTGTCTTAGATGGTTGATAACCAAGTTGAGGTCCCAGGGGGGCACAGGGGGCCGGATGGTGGGGTGGAGGTTTGTTGGGCCCTTCATAAAGCATGTGACCAGCTACAGCTGGCGCAGTCATAGAAGGCCACGATCACGGAGAGGTGTACTCTGATGGACTGCACCTTCAGGCCCTGGTCAAAGAGGGAGGTTAAGTATTGGAGGACATGTGTCACTGGGCAGGAGAAAGGGTTCTGCCTCTGTGATGCGCACCAGGTGCTGAAGTGCCACCATTTCAGGCTGTATGACTTTTTATGGATAGGCGTCTGGCCGCCAGTATCACTTGTTGAATCTCAGAGGGTAGACTGAGTGTGGACAGGGTCAGTCTCTCAATTTCCATGCTGTCAGGGCCAGCGTCTATAGGTTGGGGTGGAGGGTGTCCTTGTTTTCCTGAGTGAGCAGGTCCAGACATAGGGGGAGGTGTAGCGGGGGTTCCAGGGCCAGGTGGCATAGATAAGGGAACCTGGCCTGCCATGGCCAATAGGGAGCAATGAGTATGGCTGTAATGTCCTTGAGATGGGGGGGGGGAGGTGTACACTAGTGACCACTCTCCCCATGATATGTCAAAGGTATCTGTGGTGGTGCTGCTGTTGGAAGGGCACTTGGAGCAAAACAGGGTGCACTTCTTGTTCTTCTAGGTGGCAAACAGATCAATTTGTGGTCGCCCCACCGATTGTAGAGGAAGACTGCTACTTGGGGGTTGAGGGACCATTTGTGTGGGTTCAGCTGACGGTTGAGGCGATCTGCCAGTTCGTTCTGCATCCACGGCAGGTAGGAAGCCTGTAGGAGACACTGCCTGGAGAGGACGAAAGTCCAAATTCTGAGGGCTCCCTGCAAAGTGAGCGGGAACCCATCCCCCCTTGCTTGCTGACGTAAAACATGGCCACTTGGTCGTCCATTTGGATCAGGATAGTCCTGGCTGTGATGTGCTCCTGGAAAGCTCCGAGAGTGCAACGGATCACCCTGAGCTCGAAGAGGTTGATGTGAAACATTCTTTCCTTCACTGTCCAGACCCCTTTGGTGTGGAGCTGTAGGCAGTGGGCCCCCCATCCCACCAGCGAGGCGTTGGTGGTGATGATGAGTTGGTGGGTCGACTGCTGGAGGGGTCTGCCTAAGGAGAGGTTCTTCTCACCAGGTCCAGCAGAGTAGAGAGGCAGTCACATCCAGGTCCAGTGAAATGACAGTGGACAGGGGTTGAGAGTGTTGACTCCAGTGCATGCACAGGTGCCATTGCAGGTGAACCATGTGTAGCTTTGCTAGGGTGATGACGTGCATGGATGCCGCCATGTGGCCTAGCAGGTGTAGAAGGTATCTCACAGTCATCTGATGTGTCGCAGAGACGCTCCATGTCAGGCTGGTGATGGTATCTCTCCGATGTTGCAGGAGGAAGGCCCTGGATACTGTGGTGTTGATATCTGCACCGATGAACTCCAGCCATTCAGAAGGGTAGAGGTGGGACTTTGCGTGGTTCACCAGGAAACCCAGGGATGATAGCAGAGTGATGGCTACCTGGACCACTGCTTGGGCCTCCTGTGATGATGGTGCAGATATCAGTCAGTCATTGAGGTAAGGGAAGACACAGATACTTTGCTTGCCGAGATGTGCTGCTACCACAGCAATGCACGGTGAACACTCGAGGGGCAGGGATTGGTAATGGTTTCCCAGCATCTGGAACTATACATACTTCCTGTGTGTCACGTACATGTATGCATCCTGCAGTTCCAAGGAGGCTAACCATTCCTCCAGCTGGATGAGAGGCAAAATGGATCTCAGGGAGTGCATCTTGAACTTCTCCTTGATGAATCTGTTGAACTTCCTGAGGTCAAGGATGGGGCAAACCTCACCCGACTTCTTGGGGACCAGGAAGTATCTGTAATAAAAGCCGGTGTAGATCTCCTTGGACAGGACTGGTTCTATCCCCCATGAGGTCAGCAGGAAAAGCAGTTCGCCGTCATGGCGAGGAGCAGGTGTGAGGAGTGGTGCTGGAAGGGGGGTAAGATGAGATTCTGATGTAGTATCCCTCCTTGATGATCTTGAGGACTCATCTGCCCATCATGATGGCTTTCCAGGAAGGCCGAGAGCCAGCCCCTGTGGGTGCGCCTGCCTGGGGCTTCTTGTCAAAAGGTAGGAGTGGCCTTCCCCACTGCGGAAGGTGTTGCCTTTGGCTGCTTGCGATCCCGCTGGCATGGTGGTTGGAGTGGGCACGTTATAGGCCCTCCTCTGCCAACATTTGTAGAGTGCTACAATTCTCCCGCATTTAATTAACGGTGTCTTGTTCTCTTCTTTGATGGTACTCAGTAGAGATCAGTTGTGCTTTTCTTCTTCAGTGAAGTAAAAAGTGGTTTCTAGTAGAATCAGTCAGAAAATGGAGAGATCTGCCTTGCAGGCAAAGTGGAAAGATTGAAACTGGCTAGCTAAGGGTAGACCAGGGGGATGGGCTTGCTGCTCATGCTCAGAAGGCAGAGCCTTCTGAGCTATGGAGAGTATTCTGTAAGGTGCCATTGGATGATGTCACCAAGTGTGGCTGACTCATCCTGCTTGTCCTAGGAGAACAACACAACTACTAGACTACAATCGCTGGATATCCTCCTTCAGACTCTTCATGAGCAGAAGGAATGTAATCAAGATTCAAGGAGAGAGATCAGTCTGTGAAGGCAAGAGGATTGCTAATGTTTGCAGTCACTCAATAAAAGCTGTACTGAGTGGAGAAGCAGGCTAGTGGTTAGTGCATTAGGCTGAAAATCAAATCCAAATAAGGACATAAGATACCCCATACTGGGTCAGTCCAAGGGTCCATCAAACCCAGCATCCTGCCTCTGATAGTATCAATCCGTGTCACTAGGAAGTACCCAGCATATCCCAGAGAGTAGTTCCATTCCTTCTTCCTCATTGCCAGGGATAAACAGTGGATTTTCTCAAGTCTATCTAGCTAATACTTGTGTATTCTCTATCCCTTTCCAAATAATTCCTAATCTTCTTTTGTTTTGTTTTTTACTACTACTAAGGATTTCAAAGTATTGCCCACAGTGACATTAAAATCATTCTCCTGGGAATTGATGCCTCATATGAAACCCAGTACTGAGCACCTATAGTTACGATTATTTTCTCTTTCTGTATCACTTTGCATTTGTCCACAATACATTTCAGCTGCCATTTAGATGTCTAGTTCTCCAGTCTAGCAAGATCCTTCCTTGCTACCTATTTGTGTTTTAACTACTTTGAATATATTTTGTGTCATTGGCAGATGTAACCATTCACTCATTGTTCCCCTTTTCAGATCATTAGGAATATGTCAAACATTGGTCTTCTCCAAGGCTGCTGGTGACCTTGGGCAAGTCACTTTACCGTCCGCTCCGTCAGGTGCAAACTTAAACCACAGATTAGTAAATGATGTCCTAACATATTAATGCACAGTCAGCAGTAGTGACTATTAACCCTCTCCATCAACATATTGCAAGTTAGATACATAAAGGCACATTTTAAAAAGGACGTCCAAATGCAATCTGGGACCTCCAAGCCAGAACGTCTGCTAAAAAACCCCAGGCACATGCAAATTCAGGCATGATTTCACAAATGTGCAGGTGCCTGATATGGATGTCTATGAGAACATCCACATAGACATCCCCAGACTAGCATTCTCAAATGGGGACGTCTAATAGCCTAATAGTTAGAGTAGTGGGTTGTGGTCAGGGCTCAATTCCCAGTGCTGCTCCTTGTGATCTTAGGCTAATCACTTAACTAGTCCATCTTCTCTACACCCTCTGGATGTTTTAAGGCCATAACAAGCACTTTCCTGATGCCTACTCATGCCTGGAGCAGGTCTAAATGTGGATGGATCGCAGACGTCCGCTACATTTCTGAAACTGAGCGAGGATGTCTAAATTCATTGCACCTCCCCAGACACGCCTCCACCATGACCCCTGCCTACTTGGATATCCCAGCACCAGAGACATCTTTAAAAATCGATTGTAAAATGGCTCCAGAGGTGTCTCCGAGACGTCCACATGCACATCTTCGGACGTCCAAATCATGACTTTATCTGCTATCATATACTATGTTACTAAGACTTGTAAAATGACTCCCATTGTTAGTAAATAGGCCCCACAGAGATTCACGGCACTTGCATTACTCAATGTGTGTTAATGCATATTAATATGTGTTAATACAAGTTAACACCTCCAATAAAAGGCGGTATAGAAATGTATACAAATAATTAACACGTTAAGACGGGTTAGTAAACAGGCCTATTCAACTGTATGTCCTGTGGAAACAGGGAAATAACTACTGTACTGTAACTAAATGGACAAGTGCAAAGTTATGCACAGGAAAGAACAACCCAAGCTATAGTTACATGATGTAAGGTTTCATATTAGGAACCACCACCCAAGAAAAGGATATAGGCTTCATCATGGAGTGGAGGAGTGGCCTAGTGGTTGGGGCAGGGTACTTCAGGCCGGAAGGTCGGGGGTTCAAATCCCACTAGAGGACAGCAACCTTGGGCCGGAAGGACCGGGGTTTCTAGTCCCATAGGTGCTCCTTGTGGTCTTGGGCAAGTCACTTAACCCTCCATAGCCCATGTTCCCTGTAAAATAGTTATCTCCAAGTTATAATGCCCTGTTCAATGTAATTTCAGTTTGTTCAAAGTAAACCGCACTGATGCAGAATAGCGCGGTATATAAGAGAATGTAAATAAATAAATACATTGAAATCCCCTGCCCAGTGTACAGCGGTGGCCTAGAAAGCAAATAGAATGCTAGGAATCATAAGGAAAGGAATGGAGAATAAAACAAAGGATATTATAATGCCTCTGTATCGCTCCATGGTGCGACTGTACCTTGAATATTTGTGCAATTCTGGTTGCCATATCTTCAAAAGGATATAGCAGAATTAGAAAAGCTACAAAGAAGAGCTACCGAAATGATAAAGTGGATGGAAGGTTATCCCTACGAGGAAAGGCTGAAAAGATTAGGGCTCTTCAACTTGGAAAAAAAGACGACTGAGAGGAGATATGAGAGAAGTCTATAAAATAATGAATGGAGTAGAATAATTAAACATAGATCAGTTGTTTGTTGCTGTTATTGTTGTTATCTGCCGTCGAGTCGGTGTCAACATGGTGATGCTCTGGATAGTTGTTCTGAACTGTGTTCCGTCTTCAGTCAGGCGACTCTATGTTGACAGAGTGGCACCCATAGCTGCTGTTATTGTATCGATCCATCTCATTGCTGGCCTTCCTCTTTTGCGTTGACCTTCTACCTTGCCAAGCATGATGTCTTTCTCTAATGATCTCTCTCTTCGCATGATGTGTCCAAAGTATGAAAGTCAGATCAGTTGTTTACTCCTTCAAAAAGTAGAAAAACTAGGGGACACACAATAAAGCTACAATGTAGCACATTTAAGACTAATCAGAGAAAATATTTTTTCACTTAATGCATAATCAAATTCTGGAATTCATTACTGGAGGATGTAGTAAAAGCTGTTAGTATAGCTGGGATTAGAAGAGGTTTGGATGAGTTCTTGAAGGAAAAGTCCATAAACAACTATTAAAGAGGACCACTGCTACTGTTGGAAACAGGATACTGGGCTTGATGGATCTTTGGTCTGACCCAGTATGGCATATCTTATGTAACGCATGTGATCTACCAATGAAGCAGTGTGAGCAATTCAGTCCAAATAAGAAGAAAATCCATTATGTAGTGTCAGTGGAAATATTTCTTTCTTTATTTGGGTTTAGGTTATACCTTCTGATTGGTAGCTCAAGGTAAGTTACATTCAGGTACAGTTTGCAACTACCACCAAATTACCTGTTAATTCCAAAAATGGTAGAAAAGAAACTTCCATCTCATTGTGTTTCTGATTAGGTGAAAAATAGCATCACAGCACTGGCTTCCTACCAAATTAAGTGAGCCTAGCACCAGTTTTGTAAGAAGGAAAGGTCTGGCTGAGCAGGTCTAGTTCATGCGGTCAGTGTTAAAGATAAATGAAGAGTAGCCCCTTTCAAATGTTAGCAAGGCAGCCAGAGGATTGCAGCCAAGGCTATTGCAAGGGATGGGCAAGAAAGGTGACTGTCTTGGACGCACAGCACCTTTTGGAGTCAGTTTGAGTATCTGTGAGCACGCAAGACGGAAAGGGAAGATTGGGGGAGAGGAAGTATCTCAAGCAGCCATTGACAGAACTGCTATTTTGTTCATCAACCATCTTGATCACAGCAACATCTCCAAACTGCAAAGATTCTGAATGGAGCTCTTCCTGAGACGTGAGAGGAGCCAGTTTCACCATCATCTCACTACAAAGCTCTCTGGGTCTCAACCTTGTCCTAGTATTACATCCATCAACCATCCTGCTATGCAACTGGCAAAAGAACAGAATGAGTGTTACATGTGTCGAAAATGGTATATACCAAATGTAAGAGCCTCTTTGTTTGACTTAAGATTTTCAGAGATGAGAAATGGTACAATCCTAAGCACCCCTTTGCTTTAGCCAGAAGTGACTCCATCCAGTAGGAGGTGTAGCAGGAAGTGGAACCTCCTACAACTCGTTGTAAGGCTTGAAACCTTGATCAGCCGGAACCTCCTCCACAGAGCGTCTGGTGCAGGTATTTTAGCGCTGCTCCTCTGGAGCCTCGGGTAAATTGGCGGCTAGCGCACACATGCACAAACAAACAGGCATACAGATAAGACATTTCAGCAGTCGCCGGAACCCTCAACAACATTTCTTTCCAATCATTTTTCTCTCTGATTTATTCTCTAAGAACCTCCCCCCCCCCCCATCTCCTATAACCATCACATAGCAAGCCCTCGTTTAACAACTAGACTTTGTAATTGACTTGGAAGTTAGTTTTTGGGGCCCCTTCCACTGAACAAATGTATTATGTATCGTCCTCCTGGCTCCTTTTGATTTGCACACAGTATTAACTGTTTTTCAGATATTAGAGAGTTATATTGCTGATGTTTTGTTTTTTGTTTTTTTTTTGGGGGGGGGGGCGGGGGGTTTGCTTAAACATTATAGCCACATTTAAAAAAAACAAAACTTTTTTAGACTGGCTTTTTTCCTTAGTTGCCGTTTCATAAAATAGAGCTGGGATTTGCTAACATCAGCTTCTGTTTGTGACCACCTAGGGATGGAAGTAAAAGCCCTAAACCAAAAACCAAACCAAATTCACCCTGCATGACAATGCATAGCACTGACTCTGAGTCATGGGGTAGTGCCTACTTTTCACTTCTAACTTTCTATGTCTATTGATTTAAATTCAAAAGCTTGCAAACAGAAGGACACAGAAATGAATACAGGATCAAACTCAAGGAGACAAAATGAGAAATAAGGATAGCAAAATCAAAGGCAGAAGAAAAGATGGCTAAAGATGTTAAGTGTGGCAACAAAACGTTCTTCAGGTATATTCGGGAAAGGAAGAAGATCAGAGGTGGAATTGCAGGACTCAAAAGTGCTGGAAACGGACTCGTGGAAAATGACATTGATAAAGCAAAATTACTAAACAAATACTTCTGCTCTGTTTTTACTAAAGAAAATCCTGGAGAAGGACCACCTGTGACTCCCAAATATAAAAATGGGAATGAGGTAGATACCACACCATTCAGAGAGGATGAGGTTTTAGAACAACTTGCAAAACTGAAAGTGGACAAGGCCATGGGACCAGATGGGATACATCCCAGGATACTGAAAGAGCTCAGAGAGGTTCTTGCAGGGCCATTAAAGGATGTTTTCAACAGATCCTTGGAAACAGGAGAGGTTCCTCAGGACTGGAGAATGGCTGATGTTGTACCTCTACACAAAAGTGGTGACAGGGAAGAAGTATCAAACTACAGGCCCGTGAGCCTTACCTCAGTGACGGGAAAAGTAATGGAGATGCTCCTGAAAGAGCAAATAGTGAACTTTCTCAAAACCGGCGGGTTACAGGCTCCGAGGCAACATAGTTTTACCAAGGGACGATCTTGCCAGACAAATCTCATTGAGTTCTTTGACTGGGTGACCAGAGAACTGGATCATGGACATGCGATGGATGTCATCTACCTGGATTTCAGCAAAGCCTTTGATACTGTCCCTCATAGGAGGCTTATCAATAAACTCAGTAGTTTGGGGATGGGTCCCAAGGTGGTAAACTGGATCAGAAATTGGTTGACTGACAGACGACAGAAGGTGATGGTAAATGGAGCTCACTCAGATGAAAGGAAGGTGATTAGCGGGGTGCCTCAGGGTTCGGTCCTAGGCCCGGCACTGTTCAATGTATTTGTGAGTGATATTGCTGAAGGACTGAATGGAAAAGTCTGTCTTTTTGCAGATGACACGAAAATTTGCAACAGAGCGGACTTCCCCGAGGGAGTGCTTAACATGAGGAGGGATCTGCAAAAGCTGGAGGAATGGTCTGATGCTTGGCAATTAAGATTTAATGTGAAGAAGTGCAGTGTCATGCACTTGCGTAGCAGAAATCCAAGGGAAATGTACGCAATAGGGGGCGAGAGGTTGGTGTGCACGGAGCAGGAGAAAGACCTCGGTGTGATTACTGCTGTAGATCTCAAGGTGGCAAAACAGTGCGACAAGGCAGTGGCAAAAGCCAGGAGGATGTTGGGCTGCATTCGAAGAGGAATTACCAGCAGAAAGGAAGGGGTACTAGTGCCACTGTATAAGTCTCTGGTGAGGCCTCACTTGGAATACTGTGTTCAGTTTTGGAGACCGTATCTTGCAAAGGATGTAAAAAGAATGGAAGCTGTTCAGAGGAAAGCGACCAAAATGATTTGGAGCCTGCATCAGAAGCCTTATGAGGAGACACTTGAAGACTTAAATATGTACACTTTGGAGGAGAGGAGGGATAGGGGAGATATGATTCAGACATTTAAATACTTAAAGAGAAATAATGAACAAACAAATCTCTTTGGGGAAACTGTAAAACTAGGGGGCATGACATGAAGCTGCAAGGTGGTAAATTGAAAGGCGATGTCAGGAAATACTTTTTTACTGAAAGGGTGGTGGATGCTTGGAATGCCCTCCCGATGGAGGTGGTGGGGGCAAACACAGTGACGGAATTCAAAGTGGCATGGGACAGACACAGTGGATCCCTTTACAACAACAGGATAAAATCAAAATAAACTGAACCATCTAATTTCTCAACAAATAGGGATGTCCTACATGGAACGATGGGGACGTAAACAAACAAAGAAACAAAGATATGGGGAGGGGTGAAGACGACATGGGGAGGGGTGCACCTGCTTCTGGTGGGTGCACCACTAAACAAAGACATGGGTAGGGATGCACCTACTCCCTAAAAGACATGGGAAGGGGTGCACCTACTCCCTAAAAGACATGGGTAGGGGTGCACCTACTCCCTAAAAGACATGGGAAGGGGTGCACCTACTCCCTAAAAGACATGGGAAGGGGTGCACCTACTCCTGCCATATTGCTGGGCAGACTAGATGGACCATACTGGTCTTTATCTGCCGTCATTTACTATGTTACTATGACCTGGCAGTTTCTTCCTGCTTGTGTTTGAGCATGCAACTCAATCAGCACTGGCCTCTAATGAGCTATGGTCCGATTAGCCTTCCTTCACAAATACCCCGGAGGTTTCCTCTAATTTTCTAACTCCTACCTAGCCCACTCATTGCAGAAATGGTCCTTGGCCAGGGGCCACAGACCATGGCTTTCTCCAGAACACGGTACATGTGCACCTTGAGTTTGGCCAATAGGCATCATTTTTCAATCATGGCTGAAGCTTTTTTTCGCAGCCCACAGTGGCCTGGAGAGTAGACGTCACATGCAGGAAGTGAACCCAGATCTTTCACATGATAATACACAGCATCATGAGTCAAGCCAATGGCTCAGTGGCAAGTGCTTTCAAATACATACACTTAGTAATAAATATTCCCAGTTGTAGCCCATACCTGTGCATGGAGCAGGGGAAGGCTTAACATTCACAGTCCTATGCATAGAACAAGAGATAGGGTCTGGGTAGCCACAGACTTGAGGAATCAATTGGACAAGGGTTGTTTTTGGCATTCCCCCTTTCAGGCTCATAGACTGACTCATAAGATGGCAGGATGCCAACGACAGTCATCTTTCTTGCCCACCCCTAGCAACAGCCCTGGATAGGGTTGCCGTCTGGCATCATGTCTTAAGTAACAGGCTTATCCAGTCTTGATTTTTACCTCAATGCGTGCAGAGATTTACAGCTCTGATTTTCTTAAGAAATCAATGGGACATTCAGATCTATTTTAAGCAGTCTTGGGCACAAACCAAGTTCCCGTTTATGAAAGTTCCCTTCTATGAAAAAGGAACTAAGGAAAAAAGACAGTCTAAAAAAAAGTTGTTGTTTTTTTTTAATGTGGCTATAATGTGACTATAAATCATGAATGAAAAAACAGTGCACAGAATATTGAAATATATAAATTCCATCAGTAATACAAGTCCATACAAGCCATGACTGGTGCATACTGTTTCTTAGGAGTTAGGAATCAACCCTAGCAGGGGATGAGGGGGCAACATTTCTAAGCACCTAGAATTCAGTCCTCACCCTTCATTCAATTCCTTACACATCTGCAGGAATTTGTTGGACAGAACTGCAGTAAAAGTAGAAATGAAAGTAAAACCAAAAATAAACTCCCATACATGGGTTTTTACGCTATTCACCTACCAGTATCACATAAACCATATTTGGCTTCATTAGAGTATGTACAGATTTCAATATCCCTCTCCACCTATCACCAAACAACTCTGGAATCAAGCAGAGAACATCAAAGGAGAATTCTCCCACCCTAATGTTGGTTCAGACTAAGGGCAAGCAGGCTAAATCAATTACCCACACTTCAGTCATCACTAGGCCTCACTTATAGATGGTCCAAAGCACTTAATGCACTTTTGTGTTAATACAGTGGGTAAGTGCATTGGGAGGTCATCATTCAAAACTAATGCAGCGTGTGCCAAAAGATGATGACTTCCCCTTCACTACCTCATAAATTCAACCAGGAAATGGCTCAATTTAACTGCAATGAGAAATTGGAGACATCTCTCCCATAAGGTGACAAAGCATTTACAAACCCCCTTTGCTCCTGATGCCCACTCCTTGAGTACAGATACCTACAAAGGGATGAAAAGCCTTCCCTTAACCCGGGATCACAACGTGCTTTACATACAGTCAGTCACTGACAGTGCAGTCACTGCTACAATGCACAAAAAGAACTTCCATTAACATAAGTTCCCAAAACACTGCACACTCCAAGTCCTTAGCAGACAGTGGCACACAGCCTCAGAGCTATGACAGAGGGCAGCAGTACAGCCTGAGAACCCCCAGCAGAGGGTGGGGCACCATCCTCAGGACTCCAGTACAGGGGACTGTTTGTAGCACTCCAGTTGCAAGAGCACCCATCAAGGAATGACACTCTGGCCTCACAGTGACTAGCAGAAGGCGATGCTGTGACCTCAGAGCCCATGGTAGAGGTGATACAGGTCTCCACACTATACTCATCAGCAGTTGCTGCACTCCAGTGTTCTCCAGGGATATGTTTGTATGTTTTCCAGCTTTTGTGCATAGCTGTCATTCAGTTAGGGTGTTCACTTCCTTGCATAGAAATCCCAGATTAGCAGGGAGTGCTTGCCAACTGGCAGCTGCGGTGAACTTGCAGTCTGTCCGGAAGCTCTCAGCTTCTTCCAGAAGATCTATCTAACTAGAACCAGGGCCCTGCCAGAAGTTCTGAAAACTTCCTGAAGACACAGGTTCAGAACCCTCCAACACCGCTTTCCTTGCAGCCTTCGAGGAAGGGCGAGGGGGAAACACACTGCTATACACAGAGGATGGAGAAAGAGAGGAAGATTGCAATCTGAAATCCATGTATTTTCTCATACCAAGATTTGACGTCTATTGCTGACCCATATTGTCATGAAATCACAATCCAGACATGTTTTTCTGACTCTTGGACAGATACAATCTGCTACCATAGTATAGAACCTAACAAAAGCATTAATAAGTAATCTTCCATTATACATTTTAAGTAGAAATGGGCTAAAATCTTACTTCAATTTCAATATTATTTTAGAATGGCCATTCTGAATATTGGTTTCCTTCAACATTTCTTACTGGGAAGCCAGTGGAACATAGAGGTAAAGAGAACGCCATGATGTCAGCTAATCAGAATTCAGCACTATAAGCCTATGTGCAGAATCCCCTCTTTAGATCCCCAACATGCCTAGTCTGATCACTGCAGTGCCAGTCCTATGCACCAGGCTTCCTTCTGAAAGCCTGCACTCATGGGCCCTGAATCTGGGCATGTGTCATCACTGTTATGCAATGACTAGGACTCCCGCCCCTGGGGACTGTCAATGCTGCCTTCAAAGCATCCCAGTCCCAGCTGACTAGGGAAACAAAAGTCCCAATTTGGGGACTTAAGTGTGAACTTTCTGTACAGCTGTGCACTGTACTACAGTACCACTGAGCCTGCCTCATTCTACTTTTAATGCCTTCTAATTGCTCGCAGTAATCCCTTGCTGGCAGATGATTGGTCTCCTCATGCACAGTTTGCTGAACCTGGACCTGGACCGGCCTTTTGTGCTTGATGAAGTCTTAGAATGCCAATTACCACCACTTAGTACCTTACGTTTAAACAGGAAATCGCTCAAACTGCAGAGCCGAAGAAATAAACATTATTAGGCTGCTTGTAGATTTATGATATTGCTTACTACATTTCTGATGCTTCATGTCACAAAAATGAAACACAATGACATGCGGAAAGAGAGTGAATATTCTGTTTCCTAGTCTTAGACTCCCATGTTAAAATGTAACTACTGAGATCACGCTACATGGAACTGCGAGAAGCATTTGGTATAAGATTGCCCAGCACAGGAAGAAAAAAAACTACCTGTTGGGATGCATGAAAGGTTGAAATGTTATAAATGGATCCATGTAGCTGCCCATGGAGCAAGAAAAGAGCCTGTAAATGATGAAATACCGTGGTATTGTGCAAGCCTCATCTGTGGTGCTGTCAGTGCAAGCCGGGACTGCTGAATCACCGAGTCTGTTGTGGGCCATCCCACAGTAGCTTCCTAAGTAATCTTCTAGTGCCAAGAAAGTTTTTTTTTTCTTTTCATGTGCAGTGCCCTCAGCAGTCTCTGCCACTCCCGTGCTGGACATACTAAAGTATTTCAATTTTAGATTTGATTAGTCACCTTTCCAAATTCATGCTCAAAGCAAGTTACACCTGGATACAGTGGGTATTTCCTTAGGCAAGAGGGCATATATATTTCAAGAACATAGGGACATGTTTACTAAAGGTTAATACACAGAAACAAAAGTTAAAGTACATTAAGTGCTGCCATAACAATGAAAGGGCCAAGGCAGCACTTTACACACATTAACTTTCTTTAATGCACATTAACCTTTAGTAAACATGCTCCGTAATGCAGTAATATTATTGTAGCATAGTAAATGATGGCAGATAAAGACCAGTATGTTTCATTTAGTCTGTCCAGTAAGGTGGCTAGAGTAGTGCCTGCCTCTCATGCAGGTTGCCTTCTCTGTGTCTATGTTTAGGGTTATACCTGCGGCTCCGTGCAGGTTACCACTCTCTATGTACTGAAGCATAAAAGTTATTTAAGTTTATTTTGATTCCATCCTCTTGCTATATCAGAATCCTTTGTATCTACTACTACTATGCCAGCAAGATCGCTCAGACAACATGGAGGTAAGCTCCTTCCATGTCAGCCGCATCACTGCTAAGTGATAGCCTCTTTAAATTCAAATGCCCTGCTAGGCGTGGCCCTTAGAGTGGCCGATACTGCAGGAAACAAGGTAAGAGACAATCCACCATCCTTATCTGCTCACTTACCAGCCCTTAATACAAATGCTCCATCCTACACAGAACTATAGATGCACCTCAAACACTGCTAGTCATCCCCGGAAAACCAGCTACCACCTCAATGGAAGCAAACATGACATGGATAATCACCAGAGTAATCTTGTTACTCACTCTTATGAAGTACTGCAGTCCAGCAACCATCTGCAATGGCTTGATCCCAATTATATACAGACAGAGAGATCTTATAACACGGAACCCCCCAATAGCACAAGGATACAGAAGACTGCACAGGATCATAAACAATAACCTAAGCACACCCACAATGCCCCAGAAGACACATGTAGTACCCACCCAGTCCATGAAATGTGGTCTGGTCAATGCATGGTTCACACGCAACAAAATCCACGTTATATTCGACTACATAAATGAGTACAACTTTGTCATAACGTGTGTCACAGAATCCTGGTCTACAGAAACATATAATGTCCCAACAAACCAACTCATCACTCCAGCTCTAGCTCTCCACAACTGCCCAAGACCCAATAGAAGAGGTGGAGGCATCTTTATTCTCTCCAGCAAACAACTCAATTTCAACATCATTACAGACAGTACCACAGACAATTCAAACATACTAGTAATAGGAAATAAACACTGAACTATTTGCCTGACATACAGATCTCCAAACTCAAACACAGATGACTTATCATCACTACTTGATACAGCATGCTTCCACTCGGCAAAAGATAAACCTTTCATCTTACTTGGCAACCTCAACCTCAATTCAATGTCAACAAATCAAGACGCCTCATTCCTGGATATTTATTTATTTATTAGCTTTTATATACCGCACTATTTAGCATCAGAGCGGTTTACAGGAAACGTGAACAGTCAAGCAACTTTACATAGAACAGGCATAAGCATCAGAACAAGTAACTTTAGAACAGGCATAAACCTCAAAACAAGCAACTTTACATAGAACAGGCATAAGCAGCAAATCTAGATAACATAAGGCAGGTAAGTAGTGGCAAGCAAAAGGGAAGGGAAAGGGGTGGGGAGGGGGAAGGGGGTGGGATCGAGACAGGGGAAAAGGGGGGAGGATGGAGAACTAAGTAAATGTTGTGCAGCCGGGTCTCAAGGTATAGTCTGAGTAAGTGGAGAGGCCAGCATCAAAGGGTCCTTCATTATGTTATGTGGTCATAAGCCAGCTGGAAAAGGTGAGTCTTTAATGCCTTTCTGAATGTAGATAGGTCCATAATGGCTCGGATTGAAGCAGGAAGGGCATTCCAGAGAATTGGAGCGTATAATGAAAAGGCGTGGCTCCTGACGGCATTAGTGCAAGTCCTTATGATTGAAGGAGTGACCAAGGTGTTTACCATGTTAGCTCTTCGCGTTCTGTTGTCTGGGGTAGGTTGAACCATTGCTGGCAGGGAGGCTGCAGATGAATTGTGGATAATCTTAAATGTGAGAAGAGCTTTATAGGTCAGACAGCTAGATATGGGGAGCTAGTATAGATGCATCAAGATGGGTGAGATATGCTCGTACCTAGAGACACTTTGGAGTGATTGGGCAGCTGTGTTCATGGCCAGTTGGAGAGGTTGGAGGATGTATTTTGGGATGCCATGAAGAATAATATTTGCGCAGTCATAGTGTGGGAGGATGAGAGCTTGTAAGACTGATCGAAAATTTGAGGGTTCGAGGAATGGGCGTATATGATAGAGAGTCCTTTTCTTGTAGTAGACTGCCTTGATAACATTATGTATGTGTGCAGCCGTGCAGCCATGGATACAGTGGGCTTAACACAAATCATCACAGTCCCCACATACACAGGGGGTAACACACTGGATCTTGTATTCATACCCAAGGAGCTTCACTCGGGCTGCCCCCACATCTCTACCAGGTTACTACCATCCCTTGGACAGACCACTACATGGTCACCTTTGCCCTACCACTACTCCACCACAACAGCAAGACACAAAACACATCCTCAAAGACCCGGCAGAGTCAAACAATTCAATAAACAATCACTATTGGATCACATTATACTAAGACTAGTCTCAACCTCAACCGATCTAACAGCAATTGTAGACAAATGGACTAACACCATAGCCCCATTTGTACTAGCCCCACAGAGAGAAAATAGTGGAGTAGAGGAGTAGCCTAATGGTTAGAGCACTGGCTTGGGAGCCCAGAGACCAGGGCTCAATTCCCACTCTTTGTGGCCTTGGGCAAGTCTCTTAACCCTCCATTGCCTCCAAAAGAATCCAAGTTATCAACGTCCCTGTTTAATGTACATAACCAAGTTTAAGTTACAATGTAAACCGCTTTGACTGAAATGATAAAGCAGTATAAAAAAAAAAACCCTGTTAAATAAATAAATAAATAGCACTCGTAAAGCTAATGTACCATGGTATTCCCGGGAAATAAAAGAAGCCAAGCACAAACTCAGACAGACAGAACACCAATGGACACAAACCAGAGACCCAATACACCATAAGGAATAGTCAATGAAACAAGAAGAATATTGCAACCTTATCCATAAGTACAAAAGAGTACCACACAAACCTCAAACTCAGCTCCCTAAACCATCCCTAAGAATTGTTTTAAACAGCTAAATCCTTCACACGAATGCTACCGATTCAGTAATACTCTGCACTACAAGCACAAGACTTCACTACATTTCTGCAGAATAAACTTAAGCCCTGTAGAAATACCACATTAATAAAACACTCATCCCTCATATCCAAAGGAAACCCACAAAGGTGGACCTCGTTTGAACCAAGTTCATTATAAACCGCTTTGATAGCTTGAAAAACAGTATAGAAGAAATGTTAAATAAATAAATACTACTGATCATTTAAATACTACTACAAGGCATACGCAGCGTTGTACTGACACATGCAAGAACAGTTCCTGCTCGTCAGAGCTTACAATCTAGTCAACGCAGACAATAAAGCAGCTAAGGACAAGGAAACAATCAGGGATGGTGAGGAGACATATAGGAGACTAAGTGGATCAGGATCCAAATGCGGCCTCAAAGAGGTGAGCTTTCAGCATGGATTTGAAAAGGGGCAGGGATGAAGCCTGACACCGAGACTCAAATAGTTTGCTCCAAGTATAAGGAGCAACAAAAGGTGAAAGGATCGAAGTCTGGAGTTGGCAATGGAAGAAAAGGGCATAGACAGTAGTAATCAATCAGAAGAGCGGAGTTCACGAAGAGGGGCATAGGGAGAGATGAGAGAGGAAAGGTAGTGAGGAGCCATAGAATGAGTGCATTTATAGGTCAGTAGAAGAAGTTTGAATTGGATACAGAAACAGATGAGAAGGCAGTGAAGTGACTTGAAAAGAGAGGTAATATGAGCATAACGGGGCTGGCGGGAAGCCGTACAGCTGAGTTTTGAACAGATTGAAAGGAAGAGAGATGAATCAGAGGGAGACCAACAAGGAAGAGGTTGCAATAGTCAAGACGGGAGGTGACTAGAGAGTGGTTAAGTTTCTTAGTAGTGTGTCCAGAAAGGAAGAGGCAAATTTTGCTGATGCTGTAGAGAAAGAAACAACAGGTTTTAGCTATCAGTTGGATGTATTTGGAGAAGGAGAGGAAGGAGTCAAAGATGACCCCAAGGTTGCATCCAGAGGAAATGGAATAGAAGAGCATTATCCACAGAGATTGAGAAAGGAGGAAGGGGGAAGGTGGAAGGTGGGTTTAGGGGGAAAAATAAGAAGTTTGGTTTTGACCATGTTCAATTTCAGATGACAGTGAGACATCCAGGCAGCGATGTCAGATAGGCAGGCAGAGATTTGGGCCTGGATTGCCAGAGAGATATCAGATGTAGAGAGATAGATTCAAGAGTCATCAGCGTAAAAGTGGTACTGAAAGCCATGGGAGGAGATGAGTGCACCAAGGGACTGGGTATAGCGAGAGAAAAGGAGTGGGCCCAAGATAGACTCTTGGGGTACACCAACTGATAGTGAGATAGCAGCAGAGGAGGATCCACCAGAGCAAACACTGAAAGAGTGATGGGAGAGGTAAGAAGAGAACCAGGATAACACAGAACCCTTAAAACGAAGTGAGGACAAGGTGTCGAGGAGAAGATGGTGGTCAACAGTGTCAAAAGCAACAGAAAGGTCAAAAAGGATGAGAACTGACTAAAGGTTCTTGGATTTTGCCAGGAACAGGTCGCTGAAGACTTTCGCAGGAGCCATGTCAGTAGAATGTAAAGGACAAAAGCCAGATTGAAGTAGATCCAGAAGAGCTTGAGAGGAAAGAAAGTCAAGGCAATGGCGGTGAACCACACTTTCAAGTAGTTAAGAAATGAAGGGGAGGAGGGAGATGGGTCGATAATTAGGAGAGGTAGGATCTAGTAAAGGTTTCTTGAGGAGAGGCATGCAGGGGCGGCCCAAGGGGGGTGCGGGGCCATGTGCGGAGATTAATTGCGGGGCCTCATTTGCATCGGGAGCCTCATTTGCATAAATATTTGCATAATGTTAACATGCATTTTTAGTAAACATGCTTCTTAATGAGTGTCTGGATAAAGAAAGACTAATAGATTTCTACGTTACTATATTCCAGTGCCAACCGCCAGGCCCATTAGGAAGTACTATAAACACTGACCTTTTAGAACTCATAGCAAATCCACCATATCATAACAGCTCTGCCAGGACTCATAAAGCACCAAACCCTACCTATCAAAAGGCAACACTGCAAATATTAAACCAATACATCTCAGAGAATACCAATACATCTCCTACTGGGGAAAGAGAACAAGTGACATGGTCAAATAAAAACTACATGAACAGAATACCTCAGCTTGGTTAAAATGCAGAATATAGACCATCACCAAAGAACAAGGGATCACAATTTAGAAATAGGAAGACGATAATTAAACTGGGAACCCCAAAAGCCAAACTTGGGATGTACAACAACACTGGAGAAATAAAACTATAAATTAATTTCCTCTTGTACTAAACAAAACACAAAAGATGTTAACAATGCACATTTCCCAGAGCTGATATATTCCAGTTAATAAATTCAAAATAAAAAAGTATTTTTCTACCTTTTGTTGCTTGTGCATTTTCTTTTCAGTTGCAATTGCTCCAGTCACTTTCTTCTGGTTTCTTTGTGTCTTCTGCGAGCTATCCATTTTCCTTTCTTCTCTTTTAGATTTTTTTCCAAATTTTTTCTCTATATCTGCTTTAACATACTGATCTTTCCCCTTTTGCTCTTTCCTCCATTTCTTTCCTTATTGCTTTATCATCCACTCAAATTTCACCCTTCCATTCTCAATCTACACTTACTCTTCCAATACCCGGCCCTTCGTAGACTTTTCTTCCCTCCCACACAAAATTTCTTTTCCCCTCTCCATTCTCATTTCCCATCCCTTTCTAGTCCTCCCCCAAAATCAGCTCCTTTATAGTTCTAGACCCACCCAGCATCTGCCCCTTCTAGTCCCAGTCTCCCAAGCTTCCACATCAGCCCATTTCCAGTCCTAGCCTCCCATATGCTGTTTTCCAGTTCCATTCCAGCCCCCCCATCAGCCCATTTCCACTCCAAGCTCCCCATCAGCCCATTTCCAGCCCTTTTCCAACTCCCATCAGCCCACTTCCAGTCCTATTCCAGCCCCCATCAGCCCATTTCCAGTGTCCTATTCCAGCCCATCACCCATTTGCAGTCTACGTTCCCCCCATCAGCCCATTTCTATTCCTATCCTAGCTCATCATCAGCCCATTTCCAGTCCTAGCCCCCATATGCTCTTTTCCAGTTCCATTCCAGTCCCTCATCAGCCCATTTCCTCCACGCTCCCCCATCAGCTAATTTCCAATCCTAGCCCCCTCGTCAGCCCACTTCGCCCTATTCCAGCCCCCATAAGCCCATTTCCAGTCCTAATCCAGCTCTTCATCAGCCCATTTCCAGTCCAAGTTCCCCCCATCACAACCCATTTTGTCCATTCCCCCCACCATCACAGCCCATTTGCAGTCCTCCCCCATCACAGTCCAATTGTAGTCCATTCCCCCCATCACAGCCCATTTCCAGTCTGTTCTCCCCCCACCACAGCCCATTTCCAGTCTGTTCTCCCCCCACCACAGCCCATTTCCAGTCTGTTCCCCCCATCACAGCCCATTTCCAGTCTGTCCCCCTCCCCCCACAGCCCATTTCCAGTCTGTTTCCCCCATCCCAGCCCATTTTCAGTCCGTCCGTCCCCACCATCACAGCCCATTTCCAGTCCTAATCCAGCTCTTCATCAGCCCATTTCCAGTCCAGGTTCCCCCCCATCACAGCCCATTTCGTCCATTCCCCCCCCCACCATCACAGCCCATTTGCAGTCCTATCCCCCCCACCATCACAGCCCATTTGCAGTCCTCCCCCATCACAGCCCAATTGTAGTCTGTTCCCCCCATCACAGCCCATTTCCAGTCTGTTCTCCCCCACCACAGTCCATTTCCAGTCTGTTTCCCCCCATCCCAGCCCAATTTGTCCGTTCCCCCCATCACAGCCCATTTCCAGTCCGTTCTCCCCCCATCACAGCCCATTTCCAGTCTGTTCCCCCCATCACAGCCCATTTCCAGTCCGTTCCCCCCCCCCCATCACAGCCCATTTCCAGTCTGTTTCCCCCATCCCAGCCCATTTTCAGTCTCCCCCCCATCACAGCCCATTTCCTGTCTGTTTCTCCCCCTCCCATTACAGCCCATTTCCAGTCTGTTTCCCCCCCCATCACAGCCCATCCAGTCCTAGCTGCCCCCCCCCCCGAAGAGCCCCGCGCCGTCTAAGGGGCTGCAGAGGGAGCCGGGGAAGCCCGCGCGAGGCCACGGCTCCCTCTGCACAGCCCGCCAGCGTGAAGAACCTTTACCTTCCCACTGGCGTCTGTTTCAATGAAGCCGCGAATGCCGGGAAAGGTTAAAGGCAATGCCCTTTAACCTCTCTCGGCATTCGCGGCTTCATTGAAACAGCCGCCAGCGTGAAGGTAAAGGCTCTTCACGCTGGCGGGCTGTGCAGAGGGAGCCGGGGCCTCGCGCGGGCTTCCCCGGCTCCCTCTGCAGCAGTCCATTGAGCGAGAATGTGGTTCGCGCGGGGCCCTGTGCGAACAACATTCTCGCTCAATGGACGGGCCGGCCCTGGAGGCATGACTACAGCATGCTTGAAGGCAGCTGGGACAGTTGCAGAGGAGAGTGATAGGTTGAGAATATGAGAGATGGAAGGGATGACAGTGGAGGAGATGGGGTTAAGGAAATGGTTAGGGATAGAATCAGATGAGCAGGTAGTGAATTTAGAGGAGGAGAGAAGACAAGAGGTTTACTCATTGGAAATTTTAGAAAAGGAAGAGAGGGTAGCAGAGGTTGAGGGGAAGAGGGGATGGAGCTGATTTTGTGGGGAACTGGAGTGCAATTTTGTGGATTTTGTAATGGAAGTAGTCAGCTAGGGTTTGGGCAGAAAGGGAAGGAGGGGTTGGTGGCGGAGGCACCTTGAGGAGATAGTTGAGAATTGTAAAGAGACAACGAGAGTCAGAGGCAAGAGAGTTAGTCAGATGGACATAGTAGTTTTGCTTGGCGAGTGCTAAGGCTGACTGGAAAAAGGCAAGCATTAATTTGAAGTGAAGAAAGTCAACAAGGGTACAGGATCTGAGTCAAATGTGCCCAGTATGTATCCCAAGCTGTTTTGAATTCTAGTAGTGAAGTACCTGCCGCACATTATAATCACATTGCATGGCATTTTCACATAACTCAAGGGACAGAAGGACATTTTCAAAGCCTTTGCCATAGCTTTACCCACGACAACGGGCTTTTATTAAACTTGCTCACCGTGTGGGTCAATGTAGGCACATAGTGCAATTTCTTGTGTTTCTTTTACCTGGTTTAGGGAAAGGTCTTCCTCGGACCAGGATTTGGACTTACAAATATAATTTTGAAATGTCAAAAGTATGCTCATATTTTTTTTTACTCTGAATAAAGTGGCTGCCTAAAAGAGAGTTAGGACAGTTCCTGGGATACTTTTCAAAGCAAAGTACCTCTGAAAATCCTGCAAAGGCTGGAGTGAAAAGCGCAGGTGCCACTTTTTGCCATCAGGGGTGGTTGTAAAACTCTTGCCCTAGTGCAGCCTGAAATTCCAATTTGTGCAATTTTTAAAGGTCACAGTTGTAATTCTTAGTTTCTCAAATTTAACAAAAAATATGAAGGAAGATGCTTCCCCACCATAGGGCAGTCCTATAGATAGGGCTATAAAAAGTATACAGGAGTGTCTTCATTGTAAAGCGTATCACCTCTTTTTTGTTAAATTTGAAAACCTAAGAATTACAATATTGATATTCTTATTTGCATAAATTGGATTTTCAGGCTGCATTAAGTCACATAAATTATGTGCAAAACCCCATGGGAATAAGATTGCAACATGGGAGAGATAGTGCTTATGTTTTTGGGATAAGATACCCACTGAAGACAGGAATAATTAAACATTTAGGAGGTCTTTAACATTATCAGCTGCAAGATCCTTTAAATGCACCGAGCCCTAAGGCAGATGACATGCTATAATGAGTAGAACCCTGGGACTGGGCGACCTGGGAGACAACATGGTAACTTCTAATAGCATACTCTAAACATTGTCTACTTTCTTAAACAAACAAAAAAAAACCCCACACACATACTAGTACATTACAGTATTTTGCAATATAGTACTTTGAGCCATCTTTGGGGAAGTGGCATAAATACCAATCAACATAATCAGCAGAGCAACCATACAGATAGATAGATATAAAATCACTAGGACTTGCCCCCTCTTTAAAATCCTCCTGGGTTTGGACTATCCAAATTTTAAGATGTAATTTTATCTGTCACAGAGCAGAATCAATTTTAGTAATACTGTAGGTACCATTAAAAAAACACAGTTCCAATCTCAAAGACAGCTCCTTCTTTGACTTGTCCAACATGAAGAATTAAAGAGCTAATATACCCTTGATTTTAAGAAAATATATTAACCTTAGATGTCTAGATTTGCTCCGCCTTAAATGTTCCTAAATTTAGGAACCCGTGAACATAAACACCAAAATTAGGAACTCAGCCCTATCAATTTTCAAAGGGGTGTCTCAACTTTATGTGCCTAAAGCCTTCTGGGCCAATATTCAGAAATCCAGGTATTCAGCACTGAACATCCAGACAGAGCAGTGACTAGGGGAGAGAGTTTCACTGCAAACTGGAGAACTGCCAGCTCTATCCTCACTCCGCCAAGACCACCCCTGCACTATCTGCATAGCGCCAAAGTACTCAGGAAGATTTTCAGAGGCACCATTTGGATAATGGGGTCAAAGGGAAGTGCAGCATAAAATTCACTACCTATGGCTGGTGAACTGCTGCACAAGATCTCTTAGGGGGAGAGAATATAGTTTCCTCCCCAAGTCTTGCTGTGTACCTTCATGTGATGACCTCACTGTACAAAATCTATACTAAATCCCAGCCAGGCAACACTATGATCAAAGAATGGTAGGAAAGAAAAAGAAAAATACATACTGGCCGCATGTTGCCCAGGATAAAAAGGTGCCCACCCGTAGTCTCCATACTAGGACTAACGATGGTGGTAGTGACAGTGCAGACACCTGCAGATGCAGGTAACATCCCACCAGAGATAAAGGTCATGATGAGTGTGTTCATGGACCCACTGTGGCAGGAGATAACATTTTCATTAACTATGGTTAAGTGGACTTCTGCAGATGAGAGGAGATAATGTACTGCTACTTCTATGCTACAAACCCTATATTTAAATCAAGAGGGTATACAAATAGAATCCACCAAAAACTAGATACAGATTAGATGGTTTAGAGTGAGCATTGTAAAAACTGGCAAAACAGATATATGTTGATTCTATAAGAAAGACCTGTAAAGAGTGACTCACCTCGTAGCTGGCTGTGAAGTTTTGATGGTGGAAAATTTCTATACAGAAAGGCACAATAAAGTAGCACACCATGTCCATTGGAAACTCTGTAAATACTACAACATCTTTGTGTCTGAAAAGCCCTGGGATCATGACCCTTAGAGAATTACAGAGAATAAAAAGGTTATGATCACCTGGGCCATTCCCATTCTGTCGGTTAAAACTGGTTGTGATGAAACCCGACATATTGGTAAAGGAGAAAAACACCAGAAAGGCATAGAGGTGTCGGTTCCAAGTGATTATTCTGTGAATTGTGTGGAGAAGCAGAAGATCTTGAGGTACCAAGAAATTTAGTCAGAGACCAAGAAAATGTGGCAGAAAGATACAGAAATATTTCCCATTGTATTGGGAGCCACATGCTTGATAAAGAAGAACTTCCAAGCACATCTTGACAAACTACCCATACATGTTACATCTTACAAACTCCAGGAGGCTCTCTTCGGCACGATGCAAGTACATTAGTAGTAAATATGAGACTGAGATCGTACTCCACATACCCTGGCTTAGAAGTGAGGTTCATGACTCTCATGGTATATGCAAAACTCAATACAATTAGTTAAACTGACTGCACAAGGGTTAAACTAAAACAACCACAAACCAATACCCTTGACCCTATTCTGCTCAATATTCCAATCTCTAAAACAATTATATATCTTCTTGAATATTATTAATTACATTTAATAAGGCACAAAATGACCTCAGGATGGTCTTACCCCGACATGTGGCAAACAAATCACCATAGGGTTTAAGAGCAGACACTCTTCCATATCTTTAATGCAAAATTCAACATTACATTATTATACCATTTATCTAAACTGCATATATAGCACAACCTTACCACCACCTTACCACCAACAAAACAACATTATTGAGATTCCCAGAAAAACAACCACCAAGGTTTACAAGTGTCTGCGTTTCAACATAAAAAAAACAACCACCAAGGGTTACAAGTGTCTGCGTTTCAACATAAACCGGAATATTTAGTATTTTTCAATTATTTTCCTGAAAAGAGAGAAAGAGAAAAATTTCCTCTTCAAACAGCAGAATACATACACCGTTCAATAGAAAGTTGTTCACTTATCTGAACAATCCAGGGGTCCGGCTCGTGGCAGCAGACAGACATCTATTTCTATTACAACAGTCTAGTCCCAAACGCCAAACTGCAAGGAAACACGCCGTTCTGGTAAAAGTATAATATCTCCGACAAAAGCTTTTGTTTCGCCAATAAGGCTTCTTCAGGGTTTCTTAGCAATAATATTATCATCTCTCGTCTTCCATGTCCGATACAGAATACCTCTCTACTTTCACATCTGACGTCGATAACTTTTAAAAGGCATCAGGAAACGTGATTCGCTCACAACAAGTGATGTGTTGTCTACCTAATACCTTCATTTAAACCGTACTAAGGATTATGATAAAAACACTTAAAAGGCTAAAGAAGAGGAAAGCAGACCAGAACTCCACAGTCACCTAATTTACAGCTGAATATACAATCGCAATCCAAAAGGATCTCGAAACTTCAAATCGTATATTGAATTCCATTCATTTTGAAGCAGCAGTTAAATAAAAAGTGTCCATTCTATTTTGTCATTTAATCCATATGGATCTAAAGTATTCAAATCATACATCCATCTCTGTTCTCTTTGCAGCAACAGACGTCCTCTGTCCCCTCTCCGTATATTTAAAGGGATATATTCCAATACCGTACAGCGTAGATCTTCAAAAGCATGATTGCAAGAAATACAATGTTGAACAAGAAACATTTCTAATTTGGCTTTGTTTATACTGTATTTATGTTCAGCTAGTCGTGTCCGCAAAGGGCGGGTGGTTTTCCCCGATATATAACTTAGGACAAGGACACCAAAGTGCATATACCACAAATGAGGTATTGTACGAGGTGTCTTGATCATAAAAACGACTTTTATTCTTATAACTCGCATACAACTGACTTTCCATAAGATCGCAAAATGAACATCGTCCACATTGCTTATGTTGATATATTATACCAGTAGTTTGCTGTCGAGGGACAGCAGAGCACAGTTGATCTCTAAAGTTTTTCCCCCGGCTACACGCCACACGCAACGTATTACCAGATAACTTAGGGTGAGATCTAAGTATGTTCCATCTCTTATGAATAGAGGCAGCGATCCGACTAGAAAGACTAGAATAAGGCAATACACATGTAATTGAAGATATCTTGGAAGATGCATCAAATTCAGTATCACTAAGCCGAGGCCTAGGAAGCCATTCACGATGGTTATATTTTGCTCTTTTGTAAGCTCCTTTTAAAACAGAACTGGGATATCCACGTTGTTGAAACTTCCACATCATATTCTGTGCTTGTATAGTAAATTCATGTTCAGACGAACATATACGTCTACATCGGAGTAATTGTGAATACGGCAAGCTACGCTTCAAATGCTCTGGATGGAAACTGGTAAAATGTAAAAGGGCATTTTTATCTGTAGGTTTGGTTTAAATAGTCGTAGAAAATCGCTCTCTATACTTCTTAATTTGAACGTCTAAAAAATGTATCACAGATTTCTGAATATTGATCTCAAACTTAATATTATTATTACAATTATTCAGATAGTTGAAAAATTCATTCAAAGATTCTAAAGATCCACTCCACAAAAGAAAAATATCATCTATATAGCAATACCATCGCAAAATATGAGGCACATATTTTGAACTATAAATCCACTGAACTTCAAAATTATGCATTTAAAGATTTGCTAATGATGGTGCAAACGTTGCCCCTATAGCCGTGCCTGAGATCTGCTGGAAAAATTCCTGGTTTATAGACAAAAAAGTTCTTCTTCAATGCCAGCTCAGCTAAAGTTAAAAGAAATGTTGTAGGGACTGTATGTGGTCTTGGTCTTGTATTCCATATGTCTGATAATACTAGTAAAACTTCATTTTGAGATATCGACGTATACAAGGCTGCTATATCTAAAGTTGCCATCCAAGTAACCTGTTCGGTGGAACCATACTCTTCTAAAAGTGTCAAAAAATGCATTGTATCTTTAATGTATGAAGGGATTAAAGGAACTTCTCCTTTTAGATGCATATCCAGGTATATATCTATTATCGTCTTCTGTAATTCAGTAGGATCCGATGCTAAATATGCATAATGAATCATAGAATTTAATTGCCTTAACACTTCATTATCATAACTAATAGTGTCCATAACTTCAACTGCCCCTCCTTTGTCTGCTCTTTTAATGGTAATATCAGTCATCCTTGAAAGATTCCGCAGAGCTTCAAATTCAAATTCTTAGGAGCATTATTAAATTTTGATTCCATTTTACATATATCCGAGAGTACAAGATCCATAACACCGGGAGGAATCCACCCGGATTTTAAACTTACTAAAGACGAATCAGAAATTGGAAGGCTTCTCATAAAAAAATAACTTCAACTGTATAGATCTAACCAATCTTTCTATGGCCACCCTACTCCAAAAGCCATCATAATGTGGTCCATTGACAAACAATAAACCTTTAGCTATTACAGTATTTTGTGCTGGAGTCAGCACTCTATGAGAGAGATTAATAACTGTATCCATTACTGAAAATCTACTGTTTCTTTTTTGCGGCGCGAGCATGTTGGTGGCCTGGAAAAATTTTCTTGTCAGCCAGTTAGTTAATACCATGTTCTTTTTTATTCTTTGATTTAGAAAAATAATTTGAGTGTCCCGATTGTATATTCAGCTGTAAATTAGGTGACTGCTTTCCTCTTTTTTAGCCTTTTAAGTGTTTTTATCATAATCCTTAGTACGGTTTAAATGAAGGTATTAGGTAGACAACACGTCACTTGTTGTGAGCAAATCATGTTTCCCGATGCCTTTTAAAAGTTATCGACATCAGACCCATAGAAGTGAAATTAGACAGGTATTCTGTATCGGACATGGAAGACGAGAGATGATAATATTGTTGCTAAGAAACCCTGAAGAAGCCTTATTGGCGAAACAAAAGTTTTTGTCGGAGATATTATACTTTTGCCAGAACGGCGTGTTTCCTTGCAGTTTGGCGTTTGGGACTAGACTGTTGTCTGGATTGTTCAGATAAGTGAACAACTTTCTATTGAAAGGTGTATGTATTCTGCTGTTTGAAGAGGAAATTTTTCTCTTTCTCTCTTTTCAGGAAAATAATTGAAAAATACTAAATGTTCTGGTTTATGGTGAAACACAGACACTTGTAACCCTTGGTGGTTGTTTTTCTGGGAATCTCTATAAGTGTTGTTTTGTTGGTGGTAAGGTTGTGCTATATATGCAGTTTAGATAAATGGTATAATAATGTAATGTTGAATTTTGCATTAAAGATATGGAGGCAGTGACCCATGATGTGAGTGTCTGCTCTTAAACCCTATGGTGATTTGTTTGCCACATGTCGGGGTAAGACCATCCTGAGGTCGTTTTGTGCCTTGTTAAATGTAATTAATAATATTCGAGAAGATATAGAATTGTTTTAGAGATTGGAGTATTGAGCAGAATAGGGTCAAGGGTATTGGTTTGTGGGGATGTGCAAAACTCACCCATTTGGAGAAACTGCCCCTCATAATGCTGCTGAAGGTCACTGGATAGCAGGGGTAAAGCCAACGGTGGCAATTAAGACATTATTCCATCTCTTCTTCCCTCATCACAATACAGCTTGATGCAAAGAATAAATGTAACTCGTGTCTATCTCTTTTTTATTAAGCCTTTGTCTTTTCTCCAATGGGTTTCTTGGAATTAACATTCAAATTCAACATTCTGGATCACTGTTTTAATGAGTTGTTCCATACTAGTTGTTGACTACTTTATATTCTATATTAAATACCACTTCCACATCCAAGTAACCAGAAATCTCCTTAAGGAACAAGTTGCCTTCATAGCCACGGTCAGATCCATTACTGTATACTTGTCAGACTTTTATTATCAATTGCTTTCTCCAAGCATAGAAAACATATAAATTGGAAATTCACTTTCAATCCCAAATAAACCTTCTTCCCCTCTTTCACCATCAATAGCTGCAGGTCCAGACTCTGCAGCAAACACCTTGCAGAGGAACACTGCCACCTGCAGGATAGAAATTGCAATAAAGTTCACAGCTTCAAATATCAGTACCTTCTCATTTTTAGTGCCAAAGCAAATAGTTATTTAATTTAATTAGGCTTATGCAACTCAGAGGAACCTTCATGTATAGTCACTTCTTTCTGTCATTATCTGGATCCTTGATTCCTGAGTTCCATATTTCAGAACAGGGGACATAATTCTGATGGTTAATCCAGGTGAACATATAATATTTGGCAATGATCACATAATATGTTGCTTGTGAAATAAAACCTGTATGGTTCACTCAGGATGACATAGAACCTGAACAGCAAAAACACATTTCCTCATGCAATGCTGAGGTGAGCAAGGCACTAAGCCAGTTAGCCAAAGCTGACATTAGGCGTGGCTGCCAGGGCAAATAGCCTGGGGCCCCCCATGTCACAGGAGGCTCCAATCCTGCCAGAAACTGAAGCAGGTTTTGCAATCCTCTCCTCAGTTTCTTCCAAGGCTCCAGCATCTCTACCACTGGCCCTGCAACTAGCTCGCATATAAGATACTGTTTGTACCTGTTCACTGATATCTAGAGCAGGGTTTCCCATAACCAGTTAGGTTTTCAGAATATCGTCCATGAATATGTATGAGATCATTTGCATATAGTTTCCCATGCATGCAAACAGCTTCCAAGGTTGCCCTCTGCTGTGGGAGGCTGCATGATAATACAGGCTTCTCACAGCAAGATAGAGGGAGGGTTGGAGGGATAGGAAAGAGACAGAGGTTGAGACCATCTGGCTAGAATAGCAGGAATTGGGAGGAGCTTGCAGTGAACTTTAAGAACAGCTACTTTTCCTTGCCTGCCACCAGTGTTCACCCACCCACCTTACCCAAAGGGACAATCACGGCATGGGGGAGGAGAAGATTGGTGTTGTGGATTCTTTTCAGTCTCACTGCTGTAATACTGTTGTTGTTAAGTGCCGCTGAGTCAGTGTCAACTCATGGCAGCCCATTGGATAGTTGACCTAACCTGTATTCGCTCTTCAGTCAGGTGGCTCACTGTTGATGGAGTGGCACCCATAGCTGCTGTTATTGTATCAATCCATCTCATTGCTGGCCTTCCTCTTTGGGTTGACTTTCTACCTTGCCAAACATGATGTCTTTCTCTAATGAACTCTCTCTTTGCACAATGTATCCAAAGTATGAAAGTTGAAGTCTTGTCATTTGAGCTTCTAAGGAAAGCTTAGATTTGATCTCCTCTAGTACCGACTGGTTTGTTCTTCGGGCACTCCACGATATACACGGTATTCGTCCCCAGCACTGTAATTCAAAGGTATTGATTTTCTTCCTATCTTTTCCACTGTCCAACCTTCGCATCTATATGATGTTATTGATGGCTTAGATAAGTCGAATCTTTGTATGGAGAAAGAGACATCTCTGCTCTTAATAATCTTGTCTAGGTCCTTCATAGCCATTCTGCCAAGAGCAATGCATCATCAAATTTCTTGACTGCTTGTCCTTTCTTTATTGATTGTTGATCCAAGTAGGTTAAAGTTGTCAACTATTTCAATTTCTTCTCCATCAATGATGAACTTATTGATTTTGCCAGCTATCAGGATCTTTGTCTTCTTAACGTTAAGGTGCAGGCCCATTTTAAGACTATATTCCTGGATCTTGAGAAGCAAATGTTTCAGATGGTCTTCACTTTCAGCCTGCAATGTGGTATCATTAGCGTAACAAAGGTTGTTGAGTCTTCCACCAATCTTCACACCTCAGTTGTCTTCATACAGTCCTGCTTCTCTGATGATTTGTTCTGCATTAAAGAGATAGGGGGGAAGGTATGCAGCCTTGTCAAAAACCTTTGCTTATTTTAAACCATTCTGTTTCTCTTAGTTCCATTTGAGCTGTTGCTTCTTGATCAATGTAAAGGCTGTGCAAGAGAACTATTAGATGTTCTGGTATACCCATGTTTCTTAATGTGGCTCAGAGTTTCCACAGTCAAAAGCCTTGCTGTAGTCAGTAAAACACATACAGATATCCTTTTGGTATTTTGTCTTTTCAAGGATCCATCTCACATCCGTGATGATGTCTCTCATTCCTCGGCCTTTCCTGAGCCCTGCTTGCATTTCAGGCAGTTCTTGTTCCAGGTGTGGTTGTAGTCTCTGCTGAATGATCTTGAGTAGAATCTTGCTGGCATGTGGGATCAGAGCAATTGTGTGATAATTTCCACAGTCAGTTGGATCACCTTTCTTCAGTATTGGTATAAACACAGATCTTTTCCAGTCAGTTGACCATAAATTTGTCTTCCAAATTTCCTAGCAGAGCCTTTTAAGTATGGTAACAGCTGCATCCAATTGCTGTAATACTAGGGGACATAATTCTGATGGTTAGTCCAGGTGCATACATAGTATTTGGCAATGATCGCATAATATGTTGCTTGTGAAATAAAACCTGTATGGTTCACTCAGGATGACATAGAACCTGAACAACAAAAACACATTTCCTCATGCAATGCTGAGGTGAGCAAGGCACTAAAAATGTTTTTGAGTCCAGGTGGCTGAGGGTCAGGCCAGCACTTGCCCTCATGGTGAGGGCAATGCCCTTGCACGCAGAAAAAGTGTGAGTGAGGGGAGGTCTGTCCAAATCACAGTTCATATGGCTGGATGGGGCCTCCTTACCCATGGAGCCAACATGACCCCAAGGAGGTTGAGCCCACTCATTACTCCATGGTGGCAAGAGTGTGGAAGTGATGGAGAACATTTGCATTAAAAGACATTAACCTTTTTTCCAACTGTAACCCCCTAAGGTTTGTGCCTGTTGAATGAGGATCCAGAGGACACCCCCAAAACTAAAGTAATTAAGTTGTTAAAGTTAAAGCTGTGGCCATGTCTAAGGTGAAATTCTCCTTACCATTAATTTCCTTTCCTGGAGTCCAGCTATACCAGTCCAGACAAGTGAGTTATGTCCCCCTGCCAACAGATGTTGAGACAGAGAAAGTCAAAGAGCCAAACCAAGCTGTGACCTCACATGGCATAAACCCCAGGCACAGCTAGAAGGCTCCTCAGTACTGCTCGTAATAAGCAATGGAGCCAAAGAACCCCTATAGAGACCATGGCTCAAGAAACTAGCCCATGAACTATGTACAAGGACCATGGCCCATGGGAAGCATGGCCAATGCCCCGAGCTGCTGTGAGCACTATTTACACAGACTGTGGGTGTGGGCACTGGCCTGGTCTAGCCAGACTCCAGGAAAGGAAATTAATGGTAAGGAAAATTTCACCTTCCAGGTCGTCCATCTAGACTAGTCCAGACAAGTGGGATGTACCCAACGCTACTCCCTCTGGATGGGATGAGAGCACTGCAGCTAGCACCCGTGACCCAAACTGAGTCGTCGCTTGTGCCTGGAGGTCCAGGTGGTAGTGATGGGCAAAGGTAGACCAGGAAGATCAGGTCGCCACCCAATAAATGGTGCGGTCCGCAGCCTGCCGGGCCTCAGAGGCCATGCACCCTGTTATGAGCCAGTCGTCCAAATATGGATAGATGAAAGTGTCCTGCAGTCAGAGGTGGGGTCGGAGGCCCCCTGTCCGCTTTGGGACAAGGAAGTATTGGGAGTAAAACCCCCATCCTCAGAAGTGCAGTGGGACTGGTTCCTCTACCCCATCCTTGAGGAGACCTGTGAACTCCTGACTCAGGAGAGCCTGGTGCTGAGGAAGCCGACTTGGCTTTCCGGGGAAGTATGGAGGAGGGACTTGGTCCAGATGGAGGAGATAGCCCTCCCGAATGACTTGGAGGACCCAGGCGTCGGTGGAGATGGACTCCCACCTGTGGAAGAAGTGGACAAGACATCCCAGATGGACAGCCGCCCTGCCAGCGGATGAGAGGCTATGCCAATGGTGTCAAAATCCTGAGGATGGTTGAGCCAGCGCTGGAGGTTGGGTCTTGGAACCCTTCGGCTTACAAGGGCCATGCGCCGTGGCTTTGCCCTGACTGCCCTGAATGGGGGTCGACGCTGGTGAGTAGGACAGATAGCCCCTGTAAGGGAGTCCCTTTCAGTGGAAGAAAGGCTTTGTGCTTTGTTGTTTCTTCCTGGGAAGGGAGGAAGTTTTTCGGGAGAGGCGAGTATGAGTCACGTACTCCATTTCGATCTCCGCTGCCTTATCCTTCATGGGATTGCCAAATAGTTGCTCCCCAAGGCAAAGGACATCCATCAGCTTCTCCTGGACCCATTGCTCCAGATCCAAAGACTGGAGCCAAGCCTACCGGTGGGATCCGATGCCAGCCACCACCACCAGGGAAGAAGACTCGAAGCCGTCGTACGCTGCTCGCGAGAGGTACTTCGAGCATTCTCTGACAGACTTCAAGAGGGTCTGAAAACACTGGAGATGGTCTCCGTCAAGGCCCGCCACATAGCCTCCGAGCTCTCTAGAGAGGTCACAGAGGAACATCCCAATGTATTTTTTTTAAATTACATTCTCTTATATACCGCGCTATTCTGCATCAGTGCGGTTTACATTGAACAAACTGAAATTACATTGAACAGGGCATTATAACTTGGAGATAACTATTTTACAGGGAACATGGGCTATGGAGGGTTAAGTGGCTTGCCCAAGACCACAAGGAGCACCTGTGGGACTAGAAACCCCAGTCCTTCCGGCCCAAGGTTGCTGTCCTCTAGTGGGATTTGAACCCCCGACCTTCCGGCCTGAAGTATAATTGCTAAGCTTGGATGCGGCATGACAGCATGGAGCCCTGATAAGTCTTGCGCCCGAGGACGTCAAGGGTATTAGACTCTGCCCGGCGGGACCGAAGAATGAGTCTTTGGGCTCTTTAGCTTCCGCATGGCTGATTTGACCACCAGAGGTGTGGGAAAGCTGGGCTTTCTGAAACCCCGGACTCCGCTGAACCCTATATATAGTGTCCAGGTGCTTGCTCACAATAGGGACTGAGGCCGCGGTTTCCCACATGCAGAGGAGGAGTCAGTTCAGATTGGGAGGGACCGGCACCGAGAGAGCGTCCCTCGGAGGGGCCTCATATTGCAGAATATCAAGCTCCTCTGCACGGGGTTCCTCCTCCAATTCGGTGGTGAGCACTATGGCCTGTGCCATGTCCTGGACAAACTCCAAAAAGGAGATTCCTCAGGAGGTGACCACCGCCTCTGGGTCGGCGGAGAGGGGTCCAAGGGAAGGTCTCGGTGGGACCAAGTCTCCAGGGAGGTCTCCCCGTCAGACTCCCACTCTGAGGACTCGAGGTCGGGCAGCTCGAGATGGGTCAACCACCTGTGCCAGATTTCTGAGGCCAAAACCTTCCCGGAGCCAGAGGCGCTCGCCCAAGAAGATCTCATGCCTGAGGACCGGGACGGAGATCGAGACCCACGCTGAGGATCCTCACGAGGCTTCTGGCTCTCGGGAGTCACAGCGGTAGCTGGAGAGTCCTCGAGGTTGAGGTCCCTGCACTCTCGAGACGCGTACCGCCGGGCTGGGCAGTGAGGAATGCAGAAATGCTGGGCCTCCAACTCGGGAGAGGGGTCCTGTGACACTGACACCAGGGTGACTGAGTCAGGTGTCGAGGAGGAGAGGGGGTTCTCTCTGGGACAACCAACGGAGACCAGGCGCCTTCACCAGAGGCCTCCGTATTGGTTCAAGGTACCTTACTGGGCCACTCCCTCTCCGACTCGAGAGTTTGGTGAGGGGGGCTGAGAGACCGGGCGCGTGATCTCTCACACTTGTCTGGCGCCCCCGACAGAGTCCTCGCAGCCTTCTTCTTCCGCTCGCGTTCAGACGACCTCTGGTCAGAGTGCCGCCGGGCCTGGGGAGGAGCCTTGGGAGACTCCAGAGGTTGTGGGGCCGAAGAGCAGGAAGCTACCGGAGATACCAGGACTGCCTTATGGAAGAGATCATTCAGCTTCTGCTTACAACTCTCATGAATGTCCGTGAGTGACATGTTTTTTGAAAACCTGTCACATTTCTTAAAACCAGAGGCCATTGTGGGGAAAAAGGACCCCTGCGAGGTCAAAGACTCTCGATGCGGCCAGTGGTTAAAAGGTGCGCAAAGCACGCTAAAGCAGAAAAAAGTCAAAAACCCAGAGACCAAGGTCAAAGCAGAGGTGCTCGAGAGGCAGGAAGAGGATCAGCTAAAGCCAGATAGCAAAAACCGGTTGGAAACAGAAAACCTTTTTTCGGGGACGAGACGCATGTCCGAAGGGCTACACAGAAAAAGGGAGACTGAGTAACATGGCACCCTTGAGCGGGAAGGGGACCACGCATGCGTGGTGGTATTCCCAAAGGTTTTCTTTGAAAGCTGGGGAAATGCTCCACACGGGCTCCGTCAGTGCCGACATCACCCATATGTGAGGGCTGACTTCCTGCTTGTTCCTGGAGAAGAGAGCATCCACCCTCAGGAATTGCAGCCACTGATCCAAATCCGCTGTGGACCATGCGTAGTGTGGTAAGGAAAGCTGTATAGAAGGGATGGAATGGGAAGAAAATGAGACCTGTGCCTTTAAAAGCAGAGATCAACAGAGTTCCCATAGTAACCACAAGCCTCCGAGGCAGACTACAGCTAGTACTAAGCCCCGCCCACTTAATGACGTTAGAGCTAGGTTGAGCCCTAACAGCTCTCACGTGTGCAGGGAGAAAGGCGTGGTGCCTAAGAAGAGTAAATTAGACTTACCTGCTAATTGTTGTTCCTTAAGGAACTCTAGTCCATAGAGAGTTGAGAACCTCCTCCAGAAGCCTTGGAGACTGAATGACATCATCGCTTTCCCAACAGTGGTATAAGTAGGCAAGGACTGCTCCCTATCATCAGTACCTATTGACAAAGCAAACTGAGCAGAGCAACAAATAAGTAGATAACAGATTATCAAACCAACAGAAGGAGGAACAGGATACATAACGCCTACCGAAAGGGTTCCCAGAATGGCTCCACTCTACGCCCCCCGAGAACCCTATCCATCGCTACCTTCCTCCCTCCGCATCAGACAGTGAACGCGCTAGGCCTGCAATCTCCCAGGCTGGGACCGTAAGCCTATTATCTTAAAATATTAATGGTATCTTCGTTCTTCCCGGCCACCAACCGCAAAAAGAGATCGCTCAACTTCAGGCCAACGAGCTGATAAACCCCAGGGAGGGCTCCGGGACTGGACTAGAGTTCCTTAAGGAACAACAATTAGCAGGTAAGTCTAATTTACTCTTCCTTTTCATCCCTCTAGTCCAGTCCCGGAACCATAGAGGATGTACCAGAGCAGTAAACCTCAACGGGAGGGACCAGCGAACCCAGCCTGAAGAACCGCCGAGCCAAAACGCCCATCCCCCGCCGCCTGCACATCGAGCCTGTAATGCTTGGCAAAGGAGTGCAACGACGACCAGGTCGCCGCCCGACAAATGTCCCCAATGGGGACCAAACTGAATTCCACCCAAGATGCTGCTTGAGCCCGAGTCGAGTGCGCCCGAAGACCTTCCGGCACCACTTTTATTTATTTATTTATTTAACAGTTTCTTATATACCGCCCCTTCCAGAGATCAGGGGCGGTTCACATCGAACAAAAATCAATATACTTCTGTATATTTTACATGGAACTTGTGTTAACTATGTACACGTTTAGTTACATTGAACATGTTTTGAACATTAACTAGAATAACACTATTCAAACTATGTACAGGTCATCACAACATAATTGAGTTACCGGTATTATTTACAATAGAGATATAGCCATTTGTCTGTGTAAATCTTTGTCTGTAGGGTAGGGCAGAGTAGAGTAAGTGTCTTTCTTATGTTTAATCATTTGTTCTGTCTTGAGAACTGTGAATGTGTTTCTGTGATTGTATCGGAGAGGTTTTTTGTTGGTAGGGGATCTCAAAGTGTTTTGTGAAAAGGTATGTTTTTAGTTCTTTTTTGAATTGGTGAAGGTCTTTTATTTTGCGGAGGGTTAAAGGGATTTCGTTCCAGAGGGTAGGGGCAGCAAAGGAGAAGGCTCTATCACTTGTCGTTGCTCTGGTCCTTCTGAAATTAGTTTTTATGTTGAGGGAGTGGGTTGCGTTCTGTCTTCGTGTTCTAGTTTCTGATGGGGTTTGTAATAGGGTAGATAGTTGGGAGGGAGAGATGTTATTGAGGAGTTTAAAGGTAGTAAGGAGGATTTTATATTTTATTCGGCTGCTTATGGGGAGCCAATGAAGATCTAGTAGTATTGGGGTCACGTGGTCTGTTAGCTTAGCTTTTGTGACCATCTTGGCACATATGTTTTGTGCTCTTTGGAGGAGGTATATGCTTTTTAGTGGTAGGCCATTTAGAATGCTATTGCAGTAGTCAAAGTGGGGGGTGATGAGGGAGTTGACCACTGATCTAAAGTCATGTGTGTTGAGTAGGGGTCTCAAGTGTTGTATTGTCTTGAGTTTATAGAATATCGTTTTTACTGTATGTTTTATGTGTGGGATCATGGTGAGTGAATGGTCCAGAATTATTCCAAGGTATTTTACCTCCTTTTTAATAGGTATTGGTGTGTTATTTATTGTGATTGTGGTAGGGTAGTTGTGGTCCATGTCAGGTTTTCTCGTTATGAACATTGCTTCAGTCTTTTTGAGATTGATGCTTAGGTGGTTGTTTTCAAGCCATATGGTGGTCTCATTCATGCATTGGAGTAGTCTATCGTATTTGGGGTTGTTGGTGTTTATGTACGCGGAAGCAATAGCTGTCTTCACCCAACGCGAAATGGACACTTTCGCCGCCGCTTCCCCTTTTCGCGGCCCCCCGAAAGCCACAAACAGCCGATCGGACCTCCGAAACTCCGTTGTCCGCCGAAGGTACTTACGCAGCACTCGACGCACATCCAGAAGGTGCAACCGTCTTCCCAACACATCGTCCCGCTGGCTAGAAAAGACGGGCAGCGAAACCACCTGGTTAACATGAAAGGGCGAAACGACCTTAGGTAGAAAAGCCGGCACCGTACGCAGCACCACTTTATGATGGAAGAAGGAAAGATAAGGCTCTTGACAAGACAAAGCCTGCAACTCGGAAATACGCCTCGCAGAACAAATCGCCACCAGAAAAACCGTCTTCAACGTGAGGTCCTTCAGAGAGGCCTTGTCCAAAGGCTCAAACGGCGCTTTGAGCAAGGCCTCCAACACCAGATTCAGATCCCAGGTCGGCACCGCACTGCGCACTGGCAGACGCAGAAGCAACACCACCCGCAGAAACCGCTTAATGTCATTGTGAGAACCTAGTGACTGTCCACAAAGCTTGCTGTGGTAACAGGAGATGGCCGCCAACTGCACCCGCAAGGAACTAGCCGCCAAACCTTTGTCGACGCCATCCTGCAAGAACGAAAGGATCTGAGCCACTGAAGCCCGCAAGGGCTGAAGATCGCGCTCCGCACACCAGGCCTCAAAAATACGCCAAACCCGAACGTACGCCAAGGAGGTGGAGCGCCGGCAGTCCTTCAGCAAGGTAGAAATAACTGACGACAAATACCCCTTGGCCGTCATCCGCGCCCTTTCAAGAGCCAAGCCGTAAGCGAGAACCGACTCACCTGGGGCATGCGTAACAGACCCTGCTGCAGGAGATCCTCCCGCTGCGGTAATCTCTACGGACTGTCGGCCAGCAATCTCACCACGTCCGCATACCAAGGCCGGCGGGGCCAATCGGGAGCCACTAACAACACCAGACCGCGATGTCTCTCGATGCGCTGCACCACCCGGCCTATGAGCACCCAAGGAAGGAACACATAGAGAAGGTCTCCGACCGGCCACCTCTGCGCCAAAGCATTGAGCCCATCTGACATCCTCTCCCGGTGCCTGCTGAAGAACCGAGGCACCTGCGCCGACTCGAAGGTTGTCATGAGATCCATCCGCGGAATCCCCCAACATCTCATCAACAGCACAAACACCTGCGGGTGCAGATGCCACTCGCCCAGGTCCACCTTGCGACGGCTCAGGAAATCCGCTTCTACATTGTCCACGCCGGCCACATGCTGAGCCGATAAAGCCCCTAAGTGCCGCTCGGCCCAACCTAATAGCTGACTCGCCTCGGCCTCGAGAGCCGCACTGCCCGTGCCGCCCTGCCGATTGATGTAAGCCACCATTGTTGCATTGTCGGAGAGAACGCGAACCGCTTGTAGACTCAATGTGTTGTGAAACTGCTGCAGCGCCAAGAAGACCGCTCTCATCTCCAACCGATTGATGGACCAAACCGACTCCTCCGGAGACCAGGTCCCCTGGGCAAAACTGCCCTCATAATGCGCCCCCCACCCCAAGAGACTTGCATCCATCGTCAGCAATTTCCAGGAGGGGGGGCTCGAGCGGCATGCCGGTCTCCAAACTGCTCTGTCGCAACCACCACCGAAGCTCTTGACGCACCTCTTGAGAACACACCAAGTGCTGGGACAACGCATCCCGCTGATGCGACCATCGGCGAAGCAGCGCCCTCTGCAAAGGCCGCATGTGAGCTCGGGCCCACGGCACCACTTCGATCGCAGCCGCCATCGTGCCCAACAACTGAAGATACTGCCACGCCGTTGGCGCTGGGGTTGACAAAAAACGTCTGACGAGGTCGCGCAGCCGTCGGGCTCGGGGAGTGGGCAAGAACACCGCCACCTGAGACGTGTCGAAGCGTGCCCCCAGGAAGACCAGGGCCTGTGAGGAAACCACACTGCTCTTTGCAAAGTTGACCACCCAGCCCAGGCTCTCTAACATCTCCACAACCCGAGCGGTGGCCGCCAAACTTTCCTCCCTCGACTTTGCCCGAATCAGCCAGTCGTCCAAATAAGGGTGGACCAGCACCCCCTCCTTGCGGAGCACCGCCGCCACCACCACCATGATCTTGGTGAAGGTCCGAGGGGCCGTGGCCAGCCCGAAAGGCAACGCTTGAAACTGATAGTGCCCCATAGGAACTGCAAACCGGAGATATTTTTGATGTTCCTGGCAAATGGGGATATGAAGATAGGCCTCCGTAAGGTCCAGGGACATAAAAAATTCCCCCGCTTGGACCGCCGCTATCACAGACCGCAGAGTCTCCATTCGAAAATGGGTCACCCGGAGGCACCGATTCACGCGCTTCAGATCCAAGATCGGCCGAAAAGTGCCCTCCTTTTTTGGCACCACGAAATAAATAGAGTACCGACCGTACCCGCACTGAGCCGCTGGAACCGGCACCACCGCCCCGAGCTGGACCAGGCGCTGCAACGTGTCCGAGACCGCCCGCAACTTGGCTGGAGCCGCACAAGGGGATCTGACAAAGGAATCTAACACGCGGGGGTGGAGCTCTAAGGCGTACCCTTCGCGAATGACCTCGAGGACCCACCTGTCCGACGTAATCTGGACCCAGGCAGGGTAAAAATCCCGCAACCGACCTCCCACGGGAACCACCCCCACCTGAGCCCGCCTCATCTCATTGCACCTTCTTAGGGCCCGAGGACTGGTAAGGAGCGAACCCTCTACCCGCTCCCCGGAAGCCTCGAAACCCTTGCCCTCTAGCCGGGAATCTCCCCCGCTGAGACTGGCCAAACCGAGAGGAGCGAAATCTACGAAACTCCCTAGCGGGCCCTCAAAACCCCGCTGGAGCCCGGCCTTGCTTAAGCTTATCCTCCGGGAGCCGACCGCCCTTGGACTCCCCGAGATCCTTGACCAACTTCTCCAAATCCTCTCCAAACAATAGTTTACCCCGAAAAGGCAGCTTACTGAGATGAGCCTTGGAGGAACTATCAGCCGACCAATTGCGCAACCAGAGGTACCGCCGAGCCGCAACCACTGAGGCCATACTCTTAGCTAACCCGCGGATGAGATCATAATGAATATCCACTAAGTACGCCGACCCGGACTCCAGCCTGGACGCATCATCCAAGCGGCTCTCCACCGATTCGCCCTGCAATCGCTGAGACCACCGCAAACAGCCCCGGGCCACCTAGGCCCCCGCTATGGAAGCCTGCATTGAAAGTGCACTAACATCAAAAACCTGCTTCAGCAAGGAATCCAACCGCCTGTCCTGCACATCCTTCAGTGCTGCGGCCCCCTCGACCGGAATCGTAGTCTTCTTCGTAACCGCCGAATCCACCTTCGGGGAGCGAAACAACTCCCTATCCTGGTCTGCCAGCGGATAAAGGCGAGTCAAGGCCCTAGAACCCTTGAGAGCCGCCTCCGGCACATCCCATTCCTCTTGGATCATAGTCCGAAAGACCCGATGGAGGGGAAAAACATTTTGGGACGAGCGCACCGCCTGCAACAGCGGATCCTCCAAAACCTCATCTGCCCCCGGCTCACACACCAGCATGTTGAGGGTCTTGAGAGTCTCCGAGATCAGGGCCGGGAGCTCCTCACGACGAAACACCCGACTCTGCTGTTCGGTGCCAGGCAACTCCCCCTCTTCCAACTCCTCATCTGAGATGACCTCCATCTCCTCGTCCAAGTCCACGGGCTCCTCGCCAAGGAGCGAGGCCACCCCCTCAGCGCTGGAACCCTTACTCTTCTTTGCCACGGAAATAAACGAAAACAAAAAAGCAAAGAAAAAAACAAGCGCCCCGAAAGACGCAACCACTCACTGTACTTGCTCCCGGTGCAGGGTGTCACACCGGCGTTGGAGCTCAGCCTGCTGCGGCTTCGGCTCAGACGCTGCTCACTGCCCAATTCTTCACCCGGCAATCTCCACGGGCCCGGGACACTGTGAGCACGCCTGCTACCTGCTCCTCACCCCTAATATCGGGTTCGGGAGCAGGGAGGCTTACACAACCAAAACTCCCCTTCAACTGCTCGTTTCAATGCTGGGGAAACTAGTACCACGGGGGGGGGGGGGGGGGGGGGCCCAGAGAGCAGGATGGAGCCAAAACTGGACCTGAAACCAAAAGAAAAGGACTGAAAAAGAACAAATATGGAAAATAAAATCCAAATCCAAAGAAAACCCAAGAGCAACTAAAGCCCTAGCTCTGCTTATTTGTACTGAGCCCAGTCCCAGGCTCAGAATCTCCTCAGCTGCTTGGAGACTGAAGTACTGATGATAGGGGGCAGTCCTTGCCTACTTATACCACTGTTGGGAAAGCGATGATGTCATTCAGTCTCCAAGGCTGCTGGAGGAGGTTCTCAACTCTCTATGGTTCCGGGACTGGACTAGAGGGACGAAAAGGAAGCACCAGTTTAAAACTGCTTCAGTGTTTGAGAAAGAGGGAGAAGAGGAAGGCGAGAAGCAAAGCAGGCAGCAGCAGACAAAGCAGAACTTGCAGGAAGGCACGCAGCAAGAGAGTCTGAAACAGTTGGGAGCTGAGCAGCCGACAGCCCTGGAATCAAGGCAGGAAAGTGTCTCAAGGTACCTCAGAGAAAGGAAGCTGGAGGAGTCAATTCCCAGGTGGGGAAACAGCTCGGGGAGCCAGTTGAGCCCTGGTGGTAGAGAGAATAAGTTGCCTAAAGTTCCTAGCAAAGCTCTTTCTGAAGAAGTGTTTAGAGAGCTAAGAAAAAGTGCCAAACGCTGTGTTAGCCAGAGGGTTGTAAAGCAAGCTTCAGACAGAAATAAGAAGTGTGCCAGTGATTGCCGTGACTCAGCAGTGAGAGATATTGAAAGGCTGATAAGGGAGAGAGAAACTCCGTCTTTAAAGCCTGTTGCTACAGAGCAGAGAGAACACTTGCTGCTAAAGCTGGATGAGCTGCTACGGGGTGTAAATCATAAATCCTATGATACCCGTCCACAGGAAGATAGCTCTAGTGAGTCTACTCATGAAATGGAAATAGAATTGTGTGAAAGCCCATGTGAAAGTGATACTGAAGAAATGCAATGTTCTTATTGCAAGGCAAACAAACTGAACATGTGCTAAGCTCAAGCCCATGTGAAGGAAGGGTTTGTCTAAAGCAATTAAAAGCTAGTTTCTATGAACTGAGAAGGGAAAGAAACTTGCTAGAAGTTTGAGAGCAATTGTGGCTTGTTTCCATACGCTGTAAAGGAAAAGAACTTGCTGGAAGTTTAAAAAACAGTTATAACCTCTTTTCTATGGAAGCTGTAAAGGAAAAGAAACTTGCTGGAAGTTTAAAAACAGTTATAACCTCTTTTCTATGGAAGCTCTGAAAGAAAAGAAACTTGTTGAAAGTTTAAGTTACTTTGATATGGTCAACAGCCTTAGCTTTAGAAGGTAGTTACCAGAAGGAAGCTAAGAGTTGACACTGTGAAGAAGAAATTCCTGTTTGTTTGAGTTAAGCCTGTTGGGAGTTTATTTATCCTTTGCCTTTGGGAGAAATTATCCTTACCTGTGTTTAGTGCAACAAATTTGATGCGAGGGGGAAACCCTGAAAAATAAATTTCTCTGTTTTTGCCAAACAAACCGTGTGGTCACACTGCTTGCGCAAAAGAATAGCTGAAACTACATATCCCAGCAGTCCATGCTGGCAGCCATATTGGGGACAGTATTCAGAAGGGCAATTAAGGCGAGCCCTCTTGCTCATCGGCCACCGGCCAGGGTGGGAGGACACGACAGTAGATATGCCCGAGACAGCAAGCCTGTCTCAAAGGCGCATCTGGTGCATCCCACTCTGCCATTTGCTGCAGCTCCACTGGAAAAGGAAAGGCCCGAGTGGGCTTCTCAATGCCTGCCACGATGGGATCAGTGGTGGAAGGAGGTTGGGTAGAGGAGGACTACTCGGAAATGTGGAGCTCCTTAATAATCTGGGCAATCAATACTGGGATTTTGTCGTGACGACAGAGACAGACCACAGTGGAATCGGAATCATGCTCCAGAGGGGAGAGCTCTCCCTCCTCAGCTTCCATTGCCAGAGAGGGGAGGCACTTCCCTTGTCCCCGCCATCCACTGAACCCATCATCCTCCAACACAGAATCCCTGTAGGGTTGAGGCAAGGCATGCGGGGGCGTTTGCGGGCCCCTGTGGATGGCAGGGGACTAGGCTGCAAGGATGTCAGTGCTTGACCCCCTTTCCAGAGATTCCAGGTGTGCTGGAATAAAATAGAAACTTTGGTGGCGGCAGGGCCCTGAACCTGATGCTGTGGAAGAAGGAGGGGAGGAGATAAATTATCTTGTGCTGTGGAAGCCAACATAGGAGCAGGAGCTGGAGATATGGAGATCCTGGGTTCCCCTGACCACAAGGCAGGCTGATCGGCTGAAGAGGGAGGGGCCGAGGCTGCTGAAGACTCCCCTGGGTGATTATTGCAGATGGAGCAGAGGCAGTTGACGAGCACTCGGTGCTTTTTAGCACAGGCCAGGCACTTCGGAAGGGCAGCCGACATGCTGACAGAGAGTGGAGCAGAGCCCTTCAAAATGGCACCCAACGCCCCAGCACAACATAGAAATAGCACGCGCAGGAAAAGAATGTGAAATGCGGCTTCGGTAAGCAGGCCGCGATTCACAGTGCGGTGCAACAGCTCCCCCACTGCTGAGTCCGTGGGGAAGGTAGCATTCAAGCCGGAAGCAGGTCAGACGGCAGTTGCAGCACTCTCATGTTCCCAGAGAGCCTGGAGAATGCGGGTAAAGGTGGAAGGGGGAGGAGAGAACCTGGAGGAGAAGTGCTCAAGCATATGTAGGGGAAATCTGCCTAAGAGGTCCTGTAGTTCAGCCTTGTGTTGCTATACTTGATTTTCTTTAAAAAAAAAAAAAAGGTACAGGAGAAGAAACAAAAGTAAGGGCACAAAATAGGCCTAAGGTCTCTCCAAGGGTCCTCCTGACCCAACGCCCACCACCAAGCTGTACTGGCTCACGTAGCCAGGAGCTAGCCGAACGGATCCGATGGCCAGGGAGCCTTGTACCCCCACAGGATCCAAGTGGCCCAGTCAGAACCAAGTAAGCTGAAGGCCACTAGAGGGAAAAAAAACAGGTCCAACATCTGCTGAGACAGAGAAAGTATTGTGCCTGGGGTTTATGCCTTGTGAGGTCACAGCTTGGTTTGGCTCTGTGACTTTCTCTGTCTCGACATCTGCTGACAGGGGGACTTAACCCACTTGTCTGGACTGGTCTTGCTGGACGACCTGGAAGCAACACATGGCTCTGTCTCTCAGTCACATACAAGCTATGGGGGTGGGGAGGGGGTGGAAATGGAGTACACAGAGGCCCCAGGCAGCAGGGTCCAGCTAGACAGAGTGGTGATCTCATACATATTGTGGCCGGCTGTAGGGTCCCCAGAAGGTTTGGGAAATCTTGATAGAGTTTCTATTGTAATCCTTTGTATTTCGATGAGGAGGCTGGGTGCCTCTCTTCCATTGTTATGGATGGTCACATCGTAAAAAGCTATAAACAATGTATCTCCTACTTGCTTCATTCTTTGGATGCTCCCTTTTCAAATGACAAAATGCAGGTTGGCTGAATTCAAGAGTTCCATATATAAAAAGTCTTTGTGCCTCAGCTGTCCTTGTACTGCAAATTCTTTGATGTAAATATGCTCACGTTATGCTTGTTGATATGAATTACCATGCTGGTTAGGTAGATTCATAGAAACTGTGATGGGAAGACCTGGGTTAAAAGTTGAACTGCATGTGTTTGGTCCTAGGACATTTTTAAAGTGCAGAACCATACTTACGGTTTATTAAACATTTGATATACCACCTTTAGCCATAGCATCAAAGCAGTTTACAGCATTATATAAAAAGTAAATTAAAATAAGCAGCCTCAAAAAGATGGGTTTTAGTCAGGATTTGAATAGGGCTAAAGAAGGAGCCTGACATACTGACTCAATAAGCAGTACTATATGCTGCTGCCCGTCACCTGTCACCAAAAAGCCTTGATCCAGCTCTCCCCTCACCCCCTCCCCTATTCAGGCTTACTAATACCATCTTCTCCTGCTGGTATTGGTATGGGTATGGCGACTCTCATCAGGTTTTTAAGGATATTCTGTACTTTTTAGGTATTGAAGACTTTTGGCATATCTGGGGATCCCAGACAGGGCCCCTTATCCTTTTAAAAAACACCCTCAGAGTGTATCACTGCTCATGCCACACACTGAGCAGCAGCAGGTACCCAGCAAGGGCCAGGCAGCACCAGGCAGTGATAAGAGTTGAATAAATAAAAGCAGAAACCAAATTTAACATTGAACTTTATTTTCAAAACAAAACATGGGGGTTTTTTTTAGTCCCAAGCCGCAACACATTCCAGTATGTGCATTAAAGGATTTCACCACATGTCCAACTGTCCGAGGGTCTTGCCCCTGACAGGGCACATTAGGGAAACACTTTGTTGCGCATGCTGGAGAGTGTTACTGCAGCATATTCATAAAAGATGCTTTGCAACATTTCTACTCGAAGAGAGGGAGGACCTGAGGTTGCTCAAGTAGCCTAATGTCTAGTCTTCTTGGTCCCACCTTCTTGTATTCTCTGCTTCTTTCATGAGCTGAATCTAGACAGGAAAGAATAGATCCATTACTTAAGGGCTCTTTGTGGGAATAATCCCCACTACACACCAAAACTCAACTCAGACAGTACGTTGGTTACTACTTAGCAATATTATTTATAGAAAAACCTACCATGAGCCTTCTAGCCCACTCCTATGCTACAACTAGGTTGTACACGGTGAAATTTTTCTTTCCGGTAATTTTGTTTTCTGGAGTCTGGCTAGACCAGTCCAGACAAGTAGGTTAAGCCCCCCTGCCAGCAGATGTTGAGACAGAGAAAGTCAAAGAGCCAATCCAAGCTGTGACCTCACATGGCATAAACCCCAGGCACAGCTAGAGGTCTCCTCAGTACTGCCTGTAACAAGCAATGGAGCCAGAGAACCCCTATGGAGACACTGGCTCAAGAAAATAGCCATTGAACTATTTTCAAGGAACCACTGAACATGGCGAGCATGGCAGATGTCCCAAGCTGCTGTGAGCCCTATATACACACACTGTGCGGTGGGAGCTGGACTGGTCTAGCCAGACTCCAGAAAAGGAAATTAACGGTAAGGAAAATTTCACCTTCCAGGTCGTCCAGCTAGACCAGTCCAGACAAGTGGTATGTTTCAAAGCTAATCCCCCTCTAGGTGGGATGAGAGTGCTGCAAGTAGCACCCATGACCCAAACTGAGACGTCGCTCATGCCTGGAGGTCCAGGAGGTAGTTTCGGGCAAAGGTAGACCAGGATGACCACGTTGCCACTCAACAAATGTCCATGGGAGTTGCTCAGGCAGACTCTGCCCAGGACATAGCCTGAGCGCAGGTCGAATGGGCCTCAAGACCCGGAGGAATAGGCCACTGAGCGAGCAGATAGGCCGAGGCAACAGTGTCCTGGATCCACCAGCCAAGTGTAGACTTGGACGCTGCATAGCCTTTGCGGGATCCCGAAAAAAGGACAAAGAGATGGTCAGTAAGGCGGAACAGATTAGTTACCATAAGGTAGTGCAACAGAACGCACCGGACATCCACATACTGAAGTACATCATCAACTCCTGTGCAATGCTTGAGAGAGAAGGCGGGGGGGGGGGGAGAGGGCATGATTGACATGGAAGGCAGAAAGCACCTTAGGCAAAATGTAGGGTATGGTACGCAGTGTGACCTCTTCAAGGGAGAAGGTAGCGGTCACGACAAGACAAGGCTTGCAACTCAGAGATGTGCCTAGTGGAGGCAATGGCAACCAGAAAAATGGTCTTAAGAGTAAGGTCCTTCAAAGCAGCCTACCTAAGGTCAAACAACGTGTGTGTAAGAGCGCGAAGGATGAGACCGAGGTCCCAAGGCAGTACCACCGGGCAGACAGGAGGCCGAAGGGTCTGAGCCCCGTGAAGGAACTGCCAGACATTGCAATGGGTGGCCAGGGGCCTCACTGCTATAGGCCCACAAGAGGCCGAGAGTGCCACCATCTGAACGTGTAAGGAATTCCATGCCTGAAGAAAGGCAAGAACGGAAGGCACCCGGGCACGCATGGGGAAATGGTGCATTGTCCACACCATGTGACAACCAGGAGCCAGACACGGTGTACGCCAAGAAAGTGGAAGTCCTGCGGGTTTTGAGCAAGGTAGAAATCACTGGCACTGAATAGCTGTGTCACTTTCGGTGCCTCCTCGCAAGGGCCAGGCCGTGAGTGGGGTTCTCCATGTGGATTGGCCCCTGCCATAGAAGACCCCACCAAGTCCTGAGGTGGAGCAGTGCCCTAGTCAGCAGGCGTTGCATGTCCATGTACCATGGGCGACAAGGCCAATCAGCCACCAGAATGAGGAGATGAGGATGCTGTTTGATCCGCCAAAGCAGAGAGGGAATTAACCACCCACCACGGGGGGAAGACATACAGAAGAAGGACGATGGACCACGGTTGGACCAATGCGTCCAGACCGCTGGAGGCTGGGTCCTGGCAGTGGCTGAAAAAAATGAAGAGCCTTGGAATTGCTGCTCATGGCCAAGAGATTCAAACCTGGTAGGCCCCAGCATTGAATGATGTGGATGAAGGCCCATGAGGCCAGCTCCCACTCGCCTGGATCGAGAAGGCGATGACTTACCTCAACGTTGTCTTCTCCTGCGATGAGCTGTGCCGAAAAGGCTTGAAGGTGCTTTTCAGCCCAGGGTAACAGGAGAGCTATTTCTCAGGCCACTCCACTGCACTTGTTGCCACCCTAGCGAGTGAGGTAAACCACGGTCGTTGTATTGTCGGAGAGGACTTGTACCAAACAAATATGCAAGAGGCTCCGGAAACAGAGCAAGGCCAAGCAGATGGCCCAGGCTTCTAGATGGTTGATTGTCCAGCATACCTCCCTCAAGTCTACAGACCTTGTGCCATGTGACCCAAGCAGTGCACCCACCATCCTGATAACCTGGAATCGGTCGTGAGGGGAGTTCAGAATGGCATTCCCTTCATAATGTTGCACTGGAACATTCACCAGCGGAGACTGAGGCGGGCCGCAGACGGGAGCTGAATCAGAACCTGACACTCCTGCGAGATGGGAGACCAGTGAGACAGGAGGGCAGTTTGAAGCGGCTGTGCTCTTGCCCAGGGGGGGGACCAGCTGCAAAGGTGCTGCAATGACGCCCAGGAGTTGCAGATAGTTCCAAGCTGTGGGCAGAGGGAGCAACAGAAAATGGCACAACTGCAGGTGGACCTTCAGCCAGTGGTCCATGGTGAGGAAGACCCTGCCAACTTGGGTGTCGAACTGGGCACCGAGGAACTCAAGAGCGTGTGACGGTGTGATGGCGTAACTGAGCAGTATCAGTATCTGAAGGCCAAGAGACTTCCCCAGAGCCCTGAGGCAACAACCGGGGTGGGAAAAGGTACTTCTGAAGGCAAGTCCTGAATCACGATGTCCAGATTGTCAGGGATCAAAAGGAGACCCTGTCTGAGGCTCTTGATCATGATTCAGGCAGTCTTGACCCTCATGAGAAGGTCCCCCCTGGTCTGCCAAACATGCAGTGCAGAGCCAGTCAACAAAGTGCCAGCGTTAACAGCCACAGGTGATGCAATGTGATACAGTCACCGGCATCGCAGCTTAAGGCAGATAAAATGATTTGCCAACAACCGTGGCTAGTGCAGATGCTTTCCGGTCAGTTTCGCTAGCCAGGAAGTATTCTATGGCCTTTAAGCAGTGCAGAACCGATAGCGGGGAAATAAAAAATGGCCGATGCAGCATGGCACAGGTGATCAGCAAAGGAAATTTTGGTGGGAAGTTTGAAGAGGGTGGCTCCGTTTTGGAAATTGGATGGAGGTTCGCACAGAGGACAGAGAGCAGCCAAAGCCTCCATCTCTAGGTGAATTAAGGAGACTATCGCATCAACGTATTTGCTGAAAAGGAAGTCTGTGCCAACAGGGCTGCGGGCTCATTTGACCAGGGCTCAGGTGACCTCGTGGGAGATATTTGTAGGGTGGCCACATGGTCCTCCCCCCATATCTTTGTGAGGCATTATCGCCTGGATGTGCAAGCAGCGGGGTATGCTCGGCTTGGTACAGCAATAATTCAGACTGGACTCGTGGGCTTCTCCCATCAATAGGACTGCTATGTTACATCTTAGAGGTATGAGACTGGACTAGAGGGACAATAAGGAAGGTGAAATTACCTACTAATTGGCTTTCATTGAGTACCTCCAGCCCAGTCCTGGAACCCTCCCTAATGGCGTAGAGGTGTTAGCGACCCTGGGCCTGAAGAAGGTCGTCATTACAGTTTAGGTCCAGGGGGTTACAGGCAGAGGCATTAGAGGCTTGGGATTCTTTGTCAGAGAGTTGCATTACTTTGGTAATGCTTTGCAAAAAAAAAAGGAACGAATTTGTCTTATCGTTGTTTGTACTCTCAAGTATGGAATGGACAGGTAAGCTTCTTTGCTCCAGGGGAGGAAGGCCCCTGATAGGGTTGGGGGGCCAGGTTATCTCCAGGCTTTTGTTTGTTTGTATTTATAATCTGCTTATTTGTTACTCCTGTAAGTCTTCTTTGTCAGTAGGTTACTGGGGCTAGTAGGTGGGGCCAGCTGCCTAAATACACTGATGTCATCAAAAGATGACATGCTCAGTCTCCAAGCTGCTGGTGGAGGTTGACTACCCAGAGGTAAGGGGCTGGACTGGAGAGACTATAAGGAATGGGGAAAGTATTTCTGATGTTACAGTGGGAGATCATCTTGCATCCAGTGATCACCAGATTCAGTATTAGTATTAGGGTTGATAAAATCCATTCAGAAGTGAGGGTCTTAGACTTTAGGAAAACTAACTTTGCCAAGATGGGACAATACCTCAGAGATGTTAGCAGGATGGGTACAGCTGGAGGATGTAGAAGAACAGTGGCAAAACTGAAAGGAGATATTTTAAGGGCAACAAACCTCAAAAAAAGTAGCTGAAAAGGTGAAGAAAAAGAGGAAGGCCTTCATGAAATACAAGAGATCACAGAAAGAGGAAGACAGGCATCTATTTGTAAAAAAAACTTAAAGAAGCTAGCAAAATAGTCAGGAAAGCAAAGATACAAAAAGAAGAAGAAATAGACAATGCAATAAAATGCAGGAATAAGACATTTTTTTCAGATATGTTAGTGAGAGGAGGAAGGGCAAAAGTGGTATTGTCAGACTCAAGGGTGAAGGGGAGGAATACGTAGAAACTGATGAGGATAAAGCGGAATTGCTTAACAAATATTTCTGTTCTGTGTTCACAGATGAAGGGCCAGGAGCAGGACCTCAGAAAACCCCCACAAATAGGAACAGAAGCGATGGGGATCTTGAACGATTTTCAGAAGACTCTGTTTGAGGAAATAGCTAAACTAAAAGTAGACAAAGCGATGGGTCCAGATGAGATACATCCAAGAATATTGAAGAAACTTGGGGACGTTCTTGTGGCTCCACTGTTTGACCTTTCAATGCTTCTTTGGAGTTGGGAGTACTGCCAGAGGACTGGAGAAATGCACAAGGTCCCTTTACACAAAAGTGGAAGTAAGGATGACATTGAGAATTACAGGCTAGTTAGTAAATTATTGGAAAAGCTACTAAAAGAGAAAATAGTGAGATTTCTGGAGTTCAAAGGATTGCAGGATCCGAGGCAGCCTGGATTCACCAGAGACAGGTCTTGTCAAAATAAATCGGATAGATTTCTTTGACTGGGTGACCAGGGAATTCGACCGAGGGAGAGCCCTAGATGTGGTGTACTTAGATTTCAGTAAAGCCTTTGACACTGTTCCGCACAGGTAACTTATAAACGAGCACCCTAGGGATGGACCTTAAAGTTACCGATTGGGTTGGAAATTGGTTGAGTGGGAGGCAACAAAGGGTACAGGTAAATGGAGCTCTCTCTGAGGAGAAGGAGGTTACCAGTGGTGTGCCGCAGGGATATGTCCTTGGTCTGATTCTTTTTAACATCTTTGTTAGTGACATTGCGGAAGGGCTGTTAGGTAAGGTTTGTTTGGTTGCGGATGATACCAAAATCAGCAATAGAATAGACACCCAGGAAGGAGTAGATAACATGAGGTGGGATCTAGCTAAGCTTGGAGAATGGTCTAGAATTTGTCAGCTCAAATTTAATGCTAAAAAATGCAGTCATGCATTTGGGCTGTAAAACTCCAAAGGAGTGGGACTGTTTTGGAGGTGAGGTACTTCTTTTCATGAAAGAAGAACGTGACCTGGGCGTAATTCTGTTTGACGATCTTAATATAGCTAAACAGGTAGAAAAAACAACTGCAAAAGCCAGAAGAATACTTGGGTGTATAGGGAGGGGAATGGCCAACAGAAAAAAAGGAGGTGGTAATGCCTCTGTATAAGTCTCTGGAGCAACCTCATTTTGAGTATTGTGTGCAATTCTGGAGACCATACCTTTAAAAGGATGTAAGCAGGTTGGAGTCGGTGCAGAGGGTGGCTACTAAACTGGTTAGTGGTCTTCGTTATGAAGCATATGAAGTAAGACTTAAAGATCTTAGTATGTATACTTTAGAGGAAAGGCAGGATAGGAGAGATAGGATAGAGACATTTAATTACTCTGCTACAAAGGGACATAGGGTGAGGGTGAAAGGGGATAGCATCAGGCGTAATATGCGGAAATATTTCTTTATCACCTCCACTGGGAGACTACTCCATGCATCTACCACTCTTTCAGTAGAGACGAGGACAGTATCTGAATTCAAAAAAGCATGGGACAAGCACAGGATCTCTAAAGGAAAAAATGGCACTATTGTAGTTGATATGGAAGAGCAGACTAGATAGACCATGTGGTCTTTCTGCCGTTATGTTTCCAAGTTTCTTTTGGAGGCTGCTACGGCCTTCCTTTCTGATGCCATGTATGAGCTTCTTCACTTAGCGATTAGGGATAACGCCTTGTTTACAATGCCACGGTGTTGGATTTGGTTTTGCCATTGGACAGCAGACACGTCATCCAAAGCCCAGTTGACCCAAGTGGCCTTTAAGGAGAAACACTTGGATGAAACCAAACCCAATCGCCTTCCTGGAGGACAGGCCAAAAGGGCCTGGGAAGAGGGCAGGGGGGTCAGTCACGCGGGTCAGACATCTGGGTCTTGGGACTCCCGTCATTATTGTCCTGAAAGGGGAAATTTTACTTACCGATAATTTCCTTTCCTTGAGTTGTGCTAGATCAGTCCAGACAATTGGGCTAACACCCCCAACCAGTAGATGAGATAGAGAACTAACATTAGAGTTGTGACATCACTAGTAGCATAATACCCAGTACAGCTAGGGGCACCCTTCAGTATGTATAATAAACAGTGGTCCAACCTCATGGGCTTCGCAGCCCACAAGCAGAAAATGGAGGATCAAGCACCTCCTAGGCCCGAGGGCCAACTATATACAAGGGAAAACTGATGTAACAACTGATACAGAGCAGGCACCAGAAACCCCTTGGAGGGGTGATCCTGGACTGGTCTAGCAGGACTCCAGGAAAGGAAATTATCGGTATGTAAAATTTCTCCTTCTGGATCATCCTGCTAGACCAGTCCAGACAATCGGGAAGTGCCAAAGCTATTCCCCGTCCGGGTGTGATGAAAGTGCAGCAGCGAGTACCCCAGCTCCAAATTGGCCGCAGTATACGCCTGCATATCCAAACTGTAATGGCATGCAAACATCGAAAGGAAAGACCACGTCGCTGCCCGACAGATGTCCAAGGGCGAAGCAGATGAGGTTTCTGCCAAAGAGGCCGTCTGTGCACGTGGGTGGAATGCGCCCGCAGGCCAGCTGGGACAGGCTTGACCGCTAATACATAAGCGGAAGAGAGAGCCTGTTTTATCCAACGGTCTGTAGCCTCAATGGGGACTTGCGAATAGAAGAAAGATGACTGGACAATCTGAAGGAATTGATATATTCCAAGTACCGCATTAAGGCCCTGCGGACATCCAAAAGGTGCAGATTCTTTTCTTTGCTGATGCACTCAGCCACAGGGAAAGAGGGCAGGAAAATGACTTGATTCAAGTGAAAGGGTATCAGGACCTTGGGGAGGAAGGAGGACACAGTAGCAATGTCACGCCCTCTTCCGAAAAGACTAGATACGGGTCCTCACAGGACAGTACTTGCAATTCAGACAGGCATCTGGCCGAGGTTATGGCAACGAGGAACACTGCCTTCTTGTGATATCTTTTGGCATCGTCCAGTGCAGCAGTTCAAAGGGAAGGCGGATAAGAGTCCGCAGAACCAGCGATAGTTGCCAAGGGGAAACAGCTGGTCGTACTGGAGGCCGGAGGGTGCAGACACCCTTCAGGATCCCGATGGCTGGCTAGTGGCCATCCCGCTAGTGGACCCCGGAAGGCAGCCAAAGCCGCCAACTGCACCTTTAATGGCAACCCTACTGGGAGGTGGGCTTTCCAGGGAGAGAGTTGACAGGACCAACACCACCATTCAAAAAGGACCCAGACACAAACGTATGCAACATAAGTTGACTGTCGATGCGCATGTACCGAGGTATTGATAACTGCCAGCAAGTAGCCCTTAAGCTTTAGTTGGCACCTTTCAAGAGCCAGGCCGTAAGAGAGAAGGGGTCGGGATCATCCATGAGGACGGGCTCTTGGCAAAGCAGCCAGCAGCGGTTCCAGAGTGGGAGAGGATTGGCTATCTGGAGCTGCATCAGATCAGCATACCACGGACGGCAAGGCCAGTCCGCAGCCACGAGTACTATCTGCTGTGGGTGCCACTCTATGTGATGGAGAACTCTGGAGATCATGATCCATGGTGGAAACACAGAGCAGGTGAGCCCTTGGCCATGGCAGCACTAGGGCATCCATTCCAGCCAAGCTGGAAGCCCGACATCATCTGGAGAAGGCCGGTACTTTGGCATTCTCGTGAGACGCCATAAGGTCCCACTGCTGACAGGCCTCAGTGACACACAATGCGCTGGAAGGCCCAGGGTGCTAGCTCCCACTCCCCCAGGTCTAGGCGATGTTGACTCAGATAGTCAGCCTGGACTTTGTTCTGGCCTGCAATATGTTGGGCGGAAAGGGCCAGGATATAGGCCTCTGCCCATAGGAAGAGCAGCTGCATCTCAGGCGCTACTCTGCGACACTTATTTATTTATTTATTTAACAAGTTTTTTATACCGCCTTTTCCTTCAATCAAAGCGGTCACAAGAAATACAAGGTATAAACAAGGGAAACAAACAGTATAGACATGACAACATATGGTAATGTAGGAAAAATAACAAGGGTTAACAAAATAGTGGATTATTTATAAAATATATACAATAGATGATATCTTAGTCATTTGTTGATCCATAGTGCTCAATAAAAAGTAAAGTTTTTAATTGCTTACGAAAGTCACTTAAAACATCAATTGCACGTAAATCAGGGGGGAGAGAGTTCCAAATCAAAGGGGCAGCCAAAGAAATTGCTCGTTGTGATGTACATTTGCGTGATTTAGCGAAGTTTCTTGGGGTATTGAGGGTGTTTGAGGTGGATAATCTTCTAGGTCTGTTGCTGGTATCACGGGATAAGAGGGCATGGAGGCTGGTTGCAGAACTGTTGTGCTTCATTTTGAAGATGTTTATGATTAACTTATACTTTATGCGAAGGGTTATAGGGAGCCAGTGGAGATCTTTAAGGATGGGGGTAATGTGGTCATGATTAGTGGAACCGTTAATTATTCTGGCTGCTGTATTCTGTGCCATTTGAAGAGGTTTGAGAGCATGTTTTGACAGCCCATTGTAGATAGGGTTGCAAAAATCCAGAATGGGGGTAATAAGTGCCTGGCAGACTGTACGAAAGTGTTCATTAGAGATAAGAGGCTTGAGGCGTCTAATTATTTTCATTCGTTAATAAGCGCTTTTAACAGTTTTCTTTATGTGAGATCGCAGGTCTAGCTTCTTATCGAGGGTTACCCCGAGGTATCTTACTTCATCCTTAATTGGAATCTCAGTACTGTTGCATGTGATGTACGGTGGGGGATTAAAGTTGGTGTTTCTAGTGACAATAAGTGCTTCAGTCTTCTTCAAGTTTATTGCAAGGTTGTTATTTGACAGCCAAATGGAAATGCTGGTAATGCAGTTTGAAATCTTGTTGTAGTTTGGGCAGTTGATATCAATCGGAGTGTCGTTTTTAAGAATTAAAACTTTAGTGTTTATTATTTTTGGTGAATAAACGTGATTAGAAGGGACATGTACTGTTTTGGTGGGGACGATTAACCATATCCTCCTCCCACGGTTTATGTCCGACAAAAAAGATTCAAGGGTGAAGAGGGTTACTTGCGGTATTTTCCTTGAGAATAGGATTGGCACCAGACTGAGGGTCCACTACGGCAACCTCGGGGATGCAGAGCTCTGGAGTCGTGCAGCTGGCGGGAGGCCTAGTCCAGAGTCTGAGAATGGATGGCCTCACCCCCCTTTCAAAATGACCATGCGTGCTTAAAAATGGTGGCAAACTCAACCATGGCTGCGTCGACCCCCTGAGCCTCCCCAGCTATGCTGAGTCTCCCACCGACCTCTAAATCCTCTGCATTAGGAGGTGAAAGACGGTGGGGGAGGGTCATCCTGTGCTTGTGCTGTGCCAGAAGGCCCCTGATGAGGAGATGTTGTGGTCTGCCTGATCGATTGTGTGGCGAGAGCGGGAACCGCCAATGAGGACTCCTTCAGATGGGCTGCGCACGAGGAGCAGGTGTGATCAATGAGCAAGCGACGCTTTTTCCCGCAGCTCAGGCAGCATGAGAAAGAGGCGGGCATGCTGCTGCACTTCAGCGTGGGCAGGCTGACGGCTGAACAGGAAGCAGGCTGCAGTGTGAGAGCACGGGAGGGCTGGCGGCAGATTGGGAAGTAGGCCTTGCTGGTGGTTGCTGCGAAGAACTGCTTAAGTGCGCTGGGAGCAATGCCCTGATAAGAAGCCTGCTCAAATGAAACCCCAGGTACTCATGGCTGCCGTCTTCACCCAACCTGGGCAGAGCTTTCCACTGTCAACTCCTCTTCAAGCTAGGAGGACGGTGGGGTGTAGGGGGAAGGAGACAAGGAAATCAGGTGCTTGAGCCCTACTGAAGTCCGCTAGTGTATCAAAAATTAGGGTTTTTTTTAAGCAAACCAAAGAAATTAACAAAAAATAGGATCAGGCAGCCCACGAGGTCCTCCAGCAACTGAACTAGCTCTCATAGTCAGAAGTTGCTCCCCCCCCAACACGCTGCCCCTTAACGAGGTACCATATGTACTCCTGGGGCTAAAGGAAGCTGCTCTTTGTCCACCAATGTCCAGCAGCCAGTACACCAAGCTGTACTGATCTCTAACCACCATCTGCTAGAGAAATATTGAAGGGTGCCCATAGCTGCACTAGGTATTATGCTACTAGTGATGTCACAACTCTTCCGGTAGTTCTCTGTCTCATCTGCTGGTTGGGGGTGTTAACCCGATTGTCTGGTCTAGTAGGATGATCTGGAAAGTGTCTTTCCCTCTGCTTCTGGTTTTCAAACTCATTCTTAGGCTTTTCAGGGAACATGGGGGCCCCAGGGACTCTGGCCTTCCAGCGGAGGTCCTTTCCGGTCTATTTTTTATTTATTTAACATTTTTATACCGCATTTTCCAAAGTTCAGATACGGTTTACATTAAACAGAATATTGAGTTGTACAGAAAAGTACATATTCATTACATAAAACATTTAACTATGTACAGTAAAACAGAATAACATAGTGAACAATTTATTGGTTACAGGGCGGCAACTGGCAACTATTTACAACTCTTTAGGGAAGCTTAGAGTGCAGGGTTTCATAAAGGGTTATATTGGTACTGGATTATTTTGGGATAATCCAGTTTCTGCATTGTTTGGTGTGCTGTTAGTGGTGGGGGCTGTTTCTTCATTTTTGTCTCCAAAGTGTGAGGTGTACAAATGGGTTTTGATTGTTTTACGGAAGGTAGTGAGTTCGTCTATCGATTTTATACTGTCTGGGAGGTTGTTCCAGGTTACCGGGGAGAAATGTGAAAAGGCTCTGTTGTTGGTTAACTTTGTGGATTTTCTAAATGAAGTGGCGAGCTTGTTTTTGTTGCACTCATGCTGATTTTGGGTCTTCTTGTCTTTGGAGATGAGGGTGGTGAGGTAGGATGGGGCAATATCTTTGATGATTTTGAATGTGGTTACGAGGATTTTGTACTGGATGCGGCTCTGAATTAGTAGCCAGTGGAGGTTATATAGCACTGGTGTGATGCGTTCAGCCAGGTTGATGTCAGAGGTAATTCTTGCTGCAACTTGTTGGGCAATCTGTTGTTGTTTTATGGAAAGTTTAGGTATACCATGTAGTACAGAATTACAAAAGTCAATGTGGGGGTGACGATGGCGCTAATGACTGATATAAAGTCGTGTGCATGGAGTAGTGGGTGGAGCTGTTTAAGCATTTTAAGTTTGTAGTAAATCTTTTTTGTTGTTTGTTTTATATGAGAAATCACGTTGAATGAGCTATCTAGGAAGACTCCAAGATATTTTACTTCGCTTTTTACAGCTATGTTTAGATCTTGGAAAGTGATATGTTTAGGGAGGGTGAAATTTTGATTTCTGGTTATGTATAGTGTTTCTGTTTTGCTATAGTTTATTTTAAGGTTTTGAGATGAGAGCAAATCTGCTACCTCTGTGAGGCAGTTTGTGATTTGCTGGATTACGGGGTTAGAGGTGTTGAACAGGATGTATATCATAATATCATCCGCGTAAATATGATAGTTTACTTGGAATTTCTTGAATATAGAGCAGATGGGCTGTAGGTATATGTTAAATAAAAGTGCTGACAGAGCTGAGCCTTGTGGGGAGGCCTTGTTCTTGAATGTAGTATTGGGATAAGTGAGAGCCTATGCATTGGAGTACTGTACCTTGAATTCCAATTTGTTGTAGTCTGGTGAGCATGATTTGATGATTTATGCTGTCGAATGCGGCGGAGATGTCTAGGCGTAGGAATGCTTGTTTGATGTTATCGATGCCACGTGAGATGCGATCGAGGACGACGGTGAGTAGGGTCTCTACTCCATGGTTGTTCATCTAGGGGTGCAAAAAGGTATCTATGTGGTCCTGGAGTTGGACTTGTACCACCTTTTCTATGAGTTTGGCTAGAAAGGGGATTCTGGATATGGGTCTGTAGGATGTGGGGATCAGTTTGTCCAGTGTGTTATCTTTTAGAATAGGCCGTATTAGTGCGTGCTTAAGTGAAGGAGGTATATATCCCTGTTGCAAGGAGAGATTTACCATTGGGAGGATGAATTGGTAGAATTCTGCTTTCATCCAGTGGACCAGGCAGGGATCTAGGTATGATGTGGTGGTGTTGATTTTGGTGCTGAAGTTAATGAGGGCATCTTTTGATGATAGGGAGAAGTCGGAACAGGATGAGCCGGAGGTTAAAGTTGGATTGTTCAAGGGATCTGGGGTCAATGTATGTGCTTTTAATTTTTCTTTGTAGTGGGTCGCTAATGTCTGTGGGTTGATGTTAGGGACATTTGTGTCTTTGTTTGAGATGCTGTTGGTTAATGTTTTGACTATTTCAAATAGTTCCCTAGGTCGGTTTATTAACTTAGAGATGATGGTAGAGTAGTATTCTTTTTTAGCAGAGTTTAGTGTCTCACGATAGAGTTTTAGGTCTATGCAATGAAAGTTTGGATGTCCATTCACAGAAAACTCATGCTGGGCTCATCACTACTCCCCTGGAACTGTTTCACTGCTTTTTATAAACTTGCTGTGGCTTGTAGGCAGAGCCTTCCAGCGATCTTCGGGGGATAGCAGAGTGGACAAGAAGAGGATGCAGGGGGTGTTGAGGTTGTGTGAGGCTGATGATCTCTTCCAAATCCTTTCCATTTTCTGGCCTCTCAACAGGCCCTTATGATAACAGTGTGGAGCTGAACCAATTTTCCCTCCTCCTTTGGCTACTGAAAAGCGATTAGTATAGTGGAACCCCCCACGTCGCACTCAAGTGAGAGTACACTTAGGAAAAGATTGATTTCGCTCATGAGCGAACACCTCTCAGTTGTTCAGATTTTCTTCAGAAATGAAGAAATCCATCCACCATCTGCTGGAGACAGAAAAATACTGAATTGCCCTCTAGTAGCTTAGGCTGAGAGAGACATGAGAGTGATGTCATTGAAACCTGGGCTTTTAATTGGTTCTCTGTCTCCACCATTCTGCTAGTAGGGGAACACAACCCACTTGTCTGGATTGGTCTAGCAAGACAATATGGAATTAAAATTATGCATTTTGTCACCATATGGTTCAATTTGAAGAGTGGGTCAAAGGAAGCAAAATTAGGTGGCTTTAATCTACTTCAGATTAACAGCAACAACTCTTTTGCAATCTAGGCAGTGGCTTTACTTTTATAGGCATTCGGCGTAGATGAAAAAATGACGAAGTGATGTTGGGTTTGCACTTTAAGGTACAATGTATGCAAACTCACCAGCCTATTGTGCTGTTGAAATTTAAAGCCTGAGCTCACCAACTCTGCCAATTTATAACTGCTCAAGCTCTACGTTCCTTCTTGCACTGAGTGCAGCTGCATTTTGCATGCAACATCTTATTCATACTTTAGTGCCAAAGCATACACGAAGGCAGGTATAACACGCTAAGGGGAAGAATCTTCAAAATTGATTTCCACGGATAAATGAGCATTTTACCTGCAGAAAACAAACAACTAAAACAGAACACTTTTGAAAGTTGTCTCATGCCATATGTAGGAAGAATGCACTCTGTCCTCAGGGTGTGCCATTTCCCACATTCGAAAAAAAAAGTAGTGGCAGAAGGGCTGAAGTATGCAAGGGGATCTCATTTGAAACCTCCAGTATACTTTGTACCTGCACCAGTAAAGCAATATGAGCAATCAGTCACCACCTGGAACGTGCCAATGTCTGCCAGTGGAGTTCAAAAGGACTGAGAACAATGCCTGTGACCAGATACAAAAGGGGCATGGCCAGCAGCATGGAGAAAGTAAAAAGGAATGTTTGTAATGGTGGTGCTATAAAATGCTAACGTTTGTGGTTGGTGTGTCAGCAATGAATACTAAAGTAGCTTGGAAAATGATAATTACACTTACCTGGTAATTGTAGTTCCTTGAGTGAGGACAGTTCAGTCCTCCACCTCTGGGTTGTGCACCTCCTCCTGCAGCTGGAGACTGGACCTGTCAAAGCGTTGACGTCACTGGATAAGGTCTGGTGCACACTCCCCTTCCCTCCAGTGAACTATTGACAAAGCACACTCAAAGGAGCAACCAATAAGTAGCCAAAAATGAATAATATCAAAACTATCTAAAAACGTAACCCCCAACATGGAACAAACATTGCACAGTACCGGTTCCTGCAAACCCCTTCATAGAAAGAACAGAGATAGACAGAAACAGGACAGAAAGGAGGCGGACCTACCTGTGACTGAATCAGGCGATCCAAGAGAAAAAACATCCCCTTCAATATACCTGGGCGGGAATGAGGACTGAACTGTCCTCACTCAAGGAACTACAATTACCAGGTAAGTGTAATTATCATTTCCTTATCATTCCGACAGTTCAGTCCTCCACCTCTGGGATGTAACAGAGCAGTGTTCAACGGGAGGGGACGTCCATCGCGGCACGCAAAACCGCGGAACCGAAAACAGCATCCCCCGCCGCTAGGACATCGAGACGATAATGCTTACTAAATGTGTGCAAAGAAGACCATGTCGCTGCTTTGCAAATATCCACCGGAGGAAAGGAAGCGAACTCCGCCCAAGAGGCCGCCTGCGCTCTAGTAGAGTGCGCCCGTAAGCCCGAGGGCACCACGCACCCCTGAAGAAGATACGCAGATGCAATGGTCTCCCTAATCCATCTAGAAATGGAAGCTTTAGCTGCCGCCTCACCCTTGCGAGGCCCGCCGAACAGCACGAACAGACGATCCGATTTACGAAACGACGCGGACACCTGCAAATAACGCTTCAACACCCTCTTGAGATCCAACCGACGTAACGGTTCCGCCGAAGAAGAATCCCTTCCCGAAGAAAGCACCGGGAGGGAGACCGATTGATTAAGATGAAACGGAGAGATGGCCTTAGGCAAAAAGGAGGGTACGGGACGCGGGACCACCTTCTCCTTCGAAAAAGCCAGAAATGGTTCCCTGCAAGAAAGCGCCTGTAACTCCGAAATGCGCCACGCGGAACAGATGGCCACCAAGAACACCGTCTTCAAGGTTAAATCCTTCACCGTCACCGAACCCAAAGGCTCAAAGGGTTCCCGAACTAGCGCTTGCAAGACCAGGTTGAGTTCCCAAGGAGGTATCAAAACCCGGCGGCAGGGCCACAGATTCGATACTGCCTTCAGGAAACGCAACACATCCGGGTGCGCTCCCAGCGGGACATCCTGTACCTTGCCTCTATAGCAGGCCAACGCCGCCAATTGGACCTTCAAGGAACTAGCCGCCAGGCCCTTATCGAAACCGTCCTGCAGAAAACTCAAGACCACAGGCACGGAGGCCGTAGCCGCGCGAACCTGCCGCCGTGAACACCAATCCTCAAAAATGCGCCAAATCCGAACATAAGCCAGGGACGTTGACCTCTTCCGGGCGCGCAGCAGCGTCGCCACCACCGAAGCTGAGTATCCTTTCCTCCTCAACTTTGCCCTTTCAATGGCCAAACCGTAAGCGAGAATCGATTCACGTGAGTCATGCGAAGAGGACCTTGGAACAGGAGGTCTTCCGAAGCCGGCAGCCTCCACGGCTCGCCGTCCAGCAGATGGACGAGGTCCGCGTACCACGGACGGCGCGGCCAGTCTGGAGCCACCAGCAACACCCTCCCAGGGTGAGCCTCGATCCGTTGCACCACGCGTCCTATCAGAGCCCAAGGCGGAAAAACGTAGAGGAGGCCGTGACTCGGCCACCGCTGCATCAAGGCGTCGATCCCTTCCGACATCCGTTCCCTCCGTCTGCTGAAGAATCGGTTCGCCTTCGCTGACTGGAAGGTAGCCATGAGATCCATAACCGGGGGTCCCCAGCGACGGACTATCTGAGTGAACACCTGGGGATTGAGCTCCCATTCCCCCGCGTCCACCTGGACCCTGCTGAGAAAATCCGCCGTCACATTGTCCTTTCCCGCAATGTGCGCCGCGGACAGCGCTAGAAGATGCTGTTCCACCCAGGAGAACAGCAACTCCGCCTCCTCTTCCAAGGCCACGCTGCCGGTCCCCCCCCTGACGGTTGATGTAGGCCACCGTCGCGGAGTTATCGGACAGCACTCTGACCGCCCGGCCGACCACCGAGGACTCGAAGGCCTGGAGCGCCAGCAAGACCGCCCTCAGTTCCAGACGATTGATGGACCAACCGCCGTGCTGGGCGGACCACCGCCCCTGCGCGAACTGATCGCAGCAGTGGGCTCCCCAGCCCGCGAGACTCGCGTCCGTCATCAGCGGAACCCAGACGGGCTGTTCCAGTGGCATTCCCGCCTGAAGCGAAGCAGGCACGAGCCACCACCGCAACGCCCATCTGACCCGCGGAGGGCAGGGAAGACGTTTGCTCAATGAGTCTGACTGGTGGGACCAGCGGCGGAGAAGCGCCCTCTGCAAGGGTCGCATGTGACCCCAAGCCAGGGCACCACCTCGAGAGTTGCAGCCATCGTCCTGAGCATGCGCAGGTACTCCCACGCCGAGGGAGCCGGGGCGGCGCGAAACCGGCTGACAAGACGCCGCAGGCCCAGGACCCGGCGATGGGGCAGAAACACCGACCCCGAGCGGGTGTCGAACCGCACCCCCAGATACTCGAGCTCTTGGGTCGGCACAAGATGACTCTTGGCCGGGTTGACCACCCAACCGAGATGCTGCAAGAACTGCACCACCCTGTTGGTCACTCGCACACTCTCGGCTGCGGACTTCGCCCGTATCAACCAGTCGTCGAGATAGGGGTGAACCAAAATGCCCTCCTTTCGCAACGCCGCCACCGCCACCACCATAATCTTGGTGAAAGTACGCGGAGCCGTAGCGAGGCCGAAGGGCAACGCTTGGAATTGAAAGTGCCCCCAGGGGAGAGCAAACCGCAGAAACCGTTGGTGACTTTCCCTGATCGGAATATGAAGATAGGCCTCCGTGAGGTCTAGAGAGGTCAAGAACTCCCCCTTGCGCACGGCTACAATAACGGAACGCAAAGTTTCCATTCTGAAATGGGGCACCCGTAGACAACAATTTACACCCTTCAAATACAGAATGGGGCGAAGGGACCCATCCTTTTTGAGCACCACGAAATAGATTGAGTACCGTCCCAAGCCGTAATCTTCCAACGGTACAGGCCGGATGGCCTGCAAGCGCAACAGGCGATCGAGAGTTTGACGAATCGCCAGGGCCTTGACCTGATTTCTGCAGGGAGACATCACAAAGGAATCGCGGACAGGATGGGCGAACTCCAGAGCATAACCGTCGCGGATGATCTCCAACACCCACCGGTCCGTGGTGATCTGGGTCCAAGCAGAAAGAAACTCCCTCAGCCTTCCTCCCACCGGGGCGCTTTCCACCGGGACCCGCAAACCTTCATTGGGGCTTCCTGCCAGCCGGGGAGGAGGAGGAGGATCCAGCGAACCCTCTGCTTGCTCCCCGAAAGGCACGAAAATTCTGGCCTTTGGACGGAAATCTACCTCTCTGGGCGCCACCCAGCCGAGATGTCCGAAAGCGTCGAAAATCCCTGGACTGACCCCGAAAGGATGGCGTAGCCCTACCCGGCCTGGGTTTGTCCTCTGGAAGCCTGCCGCCCTTGGACTCCCCCAAATCTTTCACCAGCTTATCCAGATCTTCCCCAAAGAGCAACCTGCCCTTAAATGGCAGCTTACTCAAGCGGGATTTGGAGGAACCATCTGCTGCCCAGCTCCGCAACCAAAGGGAGCGGCGCGCCGCCACTAAGGAAGCCATGCTGTTAGTGAGGGCCCTGATCAAATCATAATGGACATCCGCCAGGTACGCAGTACCAGATTCCAAGCGATCCAGCTCCGCAGTCCCCTCCTGGTCCAAACCAGAAGACTGCCGAAGCCACTGAGACCATCGGAGGCACGCTCTGGCCACCCAAGCTCCACAAATAGAAGCCTGTAAGGACAGAGCGTCAGCCTCAAAGGACTGCCTCAACAGTCCATCCACCTTTCTATCCTGCGCATCCTTCAAGGCGGCACTACCCTCTACAGGGATAGTGGTCTTCTTGGTAACCGCCGAGACCGCCGCATCAATGCGGGGGGATTTAAAGCATTCCTTATCCTTATCTGCCAAAGGATAGAGCCTGTTCATCGTCCGGATACCTCTGAGTGCAGCCTCGGGCTGATCCCACTCGTCCTGGATCATCTTCTCTACCACCTTGTGGACAGGAAAAACCACCTGTGTTTGCCGCTACGCTTGGATAATGGGGTCCTCCACCCCCACGTCCTCCGTCGGAGAAACCGTCGTCAAGTTCAACATTTGGAAGGATTCTGTGATAAGAGCAGAGAGCTCCTCCCTGCGGAATATCCGGATAATCTTGGCCTGATCTTCCGGCTCTGGAATCTCCCCCTCCTCGAGATCCTCAACATCCGCCTCCAAATCGCGGTCCTCCCCATCAGAAGCGATCGCCTCCCTGAAGGAAGGGGAGAGGTCACCCGACCGAGATCTCTTAGAGGGCCTGGGGGAAACTGTGGGGCCACCAGCCACAGAGGCTGGAGGGACGGCCAAAAACCTATCCCCTGGCTCCTGCGAAAACCCCTGGCGGTGTCTGCAGTACGCCTGATGCATGAGCAAGACAAAGTCGGGGGAGAAACCCCCGCCCGGGGCAGGAGACTCAAGGGCCGGAGTCAATGTGGCCGAAAGCCCAGCCTCCTGGGGAGCCCCCGACGAGGAAGCCATCACCAAGTCTTCCTCCGGGAGCGCCGCCGCCGGCTGGCTATCCTGGCACGGCTTGGCCTCAATCTGCCGTTCCATGCTCGCAGACCCCGAGGCACAAGCCCTACAAACCCCGGATTCTGCCACCGTACCTCTGCAAGAACCACAGAGGACACACTGGGGCCGGGAAACCATCCCAGGGAAGCGGCACTAGAAAGGCAGACTTGGGCTCAGTAGCTCTGTGTTTTTTTATTTTTTATTGGTTTTGCTGAAAAATGAAGTTCACAAGGAAGGTTCCAATGAAGGGAACCCCCCCCCCCCCCCCGGGACAAGGGGAGCACAAGGAAACTGCTCACCGACGCGTCCCGGGACAAATTGCAGAAAAAAGAAAACCAAAACGAAAACAATGAAAGAGAACTAAAGAAGCTGAAGAAAGTCGGAGCGCAGAGCCTCCGCCGCCAAGCTCCCCCTGCAAATCGCTGAACGGAGCCGCTCCGAAAACTCACAGCCGAAGTTAAAATGGCCGCCGGCACTTGAGCGCGGCCGAAAAGGGCGCGAAAACTCGCCTGGTGAGCAGAGCGAGCAAGGAAGGCGTTCCACACTGCCGAGGACCAGGGCAACGATCCCCCCAACCCCGCGGAAAGTAAGAATGCCCGAAGAAGAACTTACGTGCCTTCCACGGGGCTCCAGCCAGCGGGACTGCTTTTCAGCAGAGCAGTCTCCCGCCAGCGAGCCTCCCGTGCAACTGCTCCTGCCCTGGTGCAGACTGGCTCCCTGACCTGACAAGGACGCCGCCTCGGTCCTGCTCAAGGGCTCTCCCCCGTGCAGTCTAGGGAGAGAGACCTGAATATGAGCCCACAGCCCCGGAGATCAGGGGCAGGCAGGAACCGGCACCTAAGGCAGTGCTCGTTCACGAGTCCTCTGCTTTTTTTTTGTTTTGTTTTTAAAGGAACAGTAGCTAACTACAAATAAAAGAAAGGCAGTGGGAAAGAAAATCAAATCCCCACTAAACTACCCTTAAACTAACTACACTAAGGATCCTTATGAGTTCCTCAAGTGAGCCCAGCACCTAGGCTCACTAGATCCACCTGCTGCATGGAGACTGGACACACTGGAGGGAAGGGGAGTGTGCACCAGACCTTATCCAGTGACGTCAACGCTTTGACAGGTCCAGTCTCCAGCTGCAGGAGGAGGTGCACAACCCAGAGGTAGAGGACTGAACTGTTGGAACGATAAGGAAATTGTATTAAAGAATGTTCAGCACAAATGCCAGAAAGGAACGCATGGAATCTGCAGATGTGGAAAAAGCTTTACAGGTACGCATGGATACATGCCCGTTTCAGGAGGATAGTGCTATTACACGAGAGCATACTGCACAGTTCTTGCCTGCTCCGTGGCTAATGACCCTCCTATTAAAGCGCATAAGGGTATGTTTACTATAGTGCGCTAACAGTGTGCGGTTTACCATGCGCTCATTGCGCTGCACTATTATTGCATGGTAGTACGGTAAAAACGCCATGCTAACCACTTCACGCACAATGGGGCGATGACTGGGCAGGTTAGAGGTGGAATGTGGACATTAATCATGGTTAGCGCAGGCATCCCTGACACATGCTAACTCAGTATGTTGCCATTAACGCAGGTGCACACCACTTTCTCACTAGCTGGCGGTAAATGCATCCATGTTAAGTGCTCTTGCAATTTAGTGTGTTGAGGTGTGTCTCCTGTGGTAACTGAAAGGGGAAGGGGGAATGCCAGGCACCCCCTTTCTCCCAATAGTTAACACGGATCTACTTCAGCTCCATGCTAACCTTTGGGGTTTAACACATCCTACAGTAGCACATTGTAGTAAACATGCCCCATAATGATATACTGAGAATAGAATGGAAACTAGGAAAGGGACCTAGAAAGGTGTCACCCAAATCTACGTTGTGGTATGGGCATACATGGTCTCTACGCCTGAGATAACTGTATTATTGTTTATTGTTTACAGAACATTTGATATACCGCCCCCCATTACATCGAGGCGGTTTACAATGTGAATAAAGCATTAAGTCAGAGAGAGAAAAAGAAATTACAACAAAATTAGAGGAAAGGAGAGATGGAGAATAGAGGGCATAAAGATGGAAAGGAAAGTAGGGTTATGAGATGTCAGAGGGTCATGAAAAGCGGAGGAGAAGAAATGGGTTTTGAGGAGAGAACGGAACTTGGGGTAGGATTCTTCTAAGCGGAGGGCCGTGGGCAGTGAGTTCCAGAGGGAGGGACCGAGGTAGAAAAAGGCTGATTTACGAGTGGATTGGAGGTGTGCACGAGAGGGGGCTGGAAGGTGGAGGCGGTTGACATGAATGGACCGAAGGCTGCGAGTAGGGACGTGAAAAGTGAGCAAATCAGAGAGGTATTGGGGCCTGCGGAGGTAGATAGCTCGATGTACTAGGGTGAGGACTTTGAAGGGAATCCGGAACTGCAGCGGCAACCAGTGGAGATGCTGTAACAGAGGGGTGACGTGGTCACGGGGAGAGGCGTGCAGGATCATCCGGGCAGCTGTGTTCTGAATTAACTGTAGTCGATGTAGCTGATACTGGGGGATACCGGCACAGATGGAATTACAGAAGTCTAACCGGGTTATAACCAAGGAGAGAAGGAGGGTAGTGAGAGCTTGAGGAGATAGAAAAGGCCGGATAGCACGAATCTGCCTAAGGCAGAAGAAGGAACGCTGAGAAATATGGGAAATGTGATCATGAAAAGTAAGAGCGCTATCGAGTGACACCGAGATAACGGAGTTTACAGTCCGTGGAAATAGGGATACCGGAAAAGGAAGGAGTGAGAGACGGAATGGGGGAGCCATGGGTGAACCAAATAGCCGCCGTTTTAGAAACATTGAGAACCAGACAGTTGGAGGAGAGCCAGGAGGAGACTGAGGATAGACAAGCCTCCAGAGGAGTAATATCGGGCTGGGACGAGGAAGTATGATGTAGAAGAAAAATGTCATCGGCATAATAGTAGCCCGAGATCCCCAGCTGTTGGACAAGTAAAGACAAGGGGGCCAGAAAGATGTTAAACAACAAGGGAGCTAAAATGGAGCCTTGTGGGACACCACAAGTGAGAGGGAAGCGATCTGTGGTGGAAAGGGCAGAAGCAACCGCAAATGAACGAGAAGATAGGAAAGAGTGAAACCAACGATAAACAACACCACGAATACCCGCATCCCGCAGTCGAGAGAGAAGGAGGGTGTGATCTACCAGGTCAAAAGCGGCTGAGAGATCGAGGGATACAGCTATCGTGATGTTGCCCTGATCTTGGGAGGTGCAAATTTCATTCATAACTGCTGTGATGGTAGTTTCAACACTATACCCGGGGCGGAATCCGGATTGCCGAGGGTGCAGAAAGTGTGTGGAGTCCAAGTGATGGGAAAGTTGTGAGAAAACCACCTTCTCTAGAAGCTTAGAGGCAAAAGGAAGGTTGGACACCGGACGAAAATTGGCGGGAACAGAGGAGTCTAAAGATGGATGTTTCAGGAGAGGGCGAACCAGAGCGTGCTTCCATGGACCGGGGAAAGTACCACATGACAGACTAGAGTTAATAATGGTGAGGAGAGATTGCAAGAGGATGGGGAAAGGCTCAGCGAACCAGGAGGAGGGAATGGGGTCTAGAAGGCAAGTGGTCTTATGAGTTGTAGATAGTAGCTGGAGGAGCTCTGGAGAGGTGACTGGGTAGAAGTTGGTCCAGGCATGTGACAGCAAGGAGGACGACGGAGGCGAGATAGGGGGAGTCGAAAGCAAGGCCTGAGGGCAAAAAGGAAGAGATGAGCGGAGGTTTTGGACTTTGGAAGAGAAGAAGGAGGCTAGTGTGGTCGGACCGGGGGGCTTGCAAGGCAGAGACAGGCTCATGCTTGGGAGGGGCCTGCAGTTGGGAGAGCATATGCAGAGTAGCAAAGAGTTGTCGTGAACGGTTGGGAGCTGAAACAATGGATGTGGAATAGAAGGAACACTTGGCGCGGTGAATACTAGACTGGTAGTGGGCATGGCATGACTTAAAGTGCTGGTAGGAAGCAGCAGATCGGGATTTCTGCCAAAGATGTTCAGCTCTCCTTAGCTGGGAGCACATCAGATGGAGACCTGAGTGAAACCAGGGGTGATGAGCAGCAAGACGAGGGTTGCTAGGCCTCAGGGGAGCAACTTGATCCAGGGTGAGAGAAAGTCCAGCGTTCCAATGGGTGACTGTATTACTAATTAAAGATTTATATGGATTTTTGGATCAGCAAAGGATATTGTACTTTATCTGAGCCAACTTGCTCCAGAGATGAGAGATTTTTACACATCTAGCCTGGGGAGTGTTAAGAGACCAGAGAGGGAGACAGAATTCTTCCCTTGGCCTTTGAACAATTCTCTTGGACAGGATAAGAATTCATCAATTATAATGTAAAAGCTTTGAGATGCTTTTGGGTGTCTCCCTTGACAGAGACCCATTAATGATAACAAAAGAACACTTAGGCCATGGAGGATGTGTCCTTTGAGCATTCTCAGATGTCTGACCATGTCTGACTGTGTAAGTTTGAGCTTCTAACACCAAGGGGGGTAATCAAAAGCCTGCCCGGAAACCGAAGCAAAAAAGGTGGATGGGGTGGAGAGAAGCTCATGGGTGAGAGCTGGCTGCAACACATTTGTGCCTATATAAGTACAGAGAATATCCAGAACAGACAGAGCGTAGATCTGCTTGGCCAAGCATGAAGTATCCTAGACTGTCATTAGTTCCTCTCGCTGAGCGCTCCCAGCTGATGTGTAAAGGGGTTATGACAAGTTTGGTGAAGTATATTCTTTGTACATAGCTGCATTCTCTCATAACTCTTTCAGTACTGTAATTAAGTGTGCATTCTAGTTATCTTTTCTAACTACTCATGTGTAACTAAGAGAATTACTTGTCTTTCTGAATGTCTTCTTACTTTGTTTGTAAATAAACTGCACGTCTTCATTACAAGGTGTTAGCCTTTGTTGAAGTAAGACAATTGGTACCAGAAGTTGGGAAAGTAAAAAAAGGCTTGGACAATGTTTAAAAGAAAAGAAAATAGTGTAAATACTGTGAATATTGTAAATATTCATAGCGGGTATCAGGCTTTTTATGAAATATTAGCTAGAGAGTGTTATTATGGGTCAGGACTAAGTGAGAATTCGGAATCTGTTTTAAAAGATGATGAACCTGTAAATGCCCTTACATGCTTGCAAAAAAAAAAAATACCTGCTGAAAAAGGAACAGAATTGAGTACCTTAGGGAGAAGAAGATTGCTTTTGTTGTCTGCATATTGTAAGATGCATCAGACAAATTCTAGCAAATTAGATTTGATTACATGGACAGATAAAATAGACATTTATCAGCAAGTTGCTGAGAGGGTGGCTCAGTATAAATACCGTAGGAGACGGGGAAAAAGAAAGAAAAAGAAAATGCACGTCTATTGCTAAGCAATTTATAGGAGGAAAGTGCTGAGTACTCCCCAAAATCCTGGAGGAGTTAATCTAGAAGATACTGTGGAGGATTTTAATCAACAAGAGATTAATGATAGATCATGGTGATAAGAAATTCTGTTTGATTAGTTCTGACCCACTGATACAAGATCAGGTATAAAGCACTTGTAAGCTTTGATTTGTTCTGTATTCAAATGTTTGTAGTTTAAAACTGTTTTTCTTTCATTACTGGCTACTCCAGTAGATTTTATAGTCCCTGAATGCTGAAGTGACTAGCTCAAATAAACAAGGCAAACTTTTTTCCTCCAAAGTGGAGGTTGAGAATCCTGACAGGACGGTGGGGCATTGAATCCTGAGTAAGTGAGAGGGTGATCTTTATCATTAATATGTTATGCATCTGTTCTTTGTCTTTGACTGTATATGCTACCAGGCAAACCTAAAAGTTAAAGGAGGATTTTTTTTTTAAATTGTGGCAAGCACCCCAGGGGGCATAGTTAAACATAAACAGCTATAACTATAGGTTAATTGTTCAGTCACATCTGCCAGAAGGACAAAAGACAATGGTTTGTTCTACTGGCTGTGTTGAAGATAACATGTTAATTTAAATGTAACCAATAACAATTTTCACCTCTTAGAAGTTTCACCTCACTTGAGCCTGAACTGTGAGGTTCAAGATAATTACTTTAAGCTTTGTGCTAACGACTGAGGGACACCTGTTTTCCTGTATTTGAATTTTAGAGAAAAAGTGTACTTTGTTCTAAAAGTTTATATTTCATTTTCAGTACAGTTCCTGAGAAAATAGATATAAAACAGATATATGTTGCAGCATTGTGAGATATTAAGTTGGTAGTTTATACACTTGCACTTATGACACTTGTGGTAATAGTACATTACGCAGAGGTCCAGTACACACACAGCAATTAAAATATTAATAAGTTTGATGAAATTTTAGACAGAGGCTGATATGAAATTGCTCTGTTCTCAAGCTATATAGAACAAATATAGATTAAAGATGGAACTGAGTTCCCAGAAAATGAGAACTTGAGTTGATTGGATAAAACCAAATCTTGCTTGTCAGCAATGATCCGGGAGAGGTTTGAGAAAAAGAATAAGAGAGAGAGAGAGAGAGAGAGAGGCAGAAAGGTGAGGCCACAGCCTAGGCTAAATGTGCTGCTTCCAGTGTGATGATCTGGGCTACCAAGCTCTAAGACTCCTTGAGGACCCACAAGGCCTGAAGAACAGGAACCTTGCATATTTATGCCTCTGAAGAGACATAAATAGGCAGGGGGAGCATAGGCCGAGAAGAACCCGAGGATAGTCATGAATGCCTTGCAATCCAAGAAGGACCTGAAGATGAGGCCTAGCCACCAATGCCTTGTACCCTCTCGGATCTCTCACCTCAAAAGGATCTCTTTTTGACACCATAATTAATGAGTAGCTTATACAAATCCTTGTGAACACTGCAATTTTAAAATCAGTCTAACAGTACTCTCACTGAGGACAGGGTATACGATAGATTCTAGTTATACGTGAGAGATGAGCCATATTTCTTTCTATTGGGGTTGATGTTATAGAATGCTGCAAACTAATAGTTTTATATTGTAAGGATTTTACCCAGATTGTTCCTATTTTAGAATGAGTATATGTCTACTTAGCACTGGACCAATTAAGTTGATGGGAAAGGGACACTGTTTACTCATACTGTTATCTTATTGAGAAGAATCTAAATTTAAGTTATTAACAATTGTTTGATATTCTTAGCAGCCTTGCCAAATAAGGATACATTAGTGTGGTATAAAAGAAACAGGAAAAGGACCTATGTAAGTAGTTGGTGGAATGATGCAGGTGATGAAAAAGTGTTGTGTTATGAGGGATGAAGTGGAATATTAAAGGGGAAACTGTGATAGACAAGAAACTGATGAAGGTAATTTGAAGTGATGTATCTGCCTAATGAATATGTAAACAAAAAAAAATTATGAGCACTTTATTCAACTATGCCGTCTCCAGAAGCTTCAATTCAGGAAGTCATACTCAACAATTGGAAGAAATAGATATTTGGAGACAGGCTAGGTGCACCTTGCACCCTGATGAGCTTTGGAAAACCCACACTGGCCATGTGGTACTTCTGGATGCTTTGTGCCTCACTTTTCCTCTGTATGTCCTGGCCAGGCATGCAGAGGCAAAGGGGGATGATTTGATGACAAATTCTCACACAATTGGGTATAATTCTAAAACTTGTCAAAATTGCAGAACACGTATGTGCAGCTTGTCTGATCTGAAACATGTAAAGGTCATTCAAGGGCAAAATGGAATATTTCCTACAAGCAAAATGAATTTCCAGTGATAGAGAGACAAGGAGTTAATCAAACTGCGAGATAAGATTGACACCATACGAGATAGTTACTAATAGATCACTGAAAGTTTATAAAAGCAATATTTATTATCTGTAGGATATGATCTTAGTAAATATAGATGAAATTAAGTTTGTCTTATTGTAAAGTCTAACCTAGAATTTTTTTAGTCTTTTCATTTAATATTGGCGCTGCTCTTCTGAATGAGGCCTGGAGCCATGTCACCAACTGCAAGCCGGAGAGTCTAGCGGAGGGAATTGACCAGAGTCCAGATGGAGCAGACCATCCCGAGAGATCTGGACTACACACCGCAGAAACGTGTGAGGAAGTCCCTATCTACTTCAATGTGTCGCAATGAAAGAAAGGCCAAGATGTCCACCTACGAGAATGAGAGGTTCAACTGTTGAGAGAGGCCAAGTTTAAACTTCAGAGAAAGGTGAAAATGACGCTACGGAGTCCTGAAAAACTGCTGAGAAGCAGGCCAAATTATCTGAAAATAGGAAAAGGACTATTGGACTTTTGTGGACTTTTGTGAATGATTTTTTTTTTCTTATGTATTGTTATTGTTTCCTTGGAAAGTAACTGTAATTTTAGTATCTCAGATTTTTTCTGCTGAACATCATGTGCCCAATTGCTTATGTCACCTGTTCCCCAGATTTTAGTTATTAGAGTCTATGGGGCAGATGTACAGTGGGAAAAAGTTCTGAATGTGCAGGTGAAATGAGTCCCCCACTGCATGGGGAACTGATAAAGATAGCTGAGACCTACAAGCCATTTGGCTTTGACAATTGTAATGCTGAGGGGGGGGGGGAATGGGAAAATATCACCCAAATTACACTGAGGCTTGTCCCCTCCAGCGTTTGCCTTAATGCTATCCACTATGTTTAAGCCCATGTTGTTATTATTGTATTTCTAAATGAATTACAAATGCGATTCAGCCATTGCTTACGTACAATATCCTTGTTGATCCAAGGGTGGAATGTATTACTAATTAAAGATTTATATGGATTTTTGGATCAGCAAAGGATATTGTACTTTATCTGAGCCAACTTGCTCCAGAGATGAGAGATTTTTACACATCTAGCCTGGGGAGTGTTAAGAGACCAGAGGGAGACAGAATTCTTCCCTTGGCCTTTGAACAATTCTCTTGGACAGGATAAGAATTCATCAATTATAATGTAAAAGCTTTGAGATGCTTTTGGGTGTCTCCCTTGACAGAGACCCATTAATGATAACAAAAGAACACTTAGGCCATGGAGGATGTGTCCTTTGAGCATTCTCAGATGTCTGACCATGTCTGACTGTGTAAGTTTGAGCTTCTAACACCAAGGGGGGTAATCAAAAGCCTGCCCGGAAACCGAAGCAAAAAAGGTGGATGGGGTGGAGAGAAGCTCATGGGTGAGAGCTGGCTGCAACACATTTGTGCCTATATAAGTACAGAGAATATCCAGAACAGACAGAGCGTAGATCTGCTTGGCCAAGCATGAAGTATCCTAGACTGTCATTAGTTCCTCTCGCTGAGCGCTCCCAGCTGATGTGTAAAGGGGTTATGACAAGTTTGGTGAAGTATATTCTTTGTACATAGCTGCATTCTCTCATAACTCTTTCAGTACTGTAATTAAGTGTGCATTCTAGTTATCTTTTCTAACTACTCATGTGTAACTAAGAGAATTACTTGTCTTTCTGAATGTCTTCTTACTTTGTTTGTAAATAAACTGCACGTCTTCATTACAAGGTGTTAGCCTTTGTTGAAGTAAGACAGTGACTTGAGAGGAGGGTGACAGGGAAGGAAAATCCGGTGAGGGAGGACGGTAGGCTGCAGAGAAACTTTGTAGGGATGCCAAATTGAGCCGTCGGGATAGACGAGAGGGTAAAGGAGGGGGAGAGGGGAGGGGAGGTACGGAATAGAGAGTGAAAGTAAGGCAAAGATGATCAGACCAGGGAACAGGTTCTGAAGTAGGAGATGAGATCTCAATTGGGGAGTCGGCAGAAAAGATAACTAAGTCCAAAGTGTGACCAGCTACATGGGTAGGAAGGGACACATGTTGAAGTAGGGAGAGATCGCGGAGAAGCGCAGAGAAAGCAATATCCCTGGCTGAGGTGGGTAAGTCAAAGTGGACATTAAAATCACCAAGAATAAGGAGTTGAGGGAATTGGAGAGAGAGATCGGAAATGGTGGAGAGAAGAGAGTCCCAGAGGGGAGGAGGGGAAGATGGGGGAAAGTAGATAAGGAGGAACTGTAGAGCTGGCTGACCATCTAATTGGAGAAGCAGGGACTCTGGATAATGTAATGAGGCGGAAGAGATTCTGAACAGGGGGACCGAGGAGCGGTAAATAACCACAACTCCCCCACCCATCTGTGCAATACGTGGGAGGGAGATGGCCTGATAATTTGGAGGAAGGCAACACGTAAGGAGAGGATCTTCACCTTCCCTCAGCCATGTTTTGACCAGGAAAAGAACATCAAAGCGTTCACGTTCCATGAGGTCGTGAATGAGAATAGATTTCGACCGAAGCGAGCGGCAGTTGAGTAAGCCTAATCGGAGGGACCCTGGTGGCACTAGCGCTGGGGGCAGGAGTAGGCACGCATTATCGGGCGGTGGAAGGGGCGATGCCAAGGGAAGAGAGTGTAGAGCAACCTGAGAAATTACGCGGCTTCGGTAGGGGACAGGAAAGGGGTTGGAGGGCCGACGGCCCCAAACCACCGGAATGGCTGACATGAAGAACAGCCCGAGCAAGATCAGATAGGAGAAGCGAGGAAGACAGAACAGAGAGCGGGGCGAAGTCGTCGTGTGAGCACAAGGAACATGATAGGTGGAGACCCGTGCACTGCTGCTGGTGCAAAAAGCAGACAAGAGATACTGTGCGAACAGAGCACCGGAGACCGGTGGGGAAGCAAGTTGAAAAAACGGAGAGCATGGGCGTCGCCCCTGTCGTCGCCCCAAGGAGCTTGCCCAAGGAGCACGCCTTGCTCCTTGGGCGCGCGCCAACGGCGCATCTTTAAATGGCGGCCTGCTCGGTGCACGCGATTGCGCAACTTCCGGGGGTGGAGCTGAGAGAGGTAATAGCAGAAAGACAGGCAGATAGACAGGCAAATAGCTCAGCAGGAGAGTATCACGGCAACAAAAAAGGCACCGATAGAGCACAGCAATTAAAAAACAGGCAAATCAAACAGTAAAGGCTGAAGCACATCCACATAAAGCAGCTTACATATGGCAACAGTATGTCAGAGGGAGAATGAGGGAACGCAGGCAGCGTCTTTAAATGGCGGCCTGCTCGGTGCACGCGATTGTGCAACTTCCAGGGGTGGAGCTGAGAGAGGTAATAGCAGCAGATATGGCAACAGTATGTCAGAGGGAGAATGAGGGAACGCAGGCAGCGTCTTTAAATGGTGGCCTGCTCGGTGCAGTTACATTAAGTTAGCTTGTTAAAATGGTTTACTTTGAATTATACTGTTCAAGCCAGTTGTCTATAAGTACCTTTGAAGATTAGTGGCTGTGATGTCACAATGCTGGTACTGCTATGTTTGCAAGCTTAAAAAGAAAAAAAGGAAAAATACACACCTCACCTCATTGTTCATTGTGCTTGCCTGATGTACTAGATCCTCTGGCTGTCCCAGCAATTCCGTCTCCATCTCATCCTCTTTCATCCACAGTAGCGACGCTTGAGACTTCACCATATGAACTTCTACAGGGCCTTAAATAGGAAACAAAACAAAACAACAACAAAAAAGAGTCTAAAAAGAATAGGCGTCTCCTCTTAGTTATTTTCCTTTCCCCAAAACAGAAATTAGATAGGCAATACTACGGTACAAGAATCAGAGGCACACTGCTGTTATACAACATCAGTCACCAGGAGAAGTTGCTGCAATGCAATAGGACTTTTGCCATCGGCTTCTTTCCTATTGACTCCTGTAACAAACAGATCGAATGGGTACTGCTGCATGGGCAGTATGATAAACCAGAAGCAAATGCAAGCCTTAAAGATGTCACTTCGGGCCCTAACTCTCCTCTGCAGTCTCCAGAAAATTTCAAGGATTCAAAAAGCCACTGAAAAGAAGGTCAACATACATATAGCAGTTGACTTTTTAATTGGACTGTCACCTACAATGTTTTTGTTGATCTTTACATATAAGACTAACAGGGGAACCACTGAACTTTAACCAGGTCTCCCAGAAAAATAGTTCTGAAAAAGAGAACTCTCATACCCCTTATTCCCAGCTTAAATGCAGAGTCTCTAAAACCTTATCCACATATCAATTTCTACAACAGTCCTAACTTGTTCTAAGAGTTAATAGAAAGGAAGCAGATAGTAAGAAAATTCCTGTTCTTCTATTACACTCCCTCAACCACAGTTCTGCAGAAGGCAACATTCATAGCAGCTTGGAAAACATCTCAAGGCCGCATCGATTGATGCCCATTGGTCCATGCTCTTTAGTATGGGTATGAGCACAACTCCACAGGTTTGCTTTACCGAGTTTCTGTGCATAAATCTTATGCTCTCTCCAAAAACATACCGCTTTGATGGTAGTGTGTGCTCAAGGAAACGCAGAGATGTTTGGGATAACCTAACAAAGGCAAAAACCAAGCATCTGAAAACCAGAAACAGCAAATGTGGACAATCCTTACCGACACTCAGTTATTCAAAACATTTTTCCAAATCCCTGGAAAAGTAAAATTGTTTACTTTTGTCTTCTCTCCAGGAATCCAGGCCTGAATCTCAGCCTGTTTGTCTGTCTAGCATTGCTGCCTGATGTCCCAAAGCCATCTAAAACTGAATATGGCCAAGATGGAGTGTCCTATCTTTCCCTCTACCCCCCCCCCCTTTCTCCCTTCTCCATCTCTATAGATTACATTGTCATCCTCCCTGACTCCTCTGCTCACAACCTTGGGGTCATCTTTGACTTGTCTCTCTTGTTCTCTATACATATTCAACAGATCTGTTTCTTCCTCTACAACAACAAAAATGTGTCAGTTCCTTCGGAAAACACAACCAAGACCTTTACTCACTCCCTAATCATCTTCCATCTAGACTATTGCAACTTGCTCCTTGCTGGTCTGCCATTGAATCATCTATTTCCACATCCCCTTCAATTTGTTCAAAACAACTACACAACCAATCTAACGCAGTATTGCTATGCTCACATAATCCCTCTTCTCAAGTCACTTCAATGGCTCCCTATCCATTTTCACAGATGGTTCAAACTTCTCTTACAACTATATTCATTCTGTAGCTAACTTATTTATTTATTTAACATATACCGCCTTTCAATGTTATCAAAGCGATTTACATTTAACTCAACAATTATACATGGAACTGGTACAGGTATAACTATAATACATCATAGAATATTAGCTGTGTTACCCCAACAGTGGCAGCTATTTACATTTATGAGTAAATAGTTGACATTAAGGGTAGGGGATGGTTGGTTGCGTTTATTTACAGTCCAAATGTGTGTGGTATTCGAGTGGTGGAGGGATGGTAACAATTGGCTTAAGTATTTAGAGTTATGAGTTGGTACTTGGTGTTGGGCCGTAGTATTCAATGAACAGATATGTTTTTAGCATTTTCCTAAAGTCAGAAGTGTTATTAATTGATCTTAGTTGATGTGGAAGTCAATCCCAGAGTGTCAGACCATAGATTTCAAAAGCTCTGTGGCAGGTTGTTTAAGAGCTACTGGTCTTGAGAGATGGGGTTGAGAGGGTGTTTTGGTGGTGTTTCCTCTTGTTTGAGACTCTGAGATCTTTCGGATCAATGGTTGTAGGCAGTCAGCAGACTGATTGTGTATAGTCTTGCATGTCATCATTATTGATTTGTATTTTATGCGGGATTTTATAGGTAACCAGTGAAGGGATTGGAGGGCTGGCATGATGTGTTCTTGTTGTTTGGATCCAGTGATTAAATCGGGCTGCAGTATTTTGAGCTAGCTGTATTGCTTGGATGGTGTGTTTGGGGGGGGCTTTGAAGTAATAAATTGCAATAGTCTTGGTGTGGAGTAACTATTGTCTGGCATATGGTGCGAAAGTGGCTGTGGTCTAGTAGAGGTTGTAGGTTTTGTAGCAGCTTCATTTTGTAGTATGCTGTGGATATCATCTTCTTGATATGCGCTTGAAAGTTGAGTCTCTGGTCTAGGATTACACCTAGATATTTTACTTTCTTTTTTACCGGGATGGAGAAGTTGTCTATTTTGAGCATGTTAGGTAGAATATAGGTAGCATCTCTCGTGATTGTAAGGACCTCTGATTTGTTATAGTTGATTGTGAGGTTGTGAAGTTGTAGCCAGTTGGTGACTGATTTCATGCAGGATGTTACAGGGGAGTAGTCTGGTTTTCTGGATTCAAATGGGGCATAAATCATCAGATTATCTGCAAAGAGATGATAGTATAGATTCTGTTCTTGCATAATTTTGCAGACCGGTTGTATATATAAGTTGAATAGAAAGGCAAATAGTGAGGATCCCTGGGGTATATCTTGTAATTTTGTTGGCTTAGAGGACCTGTTCTATATCTCGACTTGAGACTGACAATCTGATAGGTAAGAATGAAAACATGAAAGAGGTATGTCACTGATTCCGATTTCCATCAGTCTGTTTATAAGCATGGTGTGATTTAGCGAGTCAAAGGCAGCTGCCAAATCTCTGAAGATGAGAATAAATCCTTGTTTTAGGTTATCGATTCCTTTGAGTAGTGTGTTGGTGAGGGAGGGTTAATAATATTTCTACCCCATGATTCTGTCTAAACCCATGTTGTTGTGGATCCAGAGGAGCAATAGAGTCAATGTGGTCCTATAATTGTATTTGTACTGTTGTTTCTATTAGTTTTGCTAGGAGAAGTATGGTGGATATAGGTCAGTATAGGAGGGCAAGTTGGGGTCTGGTGCATTGTCTTATTGAGGAAGTTTTTAGTATGGGAGGTATGTATCCCTGTGATAGTGAGAGATTTATTATTCTACAGAGCATGGGTGAGTTCTTGTCTGTCCATCTTTATCCAAGAGGTAGGGTAAAGATCAAGAGGTGAAGTAGTTGTGTTTAAGTTATTTAAGATTACTGTAGTGATCTTCTGTGATTGGGTGGAAAGAGGACCAAGTGTTTGGGTTATCTGTGGTCAATCCTAAGTGCAGTTTGGATTGTATAAATTTGTGCAGATAAATTTATTCTGTAGGTACGTTGCGAAGGACTCTGGGTCAGAGTAGCGTTATCTTGATTCTGAGGAGATCGTGTGAGTGATTTTGCTATCTCAGTTTAGGGATTTCATGATGATGTTTGTGTGGTATTCCTTTTTGTGACTGATGATTAGTTCATTATATTCTCTTTGTTTTGTTGTGCATTCTTGGAGATGGATTTGGTTTTTGGTTCTTCTCTATCGTCTTTCCAACTGTCTTAGCTTGAGCTTAGCTTGCTTTATGTTTGATGAGTACCATGGTTTCTTATTTGATCATGGGGATGACTTTTTCTAAGGGGCGAGCACTATTGGTGTGATGGTATCATTCCAGTTTATTATTGCTGCTGTGAGGTCGGTCGAGGTGGTGTCTAGTTTTGGTAGTATGGAATCAATTATGGCGTCCTTATTGAATTCCCTGAAACGTCGTTGGTTGGCTGTATGTTGCTGTTTAGCCCAAGGGTAGTTGAGCTGAAAGCTCGAATGAGATTAAGTGATGATCAGACTAAGGTATTGGTATATCCGGTAGGAAATATGAGTTGTGTTAGAGTGGAGGCTGGTGGGAACAAATATAAGCTCTGCACCTGCATGTGTTGGTCTTTTTAGGATTTGGATCAGGTCCATCGTGCTTAAAGCAACAAGGAAGGCAGAGGCTTGTGCTGCAGGGGCCAAAGTCAAGCTGAAGTCACCTAGCGTGATAAGAGATTTATTTTAACTAGAATAGGTGCATGCCAGCTCTAATATAGACGAAATATCTTCTGAATCAGCATTTGGGGATCTGTATATTAGGCATAAAGTCATTTGTGTGCTTTCCAATAGTATGGTGTTTAGTCTGCAGGTTGATATTATGGTGATTGAATCTCAAGCCAATCGCTTGCTTGATAGAATGAATAACCTTGCAATGCTGTCTGGAGCAGTTGTGAATGTCCATAGTTGAGGAGGTGAGCTGGTTTATTAGGACGGTATCAGTGTCTGTTAGCCAAGATTCTGTAATGCACATTATGGAGAAATTTTACTTATCGTTAATTTTCCTTTCCTCTATTCCTGCTAGACCAGTCCAGACAAATGGGTAGTGCCCCCTGTCAGCAGATGATGAGACAGAGAAAATTCCAGAAGCTTAGTGACATCACCCCTGCTAGATAAACCTCTACCCCTAGGGGTGAGCTTCAGTATACCGTAAAAGGCATAGTGGTCTGGATTTGTGAATTGAGAAAACAACAACAGGAAACAACTGTGTACACGGTGAAACCCACCAGGCTGCCGGCTAAGCCGATGGACTCTTAGGCATCGACACAGCCAGGTCAAATCAAAACAGTAATGGGGAGGCTTCTGGACTGGTCTAGCAGGAATACAGGAAAGGAAAATTAACAGTAAGTAAAATTTCTCCTTCCAGTGCAGCCTGCTAGACCAGTCCAGACAAATGGGGAGTACCAGAGCTATACCCCCTCCGGGCGGTATAGCTCTGGTACTCCCCAGTGGCAGTCAAAACACTAGCCCCAAAACGAGTCGCTTCCTGCATGCGGAGGTCCAAGCAACAGTGCCTGATAAAGGCAGAGAGCGAAGACCAAGCAGCGGCCCTGCAGATCTCCAGCCGGGCGACCCGCGCATCTTCCGCCCAAGTTGCTGCCTGAGTCCTAGTGGAATGAGCTCAGAGCACCAAGGGCGCCGGTTTATTCTGGAGAATGTAAGCAGACTCGATGGCCTGCTTGATCCATCGGGCAAAGGCAGCCTTAGATGCAGCCGCGCCCTTGCAGCGGCCCCCAAAAAGCACAAAGAGGTGTTCGGAGAGCCGAAAGCTATTAGTGGCCTTGAGGTAATGGTACAACGTCCTGCCAACATCTAGCAAATGCAGGCCGTGAGAGTCCCCTGATGACCTTCCTGTGAATGAGAGAAGGATGACCGACTGGTTGACATGGAAGACGGACAAGACTTTAGGCAAAAAGAAGGGGACCGGACGGATTTTGATGCCCTCTGGGGAAAGCACCAGGAAGGAGTCTCGGCAAGAGAAAGCTTGAAGCTTGGAAATGCATCTAGCAGACATGACCGCTACCAAGAAGACAGTCTTAAGGGTCAAATCTTTCAGAGATGCCTGCCAGAGCGGCTCGAAGGGGTCCCTGGTGAAGGTCCTAAGCACCAAAGGAAGGTCCCAAGGTGTTACTATGGAACATATGGGGGGGCGTAAGATCCACACCACCCGCAGGAAATGAACCAGATCAGGATGTGAAGCAAGCGAATGACCACGAAGAGGTCCTCGGAAACAAGTGATTGCTGCTATTTGAACTTTCAACTATCCGAGTGCCAGCCCCTGCTAAAATCCATCCTGAAGGAAGGCTAGAATGTCAGGCATCTGCATCTTCCACAGTGACAACATGCGGCACACACACCAGGAGGTAAAGCACCGCCACACTCTAGCATAGGCCCACGATGTAGACGGACAGCATGTCTTTAGGAGGGTAGCCACCACTTGAGGCGAATAACCCTTCCAAGTCAAGCGGTTCTGCTCAATAGCCAGGCCGTAAGTGAGTAAGGAGCTGTGTTGTCCATTATGATTGACCCCTGCCTGAGAGGTCCCTTGTGGGCACCAAGAGGCAGTTGAGCTGCTAGAGAGAGCCGAAATAGGTTGGCGTACCAGAGCCGCTGTGGCCAGTCCGGGGCCACCAAGATGACCCTGCCGGTGTGTGTCTCGATGCACCTGAGAGTCCTGCCTACCAGCGGCCATGGTGGAAAGACATACAGCAGGCAGTGTGGAGGCCAGAACTGGACTAGGGCATCGGGTCCCTGCAATTTCAGTTCCCTGAAGTGGCGGTAAAAGAACGCTGCCTTAGCTTTGGAGGCACTGGCAATCAGGTCCAACGCTGACCAGCCCCAGCAACTCACGAGCCTCTGGAAGGCCCCTGGGGAGAGTTCCCACTCGCTGGGGTCCAGGAGATGGCGACTGAGCAAATCTGCGTGGACATTCATCACCCTCACTATATGCTGCGCAGAGAGGGCTAGCAGATTGTTCTCCGCCCAAGGGAACAGGAGGGCCATTTCCTGCGCAACTCCTGGGCACTTCATGCCCCTCTGCTGATTCAGGTAGGCAACTGTAGTGGAGTTGTCCGATAGAATGCGGACCGCCTTCCCGCGAAACATGGGATGGAAGGCAAGGAGCACCAGCTGGACCATCCGAGCCTCGAGGCAATTGATTGGCCAGGACGCCTCCTGCGTGGACCACTTACATTGATCATTCGCCCTAGAGAATGAGGCCCCCAGCCCACCAAACTTGTGTCGATGGTGATCAGCACCCATTATGGGGTCTCCAATGGGACTCCTCGCAATAGATTCTGAAGATACAACCACCACCGAAGGCTGCGGCGCACTGACAACAGGAGAGGGAGGCGGACCTGATAGTCCTGGGAGCAGGGAGACCAGCGGGACAGGACAGAACTGTTGAAGGTGGCGCAGGTGCACTCTTGCCCATGGAATAACCTCCAAGGTGGCCGCCATGTACCCAAAAATCTGCAAGTAGTCCCAAGCCGCAGGAGCTGGGACCCGAAGGAACCCCCAAAGCTGAGAGCAGAGCTGCTCAGCCTTGTCCTGAGTAAGGAAAACATGGGCCGCCCGTGTGTCGAATCAGGCCCCCAGAAACTCCAATGACTGAGACGGCTGGAGGGAACTCTTGGCTCGATTGATTATCCAGCTGAGGCGCTCCAAGAAGGTGACCACTTGCTGCACCACCAAGATTGCCTCTCCATGAGATCTTGTCCGGATTAACCAGTCGTCTAGGTACGGATGGACCCTTATGCGCTGGCGACAGAAGGCGGCAGCCGCAACAACCATGGGTCTTGTTTGCAATGCCGCGGTAGCGGCTTCCGCCCGATATCGGAGCGCGGCTCCGATATCGGGCGGAAGTCGCTACCACGGCTTTATAAACAAGCCCCCATGACTTTGGTGAAAGTGTGGGGAGCCGTGGCAAGGCCAAACGGCAGAGCTGTGAACTGAAAATGACGGTCTAGAACTGCAAAGCAGAGGAACTGCTGATGGGAGGAACTGCAAAGCGGAGGAACTGGTTGGATGGGAATGTGAAAATAGGCCTCGGCAAGGTTGAGAGATGCCAGGAATACGCCTGGCCTGACTGCTTGAATCACCAAGCGGAGCATCTCCATACGAAAGTGCGACACCCATAGGCACTTGTTGACCCCTTTCAAGTCCAGAATTGGCCAAAAGGAGCCATCCTTCTTGGGAACGATGAAGTAGATTGAATAGTGACCCAAATCACACTCGGCTGGAGGGATTGAGCAGATCGCTCGGATCAGCAGAAAGCGCCGGAGAGTCTCCCAGATAGCTTCCTGCTTGACTAGGGCCCGACATGGAGAGACCAGGAATGTGGGTGGGATGGGTCTCGTTAGCTCGAGAGTATACCCCTGAGTGACAGCTTCTAGAACCCACTTGTCCGAGATGATTTGGGCCCATTTGCGGGAGTACAACTGTAGACGGCCGCCTAAAGGTGGCCCCACGGAATGAGCCCTGAGAAAGTCAGCGGGAAGACTTGGAGGCCCCTGCAAACCTTCTGGTCACAGAGCAAGTGTCCCTGCGATGGGCCACCCGAAAGGACTGAGGCTTAGTGCTTGCTTTAACCAAGAAGAAGAGCGAACTGGGTGGTAGCGGTGCATATCCCTGTTGCGCGACCTGTAAGCAGAAGAAGAGCCCTGCCCACTCTGGGGACGGCGAGATCCCAATTTGGGTTTATCCTCCAGCAAACGCTGTGGTTTAACCTCACCCAGATCCTTGACCAGCTTGTCGAGGTCTTCCTCAAACAGAAGCTTGCCCTTAAAGGGCAGCCTGGCTAGACGTGCCTTCGAGGCAGCATCTCCATTCCAGTGGTGGAGCCAAAGCCACCTCCGAGCAACAGTAGAGACCGCAATGGTCCGAGCAGACAGACACAACAGGTCATAGAAAGCATCTGCCAGGAATGCAGCGACAGATTCCAAACGGGCTACGCAGGGTCCTCCGGAAGCAGCTGGAGCCAACGCAGCAATGTGCATGCCACCAAGCCACCACAGACGGAGGCCTGAGCGTTAGGGTCGATGAAGAAAAGGCTGTCTTCAGGAGGCCTTTGACTTTGCAATATGTTCCCGGAGGGCCATGGCGCCCTCGACCAGAATGGTGGTGTGCTTGGTGATCGCAGTCACCAAGGCGTCCAACTTCGGAAAACGGAGCCACCTGTCCAAGTCGGCAGGGCTCCAGAAATAAGTGTGGCCCAAGTGCTGGGCAGAACGCAAGGAGGCTCCTGGAGAGTCCCACTCAATGCTGACCATCTGTTGCAATTCCAGAGGGAAGGGAAAAGCCTTTTCTGGTCTCTTGATGCCCAGAATGATGGGATCTGCCTGACGCTGATCCATGTCCGGTGCTTGCAGCTGCTGCAGGTCCGAAAGGTGCAGAATTAGCTCTTCCTTACAAAAGAGGCGTATGTCCTGCCTCTCTTTGCTTGGCTCCAGCCCGTCCTCAGGGAGCAAGAGCTCACCCTCCTCCCTATTGGAGCGTGAATCCAGGGAGCATCCTAGAGGCCTTCCCCATCTTCCCCACCAGGGTGCCAGTCCCCTGAGGGTGCAGGGGCTGCCTTGAGTGCGGCCAAGTGTCGCTGGAAGGGCAGCTGCAGGGGGCGAACCGGGTGCCCTGGGGGCATATGAAGCCCCAGACTCACTGCAGCTCCAGAATGCCAGAAGTCCCAGGCAAACCTGAAAATATCCATGAAGTGCAGATCAGCAGAAGCTACAGCAGGTGGAGGGCCCAAAAGGACTATGGCAGCTGAGGTTGTTGCAGACGGGGCGCCTGAGGTAGGGGTGGCTGCATAGGCCCTAAAGCTTGAGGCTGCAAGGGGGCAGAAGGCTGATCCTCAGGCAGGAGGGGGTGGGGGAAGAGAACTTACAACCGGAAGCTGGGGACCCGAGGAGGCAAGAGCCGGTGGAACCGAGGGAGTACCTGCAGAAGGGCCAGCTGAGGCCACCGAAGAGCCTCTCTAATCCGCCATACAAACAGAACACAGGTCCCCTGACAAAAAACTGCATTTTCTGCCACTCCCAAGGCATCGACGACCCGTCGAAGGCATCCCGCGCTCTGCCGTGGTAGAGAAAATGGAACCTGCAGAGCCCACAGCCTACCTCAGAAAATGGCAGATTGAGGTTTCGTCAGGAAACGAAGAAAGGCCCTGCAGTTTCAGCCACCACGAAGAAAAACTTCTTCGCTGGCCGAGAACAAACAGACTGAGGCCATGGGCAGCCGCAAATGCTGACGAGAACAACGGGGCCTCCAACAGGAGCCGCAAACAGCCCTTAATGCAAGACCAACCGGAAAGGCGAGAGAGAACTAAACCGAGGTGGGTAGACGTGGTACTCACTGCCCGGAGGGGATGGAAAGAGAGACAGGGCAGAAATCGCAAAGAAGAATGCCCGGATAGCCCAGCAACAGGACCACCCCAGCCGCTGCGAGCGAAGTTCTCCTGCTCCCTGCTTCCTTCTGCTGTCATTTCTTGTTCTTTTTATTTTTTGTTGTTTAACAAACTTAACAGTAGTAGCCAATTGTAGGTATTAGGCTCTCTGCAGATAGAGCTGAAGCTTGCCCCTGCTACCCAGCGCCAGGCTATACTGTCCCTCCTGAACAGGAGCTCCGCACCTCGGAGGTGACCCGCTGACCCTCTTGGCTAGGAAACCTCCAGTCTCATCATTGCTAACAGGGGGACACTAACTATTTGTCTGGACTGGTCTAGTGGGTCGCACTGGAATTCAACTTTCTGGTCTTGTACATAATCTGATATAATGTGGATCTTATTACGGACAGAGCGAGCGCTGACTAGTGAACATTTGATTTGTTGAAAGTGCTGTGGATTTATGTGAGGAGGATGTGGAATTGTTGTGGTATATATTGGTATAAAATGCTGTGGTCTCCTATGTGGATGTGGTTGCAGTTGCGGTGGGAGTGTGGCTAGGTGGCGTCTCTCTCTCTATGCAGTATTGGAATCAGGCTGTACCTTATTTGTGTAGCTCTGGATGATTTTATTAGGGATAGTATGAGGAGGAGTAGCCTAGTGGTTAGAGCAATTGCCTAGTACCCAGAAGATCAAGGGTTTGATTCCCACTGGCACTCCTTGTGACCTTGGGCAAGTCACTTTACCTCCATTGCCTTGGAAGAAAAGGCTGGCAATCTACTTCTGGTGATACATTGCCAAGAAAACCCAGAGGGAGCTGGGTCGTTATGAGTCAACACTGACTTGATGGCACAAAAAAAAAGTATGAGGAGGAATAGCATACAGATGCTGAGTCTTTTCTTGTTCCCAGGTAGTTGTGGGACTTGGTCATATTGATAATTGGAATTTTGAAGTTCTTAATAATGTAAATATATGTGTCCCTATTACTTGATGGTTGTAATGAGAGGTCTTATCTTAGAGGAGTTTTGTGTTAAGACATTGCTGTTTCAGAGTCTCCTACAAGGTCTTTCTGCATTGTTAGCGTGCATGGGATGCATCTTTCCTTATCGGAGTCTAGTGAAGACGTTATGGGGCATTTGAGCTATTCTTTTAATTTTTTAGCTGGATGTACAGAGTTGTTTGAAGTTGTTAAAGACGGTAATGATTTGCTTGCGGTATTTGCTGCTGGGGTAATCTCTTGTGTTATCGGTCCGCGCCTAAGGGCCACCATTACCTTTCCTCTCTTCTCTCCCTAAACCCCTCTTCAGCAACTCTGCTCAGTTAAGCGAATCATTTTTATCCATGCCCTTCTCTTCTACTGCCAAATCTAGACTTTGTTCGTTCTACCTTGCTGTGCCGTATGCTTGGAATAGACTGAGTTGGTATATCAGGCTCCATCTCTGGTCCAATTCAAATACAGACTAAATTCATCTTTTTGAGGCTCTTTTGGATCCTAATCCCTTTATTCTGTCAGCCCATGTGTGTTCTAATCATTTCCCTTTAAGAATCACCCTAGCCCCCTGTTTGTTCTGTTGTCTGTCTTGAACAGACTGGAAGCTCTGTGAGGCAGGGACTATGTGTACAGCGCGGTGTATGCCTAATAGCTCTTTAGAAATGATAAGTCTTTATCTTTATTTACATACTTTCTATACCGCCCTTTATGACGTCAGGCCGTTTATAATATTGTAAATTACATGAAAGGAGGCCGAAGGCTAGAAAAAAGAAAGGAATTACAACGTTCGAAAGGACAAAGGACATTCAGTCAAACAACCAGAGAAGAGGAGAAAAATAGCAAAGGAAAGATCAAGAAGAAGTAAGAGGTAGATCGAAAGAAGAGAAGTGAGTTTTGAGAAGAGACAATCTTGGGGAAGGAAGGTTCTAGGCGGAGGGCAGTTTGGAGGGAATTCCATAGGGAGGGGCCCAAGAAGAAGAAAGCAGAGTGGCGAGTGGATTTAAGGTGGACAGTGTTTAGTGATGGAAGGTGACAATGATTGATGTCAGCTGAACAAAGACTGCGAGCTGGATTATGGAAATGGAGGAGATTGGATAGATACTGAGGAGTCTGTGAGTAGATGGTCTTGTGAACCGAGATAAGTATCTTGTAGTGAATTGGTATTGTACAGGAAGCCAGTGGAGACCATTGAAAAGTGGTGTGATGTGATTGAAGCGAGCTGTGTGAGAGATGATCCGAGCAGCGGTATTTTGAATGAGTTGTAGGTGACAGAGCTAAAACTGAAAAAGACCAGCAAGAATGGAGTTACAATAATCAAGACGTGATATAACCAAGGAGAGAAGAAGAGTGGTAAGAGAAGAGGAATCCAGGGAAGGATGCAGGGCTCTTATCTGTCTGAGGGAGAAAAAAGACTGGCGCACCAGCAGTGAGATGTGTTCATGGAAGGAGAGGGCCGAGTCCAGAGTGACACCAAGGAAGCGGAGAGAAGTGATCGACAAAACTGAGGACCGAGAAATAGAAGGGGCTAGAGAGGGGGTAGGATCACAAAAAGTAAACCAGATGGAAGACGTTTCTGAGGCATTAAGGTGAAAGAAATTGGATGCAAGACAGTTAGAAACAAGTGTGAGGCAGGAGTTCAGTGGAGCGAGATCACGTGCCACAGAGGCAGTGTGATACAATAGGGGATTTTAATATGCCAGATGTTGATTGGCACATTCCTGCTGCAGTATCATCTGGAAGTAAGGAGATCCTGGATTCTCTACAGGGAGAACTATTCAGGCAATTGGTAACAGACTCCACACATGAAGGGGCCATACTGGACTTGGTGCTTACCAATTGTGAAAGTGTTTCTGATGTTATAGTGGGAGATCATTTTGCATCCAGTGATCCCCAGATGGTGTGGTTCAGTATTAGGACTAGGGCTGTTAGACTCCATTTAAAAGCAAGGGCCTTAGACTTTAGGAAGACTAACTTTGCCAAGATGGGCCAATACCTCAGGGAGTCGTTAGCGGGATGGGAACAGCCGGGGGATGTAGAAAACCAGTGGGCAAAACTGAAAGGGAATACTTTAAGGGTAACCAACTTTTTTGTTAAAATGGTAAATAAAGGTAAAAGGCAAAGCAGACTGCTATGGCTTTCGAAAGAAGTAGCTGAAAAGGTGAAGAAAAAGAGGGAGGCCTTCATGAAATACAAGAGATCACAGAGAGAGGAAGACAGGCATCTATATTTGGAAAAACTTAGAGAAGCTACCAAAGTAGTCAGGAAAGCAAAGATTCAAAAAGAGGAGGAAATAGCCAATGCAATAAAATGGGGGGATAAGACATTTTTCAGATATGTTAGTGAAAAGAGGAAGGGTAAAAGTGGTATTGTCAGACTCAAGGGTGAAGGGGAGGAATATGTAGAAGCAGATGAGGATAAAACGGAATTGCTTAACAAATATTTCTGTTCTATGTTCACAGATGAAGAACCAGGAGCAGGACCTCAGAAAACACCCATTAACAGGAACAGAAGCAAGGCACATCTTGAACAATTTTCAGAAGACTGTGTTCGTGAGAAACTAGCTCAACTTAAAATAGACAAAGCGATGGGACCGGATGGGATACATCCTAGAATACTGAGTGGTGCCAAAGGACTGGAGAGAGGCTCATGTGGTGCCTTTACACAAAAACGGAAATAAGGATGTGGTTGAAAACTACAGGCCGGTTAGTTTAACTTCGGTGGTGAGTAAATTATTGGAAATGCTGCTGAAAGAGAAAATAGTGAGATTTCTGGAGTCCAGCAGATTACAGGATCCAAGGCAGCATGGATTCACCAGAGGCAGGTCTTGTCAGATAAATCTGATTGATTTCTTTGACTGGGTGACCAGGGAGTTGGACCGAGGGAGAGCCCTAGATGTGGTATATTTAGATTTCAGTAAAGCCTTTGACACTGTTCCTCACAGGCGACTTATAAACAAACTGAGCGCCCTAGGGATGGACCCTAAAGTTACTGCTTGGGTTAAAAATTGGTTGGGTGGGAGGCGACAAAGAGTACAGGTAAATAGAGCTCACTCTGAGGAGAAGGATGTTACCAGCGGTGTGACCCAAGGAACTGTCCTTGGTCCGATTCTTTTTAACATCTTTGTTAGTGATATAGCGGAAGGGCTGTCGGGCAAGGTTTGCCTCTTTGCAGATGATACAAAAATCTGCAATAGACACCCAGGAAGGTGCAGATAATATGAGGAGGGATCTAGCTAAGCTTGAAGAATGGTCTATAATTTGGCAGCTGAGATTTAATGTTAAAAAATGTAAGATCATGCATTTGGGCTGCAGCAATCCAAGGGAGTAATATAGTATAGGGGGTGAAGTACTTTTGTCCACTAAAGAAGAACAGGACCTAGGCGTGGTTGTGTCTGATAATCTTAAAGTAGCTAAACAGGTAGAAAAGGCGACGGCGAATGCTAGAAGGATGCTGGGGTGCATACGGAGAGGAATGGCTAGCAGAAAAAAGGAGGTGATAGTGCCTCTGTGCAAGCCTTTGGTGCGACCTCATTTGGAGTATAGTGTGCAATTCTGGAGACCGCACCTTCAAAAGGATATAAACAGGATGGAGTCGGTGCAGAGGGTGGCTACTAAAATGATTAGTGGTCTTCATTATAAAGCATATGAAGACAGACTTAAGGATCTTTATATGTACACCTTAGAGGAAAGGCAGGACAGAGGTGATATGATTGAGATGTTTAAATACCTCCGTGGCATAAATGTACAGGGGGAGAGCCTCTTTCAATTGAAAGCAAGTTCTGCTACGAGGGGACATGGGATGAGCGTGAAAGGGGATAGATTCAGGAGTGATATGCGGAAATATTTCTTTACGGAAAGAGTGGTGGATCCATGGCATTGTCTCCCAGTGGAGGTGGTAGAGATGAGGACAGTATCTGAATTCAAAAAAGCATGGGACAAACACACAGGATCTCTAAAGGAAAAAAGGGGACTGTTGTAGTCGTTGATATGGAAGGACAGACGAGATAGAAAAAGACCACATGGCTTGTCGTCATATTTCTATGTTTCTATGTTTCTAATATCGTCGGCATAATAGCATGCTGACAAGCCAGACTGTTGGATTTGCAGAGTGAGGGGGGCCAGAAAAACATTAAAGAGCAGAGGGGCAAGCACAGATCCCTGGGGAACACCACATGAGAGGGGAACTGGTGCTGAGGATGTGGGGCCTGAGATAACAGAGAAGGACCGAAAGGAGAGAAAGGAGTGAAATCATTGCAAAACTGTCCCTTAAACACCAGCTGCATAGAGAAGGGAAAGGAGGGTAAAATGGTCGACTAGTTCAAAAGCAGAGGACAGATCAAAAGAAACTGCAAGTGATATATCGCCCCGGTCGTGAGAGGTATGAAGCTCATTCAGAAATACTAACAGAATGAATTCGATGCAGTGCCCAGATCTAAAGCCAGACTGACGGGGGTGCAGACACTGAATAGATTCCAAATGTTGAGAAAGCTGTGAGAAAACAGATTGCTCCAGAATTTTGAAGAGGAAGGAGAGGTTTGAGCCAGGACGGTAGTGAGACGGATCGGAGGGCTCCAGAGTGGGTTTTTTCAAAAGCAGGCGAACAAGCGCATGTTTCCAGGGGGTGGGAAAAACACCGGAGGTGAAGCTGGTGTTGAGAATGGATTGAATAAAGGGGAGAAGGGCAAGCAAAGGCTCTAGGAGCCAGGCAGAGGGAATGGGGTCAGTGCGACATGTGGTTTTCTGACCAAGAAAAGATATTTTGACAGACCAGCTTCAGAAATCTGAACGTGGACCAGATGTGGGAAAGGGAGAGAGTAGAGGAAAGGGTGGGGGGAGGGGACACAGGAAAGGAGTGAAGGAATCTAATCTTCCCTGCAAAAAAGGTGGCAAGCTGGGAGGTACTGGGAAGGGAACATGTGGTGTCATTGGCAGAGACAGAAGTGTGATAGGTGGTGAAAAGAGATTTCAAGACCAAGAATAAATGATGGGAAGAACTGGCAGAGGAAGAGATGAGATGAGAGTAATAAGCCTGCTTAGCTTTTTGAACAAGACAGCGATAATGTTGGTGACAGGACCGGAAATATTAGAGAGAATCTCAAGAGGGGTATATATGCCAGAAGCATTCTGAGTACCGCAAATAAGCGCGGTGCAATTAGAGACCAGACCAGAGTGATACCAGGGGTGGTTGGAAAGATTGCAGGGTGGGAGAGGACGGAGAGGGGCTAGACGATCAAGGGCATCACAGGCAGGAATTCCAAGTTAAGACTTGGTCATCAGTGCGTGAAGAAAAATCCTGAGGGTGAGAAATTGGTCAAGGTAGTGGAGGTAATGCGGCGAGAATGTCGAGGAGGATTCGGAGCATTTAATGACGATGGGGCAAAGTGGAGGAGAGAGATTGATAGAGAGAAGAAGATACAAACATGGTCAGTCCAGGGGAAAGGAGAGGAGAGGAGCAATAGAAGAGAGGGCCAGTGGGGAACTAGAGGGGGTTAAAAGGAGATCAAGGGTATGACCAGCGACATGAGTTGGGAAAGGAATATGTTGACAGAGGGTAAGATCGTGAGCAAGGGAAATAAAAGACTGATCCTTAGAGGAAGATAGTGTGTTTAAGTGGATATTGAAGTCACCTAGAAGCACCAGATATGTAATAGTAGAAGGCTACAGTAATGCCACCCTGAGTGAGCCCAATGTCATCTGATCTTGGAAAACAAGCAGAGCTGGTCCTGGTTAGTTCTTGGAGAGGGAGGACACTTAACAATACCAAATGTTGTAAACTTATTGTCAGTCCTTTCTTCCATGCAATCTACTTCCATTCATACCTTGCCCAGAAAACCCAGGGGATAACAGTAACTATCCATAGGATCACCATCAACTCGACAGGACACAACAGTAGTTAGTAGTACTTTGAAGACGAACATAAATCCACCAAGTCAAATAAATGGATTCCATATTTAAGGGTTTATCTAAAGAATGTGGATGGGAAGAAAACTTTAAAACATACACTTCACTACAAGGTCTACCAGAAATATGATGGTCCTTAGGGAAAGGAGTTGGGTTGTTGTTGAGCTGACATCAATTTGACGCACTTATGGCAATCCTGTGGATAGCTGTCCTAAACCGTGTTCAGACTATGTTCAGTCAGACTAATTGTTGATAGAGTGGCATTCATAGCTGTTGTTGTTGTTGGTCTTCTTTTGCGCTGACCTTCAATCTTGCGAAGCATGATGTTTCTCTAATGACCTCTCTTTTCACATGATGTGTCCAAAGTATGAAAGTCAAAGTCTTGCCATTTAAGCTTCTAAAGAAAGCTGAGGTTTGATCTCCTCTAGTACAGACTATTTTGTTCTTCAGGCAGTCCATGGTATACATAGTATTCTTAGCCAGCACCATAATTTGAAGACATCGATTTTCTTCCTGTCATAAGAACATAAGATATGCCATACTGGGTCAGACCAAGGTCCATCAAGCCCAGTATCCTGTTTCCAACAGTGGCCAATCTAGGTCATACGTACCTAGCAGTTTCCTCAAAAGACACAGGTTCCACAATGCTTGTACTGGGTCAAGCATTGATATCCTGGGTCCCTTCTTAATAATGGTTTATGGACTCCAGGAACTTGTCCAAACCTTTTTTAAACCCAGCTACACTAACAGCCTTTACTACATCCTCCGGTAACAAATTTCAGAGTTTGATTACACGTTGAGTGAAAAAATATTTTTTTTTATTAGTCTTAAATAGTTTACCCTGTAGCTTCATTGCATGTCCCCTAGTCTTTCTATATTCTGATTGTTAGGAAATAATAATGTTTAGTTTAAGTGCATATACAGGAGGCCTGCACAAGGGAAATCAGAATCCTATATATGTGCCCTTTGTACATTTTGGTGTGGGTATGGAAAAGGAATGTGCTGTGCTAAGCTAAATTGATTGTTCTACTCAGGGATGACTCGTATTTGCATAGTTACTGATAAGCTATAGTGGGCCCCAGGAGATGGGTGGATGACGTATGAATATATTTCTGATAATGTATAAAATACGGACAATCCCTCCACCCTATGGAATAAACTGCATACCACTTACGTGCAAGTGTGTGTGTGTTTGTTCCCCTGGACTCCAGACAAAGAAGGTAAGGTGATTCCTCGACCCAGACAGACGTCCCAAGGGTTAGTGAAAAAAGGTGCTGGGAAAGGAATAATGTACCCTTACAATTTGGTCTCAGAAGTGGGATTTCCCCGATGCACTTTCTAAATTGAAGCAGCTTTGGTAGCTGCACAAGGATTTTTTAATTGACGTTGCTTTGGTAGTTCGTCTTGGAAAAATGCGCTTGGGTAGCGCAGGGAATAACAGGGACGTCCTGCTGGGTCTGTGGTAATATCCTTCTCCTTCTCTGTGTGCTTGTGTGCCTGTGTGAGTTTGGCAAAACGCCCCTGCCGTACTCCGAAGCAATAGCGCTAGTGACGGGTACTGTGCAGAAAGCAAGTGGCTAGACGTGCGTTTGTTGTGAATTCATTAGAGGATGGGGGGGTCCCAAGGTAAGGGGACCACTTCAGAATCCGCGGGCGTGCGTGTGCAGCTACATGTTGTGATAAGGTTTAAAACTGCAGTTAAAATAGCCATTCTACATAAATTGTCAGTGTAGGTTACAGGACATTTGCTAATTCTGCTGAAGAAGTCTGTTAGCATGTTTACTGTGCTTAGTTTATCTCTGTGCCTATACGACACCCCCCCCCCCCCTCTCTAGCGAAGGTAAAACTGATGACTCAGAGTCCCTGGAATGCAAGTGACAAGTGGTGTTTGTTTATTCTTCCAATGTTTTTCGATGTGTGCTGTAACTTGCTGCATCTGGAGATAGTACAGCCTGAGCGAGACATTCTCCGCTCTTCCCTCCCCCTCCCTTCCTGTTCTTTGTTGTTCAAAGGTACGGACAGGCAGACAACAGAAACCTAAAGTTAAACGGCATACTAAAACGTAAATTATTATTTATTTGCAGAGTGTCTATTTATTGCCATATTGTAAGAAGACAAGCTAAATAGAAAAAAAAATTACTTTTGTATTCAACAACGGTATAACTGTCACTGAAATATGTAAAAGGGTTTGTCTGTATTTAGACACCCATTGCTATAGCAATGTACTGCATAATAAAAATACTAAAAGAGCTCTTAATCTGCTTCACAATATTCCTCTTCGAGTCTCATTGGCCAGGTTGGCCAAAGGTGAATTGGCCACATTTAAAGGTGTAAATAACAGCTGGGGCTCGCCGGGATTTTCCCACAGTAGAGTGACTCCTGCTGAGTGGAGGTGCGAAGACGCGTCCTGTTGATTTCAACAGTCTCACCTCCTCCTCTGCGGAGAGGTTTCTCTGCCAGCTGGTAATGGTCCCGGAGTTAAAAAAAATATATATATAAATAAATAAAAAAAAGTGAACAGAGGTGTTGTGAACCAGCAAGCGCTGCAGCAATCGAGTAATTCTGTGCACAGACCGCGGTAAGGAAAAGGGGGAGAATGATAAGAATTGTAAGATGCTAATGATGAAATACTGTTGTTTCCTTTGCACAAAGGAAAGTATCTCTCCTCCTGCTGTTTTGGTTGCTTGGATTTGTTAGGTGTTAACCTTTTATGTGACTGGTAAGTCTGAAGTGGAGAAATCAAGGGAGAGGGTCTGGTTCATTATGCAGGGTGAAATTTCTTAAGAAAGCACTTGTAAGCTTTGACTTGTCTTCTGTTTAAATTAAAAACCTTTGTCATATGTTTTAGTGGCTGAGGCAGCATTTAAGGAATTTGACTAAGCGTGTCTAGACTCAGCATCCTGTGGTCCCAAACCCTTATATATAAAGTTGAGCAAAAATTTTGCATGTTTAAATTAAAAACCTTTGTCATATGTTTTAGTGGCTGAGGCAGCATTTAAGGAATTTGACTAAGCGTGTCTAGACTCAGCATCCTGTGGTCCCAAACCCTTATATATAAAGTTGAGCAAAAATTTTGCATGTACACAAATGGTTCAGTATTGTGGATGTGAGGTATATGTTTGAGCCTGCTCCCTAGGCACTATGTAGATGATCTTCAAAGTTCGGGGCAGGAGAAACCAGTTGTGATAGAAGCCATTAACAATCTGCTGCATTTCTTGGGAAAGAAAGGATTCAGGGTGTCCTGGAGAAAAAAAAAATTAGGTTGGGGCTATCCCTTCCCCCTACAGTATCAGAATCGAAACCAGAAACTTAAAAAACGAAACCAGAAACTTAACAAAGAGAACAAAGAAGAGAGAGGGAAAGGGGGCAGCCCCTCCCGTGGGCTACAGAAGGCACAAATGTTTTTGGATTATAGCACAGCCCTTCTCTGGCCGTTTGTCAATGCATTTTGTAGCATGGCTATATTTACTAGCCAGGGGCTGAATTCCTTTTATCTTCAGGTGACTGCCACATTATAAGTGAAGGAAAGTGAAACTAAAAAATAAATCCGGAGAGAATAAAGGGTATTGTGGAGTTACCTTTGCCTAAATTAAGAGAGCTGATATCCGTTTGGCTGGGTGTAAAAAGGGCTGTGATGATGATGTCAGAAAGGTCTGGTGGAAGCTGTTCTGTTTTCCTTTGACCTTCAAAGTAGGAGTTGGGAACCCTGTCAGGACAATGGGGCATCCTGAGCCAGTAATTAAAAGACTGCAACTTGAAAAAATGATTTGAATCCTGAGTGAATAAGAAGGTTATGTTATGTGTCTGGTCTTTGTTTGTGCATGCTATTGAGTAAACTTAAAGAGTTTAAAAAAAATGAATTTTATATTTTGTGGCAAGCACCTCAGAGGTCATAATTATTGTTCATATATTACAAAAACACATAGAGTTGTAACTATAGGAATTTAATAGCAATCACAATTAGTGACAACTCTCAAGCAACTTTTTCTTTTTAAACTCTTAGTATTTAGGACTCTTCTCTCTCTTGTTCAGCTATCTGCATTTGCCTGAAGGAATCTGGACTCAAGACAGACCTGCTGTTTACTTTGCTATTTGTGTTTGAGATAACATCAAGGTTGAACTGTTACTCTAAGCAAATTGCTTTAACATAATTTCATTGTTTCAGATCAGTTTGATACCAGTCTCAAGTATTATGTATAAGGTTTTAATTTAAATGTGACAAAGTATGATTCTGAATTCACCTTTTTGCAGTTTCATGTTATTTGAATGTCTGTTTCCTGAACTGTAAGATTTTAAGATAATTACTTTGCCTTGTTAAGCTTTGTGCTGATGACTGATGAACAGGACAGTAACATCACAGTTTAATTTATTACAATATTGGATTTTAGGATAAATTTACCTGTTTTCCTGTATTTGAATTTTATGTGTTGGGGTCCAGAGAAAAAAAAATTGTACTTTGCTTTGAAAGTTTTTAACATTTCAGTTTTAGGAATACAGTATATTGTAGCACTATGACATACGAATTTTCTTTAGTTTATACACTTGCACTTATGTTACCAAATACACTTGTTGTAGTAGTACATTATGCCGAGGTCCAGTACACACACAGCAATTACAAGATGAGTAAAATATTAATAAGTTTGCTGAAATTTTGGACAGAGGCTGATATGAAATTGCTTTGTTCCCAACCATATAGAGCAAATATAGATTAAAGATGGAACTGAGTTCCCAGAAAATAATGAGAACTTGAGTTGAATGGATAAAACCAAATCTTGCTTGTCAGCAATGATCCAGGGGCGGTTTGAAAAAAAAAAAAAAAAGAAGCAGAGAGTGAGAGAGAGAGGCAGAAGGTGAGGCTGCAGCCTAGGAAAAGGCAATAAACGTACTGCTTTGAATGTGATGATCTGGGCTACCAGAATTCTGACTGCTCTAAGACTCCTCGAGGACCCACAAGGCCTGAAGAACAGGAACCTTGTATATTTATGCCTCTGAAGAGACATGGGCAGGGGGGAATAGGCCGAGAAGAACCCGAGGATCGTCATGAGGCCCAGCCACAAATGCCTTGCAGGCCAAGAAGAACCTGAAGACGTATCGCCATGAGGCCCAACCACAAATGCCTTGAACCTTCTTAGGCCTCTCACCTCAAAAGGATCTCTTAAACACCATGATTAGTGAGTAACTTCCACAGATCCTTGTGGGCACTGCAATTATAAGATCAGTCCTCGAATATTTTTAAGTTTCCACAGCACTCTCACTGAGAACCAGGTATAAGATAGACTTTAGTCACACCTGAGAGATTATGTGGCTGTTCTGTTAGAAGCCATACTCTTTCCTATTGGGATTGATGTTATAAAATGCCGTGAAGCACTAGTCTATATTGTAAGGACTTTACCTATATTTTGTTTAGGCAGTTGCTAATTAGAATGAGCATTGTTTACTCATATTGTTATGCTTATTGAAAAGGATCTACATTTATATTTTATATATACCTTTTGTTTACAAAAATACTAAGTTTTTAACAATTGTTTGATGTTCTTAGCAGCCTTGCCAAATAAGGATACACTAGTATGGTATAAAAAAGACAGAAGGACCTATGCATGTAGTTTGATGGAATGATGTAAGTGGAAAAAAAGTGGTGTTGAGAGGAGTGTGATGGAATATTCATGTTGGAAAGGAGAACTCAGATTAACATTATAAAATGGTGAGGGTGAATTGAAATGTGAAATGATGTATCCGATGTATCCACCTAGAAAGAAAACTGATAATGAATACTCTACAATATTTGATTATGCCATCCCCATTAACTCCAATTTTGGAAGTCATCTAGCCCAGAGATATACCCAATAATTGGAAATAGACACTTGGAGATAGGCTGAGTGCACTTTTCATCCTAATGAGCTTTGGGGAGACCCACACTGGCCATGTGGTGCTTTTCAGATGCTTTTATCCCTTTTTGCCTCTATGTGTCCTGGCCCGACACATAAACTAAAGGAGGAAAGTTACTTACACAAATTTTTACAAATTGGTATAATTCTAAAATTGTGAAAAATTTGAGGAAGTGTGGGCATCTTGTCAAAATGTATTAGCTAAACTGAGTTGCTTAGGATTGGCTCTTGTATGCAAGCAGCAATCCACGAAGGGGGGAACCTCCGAAACCTTAAAAAATGTTGTAAAGAAATTAAACTGTCTTGCCTTTGACCCTGTTCAAAAAAAAAAAAATTGTCCTAAGGAAGTAGACTGAAATTGTTCTCCCTCTGAACTGTTATATGGAAGACTGCTTACTTTTTATATTCCTGAGCCTCACATTTGATCTCTTGTATTTCCTAGCAGCAGAGGCAACTCTCTTCCCTCCACAGGTATGCTCAGCAGGTCCAGTCCTTTCTGCTGGATGACTCAGCTCTTTTCTTTCAATCCGGAGACTGGATTTTGGTAAAGACATACCACCAGCACACAGTACAAGCCCCTTTTCCAGTATGGGACAATTCCAAGTTCTTCTGATAACACCGATTACAGTGAAGGTGGCGGCTAAAAGATCCTGAAGCCATTGCCCTCGCTGGAAACATTCTCCATCTATAGATCTGGCTTCACGACCAGGATGAGAAGTAGCTGACGCCGGGGCAGCCAAGGCCCTAGCAACTGGAGAGGAGAGAAGACTCCTGAAGAAAAGCAGCTTTCGGCCTAGAGGTACCGAACCAACATATCCCTTCAAGGTTGGTGACAGGTCAGAGCACCTCACAAGCACAGTACCCTAGACCCGCCCTACTGACCTCCAACTACAATGATCGCCATCACATGGACAGCCATCCTGTGGGACTCCTGCCCTTCGTGGATCCATGCGTCAAGAATCAAGCGTGTATCGTCTCCACTGACATCTTCGGTTCCAGCCTCCTAACCATCACGCACAAGACTGTGTTGACTCCTCCTACCACTCATGTGGTGCCTCCTTCAGCCCATCTTGGGAACTGTTAATACGGCAATACTACTTGCCCAGACTGCCTTACCTTTTGTGTGCGCAGCTCGCTACAAACTGGAGCTTTTCTCTCAACATGTCTCATTACTGTACCTTCTAATCTGTGTGAAATGCAGAGGTTTACTGTACTTGATAATTTAAACTGCACCCAGCCCCATGTTTCTTTTTCTACTTTCTTGTATAATATTGGTGTTACTCGCCCCTCTTTGGGATATGACTAGGTCCCTTGCTCATTGTAAACTGTCTCTAATTTTAATGCTACGGATTGTTTTATTGTTTTTGCTTTTAGCCTGTCTATGTATCTTTCTTTGGGGTGGTCTCAAAGGGCTGCTTATTGCCCTATTGAGCGGTTTTATAATTCTTGTTCTTTTTTGTTGTATATTTTCATTTGTTCTTGGCTGTTGTTGAAAGGCCCTACAAAGCTCTACCCCTTTTTGTACTCTTATACACCTGTTTCCATGGTGGCTGATGTACCTGTGCATGCCTCCACTGACCTCCCGTTAATGTCTGCTTAACGGCCCAGTAGACTGTTTGGCTGTTCTTATAGTGGGCCTATGCAGGCCCAAAGGGGGGATTGTTAGGAAATAATAATGTTTAGTTTAAGTGCATATACAGGAGGCCTGCACAAGGGAAATCAGAATCCTATATATGTGCCCTTTGTACATTTTGGTGTGGGTATGGAAAAGGAATGTGCTGTGCTAAGCTAAATTGATTGTTCTACTCAGGGATGACTCATATTTGCATAGTTACTGATAAGCTATAGTGGGCCCCAGGAGATGGGTGGATGACGTATGAATATGTTTCTGATAATGTATAAAATACGGACAATCCCTCCACCCTATGGAATAAACTGCATACCACTTACGTGCAAGTGTGTGTGTGTTTGTTCCCCTGGATTCCAGACAAAGAAGGTAAGGTGATTCCTCGACCCAGACAGACGTCCCAAGGGTTAGTGAAAAAAGGTGCTGGGAAAGGAATAATGTACCCTTACAATGATAACATAAACAATCGATCTACGTTTACCCGTTCCACTCCATTCATTCATTTACAGACTTCTATCATATCTCCCCTCAGCTGTCTCTTTTCCAGGTTAAAGAGCCCTAACCTTTTTAGCCTTTCTTCATAGGAGTATCCTTCCATCTCCTTTACCATTTTGGTGGCTCTTCTCTGAACCTTTTCTAATATCGCTATATCCTTTTTAAGATACGGTGACCAGAATTGCACACAATATTCAAGGTGCGGTCTCACCATGGAACGATATAGAGGCATTATAATATCTTTTGTTTTATTTTCCATTCCTTTCCTTATGATACCTAGCATTCTATTTGCTCTCTTGACCGCCGCTGCACACTGGGCCATGGGTTTTAATATGGTATCCACAATGACGCCTAAATCTTTTTCCTGGGTGGTGGTTCCTAATGTGGAACCTTGCATCGTGTAACCATAGTTTGGGTTGTTCTTCCCTAGATGCATAACTTTGCACTTGTCCACATTAAATTTAATCTGCCATTTTGATGCTCAGTCTTCAAATTTATCAAGATCCTCTTGCAATTTTCCACAATCCTCTTGGGTTTTAACAACTTTAAATAGTTCTGTGTCATCTGCAAATTTGATAACCTCACTCGTTATTCCACTTTCCAGGTCGTGTATGAATATGTCAAAAAGCAGTGGACCCAGCACAGATCCCTGGGGTACACCACTATTCACCTTTCTCCATTTCGAAAATTGGCCATTTAGCCCTACCCTCTGCTTTCTACCTTTTAACCAGTTCCTGATCCACAGTAGTACACTGCCTCCTATCCCATGACTCTTTAGTTTTACCAAAAGTCTCTGATCAGGGACCTTGTCAAAGGCTTTCTGAAAGTCCAGATACACTATATCAACCGACTCACCTTTGTCCACCTGTTTATTCACACCTTCAAAAAAACATAACAGATTAGTAAGACAAGATCTTCCTTGTCTATAGCCATGTTGACTGTCTCCCATTAGGCCATGACTATCTACATGCTGAGTAATTTTATTCTTTATGATGGTTTCTACCATTTTTCCCAGCACTGACGTCAGGCTCACTGGTCTGTAGTTTCCCGGATCACCCCTGGAACCCTTTTTAAAAATTGGTGTTACATTGGCGATCCTCCAATCTTCAGGTATTAAAGATGATTTTAGTGATAGTTCACAGATTACTAATAGCAGGTCTGCAATCTCATATTTCAGTTCCTTCAACACCCTTGGATGCATACCATCCGGCCCAGGTGATTTGCTACTCTTCAGTTTATCTAATAGTTGTAATACATCTTCCCGATGTATCGATATTTCCTTCAATTCTTCCGCACCTTTAAATACCACTTCAGTCATGGGTAACATCCCTACATCTTCTTCAGTCTGTCTGTCTTCACTGTCCAACTTTCGCATCTACATAATGTTAATTGAAAATACCATAGCTTGGACAAGCTGAATTGTTGTATGCAGAGATATATCTGCACTTGAAAATCTTATCTACATCTTTAATAGTCATTCCACCAAGAGCAATGCAGGTTTCTTGACTGCTTGTCATTTCATTATTGATCATTGATCCAAGCAGGTTAAAATTATCTACTATTTTGCTTTCTTCTCCATCAAGGATGGAATTGATTTTGCTAGTTGTCAGGATCTTTGCCTTTTTCATGTTAAGATGCAGACCTATTTTAAGATTATGTTCTTTTATCTTAATAAGCAGATGCTTCAGATCATCTTCACTTTCAGCTAGTAACGTGGTATTGTCAGCAGAGCTAATGCTGTTGATGAGTCTTCTACCAATCTTCATACTTTGGTTGTCTTGATACAGTCCTGATTCTCTGATTTATTATGAATATAAATTGAACAGATATGGAGAAAGTATGCCTTGTTATACACCTTTGCTGATTTTAAACATTCTGTTTCTCCTTGATCAAACATAATTCTCAGATGCTCTGGGATACTACTCCTGAAAGATGATCTGAATGAAATTACCGGTATCTGCATCCCAGCAGCAGAAAGGACAGGACAGAATAGAAGATCCCCCCATGGGCTGGGAAGCTGTGGCCTCCATAAGCCAAATGGTGGCAGTTCTCATTAAAGGTCAAGTTAAGTAGCTGAGAGACCACCGAGTTTGGCCCAGCAGCTTTTTCTGTGGCTTTCCATGGCACACTAGCAGGCTCTGAGGCTATCACAAACGGAACCACAGCCATGCTGTCTTCTTCCTCGCAGCCACAATATTGACTATCCTCTGACACACAGCTCTGGCGTTTACTGCACACAGTGTGCCGCCGACTACACTCTGCCCATGATGCCATTTGTTGCCGATCTCTCCCGGTGCCAAGAAACCCACCTCTGTCAGTGCACTAATCCTCCCCCGAGGGGAATATGAGTTGGCCCCTCTGGTCTTTCCCCATCAGAAGAACTAAGGGTTTTTTCTTTTAAAGAAACTTTAAAAGAGGATTTCCAGCTCAAACACCCATGGCCCCTTCCCAAAAGTTGCAGAAGAGGAAAAAGGGAACTGCCTCAAGCCTACCACTGCCAGCACTCAGAGGAGGCGATGGTGGAGAGGGACATGGACCCACAGAGTTCTGCACCCCAGGCTCTCCACCAAAACTGCACCAGGCCCTCCCAGGAGCAAGATAATTCCTTAAGGACCTATTAAGTCCAATGACAGACTGCACAGGAGCTACTATCTCCATCTGCTGGAGATCGAGAAATGCTGGCTGGTCAGAAGCTAAGGAGTAGCCTAGTGGTTAGAACACTGGCTTGGTAACCAAGCAACCAGGGTTTGATTCCCACTAGCACTCCTTGTGGCCTTGGGCAAGTCACTTAACCCTCCATTGCCTCGGAAGAAAGGCCTGACAATCTACTTCCGGTGACACTGCCAAGAAAACCCAGGAGCTTCTGGGTCGCCAGGAGTCAGGGCTGACTCAAAGGCACACATTGCATTGCAGAAGCTAAACAGGACCCTTATAGGGTGATTTATTTATTTAGCTGTATTTATATTCCGCTTTTCACCGGGTCAAAGCGGTCAATTGGGGGATACATTTAACACGAGGGGATATGACACACATACGTTAATACTTACAGGGAACATGGGCAATGGAGGGTTAAGTGGCTTGCCCAAGACCACAAGGAGTGCCTATAGGACTAGAAATCCCAGTCCCTCCGGCCTGAGATTGCTGTCCCCAGGTGGGACTTGAATCCCCGGCCCTCCGGCCTGAAGTACCTTGTCCTAACCACTAGACCACTCCTCCCTCTGCCATTAAAACTAGTGGGTCTCAGTCTCCGTCTGCTGGTAGGAATGCGTAAACCCATGTGTCTGGACTGGTCTGGAGGGAGGATAAGGAAATAAACTTTTACACTTCAAAAATAAAGGGGGTAACCTGCTCAGAGTGGCAGGTATAACATTAGCCACCTCACTGGGCAGATTTGATGGGCTACATTGATCTTTATCTGCCATCGTTTACTATGTTACTGTTTTGTTTTGTTTTGTTTTTTTCATTTCAATTTTCTTTTAAACAAAAACAGGTAGGAAATGAAATCAAAACATTATTACAGTACTATGACAGTGTTACTGTATTAGATTCCACAAAACAAGACCCCATGCTTCCTTCCAGCAAGTCTTACTTGCTTCACTGATGGAACTTTGAAAAGCAGATCTATACCCTCTCAACGACACTTAACAACAAATATCGCCCCCTCCCCCCTCCGACATTTCACTACACAGTCCTGAAGTAAGAATGGTCCCCAATTAGAAATATGAATGGGGAAATTTTACTTACCAATAATTTACTTTCCTGGAGTCCTGCTAGACCAGTGGGTTATCTCCCCCAACCAGCAGATGATGAGACAAAAAAAATTCCAGAAAGTTCTGTGACTTCATCACTAGCATAATGCCTAGTACAGCTAGGGGCACACTCCAGTATTTCATACTAAAGCAAATATGTCCTTCAAAGGGATCCTCCAAAGGGGCCCCCAAGTCTGAAACTATATACAAGATCCGCATGGGGACTATGTACAGAATCAACATAAGCTGAGAAGCCACAGAAACTGAGTGCCCTATAAGACCATATGTTCCTCTGAACAGCATCTCAGGAGGGTCCTGGACTAGTCTAGTAGGACTCCAGGAAAGGAAATTATCAGTAAGTAAAATTTTCCCTCTCAGAGCATCCTGCTAGACCAGTCCAAACCAGCAGGAAGTACCCAAGCTACTTACTCCCCATCCGGGTGGGATGAGAATGCAGCAGAAAGTACCTTGGGTGCCGAACAGAGCTGTGGAATGTGCTTGGACATCCAAGTGGTAGTGTTTGACAAACATGGAAGATGAGGACCACCTAGCCGCTCTGCAGATGTCCAAGGGGGGATACTGATGACTCTTCAGCTCAGGACAACACCTGGGTCAAACGAGCCTTCAAGTCGGCAGGCTTGCTTGCCAAAATATAGGTGGAGGAGATAGCTGCTTTGATCCAATGGCCCAAAGTTGCTCCTTTTGGGGACCCGCAAACAAACACAAAAAGGTGATCAGAAAGTTGAAAGGCATTAGTGACCTCCAGGTACCGGAGGAGCACCCTGCGGACATCCAGATGGCACAGGGGCTTGTCGCGTCCAAGGCACTGATCGGCACGAAGGAGGGCAGAGATATGACCTGGTTGACATGGAATGGTAAAAGCACCTTGGACAGGAATTGGCTGTAAGTGATGCCCTCCGCAGAGAAAGTTACGAAGGGATCCCGGCAGAGCTGTGCCTGTAACTCTGAGATATGCCATGCCGAAGTTATGGCTACCAGAAAGATAGTCTTTAATATAAGATTCTTGAGCATGGTCTGCTTTAAGGGCTCAAAAGGCACCCGGGTCAGTGTCCGAAGCACTATGGCCAGGTCCCACAGCAGAAGAGCCGAACTGAGCATTGGCCTCAAGATCCGCATGCCCCGCAGAATATGTCTGACGTCATGATGACAAGCCAGTGACCGGCTGGCCCGCTGGCCGGCCAGCCAGCAGCCCCTGGAAAGCTGAAAGAGCTGCTACCTGCACCTGCAGAGAGCTTCAGGGCAACCCCTTCTGGAAGCCACCCTGCAAGAAAGACACACCCTCCAAAATGACTCCCAACGAGCTCGGCACCACCACTCAAACACCCACCAAATGCAGACATAAGCCAACAATGTAGACCTGCGCCTGGCTTGCAGCAGGGTGCTCACCACCACTCCCTTGTGCATCAGCCATGCTCCCTTGTGCATCAGCCATTGCCTTTCAAGGGCCATGCTGTAAGTGAAAAGGGAGCCGGCCTGTCCATGAGAACAGACCCTTACTGCAGAAGCCCCTTGTGACTGCCTGGAATCGGACAAGGTCAGCATACCAGGGCTACCGCGGCCAGTCCAAGGCAACGAGAACCACACAATGCGGGTGACGTTCAATTCTGTGAAGCAGCTGGGAAATCAGGGGCCATGGCGGAAATGCATACAGAAGGGGGATGCGCGACCATGGCTGCACGAACATGTCCACTCCCACGGAACAGACCGCTCATCACCGACTGAAGGAGGGGACCTTAGAGTTTGAGGTCATAGCCATGAGATCCATTGCTGGACTCCCCCAACGACAGACTATGTGATCAAAGGCCCACGGCGCCAGTTCCCAACTTGCTCGGATCGAGGATGTGCTGACTGAGGTAATCAGCCTGGACACTGTCCTCCTCCGCTATGTACTGGGCTGAGAGGGCCAAGAGATGCCACTCTGCTCACAGGAAGAGCAGTTGTATCTCATGTGCCACCCCCGGGAACTTGGTGCCCACCTGTCTGTTCACATAAGCCACTGCCGTCGCTTTGTCTGAGAGAATGCACATAGCCTGTCCCTAACTGTAGATGGAGGATGCCTGCAAGCACTAGGTGAATGGTTCTTGCTTCCAGCTGGTTGATGCCTATGCTGTCTCCATTGGGGACCACGAACCCTGGGTCAAGTGTCCCAGACAGTGAGTTCCCCAGCCCGTGAGGCTGGCGTCGGAGACTGGACAGATAGTCAAGCAAGATCCTTGTTCCCCTGCCAGATAGCCCACGCCTGCTTGAACAGCGCTGCAAACTCCGCAGCCTCAGGCTCTTGCCCGGCAGACGTCTGCTGCAACGGCCCTCGATCATCCGTTAACTGATTGACCAGAGCAGGAGGCGAGGAATCTCTCTACATGGGACTTGTAGGCTGCCTCGGAGGCAGTCATATCAGAAGTCATAGCCAATGCAGGAGCCAGTGAGGATTCCGCTGTAGAAGGGGCTGAAGTCGACTGAGACCCTGAGACAGAGAAATGGCCTGGATTGGCTGTGCAAACGGTGCAGAACCGGTCTGGTAAGAATCTGCATTGCTTGCCACAGCCAAGGCAGCGCAGGACTTTGGCTTGTATGCTCCGTAAATCTGCTGAAATGCCGATGTGCAGATGCAGTTTGGGCAGAAAAATAGGCCTCAAGCCTAATGGCACCCAGTGCACTGCTGCATGTGGAGGTTTTCAGCATTGAACTGCAGAGGGCACCAGCGTGCAGCCTTGGATTTAGCGAGAGGCAGCCCGGAGATGCAGCTAAAATGAGCAGTCGCAATTTTCTGTGGAAAGCAGGCCCGCTGCCCGAGCACAGATGCGCAGTCAAGCTTTAGTGTCACAGAAGAGCAGGCAGAAAATTCCCTCACAGCCAGCCTCCCCCAGCTCGCGGATTCAGGTTAGTATTCGCTGTTACTGCACATCAGCGGCAGGGGGAGAAGAGAAGCAGGGGCCTTAAAGGGCTAGAGCTGCAGTGGATTTCCTAGCTGTACAAACAAATTGTTTATAATGCTTCCCTATTCTATTTTTTTTTAAATAATAGTAAACAAGAAAACTGAAAGCAGAAAAATAAACCTAGGCTAGAGACAGGCTAGGCACCCCTGTACAGGACTCTTCAACTTCATGGCCAGAAGTTGCTGCCCCCCTAAATTCCAGTCAGACCAACGGAGTATCTCATATACCCTGGTGACTGAGAATTAAGCTGCACTGCTTTGTGCCCTCGTGGCGGACTGCAGCAGCTGAAAGCCTTAGCAGTACTGATGAACAACCACCATCTGCTGAGACAGAGAAAATACTGGAGGGTGCCCCTACTGGGTACTAGGTATTATGCTAGCAATGAGGTCACAGCACTTTCTGAATTTTCTCCATCTCATCATCTGCTGGTTGGTCTTGACTGGTCTAGCAGGATCTCTGGAAGCTAATGTTTAAACACACAGACCAGAAGCTAGATGGGATAAGAATGGTGCTGTCCCAGTCCTATACTGCCCCCACTATAGTGCTGACACTGTACGCTGCAACTTCCACCCATCAGTGGCAAGTAATTTAAAATGAGTAAGTTTACATATGCTCAGTAGCCTCCCCAGCTTGTACCCGAGAGGATGGAGCAGTGTTTTAACAATCAGCAAGAGTAAATTAGACTTACCTGCTAATTGTTGTTCCTTAAGGAACTCTAGTCCAGTCCCGGAACCATAGAGTTGTGAACCTCCACCAGCAGCTTTGGGGACTGAAAGATGTCATCGCTTTGATGTCACTGGTACTAATAGGCAAGAACCGCCCACTTCCACCAGCACCTTTTGACAAAGCAGACTCAGCAGAGCAACAAATAAGTAGATACTATAGACATAGACTCAACTATTGAAAAACAGAGAGCAAACTTGAACCCTACTGAAAAACTCAAAGCAAGCTCTGGGAACCGTGAAAAAAGTCTGAATTCCCGAGCACACGAGGCACTGCTGCGCCAAAGAAAAAAAAGGGGGCTCCCCTGAGAAAACCCCAAAGAACCAGAAGCCCCGATCCACGTGTTAGTCTTCTGACATGGAAAGTGAAAAAACTTCAGGCTGAATATCCGCGCAAAACACTGGGAGGGATCCGGGACTGGACTAGAGTTCCTTAAGGAACAACAATTAGCAGGTAAGTCTAATTTACTCTTCCTTTGCGTCCCTCTAGTCCAGTCCCGGAACCATAGAGGATGTAACAGAGCAGTGAATATCAACGGGAGGGACCCGCAAGGCCAGCCTGAGGTACTGCTGCCCCAAAATCCTCCCGCGTCTGTACATCTAGCCTGTAGTGCTTGGCAAAGGAATGCAGCGAGGACCACGTGGCCACCCTACAAATGTCCGCCACCGGAACCAAACTGATCTCCGCCCAAGACGCCGCCTGCGCTCTGGTCGAATGCGCTCGAAGACCCATGGGAACGGTCTTCCCCCTGAGGAGGTAGGCTGAAGCGATCGCCTCCTTCAACCACCGCGAAACCGAAGCCTTAGCCGCTGCCTCCCCCTTGCGCGGCCCACCAAACAAGACAAACAACCTGTCCGACTTGCGGAACGAGTCCGTTTCGCGGAGATACCTTTTGAGGACCCTACGAACGTCCAGAAGATGCAACTTGCCGCCCGACTCCTCGTTTTGCTCCTCCAAAAATACCGGAAGCGACACCACCTGGTTAAGGTGAAACACGGAAACTACCTTCGGCAAGAAAGCCGGAACCGTACGCAACTGCACTTTGTGAGGAGAAAAAGACAAATAGGGCTCCCTACAAGAGAGCGCTTGCAACTCCGAAATTCGTCTAGCGGAGCAAATAGCAACCAGAAACACCGTCTTCAAAGTCAAATCCTTTAGAGAGGCTTTACCCAGAGGCTCAAACGGTGCCGCAACCAAAGTCTCCAGTACCAAATTCAAATCCCACGGAGGCACCACACACCGTCTCGGCGGCCATAAGAGCAGCGCCGCCCGCAGAAAACGCCGAACATCACCGTGAGAACCTAACGGCTGACCTTGAATCTTCCCCCGGAAACACGAGATAGCCGCTAGTTGCACACGCAAAGAACTGGCTGCCAGACCCTTCTCCACACCATCTTGCAAAAAGGAAAGGACCTGCGGCACCGAGGCTCCCAAAGGACACAGACAACGCTCCGCGCACCAAGCCTCGAACACTCGCCACACTCGAATGTACGCCAAAGAAGTAGACCATCGTCGCGCCTTCAATAAGGTAGAAATAACCGCCACCGAATAACCCCTGGCAGTCAACCTAGCCCTTTCAAGAGCCATGCCGTAAGCGAGAATCGATCCACCTGAGGCATGCGCTACGGTCCCTGCAGCAAGAGATCCTTCCGCCGAGGAAGTCTCCACGGCCTGTCCACCAGCAGCCGTACCAAATCCGCATACCACGGCCTGCGGGGCCAGTCGGGCGCCACCAGTATCACGCGACCCTGGTGCCGCTCTATCCGCTGTACCACCTTGCCTATGAGAGCACAAGGCGGAAACACATAGAGGAGCCCCTCCACAGGCCACCGCTGCGCCAACGCATCGAGACCCTCTGACATGCGTTCTCTCCGTCTGCTGAAGAACCGGGCTACTTTTGCCGACTCGAAGCTCGCCATGAGATCCATGACCGGAATCCCCCATCGCCGAACCAACATGGCAAAGACGTCCGGGTGGAGCGCCCACTCCCCCGGATCCACTCTGCGACGACTTAAAAAATCTGCCTTGGCATTGTCCACGCCTGCCACGTGCTGCGCCGACAACGCCTGTAAATTCTGCTCGGCCCAGTACAACAGCCGAGTCACCTCTGCCTCCAGCGACACACTTCCCGTGCCTCCCTGGCAATTGATATAGGCCACCGTCGTCGCATTGTCGGAGAGCACCCTTACCGGCTCCTGACGAAGGCACTCGTGAAACTCCTTAAGCGCCAAAAACACTGCCCTCATCTCCAACCTGTTTATGGACCATTGCTTCTCCTCGATCGACCATAACCCCTGAGCAAAGTGTCCTTCGCAATGCGCCCCCCAGCCTGCGAGACTGGCATCCGTCGTTACTAGTCTCCAGGCCGGAGGATGCAGCGACACTCCCGCGGACAGATTCGCGGGCTCCAACCATCAGCCGAGTTCCTGACGCACCTCGGGAGGACACACCAACCGGTGCGACAACGCATCTCTCTGATGAGACCAACGCCTGAGAAGAGCACTCTGTAACGGCCGCATATGGGAGCGGGCCCACTGAACTACATCGATCGTGGCTGCCATTGCACCGAGCAACTGCAAGTACTGCCAGGCCATCGGCGCCCTGCACCTTAGAAAATGGCGCACGAGTGCCCTCAATTTCAGCGCTCTCTGCTCCGGGAGAAACACCGCCCCTTGCCTGGTCTCGAAGCGCGCTCCCAAGTACTCCAAAACCTGAGACGGAACCAACTTGCTCTTCGCCAAGTTGACCACCCAGCCGAGACTTTCCAGCATCCGTATCACCCGAGCAGTGGCCGCCGCGCTTTCCTCGCTGGACTTCGCTCGAATCAACCAATCGTCCAAGTAAGGGTGAACTAGAATTCCCTTTCTGCGGAGCGCCGCCGCCACGATTACCATGATCTTGGTGAACGTCCGAGGCGCCGTCGCCAGACCGAAAGGCAGCGCCTGAAACTGAAAATGCCCCATCGGTACCGCAAACCGTAGGAAACTTTGATGCTCTAGGCGCACTGGGATATGGAGGTACGCTTCCGTAAGATCCAAAGACGTCAGAAATTCTCCTGCTCTGACGGCTGCCATGACGGAGCGGAGAGACTCCATCCAAAAGTGGGTGACGCGAAGGCACCGATTCACCCTTTTCAAGTCCAGAATCGGCCAAAACGTGCCTTCCTTCCTGGGAACCACGAAATAGATAGAGTATCGACCGCACCCGTACTGGTCCGCCGGACGGGCACTACCGCTTTGAGCTGGAGAAGCCGCTGAAGCGTTTCCGCAACCACTCGCCTCTTGCCCGGCGCCCGGCACGGGGAAAGGACAAAGGAATCTAACACGGGCCAATGGAGCTCTAGCGCATAGCCCTCTCGAATGACCTCCAACACCCACTGATCTGAGGTAATCTGGACCCAGGCAGGGTAAAACTCCCGCAACCTTCCTCCCACGGGCACCACCGCCACCTGAGTCCGCCGCATCTCATTGTGACTTCTTATTGGTAGAGGTTTGAAAGGGAGTAAAACCCTGACCGGCCCCCCAGAAACCTCAAAACCCTTGTCTGCGATAGGGGAACCGTCCCTTCTGCGCCTGGCTAAAATGGGAGGACCGAAATCTCCGAAAATCCCTGGAAAGCCCCCTAGACGCTACCGCTCCCCGGCTCTGCCTAGGCTTGTCCTCCGGGAGCCGACCCCCCTTGGTCTCCACCAGATCCTTGACCAACCGATCCAAATCTTCACCAAACAGCAGCTTCCCCCTAAAAGGAAGCTTACTAAGCCGCGCTTTTGACGATCCGTCCGCTGACCAGTTACGCAACCACAGATACCTGCGGGCAGCCACCACAGACACCATACTCTTGGCCAAACCGTGGATAAGACCGTAATGTATATCCAACAAATAAGCCGTGCCCGACTCCAGCCGCGCCAGATCCTCAGCGGGGCCGCCCAACTGCTCACCTTGCAACCGCTGGGACCATCGCAAGCAGCCGCGCACTACCCATGCTCCCGCGATCGAGGCCTGCAGAGAAAGGGCACACACATCGAAGACCTGCTTCAATAAGGTATCTAGCTTCCTGTCTTGCACATCCTTCAAAGCCGCGGCCCCCTCAACCGGAATAGTGGTCTTCTTAGTGACCGCCGACACTGCCGCATCCACCTTTGGAGAGCGGAAAATCTCCCTGTCCTGTTCGGAAAGCGGATAAAGCTGGGCTAAGGTCCTAGTACCCCGAAGCGCCGACTCCGGCGAGTCCCATTCCTCCTGAATCATGTTCCGAAAGACGCTATGAACCGGGAACACCTTTTGGGAACTTCGCACCGCCTGCAACAGAGGATCCTCCAAAGATTCCTCCGTCGTCGGCGCCACCGAGGGCATATTTAATGCCTTAAGAGTCTCAGCAATCAAAGCCGGCAACTCTTCCCGACGAAATACCCGGACTACTCTACTTTGTTGCTCCAAATCCGGGAACTCCCCCTCCTCCAAGTCCGCATCAGAGGCCTCCTCCATATCTAAATCGGCTACCCCCACCTCCTCGTCCAAGCGAGATGGTGGGCTGTTGTCCCGGACCTCTCTGCGCTTCTTGAGAGGCACCTCGTCCTCCTCCGGGAGGAGTCCTGATCCTGCCCGCTTAAGCTCCGTAGAGGTACGAGCCGGAGCTACCATACCAGTTTGCAGCAAGGCAAACGCCTTCTGCATCAAGGAGAAAAAATCCAGCGGAATCCCGGGAACACCCCCCCCCCCGGGATCCCTCCGGGCGCCAAAAAACCACTCTCAGTCGAGGAAGGACCCGCCACCGGCTCTGTAGGGGCCAAAGAAGGCGGCCCGGACTCTCTGGCTTCCGAGGGGCCCGCTACCTGCTCCTCAGCGGATCCCCCCATAGCCCTCTCCGTCACCACCGCTTCCAGGGAACACGCTTTACAAACCCCGGACTCGAAGATCTCGCTACGCCGCACCCCGCAGACGAGACAGTGGGATTTAGCTGGCATCGTATGCAGAGCCAGAAAACTGACCAACGCCGCAGAACACTAAGCTCCTGGCCCCGTGAGTGCAAAGACCTACACCAGTGGCGTTATAAAATTTTTTGGGTTTTTTTTTTTGGTAACCACAAGGGCAGCGGTTAACTAGCAAAATGGAGGTAACCCAACCTCAAAATGAAGCTCAGGAAGCCGTTGAGGACCCAGAGTAATCCGTGCCGTTGAAAACCCGGTTCCCAAAATGGCCGCCGGCAGAACTCCCGCGTAAACCCCACGCGACTGGCCGCAGAGACCCCGAGGCCCTCGGAATTAGCCACGGGGACTCCCTGACACCCCCCTCTGCTCCGCGCTCGAAGCGCCAACCCGGGAAAACCCCTCCGACTTACCCGACGCACCGGGGCTGAAGGAGGGAGAGAGAGGGAGGAGCCAGCACACCTCCAACGCCAGAGCGCAGCTTGCACACAGCTTCAGCTCCGGCGTGTCTCAGTGAAGAGAGCAAGGCCTGCAATCGCACTGCTCCCGCAGCAGTCCCCTGAGGCTGTCCTCCGGCCTTTTAGTGCTGCTGCTGACTGCAGAAACACGCTCTCTGCCTTCCACCTGCTCCTCACCCTTCTTTACTGCGAGTTCGGGAGCAGGGAGGCACCAAATAATACTCCCCCCCCCCGTGCTCGTTTAAAACACTGGGGAGATGAACTCTACAGAGAGAGAAAGGAGAGACAAGAGAGGGAGGGAAGACAGTGAGAGAGAGAAGTCCACAGAAGAAGCAGGTAAGACCCCTTTAGCAGCAGCAGCAGCAGCAGACCTGAAAACAAACCAAAAAGCACCTAATCAGATACAAAAAAACAAACTAATAAGAGAAAGTCAAATCTTTACAGGATTTGTCAAAATAAAGCTCTGCTTATTTGTTTCCTCCTGAGCCCAGTCCCGGGCTCAGAACCTCCTAGCTGCTTGGAGACTGAAAGTACTGGTGGAAGTGGGCGGTTCTTGCCTATTAGTACCAGTGACATCAAAGCGATGAAATCTTTCAGTCTCCAAAGCTGCTGGTGGAGGTTCACAACTCTATGGTTCCGGGACTGGACTAGAGGGACGCAAAGGACTGGAAAGGGGGGCTGTTACTTCTGGAGAGAAATCTGAAATTGTGAGTATATACTTCTGGGAATTTTTCTGAAAGGAATTTTTTTTTTCTTTTAAAGCTAATTAATCTGTGAACCCACTATTTTTTTTGTTAAATCAGTCAGGGCCTAGTAGCAACAGTTTAAGATTCAATTTAAAAACACAGAAGAGAACTTTCTGGTTACCTTTCATACCCAGTAGACAGCTGTAGTTTAAATTTCATAGTCACTCAGGGCCTAGCATCAGCAAAGTACTTTTAGTTTCAAATTAAAACACAGAAGAGAGCTTTCTGGTTAAATTTAGAATCCAGCAGAGAGCTTGTAGTTTAAATTTCATAATAGGTTAGAGCCTAGTAGCAGCAAAGAGCTATAATTTAAATCAAATCAGAATATAGTTTTCCTCAGCAGCACAGGACAAGGTACTGTGTAGCAGCCCTTTTTTAATAAGTGTTATATCCCTCCCTCCCTCCCCACACCAACCCTCCCCTGGGAAAATCACAGCTTTATAGGTACTTGCACAACTTAAAAGACAGGAGGTGCTCTCAGGTGAAGCTCATTACCCAAATCAGTCATACACCAAGGACCTGAGATTAATTAAGCTTCAGGTGAACAAGGTATATTAAACTTCTTCAGGTACAGTTTTAGTGGTATAAATATCCATTGCACCCTTTAGTACATATAGAACTTAAAGATCTAAACACAAACTTAAAACTAAGATGCAGACAGCAGTCCAGCAGCGGGATGTGGGCTTTCCAGTCTTTTGCATTGAGTGTCACATGTATGATTTTCTCCCAGCTGGTGAGAGGTCTTACGTGTGCACTAGGTGCAAGGAGCTCTCTGCTCTCAGGGAACGAGTCCGTTCTCTAGAGGCTAGAGTAGCAGACTTGGAAAACATAAGACAGACAGAAAGGTACATAGACGAGACCTACAGGGATATAGTCCTGAAGTCCCACCTCCAGTCTGGCAGCATCCCTGTTGCCATGGAGGAGAGAGGTCACGTGACAGGAGAGCATCACCCTGGTGTGGCAGGAAGTGATCCTGTAACTAGGACCTGTCCTCCAGGTGATGTAAACCCCTCTCGCACCGAGGAGGTTTCTCCAGGGCCAAGTGCCCATGCGGGAAGGGTTAGGACAGCAGTTATAGTTGGTGATTCGATCATTAGGCATGTAGATAGCTGGGTGGCTGGTGGACGTGAGGATCGCCTGGTAACATGCCTGCCTGGTGCGAAGGTAGCGGACCTCACACGCCACCTAGATAAGGTCTTAGATAGTGCTGGGGAGGAGTCTGCTGTCTTGGTACATGTTGGTACCAATGACATAGGAAAATGTGGTAGGGAGGTTCTGGAAGCTAAATTTAGGCTTTTAGGTAGGAAGTTGAAATCCAGAACTTCCAGGGTAGCGTTCTCCGAAATGCTTCCCGTTCCACGCGCAGGACCCAATAGGCAGGCAGAGCTCCGGAGTCTCAATGCGTGGATGAGACAATGGTGCAGAGATGAGGGGTTCGGATTTGTTAGGAACTGGGGAACATTCTGGGGAAAGGAGGGGCTCTTCCGAAGGGATGGGCTTCACCTTAACCGGGATGGAACCAGGCTGCTGGCATTAACCTTTAAAAAGGAGATAGAGCAGCTTTTAAACTAGATAATAGGGGAAAGCCGACAGTCGCCCAAGAGCGCATGTTTGGAAGAATGTATCCTTGAAGGATACTACAAAAAGCAGAGAGGTTCCAAAAAAGAGTAAAGTAGCCCAAATGCCCTCGAGTATGGAGCAGACAGAACTTAAAGATCCCAAATTACCCATGTCTACCAATAGCCAAATTAATATGAATAAAATACAGTCTCTAAAATGCTTGTATGCAAATGCTAGAAGTCTACAAAACAAGATGGGAGAGTTAGAATATATAGCACTAAACGAGAGGTTAGATATGATTGGAATATCAGAGACATGGTGGAAGGAGGACAACCAGTGGGACACTGTGATACCTGGGTACAAACTATATCGAAATGATAGAGCTGATCAAATTGGTGGAGGGGTTGCGCTCTATGTTAGAGAGGGCATTGAGTCAGAAAGGATTAAAGTTTTGCAAGAAACAAAATTTGCTGTAGAATCTCTATGGATTGAAATTCCATGTAAAAAGGGGAAGGCGATGGCAGTGGGGGTGTACTATCGTCCGCCTGGCCAGAATGAACAAATGGATGATGAAATGCTCAAAGAAATCAAGGAAGCTAGCAAAAGTTACAGTGCAGTAATAATAATGGGTGATTTCAATTACCCCGGCATCGACTGGGTCAGTGTCACAACAGGACATGCTAGGGAGATAAAGTTCCTAGATGAAATAAATGACTGCTTCTTGGAGCAGCTGGTTCATGAACCGACCAGAGGGGAAGCAATATTAGACCTAGTCCTTAGTGGAACACCAGATGTAGTGCAAGACATAAGGGTGTTGGGGCCACTTGGCAATAGTGATCATAGCATGATCGCCTTTGATTTAATTAGTGGAGGAGGGATAGTAAGGAAATCCACAGTACTACCCTTTAACTTTCGAAAGGGAGACTATGATAGAATGAGGAAAACAGTTAAGAAAAAACTAAAAGGAGCAGTTGCAAAGGTTAAAGACGTACATCAAGCTTGGGTGTTGTTGAAAAATACTATCTTGGAAGCCCAGACCAGCTGTATTCCACGCTTTAAGAAAAGTGGAAGGAAGTCCAAAAAATTGCCAGCATGGTTTAAAGCTGAGGTCAGAGAGGCTGTTGTTGCCAAAAAAGCATCTTTCAAGAAATGGAAAAAAGAGCCAAATGATGAAACCTGGAAACAGCACAAGCACTGGCAAGTCAAATGCAAGGCATTGATAAGGCAGGCAAAGAGAGAATTTGAGAAGAAGCTTGCTGCGGAAGCAAAAACGCGAAATAAAGACCTTTTCAAGTACATTCGTAGCAAAAAACCCGTGAGAGAGTCAGTTGGTCCATTAGATGATAAAGGGGTTAAAGGAGCACTAAGAGGCGACAAGGCGATAGCGGAGAGACTGAATGAATTCTTTGCTTCGGTCTTTACTGAGGAAGATGTAGGGATGTTACCCACGACTGAAGTGGTATTTAAAGGTGTGGAAGAATTGAAGGAAATATCGATACATCGGGAAGATGTCCTACAACTATTAGATAAACTGAAGAGTAGCAAATCACCTGGGCCGGATGGTATACATCCAAGGGTGTTGAAAGAACTGAAATTTGAGATTGCAGACCTGCTATCAGTAATCTGTGAACTATCATTAAAATCATCTCTAATACCTGAGGATTGGAGGATCGCCAATGTAACACCAATTTTTTAAAAAAGGGTTCGAGGGGTGATCCGGGAAACTACAGACCGGTGAGCCTGACATCAGTACCGGGAAAAATGGTAGAAACCATCATAAAGAATAAAATTACTCAGCATATAGATAGTCATGACCTAATGGGAGACAGCCAACATGGCTTTAGACAAGGAAGATCTTGTCTTACTAATCTGTTATGTTTTTTTGAAGGAGTGAATAAACAGGTGGACAAAGGTGAGTCGGTTGATATTGTGTATCTGGACTTTCAGAAAGCCTTTGACAAGGTCCCTCATGAGAGACTTTTGGCAAAACTAAAGAGTCATGGGATAGGAGGCAGTGTACTACTGTGGATCAGGAACTGGTTAAAAGATAGAAAGCAGAGGGTAGGGCTAAATGGCCAATTTTCCCAATGGAGAAAGGTGAATAGTGGTGTAACCCAGGGATCTGTGCTGGGTCCGCTGCTTTTTGACATATTCATAAATGACCTGGAAAGTGGAATAACGAGTGAGGTTATCAAATTTGCTGATGACACAAAACTATTTAAAGTTGTTAAAACCCAGGAGGATTGTGGAAAATTGCAAGAGGATCTTGATAAATTGGAAGACTGGGCATCAAAATGGCAGATGAAATTTAATGTGGAGAAGTGCAAGGTTATGCACCTAGGGAAGAACAACCCAAACTATGGTTACACGATGCAAGGTTCCACATTAGGAACCACCACCCAAGAAAAAGATTTAGGCGTCCTTGTGGATACCATGTTAAAACCCTCGGCCCAGTGTGCAGCGGCGGCCAAGAGAGCAAATAGAATGCTAGGTATGATAAGGAAAGGAATGGAAAATAAAACAAAAGATATTATAATGCCTCTATATCGTTCCATGGTGAGACCGCACCTTGAATATTGTGTGCAATTCTGGTCGCCATATCTTAAAAAGGATATAGCAATTTTAGAAAAGGTTCAGAGAAGAGCCACCAAAATGGTAAAGGGGATGGAAGGCTACTCCTATGAAGAAAGGCTAAAAAGGTTGGGGCTCTTTAACCTGGAAAAGAGACGGCTGAGGGGAGATATGATAGAAGTCTATAAATTAATGAACGGAGTGGAACGGGTAAACGTAGATCGATTGTTTACCTTATCAGAATATAGAAAGACTAGGGGACATGCAATAAAGCTACAGGGTAAACTATTTAAGACTAATAAAAGAAAATATTTTTTCACTCAACGTGTAATCAAACTCTGGAATTTGTTACCGGAGGATGTAGTAAAGGCTGTTAGTGTAGCTGGGTTTAAAAAAGGTTTGGACAAGTTTCTGGAGGAAAGGTCCATAAACCATTATTAAGAAGGGACCCAGGATATCAATGCTTGAACCAATACAAGCATTGTGGAACCTGTGTCCCTTGGGGAAACTGCTAGGTACGTATGACCTAGATTGGCCACTGTTGGAAACAGAATACTGGGCTTGATGGACCTTGGTCTGACCCAGTATGGCATATCTTATGTTCTTATGTATGTTCTTAGATTTTCACTTTAAATAGCAAAGAGACATGAAATAAGATCCCACCAAGAGCTGCCAGCTTATATTCCAGAATTTGGTCTCAATGAGGGTTACAGATTTGATTTCACATTTGTCCTTGAGAATCAGATGTGGCACATACCGAGGCTACTACTGGGCTGGATGGTGCTTGGGCACTGTGGCGAGATCAATGCTGCTTTATAGTCAATGAGATTCACTGAACTTGCCTCCATGATGTCAGAGTCTCCCATACTTACAGGAACCTATAGCAGGAAAGAAGAGAGGTTCTGCAGTTAGATTCACAGGAAACCTACCAGACATCTCTAGGCTGCTACAGGTCCCTGATCTGTGACTTCTAGTTCTAACATCTACTCTGTTTGCAATCAATTTATGCCGAGTACACACAGAATACAAAATTCAGGTTAACCTATTACCAGATGGCATTAGCCACTGAAGAAACAAAGTCCAGGCAATGTATTGTTATCACATGTGGAAAGTTACTACTGCAACAAATAACACTGACAATACAGTATCTCTCACCAGCTTCGAGAGACCTAGTCATGCAAGAGTTCAAGGACAGACACATCGTCTTTCTATAGGAGGTGTCCTCAAAACCACAGGTCATGTTATAAGAATGTAGAGACACTGGGCCAGCTCAGTGGCAGAGGTTCGTGCTACTATTGTGAGTACCTGAGTTTGATTCTTTGTCTTGGCTTCTGTTTCCTATGGCTGGACATGTGTTCACAACCTCAGGGGGGTGGAAAACCTAGTCATCGCGTAACAGCACACACATGGGCCACCTTAGGCCCCATGACTGCAAGACTGTGGGTAGGCTGATAATTTCTATTGTAATGAGTAGGCTACGTGAGCTGGGGGGGGGGGGTATAAAAATAGGGCATTGTCATCCAACAGGTCTCAGAAAATAAGTATCTGAGTATGCAGGAGACTTCCCAAGCAGCCACTATCTTACATAGTTTCTCAGTCTAAAGCAAAGCTTAGGAGTCAATTCTGTAGTAAAGTGGGGGTTATGTGTTTCTGATTTATACTGTTTACAGCCAGGAGCTGAACCTGTGTAAGGATAGTGGGCTCAGAGAAGTCACCTCTTGTGTTTGCTGGTCAAATTCCACAAGAAGGAGTACTAGAAATTGAGACAAAACTGCTGACAGGGAACCCTCTTGGTAACTGTCAGGAGCAGAGAGGCATCCACATCTGCTGGAGACAGAGAAATACTGAAGGCGACCCCTAGGGGTAGTCCTATATGTGCCAGGGCAAAATCCCAGAAGCCTTTGGTACTTCTCTGTCTCCAGCATCTGCTGGCAGGGGAACATAACCCACTTGTGTAGACTGGTCTAGCACGATGACTTAGAAGTGGGGGTTATGTATTTCCGATTTATACTGTTTACAGAGAACCACTACCCACCATTATAGGTAAGCAATTATATCGATAAGCAGGATGAATCAACTGTAAGCTTGTGGAATCTCATAGTTTACTCTCCCATGACTCGATTTGGTTTCTGCAGACAACCCAGAACAGGTATACATGGGGGAACCGACTTAACTGAAAAGGCCAGTAGAAGAACTTGTCCAAATGGATGACCATCAGTGGTCATTTTCTGCCAGGTCATGTCAGCCTGGAATTTGCTTCCTTTACCATTGCAACTGGAATGGAAGGTGGAGCCCCCTATAGGCCACATCCTGGTGCTCCTTTTTTAAAGAAACCGATAATCATGCTGCAGCTCTACAAATTCTTTAATGGAAGTTGGGATGGATTGCTTTCTAGGAGTTACTAAAATATTCTCCATTTCCTGAGAAAGATGTAGGGATGCTGTTAATGAGCATTCAACATACATAAACTGAATGCAAGTGAATGGTTTTAAAAGAGGCAAATCATGTCACTCAATTGAAGAGATCAAATTTGCTTAACTAGAGAACTAAACTAGATTCTGTATGTGGTCTACTTGGATTTCAGCAAAGCCTTTTACATTGCTGCTCATAGGAGACTCATGAATAAACTGAGCAGTCTGGGGATGTGTCCCAAGGAGGTGAACTGAATTAGAAATAGGTTGATTGACAAAGTGTAATAGCAAATGAAGTTGGTAGTGAAGTACCTGTGGGGCTAGTTCTGTTCAATTTCTTTACAAGTGATATTGAGAACGGCTAGAAGGAAATAACACATGCTTTTTTGTGTCTGGCAAAGATCTTCAACACAGCTGACATCCTTGATGGGGCAGACATGAGAAATTATCTACAAAAATTGTAGAACTGGTCAAATGCTTGACAGTTAAGCTTTAATACAAAACAGTTCAGACTGATGTATTTCGGGTGCAAATTTGAAAAGGAGTTTGAGGGAACTCATTAAGGCAGTAGGTTCATAGAGGTTCTGCATGTGCTTAGATCTTTTTCCAAGTGCTATGTCAATGGCATCTAATGACATCACACATTTGTTTGGCTGATTAATCCTGCTGGCCAATGAAGAGCCAAAAGAAAGCTCCTCATCGGTAGCGCCATATTGTTTTTACCCCGATTAGTTTTACAAATGGAAAGCATGCAGGGCAAATAATGTGGGGAATTAAAAATGAACTCTCCAGGCATATTTGTGCTAGCCCACTAACTCCCGCCCATGAATCCTTCCGTTTTCATCATGGGGAGAAGTACATTTACCATGGACAGCACACATTTTTCACTGCATTGGGGGTAGTATGAGAGGGGCAAGAAGCACACAAAATTTTCAAAGTGTTAGTTCCTCGTGGGTAAGGACCTACTCACAAAAACTGTCACCGTACAGACTCAGTGCCCAACCCACAAACATGAAAGGACTGCAATGACACATAATATACATCCTGATACAGCATAAAAATTACATTTGCTGTTTCTACATCAGGAAAGGCAAGTCACAGATTTCATATAATCATTTCTGCCTACACTAATGGTCAGACATACATGCTACACACAGACAAAAAAAAATGAACAGGTGTACCGTGGAAACTTGGGATCTCTTCAGCTTGTTACACATGTGCAGGAGTTTATTCCATGGCGACAGAGCCTTCGGAACCTCTTCAGTTGGGGCATCTGGAAAGGCAAGTCCAGAAATAAGATCCTTGCTAACTTCAAAATGTTAGCATTTTCCCCATACCACATCAGGATTCTCCCTCCCTCTTTCCTTTATGACACAGTCCTGAACAGGGACAGGCAACCTTCAACCAACTTCATCCTGCATGATGAGAGCTCTGCACTTAACGAGAACTGCCACTGCTACATGCTTCTGACCATAAACAAAGGAAAAGGAAAATATTTCTGTGACAAAATCTCAATCCTCTATTCAACCGACTTACAGGCCGATGAAAGGGCAGCAGGAGCAGAAAGATTGACAGGCTTGTCAGAGATCTCTTCAATGGGACAGTGCTGGGATTGCACCTGGGCTCAACTGGACAGCTGAGCTGACTGGAAGCCCAAAAGACTCCCCCCCCCCCCAGGCAAGGTCTACACATGGGGTACCTGGAGACCGGCAATAGCTTGGCTCAACTGGGGAGGCGCCCTGCAGGACAGCTGCCTAGGAGCCTAAGATCACCAAGATGCACCAGTCCAGTAATCACCATTGCTGGAGATCGAGAAATACTGGAGGATGCCCCTAGCTGCACCAACCCTTGTACCAATAATGTTGTCCCTGGGAGCTTCGTCTTTTTCTCTATCTCCGTCTCCATCGTCAGCTGGCAGGGGGAATGCTACTCACTTGTCTGGAATGGTCTACCAGGATGATCTGGAATAACTATTTATTAATTGCAGGGTCATTAAAGGATGCTTTTAATAGATCCTTGGAGACAGGAGAAGTTCCACAGGACTGGAGAAGGACTGATATGGTACCTCTTCACAAAAGTGGTAAAGGGAAGTGACAAACTACAGGCCTGTAAGCCTTACCTCAGTGGCACGAAAAGTAATGGAGGCGCTCCTGAAAGAGCGAATAGTGGACTTTCTTGAAACCAACAGTTTGCATGATCCGAGGCCAACATGGTTTTACCAAAGGATGATCTTGCCAAACAAATCTGATTGAGTTCTTTCACTGGGTGACCAGAGAACTAGATCAAGGGCATGCAATCGATGTGATCTACCTAGATTTCAGCAAAGCCTTTGATACTGTTCCTCATAGGAGGCTTATCAATAAACTAAACAACCTGAGGATGGGTCCCAAGGTGGCGAACTGGATCAGAAATTGTTTGACTGATAGACGACAGAAGGTGATGGTAAACGAAACTCGCTCGGATGAAAGGAAGGTGATTAGCAATGTGCCCCAGGGTTCGGTCCTGGGACCGGTACTGTTCAATGTATTTGTGAGTGATATTGCTGAAGGACTGAATGGAAAAGTCTGTATTTTTGCAGATGACACAAAAATTTGCAACAGAGTGGACTCCCCTGAGGGAGTGAATAACATGAGGAAAGATCTACAAAAGCTGGAGGAATGGTCTAATGCTTGGCAGTTAAGATTTAATGTGAAGAAATGCAGTGTCATGCACTTGGGAAGCAGAAATCCAAGGGAATTGTATGCAATAGGGGGCAAGAGGTTGGTGTGCACGGACCAGGAGAAGGACCTCAGAGTGATTTTTTCTGAAGATCTCAAGGTGGTGAAACAGTGTAACAAAGCGGTGGTAAAAGCCAGAAGGATGCTGGGTTGCATACAGAGAGGAATTACCAGCAGAAAGGAAGAGGTACTAATGCCACTGTACAAGTCGCTGGTGAGGCCTCACTTGCAATATTGTGTTCAGTTTTGGAGACCATATCTCAAAAAGGATATAAAAAGACTGGAAACGGTTCAGAGGAAGGCAACCAAAATGATTTGGAGCCTGTGTCAGAAGACGTATGAGAAGAAACTTGAATATGTCCACTCTGGAGGAGAGGAGGGACAGGGGAGATATGATTCAGACCTTTAAAAACTTAAAGAGAAATACTGAACAACAAAACCTCTTCCAAAGATGTAGAAGCTTTAAAACTAGAGGGCATAACATGAAGCTGCAAGGAGGTAAACTGAAGGGCAATGTCAGGAAATACTTTTTCACTGAAAGGATGGTGGATGCTTGGAATGCCCTCCCGATGGAAGTGGTAGGAGCAAATACATAGAAACATGATGGCAGAAAAAGGCCACATGGCCTATCTGGTCTGCCCTTCCATATCAACCACTACAACAGTCCCCTTTTTTCCTTTAGAGATCCTGTCTGTCCCATGCTTTTTTGAAGTCAAATACTGTCCTCATCTCTACCACCTCCACTGGGAGACTATTCCATGCATCTACCAGTCTTCCCAAAATATTTCCGCATATTACTCCTAAGTCTATCCCCTAATAAAAGGCTAAGTGACTTACCCAAGGCCACAAGGAGTGCTCGTGGGAATCAAACCCTTGTCTGTTGGCTCCCATGCCAGTGCTCTAACCATGAGGCTACTCCTTTAGTAATATTTGGGGAAGGGGGAACCGTTTCCAATATAATGGGATCCACTTTAAACAGAGTGTGGAACCAAGCTGCTGGCAGCAACCTAAAGGGAGATAGAGCAGCTTTTAAACCTGAGGCCAAGCTGAGAGCCACTCAGTAGCACATGGTTCAGAGGAAGGTATCACTGAATGATTCCATGAAAATCTGCTGTCCTGAACTGCAACTATCACTCTCTTATCCTTCGGTTTCAGTTCACCTCTCCTTAATCATTCATGTGTCTGTTCTTGATCGACAAAGGGTTCTTAGAGTAACACTTTGTATTTCCCACTGTATTTGTGCATTTCCACTTGTTTTTGTTTGCTGATCTACTTCTTTGAAGAGGTTTTTTTTATTTTACAAATTCTGTTGCTTCCTTTCCTGTGTGCTTATGGATTCTCACTTGGAGCAGTTTCTCCAAATGGGTTAGTTTTTCACATACTATGGCAGTCGTGAACCTCACTTCTAAGCCACGGTATGTGGAGTATGATCTTAGTTTCTCAAATTTACTGCTAATGCTCGGCATAGTACATGCATCATGCCAAAGAGAGAGCCTCCTGCTGGAGTTCATAAGATGTAACATGTATGGGTAGTTTGTCAAGATGTACTTAGAAATTCTTCTTTATCAAGCCTGAGGCACCCAACACAATGGGAAATATTTCTGTATCTTTCTCCACATTTTCTTGGTCTCTGACTGCATTTCTTGGTACTTCAGGATCGTCTGCTTCTCCATGCGATTCACAGAATAATCACGTGGTACCAACACTTCTATTATCAGTGCCGTTCTGGTATTCTTCTCCTTTACCACTATGTCAGGTTTCCTGGCATCCAGTTTCTTATCCGTCAGAATGGGAAAGTCCCAGGTGATCATAACCTCCTCATTCTCTGTTATTCTCTTAGGGTCATGATCCCAGTGCTTTTCAGGCACAGTGATGTAGTGTTTATAGAGTTTCCAGTGGAGGAGGAATGCTACTTTGTTGGGCCTTTCTGTATAGAAATTTTCCGCCATCAGAACTTCACAGCCTGCTATTAGGTGACTCACTGTTTCCAGCTCCTCTGTGAATTTTCTGGTGTATTTTAGGTTTGCCTTGATCTGAAAGTTTTACTACAGTTGCCTCATGGATATGGTCTCTCTGAGGCAATGTCTCCAAAGGACAGTAACGATCTTCAGTCATAAGCCCTTAGTCTCTCAGATTTACTGTTAAAGCTCGCCGAAGTACTTGCATCGTGCCAAAGGAAGCCTGTTTCTGCAGTTCATAAGAGGTAAAATATATAGGCAATTTATCAAAGTGTGAATGGAAATTCCTCTTAACTAAGCCTGTGGTACCCAACACAGTGACAGAATTCAGAATGGCATGAGACAGACATAGTGGAGCCCTTTATAGCAACGAATAATATCAAAATAAACATAGCTATCTCTTATATCTCAACAAATAGGGGTGACCTACACAGAGCGGAAGGTACATGCCTAAACAAAGGCATGGGGAGGTGTGACCTGCACAGAGAGGCAGGTGCATCTACTCTTGCCGCTTTGCTGGGCAGACTAGATGGAACATACTGGTCTATATCTGCCATCATATACTATGTTACTATTGTGACACAGCAGCTGGCACAGAGCCCATGGAGTTAGGGGAAAGTAAGGAACTTACCTCAGAATCAGCTGGGCAGCAGACAAACTCAGCTCATGTAGAATTAGCTGAGCAGCAAACAAACCCAGCTCATGTAGAATTAGCTGAGCAGCAGACAAACTCAGCACATGTAGAATTAGCTGAGCAGCAAACAAACTCAGCACAAGAAAAGCAGAAAGACATTAGAGTAAAATGTCCTTGCACTAGTCCTGACATAGCTAGAAGCAGGAAGGCTAATCAGGAACACCTGTTCTCAGAAACCCAGGCAGCATGCAAAGAGAACAAGGATAAAAGCTGCAGGGTAGAACCAGGGAAGGCCAGTAGGGGCAGCGACCTGGGAGGACTAAGCCAGCATCCAGTGAACACATATTATGCTGGAGGAAACCCACTGAGGGAAGGAAGCAGTAGGTGTGGCAGCAGAGCAGGAAACAGCCAGCACCGTGCCCAGGACCCTGCTAGGATTCCTGGTGGTTGGAGAGCCCAGGAGAGAGCTGCCAGAAGCCCAGAGATAAGAGATAGAACCACAGCTAAGAGGTGGGAACCTAGCTCTGCTAAAGAAAAGGCAAGAAGTTCTGTTTGGTTTGAAAGGCAAGGGCATGGCACCAGAAGTAACTTTGATACTGAAAGTTATACAGTAATTCCACCAGCGTGGAGAAGAAGGGAAAGCCAGAAGGAAGCTTTTAATATAGCAGGCATTCAGAGCCCTGGATTTAAAGAGCCCTTTCTAGAAAAGTTAGCCCATGACTCACAGGAGAGTTTTAAGGAAGACAGCAGCTGTGAAGAGTGTGACCCATATGCAATTGTAAGTGACTCTGAGTTAACGCAGTGGGAGAACAGCAGCTATAATTCTGACCCTGTGCCCATGGATTGTACAATTTGTTTATCTGACGATATTGTATCTTTATGTTGAACGTGTGCAAAGCAACCAGCTGATGGTGCCTGAAGGAAAGAAGATAGTTTCTGTGCAGCAGTTCTTTTGTTTCATATTGTTTGTTGTATCCCAGGAATATCCCATCAGGGCAGGGAATAAAGCCCTAATATTACTTTTGCCTTACCACTTGACTACAAGACTCTTTTTGTATTAAAGGCAACTTAAATCTTAACACCCTAGGCCGTCGCCTAATAGGGTCATAGGAGGTAGCTATCACTCACTGTCTCTCACACTATGTAATTATCAAACTACAGCCTTCCTTTGACCCAGCTGTTGCAGCTACCATTCCTCTCACCTTTCAAAAGGCGCTCACTCTCTTCCTCTGCACTGGAAACTTCAGCAGATATCTCCAGGGATCCCATGGCCATAGCAAGGCTAGAGGCATCATCACTGGCACACAGGACCTGGGAACTTAAAAATTAAACTCTGAGTAAAAGATAGGAACAAGTTGGAGACCCCATGCCCAACTTCAGCATGAGTTCAGCCAGGTCACAGTCAATGGATGTTTCTATGGTGACCTCAGAACTCTAGATAAGGAAACACAGGTGAGTCAATTCTGTTTTTACGTCTCCTGTCTGAAAGGATTCCAGGAGTTTCTCAATGTAAATTACTCTCTCATTTCCCAGAATGCCTTGAAAACAGAAGTTGAAAAACAAGAATAACTTACTTGTTCCTTGTGACCTGGAGATAAGTACTCATCTGACCCACTTCTCTGCACACATTTCCTTCTCTGCTATGTCCAACCCAAAACAGAACTTCTATCCCAGAAATACCCAATAACTCCAGGCCACAAAGGGCTGGTTCTGGTTTTGTCCTATTACAAGTAAGGCTTCTAGTGCCAATTCTTTTTGCCAAATCCCTACATCAGTGTACCTCAAAATTTAATCCAATATTAAATTCACATGATCCTAAATAATGAAAACAAAATAGCAGATCGCCAACTCCCCCCCCCCCCCTTCAATATATCCAAAACATGAAGGCAGAAGCAGCCACCAGAACAGGACTGTGTGCAGTGTGCATGCACAGACCGCAAAAGTCTGCAAGGGTTACCAGTCTAACCAACAGCTCACATGGGAAGGGGGCAGGGCCTGTGAATGCTCACCAACTCACCACGCTAGGACAATTGCCACTACTGGGCACAGGTCAGAGTGGTGTTGCAGAGGGAGAGGGAGTAGCCCTGATTCTGTGACCTCATCTATTGATGGGACACCATTTGGGGTCCTGAACCATTGCCCTACATGTAGTGGGATGACAGAGTATATAAAAATGACTGTCCTGTATGCTGTAAGTGATCTCCTAGCTCAGCACTTCTCCAAGCTGTCTTGGCGACCTTACTGCCAGACAGGTTTTCAGGAGGTCAATTATGGAGCTCCTGAAACCCTAACTGGCAGTGGGGTCATCAGGACAGGCTGGGGAAACTCAGTCCTAGTTCTCAGTCATGAAGAACAAAGCCCCTACTGGTTTGTATTTGGCAATTCCAATAACTCTATTCCTGGTTTTAGTCTATGATATGTATGGGGATCTAGACCTATTGATTTTAAAGGACATCAAATCTACAAAACAAATGCATACAGGGTGGGCTAAAACTTGGATTGACCAAGCAGGCAAAATGACAGTGGGGCAAGTGTCCTCAAAATAATCTTGTATTTTGGTTTAAACAAGCATTTTTGTTATTTTAAGATGAAAGCAGCACCACAGATGCTGTCATATACGTTAAGAGGGAGAGGCCAGCACCCAACTCTCCTGGCTATACACAAGCCCCTCTTGAATTCAGGCTCCTCTGTATCATATGATAGGATAACTGAAGGGTCCTGCCACCCTCAGCCTTACCTCGCCTGCTCCTCCTCCACCGTGCCTTCTGCCATCTCCTTCAGCTCATTGCTGGGGTTCCCAACGCATGGCTCCCCTAGGGGGCTCTCTCCCAAACTTTTCCCCCTCTCCTCCAGGCCCTCCCGTTCCTCTTCTCCCCCCTGCACAGGCTCTTTCTGCTCTGGGGCTACTCCTGGACCCATCCAATCCTGAGAGTCTCCCATCCACAGTCCTGTGGCTTCCCCTAGCAGCAAGGATCCACCCTGACTGGGGGCACCATCGAGGCAAAGTCCCAGTCCCTCAACCTTCACTGCCACTGGACTGTGTCCCCGGGTCTCAGGAGCATCACCCTGTTCCTGTGGGTCCTGGGCTGGTAGGGGCCACTGTTTGGGGGAACCCAGAGCCTCCCTGTCATCCCTGTTCTGCAGGCGACTCCTACGGCCCACCAAGTTATGGAACAGCTGGAGCATAGCTGACATAATGAATTCAGGGATTAATGCTGGAACCTTGTATACAGGAAGCAGGATAGGCCCAGGCTAAGCTCCCAGAACTTTCCAGAAACCCTCCAGCAAGGGAGAAAAGGCTAGGATACTGCCAACCAATCCCCTTTCTCCAGGGAACTCTCAACCAAACCCTACCAATCCAGGGACTTGTAGCCAATCACCTTTCACCAGAAAACTCTCAGCCAATCAACTTCAAGCAAAGAGGGCAACCTGATATCCGGGGACATACAGCCAATTATCTTTCTCCAAGGGACACGTAACCCTTCACCTTCAAATCCAAAATGCCCAATCCCCTTCCCCCTGGAAATTCTTAGCCAATCCCCATCTCCTTTCTTATCTTGAGATGACTGAAGCTTTGGTGCAAGGCGTCCGATGATGACCTGTGTTCCATGGATTCCAGGGTGTAATCTTCTGTCACAGTGCACTGTGGTATTTCTAGTGCTCCACCCATTTCATATCGGACATGCAGGTGCCCAAACAGAACAGAGGTGGATGAAAAAGCCAATTCTAGAAATAGGATCACATGATAGCCATGTTTAATGCTTTAAAATCTTTGTGATTTAAATACTCACCCTTAGGGCAGCAGAATGGCCAAGTTATCCAGTTCCAGGAATGAGTCTTTTAGGCTAGTCCTTGTCTTGAACTGACATCCAAAGAAGCGTGATGATAGCTGTAGTCCTTGATTGTGCCTTTTGCAACTAGTGCTGCAGATCCAATAATGTGTCAGGATGCAGTTTTCAGAAATCCAGGACTCGTCTGAAATCGTACTCCTGGAACTGGGTATCTTGGCGGCTCTGAAGCTGCCACTTCAGCAAGGTCAACTGAACAAATTTCCATAATAAATCCAGCTCTGCATAAACTAACTATAGTACAATACGTGACAATAAAACACATTATCATGAGCTGGCAGTCCTAGCTGAACTAACTGACCCTATCTCCACTGCATGCACAGACCTGCAGTTATGCCTTTTGACATTTACTTCCCTAAAAACTATAAATTAATGCATTCAGTGGGGCAAAAGCCAGGCCTGAATCAGTTTATTTGGTTGACCCAAGATGAAATGGCAGCCATATTCATCGCTATACTAACCAAAGTAGTGCCAGACTGAGCAAACCCACTTCTAAACTGGAGCTAGCTGTGTTAGAATAGACATAGTATTTTACTTTAAAAATCCTCTTCCCATGCTGATCATCAGTATAGGACAGGACAAGGTGTTTTACTGAGACAATCCCTTCCCACAATGATTTCAGCTATACTAGGCTGGGAAGTAGTATGCTGACGAATTTAAAAAAATTCTCCAATATTAGCCAATCTTGACACAAGACATGATTAATATGGTTTATTTTGGGGGGAAAACACCTTTTTGCTATAGTGCTGTGTAAAAGGTTGATATTTAAACTTAAAAAAAGAAGATGAGGCTGAAAATGATTAGAATCTGACAAAGAAAACAGCTAGAGAGCTACCTTTATTAGGACATATTCCAATTTGATGTTTTCCCAGCCCTTTCCTGGAGACATCCCTGTCCAGTTGTGTTTCCAGGATTTCCATACACCGAGTCTCCAGTCTATGTTCTTCCTCATGCATATTCATCTGGATGTTCTGAAAGACACTGCTTTAGGAAAATGGACAGAAAAACTGGCAGATGCCATAAGGGACATCTGTACTAAGCTTCTTTCTCCAAAGACAAAATTGGAAGAGAGGGGGGAGTTGGTGACAAACTCATTGGTTATGCTCTGCTTGTCCGGTTATTTAGATTTTATGATTTGCCTTTGTGAGTTGTTTGAATTGAGTTTGATTGTAGATTGCCTTGATGGAGGAATGTTTTCTGAATGGAAGCTAAGCAAATCACAGCAAATAAATAAATAAAATAAATATCTGCGAAAACCCCAGATGTTTTCCATAGGTACAGAGTGGTCAAATATCCTTTTTAATAAATCCTATAGGGTCTGATTCACCCATTCCTTGGTATCTGAGGAAACAACTTAGAGGTAAATATTCAAAGTGTTGCTGAGCAGCAAAGTTAAAAAAATTACCTTAGTCTGGATATTCAACCCCAGCAGCTGAATAGGACAACACCTAATTGTACAAACTTATGCAATTTGATTTAGAAACATTTCTGCAGAGTTGTCTACAAACTTTAATCAATCTGTACCATATATTGGTTGTAACCTGCTTTAAATGTATAGATAACATTGGATACAAATTTAAATAACCAAGATAAAAAAAAAACTGGCTAAATTTGACACCCTCACCTCTTCCCCCCCCCGATATGTCCTGACTTGACCTTTCTGTTGCCTAAGTAAATCTGCTCATCTGCAGTTTTGTGTGGACAGATTTTAGCTGGCAGGGAGGGTGGAACTTAAACCTTGAACATCCCTAAATATAAGCACAACATTCATATGGATAGTAAAAAAATTGTGTAGATGGAACATGAAACTTCTTTCAGAACCTGCCAAATTCCTTGGAAATGGCAAGGCAGTCCTGGGTGTGGTTTAATGCTCATACTCCAGCTGTTCTCAGAGTTGCCAAGTTGCCCAGTTCTAGGGGTGAGACATTTTGGTCAGTTCTGGTTTGAAATTTGCATCACAATGCAGAATGGTAGTTGTAGTCCCTGATTTTACCCGTTGGAATCAGTGCTGCAGGTCCCATAATGCATCAGGATGAGGTTGTCAGAAATCCAGGATTGGCTTTGAAATCTCACTCCTGGAACTGGCTAAATTGGCAACGCTGCATTTGATATAACAGTGTGGGGCTATAGATCATTTCTTATTTTATAAATCTCATCCCATTGCATTCAAGAAAATATGGACCGACTTTCATTGAGATGTCAAAAAGAAAACCAGGACAGAGTTCAGATCCCACAAGGCATGGAGTTAGGCTAACAGAGAGGCTTGTGTAGTAAGCACTAACTCCAGACAGGGCCGGCCCACCCACTAGGGAGGCAAGGCAGCTGCCTAGGGCATCAGACATCTGTGGGTGGCGCAGCACAGCACAGCACCCGCAGCAGGCCATGTACTTTGGCACACATAGCCTGCCACTTCTGATCCCCCTCTAACAGGAAGTTGGGGGATCAGAAGTGACACCGAGCCACTCCCCCTAACCCCGCTGCCAGAATCAGCTGCAGCATGGAGCGGCATGGTTTGGCATGGTGCAGCGCAGTGTGGCGCAGCACGGCTGTGGCTTCTGCCTGAGGTGACAGAAACCCTTGGGCCGGCCCTGCCTCCACAGACATGGTGTCCTGTACACAACAGAAACTAAGCAGGAATCCTTGTGTACAGGGCGTCTCCCAAACTGCCCCAGGGAACAAATGCATAATACATTCCAGTGAGTCAGTCTCTATACCAGGCAATTTTTTATTTTCCTCTCAGGAAAATCTGAACCTGACGCTAAATGGTTTCATTTTGGTTTGTTTTAATGTTATGCTATTGAATTTTTCCTTAAGATGGGGGAGGGGCATTTTAGAAGGGGCATCCAAGCGCAATCTGGGACATCCAGGGCAGAACATGCAGAAAAATGCTGAGGACATCTATGTTTCAGCTGGATTTTAGAAACATAGACACCCATATTGGGGTCAATATATATATATATATATATATATATATATATATATATATATATATATATATATATATATATATCCCCCCTATAAAACCGTGGGGCGGGGGAAATATATATAGGGGATTTCCAGATCTTCCTAGTCCAGTCAAGTGGGTTATCTCCTCCAACCAGCAGATGATGGAGACAGAAAAAAACAAACAGAACAGTGCTGTGACATCACCAGCACTAGTATAAAAGCCAGTACAGCTAGGGGCACTCTCCTGTATTTTCTCTTTCTCCACCTGAAGGCGCCAGGCAGTTTAGCTTGTTATGAAAGTCACCAGGGCATATTTGAGATATTCCTCCGGTCTGACTGGTCTTCATGGGGGGGGGGGGGGCAATTCCTGGCCACAAGGGTCAGCTGAATTTATGTGAGAGATCCTCTGTGGGGTGCCCGGCCTGCTTCACTCTGGAATTTGTTACCGGAGGATGTAGTAAGGGCTGTTAGTGTAGCTGGATTTAAAAAAGGTTTGGACAAGTTCCTGGAGGAAAGGTCCATAAACCATTATTAAAAAGGGACCCAGGATATCAATGCTTGACCCAGTACAAGCATTGTGGAACCTGTGTCTTTTGGGGAAACTGCTAAGTACGTATGACCTAGATTGGCCACTGTTGGAAACAGGATACTGGGCTTGATGGACCTTGGCATATCTTATGTTCTCTAGAATTTTATGTATTATTTTGTTCCTTCGCCCCATTCTTGATCTCAAGGGAGTTAACAGTAGCTTATGAATTTCCAGATTTTGGATGGAGACACTGCAGTGAGTCATCCAGTCTGTTCGGCAGGGAGAGTTTCTTGCTTCCTTGGACCTCTCCGAGGCCTGCTTTCACATTCCCATCACACTGGATTCTCAGCGCTTTCTCAGGTTAGCAATTCTAGGCAAACACTTCCAGTTTAGTGCTCTCCCATTTGGGCTAGCAACTGCACCCCGGACCTTTTATAAAGTCATGGTAGTAGTGGTGGCAGCAGCCCTACAGCGTGAGTGTATTTGGGTTCATCCCTACCTGGATGACTGGCTTGTCCATGCCAAGCCCCAGTCAGAAGCCGTTCACTTGATACATCGGGTGGTCCAGCAGCTTGAGGATTTTGGATGGATAGTCAATCACAGCAAAAGCTGCTTGAAACCTTGCCAAAATCTGGAATTTCTTGGCGCTTGTTTCAACACTCACTTGGGATGTTTTTCCTCACTGGCAAGTGCTGGAACAAGTTCTGCTGTCGGCTCCGCCAATTTCTGGAACTTTAGGCTCCCAGGGTTTGGGATTATCTGCAGTTGCTCGGGGCGATGGTCGCCACTCTAGAGGTGGTACCTTCAGTTTGAGCTCATATGCACCCCTTGCAACGAGCCTTATGGACATGTTGGTCCCCATACTCCCAGAATTACAATGTGCATCTGCCTCTCCCTCTAAATGTTCAGAATAGTCTCGATTGGTGGGCTTCTCTCGACAACATGCTCCTGGGCATGCGGCAACAAGGTGCAAGCATGGGGGATCCTTACCACCGATGCCAGCCACTGTCTGGGTTGCACCACTCAGGGCACCTGGTCCAAGATGGAGTCCAAACGGGCCATTTGTTTGGCCCTGGTATACTTTATCAGCCTATTTCGGGGGCGTGCTGTTTGAGTTCTGTCGGCGGTAGCACATGTCAATCGCCAGGGCAGCACCAAATGTCTGGGAGTGGTGTGTGAGATGCAGCTCTTGTTCCCCTGTGCGGGGAATGAGAATGTGCAGACCGATTATCTCAGCCATCATCTTCTTGATCCGAGCGAATGGGAGCTGGCATCCTGGACCTTTGATTGCATAGTGAGACACTGGAATTCCTCACATGCATCTCACAGTGACATCTTACAGTGCAAAGATTCCCCTCTTTTTCAGTCGGCAGAAGGACACTAGCTCCAAGGGCGTGGATGCAAACACCTTCCAGATGTTTGCCTGACAAAAACAGCTGCCTATTGGTGCTTGGAGTAGGTATTAACCTTTGACACAGCTTGAGACATCCATGACATTTTTGAAATCAAGCGAAGACATCTAAGTTGTTGGAAACGCCCCGGCCACAACAACACTTGGGCCTCCTCATGCTGGGACATCCATAGACACGGCTTCAGGGATCTCTCTATGGAGTGCAAATGAGAGCAACCACACTCTCCCCCTCTGCCTTCCGCTCCCCCCCCCCTTAACTACAGTGTTATTTATTGTTTTTACATCATTGTTTTTATTTAGCTCTTTTATGGCCATTTCTTTTATGCACGTTAAATAATGAGAATATAGAAATGAAACAGTGCTTAATAGCCATGCCAGCATTTCCTATGGACCATATTTTTCTACTCACATGCAGAGCCCGTGACAACATTGTTTCTCTGTCAGGCTGCATTTTTAGTGTCATTTTCATTATTTTTTACTTATTTAGCTGGTTCTATTTTCTGCTTTTATTTGCATATCCTTGCACCAGCCCTGTGTGTGATGCCTCAGAGTGCAGGCACCTGCTTAGGTTCTTCTGGGCGTTGCTTCCTCCAGCAGGAAGTTTACAGTGGAGAGGGTGAACCCAGAAGGGCTCGAGCTGAAACTCCTCTGGAAAAATCTCACTCCCTGGCTTGCAGTCTCACTCAGTGGGACAGTAAATCTCTCTTTGGATTCTAGCTCTCAAGACTCAGACAGTAGCAAGCCCTATCTATGAAGCCCAGCACTACAGATATTACACCAGATGCTAGAACACCAATACATCTCCTATTGGGATCAGAGAACAAGCGGGACTGTTACGCACCCTTATAAAACTGACACACAGGGGCTTGTTTACAAAGCCGCAGAAGCGATTCGCGATCGTTATCGGAGCCGCGGCCCCAAGATCGCGAACCGCTACCGCGGCTTTGTAAACAAGCCCCTCAGTGTTCTTCCTCTCTGTCACATACAGATGTTCACCAAATACAGAATAAGAAACAACGAATTAGGTATAAAACCAGTTAAATGGACACCTCAAAGAGACAGACCCCACATTCAGCGTAATATTATAGAAATGTATATATTTCTTCTTGTACTGTGCAAAATGTAAAGATATCTGAGATGCACGTTTCCAGAAGCAAACAGAGAAAATAAGCCTCACCACAAACGAATGAACAAAAAAACCCGCATAATACTAGAGGGGAAATATGACCGGCGATAAGCAATACTGAACATCTCCAGAATCATTCTTAGATCTTTCCTCTATACTCTTCAATTGTTTCCTTTATATATTACTCTGATAACATACGTACAGATAACCACTCATGTACCAAACTCTTCTTGGCTTAACTTGCAGGAGCCTGAAGAGGTCGCTAGAGCGTCGGGCCGCTCTGCCGCACCTCGATGGTTCTGTCCCAGCAGCCTCTGGCGTCCAGGAAGGAGGCGCGCGCAGGAGGTGACAGAGGGCAGAGAAGGGGGAGCAGGAATTTGGCTTTGGATCGCTTGCTCAGAGTTTCGTTGAATTTCAGTTATGTAATCTATCTTCGTTTTAAAAATCTGGAAGGAAGGTTTTATCCCGTGTTGCTGAAGACGGGACCAGGTCAGGGTGAGTACCGGCAGTGCCTCTGCGGTAGCTTTCATTCCTCTTCTGACCTGCAGTGATTTCCTTCCTTAATCTTTGAGGAAGGGGTGGCGGTTGGAGAGGGCAGGAATAGTGGGGTGTGCAGGGTGGGGGTGGGATAGCAGGGATTGGAGGCTGCGGTATGGGGGGCGCGCACAGGGACCGAAGGGTGTAAGAGTTGTGGGGGCTGCAGGATGGGCAGTGAAGAATGGAGAGTAGTGGAAGGGGGCAGGAAGGAGTGGAGGAAATTGGGGGAGAGGGGAGGGAGAATTGTAAAAGTGTTGGAATAGGGGGTTAGTGTGGATAGAGCAGCAGGAGGCAGTGTTTTATTTTATTTTCATATTTATATACTGCTCCTCCCCAGAGGGTTACAGAGTGGTTAACGGCAATGAATAGCACATATAAACACCATTGTCCTCCCCAGAAATTTTTGACAGCTATTTGGCATGAATGAGTAGCTGGATAGGTTGCACTATAAGCCAGCAGGCAACGTAACTAATCGTTTTGCAGAAATTGCCATATATGATTCGTTTATTTATTTCAAATGTAAGTGTCTAATTCATTCATGTTATATTTACATATTATGTTATGTTTTTAAAGTATTAATTACAAAATCACTTAATTCATTTTTCAATTCCTGCTCATTATTTTGCCATGTTAATTCATCCAATTAATTTAGTCAATAAAACATCAGGGTGGTGTACCTATTCAAAAGGTCCTGGAGAGAACACTGAACACAAATGCCTTTAAAAATAAAATAAAATTTAGAACAAACTCATCAGTTAAAAATAGACTTTAAAAATAAAATAAATTAAAAATAAATACTTTAAAAAAGCTTAAAAGAGCTGTACTTTGCACTGCGTCCTAATAGTAGTAAGATCTTTTATCTCCTTAGATTTCTGAGAGATAATAATCCAGCTAGTAGAGCCCATGCAAGGACATATTCTACCTCTTGTCTCCATAAACTTAATCCTACCTGGCATGTTAAGCAGAGATAATTTAGAAGAGTGCATTGTCATTTCTGGCAGAGCTGGATTTATGATTGGGCTCCCTATGAGAGCACGTGAGGGCTGGTAATCCTCCCTTGGAACACCAAAGGGAGACCCCTGGAGACTGGAAAGCAGAAGTGAAGGTGTTAGGCCAGAGTGTTATGGTGGTGCTTCTCTGAAATACCACTGGTGGGAATATTCTACTTTTTGGTCTGTCTTTGGCACTCTAGGTGATTGCCTATGCCTAAATCTAAGCTTGCCTTGTAATGCTGAATATGAGCTCCGTAAACAAGAAGCCTAATCATTTACAGTCATAAAAATGTTTTTAAAATTCACCCTTTAGGCCACAGGAAGCCAGTGCAAAGATTTTAATACTGGCTAAATGACCAAATCTGGCCACTCACAGGATACCATCCTCCCATGCCCTCCAGAAACCTGCAACTTCTTTCCACTTTTAATATTTATTCAATTTGATTAATTATCTTTCTCAAACATCAAGGCAGTGTAAGTATACAAACAAGCATTAAATCACCAAGTATGAGCAGATGATCTTTGTTAAATGTAGATGGTAAAGTAGCAGCATGAGGGGAGGGGGTTTGCTGCATGGAGTTTATTTTATATAAGTAGGAACAGGGTTAGGACACCATTGTGATACAGAGTGTATTGGGATGCATGGAAGAGCCATGCATAGGGCATATGTACTTTACTATGCATATGGTGAGGTGACTGTGAGTGCAAAGACTGGCTCTGTGAAAGTATGTTTGCATATCTGTAATGTGTACTGTATGTGTTGTGATAGTGACAGCACTACTGATCAGATGGAATGGGAAAATAGTGAGCAGTCTGCCTTTAAAAGTAAGAGCAAGACAGGTTCCCATAGCAACAGAATGCTTTCAGCTAGAACGGAGCTCAGCCATAGTGCTGACGTAGAAGCTGAATGCAGCTCTGATTTCCACCTGAGTAACCAGAGGGGTGTGGCTGCAGGAGGAAGCCGTTTTAAACCGGCTTCAGAGTCAGACTTTAACTCAAGGTACTCAAGGGACTGGAGGAGTTCAGAAAACTCGGAGTTCAAGGACCTCAGGATTAGAAGGAGGAAAGAGAAAGGAAGGCACAGAGAAGCCTCGACAGCAGTCTGAGCCACTCAAGCAGCAAAGGTACACAGGAAAGCAGCAACAAGGGAAACTTGGGAACCCAGGTCAAGTTGAGAAAGATTCTGGAAGGTCCATTTCCTTTAACCTGAAACACTGGAAGCAAAGCCTCTGTGGAAGCTACCCGAGGGAAAGGTAAAACAGTTTGCCTGCACGAGGGGAGAAAGCTCTGAGTACAGAGAAGCCATTGCCAGTAAAGAAGGTACGTCTGCATTATTTCCTAACCAGAAGCTTGCTGAAGAAATGGTACAGCAGTTAAAAGCTAGTGCCGATAAGAGCAAAGATAGCACGGCTCTGAAAGCTGCTCATATAAGAAACATTCTTACCAAATGCTTTGAACCAGACATAAAGGCTGTAGTGAAACGTTTTTAAGTAAGAACCAGTTTCCTGCCTTAGAAAAAGACTCTGCTAATGAGAGGGACGACTTCATAGGGCAACTGCAAGAGGTTATCCACGAGTTGCAGTCTAAAAGTTCCCCAAAACAGCGCTACAATGATTACAGTGAGGATATGATTATTGACCCAGAAAACAAGTCTGATACATCGGAGAGTTGTGAGATGGACTGTTCTCTGTGTAAGATTGACCATTTGGACTTAGGTTAAAAGCCAACTTTGTATGAGGAAAATACAAAGTTGTTCTGCCTGTTTATTTGCTGTGAAGAAACAGTTTATTACCTGCTTTGTTTTCTGACTTTAATTTGCTCCTGATTTCCTATTGTTTTGCCGTGCCATGTTTTGAGCCATTGAACCCATGTGCAAGGGAAGAATCCCCAAATAAATATTTATCTGTTTAAAAAAGGACCCTCGTGCCACAACACATTTGTTGAATAGCTACTTAAACTACAACTCCCAGCAACCCTTGCTGCTATAGTAGTTGATAAGGACGCTTGAAAACATATAAGAGGTCGCCCTCGCCATAGAGCCATCGGCCCTAGGCGGGGAAACAGGACAGTGTACATGAAATAGTGACTGGAAGGATATATAAAATAAGCTTTGTCAAAGTGCTTTTAAAAAGATGAGTGGTGTACACTGCTATGGAGGAGTGGTATGATCTCTTTAAGAGCTGCTTTTGTCCTAGTAAAGTACAACCATTTTTAATTTTTCCTATTCTTGAAATACTGTTATAATTAATGTAATCGATATATATACATATTGGTCCAGCTGATCTCGAATTAAGACAGTTGCCAAAATAAAATATGTATGATGTAATCCCACAGTCAGTTCATGTGTGCGGGTGTGCTCCCAATCGGGTTCTTACCGCCAATGTTCTCTTTTGCTGCTGTCAGTTCACATTCCTTTGAATTTGGCAGTGTCTGGCAATCTCTTAAGCGCATTCTTTCATGCCATATGCTGCTAAGTGTTCATCTTTCCTGCAACCTTATCTGTCCAACATTCATAGATTGAGATCAGACTGAATGGGGATAGGTCTGTGCCCTAAATTCCCCAAAGTACAAGACCATCACTTCTATAGTTTTGACTTATGATAGGCAGTCACAGACAAATGGATGGACATGATGTATTTGTACCTATATGGCCTTCTTCCTATGTTTGTTTTTTGTTTTATTTTTAACAAGAATGCCCAAAACAAAAGTGCGGCCAGTAGGTTTTATAAGGCAAAGAATTTCTTCCCGTTTTCCTCTACTGGTTTGTGAAAGAATAGTACAATTTCTTTGAGTTGGGGTTGCTGATTTTTCTTTTGAGATAAAAAGAAACAAAAAATGATAAAATTGTACTTGCAATCTATACTGTGTACTGCACGGCTTCAGCAAGGGACTCTCTGTAGGGGTGCTGTGCCTAACAGTAAATCAAACTCTGGAATTTGTTATTGGAGGATGTAGTAAAGGCTGTTAGTGTAACTGGGTTTAAAAAAGGTTTGGACAAGTTCTTGAAGGAAAGTTCCATAAAGCATTATTAAGAAGGGACCCAGGATATCAATGCTTGACCCAGTATAAGCATTGTGGAACCTTTGTCTTTTGGGGAAACTGCTAGGTACGTATGACCTAGATTGGCCACTGTTGGAAACAGGATACTGGGCTTGATGGACCTTGGTCTGACCCAGTATGGCATATCTTATGTTCTTATGTTCTAATAAACTCCACAGAAACTTGTGGATGGTAGAGTTCGTTGTGGCGTTGCTTCCTGCAAGAATTGTATAGCTGATTTGAGCTGGGTCAAATATCCCCTTTTAAGATGGCTGGTATTCTGGTATTCATTAAGAAATCAGTCCTGGAATTTTCCAGTTCCTTGTAAATTACCCTGCGCAGTGATAGTTAATTGAGTTCCATGGACAAAGCGGTATATAAAACCCAGAAATAAATAAATAAGAAAAATTGAGGCAAACATTTTAACTATAGAATTCCAGTGGCTAGTAGAAAGTGTGATTTTGTGGGGGAAGGGGGCAGCATCTGGTGGACAGGTGGACAAAGGTGAGTCGGTTGATATTGTGTATCTGGACTTTCAGAAAGCCTTTGACAAGGTCCCTCATCAGAGACTTTTGGCAAAACTAAAGAGTCATGGGATAGGAGGCAGTGTACTATTGTGGATCAGGAACTGGTTAAAAGATAGAAAGCAGAGGGTAGGGCTAAATGGCCAATTTTCCCAATGGAGAAAGGTGAATAGTGGTGTACCCCAGGGATCTGTGCTGGGTCCGCTGCTTTTTGACATATTCATAAATGACCTGGAAAGTGGAATAACGAGTGAGGTTATCAAATTTGCAGATGACACAAAACTATTTAAAGTTGTTCAAACCCAAGAGGATTGTGAAAAATTGCAAGAGGATCTTGATAAATTGGAAGACTGGGCATCAAAATGGCAGATGAAATTTAATGTGGACAAGTGCAAGGTTATGCACCTAGGGAAGAACAACCCAAACTATGGTTACACGATGCAAGGTTCCACATTAGGAGCCACCACCCAGGAAAAAGATTTAGGCGTCATTGTGGATACCATGTTAAAACCCTCGGCCCAGTGTGCAGCGGCAGCCAAGAGAGCAAATAGAATGCTAGGTATGATAAGGAAAGGAATGGAAAATAAAACAAAAGATATTATAATGCCTCTATATCGTTCCATGGTGAGACCGCACCTTGAATATCGTGTGCAATTCTGGTCGCCATATCTTAAAAAGGATATAGCAATTTTAGAAAAGGTTCAGAGAAGAGCCACCAAAATGGTAAAGGGGATGGAAGGATACTCCTATGAGGAAAGGCTAAAAAGGTTAGGGCTCTTTAACCTGGAAAAGAGACGGCCGAGGGGAGATATGATAGAAGTCTATAAATTAATGAACGGAGTGGAATGGGTAAACGTAGATCGATTGTTTACGTTATCAGAATATAGAAAGACTAGGGGACATGCAATGAAGCTACAGGGTAAACTATTTAAGACTAATAAAAGAAAATATTTTTTCACTCAACGTGTAATCAAACTCTGGAATTTGTTACCGGAGGATGTAGTAAAGACTGTTAGTGTAGCTGGGTTTAAAAAAGGTTTGGACAAGTTCCTGGAGGAAAGGTCCATAAATCATTATTAAGAAGTGACCGAAGATATCAATGCTTGACCCAGTACAAGCATTGTGGAACCTGTGTCCCTTGGGGAAACTGCTAGGTACATATGACCTAGATTGGCCACTGTTGGAAACAGAATACTGGGCTTGATGGACCTTGGTCTGACCCAGTATGGCATATCTTATGTTCTTATCTGTACTGGCAAATTTTATCTCTCATGTAGGGTGATGGCCTCATCTCTCATTAACTTGATTCATCCCTCTGGGATCTCGAGGACGTATATCTCAGGCTGTCTGGGTTTTAGGCTCTCTTGGAGAGGCTGGCTATTTATCATCTCATGGTTTCTGCTTTTCTTGTGTTCCTGTGGCTCTTGCTTAATTTCCTCCCTTTGATGCTGATGTGTGTTTGGTTCAAGTCTCGGCATTCTTGGCACACTGTCACCAGTCGCCATCAGCTCTTTACTAGAATCTAAAAATGTATTATAGAAAATCCCAATTTCCCAAAAATGTCAAGCAGTGGAGCTATGTGTAGTAGTTGGTTTCAGGGATCTGAAAGTGAAAGCAAAAGTACTAACCCCGCAGTCTAGCCCAGAGCACTAAACTGTGCTCAACATATCTCAAATGCCATTTTCAGCTGAGGGCTACTTTTTGTAGCATTTTATTAGAGTTCTTTTTTTTTTTTGGTGGGGGGAATCATGTCTTTGCTTTTTTTGCTTCTCCATATTGGGGGGGGGGGGCGGTGTAGGGGGAGTGGCGTGAAAACACAACGTACAGAAAAAAATTCCTTGTAGTTGTGAATAAAGGCTCAGGCATCAGGATCCCTGGTTGCAATTCAGCGGGAAATGCAAAGGAGCAGAAGGAAATGGCTGAATAAAAAAAAAAGGAGAAATGGTCAAACAGTCTGAGCCAGCAGAGGATCTGGGTTCAATTCTTGAGTGGGACTTCCATTCTGCAGACTGCCTGGGACTGCAGATGTACTGGTGGCAGCCTTAACAGTAAGTTACATAGCAGCATTTTACCCTGTGCTCTCTGGCTGTGTGTGTGTATTAATTTTTGGAGTGACACCCTCTGAGAGTTGAACGCACATGTAACCGTATGTGTACATGAGTGACTCAAGGGTCAATGCAACAGGGAAATATCTTGACACAGTGTAAATACTGTATTGAGACATAAGAGGAACTATGTCTATTCACCACCTGCTTTTTTTAGCTCTATTTTTATTGCAAAATTATTATTGAACTTACATTTTACAACATCTCTTGTCATTAAAATGTTTGATATTCCCTATACTGTTAATTAAGCAGTCTCCTCCATTTCTGATTGATCTTCACATTACTGTAACAAGGTGAAAAATGTTGACTACATATATTTACATTGTGTGTTATAAAAAACCTTTTTCTGTAGAGTTTATCTAGTAATAAAGACAAAATCTTTTATATTGTGACTTTGACATTTTGTTTTTGTTTAGAGTACTTTGATGTCCTTATCCCTTACATCTGTGTGCTTTCGCTTATGCCAAATAATTCTTGCATGTTTATCGAGAAAAGGGACTATCTGTCTATATATTTTTCATAATTTCCTTTATGGGATAGGGTTTTCTCTAACAATGCTTTCTTTTGCTTTGGGATCCAGTCTGACTTCCACTGTCTTCTTCCTGTTCTATCTGCTAGGAATTAGAGTAAGTTCATCATAAGTTTCTGCTTGTTCTTTTATTCTCGATATAGTTTAGTAAGTATAGTTTTGAGTCCAGGACCATCTATATTTTGATATCTCTTAACCCTTTATTAATCTGCTTTAAACTCTTCCTCCTCCAGGTGCAGCCAGTCCTGGAAGTACCTGCCCTCCACAGCATGGCCTCGGGGAACAATGACAAGCCACCTGGACACCATTCACACAGTGGCAGTGGTGGGCAACAACGCCGACGTTCCTTGCTGTGGAATTCCAGTAAGGAAATCTTGATCTAAAACAGAAAAATAATTATAAGAAATGATAGCTTACTGCTGAGGAGCATTTAGTGATCTGAAGGGTTAAGAGTACCAGCAGTTGATTTGTCTGTTTTCCCAGACCTGTTGTTGCAGTTTGAACATCTGCATTCCTGGTTCTGTATTATGCATGCTGTTGGGGGTTTTCCGGACTTCCCCCTACGATTATTTGGGGAATTTTCTATTTTTGTTTGGCTGTTTGTGTTCAACCCCAACATACATACAGGACCTACCTTAAACAAATTGCTCGTGCCACCGTATGAGCATGGGAAATTTTTCATTTTATTTTTGCCAGGTCTGTAACATCACAAGCTTTGCTTTTAACTTATAAGGTACAAATTTCAATATCAATCCATAGCATTAATACATCTATAACAAGCAAAGCAACTGACTTAAGTGTAAAAAGGTCCTGGAGACAAAGAGAGAGCCTCACTCTAGTGAGATCAGCCCATGTCTGTCTGTCTATCTATCTGAATTTCTCAGCTATATTTATATTAAGCTTGAGACAAACCTACTATTGATATGCAGATTCCCTTCCTTTCATGTTCCCTATTTTTTCCAAGCAAATCTGCTCCTTAATCTCTGCCAGCCCTCTTTTCTTCCCTTGTGACATCCTGTCTCAATCATTCTCATGGTAGTCTTCATAATCTTCGTAGCTGTGTGCTGACCCTGGTTCCTGTAGATAAAGTTCTTCGTTTTTTCCCTTTGTTCATTCAAGGGGGCCCAGGTGACAGTTTTGTCACTATCTGTGTAGTTCTCATTGTCTCAGCTCTGGGTCGGGATATTAGCTTATTCTGTAGCTCCAAACTGCTAATTCTGCAGGTTTAGTGTGAAAAGATGAAAAGGTCAGCAGGCTTTTTTCCTTCTTAGGCCTGGAGCTATAGACGTTAGCACAAGATGGATTCAACCTGTATTAAAGGTACCTGAAGGGGGATTCATTTTTCCCTTCAATGCGCTAATGAATTCAAACTAGGCTTTAGTGCTGCAAAATTTGAGGATGCATAAATGCGAAAAGCAAGATATAATTTCTGCAGCAAAAAAATCTGATTGGGATGTTGAGTGTTTTGGTTTCGTTCTTATGATGGGTCAGTGGTACTGTACAATGAGAATCTTGATATTCGGTTAGAGGTACACCCCTTCAGTGGTAATCTATAGCTAGATTCTGATATAGTAGTAGTGTGTGCTGCCTGTCTGATGGAAGCTGGGTGGAAAGGATAAAGGGAAAGACTGCAGATGGTACAATCTTGATGGGAGCCTGTTGGAATGAGTAAAAACAGAGGCTGTTAGAATTGATGTTTTTGTGTTCATTGCCAATGAATTTTATTTTTACAAATCTCCTTCCAGCCTTCAGCAGCTCAGGGAGAATGAGCTCAGAGGCTGGTGAGCATTAGGAGGCGCAGAGTACGTGTAACTTTGGTAAAACATGACATTGGAGTGTCCTTGTGTTTTGTTTTGTTTTTTACAGTCTTCATTTTACAATCCTTTGCTTCCTGCAGAAAATCAGACAGTCGGTACTGGGCTAGGACAGAAGTAGGGCGCTGTTATGGGTTGATTGTATTTGCAGAGTGCTTACAATAAAATAGTAAATAAGAACAGAGAGAGACCAGTTGAGCTGTACAGTGTGCCCTGTTTACACTGCAAGGCTCTCCTACTGCCAGCCACAAGAAGTGACCGCATGTAGACTTTCACTCTTCTATTCATGCAGTTTTTATTGACTTCCTCATTGCTTCTCCAGTTCTAGGTAGATGAGCAAAAAAATCCCACACCTCCATCAGCCATCCCATCCCTTCACCCTCTCATACTCTATCTACAATAGACTATTACCCGAAACATGTTTTCTGTTCTATTTACAAGAATCCACCACCTAGAATTCACCCTCTCCAGTATCCACAAGAAACTGCCACCCAGGAATCATCCTTTTCATCTGCAAGAGACCCCATTTCGTCTTTTCCTATATCCACAAAGAGACCACTACCCACTGCCTTCACATGTACATGGCCACAGATTATTGTATATTTATGTTCTCTAGGTTCAGTGATTATTGCCTCTCTAAAGAGGAGTCCATACATAAGAACCTACACATAGTCAGTAAGCCATAACTCTCTAGAAACCAACTGTTCAGGGTTGGTAGGTTGGTGATAGCTGAGAATCAGTGTGGGGGGGGGGAGGGCTGGTTGTTAGGCAAGACATGTGGGCAGAAATTTTCATTTTGCCATATGGCACATCTGGGTTTGATTCTTGAATTAAGTCATGCAAACTCTTGAGTCGGCTGCGACTGGATGGCTGGTCACAGGGTCTGCATTTACTTCGTACTAGTGGAGCCACGGTATGTGGGCACAGGACTAGGTGAGGGTTATAAAATAGGATAGGATAGAATAGTTGTGAATGAAGGGTCATGTTGCTGTAGCCCATTAAGCATTCAACTGAGCTGGAAGCCTAAGGAGCATAAGGAAACTTCTAGGCCAAGATAATTCATTTAGAAATTATAAATCTGGATAGGGTTCCTCTTCTTTTTCAGCAAATAAGTGAGTTACTAGTAACTTCTAACTAAAACCATTGAAAGGGAAAGTTAATCGGTGGCCATAGTAGAGGAATGTTAAAGGGTTGCAGGTGACATTTCCAGATCTTCCTGCTAGACCAGTCCAGGCTAATGGGTTATTTCGGTATTTTCGTAGCAAGCAATGGAAGGTAGTCCAATCCTCACAAGGAATCCCTCAACGAGGACAACTATATACAGTCTCTGCATGGTCCGAAGGCACAAGGCTGAACGGGGCAGGTCTTGGACTGGTCTAGCAGTATTCCAGGAAAGGAAATTAATGGTAAGTAAAATGACTCCTTCTAGATCTTCCTGCTAGACCAGTCCAGACTAGTGGGATATACCAAAGCTACTCCATCCTAGGGCAGGAAGAAAATGCAGTAGAAGAACACTAGAGCCAAACCACATGGCCACTTGGACATGCACATCTAGCTGTAATGCCACACAAAGGAGCCAAGGAGGACCAAGTAGTCGCCCTGCAAATGTTCAAGGGTGACACATGAGATGACTCCATTCAGGAAGCTGCCTGGGCCTGAGTCAAAATGTGCCTTGAGGCCTGGAGAAACAAGCCTGCACTGGGGAAATAGGCCTATCCTGCACCAGGTCAGCCGAGGCGATAGTGTCCTTGATCCAGCATCCTAATGTCATCGTGGATGCCGCTTGTCCCTTCCGGTGTCTGGTGAAAAGGACAAAGAAGTGATTGGAAAAACAAAAGTGATTCGTCACTTTCAAGTACCGCAAGAGTGCACGACTGAGGTCCACAAAACGCAAACTCTCTTGTCTGGTCTGGTGCATTGATCAGGTGAAAAGGCCAGCAAGAACAGCACCCGATTGACATGAATGGGAGAAAGCACTTTGGGCAAGAAGGGGGGAACGGGGCGCCAAGTCACCCCTTCAGACGAGAGTGTCAATAAGGGGTTGCGGCTGGAAAGCACCTGCAATTCCGAAATCCACTGTGGTGAAGTGATAGCTACCAAGAACACCATTTCCAGGGACAAATCCTTGACAGTAGTCTGCTTGAGCTGAGAACAAGCATCAAGTCCTACGGCGAGACTAGAGGGTCTACTAGTGGATAAAGGAGAATGCAGCTCACATCCTGGTGCACAACCAGCACATGGCCCACCACTGGACCGTGAAAACAGTAAAAAGTGCCACTACCTGCACCCTTCTCAACTTCCTCTTGAAGGAAAGCTAGAATTAAGGGGATCAAGACTCCCCATGGGGAAAGGCGACATTGACGACACCAGTTCTCAAAGAAATACCAGACCCAGGCATGAGGTAATGAGGTGGAGAGCCGCCTGGCCTTCAATAGGGAATAATAGCCCTTATGCTTTAGGCGACCAAACTCCTCCTGTCCCCGAGGCACGGGGTTGGGAGGCGAGGAGACAGATGTCCACGTACCACAGCCAATGAGGCCAGTCTGGTGGACCAGGATCACCAGTTTCAGGTGACCCTCAATTCTCTAAAGGACTCTGGGTATCATGGCCCATGGGGTGGGGGGACACAGAGCAGGTGATCTGGGAGCCAGAGCTGGACCAGTATGTCCACCCTCTTGGACTTGACCTCCAAACAATGGCTGAAGGAGGAGTAGACCTTGGCATTGGCTGCCATCGTCATCCAGTCCACCCCTGGGAGGACCCTCTGATCCATTATCCGGCTGAATGCCCATGAGGCACGTTCCCAATCCCTAGGATCGAGGAGGTGACGGCTGAGGAAATTCACTTCCCAACTGTCCTCGCTCACAATGTGCTTGGCTGTACTACTATTACTACAGTGCTTGGAGGTGCAGTTCTGCGCGGGGGAGCAGCAGAGACATTTCTTGAGCTAATCCCAGGCACTTCGTTCTGCCCTGGCTATTGACATAATCCACCATGGTGGTTTTGCCTGAGAGGACTCGTACAGCGCTCCCGTGGAGCAACTTGTTTAAGAGCAGCAATGCCAGATGGATGGTCCTGGCCTCTAGGCAATGGATGGCCCATTTTGCTTCCACTGGAGACCACTGACACTGTGCGGTCTGGTCAAGACAGTGACCTCCACAACTGGAAAGACTGAGATCAGTGGTGAGGAGCACCCAAGCTGGAGTTTCGAGATGCATCCCGCTCAACATGTTGTCGGGGGAGGCCCACCAGAGGAGGCTGTGTCGCTATGAGAGAGGAAGCAGGGGTTGGACTCTATAGTCCTGTGAGCATAGGAACCACCCAGTTAGCAAAACCTGTTGTAGAGAATACATGTGTGCTTGTGCCAAGGATACCAGCTCTAGGATTGCAGTCATAGCTCCCAAACGCAGAAGGTAGCCCCATGTCATAGGAGTGGAGTCCCAAAAAAACCCCGAGGTTGGTCGTGGAACTTGGCCCTGCGCTCCTCATAGGGAAGACTTTGCCTACGCAGGTGTCAAAATGGGCCTCAAGAAAGTTCAGGTTCTAAGATGGCATCAAGCAGCTCTCACTACTGTTGATGACCCAGTCAAGAAGTTGGATCACACAATGCAGCGCCCAAAAGGCTTCCGGCTGAGACTTGGCCCATATAAGCCAATCATCCAGGTAGGGGTGTTACACAGACACCGTTGTGCCTCAGTCTTGCCACAACTACCAGTATCATTTTGGAGAATGTTCAAAGGGCGGTGGCCAGGCTGAAGAGCATTGCACAAAACTGATAGTGAGACCCCAAAATCGCAAACTGGAGAAAGCACTGCTGGTCCTCCCGGATGGGAATGTGAACACAGGCCTCTGCCAAATCCAAGGAGACGAGGATTTGTCCTTCTGGACAGCCTGGATAACAGACCACAGTATTTCCATGCAGAACCGTGGAACTCTCAAACTGCAGTTGACCCTTTTGAGCGTACTCTAAAACATATCCTTGTCTTATAATGTTGAGCACCCAGTGATCATTTGTCAGATGGGCCCATTCATGATAAAATTGTTGTAGACGGCCTCCCACTTGTGGGAGGTAGGAATGGGCTCCAGAACAGTCAGTGGGAGAGGTGAGAGGAAAAGGGCTTTCCCACCATGTAAGTCTGCAAATAGGCCCGGTGTCCTCCTTGAAATGACTGGGACTTGGATCCTGTTCCAGAAGAGAAGGTCTGCTTATTCTATTGATACCCATGAGAATCGCACGACTTCGGCAGTGAAGATGGCACCCCTGATGATGAAGAAGAAGAGTGCTTGGAAGAACCCTTGGGTTTATCCTCCAGCAGCTGCTGGGGCTTGACCTCCTTTGAGGTCCTTGACTACGTTTTTTTTCCCAAGAGCTCACCAAACAGGAGCCTGTCCCTAAAGGGCAATTTGGCCAACAATTTCTGAGCCATATACCTTGGCAAGCCACTGTCGTCTCTGTGACACCGCATACAGAAAGATATAAGAGGCCCTCCACCAAGAAGGCTGCCAGATATGGAAGACTGGGCATCAAAATGGCAGATGAAATTTAATGTGGACAAGTGCAAAGTTATGCACCTAGGGAAGAACAACCCAAACTATGGTTCCACAATGCAAGGTTCCACATTAGGAACCACCACCCAGGAAAAAGATTTAGGCGTCATTGTGGATAACATGTTAAAACCCTCGGCCCAGTGTGCAGCGGCAGCCAAGAGAGCAAATAGAATGCTAGGTATCATAAGGAAAGGAGTGGAAAATAAAACAAAAGATATATTATAATGCCTCTATATCGTTCCATGGTGAGACCGCACCTTGACTATTGTGTGCAATTCTGGTCGCTGTATATTAAAAAGAATATAGCATTATTAGAAAAGGTTCAGAGAAGAGCCACCAAAATGGTAAAGGGGATGGAAGGATACTCCTATGAAGAAAGGCTAAAAAGGTTAGTGCTCTTTAACCTGGAAAAGAGATGGCTGAGGGGAGATATGATGGAAGTCTACAAATTAACGAACGGAGTGGAACGGGTAAATGTAAATCGATTGTTTACGTTATCAGAATATAGAAAGACTAGGGACATGCAATGAAGCTACAGGGTAAACTATTTAAGACTAATAAAAGAAAATATTTTTTCACTCAACGTGTAATCAAACTCTGGAATTTGTTACCGGATGATGTAGTAAAGGCTGTTAGTGTAGCTGGGTTTAAAAAAGGTTTGGACAAGTTCCTGGAGTTAAGGTCCATAAACCATTATTAAGAAGGGACCCAGGTTATCAATGCTTGACCCAGTACAAGCATTGCGGAACCTGTGTCTTTTGGGGAAACTGCTAGGTACGTATGACCTAGATTGGCCACTGTTGGAAACAGGATACTGGGCTTGATGGACCTTGGTCTGACCCAGTATGGCATATCTTATGTTATGTTCTTATATTCGAGATAGGCCGAATACTCATCCTCAGGAAGGAGCTGAACCCAGTGGAGGAGGACATGTGCACAGATGCCGCCACACGATGTCACCTGAAAGGCTAGGGAGGAGAAGAGAAGGCTGTCTGAAGGAGTCCTTTCCACCTTCCCGCCCTGCATGTCCTGCAGGGCAACGCCACCTCTATGGCAATGTTGGTATGCTGGTGTCCACTGTGATCAAGACGTTGACCCATGGAAAATGCAACCACTTTCCAAGGATATCGGTGACCAGACATAAATGCGACCCAATAACTGGGCCTCCTTGAGGGGGGTACATCAGGAGAAGCTCCAGCAGAAAAGGAAAGACACTGGAAGGCATCATGATACCAGGATAGAAATGGAGGGAGTCGGGGCTGGTTCAGAGAGCTCTGGAATGTGCATTTCAGTGGCAATTTAGACAATTAAAGGGGGTGGGGGAACTTCTCTCGGCAACAGAGACGCATCACGTGAGAGTTGCTATGGTCCTCCCCCCTGAAAGAGTTCTCCCTTCTCCGTGTTGGAGGCAGCTGAACCGGAGTCGTCATGGGACATATCATCGCTGAAAAATTCTGCCTTGCTCCAATAAGGGACTCTGGAGGGGGCCTCCAAGTCAGAGCCCTGCCCTCTCGATCATTTGCAGGAACTGCCTGCAAGGATTATCGGAGGAGTGGTGGAAGATGGGCCCAGCCGAGAGAGAACAAGGCCTTGACCAGCCTTCCATTGCCCACAAACATGGGCAAAAAAATCTGCCACTGCGGGCTCCGACAGCTGTTGTGGCTGGCTGAAACACTTGTGACTGCTGTGGCTCGGAGCACTGCGACTGTGGAAACAAAAGGAAAGAAGACTCCCTGTCAGCCACAGGAGCTGGTCCCATGGTGACATTTGGCATTGCAGGAACAGCAGTTCTGCCTGGAGAAAAGCGCTGATAATCCCTGATGTGGAAGGTGGCAACAAAGCCTCAACTGCATCGGGAGCCAGAACCGCTAACAAGGATGCTGAATTGGCAGAAGTCTCCCCGGCCCCCGCCCCCCCCCCCCCCCCGATCGGCTGGGCAAGTGGTGCAGAGATGATCAAGGGAACCGTCACCACTTACCACAGCCGAGGCATCGGGGCAACAAGTAGGCACTGATCCTAATGCACCACAGGCTCTCGTAGCTGGAGCTTACCCCAGGAAGGAGAGAACCACCAGAGAAGTATCTCTTATACTCCCTGAGGTCTCAGCTGGCAAAGCTGCACTGAAGGCAGTCTCAAACTGACCGGAAGCTGTAGGCCTTAAGGAAGGAAAAATCGTGCGCGACCCGCACAGGCTGGGGATGTCGGGATCACAGCAAATGCTCACGGTTAGGTGCAGCGGCCCCTTTTTTTGCTGCTGGTGTGTGACCTGCACAGGCCAGGGATGTCGGACAGGAAAGGTGGGATCACAGCAAACACTCAATTAGGTGCAGCGGCCCCTTTTTTGCTGCTGGAGAAGTTCAGGCAGTGATCCTTTGCAGCTGCCTTATGGAAAAGGAAGTGATCCACTGCAACCTCGGTGCTGCGTCCCCTGGGAGCACAGGGAAGCAGACAATGGTGGGGGGGGGGGTGGGGGGTGCAGGGAGGAAACCCCAATCAGGCACATGCTAAGGAGCTACATTGAGCCATGCAGAAGACTCACTTTTTTTGTTGCTAAAAGAAAAAGGTCAAAATACAGATAAAGGTCCCTCAGAAGGATCCTCATGATCCAATGTCCCTACCAAGCTACACTAGCTCACTAGCTCTCCTAGCCATTAGCTAGCCCCAAAGTAACAGATCAACCAGAAAAGGATATCTCATACCCCCCCGGGATCTAAAGTGGCGGAGCCACACTGCACCCAGATGCAGACTGGGCAGGAGCTATAGGCCTCTGTAGGCCTCTTTAGAATGCACCATCTGCTGAAAAGACAGAGAATACTGAGGGCTCCCTCTAGCTGCACTAGGTTTTATGCCAGTGGTGATGTTGCAGCAGTTTTGCTTTCTTTTCTGTCTCCCATCTGCTGGCAGGGGAAATAACTCACTAGTCTGGACTGGTCTAGCAGGATTCCAGGAAAGGAAATTAACGGTAAGTCAAATTTTCCTTAAGCACCTCAGATGGAGACTAGTACGGAGTATAAATGTAGGTCAGGTCTATTTATGACTACTATTGAATTGCACAAGAATTTATTCCTTATTGTCCATGCTGGATTGGTCCAGATAAGTGCCTTAGGTTTCCCTGCCAGTAGGTGGAGACAGAGAGAAAAAGCTCATAACTGATTTCACTCTCGTTTTATAGTAGGCTGCTAATGCCTTCAGCTCTTCAGTGTTTCTCTGGCTTTAGCAAATGATGCAGACATGTAACCTGGTGCAATTGTTTAGCATGTGCAATTAAAGTATATCTCTTTGAGCATTTTTTGTTTTGTAGTTTAAGTCGGGGATCAACACATCACAGGTGCCAGGTGGCCATGGTAGCTAGAAATTTGCATCTGGCACCTAGGATTTTCCTGCTCTCTTGGATGATCACAACCCCTTCTGTCTGCCCACAGGGATACCATATTCTGTGGACAGAAGTGAAAAGTATGGCCGCGATTACGGCCTGCACAAGGAAAAGGTTTGTGGTGGGGTGGAGAGTAAAGCAGAAAAGGCAGCAGCAGTTTAAAGGGGGTGGGAAATGGGTGGGTGAGAGTGCTAGGGGAGAGAGAAGGGGAAAGGAGTCTGGAAGAGGAACAGAGTTAGGAGGCAACAAGAGGGATTGGAGTCGGGAGGGAAGAATGCAAGTGTTGGAGGTTTAAGGGATGAATGCATGTGGATAAAGGAGCACAATGGGGTTTTATGTCAAAAGATGCATTCCCCTCTCTCCTATACCTGAGCACAAGCAGCACCACACACCCACCCACCCACTCACACCTAAGAACCCCACCTCCCCACTCACTCGCACCTAAGGACCCCACCTCCTCACTACACGTGCACACACAAACCCATCTCTGTACTGCATACACACATGCTCACACAAGCACCTCTTCTCCGCAGCACACACTCGTGCATGCCTGCCCATCTCTCCTCTGCACCACACACCCACCCACCCACTCACTCGCACCTAAGGATCCCACCTCCTCACTACACGTGCACACACAAACCCATCTCTGTACTGCATACACACACGCTCACACAAGCACCTCTCCTCCGCACCACACACTCGTGCATGCTGCCCATCTCTCCTCTGCACCACACACCCACCCACCCACTCACTCGCACCTAAGGACCCCACCTCCTCACTACACGTGCACACAGAAACCCATCTCTGTACTGCATACACACATGCTCACACAAGCACCTCTCCTCCGCACCACACACTCGTGCATGCCTGCCCATCTCTCCTCTGCACCACACACAGGCACTCATTACCTTGAGGTGACTGACTGGATTGTAGGGGTAGGGGTGAGGATGGCGGTGGGGGGGGGGGGGGTCTACTGACTTTCAGGAAGTAGGAGCTGGGAGATGGCCAGTTAAGGGAGCAGTGAGACTGGTTGATGAGAGAAAGGAGAGTGTGCAAGACTAGGTGATGAGAGTGGGAAGGAAGAGAGATTGTGAGATTGGATGACAGGATAGTGGGGTGGCTGTTGACTGTGTATTTTGCCACTAGCCTGCAAGGGTACATTAATGACCTGATTTTACTAAACTTTTTTTTTGTGTTTAAGGTTTTTTTTTATTGTCACCACCTCCTGAACACAACCATATACATTTATCAAAGAAAACGCTCCTACTACTATACATTGGGTAACTAGCAAACAGTATTTCTATACATCAAGCTGCTCACTCATCATTTTAGCCAGAAGGCCTTATTCTACACTCGTATTCCCCTCCGATTTTACTAAACTTTTTTAATCTCTTTGAACATAGAATGGGAAAACAGCCTTAGAAAATGAGGTCCTAAAGGAGCTGTGGTAGAACTGTTCAGAGGAGATTCACATCCTCTTTCCCCCTCCATCCCCCCAGCTCCTGAACTTTAGCGGAGACAACGGAGGGGGAGGGGCAGGGAGGAGGTTACAGCCACTGACTCCTAAATAGAAACATAGAAATATGACGACCGAAAAAGACCACATGGCTTATTTAGTCTGTCCTTCCATATCAACGACTACAACAGTCCCCTTTTTTCCTTTAGAGATCTTCTGTGCTTGTCCCATGCTTTTTTGAATTCAGATACTGTCCTCATCTCTACCACCTCCACTGGGAGACTGTTCCACGGATCCACCACTCTTTCCGTAAAATAAATATTTCCACATATCACTCCTAAATCTATCCCCCTTCACCCACATCCCATGTCCCCTTGTAGCAGAACTTGCTTTCAATTGAAAGAGGCTCTCTCCCTGTACATTTATGCCACAGAGGTATTTAAACATCTCAATCATATCACCTCTATCTTGCCTTTCCTCTAAGGTGGTGTACATATTAAGATCCTTAAGTCTGTCCTCATTTGCTTTATAATGAAGACCACTAACCATTTTAGTAGCCACCCTCTTTACCGACTCCATCCTGGTTATATCCTTTTGAAGGTGCGGTCTCCAGAATTGCACACTATACTCCAAATGAGGTCGCACCAAAGACCTATACAGAGGCACTATCACCTCCTTTCTTCTGCTAGCCATTCCTCTCCGTATGCACCCCAGTATCTCTCTAGCTTTTGCCGTCGCCTTTTCTACCTGCTTAGCTACTTTAAGATCATCACACACAACCACGCCCAGGTCCCGCTCTTCTTTAGTGGACAAAAGTACTTCACCCCCTATACTATATTGCTCCCTTGGATTGCTGCAGCCCAAATGCATGACCTTACATTTTTTTAACATTAAATCCCAGCTGCCAAATTGTAGACCATTCTTCAAGCTTAGCTAGATCCCTCCTCATGTTATCTACACCTTTCTGGGTGTCTACTGTATTGCAGATTTTGGTATCATCCGCAAAGAGGCAAACGTTACCCGACAGCCCTTCCGCTATATCACTAACAAAGATGTTAAAAAGAATCAGACCAAGAACATATCCCTGGGGCACACCACTGGTAACATCCTTCTCCTCAGAGTGAGCTCCATTTACCTGAACTCTTTTTCGCCTCCCACCCAACCAATTTCTAACCCAAGCAGTAACTTTAGGGCCCATCCCTAGGGTGCTCAGTTTGTTTATAAGTCGCCTATGAGGAACAGTGTCAAAGGCTTTACTGAAATCTAAATACTCCACATCTAGGTCTCTCCCTCGGTCCAACTCCCTGGTCATCCAGTCAAAAAAATCAATCAGATTTGTCTGACAAGACCTGCCTCTCATGAATCCATGCTGCCTTGTATCCTGTAATCTGTTGGACTCCAGAAACCTCACTATTTTCTCTTTCAGCAGCATTTCCAATAATTTACTCACCACCGAAGTTAAACTAACCGGCCTGTAGTTTTTAACCACATCCTTACTTCCGCTTTTGTGTAAAGGGATCACATGTGCCTTTCTCCAGTCCTTTGGCACCACTCCCGACTCCAACGAGGCATTGAAAAGGTCAGTCAGTGGAGCTGCTAGAACGTCCCCAAGTTCCCACATAAGAACATAAGACATGCCATACTGGGTCAGACCGAGGTCCATCAAGCCCAGTATCCTGTTTCCAATAGTGGCCAATCTAGGTCATACGTACCTAGCAATATCCCCAAAAGACACAGGTTCCACAATGCTTGTACTGGGTCAAGCATTGATATCTTGGGTCCCTTTTTAATAGTGGTTTATGGACCTTTCCTCCAGGAACTTGTCCAAACCTTTTTTAAACCCAGCTATACTAACAGCCCTTACTACATCCTCCGGTAACAGATTCCAGAGTTTGATTACACGTTGAGTGAAATATTATCTCTTATTTGTCTTAAATAGTTTACCCTGTAGCTTCATTACATGTCCCCTAGTCTTTCTATACTCTGATAGCGTAAACAATTGATCCACGTTTATCCGTTCCACTCCATTCATTAATTTATAGACCTCTATCATATCTCCCCTCAGCCGTCTCTTCTCCAGGCTAAAGAGCCCTAACCTTCTTAGCCTCTCTTCATAGGAGTAGCCTTCCATCCCCTTCACCAATTTGGTGGCTCTTCTCTGTACTTTTTCTAATAACGCTATGTCCTTTTTAAGATACGGTGACCAGAATTGCACACAATATTCAAGGTGCGGTCGTACCATGGAGCGATACAGAGGCATTATAACATCCTTTGTTTTATTCTCCATCCCTTTCCTTATGATACCTAGCATTCTATTTGCTTTCTTGGCCGCCGCTGCACACTGGGCGGAGGGTTTTAACATGTTATCCACGATGACTCCTAAATCTTTTTCCTGGGTGGCGGTTTCTAATGTGGAGCCTTGCATCGTGTAACTATAGTTTGGGTTGTTCTTCCCTAGGTGCATAACTTTGCACTTGTCCACATTAAATTTCATCTGCCATTTGGATGCCCAGTCTTCCAATTTATCCAGATCCTCCTGCAGTTTTCCACAATCCTCTTGGGTTTTAACAACTTTAAACAGTTTTGTGTCATCTGCAAATTTGATAACCTCACTAGTTATTCCCTTTTCCAGGTCATTTATGAATATGTCAAAAAGCAGCGGACCCAGTACAGATCCCTGGGGTACTCCACTATTCACCTTTTTCCATTGGGAATATTGGCCATTTAGCCCTACCCTCTGCTTTCTATCTTTTAACCAGTTCCCGATCCACAATAGTACACTGCCTCCTATCCCATGACTTTTTAGCTTCGCCAAAAGTCTCTGATGGGGGACTTTGTCAAAAGCTTTCTGAAAGTCCAGATACACTATATCAACCGACTCACCTTTGTCTACCTGTTTATGCACACCTTCAAAAAAACATATCAGATTAGTAAGACAAGATCTTCCTTGTCTAAAGCCATGTTGGCTGTCTCCCATTAGGCCATGACTATCTACATGCTGTGTAATTTTGTTCTTTATGATGGTTTCTACCATTTTCCCTGGTACTGACGTCAGGCTCACCGGTCTGTAATTTCCTGGGTCACCCCTGGAACCCTTTTTAAAAATTGGTGTTACGTTGGCGACCCTCCAATCTTCAGGTATTACAGATGATTTTAATGAAAGTTCACAGATTACCAATAGCAGGTCTGCAATCTCATATTTCAGTTCTTTCAACACTCTGGGATGTATACCATCCGGTCCAGGTGATTTGCTACTATTCAGTTTATCAAATAGTTGTAATATATCTTCCCGGTGTAGCGATATTTCTCTCAATTCCTCTGCAGTATCACCTTTAAATACCACTTCAGTCTTGGGTAACATCCCTACATCTTCCTCAGTAAAGACCGAAGCAAAGAATTCATTCAGTCTCTCTGCTATAGCCTTGTTTCCTCTTACTGCCCCTTTTACCCCTCTATCATCTAATGGTCCAATTGACTCTCTCACATGCCTTTTGCTACGAATGTACTTGAAAAAGTCTTTGTTTCTTCTCAAATTCCCGCTTTGCCTGCCTTATCAATGCTTTGCATTTAACTTGCCAGTGCTTGTGCTGTTTCCAGTTTTCATCTTTTGGCTCTTTTTTCCATTTCCTGAAGGTTGCTTTTTTGGCAGCAACAGCCTCTCTGACCTCACCTTTAAACCATGCTGGCAATTTTTTGGACTTTCTTCCACTTTTCCTAATGTGTGGAATACAGCTGGTCTGGGCTTCGAGGATAGTATTTTTAAATAACACCCAAGCTTGCTGTAAGTCTTTAACCTTTGGAACCGCTCCTTTTAGTTTTTTCCTAACTATATTCCTCATTCTATCATAGTCTCCCTTTTGAAAGTTAAAAGGTAGTAATGTGGATGCCTTTACTATCTGTCCTCCACTAATTAAATCAAACATAATCATATTATGATCACTATTGCCAAGTGGTCCCAACACCCTTATTTCTTGCACCAGATCTGGCGTTCCACTAAGGACTAGGTCCAGTATGGCTTCCCTTCTGGTCGGTTCATGAACCAGCTGCTCCAAGAAGCAGTCATTTATTCCATCTAGAAACTTTATCTCTTTAGCTTGTCCTGCTGTGACACTGACCCAGTCGATACCGGGGTAATTGAAATCACCCATTATTACTACTCTGTTGTGACTTTTGTTAGCTTCCTTGATTTCTTTGAGCATTTGATCATCCATTTGTTCATTCTGGCCAGGCGGTCGATAGTATACTCCAACTGCCATCACCTTCCCCTTCATAAATGGAATTTCAATCCATAGAGATTCTACAGCAAATTTTGTTCCCTGCAAAACTTTAATCCTTTCTGACTCAATGCCCTCTCTAACATAGAGCGCAACCCCTCCACCAATTTGATCAGCTCTATCATTACGATATAGTGTGTATCCAGGTATCACAGTGTCCCACTGGTTATCCTCCTTCCACCATGTCTCTGAGAGTGCAATCATATCTAACCTCTCATTTAGTGCTATATATTCTAACTCTCCCATCTTTATTGTTTAGACTTCTAGCATTGGCATACAAGCATTTTAGAGACTGTATTTTATTCATATTAATCTGGCTATTGGTAGGCAGGGGTAATTTGGAATCTGTATGCTCTGTCTGCTCCTTACTCAAGGGCATTTGGGCTACTATACTCCCTCTTGGAACCTCACTGCTTTTGGTAGTATCCTTCAAGGATACCTTTGTCCGAACCATGCACTCCTGGCTGACTGTCGGCTTTCCCCTAATTTCTAGTTTAAAAGCTTCTCTATCTCTTTTTTTAAAGGTTAATGCCAGCAGTCTGGTCCCATCCTGATTAAGGTGAAGCCCATCCCTTCGGAAGAGCCCCCCCTTTCCCCAGAATGTTCCCCAGTTCCTAACAAATCCAAAACCCTCATCCTTGCACCATTGTCTCATCCACGCATTGAGACTCCGGAGCTCTGCCTGTCTTTTGGGTCCTGCACGTGGAACAGGAAGCATTTCGGAGAACGCTATCCTGGAAGTTCTGGATTTCAACTTCCTACCTAAAAGCTTAAATTTAGCCTCAAGAACTTCCCTACCACATTTTCCTATGTCATTGGTACCAACATGTACCAAGACAGCAGACTCCTCCCCAGCACTATCTATGATCCTATCTAGGCGGTGCGTGAGGTCCTCTACCTTCACACCAGGCAGGCATGTTACCAGGCGATCCTCACGGCCACCAGCCACCCAGCTATCTACATTCCTAATGATTGAATCACCAACTATAACAGCTGTCCTGACCCTCCCCTCATGGGGACATGGCCCTGGAGAAACGTCCTCGATGCGAGAGGGTTTTACATCACTTCTGGTAATTTTCTAAAAGGAATTCTTTGTATTAAAGCTAATTAATCTGTGATCCACTATTTTTGTTAAATCAGTCAGGGCCTAGTAGCAGCAGTTTAAGTTTACATTTAAAACACAGAGGAGAACTCTCTGGTTACATTTCATACCCAGCAGAGAGCTTGTACTTTAAATTTCATAAGAAGTTAGAGCCTAGCAGCAGCTAAGAGCTATAATTTAAATCAAATCAGAATATAGCTTACCTCAGCAGCACAAGACAGGGTACTGTGTAGCAGCCCTCTTTTAATAAGTGTTAATTCCCTCCCACCCCTGGGATAATCGTAGCTTTATAGGTACTTACACATTTTAAAAGACAGGAGGTGCTCTCAGGTGAAGCTCATTACCCAAATCAGTCATACACTAAGGACCTGAGATTAGTTAAGCTTCAGGTGAACAAGGTATATTACACGTATTAGGTTCAGTTTTATTAGTATAAATATCCATAGCAACTCTTAGTAAGTAAAGAACTTAGATCTAAACACAAACTTAAAACTAAGATGCAGACAGCAGTCCAGCAGCGAGATGGCGGCTTTCCAGTCTTTTGCATTGAGTGTCACATGTATGATTTTCTCCCAGTTGGTGAGAGGTCTTACGTGTGCACTAGGTGCAAGGAGCTCTTTGCTCTCAGAGAACGAGTCCATTCTCTAGAGGCTAAAGTAGCAGACTTGGAAAGCATAAGACAGACAGAGAGGTACATAGACGAGACCTACAGGGATATAGTCCTGAAGTCCCACCTCCAGTCTGGCAGCATCCCTGTTGCCATGGAGGAGAGAGGTCACGTGACAGGAGAGCATCACCCTGGTGTGGCAGGAAGTGATCCTGTAACTAGGACCTGTCCTCCAGGTGATGTAAAACCCTCTCGCACCGAGGAAGTTTCTCCAGGGCCATGTGCCCATGAGGGAAGGGTTAGGACAGCCGTTATAGTTGGTGATTCGATCATTAGGCATGTAGATAGCTGGGTGGCTGGTGGACGTGAGGATCGCCTGGTAACATGCCTGCCTGGTGCGAAGGTAGCGGACCTCACGCGCCACCTAGATAAGGTCTTAGATAGTGCTGGGGAGGAGTCTGCTGTCTTGGTACATGTTGGTACCAATGACATAGGAAAATGTGGTAGGGAGGTTCTGGAGGCTAAATTTAGGCTTTTAGGTAGGAAGTTGAAATCCAGAACTTCCAGGGTAGCATTCTCCGAAATGCTTCCTGTTCCACGCGCAGGACCCAAAAGGCAGACAGAGCTCCGGAGTCTCAATGCGTGGATGAGACAATGGTGCAGAGATGAGGGGTTTGGATTTGTTAGGAACTGGGGTACATTCTGGGGAAAGGAGGGGCTCTTCCGAAGGGATGGGCTTCACCTTAACCGGGATGGACCAGGCTGCTGGCATTAACCTTTAAAAAGGAGAGAGAGCAGCTTTTAAACTAGATATTAGGGGAAAGCCGACAGTCGCCCAAGAGCAGATGGTTCGGAAGAATGTATCTTTGAAGGATACTACCAAAAGCAGAGAGGTTCCACAAAAGAGTAAAGTAGCCCAAATGCCCTCAAGTATGGAGCAGACAGAGCTTAAAGATCCCAAATTACTCATGTCTAACAGACAAATTAATATGGATAAAATACATTCTCTAAAATGCTTGTATGCAAATGCTAGAAGTCTAAAAAATAAGATGGGAGAGTTAGAATATATAGCACTAAATGAAAGGTTAGATATGATTGGAATATCAGAGACATGGTGGAAGGACGACAACCAGTGGGACACTGTGATACCTGGGTACAAACTATATCGTAATGATAGAGCTGATCAAATTGGTGGAGGGGTTGCTCTCTATGTTAGAGAGGGCATTGAGTCAGAAAGGATTAAAGTTTTGCAGTAAACAAAATCTGCTGTAGAATCTATATGGATTGAAATTCCATGTAAAAGGGGGAAGGCAATGGCAGTGGGGGTGTACTATCGAGCGCCTGGCCAGAATGACCAAATGGATGATGAAATGCTCAAAGAAATCAAGGAAGCTAACAAAAGTTACAGCACAGTAATAATAATGGGTGATTTCAACTACCCCGGTATCGACTGGGTCAGTGTCACGTCAGGACATGCTAGGGAGATAAAGTTCCTAGATGATATAAATGACTGCTTCTTGGAGCAGCTGGTTCATGAACCGACCAGAGGGGAAGCCATATTAGACCTAGTCCTTACTGGAACACCAGATCTAGTGCAAGAGATAAGGTTGTTGGGGCCACTTGGCAATAGTGATCATAGCATGATTGCCTTTGATTTAATTAGTGGAGGAGGGATAGTAAGGAAATCCACAGTACTACCTTTTAACTTTCGAAAGGGAGACTATGATAAAATGAGGAAAACAGTCAAGAAAAAACTAAAAGGAGCAGTTGCAAAGGTTAAAGACGTACATCAGGCTTGGCTGTTGTTGAAAAATACTATCTTGGAAGCCGAGACCAGCTGTATTCCACGCTTTAAGAAAAGTGGAAAGAAGTCCAAAAAACTGCCAGCATGGTTTAAAGTTGAGGTCAGAGAGGCTGTTGGAAAAAAGAGCCAAACGACGAAACCTGGAAACAGCACAAGCACTGGCAAGTCAAATGCAAGGCATTGATAAGGCAGGCAAAGGGAGAATTTGAGAAGAAGCTTGCTGCAGAAGCAAAAACGCGAAGTAAAGACCTTTTCAAGTACATTCGTAGCAAAAAACCTGTGAGGAGTCAGTTCGTCCATTAGATGATAAAGGGGTTAAAGGAGCACTAAGAGGCGACAAGGCGATAGCAGAGAGACTGAACGAATTCTTTGCTTCAGTCTTTACTGAGGAAGATGTAGGGATGTTACCCATGACTGAAGTGGTATTTAAAGGTGCAGAAGAATTGAAGGAAATATCGATACATCGAGAAGATGTATTACAACTATTAGATAAGCTGAAGAGTAGTAAATCATCTGGGCCGGATGGTATACATCCAAGGGTATTGAAAGAACTGAAATATGAGATTGCAGACCTGCTATTAGTTCACAGATTACTATCATTAAAATCATCTCTAATACCTGAAGATTGGAGGATCGCCAATGTAACACCAATTTTTAAAAAGGGTTCCAGGGGTGATCCGGGAAACTACAGACCGGTGAGCCTGATGTCAATACCGGGAAAATGATAGAAACCATCATAAAGAATAAAATTACTCAGCATGTAGATAGTCATGAACTAATGAGAGACAGCCAACGTGGCTTTAGACAAGGAAGATCTTGTCTTACTAATCTGTTATGTTTTTTTGAAGGAGTGAATAATCAGGTGGACAAAGGTGAGTCGGTTGATATTGTGTATCTGGACTTTCAGAAAGCCTTTGACAAGGTCCCTCATGAGAGACCTTTGGCAAAACTAAAGAGTCATGGGATAGGAGGCAGTGTACTATTGTGGATCAGGAACTGGTTAAAAGATAGAAAGCAGAGGGTAGGGCTAAATGGCCAATTTTCCCAATGGAGAAAGGTGAATAGTGGTGTACCCCAGGGATCTGTGCTGGGTCCGCTGCTTTTTGACATATTCATAAATGACCTGGAAAGTGGAATAACGAGTGAGGTTATCAAATTTGCAGATGACACAAAACTATTTAAAGTTGTTAAAACCCAAGAGGATTGTGGAAAATTGCAAGAGGATCTTGATAAATTGGAAGACTGGGCATCAAAATGGCAGATGAAATTTAATGTGGACAAGTGCAAGGTTATGCACCTAGGGAAGAACAACCCAAACTATGGTTACACGATGCAAGGTTCCACATTAGGAACCACCACCCAGGAAAAAGATTTAGGCGTCATTGTGGATACCATGTAAAACCCTCGGCCCAGTGTGCAGCGGCGGCCAAGAGAGCAAATAGAATGCTAGGTATGATAAGGAAAGGAATGGAAAATAAAACAAAGGATATTATAATGCCTCTATATCGTTCCATGGTGAGACCGCACCTTGAATATTGTGTGCAATTCTGGTCGCCGTATCTTAAAAAGGATATAGAGTTATTAGAAAAGGTTCAGAGAAGAGCCACCAAAATGGTAAAGGGGATGGAAGGATACTCCTTATCTAGCCCTTCCTGCTCCTCCGCCGTCAATACTGGGAGCCCCGCTCCTCTCTCATACTCCAAAGTATCTTCCCGCGCTCCCGTTTCTCGCGCCTTATATAAATTGCTGTAGTAGGCCACAAATTCCTCTCTGATACGCCGAACATCTCGCACCCCTTCCCCCCCGCTCCTAATCTGAGAGATCCTATTCCACTCCCTTCTCTTCTGCAGTTGTCTCGCAAGATATTTCCCCACTTTATTGCCCCCTTCAAAAAACCTCTGCTTCATCAACTGTAGGCGGAACTGTATCTGTTCGGCCTCTATTGCATTAACTTTGGCTCTGAGTTCCAAGACTGTCCCTCTATGCCGTCCTCCCCCCTCCTGCATAGCCCTCTCTTCCGCCTCGCGTAGTTGCTGCTGCCGCAGCTGCTCCTCACGTTCCACCCTCTCCCTCTTAATGCGTGCCCCCCACTTGATGAACACCCCCCTTACCACCGCTTTAAAGGCATCCCAGAGCACTCCCTCTTTAACCTCTCCTCCCCCATTCTGCCCAAAATACTCTGGAATTAGACTTCGTAATTCAGTTACCACCCTCGCATCTTCCAACAGGCTCTCATTCAATTTCCAAAATTGCTGTCCCTTATCTTCCCCTGCCACCCGCACCTGTAGCACCACTGGGGCGTGGTCGGACCAGGTAATCGGTTCTATGTCCCCTCCCGTAATCCTCCCCGCTAGCTCCTTCCCTACCCAGATTGTATCTAATCTTGAGTATGACCCATGTACTGCTGAGTAGAAAGTGAATTGCCTGCGGCCTGGATTAAGCATCCGCCACCCATCAATCAATCCATTCTCTTGTACAAATCTCCGATAATACTTCCTATCCGTCCCCCTCCCTCCTCGGTGGCCCGTCGTGTCTCTCCCCACCTCCCAGGCCAAATTAAAGTCCCCCCCACAAATCAGCACCCCCGCCCCCATCACTGCTACCTGCTCACTCAGATCTTTCCAGAACTCCGTTTGCGCTCCCGTAGGGGCATACACATTCACCATACAAAACCATTCCGTCCCCTGCTTCACTCGCAGCAAAAGATATCGTCCCCCTTTATCCCGAGATATCACCTGGACCTCAGTTTGCACTTCCCCCTTAATGAGGATCGCTACCCCGCCTTTCCTCTTCTCTTTAAGATTAGAGGCGAAGAGGCGATGCTTATACCCTCTGGGTTGCACCAACGCCTCGTGCCGTTTCTGCAAATGTGTCTCCTGCAACAATACTATATCTGCATTATGCCTTTTTAATTCTTTATCCAATTTCTGTCTTTTCCAGGGCGAATTTAATCCTTTAACATTCAATGTTAGTATCTTCAATTCCCCTCCTACACCCGTTCCCCCCCTTCCAGCCTGCTGATTTTGTCCCTTCCCCCCTCCCCCCTTCCCCCCCCTCCACCCCCCCTTTCCCCCCATCTTCCTCCTCCTCCATTCCCCCCTCCCCCCAACCCCCCTCTCAGAATTCTCCGCTGCGGAGACTTAACTTCCATAACAGTGACTCCTTCCACCTCACCACCAAATCTTCCCCCATAGCCCCCCTTCCCCCTTCTCCCCTTACTCATCCCGCTCACCCCACTAACCCTTCTCCCTCCTCTCCCCCCACCTCTCCCCACCCCTCTATACTCCTCCCTTCCCCCCCTATTCATTACCTACCTCTCCCTCCCTTCTCCCTGTGGCCCATTATCCTATCCTCTCCCTCCCCCTAAGCCTGTCAACCAACATTTTTAAAGATATCAGTCCTGAGATGGAATATCACCGCTCAGCCAGTCTCTTGCTCTGAAGTCGGACTCCTGTGACCCCCTTTAGACGTCCGGGCCAATCTCCTACCGCTCGCCCTCTGCCATTTCGCTCTCTCCGACTTTCCTGGTCCGGATTCCGGGCGCGGAGAAGAAGCGGTGTTGTCTGACATCTCCGGTAACTGTTCTGCTCCCAGCTCTCTCAAAGCTTTCCAAGCCTCCACGCTGGACCGTACCGTCCGCGATCTCCCTTTCACCGTAATCAATAATCCAAATGGGAACAGCCACTTATATCGCAGGTCTGCTCTCCGCAAGTAGGCGGTTACTTCTCTAATCTCCCTCCTGCGTTGCAGCGTTCCCTGGGACAGGTCTTGATATAACTCCACTTTATGTCCCTCCCATTGAAAGCTCTTCAGTTTGCGGTTGGCTCCGAGCAGAAGTTCCTTACTTTTTGTAGGAGCTCAGGCATACTACTATTTATTTATTTATTTATTTATTTATTTATTTATTTAACGGTCTTTTCTATACCGCCCCTTCCAGAGATCAGGGGCGGTTTACATTGAACATTAAACAGAACAATTGTATACTTCTGTACTATGTCTCTTGGTCTATTGTCTCGAATGGGCCCCAAGCCTCTATGTGCTCGTTCTATGTTCGGGTGGTGAGCCTCCGCTTCCTTTCCATAGCCAGCTTCCTCCAGGAGCCTTTGGAATATTTTATAGGCCACCTCCTCACTATTCTTGTACGTTAGCTCTTCCGGCACTCCTCGCACTCGGAGATTGCATCTCCGTGAGCGATCTTCGAGATCCTCTGCTTTGGCTTTAAAGGCCTCTTGTGCTGTCTGCAGTTCCTCCCATCCCTGCTGGAGCTGCGTCAGAGTCTCTCCTTGACTATCTAGCCTTGTTTCAGCTTCTTCCACCCGTTCGCCCAGCTCCAGGATGTCTTGGCGCATCGTCCGCACGGCCTCCATGATCTCATTTTTCACCCCACACATCTCCACCTTCAGTTCGTCTCTTAACTCGAGAAGCCACTGCTTTATCTGTTCCGCTGCAGTCCAGGCCTCCTCTCCACCCTCACTCGCTCCCGGGCTGTGTGGGGCTTCCTTCTCCGGTTTGCCGGTTTTCTCTCCTTCCTTCCCTCCTTTAGACGTAGCATAAGGGGACCGGAACTCAGCTAGTTTCTTTTTCATCAGGCCCTCTTTTTTGGCACTTATTTTCTCCATAAGAGGTCTACTGCCGATGTCCCCTGCCGGCTGCCTGGTCCGCACTCTGGGCTCCCCTCCTTTCTTTTGCTCTGGGATGCAGGGGTTGGCTATATGTCACACCCGGACTTCCACAATGGCTGCTGCCCTTGCCCAATAATTTCTGTCTTTTGAGAAGCCTCCCGGAGGGCCCACTTCAGCTGCTCACCTGACTGATGCCTCTTCTCCCACTGCTTTCTGCTGCCAGCAGTCTGCGGCCTGTCAAAAGTTTTTGCCGCTGTTCTGCCCCCACCACGTGTCCGACTGTGTTCCTCCTGCAGGGCTAGGCACCACGGCGCTGTGCGGGAAGTTGTAAGTTTAGCCTTCCTGCCCCGCTCTCCGTCTACAGCTGGCTTCTCTCAGCCCGGAGTAGTCCTCTGCTCCGGCCGCTCTCTCTGCCCTCCTCCCGGCGACCTGCACACACTCTTGGTCTGCTCTCCTCTGTCAGGCCGCACTTCCCACGCGGCGCTGGTCTGCCGCTTCGGCTGTGCGGTCAGCGCACTGCTCCCAATTTCTCTCTCTCTCGCCGATCAACAGTGGGGCCGGGCAGCTCTCCCTTAGCCGTGCCCGCTCTCCTTACCGCCCAAAATTATGCCCGTGGGGGCTTTTCCTGCTTTCTTTAGCGCATTGGTGGCGGAGCTCCCGCGCTACGCCGCCATTCGGGTGGATGACGTCACCGGAAGTCTGGGAAGGATACTCCTATGAAGAAAGGCTAAAAAGGTTAGGGCTCTTTAACCTGGAAAAGAGACGGCTGAGGGGAGATATGATAGAAGTCTATAAATTAATGAGCGGAGTGGAACGGGTAAACGTAGATCGATTGTTTACCTTATCAGAATATAGAAAGACTAGGGGACATGCAATGAAGCTACAGGGTAAACTATTTAAGACTAATAAGAGAAAATATTTTTTCACTCAACGTGTAATGTCACACTGCCCCCCTAGTGGTGATGGCGTGGCACGACAGAAGGGCGTGGACAGGGAGGAGAAAAGTTTGTTTGTGGAGGAGGTTGGTTCTCTTGCAGGGACCAGGCTTCTACAGGCCTGGTAGCCTTCTGTATAACTAACACTCCCAAGAATTTACAGTCCGAGTATAGGGACATTGTAAGGCTTTTATTTCCCTCTTTGCAAACAGGTTCTTTAGCCCAGAATACAACAACACATGAAAAGAAATATCCTTGCTTCAGGTTAAAGGAAAACACGTACTGAAAACACTGTTAACTTCACAGCACAGGTAAATGAAATACAGCATCCAACTTTTATCCCCAAAACACAGCTATGCCTCTGCTAGGGCTCAATCCTTTCTGATAGGCAATAATTAACGTCCATGGGAATGTCCAAGGGGTCCTCCTGGTATTCTACCTGCATGGGCTCACAGTCCAGAATGTTTGGAGGCTCTCCTTCAGGCTTTCTGCCTAGCGCTTGGATGATGCGCCAATAGTCAGCGTTACAAGGTAAGTCCTGGCTTTTTATATTTTTATACTGAGGACAGTCTCTCCTGCATACAGTTCCTTCTCTAGTAGGCTTCCTGTTAACTGCAGGTCTGTACTTTGTTTCATGAAGGCCTCCTGAAGGACAGCATGCTCTAGGGCCTGACTCCTTCTGGGTCACAGCATTCATAAAATCATCATTATAAAATTGGCTTTTACCTTTTCTTCTAAGGCGGTCTCCGGAAGGTGAAGGCTGAGGCTTGGGCCTGCTGGGTCTTGGATTCTCAGGTGCCCAGGTAGGCCTCTGGTTCCTAGTTCTGCCTTCTGCTGGAGTCAGGGCATACTGGTGCCATGGTTCCTTTCTCCCACGGCTTTGGAAGTGACCCTTCTCAATTCCTCTTTCACCCCTTTCACTTCCGTTCACTGTTGCTCCTTCCAACAGTTGCTGGCTCCTATTAAAGTTAGGCCTGGGACTCTCTGTTATAGTCCACCTTCTTTCAGGGTTAGCTTCTTTATAAAACCTTTCCCTCCTGGAAAGTATATCTTTTCCTCTTTTGCAATGTTTAAAGTAGGTTTCTGTACCTGGCTTGGCTGGGTCTGCTAGGCCGGATCCCTTGATCAGGACTCCTCTCCCTGGATCCTCCAGATATCTGTAAAAATCTGGAACTGGAACTTCCTGCAAGACTCCTTGACAGTCTCCTTGCCCATCTGGAGCTGTCTGCCAATCTCCTTGTCTTTCTCGCCAACCTCTTTCTCTGTACCGGTCTCTTTGCCACTCTCCTTGTCTCTCTCTTTCTCTCCAACCGGAGTCTGAATCCGAGTCTTTTTGCCACTCTCCTTGCCTCTCTGACTTCCTCCAGTCATCTGAGCATTTAAGAGGAGTTCTTCCCTTTCTGCATTGGGTGTTGGCTGGAATTACATCATTGGCTCTAAGGCGTGGTTCTTCAGACCTCCAGAGGTCTCTCTGGCTCCCTCTATGTGGCTCCTCATGATGCTGCAGCTGGTCTTTACCTCTTTTTTTTTCTGTGTTTAAAACCTTTCCTTCTGCCTGCAGCTGGTCTGCAGTGCCACAGTAATCAAACTCTGGAATTTGTTACCGGAGGATGTAGTAAAGGCTGTTAGTGTAGCTGGGTTTAAAAAAGGTTTGGACAAGTTCCTGGAGGAAAGGTCCATAAGCCATTATTAAGAAGGGACCCAGGATATCAATGCTTGAACCAATACAAGCATTGTGGAACCTGTGTCCCTTGGGGAAACTGCTAGGTACATATGACCTAGATTGGCCACTGTTGGAAACAGAATACTGGGCTTGATGGACCTTGGTCTGACCCAGTATGGCATATCTTATGTTCTTATGGAGGACAGGTCCTAGTTACAGGATCACTTCCTGCCACACCAGGGTGATGCTCTCCTGTCACGTGACCTCTCTCCTCCATGGCAACAGGGATGCTGCCAGACTGGAGGTGGGACTTCAGGACTATATCCCTGTAGGTCTCGTCCATGTACTTCTCTGTCTTTCTTATGTCTTCCAGGTCTGCTACTCTAGCCTCTAGAGAACGGATTCGTTCCCTGAGAGCAAAGAGTTCTTTGCACTTAGTGCATACGTAAGACCTCTCACCAACTGGGAGAAAATCATACATGTGACACTCAATGCAAAAGACCGGAGAACCCCCATCTCGTTGCTGGACTTCTGTCTGCATCTTAGTTTAAAGCTTGTGTTTAGGTCTTTTAAATTCTGTATATAATAAGGATTGGTGTGGATGCTTATACCAATAAAAGTGTATCTAATATCCCTAATACACCTTGTGTACCTGAAGCTTAAGTAATTAATCTCAGGTCCTCTGTGTATGACTGATTTGGATAACGAGCTGCACCTGAGAGCAGCCCCTTTCCTTTAAGATGTGCAAGTACCTATAAAACTACAATTACCCCAGGGGTGGGTGGGTGCTGGGGAGGGAGGGAGGGAGATAAGTCCTATTAAAGAGGGCAGTTACAAGGTACCCTGTCCTGAACCCTCAGCAGGGGGGAAGGGGGTACCACACAAAGCCCAGTTAGTTGAGAGAGGCAAGGTAAGCTATAGCTGAGAAGGCTGAACTAGCACACCACTAAGACAAACAATAAATAATAAACAGCTAGAACTCACAGCAAGGTGTCACAGGAGACAAATATCCACTTCTCTAGCAGAGCACTGTAAAAAGCACTGCTCTTCTCTGATCAGAGTATTCTAGGGTGTATCCCATCTGCTCCCATCGCTTCGTCTACTTTAAGTTGAGCTAGTTTCTTACGAACAGTCTTCTGAAAATTGTTCAAGATGTCCCTCGCTTCTGTTCCTGTTTGTGGGTGTTTTCTGAGGTCCTGCTCCTGGTTCTTCATTTGTGAACACAGTATAGAAATATTTGTTAAGGAATTCCGCTTTTATCCTCCTCAGCTTCTACATATTCCCCCCTTCACCCTTGAGTCTGACAATACCACTTTTGCCCTTCCTCTTCTCACTAACATATCTGAAAAATGTCTACTCTAATCCCTCCATTTTATTGCATCGGCTATTTCCTCCTCTTTTTGAATCTTTGCTTTCCTGACTACTTTGCTAGCTTCTCTAAGTTTTTTCAAATATAGATACCTGTCTTCCTCTCTCTGTGATCTCTTGTATTTCATGAAGGCCTCCCTCTTTTTCTTCACCTTTTCAGCTATTTCTTTCGAAAGTGGTTATTATATTGAGATAAATAACGTAACAACATAACCATTCTAGGGAACAGTCTGTTTGAAGGTGGGCTTGATGTTGGTTTGGCTCCACAAGGAACATTAACGGGGTAATTTTTATAAGCCTCTTTTTGCTTGTAAAATATGTTTTTTTTAAGTCAAGAAATAGGTGCTTACCAAATTTGCCTGTGGATGGGGGAGGCTTTATGTGGTACTAATTCATAACATAGAACCAGAAAGACCATAGTTCAAATCCCACTGGTAACCCTTTGTGGCCTTGGGCAAGTCACTTAACCCTCCACTGTCTCAGGTGCAAACTTAGATTGTAAGCCCTCTGGGGATAGGGAAGTGCCTACTGTACCTGAATATAACTCACCTTGAACTACTACTGAAAAAGTCTGAGCTAAATACTACTAAAAATGTAATGTATACTTCTCAATGATATATGTGTAGGTTTTTAGGTAGGCAGAGGTTGGGCGAAGTTGCAAGATGTGTATTTTATAATATGCAGGTATCTTTGCAAACTTAGGGGGTCATTTGCACCTTCCTGTGCCTACTTTCCAACTGGGTAATTGTATAAAGGCACATAAGCACAGTATGTAACTTCAGGTAAGTTCTTAACATAAGAAAAGGGAGAAGATGCTTTGCAGAATAGCGCGATATATAAGAGAATGTAATAAAAATAAAAATAAATAAAGTGAATCCTCTGGCTTGGCGTGTGCTGTGCTGGAAGCTCTGATTAGTTCTGTCATTTGAAGTATGTTGTACTTTTTCAGGCTGGGATCACTCCATAGCTCTGCAGGACAGGATACCCAAGTCTAGCACTTCCACTTTCTTTTTTTCTCCAGATTCAGAAGAGCAGGTAGCTGAAGAGACAGAAGAGGTATTTCGTAGCTATGCTTTCCATCGCTACCAGATGGAGCGGGAGGGGAATGCAGAGGAAATGCCTGTGGACCCTGAGATTACTGAGATTTCTGGGCAGCTCAGCAGGTAACACGAGACACATGCTGGGAACAAATTCATTTGTGCCTCTGTCTGTGTACATTAAACCAAAAAGCAGCATTAAGGGGAAAATACAGGACCTTCACACCTTTGTACATTTTTCACATTCTCCTGTCTAAAAAATACAGTTTGTTATTTTACTGCATTTTGAAACAAACTTCTATCTAGATAACATCCTGTACAATTCCAGTATGAAAGAATAGTTATAGAAATATCAAAAAGTAATCAAGAATAAGAAACTAAGAAGTCTTGATTGCATGTCTTCTCACCCTTCGACTCATTACTTGGTGGAAGCCCCTTTTGGATCAGTGGCCAGAATGTGAAGGCTTTTTGCAAAAAGTCGTAAAGGCACAGAAATCCTGTCGCAGCCTGTTTTGTTCTCTCTCCCTTCAGCACAGCAAATAATGTCGGGCGTCGACTGGCATTCATTGGTGATGATATTAATATGCGCTATGACAATGAATTCCAAGACATGTTAAAGCATCTGCAGCCGAACATGGACAATGCCTATGATTACTTTCGTAGGATAGCTTCCAGGTAAGAGCATGGGCTTTGGGTTCTGTCCAGTGACTAGGCTTACGCCTGACTCCTACCTTCAATGCCACCATTCCTGCTCACCCCTTCTCCTCTTTCTTTCAAGGTGCTCCTCCCCCTGCCAGCCTCTCCACCCTTACACTGCTTGCTACCCCTCCCTTCTTCCCACTTTTCCACTACTTCTGCCCCCCACCCTTCTTTTTACCTTTAAAGTGCACCTACCCCTGATCGCCTTCCACTCTTGTACTACTTCCATCTCTCCTCTATGTCCTACCCTCAGTGCTTCTGTCCTTAACCTCCTCCCTACCTCATGCTATGTCTGTTTCTGTCTCTGTCCCCTTTATCTTTAGGCCTAACTTACAGCAGCTCTACACTAGCTCTTCTCACAAGGTTGCAGTGCTGCTTCTGTTTCTCCTGCCTCACACCATCCCCACCATTGTACTGTTCCAGCTCTGCCCTCTGACTGACTTCCTGTCTTCTTTGTTCCATCCCTGCATTCCTCTGACCCACCAGCTCCCCCTCCTTACCACATGCACTTTCCTTTCTTCCTTCTTCTCTAGTCCTAGTCTCTCCTAGCAAGTTCTTATTGCCCCAAACTTGTTTTCCTTTGGTTTGCTTCCTTCCCCAGCCTCTGAATTGTTTAACCATTCTAGCAAATGTTAGATTGCTCAAGAACTAGAACAGACTTCTGCCTAAGGATATATGACCTCTTTCAATATCGTCCTGCCAGACGAGTGGGTTGTGTTCCCCTACCAGCAGATTGGTGAAGATAAAGAACCAACGAATAGCCCAGGTTTCAATGACGACATTCCCATGCTTCTATCCGGCTCTGCCACCAGAGGTCTCTTTAGTATTTCTTTGTCTCCAACATATGATGGATGGCTTTTCTCCTCTGAAGAAAATATGAAGAACTTAGAGGAAAAAGATTGATTAAAAACGCTCATGACTGACCACTTTGATGGTGACTCTCTCTCTCATTTGAGCACGATGTGGGAGGCTCCACTAGACTGCAGTATCTTTGGTAGCCATAGAATGGGGAAAATTGGTTCAACTCCACACTCTTACTCTGAATAGGAGCCAGTTGAGCAGCCAGAAAATTGGAAGGGTGGAAGAAGCAGCTTCGCAGCTTCACAGTTCTCTCCTTCTCTGTCCTCCCCGTTCTCTCCCAAAGATTGCGGAAGTCTCTCAGCAGGCAGATTCCTCCTGCCACCTTAAACGCAGTACTGCCAAGCCAAAGAAACAGTTTCAGGAGAGTGGAGCTGAGCCTGGCACTCGGGGGAGGGGGGGGGGTGAATCCCAAGGCTTGACCTCTGTCATTGTCCTTGTTGGGGGCTCCTGATTCCATCTTGGTGGGATGTAATTCGGGGTAGACCACTGATGACCTTTGATGCGTGAGTTAGTAGCATCTTCTATTGTGCGCCTGGCGGTCTAGCACCTGTAATGTGCATTGCAGTAAAAGCGCAGTTAGTGCATGCCTTTAGGACGCCACAGCCTTAGCGTGCACTGTTGTGATACTTACCTTAATGCTCTTTTGGGATTTATCAATAAAGCACCTTGTGATCATCACTCGCTCTTGCTCTTTGTGTGTGTTCCTGATTTGTACTAGCAGGAGCGGTTCTGCTCTTTCGTGTGCCTGCCTTGCCATCCTAAGGGCAGGAGGTGGTGGTTGGTGCTGTGGGTAAGGATAACTAACCAGCCAGCTGGAGATTCCAGCGCACGTGCTATGAACATAAGAACATAAGATATGCCATACTGGGTCAGACCAAGGTCCATCAAGCCCAGTATCCTGTTTCCAACAGTGGCCAATCTAGGTCATATGTACCTAGCAGTTTCCCCAAAAGACACAGGTTCCGCAATGCTGGTACTGGATCAAGCATTGATATCCTGGGTCCCTTCTTAATAATGGTTTATGGACCTTTCCTCCAGGAACTTGTCCAAACCTTTTTTAAACCCAGCTACACTAACAGCCTTTACTACATCCTCCGGTAACAAATTCCAGAGTTTGATTACACGTTGAGTGAAAAAATATTTTCTTTTATTTAGTCTTAAATAGTTTACCCTGTAGCTTCATTGCATGTCCCCTAGTCTTTCTATATTCTGATAACGTAAACTATCGATCTACGTTTACCCGTTCCACTCCATTCATTAATTTATAGACTTCTATCATATCTCCCCTCAGCCGTCTCTTTTCCAGGTTAAAGAGCCCTAACCTTTTTAGCCTTTCTTCATAAGAGTATCCTTCCATCCCCTTTACCATTTTGGTGGCTATTCTCTGAACCTTTTCTAATAACTCTATATCCTTTTTAAGATACGGTGACCAGAATTGCACACAATATTCAAGGTGCGGTCTCACCATGGAACGATAGAGGCATTATAATATCTTTTTGTTTTATTTTCCATTTCTATTTGCTCTCTTGGCTGCCGCTGCACACTGGGCCGAGGGTTTTAACATGTTACCCACAATGACGCCTAAATCTCTTTCCTGGGTGATGGTTCCTAATGTGGAACCTTGCATCGTGTAACCATAGTTTGGGTTGTTCTTCCCTAGGTGCATAACTTTGCACGTGTCCACATTAAATTTCATCTGCCATTTTGATGCCCAGTCTTCTAATTTATCAAGATCCTCTTGCAATTTTCCACAATCCTCTTGGGTTTTAACAACTTTAAATAGTTTTGTGTCATCTGCAAATTTGATAACCTCACTCGTTATTCCACTTTCCAGGTCATTTATGAATATGTAAAAAAACAGTGGACCCAGCACAGATCCCTGGGGTACACCACTATTCACCTTTCTGCATCGGGAAAATTGGCCATTTAGCCCAACCCTCTGCTTTCTATCTTTTAACCAGTTCTTGATCCACAGTAGTACACTGCCTCCTATCCCATGACTCTTTAGTTTTGCCAAAAGTCTCTGATGAGGGACCTTGTCAAAGGCTTTCTGAAAGCCCAGATACACTATATCAACCGACTCACCTTTGTCCACCTGTTTATTCACACTTTCAAAAAAACATAACAGATTAGTAAGACAAGATCTTCCTTGTCTAAAGCCATGTTGGCTGTCTCCCATTAGGCCATGACTATCTACATGCTGAGTAATTTTATTCTTTATGATGGTTTCTACCATTTTTCCCGTACTGACGTGAGGCTCACCGGTCTGTAGTTTCCCGGATCACCCCTGGAACCCTTTTTAAAAATTGGCGTTACATTGGCGATCCTCCAGTCTTCAGGTATTAGAGATGATTTTAATGATAGTTCACAGATTACTAATAGCAGGTCTGCAATCTCATATTTCAGTTCTTTCAACACCCTTGGATGTATACCATCCGGCCCAGGTGATTTGCTACTCTTCAGTTTATCTAATAGTTGTAATACATCTTCCCGATGTATCGATATTTCCTTCAATTCTTCCGCACCTTTAAATACCACTTCAGTCATGGGTAACATCCCTATATCTTCCTCAGTAAAGACCGAAGCAAAGAATTCATTCAATCTTTCCGCTATCGCCTTGTCGCCTCTTAGTGCCCCTTTAACTCCTCTATCATCTAATGGACCAACTGACTCTCTCACAGGTTTTTTGCTGCGAATGTACTTGAAAAAATCTTTATTTCGCGTTTTTGCTTCCACAGCAAGCTTCTTCTCAAATTCTCCCTTTGCCTGCTTTATCAATGCCTTGCATTTGATTTGCCAGTTCTTGTGCTGTTTCCAGGTTTCGTCGTTTGGTTCTTTTTTTCTATTTTCTGAAAGATGCTTTTTTGCCAACAGCCTCTCTGACCTCACCTTTAAACCATGCTGGCAGTTTTTTGGACTTCCTTCCACTTTTCTTAAAGCATGGAATACAGCTGGTCTGGGCTGCCAAGATAGTATTTTTCAATAACACCCAAGCTTGATGTAAGTCTTTAACCTTTGCAACTGCTCCTTTTAGTTTTTTCTTAACTATTTTCCTCATTTTATCATAGTCTCCCTTTTGAAAGTTAAAAGGTAGTACTGTAGATTTCCGTACTATCCCTCCTCCGCTAATTAAATCAACGGCGATCATGCTATGATCACTATTGCCAAGCGCAGCTCACTGATCTCTAGGGGATCAACGGTGACTATTTCCCCTGTTGTAGGGGGCTCATTTCCACAGGGAGAGCTTCTGGAGTCTGGAAGGTCCTCCAGGGAATTCTTTTCCTTTTTACAACAGACCTGGTCATTCTGGTGTGGAAATTCAGACCCTGCAGCCTCTGGGTCTCCTCCCTCCTGCCCCCCCCCTCCGAGCACAGTCTCATGAGGGGCAGGCTGAGAATGGAAGCCCTGTTCGATTGCCTATGGGTAAGAGTCCCCAGCAAAGGATGCCCCCCTGGAGATGGGAATTAGCTGGGATCTGTCCGAGATTTGAACTGTGGCTTGGATTCAGATGTCTGATGTGGATGAAGAAGTACTCTCGTCTTCAGAGGATTAAGAGGAGGCCGATGTTATCCGCCTGTTCTGGAATGAGGAATTGGAGGCGTTTGTTTCCCAGGGTCTTATCTACCTTGAGCTTGGCAGATGCTCCAGGCATGGAGCAGGAACCAAAGATGCATGTCCTCCTGAAAGGGGTACAGAAATCCACTGTCCTCCTGTTCCCGGAGGTGCTCGAGGGTGTGTTCAGTCACAGTTGGATTCCCTCAACTCCCTGCCTTAAGTACTAAGAGTGTATAAGAAGATGCACTCCTCCGGGAGAGTGTGCGTTGTGGGGTTTGATATTTCCAAGATGTATGCACAGCATGGGACAAACACAGAGGATCTCTAAAGGAAAAAAGGGGACTGTTGTAGTTGTTATGGAAGATAGGCCATGTGGTCTTTTTCTGTCGTTTTTTTTCTTGCTGCCTTGGCCACTATTCTGTAGTTGCAGTTTGTGAAGGTCTGTCTCGAGCCTTGCTCCAGTGGATTCGGTCTCTTCCGCCAGATGGTCTACCCCTTTTTTGGAGTCTGCTACAGCCATCCTTTGTGATGTCATGTATGGCCGGGTATGTCTAGTGGCCAGGTATTGTACCCTATCGACGGTGATATGGTGTTGGCTTGGCTCTGGCTTGGGGCAGCGGACTCATCTTTCAAAGCCCAGTTGCCCATCTGGCCTTAGAAGGATGCTTCTCTTGGGTCTGACTTGGAGAAGCTGGTGAAGGACCTGGATAAGATAACATCTTGCCGCCTTCTCAAGGACAGGTCCAGGGGACCTATGAAGTGGGCAGGAGTCCCTTTTCTGTCAGCCTCCACCTGCTCTTCTCAGGCGCACTGGTTGGACTCCTTCAGGGGGTCTCAGTACTCCTGTTGCTGCCAGCCTGGAAAGCCTTCCTTCTCTTCTGCTTATGGCCTTCAGGCTCATTCTCGTGAACTGGTCCCATCCAGGGGAGGATTCTCCCAGGGCTGCGCAATGACAATTTGGGGCCCGTTTCCTGGTTCCTACAGCTGGGGGGCAGGCTTCACATCTTCCTTCAGAAATGGGACCGGGTCATCAAGGATTGCTGGGTGCTAGTCCCCATTCATTATAGCTATGTTCTGTAATGTAAGAGCCAATCCTGGCCGCTTTCGTCATCTCCCCTTTATGGAGCTGCAAACAGCAGGGCCGCTGTGCGGATCCCCTTCAACAAATCGCTTCTCCTAAAGGCAGTTGTGCCTGTTCTCCCAGATGATCGGGGCAAGGTCAGGTATTCCATCTGTTTCGTGGTGCTGACACGGAAGGAACATTCCGTCTCACTCTGAACCTCAAGTGTGTTAACGACTACTTGTGCTTCTGGATGGAAACTGCGATCCATAATTCATTTGGTGCATCGGAGTTCCTGGCATCTACTGGATTTGGCAGAGGCGTATTTTCATATCCTGATCCGGGGGATGAGCAAACTATCTGTGTTTTACCATGCTTGACTCTCGCCTTCAGTTCGCCACCCTCCCATTCAGACTCTCCACTGCCCCAAGTACGTTCTCCAAAGTCATGGTGGTGGTAGTGGCTGCAGCGCTATGGCGCCAAGGGAATTGTGTGCACCCATATCTAGACTACTGGCTCATCCGAGCCCATTTTCTTTCAGAAGTGTCTCAGGTAGCTCCCCAAGTGGTGTCCTTTCTGATAAGCCTCGGCTGGGTGATCACTTCAGGAAAGAAGTTGTTGCAGTCGCAGTCCCTGGAGTTCCTGGGAGCATGTTTTGATACTCGAGTGTGTAGTGTCTTCCTGCCCAAAAAAAAAAAAGGTCAAAGGCTGTTGGATTGCCTAGTGCTGTTCTGTTTGCAGCAGGCTTCCAGAATCCAGGATTCTCTTCAACTCTTTGGATCGATGATTACAGTCAAGATGGTACCATGGGTGTGTGCTCTTTTGTGGCTGCTCCAGCGGTCCTTGCTGACTTGGTGGTCCCTGAGTTCTCATGTTCCCAATGATGATAATGGCCAGCCTGCAGTGGTGGCAGCAGCCCAGTCTTCTGAGGAAAGGGGTACCACTGGACGTTTGCTCATGGACCTTCTGTTGACGGATGTCAGCCTATCAGGCTGGGGAGTCCATTGCCAAAGCTGAATGGTTCGAGGCCAGTGGAATCGCAGGGAAGCTGTGTGGTCCATCAGTTGCCTTGTGGCAAGTGTCATTAGGTTGGCTCTTCTATGTTTCTGGCCCCTGGTCGAGGGTGGGTGGTTCAAGTGTTCTCAGACAATGTCATGATAGTGGCTTATGTCCATCAGCAAGGCAGCACAAGCTGTGCTAAGGTAGTCCTGTTTTCCTGGGTGGTGAAGACCTACCTAGTTTGTCGTCTCTGCACATTGCAGGGGTGGCTACTGTGGAAATGGATTCTCTCAGCTGATACTCTGGTTCCAGGAGAAGTGGGAGTTGAGTCAGGACATGTTTTTGTTGTTTCTGCCTCGCTGGGGTCTCCCCGAGAGGGATCTGATGGCAACCCCCCTCCAATGCCAAAGCATGCTGCTTCTTCAGTTGTTGTACGGAGATGGGGTCTGAGGATATTGGCGCCCTGGCTCAACCTTTGACCAAATTAACACCTGCTGTGTGTGTTTTTTTTCTTGGGTGGCGCTCCATACACTGAATCACATGCCCATCAGGGGCCAAGAGCAATGTTCCCTCTAATTTTCTGTAGGCTGTGTGCGCATAAAATATTAGCTGTGCAGCTTTTGAAGGAAGGTTAAATTTTTGTGCGCCACATAACGACACTCGGAGCTATATACTTTAAAATTTGACTATACGTCAGAATACAGTATGTACACCACATTGATTTTAATCAAATTAAATGAAAATAGACGATTATTAAATGAAGCAGAAAATTTCTATCAATTACAATCACAACTTTAAAATTTTAAGACGTATGTGGTGTTTTCTATCAGAATCAGAACCGTAATTTTTGTGCGCTCTGTTGTAAAGTATGTGCGCTCGCACTACAAAGTGTGTGTGCGCGCGCACACGCGCACAGCTTAGAGGGAACAGTAGCCAAGAGGGATTATTCTGGTGGCACTGAATTGACCGATGAGAATGTGATTCGGAGATCTGATGTGGCTCCTGTAAGTGCCATCTCTTTGTTTGCCTCTGTCTTGGGGCCTGTTGTGTCAAGGGATGCCTGTCCTGGTGGACCAGACTCCCTTCTCGCTTATGGTTTGGTTCCTGTAAGGAGACAGTGCGTTCGGGCTACTCTCCAGTGGTGGTTTTCCACTCTGCTGTGAGCCTGGAGGAGGTCTACCAACCTGGCATAAATGCAGGTAGACAAGGTGCCACCTCCATTGGCCTTTTATGCAGGATGGTCTGAAAAATGGCCTTCTCTTAGCTCCCTGAAGGTTCAGGTGGCAGCTTTTGGCCTGTTTCAGAGATCCGTTGGCTGGTAAGTCTCTTGCTTGCCTATGGCGATTTCTCCCTTTCATGTGAACCAAGTGGTCTTCCTGTCCTGCTCTAAGGAGCCGTGTCAGGGGAAGGATAAGTATCTTTGCCTTGTGAATGTCCAGAGGGTGCTTCTCCAGTAGTTGGAGGTTACAAATTCTTTTTGTAATCCGACCATCTTTTTGTGCTGTTTTGTTGGCCTGCGCAAGGGTGACACAGTGGCTAAGCTTATTTTGGAGCACTGGATTAAGGCCATTGCCTTGGTGTATCTGTTGCAGAATTGGCTGGTTCTGGAGGGTTTGTGTGCCCGTTCTACCCGAATGCAAGCGTCCTCATCGGCAGAGCGGAGCTCAGTAACCCCTGCCCATACTGCTGCCCAACAAATGTCTGCATCACTTTCCACTTTTGTCAAGCATTACCGCTTGGATGTCCATGCACGGGTGGACATGGCCTTTGGCTTGAGGGTTTTGCAAGCTGCTGTATCTTCTTCCCACCCAGTGGAGCTTTAGTATGTTCCACTTGTCTGTACTGGTTTAGCAGAACAATATGGAAGGTGACATTTTACTTACCAGTTAATGATCTTTCCTTAAGTCCTGTTAGACCAGTCCAAGGCCTGCCCCTGAAACTGTATTTGCTCTATCCTGCTGTGGTACCCTTGGGTCTGCTATGATTTTTATACTTGGCTCTGCTTGTTCATCTTCTACTGACAGCTTTCTGTTTATGCTTTCCTGTATATAGTTCTCTACTGTTGATTACTCATTGTTGCTCCACAACGTGAGGTTGTGTTTCTTCCGTATACTTTGGGACGAATACTGAAGAGATCTCTGTTGGCTGAGGCGGATAGAGGCCTGGGCGTGATGTCATTGAAACATGGGCTTTTCATTGGTTCTTTGTCTCCACCAATCTGCTGATATACCAGTCCAGACAAGTGAGTTGTGTTCCCCTATCAGGACTCGAGGAAAGGACATTAATTGGTAAGTAAAACGTTACCTGCCCTGGCAGGGGTTGGCACCCTCTGTCAAGTACAGATTATGTTAAGGGAAGGCCTTATAGCACAATTGCTATGCTCAATACACGAGTTATAGTATGTATGTTTGTTTTAATATCAGAACATTAAAAAATAAAAGGATAATGGGATACTCTCAGGCCTTGGGAGTGGGAGGATCCGTAGACTATTTCTGGGAAACCATACAGTATGGTGCGTATAACCCCAACAGTGGTCCTTTCCCTCATGTGGTATCTAACGCTCATCTTCTGTCCTTTGTTTCCTGCCTTCCCCCCCCTCTGGGATTCCAGGCTGCCCAGTATTCTCAGCTCTGTTTTCTGCTTCAGGACAGCAAAACTGACAGGTAACTGCCCTTCAATAACTCCACAGTATGTGCTTCTCTCTCTTTTTCTATAAACCTTTGCACACAGCTGTACCCAGGAGTTGGGCTTCATTCAGGGGAAAGGAGGCTCTGGAACAACGAGTCATAGGATGAGGGTAAAAGGGCGTAGACTCGGGAGTGATCTAAGGAAATATTTCTTGAGAGAAAGGGTAGCATGGTGGTGGAGACAAGGATAATATCAGGATTTAAAGAAAGCGTGGGACAAGCACCGAGGATCTTGGAGGGAGAGGAAGGAATTGTAGATCTAGGTGGTTGGTTTGGGTGGGTAGACTGGAGAGGCCTAATGTTCTAGGTTTCTTTGTAACCCTTCTACCATATCTAGCAGAGCCGCTGCTGTTCATCAGTACCATTGGGCTAGAATTGTTCAGTTAACTCATCTTTCTAAGTTTTATATATGTCCCATAAATAGTGTTTTAGGCTAACACTAAATTCCATTCTCTCTTCTTGCACTTCATCTGGCTTTCTTCCTCTCTTCTGTCCTCCTGCTGACTATCTCTTGTTTCTGAGCACTAACAACTGCTCTGTAAGAGAGTACTAGAGAGACTGCTTCAGCCTGGCGACCCCTCTGTGTTATGTCTGTTTGTGTCAGAAAGTAGGCTGCTTGCAACTGCTCTGGCAGAAGCTCAGCACAGAGGTAACTCATAAAGCCGTACCTTCTTGGAAGTAGTGTGAAGGCACAGCATGTAAGGTTGCCCTCGCATCAGTGCAGTGTGTGACGTTCTCCCTACATCAAGGTGGTGTGCAAGGATGTCCTTTGTGTTTGAAGCTTCACAAGCCACATCCTGTGGGGTTCTCCACAAGGATACAGCATATGACTCTCTCCTTGCATGGACGCAGCATTAACATGCTTCCTCTCTTGTGTCTGAGACTTCACAGGGAACAGTCAGGCCCTCTCTGGGGAGATTAATTTTATTCTCACCATCACTGGTCTTTCTTTCGCAGTCTTTTTGAGAGCGGCATTAACTGGGGACGTGTGATTGCACTGCTGGGTTTTGGATATCGAATGGCAATTTATGTCTATCAGAATGGTATTCGAGGATTCCTGAGCCGTATTGCACGTTTTGTCGCAGAATTCGTAATGCGGAACAGCATCGCTCGTTGGATTGCACAGCAGGGAGGATGGGTAAGTGTGGCCTTGGGGGTCCCAGAGCAGGGCGTATGGGCAAGTGTCCCTTCAGGGGCATAGAGCAGGGAGAATGGCTGAGGGCCGTTAGTGGTGACAGAGTAGGGAGGATAGACGCGTGACCTTAGGTGTTACGTACTAATTTCATGTTAGTATTTTATTGTACAGGAAGCAAATGACTGACTGGTTTGAAACCCCATGCTTCCTACCAATGGAACTAGCTCAAGAGTGTTTGTGTAATACTTGGCATAATGGTTAGATAGTGCTGTCATGCTCACATTAAGAGGGGTGCAAAATCAGGTCTGCTATGAAAGGACTCATGATGAAAAACATTGGTTCATTTAAAATCTTGAAAAGAGACAGATGAAGAGAAAATGGGGTGTAATATTCAGCCTTGTAATGTATTTAACATGCGTGCCGAGTCCTCGATGTTGGATGAATGAGGTGTCAGATATTTGTAGGAAAGTCGTTCAAAGAATGCGTTAAAGAATCTCTGTCCATCACCCTATAATAGGGATAGCACTGAAAAGAGTTCACTATCAGTTATAAATGTGTTTATCTGGGGTTTTTTTACAATTAAAATCCCTCCTCACCACTGTTCCCTCTAAGCTGTGCGCGTGTGCGCGCGCACACACCTTGCCGAGTGAGCGCACATACTTTACAACAGAGCGCACAAAAATTACAGTTCTGATTCTGATAGAAAACACAGACATTCTTAAAATTGAAAAGTTGTGTATTTTTGGTTTTCACAAGTTCTACAATATTTTCTAGTGCAATCAATGTGGTGTACATACTGTATTCTGACGTGTAGTCAAATTTTAAAGTATATAACTCCGAGTGTCGTCATGTGGCGCACAAAAATTTAACCTTCCTTCAAAAGCTGCACAGCTGATATTTTATGCGCACACAGCCTACAGAAAATTAGAGGGAACATTGCTCCTCACCCATCAAAGAGGTCACCGTGTAAGCAGTTGCTCAAGAATATAGTTTACTTTTACATAATATGGTGAAATTCTTTTTGGCTTGCTGCAGAATCAAGAGGCTTTGCTTGTAATGGAGTGTTTTGCCACCAGATTTTCATTTTGAATAAATTCCCTGGGAGTCTTTAAAGGCGAGAAACTGCGACCCGCTTGCATGAGATCTTGAATAGTCTCCCACTAAACTGTGTTTCTTGATCTTCCCACCAGGTGGCAGCATTGGACCTGGACAATGATTATTTCAAGTATGTACTGGTGGTATTGGCTGTGGTGGTCATGGGGCAGTATGTGGTACGACGTTTCTTCAGCCCGTAAACCACAAGGAGGTGGAGTGCCCTCCTTCCTCACTGCACCTCAGCACATCACTGACGAGCTCTGGACTAGTGTCTCTAAAAGGGTACTGCGGGACCCAAGTCCTGCAGTTCTCTACCTCCTCCCCCCCCTTCCTGGGTGAGAAGGGCTTGGTTTGCCAATGCTGCATGGGACAGCCAGGGATGCGATGTTTATACCAGGGATAGGGAACTGCAGTAGGCTTCTAATAATTTTATTTTTAAGTTAACATCCGCTATTTCCTGTGGTAACTGACCCTTGCTGATTGATATACTGTCACACATTATGTACATGCGGCTGACACATCCACCCACCCAGCTGGCTAATGCTTGGCAGCGTATGATGCACTGAGCCAGGATCTGTCTTACCGGACTCCTTCCCCCAAGAATACTTTGTCCAGAGAACCTACCTTTGCTATTTTTGGGCTTCAGTGCCTGTGCAGTTCCTCCCTCCATTATACCCGGGTGCAGGCATTTACCGATGGGACATTGGCCAGAATAGATGAGGAATGATTTAATCGTGTGTCTTTGGCAGGACTTTTTCTCTGTAGACATCCTGACCACATGCTGCTATCCTGTGTGTGAACTGCTCAGTGGTGGCTTTGCTCACAAACTCCTGGGGAGGAGGTGCATGGTGACTAAAAATCGTGGTTTACAGAGTGCCTTGTACCGCTCTTCCAGAGCCTCCGTTATGCTCTGCGTGTGCTATTTCCCCTCTTAAAATGTGTGTAAATAACAAGAGCATGTAAATAGCCCCCAAAGCTGTTCATTTATCTTTTTAGAAAAATGTTTTTATTACTGTTTTTATTTGCAACTAGCGTGGTAGTCCCATTTGTGTGCTGGGGTTCTTCTGTCAAAAGTTGCCCTCCCTCCCAAAATCACTCCCTTCTGTGGACTGACAGCTCGTTCTGGACAGCTAAGATGGGCAGCCATTCTCTACTAGCAAGGACAGGCCTATATTTTGCACAGTATGAGTCATATAAGTGCTCATGTTTAAGATTAGACCTCCTCCTACACGCACTTCACTGTAACCACTGGTGTGCAGGCCCTTCAGTGCTTCCCAGAATTCCAAGTGTCCCATGTTTTTCTGTTAGCTTGACCGGTAGAGTGCAGCTCATGAACTGACGATGCTAGATTGAAGTGAGAAGCACAGCTGGTGTGTCGTTCTGAACAACCAAGGGACCTCATTTCCTAAAGGCCAGTCTTGGGTTTTAAACTGATATCCTACTATGTTTCTGGTTTTGCTTAACAACATTTATTTGGTTAGGTTAAATGAAGACTGGAGCCCCAGCGCATTCAGCCTTCACTCTGTTGTAATCCAGGTTAAGGTGAAAGACCCTCTTCCCTTGTAGCAGTTCCTCAGCTGTGAAAAAAATAATTTCCTTCTTGAGCCCAGATCTGATGATTAGCATGTCCCCCTAGTGTTTAGCTGTATCCTTGCTGATATCGCTATCTTCTGAAAACTTGTCCACTTTACTTTTGAGTTGATTGGAAGTAGCTGTAACCACCTTTGGCTGACGAGCCATTCCACAGCTTTGCTACTCTGAGCAGCGATTCCCTTTCTCTGAACATACCGAAATCTCTTATTCTGTCTTTAGAGCAGCCCACTGTTCGTAACTGCTTTGGTAAATTGTCATAGTTTCTTGATCTATTTTCCTACAATTTAAGGTCTGAGACAGGGATAGGCCATTCTGGTCCTCTGAGTGCCACACGCTGATTGAGCTTTCTGGATATCCTTGATGAATATGCAGGCAGTGTATCTCATGCATATTCAGGGTAAATATCTTGAAAACCTGGCCAGCTTGTGGTATTCAAGGATCAGAAATGCCTACCTCAAGGCATGAAGACAGGTCCCATTTGGCCCTTTAGCCTGAGATTTAGATGCTGTATAGTGCCATTGCCAGCTCAACCACTAGGCAACTAGATAGTTGTCCAAGGAAGCAGCTTTGGGGGGGGGAGGGGGGACACAGCAAATAGTAGCTACAGTCCATGCAAAGCAACATGTCCTGGCAGCCACACAAACTCTTGAGGAGTCAATGCATACATTTACCTGCAGGAAGAATGGGCAGTGTGCATATAGCCCATTTATCCTTGTACGTGGCTTTTTGAAATCTCCATCATTATGCAAATATTAAAAACTTTCTTTTGTAAATATTTAAGTGTAATGCCAAAATATGCATTTGTATAGGACTGTTCTGGGAGGAATGGTTTTGAAATGATTGCAGTTGAATTTAATAATCAAAATCTATGGGAGGGCACGAGGTGGCGCAACACCTAGGGTACCTACTATCCTTGTACCTGCCCTGTATATTGGAGGGTGGGAGAAAGAGAGAGCAATTTCACTTGCTGTTAATTTCCTTTCCTGGAATCCTGCTAGACCAGTGCAGAGAAGTGTGTTCTAACCCCCTGTCAACAGAAGTTGGAGACAGAGAAGTACCAGAAGCTTCACAGACCCCTGCCCTGGTATATATAGTGATTCCCCTAGGGGTTGCCTTCAGTATATCCCTGGAAAAGTAGTAGATCGACCTTACTCAGATCGAATAGATACAAGTGCAACCTTATGCAATGCTCTTGAGCTCTTTGGCGAAACAGTAAGCCGAGCAAAATAGTGCAGCTGAAAAATATGAGACTCTTCCGAAACGGCTGTTGAAGGAACACAGAGAGAGTGGGTCCTGGACTGGTCTAGCAAGATTCCAGGAAAGTTAAGTAACGGTAAGTGAAATTTTCTCCTTCCAATGCATCCTGCTAAACCAGTCCAGACAAGTGGGCAGTACCAGAGCTACACCACCCTAGGACAGCAGACACAGCCGCCGCCACAACCTGGGCTCCAAAACTCACCGCATCTCTCGTCTGGAGATCAAGGTAGTAATGATGCGCAAATGTGGAAAAAAGAGGACCAGGTAGCCCATCAACTGATGTCCAGGGTGTTGACATGTGACTGTTCCGCCCAGGATGCAGCCTGTGCATGTGTGGGCTTGTTGCACAAAATATAAGCAGACTTATAGTGCACCTAATCCATCATGCAATATTTGGATGCTGTGAGACCCTTGCAAGTCCCTGCAAAGAGGTGGTCAGACTTCCAGAAATGATTGGTCATCTTGAGGTAACACTGCAGAACTCGGCTGATGTCCACTGCTCTGAGTCCTCGATTGCTGCCCAAACCCTATTTTCTAGAAAAGGAAGGGAGCAGAATGGCCTGATTGATATGGAAGGCCGAAATTACCTTTGGCAAAAAGGAAAGGACCGCACGAAGGGAGACCCCTTCCAGAGAGAAGGAGAGAAATGGGTCCAGACAGGATAGAGCTTGCAGCTCGGATACACGTTGCGCTGAAGTGATTGTGACGAGGAATGCTGTCTTCAGGGACAAATCCTGAAGGGTAATGTCCTTGAGTGGCTCAAAGGGAGGCCTCATGAGACAGTTCGGGATAAGAGAGAGGTTCCAAGGAGGCACATTTGGGTGCAGTGGCGGATGCAGGGCGTGTACTCCACGGAGAAAATGGCTGACATCAGAATGAGAGGGTTTGGAGCTGCCAGCCACCAGCCCCTGGAAACAGGTGAGCGCCGCCACCTGTACTCATAGGGAGTTCAAGGCGCAAGACCTTTGTCATACCCATCTTGCAAAAGAGCAGGGATCTGCACGCGCCAGGGCGATATGTCATGCTGTGAACGCCAGATTTCAAAAAGACACCAGACCTGTGCGTATGCTAAAGAGGTAGATGGCCAACAGGCTTTGAGGAGGGTCTTGGCAACCTTCATGAAGTAGCCCTTGCCAGCTAGCTGCCGCCTCTCGAGCCAAGCCATAAGTGAGTAGGGAGCCAGATCATCCATCCAGACTGGACCCTGATGGAGAAGTCCTCTACGCAAGCCGAGGGCCAGGTTCAGCTCTGCTAGTTAGGTGCACTAAGTTGGCATATCACAGGCAGCAAGGCCAGTCGGGAGATATCAGAATTACTGGTCCTGGGTATGCCTCGGAGGGCTAGGGCTGTACCAATGCGTCCAGGCCCATGGACTTTGTGTCCCTCCTGAAGAAGTGGACCTTGGCATTGGCCAAAGTTGCCATCGGGTTGACACTCGTCAGTCCCTATTGGTGTATTATCTACTGGAAGGCCCAAGGGGCAAGCTCCCACTCACCTGGATTGAGGGTATGGTGACTGAGGAAGTCAACCTGTATGTTGTCGACGCCTGCAATGTGTTGAGCAGAAAGCATAAGTAGGTGTTTTTTCTGCACAAGAAAAGAGTCATATCCTTCGTGACTCCTGGAGATTTGGTGCCTCCTTATCTATTGAGGTATGACACCATTGTAGAATTGTTGCAGAGAACGCAAACAGACTGAGTGTGGAGAATCTGTGAAAAGGCTAGGAGAGCCAAGCGCACAGCCCATGCTTAGTATGTTGATGGTCTACTGGGATTCTCGAGTGTCCAGGAGCCTTGTGTGGTCTGGTCTAAGAAATGGGCACCCCTGCCGGATAGGCTGGCGTTGGTTGTTACCACAATTCAGCATGGGTTCTCCAAGGGGGGCTCCTGGAGAAGATTGGTTGGATCCAGCCACCACTGAAGGCTGTGATAAAGCATCCGCGAGAGCGGGAGCTGAATGTGGAACTTCTGCGAGATTGGAGACCAGCGCAACAGGAGAGAGTGCTGCAGAGACCTCATGTATGCCCAAGCCCATGGGACTACTTCTAGCATGGCTCCTGGGACCTGAGGGCAGACTCGCATCATGAAGGCCTGGAGTTGGCTGGAGAACTTGCAGAAGCGATCCTGAGTTAGAAACTTTACGAGTCTGGTGTCGAATCATCCCCTGAGAAATTCCAAGGATTGAGGGTCGGAGGCAACTTTTTTGCATGATTGATCACCCACCCCAGACTTTCTAGGAAGTTAACTACCGTGGAGATTGCAGCGAATGCATCGGCATGAGACTTGGCTCTGATAAGCCAATCGTCAAGGTAGAGCTGGACACGAATCCCTTGATGATATAGTTTGGCCGCCACGACGATCATGACTTTTTGGAGAAGGTGCGAGATGCGGTGGCCAGCCTAAAAGGCAGGGCTCGGAACTGAAAATGTTGGCCAAGCATGGTGACATGCTGGAAATGATGATGATGCTCGCAGATGGGAACATGGAAGTAGGCCTCGGCGAGATCTGGAGAGGCCAGGAACTCTCCTTTTGCTTAAGGCCTGGATGGCTGAACAGAGCGTTTCCATGCGAAAATGAGGAACACACAGAGACCGGTTTACTCCCTGGAGGTCCAAAATGGGGCACCATGAGCTGTAATTTTTGGGTACAAAATAGATGGAATAGCTTCCAGAGTCCTTTTCAGCTGGAGGGACTGGGCAAATGGCCTGAAGCTGGAGTAGGCGATGGCGGGTGTTGTGTATGGCCGTCTGTTTCTAGTGGGAACCACAAGGAGAAACCAGAAAGGTGTCCGTGATTAGCGTGCACACTCGAGGGCATAGCCTTGATAAATTATATAAGACCGAGTAATAAGTGATGGTGGGATCAGGTGCCTGCTCACCAGTGGCATCCCAGAGTGGGGCTTGATTGCTTCAGCATGAAGAGCGGGCGGGTCCAGTGAATTTGTTGGCTGAGAAATTATCTTTATTTTTGCGGAATCCTCAAAAGGGCTGGGACTTTGACCTGGATGGAGGTGGAGGCAGAGGTCTTTCCTGGCCAATAGTGCATCGTGCCTCAAACGAGACTAAGAGGAGGAGGATGAAAAGGACTTGAGGGTCATGAAGAAGACCTTGGTTTGTCCTCAGGCAGATGCTGGGGCTTAATTTTCCCAAATTCTTTACGAGGTTTTCAAGATCCTCTCCAAAGAGGAGTTGCCCTTGAAGGGGAGTCTGGCAAGGTGTCCCTGAGATGCTGTATCGGCAGACCATTGCCAGAGTCAAATCCAACAGCGTGCCACAGTAGCAGCTGCCATGGATCGGGCTGCCAACCATAAAGGTCTTAAAGGGCATCGACCAAGAACACTGCCATGGACTCCAAACGAGTTGAAGCCTGGTCGCTGGGCAAAAGCTGTATCCAATGGAGCAGAGCCCGAACCTTTAATCTCCTGCATGCAGATTCTTGCAGGGCAAGGGATGAAGAGGAAAAGGCAATCTTCAGAAGACCCTCTACCTCGCGGTCATGATGATCCCGTAGGGCCGCTCTGCCCTCTACTGGAATGGTGGTATGCTTTGTAACAGTGGTGATGAGTGCATCTACCATTGGGTAGCGTAGCTACTTTTCCAGATCTGCAGGGGACCAGGTGTATCAATGACCCATGCACTTCGCTGATCGCAGGGAGGTATCTGGAGAGTCCCATTCAAGAGAAACCATCTGTTGGAGTTCTAGGGGAAAGGGGAAGGCCCTTGAGGGCTGCCGGATTTCCGCCAGGATAGGATCCGTTTTAGGCTTGGTGGTGTCAGTCAGTTGCTCCATGGAATCTGAGAGCTGCAGAGCCACAATGATTTGAGAGAGAAACGCAGGTAGCTCATCCCAGTGGAACAAGTGGATATCCTGGGAGTCCTGATCCTCAATTAGATCTTCCGTTGGAGAACACTCTCCATACTTGTAGTCTGACATACTGTCAAGGCTGTCATCTGCCAAGAGGTGTTCGGGGTCATTCAAAGGGGAGGAGTGCCCATCCCCTGAGTCCCAAGACACAACTTTGTTGAAATGCTCCCTATCTGCAGATCCCGGAACTGCTTTGGGGTGGTTAAAGAAGGATGGAGCCCAAAGAGGATTCTGTAGCCCATGCCGGGACCGGTTCAGTCCTCCAAAAATCCCAGGCATAATTGATCCGAGTCTGTTTCAGAGCTCGCTTGTTGCAAATCATCCGCTTCCATGTGCTGTGGGAGAAGCCAAGGCAGAGAAGAGGAATTTATAATTAAAACTGATGAGAGCACAGGATCTGGAGTAGTGGTGGGAGAAGAACTCTGTGAGGCCTCCTGCGGGACTACACGATCCTAGTCCGGGGGAGCAAGAGTGGGTGGTGGTGTAGAAGTCTTCCTGGATCTGTGGCGCAGGCTGCACAGAGGTGCTCCACCAAATATCTGTGCTTTTCAGGTGCAGGTGAGGCATCGCGAGAGCAATGAGGGCATCGCTACCAGTACCATACGGTAACCATGTGTTATGGTGGGAGATCCTGAAAATGTCCACCATTTGCTGCTCTTGAACCTGCTGTTGTCCCGGCTGCTGGAAAAAAATCTCCCATGTCAGTCCGGCTGGCGTGCAGATAAGGAGGTGGCAGTCTGTACCGGCATCCTTTTAAAACCGCAATGTCCAGCTGAGTGGAGGGGAACCAGCTGAAGGAAGCGAGCAGGCAAGAAAATGGCCGCCACAACAAGCGTGGCAGGAAGGAGCTGCGGAGAGCGGCAGCGGCGGTCCGCCACAGGCGGAAGAGTTCCAGTAATGAGAAGAAGCAGGCAGGCTTAAAGTTCAGCTGTCCCAAAGTGCACCGGGTGGGATGGGGCCGATACACACTCACTGTGTTCCTGGAAGCCACATCTTCCGAGCAGGGCTACAGGCTTTAGCTGGCTGCAGTTAATCTAACTAATAGATAGTTAGTTTGTCTTTTTTTTTTTTTTAACACAAAAAGGGCTAGTCTAATTTAGCCTGCCAAACTAGAAGACACTGAAGGCTCGTGTCCCTGTCGGCTCAGGCTACTGTGACCCTCCTGTTCAGGAGCTTGTCCCCCTGTCATGGTGGGAAGCAACACTGATCCTCCTGAACCCAACCCAAAAAGACATGTTGGGTAACTCTTGGTAGGCACTTTGAGTGAACCCGAGAGACTTCCGCAAAGTTCATTGGAAACTCTGGCAGCTCACACTCAAGTGAATAGCCAGGAGCAATATGCAACCATCATCAGCTGGAAAAGGAGAAATACTTAAGGTGACCCCTAGGGGAATTGCTATATGTACCAGGGTGGGGGGTGTGAAGCTTCTGGTACTTCTCTGTATCCAACATCTGCTGGCAGTGGGATATAACCCACTTGTCTGGATCAGTTTAGCAGGATGAATTGGAAGGGTTTAATTTCTGCCTTCCGATTCAACTGGAGATCCAAAAATGTGGCAGCCATGGCCATAGCAGGAAAAAAAGATTCCCTGGGAGATTCTTGTAGGATGCTTTGATGTTTTTATAACGTAGTTATATCTTTCCTTAAGTTTCGGTTTTACCTGATGTAAATTGTTCCACTATGGACAATCAGTCTGTATCAACTCCAGTGACCCCTTTTTGTAACTTAATGACTCTTTTTTTTGTTTTTGTTTTTTTGTATCTTTCATTGTATTTGGAGATCTTTGAGAATTGTTGTGTGGAACTAAACCCTGAGGTTGTTGGACATCGGGGTCTGAAAATGCTTTTTACAGAGTAAGACTAATACCCTGAATCTTTGCTCTCTCCTCCCCCTCCATTAGCTGGGCAATATGTGCCCAGCTGTGGTGGCTGCTGTTGCTGCCCAGCTTCCACTCCCCTTCCAAGTTTATCAGCCAGTATTCCCAGGTCTTTTTTGGTTGATGTTAGCAGAAACTTCCATAGCGTCCCTCCAGTCCAGTCCAGACTCCTGGGTTTTGTCACCCCTCCAGCAGATGCAGACCGAGAAGTTCAAGGCTTCTGTGATGTCGCCCCATAAGAGAGCAGACCTATTGCAGAAGACAGTATTTCTCAGTCTCCCGCAAATGGGACAAGACCCATGCAGTCTGGGCTGCACTGTATGGTTAAGGCTACTCAGGACAGACCAAAATAAATAAATAAATAATTTTTGCGCATCTTCCAGCGGGAGGAACTGGCAAAACTTATTGCACGCTCCCTGGTGGCGTTTAATATCCCACAGCCCCAGCCAGAGCAGGACATTCCCTTGGAGGACCTGTTGTTCAAGGGGCTCCAGACACAGGAGATGGCCTTTCCGATCCATCGGGCTCTCAAGCAGCTGAGGGACTTGGAATGGGAGGTGCCGGATGCTGGATTGTGGGGTGGATGAGCTATGGTTCGTCTGTATCCTATTCTTGCTGTGGAGAAGTTCCTCAATGTGCCGATGGTAGATACCCTTGTCCTGGTGGTCACCAAGAAGACCACCCATCCCTTTGGAAGGTGAGGCAACTCTGAAGGACATACAGGACAAGAAGCTGGAAACATTGTTGAAGCAGGCATTCAAGGTGAATGCCTTGTCTCTCTGCATGCTTCGGTCTGCGGGGCCTATGTGGCACGGGTGTGCCTGCAGTGGACACAGGCTTTGTCGGAGGTGGCTGACATGGGGCCTTCGGAGGTCTCCAAGTTGGAGTTGGGATGTGCCTACTTGGTGGATGCCTTTTACGATCTCCTTTGTACCTCAGCCAAGGGAAAGGCATTGGTCATGGCAGCGCTTCATTTGCTATGACTTTGGAATTGGGCGGCCGATGTGTCATCCAAAGTGAGGCTTAGTAGGCTTCCATTTCAGGGAAAGCTGTTTGGCGATGCCTTAGAAAAGCTGGTTAAGGACAGGTGAGTCTAAACCAGTTAGACTACTGTAGTAATAAGCCCAAGGGCCCAAAGGCCGAACAGGCAGGGTGAGAGCAGTCTAAAGACTTTTGGTGTTTTCGGGTAGTTCGGTTCGTTTTGCTCCCTATCAGCATAGTCGATATGTATCTCAGAGACATTCCTTTCATGGCAGTCACTGGGCTGGTTGCGATTATTCAACCGGGACTGGGAGTGGTGCTAAGAAGTCCCAGTGAGATGAGGGGGACTCAGGCGGAGGTTCCCCCCATGGGTGGCAGACACTGTCAATTTTACTCTGCCTGGGTCTGCCTTACCGCCAACTAATGGGTTCTGGAGGGGTACGCACTGGAGTTTGCACGCTGTCTCAGAAGCTTTTCGTTATCTGCTTGCAAGGCTCTGACCAAGCAGCAGGTGGTACAAGACGCACTGTAGCGCCTCCTACAACTGCAGGCGGTCCAATGCAGACAAGGTCAATACGCCATCTATTTTGTGTTACCAAAAAATGAGGGGTCCTTATTGCCTCATTATCTACCTGAAGTATTCAGTTGGGCTCTGCTGGTGCCACATTTTCGTATGGAGACTCTGTGCTCTGTCATAGTAGCTGTAGTAGGCAAGAGTGAGTTTTTGACCACCTTGGACCTCACAGAGGTGTATCTGCACATGCCTATTCAGATTGAGCATCAGCATTACCTGCACTTTGCAGTCCCCATGAGGCATTTTCAGTTTAAGCTCTGCCCTTCGGTCTGGTGACAGCTCTGCAGACATTCACCAAGATCATGGTGGTAGTGGCAGCAGCTTTGAGGCGTGATGGAGTGTTGGTTCACCCCTACCTGGACGATTAGCTCATCAGGGCAGCTCTCTGAAAGAGAACTTTGCCAGCCCTCAGAAGGTACTCCAGTTCCTTCAGGAGCTCAGTTGGGTGGTCAACCTGGCCAAGAGCTCTCTGACGTCTTCACAAGACCTTGTCTACCTCCAGCGCACACTTTGATACCCGGCTCGGTTGGGTTTTCTTAACGCAGGACTGCATCCTAAAGTTGCAGGGTCAGATTCGCAACTTCCTTCAGCAGGTGGCGCCATCAGCATGGTCCTACCCCCAAGTGTTGGGGTCAATGGCAGCGGCGCTTGACAGTGCCCTTGTGTGGGCTTACAGGCGGCCTTTGCAGAGGGTGCTGGTGTTGAGGTGGTCCCCACAGCTCCACTCCCTCACCCAGAACCTGGTCTGCACCAAGATGGTATGGACCAGTCTGACTTGGTGGCTGTTCTCTGAGTCCTTACTGCAGGGAGTCCCTCTGGACCCACTGGACTTGATGGTGGTGACGATGGATGCCAGTCTTAGCAGGCTTGGGGGATTCATTGTCTACCTGACATGGGTGGCATAGGGACGCTGGTCAAGCAGGATAAATTACCTGGAGATGAGAGCGGTCCTACTAGCTCTGCAGGCTTTCCGGACTTTGGTGTCACGCAAAGCAATGCAAGCGTTCTCCGACAATGCTACAACTGTGGCTTATATCAGTCGCCAGGGGGGCATAGGGAGTGTGCCTCTGGCAGAGGAAAGCATGATGCTTTTTCAGTGAATGGAGCAGAATCTTTGTGCTCCATTCATAGCGCATATTGTGGGGAAGGAGAACATTCAGGCAGACTTCCTCAGTCGCCAGCAGTTGGATCAAGGCGAATGGTTGTTGGAGTACTCCATGTTCAGTGGCATCATCCGCAGATGGGGATGGCCAATAATGGACTTCATGGCATCGGCAGACAACATAAAGGCGGGTCGTTTCTTCAGTCTGCACTGGGAGAGGATGTTGGAAGGGCTAAATGCCTTGGCTCAACCCTGGCTCTCTCAGGAGCTGCTGTACGTGGCTTCTGATCAGCAGAGTGATCCAGTGGATAAAGGCGCACATGGGACTAGTAGTGGTGGTGACTACAGACTGGCCTTCTCATCCAAGATATGCTGATCTAATTTGTCTGTAAGGACTCCTTGGTGCCTGCCGGTGCAGAGGACCCTCTTATTGCTAGGGCTAATCCTTATGCCTCAGGTGGATCGATTCTCGCTTATGGCCTGGCTCTTGAGAGGGCTCAGCTGAGGAAGCACGGTTATTCATCATCTATATCGTCACCCTGCTACAGGCCTGCAAGCATTCACGTCCCTGGCATACGTTTGGGTTTAGTGTACAGACAGGGGAACGTGGGTCTTGCTGGCCTCTGTCCCAGATATTCTGGCTTTCTTGTAGGCCGCAGTCGACAAAGACTTTGCTTTAATTCATTGCAGGTCTAGGTGGCTGCGTTGGCCTGTTACCAGGGGCGTGTGCAGGGGTTCTCCGTGGTGGCACATCTGGATGTGTCCCATTTCATCCAGGCAGCGAAGCAGTTCTGGCCGCCGTTGCACTCCATGGTTCTGACCTGGGACCTGAACCTAGTCTTGGGTGGTACTGACGGGGGCTCCGTTTGAGCTCTTATTGGCCACCTCTTTGAAGGATCTTGCACTCAAGGTGGTGTTCCTAGTAGCCATTGCGTCAGCGTGACACATTTCGGAATTACAGGCCCTTCCATGTAGGGGTCCTATCTGGTGTTATTCAAAGAACAAGGTGGTCCTGCATCTGTTTCCTTTCTTTGTGCCTAAGGTAACATAGTAAATGATGGCAGATAAAGACCAGCATGGTCCATCCAGTCTGCCCAGCAAATATACGGCAAGAGTAGGTGCACCCGTCGCTCTGTGCAGGCCACCCCCTCCCCATGTCTTTGTTTAGGGGTGGACTCACCACTCCATGTAGGACACCCCTATTTGTTGAGAAGTTAGATGGTTCAGTTTATTTTGTTTTTATCCTGTTGCTATAAAGGGATCTGCAGTGCTTGTCCCATGCTGTTTGAATTCCATCACCGTGTTTGCCCCCACCACTTCCATCGGGAGAGCATTCCAAGCATCCACCACCCTTTCAGTGAAAAAATATTTCCTGACATTGCCTTTCAATTTTCCACCTTGCAACTTCATGTTATGCCCTCCTAGTTTTGCAGCTTCCCCGTCTTTGGAAGAGGTCTGTTTGTTCATCGTTCCTCTTTAAGTATTTAAAGGTCTGAATCATATCTCCCCTATCCCTCCTCTCCTCCAAAGTGTACATATTTAGGTCTTCAAGTCTCTCTTATCATAGGGTTTCTTACGCAGGCTCCAAATCATTTTGGTCGCCTTCCTCTGAACAGTTTCCAGTCTTTTTACATCTTTTGCAAGATATGGTCTCCAAAACTGAACACAGTATTCCAAGTGAGGCCTCACCAGCGACCTGTACAGTGGCATAAGTACCTCTTCCTTTCTGCTGGTAATCCCTCTTTGTATGCAGCCCAACATCCTCCTGGCTTTTGCCACCGCCTTGTCGCACTGTTTTGCCACCTTGAGATCATCAGAGATAATAAAACCAAGGTCTTTTTCCTGATCCGTACACACCAACCTCTCGCCCCCTATTGCATACATTTCCCTTGGATTTCTGCTACCTAAGTGCATGGCACTGCACTTTTTCGCATTAAATCGTAATTGCCAAGCATTAGACCATTCTTCCAGCTTTTGTAGATCTTTCCTCATGTTATCCACTCCCTCGGGGGAGTTCACTCTGTTGCAAATTTTTGTGTCATCTGCAAAAAGACAGACTCTTCCATTCAGTCCTTCAGCAATATCCCTCACAAACACATTGAACATCGCCGGGCCCAGGACCGAACCCTGGGGCACCCCGTTAATCACATTCCTTTCATCCGAGTGAGCTCCATGTACCATCACCTTCTGTCATCTGTCAGTTAACCAATTTCTAATCCAGTTCACCATCTTGGGACCCATCCTCGAGCTACTGAGTTTGTTGACCAGCCTCGTATGAGGAACAGTATCAAAGGCTTTGCTGAAATCCAGGTAGATGACATCCATCACATGCCCCTGATCTAGTTCCTTGGTCACCCAGTCAAAGAACTCAATCAGATTTATTTGGCAAGACCGTCCTTCAGTAAAACCATGTTGTCTCGGATCTTGCAACCTGTTGGTTTTGAGAAAGTTCACAATTTGCTCTTTCAGGAGTGCCTCCATTACTTTTCCTGCCACCGAGGTAAGGCTTACGGGTCTGTAGTTTGACGCTTCTTCCCTGTCATCATTTTTGTGTAGAGGTATGACATCAGTCATTCTCCAGTCCTGAGGAACCTCCTCCTTTTTCCAAGGATCTGTTGAATACATCCTTTTAACGGCCCTGCAAGAACCTTTCTGAACTCTTTCAGTATCCCAGGATGTATCCCATCCGGTCCCATGGCTTTGTCCACTTTCAGTTTAGCAAGTTGTTCCAAAACGTCGTCATCTGTGAATGGTGTGGTATCTACTTCATTCCCATTTTTATATTTGGGAGTCACAGCTGGTCCATCTCCAGGATTTTCTTTAGTAAAAACAGAGCAGAAGTATTTGTTTAGCAATTTCGCTTTTTCTATGTCGCTTTCCACGAGTCCTTTCCCAGCACTTCTGAGTCCTGCAATTCCAACTCTGATCTTCTTCCTTTCCCGAATATACCTGAAGAAAGTTTTGTCGCCACCCTTAACATCTTTAGCCATCTTTTCCTCAACCTTTGATTTTGCTATCCTTATTTCTCTTTTTGATTCTTTCAGTTTGATCCTGTATTCATTTCTGTGTTCTTCTGTTTGCAAGCTTTTGAATTTTGCGAAAGCTCTGTTTTTTGCCTTCATTTGAGCAGCCACTTCTTCAAGTTTCTTGTAAATCAGATGGTGGTGCTTCCAACCATTTCGGACTCTAAGGATAGATGATTGCGATGCCTAGATGTGTGTAGCGTGCTTAAGTGCTATCTCAAGCATACTGAATCCTTTCACTGGTTGGATCATTTGCTTCACATCTTTGAAGGGATGCAGCATCGAAGGTGTCCATTGCTTGCTGGCTGAAAGAGGCAATTGCATCTGCTTATTTGTTACACCATAAGTCGTCTCCAGTGGGGATTTGGGCGCATTTCACCAGGGCACATGCAGCATCATGGGTCAAGTTTAGTCTCATACCTCTGGTGGATATTTGTAAGGCAGCCACTTGGTCGTCCCTACATGTTTTCGTGCAGCACTATCGGCTGGATGTGCAGGCAAGCGAGGATGTGCAGTTTGGGGCATTGGTGCTGTAAGTCAGCCTTGCGGGTCCCTCCCATTCTTGATTACAGCTCTGGTACATCCCAGGAGTCTGGACTGGACTGGAGTGATGCTGTGAAAGGTGAAACTAGGCCTTCCCTGCTAATTTTCTTTCCTTGAGTCCAGTCCAGAATCTGCCCATCTGTTCAGCTTTGGCGAGGCCTTTGTGCCTCTTGCAGTGAAATCAACTTGTGGTATTTCTTTTCGGTGATTACAGAATTACATCAAACTTTGCTTCCCGGAGGAGTATCTTCCCTTGGACCAGTTCCTCAGGGGATTTTGGGGGGGGGGAGAGGGGGGTTTGTAAATGGTTGGGGGAATGTTTTTTTTTTCCTGGACTTTGGAGATAGTTGCTTTATTTTATTTATTTAGTAACTTTCTTATACCGCTCTGTCTACCAGTCATAGTGGTGTACAGGGAATAGTTAGAATAAGTAACATTCCATAGAACAAAGGTAAACAATGTTTATCAGACTTAACAATAACTAATGGATAAAACCAAAAAAACAAGGTAAATTTGTATGTTAACCGGTAATTGAAAGTCTATGGAACTCGGGGGATTGAATTAGATTGAGATTAATTTAAACTTATTTAATGGGGGGGACACGTAAAACATGGCTCTGTTCAATGGGTGAGCTGCGGGTGAAACAGAGCAAAATGTTGTATGAGCTCAGGAAGATGTTTGAAAATGGGAGGGGTGGCTAGGTGATGGATCTAAAATGTTCCAAATGCTTTGATAGTTTTCATACTGTCTTCTGAAATGGGTCCGCCTCTCTTATGTGGGGTGACATCAGAGGTTTCGAAGTAGTCAGTCTCCATCTGCTGGAGGGGGGACAAAACCCAGGAGACTGGAGTGGAGGGATTTAAGGAAAGAAAGCAGGTAAGACATAATTTCACCATAGAAACATGATGGCAGAAAAAGACCATATGGCCTATCTAGTCTGCCCTTCTACATAGACTGCTATAGTCCCTTTTATTTCTCCTTAGAGGCCACCTGTGCATGTCCAATGCATTCTTAAATTTAGATATTGTCCTCGTCTCTATTACTTCTACTGGGAGACTATTCCACGCATCTGCCACTCTTTCCGTAAAGAAATAGCTTTGCATATTAATCCTGAGTCTTATCTCCTTTCACCCTCATCCTCTGTCCCCTTGTTGCAGAGCTTGCTTTCAGTTGAAAGAGGCTTTCTTGCATTTATACCATGAAGGTATTTACTGTAAATGTCTCTATCATATCTCTATCTCACTTTTCCTTTAAAAGTATACATATTAAGATCTTTAAGTCTGTCCTTATATGCGTTATAACAAAGACTACTAACCATTTATCCACCCTCTGCACAGACTCCATCCTGTTTATATCCTTTTGAAGGTGTGATCTCCAGAATTGCACACAACACTCCAAATGAGGTCACACCAGAGACTTATACAGAGGCACTATCACCTCCTTTTTTCTGCTGACCATTTCTCTCCCTGTGCACCAAAGCATCCTTCTGGCTTTTGCTGTCACCTTTTCTACCTGTTTAGCCGTTTTTAGATCATCAGAAACAATCATGCCCAGGTACCGCTCTTCTTTTATGGATTGAAGTACTTTGCCCCCTACACTATACTGCTCTCTTGGATTTTTGCAGCCCAAATATGACCCTGCATTTGTTAGCATTAAATCTCAGCTGCCAAATTCTTGACCATTCTTCAAGCTTAGCTAAATCCCTCTTCATGTTATCTACTCCTTCCTGGGTGTCCACTCTATTGCAGATTTTGGTATCATCTGCAAAGAGGCAAACCTTCCCTGACAGCCCTTCTGTAATATCACTAACAAAGATGTTAAAGTATTGGACCATGGACAGATTCCTACGGCATACATCCTTCTCCTCAGAGTGAGCTCCATTTACATGTACGCTTTGTTGCCTCCCACTCAACCTATTTCTAACCCAGTCAGTCACTTTATAGTCCATCCCTAGGGTGCTCAATTTATTTATAAGTTGTCTGTGTGGAACAGTGTCAAAGGCTTTACTGAAATCTAAGTACACCATATCTAGGCTGTCCCTCAGTCCAACTCTGGTTACCCAGTCAAAGAAGTCAATCAGATTTGTCGGAGAAGACCTGCTTTTGGTAAACCCATTGGACTCCAGAAATCTCACTATCCTCTCTTTTAGCAGCATTTCCATTAATTTACTCACCACAGAGGTCAGACTAACTGGCCTGTAATTCTCATCCTTACTTCCACTTTTTTGTAAAGAGACTGCATTTGCCTCGCTCTAGTCCTCTGGGATCACTCCTGACTCCAAAGGAGCATTAAAAAGGTCAGTCAGCGGAGTCGCTAGAACATCCCCAAATTCCTTCAGTATTCTTGGATGTATTCCATCCTGTCCTGTTGCTTTGTCTACTTTTAGTTCAGCTAGTTTCTCACAAACAGTCTTCTGAAAATCATTCAAGATCCCCTACATGTCTGTTCCTATTTGTGGGTGTCTTCTGAGGTCCTGCTCCTGGCCCTTCATCTGTGAACACAAGACAAAAATATTTGTTAAGCAATTCTGCTTTATCCTCATAAGCTTCTACATATTCCCTGCCGTTCACCCTTGAGTCTGACAATACTACTTTTGCACTTCCTCCTCTCCCTAACATATCTGAAATATGTCTTATTCCCCCATTTTATTGCAATGGCTATTTCTTCTTATTTTTGTATCCTTGCTTTCCTGACTACTTTCCTAGCTTCTCTAAGTTTTTCCAAATATTGATGCTTCTCTTCCTCTCTCTGTGATTGCTTATGTTTTATGAAGGCCACTCTCTTTTTCTTCCTTTTCAGCTACTTTATTCGAGAACTATAGTGCCTCCCTTTCTTTTTCCATTCATTCACCTTTCTAACCAAAAGGTTTGTTGCCCTTTAAAATATCCCCTTTCAGTTTTGCCCATTGCTTTTCTATATCCCCCAGCTGTTTTCATCTTGCTAACGATTCCTTGAGGTATTATCTCATCTTGGCAACGTTAGTTTTCCTAAAGTCTAAGACCCTCGCTTTTGAAAGGATTTTATCAGCCCTAGTCCTGATACTGAACAACACCATCTGATGATCACTGGATGCAAGATGATCTCCCACTATAACATCAGAAACACTTTCCCCATTGGTAAGCACCAAGTCCAATATGGTCCCTTCACGTGTGGGTTCTTTATCAATTTACGGAATAGTTCTCCCTGTAGAGAATCTAGGATTTCCTTACTTCTGGATGCCGTTGCAGTAGAGATGTGTCAATCAACATCCATCATATTGAAATTACCTAGCAGTAGCACTTCTTTCATGGCAATACTGCATATGTCTTTTATTAAATCTCTGTCCACTTCTCCTTGTGATGGAGATCTGTATGTTACACCAATGCAAATAGATTTCCCTTTCCCTCTTTCTAGTTTAACCCATAGTGCCTCCTTTCTCCCTTTTAAGTCCTGCAGTTCTATAGCTTTACTATTATATTTTACATATAGTGCCACTCCTCTTCCCCCTTCTTCCTACCCTGTCTTTCCTGAATAAAGTATAGCCTGTTGTAAACATCCCGGTCATGGTGGTCCATGAACCATGTCTCCGTAACTGCCACTAAATCCAAGTCAGCTAGTATTAGCAGGTTTAGAGTGTATCCCCTGTGTATATTCGTGTGCCCCAAGTATATTATCCTACACACATTTCACATTAATTAGGCAACTTTCAGATAATGTTTATCTTGTAAAATCAGCAGCATGACGGAGTTTAGTGTCATGTGCAAAAATGCTAATACCTGCTATTTATCCCTTCCTCTGACTCTCTTGATTAGCACTAGAAGTACTGCAGTGGGGTGGAAATAGGCTAGAAACAAGCTTTAGCCTCTTTCATGAAGCTGAGTGATTTAGAATGTTTATATCCATATGCACGGGTTACTTCTGAGTCCTTGACTTGTGTAAACTGAACCCCTTACTTAACGGTAAATTCTTCTGATAGGACTCTGTGTATTACATCTTCTCTTTTCATCACCAGCTGGCCCCTCTGTTCATTTTCATACTTCTGTGGCCCCTTTCCCCCTGACATCTGTGGTTTCTCCTTCTGTCCTGTCTGCAGACTGGAGGGCCTTCAGGAGTGCATTCAACTACCTTTTCCTGCCTGACAGAGGTGGAGGCCATTACATGGTGGAGTTAGAGGTTAGGACTGGTACTGGTTTAGGCTTGTATTAGTGCAGTTTGTTGGATTGGTAGGAGGACAGGGAACCACTAATGATGCCTCTATCTTGCCTTCACATTCAGACTTCTGTATTCTTTCAGTAGTTGCAGTGTACTTACCATAAATAAACAGCAGCTGATTAGTGTTAGTATTCCTCCATTGTAGCAGAAATGCCCAGATTTAATGCACTAGGATCCATGGTATCCTAGCCCTATTCTGTAGTTAGATGCTGACCTGGACTATATGGACCCCTATGAACTCTGCTAATAAGCTATTTATATAGCACTGTCCGGTATAAGACAGGTCACCTGCTTAGTGAGCTCCTTCTATAGAGAACTTATCACCTTAACTGCAAGTGCTGGAAGGTTAAATGAGGCAGATGGTGAGATGTCTGGGTAGTGATGGTAACCATGTTGCATGGCTGTTTATTGAACAGTCAGACTTGCATATGTGGCATGTACATATCCCAGAATGTGGGTATACCTACCCCCTCCCCTGCCCCCATATACACAGTAACTCTATAGGCCACCTGTAGGTTCACTTCTAATCAGGGTATGGTGTATAAGATGACTCCAGGTGTGTGTTCAGTGAGAGTCCATGCCTTTGTCAGGCTACACATGATATTTGTTTCTTGACTGTAGGCTTGCTGTGAACCAGGAGCCAGTATTCATCCAACCATTTGGAACTTGATCATATAGGGTTGGGTGGGTGATAGTTCAGTCCTATGTTTCTTTATTTATGAGATTAAAAAATATACACAGCATGGAACTCCTAAGGTATTTCTCATTAACATAGCAGATGCTGTGAGTAATGTCTCTTCTTGTATAAGAGATGTTTTCGCCATGTTTCATTGCTGCAAATTATGTCTTTTAGAATAAGAAATTTCCCCTTGCTCCATTAACAAGATTCTCTTGCCTGAACTGTGTGAGAGAACCTTTCTTATAGCATCAAAGACATTGCTGATAGGGTTGCTAACTTAGGAAGGATGTTCAGGGAAGAAGAGACAGTTACAAGAGAGGAATGAGGATGTTGCCCTCCTCTCCCACCCTAACTCTGCTTCTGGATTACGCATCCCGCCAGTGGCGGGGGCCTGGTATCTGGATACCACTGCTCAAGAAGCGGACTTTCCATATTTAAAATCATGGCCCAGATTTGCTTGTATTTCTTTTCTTTATATTCCATTCTCTGATGGCGAGGGTGAACAGTGATGGTCTGTTTGCTTTGTTAGTACAAGGGATGTCCTCTTGACAGGTTTGTACCTTTTAAAACCTTTTGGGATTTTAGCCACTTACTCTGCTGACTTTTGTACTTAACATATGGAGGGGAGGGGGGGTAGAGAGAGACCCCATGAGGGTAACATGTTTCTCCATGCTCATGGGATCTACCAGGGGATGGACTTGGAAATAAGACCATCTGTTTTAGATTTTAGCTACCTAATGCAGTTTTTTTAAAAAATCTAGGTTTATTTTGAGAAATTTGTTCTATTTTACTGTCTTTGTATCAAATAATGTGCTCTGTAAACTCAGGAGTTGATTGTACTGTAGATATTTATGTGCATTTTGATTACCAAGATATAAAAGGGACTTCTTCTTAGCTGTTATTACCCCATGCTAATATAACTCTCTGTCCCTATGCAACCTTAATTTCTGCTCTAACCATGCTAATGATTTCTGTGTCAGCACTCATCTGTCGGAGCTTCAGGTCCAGTTCCTGTGTTGAATGTTCAAGGGGGTGATCAGTAATTTACCTGCACAGGGTCTGGATGTGCTGTTTGGGAATGCATGTCTGCCTTCCTGGCATTCCCTCCTCCTGACCCTCTGTATAAAAACAGAAGGCCTCACCAAGTGCCAACCTTAAAAATTACTTAAGTATTCTATTGATTTTTCAGTTACCTTGTGTGCTTTTTCGAACACTGTTTTCTTAAGGTGTTTGATTCCTATGATGTACTGAAGCTGGTGTTGCCCTAGTGTTCAGAGCTGGAGGAGGTACATATAAATGCTGAACACTGCCTTGCCTTGCTGTGGTAACAAAGTAAGAGGATGGCTAAGTGCCTGCAAAGCTGGGGAGCATACTGAGATTTAATCTGATGGATTCTTCATGGTGCTTATGTCAGTGATAGCTCCTGGTTGCCAGGAAATAATAGACCAAAGCTCCTTCTGCAGGAGCAAAAGGCCCTAAGTGCCCTGCAAAAAACGACACTCTGCCTGAAATAGAGGCAGACAAATGTGTGATGTAGGAGTCTCTCACTAGTATTTTATGCAAATTAATAACCCTTGCCCAATTTTGATGGAAGCTTTCCTCTAAAAATCTTCCTTTTTCCAGTGGGGCTGGACTCCACCTCTGCAATTGGCCATTCTCTCATGTTTCTATAATATTTTATATTCTGTTTAAAAACCACAAACAAAACAGAAACCAAACTATGCATGTAAAATAAAAATATGAAATGTCATGGTCTTGATATTTTTATATAATTGTATTAAAAGGAAAACTGGGAATTTGAATATTTAAATGTGATGTAATCTCTCCAATGGGAATCAGTTTCCTCCTCTTCCAGTATACCTCAGTCCTGCCCTTGTTATTTATAAAGAAAAACTTAGACTTAGCCTATTCTAGGGCCTTAGTCGCACCCTGCAGCACCTCTGCTATTCCAGAAGTCAAACTACTTGCCACCACAGCTTCCAAGTAGGTTTATGCTACCGCTATGGTCAGGACCTCTACCTACTTCTGATCTGGTTTCTCTCAACTCCATTGAAGAATAGAAGTCAGAGGGATTGCAGTGCTATGAATCCTATTGGTCTGGAACTGTAGGTTTTCCAAAATATCTAGATGTCCATTCATCTCCTACTGTTGGAAAACCCCATGAATATTGCAAATGCTCAGTAAGAAAGTAGACATGACACTCTGTCAAGCCACCATTAACTCCTACATCAGACAGCAGTAGTTGAACCTGCTCAGTTGAAGATCAAGAGCCCTAAGATTCATGCAACTGTTAAACTGGCCAGAAATCTAAAAGGCTTGACTTTCTTAGGTCAGTGGTTTAATTTGTAGGCATATGACACCTGGTATCTAGAGTTTTTAAAAAGGCAGAACAAAAGAGATGTATAAGTCTCTGGTGAGACCTCCTGTCTTAAGAGTATTCTCCAAGAACAAGAAGGATGAATAGTCCCAAATGTGGGTGATGTTATCACATGGTAACATACATGGGGACTGTTAGCTTATTGACTAGAATAACCTATAATGTTTTGTATATGTGCAGCAAGCACATATTTAACTATTAGGGATGCCCTGTCAGTTCTTTTTGATCTCCAGAATGGATAGCAATGAGCAGTAGCAGCTCCTCACTTCAGAGAAGTTCCCTTGGGTTTCTTGTTCCTTTGTTACCTAATCTGAGTTCATCATTCCTTTTGAAAGATCAGTTATCAAACTGAATGAATTAAGAAAGATCCTAAATTTCTTTGATTTAGGAACTCATGTTTCCATTTATGGCTTTCTGGATTTGAAGGGGCTCACTTTAAAATCGTGCCAGAATGTCCTTGACAAATGATTACTCGGTGCTTCTGATGTCTGGGAGAGAGCCATAATGGAGTAAACTGCTCATTCTGTTCACAGATGCCTTAGAGGACAGTTAAGCAGTGCAAACTGGCTGCAGGACTTTAGTCCAAGTAATTTTAGAACCAGCCACGGTGACTTAAATCAAGTGCAAATGCTGGGGGTGCCTGAGATGACAGGAAAAGCTTAAATCAGCTACTCTTTATCCGCACTTTGCTTAGGGCAGGGGAAAAAGGGACCAAACGTTGTTGACACAGTAACTAATTGTCCAAAATCTATGTTTGTTCATACTAAACGTTCACCAGAAAGGTCTGCTGGTATTTTGAATGAGGACCAGAGGGTTTAGCCTCTAAAAGTGGCATGGCTAGTCAGCATGGGACTCTTCATGAGGTTAATGTCAAGACACTATTGACATCGAGGGCTATAGTGGGGTTCAAGTCCAGGAACCTTAGGGTTGTCAACCTCCTCCAGCAGCTGAGGACTGAATTCTGAAAATCTTGCTGACAGCCTAACCTGCTCCCCCTGGTGTCAGAGACTCAGTCTTTCAGTCCTCAGCAGCTGAACAGGAGTGTGGCTGACAGGCTCCCTGGAGAGACTGAGAGGAATAGCAGAATTAGGCAGGATTGTAAATGAGGAGTTTGCCCTAGCGGGGTTTTTCACTTCGAAGGTGACATGTTTTTTTTTTTTTTTTTAAAGTTTTTTTGACATATGTAAATTTTGGGAAACGGTCCTGAGCTGCCATAATTTGTAACAGTGACTGGAAAGGTAGAACCTGCCTCGATTTGACAGGATCCGTCATTCAAGGAGGGGGGAAAGGAGCTGGGAGCCCCAGAATCCACCCTTGTACCTCCAGTGCCGAGATCTCCATATCCTGCTAGCACCAGAGAAGCGGCGATTCGCTCAGCTGTGCTGCAGGTAGGAGCTTTGGTTAAAGTAGCGGTTGGCTTTCTGCCGGCGGGGGGTTAGCTTATCGTCGTGGGGGCGAATCGTCACTGAGGCGGTGGTGCAGTGTGGAAGTCTGGGGTCGGCAACGAGCGAGCACTCAGCGGGGAATCATGGTTTGCCGGTTCTGGTGGTTTTAACCATGCGTGTGGGGGGGGGGGGCTGAGGACAGCTCTCGATCAACGCGTAGGATGGAAGGAGACTTGATGGACAGGCCGCAGGACATGTTAGAAAAGGTGGGAATGGCAGCCATTTTAACTGAGGCAGCCGTTTCTTCTGCGCCTCAGCATAAACTGGCAAAGAGAAAGGCAAAGTCAATTAAACATTCTGATGAGGATCTAAAGGCTCACAAGCCATTGCCTGAAGCACAGGAAGGTCTATCCTTGTTTGCTCCAGATTTTATATTGGCGTTGCATAAGGCTTATTGTTTGAAGTTGTCTCAGGCTGCAAACAATTCGGCTGTTCCCAGTCTCTTGAAGGTGCAGAAAGGGGAGCCTGCAGGAATGGTTACTGGGGAAGGATCTTCACAAAAAGGCTTGGGTTCTGGGACAGGATTCGAGCAGCAGGTCTCAATGCCTCAAATAATGGAAGAGGGAGAGATCCTCTCAGAGGCAGGGGTGGACCCCTGGGCAGAAGAGTTAGAAGAGGGGGAGATTGATCTGGGCGAAGACCCAAATGTGTTCCGGGTTTTTCACAAAGAGGAGCTGAGAGCTCTTATAGCCAAGTCCCTAGCTGCTTTAAATATTCTCCTACGGTGCAGCAGGAGCTGCTAGAAGAAGGGTTTAAGGCAGATCAGAACTGTTTTCCCATTCACAGAGTAATTAAGCAGATGATAGAGTCGGAATAGGAATGTCCTGAAGCTACCCTGAGGGGTAGCTGTGCCATTGGTCGCCTTTACCCAGTACCACAGGAAGAGAGGGAGTTGTTGCATTGGTTGCGGCAGTGACAAAAAAGACAAAGATTCCAGTTGAAGGGGGTTCAGCTCTTAAAGATCTTCAGGATCGTAAGCTGGATGCGCTGCTTAAACAAGCCTTTGATTCCAGTGCACTTTCTCTGCAAGCCTCCATTTGTGGGGCATGTGTGTCGAGGGCCTCTATCCGTTGGCTCCAAGGGGACTCTGGCACGAATAGGGGCGAAGGAACTTCCTCAGAGGGGGCGAAGCTTGAGTCAGCGGCAGCTTATTTAGCGGACGCCTTCTATGATTTGATGAGGATATCAGCTAAGTCCATGGCATCGGTAATTGCCACCAGAAGGTTTCTCTGGTTGAGTAATTGGGTGGCAGACACATCTTCTAAATCTAGGCTAAATAAGCTCCCCTATAAGGGTAAGCTGCTCTTTGGAGAAGCCTTGGAAAAGATCGTAAAGGATTTGGGAGATTCCAAGGGGGGTTCAACAGGGGCTATTTCAATGCCCAGCAGACCTCTACTAAGAAATCACAATGATGGTCAGTTGGTCCAGGCGGAGATCCCGGGGGGGGGGCGGGGGGGGGGGGGCGGGGGGGGGGGGTGGGGGCACCTGCAGGGGTTTCTCTCTGCCTGGGCCACTGTAGCTACAGACCGGTGGGTTCTGGAGATCGTCCACGACGGGTATGCACTGGAATTCGCTCAACCGCTAGTGGACTCTTTTGTGGTGTCTCCGTGTGGTCTGCAAGCAAAAAGGAAAGCGGTAAACGACACGCTTCAGCGGTTGTTACGGCTCCAAGCGGTAGTCCCGGTGCCTTTAGACCAGTGCGGATTAGGTCAATACTTGATTTATTTTGTGGTTCCCAAGAAAGAAGGGTCCTTTTGACCGATTCTGGATCTCAAGCAGGTGAACCGGTCTTTGAGAGTACCGCATTTTCGAATGGAAACCCTGGATTGGGCGGTGAGACCAGGAGAGGTTCTCTCGTTCATAGATCTGACGGAGGCTTATTTGCACATTCCAATCTGAGCGGATCATCAAAGTTTTTTGCGTTTCGCCGTTCCCATGGGACATTTTCAGTTCTGGGCATTGGCGTTCGGGCTAGTGACGGCTCCACGTACATTCACGAAGGTGATGGTGGTAGTGGCGGCAGTGCTCTGAAAGGAAGGGATTTGGGTGTATCCCTTCCTGGATGATTGGTTGATCAGGGCAGGATCTCTAGCAGAGTCAATAGCGGCGATCTCATGGGTAGTGCAGTTCCTGGAACAGATCGGCTGGGTCATCAACCAGGCAAAGAGTCGGTTACAGCTTGTGCGGCATCTGACCTACCTCGGGGCATTGTTCGATACAGAAGTAGGGTCGGTATTTCTGCCCGAAGACAGGGTACAAAAGATTTTGTCTCAAGTACAAGCGTTTTTGCGGTTGCAGGCTCCGTCGGCGTGGAGGTACTTGCAGCTGTTGGGGTCCATGGCGGCAGCCTTGGACCTAGTTCCGTGGGCCAGGGCTCACATGTGTCCTCTTCAGAGAGTGCTGCTATCCAGATGGTCTCCGCAACATCATCCTCTCTCTCTCGCAGGTTGATCTGTCTGGAGGCAGTGCACAGCAGTCTGCTGTAGTGGTTGGACCCAATTCATCTTCCGGCAGGGGTGCCTTTGGAACACCCGGAGTGGGTGTTGGTCACCTGTCCAGCTGGGGGGCTCATTGCCAGGCTCAGGTGTCGCAGGGGATCTGGTCCACAGAGGAGAGCAGTTGGTCGATCAATTGCTTAGAACTCAGAGCGGTGCGTTGGGCGCTACAGGGTTTCCGACAGTTGGTCGAGGGGAGAATGGTACGCGTCTTCTCCGACAATCTCGTGACGGTATCCTATATCAACAGGCAGGGAGGGCACGGGCAGTGCTCTTTTGCTGGAAGAGAGTCAAGAATTCATCTCTTGGCTCTCTCGGCAGCACATGTCGCAGGGAAGGACAACGTGCAGGCCGACTATCTCAGTCACAATGTGCTCGCTCCAGGAGCATGGGAGTTGAACGCGGCTGTCTTTCATGACATTATGGTGAGGTGGGACAGCCAGTCATGGATCTGATGGCTACTTTCAGTAATTCCAAGGTGTCTTGGTTTTACAGTAGGTGCAGGGAGCACATGTCGGAGGGGCTCGATGGTTTGGTTCAGCTCTGGCCGTCGGGCAAGCTCCTTTGTGTTTTCTCCTTGGCCGATGATCAGTCGGGTCATTCGGTGGATAGCGGAGCACGATGGGTTGGTGATACTCGTGGTTCTGGATTGGCCCAGGAGGCCCTGGTATGTGGATCTGATGCGGCTTCTAGTGGAATCCCCTTGGAGACTGCCAGAGCGAATCAATCTTTTGAGTCAGGGACCGGTTCTGATGCCACAAGTGGATCGGTTCTTGCTTACGGCATGGCTCTTGAAAGGGAACGGTTGTGGCATTGGTGATAAATACTATGTTAAAGTCCAAAAGAAGGTCAACGTCCTTGGCTTATGTTCGAGTGTGGCATGTTTACGGCAGCTTTACTGGAAATTTTATCGTTCAGTCGGGGGGGGGGGGGGGTGGGAGGGGACTAGAAAAAGGTCTAGCCTTTAGCACTCTGAGTGCACCTGGCTTGCTATAGGGGAGTAGTGCAAGGGAGAGTTTTGTCATCACGTCTGGATGTTCAGCGTTTCTTTCGAGCAGCTAGGAACATCAGACCTACAGTGAGACCGGTGGTGCCTCCTTGGGATTTGAACTTGGTGTTAGAGGCGTTGACGCAGCCTCCATTCGAGTCAAGATCGGCTGTGGGTTTGAGAGAACTGTCTTGGAAAACCACCTTCCTCGTCGCCTTGTGTTCTGTGAGAAGGGTTTCGGACCTGCAGGCTCTGTCCTGTAGGGAGCCGTACATTCAATTTTTGGTGGAAAAAGTAATGTTACGACCAGTACTGTCCTTTCTGCCTAAGATAGTTTTGGCATTTCACGTGCATCAGTTGGAGTCTCTTCCGACTTTTCCAGGAAGAGAGCCAGGTGGAATGGATCGCTCGCTGCGGAAGTTAGATCTTGGATGTGTGCTTCGGAAGTATCTCAGAAGGACGGAGCCAGTTCAGAGATCGGATAGGTTGTTTGTGCTTTTCGGTGGGCCATGCAAAGGGAAGGCGGCTACCAAAGCCTCGATTGCCCGGTGGGTGAGACACACTATCGAAGCAGCATATCAGGCAAGGGGGAAGTCGCCTCCCGTAGGACTCTGAGCTCATTCTACTAGAGGCCAAGCGGTGTCTTGGGCGGAATTTGCTTTGGTGCCTCCAGTGGATATTGGCCGAGCGGCGACATGGTTGTCATTGCATACTTTTCATGAGGCATTATAGGTTAGATGTTCAAGCAAGGGGAGATGCTAAAGTGGGGGCCTCAGCCATTGTGGCGGGGCTCGCAGGACCCTCCCGAGTTTAGGTACTGCTTTGGTACTGTCCTAAGGTTCCTGGACTGGCCCGGAGAGACGAAGAGGAAGAAGAAATTAGGCCTTACCTGCTAATTGTCTTTCCTTGAGTTCTCTCTGGGCCAGTCTAGGGCCCACCCAGTTGGTCTGCGAGTATTCAGTGAAATCTAGGAGACTGGCCAGTAAGTCAGTAGTAAGTAGATAGGTGAGATAGCGGTTGGATGACTGTGGAGAGTGGGGGTCTGGCTTGCATGGATTTTGGGGCTCTCGTGGGGATAAGGAGGGGGTTCTCTTGGTAGTGGCTACAAGTACATGAAGCTGCAAGGTGGTAAATTGAAAGGCAATGTCAGGAAATACTTTTTCACAGAAAGGGTGGTGGATGCTTAGAATGCCCTCCCGATGGAAGTGGTGGGGGCAAACACGGTGACGGAATTCAAAATGGCATGGGACAGACACAGTGGATCCCTTTACAGCTACAGGATAAAATCAAAATAAACTAAACCATCTAATTTCTCAAGGGTCCTACATGGCGTGGTGGGTTTACCCCTAAACAAATAGGGGTGTCCTACATGGAATGGTGGGTTCACCCCTAAACAGGGACGTGGGAGGGGTGGGTGCACCTACTCTTGCCATCGTGCTGGGCAGACTAGATGGACCATGCTGGTCTTTATCTGTTGTCATTTACTATGTAAGTATGTGGAATACATAGCTGCATGATCAGTTGAGGAAAAGTCTCCTCAAATGAAAAAAAAAAAGGAACTATTAGGAAAGGATAAAGAAGGTTGAAGATGAGCAGAGATACAGAAAGTACAAGTTGTTGGTTTGTTGTGTTTCATAGGTGGTAGTTAAGTTGCTTTGATAAAAGAAGACTGAGCCTCTGACACCAGGGGGAGCAGGTTAGGCTGTCAGCAAGATTTTCAGAATTCAGTCCTTAGCTGCTGGAGGAGGTTGACAACCCTAAAGTTCCTGGACTGGCCTGGAGAGAACTCAAGGACAGACAATTAGCAGGTAAGGCCTAATTTCTCCTTGTTGATCTTGAGGAAGATTCCATCAGTATCAAGATGCAACGTAGAAGCTAAAATAGCTATTTTCAATTAACCTATATCATTCTTAAGATTAGCTATTAGTTAGTCTCTAATATCTTCCTCCCCTCAGCATCCTAGAGGTTGCCTTCTGTGCCAAAGGGCAAGATGCAAGGCATCATTAACCTTGATGACCTGATCACCTTCATCCAAAAGGTTCTAGTGAATTGACTCATTTTGTCCTAGCAGACACTTCATACACAAGGAGGTAAAAGAGTAAAAACCATGTTAAGACTGCAAGACTACTTCTTCTGCATAGGCAACATGGGTAGATCAGAGAGACTCAGGTAAAGGAATATGTTTTTAATTCAGGCTTGCCTTTGCACTTAGAATGTGAACCCCTTATTTCTGTCCCTGCCAAGGAGTCACTTACAAAACACTTCCTAAGAGTTACCATCAGATACATTTCTAACACCAATAACTGCCTTGTCTTTGCTTTTTTTTCAAGAGGAGGGTGGATACCCTCCAGTGTTATAACATTCCCATGGACATAGTGGCTATACCAGTCTACCAGATCCTTAAGGGCTTTCAGCTTAAAAACTGGGAGCCTCCATTTTGTTTGCAGCTAGTAGGCAGAAGAGCGGACACCAAATAAAAGATACAATTTGTATCAGACTTTGAGGGCAGCCAGTTGACTACAAACCATGGAAAAGGCCAAAAAACGGGAGGAATCGTGCCTCTGTGCCCAAAATCCTTAGATGCCTTTGCCAAAAGGCTGTTTATCTGTCTTCTTTCTGACCACAAATTCTTTGGACCCTTTCCAATTAGGTTTTAGGCTTCGTTTCAGCACTGAGACAGTAATAGTAAGCTAGTCATTGAACGTGGACAATGCATAAATCATGAGTTGGTAGGCTTGTTTGGTACTCGATGTCTGTACATTTGACACCATTAACTATGAAGTTTTAATTACTGACTCAAAGGACATGAGGCTTGAAGGCCTGGTGGTAGTCCAGTTCAAAGCTTTCCTACAAAATCTTGCCCTGGCTGTAGTTTTGTAATCGGTATTATTCCACCCCTATGCTCTCTCCTGCTGAGTTCCATGAGGATGTATATTTTCATTAACATTGTTTAATGTCTTAAATAGAACCAAGATCTTTCAGATCATCCATTATGCATATGCTGATGACATAGATGTGTCAGCCTCACTTGGCCCAGATTGGGACAAATTCACTTTCACATGGAAAACTGGTAAAATTCCTCCACTACTTTTTATCATTGCAGCTGACATGCCAGAAAAGAACAACCTCCCTCACCAGCCAGCTGTCCAACTGCCTTAAGCCTACAGTTACCAGAAATGCTTCTAGGTACCAGAAACATATCCCCTGCCTGCATGGTGCTGGCACCGAATCACTGGCAGACCTCATTCCTCCATAAGAGGAAACCCTAAGACCACTAGTGGACCTCCAGTTCACCAATGACAAAAATAAGAGGAAGCCTGAAGCTGCCATGCTTAGGTGGGGAAAGAGAGGGGAATGAATGCTGCATATATGTGGTGGTGGAGAGAAGATACTTGGTAGGTGAGGAGGTACTGGGTGAGTGGAAACTGCTGAGAAAATAGGGTTCTGAGCAGATGGCGTTGAAGAGAGAGAGTGCTGAATGGGTAGGTAGAAACCGAAAATGCGGAGTGGATGGGGGTGATGAGAGAGAAGAAGCTGCATGGGTGGCACCAAAGAAAAAGAGAAGGGGCTGAGTGGGTGGACTGCAGTGTTAGAGAGCGTGCTTGGCACTGTAGGAAGAAGGCAGGGTGATATTAGTGTGCTGAGCAGAGAGGGAAGGGGATGGGGGAGAAAGAATGCTGTGCCGGAACCACTGTTGCTGCCCTCAATGAAAGGAGTGCTATGTCAGAGCTGCTGCCCCCAGTAGGCAAGTGGGGATGGGATGCAAGACTATAAGTGTGACATTTCCTTTCACTGGTCCTGGTCATATTTCTCTGTTTCTAATTTAAACGACTACCCTAACCAGTGAGGCTGTTGTAGTAACATCCCCATGGCTATGCTCATGTGGTCTTGCTGAATAGTACCTGACCACCATCAACCTGCTTGTTTGTTCCTGGGGAGTCAAAGCCTGCTGGTTCCCACTTGGCTACCCCATGGCCTGCTGTGCTATTAGGTCATGTGTCCTTAATCCCCACCTTGTTTTCTCCTTATCACTATCTCCTTTGACCTTGAGCCAAGGGTGAGGAGTTTGTAATCCTTTAAACTAGCCTCATTCCTACCACTGTCCTCTATTCTGTCCCAAGCATGCTTGAATTCTGGCACAAGTTTTGGTTGCTATTACCTCTGCCAATAATGTATTTCAGATATCTATGGACCTTCTCAAATCATGCCTCCCCCCCCCTCCCCTGTCTGACACCTCTGTCCTACCCCTCCCCCTTCCCCTTCCCTTTTCTCATCCAGCTAAGTACATTTTGACAAACTGAATTTGGACTTGCTGGATCCCTGTGATTGGGTTCAGATCAGAAGGTAGCAAACAAAATCTTTGATGAGGTCCTAGCTGAGGGAGATCTATTTGTGTTAGTCATAAGTAGAAAGATGCCATAACTCAGTAGAAACCAGTTCCAACTAAGCTGGGAGTCTGAAGGAGAAGGAGACAACTAACTGGCCAAAAAAACAAACCCTTCTCTCTAGATCCTCAGCATTTTTGTGTATCTCTATACATCTACATCGCTCCTTTATCTCTCCCTGCTCCTCCCCCCACCCTTTAATCAGGTACGCTCTCTGTTTAATGCCTCTATTCAGGACAAGGAGGAGGCATAGAAACAGAAATATGATGACAGAAAAAGACCACATGGTCTATCTAGTCTGTCCTTCCATATCAACAACTACAACTGTCCCATAGACAGTCCCAAACAGAGAGATGCTCTCAGCACCAAGTGGGGGGGGGGGGGGACATGCTACCCTTTGAGTCTGCAAGCACACAAGCCAAAAAGGGAAAAGAGGACACCGAAACCAATACTTATTTTATCCAGCAACTGCTCTGCCTTTAATATTCTCATCTGTCCTTGTATCTCTCTCTCTCAGCAGTTACTGTATATCTATTTACAGCCTTTGTCTCTCCTATTCTGCCCCTCTCTAATATTACTGTGTCTGGTAATTGCCCCGCCTGCCTCTGCCTCCTCCACAATCCCTGCATTCCTTGCTGTGGTGCTGTGGAATGTGCTGGACTTTGAAAGGCAGCGGCAGTTACAGCACTGCAGGACACTCTATGGCTCACCTTGCTGCAGCCATGCGCTGAGATTTATCAGAAGCTGAGACTCCAGCATCAGCAGCCAACATGAGAGCATTCAAGTGTGGTACAAAACTCTTCTATACCTCCTTGTTTCCAGAGTTTAGTTGATGGGATAGGTGTGAGTCTGATTCCTGATGGGGCAGGGTAGTCGTAAAACAAAGCCACAGGGCGCTCCCAGGAGAAGAGGAATCTATAACTGCCTTAGAGATGCCCAGGGCCACCCATTCATTGGCAGAAGCTCTATGAGCTGTATCTTGCTGTCTTGGCCACTGGACGGGTTACTACAGTGCAAGGCCCTCTGTGGGGACAGGAGACTACTACATGTACCACTGTGCAGGGCTCTGTAGAGAGAGGAGATGATCAGGGCAGTCGCAGGATAAAATAGTGCCTTAGCACTCCATTTCTCATTTAGGCTAATGCTCACCAGACTCAAAAGAGTGATGTAGTGTCTTGTACACCGTGGCTTGGTGCATAGGGCATTTGTTCTGCTTCCCCTTCTGATGGCTCTGAAGAAGGTGCTAAGAATACCCTGTACATAGGAGAAAAGGGTGCTGAGGATACTTGGTACAAATCCCTAAAGGGGGAGATGTAGTGAGGATGTTGGAGTAAGTGATGGGAGTAGAGGATGCAGCATAGGGCCCCGTAATGGGAAAAAGGAACGAGAACCCTGCAGTACAGGTCTGCATAAGGGAGGGAGGGGGTGCTGAGGATACTACTGTATACGGCCCTACTGAGGAGCAGTACTGAGAACAATGTAATACAGGGCACTACAAAAGGAGAGAGGATGCAGTAGAGGGCTACATAAAATGGGGTGGGGAAATGTGGTGTGGGGGACTCTCCAGGAGGGGGGCCTAATAGGGAAAGGTGAATAGAGGTACCAAAGACACTACAGTACAGGGACCTATATGGGAGGTGGTAAAGACCCAAGTTTGATCCCTAATGTCCTCCACAGATAACCCTTTTTTGGGATGGAGGGGGGGGGGGGTGATATGCACTGTTTGACCCTCTTTGGAATGCAGTATGAAAGAGATTCTGTGTAGTCTTATCTAGGATTCACTGTGTGCATGTGAAACAGGTGTTTTGCAATGCTCTTAGGAATGCAATATGTGTGACAAGTGCTATGTGACCCTCTGGGATGCAGAATGTGTATGAAAGACATGTGCAATCTTTGTATGCAATGTGCGATGTGACAGGCACTGTTTGACTCTCTTTGGGATACAGTTTGCCTATGTGTCAGGCAGTGTGTGGCTCTTCTTGGGATGTGACACGGGCTGTGTATCATTTTTTTGGGTGAGGTTTGTGCTGCAGTAGACTACTCCCATGCCACAGGGGTGAGTTGGTGGGGCCTTTTAATATGTGATGCTCCTGGCCAGAAGAAACAGCTACCCAAACTGTACTAGTAAGATTGCAGCAAACATCCAAAAAAGCACTAGGGTAACCCACATGGAGCTACAGTTGAAACTCTTAACAACAATGACTTCCAAGAAGACACTGGGGTAACCTACACTGAGCAAGCATAGTTAAAATCTAAAATCAAAATACCATGGAGAAGCTGGATGCTTTAATGGCTGTTCTAGGCTGGTAGTTGTGTGGGTTATAAGAAAATGTAGTAGTACAACATAGAAAAGGACCTAGATGTTGGATTTAGTATTGATCTTGTAAGAATTGCAGAGAGAGAGAAGGTCTGAAATGACCTATCAGCAGAGTGGTGGAGGACAGTACTCTAAGATTCTCAGCATGCTTGGAATAGATATGGAGAGCAGTGGTAGGGAAAGGGTATGGGACTTTATACGCCTCTCTACCCAAAGTGGCAGAATCTCTACTGGGCAGACTGGATGGCCAATTTAATCTTTTTCTGCTGTCATTTACTATGCTACTATGTATTTAAAACTTTACAAACATCTATCACCATCAAAATAATGCTGTAGGCAGATAGAACAATGGCTGAATCTCTGCTTATCATAAGAAGGAATCTTCATGGGTTGATCACTCTAATCAAGTCCTTACAAAGTTCCTCTGAAAGTTCAAGCCTCAACATTCACCTTCACTGAGATTCGTAGTATCAGATGACCCATTCACAAGTTGTTAGGTGTTGGGTTCCATATGGGAATACGGATAAAAGTGGTGTGGTTGCCATGTTAGTTCATATTAAGGATAGATAGATAGATAAATAAATAAATAGAAAAGAAAAGAAGGTGATACCTTTTTATTAGACTAACATATTACATTTTTGATTAGCCTTTGGTGACACCTCTGTGGGCGAGTGCCTTTCAGAATGAGACCACTGCATTAATGGCTTCATGCTCAGAATTCGAAAAGGAAATTTTAAAACAATCCAGGAACATAAGACGTTTGAAGTTAAAATGATGATACTTCAAAACTAGTAAGAAAGGACTTAATAAAGATCTGCATTTCCTATCACATTATACTACTACTGAGCATTTGTATAGCGCTATCAGTCGTACGCATCGCTGCACAGACATTATAAACCTTCTGATCACCCATTCATCTCTCCCTCTGTTTCTTGCTCCCCATCTCCTCCTTCCTTATTCCCTTATGATTCACTTGTATATTTGGTAGTATTTAACCCGCCCCTTTCCAGTAGGAGTTCAAGGTGAATTACAATCAGATACTAGAGGTATTTCTCTGTCCCCAATCTAATTTTATAGCTGAGGTAATGGAGGATTAAGTGACTTGCCCAAGGCCATAAGGAGTGCCAGTGAGATCTGAATGCTGGTCTTTCTGGTCACAGGCTGCTGCCCTAACTACTAGGCCACTCCTCGTTCTGGTGTTGTCATCTTTCACCCATACTATTCTGACCAGAGGAAGAAAGTGGTGTTCTTCAAAAGCCAGTCAAACAATGTATCAAGTTAGTTCAATCAAAAGGCATCACCTTATTGTCTTTATTTACCTGTATGGGAACTGGTATGCACACCTCCTCAAAGTGCACCAATTGCTACTGGGAGGCTGCATTGGCCATTTTGTTCTTTATATGCCTTAATTTACCATTCTGTTAATATTCTGGTAGACTGGTCTGTCAGGGTCACTCTTGCTGGTCTCTGTGCTGTCCCTTGTAGGCTTCGTCTCCCTGGTCTCTCTGCTGGACTGGTCACTTTGATCTCCCAAGGTGTGCTGCTTCAGTATAGAGCTAGTCTCTGCTCTGTTTATGTTGGCTCTCAGGATTCCTCATCCCATCCCAGGGCTCCACAGATAGACACTCAATATTACTCCATATCACACTACAGATTGTATAATTCTGTTACCTGCACAGCAGGCCTTTTTCTCAACCATATAGACAGTTCAGGCCTCATTCTCGCACTATCCCTGGCCTTCCCCAGTTTGTTGTATTGTCTCCTTGCAGGCCATCTGTAGTAACCTGTAAGCATAGAAAAAGAGATTACATCAGCTCTTAAGGACCACACACAAGCACTCAGACATTATCCTTCCCCCTGCCCCCTGATAGTGTGTATGTGTTTATATGGTGCTGTTCAAGAGTGTATGTGTTAAATGCAAATATGTCTGTAATGCTGGCTAAGTGTGGGGTAGGGAGGGGGTTAGCATGTACATAAAGTGCCTTCAGAGCTGTTGGAAGGGAGGTGGTACGTTTATGAGACCTTGTGTGATTCCTTTGGGTTTGTGTGACAGGAAGTTGTCAATTCTATAACCCTTTGTCTCTAATCCTGATCACCTTCTGTGACAGCTTCATTGTCAGAACCCAACCAGAGAAGCATCTGGGATAATATGATTGGATTTATTGCCCTGCCCCATGTTGGGGGCTTCCTGGGCTGGTACTATACCAGTAATTGCGGACCTAAATGGTATGAACAGCTGAGGAAACCTCCTTGGAGCCCATCTAAGCGGACATTTCCGGTCATGTGGAGCACCCTCTACACAAGTATGGGGTAAGAAGCATAGATACTGGGACAATTAAAAACAAACAAACACTGCTGAGTGTCACAGCTGGGAGTAAGAAACTCAGGGACAAAGAAGCATCCTTGTGTGTCAGTGGAGGCTAAGATGCATAGCACGGTGGAAAGCAATGATCATATGTGCCACAACAGGGGGAAGAATAGGATTGCCACTTAAAATCAAGTCAACGGAAGAGGCTTGTACTTACAATTTACTTAGAGAAATCACTGGGCACGTCATAACTTCAAATCCAGAGATACAAGAGAGCAAAGGCTCTGCTTGTTCAGTTGAGTTGGGGTGAGGTGGCAACCTTAGGTAGGAAGCACCAGCAGCAGGGCAGTCAAATCAGTGATTATGCCAGTGTGGCATAAGATACATGAGAGTTTCCTGTAATTTGCGGAAGGAGAGAGAGGCATCCCATGGGTTTCCTGAAGATACCAGGAGGAATTGCAACCATCCCATGGGTTTCCTGCAGATATCGGAAAGGAAGGCAGTTAGCAGGGATGTACAGTTATGGTCAATATTATTGGCACCCTTGCATTTTAGGTATGTTGTGTATAATACCTTGAGAAATAATTGGAAATATTCCGACTGTATGTCATCATAATATTTTAATAGTATGTTCGAAGGTATGCAACAAAAAAAGATGTCTGTGCAATTTAGATGTAGTAATTTCTGAGAAAAAGACCAAAATATGACCTGGGCAAGATTAATGGCACCCTTCACTAATATTCGGTTGCACAACCCTTGGCAGTGATGACAGTCTCTAAACGTCTGTAAGTTTCGTACATTTGTCTGCTGATAGTTTCTCCCACCTTTTAACTGCGATTGTTCCAGCTCATGAATGTTTCCAGGATTCCTTTTATCAATGGCAGATTTCAGCTCTTTCCAAAGGTTCTTGATTGGATTGAGATCAGGACTCATGGCTGGCCAGTTTAAAACAGTCCATTTTTTCCTTTTTAACCATTCTTTTGTACTTTTGGATGTATGTTTTGGATCATTGTGCTGCTGGAAGACCCATGACCTCAGACCCAGGCCTAGCTTCATGACACTAGGTAGCACATTATGCTCCAAAATAACTTGGTAGTTCTCTGATTTCATGATTCCTTTAAAACCATTCCAGGCCTCCAATTCCTGAGGCAGCACAACATTATGGGAACTTCCACTCTATTGAACTGTAGGAAGGGTGTTTTTTTCCTTATAAGCTTTATTTTTTTGCCTATAGATGTATCATCGGTCTGCATTGCCAAAGAGCTTGTTTGGTATCATCTGTTCACAAAACATTTTCCCAGAAGGATTGTGGTTTCTCAAGGTGGATTTGGGCAAAGATCAGGCATACCTTTTTATGTCTGTCTTTGAGCAGCGGGGTCCTCCTTGGTCTTTGTCCATGAAGTCCTTCTTTGTTTCGCGTGTAGTGTATGGTGCAGGTTGAAACCACAACTCCAGATTGCTCCAGGTCAGCCTTAAGCTCTTTGGATGTTGAACGTGGTATTTTTCCAACAGTTCACACTAACCTTCAAAGACTTCTTGAATTAATTTTCCTCTTCCCATCACGTCCTGGGAGGTTCTTGACAGTTCCATGAGCAGAGATCTTCTTAATAACATTGTGAACTGTAGACACAGGAATCCCAAGGTCTTTAGAGATGGCCTTCCACCCCTTTGAAGTTTGATATTTGGTGATAATGGTTTTTCTGATGGTCTCAGGCAGCTCTCTTGACTTCACCATTGTGAAAATGGAACAGGGAGTGACTGGCCATTTTAAATATTAGAGCCATCATTCATTGGTTGATTCAAGTCATGTGAGTACCAACAATCGATCACAGGTGTGTCTAATTTTACTGCAATGGGAATGTGGTTCTGTTCAAACTTATTTGAATTTGTTTATAAGGGTACCAATAATTATGTCCTGGCAATGTCCCATTTTTTTATACTATTTCCTTTTTTAATTGGTCTTGTTTTGTTTGATTCTTTTATGTGTCAAATATGTGTGCATATACAGTTCAAAGCCATTTCACTGGACACTTTTTTAAAGAGATATTAGACATTAGGGGGTTGAATTGCAAAGGTGCCAATAATGTTGGACCACAACTGTATGTTCATTAGTACGCATTTGGTTCATGTTTATGTTTATTAGTTTTGATAAAATCGCCTTTCTCCAGAAATCAAAGCGATGTACAATATAAAAACAATTGTCTTAAAAAAGGCCGAAGCCTGGAAAAGAAAAGAAATACAATATCTGATTAAAAGTTCATAAGTGTGCTTTAAAAAATGTAGTGCACACACAATTGATTTCACACACATTTACCTACAAATGAATTTGTATACAACTGACTTGTATCCATTAAAAAGCTGTTATGTGCAGTTGCACTTTCAGGACATCAGAATATAAAGACTGGGGACATTGGCTATGAATGTGTTCATCTCCGGTTTTGCAATACACCAAAAATGAAGAACATTACTTTACTCTCATGACAGGTTTATTTTTTTTTTTTTTTACTGATGCCCTTATTCAGGACTAAGAGTGGGTATCTTATCTTTTTTACTTCCTCTTTGCTGTTTCTGCCACTATAACGACCTCCCACCCCCAAAACTGTTCTGTTTCCTTATCTCTCCCCTTTTCCTTACCTGCCATAACCAACTGGCCTTGGACATTTAAAAAATATGTAGGCTTTCTTTCCTTTTTTAGGTGTGTCAGTTTCTTCGGGCTTCCAGCTCAAACGAAACTGGCATGTAATGGGCTATGGTGTCATGGCCGTCATTCACAATTATTTTATGTACTGAAAACACTTATATTCTGCCTATCCCACTTTCTATGGGATCAATAACATATAAACAATATAAAACCTTTCAAATTACATAATAACAACCATCAGTTACTGTATATCAAACTTTCAAAATCTAAAAGAAATACAAATGTCTTAGGCTTCTTTCTGAATCCCAGACGCAGCATCTGACTGTAACTTGTCCAGCAAAGAGCCCATAATGAGCGACCAGACACAGAATAAGCGTGGTGCTGAACAATATGCTGGACAACCTGTTTCACAGAAGGAATGCTGAGCAAACCCTGTACAGACGAATGAAGCATCTGTCCGTGCTCATATGGTGTTTGCTACCCAGTGATTCTCCCCTATTGTATATTCCCCTCCCAGTTCTGCCCAGCCATTTTCATGCCAATCCTTGGCCAAGGGCCACACACTGCAGCTGTCTCTGGCAGGGGCGGCCCAAGGGGGGTGTGGGGCAATGTGCAGAGACTTGGTGTGGGGCCTCATTTGCATAAATATTTGCATAATGTTACCATACACTAACTTTTAGTAAACATGCCTCTTAATGAGTGTATGGACGAAGAAAGACTAAAGATTTCTACATTACTATAATCCAGTGCCAACTGCCAGGCACATTAGGAACTACTACAAACAATGCCCATTTAGAACCCATAGCAAACCCGCCATATCCTAACCACTACCAGGACTCACAAAGCACCATACCCTACCTATCAAAAGGTAACACTGCAAATATTAAACCAATACATTTCGGAGAATAACAATACATGACCTATTGGGGAAAGAGAACAAGTGGCAATGTCAAATAGGAATTACATAAACAGAATACCTCAGTTCAGTTACACATGCAGAACAGACCATCACCAAACAAGGAATCACAATTTAGAAACAGGAAGACAATAATTAAACTGGGAACCCCAAAAGTCAAACTTGGAATGTACAACAACACTGTAGAAATAAAATTATAAATTAATTTCCTCTTGTACTAAACAAAGCACAGACGTTAATGATGCACATTTCCCAGAGCTGACATATTCCAGTTAATAAATTCAAAATAAAGAGATATTTTTCTACCTTTTGTGCATTTCTTTTTCAGTTGCAATTGCTCCAGCCACTTTCTTCTGGTTACTCATGTCTTCTGCTAACTCTCCATCATCTGCTGTCCATTTGTCCTTTCTTCTCTCTCCTAGTTTTTTTCCATTCTCTCTGTACATCTGCTTTAACATACTAATCTTTCTCCTTTTGCTCTTTCCTCATTCCTATTTCATCCACTCAAATTTTACCCCTCCATCCTCAATCCCCACTTACTCTCCCAATACCCGGTCAATTGTAGATTTGTCTTCCCTCCCACACAAAATATTTTTTCTCTCTCCATTTCACTCTCCTAGCTCCATCCCATTCTAATCTTCCCCCAACCTCAGCTCCCTTCTAGTTCCAGCCCCACCCAGCATCAGCTCCCTTCTAGTCCCCGCATCAGCCCATTTCCAGTCCTAGCCCCCCCATCAGCCCATTTACAATCCTATCCTAGCCCCACCATCAGCCCATTTCCAGTCCTAGCTCCCCCATCCATTTCCAGTCCTATCCGAGTCTGTCAACTCATTTCCATTCCCAGCCCCCCATCAGCCCATTTCTAGTCCTTTCCTAGCCCCACCATCAGCCCATGTCAAATCCTAGCTCCCCTCCACTCAGCCCATTTCCAATCCAAGCCCCCCATGAGCCTACTTCCAGTTCTAGCCCCTCCATGAGTCCATTTCAATCCAAGCCCCCACCACAGCCCATTTCCAATCTTAGCACCCCCAACAGCCCATTTCCTGTCCTATCCCCCCCCCCCACTCAGCCCATTTCCAGTCCTAGCTCCCTTCCCTCACAGCCCATTTCCATTCCAGGCCCCCCTCCCCATCAGCTATTTGCAGTTCAAGCCCCCCTTCCACTCAACCCATTTCCATTCCAAGCCCCTGTCCCCATCATCTATTTTCAGTTCAAGCACCCCTTCCATTCAGCCCATTACTAGTCCTAGCCCCCCCCCATAGCCCATTAACAGTCCTATGCGCTCCCAGCCCACTTCTCGTACCCCCCTCATCCCATTTTCAGTCTTAGCCCCCCCATAGCCCATTACCAGTCCTAACCCCCCATCAGCCCACTTCCAGTCCTAACCCCCATCAGTCCATTTCCAATCTTAGCCCACCCAGAGCCCATTACCAGTCCTAACCCCCCATCAGCCCACCTCATCCTAACCCCCCATCAGCCCACTTCCAGTCTTAGCCCCACCACAGCCCATTGCCAGTCCTAACCCCCCATAGCCCATTACCAATCCTAACCCCCCCATCAACCCACCTCCAGTCCTAACCCCCCATCAGCCCATTACCAGTCCTAACCCCATCAGCCCACTTCCAGTCCTAGCCCCCATCAGCCCATTTCCAGTCTTAGCCCCCCATAGCCCATTACTAGTCCTAACCCCCAGCCCATTTCCAGTCTTAGCCCGCCCCCCATAGCCCATTACCAGTCTTAACCTCCCCATCAGCCCATCTCATCCTAACCCCCCCATCAGCCCAGGTAGATAAAACCAAACTGGCTGTTGCTGCCACTGCCGCCGTGGCAGCAGCAGAATCAAGTGTCCTGCGGGGCCCCCCTTGCCCGGCAGAGTCCTCCCTCCCTCGCTCCTTGCATCAGCTCCCTCAGCGCAGCCTTGTCAGAGTCGTGAAGGGAGAGTTTCCCTTTCTTGTGGCTCTGTTAAGCCCGCCGGGCATCAGCCCCAGCAGGCTTAACAGAGCAGCGAGAGAGAAGCTCTCCCTGTGCGGCTCTGAAAGCCGATGCTGAGGGAGCTGATGCTGCACGGAGGGCTCTGCCAGGCAGGGGGGGCCCCCGTGGCGGGACGCTTGATTCTGCTGCTACCGCAGCGGCAGCAGCAGCCAGTTTGCTTTTTTTTGTATCTACTTGGGCTGATGCAGAATGTTTTTTGCGCGGGGCCCTGTGCAAAAAACATTCTTGCTCAATGGACGGGCCAGCCCTGGTCTCTGGAGCTCAGCTAACATGGACCTAAGTCTAGTCATAAAGGGGGGAATTTTATAGTCATTTTTGTACATATGTGACCACATTCATGTGTTAATAGCCTCTTAAACAAAATACCAACTGGAGTAAAAGTACACATGCTGGCATGAACACACATAATAGATTGGTAGGCATAGCCAGGGACACAGTCTAGGAGGAGTGTGGGCAGTGTTCACAAGTACAGGCATTGATTATAAAATATCTTAATTTATGTGTGTACTTTACTCGCAGGTGGAAATGTCCATGTTTGCTTTTAAGGTCTGATCCCTGCAACTTACCCTTGTATTTTATAAAGACAAATAGGTGCCTATGTGGTTTTATAAACAGGCTTGAAATAAATGCTGTCTTGCCCTCTTACCCTAGGCACCCTGTTATAAACTTTCCATCTTTCAAGGTAATTTCATAACAGGCAGCAGACTGTCAAGGCACATAGGCACATAGATTACACGTGTTTAATAAAACCAACCTATGCGTCTATGTGCCCTTATAAATAATTCCAGGGAAAGTAGGATCCAAGGCAGCTTTAACAGTGGACATGTATGTGCCAGTTAGAATCAGCATATATACATATTTTTTAAATGCTCAAGGCCAGTTGGTTAAGGCAAGTAGGGGAAGGGGGAAGGGGAGAATAAAAAAACAGATTTAGGGGTGGGAGGTCTTTATCATGGTGGAGACAGCAGACAGGAAGTAGCGAAGAACCAACCTAGTCATTAGCTTCTCTACTAAAATGGTCTTTGTAAGGTCCTTCATCCCTGCAAGGTATGCTTTATCAAGCCTGGTGGCACGCCCCTTGTCCTTCATCCTCAATATGAACTCTACAAGATAATGAAAGTATGTGCATAAGTGCAAATCCCTCCCCTGTTCTGCCCCTGGAAAGCCTATGATCATGTAAAAGCTAGCACTATGTTTTCTGTGCACTTACCTACTACACATGTTTACTCTTGTTCAAGTCACTTCTAAAATTACCCCCTAGTGTCAGTGTTGAGTAATGGCCAAGACCCCCTACAGGACAGTACCAAGCTAGTAATGTGCCTTGGGCATATCTATCTTCTTTAATATTCAACACATCCAACATCATACAGCGGAGGACCAGCACACAAAACACACTAGACATCCCAATGGATTTCAGGAGAACAAACAGAGCAACTAGCAACAGGGCATTCACATATTACACCCCAATCTTATGGAACTCATTGCCAAATACATTAAGAATGATGACTGACCTGTCTACCTTCAGAAAACTACTTAAGACACATCTCTTTGCAGAACATTTTGAAAATAATCAACCTACCACAAATATGAACCCTACATAAGATACATCATCAAACCCTCAACAAAAGAAGATATCCCTAGTTACATCAGGAACCACAATCCCAATACATTATACAGTAACAATGCAAGAACTACTACAAATGCCTATACCATATAATTGCAATGCATTAGTATTCCATTATAATAAGTAATAGATTTTATCAGTTAGAATGTTAATTGTTCTTTCCTTATCGTCCCTTCAGTCCAGTCCCGAACCTCTGGGGTTTAGTACCTCCTCTAGCAGCTTGGAGACTGAGTAACATTCTTCTTTTGATGACACTGGTATGAATACCCAAGGGACCGCCTCCTGGCTCCAATTATCTCAGTCTCCAAGCAGCTGGAGGTTGTATGAGCCCAGAGGTCCAGGGCTCACCTGAGGGATGATTAAGAAGAGAGTTTCCAAATGTTAATTTAAGTTAAGTTAATTTAATTTAATCTTAGGGTTAACAGTGTAGTTCAATTATAAAGTCAGGGGAATTATTTACTTTTAAATTTAACCTAAGGAATCTGAGGTACGTCCCCCTCCACCCTCTTCGGCAAAAGGATTGTGGCAGAGACGGGGACAAGACTCCGACTCCCGAACCCACCTATTTGGGTGAGGAGCTGGTAGTCGCAGTGATCGCCGATGCTGAAAGGCTCCACAGGTCCTTCAAAGTCCCAGCTGTGGCAGAAGAATCCCAGCCGCAGCAGAGACGGCGATTGCTGAAGCAGCGCTGCCAAACTTAAGTCCGTTCTCTCTCTCTCATAGCTGAAGCCGCACTTCCGGCTGAGCGTGAGGAGAGGCGGACACGGCGAAAACAGTCAAAAGGAGGTAAGAGGGCCGGTAACAAGGCAGTGGTGTTTTTGGGCGCCATTTTCCCCTGAAATGAGCAGTGCGGTGCAGGCCGTGCCACGTGGCACTTGAGCGGGAAATGGCTGCACTTTGAGTTGGGAGAACGCAGGTACTAGAAGGTTCCCTTTCATAGGCGGTCCCTCGATTTTCACTTCGGAGCACCGGAGGTTGCTTGGGGGCAGAGCTATTGAAATTTTTGAGTTTTAAATTTTCAATTAAAAAAAAAAAAGACAAGATCTCCAGGAACAAGCAGGAATGAGTCTTCACATATGGGTATCGTCGGTACCGACGGAGCCTGCGCGGGAACGCTCCCCAGCGTCCTGAAAGCTTTTGGGAGCATCCCACAGTGCCTGCGCGCTGCCTTCCCGCCTTTCCCAACTGCCTCTCTCCAGTTCTTCTTTTCCGCGGAGCCAGCAGGTCGTGTTTCCTGTCACCGCTGAAGAATTTCTTATTTTCTTTTATTTTTCTTTAGTTGCATGTCTGCCTTCTCGATTCCGCACCGGTACTACCGGTTCTTTTTCTTTCTTTTCTTTAAAAAAAAAACAACACAAAAAACTTCTACTTTTTCAGTGCATTTTTCTTCTGGGGCCTTAAGCCTACAGAGATATTTTTCCCTCATGGAAAAACCCGCCTCTGGGTTTAAAAAATGCACAAAGTGCAGTAGCACTATTTCTGTCACCGACACCCATGACTGGTGTCTAAAATGTTTAGGTCCTGACCACTCCATTGCGGATTGTGAGTCCTGTTCTATGATGTCCAAAAGAGGGTTACAGAATCGGGCAGCTAAGCTCAGTACCCTGTTTCCCTCCGATGCAGCTTCCATGGCATCGACGTCTTCCAGGGCTTCTTCTTCATCCCATGGATCTCAGGTAACCAAACTTAAATCTGGCCGGTCCTCAAAGAGTTCATCTCCCTCTAAGTATCGAGATGCCCCCGGGCTTACTCTTGAGGATACCACACCGGCAAAATTACCCCGGCGGGAGGCTCCGGCTTCCAAAGCACTACCTATGGGGTCACAGGTTGACATCGATGGCTCGGCCTCGACCGATCACCTGTTACAATGTTCTGGGGTACCGGCAGTTTCTACCGGTACCGATATCCAGACATTGGTGGTGTCAATGGATCAGAATATTCTGACCATGCAGTGTGCCATCACGGCATTCATTCAAGCTGCAATGCCTACGGTACCGCAACAAACCCCGTTGTCGGTACCTGTACCGATTCCGGTTCCGATACCAGTACCGCTTGCATCGACATCAGCATCGACGGCAGCGGTACGCTATCCAGTGATGCCTATCAGTACCGGCCCGGTACCGATTACTCCTGATGTCGATACCTCCCGGTACGCGTATCGGGCTCTACGAGAGCATCCAGACAGTCGATACTTCGATTCTTCTGAAGACTCTGACTCTTCAGAGGCCTCAATTGAAGCATCGGGGATCCTTCCTCAGGAACCCTCTTCTCCAAAAAGGAGAATGTCTCCTCCTGAAGACTTTCTTTTCAGGACTTTATTAGGGAGGTGGCCAAAGGCCTGTCCATCTCAGTGACCTCTGAGACTGAACCTAGAGCCAAAAAATTAGATATCCTACAATATCCTAAGGCTCCTAAAGAGGCAGCCACCTTACCAATACATGAGATTCTTTATGAACATATGTTGGGCATATGGGAGACTCCTCTTTCCATCTCCCCTCATTCCAGAAGGTTGGACACCATGTATCGTGTTCCTCCTTGTCCTGGGTTTCATAAGACTCAGCTTCCTCACCACTCCATTGTGGTAGAGTCTGCTATGAAAAAGCTCAAGAGTACAAAAAGGCACTCCTCTGCTCCTCCAGGAAGAGAATGCAGAACCCTAGATGCCTTTGGCAGGAAAATCTTCCAGGCCAGTATGCTTGTAGCCAGAATCAACTCCTATAGTCTCTATATGGGGATGTTTCTAAAAGAAGTTACAGATCATCTGCAAACCTTGTCTCTTTTTATGTCAGAAGATAAGAGAGAAGAATATATCCCCTGGCTTAAACATGCACAGGATGTATCCAAATTTTCCAACCGTGCAGCCTTTGACTCTTTTGAGGGGGTCAGTAGAGCCTCGGCTATTGCCATAGGTGCACACAGAGTTGCTTGGTTGCAAGCCTCTGATTTGGAATCCTGGGTACAGGATGGTCTAGGTAACCTTCCCTGTACAGGCGAAAACCTGTTTGGCAAAGATTGGCAAGCAAAGGCCAACCAGATGGATGCTGAAAATTCTGCTTTAGATAGACTTTCAAAGTCTACTACTGCTCCTTTCAAAAAGAGGTTGTTCAAAAAGGGATCTTTCCCAAAGAAAGGGAAATTTTCTTCTTATGGTCAGGCCTCTTCTCAAGGTCGTTTTGCTACAAAGAGACAGCAACAACCAAAACAGGCCAAAACCCAGGCTGCGAGGACTGCTACGGCCCAACAGCCTCAGCCTCCTCAGGGCCTTTGACTTTCCACTAGAGAACTTAGCCTTTCTGGCTCTAGAACATCCAGAGCCCCTCACCATCCCAGGAAGGTTAGCTCACTTTGCTCCCAGATGGGAACAAATCACAGCAGAGCAGTGGACCCTCTCCATCATAAGGGAAGGGTACAAACTTCATTTCTTAAACCTTCCTCCTCACACCATGGTGAAACAGTTCAATTCTCCAACATCTCTCCTCACCCTTCTAGGTCAGGAGATTGCTACCCTTCTTGCCCAAGGGGCAATAGAAGAAGTACCCCTTCTTCAACAGGGCTCAGGGTTCTACTCCCCCTATTTTCTCATCCCAAAGAAAACAAGGGGCTACAGACCCATATTAGATCTCAGAGAATTGAACAAGTTTCTATGCAAGGAAAAATTCAAGATGACTTCTCTCGGAACTCTCCTTCCATACCTCCAGAGTCAGGACTGGCTTTGTTCTCTAGATCTCAAGGATGCGTACACCCATGTTCTCATCCATCCAACACACAGAAGATTCCTTCGCTTCCTGTACCAGGGAAAGCACTACCAATCAGGGGCGGCCCAAGGGGGGTGCGGGGCCATGTGCGGAGACTCGGTGCGGGGCCTCATTTGCATAAGTGGCCTTATTTGCATAAATATTTGCATAATGTTACCATACACTAACTTTTAGTAAACATGTCTCTTAATGAGGGTATGGATAAAGAAAGACTAAAAGATTTCTACATTACTATAATCCAGTGCCAACCGCCAGGCACATTAGGAACTACTACAAACGCTGCCCATTTAGAACCCATAGCAAACCCGCCATATCCTGACAGCATTACCAGGACTCACAAAGCACCATACCCTACCTATCAAAAGGCAACACTGCAAATATTAAACCAATACATTTCAGAGAATACTGGGGAAAGAGAACAAGTGGCAATGTCAAATAGGAATTACATAAACAGAATACCTCAGCTCAGTTACACATGCAGAACATAGACCATCATCAAACAAGAAATCACAATTTAGAAACAGGAAGGCAATAATTAAACTGGGAACCCCAAAAGCCAAACTTGGAATGTACAACAACACTGTAGAAATAAAACTATAAATTAATTTCCTCTTGTACCAAACAAAGCGCAGACGTTAATGATGCACATTTCCCAGAGCTTTCATATTCCAGTTAATAAATTCAAAATAAAGATATATCTTTCTACCTTTTGTGCATTTTTTTTCAGTTGCAATTGCTCCAGCCACTTTCTTCTGGTTTCTTCATGTTTTCTGCTAACTCTCCATCGTCTGCTGTCCATTTGTTCTTTCTTCTCTCTTCTAGTTTTTTTTTTCCATTATCTCTCTCTACATCTGCTTTAACATACTAATCTTTCTCCTTTTGCTCTTTCCTCATTCCTATTTCATCCACACAAATTTTACCCCTCCATCCTCAATCCCCACTTACTCTCCCAATAACCGGCCAATTGTAGATTTTTCATCCCTCCAACACAAAATATTTTTCCCCTCTCCATTTTACTCTCCCAGCCCCATCCCATTCTAATCCTCCCCCAACATCAGCTCCCTTCTAGTTCCAGTCTCACCCAGCATCCATTCCCTTCTAGTCCCTGCATCAGCCCATTTCCAGTCCTACCCCCCATCAACCCATTTCCGGTCCTAGCTCCCCCATCCATTTTCAGTCTGAGTCCCTTCATCAGCTCATTTCCAATCCTAGCCCCCCATCAGCCCATTTCTAGTCATTTCCTAGCCCCACCATCAGCCCATGTCAAATCCTAGCTCCCCTCCACTCAGCCCAATTCCAGTCCAAGCCCCTCCATGAGCCTACTTCCAGTTCTAGCCCCTCCATGAGTCCATTTCAATTCAAGCCCCCACCACAGCCCATTTCCAATCTTAGCTCCCCCCAACAGCCCATTTCCAGTACCAGTCCTAGCCCCCCATCAACCCACTTCCAGTCCTAACCCCCCATCACCCCATTTTCAGTTTAAGCCCCCCCTATAACCCATTACCAGTCCTAACCCCCCATCAGCCCACTTCCAGTCTTAACCCCATCAGCCCATTTCCAGTCAGCCCCCCATAGCCCACTGCCAGTCCTAACCCCCCCATCAGCCCACAGCCCATTACCAGTCCTAACCACATCAGCCCACCTCGTCCTAACCCCTGCCCATCAGCCCATGTCCTGTCCTAGCCCACCCATAGCCCATTATCAGTCCTAATCCCCCCATCACCCCATTTCCAGACAGCCCCCATCAGCCCACAGCCCATTACCAGTCTTAACCCCCCCCAGCCCATTACCAGTCCTAACCCCCCAACAGCTCACAGCCCATTACCAGTCCTAACCCCTCCCCATCAGCCCATTTCCTGTCCTAGCCCCCCATAGCCCATTATCAGTCTTAATCCCCCCATAGCCCATTACCAGTCCTAACCCCCCATCAGCCCACTTCCAGTCTTAACCCCATCAGCCCTTTTCCATTAAGCCCCCCATAGCCCACTGCCAGTCCTAACCCCCCCATCAGCCCACAGCCCATTACCAGTCTTAACCACATCAGCCCACCTCAAGTCCTAACCCCTCCCCATCAGCCCATGTCCTGTCCTAGCCCCCCCCATAGCCCATTATCAGTCCTAATCCCCCCATCACCCCATTTCCAGACAGCCCCCATCAGCCCACAGCCCATTACCAGTCTTAACCCCTCCCCCGCAGCCCATTACCAGTCTTAACCCCCCCAGCCCATTACCAGTCTTAACCCCCCCAAGCCCATTACCAGTCTTAACACCCCCCAGCCCAGCCCAGCCCATTACGTCTTAACACCCCCCCAGCCCAGCCCAGCACCAGTATTAACACCCCACCCCCAGCCCAGCCCCAGTCTTAACACCCCCCCCAGCCCAGCCCAGCCCAGCACCAGTCTTAACACCCCCCCAGCCCAGCCCAGCCCAGCCCAGCCCACCCCAGCACCAGTCTTAACACCCCCCCCAGCCCAGCCCAGCCCAGCACCAGTCTTAACACCCCCCCAGCCCCGCCCAGCCCAGCACCATTCTTAACACCCCCCCAGCCCAGCCCAGCCCAGCCCCATTCTTAACACCCCCCCCCCCCCATCGGCTTATGGCAAATTTAAAATTAAAAAAAAAAACCTGGCTCTGGCTGCTGCTGCTGCCGCCGCGGCAGCAGCAGAATGGAGTGTCCCGCGGGGCCCCCTCTCCTCGCTGAGCCTCTCTGCAAGGGCTTTCAGATTCGCGAAGGGAGAGTGTCTCCCTCGCGTCTCTGTTAAGCCCGCAGGGGCTAATGGGAAATTTCCCATCAGCCCCTCGCGTCTAAAGGGGCAGATGGGAAATTTCCCATTAGCCCCTGCGGGCTTAACAGAGACGCGAGGGAGACACTCTTCCTTCGCGAATCTGAAAGCCCTTGCAGAGAGGCTCAGCGAGGAGAGGGGGCCCCGCGGGACACTCCCTTCTGCCGCTGCCGCGGCAGCAGCCAGAGCCAGCTTTTTTTTTTTTTTAATATAATTTAAAAAAAAAAAGCAGAATGTTCTTTGCGCGGGGCCCCCTGAAACGCGGGGCCCTGTGCAAAGAACATTCTTGCTCAATGGACGGGCCGGCCCTGCTACCAATACAAAGTGCTTCCTTTCGGTCTGGCCTCTGCTCCAAGAGTGTTCACAAAATGCATGGCAGTAGTAGCTGCATTCCTACGCACTCTAGGAATATTTGTATTCCCATATCTGGACGACTGGCTCATCCGAGCTCCATCCCAGTCAGAGGCCCAGACTTCTCTAGCCTGCACAAGACGTGTTCTTCAGTTCCTGGGACTGGTAATCAACATTCCAAAATCCCATCTTACCCCTACTCAGTCTCTAGAGTTCATAGGGGCCTTACTGGATACCACAACTGCAAGGGCCTATCTTCCCCAGGCCCGTTGCCTACGCTTGGTGCAGTTAGCCTCCCAGATTCAGTTAAAATCCCATTTAACTACTCGAGAGATGTTGCAACTTTTAGGCCACATGGCATCCATGGTGCATGTGGTTCCCTATGCTCGCCTTCACATGAGAGCAGCTCAGTGGACCCTATCCACACAATGGACCCAGGCATCAGGTTGCCTGTCAGACAAAATAGCAACCTCCAGTCGCCTATTTTCGTCCCTCCACTGGTGGAAGTCCACTCAGAATCTATTGCTGGGGTCCCCCTTCCAACAGGTGTTACCCCAAGCAACCCTTATAACAGATGCCTCTCCAAAGGGTTGGGGGGCTCCTCTACAAGATCTCTCGACCCAGGGCATCTGGTCTCCACAGGAGACATATCTTCATATCAACCTCTTAGAGCTCAGAGCAGTCTTTCTGGCTCTCAGAGTCTTCCACACCCTGCTCAGCTACAAGACAGTCCTCATCCACACGGACAACCAGGTAGCTATGTTCTATGTGAACAAGCAGGGAGGAACTGGCTCTCTGTCGCTTTGCAACGAAGCTCTGAGATTGTGGGCCTTCGCCAGAGAGCATCAAATCCATCTCATGGCAGTATATCTCCCAGGAGTTCAAAACTCTTGGGCAGACAGACTCAGTCGAGTTCTGTTTCCGCACGAATGGTCCCTCCATGGGGACCAGATAGCCAGAATTTTTCGAATTTCGGGTACCCCAGACATAGACCTGTTTGCAAGTCCATGGAATGCCAAACTTCCCCGGTTCTGTTCCAGGATTCCATGTCAGGGAGCTCAGGCCAGGGATGCCTTCCTCCTTCATTGGGGGCAAGACTTCCTTTATGCCTTTCCACCTATTCCCCTAATCCCCAAGACTCTGTTCAAGCTTCAGAGAGACAAAGGGACTATGATCCTCATAGCACCACTTTGGCCACGCCAAGTGTGGTACCCTCTACTTCTGCATCTCTCTCAAGCTCCCTCCCTAGACCTGGGGTCTGCTCCAGATCTCCTCTCCCAGGAGGAGGGAACCTTGTGGCACCCAAATCCTCAGTCTCTTCATCTCAGAGCCTGGTTGCTGAAGGCCTAGACCTTCAAGATTTACAACTTTCTCAGCAAGTGAAGGATATCCTTCATGCTTCCAGAAAGCCTTCCACCAGACGTTCATATGCTTTTAAATGGAAAAGGTTTTCCATTTGGTGTGCAGAGAAGGGTCTTAACCCTCTTGCAATACCTTTGCATTCTTTACTAGACTATTTGCTGCATTTATCCCATGCAGGCCTTAAAACAAATTCAATCAGAGTCCATTTGAGTGCTATTGCAGCATCCCTTAAGCCTCTCAATGGACAACCTATTTCCTCTCATCCTCTTATAGCAAGATTCATGAGAGGCCTTCTTTTGACTAAACCTCCCATCATACCACCTCCAGTGGCCTTGGACTTGAATCTGGTTCTTGGCCAGCTTATGAAGCCTCCCTTTGAACCCTTAGCCACTGCCTCCTTAAAATTCCTGTCTTGGAAGGTTATTTTTCTCATTGCAGTCACCTCAGCTCGCCGTATCAGTGAGTTGCAAGCTTTAGTGGCTAATCCTCCTTATACAAGGTTCCATCATGACAAGGTAGTCCTCAGAACTAATCCACACTTTATGCCTAAAGTGGTCTCACCTTTTCATCTGAACCAGGAGGTCTTTTTACCTGTCTTTTTTCCAGGACCTCATGCATCAAGTGCAGAGAGGAATCTTCATACCCTGGATTGTAAAAGAGCACTTGCTTTCTACTTACACAGGACACAGCAACATAGAAAGTCCTCTCAACTTTTTGTTGCTTTTGATCCTTCTCATTTAGGACTTCCAGTCTCTAAGAGAACTCTGTCCAATTGGATTGCTCAGTGTATTTCCCTTGCCTACCAAAGTAAGAACCTTTCTCTAGAGGGCCATGTCACAGCTCACAATGTGACCAAATCTGTTGAGCGGCCACCTGGGCCTCGGTTCATACCTTCACAGCCCATTACTGCTTGGATAAGGACTCCCGCCGGATGCCTTGTTTGGTCAGGCTGTTCTCAAACACCTGTTCCATACCTAATCAACTCCTACCCTCCATCCCTGAACTGGATGCCTGAGATTCATGGGTAGAGGTAGAGCCCTTCCCAGGGACTCACAATCTGGTGATCTCCCAGGCATCTCTAGCTGGGGAGTCCCCATATGTGAAGACTCATTCCTGCTTGTTCCTGGAGATAGCACAGTTACTTACCTGTAACAGGTGATCTCTGGGAACAGCAGGAATAAGTCTTCATAACCCACCCACCTCCCCTAGGAGTTGTATCTCTCTATCTATCTTTCCTTTCCTCTCTCTCTTTGTCTCAGCTTTAAAACTCGAACTGGAGAGAGGCAGTTGGGAAAGGCAGGAAGGCAGCGCGCAGGCGCTGTGGGATGCTCCCAAAAGCTTTCTTTCAGGACGCTGGGGAGCGTTCCCGCGCAGGCTCCGTCGGTACCGACGATACCCATATGTGAAGACTTATTCCTGCTGTTCCCAGAGATCACCTGTTACAGGTAAATAACTGTGCTATTTAAAGAGACAGTTGCTAAGACAGCTGACAGCAAGTTCAAGACTCTAGCCTTACTTCAGAGTCTGAGGTACTGCAAAGGTATACGCGGAGGCGGAATGCCTTCTAGGCCACAGTGTTTGGTTTGTGGCACTAGAAGAGGAGCAGTATCAGACACAGGTGTGTGCAGAGGCTGCGTCCAAGAGGCAGCTTCTATGGAGCAGGCTTTAGAGGTAGGTGGAGATAGTCAAAAAGGGACGGCTTTATCTCTGTCGGAGTCAGTCTCACCCGTTTTGCCATCTCTGGAGCCTGTAGCAGGTCCTTCCTCGGTTCCAGATTGTCCCCCGACCCAGGCACTTTTGCCAGGGGGATTGGCGGCATTGTTTTTGCCAGAGTTCGTCACTCTCCGTCAGCAAGCTTTTGGTAATGGTCTAAGAAACACAGAAACAAGTTCCACAGGGGGAATTCCAAGCGGGAAGCATCCGGGGGCCCCTCTAGAATTAGGAACAAGTGCAGTTCCTGCCAAGAAGCCTAGGTGCGGGAAGGACAGGCAGGAGCAGTCGGTGACCTCAGAGGAGGTTCATTCTGAAGATGTCAATCCAGATTTTGAGATGGAGGAAGAGTTGGAGGAAGGTGAACTCACTGAGCAAGAAGACCAAGCTAGAGTGGTTCGGGTTTTCCGACGAGACGAGCTAGCGGCACTGATAGCAGAAACGCTCAAGGCGTTGAATATGAGGCCAGCAGAAGATTCCACCTTAGAGGATCTGTTGTTGCAGGCTTTTAGGAAGACTCAGAGGGCCTTCCCGGTGCACAGGGTAGTGCGAGAAATGATTCAGCAGGAATGGGATAGGCCCAAGGCAGGACTTAAGGGATCCAGGGTTATGGCTGTCTTTACCCTTTGGTGGACCAGGATCGGGAGTTGTTTAAACCTCCCAAGGTAGATGCAGTGGTCTCTGTGGTTACCAAGAAAACTACAATTCCAGTGGAAGGTAGTGCCGCTCTTAAGGATGCTCAAGACAGAAAGCTGGACACCTTGTTGAAACAGGTGTTTGATGGCAAATGGCCCCCTAGGAAGAGGCTGCTCTGTCCTGCTTTATTCTCCAGTGGCTGCCTCTCCCAGGCACCCAAAACACAGCAGGGGGTTAAACACATGCAGGCCTGAATAAGAAGAAATCATGCCTAAATGCAGCGGGGGGAGTTTCCCACACTGCTGCAGGCTCCCAAACATGCGGCTGCAGGCCGCTCTCTGTCTCCTCATGTTCTGGCGGTTGCTAGGGGTTTCTGCTGCCCACCCCGCCACTCTTACCTTGGAGCCTCTTTGCCACAAGGCTTTTCAACCCCTCACACTCGGCCTTCCTTCCTGGCTTCGGCACTGAGGGGGGGGTGTGACTGGGGGTTGCCAGCTTTCACTCCTGTCAAGCAACTGCAGCCCCTGCAGCAGCTCCTCATTTTTACTTCTGCCTTTAAAAACAAAGAAACCTGCACCTTAACAGGGGAAATAAAAGCAAACTCTAACTAAACCTATCTCCTTAGTTGTCCTTTCTGTGAGTCCAGCACCCTGGCTCACTACTAGGGTTAACAACTTTTTCACCGAGAAAAACCTGACACCTGTGGCTCGCCATGCTCCACCCATTCTCCGCCCCTAGTCCCACCCCTGCCCCGCCCCCAGCCCCACCCACAAAAATTACCGAGGATACATGTAGGCTAACTTCCTTGGTCAGATAATAATTAAACTGGGAACCCCAAAATCCAAACATGAAATGTACAACACTGGAGAAATAAAACTATAAAGTAATTTCCTCTTGCACTAAACAAAAACGCAAAGATGTTAGCAATACACACTTCCCAGACCAGACATATTCCAGTTAATAAATTCAAAATAAAAAGTATTTTTCTACCTTCTGTTTGGGCATTTTTTCAGTTGCAATTGCTCCAGTCACTTTCTTCTGGTTTCTTCGTGTCTTCTGCGAGTTATCCATTTGTCCTTTCTTCTCTTTTAGATGTTTTCCATTCTCTCTCTATTTCTGCTTTAACATACTGATTGTTTCCCTTTTGCTCTTTCCCCCAATTCTTTCCTTATTCCTTTATCATCCATTTAAATTTCACCCTTCCATTTTCAAGCCCCTCTTACTCTCCCAATACCCAGCCCATCATAGACTTTTCTTCCACACAAAATATTTTTCCCCTCTCCATTCTCATTCCCCATCCATTCTAGTCCTCCCCCAAAATCAGTTCACTTATAGTTCTAGACCCACCCAGCATCCACTCCCTTCTAGTCCCATTCTCCCATGCCCCACATCAGCCCATTTCCAGTCCTATTCTAGCTCTTCATCAGCCCATTTCCAGTGCTAGCCCTCACATCACAGGCCATTTCCAGTCCTAGCCCCCCCCCCCAATCACAGCCCATTTCCAGTCCAAGTCCCCCATCACAGCCTATATCCAGTCCTAGGCCCCCCCACCATCACATCCCATTTGCAGTCCGAGTCCCCCTGCACCATCACAGCCCATTTTCAGTCCTAGTTCCCCCCCACCATCACAGCCCATTTGCAGTCCAAGTTACCCCCCCCCCCCCATAGCCCTTTTCCAGTCCAGGTCCCCCTTCCCATCACAGCCCATTTCCAGTCCATGTCCCCCCCCCCCATAGCCCTTTTTCATTTCAGTTCCCCCCCCCATCACATTCCATTTCTTTCAAGTCCTTGTCCCCCCCCCCCATAGCCCTTTTCCGGTCCAAGTCCCCCTCCCCATCACAACCCCTTTCCAGTCCATGTCCCCCCCCCATAGCCCTTTTACAGTCCTGGTCCCCCCCCCATCACAGCCATTTTCTTTCCAGTCCAAGTCCCCCCCCCCATAGCCCTTTTCCGGTCCACGTCCCCCCCAATCACAACCGTTTTGCAGTCCACGTCCCCCCCCACCCATAGCCCTTTTCCAGTCCAGGTCCCCCTTCCCATCACAGCCCATTTCCAGTCCATGTCCCCCCCCCCCCATAGCCCTTTTACAGCTCAGGTCCCCCCCCCCATCACAGCCCATTTCTTTCCAGTCCAAGTCCCCACCCCTTAGCCCTTTTCCGGTCCAGGTCCCCCTCCCCATCACAACCCATTTCCAGTCCATGTCCCCCTCCCCATAGCCCTTTTACAGTTCAGGTCCCCCCCCCCATCACAGTCCATTTCTTTCCTGTCCAAGTCCCCCCCCCCCCAATAGCCCTTTTCCGGTCCAAGTCCCCCTCCCCATCACAACCCCTTTCCAGTCCATGTCCCCCCCCCCCCCATAGCCCTTTTACAGTCCAGGTCCCCCCCCATCACAGCCCATTTCTTTCCAGTCCAAGTCCCCACCCCCCCTTGCCCTTTTCCGGTCCAGGTCTCCCCCAAACAAAACCCATTTCCAGTCCAAGTCCCCCCCCCCCCCATAGCCCTTTTACAGTTCAGGTCCCCCCCCCATCACAGCCCATTTCTTTCCAGTCCAAGTCCCCCCCCCCCCATAGCCCTTTTCTGGTCCAGGTCCCCCTCCCCACCCAATCACAGCCCATGCAGTCCTTGCCCCCCCCCCGACCAGCACCGCGGCTGTCTGAGAGGCTTCAGAGGGAGCCGGGTAAGCTCGCGCGAGGCCCCGGCTCCCTCTGTACAGCCGCCAGCGTGAAGAGCACTGTTCCCTCTAAGCTGTGCGCGTGTGCGCGCGCACACACCTAGCCGAGCGAGCGAACATACTTTACAACAGAGCGCACAAAAATTACGGTTTTGATTCTGATAGAAAACACAGACATCTTAAAATTTAAAAGTTGTTATGTATTTATGGTTTTCACAAGTTCTACAATATTTTCTAGTGCAATCAGTGTGGTATACATGCTGTATTCTGATGTGTAGTCAAATTTTAAAGTATATAACTCCGAGTGTCGTTATGTGGCGCACAAAAATTTAACCTTCCTTCAAAAGCTGCACAGCTGATATTTTATGCGCACACAGCCTACAGAAAATTAGAGGGAACATTGGTGAAGAGCCTTTTCCTCCACGCTGGCGGCTGTATCTGTGAAGCCGCGAATGCTGGGAAAGGTTAAAGGGTATTGCCTTTAACCTTTCCCAGCAATCGCGGCTTTACAGATACAGCCGCCAGCGTGAAGGAAAAGGCTCTTCACGCTGGCAGCTGTACAGAGGGAGCCGGGGCCTCGCGCGAGCTTACCCTGCTCGCTCTGAAGCCCTCCGGTGTGTGGGCCGGCCCTGGGTGGGGGTTTTTTTGGACTTCGGGTCGGGAGAAAAGCTGGTTTTTTGCTCTGGCCGCTCCCGATCTTGCGGCCAGAGCAAACAACCGGCTTTTCAAGAGCCGGTTTTACATCTGCGCCGGCAGCTGGCCTGGCCATGGAAAAACCAGCCAGGCCGGCTGAAAACCGGCCAGTTGGCAACCCTACTCACTACCTCCTTCAGCTGCTTGGAGGCTGAGCATACTGGGGCTGGTGGGCGGTGCCAGCTGCATATGTACACTAGTGTCATCAAAAAGATGACAGGCTCAGCCTCCAAGCTGCTAGAGGAGGTACACCATGATTTCAAGATAAGGCGGTATAGAAATAAACTACATAAATATATAAAATGAACTGGTGAACCTGGGCTGCCCCCCAGCTGCCTGCAGGATCTCATTTTTTCGGGCTTCCTAGAAGCCCAGTGATGACATCAGTGCCTCTTCTGTACTTGTGCTCTGTGTGGCTATACCACTTGCACAGTCCTTGCTACGGCCCTGTCTCTACAGCATTCCGAGTCCAAGTTGTTGCCACCAAACCAGCACTAGGAATGAGAACAATTCATGACCACGTGCATCCCTTCATATATCTGACCCAAAATGGAGTCGCCCCTTTAGTACATTTGACCTGAATTAGTGAATGATTGCATGTTGAAATTACAACATTCTTCGTTTGTGCAAAGTTGGTAAAATGTGTCAGTATAACACAATGGATTTTTTTAGTTTGTCATTTGTATATGATTTTTATGATTATTGCAAATCAGACAATAAAATGAAAAGTTGTTAAAAAAGGCATTATTCATGGATACTCCATATCATCAGAAAGAGATGCTGTAGACCAGGCATGTCCAACTTCGAACAGGTCGTGATCTACTTTTTCCGGCCAAAAGTGCCGGTGATCTACCACCATGAAAATTAAGTTTCAAATTAGTTTCAAATTAAATTTTAACCCAATAAAGTTGGAGGATCCCCCCCCCCCCCATTTTTAATTAACCTTCTGTCATTTACTTGGATGTGATCAGCTGTTAAGCAAATTAAGAAAAAACAAAACAAAGACACAAAGATCCAGTAAGAACTGCGAGGGGAAATGGAAAGTACATTTTTTTTTTAAAGTTTTATTGAGTAATAACTTTCTTTAACTTTTATTGAGTAATTTGTGTTACATTTAGGTTGAGTATTGATCCAGGCTGATCTTGCACAATCTTTAATATTTCGCTCTTGCTCATTAGTGAGATGTCTGCGCCTGCATTTCATCCACCAGCTTTTTGAAGTTGGGTGAATATTGTGTGAGGGCCAGTCTCAGGAAATCCTGGAGATGTTCATCTGTCATGTTGGAACGTTGTGTACTCTTTGTCATTTTCAGATGGGAAAACGCAGATTCACCCAAATAAGTTGAACCGAAACAGGAGTGTACAGCTTCACTGCATCTTCTCAAGTTGGGAAATTTGTCTCTAGGCACTAGCTTCCAAAACGATTCTTGCTCAGCAGGGGTCTTGAGAAAAATGTAATTTTTAAGGGCTAATATTTCATTTTCAAGAGATGGCTTGTTCAATAAGTAATTTTTACTGATAGCAGCTGCAGTTTCTTTAATGTCCACATCTACTTTGAATGGGTATGACAAGTACTCCACAACTGTTCCAATTTTTTGGAAGTCACAGAATCTATTTTCAAATTCCTGGATAACAGAACAGATTTCTGTCACATACTTCTTGTTCTGAAAAACAAAATTTGGATACTGTCCCAGATGGTCCTGCGTATTAGGAAAATGATCAAAAGTGTTGTTTGCAAGGTCAGTCATCATTAGCTCAAATTTGCTCTTGTAGGATGAAACTGTACTCATCTCACCAATGCATTTGTTTTTACCTTGTAGTTCAAGGTTCATATCACTTAGTTCTCCTGTAAAGTCAGTGAGAAATGCCAGATCACATAACCACTCCTCATCTTCCAACTCTGCTAGGTCATCTCCCCTCTCCTTCAAAAAACTTCTTATTTCATTCAGCAAATCACGAAATCTTTGCAGAAATTTGTGCCTACTTAGCCACCTTACATCTGTGTGCAAAATGATTTCCACTGCCCCTTCATCAAGAGTAAGATTGAAAAGCCGTCTGAAGTGATCTTCCACAAACTGAATTTACAATTTTGAAAGTGATGTCCATGACAGTCTTTGTATTGAGTCTCTTGCTTGCCAAAACTTGCTGGTGAATGATGCAGTGGTAAGAAAGGAAATTTGGGAAGTCGTCATGCTGTCTACAGAGGGCTATGAACCTCACCTGGCATTGCTCTTGCTCCATCAGTAGTGATGGAAACAAGTCTATGCAATGGAAGATTACACTTTTGTCACAAAAGAATGGAAAGAACTGAATATTTCCTGACCGGTAGTTTTCACTTTTAAAGAAATCATTCCAAGTAGTTCTTCTTTAAAACTGAAGTCTTCAAAAGCCATCCGGATAAAGACTAGTAACTGGGCTATGTCTGTAGATTCATCCAGTTGGAGTGAGAAAGCAACACAATTTGAAACATCCTCCAACAATTGTTCAGTTGTGTCTCCACACATCTTTTCTATTCGACGCATGACGGTGTTTCTTGACAATTGTACATCTTGAATAGCAGCTATGATCTCTTTCTTATTTTTAAATCCTTCAAAAAGATTGTCAGCTGCTTCAAGAAAACAATCTTTACAAATTCCCCTTCAGTGAAAGGTTTGCATTTCTTTGCGATCAGGTTGCTGACCTTGAAGGGTGCTATGGTTGCATTGACCGAATGTGACCTTGGCTTCGCCATCAACTGTTGCTGAGTAGCCAATTTCAATTTAAGTTCTTTGAGCTTCAGTTTACGAATTTCATTTTTGGGTGGAAAATCAGCATCAAACTTATTGCTATGCAGAGCCTTATAATGACGTTCCAGATTACCCTTTTTGGGCAAGGATACTGGGGCGTTACAAATTAGACAACAACACTTGTCTTTCACCATGATGAAGAAGTAGTCCATTTCCCGTTCATCATGAAAGTGGTAGGTTTTGCTCTTCTTTGGAACACTCATCTTCGTTATACTGGGGTGGCTGGATGTAAGAAGGCCAAATCTGCTAAGTTAGTATAAACACTGGCTGAATCTGTTCCAAAACTGTCACTGTCCCAAAGTATTAAAGATCATCAGGAACTGAAGACCTCTGGATGATGTGCAATACAAGTATTGGAGATGCCAAAACCACACATGCAGTTCTAAAAGTAAAAATAAGAATTCATCATACTGGCACCAATCAAATACCACCAAACAATCATCAAAAAAACTCAAACACCTGTCCAGCAAACCAGATAAAATCAAATACTGCCAAACAAGTTCAAATACCATCACACATGATTTAATAAATTCTGCACAGTGTAGAATCAATGCAAAGGCAAGGCGAAATAAAATTGCAGTGTAGAATCAACGCAAAGGCTAGGCAAAATAAAATTGCAGAGGCAAGCAAAAGTCACAGTGGTTTGAATCAATTCGAAAGCAAGGCATAGGCAAGTTAGAACAAAATTGGAAAAGCCCACCAAAATCACCAATTCTTGACACTTTGTTGTGTCTGCCCGAAAACGTTTAATGAAAGCGAACTATAAAGCGACCAACGACCAGCCCACAACACAACTAAAATATGGTAAGTGTATTCAGGTAAAGCCCGGGAGAATGGATATCGCCCGGTATATAGAACACTTCTAAGGGGTGTTGTGGCGGGGGCAGGAATGGGTGATTCTGAGAGGCAGGATACCAGGTATGACGCCGGGCCTGTGGCGTCTCGTCGCGGGGCGTGGGCGGCGGCTCCCTGCGGTACCCACAAAATATTGGCACGAAAACAACAAGCGCCCCCAATACACCCGCAGGCAAGATTCCAGCAGGCAGGGCAAAAAGACAGGCAAAGGATCAGCAGCGGTGGCAAGCCCTCGGCAGACGACCTGCCGGCACGAGCTCTCTCCTAGCGACAGGGCAAGTTGCTGGAGAGATGGAGCTAAGTGGGGCTGGCGATCTACCTCTGACCCCTCCGTGATCTACAGGTAGATCGTGATCTACCTGTTGGACATGCCTGCTGTAGGCTATTGCATAGTGTAAGTATAGACTACTGCATAGGGTAACATCATATATGTCAGGCTCTGTTACGTTATATAAGAAGGTGACACTCACCTGGTCAGTGCTGATGAATGAGGGTTTATTTCAATCCATTAATGAGATTCCAACAGGGACATCAGACATCAGGAAACTCAGTATATGGGCAGGGCCGGCTTAACATCAGGCAGACGAGGCGGCCTCCCAAGGCGGCAGATTCTGGGGGGTATGGCAATCAGCAGCTGCAGTAGAAGCAAAACGATAGGCCCTAACAGCCACACAAACACAAAGAACCCTCAAGATGTGCTTTTACACTTTTATGTGTTTTAGTGATGGTGGTTGTTCAATTATGAAAATCTAAGGTGGGAGGAGCCTATGAGCCCAAAAGAGGAGGGCGCATATTTGAAGCTTTGCCTAGGGCGCTTAGTACACTTGCACCAACTCTGTCCACAGGCAGACAAAATCATGATGCAAAAAAACTGGACAATAATTATTTTTATTAAAAAATCCATCTCACCAACAATACAGAATGATACCGTAAAGAGGTTCTGGTGCTTTGTTTAAATTATAAATAGAGCAGTGACAGAAAAATTGAAAGTTCGGTGCCTTAACAGTTCAACACCTAAAAAAAAACATTTTTTGTCGAATTATTTGTGTTTAAGGAATTAACTTTATATTAGCCAACACTCTATTTTACTAGATTTTATATAGCAAAGCATGTAAAATGTGAAATGCACTTAGCTGATGCAGAGACATTCAATGATATAGAAGGAGCAATGCAATGTCCGTAACATCATGTGAAATGCACAAAGAAAAGTTACTCATGCGTGAACGGAGTGAGAGTGCATTGACAAGACGATCACTCTCGGGACACTGAACTTTCCATTTTCTGTCACTGTTCTGATGGCTCATTTTTCTATTGGCAATTTCAACTGATCGTGTTATCTTGGGTTTGTGGTTTGTGTTTTTGTTTTTTTGGATAATGATTTTGTTTAAATTACGAACATCATTGCATTCTGTGAGTGCTGAACTGTCCATAGCTGCCTCGCTCAGACCTTTTTGCTTTCTCCTTTTTCTCTTGTAGTTATGCTTCATACTTGGTGTGGAATGATGTGAAAGAATCCACTAACAAGGCTGTGCTCCCCATGGGACTCTATGGGATACAGCTGGCCCTGACCTGGACTTGGGTTCCTTTGTTTTTCAAAGCCCAAAAGATTAAACTGGTAACATCCTGAACCCTAATGTTCAACCTAACAGTTCTATTAATAACCCAAACCCTTATTCTTACCCTGCTGCTTGTAATCTGAGCCTAACCTCTGCTGGTTGTAACCTAGGGCAGGGTCGCTGAATGTAACCGTTATGGTGTGAGTAAAAATGCTTACTGAGTTTGTGTGGTAAAAGCTGTGTTAATGCTCCCTGGGTATACCTGATATAAGATTACTATTACTGCGCAGTACCTACTGGGTGTACCTGATAATAGAATAAGTGTTAATATCTCATGGATGTCCCTCATATAGGGTGAGTGTTGGTACACATGCGGTGTGCATGGTATAAAATTAGTGTCTATGATCCCCGAGTGTAACTAGTATAGAATGATGGCCTTTGCTCCCTGGGTGTACCTAGTAGAGAATCAATGTTACCGCTCCCTGGGTGCACCATTGAAGGATTTGGTTGTATAGGGAGATGCTGATGAACTCTTCTGTATCTGAGAGCTATCATATCTCAGGATGTCCTAGGCTGAGATGCAGGAAACAGAGCTTTTCATCGACAGGGCTTCCATGAATTTGTTTAATAAGAGGGCAATTTTCAAAAAGATTCTCCATGAGTAAATAGGAGGTCCCCCCTCCCCGATGCTATACACAGCATTGATAGTTTTCTCTTTGGGAAAAAGGGGCAGAACCTATCTGAGCCGTTTTAGGTTAGCACAAGGATTTCATTTGTAAATTCCCATGCCTACTTTCTAGAGGTTTCCCCTACACACTTTGCACCTGGAAAAAATATAGAGTAAGAGATATCCCTGTGAAGTTGATTTTTAACATCATAAGGCATTTCTCTTTAATAATTGCCTTGCGGGGCTGCAGTAACTTGTACCCATGGGCACACAAGCTCTTGGTACAAGCTGAAAATTGCCCTCTGAGAGTGCTCTTCTAAATTCTGAAGTGAGTCATTTACCATAGTAGGCTGGGATTTTAGACCCAAGATTACAGTTCATGGATAGCCTTTTTTATTTAATCATTTACAACAGTGGGCTGCATTTTAAGAAATCCCTAATGAATGTGCATAACAGGGTATTATAACTTGGAGATAACTATTTTACAGGGAACATGGGCAATGGAGGGTTAAGTGGCTTGCCCAAGTCCACAAGGAGCACCTGTGGGACTAGAAACTCCAGTCCTTCTGGCCCAAGGTTGCTGTCCTCTAGTGGGATTTGAACCCCCGACCTTTTTTATTTATTATTTAGCAAGCATTTGTAGCCCGCTCCTTCCAGCGATCAGAAGCGGGTAGGATTACTATTGTGAAACTGCCGAATCAAGGCAGGTACAAATTTTGTTTACATACAGATTGTCAGAAAAGCACATCATACAGAGTTAACACTTCTTAGCTATGGGGGAGTTCATTTACATATATACATAAATACATATATACAGGATAATCTTCTTGGACTGTCGAATCAAGGCAGGTACAAATTTTGCTTACATACAGATTGTCAGAAAAGCACATCATACAGAGTTAACACTTCTTAGCTATGGGGGAGTTCATTTACATAAATACATATATACAGGATAATAATCTTGGACACAGTGGTCAGGGGCTGCTCCATCTGTGGGTTTAGTTCAGGTTGAAATGTGATTGGAAAATGTGCGTTTTGAGTTTCTTTCTGAAGTCTAGAAGGTCATTGCTAGCTCGTAGTTCTGGTGGGAGTTGGTTCCACAGTGTTGGCGCCACATATGAGAAAGCCCTGTGGCTGTTGTTAGTTTTGGCAGATCTTATATCTGTTGGAGTGTGAAGGATGTTGGAATTGTGGGTTCTTCTGTTTCGGGTAGGAGGTTGCAATCTTACTAGGTTGTTGAGGAAGGAAGGTGCTAAGTTGTGGATGAGTTTGAAGGTGGTTGTTAGTATTTTGTATTTTGTGCGAGCTGTTATGGGTAGCCAGTGTAATTGAATTAGCACTGGTGTGATGTGGTCACTTAGATTTTTCTTCATTATGACCCTGGCAGCTACATTTTGTGCCATTTGTAATATGTTTAGGGTTTTTTTAGGTAAACCTTGTAGGATGGCGTTGCAGTAGTCAAAATGTGGCATGATGAGTGCTTGGGCCACTGTTCTGAAGTCTTGGGGATCAATAATATTCCGAATGGGTTGGAGCACTCTAAGCTTGTGGAAAACTGCTCTGTTGGTCTTTTGGAGGTGTTTTTCCATCTTTAGGTCACAGTCAAATGTGACTCCTAGATACTTTATTTCTTTTTTTGTTTGGTAAGTGTTGTTACATAGTGTTATTGATGTGGGAGGGTCAAAATTCGGTTCTTTGGAGATATACATTACTTCGGTTTTTTTTGTGATTAATTGACATGCTACTTTGTTGTAACCAGTCTTGCATCTCTCCGATACATGTCTCCAGTGGGTTGTAGTCTGGGTTTTTAGTGTCTAGTTGTGTGTATAGCATGATATCATCGGCATAGATGTGGTAATTAATTTCGTGCCGTGAGAAAATTTTGCATAGTGGCTGCATATATATGTTAAACAGAAGTGCTGAGAGAGCAGAGCCTTGGGGGATTCCCTGTGTTTGTGAGAAAGATTCTGCTTTTTCTCCGTTGAATTGAACCTGTTGTGTTCGATTTGAGATGTAGGATGAGAACCATTTTAGTGGGGTTCCTGTTATTCCTATTGATTTTATCCTATTTATGAGGGTCCCATGATTAACTGTATCAAAGGCAGCTGAGATGTCAATGAATACAAGAATGTACATTTTCTTTTTGTTTTCAAGGCCCTTTAGGAGGTTGTTAAGTAGAACTAGTAACAGGGTTTCAACTCCATGATGTTGCCTGAAGCCATATTGCTGGTCATCAAGAGGAGCACTGTCAGTCAGATGGTCTTGGAGTTGTAGAAGGACCGTTTTTTTCTATGATCTTTGCCAGGAATGAGATACTTGATATGGGACGGTAGGAGGCTGGGTCTTCTCCGTTGAGTGTAGTGTTTTTTAGGATTGGTCTAATGACTGATTTCTTTAGTTCTGAGGGCATGATTCCTTGTTGTAGGGATAGGTTAACTATTTGTGCTATGTGAGGTGCTATGTCTTGTTTCACTGCCTTGATCCAGGATGCAGGACAGGGATCTAGTGGGGAGGTGGTGCTTTTCAGGCTTGTGACAATGGCTGTGATTTGCTGGGTTCCTATTTTGTGGAAGTGCTCCCATAACTGGTTTTGCGTTGTGTTGTTCTCACTTCTGATTTGTGGTGTTGGTGGGGGGGGGGGGGGTGGAGGACCAGGGGCCGTCAGTTTGGTCGCGTAGTGGTTTGCCAGTGTTTGGACCTTGATGGATTTGTTGAGGTTGGCATTTTGGTCGGTTTTGGTTAGTGATTTGACTAGTTCAAATAACTCTCGTGGGCGATTGATTGCCTTGTTTAGGATGTTGGTGTGATGTAATTTTTTGCATTGTTCACGTCGTCTTTGTATTTTGCGAGATGGGCCATGTATTTAGTTTTGAGATCGGAGGATTTGGTTTGTCTCCATTTTCTCTCTATTTTACGGAGCTCCCTTTTTGATTTTATTAGAGTTCCTGTGTACCAGGGTTCCGAGTTGATCTTATGTGGGTTTGATGTGTGTTTCAAAGTTGGGTTAGATGTATTTTGGATGTGTGTGTTCCATCTGTTAGTTAGTTCGTCTAGGTCTGTGGAATCTAGGTTTATGTGGGATGCAATGGTGCTTATGAGGTGTTCCTCGTTGAGTTTGCTGAATTTCCTAATGGGGTTGGTCATTCTCATCTCCTTTGAGTTTTTGGGTTGGCACTGTAGTTTAAGTTTACAGTTGATTTGGTGGTGGTCTGACCATGGTACTTGAGTTATGTTTATTATAGGTGGTTCATTGCTTTGTTGTGGATTTCTGGGTATGAAAATCATATCTAGGATGTTTCCTCTATCGTGTGTGGGGTTGCTTATTATTTGTTGGAAACCCAATTGGTCGATGGCTTCATAGAAGGAGTCCGTGTGGGACGGAGGAATTGATGCTAGGTTCAAATCTCCGAGGATGATCTGGAATTTTTTGCTTTGTGTGGACCTTCTGGCCTGAGGTAACTTGCCCCAACCACTAGGCCACTCCTTCCTTAATACTATATATCTTCACGACCACCTGAAAGACGCAAAGAAAAAGAAACAACAAAGCGGCAAAATCATTTTTTAAAATGAAATGACTGAGTTGCAAACCCCAACGGGCCATGTTCACATACTGACAGGGACTGACCAGATTGTTGTTCTTGTTGTTGTTAAGTGCCGTCGAGTCGGAGTCGACTCGTGGCGACCCTCTGGATAGCTATCCTAAATTGTGTTCGGTCTTCAGTCAGTGGCCCATTGTTGGCAGAGTGGCACCCATAGCTGCTGTTATTGTATCGATCCATCTCATTGCTGGCCTTCCTCTTTTGCGTTGACCTTCTACCTTGCCAAGCATGATGTCTTTCTCTAATGATCTCTGTCTCTCCGCATGATGTGTCCAAAGTATGAAAGTTGAAGTCTTGTCATCTGAGCTTCTAAAGAAAGCTTAGGTTTGATCTTCTCTAATACTGATTGGTTTGTTCTTCAGGCAGTCCATGATATACGCAGTATTTACCGCCAGCACCATAATTAAAAGGCATCAGTTTTCTTCCTGTCTGTCTTTTTCACTGTCCAGCTTTCACATCCATATGATGTTATTGAAAATACCGTGGCTTGAACAAGTCTCTTTGATTCGAACTGAGCCCCCAGGAGCAACCAGAGTTATAAGCAAATCCGAGAACCAAGCAGGCTCTGAGAGGGCACTGCGATCTTTAATATCAAAAACAGGAAAGCACTCCAGTGGACTCTATAAACTTAGCAGCAATGTCTCTACCCGCTCCACTTCCTGTGGTATCAGTTTCCCTGTGGTAGCCACTACCCTAAGCAGTCCTTAAAGGGCTGGAGTGTAAAAAGGGCTCAGAAGAAGAAAGCAAAAAGAAAGCACAAAACTGAAATATTCCCAAAAGGGAACTGACCTGGTTGCCTCTGCGCAGAAATGAAGACTCTAGTGCAGTACAGCCTCTCTGCTTCCTGAAAGCAGGCAGCTGATACCAACACCTCAGAAAATGCCAACCATGTATGGAGTTACAAATCCCACCTTCCGTCCACCAGCTCATCATTATCTAAACTCTAGTATGAAGTGCAAAGTGGAGTACCTCAGGGTTCGATCCTGAGACCAATTCTCTTCAATGCCTTTGTCTATAATAATGTTTAATGGTTAAAAGGAATGTTTGCCTTTTTTGCTGATGACACAAAGATCAACAGGGTGGACACCTTGGAGGGAATAGACAACATGAGAAAAGATCTACAAAAATTAAAAGAATGGTCTAATGCGTGGCAATCAAGATTCAATGCAAAGAAGTGCAGAGTGATGCACTTGGGATGCTGAAACCCAAAGGAGCTGTATGTGATAAGGGGCGAGAGGCTGATGTGCACAGACTAGGAGAGGGACCTTACGATGATAATGCTGGAGGATCTCAAGGTGGGGAAGCAATGTGACAAGGCAGTGGCCAAAGCCAAAGAGACATTGCCAGCAGAAGGAAGGAGGTATTAGTGCTCCTCTACAAGTTGTTTGTGAGGCCTCGGAGTATTGTGTTCAGTTTTGGAGACCATACCTTGCAAGATATAAAAAGACTTGAAATGGTTCAGAAAAGACTTGAAGACCTAAATATGTATACCCTAGAGGAGAGAAGGGACAGGGGGGATATGAATGAACAAGACAGGGAAGCTTTAGAACAAGAGGACTTGTAATGCAGCTGAAAGAAGGTAAACGTAAAAGCAACATTACTACTACTAATCATTTATAAAGCGCTACAAGGCTTACATAGCACTGTACAAACATAGATAGAGACCATCCTTACTTGTGAGAGCTTACAATCTAATTAAGTCCCAATCACCTCATGTAAATATTGCAGATAAATGTATATAGATGTAGATAGTTTCCCCAGTTGAAGCCCAAGTTGCATCTTCCCGTTTTACTGTAAGAGAGGAAAGGTAGAAAGGAGTGAATGCATTAAGAAATCCTTTTTGTGGATGCTTGGAATGCCCTCCTGATGGAGTTGGTAGGGGCAAAAGCAGTAACAGAATTTAAAAAGGCATGGGACAGACAGAGGATCCCATAGCAAGAAGATAGAATTAAAGCAAACTTAAATAACTTTTCTGCTTCAAGAAATAAAGGGGGCAGGTACAACACTAAACAAAGACTGAGTGTGTGTGTGTGTGTGGGGGGGGGGGTAGTGTTACCTGCACAATGCTGCAGGTACAATGCTAGCCACATTATTAGGCATACTAGATGAACTGTGCTGGTCTTAATCTGCCATCATTTACTATGTTACTCTGACTTGAGGTGAGTCAGAGGCATGGGAGCTGTTGAGCATGCTTACAAGGGCCATGAGGCTCTTCTGAGTTTAAAGCAGAGCAAAGGTTCCAAGTAGTGATCTCATGGGGAACTGGAGTGTGATTTTGTCATGGAAATAATCAGCCAGGGTTTGGGCAGAAAAGGAAGGAGGGGTTGGAGGCAGAGGCACCTTGAGGAGAGAGTTGAAAGTTGTAAAGAGATGGCGAGGGTCGGAGGCAAGAGAGTTAGTTACATGGACATAGTAACATAGTATATTGCGGCAGATAAAGACCAGTATGGTCCATCTAGTCTGCCCAGCAAGGCGGCAAGTGTAGGTGCACCTGACGCTCCATGCAGGCCACCCCTCACCATGCCTTTGTTTAAGGGTGTACCCACTGCTCCTTGTAGGTCACCCCTATTTGTTGAGATATAAGAAATAGTTACGTTTTATTTTGATTTTATCCTGTTGCTATAAAGGGATCCACTATGCCTGTCCCATACCATTTTGAATTCTGTCACTGTATTTGCCCCCACCACTTCCATCAGCAGGACATTCCAAGCATCCATCACCCTTTCAGTGAAAAAGTATTTCCTGACATTGCCTTTCAGTTTATCCCCTTTGTTCATTGATACCCTTTAAGTATTTAAAGATCTGTATCATATATCCCTTGTTCCTCCCCTCCTCTAGCATATATATATTTAGGTCTTCAAGTCTCTTCTCATACGTCTTCTGGTTCAGGCACCAAATCATTTTGGTCGCCTTCCTCTGAATCATTTCCAGTCTTTTTATATCCTTTGCGAGATATTATCTCCAAAACTGAACACAATATTCCAAGTGAGGCCTCACCAGCAACTTGTACAGTGGCATTAGTACCTCTTCCTTTCTACTGGTAATTCCTTTCTTATACAACCCAGCATCCTTCTGGCTTTGGCCACTGCTTTGTCACACTGTTTCGTCACCTTGAGATTCTCAAAAACAATCATTCTAAGATCCTTCTTCTGGTCTGTGCACACCAACATTTTTGCCCCCTATCGCATATAATTCCCTTGGATTTCTGCATCCCAAGTGCATGACACTGCACCTCTTCACATTAAATCATAACTGACAAACATTAGACCATTCTTTCCTCGTGTTATTCACTCCCTCAGGGGAGTATACTCTGTCATCTGCAAAAAGACTGCCTTTTCCATTCAGTTCTTCAGCAATATCACTCACAAATACATTGAACAGTACCGGTCCCAAGACCGATTCCTCGTGCACTCCACTAATCACCTTCCTTTCATCCAAGTGAGTTCCGTTTACCATCATCTTCTGTTGTCTGTCAGTTAACCAATTTCTGATCCAGTTCACCACCTTGGGGACCCATCCCCAGGCTGATCAGTTTATTGATAAGCCTCCTGTGAGGAACAGTATCAAAGTCTTTGCTGAAATCTAGGTAGATCACATCCATCGCATGCCCTTGATCTAGTTCTCTGGTCACCCAGTCAAATAACTCAATCAGATTTGTTTGGAAAGATTGTCCTTTGGTAAAACCATGTTGCATTGGATCATGCAACCTATTGGTTTTGAGAAAGTCCACTATTCCCTCTTTCAGGAGTGCCTCCATTACTTTTCCTGCCACCGAGGTAAGGCTAACTGGCCTGTAGTTTGTCACTTCTTCCCTGTCACCACTTTTGTGAAGAGGTACCACATCAGCCCTTCTCCAGTCCTGAGGAACTTCTCCTGTCTCCAAGGATCTATTAAAAACATCCTTTAAAGGCCCTGCCAGAACCTCTCTGAGCTCTTTCAGTATCCTTGGATGTATCCCATTCGGTCCCATGGCCTTGTCCACTTTCAGTTTTGCAAGCTGCTCTAACACATCATCTTCTGTGAATGGTATAGTATCTACTCCATTCCCATTTGTATATTTGTCAGTCACAGGTAGTCCTTCTCCGGGATTTTCTTTAGTAAAAACAGAACAGAAATATTTGTTTAGCATTTTTGCTTTGGCAATGTCACTTTCCATGAATCCGTTCTCTGCACTTTTAAGTTTTGCGATTCCACCTCTGATCTTCCTCTTCTCCCGAATATACCTAAAAAAAATTGTTGTCTCCATGCTTCAGTTCTTTAGCCATCTTTTCTTCTGCCTTTGCTTTTGCTATCCTTATTTCTCTTTTTGTCCCTTTTAGCTTTATCCTGTATTCTGTTCTGTGTTCCTCTATTTGTGAACTTCTGAATTTTGTGAAAGCTGTGTTTTTTGTCTTTATTTGTGCGGCTATTTCTTTGGAGAAATCAAATAGGTTTCCTTTTCCTCTTGTTTTTATTTACTTTCCTTACATATGTATCTGTTGTCCCTTTTATTGCATCTTTTAGTTTAGCCCACTGCAATTTCACTTCCCTTATCCCCTTCCACCCTGCCAACTCCTCCTTCAGGACTTGGCCATTTTACTGAAGTCAGTATTTTTGAAGTCTAGGACTTTGAGTTTGCTGTGATTGGACTCTGCCTTTTCTTTTATCGCAAACCACACTGTGTGATGATCGCTGCTGCTCACATGGGCACCCACCTGGATATTCGACACACTATCTCCGTTGGTGAGTACTAAATCCAGCATCAAACCTTTCCTGGTCAGTTCTAACACCATTTGTCTTAGCAATGCATCTTGGAAGGCATCTACAGTTGTTTTACTTCTTTCCAGATTTGCAGAAGGAATACTCCAATCCACATCGGGTAGATTAAAGTCACCCAATATGATCATTTCCGCCTTCATGGCTACCTTTGCAATATCAATAATCAAGTCTCTATCCATTTCTTGCGTTTGAGTTGGAGGCCTGTAGACTACACCAGTATGGATGACAGTGCTAGCTCCTCTTTCCAACACAATCCACAGCGCTTCTTCTTTTCCCCACGTCCCCTGCATTTCAGCAGCTTTAATATTGCTTTTGACATATAGGACTATGCCTCCTCCTTTTCTGTCTTCTCTATCACTTCTAAAGAAATCATAACCAGCTATGACTAGATCCCATTCATGCAACTCATTAAACCACATTTCTGTAATGGCCACTGTCATTTCCACCATTAGGGCTTCCAGGTCAGGAACTCTGTTGGCTAGGTTTTGAGCATTTGTGCTCATTGCTTTACAGCATTTGTTGACTGACTTGTCTGTATTTGCATGGATTTTGTTTTACACGCCTCTTCCCACTTGCCATTGATGTGTGGGTTAATAGTGGGGCTGTTTCCAATGTTGTTATGTTTTTGCTGGGAGTGACGTCCTCAACTTGTTCTTCTCCATCAATCACCCCCTTTCCCTAGTTTAAATGCCTGTCTATGTAATGCCTGAATTTTTCACTTAGGATCCTTTCCCTGTGACAGAGCGATGTAGTCCATCTACCCAGCATAGCCTCTTCTTATTCCATCTATTTCCCCAGTTGTCAATATATCTAAATCCTTCTTGTTTGCACCAGGTTTGGAGCCATGTATTAAAGCTGATTATGTGATGCAGCCTTTCTGCCCCCTTACGAAGAACATGTAGAACTTCTGAGAATGTTACAGTGTTAACAATGGGGTTGAGTTTCTCTCCCAGAATCTGGAATTCCCAGTGCTATCCACTGCTTGCCCCAAGACAAGCATTGTGGAACCTGTATGCCTCTTTGGGGAACCTGCCAGGTTCTTGTGGCCTGAACTGGCCATGTTAGAAACAGGATACTGGGCATGATGGACCTTGATCTGACCCAGAAAGGCATTTCTTATGTTCTTATCTAGGCAACATCAGTGACATCATACAAGCATGTGCCTCCATTCCTCTGCTATCCTTTAAAAACCCCTTTCTCCATGGACAAGCAGGATATAATCGGTCACACAGATAGGCATCATCATCCCTGATGGCACCAGCCTGGACTTGCTCTCCCAGTGTCCAGAAGAATCTAGAAAACTCTTCTGGGCATGTGCGAGTGAACCCCTCTGTGTGTCCATTGTTCCTCCCTAAGCAGGATGGAATTTGCTCTTCCTTTCTCTTTATTTTAAAGTTGTTCTCCTTCTAAAATTCCTTTATTTTTGTTTTAAGTCCTCTCATTCTCAGTAGGAAGAGTGCTGTACAGCCTTCCACTATGGTACATTCCTCCTCTACCTCGTGTTTATGTTGCATTTTACTACCTTGGCTCCTGCCAACCAGGTAGGCGGCAACCACACCAATGATTTCTTATCTATTCTGCAAGTTCCTCCCTTTCTTGCAGAATCCTCTCTTTCTGCCCATCGAGTTTCCCCTCACAGAGCTGATTCATCCTCTCAAGACCACGGCGCCAGCCACACTAGCCCATGCTCTCACAAGGCAACAGCCACGCAAGCTCGCCTGCTCCAAAAATCAGTGTCCTGGTAAAATAAAATGTCAGAATACTTACATAATTAAAAAAAAAATGAGGGGTGCTGGAAGGAAACAAGTACTGCATTCCTGTCCTGCTGAATCAGCAGGTACCTCAGTGAATAAGCGCACCTCTCGTCCCAAACCAGCTGGGGGCCTCTCCTCTTGTCAGAATTTATTAGGCCTTTTTCTCTTGTCAGAGTCAACCAGGCATGCATTGCGAGTACATAGAAAAAAATAGTAATATTAAAATCAAATGAAAAAAATTAAACAAAGAAGAACAAACATAGTGCCCTTGTACACCTGCAGGCTCGTGACCTCCCAAACTAATCTTCATGATTCAATGTTTACATTGGCTCCCTTCTTCCCTCTGACATCACAAATGTGATTCGGTCAATATACGCCTGTGCCCCTGAGGGGGATCAACCCCACGGACATCCTCCCTGGTTTTCTCTTCTGGTTTTCCTCAGCTAATGCCAGCTAATGGCTTCAATTCACCACGGAATGGTATCCCGGGTGCAAGAGGCCCTCCAGTAGTCCAGTTATCTGGCCTTGCATCTCAGCTCTGAATTCATCCATCTGGGTGGCTAATTATATCCTCCTTGTCCATGGAGAAAGAAAGGTTGCTTACCTGTAATGATGGTTCTCCATGGACAGTGGGCTAATTCAGCTGCACAATCTCTCCCTCCTCCCCTACCTGTTGAAGCCACTGTAGATTTTGCCAGCAGTCATCTGGGAGGGATTGAGGGGGAAGAGCAATGGACACACAGAAGAGTTCACGCAGAGGGATTCACTCGCACATGCCAAAAAGAGTATTCTATGCTCTGAGAGAGCAAATCCTGGCTTGGTGCCATCAGGGATTGACACCCATCTGTGTGGCTGATTTATTCTGCTGTCCATGGAGAACCATCATTACAGGTGCTGTTGCTGGCGAAGGAGCAGAGGCTCACTGCCTCCTGGCACAGGATTGGTGAACCCGTCCATCTCTGCTTGTTGATGTAGAACAGGTTGTCGGTCTGGATTAGGACAACTTGGTGCTGAAGGTTGTGTTGGAAAGCCCGGAGGGCATGCGCTACCGCCTGGAGCTTCAGGAGGATGATCTGCCGGAGGCTCTCCTCCTGCAATCAGCTGCCCTGCATGTGGAAGCTGTTGCAGTGAGATCCCCAGCCCAGTTTGGAGGTATCTATGGTAAGAATCCTCGGGGGGGGGGGGGGGCCGGGACCTGGAAGGACATCTCGGCCTGCAGATGCTGGAACTGTTGCCACCAGCCAAGGGAGTTGGCCACAGGATAGGTCGTGACCACTCTGTCCTGTAGGCATCCCATTGCTTGTGACCACTGGGAGCTCAGAGCCCACTGGTCCAGCCACATATGCCGGTGGGCATCCAGGGTAACATGCACATTGGAGGCCATGTGTCCCAGAAGGCAAAGCAGGAGGCAGGTAGAGACCGAGGGTTGACCCTGGATGTGCCCTGCGAGCGTCCTGAGGCACTGGGCCCTGTCTGGAGGGAGAGGAAGGCCTTGGCCCGGACGGTGAAAAGCAGTGCCCCTATGAACTCCAGGTGTGCCAGGTGGAGATAGAAATTTGGATAATTTATGATGAACCCCAAGTGTTCCAGAATGAGGATGGTGCGGGCCGTCATCTGATTAGCCTCTGCAGTGGTGCCGCCCTTCATGAGCCAGTTGTCCAGATACAGGAAGACAGACACCCCCTGGAGACACAGGAAGGCAGTGACCACTGCCAGGCACTTGTGAAGATCCTTGGGGTGGAGGCCAGACTGAAGGGTAGAACCCTGTACTGATAATGGCAGCCTCCTACCATGAAGCGGAGGTACTGCCTGTGAAGAGGGTAGATGAAGATGTGTTTTTAGCCAGCCTTTAGATCCAAGGAGCATAACTAGTCTCCCTGCCAGAGGTATGGCAGCAATGTTCCAAAGGAGAGCATCTTGAAGTTCTTCCTCACCAGGAACTGGTTGAGGTCTCACGCAGGTCTAGGATGAACCAAAAGCCCCTGGTCTTTTTGGGCACCAGGAAATAGTGGGCATAGAACCCTTTGTCCCTGAGGTGGAGGGGAATGGGTTCTGCTGCCCTTTCTGCCATAAGGTTTGCAAGTTTCTGCTCAAGCATGTCCCGGTGAAGGTGATGCATCAGGAGCTCTCCCAGAAAGAATAGCAGGGGCATCTGTTCGAGGTGGAGGAGGTACCCCTCCTTCACTACCTGCAAGGCCCACGTGTCGGTAGTGATGGTGGGCCAGCGGTCAGCGAAGAATACCAGATGCCCTCCGCCCATGTGCTGCGGGGCAGGTCCTTCTGGGGAAAGAGAGGCTATGCCCCAGGAGTCAAATCCCTCCCTCCAGATTGTGCCTGAGGCACGGTCTGGGGCTTGGGGGCCTTACGAGGGCTGTGCCCTTGTCCCTTGGTCTACTGGCCCTGTTAGGGAGCTGGGAAGGCTGAGTGTTGAGGATAGTTCCCGTAAGCCTTCCTCTTTTTTGGGTATAGGGGCTTTTTACCCAAAGCTTTCCTTCAGGAAGGGAAAGCAATCTTCTTAGAGAGTATGGTCATGGTCTCTGAACTCGGACTCCAGCTCAGCGATCTTGTCCATCATGGACTTGCTGAAGAGGTTCACTTCCCAGCAAGGGACATCAATCAACTTGTCCTATACCCATTGCTCCAAGTTGGAAGACTGTAGCCAGGCATAGTGATGGGCACTAATGTCCACCACTGCTACTCTAGCTGCTGACTCAAAGCCATCATAGGCCACTCAAATCATAAAATTGGAGCATTCCCTGACTGTGGAGACCAGGATCCGGAACTGCTGAAGAGGTTCCTCAGAGATACCATCTGAGAACCCAGCGAGTTCCCTCGTCATGTCCCACAGATTCATGCCATGTACAGCTAGTATGCCTAAATCTGGTCAATGAACATTGAGCCCTGGTAGCACTTCCTGCCCAGGGTATCCATAGCATGGGCCTTCCTACCTGGGGGCACCGAGGAGTGTGTTTTCTGGCTCTTGAGCCTATGCATGGCCAACTCCACCACCATGGAGCTGTGAGGCAGTTGAGCTTTTTGGAAGTCAGAGCTCCGGTGGACCCGGTACATTGAGTCCAGCCGCCTGCTCATAATGGGAACTGAGGCCGGGGTCTTCCACATATTGAAGAGCAGCTGCTTCAGGGGGGACAGGCACAGTAAGGGTTTCCTTGTGGGGAGCCTCAAACTGGAGGATCTCGAGGTCCTCCACCTGAGACTCCTTCTCAGACTCGGTGGTGAAGGCAAGAGACTTCACCATATCTCTTACAAAGTCCAGGAAGGCCAGATCCTCGGGTGGGGACCGGCGCCAGGCCTCTGGAGGGGAAGGATCTGAGGGAACATCCCTGTGGAGCCAGGTGTCTGGGGACTCCTCATCCTCAGTCTCCCTGTCTGACCCGGAGTCGGAAGAGACCTCGAGGGTCCTCCTGGCCTCAGGCTGGAGCCCCAGCCCTGATGACCCTGATGCCCTTGCACTCTGAGTTGGGTGTGCTGTGTGGAGAGGTCCTTGGTCTGACTGGGACCGGGCCTGGGGTTGCCTTTCGAGGCAGAAGGTGTTCGAGGATCAGCTCCACCTCTGGAGAAGCTCTCGCTGTGGAGGGGCTGGTGGTCGGGAGTGATGACCAGAGGAACTGGGCATCAGAGCCCGCTGCTGGGCCATGAAAGCAGACAGACTGTGTTCTGTCATCCTGGCCTTGATGCCAGATGGCTCCGCAGCCACTGGCGCAGGCACCGAGGATCTCGGGCCTGATGCTGGCACCTCAAGAGGGTGTCCTTGACCATGATGGCCTCGGAGGACCAAGACCAATCCTCAGACACCAAAGGCACTTTCTCCCACGAGGGCAGCTTTGAGGGCCGCTCCCAACCATCGCCCTTGGCCTCGGATCAAGGGCTCCGAAGTCGAGGGCCATGGAACCTCCCCACATCACCTGAGGAGGCCACCAATGATGGCTCTTCAAGGGGCGTTCTTCCCCTAGGGAGCTCCAGCTCAACACTCCGTGACTTTGAGGCTCGAAGGCAGCATGGTTGCCGCGTGAGGTTGAGGCCTCAGTGGTGGCCCTCAAGGGTGTTGGTCCTGCAGACTGCTCCGGGGCTGAGTCGGTCTTATGGAAAATCGACTCATGCTGCTTCTTGCAGCTTTGGAGAGCCTTAGGGGTCATCTGATGGCAGAGACCACATGCCAAGGCATCATGATCCAGTTTGAGGCACCAAAGGCAACAATCATGCGGATCTGTGCATGACATATTGTGAGCGCAGCAGTCGCAAGGCTTGAAGCCACTGACCAAGGCCATGGTGGTGAAGACTATTCCCTTGACCCGGCCAGAAAGAGTGTGAAAACCCATGCACTGGAGAAAAAAAAACCCAAGGGGAAAAAAGAAAAGGAACCCGAGAAAAATGTGATGCCGAAAGCAAGCGGAATCAAGATGTGGGAGGGCACCACTACGTGACCAGAGGAAAAGACAAGAAAAAAAATATCAAATTTTCCAGGGGGAACAGACAAACATCCGATGGGCTCCATGGAAAAAAGGAGACTGAGGCAAGATGGCACTCTTAGGCGGGAAGGGGACCACGCATGTGTGGTACATCTCCCAAAGGCTTTCTTTGAAAGCTAGGGAGAGATTACCATGCAGGCTTGACAGCGCCGACGTCACCCATATGTAAGGGCTGATTTCCTGCTTGTTCTGTTACAGGTGATTAACTATGCTTTCTTTACATATAAGCAATTCCATTATTCCTTTTGCCCTGTATAATGCGCTCTCTAAAAGGACCCAGGCTACAGGTCACAGGGGACTGTGGCTTAGTCCTGGTTGTTTACTGTCTGATTCTTTAAGTGTTTCAGTATGAAAAACTTTGGAATAGGAGTGCTAATCAATGTCAGGCTCAACTGTTCTTGCTGACCTACAGCCAGGGGAGGGAGGGTTTGGGGGGGAGGGTGGGGGGAGTGTCACCCTTGTGCAGGGTTTACACACATCCAGCAGCAACATGGGGGAAGATAGGAGGCTGGACTTTAACCATACCTTTTTCATTTTTCTAACATTTATACCTAGGATATATACATATTTGCAAAATAAGACCTTTGTGCTTGAGGTGTGATCTTCCTGTAGTTGATGTCACCAGCCAATAGGAAGGGTCAGTGTTGAATGACATCAGACAGTTTTCAATGACATCAGTTATAGACAGAACATATCCTGACTTTTGTAGCCTGTTCTCACTTTGCCTTGAGTGTAATTTTGTTTCCTGAACCTGTAAGGTGAACGAATGTGAACTGGAGGTCTCAACAAAGTAGTCACCAATAGATGGTTTCCTGGTGTTGTATTAACTCATGCCAGTAGGAGGGAAGAGTCCTGATGCACTTTGCTTGGCACCACATCCCTAATATTTCTGTTTGTTTTTTTATTTCCCAGGCTCTGTGCAACATGTTCGTTCTCTATGGGGCAGTAGTGGCAACAATGACCACCTGGTACCCCATTAACAAGAGAGCCGTGGGACTCATGGTTCCATATCTGATCTGGCTGTCAATGACCTCCGCTCTCAACTACTGCATCTGGAGAGACAATCCTGAGAATAAGAAGCAATGCTAAACTGAATGACATGGAAACGCTTTGATATATTCCCTTTCCTGCAGCCACAAACAGAATGGAGAGACCCTATTACCCTGTTTATCCCCCAAGAGGCTGATCAACCATCGTTGCAAACAGACTTTACTCTTTTGCGTTCAAATTTAGACATCTACAACAAAAAAACCCAAACCTGATTAAAAGCTGTAAAAACTGTAGTAGGAAATGCTATATATATATATATTCCTGGCCCCCAACTCTCTCAAAGCTCTGCCATCCTGCTTCTTCCCTGTTTCCTGCTGTGCTCAGCAGTACGACTGACGTACTCAGTATTTTGAAGTCCTTTTACAGTTTCCCCTGTGTGGTTGTCCTGTCATTCCTAACCTACAACTGCTCATTTCAGTGGTTAAGAAAACCATTTAAAAAATATAAATGTAATAAAGAAGAAGACATGAATGCGGACCCTGGGCTATATCCATTTTCTGTGCCCGTTGCTATCAGAGATGATGATGAGATACTCTTTGATAAAAGACAGACTATCTCCTCAGCATGTTATAAAGATACTGAAAACTATGACCTGAGCAGGTGTGAGAAGGAAGGCATGGAGCAACTGCACATATGGATATCACTTTATCAATATAGGGCATTTTAAACTCAAAGGACAAGGATGGTTGTAGGTTTGTCCTGTTCGGTCAAGTGTGGATGTGTAGCAAAGGTGATGCGTGTGGGTGCAGGAGGGAGACCGAGTCATTCTGGGTGACTCTTGCTGACGGAGTATGGTGCTGGCACAGAGCAGAGAGACATTGCCAGCACACATCTTACCAGTCTCTCCGAATGTGTGAGGGCAGCACCAGGGAGAGAGCAAATGAAAATGCTTCTTTAAGGCTGACCAAATAAGAATTGCAGTCTTTAGGCACACACCTCTCATCTCAGGAGTTTCTGCCTGAAACACAAGATCACTAAAGTGGGGTAATGCACAGCCAGCAACTCCATTTCAGGAATGACTGCATGACAGATGTGTTTAACGATGCATGGTAGATAACTGCTATAATAATGTATGTTTCCCATGTACTAAACTGCAAGCCACACTGAGATCATCTCTGGGTGAAAGATGTTCTATGAATTCCAACTTGCCAGCCAGGACCAGCCTGACACACATGCGAGAATATTGTTCGCACAGGGCCCTGTGCATCAGGGGGCCCTGCGTCAGCTTCATGCCGCACATGCTGTCTGACAGACTGAGAGTGTGTCCTGACCATTTGTAGGGCCAGCCCATCCATTGTGTAGGAATGTTGCCCGCACATGGCCCCGCGGCTGCCTGATCAGCTTCAGAGGGAGCAGGGGAGGCCTGAAGCCCCGGATCACCTCTGCACAGCCGCCAGTGAAGAACAGCATCTTCCTTCATTCCGGCAGCTGTGTTCTCTTGCAGCCTGCCGGCGCGCTGAGTACCAGGAGTTTAAAGGACATTTTCTGTTTCGCGCAAGACAGGAAATGCCCCTTAACCTCCTGGCACTCAGCGCGCCTGTGGGCTGCAAGAGAACACAGCTGCCAGAATGAAGGAAGATGCCATTCTTAACTCCAGCAGCTGTGCAGAGGTGATCTGGGGCCTCAGGCCTCCCGAGCACCCTCTGAAGCCACTCAGACAGGCGCAGGGGGGACTTGGACTGGAAATGAGCTGATAGGCGAGCTAGGATAGACTGGAAATGGGCTGATTGGGGGGAGGGAATGGGATAATGGAACTAGAAAGGAGTGGATGCTGGGAAGGACTGGAACTAGAAGGGAGCTGATGTTGGGGGAGGACTAGAAGGGGCTGGGGCTGGGAGAGTGAGGATGGAGAGGGGAAAAGATATTTTGTGGGAGGGAAGAAAAATCTACGATTGGCTGGGTATTGGGAAAGTAAGTGGGGACTGAGGATGGAAGTGTGAAATTTGAGTGTGAAAAAGGAATAAAGAAAGAAGTGGAGGAAAGAGCAAAAGGGGTCAAGATCAGTATGTTAAAGCAGATGTAGAGAGAGAATGGAAAAAAAACAGAAGAGAGAAGAAAGGACAAATGGACAGCAGACAATGGAGATTTAGCAGAAGACATGAAGAAACCAGAAGAAAGTGACTGGAGCAATTGCAACTGAAAAATAAAATGCCCAAACAACAAAAGGTAGAAAAATATTTTTTTTATTTTGAATTTATTAACTGGAATATGTCAGCTCTGGGAAATGTGTATCACTAACGTCTTTGCATTTTTGTTTAGTACAAAAGGAAATTAATTTGTAGTTTTATTTCTCCAGTGTTGTTGTACATTCCAAGTTTAGCTTTTGGGGTTCCGAGTTTAACTATTTTCTTCATATTTCTAAACTGTGATCCCTTGTTCTTTGTTTGGTGACGGTCTATGTTCTGCATGTGCAACCAAGCTGAGGTATTCTGTTCATGTAGTTTCTATGTGACAGTGCCACTTGTTCTCTTTCCCCAGTAGGAGATTTATTGGTATTCTCTGAGATGTATTGGTTTAATATTTACAGTGTTGCCTTTTGATAGGTAGGGTTTGGTGCATTGTGAGTCCTGGTAGTGCTGTTATGATACAGTGGGTTTGCTATGGGTTCTAAATGGGCAGAGTTTATAGTATTCCTAATGTGCCTGGCAGTTGGCACTGGAATATAGCAATGCAGAAATCTGTTAGCATTTCTTTATCCTCACTGCCCATGCAAATTGTATTCAAACGCTCATTAAGAGGCATGTCTACTAAAAGTTAAGGCGCATTCACAAATGTTAATACGCGTTAAGTGCAGGAACAGCCATTTATTTCTACTGGTGCAGTGGCACTTAATGCACATTAATGTCTAGTAAACATGTCCCTAAGTCATTGTCAGGAGAAAAAAGAGTCTTGTGAAGGGCTCCTTTGAAAACTGCCTAAAATTTTAGATGAGCAAAATATATATTCTAAAATAAAATAAATGAAATGTATGCAAATGAGGTCCAGTGGATATGCAAATGAGACCCCACAATGAGTCTCCACAAATGGCCCCACATCACCCTTGGGCCGCCCCTGTTGCCAGCTAACTCCTGGCGTCAGGAAGCGCTTTGCTGTAGTTCTTGTTTTTTGACTCCTATCTCCATGGGATTGGTCACAACATGGACAACTATCCATAGAGTTGCCAGGAGTCACTATCCACTCGACAACATAGAAACATGATGACAGAAAAAGACCACATGGCCTATCTAGTCTGCCCTTCCATATCAACCACTACAACAGTCCCCTTTTTCCCTTTAGAGATCCTCTGTGTTTGTCCCAGATACTTGCCTCATCTTTACCACCTCCACTGGGAGACTATTCCACGCATCTGCCACTCTTTCTGTAAAGAAATATTTCCACATATCACTTCTAAATCTATCCCCTTTCACACTCATCCCATGTCCCCTCGTAGCAGAACTTGCTTTCAATCGAAAGAGGCTCTCCCCCTCTGCATTTATGCCACCGAGGTATTTAAACATCTCAATCATATCACCTCTATCCTGCCTTTCCTCCAAGGTGTACATATTAAGATCCTTAAGTCTGTCCTCATATGCTTTATAATGAAGACCATTAACCATTTTAGTAGCCACCTTCTGTACTGACTCCGTCCTGTTTATATCCTTTTGAAGGTGCGGTCTCCAGAATTGCACACTATACTCTAAATGAGGTCACACCAGACTTATACAGAGGCACTATCACCTCCTTTCTTTCCTCCTCATGTGATTTGTCGCCTATCTGACTAATGTCAGTCTGCACTAGGTTCTACCGTGATGTGGGAGAGGATGGCTACTGAGAATTGAAGTTGGGGTAGAGGATGACAAATCTATGGTGCATCGTCTGAAGCCAGAGAAGCCTTTACCTGTGTACTCTGAAGTTCTGAGGATGCAAAGTCTGACCTTCACTGCTGTACACACCCAGGGTGCGTCTAATCATTACAAAAATGACTCTAATGGCCACTAGAGGGTGCCACAGCAGCATACTATCATCATGGCATAGTTGAGTTAGGTAAGGGAGATTTTGGGCCAGGCATGGAGTTATGACCCCACCCTCATGTATTTTAGGAGGGTGATACAGACAGGAAGAAAGCAGTGACTGTGAGAAGATAAACTAGTACCATTGCCAGCTTAGTCCACTTGAAAGTACAGGAATTAATAAAAACAAAGCAAAATATAAGGTGATACTTGTAATTGGATTAACAGGAGCTCAACCCCCTTTCCTCAGGAGATGAGGCAGAACAGTGACAGGCAGGAGCTGGTGTTTGAAGGGAAGGGGGCTTGTTTTATGGTGAGGGTGTTGCTATGGCGATTCTCTCCTAGTGCCTAGTGTATTTATAAACGGAATAGTCACAGCTGGAAATAGTGCTAGCAGGGGAACATGTCCCAGGCTAGGAAATACTGGAAACCATAACCAGCTCTCCTGAAAATAAACTTCTCCCCCCCCCTCCCCTCCGCTTCAGGCAGCTGCCCTCTGATATCAGGTTCTAAGCTGGGCAAAAGGCAGACATGCCAGCAGCAGGAGCAATGAGTCTTCCTCCCTGTCAATCGATGGTCACAGAGGTCAATGCCAGTTCCACAGAGGAGGAGAGAATCCCGTGACTTTAACATCCATCGTCCCCACCTCAGTGCATCAGATTCCACAGTCCTCTGTGCATCTTCCTCTTAGTATCTCATTCACTTAAGCATTCACCCTAACACCTGATGCAACTAGTCAGAAAACAGCAGACACTAGATTAGTGCCTCAGTCGTGCATTACATCTGAATAGCTATCACAGATTTCAATCCAAGCCACAGTCCAAATACCAAACCAGAGGCCTTCCAGCTTCACATAATACAAACAGCTTCCCAAAGTGGTTTAACCAAAGGCTGGTTGCTGTGCAAATTAACCATGTTGTTGTTAAGTGCCGTCGAGTCAGAGTCGACTCATGGCGACCCTCTGGATAGCTATCCTAAATTGTGTTCGGTCTTCGGTCAGGCGGCTCATTGTTGACAGACTGGTACCCGTAGCTGCTGTTATTGTATCGATCCATCTCATTGCTGGCCTTCCTCTTTTTCGTTGACCTTCTATCTTGCCAAGCATAATGTCTTTCTCTAATGATTTCTCTCTTCGCATGATGTGTCCAAAGTATGAAAGTCGAAGTCTTGTCATCTGAGCTTCTAAAGAAAGCTTAGGTTTGATCTCCTCTAGTACCGACTGGTTTGTTCTTCGGGCAGTCCATGGTATACACAGTATTCGCCGCCAGCACCATAATTCAAAGGCATCAATTTTCTTCCTATCTGTCTTTTTCACTGTCCAGCTTTCACATCCATATGATGTTATTGAAAATACCATGGCTTGAACAAGTCAAATCTTTGTATGGAGAGAGACATCTCTGCTCTTGAGAATCTTATCTAGGTCTTTCATAGCCATTCTGCCAAGAGCAATGCGTCGTCTGATTTCTTGACTGCTTATTGCTTCTTTATTGATAGTTGATCCAAGTAGGTTAAAGTTGTTCACAATTTCAATTTCTTCTCCTTCAACGATGAACCTGTTGATTATGCCAGTTATCATGATCTTTGTCTTCTTTACATTAAGGTGCAGGCCCATTTTGAGAATATGTTCTTTGAATGTGAGAAGCAAATGTTTCAGATAAAGTGAAGATGATCTGAAACATTTGCTTCTCACATTCAAAGAACATATTCTCAAAATGGGCCTGCACCTTAATGTAAAGAAGACAAAGATCATGATAACTGGGATCACACAAACATTGTCAGCTGTTACCTTAATGGATTAAAACATTTCAGTACATTTTTGAACGTTTTGGTAACTTCGGACTTTAGAATTTCATATTGAGATGGTCTTTGAGAGATCGTTTTACTCATTTCAAAGACGGGAGTCAAGTTTTGAGAAGTACGACGTAAAATAGAAAATTTATGACCTCTCGATATTATTTTTAAGATGAGCACTAGTGGTTTTTACCAGAGTATAAATAAGTAATTAAAGATTAAGGAAATAAAACAGAAAAAAATTTTTACGTTGGGAGTACCACCGGTGGATAGCAGAATGCTGTTGGACAATTAAAAGAAGATTAAGACTATAGTACACCTGTTTAAGCTTTTTTCTACAACATTTAAATGGAGTAAATTGCAGGTTTACATAGTTTTAAAGTATTTCCCTGTAGTTCTACTGAACGTCATCATACTATTTACTAGATTGTTCTTTGATAAGGCTTTCAATGCTGCTTCAACTTCTTCTTTCATCACCAATGGTTCCCGATCATAAGGTACAGGTTGAAACGGCTGTTGGTCCACTTGATCTTTATCATATAAAAACTCTGTATATTCCTTCCACCTTTTCTTGATCTTCTCAGCATCATTCAACATAGAACCTTGAGCATCTTGTAACATTCCAATTCGAGGCTGGAACTTTTTCTTTAACTCTCGTAGCTTTAGGAAAGCCGATCTTGTTCTTCCTCTAATAGTTTCTGCTTCTATTTCCTTGCAAGTGTCATTATAGTACTTTTCCTTGTCCTGTCTTGCTGCACGTTGGAAATCTCTGTTGAGTTCTGCGATTGTCTTTCTTTCTCCTATGGCTTTAGCTTCTCTGCGTTTCTGGGCAATTTTCAGAGTTTCTTCCATCATCCATTTTGGCCGTTTTTGCTTTTTCACCTTTTGTACAGACTTCTCGCTTTCTTCCAACACAACCTTCTTGATGTCATTCCATAACTCTTTTGGAGCTCTGTCATTTGTATCTAAAGCAGCAAATCGATTTTGCAGGCAGTCTTTAAATTCCAGTGGTATATTCTCAAGGTCATATTTTGCTGCATTCATGAGTGGTTTGCTCTTTTTCAACTTTAGCTTGAGTTTGCATACTAGTAGTTGATGATCTGTACCACAGTCAGCTCCAGGTTTTGTCTTTGTTGACGTTACAGAGCTTTTCCATCGTTGACTTCCACAGATGTAGTCAATTTGATTTTTATACAATCCATTGGGTGAAGTCCATGTGTACAGTCGCCGCTTGTGTTGCTGGAAGAAGGTGTTTGAGATGAATAGATCATTGGTCTTGCAGAATTCTATCAGTCTTTCTCCAGCTTCATTTCTGTTGCCAAGTCCATATTTTCCAACTACTTTGCCTTCTTCTTTGTTGACAACTTTTGCGTTCCAGTCACCCATGACTATCAGGATATCCTGTTTGCATGTTCTGTCAATTTCAGCTTGTACTTGTTCATAGAACTCTTCAATTTCATTCTCTTCTGCAGCTGTTGTTGGGGCATATACTTGAATTATAGTTGTGTTGATAGGCAATCCTCGTAGACGAATAGAGATTAAGCTTTTGCTGACTGCATTGTATTTCATTACATTCTTGCAAGTTTCTTCTTTATTATAAATGCAACACCATTTCTTCTTTGTCTTTCATTTCCAGCATAGTAGACCATGTGATCATCTGATGCAAAGTGCCCCATGCCAATCCATTTCAGTTCGCTGACACCCAACAGATCAAGCTGTACATGTTCCATTTCATTCTTGATCACCTCCAACTTCCCTTGGTTCATGCTTCGTACGTTCCATGTTCCAATGTGTAAGACATCTTTACAGCTTCTGACTCTCATTTCATGCGCAGCTACATCAGCAGTCAGACTTCCCAAGGGCTTTGATCCAACCACATCATAAATGCTGGCTTTACTCGGAAAACTCTTCAGCTCTTCCCCAGTAGCTAGTTCAGTGCCTTCCGACCTGGGGGTCTCATCTTCCAGCACCATAGCACAATTTGTTTTGTTGTAACTATCCATTGGGTTTTCATGGCAAGATACAGAAGTAGATTGCCGGACCTTTCTTCCGCGCAGTTTAAGTTTGGTGTTGTTGCCGTTGTCACATAAATGTGATCAGGGCCGGCCCGTCCATTGAGCGAGAATGTTTTTTGCACAGGGCCCCGCTTTTCAGGGGGCCCCGCGCAAAAAACATTCTTTTCGAAAAGTAAAATTGAAAAAAAAAAAAAAAACCTGTCTGCTGCCGCGGTCGGGGCCGCCGCGGCAGAATCGAGCGTGCCGCGGGGCCCCCCTGTGCACGGCAGAGCCTGCCCTCCCCTGTAGCAGCTCTCTCTTTGGAGCTGAAGTCAGACGCGCCGGCTTGCAGAGCGCGAGGGAGGAGTTTCTCCCTCGCTGCTCTGTCTTCTCTCGCGCTCTGCTCTGCAAGCCGGCGCGTCTGACTTCAGCTCCAAAGAGAGAGCTGCTACAGGGGAGGGCAGGCTCTGCCGTGCACAGGGGGGCCCCGCGGCACGCTCGATTCTGCCGCGGCGGCCCCGACCACGGCAGCAGACAGGTTTTCTTTTTATTTAATTTTCCCTGGGCTGGGCTGGGCTGGGGGGGGAGTTGTTAGGACTGCTAATGGGCTGGGCTGGGCTGGGCTGGGGGGGGGGTTGTTAGGACTGCTAATGGGCTGGGCTGGGCTGGGCTGGGGGGGGGTTGTTAGGACTGCTAATGGGCTGGGCTGGGGGGGGTTGTTAGGACTGCTAATGGGCTGGGCTGGGCTGGGTTGGGGGGGGTTGTTAGGACTGCTGCTGGGCTGGGTTGTTAGGACTGCTAATGGGCTGGGGGGGTTGTTAGGACTGCTAATGGGCTGGGCTGGGCTGGGGGGGGGTTGTTAGGACTTCAAATGGGCGGGGGGGGTTTTTAGGACAGCAAATGGAATTGGCAGGGCCGGGGGTGTTATTAGGAATGCAGCTGTGCTGGGGGGGTTGTTAGGACTGCTAATGGGCTGGGGGGGTTGTTAGGACTGCTGCTGGGCTGGGCTGGGCTGGGGGTTGTTAGGACTGCTAATGGGCTGAGCTGGGGGGGGTGTTAGGACTGCTAATGGGCTGGGCTGGGCTGGGCTGGGGGGGGTTGTTAGGACTGCTGGGGGTGGTGGTGGGTTGTTAGGACCGCTAATGGGCTGGGGGGGGGGTTGTTAGGACAGCTAATGGGCTGGGGGGGGGTTTGTTAGGACCGCTAATGGGGTGGGGTGGGGGGTTGTTAGGACAGCTAATGGGCTGGGGCTGGGGGTGGGTTAGGACTGCTAATGGGCTGGGGGGGTGTTAGGACTGCTAATGGGCTGGGGGGTGGGGGTGGGTTAGGACTGCTAATGGGCTGGGGGGTGGGGTTAGGACTTGAGGTGGGCTGATCGGGGTGGGGTTTAGGACTGGCAATGGGCTGATGGGGTTAAGACTGGAAGTGGGCTGATGGGGGGGTTAGGACTGGTAATGGGTTATAGGGGGGGCTTAAACTGAAAATGGGGTGATGGGGGGGTTAGGACTGGAAGTGGGTTGATGGGGGGCTAGGACTGGTAATGGGTTGGGTGGTTGCTATGACTGGAAATGGGCTGAGTGGAAGGGGAGGCTTGAACTGCAAATAGCTGATGGGGAGGGAGCTTGGAATGGAAATGGGCTGTGAGGGAAGGGAGCTAGGACTAAAAATGGGCTGATGGAGCAGCTAGGATAGGACTGGAAATGGGCTGTTGGGGGGAGCTAAGATTGGAAATGGGCTGTGGTGGGGGCTTGAATTGAAATGGACTTATGGAGGGGCTAGAACTGAAAGTAGGCTCATTGGGGGGGGGCTTGGACTGGAATTGGACTGAGTGGAGGGGAGCTATGATTTGACATGGGCTGATGATGGGGCTAGGAAATGACTAGAAATGGGCTGATGGGGGGCTAGGATTGGAAATGAGCTGATGAAGGGACTCAGACTGAAAATGGATGGGGGAGCTAGGACTGGAAATGGGTTGATGGTGGGCTAGGACTGGAAATGGGCTGATGCAGGGACTAGAAGGGAATGGATGCTGGGTGAGACTGGAACTAGAAGGGAGCTGATGTTGGGGGAGGATTAGAATGGGATGGGGCTGGGAGAGTAAAATGGAGAGGGGAAAAATATTTTGTGTGGGAGGGATGAAAAATCTACAATTGGCCTGGTATTGGGAGAGTAAGTGGGGATAGAGGATGGAGGGGTAAAATTTGTGTGGATGAAATAGGAATGAGGAAAGAGCAAAAGGAGAAAGATTAGTATGTTAAAGCAGATGTAGAGAGAGAGAATGGAAAAAAAAACTAGAAGAGAGAAGAAAGAACAAATGGACAGCAGACGATGGACAGTTAGCAGAAAACATGAAGAAACCAGAAGAAAGTGGCTGGAGCAATTGCAACTGAAAAAAAATGCACAAAAGGTAGAAATATCTCTTTATTTTGAATTTATTAACTGGAATATGAAACCTCTAGGAAATGTGCATCATTAACGTCTGTGCTTTGTTTGGTACAAGAGGAAATTAATTTATAGTTTTATTTCTACAGTGTTGTTGTACTTCCAAGTTTGGCTTTTGGGGTTCCCAGTTTAATTATTGCCTTCCTGTTTCTAAATTGTGATTCCTTGTTTGGTGATGGTCTATGTTCTGCATGTGTAACTGAGCTGAGGTATTCTGTTTATGTAATTCCTATTTGACATTGCCACTTGTTCTCTTTCCCCAGTATTCTCTGAAATGTATTGGTTTAATATTTGCAGTGTTGCCTTTTGATAGGTAGGGTATGGTGCTTTGTGAGTCCTGGTAATGCTGTCAGGATACGGCGGGTTTGCTATGGGTTCTAAATGGGCAGCGTTTGTAGTAGTTCCTAATGTGCCTGGCGGTTGGCACTGGATTATAGTAATGTAGAAATCTTTTAGTCTTTCTTTATCCATACACTCATTAAGAGACATGTTTACTAAAAGTTAGTGTATGGTAACATTATGCAAATATTTATGCAAATAAGGCCCATTATGCAAATGAGGCCCCGCACTGAGTCTCCGCACATGGCCCCGCACCCCCCTTGGGCCGCCCCTGAATGTGATCCTCTGCCGTCAACATTGTCCCATTCTGCTGCTGCCCAGATGGGTGGTTTGTCTTGGTCTGGCACCTCAGCTGAGACCTGTCCATCTTGGGAGACCCTGCCAGTAGTTAAACTACGGATAGTTTAGCTCTCAGCATCACTGATGCACGCAAGCCCTCACAGCACAACAAGCTGCAAACCAAGTGAGAGGTAAATTAACCATAATGCAAAGAGTTTCTCCATAACTGAGGCACCTGATGCAGTGAAATTACAACATGGGATCTTTCAGCAATGAAATGATTTCCTGATCCTCGCACCCCATGGGATCAATCATATCTGATCTTACACGCTGCCTCCTTATCGAGCACTAGAGCTTCAGTGATTTCTTAGATATCTGTAGTGAAAAACTCACCTGTATTTAGATTTTGGGCACAAATAGCAGGCATCTTCCACTGGTGCATTAAAAGTCAGTTTCTGGTCTAAGCCGCTGATTATCTCCAGTGTTTAGAAATATGAGTTTCATGAAGGTTTGTTGAATGTAACTTTACTGTGCACCTGTCAAAAAAAGAGTCATGCCATATGGATGCCAGCCATGCTTTTAGTTCTCAGGGCTGGCCCCAACCATCAGGCATACTAGGCAGTTACCTAGGGTGGCAACTTCTGGGGGGAGAGCAGGGCATTCAAAGCTAAACAATAGATTTTGACAGACAAGGGAGTGTAGAGCACCAACACCTTGAACCAATTCTGAGGCCGGCCCTGTTGGCTAGGTCAGAGAAGATGAGCTATCTCACAATAGCTTTACAGCTGACTGGTGCTGGTAGCGTTGAACTGGCCCTTTAAGCACAAAGTCTGAGGCAGTGTCTGTGGAGAAGGTGCTGGGAGTGAGGGGTGAGACGCAGAGGGGGAGGAGGCTGACCTATCTAGCAAAGTGCTTCCAAAAATAAAGAAAGTGGGTTAGAAGGATGGGGGAGGGGAGCATAGGAGAAGCTAAATGTCTGTTACTAGCTTCGGACTCCCAAATTCAGTGTGGAAAATGTCAGGGGTGAAAGCGATGGGGTGTGCTGTGGACATTGATACTGAGCTGGGCAACCAAAAAGCAGTAACAAACATTCTAACATGTAAACGGAAAAACAGTGAACCAAAGCCCAGTGGAGTACCCTCAAATCCCAACAGGTGTATAGTGTAAACAGAAAACCAGAGTATACCTTGACATCCTGATTTTTTTTCTCTCTATAGTAACAAAACCCCAGAAAGCCTGAGGATATACACCCCTAAACCTAGGCAACGGTGTACAGTGTGAACAGAAAGCCAGTGAAGTCCAGTCCAGGGGTGTACCCCAAAACCAAAGCAGGACTTGATAATCAGAAAGCTGGCACAGCATACTGGGGGATGTGAAGGGCTGCAGACTCACTGTGGGGCCTCATCTGCATAAGTCTGTTGTAGGGGCTGAAAACATAGGGCCAAAATGCAGAGCCATGTGGGAAAAACCACAATCATTCATCAGTGGGGCTGACCCTGCCCCAAATCCTGACAGCTGTGTATTGAGTAATTTTAAAAAACAGTATAAGCATGTACCCCATATTCTGACAGATATGTATATTGGGATTAGAAAGTCCGAAGAGGCTCTTTGGCAATGGAGTTTATATGCAGAGGGCCGCACTCTCTTCATGTCATAGGTCAGGTCTTCCACTCCCTGCTGGTCCCAAGGAGGCCAGACAGAAATCACCGCAGTGAGGCAAACTCTAGTAACAATCCTAAAATGAGCTGCAGTGAACCAATGCTACTACTGATGGTATCTGTCATGACAAATTAATGAAAAGGAAATACTGTACGAGTCCATTAAAAATAACGTTAGAAGCAGCCGGGTAACTTGCAAAGGCGCGGAGTGCTTTACATGTCGCCCTCAGGACTCTCACAGCCCATCCGCAGGCAATCAACCTTAGTCCTGAAAGCCACAATCTTTAGTATTCATTCAGTGGCTGTCTTCAAACAGCACCGGTCTCTACCCAGTGCCTGCTGCTTTCCCTGTTATCTGGTGGTTTCATAAAGCAATATATTCTTATACAGAAATAGGCTTTTATGAAATTGCCCTCCCAATGTGCATGAAGATAGATACATGTGGGTAACTACCAGATCCCAGTGAAGATACTCCCGGTGGTAAGGCCGGAGATGGATTAGCGTTTGCACTGAGAATTTTGACAATATGCACGTATTAAATTAGGCCAGAAATGGATGTGCACCAAAGAGCAAGTGCAGATGTGAGTGTATAACTTTCCTGGGGTAATTGTCAAAAGCAGAATATGTTCCAACTTTGATTCAGAAAATTCGCCAACAGTCACACACGGAAAGGGTATGGACCAGAATTCTGTTTAGGCGTGTTCAGGTTTAAAATTAGTCGCATAATGAATGATAGTCTCAATCTGATTCTTGCCTGAAGATGTGCACAGCGGGGTAATTATGTAGGCGACAATGCCAGACAAGATCAGATTCCCAAGCGCAGATATTTTGGGACTGATTACTTGCCGGGCATGGAGGATTCAGGATAACTGGATCTTTCTTTTTCATGCACTGCCAGTTCTTCATAGTTAGGTTTTGTCCTAACTTTGGCATTGTATTTTGAAACAAAATCTCTCCCCTCACCCCATAAGGAGCTTAGAAAGGCGGAACCCTGAAGGTCAGGAGTAATGGACTGGCAAGGTGATATGCTTGGACCTGCTGTATTTCTGCTCGCTCTCTGCACCATGACCAGACAAATAAGACAGTTCAGCTGCTTCTAAGATTATTTCTGTCAGCACCTGTCATTATCCCTAGCCCTTCAGCTCTATTAAAGTACTTAAAAGTGGCCTCGGAAAGAGAGAAAAAGCCATTGTATCTGTAGGCTCTGAGGTCACTCAGTGTCAGCGCCTGGGCCTCGTTCCAATTTCTCAGCATTTTATTCCATATTTAGTTCCAGCCAACTGCATCGACAACTAAACTCGTCCCGGCTCCCCGTCCTCACACTCTCACTGCCTGCAGTATGGCCACGGCAGAGAGTGAGCCCCAGCCCCCTACGGAGGAAGCAAGTCCCGAGGACCAGGCAAATTCCGAGGAGTCCGAAGAAAAGAAGGAACCCGTGGAGTTACCTCCCTTTGAAATAGTAGCTGGGTAAGACTATAAATTCTTCTTTGCAGCAGGTGCACAGGTGTGGTGCTGTGCCCATCAATTATTAGTTAAAAAGAAAATGGTGCACATAAAAGGTAGAAGACCCAGGGACTCATAATGTCTATTCAGGGCTGCCTGTTCTGTTTCATGACATACCTTCAGGAGCTAAGCACTGAAAGGGATGACTGATTCTGTAAAGACAAGATCTTGGGGACAGAACCGATTTTAATTTAGTTGGGGGGAAGGTCACACAGTATTCTCAGCATGCATAATACATAATCTAGCTCTGAGACACAGGCAAAGGTTAATCAAGAGAGCTTTTGGTAACCCACCAGTGAACTACTTTGGACTTGCAGAGAACTAGCTGGGGAAATCAGAGGCAAGGACCAGACCAGGGCTCATTATTTAACTTTTTATGGAACTTGGATTTATACACTGAGAGTTCCACTATTTTACAGTATCAAAACATTTGTCTTAACAGATCAATGTGCTCAGCCCCCATAGATATCATAATACCACCGGTGACATTCCAAGGCTATTCTCCATTTCCTAACTATTGCACCACACTCCCTCGTGGAAATCGCCCTTAACCACTAATGATGCACTTCATGTAAATAGTTAATGCATTCTTCTGCTATTATTAATTGTAGCTGTTCTCTGTAATTGTTCCTTGTAAACTGCCCTGCAGTAGTTAAAATGTTCATTGTAAACCGCTCTGATTACCACGACAAAGCAGTATATAAAAAACAAATAAATATGCAGGAGAGAAGATCCCAAGGCAGAACCTGCCATTGTATTGGAAGCTCAGTTAGAATCTGGTAAAATCAGCAGGAATCTGACCTGGGTTTGTCATCCGCCTATAGTGGAAGACGACGCCTGGATTAAATTCTCCCCCAAACATCAACAGAGCCAGTCCAAGAGTTGGTTAAAGGTACTGGTGCCGTAGGCAAACCTTAAATAAAGATGCCTCTACCTCTTCTATTGGGTCTTGGGCAGTTGTGGAGAGCTAGAGGTGGGGTGATGAGTTGGTTTGTTAGGACATTATATGTTTCTGTAAACCAGGATTCTGTGAAACAAATTATGTCAAGGTTGGCTCATTTATGCCCTATGCCACCTGTCAGACTCTATTGTTTAGCTCTGAATGCCTTGCTGTTTGCCACCCCCAACCCCCAGAAACTGCCACTCTAGGTGACTGCCTAGTTTGCCTGATGGTTGCATCAGTCCTGGCTCTCACTGTAGCTGGAACAAGTATGCAAACTGCTCGTTTTCCTGTCCCCATCCCCAGCAAACATGGAATATCTGAGCTCTCTTAAAGCTGCAGTCATATCAGAGCTCAGATGACTGCAACTAGCCCATGACTCCAGTCTAGTGTCTTCGCTGTTGATGTTTTTCTAAGGTGTCCTGTTTGGCCTAAAACATTTTCAGATATTCCAACATACTTATTTAAAGTTAGGAATAAATGATGCTCAGATTTTATTACATTCATATCCACCGTTTTAAAAATGTTCTTTTCCAAAATCTCTTCTCCAGCTGTCCATGCCAATAAATGCACATCCCTGCCATCAACAGCATGGGGTCATGCCTTCTTGCAATTACCACCTTCCCCTCATGGCTGATAGATCAGCTTGAATAAAGCTCTGTAAGTGCATAAAACAAGTCATCATAGTAATATAGTAGGTAACAGCAGAAAAAAAAGACAAACTGCCACATCCAGTCTGTCCACACTGCTCAAGATCTGCTCCAGCTGCCAGTCGTAAAGGTTTGACCCCTTGTAAGATACCATTCATCGCCTGGCAGGCTTTTTCATTCCCTTGCTTGTTATCATCCTGGATAGATGTCATACTTAATCCAAAATCCAGTCCTCTGACTCCATGTCTTATTACCTAATCCCTTAAAAGGTTGTATGGGGATTTCAAGTGGCTACTTAATCCTAGATAGGTTTCCAAGTTTCATATACTCCTTAAGACTTGGTTGACCTTTGCTTATTACCCTTCAGGATGCTGAATTATCAACTAAAATATTACAGTCTGGTTCTGCCCTTCTAAAGTCCCTCCACAATGCACACATACTCCACACTGTCCCTCCCTTCTCATTTTACACTTTAGGTCCCTGTCTGTCCTGTTTGCTATCCTCCATTCATTGTACACTGCGCTATCCTCACAGGCTCTGAGGGGGAGAGAATTAACTCTCTTGTCAAGTCTTCATGTGGTGATCCTTCCATATAAGATCTATACCATTCTGTGAATTCCAGGAGACTCTCTTTGGAACAATCAAGTGTTGAGGCAAGCATTAGCGGTAGGGGTGAGCATTGATTAAACATTTTATTCAAAATCAACCATGTAATTAAAACTTGTAATCATGCAACGAATGGCTACGGGTTTAAAGGTCTCATTGCCGTTCTTAACCCATCTTCTCTATGGGCCAGCATCCCCCCATCCCTTCCCCTCAGTCCAGCAGGTGTTCCTCTATCTCCTTTGCCCTCCTTGGGTCCAGCATCTCTTCCTCCTCAGTTCATTGGGTCAACCATCAGTCTAGCTTTGGCTCAGTTGCGTATCTCCAGCAGCAGCAACAAATCACTAACCCTCCCTCTGCTGCAAGCCAGACTCCCACCAGTAACAGAAAATTATCTCAGAGGCAACCTGGCAGCACAGAGGGAAGTCTTTGGGGCCAGTGAGAGGGAGGGTTAGTGATTTGCTGCCACTGTCAGGGATATTTAATTTAAGGCAAGCGACCAAAAGCACTTCAGGGAAGGAAAAGATGCAGGACCCATGGGGGAGGGGACAGCATTGTGATGCAGTTTAAAGAAAGAAATTAATCACATTAGGGACCGTGTTCCCTCTAAGCTGTGCGCGTGCACGCATGCACACGGATCATGAATCCCGCGCACACAATAAACCATAAGAGCGCACAGAACAATATAATACTAAGATAAATTTTAATTAAGTGTTATAAAGCTTTGTGAAGAAACCAAATGCCTGATCTTATTAGCTGAGTGTGATTCCTTGGCTTAAATCAGTGCTTTGCTTATTTGGCTGATTGGGTCCCATCCATAGCTGGTGCTATAATATTTATCACAGCTTGTTAAAACCGAAGAATGCCAGTGTCACCAGCAATGTTTTCATCACTGCCGACTTACCTTCTGCAGCTCAACGCCCCCCCCCCCCACCCCTCCTCCAACTTCCTGCACGTCTACCCTGTCCAGGAGTGAATGGGAGGGGGACTCGTGTTCAGCTAAGGTCTAGAAAACTGAATTACTATTACGAGAATAATAATAAAAATGTAATAATTTCCTTAATTTTGTTTCCTTCTTATGGTTATGATTACCATTTTTAATTAATATCTTCCATTGCACAGTTACTCACAAATTTGGTTTGTGGACTTTTTTGCACATGGGCTGAAAAGTTTGGACACAAGCCATCAATTCTTAAAGGGGAAAATTGGTTAGAGATCAATAAAGTTTTGAAAAGTTAATTGCATTGGCACAGGTGCCCACCTCTAATTAGCGTGAATCTGAGAGACTGAGATAATCCCCCGCATATCCTGACATAGGAGTGAGATTTATTTCTGTCATGGTATGTAAAAAATTAACCTATTTTGAGACATTACTCCAGAGTACCCTCCCCCCATCCCTATTACTCTGCATCACAATGTACCCCTTTCTATATGGAACTAGAAGGTTCAGGGTTTTGCAAAGGTATACTAACTTGTCACCTCTAAGGGTAACTGGCTCAGGGCTTCCGAGTCTCTCATCTGAGAAGATGGGCATAAGAATACAGAGCCAGTTAATGCTAAGACTGGATGGATGCAGGAATGCACAGTTTGCTACTGCTAGAACTGGAGGATGCAGGAGATGGGCACAGGTAGAGCCTGCCACCTCTCAGACTTAATGGCTCAAGGAATGGGCACTGGGGCATAGGACCCCCCACTTTTAGGACTGGATGGTCAGAGGGCCACAACGTACTCTCCTAAAACTCAACAACTCGAGGGATGAGTACAGGGCCACACAGCTTGTTGTTTCTATGAATGGATGGTTGTAGAGGGGAACTCACACTGCTGTTGTCTGTTCTATGGGCAAACAGAATGTATGAAAGGAACACCATTGCTTCTTCATCCATGTACATGTTCTTCCGCAACACATCTCTTATCATTCTCTCTTTCTCTCCAGGGACCGACTGCCATCCTTTTTCTTTAACTTCCAGTTCAAGAATGTGGAGTACAGCTCAGGGAGGAACAAAACATTCCTGTGCTTTATAGTGGAGAAGCAGGAGAAGGAGCCAGGGACCTTGCGTGGGTACCTTGAAGATGAACATGCTTCCGCGCATGCTGAGGAGGCCTTCATCAACACAGTCCTGCCCCAGTGCGCGCCCGGTGTGAAACACCAGATCACGTGGTACATGTCATCCAGCCCATGCGTGGGTTGCGCAGACTGCATTGTGGAGGTGCTGCGCAAGAACAAGAACCTACGGCTGCAGCTGCTGGTGGCCCGTCTCTTCATGTGGGAGGAGCCCGACATCCAGGCAGCACTGAAGCGCATGAAAGCGGCTGGCTGCAAGATCGGCATAATGAGGCCGCAGGATTTCGAATTTGTATGGAAGAACTTCGTGGAGCCAGAAGAGGGGCAAAACTTCACCCCATGGGAGGACATTGAGGAGAACTTTCAATACTATCAGGAGAAGCTGGCAGAAATCCTGCACTGACTGACAGAAAAGGTACTGCAGGCCCCTGCCCCCATGATAAGAGCCCCAATTTATCCTCTGTCCTTGTGCCACCCCTTTACTAGTCCTCTAAGAAAAAGCTTTTCTATTTGTTTCTTTATATAACTTTAAGTAAAAGAACTATGCTTAAAAATATAGCAACGGGAATATTATTAGCACTAGGCACACAATTTGCAAATCCCCAATAGAGTACTCTGAATTTCAGCCACCACGGTTGAGTTGTAAGTTGAAGAAAAGCACTGGTAGGGGATGGCCCAAGCTCCACCAGCTGAAGACCCAGAAAGCCCAGTGGAGATCTGCAGGTCCTACTAACTGATGACCTGGTCAGCATGGCCTAGAGCCTCCCTCCGAAAGGTCAACTGCACTGTATGATATGCAACTGGAAACAATTAGGAAGGAGAGAGCTCTGGGTGTGAGTGGTGGAGCAAGTGCAGGGGGAAGAGCAAATTGGGGGGGGGGGTGAGGATGGAGGAAGAAAAGCAGGTAGGGGACGAGTGAGTGGGAGTTGAAAGGGAGAGCATGTAGGGTGGGGAAGAAGGGTGGCAGATGAAACAGCAAGTGGGTGATTGTGAGAGGGGTGAGGGAAGAGGGACAGCATCTTGATGGGGAGAGGGTCAGAGCATAGAAAGGCAAAATCTATGAGCTCATGCCCCCGATCTGTCCAATTATCTAACAATGGCTCTGCATAGTGGCTAGTTTGCTGTTAGAAATGACTCCAGATGGGGAGGCCTAATGGCCCCCAGGTAGTGCTGCACCCTGCCATGCAAGGGTCCTGGATTTTATTCCCAGGTCAGGCCTCTGCACCCTGGACCTCCTGGGGATGCTGCTTCGCAGATTCACACTCCCTGGCCATTTGGAGTGTTAGCAATTGCACGGTGTTAAGAGCAAGGGCTGAGTGTTATGGTCCACATTAGCTGAGCTCCAGCCCTGTGGCTCTTGGCCACGGACAATAACTATCACTATGACTGAGAAGAATAGGGGGAATAAAAAAAAATAGCAGAACCCCTGCCCCCCCCCCCAAGCAGCTTGAATAAAAGCTCTTGGAATCACAGCTCAATAGAAGCTGTTTCTGATCGAATTGAAAACCTAAAGATGGAGGAGGAAACTGCCAAGCAAAAACAAAAGATAACCCAGATTCTAGTATCTTCGGATCAGAGCCTGATGGAGCTGCCACAACTAAGGGCAAGTCATTCATTTGACTCTTCCCAGACAGCTCCAATAGCATAGAGCGGTGCATTCACCCAACCCTTCCCAGACAGCTCTGATAGCAAAGGGTCCACTCATCCAACCCTTTCCGAAGAACTCCAAAAGCACCAAGAGGGCTACTCACCCAAACCTTTCCGGATAGCAGAGGGTCCACTCTTCCTCCTTTCTGTGGATAACACTATCATTCTCCTGCTTTCCTAAGCTTGCAACATCAGCATTATCTTTGACTCTTCTGCCATCCCTCTCACAGGTGATGTACCTCAAGGGTCTGTTCTGGGCTCTCTCCTTTTCTCTCTCTATACCCAGTCCCTTGGTGCCGTCATCTCTTCCCATGGCTTTCAGTATCATTTTTATGCTGACGACTCTCAAATCTATCTATCTATGTACACCTGACATCTCTTCTTTGCTCCAAACTCGTATCTCTATTTGCTTATCTGACATCACCAGTGCCTTAAATTGAATATGGCTAAAACTGAACTTATCCCCCCCCCCCCTAAACCCTCACCCCCTTCCTTCTTTCTCTATCATTGTTGACAACACTCTTCTTCCTGTTTCCTCGGCCCGCAACCTTGGGGTCATCTTTGACTCCTCCCTTTCCTTCTCCCCACATACTCAACATACAGCTAAAACCTGTTGTTTCTTTCTCTACATTAACAAAATTTGCCCCTTCCTCTGAACACACTACTAAGGCTCTTGTCCATTCTTTGGTCATCTCCCATCTTGACTATTTGAACTTCCTCCTTGCTGGTCTTCCTCAATGTCATCTCTCTCCTCTTCAATCTATCCAGAAATCTGCTGCACGGCTAATCTTCTGCCAGCCCCAATACACTCCTATAACCCCTCTTCTACAATTACTTCAGTGGCTCCCCTTCTGTTTTCAAATCCAATTCAAACTTCTTCTTCTAACATATAAATGCATTCACTTTACTGCCCCTTATTACCTTTCCTCTCTTCTCTCTCCCTATTTATTTATTTATTTAGACAGTTTTTGTATACCGCCTTATCCTTCAATCAAAGCGGTCACAACACAATTGGAGGATACATTTAACATGCAGGGATATGAGACACATACACTAATACTTACAGGAAACATGGGCAATGGAGGGTTAAGTGGCTTGCCCAAGACCACAAGGAGCATCTGTGGGACTAGAAACCCCAGTCCTTCCGGACCAAGGTTGCTGTCCTCTAGTGGGATTTGAACCCCCGACCTTCCGGCCTGAAGTACCTTGCCCCAACCACTAGGCTACTCCCTCCCTCCCCCCTACACCCCTCCTCCTGAACTCCGCTCCTCTTCTGGCTTTCTTCTCTCTCTGCCCTTTTCTTATGCAAACTCCAGACTTCAATCTTTCCACCTTGCTGCTCCTTATGCATGGAACAAACTTCCTCTATCTTTACATCAGGTCTCCTCTCTCTCTCTTCAACTCTGTGCTAAAGGCTTATCTCTTTGAGGCCATATTTGGATTCTAATCCCTTGCTCTCCTTCCCTATTTGAACCCCCGTTTCTCTTGCATTGTTCTGTTGGTCTTGATTAGATTGTAAGCTCTATGAGGAGGGACTGTCTTTTTTATGTTTATACAGCATTGTGAAGGCCGTGTAGCACTATATAAATAATTAATAGCAGTAGTCTCTTTGCACACATCCAAGAGATAAACATTAGCAAATTTTGTCCCTTCCTTTCTGAATACGCTACCAAGACCTCTAGTCACCTCCCATTTAGACTATTGCAACGTGCTCCTCATCAGTCTCCCCTTCAATCTATTCAAAATTCAGCTGCATAACTAATTTTCTGCCAGTGTTGCTATGCTCATATAACCCCTCTTCTTTAGTCACATCATTGGCTATCAGCTGCCACATCCAGTCCAAACTTCTCCTACTGACCTGCAAGTGCATTAATTCTGCAACTTCTCAATACCTCTCTACACCCCTCCTCAGGAGTTCCATCATCAAGCAAATTCATGTTACCTGCACCCTTGCTTTCCACTGTCAACTCTAGATTTTGTTTGTTCTACATTGCTGCACTATTTGCTTGTAACAGACTTCCTGAGTCAGTACATCAGGATCCATCTCTGGTCCTATTCCAATGTGGCAGAAAAAGCCTTGAGACTGCTTTTGGATTCTGACCCCCTTATTCGTCTCTCTACCCCTCAGGTCTTTTATAATCACTTTCCCTTAGTTCTGCCATAAGCCCCTACTTTTTGTATTTGTATATCTTGCAGAGACTGTCAGCTCTATTGAGAAGGGACTGTCTCTCACATGTATATGTTCAGCACCACGCATATAATTAGTAGTAGAGCTCCAAAAGCAGAGGGCACTGCTCGCCCAACCCTTCCCTGACAGCTCTGGGAAAGTTACTCATGCCGACGTTTACTGGTGAGTTCCAACCCGTCCTGCAAAGCTTAAGTAGAGAAATGAAAGGAGAGGCCGTAAAACAGTGACTACAGTGAGCAGAAATGGAGAGTAATCGATGAGGAGGGCAGGGGACATAATATGCTAAGTGTAAGAATCTTGCCAATATATCCTGTAAGGCTTACTAAAAATTTATAGTTGCAATATATGTTTGTGGAATTTTTGCCTTCCAGAGGTTGTAGGAAATCCATCAGCAAATGATATTCTGTGTTGAACTGTGCAGTTGCAGTTTTGATACCCAAAGCAAGCTGGGTTAAATGTTCTCTTTCAAATAAGGTTACAAATTTTTTGCAGGCAAACATAGGACATTTATCAGACGTTTAGGAGGGGGAAGGGAATAGCCCTACAAGTGGGAGTCAAGGACATTCCCCCAAAATTAGGGATATCTACTAACCTTACTTTCAAAAGTGCATTTATAAAACAAAACAGTAAGAAAGGAGCACGTTGAAATATGATAAGATCAGAGGTAATGAATAACTGAGCAATGTTGCTTCTGTCCTGGATTATAGCACCTTATTATAATCTCTCTCTCTAGGCTGGGATTGGACAGGATCTGCTGCCCGACCCGGGCTCCTGGGAATCATCTCTTCACACTTTGAGCCTGACATGAGGCAGGCTCTGCCCACCCCCTGCTAAAAGTCCACTCAAAGAAACTGTCTTTAGAGTGACCTGAACTGCAGAAGTTTGCATGCAGGGGCACTGGGGCGGGTGGTCAACAGGCCCCACAGCTCCTGCTGGTTTTCTTTCATGGTACTGTACATACCAGTTCCTGAAGCAGTTTGTTTTCTAACAAATAAAAGCAAAGTCAGCAGCTCAGTAGTTATAAACACCAAACGCATATTATGTAAAGCTAAAAGTGTATTCAGATACCTAAGATTGTTTTGCTGTTGTGCTGTCACTGTGGAAAGAAACACTAAAGTTTCACACTGGTGAATGTCAGCTCTGGACGCTGGGTGAAGATGTGCACTTAAACCTTCTGATCGTGGGTAATGTATCTGTGCAGCCCTCAATGCTTTCCCTCTATGTGAGCTGTTTCCTCTGGCACTGAATAAAGATTGCTGGTGATGGCAATACAACTTACACTGCTGTACGGGGCCCCTCAGTTATTCTTCAGCCTAACACTACCACAAATCATAGACAGCAGATAAAGACCAGTATGGTCCATCTAGTGTGCCCAGTAAGATAGCAAGGGTAGGTGCACCTGCCGCTCCGTGCAGGCCACCCCTCCCCGTCTTTGTTTTAGGGGTGAACCCACCACTCCGTGTAGGACACCTCTGTATGTTGAGAAATTAGTTAGTTACGTTTATTTTGATTTTATCCTGTTGCTGTAAAGGGATCCACTGTGTCTGCCCCATGCCATTTTGAATTCTGTCACTGTATTTGCCCCCCACCACTTCCATCGGGAGGGCATTCCAAGCAGCCACCACCCTTTCAGTGAAAAAGTATTTCCTGACATTGCCTTTCAGTTTACCCTCTTGTAGCTTCATGTTATGCCCTCTAGTTTTACAGCTATAAATCATGATTCACAACACAGAATGGACAATGAACGCTATTCTAGCATCTTTACTGATACACATTACTTGCCATTCACATGTACACCCTTTCTGATACATTTTTCCAGCCCTGACCAGGGTTGACTTTTAACACAGGTCCACGGTTCATCAGTGGCCTCCAATAACATTGCAGCGAGTGTTGCAATGATGCACGTGCAGTGCAACCCCTACAGTCTATAGGATACAGAGGACAGCAGCTGTATTGCAGTAAGGTTTAATAGAGCCCACAGCTGGAAATTCAGGACTAGAATGAATAGTGTAACTGTTTAAGAACTAGTGACCCCATGCGGGTGAGAAGGCAGAGCAGAGACAGCTCCAGAGACACCACAAAGGAGGAAGCAACACAAATCTATGAGTAAAAGCTCACATTTAATTAGACATAACTAGTTACCCTACCCCATGATACAATGGAGGCCTTACCACAGGCCTTGTCCCCTAGTTCTCTCCTGGTACTGGAGATTTACCTGTCTTAATTAGGTAACACCTTATTTCACCAAGAAATATCAAGTCAGCATAATCTTTGGTGACGGACTTGGATGGCTGAGCAGGTCATATGCTCTAAGAATGAGCAACATGCTTCCTCTTAGCAGTATTATAAATCAGAACACAGGCCTCAGCTCAACCTGAATCCTCTCTGAAACCTCCCTCTTTTCAACAAAGGCGAATAAGAACGTCACTGCTGAAGAGATCTTCACTGTGCCATGTCAAGAGAGAGAAAGTAGAACAAAGTTGTAAGCGTGTGGGGCAGAGTTTGTCACAAATAAATCAAGAGTAGTTTGTGGTCTTAGTAAAGTTCTGTGATATTCATCTTACAGAGAGTCTGAAAATGATTTAAGCACTCCCCTCTCCTCCCCCCACACAATCTTTTCATTACTTCTGGGCACCGCAGCCAGAAAGGAGAGACAGCCATCTCCACTGGTCAGCTAACCTGCAGGACCAGCAGAGCATGGTTAGTGCACATCACTCAAAAGACATGTCTACTGTCACAATCTCTCACTTGCTGTCAAACCGCTATAGCTTCCCTGCCTAAGCAAAAAACTACAGGAACACTACAGAATTAGCCAGAACTGAAAGTCTCCTTTCTCTGCTGTGTGTGTTTCCTGAGGAAAGCAGCAATCAGAGGCTGTACACTGTGATCCGGACATGTGTGCCCTTAAACACCTCCTCAAGCATAGCCGAGACTTTCTCCCACTGCAAGCGATCAAGGCCACAGCCAATCCTGGTGGGGGAAGAGAGAATAAAAAAAAAACAGAAGTGAATTAAGTTTGATGAGCTACTGCTCTGAACCACAGGACCTTGACTTCCTCCATCATCTCTCATGTTTCATACGTCCGACTTCAGACAGTCACACGCTCCTATAACACAGAAAGGACAGCAACTTCTCTTTATCCAGCACTCCCCAGCTCCATACCTGGGCATAGAAAGGTCAGTGACTCTGTTCTTCACACAGTGCTCTCTCATAGCTTCTAAACACTTTCTGAGATTCTCGTACGTTGGCTTTTCAGACACCTTGATTTTTGTAATCTAGAGAGCCAAGAAAGAGGAAATAATGGCGATGCCAGGCATACCCCAGCCCCACCCACACTCATTAGAATGCATTGTTGCTTCCGCTGTAAACGACTTTGGGTTGAATTTTGTTGGAGGAAGGTGTTTGATAAATATCATGCAACATCACAGCATTTTCCTGCACAGATTTGCCTTCAGTGCATGCTACTGGAATTCTAAGCTCCGTTCTGCCATGGAGATTGTCGTCCTCCACCTTTCCACTTGTCCGACATGAAGGTGCAATAGCCTAGTAAATGCAATTGGAGGTCATTTTCCAGGGGTGGCAGCACTTGCCTCTCTCAACCGGACAGTGGGACTATCTTTAGATTAAGGGTGCAAGATAAATCTAAATGCTATTCCATCCCATATTACCAGTGAAACCACTACAGTGCAGGGATCTCTGAGCTTTGCACCCAAAGCTGAAGAGTTGCCAATGAGCCTGGGCAGAGGGGACTTAACCAGGAGCCAGTCACTGGAGCATTCTGTAGCTATCGATAACAGCCTGTGTCTAAGCTCTTCCCTTGTATTCTCCCGTCTGGCTAGATAACATCACCCTCAAACCCAAGGGGAAAAACATTAAAGCATTCACACATCCCATCCCCAAAGAGGGCACCACAATATATACGCATATCCAGGAAATGACAGAACCACAGCATGCCCTCACACCACCGTAACCTGCTACCCCCAGTGCCAAGCAACAACTCCGCAGTACCTTCCAATCCTGCCTGCATGCATGCCGGCAAAGACAACTCTGCAAGGCCCTGATGCCTGAGGGCAGCCCAGCACCTCACCCCCAGGAGGTAAGAGCATTAATACATTTCCTCCCAAACACCAGGCCAAACCAGTGCCACAACACACATCCCCCACAGCACCACACCATGTCTCCTTTCACGCCTCTGGGGCAGAGAGCAGGATGAGGTGGAAGGTCCATCTTCCACAGGGGAAAAGCAGAACAGCAACAGCCCCCTGACCCATAGAAAAGGAAGGAAAATGGACAGAAATGAATAGTTGCACATCTCAGGAAAAAAAGCCATAAGGTAGCCTGGCTCATCCACTAACATCACAGGATAACAACTCCAACAGAAAGGCAGAGAATGAAGATACTGTGAGCACTTAGTACATTCCTATTCAACTGATAAAAAGCTTAATGCTAAACAGAACAAAAAAAAGCTATTTCTGGTAAAGAAGAGACACAAAAAAAGAGTCCATACCAAGCAACTATTCTGTGCTACACGAGACAAGTACAAAGAGACCAAGAAAATGTGGCAGAAAGGCACAGACATCACCCCGCTGATACTGGTTGCCACTAGCTTGACCATGGGAAGTGGTGGTTGTACCACTTGTTATGCCTGGGGAGATGAAAGGGATGAACTATGTTGCACTTATTCATGTGAATTCTGGTATGTCATTGTTTTGAGATCTTCGTATTTATACTTTTTATTGGTAAACCAAACTTCCCAGTGCTCTTCGATATTACCTGTTTCTACAGCAGCCTATGAACTCCAGAAGGAAGCTCTCTATGGCACAATGCACAGGCCTTAAGGTGAGCGCAAGCAATAGACATGAGAGAGAGAAATCACAGCCAGCATATCATGTTTTATGAGCGAGTTTAATTCCTGTCATGGTATGTGCAAAACAAACCTGAGGACATTATCTCACCAGTATTTCCTTCATAATTAGAGGGTTAAGATAGTGTAAAGGAACCATTCCCTCTCCACAAGTGCCCCAGAATTAGAGAAAATAACCTGAAAGCATTTTTTAACACAAGAGTTCGAGAAGTCAACATTCAAGGAATTTAAGACAGCTGTACCCATGAACTCTTACCAGATAGTACACGAACCTAGGCCCAATCTTAAGAATGGCCACTTCTCCGGTCTTCTTCTCTGAGGACACAAGCAGAAAGATACCGATAGTGAAGAGCAGCACCAAACTCCTAAAAATTCCTTAGTCAAACATGTGCAGGCAGCTACCTCTGGGATGGAACTCATCCTATTTTTATTATTTCTACTTTTTGTGAGAAGTCATTGCATAGAGCACAGACGACATTCCTCTGGAGAACACACAATGAAACCTGATGGCTAAATCAGTTTTTTACTGTCAGTATGAAAATCATGTCATAGGATAAACAGCAAATATGAAGGCTTTGACATGGATTCAGAAGTAAGTAATTCTAATGGTGGGCCTGGTAAGGGGGACCCCCTTGAGTGGTTTTTGACAGCTGCATCCAGGTGAATAATGAATACAATCTACGTTTTGCCCCATTCTAAGAGTGAGGGAGGGCAACGGAAATCAGCTTACCATCTCTGGAAAAGGCAGCATCTTGTGACACTCTTATTAGAAGCACCCAGTTTGGTATAGAGCAGGCCCAGCAGATGGAATTTTTTTTACTTGCCCGATACCAGAGTTTCTTCAATTTATGCCAATAATAGTTCAGAACATCAGCAGGCAGACACCCCTGTCAAATGACACTGAACATGCCAGCTTTCCTTTCCTAGTTAAGAAATTCCTAAAACTAGACATGCGTTTAGTCACAACAAAAAGTAAAGGGACACCACTCACCACTATGGGACTGGTTTCCTAGGCTTTGTTTTGCTATTCTTTTTCATGGGAAATGGGGGTCATAAGAACATGCCACCATACTGGGTCAGACCAAGGTCCATCAAGCCCAGTATCCTGTTTCCAACAGTGGCCAATCCAGGTCACAGGTACCTCGCAGGTTCCACAATGCTCATCCTGGGTAAGCGGTGGATTACCCAAGGGTTACCTTTCCTCCAGAAACTGCCCAAACTTTTTAAACCCAGCTACACTAACAGATTTTACTACATCCCTTGGTAATTAATTCCAGAGTTTGATTACGCGTTCAGTAAAAAAATATTTCTCTTATTAGTCTTAAATGGGTTACATTGTAGCTTTATTGTGTGTCCTCTTGCCTTTCTACTTTTTGATGGAATAAACAACCGATCTACATTTACCCATTCCACTCCATTCATTAATTTATAGACCTCTATCATATCCCCCCTTTTCCCAGTTGAAGAGCCCTAATCTTTTAAGCTTCTCCTCATAGAAGTATCCTTCCATCCCCTTTACCATTTTGGTAATTCTTTTCTGTATGTTTTCTAATTCTGCTATATCCTTTTTAAGATATGGCAACTGGAATCGCACACAATATTCAAGGTGCCATCAAACAATACAGAGGCATTAAAATATCCTTTGTTTTATTCTCCTTAAGATTCCTAGCATTCTATTTGCTCTCTTGGCTGCTGCTGCACACTGGGTGGAGGGTTTGGACATATTATCCATGATGGCCCCTAAATCTTTGTCCTGGATGTTGCTGGTTTCTAAGGTAATACCTTGCATCGTGTAACCGTAGTTTGGGTTGTTCTTTCCTAGGTGCATAACTTTGCACTTGCCCACATTAAATTTCATCTGCCATTTGTACATTCTGTCTTCCAATTTATCAAGATCCTCTTGCAATTTTTCACAAGCCTCTTGGGTTTTAAGAACTTTGAATAATTTTGTCTCATCTGCAAATATGATCACCTCACTTATTCCCATTTCTAGGTCATTTATAAATGTTAAAAAGCAATGGGCCCAGTACAGATCCCTGGGGTACTCCACTATTCACCTTTCTCCATTGGGAAAATTGACCATTTAGCCCTACCCTCTGCTTTCTATCTTTTAACCAGTTCCTGATCCACAATAGTACACTGCCTCCAATCCCATGACTTTCCAATTTCACCAAGAGTCTCTCATAAGGAACCTTGTCAAAGGCTTTCTGAAAATCCATATACACTAAAATCAACCGGCTAACTTTTGTCTGTTCTGGTTTTTATTTTTTAAGGTGTGAATAAACAGGTAGATTACTACAGCCCGCTAAGTGATTTACATGCAGTAACTGCCCACAGTAATTGTTACTGCGTAGGTATGACAGCCAGCACGTACTAATTCCCATGGTAACTGCACATCAAGCGATGAAGGAATGGGTAGGTTAGGTGCAGAGTGTGGGCACTGAGAACACATTGCAGTTAGCGCAGGACAATTGTCACGTGCTGTCAACGTGGTAATTAAAACTGACACCTCTACTGAGCCACACGTTAGGCTATGTGTCAAAGCAGTATCTACCAGAAACATGCTGGCTATGCCCACAATTACAACAGAGGCTTTGAACTTACTGCGTGTTAAATGCAAAATCCTAAGTGGCCCCTTAGTTATTCATGGCCTACATCTGTTAACAATAAAGTCATTAATAAACTAATGTTTCTCTCTACACAGAACAGATAGTTTAATTATTTCAGAATTTAGTGTCCCAAACAGACCTTTCTAACAAACCTAACATATATTCATATCCTAGATAACTGAGATATTAAAGGCTTAATAACTTATTATAAGCTGCGTTCCTACTGGAGAACCATTTACCCTGACGAGAGACAAAGCCCGAGGCTGGAAAGCCAGAATTTCCAGTGTCCTGTGATTGGTTCTACTGCTCCCTGGGAAGGAGGGCCCAAGCCATGATGTGAGTAAGGGGTTGGTGGCCAATAGGGCCAGCCCAACCATTAGCCAAATTAGGCCGTCACCTAGGTTGGCAGCTGCTGGGGGCAGCAAAGCACAGGGCATTCAAAGCTAAACAGATTTTGACAGCTGGGGTGGGGGGAGGCGGGTATGCATAAGGGTCAAGGTTTGCCTAGAGTGCCAAAACCTTGAACCAAATCTAGGGCCAGCCCTGGCCACCAAGCACATATTGACATGATCATTTGCAGGCCAGCTGTCTAATTCGTTTGGAAGTTGCAACAGTACCAGCATTATGTAGGAACTATATGTTCCTGCAGCAAGGCGGAAGAAAACAGTTCATCAAGCCTACTGTCTAACAGCATACTGTAATTTCACTGGAAAAGACAATACTTCCAGGCATGCCGGAATTTCTTAAGGTGATGTTGAAAGTTTTTTGGTACTTTGTCACACTATGAAAATCAATTATCTTGGCTAATATAGAGATTGCAAATTTGATGTCACGGCATAGTTTTACTTTCTTTTCTCCGTCTCCCATCTTCTAGCAGGGGAGAAACAACAACTAGTCTGGACTGGTCTAGCAGGAAGATCTGGAAACTGACAATGCAGGGTTCATTAAAAAAAATAAAATTCAGGGAAAAAATGATGAAGGCGGCTTAAGGTGAAATGTGTCACTAGGACATTAAATGCAATTGTTCTTGAAATAGAATTATTTTGATTCACATTTCAACAATAATTAATTCTCTCTCCTCTTTAAGAGTTTGATTACAATTAATTCCACTGCATTTTATAAAATTAAAATCCCCCTATGGCTCTAGCAGTCATATGTGGATTCATGTGCACTTTCCCGTGAGCTCTATACTTACGATAGAATCGGATCCCTTAAGATTATGTTTGTACTGTATGGACAAGTGTCCTCAGTTATAAAACATTTAGGTTATGCTAAGACTGTCAAGTTTATTTATGGTTGGAAAGAGCATTAACACCGTGCGAGCACGCAAACGTGGTCAAAACAGAGTGTGGTGGGCCTGAAGAGAGAAAGAACATAGGTTTACATTGGAACAGAAAACAAAAGGTCCTTATTACTTCTGTGACTCTGTTATGCTCAGATTTTAACTAATTAAGAAATATTCTTGTTTTTAAGCTTTAATATGAAGGGAGAATATGTCTGGTCTCCAAATTACTTTTCTCAGTCCCTTACGAAATAGATAGCTTTAATGTGCCCATGCATTGCGTAGCCCCTTGTAGACACCGCTGGCTAGCGTATTGAGAGGTGTTGGCAACAAGGGATATGAATATCACACTACTTCAGTAGCAGTTGCTTGTGGCACCACTCACGCTGCTGTCGCAGCTCCTGTACTCTGTTAAACTTATTCTTAAACAGGACTGCAATGCCCGCTCCCATTCGGCAGTCTTCACTGATGCAGTGAGCCAAAGAGTCCGTCTCTGGGCATGAGAAGAGATCGCCCTTGATGCATCTGATCTGAAAACAGCATAGAGATCAAGAAAAGCCTCCAGTCAGAATTCACTAGGCCATAACTTTAATCATGACTGACATTTCCTACAATGAATCCAACCGGCAGCAAAAGCAACACATACCAAAGCCCTCGTATCCTCCCTCCCATCTCCAGTGCTTTACTGCATCTCACTAGACTAAAGGGATCTGGGACTCCACTGCTGACGATTACCCAGTTAGGCTTGAATGGGCAGTTTCAAGGGACTGCCCCACTGGTCAGACACTTGTGGGAAATTTGGGTTTAAATCCGAGCTCAAGCACCAGAGCTCTTTAGAGAAGATTTTCTTGTATTTGCTAAAATGTCAACCATAACCAGCCACCCATGCCTTGATATTTCAGTTGTAACCCCAAAAAAGTGGTAGTCTTCCTCTTCTCCTGCCGTCCCACTGAAACACACTTTATACTGACTCAAGCTTTCAAAGTGCACCCATGGGTTCCTGGTCCTGCTCCCTACAGTTGACTAGTGGTGAAGGAGCTGCTGAAGTAACCCTCAAAGGTAGGATTGGGGGAAGGGGGAGGAGACCAGAGTGCTCCTCTTACTGTAAGGCACATAGTAAAAAAACTACAAACAGCATGTGTGCCTACTGAAGACAGGCAACAACCACCACCACTAGGCAATGCTACAAATAAAGAAACGAAGTCTCGCATTATTAAATATTTATCAAAAATATATAGTATTCTTACACATTTTATAACTTAATAGATTAATACATAATACATCACCCACCTCAATTATAAGGCATTAGGAAATAAGTATACAATTCTTGAATTACAAGGCTAATTTCATAGATGGATAATCCATCAAACATGTTAAAAACAAGAAAACAAGTTTGTGAAGTATACCCATACAAAGTAAAGATGTGAAAAAAAGACCCATTTGTAATATGGATAAGTCCATGTTCTTTCAGAAAACAGATTCAAATAAAGCACCTGCAATTATTTCCTGTTGCCTATTAATGTACAAAATATGTATCTATTTAGTTATAGAACATGTAAGAACAAAATATTTTTCTATAAATGCTTATTACATAACGCTAATAATTTGCCTATGAAAGTCCACTAGTGCAGGACACCTGCCCCATACCTGGCCAGCCTCAGGGTGTTCTGGAAGGCTGCTGGCCATGTTCACTTGACAAAGTATCTTCAACTGGAAGAGGGAAAGAAAAAAAAGATAATTTGCCAAATCTCTTCTGGCCATGATCTCCCTTACTAGTAGTTTCCAAACATACACAAAGAAGGCCTTCCTTTATAAGGGGCTTTTGAAACTTGCACCCCAGGTCTTCCATCAGAGCAGCAACCAACTGGATCACTTTACAAGGCGAGATTCTTGATCAGGCCTGGTTTGACACCACACCCTTCTGCATTTTAGGATTTCTAGTTAGTCCCTGCTCCTTTCATTTAAAGGCAACACAACAGGCATCAAAATGCATCAGGAGCTCTATGTCAAAAGGCCAGAACTGGTCTCAAGTCTCTCCCCAGGAACTAGTTCACTCAACAAGTAAACAGGAAAGAGTGAAATTCAAGGTCCATGTTGGCTTTTAGCACTAGAATGTAGCTCGGCTGATGCAGGCTGCATGAAACAGCATATTAATTCTTAAAAGTCCACATCTATGCCTAAACCCATTTTCACTGAGGCAGGAATATTAGTGGGCCACAGGAAAGAGATGGAAAGGAACTCAAGGGGAATGAGATCTGGAGAGCTACCCAAGGAAGGGGGGAGGGATATGGAGAACCACGTGGGAGGGGGGAAAGAAAAGCAAGGTATAAAAATAAAATGAAAAGCCATCTATTGGGGGGAGGGGCAAAAGAGGCACCCAGGAGTAGTAGAAATCGGGGAAAGGCGGCAGATTTTCTCCAGTTAGAGTAGAATGGGAACCTTTTTGCTTGGCTGGGAATTTTACCTATTGTAATTTTTTTTGCTTCACATAATTCAGAAGGGAAGAGAGTAGGAATAGGGGGACCAATGATGCACCACCATTTGCACCCCTTTTCAAAGTCTGAGATCTGCCCTCTGTAGGTCATGCAAGAACTTCATACTAAGAAAAACCAGGACCATTGTGCTTCTTGTCCTTGCATTGGCTTTTTTAAACTGAGGAACAAAAAGGTGTTTGAGTCCCTATAACAGTGGTTCCCAAACTTGATGTGATTTGGGTCCCGACCCCATCAGTGGATGGGGTCACGGAAACATGGTCATTTCCCCATCTCTCTGGGCTTTCACTGTGACCTATGATGTCACCAGTCAGCACATGGACACCACCACGAAAAGGCAAATAATCACGTGAAGCAACAAACCCAGTACAGAGCGTGATTATAAAAGCGGAATTTATTAATTTATTCTTACTGGTTGTCAGTGAGAATAAATTAATAAATTCTGCTTTTATAATCACGCTCTGTACTGGACCAGTCAGCATGTGGCCTGTGAGTCAGTGAGGCCCTTGCCCTCTCCCGGTAATCTTCCTGTTAGGCTAGAAACAGTGAAACAAGGGACCCTATGCTGACTGGTATTGCCACTACTGTTGCTTCTGCCTTCCTGCTTTAGATGAGTAAAGGAGGTTGGAAATCTGCAAGTTTGAATTCATCATCTGGGGTCACGTGAATTTTCAGTTATTAAAATGGGGTCATGTGGGATAAAAGTTTGAAAAGCACTGCCCAATGTGTGTACATATCTACCCAATGTGGACAAAACACTACTCAGCAGATTGGATGGGCCATTCTGGTTTTTAGCTGCTATCATTTACTATATGAAAACGGATTGTCCTGGATCAACAGAATACCTGGTCACCTTACATGGCTATAGCCACACAGTATATTTTCATCATACAGAGAAAGCAGATAGATCAATGATTCTGTAAATGTGCACACTGGAATCTGTCTAGGTTATCACCTCAAGGGAGAGAAGATACTTCCTGTGAGACACTGAAGAAGAGCCAGAGGACTAGGAGAGGTCAAGAAACATGTTACATTAATTTAGTTAAGACAAGAAGACTCTAAAGCAAATACAAATTTGGGCACAATTATCTGAAGATCAGACCATGTTTGTCGTATTTTTTTATTCAATGTAACTATTTAGCAATATAGCTATATAATAGGGGTTCTGATATTTAACAGGTTTATTCATCCAAGCTCCTGGCTCTTTCAAGTATTGCCATAACATGAAAATTGCCAACCTACTAAAGTTATGCGAATCTGATTGTTCTCATCTAAAACAGGAATTCAATTAAACTTTAAGGGGGAGGAGGAGTAGCCTAGTGGTTGGGACAAATTACCTCAGGCCAGAGGGCCAAGGGCTTGAATTCCACTAGGGGTCAGCAACCTTGGGCCAGAAGGAATGGAGTTTCTAGTCCCACGGGTGCTCCTTGTGGCCTTTGGCAAGCCACTTAACCCTCTGTTGCCTCAAGTACAAAAACAGATTGCGAACCCTTTTGGGACAGGGAAATATATCTATACAGTCAAACCTCGGTTTTCATTTGCCCCGGTTTTCATACGCTTCGGTTTTCAACGTCTTTTCTGACTGAGATTTTGTCCCGGTTTTCATGCATTGCTTCGGTTTTCAACGTCTTTTGACTGAGATTTTGTCCCGGTAGCAGGGAAGAAAAGCTGTCAACGTAAGCAGGAGATGTTGCATGAATGTGGGAGGCAGTTCTTTCTCTTGCAGGGTACGTCTGAAGCTATATCATTAAGATTTTCTGCCATTCTGAAGCATTGAGCAGATAATGTAAAGGTATTTTAATGGACTGAATTCAATGTGATTCCGAAGAGAGCTGGGCACAGCAGCTTGTCAGGGGTGGCTAAGGCCAGATGTTAACATACTGTACTGTACAGTACTGTACTTAGCTTGCTTTCAGTGATGTTAAATGTTCATTTATCCATTTCATTAGTCATTTATATTTATTTCTCATTGTTTTCTGTATGTAAAAATATAGTTATTCTCTATAAAATGTATTTTTTGTGAATATTTTTGGGTGTCTGGAACGGATTAATTGGATTTACATTATTTCTTATGGGAAATATTGCTTCAGTTTTCATACGTTTCGGTTTTAGTCAGACTTTTTCGAACGGATTAATCATGAAAACCGAGGTTTGACTGTATATAGATGCACCAGACAGGTTTGATCCAGTCCTGGGTTTACCTCAGTGAATGCAGGGATATGTAGTTCTGATTTCTCCAATCCATAAGAAAAGGAAAACTACAAGTCACTGCATGGAACAGGGTAAACCCAGGACCGGATCAAGCCTACCGGGTGCATCTGGAGCCAGTTGGCAACCCTAATACAGTACCGCTTTGATTTGTAGAAAAGCGGTATAGAAGCCTAATTAAATAAATAAAATAAAGTGCTGGGGGAGGATTTGGTGGTGGTTTTCATTACTTTCTAACAATTTAGCCACAGCAGTAACTCCTACTTTGCAGCACGGGTTCTGTCTCCCCCCCGTCTGATCTCGCAGGTCTTCCGGCTCCACGTGCTCCTCACTGTCTATCCTCGGGAGAGGCGGAGCTAACCGTGTCCTCCCCTCGCAGAGGGAACCTCGTGCCACGCTCCCCACCCCGGCCCCCGCACTAAACAAACGAGCCACGAACTCCACCGCAAACGTCATAAACACTCCCACTCCCGAGTCCCGCTCCGTGACGCCGCCGCCTCACTTTCGGCGACGGAAGACGTCACTTCCGACTTCAGCCCCAACGTGCCGGCCGACTGCTAGAGAGCCGACCTCCGGGTTGTTGGCGGCTTTGCTCGCTCAGATTCTGGGGAATTTATTGCCATTAATAATTTGTACATAGCACAAAAAAGGCCCCGTACGGTCAGACTAATGCTCCATCAAGCCTGCCATCTTCCGCCTTGCAGTCCGAGCTACTTTTCCCGAGTAGTGGGGAGGTCAGAGAGAGCAACTACTACTGCTATTAATCATGTAGCTAGCGCTGCACGGCCGTTGCAGTAGAACCTGATGGGTGAGTGGGTGGCTCGGTCGGGGGAGGCGTCGTATCCCCGTCGGTGCCTTCCCGACCCTGGACGGTGCCACCACTGGGCTGTACCTGTCAGACAGGGGCATTAGGCCCAGAGCCCCCGTAGCTCTTGGCAGTGGTACGATTCGTTTCATACACTTGTCGGTTGAGACGCGCGACAAGGTTAGTACAAGGGGATGGAGTGCCGTGGGTGAACTCCAGCCTTGCTGACCCCTTGGATCATGCTCCAGGCCCCTCTCCTCGAGACTTTGAAAAACACAAGCAGCCAACATCAGTCAGCTCAGAATGATCTTCTAAAAATGCATCAGAACATCCGTTAAAATATAAGATGATAAAAGCAAAAGGAAAAATATAGAAAGGTTTTTACAGATATATGGTTGTTCTTAAGTGCTGTAGAATCGGTGTTGACTCTTGACCACCCTCTGGATAATTGTTCTACACTGTGTTCGGTCTTCACGTAGGCGGTTCCTTGTTGACAGATTAGCACCGATCCATCTCATTACTGGCCTTCATATTGTGTTGACCTTCTACCTTGCCAAGTATGAAAGTCGAAGTCTTATCTGAGCTTCTAAAGAAAGCTTAGGTTTGATCTCTAATAGTGACTGGTTTGTTCTTCAGGCAGTTCATGGTAGTCGTTGCCAGCACCATAATTCAAAGGCATTAGATTTCCTTCTTGTCTCTTTTTCACTGTTCTTTCACATCCATATGATATTGAAAATACCATGGCTTGAACAAGTTGAATGGGTGTATGGAGAACGACATCTCTGCTCTTGAGAATCTTGTCTAGGTCCGTCATAACCATTCTGCTAAGAGCAATGCATCATCTGATTTGACTGCTGCTTGTTCTTTGATAGTGGACAACTTTAACCTACTTGAATCAACTATTTAAACTTCTCCATCAAGGATGACCTTATTGATTTTTCCAGTTCTCAAGATCTGTCTCTTTACATTAAGATGCAGGTCCATCTTAAGACTAACGTTCCTTCATCTTGAGAAGCAACTGTTTCCAATGCTTTTCACTTTCAGCCAGTAATGTGGTATCATCAGCAAACCAAAGATTGTTGATGAGTCTCCCACTAATCTTCACACTTCTGTTGCTTTCATACAGTCCTGCTTCTCTGCTGATTTGGTCTGCATATAAATTAAACAGGTGGGGGGGGGGGGGGAGTATGCATCCTTGTCATACACCTTTGCTGATTTTAAACCATTCTGTTTCTCCTTGTTCCTTTCAAATTGTTGCTCCTTGATCAATGTAAATGTTGTGTAAGAGAATGAGCTGGTGTTCTGGTATACCCATACTTCATAATGTGGCCTAGAGCTTCTCATGGTTTATACAGTCAAAAACCTTGCTGTAGTTAATACATATATTCATTTTATTTACGTTCTCTTCTATACCACACTATTCAAATAGATATCCTTTTGGTATTCTTTAGTCTTTTCAAGGATCCATCTCACATCTGTTTTGTCTCTCATTCCTCTTTCCTGAACCCTGCTTGCACTTCAGGCATTTCTCTTTCTAGCTATGGCTGTAGTCTGTTGAATAATCTTCAGTAGAAGCTTGCTGGCATGTGGGATCACAGCGATTGTGCGATAATTTCTACAGTCAGCTGGATCACCTTTTTCGTATTGGTATAAACAGATCTTTTCCAGTCATTTGGCCATAATGTTGTCTTCAAAATTACCTGCCAGAGCCTTGTAACAGCTGCAGTTGATTGCTGTAATATTTCAATTGGAATGCCAAGTTTTTCAATGCTGCTTTGACTTTATCACCAGTGGTTCCTGATCATAAAGTACAGGTTGAAATGCTGCTGGTCCACTTGATCTTTCTCATGTAATAACTATTATTCTTTCCACTGTTTCTTGATCTTGTCAGCATCCTTCAACATGGATCCTTGACCATTTTGTAACATTCCAGTTTCTTATTTAACTCTCGTAGCTTTAGGAAAGTCGATCTTGCTCTTCCTCTAATAGTTGCTGCTTCTATTTCCTTGCATGCATGATTGTAGTACTTCTTGTCTTGCTGCACATTGGAAATCTCAGAGTTCTGCGATTGCCTCTCCTCTTTAGCTTCTCTGTGTTTCTGGGCAACTTTCAGAGTTTCTTCAGTCATCCATTTTGGCCATCTTTGCTTTTTCATCTTTTGTAGAGACTTCTCACTTTCTTCCAACATGGCCTTCATGTCATCCCAGAACTCTTCTGGAGCTCTGTCATTTGTATCTAAAGCAGCAAATCGATTTTGCAGGCAGTGTTTAAATTCCAGAGGTATATTGTCAAGGTCATATTTTGCTGCATTCATGAGTGGCTTGCTCTTTACAAACTTTAGCTTGAGTTTGCATACTAGTAGTTGGTGATCTGTACCACAGTCAGCTCTAGGTTCTTTATTGATAGAGCTTTTCCATCATTTACGCCCACAGATGTAGTCAATTTGATGTCACCCAATGGGGTGTATAAAAATCAGTGTACAGTCACCACTTGTTTTGCTGGAAGAAGGTGTTTGAGATGAATAGTTTGTTGGTCTTGTGGAATTCTATCAGTCTTTATCCAACTTCATTTCTTTTGCCAAGTTCATATTTTCCAACCACTTGCCGCCGCCGCCGCCTTTGTTGCCAACTTTTGTGTTCCAATCACCCATGACTATCAGGATATCCCGTTTGCATGTTCTGTCAATTTCAGCTTGTATTGGTTCATAGAACTCGTCAGCTTCATCCTCTTCTGCAGCTGTTGGAGCATATACTTGAATTACGGTTGGGCATTCCTCAGACTAATGGAAATTAAGCATTTCACTGATTGTATTTCATTATTTTTTCCAGGTTTAATTATAAATGTACCACCATTTATATAAGGAGATAAATCAATGAAGAAAAATGATCTCTCTCTCTATATCTATATATGATTTGGCAGGTATATGGTACAGAAGGAAAAGACGACAACTTCCATGTTCTGATGCTGTTCCATATTGTCTCTGGCCTAAGGGCAGCGACTGTTTCTCCCCTTTCCTTAAGGATTATGCAAAGTATTTGTGGTGGAATATGGACACTTGTATGTAGAGATTGCGCTTGTGTCTAACTGGTGCTTCTGCCAGAATGCTTTTTCAGCTGCCCCAGATTTTTTTTTTTTAAATAGCACATATGCTGTGGAGTGGATGAGCAACCTAATGGTTAGAACTGCCCATTACCCAGAAGATCAAGGGTTCAAATTCCCACTGGCACACCTTATGACCTTGGGCAAGTCACTTGACCCTCCATTGTCTCTGAAGAAAAGGCCTGGCAGTTTACTTCCAGTGATACATTACCAAGAAAACCCAGAGGCATCTGGGTCACCAGGAGTCAGCACCGATTTGATGGCACTAAAAAAAAAAAGTAATCACTTATCTTTTCAGTATTGACCCAAGTATGTATAAAGAAACATACATTTCAGATGTCTCTTGCTTATCAAGGATCCAGTCTATAGTGGAGGTTGAAGAGCAAGCATGTTAATGTGTAATATTTTTGCCTTATTTTGTCTTGATTAGGAGTAGACTAATGGTTAGAGCAGTGGACTTAGAATCACTGCCACTCCTTGTGATTTTGGGCAACTTGCTCTGTATTGTCTAAACTAGAGTATAAACTTAGATCGTAAGCCCCCTTTGCGGCTAGGAAACTATGTACTGCATCTGAATGTAACTTGCCTTGACCTTCTGAAAGACGTGAACTAAATCCAATTCCCCCTCTTCTTCTTTATATGGATGTGAATCAGTCTTATGGCTAGAAGGGCAGTATATTACATCAAATAAATACATTTAAGCTCCAATCAAGATTCAAGTGGTCTACTAGAGTTTTATAGGAGAAGGGGGTCAGTACTGGCATAGTTGGGGTGATCTGGCAGCTCTGTACGGTGGAGAGCACATTTTCCTGACTTCAAGAATTAATGAGATTTACTACTTTTCTGAGTTCAGGTTAATTAGGAAACACTGAGACATGCATGAGACTGGCTTGAGTAACAAAAAACACCCCCTGCTTGCACTGTTGCACACAGTGATACTGTGCAAAACAAGCTCTTTCTGAACTTTACAGCACATCCATGTGTGACAGAGGGCAAGACTCGTCATGCCTGAAAACAAATCAGGGATCTTCAGGGACATGTGGCCCCAGAGCTCTTGCCCATCAGCATTTTTCTAATCACATCCCGAGGGATCAGAGCATAAAACAGTTACTGTGATGTTGTACCTCATTAACACTCCCATGGAGGAATTATTCCACTTATCGTAGAAATTGCTACCCCAGGAGTGCGAGAGCAGCTGTCTACAGATTCACTAATAAGGGCCACTTTAGGATTCTCCTCAACTGGAACTTCCGTGGAAAGTTCCATTAGCAATGGAAATGAACTTTTCTGTACATCCTTCACATAAAGCTGTCGCCCCTGTCCCTACATCAATCCTGTCTAAAGATTTCAGTAGCATAACCTTTTAGAACAGCCATATTCACATACCTCACTCCCCTTCTGTATTAAGAGTCCAGGTCTGCACAGCTCCCTTTTCCATACTCAAGACAGTGACAGCTAAAGTTCTCCATATCCATATTAGAAACATTAACAGATGTGGTTTGCACACAGGGGCTAAGATTCAGCTGATAAAGCTATCTGGATAATTCTAATAGGATACAGTATGTAATAAGATAGCTAAGCGAGTGCTACTGAATATAGCAGGCTAAAGATATCCAGATTTTGGTACCTATAGGCAGGACCAGCGTGGTGGGGAGGGGATGTTTCTTCTTCAGTGATCACAATCCTAAAACAAGCAGAATCAGTCCGTTTAGTGCTTCAAAATGTGGTGCCCTAGACAGTTGTTTATGTCTGAATCCAGGCCAGTTTGGCTTAGTCCTATTCCATATGCAGATAACTATCCAGAGGGTCACAGAGATCCTGCTAAAGGATAAACAAGTCCCTGGCCCCTGCCCCACCTCCCCAGACAGAGGACTTGTGCCATAGAGATGTGTGAGCTAAAGTTTATGCATTTAGCAGTTCAGGAAACATGATTTTATGCTAATTCTGTTATTCAGAGAGTTTGGCTTGGCTATGTAGAAAACAAAATGTGTTATTTAGTGAACAATCATTTATCTGGCTAAACACTTGAAATTAACCAAAGAAATGCTTGATATCAAACTCTTCTTCCCTTCTGCTACATTGTACTGGAAACAGTTGAGGTCAGTACCTACAGCCTCCTAAATGGTTAGAGTTTGGGGAATCATAGGGGAGGCAATACCACTTCCTTCACCAAATGTTCCAGATGCCAGTGCTGGAGCTAGTGGGAAGATGGGAAATGGTATGCTTGCCGTAGGTGTCTTCAGGCCAGGGCTGGCTTAGCCATTGAGCAAACTAGGCAGTAACCTAGAGTGGCAGCTCCTAAGGGGATGCCAAAGCAAGGCAGATCCTGATAGCCCTCAGTGTATACTCTTACCCACAAGGACAATAGACAGATGCAGATCTAGGCAAATGGATTTTGGAAATTACCCTCATGTATGCAAAAGAAAAAAAAAAAAGAGATGACATTTAGAAATATGGTACCTATCTAGGCATTTTTAAAAGATGGGTTGGAACGGGTGATAAAACTCACTCCTGATTATCTTTAATTATGAAAGTCTCAGGGGCCAAGGTGGATGCAATGTTAAATGTAACCCAATTGTGATGTTATGTAACCACTTTGATTGTAGGATAAGGTGGTATACAAGTCTGTCTAAATAAATCAAATTGGGGGAGGGGTGCAAAGCTGAAAGTTTGCTTAGGGCTTTGTTTCAAAGTCTGTAGATTACGACTCAGATGCAGATCTAGGCCCTCAGTGTATACAAAAAACAGGTATTACAACTTGGATTTCAAACAAGGGTAACTATATACAAAGTAAGCAGATGTAAACTATTTACATGGTTGCGTCAGATGTATGTGTGCTCATGATAGCACCCTAAGCACACATACGTCATCTGACACAACCATGTAAATAGTTTACATCTGCTTACTTTGTATATAGTTACCCTTGTTTGAAATCCAAGTTGTAATACCTGTTTTTTGTAAAATCAATGTATGTATGGAGTGGAGGAGTGGCCTAGTGGTTGGGGCAAGGTACTTCAGTCCGGAAGGTCGGGGGTTCAAATCACACTAGATGACAGCAACCTTGGGCCGGAAGGACTGGGGTTTCTAGTCCCACAGGTGCTCCTTGTGGTCTTGGGCAAGCCACTTAACCATTTTACAGGGAACATGGGCTATGGAGGGTTATGTCCAAGTTATAATGCCCTGTTCAATGTAATTTCAGTTTGTTCAATGTAAACCGCACTGATGCAGAATAGCAAGGTATGTAAGAGAATGTAAATAGTTTCAGCCTGCATTGTACAAATTAATGTTACTTGTAAACTGCACTGATTCTAAATAGCGTGGTACATAAAAGATTTAAATAAATAAATGGGGTTGCAAAGTTACATTTGGGGTCACACACTGGGCAAGCTAAAAAAACTGACACCTGTCAAGTCCATGCAGGTTCCATGGAAAGTGGACGACAGCAGCATCTATTGTGACACTAAGGGCCTGCATAGACACTTAGGCTTCCAGGAGTCACAGAACATTTGCTAAGCATCAACTCACCTTGCAGCAGCCCAGCCTCTGCATGGGCAGCAGCAGCACTACTAAACATGAGGCAAACTGAAAGCCCTGTGTGCAGTTGCGCACACTCACAGGTCCTGGGGTAGCCCTTCAGTATGGGTTTCAGACTACTACGGAAAGCCGTGTGATAGTACAGGTTGGGAATCCCACAGGAGAGGCAAGTATCACATCAACTCACAGAGCAGCTCTCAATGTCTCGGGTTTATTGCTGCCACAGAGAAAAGACTGCTGTGGAGAACAGCAGGGGGGGGGGGGGGAGGAGAGCACAGGGGATAAAAAGATGGTGGAGGTAGCTCAGCTGAACAGTGGGAATGGATGAGTGTGTGAAAGAAGGGGGTGGGGGGGTTCCCTTCTGAAAGCTCCACCCCAATCCATTCCTATTGGAGGGAAGAACTCCTGCAATCTGATCTCCTTCCCCCCCCCCCCCATAGATCTGACATTTGAGCAGCTCAGATTCAGGAGCTGGAGAGGCAACAAATGCCATGTGTGCCTTTGAGTCAGTCCTGGTGACCCAGAAGCTCCTGGGTTTTCTTGGCAGTGTCACTGGAAGTAGATTGCCAGACCTTTCTTCCGAGGCAATGGAGGTTAAGTGACTTGCCCAAGGCCACAAGGAGTGCTAGTGGGAATCGAACCCTGGTTGCTTGGTTACCAAGCCAGTGTTCTAACCACTAGGTTACTCCTCCATAGGGAAAGGAACAGAAAAGGATACCATGTTACTGTCTAGTTTGGAAATAGGTGCCGCTTTGTGGCATTTTAGCTGAGTCGTGTGTGTGTCTCTTGTAGGAACTTGTCGGTATGTGCAGGTCTTGGCTCTTAACTAAACTTCTGCCTGTCCTCAGTTTGAGAATGTCCCTGCAGACCACATAAAATTGCAAATAGTCAAGAAAGCTAGTTGACCCCTTTCTCTTAAGCTAACAGTGTTTACCTTACATTTTGCTTGTTTGATTTTATTTCCATCTAGGACAGTACATTGAGTCTTTCCTTTTCTCAAATTAATTGCTAATTCTAGTTTGAGATGGCAACCTGGGCATGTGTTCCTCCTTTACTCCCCCCCCCCCCCCCCGGAGTACATAATGGTGGTAGAGAAGCCCCCAGAGGGGATTTGGTTATAATTTGATAGCTAGACCACACTTGTTTACAGCATATAAAATCAGACAGGAAAAATACACCATTGCCAGTCATGTCAAACATGGTATCTTTATATGACTAACACACAGATTCTCTTCAACAGCACTTTGTAAATCTAAATTTGTAGCAGTGGTAACATTTATCACGGAGTTATCTGTAGCAGTCATGTAAAATGGCTGGTTCTCATAGGTAGGCAATCTGATTTGCTTGATTGATAGCCCTGTCCTCTGCCTGTGCCCTGTGAAATACAGTTATGTGCAGTTGATGAAAGGTCTTTCCCTCCCTCATCTACTGAGGGAGAGTTTTTCCCTCATCTCTCTAGGGCCAAGGTATAAAGTGCCTCATTCAGAGTGAGAACCATCAAGTGTCTGTCAGCTCTTAGACTGCCTGTTTTTTGCCTCGGCAATCTTGTACCAACGGTGCTGGAGGACGGTGTGTACATTGCTTCACAGGTAAACGACAGGTTGTGTATGGTTTGTGAATTCTGGAAATAGAAGGTAAACAGCCTGCACCTTCATACATTACAATAATCAAGTGTATGTCAGGTAGAAGGCAGTTTTAGGATTAGAAATAGTCTTAGGTTTTAGTTACAAATTGCTGCAAGTGGTTTTCTTAGCATGTACTCTGTTACTGATTGAATTACTGGTAGAGTTACAACAATCTTCCTGAAGTGTAATCTGGATACTGCAATTCCCAGCATGAGCTGCCCTGGAAAGCAGAGGTCATGCGTCAAGTCCAGGGCAGATGCTGAATACATCAGGCTGGTCTGATTGAGCTAACAGCAGAGAACCTTATAGAACTATATATACTGTATGAAAATCTTATACCTTGCGATACTGCTAGTATTTGTTGAAAGATGGATTACACTAGGTTTCAGTAGAGTCAACAGCATCCCGCCTGCCCTGCCCGCAATACCAGTACTGGAAATCTTCATGGCACTGGGAATAAATGCAAAGTCTGACAAACCGTATCTGATGCAGCGATGAGTGTTGACGATAGTGGCTAACCATAAAAACCCTCAAATGAGCTAGAGAAAGGAAGTAGCTTAAAAATGTAGAAAATGCCTTGTGGTAGGGGACTAGATCTAGGGGCAGGATTTAAAGATGTCAAATGTCTACCAGAATTCTAGGTTATCCAGGAGCAGAACACATTCTTAATATTGCTCAAGCACACCGAGGAGAAGGCAGGATCACATGGCGTCCTCATGGTACGCAGCTAGGTCATATTTCCAAGTATGTAAAAAAAAAAGCTATCAGAAACTGTCAAAGATTGTAGTGTTTTGTGAGCTAAGGGCCTATGTACGGTAAAGACCAAGATAGGCTGTCACATCAGATCAGGGCATGGCTGAAGAACTGAAAAAGGGGGAGGGGGATTTTTCTATGGATTGAGGCTTTATATAAAGGGATCATCAAGACTGTAGTAGAGCTGATGTGCATCTGTTGGAGGTTAACAGATCTTAGGAGTTTAGTTGCAGACCTACATTGACAGAAGTAAATCAAACGTGTGACAGCTGAATGAATCAGACTCACTTTCCACAGGCAAATCAGAAGCACACAGATAAGTGTTACTAACAAGGTTGGTACAAGAATATTAGGCACTATAGATGAACGTTTAGCCTTGTAACTCCCTCAATTAAGTTTTAGGTCCATAGGTTCCTCCCCCACAAGATTTTGATTACTTAGTCCTGTAAAACATGTACAGTAAAAGTAAACTGGTGTTTCTTTTAACTTATGATCTAATAGCCAATCATTTTGCTTCTACTGTTGCTGTTTTTTGCCCCGCCCCCTTCCCCTTGAAGCCGCCATCCTAGGTGACTGCTTAAAGGTTAAGCTGGCCCTGCTCACAAAGCTACCCAGAAATAGGAAGGATAGGGTGGGGGTAGGTATTGGCTACAAAGACAAGGAAAAATATCTGGGAGGCTATGAAGACAAGTATTTGTAGTCCACGGACTAACATGTCAGGCTTGCAAGCTGTTCTAAACACATTTTTAGACAGGGGGAGTGGAATAACTTTGTAAAAGATGATTTTAAATCAACTGAATGTAGGTGATATGGGGAAAGGAGGCTTGTGAAAGGGAGATGAGGCTCAACACTAATGCTTACATAGAGGTAGCTTCCACAGTTTGAAGTTTCAGGATACCCAAAAGCCTGCAATGGAGGATTGATTGCTAGTGGGGAATTTTAATCTGTCAAGTGTTGAGCATTCTACCTACAGAAATGAATCCAAAGAGATCCTGGACACAGAGGAGATTTCGTTAGAAACAGAGCCCACAAGAGCAGGGAGAATACAAAATCTCATTACTATGACTGGGCAAGTGCTTCTTTCTGATGTTTAAGCAGGTGGTCACCAGAGCTCCAGTGATCAGACCATGTGGTATGATTGTAACAAACAAATGCAGAAGCAGCTGTTTCATGTAACTAAACACATCTACTGCTACATCTCCGAAAGGAAGGAGGACCACCTGCAGGGATGCCACACCTTGCACACTAGGATGGAGTGTGGCACTCGGAGGCTTGCACCCTTCACAATCTGATCCCTTGCTTTCATTCAGTAGAGTGTTGTCACTGCACTGATCCAGGCACCTTTCATGCGAAGCAAGCTGAACTCGAGGCCCTACTAGTAGAAGAAATCTGAGCATCTTACTGCATGCCACTTCTCCCTGCCTCATCCTTTCCCCCCCTACACTACAGGTGCACATATAGTGACTGGAGAATGTTTTTAGTCCAGAGAATTTACCATCTTGCCTTCGCTCTCTCCCAAAGAAAAAGTAAGTATTCTGTGCTACATTTTCATTTACAAACCAATGCTATACTTAAAGCTTTCTAAATTTGTTCCTTGGTCACGCTGTCTGAAAAGTCTCACTTTGGACTAGGTCACCTGCCACATCTCTATATGTGCTTTATTGCACTGATGTGTGCCAATTAGGTTCCATTTCCTTTCACAGCTAAACAGTGGAAGCATCAGTCCATTATGGGATTATGATAGAGAAAGGATTTAAAAGCAAAGAAATAAGAAACTTTCTCTGTAGGTATCAAGGTAGCAGAATAGTTAGAAAGAGTTTGTTTCATACTTACCCCCAGGGCACTCTCCTCACATAAGAAGAGGTCCATGTCTTCCTCTTGCCCTTTTTTAAGCCATTGCAAGTCACACCCTGATGATGCAACTTGCTCTGATTGGTTCCTTGAAACTATTTAAACTGAAGTACTTGCCTTCTGCCTTACTTTAGTTTGATAGGTTTCTAGGGAGAGTTCCTGCTTGTATTGAGCTTGGCTGATTTAAGCAGGGTCAGGTCTGATTAATACTTGGATAGGAGGCTACCTGGGTATGCTAGGGTGGTGTAGATTCCCTTATTTCCAAATCTGACTAGTGGCTGATTCTGCCTCACTGGATTTGTCCTGCCTTGTCTGACCTTTGTTCCTGTGCTTCTCTAGAATCCTATTATTTGGCAATTGATGACTAACCGTGAACACCATGAGGCTCGTGCTCTAAGTCCTGGCAATCTCTGAGTACCAGAGGGCTCAACCTGATGGGAAAGGAGGTTGTTATAGGTGAACATGCACAACCTAGGCCAAGGGTCCCCTGGTGTTCCCTACTGAGTCGTCATTCAGTTGTGATATTATCAAAGGACCATTATGGAGCCTGTAGACAATCCTGCTACTTCAGTTCCTGGTCTGTCAACTGTTGTGCCACCTACAGTCAACCCTCAAATGATTACTATATTATAAGCTATTGCAGATCTACAAAAGAACATGTCTGCTAACTTATCCCTGATCAGACAACAACCACCTGTATCTGTTTCTATACCTGTACAAGCATCTGTAGTCTGTGTCCCTGTTCAAGAGGCTAAGGTGCCCTTCCCTGACTGTTTGGTTTGCTAGGTATAGTACTTTTTGTTTTTTTAAACAGTCATAAAACTCAGTCTTCTAAGAGGCTTCTCATATTCTGTGGACCAAATGAAAGTAGGGTTTGTAGTGTCTCTTTTGCAGGGTAACCCTTAGGTTTAAACTCTTGATTTCCTTAAACAAAGGAGACCAGAAGTTACTTGCCTTAATTTGTTTTTTCAGGCAATGACTTTGGTATATGATGACCCTGATAGGAGGACCTCTGCTGAAGCCACAGGGGAAAGAAATATACTGTGGAATTTAGGTGAGGGAGCACATAGCTTGTCAGCCCTCCTTTATATTGTCTCAAAGACTATCTGGGAAGAGCTGTCCCATGTAGTTAATCCACCTACATTAGGCAGATTCAGCTTATTATCCAGATAGATGGCAGACAGCATAAGTGGAAGGCAGAAAAGGCCAGTTTCCTAGGTAATCCCTATTGCTCCTTCCTTTATTAAACCTTCAGCTGTCACAACCACAGCTGAAGAACCCATATGAACTGAAGCCTTCTCTAGAAGAGAGACTCCATCGCTGTACATTAGGGTTCCATATGTATTGTGGGGGTAAGGATATCTCCAAAAAGTAGAAAAACCTCAGGTGGTGAAAAACCAGCTCTCCTGCTTAATGCTTTAGGTTTTCTTTTATTGGCACTGGCCTTTTTGGACGCTGGAGCTTCTGACTGCCTTATGTGCATAGTACTTGCCAAATGAGTAGGGATCCCCTCTGAGCCCTTGCCTATACCCCTCTGGATGGTAGCAATTGATGAAAGACCCTTAGCTGAAGGCTTAATTACAGCATCGCTCCTGAGGTTGATATGATGGTAGATGTCTTCATAAGAATCCATGGTATTCTACCTACTGCAATGTCCTTCTCCTTCCATCATTTTAGGGTTGCCTTGATTATGGACTCATAACCCATCTATTGACTGGAGTTCAGGAGACATTGTACCCTAGAGCCAAAAATACGAAACCACGAGCATTACATACATATCCTTTAAGGATGGTGGTTGCTATGATTGAGGGCCTGCCATCCATTTATGCAGATGTATTCAACAAAAAGGAGGCAGAGAAATTACCCTCACCCTCATTGCATAGGCCTTATGACTGCCCTATTGATTTGTTGCCTGGCACAATGACTCCCAAGGGTACAATCTATCATCTATATGAACTTGAATCACAGGCTGTGAGAGAATATAGCAAAGATAGTCCAGAAATAAAGATGCATTAGACTGTCCACATCACCAGCTGTTTGTTTTTGTGGGGGGAGGAAAAGGTTGGGGGATTGTGTCCCTGTATTCTACCGAGAACTCAATAAAGTCATTGTGAAAAATCATTTTCCCCTTCCCCTGATATCTGAGTTATTTATCAGGTTAAGGGTGCATGTATTTCAACTAAATTGAATCTTTGACTTAACTGAGATTCATGCTAGCAAACAAGCAGGTTACCCAGGAGCATAGGTGTCCCTAGAAGAGGCTTGGGGAGGCTTAGCCTTCCTAGCTCAAAGCAACCGTGATATCAGTGAAATTGAAAGGCAGTGCTGCTTACTGTATGTTCCTGCCTGCCAGATTGACATCAAATCGGTTCCTGCTCCCCTCACCCCCCCCCCCCTTGCTGCTGACACCCTCACCGCAAATCTTAGGAAGAGGCAACAGCTAAAAACCATGAGACTGTTCAGTATGCAGCACTTCCATGCTGCTGACTGCCAGTCCCACTCCCTCTGATGTCAACTTCCTTTTGTTAGGGTGGGACCTTAGACCCAAGAACTCCCATTCTGCCTTGCCCTTTGATAGGGTTCTTGGGTGTGCTAATCTTCTCTGACTGGAAGCTAGGCAGGGTTGGACCTGGTTAGTACATGGATACTGTCTGACTATTCCAAGTGCTGTAGGCCTCCCTGTTGTTTTCATATCTCTTCTGCCAACATGACCGCTGTTGGATTATCAACAACAATTTTGTCTGCCGGTTCTTTACTGAGTCTGCCTCACTGATATTGTCCTAGCTTGTCTGACCTTTGTTCCTGTATTTCTCCAGCCGCCTCCTAGCTGGCAACCAGCACTGGTTGATGCTAAACTTGGGGCTCATGTCTTGAGATCTTGGTAACTTCTGAGTACCTGAAGAGAAAGGAGGTTGTTATAGGTGAACATGCACAACAGGGTTGTGACAGGGTTTGTTACAAGTGATGTGCCCATGCAGTCATCACGCTCCATCCTTTCAATATTGAACACAATAAGGAGACTCCTTGACTATTACAGGGGATACTAGCTTTTAACAGGGAGACTGTGTCACTCGGACAAGAAGAGTAGGACCAGTTTAAGATTTTTGCGTCCATCGGCAAGACCAGACAGCAGATCCCAGAGAGAGGAGGGGGGCTCTTCTCAGATATCCCATAGACTGGAGAGCCAGAAGAGGAGCTGAGGAAGGCCATAGTGATGCCTTTTTGAAGCTGTACACGCACATAGCCCCACAGCAGACAAGAACAGGCCTCAATATTTGGCACCTCCAAAATTTTCATGCCTTAAGCAATTTCCTATGTTGTTTATGCCTGAATCTGGTATCATTGCTGTAGCAAGGGATTTGACTTAAGGTGAAAATATTAGCTGTATTCCTCAAATATTAGCCCATCTATTTCTTGGCTCGCTTCCTTATTTTGTCTTCTTTTTAGGCTTACTTTTATTTGTACCAAGATATGCCATTATGTTACTTTTTTTTTTTTTTTAGAATAAATGTGCACACCACTTATATTTTCAGTTGTCTGTGCTGCATTCAGATAACATGTCATATAACTCGGAACTATATTTTTTCCTGGGGAATGAAATAAAACTCATGTAAAAAAAGAGAGGTATTAATGATCAAGCGCTACATTTTCAGAAGGGGTTATCGGCAGAACTTTATGGTTTGAATCCCACAGCTGCTGCTTGTGATCTTGAGTAAATCACGGAACCCTCCATTGCATCAGGTACAAACTTAGATTGAAACCCTGTGGGGAGAGGAAAATACCTCCTGTACCTGAACGCAACTCACCTTGAGTAACCACTGAAAAAGGAGTGAACACAACTCTTCCCCTTCCTTTTATATATGGACATCTTAATAATTAAGAGGTAGATTTTTACGGAGGAGATATGCTTATATGGCTAAAGATCATTTCTGTTCAGGGCTGGCTCAACCATTTTGTAAGACTAGGCAGTTGCCTCTAAGAGGAACAGTAGCAGTCCAAGCAAAACAATAGATCCTGACAGTCACACAAATGCAAAGAGCTATCAGTGCATTGCTTTACCAGTAGGGAGACAGCACACAGACATACAAACAGTGCAACGTTTAATATTAAAAACGATGATCTCCGATTATGCGTTTTTATTGGATGGTTGTGGGAGAGGTAGTGTTTCAATCATGATTGTTGACTTTAATTATCAAAATCTCAGATAAGAGGGTGGCATAAGGCTGAAGGGTTTGTCCCGGGGGCCCCAATGCCCTTGCACTGGCGCTGCTTCTAATTACACTGATACGGCTATCCCCGCACTGAAAATTCACCTATTAATTCATGAGAAAATATCCATATAAAGTTTATGCTCATATGTTCTTGTATAACCTTATATGGACGGTGGCTGAATGTCATCTCTATTCATATAGGTTTTTGCTGCACTGTCTCAAATCCTGCCCAATTTAAACCATGTAGCTTTCATTTGTCTAGAGACTTGTATGACCAAAGACAACAAAAGTGTAAGCAAAGTAGTTGGGTGGTTGCTTCCCACTGCCGAAAGTATAACTGCTTTATTTATTTATTTATTTATTTAATAGGATTTCTATATCGCCTTATCTTAAAATCAAAGCGGTTTGCAGCACAATTTGTAGGTTTTACATAGAACAATGGGTGAGGGGGGCATGCAGGAGATTGTTTCAAGCTAATTTATAAAGTAAACTATGTACCTAGTGTAAGTAATTATGTCATTGATCTAAGTTTGTGTTAGATTAAGTACAGCTGGACATTAAATAACCGGAATGTTTGAGCGGTTGATCTAGGGCAGAGGGGGGAAGGGAGGGAATAGGGTAATCCTTATTATGCAGTTGGTCCATATTGTGTGGGATGGACAATATTATGCAGATTGTTCATATTAGGTAACGTCTCCGAAATGTTCAGTATAGAGGGTGGTTTTTAGCTTCTTCCGGAAGTCCTTGGAGTCATAGGTGTCTCTAAGGTAGTCAGAAGGGTGTTCCATAGGGTGGGAGTGGCCAAGGAGATAGCTCTTCCAGAAGTAGATTGATTGGAATCGATGTAGATGCTGGGGATGATGATGGTGTCAGTGGTGATTCGCCTTCTGGGTCTGGAGCTTGTAGCAGTGTTGATAAGGCTTTTCAGTATATTAGCAGAAATGGTTTGCTTGACTTTGAAAATGTTCAGCACAGTTTTGTACTCGATGTGGGAGTTATTGGGGAGCCAGTGAAGATGGTTCAGGAGGAGGGGTGATGTGGTCATGTTTAATGAGCCGGTTATAATACAAGCTGTGGTATTTTGTGCCATCTGTAGGGGGCGTAATGCTAGTTTAGGTAAACCAAGGCATATGGGGTTGCAGTAGTCCAAGATGGGCGTGATTATTGCCTGGAAAACAGTGTGGAAGTGTTCTTGGCTGAGTAATGGTTTGAGCCTTTTGATGACACTCATCTTGTGATAGGCGTTTTTGGATATTTTGTTAATATGAGATTGAAGATTAAGATTGCAGTCCAGGATGACTCCAAGGTATTTTACTTCAAGTTTAATGGGTATGGTAATGTTGTTCAGCTTGATTGCATGGGGAGAGGAGGGTAAATCCTGGGCTTCTGTCTTGCTGTAGCTGATATTTAGGTTGTTTTGGGTTAGCCCTTTAGCCCTTTGTTTTCAGGGACAGCTAACTGATTTATCTGAATCTGATTTTTCCACACTGCTGTTTTCAGGGCTGTTCTGTAGTTAATGTGCTGTTCTTGTTTTTCTATAGCAGAGGATGAAGATATTACCTGCACCTGCCTATCTCCTTTTTAATGTCACAGTCACTGAGGATGCTGTCCCTGCTGCCAGGAACTGCAGTCCGAGGAACTGCTCTGGTCTAGGCTCCAGTGACCTCTTCCTTAGCAGAAACATCTTGGCTTCAGTCTATGTGCTCATCTTTTTGGTGGGCATACCCGGCAACCTTCTAATGCTTCTGGTCCTGCTCCAGGATCGCCGGAGGATCAGCGCTGAGCCCCTTTCACGCCTGACTTCTCCTCTAATCATCAACATCATAGTATCAGATTTGGTCTTCCTCTCTTACTGCATCCCCATGATGTTCCTCAACCTAGTCACAGTGGAGTGGCGGATAGGCTATGTGGTTTGCTTGACCCACCCAGCAGTCTGTCTCTGGAGTAATTTCTCCAGTTTCTACAGCATGCTGGCTGTGTCAGTGCTCCGGTACATAGCAGTAGTCCACCCAACTCGCTCAAAGGTTTTGTCCAAAACACTGATGACCTCAGTCTGCCTACTCATTTGGTTGATGAGCTTCATTGTCTCATTCCCATTGTGGGTCCATAGTTCAATGGCAAAGGTCCATGGAGTAATGTCCTGCATTCTTCTCATGACAGCAGAGCAGATTGCTCTTTACAGCAGACTCCTGGCAGGCGTCACCTTCTTCCCCCCAATGTCTCTGATGATCCTGTGCTATCTGAAAATCATTTATACCCTTTGGTCTCGAAAGTCTCTTATCCTACAGACGACCTCCAGTCGTCAGGTCAGCAAGAAGGCCATTGTCATGATCTTAGCCATGGTTGTGTCCTTTGTTCTCATGTGGGTCCCCTGCTGGATAATGGTTTTTATCACCGGAGGACAGCAGTTGATACTGACCCCCACATTGTACATTGCCGTGAACATGACCTGTGCTTTGGCCTTTGCCAACTGCTGCATCAATCCCATCATTTACTTTGGCCTTTCTGATCAGTTTCGAACACAACTGTGGAAGCTTTTTAAGGTAGAAGGGGAAAATAAAACATCTGCAGTCCAGAAGGAGATGACAGAGGCTTTTGATACTGTGATGAGTTCCTTAGATTCTGAAAGAACCCTTGTGTACCAAGAAAACCAGGCAAGGTTAGAGTATACCATTTCAGACCAGGTACATTTCAATGCTCCTGCCCTAGAAATGCTGGAATTAAAATAAGTCAAATGACTGACTGATCCGGTTAGGGTTATGATCCCAGGAGCTCTCAGAGGTTAAGCTGCATATCATAACGGATGGGCTAAGCCAGTTTGGTTTCATTCTAGTGCCAGGACTGGTTCAGATGATTTGTTGTGATGTGAAGCTATTGGAATGCTTTAAGGATAAGCATGTTAAAACTCCCAAACCCTAGGACAAGCTACACGATCTATATACCCACATGTGTCCTGTCAAACACTCTGTATTGGAAGTACTGAAGAAGTTAAAATAAAATATTAGGATCTTTAGAGAGGACAATCATTCCACATTGCAGCATTATTAATACTACTGCCTATGGGGCTCCAAACTTTGTCATCAGTCTCAAATGCATGGTTCTAAGTCCAAAAACGGTCCTTTTATTTTATAATTATTATTTTTTTCTATTAATGCTCAAAGAGGCTCCATGCAAAAGGATTTTCACAAAAGTAAAACAACCCAGAGCTAAACAAAAATTCAAAATGAATGCGGTATTTATCTTATCTTGGCGGCTCTGCAGAGTGCAGTCAGTAACAGCAGTAGCGCCTGACCTGACATCGAGTTTCATGCTCTTCTCCATAGCAGCCCCAAAAGGGCAAAAACCTATGATGTGGGGGAACTAAGCAGGGGGAAAAGGTCATATTTAATCATTAAATTAGCTAAATATAACGTGACCTTTACCTAAGTCAGTCCAGTGACAACAGGGGTCTGTAGATGAAGGCTTGAGTTCATCCATCCAACATGGGACTGACCTGTGAAGAAATATTTCTGACTGGACTGTGAAGAAAGGAGAACTAAGAACAATATAAAATAAAATGAAATGGTTTTCTCTTTAGACATGAAGGTAAACAGTTGGTCTCTTCATCTCTAAGAGTATTCTAGATGTTCTCAGCTGTGGCTTCTTATGGTTTACTTCCTGGATTCAGGGGACATTGTGGTCTATGTTTTTTTTTCAATAAACGTTTCTAGCTCAAGCACACAGAGAAAAGGAAGATCCTGCTTCCACTCTGCATACATCACTTATAGGAAATCAGCGATGAAACTTTAAAGATTTAAGGTTGTTTATAAGCAGGACCAGCCCAACCATTAGGCAAACTAGGCAGATTTTGACAGCTAGTTAGGGTGTAAAGCTTAAAGTCTGCCTTGGGCACCAGCATCCTGAACCAACGGTGGGGCCAGTCCTAACTATAATCCAAAATGATCTTGGTTGGTAAGCTCTTGATAGGACAGCTAGTATACAGAGGTTCAAGCTCTTGCACGCCCAGGACCCAGATATGGATTAAGTACCTTGAAAAGGAGGGCGCTGCTCAGACTAAATACAGATAGTTACTTATGGTGATATTCACTGATGACTCTCGATTGCTTTCAGAATATTCCTAATAAATAAGCATGAGGTAGATCTGCATGCATACTATCTACATTGTATGCAAATCTGCCTCATGAATATTCAGTAGAGATATTCCGAAAACATGAACTGTTTGCAGCTCTTGAGAGTTACCTAGACAGGAAGTATGTGTTGCAGTTTACACACACCCGGAGAAATCCTGCAAGTTTAAGGGGGCCTTTTACTAAAGTATGCTAAGCAGTTATTGTGGGTAACTGTTAGTGAAGGGGCAGGACAGTTATTATATGCCAATCAGCACACTAGCTGCAGCTCATACATTGGGTGGCGAATGGATGGGCGTTGGGCGCGTATTGCAGATAGCGTGTGGTTTACCTTCGTGTTATCACTGTTGCAATTAGCATGGGTGTAATTATCGCCACCTCAATAGGTGTAGTTAAGTGGAAGCACATAATAGCACAGGAGCATGCTGCTGCCCACGCCCCCCAAAAGTTATCATAGAGACTTTGGACTTAAGACACATTCATGTTTACACTATTTGTATGTTAGATGCAAAGCCGTAGTACACTTTAGTGAAAGGGTCCATAAAAGTTCTAAGCCTTGCTCTGCCTGGGTTGACTTTCAGCAAGTGGCTATATCCCCCAGAAATGAAGTTATTTTGGGGGTTTTCTTTCATGAATTTTTTCCCTATTTTGGGGATTTTTTTGGGGGTTGGTTTCACACATTCATTTTAATAGGGAATTTTTAGTGCACACTGAATTGATTCACTGCACACTAACCGATGAATTAAACACACTAAATACTCACTAATGAATGCATGACCCCAAAACTGAATACAGTGAGGAACAGCCTAGTGTAAGCAGATACAGCCTGGTGAAATGATGGTGACAGCCAGCGTCTGCTTCTGAAGCCTCACATTGGAAAGTTCTCTGGCATGCAGTTTGACTGAAGTAACTGTATAAAGTTGGCAGGTAACTTTGGCTCTCAGTAATTGCAAACAGATCTGGTTTTCATGGTAAGTAATATATTCAAATTATGCATATATCTCTCTTGAATAGCATTTTGGCTCTTGAGGACCAGAGCAGCGTGCCCTTTATTATGCAATCCTGAGGGCAAATCATCTGTTTAAGGCTTGATCCAAATTTATGGCAAACAGATATTTGTTGTATTTGTCAAAGAAAAATAATTAAATGCTGTGCTAATAAATTTGGCTCGGAGGTCCTGTATATCTGGGAAAATGGGGAAAACCCCTCTCTGAATCAATACTGTAGAGCTGATTTCATTAGCTCTTCTGCAGCCACCAGCAAAGGGAACGAGGCAGAGGAAGCATACTGAGCATGCTCCGACCGCGATATCTGTTCTAACTAAAGGATCTAATGCGCATTAATGAAAGTTAACACGTGCTAACCTTTACTAAACATGCCCTAAGAGCAAGAAGTAAAAAATGCTCACACTTGAACTGCCACATGGCTTCATTTACTCTGAATCATTAACACGATCTTTCACCATAGGAACCAATGGAGAAACAAGGATGAATTAAAGCAAAAATGGACTTTAGCTATCAGCTGGGTCTGTCTGGCAGGCTGCAAGTACATTAATAACCAGAAGGCCTCACTTAGTCAAATCTAAGAGGCCAAACCTTTGGGAAATAGCATTCCTAGTATGGTTGCTAAGGTCAAAGCCCTGTTACCTGCCACGTAACTCTCTAGAACAGGGGTCTCAAACTCAAATTGCTTTGAGGTCCGAATGAGGACTTCTAAAGTAACCCGGGGGCCGCATAAGACATGGGGCCTCATTTGCATAAGGGGCCTCATTTGCATAAATATTTGCATAATGTTACCATACACTAACGTTTAGTAAACATGCCTCTTAATGAGTATGGATAAAGAAAGACTAAAAGATTTAGAAATAGGAAGACAATAATTAAACTGGGAACCCCAAAAGCCAAACTTGGAATGTACAACAATACTGTAGAAATAAAACTATAAATTAATTTCCTCTTGTACTAAACAAAGTGCAAACATTAATGATGCACATTTCCCAGAGCTGACATATTCCAGTTAATAAATTCAAAATAAAGAGATATTTTTCTACCTTTTGTGCATTTTTTTTCAGTTGCAATTGCTCCAGCCACTTCTGGTTTCTTCGTGTCTTCTGCTTTCTCCATCGTCTGCTGTCCATTTGTCCTTTCTTCTCTCTTCTAGTTTTTTTCCATTCTCTCTCTCTACATCTGCTTTAACATACTAATCTTTCTCCTTTTGCTCTTTCCTCATTCCTATTTCATCCACTCAAATTTTACCCCTCCATCCTCAATCCCCACTTACTCTCCCAATACCTGGCCAATTGTAGATTTGTCTTCTCTTCCAGACAAAATATTTTTCCCCTCTCCATTTCACTTTCCCAGCTCCATCCCATTCTAATCCTCCCCCAACATCAGCTCCCTTCTAGTTCCAGCCCCACCCAGCATCTGCTCCTTTCTAGTCCCTGCATCAGTCCATTTCCAGTCCTATCCTAGCCTCACCATCAGCCCATTTCCAATCCTAGCCCCCCATCAGCCCATTTCCAATCCTAGCTCCCTCCCCTCACAGTCCATTTCCATTCCAAGCCCCCCTCCCCATCAGCCATTTGCAGTTCAAGCCCCCCTTCCACTCAGCCCATTTCCAGTCCTAGCAACCCCCCCAGCCCATTACCAGTCCTAGACCCCCCATAGCCCATTACCAGTCATAAGCCCCCCCCCTGCCAATAGCCCACTTCCAGTCCTAACCCCCATCTGCCCATTTCCAGTCCTAGCCCCCACCATAGCCCATTACCAGTCATAACCCCCCCCCCTGCCAATAGCCCACTTCCAGTCCTAACCCCCATTACCCCATTTCAGTCAGCCCCTCCATAGCTCATTACCGGCCAGCGAAGGAGGGAAACAAAAAAAACCCAAAACCCTGGCTTCTGCCGTTGCCGCTGTGGCAGCGGCAGAATCAATTGTCAAATTTTAAAAAAAAAGACTTCTGCTGCTCAAGCAGCAAAATCAGCTGTCCTGCGGCCCCTTCCCCTGTGCCCGGAGATCCGAGTCTGCTCTATCAGCGGCGTGCTTTTCAAGCCGCGAGGAGAGTATTCCCCTCTCGCGCGGTTTCAAGCCGCGCGAGAGAGGGGAATACTCTCCTCGCGGCTTGAAAAGCACGCCACTGATAGAGCAGACTCGGATCTCCGGGCACAGGGGAAGGGGCCGCAGGACAGCTGATTTTGCTGCTTGAGCAGCAGAAGTCTTTTTTTTTTAAATTTGACAATTGATTCTGCCGCTGCCACGGCGGCAACGGCAGAAGCCAGGGTTTTGGGTTTTTTTTGTTTTCCTCTGTCGCGGGCCGCACAAAGTTGTCTCGCGGGCCGCATGCGGCCCGCGGGCCGCGTGTTTGAGACCCCTGCTCTAGAATGTGTAATTAACATAGTATATGACAGCAGGTAAAGACCAGCATGGTCCATCTAGTCTGCCCAATAAGGTGACAAGAGTAGGTGCACCTGCTGCTCCGTGCAGGTCGGCCTTCCCCATGGCCTTTGTTTAGGGGTGTACCCACTGCTCTGTGTAGGTCACCCCTATTTGTTGAGATAGTTATGTTTATTTTGATTTTATCCTGTTGCTATAAAGGGATTCACTGGGTCTGTACCATGCCATTTTGAGTTCTGTGACTGTATTTGCCCCCACCACTTCCATTAAGCAGCATCTAAAATGTCCAGAAGCTGGGACTTTCTCTTTAATATGGAGCACAGACTCCGTCAAGGTCCTGTGACGCGACACTGGCTGATGGCAGATCATTGGGTATTGATAGCGCTGTCAAGCAGGCAAAATGCAACTGGCTTATTATACCAGATTTAGCACTGCTAAATGAGTGATTGGATGTGGTTTCTTTTTGGCTCCTAAATAACAAACTTAAATTGAATCCAGCCAAAGGCTCTGCTCTTTGGGTCTCAGATCATTTTGAGAGCTCGTCCTTGCACCTGCTCTTATGTTGGGGACCTGCCTCCCACTGGTTCCTAGTCTGAAGATTCTGGGCTGTTCATTGGATTCAAGGCTGTCCTTTGAACCTCAGGTTAGGCCTGCGGTTAGGTTGTGCTTTTACGTCCTGCGGCAGTCACGTTCATGTTTGAAGGGAAGTGCATTAAGGTCTTTAATGCGTGCCATGATGCTCACTTATCTGGACTATGGTAACATGTTGTACCTGGTATTTGGAAAGTGGCCTTACATAGGTTAAAAAAACCATCCAAAATTCTCTTACAACCAGCCCAAAAGTGTGATCACGTTCCTTTTGTTGGTAGCTGAGCAAATCTCTCTCATGCATATTCATTGTGATTATCCTGATACCTGACTGGCTAGATGCATCATGAGGACTGGGTTGAGAAGTCCTGAACAAAACTAAACTAAATATAGAACATGCTGACAGATAAAAACCATGAGGATTATCCAGTCTGCCCGTCAACCGCTCGTTTTGACAACCCCTTCCTCTCCCTCTCTATCTCTCCCGAGCTTTCTTCATTTCAGCACTGGAAAGATTGACGCTGGGTTGGAAGAGAGTAATTTTCTTTCATGAAAATGATTTAAATGAAAAACTCTCAGATAACCCCTATATTTGCTGGTACCATTGACTTCCCCTGCAGGCACGTTAATGAGGTTTTAAATGTGCGTGGATTCCTACAAAGGTTTGTAATTACACATGGGAAGGGAGGGCTGCTGGGTGCACACTAAGTGGGAGATCTTTTATGCCCATCAGCGCAAGTTGGTAGAGTAGAAAGCAGGGCGATAGCAAGGCTCATGCCAGTGATGCAACTACATAGGCACAAATCTGGAAGGGGCGCTGATGTCATTCCTGGGGCTTGATTGTTTATGTCATCAAAAAGTAGAAAGACTAGAGGACACACAATGAAGCTACAATGCAACTCATTTAAGACTAATAAGAAAAAATATTTTTACACAATGCATAATCAAACTCTGGAATTCGTTACTGGAGGATGTAGTAAAAGCTGTTAGTGTAGTTGGGTTTAAAAAAGGTTTGGACAAGTTCCTAGAGGAAAGGTCCATAAACCATTATTAAAAAGGACCCAGGAAATCCACTGCTTACCCCAGGATGAACATTGTGGATCCTGTGTCCTTTTGGGAACCTACTAGGTACTTATGACCTGGATTGGCCACTGTTGGAAACAGGATTCTGGGCTTGATGGACCTTGGTCTGACTCAGTATGGTATATCTTATGTTATTTATTTATTTTTTATACTGTGCTCTTTAGAATCAGTGTGGTTTACATGTATACTAACAGGTACTTTTTATTCCCTTGTCCCCAAAGGGCTCACAATCTAAGTGTACCTGAAGCAATGGAGGGTTAAGTGGCTTGCCCAAGGCCACAAGGAGTGGCCATGGGACTAGAGACCCCGGTCCCTCTGGCCTGAAGTTGCTTGTCCCCATGCAGGAATTGAACCCCTGGCCTTCCGGCCTGAGGTAACCTGTCCCAACCACTGAGCCACTCCTCCCTCATCCACTGAGCCACTCCTCCCTCATCCACTGAGCCACTCCTCCCATGTTCTTACGTTGCAGGAATTCCGATAAGAGCGAGTTTCTGCATGTGAGTGACGAGGGGGGGGGGGGTTGCATAGGCAAAGAAAACCTTTTGAGGCCCTTAGACTTTGACTCCTTTAGCAGTTGGTATAAAGAAAAAATCACATAGGCGCATTGGTTATGACTCTTCAAAAAATACATTTTTACTGAAGTGCTTGAGCAATGTGGATAAAGTTACAGTCTACAGGTCTGGCCCATTGACTCAATAGCAGTACCATGCATTACTATGCAGAAGGCTGCCATTTCTATCCCCAAGTCCAGTCTTTCGCTTCCCAGATTAGCTGGGGATGTTTTAGAAACGGCATTCAGAACCCCAAGGTAGTCATGGTCATCATTTAAGGGTGACACCTAGTGGTCAGATTCAGGGCTCATGATTGCAACTTTCTGAGGGAGCTCTGGTACATGTTCCCCACCTAAAGGACTGTCACTCTAATCTCCAAACCTAAATATGTTGTAGGAGGAGGTGTTAGAAAATAGAGGGAGGGGGGAATTTAAGGCTCTTGCCAATGACAGTCTGTGGCACTGATTCCAGCCCTTGTTATGAATGAGCTGGCGACTCCTCTGTCCCACACGTGGCATGCCTTCAACCTTCCCACCCTGGAAGCACTCTCTAAACTCGGTTCCATCAAAAAAAGCGATGTGCGTCCTAGATCCCCTCCCCTCCTCTTGGCTGCCCATACCAGCCCTCTGTTTCATTCTATTCATTCGTTCCATGATCACATCTAGTCTATCAATCTGACGTAGTTCCTCCTGACTGGAAACTTACCTTAATTCCACCCCATCTCGAGAATCCTAAATTCGACCCCTCTGATCCTAGTTGTTATAGGCCTATTGCTAATCTGCAGTTTCTACTTAAACTCACTGAGTGACTTGTCCTCCCCCAACTTGTTGATCACCTCAAACACATTTTTGCCCTGTACCCTCGGCAGTCTGGCTTTCATTCTCACCACAGCACTGAAACCATTATTACCTCTGTCCTAAATGATCTTCATTGCATTCTCAGTCGAGGTTCCATTGCTCTCACTTGACCTCACTGCCGCTTTTGATTTAGTAGACCATCATATCCTTCTCACTCACCACTCTGATCTCGGTCTTTGTGGTTCTGTCCTGATTTGGTTCTCCTCCCTTCTCTGTGATCGCTCCTATCAGGTCTTCTTTCACAATACCCATTCCGCCCATTCCTCCTTCCCCTGCGGGGTGCCTCAGGACTCAGCACTTTCCTCACTGCTCTTTGTCTTCTGAGTCCCCTAGCCACCCTTATGCAGTCACCTGGAGTCCCCTTGTACATCTATGCCAATGACATCCTCCTTATCTTACCTACTGACAGCCTAACCCCTGATCTCTCATTCACAAATGCAGCACTTGAGACCATCTCCGACTGGTTACACAATAATTCCCTCAAACTGAACCCAGCAAAAGCTACCGCCATTTGGATCACTGGGTCCAATTCTGATCTCTCCTCCATCCCCACCCTGGAGCATGACCCTGTTTCCCTCCACTCCGCTTTGAGGTATTTGGGAGTCCATATTGACACCTCTCTTTCGTTCTCACCCCATATAAGTGCCACTATCAAATTCATCCTTTGCCACCCTCCATTGTTTTAGGGATTTACGCCCATTATTAGACCAGTCATCTCTCACTACTATTATTTTGGTCGCCGTAATCTCACACCTAGACTACTGTAATGTAATCTATGCCGGCCTTCCTCGATATCAGTTTAAAAAATTGCAAGCACTGCAGTTCATGCTCTTTCCCACGCTCGCAAATTCGATTACATTACCTCCCTCCTCATACACGTTCACTGGCTACTCCTTGCCCAATGATACCAGTTCAAAATCCTCACTTTCATCCAAAAAGCACTGGCAAGAAAAGCCTCACTTTACCTCTTCACCCATATCACCCCCTGTGCTCGCGGTTCCTCCGTGACCACAGGCTGGTCATTCCCTCTCCTTCTCACACCAAGCTTGAATCTATGCTCTGTTCCACTTTTTTTCCCTGGCTCCAGCCCTTTGGAACTGCCTTCCCTCCCACATTCGACTGGAACCCTCATTCCCCAAATTTAAATCCCTTCTAAAAACTTACCTTTTTGAGCAACACTTTGGCCTGACCACCCCCTAGGCTGCAGTCGCGGCAGATGTTATGGAGTCATGGCATCTAACTATGTACTTTGAACATTTAGTTTGAATGTTCTTACTGCTTCCTGTCTTTACTATTGCCCCATCTTCTTTCCTGTCATTTATTGAGCTCCTTTCAAATTGTCCTTGATGTTATATGTCTTTGCTTTTATCTTGTAAACTGCCCTGTATGCCTCACAAAGGGCGGTACATCAAATGACAAATAAACGATAAAGGAGCAGCGAAAACCTTCCGGGTGAAAAACAATATGTAAATAAAATCTGTGTAGCACAAAATGGTTTGACTTATGTGCTAAGTAGACCGACCTAGATCTTAGGACAGGCTAAAGCAGTGTTTAAAAGGTGAGCACCAAAATGCCTGAAAAGGAAAGCAACATGGCCCCTCAGATGCCTTTTTGCTTCAGCTGGAAGAATCTCTCTTTAAAACCAGTCAATGTATTTAATTAAAAGCATCATTGCAAGGCAAATGTTACTTATTAGAAACAGGAGGAAGTTGTTAAAATATTTCTGAAGTTTATCTGACGGCCTGAAAGGAGAAGGGTGGTCAAATTTGAATCAAATCACGGTTGCTTTAGGTGTGGCAGTGTTGCAGCTAATGCCATATACCAGTCTGGAGCGGCAACACATATATTCCAATTTTTTAGCTTCCAGAGGAGAATCTAAGGTGCGCATCTATTTTGGTGAGTGGATGTTTATAGGCTCAATGGACCAAGGGGAGAATGTTATTGCAGTGTCTACAACAGCATCTCCTGCCTGTTTTAAATATCTTTTTTTTTTCTGTCTGTAACAATATCCATTTCTGTTTTATTAATCTTATGTCAGCTTTCATGTGGCTCAGGGAGGATAACACCTAGGATAAAACAATTCATGGTAAATGGAAAAACTTACTAAACTGTGTTATACTGTATGGATAAATTGGGCTTAGTGCAGGTAGAAGAGAGAGGTTTTAAGGTTAGAATTGAAGGTAGAGAGGGAGCTTGCACCCTGGAAATCTGGAGAGGTAGCTTATCCCTATAGTGAAAAGACTCAAAAACGAGATGCCCCTTGCTTATGTGGGGCGCCCAAAACGGATGGGAGTGAAGGAAGCATGAAGCGCAAACTTCCTGTAAATATCTCCTTTTACAACCAATGCTGTTCATTAAAGGCCGAATGTTTCTCCTATTGATCCTTCAGACGCCAAACTGATTCTGGACATATGAGGCCCTCCATGCCTCTGGCATTTTTGATCACGTGAATATCATGATGTCCACGCAAGGTTTCCAGATTTTTTTGCAGGCAAATCTGGGACACTCAGCCGAAGTGTATATTTGGGGGGGGAGGGGGGGGGGGGAAGGAAAGAAGACACCTTAGTTCCATGTTTGAGCAACAAGGCATGAAGGAGGGAAACAGAGTCATTATCCTCCATCCCATGACGGCAAGAATATCGCTTCCAAACAGAGAAATAGAACAGTGATGCACTCCCCTTCTATTGTGCAAAATATAAAGATAACAGATGTAAATTCTAAAAACGGACATATTCAAAACACTACATTTAAAGTACATTTTTTCTACCCCCCTCTATCCCCTTGCTGGAGTCGGGGACATCTAGTAACCTTCTGTGCAAGGCTTCCTGTGTTTCCTCCCCAGTAGCCGTGTGTGTGCGCAGGTGATCTTGGCACCACCTTATCACCCCAGGGGAACACATAGACAGGATGAGGGGAGAAAAGAAAAAAGAATCTTTACGCCAGGGCAAATTAATTGCAGTCAAGTCATAAGGTGTGACGCTACGTGCCCTCTCCACCTCAACCCGCCCTGTGGACTGTCTCCATTGGCCAGCTAGCTCAGAATAAATCTAGCAGTTAAGGCACCCTGTAAAGAGGATCCTTCAGTGAAGTGAACCCCAAAGCCAACTCTCACCAGTGGTAAGACTCTGCTTCCAGGTAAGCAACTGCCCAGAGGACCTAAAGACTTGGGGTTTTCCAGCAGGCATTTAAAGTATGAGGGCAGGCAAAGAGGCAGCATTGCTAGCTGTTTTGATATGCTATAGCTGTGGCTTAAACATTTGATCTTGTCCTATGGTTATTATTAGATGTTGCTGTTAGTTCTAATATCTCCTATGTTATCCTTATAACTAGTCATGATCATTCTGTCTCTTATAACATGTTTATGAGCCCTAAAAAAATGATATTTCTGTGCTGGGAAAAGAAATTCTCTATCACCCTATAACTCTTAATGGGCTAATTTGCAGAAGCATCTTCAGTTGATGTACTGTGACGGATGTCGTGTAACGTCTGAGTAGGAAACTACAACCCTTCATAATATAATTACAATTATATTAGCACATTCGCAACAAAATTCCTTTAGAAAGTCTTAAAAGATAAATGGCTGAACTGAAGCAGTGTTTCATCCTTCCATCTGCTGAACCGGTCTCCAGTTTATACACTGGTTCCTGTCTGTCTCTGTCGCTCCTCTTCCCATAGCTCCTTTTTCCCATGGCATTTCAAAACAAAATTATTTGGGGGTACAGCATGGACAACAAAGGCTCAAATTAGGTATGGAGGGGGAAATTAAAGCAGCATTCCCACACATTGAACCCGTCCCTACAGCATAGCTGTCTGTCCTTTCTGCTTGCAGCAGTGGTGGGCTCCTTTCTGTGCCAGAGCTACTACCGCACACGACAAATGATTGGTTTGACGGCTCTGAATGGACAAACATGCAGTCAGCTTTAGGTGGGAGGAAGGAGTATGACAGTGATGTAACCACAGTCTTATCCTCTTTAACATCTTCATTATTTAGTCCTTGGCATACACCCAGCCTATCAGGCTTTCAGGATAGCTACAATGAATATGACTGAGAGAGATCTGCATGTACGGTCTCCACAGTATGCTGATCAGTCATATGCATATTCGTGGAGGCCAATTCCATAACACGCATGTTTGGGCTAGACATGTTCAAATCACAAACGGGCCTGATTTCAGCCTGATTCCACAGCTGCAGGTATAGTCCGCTGTTATAATGGTGTACCCCAGGGTTCGGTTCGCTCTCCTCTTCTTTTCAATGTTTTCCTGGCTCCCCTGTCCCTCCTGATTCAGCAGTCCGGTATCTCGGCGTACTATTATGCTGACGACGACATCCTCCTCCATTGTACTGATTCATATATTCCCAACCTGCACCCCCTAAATTCATGTCTTGCTCTCATCCATTCCTGGATGCCCACAAACTATCTGCACTTAAATCCGTCAAAGTCCACAGCTACCTGGTTTATGTTTGGTGCTCCTTCACCCCCACTGACCCCTGTGATCTCTACTGCCCTTATTCCACTCGCACCTTCCTTTCGTTATCTCGGTGTCACTCTCAACACGTCTCTTCCCTCACTTGTCGGGCTTTCTATTGCTTATGTCACATTCATGCGGTGCACCCTTTCCTTTCCGACCATGTTTCTTCTCTCCCTGGTCATCTCGAGGCTTGATTATTGCAACATTACTCTGACTGGTATTCCCCAATATCACCAACAAAGACTCCAACTTCTCCAGAACACGGCTGCCCGCAATTTCACTCACTCTACCTGGTTTGATCACATTACCTCACTACTCATTCATCTTCATTGGCTCCCCGTCCGCTTTAGAATCTAATATGAAATTTTGATTTTCATCCACAAAACTAGCCACACTGGGCTTCCACAATATCTTACTGACCTGCTTCACTTTCACTCCACACCATCTCTTGCACTGTATCCACAATCATCCCTTAGTTTTTCCATCTGTCTCCCAGGCTCGACTTGAATGCACAAGGGGTTCTGCTTTGTTTTTCTTAGGCCCCGCACTATGGATTTCACTCCCTCTCATTCTTTGCTCCGAGCTGTCTTTCAACAAAAGGACTGATCTAAAAATTCACCTCTTCCAGTCAGCCTTCGGTCTCCCCAATCACCCTCCCTGATAAACATGCCTCTCTACTCTGCCCGTCTCCTCACCCTTCCCCTTTCCCCCCTCTTACTGTGAATAATCTAATTTCTCTATCCTTTTCTGCTCCTGTCCTATGAATTGATGGCTTTCTGTTTCCTTCCCTGTATATTATTAACCATTCTGATGCGTAAGCCTGAGTTGTCAATCGAGCAACTTAATAAAGATAACGAGACACGTCCCTGTGCTCACTGTATTCTGAAAAGATGGACGTTTCCGATCCTGCCCGTCTCTGGCATATACCCATGGATGTCTCGGACAGCCACACCTCCTCTGTTAAAATGTGCAGCTCCTAAGCTGTTCCTCTCACTGACAGTGTTGTACAAATGCAAACTACACATAAATACTGATGACGCATAAATGTTGATGCAAAGTAGACTAGATATACTAGTCTGTTGCATGCCCAGAACACGGCAAGGTAATCTCACTGCACCCAAAGATATAATAACAGCAAGTAGAAAGTGACGTGTTTGGCATGACATATCTTACATCACAACATATATGGCAGTAGAAGAAATCCTTAGCTATTCTTTCATTGGTCACCTCTAAAAACAGTCTATACAATGCTAAGTACGGACCTTTACCAACCTCATACAAAATGATGCATTTGGACTTGTTTTAGTGCTGTTTGCACTGTTGAATGCTCTGATTCTCAGGGTCTCTTATTATTGAGAGGGATATGTTTTTGACATTTAGCTATGGAGAACCTTTTGTGTTTTTTTTCTGCCCTATCACACTGGCACCTGGTGACGCTACGGTCTTCTGCATGGTCCAAGTACTGGCCAGGCATTCATGTCCCCCCTGAATTGTAGATGAGCACACCAGATCCTCCTGTGCAATCCTCATACCACAGACACACACACACACTCTCACTTTCAGTCACAAAAATCATCATTCTGCCAAAAAGATGCTCCGATCCCATAGATAACAGCTGGAAAACATAATAGCAAGGAGTCTCAGGACTAAGAACATGCTCTCCGCTTCTAATCCAAACAAAATTCCTTTCCACACTCACTCACATACTATTCCTACATCAACAGTCCAATTTTTCAGGATGCAGGAATTGTTAGAGTCCCTTAGATTAGCTCCTTTAGCACAAACAGCAAATGTCAGCATGGCCAGAATAATCTCTATTGCTCTTCTTAATATTTCTGTCAGAGTAGTTATTAATGCCTCTTTAGTTTAAAAGATTCCCACACCTCTGATTTCTGTTCTTATGCATCTTGTGGTGTTTTGCAGTCCACCAGTTTAGAACAGACTAATCACCACCTTTATACAAACACAGCAGAATATTTTCTAGGTACTGGCCTTATTCCGTGTCTCCGGCAGGTATAACGGGCACGTCTGCGGGGACATCCCAAAACGTACACGGGCCTTTCGTGAATATGCTTTATATGTCTCAGTGGCAAACCACGCCCCCATTCCGCCCCTCCCGGACATGTTCTGAAATCCCCATGTTAGCAAGATAGATATCCGTGGGTGCTATGTACCGGAATGTGCTTTTTGACGTTTTCGGCAGATAAATGTCCCTAGTGCACATACAAAGCTTTATTTGCTTTCTGCAATGACCTCCATGGTGGATATCCTGCAAAGCAAACTGGCTGGATGCTTTCCAAGAACAGAGTTGAGAACCACTGATCTAAATCAGTGATCTTGCCGCAATACTGGAGCGATCCTGAAACGGAGGGACTCTTTTACTAAAGGGTGTTCGCAGTAATGCGGGTAATAGGGTGCATTAAAGATGACGGCTAGTGTGGGGCCACGACACTGCCACTAGATTTTGGCACATTACGGGAGCGAGTAGGCGGGGTGAGCGTCTTGCACTCAGCACTCCTGCAAGCGTTTGTCCGGTATCACCACCTCCGTAGGGGGAAGTAAGTGCGCTTGTGCAATTTTTATGCCGCGTTATGGCAGGGTGCAACACGTTAATTATTAGGAGCAAGTTTTCAATGCCCCCCCACAATGGTTAACCTGGTTGGTGTTGCATCTAACACGCTAGCATTTTGCCACTATTGGCATATTAGGTAGGATGAGTAAAAGGGTCCCTAAATAAGCTGGAGGTCAAGTGCCTGCAGTAGGCATGTGACCTGGTCATTGTATCCCATACCTAGAAGGTCTGTGAAAGAACCTAAATCTGCTAGTGACCTTCTGCAAATCGTGGGCCTTAAATGCAAATCTGGAAAACAATAAAGAGTATAGTTTTCTAGAGGAAGCCAAAAATCTCCAATACAAATTAAAAATCTCCCTAAATAACCAAGAATCTTGACCTCGCAGTAAAAAATAAAGTTAGAGTTGTGCACACAGGTAAAAAGAATTCATATAATGCCTTTCTCGGAGCAGGCTTTCTTGAAATTTCAAAGTGAAAATAAATGTGAGGACACTTCTGCTTTGAAAATGACCTCAGGGAAACTCAATACTTGCATTTATACTTGCTGTCTGTAATGCACACATTTTCTGGGTTAAATTATGTGAGAAGAGGTCTTAAAATTAGGTCCTCATATTACCTTAAGATATCTATGGAGGTCTTCTATGAAGTTTAAAGATTAGAGGGATACTTTTTAAAGGGATTTAGCCAGGTAACTAAAAAGCTAGCCAGACAGAGGCATTGTCTGAAAATTGACTAGATATAGCAAGCTCGTTTCATAGAGGCTATACTTCTAATTCATGTTTTTCATATTTTCTGTAACCTGTTATATTTTTTCTGTAGACAGCATTTTGTACTAGCATGTTGCAGGTATTGCGGTGCAGTGTAAGTAGAGGTGGTGCCTGTACAGCCTGAGGGATAAGAGTGAGTGAAATGTATGTGCAATACATTGGGTGAGCTACGCAGTGAGTGTAGTTTGGGTCTGCTAGCAGCAACCAGTCCTACGTGCTCAGCATGAACAACTGAAGCTGAACGACTGTACTGCTGAGCCAGAAGACCAGGCCATCATCTCCCAGGCAGGGAAAGACACCTTTTATACTATCTATGAATTTGATTTGTGAATAGACAAATGAGAGTATGCTGTCAGTCTGGGTAGATCAGGGTGAATATATAGAAAGTGCGAATGTGTGAGCGGGAGACTAAAAGGCACATTTGTAATAGCATGTGGAGATCAGAATTGAGCCATTGAGGTCGTGACATACACATTCCGGCATCGAGCCTGCTCTAGAATAGTGCAGGGGTGCACCTGTATTTGCCAATACATGCAGGTGTGTAAATTTACACAAGGGAAAAATCAGTGGGGAAATTTGTCAACTGCCACATGTAGGTGTCATCACAAACACATGCGTGGCGGCCATTTTGCACACCTGCATGTGTAAATGCTGTCCATTAACTACAGGTAGGAGCAGAGCCTCCTGCAGAAAGTCCAGACAAACACAAGAAGCAGGAGACGCCTTCTTCAGGGGGAATAGCACTTAATAAACAAGCAAAAACATAATAATAGTTAAAAACAATTAGCATGTTACAAAATCATCATAAACAAACAAACAAACGCAGGGCTGAGGAAGCAAAAAACCATTGACATAAACATCCTACAAATTAGTAGTGGTTTTATATTTTGTTATTTAGACATCATAATTAGTATTTATTTAAATTACACAGGTACACTAAAAAATTTTTTTTTTAAACTGCCTCTAATGTTTCGATTGATTTTTACGTTTTTTGGTGCGCTGAATCCAAATCTGGTAACCAATTTGCTCCATCACGTACAGATTTTTTGCTACATTGGGTTAGCAGTTTGAGGTGAACGTTTCAGATTGAGTGCGATCGAGATAAAAGTTTCTTGGATGAATTCTTTATACTAAATGTTTAGTAGTTATTCAAATAAGAATAAAGAAAATTGTAACAAGGCAGCACATAAGAATAGAGTAATGTCAACAAAACACACTGTGATGGTAGCAAAATTGTTTGCACTTAAAACAGCCACATACATGTGCACAAACACTGAGCATATAAGAGCGAGGTTAGACACAAAGCAAAGCAATGTGCAAAAAATGTTGTACAGGTATGTATGTAAGAATAGAAAACGCAAACCGCACCATTGCAATACATGAAGACAAACACCCGATGGTGTGAAAATAAAATTCTAATAAATGAGATCCGACACTGTGGTAATAACTAGCAAATTTTTATTTCAAAGTTTAGTAAAAACACGATATTTGTCAACACAGTTTAGATTTTAAAGTCATTCTTGGGTCAATCAATCTCCTGGTGGGCCCGTTTCTTCTTCCCCCGAATGCTTCTCTTGGTGCGCTGCTTGGCGTATTTTTCATCTGGGGTTTCCCGCAGCAGCAACCAGCAGAAATCAGCCATCATAGTGGTGTTCCATCTTCCTTGGTACCTTCTCTCTGCGTCCTTGATGTCCTGGTGAAACCTTTCACCTTTGTTCTTCACTGTACGCCCCCACGTTTTCGGGAAAGTAGTTCACATGGGAGTGCAAGAAATGGACTTTCAGGCTCATGTTACAGCCTTGTTCTTTGAAGGCATTGAGCATCCTGGCAACAATATCCTTATAGTTCTCATCCCGCCTGTTCCCCAAGAATTTGAGAACAACATCCTTGAAGGAATCCCAGGCTTCTTTTTCCTTCTCAGACATCGTTTCAGCGAATGCTCCATCTGAAATGAGTTTCCTTATATCAGGGCCAACAAACACTCCTTCCTTTAGCTTTGCTTCAGAAAGTCGGGGGAACTTTGAGCAAAGGTACTGAAAGCACTCACCATCTTTTGGAAGGGACTTGATGAATTGCTTAATGAGACCCAACTTAATGTGGAGAGGTGGTAATAGAATTTTATCACGAGGTACCAAGCTCTCATGAAGAACATTTTTCTCACCGGATCTCAAATACTCCCGAATTGGCCAGTCTTTTTTCCCCCAGTGTAGGTCGCGGGCCCGGCTATCCCACAAGCAAAGGAAGCAGGGATATTTGGTGAAACCGGATTGCTGCCCTAATAGCATGGATAGAATTTTAAAGTCTCCACAAATCATCCACTTATGCTCATCATAACGAATCTTCTGAAGAATCAGGGCCAAATTCTCGTATTTTTCTTGGAGAATAACAGAGTGAGCAATAGGAACTGAAGCGAATGTGTTGCCATTATGAAGAAGAACACCTTTTATGCTGTCTTTTGACGAATCAATGAACAGCCGCCATTCAGTAGGATCATACTTGAGTTTAAACTTTTCCATCACTCCGTATATATCGTTGCAAAATACCAAATCTTCCTCTTTGCTGAAATACTTCAAAAATTGTGTCTCGCGGTTGCGGTACCAATAAAAAGTTGTTCCTGGTGACAATAGATTTTTCTGTTTAAGCCGAGAACCTAGCAGTTGGGCAGCATCTTTTGGGAGTCCTAAATCCCGGACTAAATCATTCAATTCAGCTTGAGAGAAAAGTTCAGGTTTCGGATCTGGTTCAGTTTCAAACTCGGAAGTAATGGACTCATCGGGAAAAGCCATCTGATGAGTCTCATCATGATCAGAACCGTCCACACAAATATGATCCAAAGATTTTGGTGGTTCAGGCACAGGTACTTCGTTGCTATGAGGCATAGGCCTAATTGCTGAGGGAAGGTTGGGGTAACTTATTACGTTCTTATTTTTTAAGTTGTATCCCTTCACAATGCAAGAGCCAAAATAGCAGTCACTGCTGTGGTCTCTTTGTTCACGCCACATCATAGGTATTCCGAAACGAAATGCTTGTTTTTTACCTTTCATCCATAAGCGTAGATCTTCCTCACATGTCTTGCACACTTTGTGAGGATCCCACGGTTTGTCTTGATCGCCTAACTTCAAACCGAAATAGGCGAAATATACTTTTTTAATAAATGCAGAAATGTTCCTCTGCCGCTTTTTCACGGTATATTCCCCACAAATAAAACAAAAACTGTCCGGAGAGTTGACGCAACCTCTGGCTCTATGAGCCATCACAAATACACAGCACTGCAAACTACAACTGTAGTGAACCACTTCGGAATAAAGCTGGATTACGACTGAGCAAACAAAAGGTAATAATGAACTTGCAAGAAACTGAAATTTGACAGGAACGTTCATGTCGCAACCACCGTGTTTGAGCAAGCGAACGAGGCGAGGCGAACAGGAAAGAACATGCGCCAGTGCGAGTACTTGATTTAGCCCCCCGCCTCCCAATTGTCCTGTTAATGTATAAAATGAATACAAAACACTCTAAAATATCATGAGGGAGTGTTTCTAGTTAGTTAACCATTACAACCTCTATTTTGGGCCAAGAAAATAAACTGCAGTCGGCTAAAAAGAAATTATGTGAACATTCCTTATATGGGTAAGAAATCTAATTTTGCAAGAAAACGTGACGTGATGGAACATTTTGGCTATTTTTCCTGGATTCAGCACCCCAAAATCTATAGGAATCAGTTGCAAAACTGGAGGCAGTTTTTTGGTAGTGTACCTGTGTTATTATTATGATTCATTCTCCAATGTCTTTGTGCGTTACTATTTATATTGTCTTGTTCACTACTAATTTGTAGGATGTTTATGTCAATAGTTTTTTGCTTTCTCAGCCCTGCGTTTGTTTGTTTGTTTGTTTATGCATTTATCTTATTACACCTCTTATACACATTTTTTGATTTACACAATTATATTGTCATATGTTTATATGCAATGATTTTGTAACATGCTAATTGTTTTTAATTGTTTTTAACTATTATTATGTTTTTGTTTGTTTATTAAGTGATATTCCCCCTGAAGAAGGCGTTGCCGAAACGCGTTGGGGTTCTCCTTTTAGTATTAAAGACTCATCTGTTCATCCAACGTCTCCTGCTTCTTGTGTTTGTCATTAACTACAGGTGCCATTATCTTTATCTAATTTCAAGTTGGAGGAAGAAGTAAACAACAGTAGTTAGCAGCAGCCCTTCATCCCTCCCTCCTGTAAAGGTCCGGCCTAAACAAGCACTGCCAGGGAGCAGCTGTAAATTCCAACGTGGACAACTGCAGTCATACACGTGTATTCTCTATATGAAATCACAAATACACATATAGACTCACCTAGGCCACTCTATAACCATGTTCCCAACACACCCCCTTGCAATTTCTAGGGCTAGGGCTGGAAATAGCTGATTTATTTATTTATTTATTTTAACAATCATTTATTACCCGCATCTTCCAGAGTTCAGTTGCGGTTTACAATAAAACAATCCACAAAGCAAGAGCTTAGTTTTACATCGAACATTTTGTAACAATAAAGAGTAATGTTTAACAGCATGAACCAATGCATAACAGCACAAAACTGGCTTGTAAACTATGTACAGTAAACTATATACAAATACAAGTTGTAGGTACTTTAGAATTGAATCATAGTGTTTTTAGGATAGTGTATTGTCTGTTAAGTTGTTAGAAATAGTATTACTCAGTCAGGCTTTTTTAGCGTATCAGGATTTTTTAGCCTTTATCTGAGTGTATCAAGGGGTTATCTGTGTTGCCATAGTGCATGGCGAATAAATAGGTTTTTAGTTTTTTACGGAGTTCCATAATTTCGGTTATAGTTCGTAGGTCCTCCGGAAGGGAATTCCAAATAGATGGGGCTGCATGAGAAAAAGCTCTGTTGTTAGTTAATTTATTTGCTGATGGGGGCTAGGGCTAGAAATGGGCTGAGTGGGGGGCTAGGATAGGAATGGAAATGGGCTGAGTGGGGAGGCTTGGACTGTAAATGGGTTGATGCGGGGGCTTCAACTGTAAATGGGCTGATGGGGGGCTAGCATAGGACTGGAAATAGTTGATGGTTAGGCTAGGATTGGAAATGGGCTGATAGGGGGGGGCTTGGATTGGAAATGGCTAATGGGAGGGCTAGGATTGGAAATGGGCTGATGGGGGGGGCTTGGACTGCAAGGGGCAGATGGGGAGGCTAGGATAGGACTGGAAATGGGCTGATACGGGGACTAGAAGGGAGTGGATGCTGGGTGGGGCTGGAACTAAACGGGAGCTGATGTTGGGAGGAGGACTAGAAGTGGATGGGACTGGGGGAGTGAGGATGGAGAGAGGAAAAGATAATTTGTGTGGGAGGGAAGAAAAATCTATGATTGGACGGGTATTGGGAGAGTAAGTGGGGATTGAGGATGGAAGAGTGAAATTTGAGTGGATGAAAAAAGAATAAAGAAAGAAATGGAGGAAAGAGCAAAAGGAGAAAGATCAGTATGTTAAAGCAGATGTAGAGAGAGAATGGGAAAAAACTAGAAGAGAGAAGAAAGGACAAATGGACAGCAGACAATGGAGAGTTAGCAGAAGACACGAAGAAGCCAGAAGAAAGTGACTGGAGCAATTGCAACTGAAAAATAAAATGCCCTATCAACAAAAGATAGAAAATACTTTTTTATTTTCAATTTATTAATTGGAATATGTCAGCTCTGGGAAATGTGCATTGTTAACATCTTTGCATTTTGTTTAGTACAAGAAGAAATTAATTTATAGTTTTATTTCTCCAGTGTTATTGAACATTCCAAGTTTGGCTTTGGGGGTTCCCAGTTGAATTATTATCTTCCTATTTCTAAATTGTGATCCCTTGTTCTTTGTTTGGTGATGGTCTATGTTCTGCATGTGTAACTGAGCTGAGGTATTCTGTTTATGTAGTTTCTATTTGACATTGCCACTTGTTCTCTTTCCCCAGTAGGAGATGTATTGGTATTCTCTGAGATATACTGGTTTAATATTTGCAGTGTTGCCTTTTGATAGGTAGGGTTTGGTGCTTTGTGAGTCCTGGTAGTGCTGTTAGGATACGGCGGGTTTGCTATGGGTTCTAAATGGGCAGGGTTTGTAGTAGTTCCTAATGTGCCTGGCGGTTGGTAATGTAGAAATCCGGTAGTCTGTCTCTATCCATGCATTCATTAAGAGGCATGTTTACTAAAAGTTAGTGCATGTTAACATTATGCAAATGAGGCCCACATTGAGTGTCCGCACATGGCCCCGCACCTCCCTTGGGCCGCCCCTGGGTATGACTGACTATGAATAAGGCATCTAAAATAACCCCTAAGTGCGACAGTTATGAATAAAAGGAAAGGTTTACTTAGGTCAGGAGGAAAGATGGTGGAATGGGAGGATACTATAGTTGTTTATTTTAGAGGTGAGAATACAGTATGGTCAGCCAAAGAACCTTTCTTCCTTCGCGTTCCTGATGGCGGCACACCAATACAAGGAGAGCATGAAGACGGAGTGAACAGCTGCGGAAATAAAGTATCTTAGGATGGAAAGAAAGAAGATTCAGGACCATCAAAGAAATACATGTGAAAATCTAACTAGTTCTGCCGCTATGAATGTATTTAATAGTATTCTTCCACCAAAAAATAGTCCTTAGGGCATACATTGATATCATTATGTGGACTTGTCCTCTCTTGTCCTCTCTTGTCCTCTCTCATGCCCCACTCTTCCTCTCCCTTCCCACGTTTCTTCCTTTTTGTCTTCTTTCCTCTACTCATTCCTCCTCAATCCTTATCTCCATCTTGCACCTTCTCCCTTATTCCTTCCTCTAACCTCACTCCTTTTTCCTTGTATCTTCCTATCCTTCCTTAATCTTTCCCCTTCCTAATATTGCCAACAGTGAAGCGGGTCTGCCTAGCAAGGGCCTGCCTTGAGCACAGGCCAAGGCCTCGGCCCAGGTCTCTAGCTGTGTGGGTCCAATTTTATGGAAAGTATTTGGCCCTTTCAAAGTTAGTGAAAACCTGGCTGTTTGTTTCAGCTTTTGGGGTTTTGATGGCTTTTATTATGTTTTAATGTCTGTTTTCCAGACTGGGATTTTATAATTGTTGTTCCCTGATACATGGGCAGTTTGCAGTGAGCTACTAAATGTAATTAAATACATAAATAAACAAAATAGGCATAGTTAAGGGACGGGACAATAAATGCTGCAGGTGCTGGTACTGAATTGGCTCCTTCCAGCCCACCGGACATATGATTTCACTACCCCTCTCGCCTGCCAAAAGAAAATCAGGAAAACTGTCTGCACTCTCCTGTAGTATCTTGCCTTCCCTATATATTTCTCTTGCTTCTCATTTCTCTTTCCTATGAAAAATAGATGATGGCATATAAGAACCGTAAAACTCAATGAATCTATCCTCTCCGATGCAGAGCCTATGTGATCTCTGGCTTTACCCACCCTCTTCTCTTGCTGTCTCTGTCCCCTTTTTTCTCCTTAGATTTCTCATGGTGTGGTTGAGTTTGCTACTACTGCATTTCTCAGCTGCTCTCTTCCTCGGACACTGTGCTTTGGGTTTTGAAAATGAGGAGAGGAGTTTTTACAGTTAGTTATTGACTTCTTTTCTTCCTTCTCTTTTATGAATAGGATCAAGATGAAGCCAGTGGTCATTAATGAAACACTTCTCACCTGCAATAACTCAGCTGGCTCCCTCCCTGTACCCACATCTCACCACAGCTTAAACAGCTCCTTGGTCACACAGATCCGATACTCCATAGCCCTGTGCCTCGGCCTGGTCTTCATACTGGGGGTCAGTGGCAATGTCTTCATGCTCTTAGTGCTGATTGACAATCTGCGGAGCACTAGTGGCAGCCCCATATCCACAATGACCAGCACCTTCATGGCCAACATCACCATCTCTGATATGGTCTTCCTCCTCTACAATGTTCCTGTGATGCTCCTTAGTTTTATCTTCAAGGAATGGGAGTTGGGTTCAGTGGTCTGCATCAGCAGCCAAAGCATGTCCATGTGGACTATGTTCTGCAGCTTCTACACTATGGTGGCCACCTCTATGCTACGCTATTTGGCAGTGGTTCACCCACTGTGGAACTTCTCATCTAGCAAGAGGCAGAGGTTTGTCTTGGTCACTCTCATGTGGCTCTTGGGCTTCCTAGTCTCCGTTCCCAACTGGTTGAGACAAGAGGTGGTTAGCATTGAGGGGGCCCCTTACTGTATGTTCTGTTTGACCACAACCCAGACATTGCTTTATTTCATTCTCTTTGGTGGCATTGCATTCCTGCCTGCTATGCTCCTCATGGTTGCATGCTATTGGGAAATTATCCGCTTCCTCTGGTGCCACCATGATAAGATGCTGCCCAGAGAAGGCAGAGTCCACAAGAACAGGAAGGCCACTGCCAACATTGCAATCATCGTGGTTGTGTTTATGGTCATGTGGATTCCCTATTGGGTGTTAACCTGCCTCTCTGCCATCCACAAACTGCCCCAAAGGCTGGCCTTCTTTGTCATCTCCAGCCTGTGTACCTTGCTGGCCTATGCCAACTGCTGTGTGAGTCCTCTCCTCTATTTTACTCTCTCTGACCAGTTCCGGCTTGGACTGTGGAGGCTACTCAGAGGACAGCAAAGAAACACTCAGCCTAGGCAAATGTACTGGATCGGAACCGCCATGCAAGCAATGAGTAGAACACATCATTAGCAGAAACGTCTCTCTTCCAAGGAGGGCTCAGTGAAGATCCCTCCCGCAGTCTGGAGGGTTCTTTTAACCCCATTCTCCTCCTGACACATTGTACATGCAGCAGGCAGCACCCTCAGCCAGCTTAAAACTAAGGGCCTCACTTGTAAGTCACTATGCTATAAATTTGTTTAGCGGTTCCAATGGTCCTTCCAACCCCTGCATCTGTGCAGCGAGAATCTGTGACATGATCACTACGGCGAACCAATCAGACACCAGCAAGCGTGATGTCATTTATGAAACTCTCACCAGTATGACTGGTTCCTGAGGATGAACTTTGCATCAGTTACAGGATGGCTTTGTTGAGGGTACACTGCTGCAAACTAAGAGATAGATTTACTTACATGCATCAGTGCGATTTAACACGTGTTATTTAATGCGGGTCCTGTTATCCTCAGTGGGACCTACTGACCATGTGTGATTTTATAAGGCATTTCCTGTGCATGAAGCATGTTTTACACATGTAAAATTATATTGGGTGACAACAGCACATGCACTTTTATGTCGGTAAACCTCATGTAGGCGTTCCCAATGGTAGAGTTCTGATGTATGCACACTTTTTATAATATACCCATGTGCACACTTTGCATGTGCTCGTTAACTCCTTCTTTGGAGCAGGTGTAAATTCGAACAACATAATTCATGTGCTACTGGGGTTTATTGTAAAATCCTATTTCACAAAGTCCCAAAGGCACCTATGTTGCCTTTTATTAAAAAAAACATAAAATAGGCTCTTTTCTTCCAAAATATTTTAAGTTTCCTGTTACGAAATTACCTACATTAGTGTGTGTTAATGTACATTAATGGGCCTTAACATGTCAATGCATATTAATACATATAGCCCTAAGATTGTAAGCCTCCTGAGACAGGGAAAACCTACTAGGTCTGAAATGTAGAGTGCCTCAACTTGGGTTTGGAAAGGCAGCAGTATAATGTCCTGCATAAGGCATGTTGCAGAGCACCGCCTAGTGCGCAGGAAGACGTTCCTTTGGAATTGTAGAAAACTGTAGTTGACGTGTTAGTCCACTTGCATAGTGCAAATAAAGGCCAACAAAAAAGTTGTAAGTGATTCCTTTTTATTGGACTAAATATATTTTTTGACAAGTTTTTGAGAGCTATACTGTTTATAGGGTTTATAAAGGGACAATGCAGTTATACTGGGCTTAAGTAGACTAATCTAGACTCTGCATATGTCATTACATATCAACGCAAAGTGTGGGATACAGTCACAACTACACAGGTCCTGTGTGAGCCGTAGCTAGTCTGCATCTGTCATTAAATGACAATGAAAAGCACAGGTATGGAGACCCTACCCCTTTGCATTTCAATGTTTTATGTCTCGTAATGGGTGAGAAAGCATAGATCCAGGAAGGGTTGGGGGGATCCCCTGCTTAGGCCCAAGGACAGACGACTCAGAGGAGACCAAATATAAAAAACACAAAAATCACCTCCAAGACAGTTTGCTGAATGAATCTAACATTGGTCTACTAAAAGCAGTAATCTGAAGAGAATTCAGGATCATGGATCATACACAACCCTCTTAACAGCAATCTGTCATCCATTCGGCAATCCCATTTCTGGATGTGCAAATCTTGGATTGTGATTCTTGGTTTAAGTGATGTTTTCATCAGTTCAAAGTCCTTGTGAGTCTCCCCTGTGCACTTCCCCCTGTAACAGGTGTCATGAGGGAACATTTTGGAGAGACTGACTATTCCCATTACACATCCGCAATAAAATAGCAGGGATTTTATGGAAGAACAAAGAGTTCCTGGTATGAAATGGTACAAGGTTGTTATTTAGAGACTGGTGGAGAGAAATAGCATCTAATGATCTCACATATTCTTCTAATTAGCCTCCGGGGTGAAGGATGCTATCTGTAGAGACACCAGTATAAACCTCCAAGGATTGAAAGAGAGTCACCCTCTGGAAATTATCTTCCATTGTAATCTTCACCGAATGTGTGTTTGCTATGAACATATCTCCACCCATAACTGCCTAGCTTTCAAGAGTTATGATCCATGCATTCTAGTCTCAAGCATAATAAATAAACATAAAACAAAAATAAAAGAAGAGAAGGTGGTACCTTTTTATCGAACCAGCTGAAAACAGCTTTCAAGAGTTAAAACTCCCTTCCTGAATTCAGGACAGAAGCTGAAATGCAATGAGAGTGGGGAGAAGAATGAGGACTTGTAGGTTCAGCTCAGGAATAATATTTATTTATTTTTTAGGTGCCTATGTTCCACTGATCTCATGTCTTCAACAGATGCAAATAAAATGTAGACAATTGGTTCCAAACATGGATATCCAAAATATAAAAATCAAAAACTTAAAATCACTATTACCTCATAAAACAGCCGTACAACAACACCCCATTACCATCAGTGGATCTCACAGTCTGCAGCAAATGTCAGCTAAGACATATTAGCAAAGAAGGCTTTTTAAAAAAATTACAAAAAAATGAATTTTCTTCTAAAATCAAATATATCTGAAAGTTTCCACATTTTGTCCAGCGAGGTATTCTATTTATTTATTTGTTATGCATATATTCAGTGTTTTATTACAAAGAGATGCCGTTCAGTCCATTTTCTCAAAGGTTTTATTGATTTCATTTTTAGCAGATAGATAGATTAGTAAGATAAAGAACTGTTAATAGCATGAAGTAAGCTTCCATCCTCCTCCACCCCCTACCGTGAGAGCATAGGACCCCATCAGTGCCAGTAGACATCACCAGAAGCAGGCGCCTTGATTCTACTAGTAAGAAAACCAAAGGCCTCTGATCCTACCAGTGAAACCCCCAACCTTGCCAGTGAGGTAACCCCAAGGAACCACTGGCCACTAACCTCATCAGCATGTCATCCCCAAGAACCACAAGTCCCAGATCCTGTCAATGGGATCCCTTCCCATAGCATGGGCGCCTGACAATACCAGTGAAGTTCCCTATGGAAGCATGGACCCCCAAGGGGTTGATGTCCCTAATCCTGCTAGTTGGACATCCTAAGGGCCACAGTCCCCATATCCTGCTAGCAAGAATCCTTGAGGAAGCAGATATGCCCAAACCTGGCACTGAGATTCCTCACCCACTCCCTCGACCCTATTGAAAGCACAGACACCTGATTGTCATTGAGTCCTCCTGAGTAATAAAGGCTTCCAACTGTGAAAGTGAGAGCTAGGGAGCAGATCTAACCCTGCCTGTGAGTAACCCCCAGAAAGCACTTGCTAGTAGTGAGTTACCACCAGGTAACAAGCTTCAGACCCTGCCTCTAGTGTTTTTGAGGGGGCACAGACCAGTGAGCTACCCTATGGAATCACAGACTCCCTGAGAAGAAAAGCTCCCAACTCTGCTAGTGAGACTTTCCCTGACCCAGAAGGTTCCAAGAAAACATAGGACTTTGGTATTTGTCAGCATGAACCACCTCCCCCAGTGATTCCCACAGAACACAAGAATTTCACCCTGCTAATGAGATATCCCAGCTAAGGATCACAGGCCACACCATTCCTTGAGCTGCCAAGCTCCCCAGTCAGAGGAGTGAGATTTTAGACCTGTCCTAATGCACTGTGGGATTTCCAGCACCAATTTCAATAGGTAGAATTAGAGACAACAAATATCACACCACTTTGGGAGGTAAGTTCAAACTCAGGACTACCCAAAAACATCTCACTTCTGGACAGGTCTGTAGATTACTCCCTCCTGCCCTGCCTGACATATTGATGGTACTTCCCTGGTACAAGGCTGTTACCCGGGACACTGTGTGGCACCCCCAGTTCATATACAGCTTGGATGGAGGGGGAGGTGCATGCTTGGGTACTTGCAGCGGTGCCCCTTGTTGCATGGCACCCAAGGAGACCACCACCCAAGGAGACCACCATGCTTTCCCAACCCAAAGCCATCCTGCTTCTTGACATGGACAACCTGGCAGCTCCATGTCCCTTTAAGTGAGAAACTCCCAGGAGTCCCATGACTCCTTCAGGAGCAGAGAGACCAGCCAAAGAGACCCCGGGGGAGCACAGGTTCCGGACCCTATTGATGAGATCACAGCCATTCCTGCCACCTCGCGAAAAATGAACTGAAAGGAAAGTGTAAACAAAGCTATTACAGCAAAGTACAGCAAGAGGATGAAAGACTGCAGGAAAGCTAGCAAATACTGATAGGATAAGATCTACCAGATACTGAAATATTCAAGAAGCCTGAGCGTCAGAGCCTCCAGCATGTGAATACATATGCAGGGCTGGCTCTAGCTTAGGTCAGACTAGGTGCTCATCTAAGATAGCAGCTTCTGAGGGGTGCCAAAGACCAGCAGCAGTCAAAGCAAAGCAATACCAGATCCTGAGAGCCACAGAAACTCAAAGAGCCATCAGCACAAAGTTTTACCTGTAAGGAGAGGGGGTGCACCCATACAAACAAAGCAAGCTTGAATATTTAAAAGCATGATGTTCAGTTATGCATTTTTACAGGATATTTGTGGGGGGGGGGGGGGAGAAGGTGATCATGATTATTGAGCTTAATTATCAAAATTTTAGGGAGGAGCGAGGGGCATAAGACAAAGCTTTCGTAGGGTGCCCAATACCCTAACACTGGCCCTATATCTACAAATTGCATAAAGACACTGGGGCTGATTTTGGAGCTCTACAGGGAGAGCAGTGATCGCCCCCATGTCCCAGTGCACTGCTCTCTGCAATGACTAGCATGTGATAGCTCAACCCTTCTTGCTTGCCATTGGTTAGGGAAGGTGTTAAATCCTGTACAAGCCTCATAGCTAGCCAGATACGCTTGTCCTCTCCTTCTGTTCCAGGTAAGTAAAGACCTGTCCTTTTCTCACATATCCCAGATTTTCTGGGCACTTGCGTTAGAGCTTCTGGGTCAGGTAATGGAAAAGCTTCCAGAGCAGAAATCAGAGTTGTTTGAAGCTCTCTGTAAAATAAAATGCTATGGAGAGGAGACACCTGATTTTTAATCCATGCTGGTTCTACCCTGTTGCATGCATAGATCTGTAGTTCGAATTGTTCCACTGAGTTTCCTGAGAAAATTAAAACTACAGATTACGGCTTTTACTTAGTCTGCACTATTATCTCCCTAAACTGGGTTTGCATACATTGATTTTAGCTCTTATCTGGTCTGAATTAGATTCTGCTAATACAGTTTACTTGGGGATTACAGTAGTGTCCCTGGAAATAGTACAAATCATTCAGAACCCCACAGCCCGTCTGTTCATAGCTTTGTGTCTCTCTATTGAAGTCCTTGCATTGGTTGCCCAGAGGCATTTCAGGTTAATTTTAAAGTTTTGATACTGATGTTTTGGGCTATATATGGTGAGATTCCCTCTTATTTTTTTAAATAATTTTTATTAGTGTCAGACACTGCGCAAAAACATACAACAGTGACAAACATCAAAAAACAGCGTCTTGCCCCTGTCTACAGATCCAGCTAGTCCTCTTAGCAGCCTAGGGATGGTCACCACCCACACACTCAGTGTGGATCAGCGAACAGAACAAACCTCTGTCGTATGATTTTCTTTGCTTGTTTATGTTTAAGCTGCAACGGCAGCATGAGGACAGTCAAATCTCCCCTCCACCCCTAAGAAAACACCGTACAGTACCTGAGCTTCCCCCCCCCCCCTCTTTCTAAGGTTCCCTCTTATCCGAATGATTTAATAAAAGCCTGTTGCTCATGCCCTCGACTGGTAAAAGCCTCCTGGTGGTGCTCTTGGGGCTGGCCCAACCACTAGGCAAACTAGGCAAAGAGCAGGCTATTGAAAGCTGAACAATAGATTCTGACAGCCAGGGGGACATAAGGCTTAAGTTTTGCCTAGGGTGCCAACACCTGAACCACCTCTGGAGCTTGCCCTGGGCGTCTTGAGCTGAAATCGGTATCATCACAAAGTGGAAATTTCTTGCTGACTGGACCCCCTAGGTGCAATCCCATGCGGCAGCGGCTATGAGAAGGAGGTAAGAGCCCTCCTGTTTCAGCCGGCATTTTATCAGTGCCTCTAGGGTCCAGTGTGCTTGTATGAGTGGAAGCAGATTTATCTTTTTTCTGTTGTTTGTTTTTGTTTTCCAGTTTTTTTGTTTTATATTTTAAAATTTATGCTTTCTGTTTTATTGTGCCTCTCTAAGAATGTGGGGGCGGGGTCTTCCTCCAGCTCGGTGGATTATAAATGCCCATGAAATAAATAACTATACAAATGCAAGACTATGCACATAGTAGGGTAAAATCCGAACTGGCTTAGCCTGATCCTTATGATGAAACCAATAGACCTGCAGTGATGAGTACAGCTCAGCCTCTTCCTGTCAGTAGGGCACTGTGCATGTGAGTCCTGAGGCTCCCTGCATCGGACCTGCTCTGTGATGAGTTTATGTGAAGGAAGCGTGGACTGTGCTGCTGTGCTGGACCTGCCTTGCAGCGGGGAGGTCCGTGTGTGTGAGTATGTGAGAGAAGCTTACAGTGCTGTTGCCTGTACTGGACCTGTGCAGCAGTGGGGCGCTATGTGAAAGCTTGCACTGCTGCTGCTGCATGCATTGGACCTGTTCTTCGATGGGGCAGTCTGCATGCGTTTATGTGAGAGAGCAGCTTGCACTGTGCTACCTGCGCTGGAGCTGCTCCACGGTGGGGAGCTATGTGTGTGTTTGTGTGAGAGACGCTTGCGCTACTGTGACCTGCATTGGCCCTGGTCCTTAGTGGAGTGCAGTGCATGTGTGTATGAAGAAAATATGTCCTATTGCTGCCTGTGCCGTTGTACCTGTTCTGTGCTGGGGCAGTGTGTGTGACGGAAACTGTAAAATTACCTAGTCAAGTGGTCCATATTTTAAAATGAAAAAAAAAAACCTTCTGCAATCGGCTGTGCTATCCTGTTGACTAGAACAGGGTGAATAATTAGAGTATGTAAACAAGGTAGGCTTGCGATGGTCTTATGCAGCAGTAGCCAACAGATTCTCCTATATAGCTCAGAGATCACTGGCTGTTTATCATGAGATTAATGCAGCAGTAAATGGATGGGATTTTTTTTTTCTCTCTAAGGTAATGGACTCTCAGGGCACCACCACTTTCATTCTCCTGGCTTTTAACAGCAGTGTTAACTCAAGCTCCCATCACAGCCAGAGCTTCAGCTTTCCTGGCCTCTCGGTTATGCAAGTTAAATATATTTTTGCCTCTTTTTATGGCGTCATCCTGTTGGTTGGGATTGTGGGAAACGTCTTGATGCTCCTGGTCCTCGTTGATGGCCTGCGGAACAGCAACAGCCATATCTCCATCATGACTGGCACACTGATGGTCAACCTCACCATCTCTGACATGACATTTCTATTCTACAATGTCCCCGTAATGCTTTTCACCTTTGTTTTCAAGGACTGGGAAATGGGTTCAGCTGTGTGCATTAGCAGCCAGAGCATGTCCATGTGGACCATGTTCTGCAGCTTCTACACCATGGTGGCCATCTCCATGTTACGTTATATAGCAGTGGTGCATCCAACATGGTCCTTCTCTGTAAGCAAAACCCAGAGGTTCCTGGTTTGTCTTCTCACCTGGCTTATGGGATTTGCTGTTTCAATTCCCAACTGGATGCACCAGAAGGTCATCCAGGTTGATGAGGCCAACTACTGCATGCTACTGATGACTGAACGTCAAACCTTCTGGTACTTTGTGCTCTTTGGGGGTGTTGCATTTTTACCCTTTGTGTTCCTCTTATTTGTATGCTACTCCAGGATTGTTCAGTCCCTTTGGTGTGGGAGGACTAAGATGGTCCAAGCCTCTGGAAACCTTCACCTTAACCAGAAGGCCACTGTCATGACCTTCACTGTTCTCATTGTCTTTATTATCATGTGGATTCCATGTTCTGTTGTCATATTCCTTTCTGCCAGCCACAGCCTTCCTCAAACATCCACAGCATTTATTGCTTCCAATTTGTCCAATGTGCTGGCATACTCCAACTGCTCCGTAAGCCCCCTGATCTGTTTCTCACTGTCTGACCAGTTCCAGGCTGGCCTGAAGAAGCTCTTTAAGAGAGGTTTCTCCAGATGAAACTGTGCTTGCAGCAATCTGCTCAGGACTAAGTTATGCGTGACCTCCCTCTAGTGGACATGACCAGACCTGCATGTGAAAGGTAACAGGTTCGCATATCACTAGGCTGAGCAGGCTGCTTGTTCAGTTTTTTAAAGTTTTGTGTTAAGCAACTTAAGAATAATGCATAAGTGTAAGACAATCAGGCCGATGCAGAAAGACTGTTGTACCCTTTGCGTGTAGATAACGTAAGATATACGCACAAGTACCACTAGGCCAAATGCAGAGAAGAGATTGACGTGCATGTAAACACAAAAAAAGTATGTGCACTCAGCAATGCTAAGCATATTTAAATAATATACAAATGAGCTGCACGTATTAAAATGAAATGCTAATAAGGTCTGCGCCCAATGCAGAGAAACACGTAGAGGATTACATAACCAGGCGTAAAGTTCAGGAGTGCCGTTATCTCTGAGGAGCTTAAAAATCTTGTGCATGTATACTGGTGAACAATTACCTTAGGTGTGAAAATCTGTGTACATCTTTCAGCATGTAAGTGAAAGTTCAGGTTTAAGAAGAAATGTCTTTTGTTTCTTATCCTTGTGTGTTCTTTGGACTCACTTATATCATTCTCCATTTCCTGTTATGTCTCTTTGTTGTGATTTAATAAAAACACGTTTTTGGGTGAAATAGTGTTTATTATAGGGCAGGCGCTATCAGGCTGTTACTGGCATTGCTAATGATTAAAGAACCTGCACGTCCTACGCTCATAACGTGAGCGTCTGAAATTTATGTACACGCGCACTTGGCCGCATGTAACCTGTCTGTTGTTTGCGCATGCGTCGGCTTCCCTCCTTTCAAATTTATGATGAGGTTTTGCACACAGCTCATTTGAAAACACGCCCTTTGCTCCATATCAGCGCTGACGTTTCAAGCTATCTGCGAACTATGAAAACACGCACACAGCTAATAACGTATAACTTCAGTGCCGGCTTTCTGCATCGGCCTATATGTTTTTAGAGGGCAAAGAAAGACGCAGTAGTCAGGGAAGACAGAAATGAATTAAGGGGGTAAAGAGCAGAGCGTTTATTCTTGTTTTAATTTTATTTTTATTGAATTATAGTCCTGTACACTGAGAACATCATCTGGGTCCCAAAAAACAGGCAACTTCCTTATCATACCTAGCAAATAGAATGCTAGGTATGATAAGGAAAGGAATGGAAAATAAAACAAAAGATATTATAATGCCTCTATATCGTTCCATGGTGAGACCGCACCTTGAATATTGTGTGCAATTCTGGTCGCTGTATCTTAAAAAGGATATAGCGATTTTAGAAAAGGTTCAGAGAAGAGCCACCAAAATGGTAAAGGGGATGGAAGGATACTCCTATGAAGAAAGGCTAAAAAGGTTAGGGCTCTTTAACCTGGAAAAGAGACGGCTGAGGGGAGATATGATAGAAGTCTATAAATTAATGAACAGAGTGGAACGGGTAAACGTAGATCGATTATCAGAATATAGAAAGACTAGGGGACATGCAATGAAGCTACAGGGTAAACTATTTAAGACTAATAAAAGAAAATATTTTTTCACTCAACGTGTAATCAAACTCTGGAATTTGTTACCGGAGGATATAGTAAAGGCTGTTAGTGTAGCTGGGTTTAAAAAGGTTTGGACAAGTTCCTGGAGGAAAGATCCATAAACCATTATTAAGAAGTGACCGAAGATATCAATGCTTGACCCAGTACAAGCATTGTGGAACTTGTGTCTCTTGGGGAAACTGCTAGGTACATATGACCTAGATTGGCCACTGTTGGAAACAGAATACTGGGCTTGATGGACCTTGGTCTGACCCAGTATGGCATATCTTATGTTCTTATGTTCTCCCAGTAATATTTTCTTCATTTCATATTAGAAAATAATCAAACAGTCAGCAGATAACAGATTGTCTATGACAGTTTCAGCCCCTAATAAGTGGAAAAGGCAGACATGAGATTCAGATATCAACCAAATCTTTGCTCTTAACAAGAAAAGCATGCATCAGACAACTACAAGACACATCTCCGTCCATCTTATCGCAGAAATGGATGAATTTACATATTTCAGGTCTATTGTCCCTATTAATATCCGGAAGAAGGACTCTTCAGTTGGTCACACTGTGTTCATGTTTTACATATAATCTGCTTTTCAGCTAACCATGCTGTATTTAGGCTTTGTGTGTCAGTGGGAGCCAAAAACAACAGCCCCTGATTTGCGGAGGTTCATAGCCATGGAACTGATAAAGTTGGAGCAGCTTTCGCATAGTTCACATTGTCATTAGCGACTCTTCTGGAATTAAAAGTACATGTGAGAACAAGACATGAACGTCACACTATGCTCTTTCGGCTGGCTTGCATTTTATGCTTTGAAGCAGGATTAACTGGAAGCTAACATGAGGCCTGAGAGGAAGAGCTGTTGTTTCTAAGAGGTGGAGGGCTTAATGAAAGAAGAAAGGGGGCAGGGTCCAGAAGATGCGAATCTAGTAAGGGAGATAGTGAATTGTGTATCAGGGAACCCGAAATTAATATTAGAAGGGTGGAGACTGAGGTGATCAGAGAGACTTTTGAAGCAAACAGGAGAAGACAGAAGAGATGCTTGCTAGGGAGAGAAATATGAGGGATGAGGAAGGCGAAGCAGTCAGAGGAGAGAGACTGGGAGGAGGGACAGACAGGGATTGGGAAATGGGAGGAGTCGATGTGAATAAACAGGAGGAAAGGCAGGCAGCAGGTTATGAATAGTGAGACGAGGGAAATGGATTCTATATTCCTGAGTGGGAGGAGTTGGGGAGACAATGATCTGGAGACTGAGGTTGTAAGAGCCCAACACAGGAATATTTATGAATCGATAATGGCAGATTTTGACAATAATAATAACTTCTGCGATACAAGAAAGTGAGTAAAGATGTACCATGCAGAGCTGCCAAGCTGCCCAGTCTAGAAGGCGATTTTGGGGCATCTCTGGATTTCTGATAACCATATCCTGAGGCTTTGTGGGACTTGCAGCACTGATTAGAGGGGGGAGAATCAGGAGCTACAACTACCACACTGCTTTGGGATATAAGTTCAAACCCAAATCTCTCTCTTGGAACTGGGAACCTTGGCAGCTACCGAAGAAGAGCTAAGGGAATAAAATGAAAGGTGGGGGAGGGTTAGGGAAGAGCATCATATTCAGACAAATAGCTGTGAGCAGGGCCAGTCCAACCGCTGGGCAAGACTAGGCAGCTGCCTAGGGCAGTCACTTCTGAAGCGTGGCAGAGAGCAGCAGCAGCCAAAGCAAAACAATAGATCCTGACAGCCAGCCAAATTTCAGGAACCAGCAGCAGCTTCCTCGACCTGCAGGGGGAGCCGGCACACACACATATACAAAGCAAAGTTTCATATTTACAAGTATGATGTCCAATTATGCATTTTTGCAGGATTATTGTGTGTGTAGTGGGGAGGGGGGTTGCTGTTGGAATAATCATGCAGGTTGAGTTTAATAATGCAAATCCTGAGGTGGAGATATAAGACTGAAGGTTTGCCTAAGGGTGCTCACCGGCCCTGATCTGAGGCTGCCTACAATTTCATAATGGTCAGAGGAAGCGAGGAAAGCAAAGCTGCTGAGAAAGTGTCTTCAGCCCTTTTCCAGGAGTGGGCAGACAAAATGAAAATCTAAAACAGCACTGAAGAGGAATCTGCTGCTGCCTCCCCCCCTCCCCCAGAGTGCTCCAGGACACAGCCAAGCTCCACAACGGCAAATTTATTTGGTTCCAGATTTTAGGCCAGTCCTGGATTTCTGAAAGCCGATGCTGATGCATTATGGGACCGGCGTCATTGATTTCAATGGGAAGAATTAGGGATGACAAAATACCACACTGCAATGAGGATGCAAGTTGGAAACCAGGACTGGCCTTAAATGTCCCTACTAGAACTGGGTAAGTTGGCAGAAAATGATGGAGAGGAAGAAGGAAGCTGCTGTTTCTGGCCAGTAGCAGAGTTGCCAAGTTGCCCAGTTCCCTCGGTGAGATTTCTGACAATCTCATTGTGATGCATTACGGGACCTGCAGCATTAATTCCAATGGGTAAAATCAGGGACTACAAATAGCATACTGCACTGTAATGCAAATTTTAAACCAGAACTGGCACAAAAATCTCACTCCTGGAGCTGGGTAATTTGACATCTCTGCTTTGTTAAACCCATACGCAGCAAACTGAGAGTGCATTTTCTCAAGCCCATGACATTTCTCCCATTCCCAACCAGTTAGCATTGTCCAAGAGAGCGTTGTTCCCAGATATGTACTGCTCTTCAGCAGAAAAGAGAATTGAAGCAGAGCCCAGATGACCAGGCTCCAAAAGCAGAGCGAGAAACCCCTCTGGAGATGGTGCTGAGTCATCTCTGACCCTTCCATCCTTCAGGCTCAGAACTGCAGCCTTAGGAGGAAAATCACCTTAGTGCACTTGCATAAATTACGTTGCAGGAGGTGCCCATTTTCAAAATTGTGCAAGAAAATTGATTTACACACCCTGTGCACTTTTCCAACATCACAACTTAAATCTGTTCTTCTGCTGGTTTATAAAAGGGTCAGCAGAAATGAATCCAGAGACTTAGTAATACCACTGGCAGCTAGTAGAGGTCACTTCCTTCTTTTAAAGTCCCCAAGGGAAAATAAAAACTGGCTGCAAGACTTCATTTGTTATAATGCAGCAATGTTTGCTTACCCATTACATATTCTTTATTTTGTATTTTTCAAACAGTTTGGTAGATAAAAACAGCTTTATTGAATACCCCACAGAAAATATACCCTCCTCCCTTGCACTTTCTGAAACAACTGTTAAAATGTTAAGAGTTGTGGGAGTTATTCATTTGAAAATGTGCAGGAAAGGTTGTTTAATTAAAGGATTTTGGTGTGAGGCGAATGAGATTTTCTGTTTACAGGCAACATCCCTGCTTTTCCTTGGCAGCCAAGCACAGATTCTGTGTCAGGACTTGTAGATTTTTTTTTTAGTTCCAGTTTATTTTATTAATTTTCCATTGTAGTTACCAATGCAGAGTAAGAACAAAATAGTCATGCTATTAATTAGCCAAGAACATCTCCAGAGAACCCCACATTTGCGTATGAACAGACGTATGTGGTCTCTTCTCTGCAACTGCAACTTGGTACCTCTGGGCGAGACATACTAGCACCAAGCCTACATGTTCAGTCGTGTGTTATTGTTCCAATTTTGAACAATCAACTTTATGGCTAGAGACATTAACAGTGAAAACAATAATGCATCCTTATTGGTAAGACAAGGCATCTGTTATTCCTAAGATTGCCTGAATCTTATCCCAGACCCAATGCTAGAATGGTACCAAATTGGGGCAATTATATAGCTGCATTTGGGTAAAGGTACCAGCACTGGCAAGTTAAATGGTCAGGGGTTCAAATCCCACTAGAGGCCAGCAACCTTGGGCCGGAAGGACTGGGGTTTCTAGTCCCACAGGTGCTCCTTGTGGTCTTGGGCAAGCCACTTAACCCTCCATAGCCCATGTTCCCTGTAAAATAGTTATCTCCAAGTTATAATGCCCTGTTCAATGTAATTTCAGTTTGTTCAATGTAAACCGCACTGATGCAGAATAGCAAGGTATATAAGAGAATGTAAATAAATAAATAAATTAAACAAAATAAATAAAAGCACGGCATTGATAAGGCAGGCAAAGGGAGAATTTGAGAAGAAGCTTGCTGCGGAAGCAAAAACGTGTAATAAAGACTTTTTCAAGTACATTTGTAGCAAAAAAAACCTGTGAGAGAGTCAGTCTGTCCATTATATGATTGAGGGGTTAAAGGGGCACTAAGAGGCAACAAGGCGATAGCAGAGAAACTGAATGAATTCTTTGCTTCGGTCTTTACTGAGAAAGATGTAGGAATCTTACCCATGACTGAAGTGGTATTTAAAGGTGCGGAAGAATTGAAGGAAATATTGATATATCGGGAAGATATATTACAACTATTTGATAAACTGAAGAGTAGAAAATCACCTGGACTGGATGGTATACATCCAAGGGTGTTTAAAGAACTGAAATATGAGATTGCAGACCTGCTATTAGTAATCTGTGAACTATCATTACAATCATCTGTAATACCTGAAGTTTGGAGGATGGCCAACGTAACGCCAATTTTTAAAAAGGGTTCCAGGGGTGATCCGGGATACTACAGACCGGGGAGCCTGATGTCAGTACCGGGAAAAATGGTAGAAACCATCATAAAGAACAAAATTGCTGAACATGTAGATAGTCATGGCTTAATGGGAGACAGCCAACGTGGCTTTAGACAAGGAAGATCTTGTCTTACTAATCTGTTATGTTTTTTTGAGGGTGTGAATAAACAGGTAGACAAAGGTGAGTCAGTTGATATAGTGTATTTGGACTTTCAGAAAGCCTTTGACAATGTCCCTCATCAGAGACTTTTGGCAAAACTAAAGTGTCATGGGATAGGAGGCAGTGTACTATTGTGGATCAGGAACTGGTTAAAAGATAGAAAGCAGAGGGTAGGGCTAAATGGCCAATTTTCCCAATGGAGAAAGGTGAATAGTGGTGTACCCCAGGGATCTGTGCTGGGTCCACTGCTTTTTGACATATTCATAAATGACCTGGAAAAGGGAATAACGAGTGAGGTTATCAAATTTGCAGATGACACGAAACTATTTAAAGTTGTTAAAACCCATAAGGGCCTGGAGGAAAGGTCCATAAACCATTATTAAAAAGGGACTCAGGATATCAATGCTTACCCCAATACAAGCATTGTGGAACCTGTGTCTTTTGGGGAAACTGCTAGGTACGTATGACCTAGATTGGCCACTACTGGAAACAGGATACTGGGCTTGATGGACCTTGGTCTGACCCAGTATGGCATATCTTATGTTCTTATGCTGTGGAACATGACTGGCATCTATTAGATACCAAGTCACTCAACTTGGACACCTTAACTGGGATCCATACAGTTCAGTGATCCACAAAATGAATTCCAGAATTTGATTACACGTTGACTGAAAAAAAATATTTTCTCTGATTAGTCTTGAATATCCCCTGCTTGGTTTGCAGCTTGTCGTGCTGTGAGGGCTTATGAGCATCAGGGATGCCGAGTAGCTTAACTACTGACAGGGTCTCCCAAGATGGACAGGTCTCAGCTGAGATGCCAGACCAAGAAAAGATCTTTGAAAAGACAAAAGAATACCTAAAGAATATCTATATGTGTTTTATCAACTACAGCAAGGTCTTTGATTGCGTAAACCACATTAAGAAGCATGAGTATACCAGAATACCTGATCATTCTCTTGCACATCCTTTATACTGATCAAGAAGCAACAGTTTGAATGGAACAAAGAGAAACAGAATGGTTTAAAATCAGCAAAGATGTACAACAAGGCTGCATACTTTGCCCTCCACCTCTTTAATTTATATGCAGAACAAATTATCAGAGAAGCAGGATTGTATGAAGACAACAGAGGTGGGAAGATTGGTGGAAGACTCATCAACAGCCTTCACTATGCTGATGATACCACATTACTGACTGAAAGTGAAGATGATCTGAAACATTTGCTTCTCAAGATCAAGGAACATAGTCTTAAAATGGGCCTGCACCTTAACGTAAAGAAGACAAAGATCCTGATAACTGGCAAAATCAATAAGTTTATCGTTGATGGAGAAGAAATTGAAATAGCTGATCCAAGTAGGTTAAAGTGGTCAACTATCAATAAAGAAATGACAAGCAGTCAAGAAATCCGACAACGTATTGCTCTTGGCAGAATGGCTATAAAGAACCTAGACAAGATTCTCAGGAGCAGAGATGTCTCTCTCCATACAAAGATTTGACTTGTTCAAACCATGGTATTTTCAATAACATCATATGGATGTGAAAGTTGGACCGTGAAAAAGATAGACAGGAAGAAAATTGATGTCTTTGAATTATGGTGCTGGCAACGAATACTGTGTATACCATGGACTGCGCGAAGAACAAACCAGTCGGTACTAGAGGAGATCAAACCTAAGCTTTCTTCAGAAGCTCAGATGACAGAACTTTGACTTTCATACTTTGGACACATCATGCGAAGAGAGAGATCATTAGAGAAAGACATCATGCTTGGCAAGGTAGAAGGTCAACGCAAAAGAGGAAGACCAACAATGATATGGATTGATATATTAACAGCAGCTATGGGTGCCACTCTGCCAACACTGAGCCATCTGACTGAAGACCGAACACAGTTTAGGACAACTATCCAGAGGGTCGCCATGAGTCGACACCGACTCGACAATACTTAATAACAACAGTCTTGAATTTACTACTTTGTGCTTCATTGCGTGCTCCCTAGTCTTTGTAGTTTTTGAAGGTGTAAACAAGTGATTCGCCTTTACTCATTCTACTCCACTCATAATAGATGTCTATCAAATCTCCCCTCAGCTGTCTCTTTTCCAAGTTGAAGAGACCTAACCTTTAAAGCTTTTCCTCATGGACTGTCCTTCCATTCTTTTTATTATTTTGGTTACCCTACTCTTTTCTAATTCCGCTACATCTTTTTTTTAGATGCAGTGACCAGAACTGCACGCAATGCTCAAGGTAAAAAAGTGCATGTTGTAGGGCAATTTGCAGACTTTTATGTAGATTGAAGTAGGGTGATTTTCAGATGTATAAATCACTGTTTACCCAGGTAAATGACTTTGAAATTTGCTCTTTTCATAGAGCAGCTATGGTGTCTCCTCCTTCTGTACACCCCAACGATCACTTTCAGACTTAGGAATCTTTGTCTTTATGGGCAGAATGCCTTCTCCTTTTGAGATAGCTGCTGTTCTCCTTTCTGTCTGACCTTCACCTTCCAGAGGCCAAAAGTAATTTGGGCAACTTGAACCTATGTGTTATCAAAACTGCTTAACTCTTTCCCATGGAATTTCATTATTGGCTTTCACTGCATTCCTTTGAAATAATGGACCTCTGTTGGTGAAAGGAAATTACTTCGCACATTATTTAAATGGAATTTGCCAGTATCAGCAGACAGACTTTGCCTGTTCAATGTTCATTCATGCCTAAATGCTCTTTACCCGTGCCCGATGCTTAAACACGACTGAATGCTGTAATCATGTTTTCCATCAATCTACTTCCTTTCAGCGTCAAAGAGCATTAATCCTCTGAATCTGCTTCTTGCTAAGGACAAAAGAATTTTTTGTACTTGGTTAAGATCATCACCAGTGGCCTGGCTGCTCTGGATATTTATAGTTTACAGTATGTAAAGTTCGAGTAGCTATACTGGTCCTGAGAAAAAGTGGAAACCGTAGGCTGCGATGCCTTGTACTGGATTAACAAAAATGTGGCAGGTACTTGGGTTTTTGAACACCACAGGGGTGCCTACTTCATATACAAGTTCCCCTTTCCCCTGCCTAAATGAGGAATTCTTAACCCAATCCTCTGGACACACCCAGCCCAGCCTGGTTTTCGGATATCCACTATAAATATGCATGCGATAGATCTGCTTGCATGCCTCTGTTGTTTGCAGATTGATCTCTTGCATATTCCTTGTGGATATTCTGAAAGCCCGACTGGCTGAATGGGTCCTGAGGACTGGACTAAGCACCACTTCCTCAAACTAAATTCTTCTTATTATTTATTTATAAAGTTTATACCACATTTCTGACTATAGTCAATCAAAAGAGTGTACAAACAGTATTACAATATATAAAAACCATACAAAAACCTACCACCTCCCCATTCCCTCACTCCCCCAAAAATAAAAATGTCTTCAAAACCTTATGAAAGCCCAACAAACTAGACAGTGCCCACAACTCCCCCAGCTGCTCATTCCACTTCTCAGAAGCCACCACTTGAAACGCACGAGACCCCCAATGTGCCTTTCGTATATCATCCAGACCAAGGGCAGTCAACATCCACCCTTGGGAAGAACGCAAAGGCCGGGGGCTCATGCCAGCACAGGAGCCCCTGCAAATATTCCAGATGCAAATCATTTAAAACCCGAAAAGAAATAACCAATAACTTAAACAAACAATGATCAAGAACTGGGAGCCAGTGTAGACACATCAGTAAAGGGCGTGCACTGTCCCGCCTATTCGCTCCCAACAAAAGACGGGCCACCACAATCTGCAACACCTGAAGCCTTTGTATATATTTCCTTGGCAAACCAACATAAAGCACGTTACCACAATCAAAGGTCCCCTTAACAAATGACTGGACCACCAGCCGTATGGCCCTATCAACTAAGAATGGACCAACTGCAATTTAAGCCACGTTTCGAAGTACCAACTGCAATTTAAGCCATGTTTCGAAGTACCTGACTAATCTGTTTATCTCCTACCCCCTCCCTTTCCAGAATAACCCCCAAAGATTTCAACTCCTCCCTCCAGGGGATAACAAAACCCACCACACTAGACAAAGAGCACAGGTCCTCGTTCTACTGCTCCAAACCGCAAACATGCGGTTTTATCATTTGCATAGCACATTGCAGACACACATGGGGGTAATTTTCCAACAGGCCGCCTAGGTTGATAGCGTATTTTATAAAGATACATAACAGCCTATTAAATGCTAGCGCAAGCCCTGCAGATAATGTGACTAGAATGCACCCGTGTATATTTACGGCAGTGAGTTATCTGGAAGCGCACAGAGGAGACTCACAAGGCCCACTGAGCAAGTGAAATGTGGGTGGGTGAAGTAGGCTTGCGTTTTATAACCTATGTACTTAATTTACAACTCTGGTCTGCCCCAGAACGCACCTACACATGGGCCACTTGCAAGTGCTTGAAAACCCTCTGGAGCAATTTACATGCATAAAACCAGGTTTTAAGCTCATGAGCAAGGTATAAAATGAACCCTATAATGGAGAGTGTCTGCTCTTTGGAGCTTACAGTCTAGTTAAGGCAGAGAGACAGGACACATCATGAGCCAACAAGGAGGAAGTCTTGATTAAGATAGCATGGTCATGACTGTATGATCCCACCTTCCTTAAAACTTCTCAGAGGAGGGGGCAGTACTATCAGATGACATTTGGGATCTGGAAATGGTTCAGAGAACACGCTGGTTATGTAAATTGTTGCTAATCTGTCTTTTAGTTTATAGTGTAAAGGGGATATGGACTTATCTATTGGCCCCAGTTCTAAGAAACTGATTGACATGCTCCTCAAGTTAGAGGCCAAGTTGATAACCCTAAAATCCCAGTAAACCACATCCAGCACATACCCTTAACCCTTTCAAGGCCTACTTTAAATTTTTAATCCACATTCTGCAGCTGGGTTAATTTTTGCATATTTCAGGAAAATTACACCTGTCTTATTCAATATGTTCTAATAGTGATTTTCCTTCTGCTATGGTCATGTATTATATACCATTTGACAGGAATATTTAGTCAGAATTTTGGATCCCAAGAGTTTTGGACTCGGCCTGGAAAGGGTTAATCTATTGTTCTAGGTCATCAAATCAAAGAAACTGACCAACTCTATTTAACATAATTCTCTTTTGGCAAAGCCATGTTGCCTTGGAATTTGGAGTATTCTTGATGCCTTTCCTACTGGAGAGACTCCATTAATACTTTTACTACTGAGGTCAGAGTAACTGGCCTATAGTTTCCAGCCTACTCCCTGTTGCCGCTCCTCTTTCAGGAATCTCTTGTGCCATCTGAATGTTAATCTTTTCACCTTTAATGTTTCGACCATCTCTTTCGAAAGTCCTACCAGTCTCTCTTTCCTCTTAATTTGATTTAATTTCCTCACATTGGGGGTAATTTATAAGGGACTTAAGTGCATCCTACAGTTTTCTACAGGGGCGAGTAGTGGGATTGCCACATGTGTTTGAATTTTATACAATGCACACATACAGTATATACCAATTCTTACAAGCATGGATATGCACTAAATGTAAAATTGCCTCAGAGCAGGTGTAAATTTGTTTGAGAGCACTTGTGCACTCCTGGAGATGAAGCTAGGAACCTGTTTGATAAAGGCGCAGGTATGCAAAGGTTGTCTTTCCAAAGTGTGTGTGTGGGGGGGGTGGGGGGGGTTCACACCCTGTTATAAAATTCAGGGGCAGCAAACAACTATGTGTTAGGGGGGACAACAAACTCCACCATAACTCCACCCCTAGCCCCCCCACAGCCAGACAACCAGCATCAAGTCCGTGATCACGGCCTTCCTCTCCTGTTCCTCTCCTATTCCTCCTCCTTCCTCTCCTGTTCCATGGGCAAACAGGAGTCTGCCATGATTGCTGCAGAGAAATATTGGTAGAACCAAGGCCCATGTGGCTCACCCCGTTCCCATGCCTATGATAAAATTATCTCATAGAGATTTGTTGTCCTTATGCTAACTCCTTTTAGTTTAGCCCACAAAGAATATCCCATCCTGCCAATGACGCCCTAAGATACTCCCCCATTTCAATAAAGTTGGTAGTTTTGAAATCCAACACTTTGAGTTTGGTTTGAGTCCTCTCTGCTTGGGCTTTTGCTTTAAATCATACCATCTGATGACTTCCTAGAGCCTGGGCCATCACATACCTGGACATAAGCACTAAATCCAGTACTTCTCCCTCTCACTCAGTGTCTGTTACCATTGGTTTGAGGAGAGACCCTTGAAGGGCGTCCAAGATGCCTCAACTTCTGACTGATTCCACAGAATTCAGAGCAACAGGAAGATTTATTAAACAGACAAGAACATCAATGAGAATTCAGAACATAGTCCCATACATAGACATCACAACCACAGCATTTAAAACAGAAAACCACATTTCATATAAGTTAATATAAAAAAGACAGCATAGGTCACAAATATACCATACAGGCTATGCCATGTATACATCACAGAGAAAATATCTCAAAATGGTCATAGGAATCCATCAGAGGCTTCACTGGATTCTGATCAGAAATCCCCTACAACCCCATCAGAAAAATATTTACTGCTTCCCCAAACCCATCCCTGCCAGCAGGAAAAATCTACCACCCTCCCCCTCAGGGACGCAGGGAAAATCCAAAATATTAGTCACAAACAAATGATTTTACAAAGAGAGCAGCACTGTTCCTTCTTCCTACTCACGGTCAGAGCAGAATCCTCCCATGTGCCAGGAAGGAAGCAGAAGTCCGTCTCTCCCTTCTCCCATGTTACTGTGGCTCTAAAGCAGAGTTTCCCTAGCATTTTGGTTCAGTGGACCCCTTATTAACCTCTAAAAAGCTCAGGGACCCTCAATTCATTCTCGACACACTTCTCAGACTCCCGTTCCCACTAGCCCTCTTTATCTCCCTTCTTTCTGTCTCCATCCAGGCAGTTCTCCTAGGACAAGCAGGATGAGTCAGCCACACTTGGTGACGTCATCCAATGGCGCCGAGACGGAAGTACTCTCCATAGCTCAGAAGGGCTTTTTGCCCTTCTGAGCATGGGCCAACTGGCCCCACCCCCCTGCCCGCCCCTAGCTAGCCAGTTTTTCAGTTCTTCCGCCTTGCCAGCAAGACGGACCTCTCTACTCTCCTACTGAAATTACCAAATACTATTTATTCTGAAGAGGAATTCCCCTTACTTGCTCCGTTTAAAATGTCTAACGCTATCTCTGAATTTTTTTCTCCCCCTTTGTTCAGATAATGCCGTTCAAAGGGAGATGGCTAGAATTCCATTCTGAAGATCTTCTTAACTCCAGCCGAAACATGCTGCACGTGGGCCTATGGAACACTACCTGCTCCTGCAGCCACTGCCACTCGGGATGTGCCTTTAAGCCTCCATCCCCAGTCGCAAGCTTCGATCGTTGCCCACCACCCAAGGCCTTTGACCCTACGCAGAAGTGGAGTGGAAGATTAGCCTAATGGCTAGAGCACCTGGCCATGGCAATTTGCCCTGGATCTGCCTGGGCTGCAACCACGAGGAGATACGTGGCACGGGATGCGCCCCCGGGCCTCCATCCCTGGCCGCAGAAAGCCTGAGGCCGCCGCCGCTCCAGCACACATACATGCTTAAAGCGGATCCCCTTGCAGGCACACGATCGCTTCACTGGGACACAGGCAGCCCCCCCGGGACACGCCGAGGCCGGCCTCTGTCCCCTGCGGGCCTCTCCAACTTTCTCCATCCATTGGAGAATACCTGCACACATGGGGACTCGGCAGGAGGCAGCCATCTTGCTCCCAGCAGCACCCTGGCTCCTCCCTCGCCTGCTATTCATCCGGCGGCCACAAGTTCCACCCCTCTTGATGCGATTGGCTCCGGCTCCCTTCAGCTCAGACGGACCTGCTCTCCGCTCCACACAAGCTCCACCCTCTCGATGCGACTGGCTCCCTTCTGCTCCGACAGACCTTCTCTCCGCTCCACACTATAGCGAAGCCGATCGCGCTCCCGCTCGCCGTGCCGACGCCGGAGCAGCCGGAGAGTTCAAACCTGCTCTCTGCTCCGTGCAAGCTCCGCTGATCTACCTCCGCGTTGAGTTCTATGGCGCCAAAAGGGAACCCCTCTGGTGCGTCACGGCCCACTTGCCTAAGCGGCACCCGGCCACGCCCCCTCTTCACTCTGGCGTGTTTGATCAGCCTCTTCCATCAGCGCCGATGGGGAATTTCTGTGGCGCGAAATTCCCTTCCGGCACGCCTGCCTTGGTGCGTATGGGGTGAGTCACTCCCAACGTACCTGCCTCTGTGCCGAGTGGAGTCCGTCTTGGACCGGCGTGCCTGCCTGCCTCAGCGCTGTTGAGGAAATCACTCCCGGGCACAGGTAAGGCAGCTGCCCAGAGGGAGGACCTCAGGCTCCAGGTTTAACATTGGCCTCCAGCACCTCCTCAGCCAGCGAAACAGATACGCGTGCAATCCCCACTTAGATCTCCCCATTGGAGGGGAGCAGCAGGAAGGAAGTTCTGGAACACCACCACTGGTTCAGACAGACCAGGGGTGCGGGAGTGATGGCTTCCCCAGTAAGTTGCTGGCCTATCTGGGCAGCAACAAACTGTAACCCAGCGCTGGAGGGATCTGCTCTGCTGATGGGTGCGCATACCCCCCTCTGTGGGGTCCATTACAGCTACCCCATGTAGCAGCAACCAAGACAGTAGCAAGTAGAGCTCCTGCACAAACCACCACCATGTAACGACCACAGCCAGGGATATATTGGGAAGATACCTACCCCAAGTGGTGTGGCCAGATTTAAACCTGCTTCTCCTGCGGGCGCAGGGTTACCGATGTTGGCGGAATAGCCTAGGGTTCGGACAGCAGTCTAAACCCTGGAGACCTGAATGCAATGCCCACAGGGGGCAGCTGGGTCACTAGGTTGAATCCCAACCTGAGCTCCTGCTTGTACACAGTACCAGGGATTGAATCCCAACCTGAGCTCCTGCTTGTACACAATACCAGGGGTCGAATTCCAACCTGACCTCCTTCTTACAATGTTAGCCTCTGGCTTGGGATGGGGCAACACCTTCCTTAACCATAGAAGCCTCCGGGGGTGCAGAGTCCACAACCCTACAAACCGGAACTTCGTTCAGTGTGATCTTGGTCACTGCGAGCAAGGTCTTCAGGAGGTGGTGCGGAGCCCATGATCCTATGGCTTGAACCTCCACCAGTGTGACCTTGGGCCACTGGGAACAAGAATTCTAGACTGTGCTCAGGGAGTAAGAGGCTTCCCTCCACATGGCACTTGCACTTCTCTACTTCCCTGCTGGACTCCAGAGACTGGGCATGGCAGCGGTGGAAGTGGGAAGACAAATGTTATCAATGCCCTCTGTCAGCCCTGGCTTAGTCCCCAACACAATCCAGGTAGCTGACTATCCAGATTCTAAAGGGAACAATGCGTACCGGTTCAGCCCATGGGCAACCCTCACAGGTCATGTTAGGTGATGCCCATCTTCAAAGCAAGATGGCTCTCATCATATTTCGGTCACCCAACATAGGCCATCCAGAAGACCTAAATATATAAGGCCAACAAGCTGACTCAACAGCTACATACCTTAAAAAAAAAAGCACAAGGCTAGGCCTCACATATGTGCAGTCACTCCAGGTCCTCAACATCGGGGAAGGACTTGACCAGATGATCACCTTCAGACAAGGGGACTCTGCCATGCAGAGATCCTTTACCCCTACCGGGACATCCACGAAGATCAGGAAACCTCTGACATCTCTTTGGTCCTGACATCGTCCTGACATCTCCCAGCAGAAAAGGAGAGCCTACCCTATAGTTGGCACCCTTCCTGACATCGTCCTGACATCTCCCAGCAGAAAAGGAGAACCTACCCCATAGTTGGCACCCTTACCGTCGATACCTTAGTACCAAAAAACCCTAATCGGGTACAGTCAAACTCACGGGCCACACCTCGCCCAACACGGTACAGTAGCTGGAAAATACTTAAAGCATCTTGCCTGGTCTTAGATAACCTACGACGAGGACATAAGGGGGCCCCTCCCCAGAGTGCCCTAAAGTTACTACCTTGCTTAATGGTCTTACTCACCCATCACTCTCTGATGGTGTCTGCTCACCCGTCCCTCGCAGACGGTGTCTGACTGATGGTGGGCTAAAGCCACCCGTCCGACGGGGACTGACGACTGGTGGACTCCCCCACCCTCCTGCTTCCTACGCGAGTTGACACTTCTGTCATGGTGGACTACCCCACCTTCCTGCCACTCCTGTCATCCACCCTGTCTCTCTGGTGGCGGCGCCTGCCACAGAGGGGAATACAAAGCATCCCTGTTTTCCTCGGCATTGCCATTCTCAATATCACTCTGGACAAAGCTTGGGCCATTCTCAATGGGGGCATGAGCCTAGTTGTTAGGACCATGAGGCGCAAGCCTAGTGGTTAGGACCACTGCATAGTGCCGTAACTGGGCAAGTCTCTTTACAACATGCACCAGCACTTGCACTAAGAAGCCATCCCTGCCTTCCTTCAACCTTCCCTCTGACAAATGATCCTAGTACTAACAATCCTAGTACTGACAGCCAAGGACCCATTGACAGAAGGCCCAGCACTTGACATAGTGATGCTTCAGCTCCCAAAGCACATGACAGCAATAGCTCCCAAAGCACATGGCAGCAATTGGATGTCAGGCGGCTCATTGTGGCAGACAGGCACTCGCAGCTTCTGCGATTGTATGGATCCACCTCATTACTGCCCCCCCCCCCCTTAACCGATCTGGCCAAATAGGATGCCTTTTCTCCAAAGGTCTCTCTCAAAGGACGATCACCCACCAAGAGGATCGTTGAACTACAAACCTTGTGGTGCACTCATCCTACGTGCAGTCCTCCAGGACTGAGCCATTCCCCAGATCAGTTGCACACCACGCTTCTTTGGAGGAACGGGGCCCCACTGAAACAGGATAACACACTGTCGCATGATAACACACCAGCGTCAAGGGACCCAACCCTATTTCCTTCTGCACAGGACACCCATTCACCAAGGGGGCCCTGTTGCTAACTGCAGCACCTTCTGCCTAGGCCAGACAGGAGCCTCAGCCAGGCAGGAAAATTCATGCACTGGCTCCAGGCACAGGCCACCACTTTCGCCCCATGCATACCGTGCCGGGGACCAGCATTGGTGAAACCGCCACCTGGTCTTTTGACAACACCGCTGCCTCAGATACCACTTCAGCCGAGCAGTTCTGGCCACAGCGCAGATGCCAGCAGCGATGCGCAAGCGTGCAGGGAGTGGGCCACGCACCCTGAATGCAGGGTATGTCTGGATTACCAAGCCTGCGGCATTGTTGTGCACAGTATTCTGTTTCCAACAGTGGCCAATCTAGGTCATGTCTCCCCAAAGACACAGATTCCCCAATGCTTGGCCAAGCAGCAACTTCCCCTGTTATCCTGCTATGCTAACGGTTCTCATTATCCTCCGGTAACAAAAAAAAAAGCTTCTCTTATTAATGATGTATTAATGCTCCATTTGCACCACTCTCGTGGCCAGCTATAGTAATGCCGTTGCCCAGCAATATTGATGTCATTGTTTCTTCATGCGGTGAATCCCGCACTACTACTGCTCGATGTGCCTACATCTCTGTACCGCACAGGTGTGCCCTGTAACCGTACCCTCTGCACATGCGTGCATCGCAACTGCAAGCCAGCGTACGGGGCCTTTTAACTGCACCCTCTCACAACGCTTCTACTGCACATGCGTGCATCGCCACTGCAGTCCTACAGGTTCCTGTTGCAACATGCTGCTCCACAAGGGCGCATACTAGCCCTGAAGAAGTGTCTCGGCCTTCCCTCATCCACCACAGCGCATGGCAGCTTGGGAGGCACCAAGTGTGGCTGACTCATCCTGCTTGTCCTAGGAGAAAATGGAGTTACTTACCTGTAACTGGAGTTCTCTGGGGACAGCAGGATAAGTCAGCCACACATACCCACCCACCCACCTGCCCTGGGATGGAGTCGGCCTCCGTCCTGGTGCCCGTCTCCTAGCAGCAAAAGGCTCAGCTAGTGACGTACTGGCTAGCTAGGGGCGGGCAGGGGGGTGGGGCCAGTTGACCCATGCTCAGAAGGGCAAAAAGCCCTTCTGAGCTATGGAGAGTACTTCCGTCTCAGCACCATCGGATGACGTCACCAAATGTGTCTGACTTATCCTGATGTCCCCAGAAAACTCCAGTTACAGGTAAGTAACTCCGTTTTATCACCAGTCTCAGTCTTTCTCTCCCCCTCCTCCCAGCCATTTTCTTCAGTCTTTCTTTCTTCTCCCCGGCCAATCTACACCAGTCTCTCTCTCTCTCCCTTCAGCCAGTCTTCACCAATCTCGGTCTTTCTCTCCCCCTCCTCCCAGCCACTTTCTTCAGTCTTTCTTTCTTCTCCCCGGCCAATCTACACCAGTCTCTCTCTCTCTCTCTCCCTTCAGACAGTCTTCACCAATCTCGGTCTTTCTCTCCCCCTCCTCCCAGCCACTTTCTTCCCCCAGCCAATCTACACCAGTCTCTCTCTCTCTCTTTTTCCCTCTTTCAGCCAGTCTTCACCAGTCTCAGTCTTTCTCTATCCTCTCCAGCCAATCTCCACCAGCCTCTCTCTCTTTTTGTCTTTTCTGTCTCCTGCCGACCCCTTTAATGGTCTCATGGAACCCCAGGAGTCCACAGACCATAGGTTGGGAAGCACAGTTCTAGAGAAAAAGCCTAATAAAGGCACTCCTTGTCGAGGTCATCACAGCTGGTTTCTTAGTTGTCGCTTCTGCTCAAAAAGATGTGACAAAATTATCTGACTCAGATAACTATAAAAACAAAGTTCATAAAAAAGAAAGTTATGTATCTGCTAATACACAAAATTAATTTCTTCCACAAGGAGAAAAAAGAAAACCATTTTTACAGACCTGAAGTTCAAGCCAGCAAAAATGTACACTGAGAAGGGACTAGGCAAGTATATATAAGATGGTGGCAGTAGTGGAATCTTTACAATTTTCCACAGGACACATGCAAAGGTGCCAAACATCATCACAAGTTAGAGAGAAGTTAACTTTCGTATTAGGAGGATCCCAGCCCAAAATAATTTCTTCCTTCTGGACTGCAATCCTGTTTTTTTCGTCCCAAATCCAACCATCCTACATTCCAATACAATCATCCAATTTGCTTTATTTTATTTTCATAGATTTTTGGATCAAAGGAAAAAAAGATAAAGAACTGTAATCCAAGAGACATAACATCTCAAAACATAACTCAATGGCACCCAGCATCTCAGAGCACAATCCCCCATCTCTGATTTAACCAACCTGACATGCCTGGGGCAACTCTTTGGGGTAATTTTATTATACTATAAGCATTAATCATCCTTTAATACGTAGCATTATTGGTTTTCAAAACCTTTCTTTTAAGGAAATGCCACAAACATAATGACTCTGAGCTCCTATTACTTAGAAATCAAATACATCTTTTTCAAAAATATTTTTCCTATTGCTTGATAATGGCCTTTTTCAATTAAAAAACAAACCACTGGCTCAGAATGGGTAAAAGTCCTTTGTGAATAAGGCCCTAACATACCCCAATGCACCTAATGTACCCAATATGTCCTGTTAAGTAATCTACCCTACTAGTGACTATTTTGGCATTATCCCCTTACAATTGCTTTAAGGTGGCATCTTTCACCCAACAGGATCCCAGGGTGCTTCACTTTTATTCAAAGAAGAAGAGTGTGCCGCCTTTCTGCAGCCTGGGGACTCACTGCTGGTGCCACTGCACAAATACAGATTCCTGTTGGGTTTTGGCCGTTGAGGCTCTGAGATACTAAGCTTACATTGTCCAGGTTGCACCAGACTAGAAAAAGCCAGAAACCCAACATAAAATTGATCTTTATTCCTAGCGTCATTCTCTGCAGCCAAACAGATGGGAAGCCGTATGTTACTCCACTGACAAAGCACCTGTCAGCTCCTTATCTTCTATGATAGAAGCACCTGTGCTCTTTAGCTGTGACTAGTTGTGGCTATAGGCTTCCTGTTGTCCAAATTCCCCCACTGCTGGTAACCAACACACAGTACAGGAGAAAAGAGTGTGCCCCCGTTCTTCAGAGTCCCAGCAGAGCTGAAAATGAGATGCTCCCAACTGAAGTTCACAAGAGGAGGACTATGCGAAGAGGAGGTCACTCAGGTGCTTAGACGTTCCTGCCTGAGATTGCTGCCCTGAGTCTGTGGAAGACAGCACGTGACAGAAGACTCACACGAGGGCGGCTTGTATCTTCAAGCGTGCAGAGAATCGTTCATCCTTTCTACCCCTTCCAGCATAAGAGCAGGTCCTCTGCCAGTACCTGTTCGAAGCTTAGGTTCAGAGGTCCAAGCACCACTAGAGAATCTTGTTGAAGCGTAAGGGCCAGCAGCAGGGCGCGCCTCTTTCAGCATGGCGCCTCTAGACCTGGCTGACAATCTCTGCGTCCTCAACATCGTACCACTGCGCTGGCGCCCCCTCCGGGGTCCTCTTCAGTACATGTCGCTGAGGGACCTGCAGGACAGCACAAAAATTAATTCAAAACTCAATCTCTAGGGCAGGCAACACAAGCCCAGTCAAGTACAATTTCCAAAGAGCAGGCACTTTTAGCTTGCACACTTTGTGGGTCATTGTATAAAGTCATTTCCACACGTATGTGGCCAATGTGTGCGTAAATGACCTCTTATAGATTCCCGACCAGCGTAAATGTAGGTACAGTGGCAGGATGGTAGCCAAGGGCATGGGCTGGGTGCAGCACTGGTAGGGTTTGCATGTATGTGCACAGATGATAAAATCAGATCCCGCATGACCATCAGGTGAACTAGGAAGCTACCTAGAGCTCCAATGGTCCCTGGGCGGCCCACTGCCGCTGTTACTGACCCTCTCTGGGACTTGCAGTGGCAGCGATGGTCTGTCCAAGAGGGGCGTCCCTGCATAAATTACTTTCATCTACGCATACACGTATGTAAAGTACACGCCTTCATTTACACCAAATCGTAAGCAAGTGTAAGTGATCGCGCCTACATTCAAGGTGCATTCTCAGTCCTATACGCCCGTGCACTATTAGGCTGTTTTATCTTTGAGTGCCTGAATTCAGATATCTAAGTTAGATGCTTATTTTCAGCCAATCTTAAGTGCCTAAGCTTTGGGCTGAGAAGAGGCGGCTAACTTTAACTTAGAATCCTAACACTGAGGCTCCAAAATTGAGGAGCTTCGAAGGGGAAATACTGTATATCTGCTGATCTCTTAGACCCTAGGGGTCGAAATTCAATGGCGTCAGCCAGTGTTTTTAAAGTGGCTGGCCGTTACCGTTTTAACTTAAACCCGTATATTGAATGCCAGGGTCATATCCGGCTACCAGTGTTGAATATCCAGGTTGCCCGATTAGCGATTTCAATAGCCGGTTCTCTGTGATAGTCAGTCGATAACCAGTTATCCATAACCACATACTTAGGCCAGCCTTTTATCTAACTCTACCTGGTTGAGGATAACCGCATATTGACGGAATATCACAGCTAACCGGTTATCTTTGGGTGCTGCCTCTGTTCCGCTTCGATGCGAGCTGGTTAGTGTCGAGGTGTTTAGATGGGTTCGGAGGGGATATTCACAGCATCAGTGCCACTAAATGTCCCAGTGAGCGACATTGACGTGGTTTGCAGCCTACAAACATGCCCTCCCTACATCTTTTAAATATATAGTGGTCTATAAAAGTGATCCCAAACTTTGCACCTGATCCTCTGTGGGGGTAGCTGAGAGGGGTAATACAGCGCACATGTGAATATGTTATGTACCTGCACTATCTTCCTCTTCCTGGGAATCTAACGGCTCAAAAACCCCTCGAACACTCCCACTGCAGAGTCCTAGAGCTTCACAGCATTGACCTCTCACACACTAACTGACCTCTCACACATCTAAAGTGTCACAGACTAAGCACTAGGGCGCCAGTATCTCTCCACCTCAAATATTCACAGATCTACAGCACCAAGAGATCTCTCTCGGATATCGAGTCCCAGTACTGAGATCTTCTTCCATGCCATCATCTACAGAATAGCAGCCTCGGAGCTTATGCTAAAAACCGTCTAAATCCCACAGTCCTTTTCTGTTTTTTTTCATGATGTCAGGAACTTAACGCATGGCGTCAACTGGAAGAATGATGAAGGCGTTCACTCGCTGATGCCTCCATAATACTTGCAATAAGTCCATAAGCGGCGCTAATCCAGCACTGAGAATCACAAAAGCCCCACGGTGGTGCTGTAGTTGGTACAGAAGGTTATGGACCATCCCTCCAAGGACTCTTACCTGAATACGCTGAGTCATGGATCGCGCCAATTGTGCCTCCCTGGTAACAACATTGCGGATTCGGATGGCGCCCTGGCGGTCCAGTGAACGGGGCCGTGAAGCGTTCCTTATCCTGGTGCGCTGGTGCCAACTCTGCAGCTCCTCACTCACAATGGCTTTGCTCAGCCCCTTGCCAGTGCCTTCCTTCAGAGATGGGGCCCGCACAACCCGACCCTGGGGACAGAGGAGCTGTTGGGTCCTAGCATGCATTGTTTCCTCGTACATGGCAGGAGTAGGACGGGTGCCCTTTAGTGGGGGGCGACTGTGGCTGCGGGGCAGCGGCTCTATGGGGGCATAGTAGCCTGGTGGCAAGAGAGTTTGGGGGGAATGATGGAAAGAAGAGGACTCAAGCTCATCAAAGTTCTGGTTGATGAAAATCGGAGAAGCAGATCTGGTAGGCAGGTGGCGCACGGGCCGTGGTGGGGTCATGTCGGGGCTGGTGTTCCCCCCAGAGGTAGCCTGGGAGATGCTGGAGGTGTCAGAATTACTGTCCTCAGAACTGGAATGGTAGGTGGGGTTGGACAGCTGTTGGCTCAGTGTTCGTTGTGGGAAACAGTAGTCGGGCACCGTCACAGTGTAATAAGTCACACGCCTTCGTGGAACTGCGCTCCTTCCCCGGGTCTCCAAGGGGTCTTGGGAGCTCTGCATCCTGAGGAAAGAAACACAAGATACACTGAGACCCTCTCAGCCTACTGAAAACTACAGAAACTGAACCACAGAGAAGAGGCATCACTGCACTGAGGCGTCCCCCAGCCCCAACTCAATGAGAAACACATAGAGGCATCGCTACAGACCCTGCAAAGTGGCCAGACTTCACGATCAGACTTCTCCTGGCTTCTTCTGCATCCTCTTGTGCCTTTCCTTGGACAGTTTTTTTTTTAACTTTCCTATTGCATGTTCCACTGTTAGAAGCTTACACGGGTTGGGGTTATAACAGGCCACCTAGGCTGTGAAGTCACCTAGGCACGTATATGTATATTATGCCTTCTTCATAAAGGTAAAATAACAGAATCCTAAATATAGGAGAATCAATCACAATGAACAAAATATCATATAATCTCCTATGATCAATTAAAAAAATTTAATCAAAGGACCTCATGAGAGCCAGTCAATGGAGAACATTTTCCATGGTAAGCACCAATCATCATCGGTCCCAAATGTCATATATTCTTTTAGTAAGCATATAAACTAGTCTCTTCAGGGAATTAATTTCCACATGTGAACCTTCATATGCATAATGACTCTTTCTATAGGATTATAGTAATGCATTCATATCACAAGCGCTCATTCTTCTCAGTGGCCCCTGTCTTAGATGCTCACTAAAAATAAGGAAGATGATTGGTTTCCATGGTGAAAATACCCTCCATTGGTTGGTTCTGTGAGGTCCTTTATACTAAACATAAATTATTATTTAATTGATCATAGGGCATTATATGGTATTTTGTTTATTGTGTTCTATAAAGAAAACATATATGTCTATGTACTTTTATAAAAGAGCGTTGCAGAAAAAGTCACTCGGAAAGTTACCTGTGTTCCCGAGTACATGCAAGTCTGCGTGCGTTTCTGTATCCTCCACCCCAGCCATTAAAATACATGTCACATTTTCTGAGTGCCTACTGCCTGTGCGTAAAGCTCAGTTTCATACGCAGGCACAGCTGTTTTAAAAACTGCACATCCGACATCCGCATAAAGCTATAGGCTATACATGCAAAAGTTTCCCCAAACTGAATGGAGGTTCTCTTGGGGACGGGTCAGCGTTCACATGCATGCACATAAGTTAACTTTGAGAATTTATGCGTGCCAAAGGGCAGGAGTAAGTGTGGGACGATGCTTTCCTGGTGTAAGATGTATGCACAGACCTTTGCTTTGAAAATGTCCTTAAGTGCATGCCAGGAAAATGGCGTGCTTACATTCTAAGCAAGCACACAATTAGCAAATTACCATGGGAAAATTTTAGAACTGCTTCCATTGGTGAAAAATGCATCTTCTTTTTCACTCCACGGATGTGGCAGGATTTGCAAACTAAAGTATCCCAGGAAAAGTACCCTGCACATTTATATCTACTAATTATGTAGTTCCCAACCATGCCTTAGCTAATCTTATCTTCACTGCCTCCCTCTACAGCAGGTAAAAGCATGTTGGAAACGTCACCATGTGTATACTCTTATCTGCATATAGGATGGGAAATTTCATAAAAGCCCATTTCTGTGGCTTTGAAACATACGTCTCCGTTAGGCAACTTTAAATAAGTTGTGTGGTTTGCAATGCACAAGGACATTGATAGTCCACTTGCATTGCAACTCATTTTGAAAGGGAAAATTAAAAGCCAGGCACTGTTTCCTAAACTGCCCAGATGCAAGAAAATTCAGCAAAAGGCCACAGGTAACCATGTATTTTTGCCCACTGCTATGTCTGCAGATGTTATAAAATGCCAGGCCTATGTTTAAAATTTAAAGAGCAATTTTGATGGTCATTTACATGGGTAAACGAGAGTTTTGAAAACTTCCTAGCCTACATATGCATTGTCAAACATGCATACTTTTGCCTGTTTTTCAGGAAGACATTCTAGGGTGGAATTAGGTCAAGAGAGGCAAAAACACATATAGGTTTACCTTTCGCTGTTTTTTGAGGAAAAAGTAGCTGCAGAGAAATACAGGTACCAAACTCTGTGAGTGCTTTGACCAAACACAATTTTCAAATTTCCTGTTACATAATTCCAGGGGGGAAAAGCACCTTCAACTTTACAACTACCTGCCTCATTTACATATAATTTCCCTCCCACCTCACCTCACCTCCTGAAACATGTATTTTTATATTTAACTGGCCAACAGTGGGCAATTTTCAAATCCTTTGATCAAACTCCTTAGGCAGCTCAATCACTGCGAAACATGGCCTCCGTGTCCTGCCCGAAGTGAAATGGGCAGTACAGTGGCTGAGGCCCCTCTTGGGAAGACTGCAAGGGATACAGAGCAATTGCACTTCCGCGGTTTCATGTGAGGCTCTAGTGCCCCTGTCCCTAAGCCAGTCTTCATTTCTTTATGCATCTCACGCGCTGCGACAGATGCCCAGTGAAACAAAAATGCACCCGCCCTGTCTCGTGCGGCATCAAACAATGGGGACTGAACTATCAAACTTGCTTTCCAGTTACAGCTACACTTCCTCCTGCAGAAAGGAGACTCGGATCAGATAGATCATGTCAGCTGACGGTTTTGTTCCCTTATTTATTTCGCTGCTTCCCACTCTCATGCCTGCCGGCCATTCTCTGCTTAGCTCGTCACACACTGTACCTGAAGGACTGGCACTGGGTCCTCCTTCCTGGCATCTCTGGGGTGGAGGGGGCACTGGTGCTGCTCTTCAGAGTGATTTTAACCACTGGGATGTTGTGGTAGAGGGGGCTCTCCCCCATCTGTGGCTCAGCAGGGCTTGAGAGAGGTGTGGTCCTGGGGCTCACCAGTGGACTGCTGCAGGGCAGAGAGAGAGAGAAAGAGCATTAACCCGATTAAACCTAAACCCTGTAACAAAGAGCCTTTTACGAGCTCTGCCCCTACCAGGGAATACATACAACACAGATGGCAACAGTGCAAAATCCCCCTCCTTTCCCCCCCCCCCCAAACATACAGCCTCAGCACTTATACACACAGACACAATCCTAGCCCAGGAGGGCGCAGGGCCTGGGATGAAGCAGCCACAATAGAGCTCGCAAACTTACTGGAACTAACAGTGCGGGGGGCAAGTCCACCATAACATCAGGGATGGGCACAACTCCTCCCCCCCCTCCCACAGTGTAAGGTCCAGAGTGATTGCTACCATTCAGTATTTCCCCCAGGCAATGCGGTTTCCAGGGCTGTAAAAAGGGGTGGGTGAAATAGGCAACCACCTGGGATGCATCAATAAATTTCCTTAGGGGGAGGGGCACCTGTCTTCCATGCCAATAGTGCTGTTACAGAAGTGCTTCCGAGCTCTTATGCAGCTGCTTCATCAGACGAGGACACCAGTGTTTGCACTGTCCAAAGAGGACTGGCTGCTTCCCTCTCACACACAGTGACCCACTATAGTACAGGCAACAATAGTTTGAGAGTCACACACACGCACTGTACATTACTTCACTAAAATACATGTGTGGCACATCTGACTCACATACACTGCCTCATTACAGTACAGGGGGCAAAGGGTTAAGCTTCCCTTGTATACACAGTTCTGCAATAGAGCAGGTATCAGCATCTCACATTAGTCAGCGGATGCAGCCAGACAAATTTCTAGACTGTAAAAGGTTTTCTTGACCTGAAAACGGGTGTGTAGTTTAAGATAGTAAATTTGATATTTGAGATCACATGACTATAGTCGAGGTTACATGGGTGTGAGTCACTGAGATGCTGTGATATCGCAGGCATTCATATAGGTGCACAAATGATCTTTACCTGGTCTGACTGCTGGACAACAGTTTCCTGGGTCTCTCGTAGGGCTGATCAAGGCTGGACTCCCTCCAGGGACTGTTCTGGATAGGTGATGGCTCTGTGTCACTGCTCCCATGACTGCTGATCTGGGAGGGGTTAGGCTGAGTTGGGCGTGTGGGACCCCCGTGGGGTTGGATTGCTCCTGGGGTCTCTGTGGGGGGGCGTGGCTGTGCTTCCTCTGTGGGAGGGAATGTGAAATTAAGGTGACTCACAACTGAGCTGGTTGATACTGTGAGCTCTGGCAGCATCAGAAAGAGCTTTTCTCCTCCTCATTCTTTTTTTCTCTCTTTGCATTCCCCATCCCATGCATAGTTTTTGAGCTTTCCCTGGACTAGGCTAGACTAATATTTGAGCTCTTCCTAGGGTAGGCTGGGCTGGACTGGACTAGACCAGTATCTGAGCTCTTCCTGGGCTGGACTAGGATAGACAGCAGCAGTATCTCATTTCCCTCTATACTGATCAGGGCAGGGTCAGTACCTCAGCTTTTCTTGGGCTGGCTCAGCTGAATTCCCTTTGGGCCAGGGGTTCTCAACCTGGTCCTCGGGAGAAATCTAGCCAGTCAGATTTTCAGGATACCCACAATCAATATGCAAGAGAAAGATTTGCATACGCTGGAGGCAGTGCATGTAAATCTCTCTCATGCATATTCCTGATGGTTATCCTGAAAACCCGACTGGCTAGATGCGTCCTGAGGACTGGGTTGAGAAGCCCTGCTTTAGGCTGAGCTGGGCCCATAGCTCAGCTCAGAAAAGGTCAGTACCTGAGAGATCCTATATTGGGCTGGGTCAATACCTCTGCTGGATTTTCTATACTGCATCTATGATTTGCAGGTTCGGGGTCTCTAAGGAAGATTCTAAATGTACAGATACAAGTTGGGGCAGCCTGATCCTAATAACCTGGGGCCCAATATTCAAAAAAGGCTGAGCTCCTATATTTAGACTCCTAAGTTAGGCTCCTGTATTTGTGCCCTATTTTCACCCCTACTTAGGAACCTAAGGGGCCCTTTTACTAAGGGGTGCTGCGCAGTCAGTGTGGGTTTTGGCACATGTCAAGCGTGTGCTGAAGCCTGTGGTAATGAACAGCGTGAGCTGATTTCCGCATTACTAGCACGTCGTGTGTTGGGTGGTAAAGGGATGGAGAGTGGGCATGGTGGGCACCGCGATGCTAGCGCACAGGTACCCGCTGCATGTTACCTGCACAGCACAGGTTCACCTAATGCCACCTTAGCAGGTGATGCTCGGTGCAACGGCGTCAATTCTACACGCTGTCACGGTGTTTTACAGCACCGCTCTGAGAATCTACTGGTCATGCCCCCGGCATTTAGTGCATGTTGGCAACTACCATGTCTTTAGTGCTAAACACACGTTAGTTGCTAAACCCTCGTGCACTTTAGTAAAATGGCCCCTACGTTTTCAGCTGAAAATTCATCCAAATTTAGAAGATGTAAATGTATGCTCCTACATTCAGGACTGACATTCATTTTCCTACATTTATGAGTCTAATTTAGGTGCTGAGTGCTGAAAATCAATGCTAAGCTCATAACTTTTTTTCCCTGCCTTAAATCCGCTCCCGTTGCCACACACTTTTTATGCTCCTAAATTTAGGAGTTTGGAGAAATTTTAAGAAAATATTTAGGCACTCAGCCCTAGTAAATTTTCAGAGGCCAATTTAAGAGCATTACTCTTGAAGTTAGGAGCATCAATCCTTTGAATATTGGGCCCCTGGAGTTTAAAGATTTCAGACACAACTACAGAAAAGCAGCAAATTCGGGCCACCTCCACCGTATGACACCCCTGAATTCATTTAGTCTAGTTGCTACAATGCCAGTCGCTGTGGAAACCTGCAATTGTGAGTCCAGCCACTAGGTGCTGCCACTGAGCAATGGTTGGGTCTTCTGAAGCTGCCTTTGCATCACTTTCAGACAGAGCCAACCTGCCACTGATTCTGCATGGCCAATGCAGAAACCATCCTCTCCCCTTCCTCCTTTCTCAGTCTCTGTGGATAATACCCCTCTTCTGAAGTCACTTCATTGGCTTCCTATCCATTGGCTTCCTATCCATACGAACACATGACCAGCCTGTAAATTGTATATATTGTTATTGTATATATTTACCCTGTTAGCCAAGTTGAATTTCCTGTTCATATGTAAACACAAAGTACTATTGGAAATGTGTATGTTCGTTGTTTATTGTAAACCGCACTGATGCTGAATAGCGCGGTATAAAAGAGACTTTAAATAAATAAAATAAATAAATAAATATTTCCGCATCAAGTTCAAACTTCTCCTGCTGACCTATAAGTGTATTCACTCTGCAGCTCCTCACTACCTTTCCTCTTTTATCTCTCCCTACACTCCTCCTCGGGAACTCTGCTCTTCTGGCAAATCGCTTCTATCTGTGCCCTTCTTTTCTATTGCTCAGACTTCACTCCTTTCACCTTGCTGCTCCCTGTGCCTGGAACAAACTACCTGAGTCTGTACATCAGGCGCCTTCTCTGACCCTTTTCAAATCCAGGCTAAAAATTCACCTCTTCGCTGCCGCTTTTGGATCTTGACTCACTTGCTCTACCTAGTGTTTCCTCACCATGCCCCCTGGATGTATCCTATGTCTCAGCTACTGTGTTGTCTGTCTTGACTAGATTGTAAGCTCTGATGAGCAGGGACCATCTTTTACATATGTCTGTGCAGCGCTGCATATGTCTTGTAGCACTATACAAATGTTCAGTAGCAATAGTAGTGGTAGTAGACTACAAAATGTTTATGTAACTGCACGCTTTGCTCAATGGCACTACACATGGAGCAATTATTACAAAATGCAAAAACATACCTTCATCTAGTATGGCGGAGTCCGAGAGGGAACTCTCATCAGAGGCACTTAATTCTAAAACAAAAGAAATGATCAGATTAAGAAACGATATCTAACCATAGGAGTCAACTGTTCAAACTGATTTGAGATGCTAAACAAGACAGATTACTCCTGCCTGGACATCATGAAGGAATTAGCTCAATACTGGGGGGTGCTCTAGCTCCCACTGCATCCACAGAGCTGACACCTGCGTATCGAACGGTAATTATAAATAACCCGCCACCTCCCAGCATGGCGTGTGAGAACCTCCCTCCATGCTGCCCTGGCAGGGTCTGAACTCGAGCCTGGCCCTCAGATCCAGGCAGCCTAAAACTATAGGTTTTAAGTCCCAATTGGAATGAAATTGTTGTTTTTGAGGAGTCTATAATCTACTTTGAGCAAAGTATACATTTTTTTGAAAATGTAGAATATACATTAATTGAGTTATATGCTGCAGTCTGTGCCTGCCCAGAAAACTCTCTCTGGTTATGATTATCTGAAGATCTGCTCCGCTGCTAACAAGATACCTTCCAGCTCCTTATCTTCTACAAGTGGCAGAGGTAGTAGAGTTCCTACGTTCTTTCCTTTTAGGACAGGTGATATTAGCTCTCTAGGGGTCTAGGGTCCTATGTCCTTTCCTTCTATGATGGGTGCACCTATACTCTCTAAGCGGCTGAGTTCCTATGTCCTTTCCTTCTATGATGGGTGCACCTATACTCTCTAAGGGTCAGAGTTCCTATGTCCTTTCCTTCTATGATGGGTGCACCTATACTCTCTAAGCGGCTGAGTTCCTATGTCCTTTCCTTCTATGATGGGTGCACCTATACTCTCTAAGGGTCAGAGTTCCTATGTCCTTTCCTTCTATGATGGGTGCACCTATACTCTCTAAGGGTCAGAGTTCCTATGTCCTTTCCTTCTATGATGGGTGCACCTATACTCTCTAAGAGTCAGAGTTCCTATGTCCTTTCCTTCTATGATGGGTGCACCTATACTCTCTAAGGGTCAGAGTTCCTATGTCCTTTCCTTCTATGATGGGTGCACCTATACTCTCTAAGGGTCAGAGTTCCTATGTCCTTTCCTTCTATGATGGGTGGACCTATACTCTCTAAGGGTCAGAGTTCCTATGTCCTTTCCTTCTATGATGGGTGCACCTATACTCTCTAAGCGGCTGAGTTCCTATGTCCTTTCCTTCTATGATGGGTGCACCTATACTCTCTAAGCGGCTGAGTTCCTATGTCCTTTCCTTCTATGATGGGTGCACCTATACTCTAAGCAGCTGAGTTCTATGTCCTTTCCTTCTATGATGGGTGCACCTATACTCTCTAAGGGTCAGAGTTCCTATGTCCTTTCCTTCTATGATGGGTGCACCTATACTCTCTAAGTGGCTGAGTTCCTATGTCCTTTCCTTCTATGATGGGTGCACCTATACTCTCTAAGCGGCTGAGTTCCTATGTCCTTTCCTTCTATGATGGGTGCACCTATACTCTCTAAGGGTCAGAGTTCCTATGTCCTTTCCTTCTATGATGGGTGCACCTATACTTACTCTCTAAGGGTCAGAGTTCCTATGTCCTTTCCTTCTATGATGGGTGCACCTATACTCTCTAAGGGTCAGAGTTCCTATGTCCTTTCCTTCTATGATGGGTGCACCTATACTCTCTAAGGGTCAGAGTTCCTATGTCCTTTCCTTCTATGATGGGTGCACCCATACTCTCTAGTCTAAGTATCTGAGTTCCTGTACTCTTACCTTCTATGATGGTTGCACCTGTGCTCCGGAGAGGTCTCTGACCAGCCATCTTGCGCTGTTCATTGACATTGTTTTCTAACTCTTTTAATTTCTTCTCTTCGTTTATCAGGGCGGATTTTCTGCGCTTACGGATCTGTTTGGTGAGGTTCTCTTCACGACACAAGCGATGTGCAGCCTCCACAATCTGCAACTGAAGGGCCAGATCCCTCTCCAGTGAGCCGAGGGGGTCCTGCAAGTCAAAACCAACAGACTGCTAAAGCAGAAGGGACGTTGGGCAACAGCGTCAGTAAGAAGGGAAATGAACACGTGAGCTGCTCCCATATAACTTGTGGGCAATGCCATGAAATGGGAACTGCAGATTAAGGCTTCCTTCAGTGCTCATGGAGTTTGCATGGTAGGGGAGGCCTTGTGCTCATTCAAAAGACAACACAGGAGATGCCTTATTGTTATATCAGTGTTCTGCAAGGCAGCTGCATTGGCCATAGGTTGCAGGAGGCTCTACGTCCAGGTCCAGGAAGATGGTGGGAAACCAAGGAGAAAACTCAGCAGGGAAAATTTTGATCAGATCCCCGAGGATCAAAAATTAAAACCCAGCCCCGGAGAGGAGTATATTGCTGAAAGAATATAAGCTTAGCAAGCAGTTGGCATGGAGAGGTCCTTAAAATGGACTTCTGAGAAAAGGGCGGCTTATCCAAAGTAAATAATTAAGCACTCTTAAGGGAACAGACTGTTTCATGTACGCAAAGCAGAAGAAATTATTGGTAGTCAACATTATGTGATTTAGTGACCGTAGAGGTCAAAGGTCACAGCCAGAGTATGGTGATCAGTCACAGTGCGCACTGCAGGGGATCTCTGCGCTCATATGATCATGAGATATTTCATTTTGTGTCAGACTAATGGTCCATGGAGCCCTATGTCCTCTCTCTGACAGTGCCCGATTTGGCTTGCTTGGCAGAATACCCTCTGCTATAGTCCCAACTCCTGGCAGTAAGAGCTGGCATTCCCAAAGGCTCTCAGACTAATAGCTAGATTGGACTTGTCCTCTAGAAACTTGCTCAGCTTTACCACCAGCCTTGACTAAATCCACCAGCAACAAATTCCACAATCTAAACTTCCTTAAATTTCTTTTCGGTTTGCTGGTTAGTTTCATGGAGTGAGCTTTAGTCATAGTATTACTGAAAAGGGTAAATAACTTGTCTATATTTTCTGTATCTCTTCTGCCCCATTCATGACTTTATAAACCTCCATCATATCCCCTCTTCTCCAAGCTAAGCGCCCCAGCCTGGAGTGATGGAGTACCCTAATGGTTGCAGCAGCAGGTTGAGAGCCAGGGAAGCCTGGATTAAATCCCACAGCTGCTCCTTGGGATCTTGGGCAAGTTGCTTCATCCTCCAATGCATCAGGCACAGAATGTAAGCCCTCGGGGGACAGGCAAACACCTACAGTATCTGAATTTTTGAGAAAGGTGTGAGCTAAATCAAATTTTCCTATGTGCACATTAAATTCCTTCTGTCATTTAAATGCAAAGAATTCATTTAGGGCCCTTTAACTAAAGTGCAGTGAAGTTTTACAGTTACTGTACGGTAAATGCAAAGCCTCAGCAGTAACCAAAGAGAGCATTTCCAGCATCTGGGAAAACCCTTCACTGCTCATTAAGTGCACTGATAGCTCGAATGCACTTATCGCTTCCTATTGAAGAGGTCGTATATGCGTCTGTGCTGTTGGCAGTGTGACGGCACAGGGTAAGTTTCCGTGCACCAGATGCAAGGCGCAGTGCTTGTCCATTCTCCATCCCATTCCATGATATACATTTTGCGTCCGAATTAGCGCCTGCTGTCATGCCAGCAAGGTAACCGTTACTGCAGCCATACGCTAACAGCTGATTCACGCGGTAGCTGCTTATCGTACATTAGTTTTTCTACAATGGTCTTATCTTCTCTGAGTGCTCCATTTACAGATTTCCTTCCATTTATTAGACACCTACTTTCCACAGATCTCTAGGCGTCATACGATATATAACCATACAATATATAGGCACAAGAGAGAAGCTATATTAGACACTCCCTCCCCCTTCCAGCCATCTAATAGTCAAAGTGGCTCTCTCGCAGGCTTCATGCTTTTGATAGGCAAGAAAAGGGCTTTTATTGTCAGCTTCACCTCATTGGGGAGCCTCTCCTCTACCACTGATTAGGCTCTTTCTGATTCCCCTCATTAGTTCCTGCTTTTAACAGATGTCTTTTTGGCACAAATGGCCTCTTTTGCAGCATTATTTAACCATACTGGCAGACATGCCTTTCTTTCTAGCTTTTAGAAACTACAGAATGTATTCTGTCTGGGCTCCCAACTGCTCATTTGAGATGCCTTCTAATTTCCTCATTTTATCATAATCTCCATTTTTAAAGCTGGCTGCAGTTTTATTTATCATTCCCCCACTAATACATTATGGAAAGTTTGACTAAGTTGAGAACACTATTATCAAGTGGCATCACTTTCATTTTGCTTGCACCGGATCCGCTGAGAATTAGTTCTAAATTAGTGCTTTTTCTCGTTGGTTCCAGGACCAGCTGCTCCATGAAGCTGTTATTTGTGCATCTACAGAGTTTGTCTCCACAGCATTCCCTGAAGAGACAATCCACAGTTCATATTAGACTCTGACTCTAAACAGCCCACTGTTAGCATGTCATGGTTTCTCTCACTGTCTTGGTCAGGGGGTAATAGTATACCCTCATTACTATACTTTTCCAAGTCCATGCTTATGTAGTGAGGATGCAGGTGATGTCTTCATTCAGGCTCATGCTAAGTGTATTGCAGGATCAATTAAAAATTTTGAATTAGAAAATTAAGTTGCTGGAACATGTCAGGACATCAAGCAGCGCCTGTGCAAGAAGATTAAGCACCTTAAGTACCCTGCTTCCTTTCTAATGAACATTCCGGCTCCTAGCCCCCCTCCCCCAAAAAGAAAAGATTTTGATAATTAGAGTCAACAATCATGATCACTCCAACACCAGCCTTCCTAAAGTAATCATACAAAAATGGATAATCGGACATCACACACAATTAGAGAAAACCATCAGTATATGTTACTGTTTAAAAGTATGTCTATTGTATCCTACTTAGAACCATGGTGATTGGGCAGCTACTTCTTGCCACCCCTGAAGAAGTTGACTCCCTGGGTGGCTGCCTAGTCTGCCTGATGGTTACGCCGACGCAGAAACTCAGAGTGGCTGTGTGCATAAGAACACGACTACAGCCTGCCTGGATCTGGAACAGGAACAACAACCTCCATTCATCCACCAACGCTCAGTCTCTCCACCCTCCTGTTATTGTCTCTAAGGAAGAACCGTGGGCAGGAGAACAATGAGAGGAGTCACTGAACACGGTGCGCACACACCCCAGAGTGCTTTATTTACGATAACAACTTCATCTGTTTCGGATCCGGCAGGCAGATCTGGGCCATTCCATATCTAGGGCAACGGGAGGAGTCGGGGCAGAACTTGGGCCAATTGCCAAATGTGGAGGTAAACTTTTACCTTCCAGGGATAGGGAGTGGAATGATTGTAAAGAGGCAAGAAAGCTAAGATTAATTAGTAATTAAAATAATTCATAGATCATAAATTTACTTCTAAGTGCTTGGCTGCAGTGAATCTATTAATTATGAGCGACTGTGCAAGCAACCCTGACACACATACACCCAGCAGAGCCAGCACATTCTCCCCCTGCAGTTCCCTCACACACATACACCCAGCAGAGCCAGCACATTCTCCCCCTGCAGTTCCCTCACACACATACACCCAGCAGAGCCAGCACATTCTCCCCCTGCTGTTCCCTGACACACATACACCCAGCAGAGCCAGCACATTCTCCCCCTGCAGTTCCCTGACACACATACACCCAGCAAGCCAGCACATTCTCCCCCTGCTGTTCCCTGACACACATACACCCAACAGAGCCAGCACATTCTCACCCTGCAGTTCCCTGACACACATACACCCAGCAAGCCAGCACAGTCTCCCCCGGCAGTTCCCTCACACATACACCCAGCAGAGCCAGCACATTCTCCCCCTGCAGTTCCCTGACACACATACACCCAGCAAGCCAGCACATTCTCCCCCTGCAGTTCCCTCACACACATACACCCAGCAGAGCCAGCACATTCTCCCCCTGCTGTTCCCTCACACACATATACCCAGCAGAGCCAGCACATTCTCCCCCTGCTGTTTCCTGACACACATACACCCAGCAGAGCCAGCACATTCTCCCCCTGCTGTTCCCTGACACACATACACCCAGCAGAGGCAGCACATTCTCCCCCTGCTGTTCCCTGACACACATACACCCAGCAGAGCCAGCACATTCTCCCCCTGCTGTTCCCTGACACACATACACCCAGCAGAGGCAGCACATTCTCCCCCTGCTGTTCCCTGACACACATACACCCAGCAGAGCCAGCACATTCTCCCCCTGCTGTTCCCTGACACACATACACCCAGCAGAGCCAGCACATTCTCCCCCTGCAGTTCCCTCACACACATACACCCAGCAGAGCCAGCACATTCTCCCCCTGCTGTTCCCTGACACACATACACCCAGCAGAGCCAGCACATTCTCCCCCTGCAGTTCCCTCACACACATACACCCAGCAGAGCCAGCACATTCTCCCCCTGCAGTTCCCTCACACACATACACCCAGCAGAGCCAGCACATTCTCCCCCTGCTGTTCCCTGACACACATACACCCAGCAGAGCCAGCACATTCTCCCCCTGCAGTTCCCTGACACACATACACCCAGCAAGCCAGCACATTCTCCCCCTGCTGTTCCCTGACACACATACACCCAACAGAGCCAGCACATTCTCCCCCTGCAGTTCCCTGACACACATACACCCAGCAAGCCAGCACATTCTCCCCCTGCAGTTCCCTCACACACATACACCCAGCAGAGCCAGCACATTCTCCCCCTGCAGTTCCCTGACACACATACACCCAGCAAGCCAGCACATTCTCCCCCTGCAGTTCCCTCACACACATACACCCAGCAGAGCCAGCACATTCTCCCCCTGCTGTTCCCTCACACACATACACCCAGCAGAGCCAGCACATTCTCCCCCTGCAGTTCCCTCACACACATACACCAAGCAGAGCCAGCACATTCTCCCCCTGCAGTTCCCTCACACACATATACCCAGCAGAGCCAGCACATTCTCCCCCTGCTGTTTCCTGACACACATACACCCAGCAGAGCCAGCACATTCTCCCCCTGCTGTTCCCTGACACACATACACCCAGCAGAGGCAGCACATTCTCCCCCTGCTGTTCCCTGACACACATACACCCAGCAGAGCCAGCACATTCTCCCCCTGCTGTTCCCTGACACACATACACCCAGCAGAGCCAGCACATTCTCCCCCTGCTGTTCCCTGACACACATAAACCCAACAGAGCCAGCACATTCTCCCCCTGCTGTTCATACACCCAGCAGAGCCAGGACATTCTCCCCCTGCTGTTCCCTGACACACATACACCCAGCAGAGCCAGGACATTCTCCCCCTGCTGTTCCCTGACACACATAAACCCAACAGAGCCAGCACATTCTCCCCCTGCTGTTCCCTGACACACATACACCCAGCAGAGCCAGCACATTCTCCCCCTGCTGTTCCCTGACACACATACACACAGCAGAGCCAGCACATTCTCCCCCTGCAGTTCCCTGACACACATACACCCAGCAGAGCCAGCACATTCTCCCCCTGCTGTTCCCTGACACACATACACCCAACAGAGCCAGCACATTCTCCCCCTGCTGTTCCCTGACACACATACACCCAGCAGAGCCAGCACATTCTCCCCCTGCTGTTCCCTGACACACATACACACAGCAGAGCCAGCACATTCTCCCCCTGCAGTTCCCTGACACACATACACTCAGCAGAGCCAGCACATTCTCCCCCTGCTGTTCCCTGACACACATACACCCAGCAGAGCCAGCACATTCTCCCCCTGCAGTTCCCTCACACACATACACCCAGCAGAGCCAGCACATTCTCCCCCTGCTGTTCCCTGACACACATACACCCAGCAGAGCCAGCACATTCTCCCCCTGCTGTTCCCTGACATTCATACACCCAGCAGAGCCAGCACATTCTCCCCCTGCTGTTCCCTGACACACATACACCCAGCAGAGCCAGCACATTCTCCACCTGCAGTTCCCTGACACACATATACCCAGCAGAGCCAGCACATTCTCCCCCTGCTGTTCCCTGACACACATAAACCCAACAGAGCCAGCACATTCTCCCCCTGCAGTTCCCTGACACACATACAACCAGCAGAGCCAGCACATTCTCCCCCTGCTGTTCCCTGACACACATAAACCCAACAGAGCCAGCACATTCTCCCCCTGCAGTTCCCTGACATACATACACTCAGCAGGGCCAGCACATTCTCCCCCTGCTGTTCCCTGACACACATACACTCAGCAGGGCCAGCACATTCTCCCCCTGCTGTTCCCTGACACACATACAGCCAGCAGAGCCAGCACATTCTCCCCCTGCAGTTCCCTGACACACATACACTCAGCAGGGCCAGCACATTCTCCCCCTGCTGTTCCCTGACACACATACACTCAGCAGAGACAGCACATTCTCCCCCTGCTGTTCCCTGACACACACACACCCAGCTGAGCCAGCACATTCTCCCCCTGCTCTTCCCTGACACACACACACCCAGCTGAGCCAGCACATTCTCCACCTGCTGTTCCCTAACACACATACAACCAGCAGAGCCAGAACATTCTCCCCCTGCTGTTCCCTGACACACATACACCCAGCAGAGGCAGCACATTCTCCCCCTGCTGTTCCATGACACATGTACACCCAGCAGAGACAGCACATTCTCCCCCTGCTGTTCCCTGACACATGTACACCCAGCAGAGCCAGCACATTCTCCCCCTGCTGTTCCCTGGCACACATACACCCAGCTGAGGTAGCACATTCTCCCCCTGCTCTTCCCTGACACACACACACCCAGCTGAGGTAGCACATTCTCCCCCTGCTGTTCCCTGACACACATACGCCCAGCAGAGTCAGCACATTCTCCCCCTGCAGTTCCCTGACACACATACACCCAGCAGAGCCAGCACATTCTCCCCCTGCTGTTTCCTGACACACATACACCCAGCAGAGCCAGCACATTCACCCCCTGCTGTTCCCTGACACAATACACCCAGCAGAGCCAGCACATTCTCCTCCTGCTGTTCCCTGACACACATACACCCAGCAGAGGCAGCACATTCTCTCCCTGCTGTTCCCTGACACACATACACCCAGCTGAGGTAGCACATTCTCCCCCTGCTGTTCCCTGACACACTACACCCAGCAGAGCCAGCACATTCTCCTCCTGCTGTTCTCTGACACACATACACCCAGCAGAGGCAGCACATTCTCCCCCTGGTGTTTCCTGACACACGTACACCCAGCAGAGGCAGCACATTCTCCCCCTGCTGTTCCCTGACACACGTACACCCAGCAGAGCCAGCACATTCTCCCCCTGCTGATCCCTGACACACGTACACCCAGCAGAGCCAGCACATTCTCCCCCTGCTGTTCCCTGACACACGTACACCCAGCAGAGACAGCACATTCTCCCCCTGCTGTTCCCTGACACACGTACACCCAGCAGAGCCAGCACATTCTCCCCCTGCAGTTCCCTGACACACATACACTCAGCAGGGCCAGCACATTCTCCCCCTGCTGTTCCCTGACACACATACACTCAGCAGGGCCAGCATATTCTCCCCCTGCTCTTCCCTGACACACACACACCCAGCTGAGCCAGCACATTCTCCACCTGCTGTTCCCTAACACACATACAACCAGCAGAGCCAGCACATTCTCCCCCTGCTATTCCCTGACACACATACACCCAGCAGAGGCAGCACATTCTCCCCCTGCTGTTCCCTGACACACATACACCCAGCAGAGACAGCACATTCTCCCCCTGCTGTTCCCTGACACACATACACCCAGCAGAGACAGCACATTCTCCCCCTGCTGTTCCCTGACACACATACACGCAGCAAGCCAGCACATTCTCCCCCTGCTGTTCCCTGACACACATACACCCAGCAAGCCAGCACATTCTCCCCCTGCTGTTCCCTGACACACATACATGCAGCAGAGGCAGCACATTCTCCCCCTGCTGTTCCCTGACACACATACACCCAGCAGAGCCATCACATTCTCCCCCTGCTGTTCCCTGACACACATACACCCAGCAAGCCAGCACATTCTCCCCCTGCTGTTCCCTGACACACATACACGCAGCAGAGCCAGCACATTATCCCCCTGCTGTTCCCTGACACACATACACCCAGCAGAGCCAGCACATTCTCCCCCTGCAGTTCCCTGACACACATACACACAGCAGAGGCAGCACATTCTCCCCCTGCTGTTCCCTGACACACATACACCCAGCAGAGCCAGCACATTCTCCCCCTGCTGTTCCCTGACACACATACACGCAGCAGAGCCAGCACATTCTCCCCCTGCTGTTCCCTGACACACATACACCCAGCAGAGCAGCACATTCTCCCCCTGCTGTTCCCTGACACACATACACCCAGCAGAGCCAGCACATTCTCCCCCTGCTGTTCCCTGACACACATACACCCAGCAGAGGCAGCACATTCTCCCCTTGCTGTTCCCTGACACACATACACCCAGCAGAGCCAGCACATTCTCCCCCTGCAGTTCCCTGACACACATACATGCAGCAGAGGCAGCACATTCTCCCCCTGCAGTTCCCTGACACACATACACCCAGCAGAGCCATCACATTCTCCCCCTGCTGTTCCCTGACACACATACACCCAGCAAGCCAGCACTTTCTCCCCCTGCTGTTCCCTGACACACATACACGCAGCAGAGCCAGCACATTATCCCCCTGCTGTTCCCTGACACACATACACCCAGCAGAGCCAGCACATTCTCCCCCTGCAGTTCCCTGACACACATACACCCAGCAGAGGCAGCACATTCTCCCCCTGCTGTTCCCTGACACACATACACCCAGCAGAGCCAGCACATTCTCCCCCTGCTGTTCCCTGACACACATACACGCAGCAGAGCCAGCACATTCTCCCCCTGCTGTTCCCTGACACACATACACCCAGCAGAGCAGCACATTCTCCCCCTGCTGTTCCCTGACACACATGCACCCAGCAGAGCCAGCACATTCTCCCCCTGCTGTTCCCTGACACACATACACCCAGCAGAGGCAGCACATTCTCCCCTTGCTGTTCCCTGACACACATACACCCAGCAGAGGCAGCACATTCTCCCCTTGCTGTTCCCTGACACACATACACCCAGCAGAGCCAGCACATTCTCCCCCTGCAGTTCCCTGACACACATACATGCAGCAGAGGCAGCACATTCTCCCCCTGCAGTTCCCTGACACACGTACACGCAGCAGAGGCAGCACATTTTCACCTGCTCAGCAGTAGCCCACATCGCTGAGACCCACATGCACCTTTGTCATGCCTGAAGCAGGCTATGCTCTTCTGGTACCGAGCTCGACAAAGCTTCCTTGCAGCTATTGCACTTCTTGTGCAGAGATTTCCAGCCAAATCCTGTTTGAATTCCAGCAGCACAACAGCTGAGATCAGATGTTAATCACCCAAGTCAAAACAAAAACCTAACACTTCAAATTCTCTTATCCCATGTCCATCCGTGACATCTCTGCAAAATCTATCCTAGTCTGTGTCCAGCCACACCACACCACACCCACAGACTACAGTGCCACATCTATCCTAGTCTGTGTCCAGCCACACCACTCCCACAGACTACAGTGCCACATCTATCTTAGTCTGTGTCTAGCCACACCACTCCCACAGACTACAGTGCCACATCTATTCTAGTCTGTGTCCAGCCACACCACTCCCACAGACTACAGTGCCACATCTATCCTAGTCTGTGTCCAGCCACACCACTCCCACAGACTACAGTGCCACATCTATCTTAGTCTGTGTCCAGCCACACCACTCCCACAGACTACAGTGCCACATCTATCCTAGTCTGTGTCCAGCCACACCACTCCCACAGACTACAGTGCCACATCTATCCTAGTCTGTGTCCAGCCACACCACTCCCACAGACTACAGTGCCACATCTATCCTAGTCTGTGTCCAGCCACACCACTCCCACAGACTACAGTGCCACATCTATCCTAGTCTGTGTCCAGCCACACCACACCCACAGACTACAGTGCCACATCTATCCTAGTCTGTGTCCAGCCACACCACACCCACAGACTACAGTGCCACATCTATCCTAGTCTGTATCCAGCCACACCACTCCCACAGACTACAGTGCCACATCTATCTTAGTCTGTGTCCAGCCACACCACTCGCACAGACTACAGTGCCACATCTATCTTAGTCTGTGTCCAGCCACACCACTTCCACAGACTACAGTGCCACATCTATCCTAGTCTGTGTCCAGCCACACCACTCCCACAGACTACAGTGCCACATCTATCCTAGTCTGTGTCCAGCCACACCACTCCCACAGACTACATTGCCACATCTATCCTAGTCTGTGTCCAGCCACACCACTCCCACAGACTACGGTGCCACATCTATCTTAGTCTGTGTCCAGCCACACCACTCCCACAGACTACAGTGCCACATCTATCCTAGTCTGTGTCCAGCCACACCACTCCCACAGACTACAGTGCCACATCTATCCTAGTCTGTGTCCAGCCACACCACTCCCACAGACTACAGTGCCACATCTATCCTAGTCTGTGTCCAGCCACACCACTCCCACAGACTACAGTGCCACATCTATCCTAGTATGTGTCCAGCCACACCACACCCACAGACTACAGTGCCACATCTATCCTAGTCTGTGTCCAGCCACACCACACCCACAGACTACAGTGCCACATCTATCCTAGTCTGTATCCAGCCACACCACTCCCACAGACTACAGTGCCACATCTATCTTAGTCTGTGTCCAGCCACACCACTCGCACAGACTACAGTGCCACATCTATCTTAGTCTGTGTCCAGCCACACCACTCCCACAGACTACAGTGCCACATCTATCCTAGTCTGTGTCCAGCCACACCACACCCACAGACTACAGTGCCACATCTGTCTTAGTCTGTGTCTAGTCATGATCATGACATCTCTTATACCACACACAGAAATGTCACATCTCCTCTATGCCCTATAGCTTCTCGTCCCCAGCCATCTTGCCCCTGTATCCACTGAATCCCGTCTTTCGTGCAGTCTACAGGGACAGGTCTCTCACCACTTCTGCTCTGGAGGCTATCATGTTCTCATCCAGCTTGAAGGTGGTACCAATCCGACGCCGGATCTTGGGGGCCTTCTCTCCTGACTTGAGTGGAAACTCTTTGGGCAATTTCCCTGTCAGCTCCTGTCAGGAAGACAAAAGGAAAGCATCAGCAGAGGAGAACGCTATCACTAAATTAATCTCTTCTCATCATATCTGATGGAAACATATCTGTAATCAGGTCAGTGTTCTCGCAGCTATGTCGCGATTTCCAGGGCCTGTGTCCGTGCTTTAAAGGTGCTGGGTTACCAACTAGGTGATAATTTTAGTTCCCTCCAGCGCACCTCTTGACAATTAAATTCAAAACATTTATAGAGTGGGGGATTTGATCACCAAGTGCTGCCAAAGGGGTTCTGAGTTGAAGGATGACCATAACATGGAATTAATCATCCTAAATCAACCTTGCCCATTTCCGTCTGCTTCGGTAGAGGAAAGACTCCATTCACTGTTTACTTTCAGACAAGAAACACACAACTACCAAGTTACCCTGTTCCAGGAGCAAGGTTTTACATCAGTCCTGGATTTCTGACAACCTCATCCTGATGCTCGATGGAGCCTCCTCCAGCACTAATTTCAAAGGGCACAGTCAGGGGTTACAAGCACCACACTGCCCTGGGATGCAAGTTCAAAACCAGGACGGCTCAGAAGATTTTCTTCCTGGAACTGGGTAATTTGGCAGAACTTGTACATGTGTGTTTTGTAAAAGAGGCAGCTCCCTCCCTTCAGCACTGGAAAACCAGAAGAAAGAATTACAAGAAAGGATATTTTCTTTTTCAAATATTTTTCCTCCTTTTATCATCAGAGGATTCTGCTGCTTCACCTTCTCCCGATGACATGGCCAAAAGACTCAAGGGAGCATAATTGGCAGGAGGGCTGGAAGGACACCCTCGGTGAAGGCTGGCCACCTCCCTAGCTGGAGCACACCCTCCCAGGCCAGCCCCAAAGACGGATACTCAGGATCCAGATCTTGCCCCACACCACACCAATGCTATGGCCTCAGCCATGTGGCTGGCCCTACACCACTTACTTTAAAAGATTTCACTGAGGCAAGCCTGCAGGGAAAACTATCTACTCGTTACTATTAATGAAGCTGAGATAGTAATCAAGCTGGGCTCCGAAATTAACAAGGGCACTATTCAACAGAGTGGTCACTGCTGAAGGATATCCTGGTATATGTATCCAGATAAGGAAATCAGCTGCACTATCCAGCCAAATATGTGTTCTTAAGTGGAAAAGTTATCTGTTTAAGTTAAGGAATGCTATTTATACAGTCCTACTTAAATGGATATAGATAAGCAGATGGTGAAGATATTCAGTGCTGGGTTTAAATTTTCAGCACCCATAGGCACCAGGAGGTGGTGGTGGTGGGGGGAGGGTGCAGCATTTAAATTTGAAGCATCCACAGGTACCAGGGTGGGGAGGAATCTTCCTCCATCATCCCCTGCTGCTGTCACCATGTCCCAAAACCTCTCCTTGGTTCCCCTTCGCCTCGGGGTAAGTAGCAGCAGCCTCAAGATGCAGGGCCTGCTTGCCTTTATGCTCTGAGAGGCCGTGTGGTACCCTCCCCTGTTGCCATGGAAACCTGGGTGAGAAGCAAGCACCAGAGGGCCTGTCAGAGTATGAAGTCAAGTTTCAATTTGCGCTCTCTGCTACTACTGCCGGATCTGCCATGGTAGGCAGGATGGTGGCACCCTAGCAACATTCTGATGCCAGTCAAAACTTGACGCTGGAGGCAGTTGCCTATGTCTAAATTTGTGCCTGGCTGTTTATATCTGTTACTCCCTTCCCTGGAGAACTTCCTCCTCCTAAATGGATAACCTTTAGCCAGAGTCATCAAGCCACGAGTTATGCATTCCTCAACCCCAAATTTGAAAAAAAGAAGATTTACAAGGTTAACTGAAGTTTTGAATATCACCCTAAATCATTTTTATTCTTACTAAAAGAAGCTTCTTTAATTGGGAGAAGTCAGGGACTCACCGCCTCCCGGAGGCAAAGCTTCTTCAGCTCCAGCAGACAGGCTTCCAGTTTCTCTTCCAGGGCCTGCTGCTGTTTCCTCACAGCGTAAGTCAGATCCTTCACAGGGGCAAGGGGGCTGTCTGGCCCTGGGGAGGGAAAAGGGCAGACATACTGTTAGAGCAAAAATCCTCACTACACCATCCAGCCCTGAAGACAGAAGAATGCTCCCAAACGTCGAGCAGAAGCACAGTTACAGGGAAAGTTCTCAAGATACCGAATGATACAATTCAAGGAAGAAGGATTTCTGACACCTATCCCCCTCCCCAGTGGAGGAGTAGCCTAGTGGTTAGAGCACTGGCTTGGTAACCAAGCAACCAGGGTTCAATTCCAGCTAGCACTCCTTGTGGCCTTGGGCAAGTCACTTAACCCGCCATTGCCTCGGAAGAAAGGCCTGGCAATCTACTTCCGGTGACACTGCCAAGAAAACCCAGGAACTTCTGGGTCGCCAGGAGTCAGGACTAACTCAAAGGCACACATTGTATTGGATTGCATCCCCCTCCCCCCTTCTGATGCATTCTGAAACCCCGGGACCACATTCAGCCTCTTACATATCACTGTGAGTTGACTGGCCACCTTGAAAAGAGTAAAGTTTTATGCTGCCAACTCTGCATCATCTTGACGGTCCTCCTCTGTCCATATCATTTGAGATACAGCTTCCAAAACTGAACACAATACTCCAAATGAGGACTCACCAATGGTCTATCTAGAGGAATTATCAACTCCCTTTTCTTCTGCTGATTACAGCTGCCCCCCACCAGCCTTCCCTCTGCACCCAGACATTCCTTGTTCCTTCTTCCTTCTTGTCACATTGTTTGGGGGCCTTAGGATTAGGGGTGTAGCCAAGGGTGGGCCATGGCCCCTCCACTTTGGCATTAGACCCACCTAGTCAGCAGCAGTAGGAGAACTGGAGGTGATGTCAACATTCGCACTGCCTTGTGGCCCACCCATGTTAATCACAAGCCCACCAAAAATGTGCTCCTGGCTATGTCACTGCTAATCCCATATATTCACCCAGAAATACCAGAGCTGGGGGTGCACATCAGTACTTGGACCCCCATCATGAATACCAGTCTAAATTATTTCCAAGTTATTGTGTGCATCTTTTGAATTGACTTTCATAGCTCAAGGATGCCTGGTAGGAAGTTTGCTGCAGAGATCCTATAATAGGACTCTTGGCTGTTTGAAGGCCAGAGACCCAATGAGCTTCATTAGTCACAGAAGCACTGATGTCACCAAGATGGGCATCCGCTGGGGGACAGTATAGTTCTAAAAACAGTGTAAAAACGAACTCATTATGGCCCAGTATGTGGCTGGTGGTATTTACCTGACTGCAGAATGATCCCACTGTCTGTGTCACTGGCTTCATCTTTGCCCTCCATAGAAAGTGGCTGGGAGATTGCAGAGCCAGACTCCATGAGGGGGGACCACACACACGGGGGGCCCCGGGAAACAGTCAAGGATGAAGAACACCTACAGAAAAGAGAAAAGCACACTGAGACACAGGGGCACATGAGCCGGAAATCTTAAAGCCTTCTGTAATGGAAGACAAATTTCTTTTGGTGGCAATTAAACCAGATGAGTCCAGTCTATTAGAAGGCCTAACTGTTTTGGTTTTTTTTGCATGCCATTGACAGGACATTAAAGACAAATCTGTAATGCTTTATAGAAATTGAATATGAGGGCAATTTCATTTCTCATACAATGCCATGGATTCCAACTTCTCTCTGGCTTATCCCTCACTTCTTGGAATCCTCTCAATTTATCACTGGATTCTTGAATTGTTGTTTGCTTCATTATCCCCCCGAAAGTCCATCCATCTATCCATCCAGCACCCTTCTTGTAAGAAATATTGCTTCATATTGCTCCCTTGGAGCCTTATCACCATGACGTCTTCTTCTGTAGTATTCTTGTGCATCGTAATACCTTGAGGGATTTTAATGTCACTATCACTAGTGTACCTAAATTTTATCCTTGTCTCATCTCAGAAGGTTTTTGGGGCAGACCCTGCACCATTTTGGCAGCCTCTCTCTGGACCCGGGCCTGTATTGCTAGACAAGCGAAGGGTTGCTTCTAATGCCTGCTTTCTTTTTGGGCTCATATCTTTGTAGATGCACAGACAGACTGAATAGGGCAGCATAGTGCCCAGGACAGTCAAACTCCTTCCAACCTCAGTAGATAACTTTGGAGATAAAGCCTCCAGGACTGGATACAATATTCTAGGTGAAGTCTCACCAATAAAGGGTTCATCTGGTAATCAACTTCTTATTGTTTATTGTTTATTTCATATTTACTATACCGCCTCCCATTACATCGAGGCGGTTTACAAAATAAAATCAATGGTTAAAGAGAAAGGGAATTACAATAATTGAGAGCAGAGAGGAGAGTAAAGGCAGAAGAAATATAGTTAGAAAACAGAAAGAGAAGTCTTCAGGGGGGAAAAGCTAGTGAGAAAAAATGAGTTTTGAGAAGGGAACGGAATTTGGGGTAGGATTCTTCTATGCGGAGGTGGGTAGGGAGGGAATTCCAAAGAGAGGGTCCTAGGTAGTAAAAAGCAGATTTTCTGGTGGATTGCAAATGAGCTTTGGAGGGTGCTGGAAGGTGAAGACAATTAATGTGGATGGACCGGAGACTGCGGGAGGGGTTATGGTAAGTTAATAAGTCAGAAAGGTAGGCAGGTGTTGAGTGATAAATGGCTTTGTGAGTTAAAGTGAGAACCTTAAATGATATTCGGTAATCAAGTGGCAACCAGTGGAGCTGATAAAGCAGAGGGGTGATATGGTCGCGTGGGGAAGCATGGAGAATCATGCGAGCAGCTGTATTTTGGATCAATTGAAGACGATGTTTTTGAGATTTAGGGAGACCAGCAAAAATAGTATTACAAACGTCTAATCTAGTGATAACCAAGGAAAGCAGGAGAGTAGTGAGGGCCTGAGTGGACAGAAAGGGACGTACGGCACGAATCTGTCGAAGACATAGAAAAGAACACCGAGAAACGTGAGAGATATGGTCTTGAAAACTGAGAGCACTGTCAAGAAATACCCCAAGGTAGCGAAGTTTAGGTACTACAGTGATGGTGGAGCCTGCAAGGGATGGAGCAAGAGACGGGACAGGAGAAGTGTGAGGGAACCAGATTGCAGCAGTCTTACTAACATTGAGCACCAGGCAGTTAGAGGAAAGCCAGAGGAAATAGTGGACAGACAATTTTCCAGAGGTGATAAATCTGCTGGTTATGCCTGTCCCTGAGCATTACATTATCACACTATTTTATTATCTTGAGAATATCAGACATGATTATCCCAAAATCTCTTTACAAGTTGATATCAATATTGTCCCATCATGTACAATTCTCTTGGAATTTTGCATCCAAAACACGTGATAATGAGTTTTTTGCCTCTTCCGCTGAATCTTAACTGCCAAGTCCTTTGTCCTCTAAGGCTTACTTAGATCAGATCTCATTTATTTATTTAACCAGTTTTATATACCACTTTATCCTTCAATCAGGAGGAGTGGAGGAGTGGCCTAGTGGTTGGGGCAAGGTACTTCAGGCCAGAAGGTCAGGGGTTCAAATCCCACTAGAGGACAGCAACCTTGGGGCCGGAAGGACTGTGGTTTCTAGTCCCACAGGTGCTCCTTGTGGTCTTGGGCAAGCCACTTAACCCTCCATAGCCCATGTTCCCTATAAAATAGTTATCTCCAAGTTATAATGCCCTGTTCAATGTAATTTCAGTTTGTTCAATGTAAACCACACTGATGCAGAATAGCACAGTATATAAGAGAATGTAAATAAAATAAAATAAAAGTGGTTACAAGACAAGGTATACAAATATAGGTAAAAGCAAGGAAAGGTATTGGGGGGTATAGGAAGAATATACAAAACAGGAATACAAATTGTATAAGTACATGCTTATGCTAAATCCTAAGTAGGACCATAAAATTGTATAAATAGAAAAGTCTTAAGCATTTGTCTGAAGTCTTTTAAGTCTCTCGTTGCCCTATGCAATCAGGTAAAGTATTCCATAGTTCGGGCGCATATAATGACGGAGCCCTTTTGGATGTTGCCTGATTTGTTTTATGGAAATCAAATGGAATAGCAATTCTGTTGTCCATACTGTTTCAAAGCGGTCTCAAGCTAGCATCTATTCCCTCAGTGGTGGCCTCTCTATTGCACATCTTAACTTAAACTGCAAAAAGGCAAATTTTCCCCTCTAACTTCTCTGCACTATTGAACAGTGGTTCTGTGTTTCTATGAACTTGTCTGGAAACGGCACAGGATCATCCCAAGGCACCAGCCCGGGGAAGTTTATTTCCCCAAGGGCCGATTCAGCCTCAGTATCTCGATAGTGGCTGGTACTGAATATCCATATTCAGTCATCACCGGTGAACTATAGGTTAGGGACAATATTCAGCATGCTATATGAATAAAGTGAGGACAGCCTAACTTGCTCTCCTAAGTTTATCAGAAAGTCATCCAGCTGTAGACTGAATAAGTGGACAACCCCGCCCCAGCTCCGCCCACAGGCTACCCCGGCATTGTCCAGATAATGTCGAGGTGCTCAGTAAGGATATTCAACAGCACTATCTACAGGGCCGGCCCGTCCATTGAGCAAGAATGTTTTTTGCACAGGGCCCCGCGTTTCAGGGGGCCCCGCGCAAAGAACATTCTGCTTTTTTTTTTTTTTTTCTAAATTTTGAAAAAAAAGCTGGCTGCTACCACTGCTGCTGCCGCCGTGGCAGCAGCAGAATGGAGTGTCCCGCGGGGCCCTCTCTGCCCGGCTGAGTCCCTCCCTCCCTCCCTCTGCGATGGCTGAGCCCCTCTGTGCCGGCTTTCAGATTCGCGAAGGGAGAGTGTCTCCCTCGCGTCTCTGTTAAGCCTGCAGGGGCAGATGGGAAATTTCCCATCAGCCCCTGCGGGCTTAACAGAGACACGAGGGAGACACTCTCCCTTCGCGAATCTGAAAGCCGGCACAGAGGGGCTCAGCCATCGCAGAGGGAGGGACTCAGCCGGGCAGAGGGGGCCCCGCGGGACACTCCATTCTGCCGCGGCGGCAGCGGTAGCAGCCAGCTTTTAAAAAAAAAAAAAATTTCCTTGAGCCGATTGGGGGGGGGGGGGGGGTTAGGACTGGTAATGGGCTATGGAGGGGGTTAGGACTTGACTTGTGGTGGGCTGGGGGTTGAGGGGGGGGGGGGGTTAGGACCGGTAATAGGCTATGGGGGGGCTAGGACTGGAAATTGGCAGGGGGGGTTAAGACTGGAGGTGGGCTGATGGGGTTAGGACTGGTAATGGGCTGTGGGCTGTTGGGGGGGGTTAGGACTGGTAATGGGCTAGGACAGGATATGTGCTGATAGGGGGGTTAACACTGGAGGTGGGCTGATGGGGTTAGGACTGGTAATGGGCTGTGGGCTGATGGGGGGTTAGGAATGGTAATGGTCTATGGGGGGGGTTAGGACTGATAATGGGCTATGGGGGGGCTAGGACAGGAAATGGGCTGATGGGGAAGGGTTAGGACTTGAGGTGGGCTGATGGGGTTAGGACTGATAATGGGCTATAGGGGGAGGTAAAGAATGGTAATGGGCTGTGGGCTGATGGGGGCTGTCTGGTAATGGGCTATGGGGGGTTTAGGACTGATAATGGGCTATGGGGGGGCTAGGACAGGAAATGGGCTGATGGGGAGGGGTTAGGACTTGAGGTGGGCTGATGGGGTTAGGACTGGTAATGGGCTGTGGGCTGATGGGGGGGTTTGGACTGGCAATGGGCTATGGGGGGCTGACTGGAAATGGGCTGATGGGGCTAGGACTGGAAGTAGGCTGATGGGGGGTTAGGACTGGTAATGGGTTATAGGGGGGGCTTAAACTGAAAATGGGGTGATGGGGGTTAGGACTGGAAGTGGGTTGATGGGGGGGCTAGGACTGGTATTGGGTTGGGGGGTTGCTAGGACTGGAAATGGGCTGATGGGGGGCTAGGACTGGAAATGGGCTGATGCAGGGACTAGAAGGGAATGGATGCTGGGTGAGGCTGGAACTAGAAGGGAGCTGATGTTGGGGGAGGATTAGAATGGGATGGGGCTGGGAGAGTAAAATGGAGAGGGGAAAAATATTTTGTGTGGGAGGGATGAAAAATCTACAATTGGCTGGGTATTGGGAGAGTAAGTGGGGATTGAGGATGGAGGGGTAAAATTTGAGTGGATGAAATAGGAATGAGGAAAGAGCAAAAGGAGAAAGAATAGTATGTTAAAGCAGATGTAGAGAGAGAATGGAAAAAAACTAGGAGAGAAGAAAGGACAAATGGACAGCAGACGATGGACAGTTAGCAGAAGACACGAAGAAACCAGAAGAAAGTGGCTGGAGCAATTGCAGCTGAAAAAATGCACAAAAGGTAGAAAAATATCTCTTTATTTTGAATTTATTAATTGGAATATGTCAGCTCTGGGAAATGTGCATCATTAACGTCTGCGCTTTGTTTAGTACAAGAGGAAATTAATTTATAGTTTTATTTCTACAGTGTTGTTGTACATTCCAAGTTTGGCTTTTGGGGTTCCCAGTTTAATTATTGTCTTCCTATTTCTAAATTGTGATTCCTTGTTTGGTGATGGTCTATGTTCTGCATGTGTAATTGAGCTGAGGTATTCTGTTTATGTAATTCCTATTTGACATTGCCACTTGTTCTCTTTCCCCAGTAGGTCATGTATTGGTATTCTCTGAAATGTATTGGTTTAATATTTGCAGTGTTGCCTTTTGATAGGTAGGGTATGGTGCTTTGTGAGTCCTGGTAGTGCTGTTAGGATACGGCGGATTTGCTATGGGTTCTAAATGGGCAGTGTTTGTAGAAGTTCCTAATGTGTCTGGCGGTTGGCACTGGATTATAGTAATGTAGAAATCTTTTAGTCTTTCTTTATCCATACACTCATTAAGAGGCATGTTTACTAAAAGTTAGTATACAGTAACATTATGCAAATATTTATGCAAATGAGGCCTCTTATGCAAATGAGGCCCTGCACCGAGTCTCCGCACATGGCCCCGCACCCCCCTTGGGCCGCCCCTGACTATCTATATAGTACCCTTGAATATCACCAGATAGCTACAGCTAAGGGAAATATCTGAGTAAGTGCCGTAATCATCGAATATTGGGCCCTCATATATTTAACTTTTTCCTGCGCAGAAACAAATGGCGCCGAGCCATAGATTTGGAAGGTGATCTATGAAATGAATCATAATCTCAGTGAGCAACCAAACAGTTGTACTGTAAGGCTTGAGAGAACTTGTAGTCACAATCCTCTAGCACAAGCTGCAAGAGAGAGGGAATGCCTTGGATCATATAGAGCACAACCTGCAAAACCGACTCACTGAACAAATTCACAGCGATCACAACTAAACAACACTTTTGGCATCAAGCAGATGAAGGATTTCAGAACCAGGCACTGTGCAATACACACGCTATTCATAGAGAAGAGGCTCAAAGCATCACTTTTACAGCAATTTAGAATGTACTTGAATAGAAAAGCTGACATTGCATGCCTATTTTGCTGATTCAGTCTTTCACTGCGAAGACCTGGCATGTGGCCATATACCATTTGTGCGAACTGAACTGGGGCATGATGCTCAGGTTATAATCATTCTTGGATGTGGCAAAAAAGATTACAAGGTTCTCCTTACCCTTGACATCATCAACCAGCCAACCGGTCCTTGATGATGTCATGAGCAGATGGAACACAATATAGGCTGAAGCCAGACAGGAACAACTGGGAGTGTATAAAAGCGAGCTGGAAATGTGGGCAGAAGAACCTACTCCCTGTCCCCCCACCCCCAACGTATGGGCGTTCCCAGCAAGATAATTTCTTGGTTACTCCTCGTTTCCCATGCCACATTAGAATCCAGTGGGTGTTCCACTTTCTTTTTTCTGGCCCTATGTTTTGGAATGTTCTACCAATTTCTTTTCGGAAAGAATTCACCCTAAAAGAATATGAAGTAGCTCTAGACCTACTTTTTTGAACTAGCTTTTAGCACTTTGAGTGAGTGTGGCCCTTGGGGGGGGGGGGAGTCAGCTGTCTGTAGCCTGTATTCTGCTTTGATAGCCTTTATATTTCCTCTGTCTGACTGTTATTGTAGTTCATTTCTGATCCCTTTTAAACCATTTTGGTTGTAAACCACTTTGCTACTCAATTAAAGGCAGTAAAGCACATAAACATAAACCTGGCAAGTTACTGGAACAAGGGATGCCAGAGGAGGGACTCTGAAACTCTACCAGGTTTGCGATACTTTAACCCAGCAGCTGCTGGGTCGCCAAGAGTCAGCATCGACTTGAAGGCACACATTGCATTGCCTTGCAAGCTACTAAAAATACGTCCATAGACTTCAGTGACATCACTCACAAAACCTATCAAACCACTGGCATGTCCCCTCTCTTTGTAAGAGCCCTTCCCCTTCTCCAAATAAACAGCAGGAATACAGAAACACTAATAATGTTCTATTTCTGGGAATCCCTCATGCAGAGGTTCACAAGTTAGAAGCTCTGACAAAGGGACTGCTGTTCTCTCTCCCCTCTTCCACTCTTCACTTCTCGCCACCCTTATCAAATTACACCATGCAGAGGAAAAACACTGAACGACAGCCCTTACAAGCTGGAGCAGGTGCTGGCAGCAATTAAAGGCAGTGCCTGGTAAAAGGGTGTAAGAGCCAGCCTGTGGAAAGCGAACAGCTCTCTCAGCCTCCTTCCCTACCATGCAAAACTACCAGAGTGCAATTAAATAATTATCATCTTTATTATTCTTTTCCCACCCCGCTATGAAATCTTCTATTCAGTCTGTGCAGCAGAAACGTGCTGCTTGGTTGTTCACCCCAGAGGGGGTCACACGCTAACACGAAAATTTTCAAGTATTACATTGTCGACACCTTTCTTTTGAATGAAAGGCCAATTAACTGTACTGTCTGCAGTTCCTCAATGAACTTGGAGGTCATGGCACTGGTAATTTCTCGCTTTTACATCTTTCCAACTTCTGTGTACGAAACAAAACCTTTTGGCTCCCAGTATTTTCCCTAGAAAAAATTCCTTGAGAAGGTAATGAGGAGTCAGCCAATAGGGAGCCTCTTTCCTAGGAAGGGATCGGGCTAGTGGGAGCCCCTGTAAGAGATCAGCCAATGGAGGCCTCTTTCCCCCCAACTTCGAGGGGGGGGGGGGGCGGGTGGCCAATGGAATCCTAGTCCCTGTAGAGGGCGACCAATTGGACCTCTTTTTTTTTTGAAGGGAGACCACAGCATTACAAAACCTCAGTTCAAATCATTCAGATAGTTTCACATGAGGATGCAATCGGTTTGTTTGGGTGCCTAAAAATTTGAAGTGCACACAAATCTCTTGTATGTGCTCATACTTTGTACTATTGATTGCATACATAAATTGTCTGCCGAACAAAACAAATAGGTCAAGCAAACATCTGGAAAAATGTACTTTAAAAGAGCACAAACCAAACCTTTTTGGCCATCCACACCCTTAGTTTCTCAACATTTTGAAAATGAGCAGCATGTCCTGAACCTGAATGTAACTCGCCTTGAACTGGAAAGCTGTGAGCTAAATACTTAAATAAATACAATAAATAAATCAGTAATCACATTTTGCAAAATGTTCTCTTTGCACTTAAAACTAGAGTATTCCTGTTATTTTGACTTCTAAAAATATGCAATCACTTCTCAACTTTGACGTTTGGAATAAACTGCGCATATGTTAACGCTTAACTAACCGTTCAGGAAAAGTTAAAATTCCAGTGTTGTTAATACCAGTAAGTTAAAAATCGATAAAAAAACAAAACAAATACTGGTTAAAAAAAACAGAATTTTTTAAAAAATTTTAAGTAGCAGAGAGCTGGTGGCAGTCACTGGGGGTGTTGAATACCCTTGATGTGATGACTGGGACACTGCTCAGCACCCACAAATACACTGCACGACAAGAAGATGATGGAGGGGGGTGATGTGCTTAGAGGGCAATTTTATAGTTGCACACACACATAAGAAGTACATACATGCTTTTCCCTGCTTTGGCAAGTTTCAAAACAGCAGCATGCGTGTAACCTCGCTTTTAAAATGACCCTGGGAATTTATGTGCTCCAGTTTGCACAAATTTTCTGGATTAATTGCCACGCATAAGCGCGTGGTTGCAAAAATCAACACATACTGTAAAAGCAAGCCCTGTCAGCACCGCCCACAGGGGCACCTTGGCTTGGTCCGAGTAAAGTTCAGTGTGTACTGGCTGTGTGTGCTTAACTTTATGCATGTGCAGGGTAATTTGGTAAGTAGTGCCTAGATTTCTGGATGGGTTTATGCACGGAAATCGTGGTGTTTTAGAGGTTTGAATTCAGATACAGTCCTTGGCTCTACCACCTCCACTGGGAGACTATTCCATGCATCTACCATTCTTTCCGTAAATGTCTACCAATGAGCAGAGTTTAATCAGTCACTATTTTGAAAAGACGCACCATGGACTGAGGATGCATACTTTCATTGCAGGTGTGCACAGGGAAAGTTTGTGCAAAGCATAGATGGAGTGCAAATTTACACACGTATCTTATAGAGTATGGCCCAGTGCGCATAAGGTACGTGCTGTCATTTAGACCTGCTCTTGAGTGGGCGTAAGTGAGCACACCTTCATTTACATGTACCCGTGATCACTTACGCCAGTATTCTTTAAAGTCAAATCCACACAGATTGGATTTTATAGACTAGGTACCAGTAACATGCTTAAATACGCACATAGATCTAGGCGGTACTTATACAATTCCCTCCATACTGGGTAAGCAAGTTTATAAAAGCCTATTTCCGCATGTAAAATACCAAAAGGCCTTGGAAAATTGCCTTCCCTATGTACAATGCCTGATTCTCCTGGCAAGGTGTGAGAATGATCAGGCAATATATGTTTCATGTACAGCAGGACAAGCCTGGTGCTAGACATACTGGGACCCAGAGCCTAACTGCAGGCTATGTATCCTTCAGATCTGGGAAGGATTGGGGCCCCCTCCCCAGAAATGCAAGGCATGAGGATGATCAGTGTGTCTTTTGCATACAGCAAGCCTGTCACAACAAGGTGTGAGGATGGTTGTGGGGGAGGGCAGGAGTAGTGCATGTTGTAGTATACAGAGGGCTTGATTCTCACGTCTGCATGATGTGTGTCAGAGTGTGAGGCTGATCGTATGGTGCGTGATCAGTGATCAGCACGCCTGGCTCGTCTAGCATGGTGTAAGGCTCCAGCAGGTGGCTCCCTCCCAGATGTTTCTTCAGATGTTTCAGTGCCGAGCCAGCTCTAAACTCAGTGCTTGGCAGCAGCCAGACACACCTGTGTGACTCACACGCCAATGTGCAATCAAGCGAAAGTCGCTATGAGTTCCTGTCTACAATTCACCTGGAAAAACAAAACACTGAAACTCATTAGTTCTGAGAAGCTTTGGGCCATTATTTTTGCTGTTTTCAGGACATTTCTCCAGTGCTCAAAGGAACAACCTCTGGTGTACACATGCCGGTAAATGTAAACCATGTCATTACAACATATCTCTATGCAGGCAGCACCCCGAGCAAGTTTTACAGTTTAAAGTTTGGAGCATTTTTTAAATGGTGTTGGCAAAATGAAAAATATTTTATTGTGTGAATAAGGACAATATGTTGAAATCCTCAGTGTGTAACAGCGGTCAAAAAAGCAAACAGAATGTCGGGAATTATTAAGAAAGGAATGGAAAATATGAATAAGAATATCCTAACCCTCTGCGTTGTTTCCAGGTCCGGAAGCTCCATACCGCGGAACTAGAAGGGCAACAGGAATGATAAAGGGGACAAACGACGTCCCCATGAAGAAAGGGTTGACAGGTTAGGGATCTTCAGTATGGAGAAGAGGGGAATATGATAGAGTGGATAAAACCATGACTGAGGTGGAAGAGGTAAATAGGGAACAGCTATTTACTCCTTCAAACAGTGCTAGAACAAGCGGATGCTCCAGATTTAAAACAAATTGAAGATAGAGTTCTTTTCACTCGACACATTCAAGCTGCACCACCACTACTTCCTCTCCCCAGGACCTGCAGGGGTGGCCATTGACAGTCAAACAGTGTCTGACACGGTGTTGCGTTGACCAGCCACTTCTGCCCTTTCCACAACAGGCTTCCTGTTTGCATGGGGACAGAAGTCGCTGTTTGAATGTCATTACCACCACTGTAGGTCCCAGAGAGGGGAAACAGTAGTAGCAGTGGGGGAGGGGGTGGGAGCAGAGGCAGAGGGAGTGGGAGCAGGAGCAGAGGGAGGTAGGAATATGGATTCACCTATGGCGCCTCATATCCTTGCACCAACCCTGTATACAACTGAAGCTACCACAGCAAAGCCATTTGTATCTTAGGACTCTGAATGGGGGTACAAGTAATAGGCTGGCATGGGATGACTTCAAAACAGTAAGCTGGAGAATAAGGAGTTAATACCGAGTCCAGGTAGACAGGAAGGCCAGTCAGGTGAGCGGGAAAAACCAGCATCAAAATTTTATACTGAATGCGAAAAGCTATAGGGGACCAATGCTCCGTAATCAATAAAGGTGTGGCATGGCCAAGCCATTGAAGTCTTTTCAGACGAACCAACGGAACATCAACAAATAAAGAATTACAGTAGTCTAATCTCATCAAAACAAGAACGTGAACTAAGATTCTAAGGGAAGAATAAAGAGATTTGATCTGTCTTAGCACATAAAGGGTCTTCCTAACAATAACAGAAATGTGTGGTGTGAAAGACAGTCCTCAGTCAAAAAGGGACACCTGAAGATAAAACGGTGTCTTTGGTACGCAACTGCCGGCAATGCAGGGTATGAAATAAGGAAGAACATAATTCATATGGCTTCGGACTTGAGAAGATTTAATTTGAGTTTATGAGAAATCAGCCAGTCAGCGATGATCCAAAGGTCTGAGGTAATCTTATCCTGAAAGATGGAGTCCCAGCTATTGCTCGCAATTAAAATCTGCATATCATCTGCATAGATAAAAACACTCAGACTGAGATTCTGCATGAGTGTGGCTAAAGGAGTTATAAATAAGTTAAAGAGGATAGAACATAAACTTAAGCCCCATGGGGCTCCATATGGTGGAGTACAGGGGGTACATTGATCTGAACTCTAAAAGAGTTGTTCTCAAAACAGGAGTGAAACCAATCCAACGCAGAGTCCATAATCCCCATGTCCTGCAAACATCAAATCAAAATTCACAAAGTTGAAGGCGGTACAAAGATCTAACTGGGTAAGGAGCACATCTTTATGCATATCTAAATGAATATGGATTTCATTATATATTGCTACAAGCGCTGAATCCGAACTATGACCGGGCCTTAAGCCAGATTATCTAAGGTGGAAGATATTGGTGGAATCACAATATTTCATCAATTGAAGCGTGACGGTTTTCTCTATTATCCTTCAAAATACAAGTTGGAGATAGACCTAAAATTTGACATAACAGTGGGGTCCAGGTTTGGTTTCTCAGGGCTGGTCAGGACCATTTTGAAATGGGATCCAGTAGGGCAGGAGCTGCCAACTTAATCATTTCTAGTAGGAACATTTTAGGCCATGCCTTCTTTTGAACTTATATCCCAAAACAGTGTGGATTTGCAGTCCCTGATTATACCCATTCAAATGAGTGCTGCTGGTCCCATAATGCACGAAGATGGGGCTGTCAGGAATCCAGGACTAGCCTTAAATGTTTCAACTGGAACTGGTTAATGGCCAGCTATATGATCACCCTTGCTTCATTTGGACAACTGAGATCCTGCAGATGAGGCAAGTGGCATTGGAGGAAGGCAGTAGGAGGGCAAGGGAGAAGGCTTGGGGGAGGGTCAATTTTTAAATGGCAGCACTGGGGGGGATTTTATGTTGGGGGGGGCGCTTCATTTCCTTTAATTTTTTATTTTCACTTTGAAATTTATAATACACGTAACAAACCATAGAAACATAGAAAAATGACAGCAGAAAAAGACCACATGGCCTATCTAGTCTGCCCTTCCACATCAACTACTACAACAGTCCCCTTTTTTCCTTTAGGGAGCCTCTGTGTTTGTCCCATGCTTTTTTGAATTCAGATACTGTCCTCATCTCTACCACCTCCACTGGGAGACTATTCCACGCATTTAGCACCTTTTCCGTAAAGAAATATTTCCGCATATTACTCCTGAGTCTATCCCCTTTCACCCTCATCTTATGTCCCCTCATAACAGAGCTTGCTTTCAATCGAAAGATGCTCACCCCCTGTGAATTTATGCCACAGAGGTATTTAAACGTCTCAATCATATCACCTCTATCCCGCCTTTCTTCTAAGGTATACATAGTAAGATCCTTAAGTCTGTTCTCATATGCTTTATAACAAAGACCATTGACCATTTTAGTAGCTACCCTCTGTACTGACTCCAACCTGTTTATATCCTTTTGAAGGCGCGGTCTCCAGAATTGCACACTGTACTCCAAATGAGGTCGCACCAAAGACTTATACAGAGGCACTATCACCTCCTTTCTTCTGCTGGCTATTCCTCCTCTCCAAATATCTAGGAGTCACACTCGACTGCAACCTAAGAATGGAGACACACCTGCGTAAAACAAACAAAGCCATCTTCCATAAACTTAGGGTGATACAACCTCTAAGGAAAATAATAGCACCATGCGACTTCAGGTCAGTGGCTCAAGCACTCATTATGCCGCACCTCGACTACTGTAATGCCATCCTCCAAGGTCTACCCAAAAAATCACTAAATATCCTTCAAATGGCCCAGAATGTGACAGCCAGGATCATAATGGGAACAAGAATATCTGATCACATCAACCCAATATTAATCGACCTTCATTGGCTTCCAATTGCAGCTAGGGTACAGTACAAGATGCTAGTAACAACGTTCAAACTTATCAACAACATAGCCCCCTCTTTCCTGTCCTCTCTTATCAGCACACAACCAGCAAATAGGAATAGAAGAACTAACAACTTGGGCACCCTGCAGGTCCCCAACGCAATCCGAACTGTGAAAACAAGTACATGTCGCAGAGCCTTCTCTTTCTCTGCGCCTACTATATGGAATCAGCTCCCTGTTGACCTGCGTTTAATCCAGGACATTAAAAGTTTCAGGAAAGAGTTAAAAACCCACCTATTTAAATGCTACTACAACCAGCCATAAGTCGCAAATTCCATGGAACCGTAGCAAAGTAAACTGATAAATATATGCTTTTTGAATCCGCCTTATGTGTAACTATGTATAGCCATGTAAAAATGTGAATTCCAAAATGTGTAAATATGTATTGTATAAATGTAAATATGTTTAACTCCATGCCCCAAAACATTAACCATGTGTGCCGTGACCCCCTCAGACCTATGTATATACTCCCCCCACCCTGTCCTGATTGACATCTCCCAAAAGAAGAATCAAACCGCTGCTGATCGCTGGAAGCAGCGGTATATAAATGTGTTCTAAATAAATAAATAAATAAATAGGCATTCAAGCATCTTTCTAGCTTTTATCGTCACCTTTTCTACCTGTTTAGGTACTTTAAGATTGTCAGACACAATCATGCCCAAGTCCCGCTTTTCTTTATTGGACAGAAATACTTAACCCACTACTCTGTACCGCTCCCTTGGATTTTTGCAGTTCAAATGCATGACCTGTATTTTTTAGCATTAAATCTCAGCTGCTAAATTCTAGATCATTCTTCAAGTTTAGCTAGATCCCTCTCATGCTATTTACTCCTTCCTGCGTGTGTACTCTATTGCAGATTTTGGTATTATTTATTTATTTATTTGCAGTCTCTTTTATACCGCGCAATTCGACATCAGTGCGGTTTACAATGAACACAAGAGTTGCACATCTCAATTTCGTGATTTGTGCTTACAGTGAAACAGGTATAATAACTTGGGTATACATTAAACAGGAAAATTAAACTTGGGTATGCATTAAGCAGGTATAACAGGTAAAATGGGGTATAAATAACCAGTCCCTTAACAAGGAGACACGATGAATAAATACAGTCTACTTTATGGTATCATTTTTGGTATCATTCACAAAGAGGCAAACCTTACCCGACAGCCCTTCTGCAATATCACTAACAAAGATGTTAAAAAGCATTGGACCAAATTAAATGAAATGAAAATGTTTTGTGTGCACGCCCCTAATGGTTTGTACTATATACCTCACTGGGAGTCCATATGGGCCACATACAGCAGGGGCTGTTTCCTTAAGGCAATGGATGGTGAGGAGGATTACTGCGGAGAGCACTTCTGTGTGTTATGAAGAGAGAGCTGTGTTTTTGTTTGTACCTTGCCCAGAGGCACAGTCAGAATCGCTCGTTCAAATGCCAAAAAAGTTATGTTTTGACAAGTAAAACTCCCTGAAACTCCAAAGTATTGTAGGAATTTGTCTAGTTAACTGAGGAAGCAAAGGAGTGATAGGCAGCTACAAGCTAACTACCTGGCTGCATTTCTGTGTTTGCCCCAGCTTGTGAGAGTGGGGAGCCTGGAGATTAGAAGATGGAGGAGGGGCACTGTGCTTTCTTTTTCTCTCCAAGTTTAATAAAGTGTTTATGCTAAACAGGAGGGTCCAAGTTCCACAGCACCAAATATCCCTCATGAATGGGCGAAGGAGGGTAACAGTCTGTAGATTCCGCCACTGCCCCTTCCCATGTATTCTTGCAGTGCTCTGGGATCCCCAGTATGGGAGAGTGGGCTGCAGTCATTTACAGAAGCAGCACCTTTGCTTATATAGAGAAGAAACGAAGCTTAACCTTTCTACAGCGATGCCAAGCCTCACTCCTTAGGAGTGTGTCACGCTCATCTAAAACCTCTCTCACTCTCCCACTCATTGAGCCCCTTGTCTCAAGCATTAGAGCCTTAGTGCCAGTGACCTGATCCCTGGTCACTGCTTTCACGAGACATGAGAAGAACAGCCGTGTGCTCCAGCCAGCAGAAAGGAATCTGAGCTCACTTTCCTGTCTACTGCGTCTCCCCACGCCATCCTTTATCCCTACACCTACCTGTACAGCTGGCATGAAACCCATGCACGCACTTTTACCAACTGAGTGGCGAGCGGGTTTCAGTCCAGAGAATTTACTTACTACGTGTGAATCCTTTCAGAGGCTCCAAAGGAAAGCAAATATCATTTCATGCTAAGTTTTTCACCGACAAAGCAATACTATTATTTAAATCTTTCTGGATTTGTACCCTGGATGCACCATCTGAAAAAAAAATCCTACTCTTTGGATTTCAGTCTCACTTTCTGAGGTGGTAAATCCTACCGGAGGATGTAGTAAAAGCTGTTAGTGTAGGTGCGTTTAAAAAAGGTTTGGACAAGTTCCTGGAGGAAAGGTCCATAAACAATTATACACAGGTACACTAAAAAATTTTTTTTTTAAACTGCCTCTAATGTTTCGATTGATTTTTACGTTTTTTGGTGCGCTGAATCCAAATCTGGTAACCAATTTGCTCCATCACGTACAGATTTTTTGCTACATTGGGTTAGCAGTTTGAGGTGAACGTTTCAGATTGAGTGCGATCGAGATAAAAGTTTCTTGGATGAATTCTTTATACTAATTGTTTAGTAGTTATTCAAATAAGAATAAAGAAAATTGTAACAAGGCAGCACATAAGAATAGAGTAATGTCAACAAAACACACTGTGATGGCAGCAAAATTGTCTGCACTTAAAACAGCCACATACATGTGCACAAACCTTGAGCATATAAGAGCGAGGTTAGACACAAAGCAAAGCAAAGAAATGTGCAAAAAATGTTGTACAGGTATGTATGTAAGAATAGAAAACGCAAACCACACCATTGCAATACATGAAGACAAACACCCGATGGTGTGAAAATAAAATTCTAATAAATGAGATCCGACACTGTGGTAATAACTAGCAAATTTTTATTTCAAAGTTTAGTAAAAACACGATATTTGTCAACACAGTTTAGATTTTAAAGTCATTCTTGGGTCAATCAATCTCCTGGTGGGCCCGTTTCTTCTTCCCCCGAATGCTTCTCTTGGTGCGCTGCTTGGCGTATTTTTCATCTGGGGTTTCCCGCAGCAGCAACCAGCAGAAATCAGCCATCATAGTGGTGTTCCATCTTCCTTGGTACCTTCTCTCTGTGTCCTTGATGTCCTGGTGAAACCTTTCACCTTGTTCTTCACTGTACGCCCCCAAGTTTTCGGGAAAGCAGTTCACATGGGAGTGCAAGAAATGGACTTTCAGGCTCATGTTACAGCCTTGTTCTTTGAAGGCATTGAGCATCCTGGCAACAATATCCTTATAGTTCTCATCCTGCCTGTTCCCCAAGAATTTGAGAACAACATCCTTGAAGGAATCCCAGGCTTCTTTTTCCTTCTCAGACATCGTTTCAGCGAATGCTCCATCTGAAATGAGTTTCCTTATATCAGGGCCAACAAACACTCCTTCCTTTAGCTTTGCTTCAGAAAGTCGGGGGAACTTTGAGCAAAGGTACCGAAAGCACTCACCATCTTTTGGAAGGGACTTGATGAATTGCTTAATGAGACCCAACTTAATGTGGAGAGGTGGTAATAGAATTTTATCACGAGGTACCAAGCTCTCATGAAGAACATTTTTCTCACCGGGTCTCAAATACTCCCGAATTGGCCAGTCTTTTTTTCCCCAGTGTAGGTCGCGGGCCCGGCTATCCCACAAGCAAAGGAAGCAGGGATATTTGGTGAAACCGGATTGCTGCCCTAATAGCATGGATAGAATTTTAAAGTCTCCACAAATCATCCACTTATGCTCATCATAACGAATCTTCTGAAGAATCAGGGCCAAATTCTCGTATTTTTCTTGGAGAATAACAGAGTGAGCAATAGGAACTGAAGCGAATGTGTTGCCATTATGAAGAAGAACACCTTTTATGCTGTCTTTTGACGAATCAATGAACAGCCGCCATTCAGCAGGATCATACTTGAGTTTAAACTTTTCCATCACTCCGTATATATCGTTGCAAAATACCAAATCTTCCTCTTTGCTGAAATACTTCAAAAATTGTGTCTCGCGGTTGCGTTACCAATAAAAAGTTGTTCCTGGTGACAATAGATTTTTCTGTTTAAGCCGAGAACCTAGCAGTTGGGCAGCATCTTTTGGGAGTCCTAAATCCCGGACTAAATCATTCAATTCAGCTTGAGAGAAAAGTTCAGGTTTCGGATCTGGTTCAGTTTCAAACTTGGAAGTACTGGACTCATCGGGAAAAGCCATCTGATGAGTCTCATCATGATCAGAACCGTCCACACAAATATGATCCAAAGATTTTGGTGGTTCAGGCACAGGTACTTCGTTGCTATGAGGCATAGGCCTAATTGCTGAGGGAAGGTTGGGGTAACTTATTACGTTCTTATTTTTTAAGTTGTATCCCTTCACAATGCAAGAGCAAAAATAGCAGTCACTGCTGTGGTCTCTTTGTTCACGCCACATCATAGGTATTCTGAAACAAAATGCTTGTTTTTTACCTTTCATCCATAAGCGTAGATCTTCCTCACATGTCTTGCACACTTTGTGAGGAGCCCACGGTTTGTCTTGATCGCCTAACTTCAAACCAAAATAGGCGAAATATACTTTTTAAATAAATGCAGAAATGTTCCTCTGCCGCTTTTTCACAGTATATTCCCCACAAATAAAACAAAAACTGTCCGGAGAGTTGACGCAACCTCTGGCTCTGTGAGCCATCACAAATACACAGCACTGCAAACTACAACTGTAGTGAACCACTTCGGAATAAAGCTGGATTACGACTGAGCAAACAAAAGGTAATAATGAACTTGCAAAGAAACTGAAATTTGACAGGAACGTTCATGTCGCAACCACCGTGTTTGAGCGAGCAAACGAGGCGAGGCGAACAGGAAAGAACATGCGCCAGCGCGAGTACTGGATTTAGCCCCCCGCCTCCCAATTGTCCTGTTAATGTATAAAATGAATACAAAACACTCTAAAATATCATGAGGGAGTGTTTCTAGTTAGTTAACCATTACAACCTCTATTTTGGGCCAAGAAAATAAACTGCAGTCGGCTAAAAAGAAATTATGTGAACATTCCTTATATGGGTAAGAAATCTAATTTTGCAAGAAAACATGACGTGATGGAACATTTTGGCTATTTTTCCTGGATTCAGCACCCCAAAATCTATAGGAATCAGTTGCAAAACTGGATGCAGTTTTTTGGTAGTGTACCTGTGAAAGAGGACCCGGCTAATCCAGTGCATTGTGGAACCTGTGTCTTTTTGAGAACCTGCCAGGTACTTGCGACCTGGCTTGGCCACTGTTGGAAATTGGATACTGGGCTTGATGGACCTTGGTCTGACCCAGTATGGCATATCTTATAATCTAATGATTCATCCTTGGCATCTGTTTCTCTCTGAATTCATGTCAATGCATATAGTAAGTGACCCTTAGTTCTCTTCAAATCAGCAGTTCATTCAAAGATGATTCTATTTGTGTTATTGGGGGAACAGTGCCCCTCCTTACAGCTAATGAGTGCATCCCTGCTTTGCTGTCACTGTGAAATGCTGCTATAAGACACCCTCTCAATAACTCTACCTGGTATATAGGCCCACGGTCATCTAATTTTATTAGCACTGCTCTACAGTCTATGTAGAAAGTTGCAAAATTTATATCCACTATAAAACCACATTCCAATAGTTCATCTTTAAGCCCATCTTAATTGACAGAACAGGTGCTGACCATCACAAGGGACCTCCCATCTTCCCCGAGGTAGGAGACTGGCCTGTGCAGTGAGTTGAGAGTTAAAGACAGCTCGAGAGCAGTGATAAGAACATAAGATATGCCATACTGAGTCAGACCAAGGTCCATCAAGCCCAGTATCCTGTTTCCAACAGTGGCCAATCTAGGTCATACGTACCTAGCAGTTTCCCCAAAAGACACAGGTTCCACAATGCTTGTACTGGGTCAAGCATTGATATCCTTGATCCCTTCTTAATAATGGTTTATGGACCTTTCCTCCAGGAACTTGTCCAAACCTTTTTTAAACCCAGCTACACTAATAGCCTTTACTACATCCTCCGGTAACAAATTCCAGAGTTTGATTACATGTTGAGTGAAAAAATATTTTCTTTTATTAGTCTTAAATAGTTTACCCTGTAGCTTCATTGCATGTCCCCTAGTCTTTCTATATTCTGATAACGTAAAGAGTCGATCTACGTTTACCCGTTCCACTCCGTTCATTAATTTATAGACTTCTATCATATCTCCCCTCAGCCATCTCTTTTCCAGGTTAAAGAGCCCTAACCTTTTTAGCCTTTCTTCATAGGAGTATCCTTCCATCCCCTTTACCATTGTGGTGGCTCTTCTCTGAACCTTTTCTAATAATGCTATATCCTTTATAAGATACGGCGACCAGAATTGCACACAATATTCAAGGTGCGGTCTCACTATGGAATGATATAGAGGCATTATAATATCTATTGTTTTATTTTCCATTCCATTCCTTATGATACCTAGCATTCTATTTGCTCTCTTGGCCACCGCTGCACACTGGGCCGATGGTTTTAACATGTCCACAATGACATCTAAATCTTTTTCCTGGGTGGTGGTTCCTAATGTGGAACCTTGCATCATGTAACCATAGTTTGGGTTGTTCTTCCCTAGGTGCATAACTTTGCACTTGTCCACATTAAATTTCATCTGCCATTTTGATGCCCAGTCTTCCAATTTATCAAGATCCTCTTGCAATTTTCCACAATCCTCTTCGGTTTTAACAACTTTAAATAGTTTTGTGTCATCTGCAAATGTGATAACCTCACTCGTTATTCCACTTTCCAGGTTGTTTATGAATATGTCAAAAAGCAGCGGACCCAGCACAGATCCCTGAGGTACACCACTATTCACCTTTCTCCATTGGGAAAATTGGCCATTTAGCCCAACCCTCTGCTTTCTATCTTTTAACCAGTTCCTGATCCACAGTAGTACACTGCCTCCTATCCCATGACTCTTTAGTTTTGCCAAAAGTCTCTGATGAGGGACCTTGTCAAAGGCTTTCTGAAAGTCCAGATACACTATATCAACCGACTCACCTTTGTCTACCTGTTTATTCACACCTTAAAAAAAACATAACAGATTAGTAAGACAAGATCTTCCTTGTCTAAAGCCATGTTGGCTGTCTCCCATTAGGCCATGACTATCTACATGCTGAGTAATTTTATTTTTTATGATGGTTTCTACTATTTTTCCCGGTACTGACGTCAGGCTCACCGGTCTGTAGTTTCCCGGATCACCCCTGGAACCCTTTTTAAAAATTAGTGTTACATTGGCGATCCTCCAGTCTTCAGGTGTTAGAGATGATTTTAATGATAGTTCACAGATTACTAATAGCAGGTCTGCAATCTCATATTTCAGTTCCTTCAACACCCTTGGATGTATACCATCCGGCCCAGGTGATTTGCTACTCTTCAGTTTATTTAATAGTTGTAATACATCTTCCCGATGTATCGATATTTCCTTCAATTCTTCCGCACCTTTAAATACCACTTCAGTCATGGGTAACATCCCTACATCTTCCTCAGTAAAGACCGAAGCAAAGAATTCATTCATTCTCTCCGCTATCGCCTTGTCGCCTCTTAGTGCCCCTTTAACCCCTCTATCATCTAATGGACCAACTGACTCTCTCACAGGTTTTTTGCTACAAATGTACATGAAAAAGTCTTTATTTCAGGTTTTTGCTTCCGCAGCAAGCTTCTTCTCAAATTCTCCCTTTGCCTGCCTTATCAATGCCTTGTATTTGACTTGCCAGTGCTTGTGCTGTTTCCAGGTTTCGTCGTTTGGCTCTTTTTTCCATTTCTTGAAAGATGCTTTTTTGGCAACAACAGCTTCTCTGACCTCACCTTTAAACCATGCTGGCAGTTTTTTGGACTTCCTTCCACTTTTCTTAAAGCGTGGAATACAGCCGGCCTGGGCTTCCAAGATAGTATTTTTCAACAACACCCAAGCTTGATGTAAGTCTTTAACCTTTGCAACTGCTCCTTTTAGCTTTTTCTTAACTATTTTCCTCATTTTATCATAGTCTCCCTTTCGAAAGTTAAAAGGTAGTACTGTGGATTTCCTTACTATCCCTCCTCCACTAATTAAATCAAAGGCGATCATGCTATGATCACTATTACCAAGTGGCCCCAACACCCTTATCTCTTGCACTAGATCTGGTGTTCCACTAAGGACTAGGTCTAATATGGCTTCCCCTCTGGTCAGTTCATGAACCAGCTGCTCCAAGAAGCAGTCATTTATTTCATCTAGGAACTTTATCTCACTAGCATGTCCTGCCGTGACACTGACCCAGTCGATACCGGGGTAATTGAAATCACCCATTATTATTACTGCACTGTAACTTTTGTTAGCTTCCTTGATTTCTTTGAGCATTTCATCAACAATCTTATCTCTTGCTTACCCATTTTATGCTGCAGCAAAGCAGTCTGGGGATAGCAGCATGTCTCTTGCCTTCCACACTGAGGTAGGAGATGCTGACATCACAGCCCAGCTCCATTTCAACAGTCTGTGGGCAAGCTGAGCACCTGACCGCATGTGTCTTTGCCTGACACGTCTTTGCCAAAATTTCCTTCCAGGTGCTGAAAGGGACTAACATAGAGAAATGCTGTTGCATATGAAAAAAAGGGATTTATATTGTCTACAAAGCTCATGTACATCTTTTCATCTTTTGGACTTACTCCGAGGTCTCCTTTTTGAATTGTAAACGTTTTATCTTGTGCCGTTTTTCTCTATTGTGGAACAAAAAAGTCATACCTGTTGTAAAGCTGTCCTTGATTCCTTTCTTCGCCGTCCGTGCTGTATTCATGGTTTACATGTATCTGTGCGGGGCCTGCCTGGTATTCTCTTGATAATCAGCACAGGAGCACCCCCATTGAGTTATTATGAAATTAAAGCATCTTTAAATCAGGAGAGAAAAGTGGACTTTAACAGTAGCATCTGCCTGAATTGCTCAGGAACGTTTCTAGTTGTGCTGACTGACATATCTCGTAGTCCGCTCCTTCCCTGCAGGCATATACCATTAATTAATGGGTTTATCCACTGGGTTGAAGGACGGAAATGTTGTGTTTATAAACAAAATGAACTGGACCTGGCCCCTGTCACCTGGGCTGCACGAGACTGAAGCCTCCCACGGACAGAATCCAGCCAGAACTGGGCAACATTCTTTTGTTACATGTGTTATTCATGAAATATGGGGGGAAACAGTTTCCCGCCATGGTAAGGTGCTAATTCCCTCCTCAGCTGCGTTCCTGGAAGTAACCTGCAAGCAGTCGACTTTATATTTACCGTACCTGAATGTACACCGCTTTGACCCTGTGAAAAGTGGTATATAAGCATTGCTAAATAAATAAATATATTCATTTCTGGCCTGCCAAAGAGTCACTCAAACTACTTTACAACTGTGCAAAAGCCCATATGTAAAATTATAAAAAGATTCTGTATCCCTAAGCCACCGAGGCCCAAACCCTCCAGGCCTAGAGAAGCTAGCTTCTACATCCTGTGCTTGTCCCACGGGCTCTCCAGCTCAGTCCAGCGCCCTCCTTTTGCCCTCTCACCCCTGCTAACTCTATCCCACCTCAGCATTACCCATTTCACTTTTTCAGACACCTACCAGGAAGTTCTTTGTATTCCTGGGCAGAATCGTTTTATTAATTTAGGAAAACGGTTACGTAGCATCTGCTTAGCTTTCAACAGCTTCAGGGGGATCGGGAACCCAAGGACAGATAAAAGCAGCCCTTCCACTGGAAAATGTGCTTCAGGGCTGAGCACGGCAAAAAACAAATGAAATGGGCGATCGAATCTGCCTAGTAAGGTGGTTAGGACTCTCCCCCTCCCTCCCCCCCCCCCCCCCATGAATATACATCGGCAGAGATGCCAAGTAAACCAGTTCCAAGAGGGGAATATTTAGACTAGTCCTCGTTTTGAATTTACATCTCCACAGCAATGTAATGTTTGTAATCTCTGATTCTACCCACTGAAATCGAGGCGGCAGGTCCTATAATTCATAAAGATAAAGCGATCAGAAATTACTACTGCTCGGGGCTGGCTCAACCATTAGCCAAACCAGGCAGCTTCCTAGGACAGCAGCTTCTAGGGGGCAGCAAAGAGTGAGGCATTCAAGGCTAAATAATAGATTCTGACCGCCGGGATGGGGAATAAGGCTTAAGATGTGCCCAGAGCATCAACACCTTGAACCAACTCTAGGGCTGGCCCTGCTAGTGCTATTACTACTTATCATTTGCATAGCACTACAAGGTGTATGGAGCACTATACACACACACAAAAGAAGCAGCCTCCGCAATCTATTCAAGACAAAGTGTCCTGCAATCAACCTCTTGGAACTGCAATACTTGGGTTTCAATTCATTTTCCATTCGTTGTCAGGTTTATTCCCTAGTTTCAGGCATTTTTCAGTAGTCAAATTTTAAACATATCCTACAATATTTTAACATGTCAAAATCAACTTTTTGCATGTTAAATTGATTTTGAAAGCACTTTTTTAAGGCACCTTAATAACACAAATGTGCACTAAAGAATGCATATCCCATGTATGAGGCTTCCAGAACCAAAAGGTGAATACATAAAAGAGCTGCGGAATGTGCAAATCAGTAAGAACACTGCGAGCAGATGAAATTCCTCCCGAGGTTCTGCAGGGAATGCGGCAAGTGGTTACAAGAGGATGGGCAGGTTCCTCGGAGTTAGCAAGGGGCGCACACAGCGCTGGTACGAAAAAAAGGGATCCAGAACGGAAGCAGGCATCTATGCACTTGTGAGTCTGATATCAAATAAAAAGCACGAGGGTTGCACACTGGGAAGGGGACGAAATAATTAGAAGGAAAGAAGACGGGTTTGGAAGCAATAGGCTCTGCCAGGCCAACTTTATTGGCTTTTTCAGGAATGTTAGCCACGGGCTTGATACGGGAAATGCGACTGACATGCTCTAGCTGGATTTTGCTAAAGAATTTTATTGCGTATATCATGGAAGGATGAGTTTTTTAAAATGAAAAAAGATGGTGCTGAAAGATGACATTTGTATTTTCTTAGTGACTGACTGGAAAGGGAACAGCCGGCGAGGTCCAAAATCACTGGCATATATTCTAATTGGAAAAAGATGACAAAGATGTCTCTTCATCAAAACCCCACACAGGGATTGCACTCGTATGCACAAAGCATGGACAGATACAACATGAACAGCTTGAGAACGGCTCTTCATCAAAACCCCATGCGCCCACGCATGCAAAGGATGAATACAGCATGGATGGCTGACGAGTAGATCTCCATCAGAGACTCATGGAGATACCACACTAATACATGTACAGCCCAGACAGCTGAAAAGAAAATCTTTATCAAGCCACGTGCAGCCATCACACTGATAAGGATAAACTTATGAATACAGCACGGACAATTGAAATACAGATATTCATCAGAACCCCATACAAGCATCATGCTGATAGATGTAAAGTACTGGCACAGCACAGACTGCAGATGAGGATGCTTGGAAAAGAAGAGTTTAATAAACAGGGGGTGTAGCTATAATAAAAGGTATGCATTGCTCATTCCAAGATCTGATAAACCACGTTACACCAGCGTTGAACAAACAAGAAACCAAGGAATAGATCATTGAGGGGGTGACAGAACCGATGAGGGTTTTCTTTTTCACCCCAGAACCAAAAGGATGCAAGACTAATAAAATGCATATTTTGTTCAAAATCTGCATGTCAAAACCATTTTCAAAACCATTGACGGATAGTAATTTTCAAAACTTGTAATTTAACTGAGCGCCATCTTGCGCCTCTGGCTTTTCTCAGCAATCACCAGTGTGGGAGTCCTCCACCAGCGCTGCTGCTGTGAGGGGGAGGCGCCACAATATTGCGCTCATGACTAAAAACCCGCTATCTCAGCAGCTCCCCCTATGGAAACAGGATGGGCAGGGGACTCTGTTTATTTTCCCTCCATCTACTTTATCTGCCCCTCTGTCTTCCCCCAGTAGTTTATGTCCATTTATTGCCCCTTCATGCCCCATTTGTCCCTCTATGCCTGTAGTCCTTTGTTGCCCCCTGTGTACCTCTGTCTCCTGTGAGAAAATGAAATACCTCAGAAGTCAGAATCTTCCTGAAAACATATAAGGAAAAGGAAGGACGTCGGCCGGTGGTTATCACTTTCTCTTATCCAGTTACCTGCTTGTTACCTTCACTTCATAGACTTCTTAGAGGTTCCGCACAAAGGCTGCAGATTAAGGAGTTTCTGCTCACAGGTGTCTCCGAAACTTCACAGCTGTTAGAAGGCAGAGCCGGGACTCTGTAGGTCGATGCCCTGCAAACAGAAAGATGGGTCCTTAGTGATCCTACCTGTTGAAATCCTTCATGTGGAACAGCAGAGACGCCCCCAGCCCCGCGACGGAGAAAAGCCAAATGCTGGTTCTCTTCTGAACCTCCCAGCCCTGGCTGGCAGACAGACTCCCTCCCACTTCTGAGTGAGTCTTCACTTCCTTCAGCATTCACCTGCCTGGACTTGAGCCTGAGGGAGTAGCACCAGCCCAGCCTCTGCCGGATCATTCCAGGGGCAAGAGGGTTCAGGAGCCTCGCAAGCTAATGCAAGGAGAAGGGCTTCCTCAAACCACACTCTTTCCATTGTTTCTAAATTAAAGACTTTGAACAAAAGGAAGTGGGAGTAGTCTGTGAAACTGGTGGGCGGGAAGCTTAAGACAAACCAAAGGAAGTATTTCTGCACACAGCTCACTGCCACAGGAGTCGGTGGGGGACATCAGAGAATTGGGCTCAAAATGGGGTTAGCCAAATTTATGGAAGCAAGATCAGTTATACGTAAAGCCTGATTCCGAAAGGATAGTTTCTATTCTGTGCCAATGGATAAATATCTTTATTGAGTAAGGCCCTTATGGCTCCTTTTACTAAAGTTAAGAGCATGCTAATGGTGCTGCTATGTGCCGCCATGGCCCATTTTATTTAGCTAGGCATGGCGGCAGAGAGCGCATGTTAAATACCATGAGAGCACGCCAAGTGTTAGTTAAAGGGGCCCTTAGTCTATTTAACGTAGGAGCCAGTTTTGTCACTTCGGACAAGTGCATCTAAGCCATGAATCCTCGAAACCGGAGGGACATGACAGAGAACAGAGAACCTTTCGAAGTCCAATGTATTATAAGCCCTTCAGGCCTGCTGCTTGCTGGGCAAGATGAACTTTTCTTCTGGCCCATTTTGGTGATTCTTGTGTTCTCCTCTTGTTTCAGGTTGTGCTTTAATCCTAAAAAGACTCTTATGCAGCTCGTGCCCTTCGCCAGCGACACATCGCTAGCTGTGTGAGGTGCTCTTATTAATCCCCATGGCACAGCTGGCTGGCAGCTACCTGAAAGGATGTGTGAGCAGGGGGAAGTCTGGGGAACTCTAGGGAGTGGATTTTAGCAGGTGAGGGGCCTAATGGTTCAACAAATGGACTGAGAACTGGGGAAGTCATAGTTCAAATATCACTTCTCACACCAACGCTCCTTCTGACCTCTACCTAACATTGCCTCAGATACCAGCTTAGAGCTGATCTATTACCTTGAATTAACGTACATTAACGTGTGTTAATTAGAGTTAAGTGCATAGTGAGTAAATAGGCCACACTGAGAATATTGGGACGTTGGTTAATTGGTTAATATTGGGACGTGTGTTAACTGGTTAACATACACCAATAAATAGACTCTTTAGATTATAAGCCCTATGGGGCAGGAACCTGCCTACTGTAGCTGACCTATAACTCACCTTGAGTAAAGGTTTAGAAAGCCAAGTAATTAAATCCAAAATCCAAACTCAAATCCACCCCTGGAATGTGGGGACGTCAGTGTAATCCTGGAGGTGGGGAGCTCTGTGCAATCTGAGCCTGAGCAGCTCTAAATCTCTGCCGATGGGGTTTCAGACTAAACCTCGCCCACGTCTCAACTCCTTCTAGCTCTCAGACTATATCTTGCTTGTTTCTTGGGCTCTGTGTACAACTGATATACACTACACAAATCAGGTGAATAATAATAGTGTGTTTTGGTATGAGCTGTCCCGTTTCATGGCGCCCTCTCGCTCTTCTAGTTTAGCTTCTCTGGTATATGTATTAAAAGTGGCAGTGCTAAACCTGCCACACCGGTGTGCACCCAGGGACAGCAGAAGCAGGTGTAAATGTGCCCAGGTATGTTGCCGGGTTATGCAGGTATACTTTTTAACATTTTGCAAAGTATGCATGCAAACTCGAAAACTCCTCCCAGAAACACTTACGTCACGGATGTATGAAAGCATATGTAGGACTGCATCCTGCATATATTTTTATTCTTGTACCTCACAGCAAACTGACATCTTTCACAAGTAGAAAGGCTATTTGCCCTCCATATTTCTTGTTTCAGCACATTCTCTTTCCTCGGTCCACTCTGAAACTGTCCCTATTGTATTTATTTACGTCTATCACAATGCTGATTACCTCATGTTTATAATGGTGGGAGGAGCACTGAAGATTTAATAAGATCATAGTACATTGCTTCTTGGAACTGAATTACGTATGAATGGAAAAGCCGATCGTATCGACCATGGCTCCGTGATTGCATAGTGCTGTATGTACTGACCGTGCTTAGCAAACAGTCATTGTTCCGTACCTGTACATACAGTCAGATAAGGCTCGGATATACCTATGACTGGTGTGTGTCTCATTGCTGAGTGGGAGTTAGACTTTATAGGAATTCAGAGCCCTGGCTATTGGCTTTAAGGTTGGAATTTAAATTCCTTCAGCAGAGCTGATAAGACAGGTCTTGTGCAATCCTTTACTACTTCACGGTGCATGTCATCAGAGATGTGACAACATTGTGTCTGGAAGCACACAGATTGTAGGGAAGGAGAGGGGTGGTAGGAGGGAAGGGTACTTGGATTTTGGCTAGATCCACCTAAAAAAATTAATGTAGAGAGGTCAACAAATATATTGTAGAAAATATCTTTCATTAGAATAAACTTATTTTTTTAAATTTAATATTTGTTCATTTTCAAAAGTACAAACCAAGAGAGAAATTACAAAGCTATTCCATATATCAAGAATACAATACCACAGAACAACCTATAATGAACAATACATATTAAAAAAACAGATATCAAAGGAAGGTGAGGAAACACATTAGACAAACCAATTTCCAAGCATAGCATTGTAGGATATGCCTATGCTAAACCTAGAACATCAATGTCAATACCCCCGTTGACCCCATGACTCTGGAAAATACTCACTCAGAAACCACTTCATCCTTCAATAATGTTTCCTGAATGCTAATTAATGACTCCATAAAACTACAATCTTTACCTTGATGCAAGAAGAATATGAGACTCAGAGCTAAAGCTCTGCGACCCAACCGAATAACCTTCCTCCAAATTCTTTGAGTTTTCAGAGACACTTTAAGAAATACATAAATCTGAGAATGAAAGGTTTTCAACCGCTCTTTGAAAAACAAAGACAAAACCTTATCTCTGCCCAAAAAACTCCTACAGGTAGCAACCATTACCCCATGCGGATCTCAGTTAACTTCCCCAATGCATCCTGGGTAGAAGAGGAAACATTCTTAACTAATCCAGGTATATAATAAACTTTATCAGCGCCTGACCTTGGGATCCAAATGCAAAATATCAATAAAAGACTGCTTCAACAGTATGGAAAAGTCAAAATCCAGAAATCGATAGAACCTGGTGAATGTTTTCCAGCCTCTCAGTTTTATTCTCTAGTAACAAACTACCGTTAATGCTTCCAATACCTCGGGTCGTTTTACTCTGATCCTCCACGGCTCTTCTGCACTGCCCCAGGATCAGACAGTTTAACTACTGTCTCTCCTGAACATTTATGGAGCTGGGTAAGACAAACAGACAATAGAGTCCCTAGTTTAGCTACTATACACCATATTTCAAAATTAGTAACCTTTCCCAGGAGCCTCAGAGGTAAAGTGCCTCCAAACTCTATACACCCAGAAAAGGTCACTGGTTCCAAAGACGTCATAGACTGTCCATCCATAGCAGATCCAGGCTTGGAACTTAAATTAAATCTAGTTTTCTTGAACCAACATAGTTGGTCTCAAGGAACAATCTTGAAAAGATAATTTACCTGGTGCTTCGATAGCCATTCTCCCGAATGCTCCTGTTTGGGAGTACCTCAGGGGAATTCAACCCACCATTTCCAGCTGGCTGTTGAGGTGGTGAACGCATTATGGGGCTCAGAGAAGCTTCTTCAATTGACTATTCCTCCATGGACCCCAACACTTTTAAATCTGAATAACCATCCAATATCACAAATGAATCCATAGGACCATGAGAGTTTCCCTTTCCTACTCATCGTATTTTACATAAACAAACACCATAGCCGGGGCAATATCAGCAATGGGGTTCCTCTAATAATAAACAGATAATAATATCATCTGCTCCTCAGTCAGCTTGCATATAAGTACACTCTCTGCTCTACCCCTGCCCCATACCCAGCTACAGCCATGACGCATTGGACAATATTATCATTCCATTTCTGCACATAACTCTGGTTTATACACAGAAAATACCTTTGAAAACTGCACTCATAATGTCTTCTTTTATAAGATGTTTTTACAGTGAACGGCATCTGAGCCAGTAAAGATCCTTTTGCTTTATAGCCACAGGAGCCGACAGAGTAACAAGAATGATCTGTAAGGGTGCAAGCTACTGTTGTGACATGAGTTTACTGGAGCCCCTACTCATATCATGAGATGCAGGAGAGGGAAAGAAGGCTGAAACCAAAGCCTCGGCACAACCTGCGCCGCAGGGATCCAGATCACTTAGAAAATCCCATGCAAGTGTGTTTGCCTATGGGGGAAGAGACTGTCTCCATTTAAAACATCTCCTTCCCAAGGCTGCAGACTGGCGGTTTCACTTTAGAGAAGAAGGGAGAGGGAGCGAGGAGACTTCCATTGTGTTTCATGCGTTTGCTCCAAACTTTACGCCTCCTCCCATTTCTAACCAAACATCTATCCTGAGCTCTTCCCCCTTCAGGAATTTCCCTATACGTCTGGTGAAGCCCAAGAAATGAACATTCCTGTGGCCTCTAATGACTCCCCTGGGCTGGAGAGATGACAGCAGATAACCCCCTGATAAGAGTGAGAGAAGAAGACAGGAAGGAGGAGGATGGTCTAGAGCTCACCACAGCTCCCAACATCAACTGTCCTCCACTGGGCACCTCTCACAGAGAGGCACTATCACGAAGCCCATTTAAAGATGATTTCCTCCCATTGCCTACAGAGTGCTTGTGAATGGGAAAGGAGGTGCATGTCCCTCCACCGCGGCCTGTGCCACTGGGTGCAGCTGGTCTCTTGCCTTTCAGCTCTGGTATTTTTCTCTCAGCATATCTCCAGATACCATTGCTTATTCCCTCACTCTGTCTCAAAAGCTATACTCTGCCAGCTCTGTCCCAATGGAGCTCCATTGGTTCCTATCGCCTTCCGTGTTTTCAACATCCTCTCTAGATAAGAACATGAGAACATAAGATATGCCATACTGGGTCAGGCCAACTGCCCATCAAACCCAGTATCCTGCTTCCAACAGCGGCCAATCCAGGTCTCATGTAGATGGCAGGATCCCATACAATAGCAAGATCCCATGTTGCTTACCCCTAGCTTTCCCCAGGTCTGCCTTAATATAATCGTATTATGGATATTTCCTCCAAGAACGTATCCAAACCTTGTTTAAATCCACTTATACTAACTGCTTTTACCATATCCTCCAGCAACAAATTTCAGATCTTAATTGTGCATTGAGTGAAACAAAAGATTTTCACGAATTTGTCTTAAATGCATGATTTAGTAAGTTCATTGCATGTTCCCTAGTCTTTGTACTTTTAGAAAGGGTAAACAACTGATTTGCGTTTACCCGTTCCACGCCACTCAGGATTTTATAGACCTCTGTCATATCTCCCCATGTCTGTCTCTTCTCCAGGCTGAAAAGCCCTAACTTCTTTAGCCCCTCCTCACAAGAAACTTGTTCCAGTCCCTTTATCATTTTCGTCACCCTTCTCTGTACCTTTTCTACTTCCACTATATCTTTTTGCTTCCACCACTTCTCTGACCCTCATCCTAACTGACCCCCTATCCCCTCTTTCCTTATCCATTCTCTAACCTCTGTCACATCACCTAATCCATCCTCAACGAGGGGGCGGATCCTTCTCCATTGCTATCCCAATCTGGAATATCTCACTGCCACCTACTGCCCTTTCTCTCCCTCTTGTCAAGCCTTGCCTCCAGAATTGATACTGGTCTCTCCTCCCGTCTGGGTGCTCATTTGTCTTTTCAGTCAAGGTGTGGTGTTATCAGGAATTTTACTAGTTCCCTTACATTTCCCAGGTGCTTTGTAAACCCCCTTCTATGAAAGGCATCCCTCTGATGCCCTACTATACTGCCTGATAATCTGGGCCAGCCTAATGCAGGAAAACCTGGAGATCCAGAGTTAAACCCCATCCACTCACTATCCAACCCTGCCAACTCTTGTACAGTAGGGGCAGAGTATCTCCAGATGTTTAGAAATAATGGCCCAAGATTCAAAGGATTTATGCTCCTAACTTCAAGAGTTTTGCTCTTAAATCGGCCTCTCTGAAACTTTACTAGGGCTGAGTGCATAAATTTTTGCTCAAAATTTCACAAAACTTCTAAATGTAGAAGCACAAAAAGTGAGTGGCAACAGCGATGAATTTAGGATGGGGGGTAAATAGTTAGGAACTTCGTACTAACTTTCAGCAGTAGGCTCGTAAATCTAAGCAAACGAATGCAAGCCTATATTTATAAGCATGGTGTGGAGGGGGGGGGGGGCATGGCATACTCAGAAGCTGCAGCTAGTCATAATAAAATACCTAGCTGCTGCTGCTTTAAATAAAATTGGATATTCAGCGTCAAAAGATATCCATTTCCCGCCACTGAATATCTGGACAGCGCTAAGCAGTTAGAGATAGGGCAGCCGTTCAATGACCCTAACGTAAATCGCTTAAGCTATCCTGTTAGTGGCTAAATGGATATCAGCTGTCACTGATCCCACTCTGCCCACAGACTGCCCCGGTTTCAACTGGGTGTAATTTTGGCGGTCCGTGGGGCTATTCAGTGGCACAAACTGGTTAGTGACACAGAATACTGCGCTGGACACATTTCTGCGCGTCAGAAGATCTGCTAACCGACTAAAAACATTTTGACTATGCCCCATAACCTTTAAACTCCTAAACTGCGATGAATTTTCTGCTGAAAAGTTAGACTTCCAAGTTGGGCTGAAAATGAGGCACAAATTTAGGAGCCTAATTAAAGAACTCAGCTTTTTTTAAATATCAGGCCCAATGAATATAAGATTATTATAATTCACTTGCTAGGGCTCTTTAGTAAGGCAGCACTATGGACACGTATTCTCGAGCACAACACTCCAGGAGACGGTATCTTTCTATGGGCTCCCCTCAGATCTTAGGTGAGTCACTGTATCTCCCTGTTCTAACCCCAGATGAGTCTGTGACTCTGTGTGACTCAGGACGAGTCATTTTATTTTCCTGTCTATTCGTCCTCACCACCACCAAGCACACACTGCATAACAATAACAGGGGGTCATGGCTGGGGACTTGATTGTGCAAAGGTGACTAGTAACCTGGGGACTGGTGCCAGAGGAATTGTGAATCCATGGACTTTTAAATCCAACAATTGTATCCATTGCCCAGCAAGACGAGGTATCGGAGTGCTCACTGCTGTACCTCAGTGCCTCTGAAACACAAAGATCCACCTTACAGAGAATCTCGGCTGCACATCTTTTGGGTCTACGCTTGTGCCGTCTGCGAGGTTGTTCTGTGCCCATAGAGAAAGAGGAATGTGATATACAAGAAAAGGAGAGTAAAGTTAACACTTCTGTGTGCTCTCTTCACAAAGCAGACGAGTCGTGCCCGTGTCTGCATGGTGAGGTTACTGTGGGCTTCCACAGGCAGCTCTTTCATGCCTTAGAGGGCAGGTGGGAGTACAGCCCCCACTGCGCCCCCTGCTTCAGGAGAAAGGGGCACAGGACAGCCACCCCCAGGGTATCACCAGGGTAACCGCTGTGCTGGCTAAACAAAGAGACATCTGGAGAGCAGGAAGAGGAGAGCTCGGTCCCAGCCCACTTTCTGCCCTTTGTTTCTGTTTGTTTAGGGTGGGCTGGGGGAGGGAGATCTCTGATGGATGGGGGGGGGGGGGGGTTGGAAGGGACCCAGGCATGTAGCTGCATGCATGCACACCGGAAAGTGAAAAGATACATGTTTTACAGGAGGAAAAGGAAGTCGCTGTGTAATTGCAAGCTGGGGAGGGGAGGGAACGAACCTCATCTGTATAGAAAAGAAAAATGAGCTGACATCGAACCGGCTTACTGTTTCTGCAGAAACAACAAGAAATAAAGCTAATTTTTAGACTTCAAATGCCATTTAAATAATAAACCAAGTGTTCTATGGATAGACACAAAATAGGAAAACCCCTTTAAAATGTCAGGCTCAAAATCTACCACTATCCAGAGCCGGAGCTACCCATAGGTAACTTGGCAGTCACCTAGAGTGCCAATGGCCATCCTATTTTCGCTGCCGCCGCCCCTCTCCAAAACGTGCAGTAGTGGCAATACTTTTAAAATAGCACCGCAGCGCAGCGCTTGCCATCACCTCCGGCTCTATAGTGCTGATCCCACTTCTGCCCCCATGCAATAGGAAGTGGAATTGGAGGGGTAGAAGCAGGAACAGCCCCGTAGCGCTGGAGGTGATGGTAAGTGCTGCAGTGAGAGCAGAGGGGCCCTAGGAATGAGGTTTGTGTAGGGTGCCCCCTATCCTTCCACCGGTCCTGCCACTACCTCTTACTGATTACAAGAATTTATTGTTACCAAACACGTGCTTTCCTGTTTGTATGTCATTGCCCAGCAAGGTATGAGTGTTCACAGTTTTGGGAATTTGGTAATGTGTCTGTTTTAAGAACCTGGTTCTCAACCCAGGAAGAGCTTAGTGGTTAGAGCAGCAGCTTGATGACCAAAGAGAGCAGAGTTCTAATCCTACTGATACGTTTGTGGCCTTGGGTGAGTCACTTAACCTTCCATTGTCTCAGGTACAAGCTTAGATAGTAGGGCCTCATGGGACAGGGAAATACCTAATGCACATGAATGTAATTCACCTTGAACTATCAGCGGAAAGGAGTGAGGTAAATCAAATGAATAAACAAACCCAATCCTGGTGTACCCCTTGTAGATCTAGGGTCTGATATTCAGTTCCTTGGACTAGTGCTGTTAAAGCAGCAAGTCGCTGGCGTTGAACATTAAACCCGGATATTCAATGCTGGGTCATATTCGGCCCTGGTATTTCGTATCCAGTTTGCTGCATTTGCCGATCACTAACCAGACAGTGGCAATATTGAGCCGTTATCCGGTTAGTCATACACGGCAAAGGTTAGGCCAGGGCTTCCTGCGACTGGCTTTCACAGCAGATCACTAGTCGGGTAGTGGCTCAATATCGCCGCTGCCCGATTAGCGATCAGTGCCGCCTCCTCTCTGCCCCAGAACCCTGTAAATGCCGCTGAATATTGGACCCCTGGTTGTTAGGATATCCACAATGAATATGCATGAGAGAGATTTGCATGCAGTGGAGGCAGTGTGTACAAATCTAACTCATGCATATTCATTGTTGATCTACTGAAAACTAGATTGGCTAAGGGGTAACCAGGACTCTGTGTAATTTCCTCTTAGATACCAAGTGGGAAAATCCCCTGGGTAAATTAAGCCCATGACAGTACCTTATTTATTTTATTTTATTTATTTAGCTGTATTTATATCCCGCTTTTCACCGGGTCAAAGCGGTCAATTGGGAGATACATTTAACACGAGGAGATATGACACACATACGCTAATACTTACAGGGAACATGGGCAATGGAGGGTTAAGTGACTTGCCCAAGACCACAAGGAGTACCTATAGGACTAGAAATCCCAGTCCCTCCGGCCTGAGATTGCTGTCCCCAGGTGGGACTTGAACCCCCGGCCCTCCGGCCTGAAGTACCTTGTCCTAACCACTAGGCCACTCCTCCCCCCCTTGGGGGCACCATGGTGCTCAAAGCCAGCAGAAATACACCCCCCAGCCTCTCCCCATGCAGACATCAAACTCTGAGCCTCTAGATCGACTGCTACTGATGCTACTCTACCTGTAGAATATCAGAGGGAAAAATGAACCAAAAATAGACTTCAAGAAAGGGTTGCTGCTCGAATACCAAAATGAGAACAGGACAGGATCCCAGTTCAAGAGCTTCTTATCCTGACATAGGCACATGGCATCTTTCCAATAAAATTAGGGCAAATGATAAAAACATGGATAAAACACCCCACCCTCATGCAAATGAAAATTATAATAGGATAAACCCTGGAAAAACACCACTTCCCCTGACCCTTCTCACCCCTCCCTGGCTTGTCTTTTCTGTGCTGAGGACTCCTAAGTGACGCAAACGTACCTTTGGAATTCCACCGGAAAAAGAGATCCAGCAACAGTGCATATGGTATGAAAACACTGTTAAAAATGGATTTCTGTATCCTTGAAAATAAACATCCATATTGACAATTTATAAACATCAGAGAATGGAAGTCCTAATGACGGCATGTCAGACAGAGGTACAGGAAGCTTATCAGGGCCTGGTGTTGCCTAATAAAGTCGGGTGAACTGCTGCAAAGCGACATATAGGAGTAAGTTTATAAGAACACACTTACTTTTGTCTACTTGTTTCTACAAAATACTAGCACCTTAAGGTATGACATGGACCGCTACAGCAACCCTAGAGCTGATGTAAATATATACGCCTATATTTTGCAAAATGCCTCAGAATTATGCAACTTTATAATCTATGCACATCCTGGTATGCTCCTCTCCTGCTCTGACCACCATGGACCTTGATACTGGGCACTAGTTTATGAGGAGATTCATGTGCATAGGTGCCCACTTTCCATGTAAATGACTAAAACAGACCCATTTAGTCGCCTATTTTCATGCTTAATGTAAGCACCTCCATATAAAAATACCCCCTAAGTGACTTGCACGGAGTGATCCTGAGAGCTAGTGACAGGACTGTGATTAGATCTCACATTGTAGGCATCAGCCTGACTCATCATAACTTTTGACAGCAGCCCTAGAGGCTTGTAAGAGCGTTATAAGGGGTAGGCAGAAAAAAGAGGCTGGGGAAGAGAGACTGGAGGGAACTGGCTGGGGGGTGGGGGGGATGGAAAGAGACAAACTGGTGGAGACTGGTTGTAGGGAGGGGAAGAGAGGGCAACTGGTGGAGAGAGAAAGGGGAAGGAGATAGAGGTCAACTGGGAGCAGGTTTAGTAGTAAAGAGACGGGTCCGGGAAGAGTGGTTGGGAGGTTAATAAGGAATCCACAGAACCAAAAAGGTTGAGAATCTCTGCATTAGAGCTTACTCTACAGCTGTCTCCCAGAAGCAACAGAAATCAGGGCCATACTGAGCCATAAATGCACCCTGGTGCCCCCCATGACACAAGACTTTTGTCACTTGCCCCATTCCCAGCATAGCCCTTCTGCCCCTATCCCCCCCATGTCCAGCATCTGCCCATCTTACACCACCTCCTCATGTCTGGCCGCCCCCCCCCCCCCTTGTCCCGCAGCCACTTTTCCTGTTTCCTTGGTGGTGATGGTAGCAGCAGACCTCGTCCAATTAAAAAAAAATAAGGTGGTTTTTTCCGACTCAACGCTTGCATGGCTGGTCTGATACCGCCCATTGGACGTCCACCGCCACTAAGAGAACAGGAAACGTGGTGACGTGGCAAGGGCAGGCCGGGCAGGCAGCGAGGGGGGAGCCGAGGATGGTGGTGGGCAACCCTAAATGCACCCCTATGTTTTTATGCCCTGTGTGGCCGCACCACTTGCATGTACCTAGGTATGGCGCTCGCAGCAATTTTTGAGCTGCCAATTCTGAATCATGGTCAGAGACAATTCCAGTGCCCCTGAAGGAGAGCCATAAATTTACCATTTCCCATTCAAGACTCGCTTGAGGGATCTCGCTAAGCTTGAAGAATGGTCTAGAGTTTGGCAGCTGAGATTTAATGTTAAGAAACGCAACATCATGCATTTGGACTGCAGCAATCCAAATGAGCGATATAGTATAGGGGGTGAAGTACTTCTGTCCACAAAGAAAGAGCGGGACCTAGGCGTGATTGTGTCTGATGATCTTAAAGTAGCTAAAGAGGTAGAAAAGGTGACAGCAAATGCTAGAAGATGCTTGGGTGCATAGAGAGAGGAATGGCCAGCAGAAGAAAGGAGGTGATAGTGCCTCTGTATAAATCTTTGGTGCGACCTTATTTGGAGTATTGTGTGCAATTCTGGAGACCACACCTTCAAAAGGTTATAAAAAGGTTGGAGTCGGTACAGAGGGTGGCTACTAAAATGGTGAGTGGACTTCATTATAAAGCATATGAGGACAGACTTAAGGTTCTCAATATGTAAACTTTAGAGGAAAGGTGAGATAAGGTGATATGACTGAAACGTTTAAATACCTCTGTGGCATAAATGCACAGGAGGAGAGCCTCTTTTGATGGAAAGCAAGCTCTGTTATGAGAGGACATAGGATGAGGGTGAAAGGGGATAGACCCAGGAGTGATATGCTGAAATATTTCTTTACGGAAAGAGTGGTGGATCCATGGAATAGTCTCCCAGTGGAGGTGGTAGAGATGAGGACAGTATCTGAATTCAAAAAAGCATGGGACCAACACAGAGGATCTAAAGAGGGACCTGTTGTAGTGATTGATATGGAACGGCACACTAGATAGGACATGTGGTCTTTTTCTGCCATCATGTTTCTATGTTTCTAAGACTGGGAGGTGAATCAGAGGGGGAAAAATCAGGACATCAGCTGTAACTGCAACCAAGCAATTAGTCAATTACATAAACCCAACCCCTGCAGGGACCAGAGGGGGGAAATCTTTAGCGCTGGGCACCTGCGAATGATGAAGAAAGGAATCATCACTTTAGACCACTGAAAGTAAATGAGTTAACAGAAACCGATCAAAGCCCTTGGTTTCAGATGAAACTTTTCACAGGCTAATTGAATCTCTTGTCACAGCCCCCCAGGGCTGCCTTTCCTTGGGCAATCAACCATACTAGTCTTCAAGCTCGCTTGCTTCTTCAAACATTCCTCAGCAAGGTTACAAGGTATCGCCCCTATCCTAGGGCTCTGCTGGCTTTTCTTGAACTAATTCCCTGTCTGACTGTCATGTTGTGCAGAATGGGGCAATTTAAATGCTTAATGCAGCATCAGAGATGGTTCTGGTGCAGGTAGCCCCCTGGGTGGGAATGTCGATGGCACACCTTCCTGTCCTGTTGATCCTTGCGAGAATGTCAATGGTGGCACTCTACCCACATCCTACTACAGACTGCCCTAGGAGATAAAGGGTCATCTTGCCACCTCATGTGCTACTTTTTTTTTAGTGAAGGCAGTACCGGTGACCCTGAAGGGTTGGGAGCAGCAAAGGAGGCTATTTTGGAGCAAGCCTTTACTTCACGCCAACAGTAAGCAGGACATTGGCGTAGGTCAAGGGGTGATTTCTTCTAGTTTGTGCATGCTCTCTCTCTCTATCAGCTCCTTCCCTGGAATACAGAAATGTCCTGAAATGGGGTATTGCATAGTTCTATATAAATATTATATTATGTCATTAATGTTGGGATGTTAGTCATTATATTACAGCAGCAATATGCAATGCAATGAAATGTGTGCCTTCGAGTCAATGCTAAATCCTGGTGACCCAGCAGCTCCTGGGGTTTCTTGATAGTGTGACTGTAGAGATATGCATTACTGCCCCGAGAAGAACTGGGTTTGTTCAGTAGGTGAATGCAGGCACCAGTCACTGACCATACCTCAGTGGGGGAGGAGCTGCAGCTGGTGATCGATTCCAATCTGAAGGTTGTTAAGGACATCCAGGCAACAGTTGGAAGGCAGGAGATCCTGGACTTCCTTTAGAGATAGTCTCAGGATAACTGATGCTGAAAACCACATGAGACATTTTTAGGGTGGGAAATCTGGACTTCAAGACTGTTAAAGGTAGAGAGGGGGAAGGCAGGGGGAGGAACTGGAGCAACGAGCCATTGGGGTTTTTTACGTGCTTAAGAAGAGACTTATAACGTTGCCTTGGTCTAGACATGCATTATGGCAGGCACTAAGACAATAAAGTGCCAACTTTTAAGGATTATGAGGGTAAGCTGGCACCTCCCTTCTTTCCTTTATAAATTAGGATTGTAAGAGGCTGAAAGAGTGTGTAAATTTAAGGTGCGATGACTTACACCGGCCCTATGGTTGATGTAAATGCCCATACCTAGTTCTATAAAGAGCACATGTGATTGTGCACGCCGCCCATACTGCGCCCCTGGACATGCCCATAGTGAAAGTACACACAACTGGTCCAACGCACATACTTTCAGAATAGCCGCCAGCCAAAGTATACACAAATAAGCGTGTGTATGCCATGATTTACGCACGTAAATGCACACAGCTTTCTGTGGCTCCTTATAATATGACCATTTCTATGTGTAAGTTTTCCCAGGGGTAGAGCGTGGGTACAGTGGGGGCAGGGGCAATGTACTGTATGAAATACGGCACAGGAAATTTGTGTGAGGGTCTGAGCAGACATAAATATCTGCAGTTACTTTCTACGGGGCGGTTTTCTAAAGATGCATGCATTGCTCTGTATGAACATGTGTGTTTTCCCCACCCAGGTTCCCTGTTATCGGCTTACCCTTTAGAGGGGTGATTTAAAGGAAGTCCATCTGCAAATGGGCGGGATAAAATTGGTGACCATTCAGGGGAGTTTAATCTCAATCACTCGCTCTAGAAAGTTTCTTATTTGGAGCTATGGGGATGGATAGCTAGAATGGAGGCTGCTCTTTCTGTCTCCTGTACACTCTTGGGGGGGGGGAGGGGGAAGCTTTGATCAAGCTCTTGTCTCTAAATAAGTTTGCTGCAATGAACGAGGTCATGAATCAAGGCATTGGAAGCTATGAATAAGTCTTTATTTTAGGGTAATATTTTTCTTTTTCACAAAATTTGGCTGAGAAGCTTAAGAATGTGTTTTGATATCATCATTTTTGTTTTCTTAAAGTTTCCTTATTGTTAAGTGATTTCCTCTTCTGAGATGTTAAAGAAATATTTTACTGAGATTGTAGTTAGATCCTGTCTCCTTCCCAGCTATCCCCAGAGCTTATTATGTTCTGGGTTCTTTGAGACAGACTGATGGTTTTGATCATTTTGGTTAAGTAATTTGACTGCCCTGTTGAAGACTTCCACTGAGCATGCTAGCAATTGGCCAACTTTGATGGCTTCTGTTGTCCTTGCTTCTGACATATAGAATTTAAGACAAATCAATGGATCTATGATGAAATCTTTTCCTGATATTCCCCTTTGTACTCGGAATACATGAAGGGAGTTTCTCAAGCTGTGGTCCGGGGGTTTTGTGCTCTAGACGCAATTTCATGAAATTCCCCAGCAGCAGCTCCCACCAGCAAAAAAGAGAGGAGAGCAGCTTCAAATCACTGGTGAGATCTCCCCGGATCCCGCCAATAAGAGGGAGGAGAGTGCCTGCAAAGCGCTGGCAGGAGTCCCCAGCCCACCCTGGCAGAGTGCCACAGCCTGTCAGACAAGGGAGAGGGCAAAATGAAGGGCAGAGCCCAAGAGAAGGGGAAGGCTTAGGAAGAAAGAACAGAGGGGGGGAGGTAAAGGGGCAAGGTTACAAATGAAAAATATATAAGGGAAGAGTGAAGGCATGGAGCAAAAGGGAAGGGGTGGGGTTAGAGGATGGACAAAGAGAGGGGCTGAACAGGGTCAGAGCATAAGGAAAGGGCTGGGGATAGAAAGAAGAGGGAAGGAATGTGTGTAAGTGCAGAGAAGAGGAAGAGTGGAGGTGGAGGATGAAAACTGGGGGAGGGGCGAGTGAAGAGGAGGCAGAGAAGGGAGTCACTTAACCCTCCACTGCCTCTTATGCAAAGTTAGATAGGGAAATACACCTATATTTCCACAAAAACCTATATTTGACGCTCCCCATGACACACACATGTAATCTACCAGACACTCCATGACACACATGCACACACCACCTGATGCCCCTCATGACCTGCACATGCACACTGACATCCCCATCACACACACACACACACACACCACCCAACACCCCAATGACACTCCTATAACGCATGATTAAACAAACACACCACACCTGACACCCTATGACACGCACACATTCCCATTACCCAACTCCCCCATGATAATACACATATAGATCCAAATATCCCAACACAATACCATGACACGCTCCTAACATGTACACAGACCTAGCACGAACAGACTCACAAATATAGCACACAACACCCCCTATGACACACAGATAAATACAGCACAACACTCCCCATGACATGCAGATAGAAACACACTACACAGCACGCCTCCCATGATGCACAACCAAGCCCTAAGACACAATGTCAATATGCACAGCACATACCCACACATAGACATACATACATACACATGCACAGCCCAATATACACACACTCCCATAGCAGACACAGCTGCAACATCACTGCCTTACAAGCACGCACAGCAAACACACACGCCCATCTCCCCCAGTCTCTGCTGTCCCATGCTCACATCCCCAAAAACAAACAGCTAAACTGCCCGTGGAGATATGCACATTGTAGCACTGACATACAGACACACCCACACAGCTCACATGTACCATCAGTCACTCAGCTGTCCACTCATACATCCCCTGCTGTCCCACTGAGCCACATTTTATCATGGCTATTTCCATCGAGTCCCCCACACAGCATGCCTGAGCCTGTGAATGGGAAAAGGAGAAACGCGCCATCATGTCACGCTCTAAAGTGTGCACTTTTCAACTTGTAAAATCTTGTGGCAGGAATGATGTGTTTTTGATCCTTCTCATCTTTCAGATTTCTTGTACGGTTATGAATGCAGCCTGACCAATTCTACCCCCGATGCTCGGGTGACTGGCTGCTTGGCAGGGTGCGATTACTGGCTGGACTATGAGCAGAAGGGTTACATTCCTTCACGGGTGAGAACTGATTATTGTTTCCAAAAACTGGTCTCCCACTCTTCTGGAATTCTGTCGATTTTTCTTTTTCTTTTCATTATCCCCTTTGCTGTTGAATATGGTGATTATATTTTGTTTCTTTTTTTCTTTTTAATTTTCAAAAGAATAAAAAATATCAAATAGTAATGAATACTAATGTTTTCCTTATTCATCGAAACTGTTTTTGTAAATCACGATGCGATGCCCCTCCTGTTTCCATTAAGATGAGTACAGTTACCACTACAGCCTTTGTGTAATGAATATCAAGGGGTAGAAGTTACGATTTTGATCAACTGAGTTTGCACTCTGGCAGATCTGAAAACAGCAATAGCGTCTACCGCCTTAGGAGTGGAAATCTCTATAGTCCCTAGTGGTATGGGGGAGGGCTCATGGTCATCAATGTGAGCACCACCTGGTGGATGGATTTAGATTCCATGATACACGATGTGGCTAATTGAGTTACTGTAATTATGTGCAGTTTTTGTTATCCATGTTTCCTCTGACAAGTAACTGCAAGGAATCCCGTGTGACGTAAGAAATGCTATAGTGGGTCAGACCAAAGGTCCATGAAGTCCAGTATCTTGTTTCCAATGGTGGACAAGCCAGGGCACATGTTCTTGGAAGCAGATTCCTTGCTGGTTACCCCAGGGATAAGCAAGTGGCTCTCCTAAAGTCTACTTTTCATAGTGGTTTATGGACTGCTGTGTGTGGAGTCAAAAAAACTCTTCTAGAATTTACTTAGAAAGCCTTTGAGCACGTGCAGTATGCATAATGACTGACCTGCGACTCTCCTCTAGGTGTTTATTTGTTTTCCTTTCTGGGATAACTAAAAGACAAAAATGAAGCAGTGGCGTGCTAACCCAATGGTGTCATGGAGCTGTGCAGGAGTCCTCCACTTGCACTGCAATGGTGGGGGGAAGTCATTTTCAGTCATGAGGAGCGGGCAGGATCATACCAACCTAGAAATGTGCCCTGTGCAACTTGTGAACCTGGTGCCTCTTCCCCATCCAGCCACGCATAGGAACTCGCTTTTGTCAGGTTTTCTGGAAGCCCAGTGATGATATTAGTGCTCTGTGTGGCCGTACCGCTCGCACAGCCTTTGGTATGGCCCTGGGAGCAGGCACTGCTGTAATATCACAGCACCTTCCCTCACCAGCAGCAGTGCACATGGAGGACTCCCACGCAGCTTTGCAGGATCGTTGCACTAACTGGTTATTTGATATATTTTTGTTTGGCAGACACTATTTTCATTGCCATAAGGTGAACAGTTGTTGACCTTCATAAAGATAAGTAGCTTTGGAGTTGTTTCAAATTCTGAGCTATGGTGCAATAATATCCAAGCCTGCCTTAGTAGTTATATTTCATCATTTAATTTAGCATATGCTTACAGGCGTAAGGCTCCATCCTTGTGAACGCTGGTGGTATAGCAATAAGTATTGAGAAAAAGCAGCATTGGACATTATTGCTCAAATATCAGGCCAGCCACCAAAGGGGATACCAGCCTCAGGTGAAACAGCTCATTTGAGGAAGAGCTCTATCCAATGCAGCCCCTCTCTGTCCCTCCCTCCATGCCGGAAAATGTTCCAGCTTGGCTTTGAGTTCTGGTCCTGGTGTTTAAGCTGTTTGATTGATGTCATTATCTCCTGATACTTTCAGAGACAGGTCACACCTGAAGGGGCGTACCAAAGGGGCTTGCCCCTTTGGGCAACTTGACCTCTGAGAGTTCTGGTAGTCTCTGTTGAAGGTTAGATATTGGATTAGTGTCTCTTTCAGAGATGTCTGCTATGTGTGGATTATTAGTTGGTGTGGAGGATATGTAAGAATTATTGTCATTTTTTATTATACAATGATAGTTTTTATATGTTATTATTTGCTTCTAGCTTATTTTCTTCATTTTGGGGGTGAGGGAAGGAGGGTTTTATTACCCATCACCTATATTCCTATTTGCCTCATTTCTTTCTTTTCTCTCAAGTCTCTCTTTCCAGGATGTCTTCACTGAAGCCCCCTCCCATCTCTTCCTCTGCCTGATTGAGGTTGTTTTGGCCCGAGTCGTATCTGCTCCTGCAGTCGGAGATGATCAAGCGGGCCTCACTGTATTCCTCCAGAACTCGTTCAATACTTCCTTTTTCTGAGCGCAGCAGAGAGAAAATGATGTCAGATAAGGGTCAGACGAGCCAGTCTTGTCTGCCCATTGTTAGCCCAGGTATAATGCCACAGGCCTCAGTTAATTTCCCATGCAGACATCACACTCATATACCTAAAGTATGAACACAGCACTGACAGCTGAAAAGCAGATCTTCATCAGAGTCCCATGTAGGTGTTACACTGCAACACAAACAGTTTGAATACATCACGGACAGCTGACGAGTGAGACTGAATTAAAAACGTGGGTCGTTTATTCCAAGAAGTGAGTGCAAAAAGAGAACTAACTAACAACGTCATAAAGGAAAGGAACAAGGAAAAAGACCAAAAGAGGACTTACAGAGGCAAAAAACAGGCAAGCTGACCATGGCTTAAAAGACTGTTTTTGTCCTGGTTAAAAGGAAAATGTACCTTTAAAGGGAAGTGTTCCTTATAAACTAGACGATACAATCAGTGCAGAATCTAAATCTCTCACAGACTGGGTACAGTTGACCCTGCCATTTCAACAGAAATTCTATAAATTATTTGATTTGGACTGCATAAGATCACCACATATTTATACCTATGCTATGTTGCAACCAGAGGTTCTCTGTGTGGGAAAGCATTTGATCAGATTGGTTTTCTCAGCCTGCTTTTTGAACATATGGTGTTATGCTTACCTAGACCCTGTGTCCTTCCCACAAAAACGTTCAAAGAAAATTGTCTGTCAAACAAAGACTGACTGGTATTAGCAGGGCCCAGATAAGATGCTATCTGCTTTAAAGGCAGAACTGATCATATCTTGAAACTCTGCCAAATATTTACTCACCTCCAACTGAAATCCTAATCAAAACACAGATGTAATTCACATCTTTAGAAATCTTCAGAGTTAAAAAAAAAACCTAAAAACTTTCTTTATGAATCAACTGACCCTAGGTTTCCAGCTTTGTTAAAAGTTTTTGTCCCCTAGAGGGTTTTTTTCTGAACAGTAAAAGTTTTGTATGAAATGTAGAAGGCAGATCCCAAGGGCCCAGATGGGCAGCTAAATTATGTGACACCGAGCCACAAATCCCCCAGACATTCCTCAGGATCTGCTTTGCAAAGCGTGCTGGAAATGGCCACACTGGGCAAGTCTTCTGCTCCCAGTGAAAGCCTCTAATGTGCCCTAAACTACCTGCGCCCTGTGCCTGCAGTTTCTCCCTTTGTTTCAACTTGCTCCGTGTGAAGGGTTTTGATGCAAGACCAGGGGTAGACTATGTGCAATCCTGCACACAATGCAAAGTACACACTGAAAGGGAGAAGAGCCGCCCATGCCCTGCGAAAGTGCCCAAACATTGCCCCACGACCTTCCCTGCATCCTCTTCAGGTGAGCCCCCCCGAGAGCTTCCAAGCCTGCACCTTCCCTCCATCGGATCCATGGGGCGCCGACCCGAGGAAGGGAGCAAAACTCTTTAACCTTTAGTCCTCCAAGATGGGCAAACGACGTACAGGTGGCACCTTTCAGGGTATCGACAGCACGACATATAAAGTCTTAGCTTTCACTCACCTGTTGGAAACGAACCGATCCCGCAGGTTTCGTTTTTCTCTCCGCCTCCCACCCCGTCCCCGACTTGTAAACTAGCCTCTGAGGTATTTCACTTAACTTCAGGCATTAGCCGCATCTCAAATGCCCACAGGCTGAAGACATCTGTCTCTGGGACAAACCAATCTTCCCAGGGAAAAAGGGGAAACTTCATCCCATGCTTCTTCTAAAGCGAATGGGTGAAACGGTAGAAGTTGCTTTTCGGCATGAAGCATAGAGTTGAGGACGATTGGTTACGAGAGAGGGACCTTGAATTCATTTGGGACGTTCTTCTGCTGCGTTTTAGAGGGACCCAGCTCTGCGCTCCCCCTTTCTGCCTGGGATCCAGCGCCCATGTCTGGGGAGGGGGGCTGAACTCAGTGAATCAGAGAGGGTTGCCTTGTGCAGGACAATGAGACCCCTGCCGAGGTCTTTTCTTCTGCCAGACCTTGAGGTGAAAGCACAGAGAATAGAAGCACGGCGTTTTTTTCACATCCGTACTCACAGAAGCGTGTAAGGCGGCTGCCTATTAACGTTGCATTAGTGATGGATTACCCGGAGCTGGCCGATGCAGGAGGGGCAAAGCCTGAAGCTGGTCTCTGCAAAAAAAAAAAAAAATAAAAATATATATATATCAAAGCTCAACTGTCGGGAGAACTCTGTTCGTAAAAGAAAAAAAAATCATTGGATCTTTGCAAGGGGAGAGAGAATGTAAAAGTACAGTGATAATTCAGTTCAATTGAATCACGAGTTTCATTACTTTGAAAACTGATTTGGAGGGCTTGATGCAGAAACCCCGCGGTAGAGCCTTAGCGCACGGTTCCCTAACAAGTTTAGCGCAGACGTTTTGCTCAGTGGCTATACTTTGCGTGCGGAAAGTCTGCGCTAAACAGGGAGAGCAGGCCAGGCACATGCACTAGCAGCACCTATATCCTGCGCACAAAAGGCACTTGAGCACGTGTACTGGATTGCTATGTGCTGCATAAGAGCAATAATATTCTGCTGAGAAGTTTTGCTCAGGTGTGGGTGCTGAGAAATTCTGTGCACAGGGCCGGCCTGTCCACTAGGTGAGCTAGGTGGTGGCTTAGGACAGCTGACCCCGGTGGGCAGCTTCGTCAGCACTCATGATCTGCCATTTCTGATGCCCCCAAGCCGCAACCTACTGTCTGTCTGTCGGAGGAGGGGGGTCAGAAGCGGCAGGTCATGCATGCTGCAACACATGTCTTGCCAGACTGCCGCAGGCCACAAAGGGGTGGCACAAAACTGCCACTTTTAAAATAATGCCATCGTCACCCACCTCCCCCCAAGACAGAATCACCGGCAAAGGGGGTGTGTGTGCGTGTGTGTGACAGAAACCTTTGGGCCAGCCCTGTGTGCAGAGTGCTCTTGCTCCTACGGGCTGCATAGCATCCCAGCACACGCACATACATGGTTACAGCGCTCCTCCCCTGCCATTTTCTTTCAGCACTAGCAAAGCCAGAACAAAGTTGTGGGGCCTGTGCGCTCAAGAAACAGGCCTAAATTCCTGCCCAGCAACAGTCGCACACCTTTAACGTGCTCTCAGACCTCACGTTAAAATCCCAGCTTTCAGCTCACCCTTCTGCTCTTCTGTGCACCTCTCTGCATCTGCACCGCACACAGTAGCTAATTGCTTCACTAGCATCTATTTGAATGGATGTTGATGCACCGCGTGCTGTTGCTAGCATAGGTTTCTGCGCAGTGATTACATTTGCGGTAAATCCCTTTCAGGCCGATGTAGAAAGCTAGCGCGGGCTTTTTACGAGCCCATAACACCACGTCTAAGCACATTTTACAATCCTTTAAATGCAGGAAATAGACGTAAATGGCGACGGAAAAACTAACACCCAATTAACGCCATGTATATTTAAATCCAAATCATTGCTACACCTGATGTAGAGACAGGTGTAGAGGATTTTGCAACCAGCCATAGCGCCAACATTTTACAGGGTCTGAGTAAAAGTAAACCTCTAATACGTGCCCCCGCCTGTATTTTGATGGCACTGGGTGCTGTACCCGATGCCTAGATCCTTTTCTCCTTAGATGATCAGGCATCGGGAAAAGCCCCCATTGCCATCAAAACACAGAAAGTAATCACCTGATGGTCTATCAGCCCTTGAACCTCTCACCCAAAGTAAAAGTGAAATCACCCCCAAGCAAAAATAAAGTAAAATTTACCTGGTGATCTAGCGGCCCTTGAACCCCCCCCCCCCAATCCCCCAACCCAAAGTAAAAGTGAAATCACCCCCCAAGCAAAGAAAAATAAAGTAAAATTTACCTGGTGGTCTAGCGGCCCCTAAATCTAAGTCCCCCAGTACCAAATAGGCAGGAGCGGTGCCAACAGTATTCTGATGGCATTGGGGATGATCACGGAATCGTCAAAAGCCCCTGATGCCATCAAAATACTGTCAGGGGCTGGTGTCTCGACAAAAACTAATTATCTGGTGGACAGAAAGTAATTACCTAGCGGCCTGGCCCCGCATATATGGCAGTCTAACCCTGCCTGGTGCATCGTACGCTATTTTACAAAATGGTAGACCAGAACGGGAGCACGTAGGCAGTGCTCCCGCCTATTTGGTACTGGGGGACTTGGATTTAGGGGCCACTAGACCATCAGGTAATTTTTACTTTATTTGTTTTTACTTTGCGGTGATTTTCTCTTACTTTGGGTTTTGGGGTGGGGCTTCAAGGGCTGCTAGACCAGATTTCACTTTTCCTTTGGGTGGGAGGTTTCAGGGGTCGCTAGACCACAAGGTTATTTTCTTAGCAGGTGTGGGGGGTACAGGGGCCCGCTAGACCACCAGGTTATTACTTTTTGTCGGGTCATCGGCCCCCGGCAATGTTTGATGGCATCAGGAGCTTTCTATGATGCCACAATTGTCCCCGATGCCTTCAGAATACTGTCAGGTGAGGAGATCTGGGCCACTGGGCCACCAGGGATTCTCTTTTATCGTGCACAGGCCCTGACAGTATTTTGATGGCATTGGAGGCTTTTCCCGATGCTGCGATGGTCCTTGGTGCCATCAAAATACTATCAGGGCTGATATGCAAATTAGCTGCGCGGTGCCTGGAGAGCATGTCAAATTAACGCAGGCATCTCGTGCGCATGTGTTTGGCTTGCTCTCCCAGTTTAACGCTGCGGTGGCTCATTTGCATGCTCATGGTTACCACAGTGGGCATTTGCATACCCCTAACCTTCCTGCATCAAACGTTAAAATGTGTGCATGGTCAGGAACTTTCAAAAATTGATCCAGTGTGGGTCCGGCGCTGGCTTTCTGCATCAGCCTGTTTGTACGTTCTGTACGTTCCATCCTCGAATTGGAATGTTACAAGATTCTCAAGGATCTATGTTGAATGATGCTGAGAAGATCAAGAAAAGGTGGTAAGAATATACAGAGTTTTTAAATGATAAAGATCAAGTGGACAAACAGCTGTTTCAACTTGTACCTTATGATCCGGAACCATTGGTGATGAAGGCAGAAGTCGAAGCAGCATTGAAAGCCTTATCAAAGAACAAAGCACCAGGCATTGATGGCATTCCCATAGACGTATTACAGCAATCTGATGCAGCAGTTACCATACTTACAAGGCTCTGCCAGGAAATTTGGAAGACAACATCATAGCCAACTGACTGGAAAAGATCTGTGTTTATACCAATACTAAAGAAAGGTGATCCAACTGACTGTGGAAATTATAAGATCATAAGATATGCCATACTGGGTCAGACCAAGGTCCATCAAGCCCAGTATTCTGTTTCCAACAGTGGCCAATCTAGGTCACATGTACCTAGCAGTTTCCCCAAAAGACACAAGTTCCACAATGCTTGTACTGGGTCAAGCATTGATATCTTCGGTCACAATTATCGCACAATCGCTCTGATCCCACATGTCAGCAAGATTCTACTGAATATTATTCAAAAGAGACAATCAGGGTTACTTACCTGTAACAGGAGTTCTCCATGGACAGCAGGATAAGTCATCCACACCAGGTGACGTCATTCGACAGCGCCGAGGACGGAAGTAGTCTTTCTCTAGCCCAGAAGGCGTTTCCCTTCTGGGCATGTTCCAGCTGGCCCTACCCCTAGGCCCGAGCTGAGCCAGGTGCTAGGGGCGATAGGGCCAGGATCTGAGCAGGATCCCTTACAGGGGAGGAGGGTGGGAAAGTGTGGATGACTTATCCTGCTGTCCACAGAGAACTCCCGTTACAGGTAAGTAACCCTGATTTCTCCTAGGATAACCAGGATGAAGTCATCCACACCAGGTGCCTCCCTAGCTGTGAAGGCTGAGGTGGAAGGGGCCCTGTCAGGATGGTACAGGACATATCACACAGAGTGGATTAAAAAAGGGCTTTATTCCTGTCGGTCAACAGACCAGACAACTTGTTCAAATCAGTGAACATGTGCAATTCAGGCAGTAACATGTGCAATCACCAATGTCCTTCAATAACATATGCAAATTAGACAATGCATGTGCAAACTGCGTGATCCCTTCTGAGCGATCGTCATGGCTCGGTACGGCTCAGGGGGCGCTGGTGGCCGCCAGGACTGCCCGCTCCTGTGTCCAGAGGTGGAGGCAGTGTGCCCCCCAGCCGACTGGAGAGGCATTGGTGGTGATGGTCAGTTGGTGTGCCAGTTGGGAGAGAGGTCTCCCGCATGTTAGGTTCCTTCCGCGGGTCCACCAAAGGAGGGATGAGATCACTGTCCTGTCCAGAGGAATGGCGATCTCCAGGGACTGTGAGTGTTTGGACCAGCACGCCCGTAGATGCCACTGGAGGCGGCGCATGTGGAGCTTCGCTAGGGGTACCGTCTGGGTGACCAATGCCATGTGTCCCAGGAGGCGAAGGAGTACCCCTGCCCTAGGGGACCATTCTGATTGCACGAGGTGTGCTAGGTCTCTGATGGTGCTTACTCTCGGCTGGGGAAGGAAGGCCTTTGAGCAGGTAGTGTCTATTAATGCTGTGAGGGGTGGAGGTGCGATTTTGGGTAATTCACCAGAAACCCCAGGAATGTCAGCAGGGAGATGGTTGTTTGAGTTGCGCGCTTGGCCTCCCTTGAGGAGGGGGCAGAAATAAGCCAGTCGTCCAGGTAGGGGAAAACGCTGATCCCTTGTTTGCAGAGATGTGCGACTGCCACCGCCACACACTTCGTAAATACCCATGGCGCGGGAGATAGGCCGAATGGGAGGACTTTGTACTAGAAGTGTTTCCCGGTGGCTTGGAAGCGCAGGTACTGCCTGTGATCCTTGTGTATGGGGACGTGTGTATATGCATTCAGGAGATCCAGGGATGTGAGTCACTCCTTGGGTTGGATGAGCAGCAGGATGGTTCCGAGGGAGTGCATCCTGAATTTTTCCTTGGTGATGAATAAGTTGAGCTTGCAGAGATCGAGGATGGGCCGCATGCCGCCAGATTTCTTGGGAACTAGGAAGTACCTGGAGTAGAAGCCAGTGTTGATTTCCGCCTCCGGGACAGGTTCTATGGCGTTGGAGGCCAGGAGAGATAGAATCTCCGTCTCCAAGGAGGAGGTGGATTGTTTGCAGCGTGGGATCGCCTGTTGTAGAGGTGGCGACAGGAACTTTATCCGGTATCTGTTGGCGATGATTGCTAGGACCCATTTGTCTGTAGTGATGGACTTCCAGGCTGGCAGGAACATGGCCAAGCCCCCCCCCCCTATAGGAAGGCTGGCCTCAGTCTTCCCGTCAAAATGCCTGATTGGTCCTCCCTGGTGCTGGCTGAGATGGTTTTTGCTGTCTCCTTTCACGTTGGCGGGGCTTTTGCCTGTAGGATGAGTGAGAGGGTTGTGGCTGTTGTTTATAGCGGGGCTGCTGCCATTTTCGGTAAGACCCGTATTGACGCTTGGATGAGGAAAAAGAGAAGGGCTTCTGTTGGTAGGAGTTCTTGCGGATAGGCCGTTCTAGGCCTTCATCTGCGAGGGTCTGTAGTGTCGTGCAGTGGTCCTTCAGAGCGTTGACGGTGTCGTTGACTTTTTCCCCGAACAGGGTATCCTCAGTGCAGGGGGCGTCAGCAATGCGATCATGTGTGTCCTCTCGTAGGCCTGAAGCTTTGAGCCAGGCGAGGTGGCGAGCTGAAATAGAGGTAGCCGCAGTGCAGGCCACCGCATCAAAAGCATCGAAAGCTGCCCGCACCTGATGTTTTGTACACTCCTGCAGGTCTAGGAGAGTGGTTGAGGCAGTTGCCTGCATCTCCTGGTTGGAGGAGGAAATGGTTGCTTTGAGCTTCTCTACCAGGGTGTCCTGGTACAGGGTTTGTTGAAACTGGTGGGCGGAGACTCTAGCACATAACATCGATCCCTGGAAGGTCTTTTTCCCAATGTCGTTGAGGAGTCTTAGTTCTTTGCCAGGCGGAAAGTTGGCTTGTGTCCGCGTGGACTTGGAGTGTTTGAGCATGGACTCCACGACTATGGAGTGGTGAGGGAGTTGTGTCTTGTCAATGCCTGGAGAGGGCTGAACTTGGTACTTCGCATCCAGCTTCTGAGATACCGGTGTCCCTGAGGTAGGGTTCTGCCATAGGGTGAGGCGGTTTTCTTTTAGCAGAGGGTGCACTGGAAGATGCGCTGAGGGGCGCGGAGCCTCCAGGAATTTTCTTGCGGCTTGAGTTTAAATCCAAATCATTGCTACACCTGATGTAGAGACGTAGTGCAGGCGCTGGGGAGACTCAGGGCATCTGTGACCTTACGGAGGAACTTGGGATAGATCAGGTCCTCAGGGTTGCTGAGCAGATCCGCTGGAGGTACGGGGGGCTCCTGATCTGCGGGTGGGGGGTTATCCCCTGAAGCCACAGATTCTGGGGCAGCATTATCTTCTGTGTCACTGTGGGCAGGTCTGGAGTCTGGCGCGGAGGCAAGGGAGGAGCCCTTGGATGGAGCCGTGGAGGGGAGCTCACTGGAGACATGGTGGAAGGTTCCTGCTGCAAGGTCCATGGAGGAGTGAGCCCATTGCTCAAACAGGCCGGAGAGGAGGCCGTGCTGGAGGCCTCTAAGTGTTGTGGGAGTCTAGGTTGCCCTGGAGAGTCAGCTGCCTCTAAGGGCTGTGGAAGTCCAGGCTGCCTAGGGGGAGTAGCTGCAATGTAGTCTTGCATAAGGCTGCATGGGGAGGCATACCTGCTGGCCGTGTAGGCAGAAGCCTCATGAAAATCGTGTCCGCTGCTGCCACTGGAGGGAGAAAAGCTGGCAGGGCTGCGGTGCCGGCAGCGTCTTCAATCTCTCCGGCGGTGCTACTTTTAGCCTCTCTGGGAGCTGTCTGAGTCGCTTGTGCTGCTGTGTCAGTGAGAGCAGCCCCCCCTGGCGTCGGTGCGGGCTGGATCGATGCATCCGCGCCGAGCGTGTCCGCCGGTGGTGGGAGTGTCGGCGCCGAGACCTGCGCCTCCTGCGATGATGCTTGTCCCAGCGCCGGCCAATGGCGCCACGGGGACGGACCTTGGATCGATTACATCAGCCAAGATGGCCACCGCCATGGGAGCCTCGTGGATCGACGGGGTCAGCGTTGCCTCGGGTTGCTGGCCAGTGAGAAGGAAGACCCCGGAGGGGGATAGAGGTTCTGGAACAGAGCGGCTGTGGGAGGAGGCCAGGATGGCACACCTGGAGCTGCTGAGGCTGCTGGCATCGTCGGGAGCGGCTGAGGAAGCGTGGTCAGAGGCTGCACCGAAGTGGAGGCATTGGCAGGGCTCAGAACGCTGCCGGAAGCTCCAGAGAGGGCTGGAGGTGGTGATCCTGGGAACAGCTCCCGGAGCACGTTCTTTCTTGATTTTCTTGCCCTTGGGGACATGCGAGCGCAATGCGTGCAATCTTCCACCTTGTGAGAGACTCCCAGGCATCACAGACATCGATCATGAAGGTCAGTAAAATTCATCTTTCTGGAACAGCCAGGGCATTTTTTAAAACCCGGTTTTGGCTGTTTGCTAAGCATCTTGATTGCAGATCAGAATTATGTAGGAGAGAGAAGGTATCCGTCTTGCTGGCAAGGCGGAAGAGGTAAAAATGGGTGGCTAGGGGCGGGCCTAGGGGTAGGGCCAGCTGGAACATGCCCAGAAGGGAAACGCCTTCTGGGCTAGAGAGAGACTACGTCTGTCCTCAGCGCCATCGGATGACGTCACCTGGTGTGGATGACTTCATCCTGCTTGTCCTAGGAGAACAACCATACCTGGAACAAGAACTACCTGAAGTGCAAGCAGGGTTCAGGAAGGGGCGAGGAATGAGAGACATCACTGCGGATGTGAGATGGATCCTTGAAAAGACTAAAGAATACCAAAAGGATATCTATTTGTGCTTTATCGACTATAGCAAGGCTTTTGACTGTGTAAACTATGAGAAACTCTGGGCCACATTAAGAAGCATGGGTATACCAGAACACCTGATCGTTCTCTTGCACAATCTGTACATTTATCAAGAAGCAACAGTTCAAACGGAACAAGGAGAAACAGAATGGTTTAAAATAAGCAAAGGTGTAAGACAAGGCTGCATACTTTCCCCCTACCTGTTTAATGTATATGCAGAACAAATCATCAGAGAAGCAGGATTGTATGAAGACAACAGAGGTGTGAAGATGGTGGAAGACTCATCAACAACCTTCGCTATGCTGATGATACCACATTACTGGCTGAAAGTGAAGATGATCTGAAACATTTGCTTCTCACAATCAAAGAACATAGTCTCAAAATGGGCCTGCATCTTAATGTAAAGAAGACAAAGATCATGACATAAGATATGCCATACTGGGTCAGACCAAGGTCCATCAAGCCCAGTATCCTGTTTCCAACAGTGGCCAATCTAGGTCATACGTACTGCCACCCACCCACTCCCTGGACCTTGAGGGTTTCAGGAGGGGCTGGCCTTTGTTGCCCTTGAGGGTTAAGGTTGTAGTTGTGTAGGTGCTCAAGTTGTAAGGCAAGGCAAAGAAAATTTCTTTTGTGAGATTTATTTCCCGCTTTCGCAGTTCAAATGCAGCAGACGTAAAGGAAATAATGTAGCATAAAACAAGGCTGAGAAACTTAACAAAACAAGGCTTTTTACTGCTTGGCTAAATGTCCATTCTGGATCACATTCAATTATCATGTGACCTCCTTTCAGTAACGTAACAGAAAACTATGGTAACAGCACTGTTCCTGAATTGCACACAAAATGCTTTCACTTATTCTCTTCACATAAGCTTCTTTAGTATAGCAATCAGTGAGGTAAGTTTCTTATATTCCTTTATAAAACATTGGCAAGCATATTATTTAAATGTCCTTTTGAATCACACAAGTAGAGCAGTCCATCGGGACTTCCTGCTCTGTAGACGGCAGAGAAAGTAAAGGCATTTCTTCCTCACAGCTGCTCATTGGCTTTGTTACGTTATGAGGAGAAACTGCTCTGCTCTTAAGGAACTCCCTGAATTCAGTGAGAAGTAATTCAGCCTGGGTATTTTCTGAACTAGACTGAGAATATCCTCCTTCAGGTAAATGCTTGTTTACAGTTCTTATCTCTTGGCAATTATCAGTGCTTCTACTTGGACAAGAGTTCAGCGTGAAAGCATTTCCCTTCCCCCACCTATCTCCATATGAAAGTGCAGGGTAAAACGCTTCAGCTGTGCTTGGAGAGTCTTTCAGAGTTTTAAAAGGAAAACAGTTAGGCTTCTCTTGGCTTAACCAATTACTATCAAACTTTCTGCCTTTGTCCTGTCTTTCACAATTAAAGTTCACTCTTTCTGGCTTCCCACTGTTAAGCTTGCTAGCCGTTCCAAACCCACCAGATACTTGTGCTGGGGCTTCTTCCAGGGTAATTCTTTATCCTTCTGCCTCCTGTTCCAAGGTTCTGCTTGGTCCTTTAAACTCCTGAGCTGTAGCCTTGGGTCTCTCAGTGCCTTTGAATTCTCCTGCTTACAGAAGTCTTTCTTTGCCCCTGAGTCTCCCAGGTCCTGTCTGCTCCTTCGTGGATCACAGCTGCTCAGTGGTTCTCTCTCCAACGGTTCCTGGTCATCTGACCTGTCCTCGTCCAGGTGCTTGTGTCCTGACTCCTTCTCTTCGTCTTGCTCCTCTTGCTGATCTGCATCTAACTGTTTCTGTTTCTGGGATCTTAACAAGCTGCCTGAGTACTGCACTGCCCGCCTCCTGCTTGGGCGTGCCCAATCAGGGATTTGGCTTCTCTCCTGCCTTGAGGTGAGGTGTGTTTCCTGATTAGCTCTGTGTTTTTTTCTCTCAGAAGAGAAAATCCTGCATTCCCTTGCAGTACCGGTTCTCTCCACCAGATCACTATCAGTTTCCATTGCTTCATAAGCGTCTCCTACGTCACAGAACCTAGCAGTTTCCCCAAAAGACACATGTTCCACAATGCTTGTACTGGGTCAAGTATTGATATCCTGGGTCTCTTCTTAATAATGGTTTATGGACCTTTCCTCTAGGAACTTTTTTAAACCCAGCTACACTAACAGCCTTTACTACATCCTCCGGTAACAAATTCCAGAGTTTGATTACACGTTGAGTGAAAAAATATTTTCTTTTATTAGTCTGAAATAGTTTACCCTGTAGCTTCATTGCATGTCCCCTAGTCTTTCTATATTCTGATAACGTAAACAATTGATCTACGTTTACCCATTTCACTCCGTTCATTAATTTATAGACTTCTATCATATCGCTCCTCAGCCGTCTCTTTTCCAGGTTAAAGAGCCCTAACCCTTTTAGCCTTTCTTCATAGGAGTAACCTTCCATCTCCTTTACCATTTTGGTGGCTCTTCTCTGAACCTTTTCTAATAACGCTATATCCTTTTTAAGATACGGCGACAAGAATTGCACACAATATTCAAGGTGCAGTCTCACCATGGAACGATATAGAGGCATTATAATATCTTTTGTTTTATTTTCCATTCCTTTCCTTATGATACCTAGCATTCTATTTGCTCTCTTGGCCGCTGCTGCACACTGGTCCGAGGGTTTTAACATGTTATCCACAATGACATCTAAATCTTTTTCCTGGGTGGTGGTTCCTAATGTGGAACCTTGCATCATGTAACCATAGTTTGGGTTGTTCTTCCCTAGGTGCATAACCTTGCACTTGTCCACATTAAATTTCATCTGCCATTTTGATGCCCAGTCTTCCAATTTATCAAGATCCTCTTGCAATTTTCCACAATCCTCTTGGATTTTAACAACTTTAAATAGTTTTGTGTCATCTGCAAATTTGATAACCTCACTCGTTATTCCCCTTTCTAGGTCATTTATGAATATGTCAAAAAGCAGTGGACCCAGCACAGATCCCTGGGGTACACCACTATTCACCTTTCTCCATTGGTAAAATTTGCCATTTAGCCCTACCCTCTGCTTTCTATCTTTTAACCAATTCCTGATCCACAATAGTACACTGCCTCCTATCCCATGACTCTTTAGTTTTGCCAAAGTCTCTGATGAGGGACCTTGTCAAAGGCTTTCTGAAAGTCCAGATAAACTATATCAACCGACTCACCTTTGTCTACCTGTTTATTCACACCTTCAAAAAAACATAACAGATTAGTAAGACAAGATCTTCCTTGTCTAAAGCCATGTTGGTTGTCTCCCATTAGGCCATGACTATATACATGCTGAGTAAGTTTGTTCTTTATGATGGTTTCTACCATTTTTCTCAGTAGTGACGTTAGGCTCACCGGTCTGTCGTTTCCCAGATCACCCCTGGAACCCTTTTTAAAAATTGGCGTTACATTGGCGATCCTCCAATCTTCAGGTATTACAGATGATTTTAACAACTGACAACTGGCATAATCAACAGGTTCATCGTTGAAGGAGAAGAAATTGAAATCGTGAATAACTTTAACCTACTGGAGACCGCACCTTTAAAAGGATGTGAACAGGATGGAGTCGGTGCAGAGGGTTGCTACTAAAATGATTAATGGGCTTCATTATAAAGCATATGAGGACAGACTTAAGGATCTTAATATGTACACCTTAGAGGAAAGGTGGGATAGAGGTGATATGATTGAGATGTTTAAATACCTCCGTGGCATAAATGTTCAGGGAGAGAGCCTCTTTCAATTGAAAGCAAGTTCTGCTACGAGGGGACATGGGATGAGGGTGAAGGGAGATAGATTCAGGAGTGATATGCGGAAATATTTCTTTACAGAAAGAGTAGTGGATCCGTGGAATAGTCTCCCAGTGGAGGTGGTAGAGATGAGGACAGTAACTGAATTCAAAAAAGCATGGGACCAACACAGAGGATCTCTAAAGGTAGAAAGTGGACTGTTGTAGTTGTTGTTATGGAAGGACAGACTAGATGGGCCTTGTGGTCTTTTTCTGTCATCAGGTTTCTATGTTTCTATGTTTCTAACTATTTCAATAAAGAAGCAACCAGCAGTCAAGAAATCAGACGATGCATTGCTCTTGGCAGAATGGCTATGAAAGACTTAGATAAGATTCTCAAGAGCAGAGATGTCTCTCTCCATACAAAGATTCGACTTATTCAAGCCATGGTATTTTCAATAACATCATATGGATGTGAAAGCTGGACAGTGAAAAAGATAGACAGGAAGAAAATTGATGCCTTTGAATTATGGTGCTGGCGGCAAATACTGTGTATACCATGGACTGCCTGAAGAACAAAGCAGTCGGTACTAGAGGAGATCAAACCTAAGCTTTCTTTAGAAGCTTAGATGACAAGACTTTGACTTTCATACTTTGGACACATCATGCAAAGAGAGAGATCATTAGAGAAAGACATCATACTTGCCAAGATAGAAGGTCAATGCAAAAGAGGAAGGCCAGCAATGAGATGGATCGATACAATAACAGCAGCTACAGGTACCAGTCTGTCAACAATGAGCCGCCTGACTGAAGACCACACACAATTTAGGATAGCTATCCAGAAGGTCGCCATGAGTCAACTCCGACTCGACGGCACTTTACAACAACAACTCTATAGAATGTTCTACTACCGGGGCAGAACAGGTTTGGGAATGAATGTGAGAAGTGTGTTCCCCCAAACGTGTTTTTATAGATCAAATCGTGTGGCCAATATGCAGCAGTTGGCAAGGACAATGAAGAAGATACACTACATATTCTGTGGTGCAAGTAGTATTCCAGTGCCGTCTGAAAGAAAAATCTTGCATCAAAACCCCCAAACTTGTATCCGGCAAAATAGAAATGCAATATGTACACTGGCCGCAAGGTGTGTGACTAAAAGTCAGCCCCGATGGTCGTAGAGGATGATCCATAAATATAGCAAATTTTACTAAAATGTCCCATAAATTTGACCCCTAGATTATGCGATGGTTAGAGGCTTGGCAAAACATGGATGCAAGTTTAATATTGACTAGTGTCTCTTCAACAAGTTGACCACTCGAAAAGAATTATGCATAAAGGGCAAAACACCCACTACAGTGTCAAAATCATGTGAAGTTCCTTGATGCTTTTTATTTTGTTCCAACAGAAGCCAATCATGGTGAATATTGCCAGCCCGTTTGTAGGCTCTATGAATGATTCCATCAGGATAACTTGTACTCGAGATCGTAATTCCATAGCACATATGCGAAACTGTTGAGTCGAGGAACATAATCTTCGTGATCTTAAAAATTGGCCAAAAGGAAGGCCATGATGGAGGGAACCAGGATGATGGCTATGATAATGGAGGAGACTGTTATGTTGGGTAGGTTTTCTAAACAACGTAGACGACAGTTTACCTGAATCCTTATAAATTGTGATATCCAAAAAATAAATACAATGGAAATGAATATAAGGAGCAAGTTGAATATTTGACTTTATTGTATTAAGCCAAGTCAAAAAATGTTGTAATTCATCATGGGAAGATAACCAGGTGAAGAAACTGTCATCCAAAAACCTGTGCCAGAAAAGTACATGACTGAAAAAAGGAGATGGATATATAAAGCGCTTCTCCATATCTGAGAGGTATAACATGGCCACCGAGGGGGCCACTGTGGCCCTCATGGCTATACCAAAAATTTGCAAAAAATAACACCATCAAACAAAAAATAATTATGCATGAGAACAAACTACATTAAATCTATTAAAAAAGCTTTCGGTATATGAGGAGGCGCAAACTGAAAAAGTGTAGACAACAAATTCATGGCTTCCCTCTGGTCAATATTAGTATATAAAGATGAAACATCCAGAGTTACAAGCCACACCATGTCCATCGGATAATCCAATGCCATTAACTGACTAAGAAAATCAAAAGAATCTCAAATAAACAATTTGACCAATGATGCTTCCTGCTAAAGAAAAATGTCACAAAATTGTGTCAAAGGTTCTAATACTGACCCACTACATGAACAATTGGTTTCCCAGGAGGATCAGTAATGGATTTATGAATCTTTGGTACCGTATAGAAAATAGGTATCTTAGGAAACGAGACACACAGAAAAGATTTTTCTTTGGAAGTGATCCAACCAGCCATATGTAATGTGGCAGGTGACACAATGCAGTTAGCTCGCAACTAACCACTGCATTTATGCCAAGCACATTCTGCGTTATCAGTTAATAATCACTTCCTTTCTTGGATTCTGCCAAGGCCCTTGGGGCCACTTCTGACTCGTCCTTCTCCGGTCAACTCATCTGTCTTAATAGGGATGTGCGTGGCCAAATAAAAAATTTGGCTTGTGTTCGTTTCAAACAATTTTTTCCCAAGTTTCAGGTACTTTTTTCAGTTTCTCTCACATATTCACTTTTTTTTTAATGCACAAATGTTTTACACGTGCAGATTGACTGCGCACACACTAATTGATAGGTATACATATGAAGAAAATTATTTGCATGCACTTAACATTTTTAGGCACTCAAATGAACCAAATGCATGCCCATAACTAGTTTCTAATGCATGTACCTACCCAGTGAACCAATTCCTTGTATCCCGATCGTGAAAGAAATAAGGCCCACCACAGGGACATAATGAGCAGTTCCTGGGGGAGGAAGCGGCTGAACCAGCAGCTGTTTGAAATTATTGCTGCTTCTGCAGATCCCAGAGAAGGGCGGGGGCTGGAGCAGGGGGGCACGAGGAATGAGGTTCGCCTAGGGAACCTCATGTCCTCAGATCAGCCCTGAAGAAGTGTTTAACAAAGTGGAGCAAATCTGTTATTTAGCCTCCCCTTTCAGCTTTAACACCCCTCATAACTTGTTCTTTGCTTGGCTCCCTAAATGCAGCAGCCTCACAGACTTCCCAGGAGAACTAGGAGCGCGATAGCCCTTTTAGTCCACTTTAATGATAGTTAGATATAAAGAGAAACAAAAAAGGAAAATAAGGTGATCTCTTTCTATTGGACTAACTTAATAAATTCTGACTATCCTGTCCTGAAGAAGAAGGCTTTAAACTTTGAAAGCTAGTCCAGGGCCGTCCCAAGGGCTGTGCAAGCGGTGCGGCCGCAGAGGGCACAGGCATGGAAGGGGTGCCGATGTCATCACTGGGCTTCTAGGAAACCCGGAGAAAGCGAGTTTCTGCACACAGCTAGGTGGGTGGAGGGCACCAAGTTCATCAGTCGCACTGGGCACATTGCTAGCTTGGCACAGTCCTAAGCTAGTCTAATAAAAAGGTATGACCTTATTTTCCTTAATTGTTTCTCTTGTCAGTTAACTTTACCTTTGGGAACCCAACAAATATTTGAGACCTGGATTGGCCACTGTTGGAAACGGGGCATTGGGCTTGTTGGACCCTTGGTCTGACCCAGTATGGCATATCTTATCTTGAAATTTCAAAGTTTATTGATCTCGAGAGTTCAAGTTACAATTTCAAGAATTAATCACAATCATACTCAGGATCCTAGAAAAAATGTAACACAAAAGCAAATATATACTATAGAAAACTTCCTAGTTAGTCACTAGAACATTAACATCACACGTTTTAGCCCCAGAACCTGATACCTTAAAGCAAGAAACGTCGTCCTACGATTTTGCGTTTCCTAGGCCAAATCAGGATAGATTCTCACCACCTGACCAAGAAATTTACAATCACGTTTAGAAAAGAAAAGTTTAAACAACCCATCACAATCCGAATCAATAAGAAAAGTAACAATTAAAATAGCAAAAGCAAGGTTCTCGGGTAATAGGGCTAAGGAATCTTCCAACAAGGATTTGGACCCCTTCCAATTTAAGTGTTTTCTCCGGGGAAATCCTAGCTGGTAAATAAATATGCTGACACGACTGGAGGGAGAGCAGAGTCTGCGACCTCCAAAGTCTCCTTCAAGTAATTATAAAACATGTCCTTAGGAGAAACATTAGCCACCTTAGGGAACTTAGGCAATCTTAGTCTTCCGCCTGGCCGTATTTTCAAGATTTTCCAGACGATGAGAAAGAGCCAACTCCGCCTTAGTGATCTGGTGGAAATTCTCTTGAACTGAAGAGACAGCAGATTGAATTTCTGCAACCTTCCTCTCCACCCACAATTATCAATTCTTTCTGCAAATTTAATAACAGTATTATGTTGCAACTCTATTAGCCAACACTACGGACCTAAGCCTAGCAAAAGCCTGTAGAATCACTTGTAGAGTCACTTTGCAGGGTGGGGAAAAGATTTTGCTGTACAGGAACTTCTAAATAAAGTCCTTCTTCTGTGCAGAAATATGACCTGGTGGAACAGGAGGAGCAGAGGAAACTTCCAGGCTCAAAATGGTACCTTTAATATGCTGCTTCTTTACCGCAGACAAGGCAGCTGGAGTCTCAGAAGATATTAAATCCAATGGGTCCCAAGAGGAAATAGCAACAGACAACCTCTTGCCCAAAACGGCAATGGAGGAAGGCACGGAAGCATCATTGCCTGAAATTGACAATACTTGCCAGGATCAGCTAACTGGGATGCCGGAGTTGAAGAAATCCTCTCAAAAGAAAGCCGCCAAAGCACTGAAGGGCGAGACTCCCTTTCTTTACACTCTTGTGTCAATGAAGACAGTTCTTCGTCTAACGCGGAAAACCGAGCCGGTCCTGCAGATGAAGAGTGAGAGCTCAATACACTCTCTGGGTCGCTTCCCCCAACCCGGGGAGGCTTTGAAGTCTGAAAGAGTTCTAGACGGGTCCGGAGTCTTTCTGGGTGAAGGAGCTGCTGCAGACCTGACCCCCCCCCCCCTGGAGTTCTGGCGCTATACCCAGATGAACCCCGCTACACCAAGAAGGGGAGTATAGATAGCTGGCGGGTCTCTAAGGTAAAATGAGATGTTTTTTCCTCCAGTTTGCCATAAGATAACTAAAGAGTAGTGCACAAAGGAAGAACCAAAAGAACGCTCACCAAACAAAGAAAGTCAGAGATCAGAACTTTGCAGCTGAACTAAAGTGTGGCCATCTTCATGGGATAGGACATTATATTAAGACTGCTGACAAACATGGCAAACCTGGAGAAAGCAGGAGGAAGGAGGAGGAGGGAGGAATGGCAAGTTGGTGGCACGTGGAAAAGAAGAGGGAAGGGAGAAGGATATAGGGGAGCCAGAGGGTAGTGTAATCCATCCTTTTACAGCATGGAAAAAGATGAAAGATATCAATCAAGTTGCCATCCCTGTATTCTCTCACACAGCTATGAAATCATGGACTGGAACTAGAAAAACACCAACCAGTTGGATATAAAAACAAGAAACATGACGACAGAAAAAGAGCACATGGCCCTGAAAACTGTTCCATGCCTATTAGCTAATCTATAAGAACCAGTGTATGCCAAGAATGGACATCCTGAGGACTGAAGAGATTATAGAAACAGACTTTACTTTTAAAGCAACCTGTAGTAGGTTGTCAAACACACTTAAGCTCATTTTAAATAAAGGTTAACAGATGTTAAATGCTACTGTGTCCACAGAAATTAAAGGGCTCATGGTTTAATGCATGTTAACTTTTAAAACATGATAAATCTCTTAGTAAGCATGCCCCTTAGTAGCATCAACAGACCCAAATATTAAAAAAAGAGTTAAAGTTTAATTTTTTTTAAGTGCCGTCAAATCAATGCTGACTTCCGGTGACCCAGAAAGCTCCTGGGTTTTCTTGTCAAGGTATGACTGGAAGTAGATTGCCAGGCCTTTTCTTCTGAGGCAATGGAGGGTAAAGCGACTTACCCAAGGTCACAAGGAGTGCCGATGGGAACTGACCCTTGATCTCTTGGGTACTAAGCTGTTGCTGTAACCACTAGACTACTAAAGTATGAGATTAAATAATCACCAACAATTTCCATCTTAACATCCAATCAGTCATTCTGAAGACCAGAAGAAAAGAGGGAATGCCTATCACATGTAGAGAAAGAGACAACTGAATTTCCAAAACGAGAAATGTTCTTTAAAGAGCTTGACTGGCAAACAAAGGGAAAATCTCAAATACAGCAGGAAATATATGCAGATATTGGAGACTGTTTCCTGTGTCTTGCACAAGGTTTCTTAAGACAAGTTTTGCACAGAGGTTTTGCTCGGTGATGCTGTAAGCAAAGAACATGCCAATGAGCTGTATGCAAAAAGTCTGCACTAAACAAGGAGACAAGCCAAGGCAGATAGATGTGCACGGGGATTTGCATTAGCAGCACCTCTATCTTGTGCACACACAAAAAAACCCCCCAACAGATTGGCACTTGAGCTGGAATGCCATGCGGTGCATAAGAGCAATATTATACTGCGCAGATACTGTTCCAGCACATGTCTCTTGTTCTTTTCTTTCAGCACTCTCTTCAGCAAAGCCAGAAAAAGTTGCAGGTGCTGTACACTCAAGAAACAGGCCTAAATTCCTCACCAGCACTGACCGCAGACATATAAACTAACTCTTAGCGTCTCCTTAGACCTCACCTTAAAATTCCAGTGTTGAGCTCAGCCTTTTGTTCTTCTGAGCTCTTCTATGCATCTGTGCTACACAGCTAATTGCTTCATTACCATCTATTTAAATAGATTTACATGTGCTATTTGCTGCTGTTAACTCAGGCAATAGTGTCTTGATTACACTTAAGAATATAAGATATACCATACTGGGTCAGACCAAGGTCCATCAAGCCCAGTATCCTGTTTCCAACAGTGGCCAATCCAGGTCACAAGTATCTCGTAGGTTCCCAAAAAGACACACAGGTTCCACAATGTTTGTCCTGGGGCAAGCAGTGGATTTCCCGGGTCCTCTTTAATAGTGATTCATGGACTTTTCCTCCAAAAACCTGTCCAAACATTTTTTAAACCCAGCTACACTAATGAATTCCAGAGTTTATTACACGTTGAGTGAAAAAATATTTTCTCTCATAAGCCTTAAATGGGTTACATTTTAGCTTCATTGCATGTCCCATAGTCTTTCTATATTTTGATGGCATAAACAATCAATCTACGTTTACCTGTTCCACTCCATTCATTAATTTATAGACCTCTATCATATCTCCCCTCAGCCGTCTCTTTTCCAGGTTAAAGAGCCCTAACCTTTATAGCCTTTCTTCATAGGAGTATCCTTCCATCCCTTTACCATTTTGGTGGCTCTTCTCTGTACTTTTTCTAATAACGCTATATCCTTTTTAAGATATGGCGGCCAGAATTGCACACAATATTCAAGGTGCGGTCGTACCATGGAGCGATACAGAGGCATTATAATATCCTTTGTTTTGTTCTCCATTCCTTTCCTTATGATACCTAGCATTCTATTTGCTTTCTTGGCCGCCGCTGCACACTGGGCGGAGGGTTTTAACATGTTATCCACGATGACTCCTAAATCTTTTTCCTGGGTTGTGGTTCCCAATGTGGAACCTTGCATTGTGTAACCATAGTGTGGGTTGTTCTTTCCTATAGGTGCATAACTTTTCACTTGTCCACATTAAATTTCATCTGCCATTTGGATGTCCAGTCTTCCAATTTATCCAGATCCTCCTGCAGTTTTCCACAATCCTCTTGGTTTTAACAACTTTAAACAGTTTTGTGTCGTCTGCAAATTTGATAACCTCACTAGTTATTCCCTTTTCCAGGTCATTTATGAATATGTCAAAAAGTAGCGGGCCCAGTACAGATCCCTGGGTTACTCCCACTACTCACCTTTTTCCATTGGCAAAATGTGATCACAGTTGGGATTGTTATGTTAGGATGGCCCAGCAGATGTCAGAGTGGTATCACCAATAAAGCAAGTTTAGGTTTAGGCTTCTCAGCTCTGAGTGCAGAGCCTTATAAAATTGGTTGTAAAGGATGTATTGTTGAGGTTTCATAGGCTACACAATGCTTGTCTGTTTGGCTGAAGCCTTTTTTTCTTGGATTATTCTGTGCGATTGGTTTTAAGATGTTTTTGTGATAAAGCACTTACCTGGATAGCAGCTCCTGCTTACCAGATAAGTGTCGGCCAGTGAGATTTTCAGCACCACTGTCCGGATATTGTTTCTGAACATTTCCTGTAACTGCCTTGACACTATCCACATAGTGCCAGGCTGGTCCATGAATGGAGCTTGGCTTATCACGTTAGCAGCTATATTTAACCAGATACTCAGATAATTATAGCAAAAAGACCGTCTTAACTTTATCTGGTTAGTGATGTGGATAGCAGGCTTACTATTGCTGCTATCTCGAAAACCCTGGCAGTCAGCACCATATCTAGATTGTGTTCCACCGTGGTGGCAGGCCTTTCAAAAAACATTGGCCATCACCGTTAAATATTCACCCCAGAGATTTTCGGTATTGTATTGCGTATGTGCAGCTGTTTTGCTAAATCGTCTGGGGGGTATTGTGTTATTTGTGTTCTGCATTGAGCTTCTATGATAAGGCAAATTTTCAATTTGGATAAATTAATTAGATTCAATTAAATGTGCAAAAGAAAATAACTGAAGATTTGCAGGGATGGGATCCAGCAGGACCTTGAGCACATACTTGGTTCTGAGATCATCTCCCCCAGTGCTTGCTGCTTTATAGTTGCAGGTCCACAGGCCCTAGGGTTTGGGAAGGTAGAACTGTGGGTCCAGAGCTGCTGTTGCTAAGTGCCATCAAGTCGGTGTCAACTCTTGACGACCCTCTGGATAGTTGACCTAAACTTTGTTCATCTTCAGTCAAGCGTCTCTCTGTTGCTAGTGTGGTATCCATAGCTGCTGTTATTGTATTGATCCATCTCATTGCCAGCCTTCCTCTTTTGCATTGACCTTCTACCTTGCCAAACATTATGTCTTTCTCCAATGATCTTTCTCTTCGCATGATGTGTTCAAAGTATAAAAGTCAAAGTCTTGTCATCTGAGCTTCTAACGAAAGCTTAGGTTTGATCTCCTCTAATACTGACTGGTTAATACTGATTAAAGTTTTGCAGGAAACAAAATCTGCTGTAGAATCTATATGGATTGAAATTCCATGTAAAACGGGGAAGGCAATGGCAGTGGGGGTGTACTATCGAGCGCCTTGCCAGAATGACCAAATGGATGATGAAATGCTCAAAGAAATCAAGGAAGCTAACAAAAGTTACAGTGCAGTAATAATAATGGGCGATTTCAACTATCCCGGTATCGACTGGGTCAGTGTCACGTCAGGACATGCTAGGGAGATAAAGTTCCTAGATGAAATAAATGACTGCTTCTTGGAGCAGCTGGTTCATGAACCGACCAGAGGGGAAGCCATATTAGACCTAGTCCTTAGTGGAACACCAGATCTAGTGCAACAGATAAGGTTGTTGGGGCCACTTGGCAACAGTGATCATAGCATGATCGCCTTTGATTTAATTAGTGGAGGAGGGATAGTAAGGAAATCCACAGTACTACCTTTTAACTTTTGAAAGGGAAACTATGATAAAATGAGGAAAACAGTTAAGAAAAAACTAAAAGGAGCAGTTGCAAAGGTTAAAGACGTACATCAGGCTTGGCTGTTATTGAAAAATACTATCTTGAAAGCCCAGACCAGCTGTATTCCACGCTTTAAGAAAAGTGGAAGGAAGTCCAAAAAACTGCCAGCATGGTTTAAAGGTGAGGTCAGAGAGGCTGTTGTTGCCAAAAAAGCATCTTTCAGGAAATGGAAAAAAGAGCCAAACGACGAAACCTGGAAACAGCACAAGCACTGGCAAGTCAAATGCAAGGCATTGATAAGGCAAGCAAAGGGAGAATTTGAGAAGAAGCTTGCTGCGGAAGCAAAAACGCAAAGTAAAGACCTTTTCAAGTACATTCGTAGCAAAAAACCTGTGAGAGAGTCAGTTGGTCCATTAGATGATAAAGGGGTTAAAGGAGCACTAAGAGGCGACAATGCGATAGCGGAGAGATTGAATGAATTCTTTGCTTCAGTCTTTACTGAGGAAGATGTAGGGATGTTACCCATGACTGAAGTGGTATTTAAAGGTGCGGAAGAATTGAAGAAAATATCGATACATCGGGAAGATGTATTACAACTATTAGATAAACTGAAGAGTAGCAAATCACCTGGGCCGGATGGTATACATCCAAGGGTGTTGAAAGAACTGAAATACGAGATTGCAGACCTGCTATTAGTAATCTGTGAACTATCATTAAAATCATCTCTAATACCTGAAGATTGGAGGATCGCCAATGTAACACCAATTTTTAAAAAGGGTTCCAGGAGTGATCCGGGAAACTACAGACCGGTGAGCCTGACATCGGTACCGGGAAAAATGGTAGAAACCATCATAAAGAATAAAATTACTCAGCATGTAGATAGTCATGACCTAATGAGAGACAGCCAGCATGGCTTTATTTATTTATTTATTTGCTTTTCTATACCGCACTATTTATTATCAGCGCGGTTTACAGGAAACGTATTTGTGCAAAGAGGGCAGTTCAATGCACTTACAATAAACGGGGTAAATAAACATGGATAACAGGTTAACAGGTAACAACTATTTACAATTTAGTATGCAGGCTTTTACACCTATCTCGTTGGTAAGTACAGTTGATAGGTAAGTACAGTTGGTAAGTACAGTTGAAGACAAGATCTTCCTTGGCTTTAGACAAGGAAGATCTTGTCTTACTAATCTGTTATGTTTTTTTGAAGGAGTGAATAATCAGGTGGACAAAGGTGAGTCGGTTGATATTGTGTATCTGGACTTTCAGAAAGCCTTTGACAAGGTCCCTCATCAGAGACTTTTGGCAAAACTAAAGAGTCATGGGATAGGAGGCAGTGTACTATTGTGGATCAGGAACTGGTTAAAAGATAGAAAGCAGAGGGTAGGGCTAAATGGCCAATTTTCCCAATGGAGAAAGGTGAATAGTGGTGTACCCCAGGGATCTGTGCTGGGTCCGCTGCTTTTTGACATATTCATAAATGACCTGGAAAGTGGAATAACGAGTGAGGTTATCAAATTTGCAGATGACACAAAACTATTTAAAGTTGTTAAAACCCAAGAGGACTGTGGAAAATTGCAAGAGGATCTTGATAAATTTGAGGACTGGGCATCAAAATGGCAGATGAAATTTAATGTGGACAAGTGCAAGGTTATGCACCTAGGGAAGAACAACCCAAACTATGGTTACACGATGCAAGGTTCCACATTAGGAATCACCACCCAGGAAAAAGATTTAGGCATCATTGTGGATACCATGTTAAAACCCTCGGCCCAGTGTGCAGCAGCGGCCAAGAGAGAAAATAGAATGCTAGGTATGATAAGGAAAGGAATGGAAAATAAAACAAAAGATATTATAATGCCTCTATATCGTTCCATGGTGAGACCGCACCTTGAATATTGTGTGCAATTCTGTTCGCCGTATCTTAAAAAGGATATAGCGATTTTAGAAAAGGTTCAGAGAAGAGCCACCAAAATGGTAAAGGGGATGGAAGGATACTCCTATGAAGAAAGGCTAAAAAGGTTGGGGCTCTTTAACCTGGAAAAGAGACGGCTGAGGGGAGATATGATAGAAGTCTATAAATTAATGAACGGAGTGGAACGGGTAAACGTAGATCGATTGTTTACCTTATCAGAATATAGAAAGACTAGGGGACATGCACTGAAGCTACAGGGTAAACTATTTAAGACTAATAAAAGAAAATATTTTTTCACTCAACGTGTAATCAAACTCTGGAATTTGTTACCGGAGGATGTAGTAAAGGATGTTAATGTAGCTGGGTTTAAAAAAGGTTTGGACAAGTTCCTGGAGGAAAGGTCCATAAACCATTATTAGAAGGGACCCAGGATATCAATGCTTGAACCAATACAAGCATTGTGGAACCTGTGTCCCTTGGGGAAACTGCTAGGTACGTATGACCTAGATTGGCCACTGTTGGAAACAGAATACTGGGCTTGATGGACCTTGGTCTGACCCAGTATGGCATATCTTATGTTCTTATGTTCTTATGGTTTGTTCTTCAGGCAGTCCATGATATACACAGTATTCATCGCCAGTACTATAATTCAAAGGCATCAGTTTTCTTCCTATCTTTTTTTGCTGTCCAACTTTTGCATTCATATGACATTATTGAAAATACCATGGCATGTATTGAGAGAGACATCTCTGCTCTTGCCTATGGCTTTCATAGCCATTCTACCAAGAGCAATACATTGTCGGATTTCTTGACTGCTAGTCCTTTCTTTATTGATTGTTGATCCAAGTAAGATAAAGCTGTCAACTATTTCAATTTCTTCTCTATCAATGATGAACCTATTGAGTTTGCCAGTTGTCAGGATCTTTGTCTTCTTTACATTAAGGTGCAGGTCCATTTTAAGACTATATTCCTTGATATTGAGAAGCAAATGTTTCAAATCATCTTCACTTTCAGCCAGTAATGTGGTATCATCAGCATAGCGAAGGTTGTTAATGAGTCTCCCACCAATCTTCACACCTCTGTTGTCTTCATATAGTCCTGCTTCTCTGAAGATTTGTTCTGCATATAAATTAAAGAAGTAGGGGGAAAGTATGCAGCCTTGTCGTACATCTTTTCTGATCTTAAACCATTAATCATTGTAAAGGTTGTGCAAGAGAATGATCGGGTATTCTGGTATACCCATGTTTCTTAATGTGGCCCAGAGTTTCTCAAGGTTTAAAGAACAGTGATGTCTATGTGGGGTTAAGGAGATTGTTGGGTATGGTGGGACTGTTAGAAGCGATAGGGATGGGAGGGGGAGGGGAGAGGGGGATTACTTATAGAATTTGTCGTTACAAAGCCTTGTTTCCTATGTATTGGTGCTTGTAGTGTTGGGCTGCACGTATTGGGAGGGAAAGTACTTGGGTATTAGATTCCTAATTCCTCTAGTCTGCTTTGTGCCTATGCTGGGGGAAGGATGTTTGGATCAGGCGTGGGCAGAGGAGTGTTGTTGTATTTTTGTAGCCCAATTATATACTTTCTTGGAGACTGTATCATGTTCATAGCTATTCAAGATTGTGGTGTGCATTTTGCTAATTCTGTTTAGAACGCAATAAAAAAGAGTTTGAACTAAACAGTCAAAAGCCTTACTGTGGTCAATAAAACATATATGGATATTCTTTTGGTATTCTTTTGTCTTTTCAATGATCCATCTTACATTCTCGATAATGTCTCTCGTTCCTCGCCCTTTCCTGAATCCTGCTTGCACTTCAGGTAGTTCTTGTTCCAGGTATGGTTATAGTCTTTGCTGAATGACCTTGAGTAGAATCTTGCTGGCATGTCGGATCACAATGATTGTGCGATAATTTCCAGTCAGTTGGATCATCTTTCTTCAGTATTGATATAAATATAGATCCTTTCTAGTCAGTTGCCATGAATTTGTATTCCAAATTTCCTGGCAGAGCCTTGTAAGTATAGTAACAGCTTCATTTGATTGCTGTAATACTTAATGGGAATGCCATCAATGACTAGTGTTTTGTTCTTTATCCAGAGCTAAGAGGTAGAAATCCTGGGGGGCAGGAAGAGAGAGAAAATAAATGGGAAGATGCTATGAAGGAGAGAGGGAGAAGATGATGGATGTTGGAAAGAGACAGACAGATGGGAAGAGGTGAAATGGTGGACATCGGGAGGGGACAAACAGAGAAAGAGAGGTGGAGAGATGGTGGACATGGGGAGGGCACAGTCGGCAGGAGGGGCAGAGGGAGATGATGGACACGAAAAGGAAGGGAGAGATGGTAGACACTAGGAGGGTATATAGAGAGAGGAGGAAGTTGGTGGACATAGGCAGGAGAGGGGAGGAGGAGAGTTAATGAGACTAGGGATTTAGAGTCTGGAGAAGGAGAGGAAGCATTCTGTAGGCAGATCCAGTAAAAAGAGGGAGATTAAGGGAGAAGGAGGGGGTGAATTCTGAGTGAATAGGGAGGCAGAAAAATAAATGGAAGAAAGTTGACAGTGAGAGATGGAAGTGGGGAGGACGCAAAGAAGACAGGAGGAGAATAAAGAAACAGCTAATGGATAGGAGGCCCTGAGAAAACAGAAGACAGCAGAAAACAGAAACAGCTTCCAAGAAGATTAGAAAAGTAAAATGATCAGATAACAAACTGTTATTTTCAATCTATCAATAGAATGTGTTAGTTTTTGGAATTTGCATCTTTATATTTTCCACAGTATGGGGAAATGCATCTCTTTCTATTTCTCTCATCTTGCACTGCATACAGAGTCTGACTTCTTGGGGCTTAAGTGTAATTTTTGTCTACGTATTTTTATTTTTAGCTTGTGGTATCTCTTTCTGTACTTGGTGACGGTCTATCTGTATTCAGTATGTATGACCCAGGCCAGGCCAGGGGATATGATCAGCGATGACCAGATAAGCAAAATTAAATGCTATATTTAGTAAATAAGTATGCACGCACGAACAAGCAGAAACTCATATTGATTTAGCTGTGAAGCACAATCTCATGTATGGCATTAAAAGATTGAGACGTGATAGTTTAAAAGCTTCAGAAGATTTTGAGACATGGGATAAAATTTGCACTATTCAAGCATCGCAAGTTATCTGGAGATAGTAAACAGACAACGTTTGAAATGAACTTTTAAGTATAAAAGAAAAAATCCAGAGAGATATATTGAGGTCGTTGATGCAATCAGGCATATTGCTCTAAAAAATAACTGGAGCATTGCCGCTGAAAGTCTGAGACCTCTTGTCACTGGTTAATCTGCACACAAGTGATAGAGTTAGGCGATGCTAAATTAACATTGTGTGATAACCATAAGTATTCTTCTAAGTATAAGTGGAGGGCTTATTTTTCATTTTGGATCAGTATACATACCCTCTGGAATTAGACCTAGTAACTAGCAGGCATCTTGTTAGCCTATAGTTTCTATTTAGATCTGTAGTAATTCGGCTTGTTCAGCTTTCCTAGTAGGTGTATTGATGTATCTAGAGCCCACTGCAATAATTACAGTGCTGGTATTTTCTGGACACGGCATTGTTGTGTGAGTTCTGGAAGTTAGTGCTGTTATGGTATAATAGCCCTGAGAGATTTTTATAATTTTGTATTGCTTCACAATATGCTTGGTATGTTACTACTTCTGAGATAACACTATAATCATCATTTTTTGAGTGTGCATGGTGAGTATTATGGAGAAATGTTCTATGTATATGTTTATTAAATCTTTATATACCACTTTATACAGGCAAAGCAGTTAATAATAATAAAAACAGTTAAAAAAGAAAGAAACCCCATCTAAATTAGACAGGACAGGAAAGGGAGAGAGCAGCCAGTCAAGAGAGAAGAGGACTTGTCTAGGTCCCAAACACCTTTTGAAATAGGAAAGTTTTTAACTGAGATTTGAAGTTGTGGTAGGAAGGTTCCAAGTGAAATTGTAGAGAATTCCAGAGAATGAGGACACAGAAGAAAAAAGCCGAACAGTGGATGGATTCGGGTCTAGCTTTAGAGGGTGGGGGAATATGGAGTCTGCAATCAGTTAGTGACTGTAGTGCACATGCAGGACTGTGAAAGGTACTACTATTACTGATGATTTGTATAGCGCCGCAAGGTGTATGCAGCACTGTACAGAAACCTGTAAGAGAAGGTCAATGCTCATCACAGCTTACAATCTAGAAAGGTGAGTAAAGAGTAAAGATATGCTGGCAGACTAGAATAAAGAACTTTATGTGCAAGTCTTAGAAGTCTGAATTGAACGATAGTGGACGGGCAGCCAATGATGGTGATAAAGAAGCAGAGTAATATGATTTTCTAACATAAGATAAGTTACATTCCATATGTTCGTTGTGAGGCATGGGAACACTGGAGCTATAATCCAAGTCCATTGATTCTGGATCGCTACCCTCTTCAGAGTTAAGAATATCTTCAGAGTCTCTTAATTCCTCACAGAAGTTCCTTGGCTGCTCATATAACTTTCTTAAAACACTTTTAGGAAGTGGCTTTAAATAGTTAGCTTTACTTCTTCTATGATATTGAGGTTTATCTACTTGCATAAGACTTTCCTCATTTAAAGTTCCTTTTAGAATGAAAGGCTTTTCATACCTTAGCTTCCGAGGAGCACCACACCCAGGATTCAGTTTACAACATAGCTTTTCCTGCTGACCAACTGTCTTGTGCAATGCTCCACAATCCAGGCTGCTAGGAAAACCAGGCGTGGATTTCCCCTCTCTATCTTTCAGGGTAAGAGGATCAATGTAAAAGGCATCTCCTTTCCTTGTGCCTTTATGGTTTGGCTCAAAGGACTTACTTGGAGTTGGAGAACTTCTTTCAACAGGCAGGCTGCTTCTCTGGGCTTTATCCCATAGAGTATGCCCCTTTTGGCTCCTGCCACCTAGAGCTGGCCGCAGCTGGAAACTATCCTGTTCCAGGCTTCTCTCAGAGCTTGTGCTGCCGGTCCTTCTGACCTTGCCAGTTATTTTGTCGGCTACCCTCCTCGGTGCCTCTCTTCCGTGCCTTCCCGCGTCCCGGTGCTCTTCCCGGTCCTGGTCACGGTGCTGCTCCTTTTGCTGGAGCCTTTGCTGGACTCCCTGGTCTCTTTGCTGGACTCCTTGCCCTTGGACTCCCTGGGGCTGGTCTCTTTGCTGGAGCCTTTGCTCTTGGATTCTGTGCTGGTCTCCTTGCTGGACTCCTTGCCCTTGGCTCCTCTGGGGCTGGTCTCTTTGCTGGAACCTTTGCTCTTGGATTCTGTGCTGGTCTCTCCCTCTGCTCATCTGATTTCCCTTATAAAGGGATTTCTGGCTTGCACGCTGTGAGTTTGAGGACAGGTGAAAGCACTTATCATTAAGGTGCTCAGTGCTTGAGCACGTTGCTTCAGGTACTGTGTAACTGTTCATGCGCCCTCTGGCTGAGCTACACTGGAACTGCGCTCTCTGCTTTTTCTGAGATTCATGCAAATCAGGAGTTTTTTTCAAGGCTGTTTCTTCCCTAGCTCCAGCCTCATGACATATCCCCTGAGTTAAAATATTACAAGCTGAGTGTTCTGTTTCACTATAGCTTGTAATTGCAGCTCCATCAACTGCTTTACAAGGCTGCTCTTTGTCTCTAAACTCCTGGCTATGGTAACGTGAGTGCCATACCTTGTATTGAGATCCTTTCCTGACTGACGTACACAGGGCTAGTCTCTCACGCCAAAGCCTCAGGACGTTTATATGGTATGTCTGCTCACGTCCGTTTGTGTCTCTTACCAAATAAGAGGTAGGACTAAGTGATTTGACAATCTCATACGGTCCCTTCCACTGGGCTTCAAACTTTGGGGTAGGCCCGGATACTAAAACTACCACTCTTTCACCAGCAGTAAGTTGTCTGGGCACAGTACCCTTGTCATAATATTTTTTCTGCTTTTGCTGATTATCTTTCAAATTCTCTTCAGCCAGCTTGGAAGTCCGTTTTAAACGGCTTCTCAATTGTTTCAAGAATTGTGGAATGCCGCATTCATTTTCCACGGGTTCCACCCACTGCTCCTGGAGAATGTCCAGCAGTCCTCTGGGTGATCTCCCGTACAACAGCTCGTATGGGGATGTGCCCAATGAACTTTGCGTCCTCTCTCTGCACGCGTACAGAATGAACGGGAGGACCACATCCCACTCAGTCATTTCGCCATCTAATGACCGACGCAACATCTGTTTTATGGATTGATTCATGCGTTCGACCAATCCATTACACTGTGGGTGGTAGGCCGACGTCTTCAAATGACGGATTCCAAACGCGTCCCAGACCTGCGCCAGGTATCGGGACATAAAATTACTCCCTCGGTCTGACAACACCTCCCGAGGAAATCCTATCTCACAAAAGAGTTTTATGAGCTCATTAGCAATGGTTTTTGCAGATATATTCCTTAAGGGCATTGCCCACGGGAACCGTGTGGCATAATCCATGATAACCAGTATATACTGGAATCCTCTGGGAGTTTTTACTAGAGGTCCCACTATATCGACCGCCAGCCTTCGCGTAGGGTCCGAGATTATTGGCATCGGCTGTAAGGGTACCTCCGGTGGACGCAGAGAGGTTACCCACTGGCAGGAGGCACAGGATTCACAGAACTGAGAGGTTTCCTTGAACACTCCCGGCCAATAAAATCTGGCCAATATTTGGTCGAGTGTTCCCTGGGTGCCTTTATGACCGCCTATTGGGTGGTCATGAGCCAACCTAAGCACCGCGGACTTGAAGGTATTTGGAACTACTACTTGCTTCCGCACTTCTTGGGTACGTGGGTTGATGGCTTCCCTGTATAGTATTTCCTCCTCTATTACGAATCTTGGAAAGGTATTTCTCTTTTCCCGTGCGTATTCAAACGCACGCCTTAGTGCAGGGTCCTCCCTTTGTTCCTTTATAAATGAAGGGAATTTTTCCACCAGCTCTGCTGGGATCCAGGGTAATCCTTTCCCTGCTTCCAAGTCTGCCCGGCCTTGAGAGCGGTGTTGCTTCTCCTTACACATCTCTGCCGTTGACTTCTTTATTTTTGTTGAGGGCTCCCCTATTAAGTCATCATGTGTAGGGAGGTCCCCCAAACCAGTATCATAGGAGCAAGAAGGCTTCTCTGAAGTTTCTGCTTGAGAACGCGTGGAGACAAAAACTTCCTGAGGATGTAATCCTTCCTTTAACGCTCTTTCAAAGTGAGGCCAGTCCCGGCCTAAGACTAAGTCTTGTGGTAGCCTAGGTACCACAGCTATCAACATTTTTTTAGTTGTTCCCAAACCTCTCACAGTTAGGTTATACACAGGATACAATGTTGCCGTGCCATGAACACATTTTATCTTTACTTGGCGTTCTGGTTGATCAGGTGCGGATTCTGCTCGCTCTTTGACTAAGGACCAAAGCTTGCGAGAGATCGTTGTTTGATCCGCACCGGAATCAAGTAATGCCTTGGTTGGAACTCCTTGCACAAACACATCCAAGACTAAACCCTCGCATGGCATTTCTCGGTTTTCTCCTAGGAGAACCATGCGTGCTTGGCATTCAGCTCGCATATGACCTGTTTTTCCACAAGCAAAACATCTTTTATCAACATCCTTTGATAAATCATCTTTACACTTTATACTGTGTGGCTTAGAATGAGACAGAGCTCCTAAGGTCTGTTTGTAAGTACTGTGACGTAGTAGGAGACTCTTATGAAGCAATGGAAACTGATAGTGATCCGGTGGAGAGAACCGGTACTGCAAGGGAATGCAGGATTTTCTCTTCTGAGAGAAAAAAACACAGAGCTAATCAGGAACCACACCTCACCTCAAGGCAGGAGAGAAGCCAAGTCCCTGATTGGGCATGCCCAAGCAGGAGGCGGGCAGTGCAGTACTCAGCCAGCTTGTTAAGAACTGAGAAACAGAAACAGTTAGATGAGCACGAGCACCAGGAGCAAGACGGAGAGGAGGAGTCAGGACACAAGCACCTGGATGAGGACGGGTTAGATGACCAGGAACAGGAACCGTTGGAAAGAGAACCACTGAGCAGCTGTGATCCACGAAGGAGCAGACGGGAGCTGGGAGACTCAGGGGCAGAGAAAGACTTCTGTTACCAGAAGAATTCAAAGGCACTGAGAGACCCAAGGCTACAGGTCAGGAGTTTAAAGGACCAAGCAGAACCTTGGAACAGGAGGCAGAGGGAGAAAGAATTACCCTGGAAGAAGCCCCAGCACAAGGTATCTGGTGGGTTTGGAACGGCTAGCAAGCTTAACAGTGGGAAGCCAGAAAGAGTGAACTTTAATTGTGAAAGACAGAACAAAGGCAGAAAGTTTGATAGTAATTGGTTAAGCCAAGAGAAGCCTGACTGTTTTCCTTTTAACACTCTGAGAGACTCTCCAAGCACAGCTGAAGCGTTTTTCCCTGCACTTTCATTTGGAGATAGGTGGGGGAAGGGAAATGCTTACACACTGAACTCTTGTCCAAGTAAAAGCACTGATAATTGCCAAGAGATAAGAACATTAAACAAGCATTTACCTGAAGGAGGATATTCTCAGCTTAGCTCAGAAAATACACAGGATGAATTACTTCTCACTGAATTCAGGGAGTTCCTTAAAAGTAGAGCAGTTTCTCCTCATGACGTAGCAAAGCCTATGAGCAGCTGTGAGGAAGAAATACCTTTAATTTCTCTGCCATCTACAGAGCAGGAAGTCCCGATGGACTGCTCTACATGTGTGATTCAAAAGGACATTTAAGTGATATGCTTGCCAAATGTTTTATGAAAGAATATAACAAAGTTACCTCACCGATTGCTATGCAAAAGAAGCTTATGTGAAGAAAATAAGTGAAAGCATATTGTGTGCAATTCAGGAGCATTGCTGTTACCAGAGTTTTCTGTTACGTTACTGAAAGGAGGTCACATGACAACTGAATGTGATCAGTAATGGACATTTAGCCAAGCAGTGAAAAGCCTTGTTTAGTTAAGTTTCTCAGCCTTGTTTTATGCTACATTATTTCATTTACGTCTGCTGCATTTGAACTGCGAAAGCGGGAAATAAACCTCACAAAAGAAATTTTCTTTGCCTTGCCTTACTACTTGAGCACCTACACAACTATAACCTTAACCCTCAAGGGCAACCAAGGCCAGCCCCTCCTGAAGCCCTCAAGGTCCAGGGAGTGGGTGGGTGGCAAAGTGGCGTAGTATTGAGGATACTGCGCAGGCGCAAGAAGTAGCCATACCAAGAACTGCAGAAGCTGACTTCCAGAAGGTGCCCAGCCGAAGAGCTGACGAGCCCAGACAAGGAAGGAAACTGCAGGAGACTACAGGATCTTCTGTTCCTGACGTGCTTGTATACCACCTGAGCCAGGTAAAGGGTATCCACCCCGGGTAACCAGGATACCAGGGCAAGGGTGCAGCCTAGTGGTGACTAGGAAGAAAAAAAAAAAAAAGAGAAATAAAAGCACAGATAGACAAGTGTACTGTGATTCCGCACTTGGGTCTGTCTTTTTGCTTTGTTTCAGGTATTCCAAGATGGCGATGGACGCCAAGGAGATTTTCCACTGGATGGCGACGCAGCTGGAGCGCCAGAGAGATCTTGCGTTAGAGGCACAGGAAAAGGCCAACGCGAGATTGCGTGAACAGCAGCAGCCTCTACTGACCATGATGGAGGAATGGCTAAAGGAGAGGAGGCAAGCCGCTGTACCACCAGCATCTACTACAGGTTCCACTCTAACAGACGCTGTACACCCTGTTGGTCTACAGACAGGAACTTTGTTTAACTTTGGTCAGCTTACTAATCAGGATGATGTGGATGACTTTCTCGAGAGCTTTGAGAAAGTAGCTTGCCTTAGCTCCTGGCCTAAAGAACACTGGGCGCTAAGATTAGCAGCATCCCTTACTGGGGAAGCGATGGCCGCTTACCGCGCCATGCCTGCTGCTATGGCCGGCAGCTATGATGAATTAAAAAAGGAGATAAGAGAGAGACTAGGGCTCACTCCTTTGGTCTACCACATGCGTTTGAGGAGTGTGAGACTGAGGCCGATTGAGACTCCTAAGTCATTGTGTCACAGGATTCGTAGCTTGATTGACAAGTGGTTAACTCCAGAAGGGAGGTCGGTGGAGTCAATACTTGAGGACTTGGTATTAGAGCAATACATGAACGCTCTACCCCAGGGAATCTGCACCTTCCTAATCTTGCAGAATTGCAAAACTCCCCAAGAAGCTGTTGCACTCTCTGAAAGATATATAGAGGCAGAGCTAACTGCCCAGAGAGCTGGCACTACTTCCCAGGAGTCACGCAGTCGCAGATCAGGAAGGGACGGGAGGGTGCAGGAGGACCCTATAAAAATGTGCATGCCTTTGTGGAAAAGCTCTAAGAATAGGCTAAGATGTTACAGATGTGGGCAAGAGGGACATTCGCAAAAACACTGTTTTGTTAAAACTGCCTTGATAGCGGATAGTCATGTGAAAGCTAGACAGGGATTTCTTCTGTCTGTTGAAATACAGGGAATTACCACTCAAGCTTTTCTGGATTCAGGAGCTGAGGAAAGCATGCTCTCTGAAGAGTTGTGGCAGAGAATAGAAGCCATGCAGGGCCAGGAAGTAATTCAGCCTGTGAGTTCCGCTAAAATAAGATGCGTTCACGGAGGAACTTTCACCTATCCCGTATACAAGGTACACATAACCGGGTTAGGTACACGTAGGACTATCCCCTTAGCAGTGGTCCCGGGTCTTCCCCATCCAGTAATTTTAGGCAAGGACTGGCCACAATTTCACAGAGGGCTAGTTCAAGGCTTACAGGAAAGAGTGGGTTCCCGCGCAGGAAAGGTTTCTGAGGAAGCACAAGTTCTGGCAACAGAAAGAGTGAGGTCAGTTCCTCGACCCTTACTGGCCCAGGCCAGCAAAGGTAGCCAGAGGAAAGAAGTTCCGAGGGCAGACAGCGCAGGAAAACCTAAATTTGTCCTAAGGTTTTGCAAGATGACCCCTAACGCTCAGGCACCCCACAGAGCCACGCCTAATGCAGCCGGATTTGATCTTACCAGCGCAGAAGATATGGTAGTCCCAGCTGGCAGAGAGGCACTGGTGGACACGGCGCTACAAATAGAATTACCTGCTGGATGTTACGGGCGACTAGCTCCGCGGTCGGGCCTAGCCCTGAAACATTTTATAGACATTGGTGTGGGCGTAATAGACCCAGACTACCGTGGCTCGGTAAAAGTACTCCTTTTTAACTTTGGGAAAAGCGACTTTAGAGTGAAGACGGGAGACCGCATTGCACAATTAATTTGTGAACGCGTCGGTCTTCCCCCTTTGGAAGAGGTACCTGTTTTGTCCACAATGGTGCGGGGCACGCAGGGTTTCGGGTCTACAGGGACCAACAGCTTGCAAGGCTTGTCAGCTTCAGTGGAGAGGGAGGAGGCCGAAGAAGAGGACCTTGGACCACAGCTGACTGAGTGCAAAAAAAATCCTGAACCCCGACTTGATGAAGGACTCTCGTGGGCACAAAGACAGGAACTTACCCAAGTGTTATCAAGGTACAAAGATGTTCTCATGCCGGTACCCGGAGAAACAAGATTGATAGCGCACGAGATAATAACACCCCCGGGCGAAGTGATAAGGCAGCGCCCTTACCGACTACCGGAAGCGAAAAAGAACGAGGTAATACGACAGGTGGGAGAGATGCTAGCCATGGGGATAATTGAAGAATCCCGGAGCCCATGGAATAGTCCCATCGTCATGGTACCAAAACCGGAAGGCTCAATCCGATTATGTATCGATTTTCAGAAGATTAACTCAATATCCCGGTTTGATTTATATCCCATGCCGCGGATTGAGGAATTGCTCGATCGACTGGGACAAGCAAAACGGACAGAAAACGAAAGTGCAGCAATCAAATGACTGACGGCTTGAGCTCCCCAGGCCGGGTCTGAGCTCGCCGGTCCCGACCACCACGCTCCACGAGATTCCCATAGCTGGACCAAAATTCGACATCAAGAGCTTTCAACTACAACGATATCACCCAGGTAATCAATTACTGGACTTATCTACCTCCTGATGCAAAAGACCACTGTGCAACCCTGGCCTAACCCCCCCCCCCCCAAGTAGGAGCCAACATACCTCTGTATATATAATGTGTAAATTCCCCACTGTCACAAGCCCTGTTCTCCTCAAGCCAGCTGTTACATTGTAAACCCCTACCAACTCTAAAGGCTACTACTGTTTATTTAGAGCTAAATGAAACCAAGTATCTCTAACCAGCAAGTTGTTATATTTCAATGCAGTAACCCAATAACCTTCTTGCAATAACCTTAAGACTGTATCGCACAATACTGTATCTGTTTATACTGAGTGATAGGTAACGATAGGACTGTATCGCACAATACTGTATCTGTTTATACTGAGTGATAAGGAACGTTAGGACTGTATCCCTATTTTGTTAAAGTAATAAGAAACGCTGTACCCCAACCCATCTATCCCTGCTAGACTGTTGGTACCCAACAACTATCTTGTCGGCCTACACTAACACATCTCTAGGCCAGCTGCCTTGACTTCACCCCACACTGCGCCACTCGAATCCAAAATCCAAATATTTCTGGCAGACATAAAATGGAGCCTGCTCACACCTTCCTGATTTTGTGCATGTGTATACTAACATCTTCATATAGAACCATCCCACACTCACAATACTGCATTCCTCTACTATATACACCAATCTACCTTCTCCACCCCCCCCTCCATTACCCATCCTGCATCAATACAACTTAAATCCTATCACCACCACACAAACACCAAGTAAATTACCCCAACGACACACCCATATCAAAGGGAACAAATCTCAAAAACACCCTAAAACCAAAGCAAAGAACACTATTGGATCTCAAATACAACTCACACGAACCACACACCAAGAACATCACACATGTAACATTATCCTTATTAATGCTAGGTCAATAAGGAATAAAACGCATATTATCCACAACATTCTAACTGACGAACAACCAGATATCCTATGCATAACAGAAACATGGCTCACTGACTCAGACTCTGCAACAATGAATCAAATACAGAAGCCCGGATACCAACTATACAACTGCCCACGCATCAACAGAAGAGGAGGCGGAGTCCTTATAGCAGCCAAAACCAGCCTTCAACTCACAACCACATCTACGGTCACAAATCCCGATCTTGACCTACTTAAAGTCGAGAGCATGGCATTATCCATCTGCCTAATCTATCGACCTCCCTCACCACAGCACGAAACACTAGCCACAGCACTAGAAACCATCACATCCACACAAAGCAAAAAATTCCAGATCATCCTCGGAGATTTGAACCTAGCATCAATTCCTCCGTCCCACACGGACTCCTTCTATGAAGCCATCGACCAATTGGGTTTCCAACAAATAATAAGCAACCCCACACACGATAGAGGAAACATCCTAGATATGATTTTCATACCCAGAAATCCACAACAAAGCAATGAACCACCTATAATAAACATAACTCAAGTACCATGGTCAGACCACCACCAAATCAACTGTAAACTTAAACTACAGTGCCAACCCAAAAACTCAAAGGAGATGAGAATGACGAACCCCATTAGGAAATTCAGCAAACTCAACGAGGAACACCTCATAAGCACCATTGCATCCCACATAAACCTAGATTCCACAGACCTAGACGAACTAACTAACAGATGGAACACACACATCCAAAATACATCTAACCCAACTTTGAAACACACATCAAACCCACATAGGATCAACTCGGAACCCTGGTACACAGGAACTCTAATAAAATCAAAAAGGGAGCTCCGTAAAATAGAGAGAAAATGGAGACAAACCAAATCCTCCGATCTCAAAACTAAATACATGGCCCATCTCGCAAAATACAAAGACGACGTGAACAATGCAAAAAAATTACATCACACCAACATCCTAAACAAGGCAATCAATCGCCCACGAGAGTTATTTGAACTAGTCAAATCACTAACCAAAACCGACCAAAATGCCAACCTCAACAAATCCATCAAGGTCCAAACACTGGCAAACCACTACGCGACCAAACTGACGGCTCCTGGTCCTCCACCCCCCCCACCAACACCACAAATCAGAAGTGAGAACGACACAACGCAAAACCAGTTATGGGAGCACTTCCACAAAATAGGAACCCAGCAAATCACAGCCATTGTCACAAGCCTGAAAAGCACCACCTCCCCACTAGATCCCTGTCCTGCATCCTGGATCAAGGCAGTGAAACAAGACATAGCACCTCACATAGCACACATAGTTAACCTATCCCTACAACAAGGAATCATGCCCTCAGAACTAAAGAAATCAGTCATTAGACCAATCCTAAAAAACACTACACTCAACGGAGAAGACCCAGCCTCCTACCGTCCCATATCAAGTATCTCATTCCTGGCAAAGATCATAGAAAAAACGGTCCTTCTACAACTCCAAGACCATCTGACTGACAGTGCTCCTCTTGATGACCAGCAATATGGCTTCAGGCAACATCATGGAGTTGAAACCCTGTTACTAGTTCTACTTAACAACCTCCTAAAGGGCCTTGAAAACAAAAAGAAAATGTACATTCTTGTATTCATTGACATCTCAGCTGCCTTTGATACAGTTAATCATGGGACCCTCATAAATAGGATAAAATCAATAGGAATAACAGGAACCCCACTAAAATGGTTCTCATCCTACATCTCAAATCGAACACAACAGGTTCAATTCAACGGAGAAAAAGCAGAATCTTTCTCACAAACACAGGGAATCCCCCAAGGCTCTGCTCTCTCAGCACTTCTGTTTAACATATATATGCAGCCACTATGCAAAATTTTCTCACGGCACGAAATTAATTACCACATCTATGCCGATGATATCATGCTATACACACAACTAGACACTAAAAACCCAGACTACAACCCACTGGAGACATGTATCGGAGAGATGCAAGACTGGTTACAACAAAGTAGCATGTCAATTAATCACAAAAAAACCGAAGTAATGTATATCTCCAAAGAACCGAATTTTGACCCTCCCACATCAATAACACTATGTAACAACACTTACCAAACAAAAAAGAAATAAAGTATCTAGGAGTCACATTTGACTGTGACCTAAAGATGGAAAAACACCTCCGAAAGACCAACAGAGCAGTTTTCCACAAGCTTAGAGTGCTCCAACCCATTCGGAATATTATTGATCCCCAAGACTTCAGAACAGTGGCCCAAGCACTCATCATGCCACATTTTGACTACTGCAACGCCATCCTACAAGGTTTACCTAAAAAAACCCTAAACATATTACAAATGGCACAAAATGTAGCTGCCAGGGTCATAATGAAGAAAAATCTAAGTGACCACATCACACCAGTGCTAATTCAATTACACTGGCTACCCATAACAGCTCGCACAAAATACAAAATACTAACAACCACCTTCAAACTCATCCACAACTTAGCACCTTCCTTCCTCAACAACCTAGTAAGATTGCAACCTCCTACCCGAAACAGAAGAACCCACAATTCCAACATCCTTCACACTCCAACAGATATAAGATCTGCCAAAACTAACACCAGCCACAGGGCTTTCTCATATGTGGCGCCAACACTGTGGAACCAACTCCCACCAGAACTACGAGCTAGCAATGACCTTCTAGACTTCAGAAAGAAACTCAAAACGCACATTTTCCAATCACATTTCAACCTGAACTAAACCCACAGATGGAGCAGCCCCTGACCACTGTGTCCAAGAAGATTATCCTGTATATATGTATTTATGTATATCTGTAAATGAACTCCCCCATAGCTAAGAAGTGTTAACTCTGTATGATGTGCTTTTCTGACAATCTGTATGTAAGCAAAATTTGTACCTGCCTTGATTCGACAGTCCAAGAAGATTATCCTGTATATATGTATTTATGTATATATGTAAATGAACTCCCCCATAGCTAAGAAGTGTTAACTCTGTATGATGTGCTTTTCTGACAATCTGTATGTAAACAAAATTTGTACCTGCCTTGATTCGGCAGTTTCACAATAGTAATCCTACCCGCTTCTGATCGCTGGAAGGAGCGGGCTACAAATGCTTGCTAAATAAAATAAATAAATAAATAAATAAATAAATATCTGACGACGCTTGACATGTCAAAAGGGTATTGGCAAGTGCCCCTTACCAGAGAGGCCAGGCCAAAGACGGCGTTTAGTACACCTATTGGCCTCTATCAATTCAAGAGAATGCCCTTTGGCCTACATGGGGCTGCGACCACTTGTCAACGCCTTATGGACATGGTCCTTCGTCCACATCAGTCTTACGCAGTCGCCTACATGGATGACGTGGTCATCCATAGTGAGACATGGACACAGCATGTACAAAGAGTGGAAGCTGTTCTATGAGCAATCCGGGATGCGGGCCTCACGTTGAACCCTGCCAAGTGTCTCTTCGGGGGACAGGAAGTTAAATATTTGGGTCATGTCGTGGGCCATGGGGTGGTAAAACCGTTGGTCAACAAAATTGCAAGTGTACAGGCCTTCCCAAAACCTGCCAATAAAAACAATTGCGCAGCTTTTTGGGATTGGTAGGCTACTACCGAAGATTTATTCCACACTTTTCGGAAAAGACCGCCTTGCTAACTGACATGCTGTGAAAGAATGCCCCTAATACACTCAAGTGGAGTGAAGAAGCTGAAGAAGTGTTTGACCTCTTGAAACATCAACTTTGTGAAGCACCGGTCTTGAGGGGAGTGGACTTCTCAAAACCATTCATACTACAGACAGATGCCTCAGATACAGGCCTGGGCGCTGTTTTGTCCCAGTGACATGAGGGTACGGAACACCCAGTCTTATTCCTGATCAGGAAAATGGCACCCGCAGAGAAGAATTACTCCACTATTGAGCGAGAGTGTTTAGCCATCAAGTGGGCTATTGATGTGCTGCGCTTCTACCTAGTAGGGAGAAGATTCATCCTTATCACAGACCACGCACCGTTGAAATGGTTGAACCAAATGCACAACCATAACTCCCGGCTAACCCGCTGGTTTATGGCCCTACAGGCTTTTGAGTTCCAGGTGGAGCACAGGGCTGGAAAGCTCCATCAAAACGCAGATGCGTTAAGTAGAATCACGTGCTGTGCGGATGAGCCTAAGCCAGCCCGTGATATCTTAAGGGGGGGGATCTGTGACGTAGGAGACTCTTATGAAGCAATGGAAACTGATAGTGATCCGGTGGAGAGAACCGGTACTGCAAGGGAATGCAGGATTTTCTCTTCTGAGAGAAAAAAACACAGAGCTAATCAGGAACCACACCTCACCTCAAGGCAGGAGAGAAGCCAAGTCCCTGATTGGGCACGCCCAAGCAGGAGGCGGGCAGTACAGTACTCAGCCAGCTTGTTAAGAACTGAGAAACAGAAACAGTTAGATGAGCACGAGCACCAGGAGCAAGACGGAGAGGAGGAGTCAGGACACAAGCACCTGGATGAGGACGGGTCAGATGACCAGGAACAGGAACCATTGGAAAGAGAACCACTGAGCAGCTGTGATCCACGAAGGAGCAGACGGGAGCTGGGAGACTCAGGGGCAGAGAAAGACTTCTGTTACCAGAAGAATTCAAAGGCCCTGAGAGACCCAAGGCTACAGCTCAGGAGTTTAAAGGACCAAGCAGAACCTTGGAACAGGAGGCAGAAGGAGAAAGAATTACCCTGGAAGAAGCCCCAGCACAAGGTATCTGGTGGGTTTGGAACGGCTAGCAAGCTCAACAGTGGGAAACCAGAAAGAGTGAACTTTAATTGTGAAAGACAGAACAAAGGCAGAAAGTTTGATAGTAATTGGTTAAGCCAAGAGAAGCCTGACTGTTTTCCTTTTAACACTCTGAGAGACTCTCCAAGCACAGCTGAAGCGTTTTTTCCCTGCACTTTCATTTGGAGATAGGTGGGGGAAGGGAAATGCTTACACACTGAACTCTTGTCCAAGTAAAAGCACTGATAATTGCCAAGAGATAAGAACATTAAACAAGCATTTACCTGAAGGAGGATATTCTCAGCTTAGCTCAGAAAATACACAGGCTGAATTACTTCTCACTAAATTCAGGGAGTTCCTTAAAAGTAGAGCAGTTTCTCCTCATGACGTAGCAAAGCCTATGAGCAGCTGTGAGGAAGAAATACCTTTAATTTCTCTGCCGTCTACAGAGCAGGAAGTCCCGATGGACTGCTCTACATGTGTGATTCAAAAGGACATTTAAGTGATATGCTTGCCAAATGTTTTATGAAAGAATATAACAAAGTTACCTCACCGATTGCTATGCAAAAGAAGCTTATGTGAAGAGAATAAGTGAAAGCATATTGTGTGCAATTCAGGAGCATTGCTGTTACCAGAGCTTTCTGTTACGTTAATGAAAGGAGGTCACATGACAACTGAATGTGATCAGTAATGGACATTTAGCCAAGCAGTGAAAAGCCTTGTTTAGTTAAGTTTCTCAGCCTTGTTTTATGCTACATTATTTCATTTACGTCTGCTGCATTTGAACTGCGAAAGCGGGAAATAAACCTCACAAAAGAAATTTTCTTTGCCTTGCCTTACTACTTGAGCACCTACACAACTACAACCTTAACCCTCAAGGGCAACCAAGGCCAGCCCCTCCTAAAGCCCTCAAGGTCCAGGGAGTGGGTGGGTGGCAGTACCCAAGGCCTTTTCAGATATGTTTTTAGAATTTTGGGTAGCCAAATCTGCTTCCAAATATCTTTCTGTTAGGCTGATGGCCTGTGCCGTGGTACTACAATTTTGGAGAATTAGAAAGCTCTGCACATTGCTGGGCACTGCATGCATAAACTGTTCTAGGACTATTTCGTCCATAATTGATTCCACATTCTTATCAGCAGGTCTTAGCCATTTTTCCGCTAAGCTCTTAAGCCAGTGGCCTAATACTTTTGGAGTCTCACCCCTCTTAAGGTGAGCGGCTCGCAGCATGCGATTATATACGAGTGAGGTCAAGCCTAGACGCTCGCGAATGGCTTTTACCACCTCGGTATAATCTGCAGCTAATGCAGTTGGCATCGCCCGATAGGCGGATAGCGCCTCCCCTGTAAGTGAAGCAGCTAGCCTAATTGACCATTGCTCTTTTGGCCACTTTATTGCACTCGCTATCCTTTCAAAGGAGTCAATAAAGTCATCAACATCATCAGTGGGTGACAGTTTTCCTAAGCACAAAGAGTCAAAGGCGCCTGGCCCTAGTGACCAGTTGCCTAGTCCAGAAACCTGTTCCTGTTGGCCGGAGGCTCCCCCTGACATCTTCTGTTGCTGGGTGGCCCAAGCCTCCATTAGCTGAAGAATGGGTTTCTGCTGCTCCTGTAGTGCTAGGATAGCTTGTTGTTGTGTGTGAGCAGCAAGCTCCCTCTGCTTTTCAAACTGCATCATCATCCAGTTCAGTAGCTCTTTCTGCTCCATGATGATGGACTTTACTTAGAAAAGATAAAGAAACAAAACCAAGTGTGGTTCTACAACACTTAGCCCTTTTCTCAATTTACTGTGTTTTTTTTTTCCCACCCGTATCCAGACCAGTCTACCCCTCTACCTTTTACCTGGTAGCAGAGTAGATTCACGCTTCCAGTAAGAGGTTGCAGCAGCTCCTTGACGTAGCCTCTACGACTGCTGATCACACTAGATGGACTCCTCTCCTGGTGTTGTCTTGGTCCTGGGTTTTTTTCTCTTGAACCCAATCAGGATTTTTTTTTTCGACTCAGGTCCGGATTCTCTCAGACTCCACTCCGGGTTTTCTCAGACTCCACTCCGGGTTTTCTCAGAGTCTGGTTCGGGTTTTCCCATCCAGTAATGGTGGTTTTTTACTTTGTTTTCCACTTTAGCGTCTTAGGGCGTTGTCCCAACATCCAACAACTGTGCCATTATGTCACCAACTGCGCCCCTACTGGCGTAGTAAAGTAAGGGCATCGCGGGAACATTTAATTTGTATCAGAGAGTGTTCAAGCTGAAGGACCAAAAGGATTGTGGTCTTTGTAGTATAGAACTCCCTGAAAAGAATAACTACGCCAAGTGTAGGGTAAATAAGACTTTATTTCCCCGATTAATGCTCTAGGTTCAATGGGACATCAACATAAAGTGGAGGTAATGCTTTCCTCAAACAATAAGGTTCCACCATGGACAAACAGTTAAAGGTTGTAAGCTCTACAAATGACTGTTTAGCTGGGTTAGGGGATTTTCCAAAACAATAGAAAACAATATCAGAACAAAATGGTTATCATCTTCACCATATGCAGACTTAGTTCTTCGCTATACAATTAGCATGGCAAGCCAACTACTTCTTAAGCAAAAGTTACATTCCATATGTTCGTTGTGAGGCATGGGAACACTGGAGCTATAATCCAAGTCCATTGATTCTGGATCGCTACCCTCTTCAGAGTTAAGAATATCTTCAGAGTCTCTTAATTCCTCACAGAAGTTCCTTGGCTGCTCATATAACTTTCTTAAAACACTTTTAGGAAGTGGCTTTAAATAGTTAGCTTTACTTCTTCTATGATATTGAGGTTTATCTACTTGCATAAGACTTTCCTCATTTAAAGTTCCTTTTAGAATGAAAGGCTTTTCATACCTTAGCTTCCGAGGAGCGCCACGCCCAGGATTCAGTTTACAACATAGCTTTTCCTGCTGACCAACTGTCTTGTGAAATGCTCCACAATCCAAGCTGCTAGGAAAACCAGACGTGGATTTCCCCTCTCTATCTTTCAGGGTAAGAGGATCAATGTAAAAGGCATCTCCTTTCCTTGTGCCTTTATGGTTTGGCTCAAAGGACTTACTTGGAGTTGGAGAACTTCTTTCAACAGGCAGGCTGCTTCTCTGGGCTTTATCCCATAGAGTATACCCCTTTTGGCTCCTGCCACCTAGAGCTGGCCGCAGCTGGAAACTATCCTGTTCCAGGCTTCTCTCAGAGCTTGTGCTGCCGGTCCTTCTGACCTTGCCGGTTATTCTGTCGGCTACCCTCCTCGGTGCCTCTCTTCCGTGCCTTCCCGCGTCCTGGTGCTCTTCCCGGTCCTGGTCACAGTGCTGGTCCTTTTGCTGGAGCCTTTGCTGGACTCCCTGGTCTCTTTGCTGGACTCCTTGCCCTTGGACTCCCTGGGGCTGGTCTCTTTGCTGGAGCCTTTGCTCTTGGATTCTGTGCTGGTCTCCTTGCTGGACTCCTTGCCCTTGGCTCCTCTGGGGCTGATCTCTTTGCTGGAACCTTTGCTCTTGGATTCTGTGCTGGTCTCTCCCTCTGCTCATCTGATTTCCCTTATAAAGGGATTTCTGGCTTGCACGCTGTGAGTTTGAGGACAGGTGAAAGCACTTATCATTAAGGTGCTCAGTGCTTGAGCACGTTGCTTCAGGTACTGTGTAACTGTTCATGCACCCTCTGGCTGAGCTACACTGGAACTGCGCTCTCTGCTTTTTCTGAGATTCATGCAAATCAGGAGTTTTTTTCAAGGCTGTTTCTTGCCTAGCTCCAGCCTCATGACAATATATAAGGGAGTGTATATATAAGGCTATAAGGGAGGTGTATATATAAAGGAGTGAAGGCTACTCCTTCACTCCCTTATAGCAAATGTTTTGTTAGGATTGAGATTTAAGCGACTAAACCCAAGCCAATAAGAAATGGAGTTTAAAGTACAGTTGATAAGAGATAAGTTTGGGGCATGAGGATTTATGTAGAATAGCAGCAAGATATCGTCTGCATAATAATAAGCACCAGTGTTAGGTCTTGAACTAAGATTGCAAGAGGATTGAGGAACATATAGACCAGAACTCTGTGGAACCTCACATGGGAGGGGCATAGAGGCAGAAAACAAAGATCCTACAACAACTTGAAATGAACAGTTGGTAAGAAAGGTGGAGAACCTGTAATCAGTGCCAGCCCAAGGGATTCTGCCACTCTAGGCAGAAACCCTGGCCTCACCACCCCCACAGCTGATGCACCCTGTGATAAAGAAGCTTATCATAGCTCAGGAAGGAGCTATAGAAAAGGTGAAGTGACTCTGAACCAGCAACCTGTCAGTTCTGGTAGAAATATGAAAACAGAATTTTGCCATAAAAGACTACCAGTCCCAGAATGCACCAGGTTTCCAACAGCCATTAGAGGAGCTGAAGTGAGGAAACGTGTGCTCAATCAGGAGGGCTATGAGGTAATCCCTAAGCACTCATCTCAAAGGGCAGGGCCTGATTCAGCACAGCTGCGCTGTGTTAGGGAGGATCACTCATCTAAGCAGAATAAGAGTAGAGTTTATTTTACAGATGACCATCTTCATGATCACCTTGGATATCCAGAGAATTGTCCTCAGTATCCTGAGAATCAGCTTGAGTTTGATCATCAGTTTCATCTGAAGGATCATCAGAAGCAGAAGCCAAACCGGACGGACAGAGAGGGAAAGAGACCCTTTGGAAGAAGGAAGAGAAAAGCCTTTGAGAGGTCTAGAAGAGTCCAAAGCAGTACGTATACTGGGAGGTATTCCAAGGGCCAGCATACACCATTGGACTGGGGAAAGCCAGAGGAATGGTGCTGCAGAGCTAGGAATCACCAGAGGCTACCTGTGAGGGAGACGGCTGCACGTGGAAGGGACCCTAAGACCTGTGCCAGAAGGTATGTGAAGAGAGATCCAGTGTCCAGGGATCTGGATTGGAAGGCTGGACATAAGAACTGGACTACATACTGGCCAGGCTATATAGAGAGGAACTCTAGCAGCAATGGAAGCTCAGGTATGAACACTGATCTATGCCCTAGCTATAACCTTGAAAGACAGCAGGGAAACAAGTATTCTCCTGAAAATGTTCCATTGAGAGATTCATCTGTGCCAATCCATGATATTGAACCCATGCTTGTTGAACAAGGGGGAATAATAGCAGATGAGGATCCTGTTTATATGGACTGCTCTCTATCTAAACTCCGTTGGTAACTTTCTGTTATAAAGTACAGCAACCATCACAAAGAAATACAAATTTGTTCTTTAATCTACTCAGAAAAGCTCCTGAAGCAGGATTTGACCCACACAGTGGAAGGCAAGCCAGCTAAGGGGTTTCAGCTGGTAACTGCTAGCAATTAAGCCTTACCTAATTGCTTGTGAGCTAGGAGAGAATCACTTCTGTATCTATGTGGGAAGTAATCAGAAGTTAACCTGAAAAGAACAGTTTGTTTCTTGCTTTGTGGCTTTTCATTTGTTATTTTCCTGATTTTGACTTTGTTTTTCCAAGTTAACACTGAAAGCAAGTAACCTAATTTATGTGCTACCAAGCATATCTGTGTTGGGAGAAATAACCCCATAAATAAATATCTTATTGGCTTTAACCAAGAGCACAACTAAATTATTGTCAGCAGCTGTGTCTGGTGTGAATGAGCTACATTGCCCACAATACCTTGCAAATCATATAGATATATGCACTTGCCAAGAGTGTGAAGATTCTCACCCAGGCAGCCGTCTGACAAATGGCGTAGTTGGCAGGATTACTTTTGCACAAAGGGGATTTACTTGCTGAGGATTACAACTAAAGTTCAAGTTTAAAGCTGGAAAAAAAGATTTTCCCTCAACTGCACTTTGGAGGAGAAGTGGTTGTTCCAGGAAGCTGTCCCAGGAGGAAAAGACCCTGTGCAGAGCTGGATTCATCACTGAGACAAGGTAATAAGTACCTGGGCATGTGTAGTGGTGGATGGGAGTAAGCACAGGGGTAATTGAAAAAAAAAAAAAGTAGAAAAAAACACACCTGTTTGGAAGGTGGTGCACTTTGGGTTTTTTTTCTTTGTTTCTTGCAGGGATCAAGATGGATCCAAGGGAGATGGCTAGCTGGATGGCAGCCCAGTTTAGCAGGCAACAGGAGCTATCGCAGCAAGCACAGGACACTGCTATGAAAGCCTTAATGGACCAGCAGAAGCCAGTGCTTGATCTGGTGCAAGCCCTAGTTCAGCTGCAGAGCCAAAGTGGAACAGATGCAAGACCAACAGTAAATACTGGTACACCACATATGGACAGTGTGGGACTCAATCAAGGAATTGGGGCATTTAGTTTTGGGAAGCTAACTCCAGATGATAATGTTGATGATTTTCTAGAGTCTTTTGAAAGAGTGGCACAGGCATTAGCATGGCCAGAGACCCAGTGGGCAGTAAGGCTGGCCGCCTCATTAACTGGAGAGGCGCTTGCAGCTTATAGAGCAATGCCAGCAGCCCAGGCTTTGATTTATAAGGATGTAAAGGCTGCTATTAGGGATCGCCTAGGGTTGTCTATTTCAGAGTATAGGCGAATGTTTAGAGCTACTACATTGAAAGTGGGTGAAACACCCAGGGCTCTGAGTCAGAGAATCAGAGGTTTAGCTGTAAAATGGTTGGAGCCTGAGCAAAAGACGGTAGAAATGTTATTAGACATTATAATGCTGGAACAATTTATGTCTGCGGTCTCTAAAGATTTGCACACTTTCCTTATACAGCAAAATTGCCAAAATCTTGGAGAGGCAACCATGCTAGCAGAGAGATTCTTGGAAGCCACGCAGGCTTGCCATAGAATGGGTGGCCCTCTGAAGATTGGTGCTGAGGCAAGATGTGCTGTATCAGAAAAGAAAATAATTAAAAATGTTTCTGAAAATGAATGTACTGTATCAAACCAGATGACACAGTGGAATAGAAAGAAATGTTTCAAGTGTGGAAAATGGGGACATTTAGAAAAGAGATGCCAGACACACACTAGCTTAATGGGTGTGGATTTAAAACAGCCCAAAGAAGGATTTCTTTTGATGGTTGATGTGCAAGGAATTACCACAAATGCTTTGTTAGACTCTGGGGCAGACCAGAGTATGATGTCAAAAAGGCTTTGGAAGAGGATAGAGGCCCAAGAAGGATTTGTGCCTAGAACCCCTGAAAGCCAAGTTCACATCAGATGCATTCATGGTGCTGCAACATCATATCCCACCTATAGGCTAAAGGTTAAGTGCCTGGAGGAACAAGAGGAAGTCCTGTTAGCAGTGGTGCCTAGGCTACCCTTTGATTTGGTTCTAGGAAGAGACTGGCCAAGATTTAAGCAGGGTCTAGTGGAAGGACTAGGAAAGAAGGAGGGAGAAGGTTTAATGGTAATAGCTCCCGGGCCTTTATTTGGAAGTCCTCAGACCCCAGCTAAAAAGATGGTTAAGCGTCCAGAAGACCAAGCTACCCCAAAGCAGACATTCGTCCTAAAGTACCATAGGGTCACAGAGAAGGCCCAAGCTCCTAGGCGGGCAACCCCTCAAGCTGCTGGGTTTGACCTATGCAGCATAGAAAATGTGACTGTACCTAGCCAAGGGAGAGCCCTGGTTGACACCGGTCTCCAAGTGGAAATACCTATTGGATGCTATGGGAGAGTAGCCCCAAGGTCCGGATTAGCCCTTAAATATTTCATCGATGTGGGTGCGGGAGTAATTGATCCCGATTACAGGGGCAATATTAAAGTTCTGTTGTTTAATTTTGGACAGAATGATTATCACGTGAAGACAGGAGACAGAATTGCCCAATTGATCTGTGAGAGGCTGGGTTTTCCACCTGTGGAGGAAGTCACATCCCTGGAGAATACTGAACGTGGAACCAAAGGCTTTGGTTCTACTGATGTCAAAGGGGTTAAAAGCCTAGCTGCCACCTGTGCCCGAGAGAGGGAGGTGAATGAAGAGGAAGATTTGGGACCCCAGGTATCTGATTGTAAAGAAAAATCAGAGCCCCAAATAGGTGAGGACCTGACAGTGGTACAACAGGAAGAAATTAGGAAATTGCTTAAAGAATTCCCAGATGTGTTGACACCCATACCTGGGGAGACACATTTGGTGGCCCATGAAATAATAACTCCACCTGGGAAATTAGTTCGTCAAAGGCCATACCGCTTGCCTGAAGCCAAGAGACAGGAAGTAGTGGCACAAGTCCAGGAGATGTTGGACATGGGAGTAATAGAGGAGTCAAAGAGTCCCTGGAATAGCCCCATAGTCCTGGTGCCGAAGCCTGATGGATCTTTAAGATTTTGTATTGACTTCCGGCAGGTAAACGCCATATCAGTTTTTGATGCATATCCAATGCCAAGAATTGAAGAGCTGTTGGACCAGCTGGGACAGGCTCAATACTTAACCACCCGTGATATGACAAAAGGATATTGGCAAATCCCTCTCACCAGGGAGTCGAAGCCGAAGACTGCGTTCAGCACCCCCGTTGGCCTTTTCCAGTTCAAGAGGATGCCTTTCGGACTGCATGGAGCAGCGGCTACCTGCCAAAGGTTAGTGGATCAGGTACTTCGACCCCACCAAAATTATGCTTTTGCATATATGGATGATGTCATAATCCATAGTAACACCTGGGCGGAGCATCTAAAGAGGATCAGGGCAGTCTTGTGCTCCATGAAGCAAGCGGGAATCACTTTAAACCCGAAGAAGTGTGCCTTTGCAAATAGGGAGGTAAAATACCTGGGCCACCTAGTGGGAAGAGGAAAAATTAAACCTCTAATGAGTACAGTAGATAGCATCAGGAATTTTCCTCCTCCAACAACAAAGAAACAACTAAGAAGTTTCTTAGGACTTATTGGATACTACCGCAGGTTTATACCGCAATTCGCAGAGAAAAGTGCAATTTTCACGGATATGCTGCGGAAGAATTGTCCAAACCAGCTAAAGTGGACACCTGAAGCTGAAAAAGCGTTTTCAGTCTTAAAAGGAAAATTGTGTACAGGACCGGTACTGAAAGGGGTGGACTTCAAGAAACCCTTTCTGGTTCTAACCGATGCATCGGATGTAGGGCTAGGAGCGGTTCTATCCCAGTGTCATGATGGGGAGGAGCATCCTGTGATGTACCTGAGCAGGAAGTTGTCACCGGCTGAACAAAAGTATTCCACAATAGAAAAAGAATGTTTAGCTATCAAGTGGTCAGTGGAGGCGTTAAGGTTTTACCTTACAGGGAGAACGTTCCAGTTGGTCACGGACCATGCCCCACTTAAGTGGTTGCAGCAAATGAAGAACCACAATGCCAGGTTGACACGCTGGTACATGGCCTTACAGGCATTTGATTTTCAAGTTGAACATCGTGCTGGGAAGTTACACAAGAATGTGGATGCCCTTTCCCGTATTACGGACTGTAGAGAAGAAGTTTCACCAGTGACACCAGTCCGTAATAACTTAAGCAGTGGGGTATGTGATAAAGAAGCTTATCATAGCTCAGGAAGGAGCTATAGAAAAGGTGAAGTGACTCTGAACCAGCAACCTGTCAGTTCTGGTAGAAATATGAAAACAGAATTTTGCCATAAAAGACTACCAGTCCCAGAATGCACCAGGTTTCCAACAGCCATTAGAGGAGCTGAAGTGAGGAAACGTGTGTTCAATCAGGAGGGCTATGAGGTAATCCCTAAGCACTCATCTCAAAGGGCAGGGCCTGATTCAGCACAGCTGCGCTGTGTTAGGGAGGATCACTCATCTAAGCAGAATAAGAGTAGAGTTTATTCTACAGATGACCATCTTCATGATCACCTTGGATATCCAGAGAATTGTCCTCAGTATCCTGAGAATCAGCTTGAGTTTGATCATCAGTTTCATCTGAAGGATCATCAGAAGCAGAAGCCAAACCGGACGGACAGAGAGGGAAAGAGACCCTTTGGAAGAAGGAAGAGAAAAGCCTTTGAGAGGTCTAGAAGAGTCCAAAGCAGTACGTATACTGGGAGGTATTCCAAGGGCCAGCATACACCATTGGACTGGGGAAAGCCAGAGGAATGGTGCTGCAGAGCTAGGAATCACCAGAGGCTACCTGTGAGGGAGACGGCTGCACGTGGAAGGGACCCTAAGACCTGTGCCAGAAGGTATGTGAAGAGAGATCCAGTGTCCAGGGATCTGGATTGGAAGGCTGGACATAAGAACTGGACTACATACTGGCCAGGCTATATAGAGAGGAACTCTAGCAGCAATGGAAGCTCAGGTATGAACACTGATCTATGCCCTAGCTATAACCTTGAAAGACAGCAGGGAAACAAGTATTCTCCTGAAAATGTTCCATTGAGAGATTCATCTGTGCCAATCCATGATATTGAACCCATGCTTGTTGAACAAGGGGGAATAATAGCAGATGAGGATCCTGTTTATATGGACTGCTCTCTATCTAACTCCGTTGGTAACTTTCTGTTATAAAGTACAGCAACCATCACAAAGAAATACAAATTTGTTCTTTAATCTACTCAGAAAAGCTCCTGAAGCAGGATTTGACCCACACAGTGGAAGGCAAGCCAGCTAAGGGGTTTCAGCTGGTAACTGCTAGCAATTAAGCCTTACCTAATTGCTTGTGAGCTAGGAGAGAATCACTTCTGTATCTATGTGGGAAGTAATCAGAAGTTAACCTGAAAAGAACAGTTTGTTTCTTGCTTTGTGGCTTTTCATTTGTTGTTTTCCTGATTTTGACTTTGTTTTTCCAAGTTAACATTGAAAGCAAGTAACCTAATTTATGTGCTACCAAGCATATCTGTGTTGGGAGAAATAACCCCATAAATAAATATCTTATTGGCTTTACCCAAGAGCACAACTAAATTATTGTCAGCAGCTGTGTCTGGTGTGAATGAACTACATTGCCCACAATACCTTGCAAATCATATAGATATATGCACTTGCCAAGAGTGTGAAGATTCTCACCCAGGCAGCCGTCTGACAATCCCCAGCTGACACTGCCCCCCCTCAGCAGTCGCCACTGCTCCCTGCAGCTGTCGCCCCTGCTCCCTCCAGCTGTCGCCGAGTCTGTTGTTTTTGAAAATACTGCACTGCCCGCCCCCCCAAACGGAATCAAAGGCAGGTGGGGGGGGTGGCATGGCTGCCCATGTGCACCGCTGCTGCTGCCCACCCATGCTGACCACCGTAGGCAGCCACCTAGCTCCCTTATTGGATGGGCCGGCTCTGCCTGTAATACTTAATTTCAGAAAGACAATATAATAGCATAGTGTGATCTACCAAATCAAATGCTGCAGAGTGGTCTAAAGAGACTGCTAGTATAATATCGCCTTTGTCTAAAGTAGAATGGATTTTATTTAGAAGCAAAGTTAAAACAGTTTTTGTGCTAAAGCTGGGATGGAAACTAGTTTCCCTCTGCACACATTTTTGGGGATAGGTCAGAAATTCTGTGGATGCAGGGTGCAGAGTTGGAGTCGGAGGTCAGTAACTTTTTTTTATTAAAGTCTCAGGCTAAATACAGTAATTAAACCGCTACAATTTTTGCCGAGTATAGCCAGCTTTGCACAGTTTTCTTTTTTATTGTTCTATAACCTGGGATAGCTGCCATAACCATATCATTCCCTGAAGTCCTGGTTTTGCAAATGCAATGTGGGCCTCTGAGTCTCTGCTGACTCCTGGGCTTTCTTGGCAGTTGACTGGAAGTAGCTTGCCAAGCCTTTCTTCCATTTAAACATTTTATATAACAAAAAGGGGAGAATAGAGGACTGTTGTGTCTCAGCGAAGGGAGAATGAAAGTTCTTCTTTCTCTTAGCCATATCAAAATCCTAGGAAAAGTTCAATAATGGCGAAATAACATCACTGAGAAGATGTAGGAGAGAGCTACATGTCAGCCGCCATCTTAGATCCAGGGCTGGCCCCAGAGCTGGTTCAAGGTGCTGGCGCTCTAGGCAAACCTTAAGCCTTATGCCCTCCTGGTTGTCAGAATCTACTGGTCATCTCTGAATGCCCTGCTCTTTGCCTCCCCCAGAAGCTTCAGCCCTAGGTGACTGCCTAGTTTGTCTAATGGTTGGGCCAACCCTGCTTGAATCTCCTATTTTGGGCCTGTTTTATAAAGACACATAAGCGCTTGTGTGTTTTTTTTAATAATACCGGGGCAAACCAGCAGAAACCATGGCTAATGTGAAGCTGCAGACGTTTACACTCGATCAGGAGCATGTGTCAATGTAGTGGGTAAAGTATGTGCAGACATGGGGGTTTTAGAAAATACATAGCTAAATCATGACTTCACCCAAACTCTGCCCCAGAACATGCCCAAGCTATAAATATATGCACCTTCTTTTCTCCATGGACAAGCAGGATTCGTCAGCCACACCTGGTGATGTCCTCCGACGGCGCCGTACGGAAGTGCTCTCCTGAGCTTGAGCCAGTAACCAACTCCTGAGCTCAGAAAGGTAAACCTTTCTGAGCCTGAGCCAGTAGCCAAATCCACCAGCCCACCCCTAGCTAGCCAGTCTTGTTTCTTCCACCGTGCCTACAGCACGGACTTCTGCTCTCCTCTTATCTTCTACCTCCCGAAGGAAGAAATCTAAAAGCAACATCTTTAGAAACGACTCCAATATCAAGAACAGACTACTTACAGGTCAGAAGATGCGAAAATCTGTAAAACTGGGTTTTAAAAGATGTTCCTGTTGCTCAAGAAAGATGAGCTGCACAGACATACACGAACTGTGTGTGAGATGCTTGGGGGTGAATCATCAGGTCGTCGACTGCCAGCACTGCTCGAGAATGTACCCCTGAGCACGCAGATCAAGGAGCCATGCTCTACAAGATTTCCTGTCGACTCTGCCATCTCCAGGAACCTCACACGTGGCTACAGAGTAGACCGCGATCGTGGATGTGCCCCCCAAGGCCTTCATCTCCATTGGCGCTGCCTCGACGGGACTCGATGCTTCTGCTGCAATGACCTCTAAACTATTTGCCAGCAGCACTCCGGGAGTCCAGCAGACACTTTCTTCGGCGGTGGGAGCCCCTCTGTCCAGAAAGCATGCTTCACCTGGAGGCCGCCATCTTGCCAAGGCTTCTGCTCCACCCAACTCTGCCCACTCCAGTCTGATTGGCCGGCACCACGAACATCAGCAGAGAGTCATCAGGCCCTCCCCTCACAACACAGCAAGGACTCTCCTCTCCACACCGAAGCCGGGGCCTCCCCTCAACAAAGCTGCAGGAGGGAACACTCTTCGGCGCCGGTTCCTCAGCCCGCCCACAGCCACTCCTTCCACCCTCATCGGGGCCATGATTGGAGCCACGAACAGAGCTGGGAAAGAGGACACAAGAAACGGCATAAGCCTACCAGCTCCCACAACAGTGAGATTGACCGGAGGCATCGTCATCATTGCCAGAGAAGGCACAGGACAAACAGCTCTTGCTCCGGGGGAAGTGACAGACAATGCCAAAGCAAAAGGGGTAGGCCCCAGCCCTGATCCAAGTCTCACCCCCCCTTACCTCTACTACTAATGAGGAAATCGGCACAAGAGTAAACCCACCCACCGCAGGGGTCCTCCCCTAATCAAGGGTCCATCCTGCAACCTCACCAGCCTCCTGCAGGAAGGCCTCCAAGCTACCCCAGCACCTCCCTCCGCACAACAGAGCCTTAAATGCCGACTGTCCAGGAGCCCTAGCTATGACAGGGTCGAATCTAGCAGCACCAGACAATGCATCGTCGACACAACAGATGACTCGGTGCTGGGCTCGCCACCCTCACTTAGCGGCAGAGAAGCAGAGGAAAGGGTACCCCCACTGGGATCAAACTCCCCAACAAAGGATCCGGGGTCCTCAACTCCTAGGAATTCAGGAGGGGAATCCATCACGGCGTCAGGTAGAGACTCTGACCTGCCCCCTCCAACTCCACCTTCCGAAGATCTTACCTACCCGAAGTTCTTACGCAAGGTGGCGACTGTTTTGGGCCTTACGCTCTCCGACCCTCCAGACCAAGCAGCACCGGAGGTCCTTGAGTACTTAGATGCACTAAAAGCACCAGTCACCCTGCCAATTCACCAGCGGCTTCTGGACGCCGAATCCAAGGTCTGGCAGACACCAGCTTCAGCTCTTCCCTGCCCCCACAAACTCAACACCAAATATCAAGTCCAACAGGCCCTGGGCTTCACTCCCTCACCATTCTACCATTGTTTCCTCCACCCTGAAATGTGTCAAATCATTGTGTACCAACGCTAACTCTCCACTGGGGAGAGACAGAAAACTTCTAGACGATGTGGGGAAGAAGATATTGCTCAACGCGAGGATTGCAGTGCATCAGTTCCAGCATATCCTCCTCCAGGACACCTTAGCCTCTTTGCCTCAGGAGGCTCAAGCAACGGCCATGGCCATGTTGGGAGACCTCAAGGAATGCGGTAAACACCCGGTCAGTATGGCGTACGATGCTTTTGAGACTGCCACACGCACCATAGGGACGGCCATCTCCACCAGGTGCTTAGCATGGTTATGCGCATCAGGACTACGTGAGGATACCTACGAACACATCACCGATGCCCCTTGCAATGTGAGTCTCTATTCGGCAAGAAGGTCACGGATGCGGTGAATGACATGAAAGATCACTGCACCACCCTCCAGACCCTCGCAGAGGATGGCCTAGAGTGCAGTTCCAGCACATAGAAAAGGGACTATAACCGCAAGCCCTACTCCACACACAGGAAGTACAACTCCTAACGCAAATGGCAGCCCCCATGATATAAACAAGCTTCACATCAATCTTCCTACGGTACAGCTCATAATCAAAAGCACCAAAGGGACAGGAAACAAAAGAAGCAGGTTCCCCCTGCATTGGGGAAGAGCGGCCCATTCTTTTGACAATCAGCCCTCAGCCGCACGAGCACTCATCCTGATGGGGGCCAGACTGTTGGCCTTCTGGAAGTCCTGGCAGCTCATCTCTACGGACCAATGGGTCTTGCAGATTATATGAGAGGGATCCGTATACGGTTCCTCTCCCCACCCTGTCAACATCAGAATCCTACCCACGTTACCCCAGCGGATGCAGTCCTACACCTGCACACTGAGTTGATACACCTCCTGTCAAAACAAGCAATCAAACCTGTACCCCCTGACCAGATCAACAGTGGCTTTTACTCCAGGTTATTCCTAGTCCCCAAAAAATCGGACGGGGTACACCCCATTCTCAATCTCCAGAAACTGAACAAATTCACCCTCAAGGAGAGATTCTGTATGTACTCACTGGGCTCCATCCTTCCTCTTCTCCAAGCTGGAGACTGGCTAGCTTCCCTGGATCTGCAGGACGCCTACACTCATATTCCGATCCACCCTTCTCACAGGAAGTACCTCCGATTTCAAGCTCTGGGCAACCACTACCAGTACTGAGTCCTCCCATTCGGCCTTTCTCCAGCCCTGCGGGTGTTCACAAAATGTGTAGCGGTTGCAGTGGCACACCTGTGCAAGCAAGGCATCCATGTCTTCCCATATTTGGCCGATTGGCTCCTATCTGCACCCTCAGCATGAGAAATGCAGGTGGCCGTCAACAAAACTATTCACCTTCTAACCTCCCTCAGGTTCCTGGTGAACCACCAGAAGTCGCACCTGTTCCTATCCCGATGCCTGGAATTCATTGGGGCCGACATAGGCACTGCAGCAGCGAAGGCTTTCCTTCCGGCCCAGTGGGCAGAGAAGATTTCCACACTAGCCCAGGAGGTGGTCTCGCAGGCATCCACGATGGCTCGGATCATACTATGGCTGTTGGGCCACATGGCTGCAACCACCCAGGTGCTGCCTTTAGCGAGACTACACATACGCACCCTGCAGTGGCACCTCCAGTCATGCTGGAATCAATGCACACAACCCCTGTCCACGTGTGTCATACTCGACCATTGCACCAGGTGGAGCCTCCACTGGTGGATCATCAAAAGGAATCTCACAGTGGGTAGGAACTTCCAACAACCCTGCCACCAGATCACCATCACCACAGACGCATCCAGGACTGGGTGGGGAGCCCACCTGCTATAGCTGCGCACCCAGGGCTCCTGGACAACATCAGAGTCAGCTCGTCACAGAAACCTGCTGGAACTCAGGGCTATGCGGTATGCCCTACAAGCCTTCCAGCAACATATCCGACATAAATCAATCCTTCTACAGAAGGACAACCAGGTGGCCATGTTCAATATCAACAAACAAGGGGGCACCGGATCACAAACCTTGTGCAGAGAGGCGCTTGCCATATGGTCCCTAGCCCTCATGAACCACTGCTGGCTGCAAGCATCTTACCTTCCTAGCAAACAGAACTCGCTAATGGACAGACTGAGCCACCAACTGAGCCCCCACGAGTGGTCGCTGGACCACTAGACCTCAGAGGCCATCTTCCTGCATTGGGGTCACCCTCAAGTTGACCTGTTCACCACAGAGCAAAACAAGAAGTGCCACCTCTTCTTCTCCAAGCACCCATCAGCCCACAGCAAAGCGTCAGATGCCTTCGACGTATGCTGGGGGAGTGGTCTTTGGTGTACGCCTTTCCACCCACTTCCCTGATTTCCAAAACTCTTCAAAACGTGATCCAGGAGAAGGCACAGATCATCCTGATGGTTCCCCACTGGCCTTGCCAGATGTTGTTCCCATTTCTTCAACGCCTCGCACAAGACCAGCCGCTCAGCCTTCCCCTCCACCCGTCCCTCCTCACCCAGGACAGTGGCCACACACTCCACCCCAACCTGAGGGCACTAGTGCTGACAGTCTGGAGGTTGAAAGTCCAGCGCGTCATCCTGGTAGCCAGGCGCCCATGCACCAGGAAATCCTATGGGCTCAAATGGAAAAGATTCACTATCTGGTGCATTTCTAGAGGGACTAACACAGTCTCCTGCCCAGTATCCATCGTTCTACAATATCTTACCCCCCTCTTCGACCAAGTCCTCAAGACAGCTTCCATCCATGTACACCTCTCTGCCATTGCTGATTTTTATGAATGGGTAGGGAATGACTCAGTTGCCTCGCTGCCGCTGGTGACGAGCTTCATGAAAGGTCTTAACAACCTGCGACCAATAGTGTGCCCCCCCCCCCCCGTTTCACGATGGGACCTCAACATTGTTTTGCAGCAACGGACGCTGGACCCCTTCGAGCCCATGCTCTCGGCATCCATGAAACACCTCTCCTGGAAGACACTCTTCCTAATCGCCATCACATTGGCCCGGCTTATCAGTGAACGCCAAGCGCTCATGGCACACCCTACATATACGCAACTCCTCCACAACAGGGTCTCTCTGCGTACGCACCCCAAGTGTATCCCCAAAGTGGCCTCTGCCTTCCATATCAAGCAGCCTATTTTGCTGCCCACTTTCTATCCAGAACCACACGCCTCCACTGAAGAGCAGAGACTTCACACACTGGACTGCACTAGAGCCCTCCACATCTACATCTTGAGGACAGGACCGCTCAGGTGGTGCTCGCAGCTCTTTGTTTCTTATGACCCAATCAGGCCAGGCCAGCCGGCCAGTCACAAAGCGAACACTATTGCAATGGATATTGGACTGCATCACATTCTGCCACAACCAGTCAGGCGCTCAAGCCCCGTCCAATGTTGGATCGCACCAGCTCAGAGCATTGGCTACCACCATCGCAAGCTAGAGCTCCATTCCCCTGGCGGACACCTGCAAAGCTGCCACATGGCCCTCGGTCCACACTTTCAAGAAACATTACTGTTTGGACTTGGACACTCAGGCGCAATGCTCGTTCGGTCAGGCGGTCCTTGTCATGGCCACCGATGGACTTGCTCGAGGGACAAGGGGGGATTGAAGCCCTGTATGATTATTGTTCAGCCATGTTGACCCATATATTGCTGGGCCATGTCGGCCTTTCTGCCTCACATAGCTTGTTGTGCCATTACCTACGCTGTCTGAATTGAAGTGTCCTAATCTGTTATCAGGCCATGTTGGCCCTGTAATGCTTGTTACCTTACCTGTACTGTTACTGATGCTGGGAAAGGTCGTAATCTGTTTTCAGGCCATGTTGGCCCTCTTCACATTGTTTGTTGCTCTGCACTATTATCAAAGGGACGTATTGCAATAAAGCCACTACTCCATCTTCTATGTCTCGGAATCGCACAGCCACGCAGCTTGGGAGGCACCAGGTGTGGCTGATGAATCTTGCTTGTCCATGGAGAAAGTGGGGTTACTTATCTGTAATGGGAGTTCTCCATGGACAGCAGGATAAGTCAGCCACACAATCCCACCCACCACCCCTGGATGAGGTCAGCCTCCTCGTGGCACGCCCCTAGCTGCGAAAGCGCAAGGGCAAAGCTAGGAACACACTGGTTAGCTAGGGGCGGGCTAGTGGGTTGGTCTACTGGCCCAGGCTCAGAAAGGTTTACCTTTCTGAGCTCAGGAGAGCACTTCCGTACGCCACTGTCGGAGGACGTCACCAGGTGTGGCTGACTTATCCTGCTGTCCACGGAGAACTCCCGTTACAGGTAAGTAACCCTGCTGTCACCGTGCGTACATTTATGCATGAAGCCTTGGGGTAATTTTTATATGCAGAAAAAAGACCCTTATGGTCTTTATTTGCCATTCTTTTCTTTGTTCCTGTTCATGTTATACATAGCATTTAGGAGTTTTTGTAGAAGGAGCTATGGTAGTTTGAGGCAACTCTTGCAACCTGGTCTCATTGCAAACCTCAAACAGAGAAGGATGACTCAGTGTCTGTCTCCTTTAGCTGTCAAAACCACATCCTCCAAGTCAGAACCAGACTGTGGGCATCCGAACCAGTCTCAGTATATCAGGGCAGCTTGAAATGCGTCTGCAATGTTGGGGGGAGGAAAGGTCATACAGGGCCATTTTGTGCCCTCCCACTTTCCCCTTCACTAGCCATCTCTACACACAGCCTCAGTTCCTCTGTCAGATGGAAAGGCTCCTTCACATACCTGGTAAGTCTCTGCATTCGATTTCCATATTTTGGATAGCTTTCGAGTCCCTAAACCCAGTAATCTCATATCCTATCAGGGATTAAAGTTCTCCTTAGCCTTACTGAAAATAGAAAGCATTGCAAATTTAAATCTATGCCTGAAGCAATCTGCAAGAGAGTGATTTTTGATTATAAAGGAAAGGAGGGTCGCAGTCCTTAAGGGTTATCCTAAGCTAACCTAAAATCTTTAGCACTCATAACTTACAGTTAGAAGTGCTCTTACCAAAATACCAGAGCTGAGGTCTCATTCACAGGGACCTCCATCTCTCTGTAAAACAGGACTAATGCCCAAAACAGAAATTAAAGAGCCTTTTTTTGTTTAAAAAATAAAAAAACCTACAACATTTTTTTGTGTCCAGAGTTTTTCAGCAGCTCTCAGAGGGATGAAGTTCTAAGATGTTTTGTCATTATGGTTCTTTGACTGAAGAATTGAGAGTGGGGAAGGTTGAAGTTCATTATTTATGTAGGCAAGGTTAAGTCTGGGCAGAGCAAACAGCATCTGGCCACTGGGCATCCTTCAGGGCAACGTGTCACCATATGCCGCCATCCCATAATATGCACAGGCATCCGTCACCCTGCATTCTAGTTGATATAGTTTATATTATGTTGTCTCAGTCCTCTTGGCGGAAGGCAGGATATAATTTTTGAATAGAAATAGAAAAATATCCCATCCTGTGCCCAGCGATCCTCCCTCTATGAGTTACTCTCCCATACTGCATGGGGCATCTTAACCACCTTGTGTCACCCTCCCATATCACTCTTTGGTACCCTTAATCACAAAGGTCACCATCCATACTGTCCCGTGACATAATAAAATTGAAAACAATTTATTTGCCATAAAGAAAAATTAGCTTTTTCTTGTAACTAAAGATATGCTACTTCATCTTGTTATCAAATGTTTTCATATTTTAAGTCCAGCTCGCTGAGAATATTACATTAACACCTTATACCACCATTAGGAAATTGTAGATCAAGGTGAGATTTCAGAATTTGCTAGGAGATTATTTTCTGCCAGGAAACAACCTTCTGGGTTATAAGTGTGTTTGCCCTCTGATTGCCCCCTAAAAACTGCCAGTTCTCACGACCACAGACTCTGCCAGTCTAGCAGCCAAAATGGAGCTAAGAGCAGCTGGTGACTCATAAGAAAGCTAGAAAGGTACCCATAAGTGGCAGAACACTCACTCCCACACCCTCTGAACTCCAGAAATCAGTCAATGCTGCCAATCTAGACAGCATTTTCCCACCAGGCTAATGATGTCTCAAGTAGAGAAACACACATACAAAGCCAGTCTGATGAGCAAAACCAACATCGGTGGAAACGTAAAATAAAACATGACTTCTACCAGCACACACAGGAATTCCAGAATATACGTACATAGCATCTGGGGAAACTGTACACAAGAGACCCTCACAAACAGTAGGGGGAGCTGTAACCTTCAGCACTAGAAATAGGCTTTTTTTGCAAACAACATGGAATTATCAACAGTATTTCTCATGCCCTTTGTGTCGTTTTGCATCTGAAACAGCCACATAATGAAATTTTGTTATATGGTTTGTATAATTTTGGATGCCTGCCATTACAAAACCATTTGGCTCCTCCCTCTAGCCCTGCTCCACCCAATCTCTTTAAATGAAGATGGCTCCTGCAACCCCTTATTCCCCCATCTCTCCTACCACAAAACCACTCAGGGACCCCCAAAGGGAGCCAAACAGGACTCTCCCTTACTCGCCTCCTGCTTGGTGTCTAGAATAGCAATGTAGCGCTGCTTTTACAACAATGCAACTCTAGATTGACTAGTCAGAATAACAAAGCTACATCAATAAGTTACTTATGGACATCATATTTATCTGTGGAACTTTTGTTTATTATATTTAAAAGGTCTATCAAATGTAAATGGACAAAAATGTCCATTTATGCTTTAGCCATTTAAACAGACATTATAGTTTTAGGGGAGGAGGGCTAAGGTTCTGTTGAATTTTACTCTGGAACAGGAAAATGGAGGTCCATAAACCGGAGGCGACGCCTTTTTATTCAAATTAGTGCACTTGTCATAAGTTTTATTGACTCAAAGGCCCACATTGCATTTGCCTTCTTTCAGTGCAGAGTGAGCCGGGGTAATGTTGCCTGAATCCATGAGTAAATTAAAGATTGCATTGGACTCGGGGGTATAGTGAGATTTGTTTTCAAAACTGTAAAATAAAATGACTGACGCCTCAAAATCATCTCCAAGGACACTGCACCCTCTCTCAAAACGCCTAAGGAAAACTTGGCCAGACAATATGGGCCAACTGGTATTTGTGACTTTAGCCTCTTTCAGTAGTAGCTCAAAGTGAGTTGCGTTCAGGTAGAGCAGATATTGTCCTGCCCCGGTCCGGAGAACTCACAATCTAGGGAACTGATGTAGCAATGTGCTGCCCATAGCACTGGCAATAATATAGTGCGCACAGTTTTCTGCGCTAGTGTGCGTGCAGAATGTAGCAAGGAATCGAATGCAAGGGCGCTCTTGCGTGTGTTAATGAGAGTGCAGAGCACATTCAGATCTATTGCAATGGATACTAATGAAAAAATTAGCTGTGTGGTGAAGATGCAGAGTAGTGAGCAGACGGCCGAGTTCAATGCAGGATTTTAACGCCGGGGCTTAGGAGACATTAAGGACTAGCTCATAAGTCTGTGGCTGGGGAGAAATTTATGCCCATTTCTTGAGTGCACAGCCCCCATAACATTTCCTCTGAGTTTCTGCATGAAAACCTAGGTGCGTACCTGAGGCAGTGGAGATTTAAGTGATTTTCCCAATCACAGGGAGTGTCAGTGGGATTTGAATCCTGCCATGTTAACCATTAGGCTGCTCCTCCCCTCTATTTTTTCAGTTGTTATTTACATATGTTATTACCTAGTGGTTAGAGCAACTGCCGAGTACCCAGAAGATCAAGGGTTCAATTCCCACTGACACTCCTTGTGACCGTGGGCAAATCATTTTAGCCTCCATTGCCTTGGAAGAAAAGGCCTGGCAATCTACTTCTGCTGAAACATTACCAAGAAAACCCAGAGGCAAATGGGTCACCAGCAGTCAGTACTGACTTGGTGGTACTAAAAAAAAAAAAAAATTGCATATGTTACTATGACAGACCATCCTGTTCTTTTCTTTTTAGGTGAGACTCATACATTCGTATACTTTTAAATATACCAAATGCGAGATTTAGGAGCTTGTGGTTATTGTTTTGGGGTTTCTGATGAGATGTGCTTACTATACTCTGGCCGCCCTATCCCTCAGACTAGGCATAAGCAAAGAACACCAGAGGGTACCAGTACCGCATGGGAAGCTGCGGTGAGCGTATGTTGCAGCTGGGGCAGCTGTTTAGGGGAGGCACTGGAAAAAAAAGCTGCAAGTCTTCCACATGTTTGGCCTGCAAATGAGAGGCAACTTTGGTTTTAATTCTAATCCAAAATATTGTTGTCAGATAATCATTTCTTAGCTTAAAGCAGAAAAGGGACTGAGGGCTCTGTCAGGACATCCATTAGGCATACCCATTCACCCCACATGGATGGAACAGGCTAATCCCATCCTGGTTCGGTTCCGTAGCATGTAAGGAGTTGGAGTTCAGTTATCAATGGGACGATAAGACCAACAGCTCCCTACATGAATGGGGCTAAGTCAGGACTGTATCAGACTGTTTGGTTCATTGCCGATGAGCTGACACCACTGGCCCCCAATAATCTTGCCATCCTGTCTACCTTATTACCCCTACAGAGGTTTCCCATTGAAACTGGAGGGGCTGGCCATGCCATGAGTGCAGTAGTATCCAAGGATTGGGTGAAAGGGATTTCAAAGCATAATCCTTGTGTGTGTTTAGCTGTCTCTACCCTCCCCACCCTGCCCCTTTTGGGGCATATTGTGAACATCACAACTATTTTTCCATGAGGGGGACGGCAGTTATGGCTCCTTTTTCCACAGATGAGCAGATGAAAAGCCTTAGAAGACTGCCCTGCTCATGTGACTATGAAACATTGGCTGTTGGTATGGTTTCATAAAGCATTGATCTACTTTTTTTTTTTATCCTGTGCAATGCTTTGGCCAGGCTAGTGGGTGTCCTTACTCCTGTGGCCATGTTAAATATTGATATGGCTCTGGCGGTGCGGGAGGGAAGGAGTATTGGGGGTGAGCCGGTGAGGCAGGTTTCTGGCGTCTTTACGCTTGGGCTCACTTCTTAAGCCAGCCCTGCCATCTGGATCATGTCGCTGAACATCTCACTCAATGCCCTTATCCAGCTAGCTCTTCATGGGCCATCCAGACAGGGCTTTGAATACCAGTCCATCAGCTTCATTGAATAACGGGCCCTTTGTTTTTAAAAGTGTGATCTCCCATTATGCCTTTTAATGGTATCCTTCCAAGGAGGGTGGTGGTGGGGTGATCATGGTTGGGTTTAAAATAATCAAAATTTCAAGGCTGGAGAAGTCGAGAGGCTGAAAGGTTAAATATGGGGTGGGGGTAGAGTAGAAAACTTAAGGTGCCTAATACCCCTGTACTAGCCCTGAGTAGAACATATCAGAAGTTTGCTATTTTTTATTTTTATTTACATTCTCTTATATACCGTGCTATTCTGCATCAGTGCGGTTTACATTGAACAAACTGAAATTACATTGAACAGGGCATTATAACTTGGAGATAACTATTTTACAGGGAACATGGGCTATGGAGGGTTAAGTGGCTTGCCCAAGACCACAAGGAGCACCTGTGGGACTAGAAACCCCAGTCCTTCTGGCCCAAGGTTGCTGTCCTCTAGTGGGATTTGAACCCCTGACCTTCTGGCCTGAAGTACCTTGCCCCAACCGCTAGGCTACTCCTCCACTATGTCTCAGAATATACGTATAAAACAGCAGGGTATCTGGGGCCTATGCACCCCCAGGCTTCTAGCCTTTTAAATGAATTTGGCAGCTCTTCCTCTATCCTCCTCCCCCAAAAGCATTCTGGATGCAGGTTTGGTTGCTGTTCTTCAGGACATGCTGTTGAATGTGTACAAGCATCTCACTTGTTAGAGGAGAGCAGGGTTGTGTCTATTCTTCTTCTTGCCGTGACCTGAAGGTACAGACATGACACTGAGTATGTTTGCATAGTTTGACATGTATCATGTTGCTGACCGTCAAACCCAAGCTCCCTCGTATGTTTCTTTCCTCTTTGTTAATATGTTAGTTAAATGGCCAATGGCAGAAGAACACCTGTTGGTCCAACCTATCTTGACTCGTAGTTATACCTACAACCCAAATGCCAGTCATAGAGGCTTGATCACTTGTTGGCTATCACTCCTTATCCAAGCCGATTATTGTTGTCTTCCTCATTGCCCATATAGGTAGTCACTTGTACTGCGGTGATCAGCAAACAATGTGGTTTAATATAAGAGCCAAGGCAGAAAGGGGGCACAGAAATGTCATGGTCCTGGACTTCAAGGGTACTGACGTCATTTAAACAGAGGAACACCCACAAGATATTGAAATTCTAAGATGTTTTATCATTATGGTTCTTTGATTTAGAGGTCTTAGGTTGGGAGAAGGTTGGCAGGTGAGGGACAATTAAAAAATAGTTCAATATTTAAGTCTCCTTATGTAATTAATGTTTTTGATACCATCTACCACACTACCTTGTTGTTTAGACTGGTGTTCTGTCCTCCTGAAAATCTTATTGGAATGATTGTTGCTAGCACGTTTGGGGAGTGGGGGGTGGGCAATGTGTTTACTGGGGTTTTGCTTACCTGTGCGGCACTGAAGAGATCTTCTTTGTCATCTCTGTATTCAATCTTTATGCGCAGTAACTTTGTGAAGTATTCAAGCTACATGTAGTTGATTTTTGGATTTATACCAATGAACTGCTACCCATTACTGCACAGAACTGCTACCCAGTGTTGCCTAGACCTGCTATCTATTGTTGCTCAGAACTGCTACCCATTATTGCCTAGAACAGAAGCGAGGGACATCTTGAACAATTTTCAGAAGACTGCGTTCGTGAGAAACTATCTCAACTTAAAGTAGACAAAGCGATGGGACCGGATGGGATACACCCGAGAATACTGAGGGAACTTGGGGACGTTCTAGCAGCTCCACTGACTGACCTTTTCAAAGCCTTGTTGGAGTCAGGAGTGGTGCCAAAGGACTGGAGAGAGGCTCATGTGGTGCCTTTACACAAAAGCGGAAGTAAGGATGTGGTTGAAAACTACAGGCTGGTTAGTTTAACTTCGGTGGTGAGTAAATTATTGGAAACGCTGCTGAAAGAGAAAATAGTGAGATTTCTGGAGTCCAGCAGATTACAGGATCCGAGGCAGCATGGATTCACCAGAGGCAGGTCTTGTCAGACAAATCTGATTGATTTCTTTGACTGGGTGACCAGGGAGTTGGACCGAGGGAGAGCCCTAGATGTGGTGTATTTAGATTTCAGTAAAGCCTTTGACACTGTTCTTCACAGGCGACTTATAAACAAACTGAGCACCCTAGGGATGGACCCTAAAGTTACTGCTTGGGTTAGAAATTGGTTGGGTGGGAGGCGACAAAGAGTACAAGTAAATGGAGCTCACTCTGAGGAGAAGGATGTTATCAGTGGTGTGCCCCAGAGATCTGTCCTTGGTCCGATTCTTTTTAACATCTTTGTTAGTGATATAGCAGAAGGGCTTTCAGGTAAGGCTTGCCTCTTTGCGGATGATACCAAAATCTGCAATAGAGTAGACACCCAGGAAGGGGTAGATAACATGAGGAGGGATCTAGCTAAGCTTGAAGAATGGTCTAGAATTTGGCAGCTGGGATTTAATGTTAAAAAATGTAAGGTCATGCATTTGGGCTGCAGCAATCCAAGGGAGCAATATAGTATAGGGGGTGAAGTACTTTTGTCCACTAAAGAAGAGTAGGACCTAGGCGTGGTTGTGTCTGATGATCTTTAAGTAGCTAAACAGGTAGAAAAGGCGACGGCAAAAGCTAGAAGGATGCTTGGGTGCATATGGAGAGGAATGGCTAGCAGAAAAAAGGAGGTGATAATGCCTCTGTATAAGTCTTTGGTGCGACCTCATTTGGAGTATAGTGTGCAATTCTGGAGACCGCACCTTCAAAAGGATGTGAACAGGATGGAGTCGGTGCAGAGGGTGGCTACTAAAATGATTAGTGGTCTTCATTATAAAGCATATGAGGACAGACTGAAGGATCTTAATATGTACACCTTAGAGGAAAGGCGGGATAGAGGTGATATGACTGAGATGTTTAAATACCTCCGTGAAACCACGTATCAAATATTTGGTCTTCTTATGAACGTCTTACTTCACAGATAAAACAATAGACACACGTTCAGTATAACATATAGAGGAATTATAGTGATAAATAAATTAATTTCTTCCTTTCTTCTTATTCACTCACAATACATTAAAAATTATTATCATCCAGAGGTCTCAGATAAGCTACTGTTCCCCGGACTTTTAACTCGTCTGTAGGGGAACATGCAAGCTAAATCACATCAACGACCTCCTCAAGGATATATGATACAGTTAACGGATATAATGGAAACTAGCAAGATTTTCCAAGGGTTCCACAAAAGTAGTATTCTTCAAAACAACAGTCAATATGATACCCGTTCCTTGCTATAGTCCGTTAAACTGTAGCATTATTAGCATAATTAATGACCCTTATATTCTATATTCCCGACGCTTCTCTTCAGCGCCCTTGAGCGTTTCTCCAATTCGGGTTCTTCAGGGGATCTGTTAAGGATCCCGTGAATAAAACGAATAGGAACAAAGAATCATTCCCTACTACTATATTTATAAAATTCACCCAGTACTATATACGCAAAACCCTAAAGAGACAGCCATACTTGCAATAATGCTGCCCACATCCAATTCTTAAATGTTTTTCCTTATCCATGTATATCAAATCACAGCAGGATTGAAAAAGACGCCGCGCATGCGGTCTAAGGCCATTAGACGGTGTTTAAAAGGGCTTACGTCAACGTAACAGGAAGTAACTCCTCCTAGCACGTGAAGACATCTAGTGTCCCAAATAATCCCAATATCTATAAACAGGCTGCCCATTCTATCATAGCATTCAATCCGTTTGGTATTACAGTATCTAATTTGTGAATCCATCGTTGCTCCCTCTGAGTCAGAACCTGATCATGTGTTTTACCTCTTCCACCACGTACTACCTGATCAATACAAAAACAAACCAACTGGTCAAAACTATGCGCTTTCTCCAAGCAATGTTGAACTATAGGAGATGTCATTTCTCCAGGACCAAGCAGGAAGTCAGTCCTCACATATGGGTGACTTCGGCGCCGACGGAGCCCTCGCGGAGCAATTTTCCCCAGCTTTCAAAGAAAGCCTTTGGGAATTGCAGCGCGCATGCGCGGTCCCCTTCCCGCCCAAGGGTGCCATCACACTGATTTCTGGGATAGAGATCTTTAAGCAATTAGTTTTAACAGATGTAACAAAGTTGCAACATTCCCAGAAATCAGTGTGTCGTGCTTTAACACAATCTGAACATCGCGCCCTCCATTCTTTAAAACAACGCACCGATGTGGTTATTAAGCGAGCGGATAAGGGAGGGGCGGTGGTGGTTTTGAGACGGGATGAATATGTAAATGAAGCTTTACGTCAGTTAGGTGATATCCTGACTTATGAAAAATTATCTAGTGATCCAGAGCCACTTTTACAATCCCGTATTAAGGCATTAACAACGTTGGCTTTATCTAATAAGTTGCTCTCTAAGAAAGAATATCGTTATCTTAATGTTGTCTCCCCTTCAGTAGCCCGATTTTATCTAGTGCCAAAAATCCATAAGGATTTAGTCCATCCTCCTGGGAGACCTATTGTGGCGACAACGGGTAGTGTACTTGAACCCTTGTCTACTTTTGTAGACTCCTTTTTGCGGCCATTGTTAGTTCAAATTCCGGCGTATTTGAGGGACACTACCAATTTTCTATGTGTATTACGTGACCTGGATAGTTGGGCAGATGATGTTGAAGTATTTTTGGTTACAATGGATATCACATCACTATATACTAACATTCCCCAACAGGCGGCTTTGGAAATAGTGAAGGTAGCGTTATTGAAAAGAGGGGATCTTTCAGATAGTATGTTGAACTTTGTGATGGAGTTGGCGTCTCTCACTATTTATAACAACTATTTTGCTTTTGAAGGAGCTCTGTTTAAACAAATAGCTGGAGTAGCCATGGGTGCTTCATGTGCTCCCTCAATAGCGAACTTATACATGGCTACTTTTGAGGACCAATGGTTAGTTAACTTTCTCTTTGCTTCTAATGTTATTATCTGGAAGAGGTACATTGACGACGTCTTTGTACTTTGGCGGGGGTCAGAGACTGAGTTACTTGCATTTTTCCAATGGATTAATCACTTGGATGTGCATATTAAGTTTACATATGATTACCATTCTAACAGTATAGCCTATTTAGATGTTAATATCACTAGAGGACAAGGACATTGGGATACCTCCTTATTTAGGAAACCCACAGATCGTAACACGCTTCTCCATTTTTCTAGTGTTCACCCTCGAGCTTTAAAAGAGGGGCTTCCCTTCTCTCAATACCTCCGGGTTCACAGGAATTGTTCTACACATGCAGAATTTAAAACACAAGCACAAATACTTACGAGGAATTTCTTAGATTGTGGGTATCCTCCCCGGGTGGTTAAAAGTGCCTATAGGAGGGCTCTATATAATAACAGAGAATTATTATTTGTTCCATCAACTCGTACAAACCGGGTGGATACAGAAAGTGTGAATTTAATCACAAAATTTTCTCCATTGAGTCGAGGGATTCAAAGTATCTTGCGGAAGCACCAAAATGTTTTAAGTACAGTACCGGGGTTGACAGGGAAGAAATTGCGATGCGTGTGGCAACGACATCGCAATTTGAAGGAATACTTGAGTCCAGCTATCCTTCCCCCCTTAGATAGAGATATCCGCTTGCAGGGTCATAAACAATGTGGAACTTGCGATATCTGTATAATAACTTTAGATACTATGTCATTCCGTTATCATCTTCGGGATTATAGGATTTTATCCTATACATCCTGTGACTCTACAGGGGTAGTCTATGTAATCCAATGTCCATGTAATCTTTTTTATGTGGGAAAGACAATTCGTTCCTTTCGAGTACGTATGCGAGAACATAGGAGCCGCCTGCGATGTAGAGTAAGCGTAGTTACTCACCTGTAACAGGTGTTCTCCAGGAGCAGCAGGAATCAGTCCTCACATATGGGTGACGTCGGCGCCGACGGAGCCCTCGCGGAGCAATTTTCCCCAGCTTTCAAAGAAAGCCTTTGGGAATTGCAGCGCGCATGCGCGGTCCCCTTCCCGCCCAAGGGTGCCATCTTAGCCAGTCAGATGACATAGCTAAAAGACAGCATAAAAATTTGCAAAAAAACTAAAGCAGATGATTGCAACTCCAAGGGGAGGAGGGAGGGTTGTGAGGACTGATTCCTGCTGCTCCTGGAGAACACCTGTTACAGGTGAGTAACTACGCTTTCTCCAGGACCAAGCAGGAAGTCAGTCCTCACATATGGGACTCCCAAGCTTAAGGCTACCGGAGACCCTAAGCACAAAAATGAGCTCCCTCTAGCTCAGCAGTACAGAATGAAGGAATCTTCACTGAATTATTACCCACCGGTAGCCCCCATCCGGGATGGAGGGTAGGAGTTGCTCAAACCTCGAAGAGATTTCGGAGGACTGCCTGTCCGAAAGCACTGTCCCTACGGGACTCCCTCTCGAGGCAGTAATGGACCGCAAAAGTCTGGCTCGAAGACCAAGTAGCGGCCCGGCAGATGTCTGTCAATGGAACAGAGCGGAGGTAAGCCACTGACGTAGCCTTCGCCCGAACACAATGAGCCGTGACCCGACTTTCTAACGAGAGTCCGGCTGCCCCATAAGCCCAAGCGATACAGTCAGCAACCCAGATGGACAGAGTACGCTTGGAGACCGGGAGCCCCAATTTATTGGGGTCAAAAGACACAAAAAGCTGAGCAGCTTTACGGTGCTCCCGCGTACGGTCAAGGTAGAAGTTCAATGCCCTTCTACAGTCCAGGGTATGCAGGACCATTTCAGCTCGGCTGGAGTGCGGCCTGGGAAAGAAGGTCGGAAGTACCACCTCCTGATTGATGTGAAAAGGGGAGACCACTTTTGGAAGAAATTTAGGGTGAGTCCGTAGGACTACCCTATTTTTGTAGAACCGAGTGTAAGGGGGATCAGACACGAGGGCCTGCAATTCACTTACGCGTCTAGCGGAAGTGAGGGCTATCAGGAATAAGGTTTTCCAAGAAAGAAAACGGTGAGAACAGGTAGCCATAGGTTCAAAAGGCGGACAGGTGATCCGCTGCAAAACCACATTCAGATCCCAGTCAGGTGCTGGCGGGCGCAGAGGTGGTTTAAGTAGAAGGAGACCTCGGAGAAACCTTGCCACGAGAGGGTCGCTGGAAAGAGGTCTGCCGTCCACCGGCACATGATGTGCTGAAAGAGCACTGAGGTGAACTTTAACGGAGTTGGACTTAAGTCCCAGATTAGAGAGGTAGAGCAAGTACTGCAAGATCACCGACACCGAGCAGGAGAAGGGATCCTGAGACTGCTGGGCACACCAAGCGGAAAAACGACGCCATTTAAGGGCATAGCATTTGCGGGTAGAAGGTCGCCGGGAAGCTAGGACGACCTCTTCCACCTCTGCCGGCAGTAGAAGGGGAGCAAGGACTACCCTTTCAGCAGCCAGGCCATCAGATGTAGAGATCTGAGGTTGGGGTGCAGTAGGGACCCCTGATCCTGTGTTAGGAGATCTGGTTGAAACCCCAGAGGGAACGGATCCTCCACCGCTAGTTGCAGCAGGAGTGGAAACCACGGCTGTCTGGGCCACCGAGGAGCTATCAGGATCATGGAAGCTTTGTCTCGGAGAACCTTGAAAAGAGTTCGAGAGACTAGCGGAATGGGAGGAAAGGCATAGAGAAGGCCTTTCGACCATGAGAGCAGAAAAGCATCCGCCGCTACTCGAAGGGGATGCGGCTGCCGAGAGCAGAAGCGAGGAAGTTGCCGGTTGAGAGGACTGGCAAAGAGATCCATCGTGGGGAGGCCCCACTTCAGAAAAAGTTTCTGAACTACCAAGGGATCCAGTCGCCACTCGTGCGGCTGGAGGATTCTGCTGAGTTTGTCCGCCAGGCAATTTTCTTGGCCTGGGAAATAAACTGCCTTGAGAAGAATGCTGTGGCTTACGGCCCAAGAGCAGAGTCTCTGTGCTTCTCGACAGAGAAGGAAGGAGCCCGTGCCCCCCTGTTTGTTCACGTAGAACATGGCAACTTGATTGTCCGTCTGGACAAGGACGGATCGGTGAGAAGTCAGGTGGGAGAAAGCCTTGAGAGCCAGACGGATCGCTCTGAGCTCCAGGAAGTTGATCTGCTGCGCAGACTCCCACGTGGTCCAGAGACCTTGTGTACATGCCCCTTGGCAATGCGCTCCAATCCTAGGAGAGAAGCATCGGTCGTCAGCACTTGAGCCGGCGGAGGAGACTGAAAAGGCATTCCGAGTACCAGGTTCGGCCGATGAAGCCACCACTGTAGAGAAGAGGCCAGCGGGCCGGAGATCCGCACTAAGTCGGCTAGGCCGCCCGTGGCCTGTTGCCACTGCTTGCGAAGGCACCACTGAGCAGGCCGCATATTCAGGCAGGCATTGGGGGTCACGTGGACGGTGGAAGCCATGTGGCCGAGTAGTCTCAGGAAGCGCCTGGCCGAGACCAGGGACTGGCTGCGAAAACGGCCGGCTAGGTCGATGAGCCGTTGAGCCCTGTCGAGAGGCAGGAAAGCTCGCGCCTGAAGAGTGTGCAATCTTGCGCCGATGAACTCGAGATCTTGCGAGGGGAGCAAAGTGGACTTTGCGAAGTTTATGACAAAGCCCAAGTACTGGAGAAGAGTCACAGTGCGGTGCGTGGCTTTTGTGACTTCTGGAGAGGACGATGTTCTGATGAGCCAGTCGTCTAGGTACGGAAAGACATAGAGGCCGTGAAGTCGGAGATAAGCCGCCACCACCGCGAGACATTTTGTGAAGACTCGTGGTGCGGAGGATAGGCCAAAAGGCAGTACTCTGTACTGGTAGTGATTTCCTGCCACCACAAACCTTAGGTATTGGCGGTGGCTTGGGTGGATGAGGATGTGCGTGTAGGCATCCTTTAGATCCAAGGAGCATAGCCAATCTCCCTGCTGGAGGTAGGGCAGAAGGATTCCAAGGGTAAGCATCTTGAACTTCTCCCTCACGAGGAACTTGTTGAGGTTGCGCAAGTCCAGGATGGGTCGGAGGCCTCCCGTTCTTTTTGGTATTAGGAAATACCTGGAATAGAAGCCTTGACCCCTCAGGTGGTGGGGGCCCGGTTCCACAGCCTGTTCCTGAAGAAGACTTGCTAACTCTTGAAGGAGTAAGTCCCTGTGTAGAGGGAGTCGTGGAGGCTCTCCCGGGAAATAGGAGGGAGGGACCTGGTGGAAGTGGAGAAGATAGCCTTCTCTCACAACATGAAGCACCCAGGCATCTGATGTGATGTTGGACCACCTGTGGGCAAAGTGGACCAGCCAGCCTCCTGTGCTGGGAGGAACCAGCTGAGGGGGAGAGGCTATGCTGAGGAAGTCAAAAACCCCCACCCTGCTGAGCAGGGGCCGGTGGTGCAGGCTTGGGGGCTTGCTGCCTACGGGACCCGTTACCCCGTCCCTTGGCCTGCTGACCCTGTTGGGGAGCTGCGGAGGCCTGATATTGAGGGTAGTGTTTATAGGCAGCCGCCTTTCTCGGGTAAAAGGACTTCTTTCCCGAGCCCTTCTTCTTCTGGGAAGGGGCAGAGGTCTTCCTAGAAAGCCTAGTTCTGGTGAGAGTCTCCGTCTCGAGTTGTGCAGCCTTCTCAGCCATGGGCTTGCCAAAGAGGTTCTCACCTCGGCAGGGGACATCGACCAACTTGTCCTGCACCCAGGGTTCAAGGTCAGACAACTGAAGCCAAGCCTGTCGGCGGGCACCGATGCCGGCTGCGGCCACTCGAGCCGATGCTTCAAAGCCATCATAGGCTGCTCGAGAAATGAATTTGGAGCATTCCCGAATACCAGTGGACAAGGCTAGGAACCTCCGCAAAGGTTCCTCGGACAGCCCAGCAGAGAATCCGGCTATCTCTTTAGCCAGGTCTCTAAGGTACATGCCCATGTAGAGCTGGTAGGTCTGGACCCGACAAGCAAGCATAGAGCCCTGGAAACACTTCTTACCGAGGCCATCCAGGTTGCGGGCCTCCCTGCCAGGAGGCACCAAGGAGTGCATCTTCTGGCTCTTAAGCCTATGCATGGCCGATTCCACCACCATGGAATGGTGCGGTAGCTGTGCTTTTTGGAAGCCAGGGCTCTTGCGGACTCAATAGATGGAATCGACCCGCTTGCTTAATACCGGCGACGATGCCGGACTCTCCCACATGCGGAAGAGTAGTCGTTCCAGCATGGGAGGAACCGGTACAGTAAAGTGCTCCCTGGCGGGAGAGTCGTACTGAAGGGCGTCGAGCTCTTCGGCTCGAGGCTCCTCCTCGGGATCCGCAGGGAAGGCCAAAGCCTTGGCCATATCCCTGACGAAGTCCGAGAACCGGGCATCCTCCGGGGGGGGACTGTTTCCGAGGTTCGGACTCAGGGGAGTCTGAGGGGACACACCGAGTCTGAAAAGAATCAGGTGACTCTTCCACTTCAGACTCCCAGGCCGACTCCAAGGAGGAATCGGTGGGGTCAGTTCGGGCGGGCGGAGGCGTCGGCCGCCCCGACGCCGAGGGAGTCGGCGTCGACGACCTCGGTCCCGAACGGGAGGCCGAGGGTGACCTCGACCTCGGATCGACTCGAGCCCGCATGGACTCGAGGATCGGCTCGGTCTCTGGGGTCAACTTAGACGTCGACGTCCCGGCGGTCGGGGCAGAGGCGCCAGCGAGGCTAGCGATCAGTGCCCGCTGCTGGTCCATGAAGGCAGATAGTCTGCTGTCCAAGGCCGTCAACCTGAGTCCGACCTCAGGTGACCCAGCAGCCCCCGACTCGGGCCCCGACGGCGTCGGGCCCGACGTCGGACCCCTCGGAGGCGAGTCCAGGAGGACTACAGGACTTACCCGAGCAGGCATATCCGATTCCAAACGAGGTCGCTTCGGGAGATGTTCCTTCTCCAAAGACTCGGGACGGCTATCGGGGCTATGCGACCTGGCCCTCGCGGAACCAGGAGCGTCCACCGACGCCGCCCTCGCGGGTTTCGCCTTCCGATGATGATCCCCGGAGGGAGAACCTCTGTCGGAGGAACTCCGGCGATGCTCAGAGCTGGAGCCTCTGGACGCCGAGGCCTCCGACGAGGTCCGGGTACGGGTGGGATCTGCGAAGATTCTTTCCTGCTGATGCCGCCGACTCCGTAACGCTTTGGAGGACATTTTGCTGCAGGCCCCACAGATCAGTTCCTCATGATCTGGGCCAAGGCAGCGGAGGCAATTATCGTGTGTGTCAGTGAGTGACATATTTCTGTCACACTGAACACACCTCTTGAAACCACTGGCAGCCATCGGGGGAAAAAGGGCCCCTGCAAGGTCAAAGGACCGGGCTGCCAGCGAAAAACCGAAAACGAAACTGACAGAAAAATCAGAAAAACCGAAAAATAAGAGAAGGACTCGCAACGGCGTCGCGAGTCCGGGCAAGAAAGAGACCGGCGTCGAACCGAAGAAAAAAGAGAAATAAATCACGAAAAATCAACTTTTTCGGCGGGGACAAGAAGACCACGTCTGTAGGGCTCTGCGGAAAAAAGAAGACTGGCTAAGATGGCACCCTTGGGCGGGAAGGGGACCGCGCATGCGCGCTGCAATTCCCAAAGGCTTTCTTTGAAAGCTGGGGAAAATTGCTCTGCGAGGGCTCCGTCGGCACCGACGTCACCCATATGTGAGGACTGACTTCCTGCTTGGTCCTGGAGAAATGACAGCTCCTATAGTTCAACATTGCTTGGAGAAAGCGCATAGTTTTGACCAGTTGGTTTGTTTTTGTATTGATCAGGTAGTACGTGGTGGAAGAGGTAAAACACATGATCAGGTTCTGACTCAGAGGGAGCAACGATGGATTCACAAATTAGATACTGTAATACCAAACGGATTGAATGCTATGATAGAATGGGCAGCCTGTTTATAGATATTGGGATTATTTGGGACACTAGATGTCTTCACGTGCTAGGAGGAGTTACTTCCTGTTACGTTGACGTAAGCCCTTTTAAACACCGTCTAATGGCCTTAGACCGCATGCGCGGCGTATTTTTCAATCCTGCTGTGATTTGATATACATGGATAAGGAAAAACATTTAAGATTTGGATGTGGGCAGCATTATTGCAAGTATGGCTGTCTCTTTAGGGTTTTGCGTATATAGTACTGGGTGAATTTTATAAATATAGTAGTAGGGAATGATTCTTTGTTCCTATTCGTTTTATTCACGGGATCCTTAACAGATCCCCTGAAGAACCCGAATTGGAGAAACGCTCAAGGGCGCTGAAGAGAAGCGTCGGGAATATAGAATATAAGGGTCATTAATTATGCTAATAATGCTACAGTTTAACGGACTATAGCAAGGAACGGGTATCATATTGACTGTTGTTTTGAAGAATACTACTTTTGTGGAACCCTTGGAAAATCTTGCTAGTTTCCATTATATCTGTTAACTGTATCATATATCCTTGAGGAGGTCGTTGATGTGATTTAGCTTGCATGTTCCCCTACAGACGAGTTAAAAGTCCGGGGAACAGTAGCTTATCTGAGACCTCTGGATGATAATAATTTTTAATGTATTGTGAGTGAATAAGAAGAAAGGAAGAAATTAATTTATTTATCACTATAATTCCTCTATATGTTATACTGAACGTGTGTCTATTGTTTTATCTGTAAATACCTCCGTGGCATAAATGTTCAGGGAGAGAGCCTCTTTCAATTGAAAGCAAGTTCTGCTACGAGGGGACATGGGATGAGCGTGAAGGGAAATAGATTCAGGAGCGATATGTGGAAATATTTCTTTACGGAAAGAGTAGTGGATCCGTGGAATAGTCTCCCAGTGGAGGTGGCAGAGATGAGGACAGTATCTGAATTCAAAAAAGCATGGAACCAACACAGAGGATCTCTAAAGGTAAAAAGGGGACTGTTGTAGTTGTTGATATGGAAGGACAGACTAGATAGGCCATGTGGTCTTTTTCTGTCATCATATTTCTATGTTTCTATAAGTGCATCCATTCTATGGCCCCTCACTACCTCTTATCTCTTATCTCTCCCTACCTCCCGTCTTGAAAGCTGCGCTCTGCTAACAAATTACTTCTATCAATGCCTTTCACACGTACTGCGAACTCCCGACTGCGCTCCTTTCACCTTGCTGCACCTTACGCCTGGAACAGCCTACCTGCGTCTGTGCGCCAGGCATCCTCCCTGGCCCTCTTCAAATCCAGATTGAAGACCCACCTCTTCACTGTTGCATTCAGATCCTGACTCCTTCCTCATCTTACCCTAACCCCCGTCATTATTTATGACCAAACTACTGTCCAAACCGTACCTTGCGCAGAACTGACTAATGCTCTATACTGTTCTAACTTATGTTTTGTTCTAACTAGATTGTAAGCTCTGATGAGCTTGACTCTGACGGGCAAGGACTGTCTCTTGTGTGTTGGCTACCTCTCGTGCGTGGTGCTTTACAAGTGCTGAATAGTAATATGCTATCTTTCATTTCACCTGTGAAGTGGCTTTCCAACTGAGATTTTAAACGCTTGTTATAAATCACTATGTGATAATCGACTGGCTATTAATCCTGTCCAGACAGTAGCTTTGCTTGTTGAAACCTCAGACAAAGCTAATTGCCCAACTGAAGTCTCCTTAGATGATATCCATATTCCATTGATACCAGATGTGTGTTATTCATGCGTGTTGGTTGACGAGCAGCTATCTATAAAATCACAGATTATAAAGGTAGATCAATTTCTCACAAGTCTGGCAGCATTTGAAATCATTTGTGAAACTGTTTTACAAGATTTAATATTACCAGTTTTGAATTATTGCAACCCATCATTTCTTGGGTTGAAGTCTTACACTAGGGACAGAAGATGGCAGTCTATTGACTGGCCATAAATTCTTTCAGCATATGCCTCCCAGCTCTTGTTCATTACCCTGGCTCCTGACTCTTCTGTTCAAGAAGGGTCAAATTGAGGTAATGACGGCCCATGAAGAGAGTGCCAAATTCTGATGGTGCCCAAAGACCAGGGCTCTTGATTCCCTGGTCCTCTGCTTCTGAGTGGATTGATCTTAAATCTGTCCCTGAGTCTGCGCTCTGCTTTTGTTGCTGTTTGCACCATGAACGTATTGTCTGGGGTAGTCTTTACGCTCTGAGAGTCAGTCCTTTATATGTAAAGCGAGTCACAGAGGCTGCGTACTTGCTGTTGCCCACATTGCCTTGGGTTTTAGAGAGAAGCGTGGCTACAAGTTCTGTGCGTGTTCAAATGCCCCCGATATTGAATACATTCCTTCACTATATCGGGAGGGGGAGGGGGAGGCGGGGGTAATGTGTACTGGGTTTAGCACCCCTAATCATTCTGAAAGGTTGGATGCTATGGAAAGAAACGTAAAAGTTTGCTATTTGAACAGGTGCATCACCTAATACTGTAACTAATACTATTGCCTCTTTTGTTTTCGAACAGATTTGTGAGGTTTTGGTTGTATTGCATGTCATGGTTTTAATATGTCTGATTTTAGATGCATATATAGGTGGAATATAAATACTTAAAATATACTTTAAAAGGATTGCCTAAATGTTTCCGAATGCACGAATATCTGATGCATCAAACCATCCGTGTGCTTTCATGTCTGCAAAAATTTCCCCAAATCATTCTAATGTCAGAAATGGAGCTGAACCTTAAGGAGATACTGGCAGGAAGTAGAACCGTGAGCTAAATTAACAGGGCTATCTATGCTAAAGGCCACCAATCTTGCTGTTAAGAAAGTAAATAAAAGTAAGAGATACACTACCGCAGAGGTGAATGAAACAATATGGGCAAAAGTTAGCATACAAAAGACACACGGGGTCTTAGAAAGAGGAGCATCACGAGGCGGAGTATTAGGAAAAGCTGAGAGAGGCGGGGAAGGAGACTAAAAGGGAAAGAGAGGGTAGGAAGGAAAGCGAACACACAGCAGAAACGCCGAACGAATACCTTTGTTCATTGTTCACCTAGGAAGGACCGCGCAAAGCTGGAAGGGGTGATCACAGAGACGGCACCATTTCTGCTGGGGTGTGCACTTAAACATTTTTATTCATGTTCTTTTTGCTTTTTAAAACTGATTTGCCGTTTGGTTTCATAAGAACATAAGATATGCCATACTGGGTCAGACCAAGAGTCCTTTAAGCCCAGTATCCTGTTTCCAACAGCGGCCATTTCAAGTCACAAGTCAGGTTCCCAAAAATGTAGACAGATTCCACCGGGGGTGCACAGTTGTAGGGTCCCCCGGGGCAGAGGCATGGTATCTAATAATAGCTTTTACACGCAATGATCTTTACACATATTTTTGCAATAAATTATTTCGAAACGATAATGTCTATAAAAGAGAGGGGAAATGACGAACCGCACAGTGCATGTAAAGCCTTCGAAAGTCGCCCAGAAAATTCTGCATCTCGCACACAAAGCCGAAGTCCTGAGAGCGGAGACACTTGGAGGTTTTTGTTTTCATTAACATTTTATTCTTTTTAAGACCACAAGACAAAGGTATGAGGAACCCCGGCCCTTGTAAAGATTTTATTGTAACCATTTTTCAGTAAGAGTGCACCCTCTCAATATTTCAGCCCCCGCTTCAGGTGACAGATGACAAAGAGCATAAACGTACAATTTTTTTTTTGCATCCTGTAATCATGTGTGTTTAACAGCAAGCTTCCGTCTAGAGGGACAAAATTATTATCTCAAAATTCCTGAGTGGACTCCACAGTGTCACCATGTTTCTTAAACTCTTTTTCTATTATTGTATGGTCCTGAGTTCAAGACTTGTATCACACATACGAATACTCCCCCTCCCCCAACACCCCCTTTCCCCACTACCTCTCAGAGACACACACCAACCATCTGCTCACACCCGCAGGTCACATCCACCCCTACCTTCACCAATACCACAGCCCACCGCAAAGACAAATATAGACCCACACCCAAGATGCCCATTCAAAGACACTCAACAGTACACCCAGCACATAAGCCGCAAACATCTGAGGCGTCCTTCCTCTCGCAGAGCAGCGTCCATGACACGTACGCCCCTCACACTCAGCTTAGGTTCCTGGGGGAGGCTCTGAGAAACTCTTATCAGCTGCCCCCAGAGAACCACCACACGGCTTAAATTCATTCTTGAAATCTGTGTCCAAGACCAGGGAAGCGTATGTGGGTCCCCCAACAACATAAGGGCTGGGGTGAAGCAGCCCTGTATATTACACAGGCAGAAAGCAAGAACTTTCCAAAGGAAATGGGATGGGGTGGGGGTGGGGGGGGGGGGGGAAGAGGAAGGAGAACCAGCCACTGAGCCAAGGCAAAGGAGGGGCAGAGGTAGAGGTCCCTTTTTTAACACATAAAATTCAACATAAAAATAGTAGCAATAAGGTTTTTCTAAGCTCTAGGCCACTGCAACAAGGATGTCCTGCAGAACCTAAGGAACCGCAGGGGTGGGGGAGATTAAGCCATTTTCTGTCTGATTACAGGTGTAAGAGAAAGAACAGCCTGCTGCAGTAGCTACGATTGAAACAGAAAACACACGATCTGTAGGGTAAGCACAGTGCTAGAGTCCTAGTTCTGATTAGTTCTTGTTGGAAACCCTGGCAGTGGACCTCCGAGGCCCGTTTCCTCTAATTCCTGGGGTGGAAGAAAGCGCTGCTCTGGGAGGAGAAGGTGATGGAGGAGCCGGCCGGGGTCTCGGCAGCCTTGGGCTTCTGGAAGAACCGGAGGGCTTGCTGGAGGACCTGCTGGCGGAAGTGGTGGTCCAGCAGTGTGTAGATGAGGGGGTTCACGCAGCTGTTGGTGAAGGCGAGGCAGGCTGTGAGGGTGAGCCCCCGGCTCAGTGCCCGTGTGCTGCCGCACGACAGGGCCACCCACTCGAGCTGGTAGAAGAGGAGGACGCAGCTCAGGGCGTTGAAGGGCAGCCAGAAGCAGATGAAGGTGCCCACGATGCTGAAGATGATCTTGAGGGAGTTCCTGCGGCTCCGGCCCTGTTGATAGTGCTGGCGCAGCCTGGCCGAGATGGAGCAGTAACAGAAGAGGATGATGGCTAAGGGCAGCAGGAAGGTGAGGACCAGCAGGGCCAGTTTGGTGCCGCTGAGGACCACCGAGGAGATATCCGCACACACGCTGGAGTTGCTCTTGGAGCCGGGGAGGAGCCTTCTGGAGGCCAGGGTCGGGATGCCCAGCAGCACGGAGATGACCCAGATGCCGCTGCTGGTGGCCAGAATGCAGCGCCTTGTCCGCAGAGCTCGAGATTTGTGGGCTTTCACGACGGCTAAGTAGCGGTCCAGGCTCATCCCGGTCAGGAAGAGGGTCCCCGAGTAGCGGGTCATGGCGATGCTGTAGCTGCTGACCGTGCACAGGCCGGCTCCAAAGAGCCACCGGTTGTCTAGAGCCGCTGACACGGCCCAGAGGGGCAGGGTGCAGACGAAGACCAAGTCCGCAATGGCCAGGTTAAGGACAAAGGTGTCCACCAGGCGCCCAGAGCCTCGTTTCCTCAGCATCAGCACCACCACGAAGAGGTTCCCGAAGAAGCCCACCAGGAAGGTGATGGAGTAAAGCATCGGGATGTAGACGTAGCCGTAGGGCAGCTTCTCCTGAGAGCACTCGGTATGGTACAGCAGGTTCTCGTCGTCCAGGGCATAATTCCCGTAAACGACATAGTCGTTGGTCAGGCTGAGCCCGTCCGTACATGGCAGCGTGGTTTCCATCAGAGCAGCCTGGCACTACAGTGGCCCACAGCAGCTGTTTGCACGGATCTTGGGGCGGGGGCGGGACTGTCACCGCTTACCCTAGAGTTGGGTTCAGATTCGTTCTGATGCTCTCCAGGATCCCCTCCCCGCCTCCTCTCCCGGGGCACACTTGAAACTCCGTATCTCGGATGGTACGTTTCCAATGGAGTCAAGATACGGATAAAGTTAATGCTTGATTTGCTGAAATGCGCACACACAGTACCTAAATGCCGCAGATCAGCACTGCGGGGAGGGGGTGGGGGGTGCACAGTTCAGCTGCAGGACTCCTAAAGTCAATGGGGGTGTGGGGGGGGGGGTAGTTTATCATTTACTCCCACTTGCAGGATTCTACATACAAACAGGTTGTGTCGTTTGTAGTTCTTTTTTCAGTTTACTTATTTTGATTTAAAAAAATACAAAACAAACCCACGCGGTAATTTATTTCACACCTTCTTTTGCACAGCATTACCACAATTTTATCTTCTGTTTCCCCCATCCTTAAAACCATCCTCCCCTCCCCTGTTCTGTGTTTAAGTGAGGGGGTTCAGTTAAAATCCTTTTGTTCGCAATTTAAAGACAAAACAGTGCTGTAAGGTTGGGTTGGCAGAAAATACCCCCAGGCATTTAAAGTAGTGTAGTTATGTTAACCAGTTTATTTATTTTTTTATTTATTTAAACTATTTCTGTACCGCTTTTCTACAATCCAAAGCGGTTTACAATTAACACAATGTAGCAGGGCTGTGGTCAGCACATTGTTTTGCAGAGAACAAAAATAGTGACAGCAGGGACAGAATATAGTTTAACCTCTGAACTATTTACAATTTTGGCCCTAGGGTTATGCACATATGCAGGAGTAATTGTCCGTTTTTTAAGGCGGTTGATTAATTCTCAGAGCCCGGGCTTAAGGTGTATTCAGTCTGAAAAAGGTGACTTTTTAGCTTTTTTTCTGAATTCGAGCAAGTCTCAGCACCCTCTTAGTGTTGGTGGGAAGGAGCTCCATAAGGTGGGGCGAAGAGGGAGAAGGCTCCCTTGCAGATGGTTTGCTTGCTCTTGATTTTCCTGAACTGGGATGGTTTAGCTTAGCAGGTTGAGGATGAAGGTTCTTCTTGATCTCTTGGTGCAGACTTGGAGATGAGGTTGAATGCAGGTGGCAGATTTGTTGAGTAGGATTTTAAATGTTAATGTGAGGGCTTTGTATGTAATTCTGTTTAAGTTTAAGGGTTAATACATAAAAGTAAAACAAGAGAAAAGCAAATAAGGTGATACCTTTTTATTGGACTAACCTAATACATTTTTTGACTAACTTTTGGAGGGTGAAATCACCTTCCACAGGTCAGAACAATAGGAGCAATAGATGAGAATACATGAATCATAAAGGCATGATAGTCTCAAGGGGAAAAGGGGGTGGGGAAGAGGGGAAACAAAGGGATGGATGGGGGGGGGGGCAAAAGTGAATTTCATGGCTTATAATGTGATAGGACTTACCAAAGATCTGGATTTCCTTAATATTAGTAGTATTTAGCTCAGGTCTTTCCAATAGTGGTTCAGGGTGAGCCACACTCAGGTACAGTAGGTATGTCCCTTTCCCCAGTGGGTTCACAATCCTGAGGCAGTGGAGAGTTGTGACTTGCCCAAGACGTACCAAACACTGGGCTACTCCTCCAGGTCCTAGCGCGTTATGATCCCTCATCCATTTCTCCCTGGGTTTCCCCTCCCTTCTCCCCTTCAGACTAGTGCTGTAATGTTTTTAGGATTCAAATATATTTTGGTATTATCATCTTTTGCTCATACTGTCCTGACTTGAGGAGAGAGGTTTTGCCTCCAAAAACGAGTCAAAAATTGTTTAAGTTAGACCAATAAAAAGGTATCTCATGTCTTTAATTAATGCAAACAAAACAACAGCAAAAAAAGAAATCTGTACATTTAGAAACATATTAAAATATTGACTCTTGTATATTATTAATAGAAAATCATGCGTTAAAGCTTTATCTCTTTGTCAATTGTGTGTATCCTCTAAAAAACAAATTTCAGTATCGCTCTTCTAGCAATCAAGAATTTGTAAAGTTTTGTTGCTTGGTAACTGGGACCAAGAGATGATAAATCATTAAACATGCAAATCCGTCCTTATCTTTTGTCATTTTCTGTAAGTCTTATTCAGCGATTAACCACCTTGGATTCATAACAGCAAAGCCTTGTACAAAATTTTAAAAAGCAGAACAGCAAACTGCTTGTCAAAATTGGAGTTCATTAGGACAAATACTGAAATGATGTATATTTATACCCATTGCTGATGCACAAGGGCACATTTATGACAGAGAGCTGGGCAGAGAAGGCATATAGGTGCCAATCTTTATTAGGATGACATACAAGCCTCCCCAAAAACTACTGCACAAATCTATGCCCGTTGCAAGACACTAATAACTTATGCCCATATACTGGAATGTGTAGCATTTCATAAAATGTATTCTTAAGTGCTGCTTGGCCCCACTTACTTGTTGGCTCATGGGTGCAATCATCACGGGCGACATAAAAAATTGCCCCAGTAAAATAAGCATTCAGGGTGATCCCAGCACCTTTTTGTCTCTGGTGGCAAGTTTGCCAGAGGGGTGGAAGCGACTGGTCACAGTGCATACAGTGTCAGAGAGTTTGGGCAAGCACTGTGTTGCAGTTTAAACGGCATTGCTGCTTTTGTAGGTCCTGCAGAGGGGTGGGAATGTAGGTGCTCTAGGCGGCCACCTAGTTTGCCTATGGGTCATGCTAGCCCCGAGTTAAAAGTGGTTTGGACAAATTCCTAGAGTTGATGTCCAAAAGAAATTATTTCCTAATGTTACTACTCATCCCTGGGAGGGAATTGCAAGGGACGGA